>CM057451.1:1121337500-1123837500 GCA_016271365.2 Neoceratodus forsteri
TTGTGTGTCTGTCATGTTCCCGCAGCAGTTAAACACACTTCTGAGCAGGCCTTCTCATGAGGTCACTAACTCCACCTTGGTGCATTAAACTCTATATTTTACAATACAGGGTCTCCAAATAAAATATTTAAAAAAAAAAAACATATGAGATGACCTCACGGACTTTCCTCTCCACAGGTTAACTGGTCAGAACTGGTTTGTGCTCTGCTACACATACACCTCGAAAGTTTCTTTGATCTAAGTCACTGTATTCAAAGCAAAAGTGTACTGGCCTCTTTCATCCCGTCTGGACCTTGGAATCTACACCTCAGATCTCTCTGATGCAATGCAAGGGTTCCCCTGGGAATGTACTGTGGACCTTCCAAATCCGTCTGGGTCCTTCCTGGCTCAGACATCAAACCTCTTCAATGTCCATTCTGGCCTCTCAACACCCCTCCCCACAAGTCCTTCTTGGCAAATATGCAAGTCAAAGGATCTCCCTGAGGGCATTATGAATAGCTAATCTTATTTCCTGGGATGAAAGTAAATTGACAAGGTTATTGCACCCCAGATCTCTGCAGTTTAAAATACCTCCTGTCCTCTGAACTTACCCCTTGGGGTCTTGATGTGTCAGTTCCAGTAAGACAGCCTTTTCCTTGAACTGACCTTCCCTTCACATATTCTATATGCAACAACAAAAATTAATACAGCACTCGAGCACTCGGAGCTGGCTGTCTACGTCACACAGGTATCCCCAAATGTGCCTCCAGCAGTCCCTTTAGCCATACAGCATCCATAGAAGCAATATTTTAGCACCAAAAGTAGTTGTAATAATTTATAGCATGGGTTGGCAGGAACATGGAAGCGAATTGTTATAAGTAAGCAATTACCCACTCCAGAGTATGGCGTTATTGGGGATTAATCACCACCACAGGTGCTATGAGGAGACACTGCCTGCGGCCTCGGGCCTCAATGCAACTGGGGTGTTGATTAATCCCCAACACCACCATACCAAAGCAAAACCCTCTCAGTCCGCCTGAATTTACCGTGCTGGCTGTGAAAGCACAGTCCCGTTTCTAAATGGTACTGAAGTACTAAAAGGCTTATGTGTGCCTCCATATACCCAAGTTCAGCTAAACACATATCTTAACAGTATGAAGAAAGGTGAACTCAGAAAAGTGTCAGTTATTTTGAACCGAGGGCTTAAAGTTAGAAAAATAACGTTCTGTAAGTCAAGTTGTGATAGTGGGCATGCTAGACTTTCACACCGTGATTTTTCTAACTTATGTCCTCGGTTCAAATTAACTGACACTTTCCCAGAGTTCGGCTTTCTTCGTACTGTTAAAATATGTGAGGAGGAGGAGGAGGCATTTATATAGCGCTTTTCATACACAATGTATCCCAAAGCACTTTGCTAGACTGGCAGTGAAGGGACTGTGGAGGCAGCCATATCGCAGATCAACACCCATACACAGCCTGAACTACATGAACTGGTTTTAAAGGAAGGGGAATATTGGCCAGGCCATTGAAAGAGCGCCTGTGGTTCTTTTACTTCCACCAGGACAGCACTAGGACGGGTAGAAGGGACCTCTGTTTAACGTCTCATCCGAAGGACGGCACACCCCAACAGTGCAGCACACCCTAATACTGTGTACACACACACCTCCGACTGTCACCCTCCCAGGGTTAATAGTAATTTTACAATGGCAGGAAAAATTCCTGGGCTCTGACTGGTCAGTGTGTGCCTGGGACAGTGATGTTATCCAAGTATAACTTTACTGTATCAAGTCCAGGCACACATGGCCTGATTACATGAAGACCACATGTAGAGAACTACTCACATGCGTGTCAGCACCCCTTCCTGCATCTCTGCTGTCAGACACTTTTGTGTTCTTCACTACTGCGCCGTTCAATAGCCTCCAAGAACATTCTCACAGCTCGACTTAAATCACAAACAAGAAACAAAAAGGAAAGCTAACTGAAGCAGCTGCATTTCCAATCGACTTCTCACTGCTTGCTCTATACCGCCCCTAGCCCCCGAACTCTAACCACAGTTTTATTCTCTCTTAGAAACGTAGTGACAGAGTAATAGTTCCCCTAAAGAAAACCTTATTACTTATTGTTATTTATTTATTTCTATTAATGCTTCAAGAACCAGGCGCTACATGCAGCCTCGCTTCACTTTTTGTCCCATCGTGGACCGCGGGACTTGCCATTTTGTCAGAAAACTGCAGGCAGCAGCTATCTCCAAAATCACCTTTACTCGTAGTTCAGCGTGCTCCCTCCAACAGACAGTGCACACTCGGCAGTTTCTCACAAGCGCCACTTGCACTGCCGGTTGACTAAAACAGCTTCCCAAAACTAAAACAGATCATAACTTACTGGCATAATCTGATTGATATCCACGTATCAAAGTGAAGCGGGAAACCAGAAGTCACCGACTGAGCTCTCCAATCAGCTCGGTGCCCGCACTCCTTGGCTGAAAAAACAAATGGCTGCACTTTAAAGAAATGCAAATTGGAAAAAAAAAAAAAAAAAAGTAACTTCCAAATACAACTCAGTTGAATGTAGGACTAACAGTCATTGGAGGGAGAGACGATGTCAGACATATCTCTGAGAAAAAGACACTATGGGTAACTGTACAGTCAGTACCACTGACATAACGGCGCCACCTACTGGTAGAAAAATACTAACATACTAAAATGCCAGTAGAGTAGGCCTAACGGTCTCTAGAGTCTGCTTAACAGTCTCTAGAGTCTGCTCGATTTTCAGTACCCACACTTAGGGCCGATTTTGGTGTCTCTCGGTTATACTGTCTCAGTCCCAGATGTTCCACCTGTATTGGGCCTGGTCAGATTTACCCTCCCCCTGTACCTGTCCCATCCCCTCTTAAACCCATCCACAGTCTCCACCTCTACCAGCTCGCTGGGCAGTGCATTCCATGGCTCCACCACCCTTTCAGTGAAATATCATCATCTCTCCCCTCTGAGCCCCTCTGAAATATAGTTGACTTTAAAAAAAAAAAGGAAAATAAAATAATACCTCCACACACCAAAAATGGGGGAGGGGGCAAAAAAAATTTGTTCTCTTTCTGTTTTTATTAAAAAACTATCCATTGTATAACAGCAATAAGGCACTCCAGGATGTGTGTTATTGTGCAACTCTACTTCACCTTGTGCTTCAACCCACCCCTGGAGTGACATTATTACACAACACACACTGTCGTGCCTTACTGCTTAAATCACCCATTAGGTAGCTTTTGCCTGTTTATTTTGCTCACAGTTGTATCTGCAGTTTGCAGCTATTATCACAGACACATAACTAGTCTCGGGACTCAAGGCCCACAGACAGTACATTGCAACACATTACAGTCCTTTCCCAGTCTACTCTTCTCTCTAAATCTGATCTGGCCAAATTGACTTTTTTCTTTTTTTTGTTTCAGTTCTTTAATTTTCCCCTACTTTTGTTCCTTTTCTGTAGATTTTTATATGCAGTCGACAGGTCTGCTTGCCCAACCTCGCTTATGAATGGTCAGTGCCACCAACCGAGGCTCGTGGCTCCCACCCTTAGGATGGTTACGAGTTAAAGGGGCACTGTCAGCTTTTCCCCTACGTTTGACTACTTTTAATCTGTAAACTTGTAGCCACACACTTATTAAACATGTACAGTAGAATGCCCCCATAGATGTAAAAATATCAAATTGTACCTGTTTTTATTACATTTAAATCAAAATCCCCTTTCACTCGGGCCGCTGATAACTGACTTGCCACCAGAAGCATATACTGGATGTGAATGCGCACCATGAACACTCGCTGTCCCGAAGTGACACTTCATACCATGACAACACCAACAAGATAATCCCTTTGTGAAGTCTAGTAATACAAACCACTCCTGGTGCTTAAAAACCCAAACCGAGCACTTGGAATATCACAATTTATATCCTGCAGACTTCGGCGAAATCGCAAGGCGGCGTAATTGCTTGTGCATGCGGCGGGTTCGTGAAGTCTGCGGGCTATAAGTATGATCGGTCTTTCGGTTCTTTAACACCAGGCGTTGGATATCGAACTACAAAAGATTTGTTGGTGTTGTCGCAATCGCCGAGACAGCGGCGACCGTGCGTTCGCCACTGCTGCTTCGGTGGCAGGTCGATATCAACAGCCAGTGAAAAAGACCTGTTAAATTAATAAAAACATGTAACAATTTGTTATTTACATCTATGGAACGTTCTCAAGTTTAATAAGTGTCGTGACTGACTTGCAGATTAAAAGTAGAACAAAGGAAATGACAGTGCCCTTTAAGAGACCAATGGTCCATAGAAACTCACCACCTATAGGTGGAAATTAAAGACATCTATTTAATAAAATAAGTCTTTGTCCCATGTAGTAATCAATTCTATTTTAAAGATAACCATACTCCCACTGCTAACAACATTAGATGGTAATGTATTTCGGGCTGGAATTATTCTCTGGGTAACCCAGTTATTACGCCTGTTTGTCATATTAGTATTCGTTTTTAATTTTTGATTATCCTCCCCGGCTTACCACAACACAGTCACACTCCCTAACCTTTTTGGTTTTCTGTTTTTCAGTATTTTCTGCCTGGTGGTGTGGTGTGTGGAGCTCTCTCCCGAAAATAAGAACTTGTCACAACTGCACAGAAACATGAAGTCGAAAGTACCATTCCTGCCTTCTGTGTAGAGCCACAGCTACTACGCATCCTTTCCCCTTGACAGTCTCAGCATAAGTGCACCTCCGATGAACACCGAACTCACCACCACAGCCAATAGGTTCCTTTCCCCGGCAGTGGCAAATCATACCATTGGCAGTTTGACCCAATAGTTATTCTTCTCTTCTGCTCCTCCCTACGCACTCCAATGACTCTCTGGCTCCAGCTTCTAACATACTAACACACTAAAATGCCAGCAGAATAGGCCTAATGGTCTTTCGTGTCTGCTCGTTTGGTCAGCCCCCACCCTGGGAGCTGACCTTGCTGACCCCCTTGCCTTCTCTGGCTTCTCCCTTCCCAGTTCCGGATATTCTTGCTGCACTGGATTTTGCTTCCAGAACCCTTCCCCTGTACCTGTCCCACCCAGTCTTGAACCCTCCACTGTCTCTACCTCCACCAGCCCCCTAGGCAGTGCATTCCATGGCTCCACCACCCTCTCAATGAAGTAGCACCTCCTCCTTTCTCCCCTGAATCTTCCCCTCTCCAGCTTCCACCCATGCCCTCTAGTGGCCCCTCCTCTTTCCTTTGAAGCACCCTGACTGTTCCTCCCCTATTTACCCTCTTCATGTACCTGAAGACCTCTATCATGTCCCCCCAGTCCCTTCTCTCTTCCAATGTGTACATATTTAGCTCTTCGAGCCTCTCCTCATAGGTCCTGTCCCCCAAGCCCCAAATCATTTTGGTTGCCCTCCTCTGGACCCTCTCCAGGAGTTTTATGTCCCTCTAAGTTTGTCTCCAAAACTGCACACAGTACTGAAGGTGCGGCCTCACCAAGCAATTATACAGAGGGAGTATCACTTCCTTCCTTCTGGAGGTGATCCCCCTAGTGATGCATCCCAGCATCCTGTTGGCCTTGGCTGCTGCCCTCCTACAAGTCTCAGAGTTGTTCATATTGACATCCACCACCACCCCCAGGTCCCTCTCAGCCATTGAGACTTGGAGCATTCCCCCCCCAGGGTGTACACTTGGCCCAGGTTTCTGGCCCCAGGTGGAGTACCTTGCATTTCCCTGCATTGAACCTCAGCTTCCACTTTCTAGACCATCTTTCCAGAGCCTCCAGGTCCCCCTGTAGCGTCACCCTCCCCTCCTCCCCATCCACCAACGCCCCCAGTTTTGAGTCATCCGCAAAGAGACTCATCTCACTCCTGATTCCTGTCCTTATGTCAGAGACGTAGGCGTCGAACAGAAGGGGCCCAAGGACTGATCCCTGTGGGACCCCACTAATGGCCCTCCTTGGGGATGAGACCATCCCGCCAACTACGACTCTCTGGGTCCGGTCCTGGAGCCAATTGCTTATCCATCTGATCATCTGGTTCCCCACCCCATTTCTCCCAGTTTATCCAACAGGCCCATTTGAGGAACAGAGTCAAATGCCTTGCTGAAGTCTAGAAAGAGGACATCCACTGGTCTGCCCAGGTCCAAGGCACTCGTCACCCAGTCATAGAACTAGACAAGGTTTGTCTGACACGATTTCCCTGGGACGAATCCATGCTGTCCATCGTCCAGGCATCCTGACTTTTCCAGGCCCCCCCCAGCCTCTTCTTGACAATGCCCTCCATCACCTTGCCCACCACCGATGTCAGGCTGACAGGCCTGTAGTTCCCTGCCACCTCCCTTGATCCCCCCTTGTGGATAGGCACTATATGCGCCACCTTCCAGTCCTGGGGCACCCACCCTGTCCTCAGAGAGATGGAGAAAAGCTCCGCCAGGGGTTTCGCCAGGACATCCGCAAGTTCCTTTAGCACTCTGGGATGCAATTTATCCAGCCCCGGTGCTTTCTCTGTCTTAAGGGAGCTGAGGGCTTCCCTCACTCTCTCTGCTGTGATTTCCACTTCCGGTACCTCTTCTCCCTGCTTGGCCCTCCTGCCAGTGATGCCTCCCCCTCTCCCCAGACGCGCCGATCGGCAAGGGTCCCCCAGTATCTCCATCTCCTCCCATGTATGATGCAGCACCCCCATTTTCCTTGGTGAAAACTGAGGTGAAGTACTCATTTAGTACCTCAGCCTGCTCCCCCGGGTCTTGTACCCATCCCTCTCCTGATTTAATCCTGCTAATCTGCCCCTTCACCCTTTGCTTTTCCCCCAATATATCTAAAGAACTCCTTGTTCCCTCTCCTAACTTCCCTGGCCAGGTTCTGCTCCTTCCTTGCCTTAGCCGCCCTCACCACCCTAGCGGCCCTTCTAGCCATCAGCTCGTACTCCCCCGATCCCTTTCACTCCTTGAGCACTTGAATTGATTCTAGGGGGTGGTGGTAGGAAGAAGTAGGCTGCTGGTTAACTAGGATCTGCAGCTTATCCAATAGGTAGGGAAATGGGGAGACTGGGTGGGCCAAGCGGTCCTTATCTGCCATCAAAATCTATGTTGCTATAGGCTGCCTTCTTTCCCCGCACCACCTCCTGGACCTCCCTGATCCACCAGCAGGGTTTTTGGGCCCTACCGCATTTTCGTCTTACTCTTGCACAGGTGCTGGTAGCATCCTGCACCCCTCCAGTTCAGGATTATTCCCCTAGACTTCCGGTGACGTCAGCGTCATAATGGCTGCCTAGCCCTGTTGCTCCGCGCCCCAGCTGGTAATAAAAGTTTAAAATCACCTACATCAGAATGTCGTCGCCAGCCAAAAGCAAGAAGAATAGGTCTGGAAGACCCCAGCTCACTCGAGCGCAAAAATTACGGGCGTTAGTCCGTGGGGATCTTGGGGATGCATCGGATTCCTCGGAGGCCCCTTCTGATATACTCAAGACGGGCCCGCATGAGAAGGAATCTTTGTCTGGTCTAGCAGCCACGATTAAGCAAACGGCCCATACTGTCAATAAGATTGACCAGTCTCTGGCTGACCTCAGGGTGGACATAAGCAAGATTAACCACAAGACTGATCAGCTGGAATTATGCACTGCTCAAATCTCAGATCAATCAGATCGCCAAGACCGCCTGATTATGTCCTTACCAGCGCGGGACCACGAGCTTACACACCGCCTGGACAACTTGGAGGGTAGGAGCCGGAGGCAGAACCTCAGGATTTACAGGGTCCCAGAGGGTTCGGAGGATGGATACCCCAATATTATGGTTTTTCTCCAGAATTTGCTGCGAGACCTGTTGGAGCTACCACCGGAGTTTTCTATGGAAATGGACCGGGCTCACAGATCACTTGTCCCCAAGCCTAGTGCTCCAGATTCAAAACCCCGGTCGATTGTTGCCAAAATAACATCGTACAAAGTAAAAGAGGAGCTAATACAGAAAGCCTGGCAGAAGGGTCAACTGATCTACTCTGGCTCGTGTATTTCACTAGACAACAACCACACGACAGCAGTTCAGGAATCCAGAAGAACCCTGTGGCCAGTAGTGAAACAGCTCCGGGCTAAAAATATCAAAGCGCAGATCCTGTTCCCAGCAAGGCTTAAAGTTATCACCGAATCAGGCCCAAAAGTCTACCCAGATGATCTCGCTGCCGCCTCGTTCCCGAGTTCTCAAGGCATTACTTCTACCCCACTCATTAAAGAAAGGCTGGAGAAAGACTTACTTGCCTCGGCTTGGTCGATATCCCAAAAAGGAGTTGCAAAGCCTGGATCGGCGCAGAGGTCTGCACATACGAACTTACGAGCAGATGTAGCTGCCATGCTGAAAAAATACGGCGATTCCACCAGGATAAATAAAAAGGCTGTGCACCTGTCGGAGGACTTGCAGGGATCATCCAAAGACTACGCGCACCGAGCAACAATGAACACTTGACCTCCAACCTGATCTTTTTGATTCAGAGCAGGTTTGCACTTAGGAGAGGTTCTCTCTCTTTCTCATTTGCTCTCTCCTCCCTGCGATAATGCCTTTTCTCCGACTAGCCCTTAAGAGTCTTTTGAGCGACTGGACTGCTCCCCCCTTCTTATGATTTGGGGGCTTTTCAACCGCATTAAGTTAAAGCCTGCAAGCATCTAGTGAGAGACCCTCAAGGGGTGAGCACGTGGGAGGAGGGCTTCTAGCACCCTCCGCCGAAAGGGGGTTGTTGTGATCTGCAGCAGGGTCTGTACTGGGGGGTTCCTGGTTCCGGGGGGCCTATACTGCAGGGTGGCCCTGGGGATTCTGGGGGGACCTTGTCTCTGGGAGCTTGGGGTTTCCCGCTCCTGGAGACGAATCCCACTAGCATCCTGCTAGCCTATGCGTGGAGAGCCTGAGGGGTGTTGGGCTGGGAACATTCTGCCTCCGGTGGCCCCCTCCTGCGGAACTCTCCTGGGGTGGGACAATACTCCTGGGGTGGCACTTTGGTTCCTCTCCCTCCACTTTCTTTTTTTTCTTTCTTTTCCCCCCATCGATATTGCTTGGTTCTGTGTCCATTCTCCACCCCGCCCTGTCAAGACTATCCCTCCCTAGCTGGCTTCTGTTACCCCAAGTGAAACTGCGATTCAGCAATGGGGAGTAAGCAGACCTAAACGCGCACAATGATTGCTTTAAGAGTGGGTGGTTTGCGGGGTAGGACTGGGAGGGGACCCGCTGGGTGACCGATTGGGGGTGAGCCGTCTCCTTCAGTGAGGCTTTTTGGGGGCCGGGCTGAGGGACTTTAAAATTACTCAAATTGATAAAACCCTTTGTACAGGGACGGATGTTGGATGCCTTCTGCCTGCTTCCTGCCCTCCTCTGGCTCTCGCCCTTGGAGTGCTTTGGGGGTGGGGGGGATGCCTGCCCTGGAGTTTACAGTGGACGGATGGAACCCTCTCCGGGACTCTCCCCTCTAATACAAATAAACGGATGGTTCCGGGGGTGGCACGGGCACCCAGCGAGGGTCCCCTGCCCGTAAGCTGAATCCAGTTGGTTCGAGATTCCTGGAGGGACCTATCTGCTGTGTGGCTGGGCTGCATGGCCTGCCTCCTCATGGGACAACAGTGGAGGATGGGGCGGCTCTCACACGTGCCACCCGGTGCGCCCCCGACGCACTGGCACGGACTGCAGCTTATTACACTCTATTAATAAAAACAAATTTGGTGATTTCATTTTATTGATAATTTATTTGGTCCGGCTGGGACTCCGCCAGGGCAGAGCAGCTTGGACATACCACCGCTGATATTAAGGCATGCTCAATATAGGGACTACACCCTAGAGCTGGTGGGCCTCTTCCTCAACAGCAGGAGAACCCCCTCCATACTGCACTGCGGCAGTTGCCTTGAGGCCAAGTTACCATCTACAGCTAACCTTGGAAGTTAAGTTTAGTTTTGGGAGAGGGGAGCGTTCGGAACTCTCTGGTTAGGTCCAGATGTCTCCCCTCCCACTGTTATGGAATGGCCTGGTATTGGTCTGGGCACTGTATATAGTTAAGGCACCTTTCAAATTTTTGCAAGATGCGTCACAATTTTTTTCATCCTTTCTAATGCATTTGAGCAGGGCGGGACATGTACACCGCCTGGGTTTCACCACCCCTCTGGAGTTACCGGGGAACGCGGACGGAACTGGCTGAGCGTTAGGTTCCTCGGGAACCTGGAGTGTTACGTTGAATGGTGGGACACACAAGGCAATTTAAATTACTCCCTAGTTTGTGCTGTTAAAACAATGCGTTTAAGCCCACAAGAGTATATTTTGGGCTTTTGTTATGAGAATTTTTGGTTATTGACTATTATAGAGAAGATAAAGTTACAAGAGAAAATAGACAGTCACAGTTTGTTAGCAATGATAATAGAGATAAGAATGTTACCTCACGAGAATTTCAGGCTTAGTACAAAAGTAGAGCGTATGGAAGTGAGAATGGCGCATAACCACTTAAAAATATATTCGTTGAATGTGAACGGTCTGAGCAGCCTGGTCAAGAGGTCAAGAATGACTATGTTAGCTAAAATGTCACGTGCCGATATTGTATATTGGCAGGAGACCCATTTGACTTCCAGAGAACATGAGAAACTCCGGGGTAGGGGCTATGCGCAGGTCTTTGCCTCGGCTATGCCAAAGGGAAGAAAAAGGGGGGTTGCTATTCTGATCTCATCCCTTCTCCCATTCAGGAAAATAAAGGAATGGGAAGACCCTGCCGGTAGATTAATTATAGTCCAGGGTATTTTAAATGAGCAGGAACCAACACTGGCCAACATTTATCTCCCTCCGGCTTCAAACATCCCTACTATCCGCCAGTTGCTGAATAAAGTGGTGGAGATGACTAAGGAGACCCTGATCCTGCCAGGTGGCTTCAACATTGCCCCAAATATCACCTTAGACACTTCTAGAGCCCAGCCCAGTGTGCAACAGGCCTCACATACAAAGAGATTCACTGAGGGGATGGGATGGCTTGATACGTGGCAATCCCTACACCCCAGAGATAGGGGATACTTCTTTTATTCTGCAGTCCACGGGACATACACAAGAACTGACCATTGCTACACCCAGAAGGAACAGCTTGGCTCTCTGGTCGAAGCCACAATGGGCCCCATAGCCCACTCGGATCATGCCCCACTCACCACTCAGTGGAATCTGGGCCTGGAAAGGCGCAACACTGGGTGGAGATTTAACCCCGTACACTTAAAAAGTGAGCAATTTAAGGAGTTCCTCAGTGATAAAATTGCGGAAATTATACAGGACAACTGCTCACAGGAGACCCCGTCAACAATTCAGTGGGACACGCTAAAAGCAGTCGTAAGAGGTCACTTAATAAAATATTCAGTCGGGTTGGCAAAGACACGCAAAGAAAGGCAGCTTCAGCTGGAACAGACCCTTCAGTTTGCTCACCAACAAGGCGATGCCTCGGTTCTTCCCCAGATAAAGCGGACTAAGAATGAGCTGGACTCCCTATGCCTGCAGCAAACCGAGGTTGCCCTCGCGTATCTCTGCCAGAGATATGGTAAGATTGGACCTCGAGCCTCCCGGTTACTTGTGTACTGGCTCCGCCAACACCGTAGGTTGTCTACTATTGCAATGATAAAGGACCCTGAGACAGGAAAATGTCATACTAAATTTAAAAACATATCTCAGGCCTTTTGTCAGTTTTATAAAGCCTTGTACACTCCAGATCAGAGGACAGTTTTGTCATCCCCCAAATCATTTTTATCAACCCTAAAGTTACCAACGCTTAACCGTGAACAACAGGCTCTCATGGTGAAACCTATTTCACCGGAGGAACTGTCGTTGGTCATCACCAAGTCCAAAACCCCAAAAGCCCCTGGGCCTGATGGTTATGAGGCGGAGTTTTATAAATCCACGACTCGGTCTATTAGTAAGCTGTTACTTGCAGCATGTAATGAGGTCCTTGCCGGTGAATCCCCTCCGCCCAGTTGGGCATATGCCACAATTTCGGTCATCCTCAAGCCAGGTAAGGACTCGCTACAATGTAGCTCATATAGACCGATATCGGTTCTTAACTCGGATTACAAGTTCTTCATGTCCATCCTGGCCCGACGACTGGACCATATACTACCGGAGCTGACTGACCCTGACCAAACAGGGTTCATGAGCTCAAGGTCCACTTCAGATAACACGTGCAGGGCTCTGCATCTGGTCCATGAGATGCAATTCCGGGATGACTCGGTCCTTCTCAGCCTTGATGCTGAGAAGGCCTTTGACCGAGTGTCTTGGCCTTTTCTGTTCGCCTAGCGGCTGCTATGCATTTCATGACCCTCATCGATACTCTTAGGAAAATCTATGGCCCGAAGCTTGTGTCAAAACATCTGGCCACCACTCTGAATACTTCCCCCTCTTTAGGGGTACGCGTCAGGGCTGTCCATTATCACCAGGCCTTTTCGCTATATTTATTGAACCCTTGGCCCAGGCAATTAGAATGTCATCTGAGATTTCGGGGGTGACTGTGGATGGCATGGAGCACCGGGTAGCCCTATACACAGATGATATTCTGCTGTTCCTTACTAAACCCGAGCGGTCTGTGCCTGCCATTTTCCGCCTCTTGGAAGAATTCGGGTCACATTCAGGCTACAAGCTGAATACCAGCAAGACCGATGCCCTCACCTTTCACTACGTCCCATCGGATGCAAATAAGATAAGGTACCCCTTCCGCTGGGGGCTTACCAAGCTAAAATATTTAGGGATCTACCTCTCACATCAAGCCGAAGACACCCTAGATAATTACCACCCCATTACATTCCAGATGAAACAGGACCTTGAAAGATGGAACATTCTCCCACTGAACATGATGCAGCGTATAGAAGTGATTCGATGGCTACTGTTCCGAGGATTCTCCATTTGTTCCAGAATGTGCCCCTCAATCTGCCGAATAGTCTCTTTAAGGCTTGGAACAGGACCATAGTGAAATTTATCTGGGCGGGAAGACGCCCTAGAATTAAACTGGAGACGCTTCACCCCCCTAAAGCTCGGGGGGGCTTGGCACGCCTCAATCTGAAACTCAATTACTGGGCTACTCACCTCTCTTATATAATACAGCGCCTTGGGGGAGTAGCTCCGGCCAGGTGGAGGGAAACTGAGGAGAGTATCCTCCCAACCCGGGAATACCAAAAGGTGATATTCCATAAAACCCTACCCTCAATGGCACGGCCTGCATGGGGACCATGGATGGAGTACCAAGCACAGGTTTGGTGCTTGATGAGAAAGGCCCTAGGGATAACCCATTTTTTGGTCTTGCTTTGCCCAATAGATCCACTGGAGGACTTTTCCCCCGGCCCTCTTAGATCATACCTTTCAGACTTGGCGGCACACCCGCCTCCTTCAGCTCTCGCAACTGCAAACTGGCCCCCACTTTAGAGAGTTTGGTGAAATTAGCTGTGATTTTCATCTACGTCAATCAGATTTTTTCTGATATTTACAACTCCAACACTATTTTGAATCCCTACCTCTCAATGTCCAATCGCCTGAAGCACACCCCCCAGTGATTCGAATACTCCAGCAAGTATTAAAATCCCAAGGACTCCCACACGCTGTTTCAGTGCTGTACAGGTCCCTTCTGGAGACAATTGGGGGAGACACCTCACAGCTAAGGGAAAAGTAGAATGAAGAGTTGGGTTCTCAAATCACGCCCCAACAATGGGAGACTCTCTTCCATTATGACATCAAGAATCACCTACTCACTCTTGGAGTTGTTTCTTGGCAATTACTGATAAGATTCTTCGAACCCCATTAATAACCTCTCATTATGGTGCTAACCGATCTGCAGCGTGTTGGCGCCTATGGAGAGACTGCAGCTCACCATTCTCATATTTTTTGGGCCTGTCAAAACTGCAGCCTTTTCTGCAGGGTTTATTTGAGGAGTTAAAAGACCTCTTTGGGGTCGGAACTACCTTATAGTGTGATTTCTTTATCCTGCATTGCTTCCCCCCCAGCCTACTTGATCTTCGCGACCAGTACCTATTAAATATTCTACTACTGGCAGCGAAGAAAGCCATCACTAAATGTTGGCTCACAGTTGAGCCCCCTACCCTTTCGGGCTGGAGAGAGACAGTCCATTTTATATATAAATCCGAAAAAATAACTTACAACTTAAATAACCAGGCTGGGCTGGGCTGTTTGAAGTGGAGGAGATGGGTCATTTATACTATGGCCAAAGACGCTCTTTTTGTGCCTTAAAGCAGCACCTTATTGACTGGCTCCTCAGGCCATAATTTATAGGCACCAGGCCCCTACCTGGACCTTAAAAGCTCAGTAGAGGCGAGATGCAGGGGGCACTGACTGGGCGAATGGGAGGCGGGTAGTGGGGGTGGAAAGATGATTCAAACTCGAGATAGTTAGAACGACTGTGGGGCTGTAGTAGTGAGTTAGGACTGTTAAAATAATAGAATGCAATTCTATTTATAGGCCTGTATCTTTGAACGTCTGATGTAATGTCGGTAATGTGTATGATGGATTTTGACTGTTGAACTGTAAAGCTTCTCTAATAAAAAATATTTACAAAAAAAAAAAAAAAGGATTATTCCCTGAAGAAGATTTTTATGAACCGGATTTTGAGATTGGGGGGACTGTGAACAATGTGAGGATTGATGGTGATGAGCGCTTGGAAAGTCTGGATGTGCCTATAGAACCGGACATCTCCCCAGACAAACCTTCTGGTGTTTTCCTTCCTAGACTCCGTATCCCCTCCCCACTTTGTTTTACAGGAAAGTGGCAGAAACCCGCCAGCTTCCTATAGAGGCGGCTTTGCAGGACCAAGAAAAGCCTGACTTTGTTGAAATGATGGATATCCCAGAGTCTAAGAGACTGTCTATTCCCCTTCATAAGTCTTTTGGGAAGCAGACTCAAAACATCTAAAGTCTCCTAACTCTATACCTCCTGTGGACAGAAAGATGGACAAGAGGTATATACTCTGTCAAGCTCAGATACGGAGTTTTTTACCAGCAATGCAGTCATGTTGGGGTAGTGCAGGCTGCAGTCTGTGACAGGGCAGGCATTCCCTTGGCTTCACACACCCCAGATAAAGACTCCAGGAAGTTGGATGCCATGGCAAAGAAACAGTACATGGCGTCCTCTTTGGGACTCAGGCAGACTAATTATATGGCCTATACAGCCAGGTACCAGAACTCCAGATGAGACACTGTACTGGTAACTGGCTTAACATGCTTCCTGGCTAAGGAGCTGTAGGGGTGGCTGCTGATGGGACTGCAGCATCCAAGGTTCAGTTTCTTGCTGCTGTGACTCCAATGATGTGTCATCAAGAGTCATGGCTACATCTGTGGCTCTTGAGATGAAAAGCTTGGCTCAGATGTACTAGCCCTCACATGACACCCAGGCTAAGGCCATGGATTTCCCTGGTGGGTAATTGTTTGCGGAGCAGACAGAGAATTACATGAAGAAAAAGGACAAATACATAACCACTTACAGGAGTGCACAGGCCAAGGAAAGGTAGGCAACTCCTCAAAGGCAGCAAGTCAGGGGCAGAGGCAGGCCTTTCTACCAAGCACATGCCTCTTCTCCCTTTTCCCAGAGGGTTTTTTTTAGAGGGAGAGGCAAAAAGGGGATGAGCAGGACTGCGTCCACCCCTCAGCCTAAGGCTCCTGCCAAGCAAACACCCTGAAGTGTCAGCCCGGGTCGACTCCCCCATACCAGTAGGAGGCAGGCTGGCTTACTTCATCCAGGACTGGAAGTCTGTTACTTCAGACAAATGGGTCCTGGAAGTGGTAAGCCAGGGGCTGGTCCTCAGCTTCAAAAAAGATTTCCAAACCTGAGGCCCAGATCTTTTCCACCTGCAAGCACCTCTGAATCCCTTGCCCTGCAAGCAGAGGTTTCATCTCAAGTTGGCTCTAAGGCCATCAGAGGGTGCCTTACCTACACAGGGGCAAAGGTCTGTACTCCAGGTACTTCTACCCCAAAAAAGACAGGGGAATGGCAACCCATCCTGGATTTAAGATATCTGAACAAGCATCTGTTAAAACCAAAGTTCAAAATGGTTACTCTGGGAATAATTCTTCCCCCTCTAAGGCCAGGGGACTGGCTAGCCTCCTGGGACCTAAAAAGGATGCCTACTTTCACATTCCCATTAGGTGCTCCCACAGAAAGTACCTCAGGTTTGAATTGCCTTCAGGCCATTATCAGTTCAGAGCAATGCCCTTTGGCTCCAAGGATGTTCACAAAGTGCCTGGCAGTAGTGTTGGCCTTTTTAAGAAGGAAGAAGATTGCAGTGTTTTCATATCTGGACGACTGGCTCACTGTGGGACCAAGTCAAGTCAGACCTCCAAGTGACCTAGCAAGTGCTCACTTCCTTGGGGTTTCTTCTCAACCTTTCCAAGTCAGTTATCAAACCTTTACAGCTTCTCACTTTTATAGGAGCAGAGCTGGATACAGTCAAGGCAAGAGATTTTCTCCCCATGCAGAGGGTTACAGCCATTTCAGAGCGGTCCTCTTCTTTTCGCCTTCTGGCCTCTCGACCAGCAAGGCATTCCTTCAGCTTCTGGGCCACATGACAGCTTCTACAGCAGTGGTCTGAGGAACCAGGTTTTAAATGAGGGACATTCAGTTCCACCTAAGGTCCTTCTGAAATTTAAAGAAGGATCCTCTTACCAAAACTAGTTCCAGTGACTCAGACTCTGATCCAGGCACTTCAATGGTGGCAGGATCAGGACAATCTCAGGCAAGAGGTTCCTTTCGTCAATCAACCCCACTCTGTGGTCCTTACCACAGATGCTTCTCTGTTGGGATGGGGAGCCCATCTCGGGGCCCTCACAGCCCAGGGACAGTGGTCCCATTAAAAGTCCCTCCTGCATATCGATCTTTTGGAGCTCAGGGCAGTGTTCCTGGCTCTGCAAGCCTTCTCTCAGTCAATGCAGAACAAGGTGGTACAGGTCAGGACAGACACCACCACCATGTGGTAAATCAACAAGCAGGGAGGCACTCTGTCTGCAGCCTTGTGCACGGAAGCCATGAAACTATGGTCTCTGGCTTACTCTCTGCAGACATCCTTAGTCACAGTCCACCTTCCGGGAAAGGACAATGTGATAGTAGATGCACTGAGCAGAATCTCCCAGAACCATCACGAATGGTCTCTGGATCCCCTGGTGCTAGAAGTGATTTTTTCCAGGTGGGGCACTCCACAGATAGATCTCTTTGCAGCGGACAATCACCAACTTCCTCTGTTTTCTTGCAGACCTCCAGTACTGGGCCCAGTCCCTCTGGATGCTCTGGTTCTAAACTGGGAAGGGACATTCCTCTATGCTTTCCCTCCTTTTCCTCTGTTGTTCAAAGTTCTGGTCATAATGAGGTCATACCTGCAAACTAATTCTGATTGTTCCAGACTGGGCCAGGCAGCCAAGGTATCCCCTGCTGCTGTTCCTAGCAGTCCATCTTCCCCTGTCTCTTCCCAGGAAATGTAATCTGTAAACCTCATTTCAGGGGAGGATTTGGTACCCCAATCTTCGGTCCCTCAATCTCAAAGCATGGCTCTTGAAGAGTTAGAATATGCAGATTTGCATCTGTCCCAAGGGGTTCTAGACATTCTTGAAGCCTTTCGAAAGCCTGCCACCAGAAAAACTTACAACTCCAAATGGAAAAGATTCAGCATTTGGTGTTCCAAGAAGCATATATCCCCAGACACTGCTGAAATGTCTACAGTTCTGGATTATATGGTTCATCTTAATAGTCTAGGCCTCAGACCAGCTACTCTCAAGGTCCATTTGTCAGCTGTTTCTGCTTTTCTGTCAGTGGGAAAGTCTTCCTCTCTAGTCTCATCCTGTATTCTGTAAATTTTTCAAAGGATTGCATCATACCAATCCTCCTTTTAGGGACCCTGTTCCTGCCTGGGATTTGAATGTTGGAATTGCTCAGCTTATGCAACCCCCTTCTGAGCCTATGCCCTCAGCAGAGCTCAAGTACTTGACTTGGAAAACTGTTTTTGGTTGCTGTTACCTCTGCCAGACTTATCGGTGAATTGCAAGCTCCGTCAGTTGAACCGGACTTCATCTCATTCCATAGGGACAAGGTGGTCCTTAGAACCAATAAGAGGTTCCTACCCAAAGTGGTTTCCGATTTCCACTTGAACCAATCCATGTCTCTTCCTGTGTTCTTCACTGAACATGCTTCCTCAGGACAGCGAAGGTTACACAGTTTAGATGTTAAGAGCCCTTAGTTACTACACAGAACATACAAAGGGTCACAGGTTTGACTCCCTCCAGATGTTCCTCACTTATGGGGAAGTAAGTAAGGGCAAACCTGCCACCAAGAGAACTACTGCCAAGTGGATTGTGTCCTGTATCCAATTCTGTTATGAGAAACTGGGAAAAATTCCTCCCTCAGGCCTGAGGGCTCATTCCACTAGAGGTACAGCTGCATCTCTGGCTGCGGCCAGGGATATTCCCTTGTTAGAAATTTGTCACGCAGCCACCTGGAAAACAGTTCATACCTTCACCAAGCATTACTCCCTGGAAATCCAGGCTCGGAGTGATGCTAGATTTGGCGCAGCAGTGCTTCTGAGCCTATTCGCAAAGCAGGTTCTGTCCCTCCTCCTTGGGAGGTACTGCTTGGTAGTCTGCAATTGTCAGAATACAGCAAGACTTCATGTTGTTTGAAGAAAAAAATTACTCACCTTAGTAACTGTGTTTCTTCCAATGGAGTCTTGCTGTATTCTAACCTCCCACCTTGCCTTCCCTCTCAGAACCTGTTTTTGGGAAGTGGGTGGGCAGGTGCAGTGTTGCACCCCAGGGATGTCTTCAGCACACTTCCTGTTGGGTGCTTTAGTTTGGTTAAGAATTTGTTGCGCTTTATTACCTTTTTTTTTTTTGGGGGTTTCCTGACTTGAGTCTTCCTTTGGAAACCTAGACCATTGGTTACCAGTTGGCTAGTAGAAATTTTACAATTTCCACATTCTGATAGGTCAGTGAGTTTTTAGCTCGTAAGAATCTGACGGTTTGGATTCAAAGTACTGCAGACAAAGTCTTCAACCAAGCTCGAGCTCAACGTTCTATGCCCTGCATAGAAATTTAACCCTATACTCTCTGGGCAGTTCAAAGGCGGGAGCTAACTGCAATTGTCAGAATACAGCAAGACTCCATTAGAAGAAACAATTACTAAGGTGAGTAATTTTTTCTTTTTGCATTTTGGCGCCAAGACAGACCTGGAGGGGGAGCCCTTGTTGTGACTGACATAAGAATCAGACAGCCAAACCTTTTGGATCATGGGGAAATTCCCAGGCTGCTTGCAGCTAGTTTCAGTTTGAGCTGGGAAGTTAGAGAGGTAACAGCTCGAAATAGTCAAGCAACAATCTTGTATGTATTCACTTGGGAGAACTATGGAAAGGGCTGAGTTTTGGCCTGCCTGCTGTCCCTGAAAGGGAGAAGAGAGTTTATTCAGACTGAATCCAAATTGTGAGGACGATTTAAGCCACAGAACTGTGACCAGGCTTTAACCTGAAGAATGCGATCGGCTTGTCAGGATTTCCAGCCACCTTTGAACTCCTGGTTTGTACAGACACTCTAATTGTGACCGAATAGCAATCTGCCTGGTACAGTAGAATTTCTTACATGTAAATGTGCTGTGTGCCATTAGTGGGTCGTGATTCAGTTCCCCACTGTGTGCTGAAATGTTTTCTGCTTGCTGGAGGCTGCATCCAGATCCCACGGACTGAATCCATTGGGCCTGGGCTTTGCCACACTGGCCCACAGTCTACCCACTGCACACAGAAGCCATCGATGAGACCTGCCTGGGGATCAGCCCCCTGCTCACGCTTTTAACATGAACAACATCTCGGTGATTTGTGTGGGCCCTGCTTCTCCTGGCACTCCAGTTCAACAACCTGCTGTCTCAATTTCATCCTGCCTGTGTCCTGTATTGGGTATCGGGAGTAAACATCAGGGTAGCTCCCTGCAACAATAGCTAAATCTAAAGTGTTGTCATCCGATTGCTTTGTGGTCTTTTCCTTCACAAACTGAGCTCTCCGGCTCTGGATTACAAATAGTGTGTGTTATGCATGTTGCTTTCTTCCATCACAGGGCCCCAACCAGCTGTGAGCCAGCCTACCCCGGGCAACGCTCCTGGCTAGCCCACCGTCTTCCTACCTGGGTACCTAGAGTGTATGACTGTGGGGACTCTGAAGATCATGCATAACTGTGACTGATATAGCCTTTAAGCAAAGTAACCCGATTATGCCCCTCCCTTGTTCAAGTCCCCTAAATAAATCAGATCTAACTTTTTGCATTTAACCTGACTGTGGTTCCAGTTTGTGCCAAGAGTACTGTACTGTTGCTATTTACTATGCATAATATTGTTTTACAGGGGGTTCCCAGGGCTGAGCTAAAGGAACCAGCCCTGGTGGTAAGTACAAACAGTGTTGGTAACTGCATGGTGAATAAGGGTCATTGTGAAAGTGATTATTGTATATTGCTCAGGCCACTAAAAGAGAAAGAAGGGGGGTTACAGTGCCCCAGAGGGCTGTGCCCAGGTTAGCTTGACCACTATCAACCCTAACCTTTGAGTGGAGGCACCAGTTTCAGTACCCAGGCCCCTTAACCTGCTAGTAGCCAAGCAGGCAGGCGTAGTAGCCCTTGGGATAGTACCACCTAGGAGTTACACTAGTTAACCTACAGCCTACGTCCTCCTAACCCCCACTAGAATTGCCTTATGCCTGTCCCATGCATTCCTGAATTCCCGGTTTTGACTTCACAACCTCCTCAGGAATGCTGTTCCGTGCATTCACAACCCTCTCCGTGAAACAAGTACTTCCTCACATTACCTCTGAGCCTCCCCTCCACCCCCATTTTGAAATTGTGCCCCTTTGTTCTTGCACGTCTCTTTTTCTGAAAGATGCTACCCTCTTGGACTCTGTCGATTCCCTTGAGGTACTTGAAAGTTTCTATCATGTCCCCCCTCTCCCTCCTTTCCTCGAGGGTATACATATTAAGCTCCTTTAGTCTCTCTTCGTATGGCTGCTGGTGCAGACCCTGCACCATTTTGGTTGCCCTCCTCTGGAACGTCTCCACCCTGTCTATGTCTTTGCGGAGATATGGGGTCTCCAGAACTGCACGCAGAACTCTAGATGGGGTCTTACTAACTGTCTGTACAGAGGGATAACTTACTGTTTTCTACTGGTGATGCCTCTCCCTATGCATCCCAGTTTCCCACCAGCCCTCCTTACTGCCTTCTCACATTGCTTGCTCACCTTAAGGTCATCTGATATGACTACCCCCAGGTCCCTTTCCATTTTTTTTGTTAGTATCACACCCCCCATTGTGTACTCTTCCCCTGGGTTTTTGTTTCCCAGGTTCATTACTTTGCACTTCTTTGCGTTGAATCTAAGCTGCTATACATTTGACCATTCCTTCAATCTTGCTAAGTCCCTTATCACCCTTTCCACCCCATCTTGTGTAACAACCCTGTTGCAGATCTTTGTGTTGTCTGCAAAGAGACATACTTTTCCTTCCAGTCCTTCTGCACTGTCACTTACAAAGACATTAAAAAGGACCAGACCCAGTACTGAACCCTGCGGTACCCCACTTGTGACTCCCCTTTCTTCACTGTGGACTCCCTTTCCTATTACTCTCAGTGTTCTGTTGTCTAGCCAATGTTTTACCCAGGCTACCACCCTGGGACCCATTCCCAGGCTGGCTAACTTGTTTATTAATCTTTTGTGTGGGACTGCGTCAAACGCCTTGCTAAAGTCTAGGTAGGCCATGTTCACAGCCCCTCCCTGGTCTGCTACTTTGGACACCCAGTCAAAGAAATCAAATCAGATTTGTCTGACATGACCTTCCCGCTGTGAATCCATGTTGCCTTGGGTCCTGTGCCCCACTGGCCTCTAGGTACTCAACAATTCTTTCCTCCAAAAGTGATTCCATCATTTTCCCTACCACTGAGGTCAAACTTACAGGTCTGTAGTTTCCTGCCTCAGCCTTACTCCCACTTCTGTGAAGGGGAGTCACATATGCCCTCCACCAGTCTTTAGGTACCAGAACTGCGAGATGCTCAGAACATGGCTAGTACTGACAGAAGGAGCACATATAATTGATGACATTCTCATGCAAGCACCAACTAAAGAATTCTGAATCTGGTCGATGGTACCTGGGAGTTTCTCCTCCCAGGCCATAACTATGCCATGAAGCAGAGACAGAAAGCATGTAATCCAATCCACAACAACCCCAAAGTTTTTGCCATATCCCACACCTTACAGCTCCAGGCTAAATTGCATGTAACATAAGACAGCATGATATACATTTTCAATCTTCTGGAGGAGGCTGGGAGAAGATTAGAATAAATAAAAAGACACTGCCCACCAGGTGGAATTCCCGGTTTGAGAAGCAGAACAGACATGAAAGGACTTTAAATCAGGACACTTGTCTCAACTCTTACTGACTGTGTTTATTCTCCCAGCTTACACACTTAATTACCACGCAGTTTGTTAATTTCTTCTGGTTGATAAGTCTGTGCTGTCAATCTTCTGCTGCAACCACTACTAATTGCTAATGCCTCAGCAGGTAGCGAAGCTGGGTGTGGCAGGAAGATGGAGTTTCCTCATACAGCAGCACATTTTATTTAACTAATATTGTTTTATGTCTTGCTCTAGGAGTGCCGCTGTTTATGGACATCGGGGGCGTGCAACTCTCAAGGCCATTCTTCGGGGACAAAATGGCACTACAAGCACATTCCTGCTTCTTTCCCACACTGAATATTTATTTATTTTCAGAGTGAAGTGGCAAGCAGAAAATGTTTTTTAGACCCTCAAATCTTTAGCACAAGTACAGGTTAGTTTGGAGCCACTGGACTTGATTTCCTAATCCTTTAATGTCACTGCAGTGAAACAGCTGTACTGCTTATGCGATAATAGTGACTAGGGGTGTTTTCTTAAGCACTGCAAAAAGTTTGTCAAGCAGAAATTTCTAAAATTTCTGTTAAAGCAGTTCTGATTTTTTTTTTTTTCCATCCCAAGGTTACAAAAACATGTCAATGTCTTAAATACAAATCTAGTGCCTTTCTTTCTGTTTTTGCCATTTCGATGGAAGGCTCATGTTAACACCATCTGCCATGTTTGTGGAAATCTGAAAATAATGCATACATGGATGGACAGACGCAGCCACTGGTTGGCTTGTTAGTCTCATACTCTGACATTATTAGGGCCAATAATTTTCTTTGTTCAGTGGAAAACCCTGGTAAATAAAAAAATAAAAAAATTTGTCATTTGAAACCAGCACTTGGAGTCAATTTTAACAAAAACAAAACAAACCTTTGTACCCACTTTTTGGGCTAACCCCCCCATTCTAACAATTTGTACAAAACATGATGATTTGTCCTCAATTTACGGAAATTTTCAGATTTAACCAATTGGAACTGGCCATTTTTGAAAACAGAAAAAAAAAATCACTGGCTCTATATTATAGCCGATCTTTACTTGTATTACAAGTCCATGATCTTGTTAGTAATGACCTCTTTGTCCCAGATTATTTATATTAATTTTTTTTATGGTTACTTTCCAGGCAAACCCCACTAATGAGTAACATAGGAAGCAAAGAATGCAATCCTAGTACAATAATCTTGGAAGATCTGTACTGCTAATCATTCGATTCCAGAAATTGTTTTCTATGTACTGTTACAAACAAACAAAAACGGTTCTAGAAGCATTCCCAAACAGACATTCTGCTACTACACAAGCCCTGCTCTAGAATCATTCCCACCCACATATAGAGGATTGTGTATGAGCAGTCACACAACCTGGTTATTCTTGAATCGAGCCGTTTCCCTGGTAACAGTAGACCTCAAGAGCGAAGCTCGAGAGGTATCCTGTTAACAGGGAAGCGGCGAGATTCAAGAAGAACCTGGTATGTGTATGACTGCCCATACACAATCTTTTATAGCGTATGGATAGCCATGGTTACGATTCAGATGAAAAAAAAAAAAATGACCAGAATGAAAGAAATGAGAGTTTACTTATCTGCCATTACCCTGCTGTGTGACTTTCCCCTTCACGGATCTCACTGCAGTCAAATCAAGGCTGACTGGTGGATGCGGGTGACATTTTTATTTGTCGCTTTGCGGATTTAGTTAGTTTACTGCTGCTTTTTTTTGGGGGGGGGGGCATAATGCTGTTGACCGCTGCTGCTGTCTCTGTCGTATACCAACTTAAAACCATGAGGCGTCAAGGCAAGCAACGGCAACCGCTACTCGAGGGCTTTGAGGCGCGAGACAGCATTCCATTTTTGTTGTGCTGCACTACTGACGAACTGAGTGCAGCACAACACTATTGCAGGCATGGATTTTCATGCTGAATAACGTTCCACCATACACTATAACAGTGTTCACAGATGCTCTGTTTTAGAAACACAGAAACATAGAAATTGTCAGCAGATAAGGACTGCTAGGCCCATCCAGTCTTCCCGTAGGTCCTATACATTGTATGTGGCCACTGACCCTATGTGCTCAATGGCTTTTCATCACTCCCTCCCCTCTCAGGCTTCCCTTGTGCCCGTCCCAAGCATGCTGTAAACCCCTCCACTGTGCTGTGCTTCAGAAGCAAAGGGTCATGCCCCATCTCTCTCACTCACACACTTTGTTAGTGTAAGACACCATTATATAAAAAAAAAAAAAAAAAAGAAAATCAAATATATTCCCATAGCTGACCATAATTAGCTAGTATATACACACACACACACACACTTAAAACAACACCACCTTATTACAATGTAATAAACACACTATTACACGCTATTACAAGGATAGATAAAATATATACCTTATTACAAAACTATCAACACGTGTAACCACCACCCTGTAGCACTATTAACACTTGTAATGACAATCTATACGATACAAAACATCAGAGTCCCCCATACTTGTGAAATATTACCATCTCTGAGCCCAATAAGCTCATAAAGGTCACTGGCACTTCGGATTCCTGGCTTTATGAGCTCGCTAGTCCCCTCAATGGTAACATTTCCTTGTATAGGACACTTTGCTATCAGACAGATATAGAGTTAGATATTACACAGACACACCTACCTACCTACCTACACTAGTCCTTTCTTCACCCTCCCCAATCGATGACCTTTGCTCCCACCCTTAAAGGTGACCGGTAAAGAAATACTGCAGCCCGCTCCCATTCCCACATACCTTAAAATGCTGCTGCGGGAGTCTGGGGTTGCAGTGAGCTTAATTTTTAATCCAGTGTGTTTTTTGTAATATAATGCCGAAACTTTCGGCCTAACACGGAAGCGCCGCGGGTTCCCATACGAGCGGGCGCAGAGAGTCATGGGGATTACAGCTATTTAGTGATGTCGATACCACCACTGCTCTTATTATAGTAGCCGTGGCGGTGCTTGTATAGCAATATGTAAAGCATATGGGGTCTTCATACATGTAATGTCACTACAGCAACACTCACAACAGATATGTGGACCAGCACTCAAAACATAGATTACATGTCCCTTACGCTCATTGGGTCACGTTTTCTTGTGCTTCTTCAAAAACAAAAGACACCCCAAAGATGGCGCTGCTGCATATAAAAGTTTGGGCAAAGTCATACTGCATGCAAACATCTTGCAGGAACTAAATTACCTCCTTGACGAATGGGTTTATTCTCACGTTCTAAAATGTGGCTTCATAGTAAGTGACAATGGAGCCAACATCTTAAAAGCAGTACAGGATGGAGGATTTCTGCATGCTTCTTGCTTTGCACATTGCTTACACTTAATTGTCACAGGATTTCTCAGCAACGAAACACAAGTGGATGGTATGATTGCTGTTTGCAAAAAAATTGTGACTCACTTTTCACATTCAGCCAAGGCTATACGGACATTGTCCGAACTGCAAAAAAAACACAAGCTGCCCCAGCAAAAGCTGATTCAAAATGTTTCCACTCGTTGGAACTCAACGCTTTATATGCTGCAGCGCCTCTTGGAGCAAAAGCAAGCTGTACATGAGTGTTGCTCCAGTTACATTATTGGAGATGGCATTATGCTGTCTGTGCTGCAGTGGAAATTAATGGAGACAGTGTGCTGTATCCTAGCTCCTTTTGAGACAGCTACAAGGGACATGTCTTCTGAAGGCGCATCTGTGAGTCAGGTTATCCCACTCATAATGCTCATTTCACATCATCTTAGTGTTCTAAATCTACAAATAGAAAAAGACAGATCTGAAGCCAGACAACATGTCGCCTGTATCATGGGAATCGTAAAGAGAATGAACGAGTGCTTCAAAACCAATGACAAATTAGTTGCAATGACTTAAATCAAAACACTACATCCTTGCAAACTCTTAGATCCCAGGTTCAAGGCTATACATGTTCCAAAAACAGATGATATACAGCAGTACAAATGTATGTTGCTAGATGAGCTGCAGCACTCACAGGAGTCAAACACAGACACGCACAGTACCCTCAGGTTGTCATCACCACAACATGCAGGTTCATCTTCACAAAGGGATACAGAACTGGAAAAGTCACCAAACATTAACAGTAGTTGTTCCACAACTGCCACTTCTTCAACCCTTAGTAGCAAGCTAAATCTGTGGCAAAACCTTTCCCAAATTGCTGCCATACCAGCTTCTGCTGATTCCTCTTCTGAGTGGTCTCTGTCCATCATGGTAGACAGTTACCTGCAAGAACTGCCTATTCCTATTGATGCATGCCCTTTTGAATACTGGAGATCAAAAAAGTCAATTTGGACAGAGCTGTATGGATGAAGCCTGTAAATATCTTGGTTGTCCTGCAACAAGTGTCTCTTCAGAACGCATGTTTAGTACAGCTGGCAATACTGTGACAGACACCAGAAATAGGTTGCTGCCAGAAAATGTACACACGTTAACTTTTATTAAAGTTAATAAGTCAAGATTTTCGTATCCCTACAAGAGTATACAAACTGATCCTGAAGTGACTGATGTTGTGGATGTTGATGGTGATGACAACTCAGATGGTGGTGGCTGGTAAATACTGTGTGGGACGGAGTCTCTCTGCACCAAAAAGGAAACTTTTACAGACTGTGATAACTTTGGTTGTCGTCTCTCTCCTTTCTCGATCTACTACCTTGGACTATATACCCCCCAAAACTTTCATCATTTCATGGCAAACTGCTTTGTAGCTAGGGTCTAAACTAAAGTCAACAAGTTTTATATACAGGGCAATTTTAACATCAGTGGGAACAGGCCCAAATTTGGCATAAAAGGGACACTGTCACGTCAATCCTTTCTGTATCATATTATTTATAGTTAAAGTGCAAACATATATTTTTGGATTTACCTTCTGTGACTTTGTGGTGCATCAGTATAGGGCTGGGACAGGAGATGGTCTATTTTCAATTTTAAAGAGGACAAAACAATGAGTTCTAATTGGTAGCTGTTTATTATTTTTCAATTACAGAAATGTTAGCCATAAACGAAAAATGGATGCTAGTACATGGGTGAGGGTTGTGGGTTGGTTTTAACATGGGTGTAGGGTGGCATGGGTGCTACTGCACAGATGAGGGTGGTGGAAGAAAAGTGGAATGGGTGATGGGGTGAAAGGTGGGTGTTGTTTTAGTTCTTTCATTTACAGATTTGTGATCAGCTGGGGATGGTGAGGAAAAAATGATGACAGACCGAACCTATTGTACACATAATATATATTCTTATTAAATACATTGCAAACTGCTGCCACCTAGCACAATTAAGGAATCAGAAATAAAGAAAATCTGCATCAGCAGTTTTCACAGAATGTGACATATCATAAAGTGTTTTTGCTTTACAAGTAGTGATAATTTGATACATAATGGGGTTGACAGACGCTGTCCTTAAACATCACATGCCAACTGCTGCAGCTACATTAAATGTTCCTTAGTATGTGGTGAGGAAACCACTTTTTTTATTTATGTGACTGAAATACAGATTTTATTGAAGTATCAGCTGCAAAAATGCATCATCTTAGAAAGTTGTATGTATTACTTCAATCTGCCAACAAAAATGTTGGTATATGTATGCATTACCTTAGAAAACTGCATGCATTTTTTGCCAGCAACAATGACTGGCATATTTTTTTTATTCAAATGTCCTGACTACGTTATGACATAATATGTTTTGCACCAGTTCCACATGCTGCTGCTGTAGTACTTGGCTTGACTTTGTTATAAAAGCTTTCTTTTAAACATAGCAACTCTTGATTTACTCATTTAAAACAGAAAGCAGCAAATAGCTGAAATTAGGTAATATCAGTTATTTTTTCTCATAATTCATGACAATGAGTATATATCACTGAGTACATAAATGGCTAATGTGCCTCTTTCTTTCACTAAGGAACTATGATGCAGCTGCAGCAGGAAAACTTTTAACATATGGGTGGGTGGGTGGGCCTGTTACGTATTAGTTGCTGGCTTCAGCAAACAGAAGAAACCATAGATAAACCTAGTTGCATTCCTATCAATGTCACACATGATAATTTCTCTCCCCTTATATTGAACAGTTTTCCTTTACATGTTTTTATTACTATCTCAGTTACTGGCAGCACAATAAAAAATAGGGTTCGAGTTCTAAAAGTTCTAAAAGATTAGAACCCTAGAACTTTTCAAAAGTTCTAGACTAGAACTAGAACCCAGAACTTCAGAGGGTTCTGACAACCCTACTCTATGATAGCAGTTTTGATTTTTCTCCATTGTTCTTCCTCCCCTCCTTTTTGGCCATTTGCTAGTGCATTCCTCAGGTATTCACCCATTTTGCCAAAGTCGGCCCTTCTAAAGTCCAGTATCCTTGTTTTTGTATGGCTTGTCTCCATGGTTGTGCTTATTATGAAGCTCACTGTGCAGTGGTCACGTGTTCCCAGATGTCTACTGACTTCTAAATTTGTGATCCTCTCTTCATTTGAGAGTACCAGGTCTAGTATTGCTCCCTCCCAAGTGGGTTCCAACACTAGCTGTCTAAGGCCTGCCCCCCTGCAGGGCATCGAGAATGACCCTGCTCTTGGATGTGGCTGCAGTACATGTTATCCAGTTAACATCTGGCATATTCAGGTCCCCCATCAACAGTATCTCCCCCTTTTCAGCCATTTTGAGAAAGTTCTCCATCATTTTCTTGTCCGTTTCCTCCCCTTGAGACAGGGGGTCTGTATACAACCCCTGTGCGGATTGTGATGCCATTCCCTGTCTCCAAGATTACCCAGAGTGCCTCTTGTCCTCCCCTTTACTTTTTAGTTCTGTAGCTTTGACTCACTTGCATCTCTTCTGACTGTATACCGTTTACTAACACTCTCTGTATTCTGCCCACCAACCAGTTTGCAACCTAGATGACCAACTTCTGACCCACCCCAAGCCTACCCAGCTTATTAATCAATCTTCTATGTGGGACAGTATTGAAAGCTTTGCTGAAGTCAGGGTAGGCAACATCAGCTGCACCCCCTTGGTCCACCACTCTGGTTACCCAGTCAAAGAAATCTATGAGATTAGTTTGACAGGACCTTCTTGTTGTAAACCCATGCTGTCTTGGATCCTGTGCTCCCATGGATTCCAGGTGTTGCACTATCCTTTCCTACCACTAGCACTCTAACACCTATAATACCCACTCAGTCACACTCTCCTTCCCCTTTATTTTACCCTTTTCTTCCTTTTACTCCCACTCTTCCCCCTTGTCCTATCCCTCTGTCTCCCCCCCCATGCCTTTTTCCCCACTGGATCAACCTTAAAACCAACCTACTATCACTACCTCCCAACCTCCTAGACAAAGCCACTTCTTTTGGCCACCCACTCTCTCCCCCCACCTTGACTCCTCCTCGGACTCTCACACTAGGTGTCACTCCTCTTTATCTCCTTCGCTACATACAAACACCGTCCTTACCCTAGTTGAATGCTCTTGATGCTGTACTATCACCATTGGTACTATGAGTGACATTGTAACCTTATTGTATACTAGCTATCTACTATTAGTATTGTATATAAACTGTTTATTATTGCTGTCATTGTCACTGTTTGACGTGGAACCTTTGAAAAGAGCTGTGAGCTCACAAGTATGAATTGATCCAAATTCCTAAATAAATAAGAGTAATAAGGAGTGCCTCCATAATCTTGCCTACTACTGAGGTAAGACTGACTGGTCTGTAGTTCCCTGCCTCCTCCCTGCTATCACTCTTGTGGAGCGGGATCACGTGAGCCCTTCCCAGTTTTCTGGAACCCTCCTGTGCTCAGAAACTCACTAAACAGTTCTGATAATTGCTTTGCTAGTTCCATCGTTAGCTCCTTTAGTACCCTGGGATGTATGCCATCAGGTCCCATTGCCTTGTCCACCCTGAGCTTAGAGGGCTCTTGTGGGACCCTTTCCTTGTGAGAACCTTGCACCTCACACCACACTGTCCAGGGTGCTCAGCTGTGAGCCTGCCTTCTCTCAATAAATACTGAGCAGAGCTCTCTTCAGAACAGATCTTTCATTGATCTCCTCCACACTCCTTGCACTGCGATCTCCAACTACCTCCTGGACTTTCTCTACAATGTATCTGAAAGTCATCATACCTACTGTGCCTGCTTTCTCCTTTGGTTTGGGCCTTTGCCTGCCTTACCATCCTACTTCCCCCAGGGAAAGCCGCCCTCCCTATCTTCATTCCGCTCTTCTATATTTCCTGAAAGTGAACCTTTGTCTCTGACCTTTTCTGCTACTGTTTTGAGAACAAAGTGGTTTCCTCCTTCTTCTGTTTTGCTTGTCTCCCTAACACAATGGGATGTTGCTTCAAGTATTGCATCCTTAATGCTTGCTCACTTTGCCTGTACCCCCTCACCTGTATTTCTTCTTGCCAGGGATAGCTTAATTCTGTTTGCCATCTTATCAGAAATGCCATGTGATCACATGATCAGCTGGTTTTACTATGACACAAATCACAAAAAGATCCGCACACCTCGGAGCGAGCAGGTGCTATCACCAAATTACATATACAATGAGAAGGCAGGCAGGGAAGCACTCTAACCAGCCACAAATAAAGTATCAAATGGACTCAAGCTTGAAAATGGAGCCCGAAGCACTTTACCCCAGCGCTTCGTGTTTTCTCTGAGACACTTCAGCAGGGGGCCCCGAAGAGTCTCGGAGAAGACACAAAGCACTGGAGTAAAGTGCTGCGGGCTCCATTTTCAAGCCTGAGTCCTGAGTTTGTTTAATACTTTATTTGCGACTGGATAGAGTGCTTCCCTGCCTGCCTTCTCATGGTTTTACAATGAGCAAGTACGTGTACATTTTCATTCTCATTCAGAAGAAGGTGGCAGCTGTGGAGAAGGGTGGGTTGTGTCGGTCGCCTTCTTCCACCTTACACTTGCTGGTTATTGGGGGTGCTGTCTGGATGGAGGGAATGGGAACATATTTCATTTAGCACAAATAATTTATTTTATTTAGTGTTTGTTGACTGGAAAAGGAGGACTAGACAATTCAGCCTATTTTCAGTCTCATCCTGGGGGAGGGGGGATACAGATGGATGCCAACTGACAATGAACCAGATTAAGCTGTTGGTAGTATTTTTAGTGAATGGGGGAAATGTGGCCAGGACACTGGGGAAATTCCCCTGCTCTTTTAGAGAAATGCCATGGGACCTTTAACAGCCACCTGAACTACCACCAGAACAGGCAGTTGGGACCTTGGTTTAACGCCTCATCCGAAAGACGGCACCTTAGGAGTGCAGCACTCCCCTCATGCTGCACTACAGTGTCAGTATTGGGATTGTAACCCAAGTGCCTGGTGCAAGGATAGAACCCATAGCCTTCTGATTTTCCAGCCTCAGAGGTGAGTGTGCAACCTCCTGAGCCTCTGACACTGTGTAAGGCCCTGTCCACACTATGCCTCTGTAATGTTACAGAGGGCTCAAACCGTTACCGCAACGGTTTGCGTTTACATCTGTAACGTTACAGAAGGCGTTTTCGTAACCGTTGTTGAAACCACTTATGAGGTGGTTTGAACAACGGTTACGAAAACGGTTGTGCCCCTGTAACGTTACCAGCCATAGTGTGGACGCGTGAGCATGTAGCTCCAGTATTCCCCAAGTGCAGCACGAACTGCATTGTGGGATAGGGTGCAGCTGTAACGTTACAGGGCACCCACCAATGTGGACAGGCTGTAACGGTTCCAAGCCGTTGTCGAAACTGTTTGCCGGCAGTGTGGACACACTAACGGTTCCGGTCTGTAACGGTTTGGAACCGTTACAGACTGTAAGTGGTGTAGTATGGACAGGGCCTAAATGAGCTCTGAAAGACAGCGGCGGCCATGGAGGCAGGCAGTTTGTGCTGGCCAACCATCGTTTTTTGTTATATTCTGCTAATTTGTAGTGAAACTGTGAGTGCTGGGGAAGGGAGGGTGGCATGGATTCTGTCAGAGGGTGGGGGATGGGGGATCGCATATTGTACAGGGTATAGGGTGGGGAGGCTGTTTTGTTTACTTTGTTGTTTTCAATATTGTATTTTCCATATAGGAATAGGCATGAATAGTGCCACTGTTCATTATTTGGATTAGAATAACAAACAGTGCATTATTCATGATATTCAGAATATATTTGTTGCTCGCACACTCCTAGCCATGTCCTTGTCCATCCTGAAGCTTTCAGCATCATCACAGTTCATAACATTTACAAACCCAAGCAGAGCTCAACAAACTTAGGAGACACTGTAATACTGGCAGTAATGTAATGGGTGTAACCATGTCTGTGTTGGCCTGTTATTAGAGGACACTTAGTCCCTCCCTCAAAGAGCCCTTGTGCCAGACCCAGAGTACATAGGTTTAAAGTTTCCACTGCCTCCACAGCTCATTTACAATGAGGTCCTGGGTAGGAGAGAGTACAAAAATTGTAAAAATAATATTACTACAACAGGATAGAGAAGGTGCATGAAGAATATTTATTACACGGCAATAATCAGAAGCCTGGAATGGGCACCGGCAATTGGCGAAACAGCATTACGGGGTCCAACTTGGAGCGGTATTAATCCACGATAGATGCCGTGTTCAAAATGGTACTACCAAAGTGAGCCAGACCGGTAGCTTAGCAGCACTGGGCACAGGTGAGGCGAGTGTTACAGGGCAAGACTGGCAGGCGACAGGAGACCAGCTACGCCCGGCGGAAGCGGGGAAGGGGACAAGAACCGAGGCGTACAGAATGGAGAAGATAGCACAGTCCGAGAAACATACAGTGTGCAGGCAACCGACGTCGGACGACTATGCGAGAGGTAAGGGGAAGTAACCCGAGCTCCATGTAAATCTGGGTGCGATCGCACACCGCGGCGAGCGAGCAGTGCACCGGAGACCTCCAGCGCCTGGAATGAAGCAAATACCCGCACAGATCGGCAGATTTTCCAGACTGTGATGTAAGCCGCACTATGTTCTTTACTTAGACGTACTGATTATGTTACATAGAATTTGACGGCAGATAAGGACCGCTTGGCCCACCCAGTCTGCCCATTTCCCTACCTGATGGATAAGTTGCAGATCCTAGTTAACCAGCAGCCTACTTCTTCCTACCCCCAACCCCTAGAATTGCCTTATGACTGTCCCATGCATGCTTGAATTCCACCAGTTTTTAGGGTTGCCACCTTTGGATGAGGCAAAAACCGGATCCTAAACTCCGCCCCTAGCCCCACCCCTTTTCATGACTCATCATGCATTGCTCCTCCTAGAAAGCCAATGGTTATATCAATAAAATACAACACTTAAAGCAGTTCAACGAAAAGACAACTGGCTGTGTCAGTGTTACAAAAGGTGGGGACAGCTTTGCTGCTATGCCACTTTAAGATACAGTGGAAAAGATTAGGTTAAGTAAGTGCTAATGGTGTTAATGGCCATACTTTACACCTCCCAGGTTGACTGCTTTCACAAACAAAAGGCAATACTGACAACAGAACTTGTTTATAACCTGGACATGTAGTTAAAACAATGAATGAGATGACAAAATCTGTTTCAAAAGTATGTGAGCACTCAAAATGGCTCAAAAACCTGACCAGCACAGAGCAAAACCGGATTACCTGATAAGGACCCTGAAAACCTGACCACCAGGTAAAAAACCTGACAGGTGGCAACCCTACCAGTTTTTGACTCCACAACCTCCTCTGGAAGGCCGTACCATACATCCACAACCCTCTCTGTGAAAAAAATACTTCCTTAAATTACCTTTGAGACGCCCCCTTTCTATCTTCAAATTGTGCCCCCTTGTTCTTGCACACCTCTTTTTTTGAAAGATGCTACCCTCTTGGACTTTGTTGATTCCTTGAGGTACTTGAAAGTTTCTATCATGTCCCCCCTCTCCTCGAGGCTATACATATTAAGCTCCTCAAGTCTCTCAATGTTCACCGCATCAGCATGTTAATGCTCGTTTGTAATAAGATTTCAAAGTGCAGTAAAAATGTTTCCGCACTGCTCCGACTCCCTGTGTTATGTTGCTCAACGCACAAGAGGCAGGCTCCTGGCGACTCTATCGTTGCGTGGCCCATGTAACAAGCTCATTACACCACTCCAGCAGAGGCATCTAATGCCGGATTAATGCATGGCTGGGCGGTTGTTCGCCCTCCCAACCATGCATTAATCCAGCATTAGATGCCACCTTCGTCGTGATTTAATGCTTACATGAAACTTGGAGGTACTCTAAGTACTTCCTCAGCTTAATGAAAAAAACAACAACACATTGATGGCACTATAACACCCCCCCTCCCCGAAATACATTGTGTTAGAGCCCAGAAACAAGGCTGTCTCGTTCACTTAACGTGACCATAAGAGTCCTGTCGCCTAACAACAGGAAAAACCAGAAAAAAGGATCGCCCCTCCTCATCTCACACACAGGTGATACCCTCCCCTCGCATTCGACAGCAGACAGTCAGGTGACTGACAACACATGATAGTGAAACCTACCCTGCTGCTAGGCGGACCCACGTGACGGACGGAGCAAGTAACCAATGAGTTTTCAGGCGAGCGCTCATCTCGCCAATGACCGCCAGCGTAAGGGTGGGATTTAGAACAGGCAGGGCTAGGTTGCAAGGAAAAAAAGAAACAGGGATCGAAGACTGAAAGAGAAAGAAGGGGAGCCGTTGCTTTTCTTCATAAATCTGCCGCTCGGGGCCGGAGAGACATAACTGGGGGACGCCTGGGGGCATACAGAGCCGCGCTGGGGAGAAGAAGATGTCGATGCAGTACGGAAACGACGAGCCGCTGGACGGGAGCTATGGGGTGGTGGACTTCCCGAAAGATTTCGGGTACGGGGTGGAGGAGGAGGCCGACTTGGAAGAAAGCTCGTCCCCATCCGACAGCAAGCCTCGCATCCTGCTCATGGGGCTCCGACGCAGCGGGAAATCCTCCATTCAGAAGGTGCCGCCAGTTCGTTTCTGTTTCACCTTTTATAGCAGCAGTAATCTCTCTCTCCCTTTCCTGGGATGGGGACCCCTGCCTCCCTTGCTGCTTTCTGCACTGGCTCGTAGTTGCAGTTGAACTTTTCCGGCATCATCTGCCGCAGCGGTGCCATGATCCAGTCAGTATGTGCTGGGGGTTAAATGAAACCAGCTACAGTGTTGCTTCTTCTTGCTGGGTTACATCAGCAGCACGGTGTAGCTGCCTCTTGCACCCAGACCAAGACATGGGCTAGAAACAAAGTTTCATGGCAGAGGAATGCATGTTTGCATGTTTAGCTATTCCGTCTCTGTTAGCATTTAATTGCTTGACTGCCTTAGTATTTTGTCCAAAATTGATATCCAACTAAAGGTGCAGTGTCTCTTAAGTCTGTATTCAGTTTCTGTATGGTTTTTCCTATCCAGGATATCCTTGTAAATGAGCATTGGAGCGTCCCCAAAAAAAAAATACTTCTTTTCATCCCTGCCATCCTGCCAGTGCTTTACCTCGTTATTTGGCATATATCTTGTTATGGCTGCTTGAGCATTCATGTAGACAGCAGGGAATGTGTTTTTCCTCTCTGATTTTTACTCCTTGCATGTCCTTCCTCTTATTGGCATGAGCAGTGCTCTGGGGTCTTGAATGTACAGTGTACCCCACCGGGAGGGGCAAGCTCCTTGGTATACTGAGCTCACTGTGATGCTGGTACATGTTGCCAGCCTTCTCTGGCTTAGGGGTGCTGCCTGCAGGCTGATCTGCCTCCTGACACGGCAAATGACTGCTGCCCTGCAAAGGCTGATCACCTGCACAGCAGCGTGACACACTGCTTCTAGACCATTGGGTGGCCCTGAATGGAGCAGTCTCCTAATAAAAATAAAATACAGAATACAAGATTGTAATGGTGCCCAAGAGTCCTGTAAATTGCCTTTGTTGGTGTTTGAGGTTTAAGTTGAGTTGCAAAGATTGGAAAGGTAGCTCGTAACTAGAGGCAGTGATCCTAATTGGACAATTGAAATGTCTAAATAATAATGCTGAAATGCATTAAATTACTGAGCCTGATTTTGGAAGGTGTGTTTTTTTTTTTTTGATAACCTGTAACACGTTTTCCCCTCCGCTGTAGATCGCTGTTTGATATTGTCAGTGATTCTTATTATTTGTAGTATCGCAAGTTTAGCCCGAAGACCCAGAAATCTCATCAGATGTACGAGGCAGGGGTGTTCAAATCAAAACTTTTAGGACTTGCCCAGCCATGACCTCTGGATGATAGAACACATTCTGAAGAAAGGGTTACTAGTGGAGTACCTCAGGGCTCAGTACTGGGTCCAGTCCTCTTTAACGCTTTTATAGGTGACATTGCAGAGAGTCTGGAAGGAAAGGTATGCCTTTTGGATGGTGACACAAACATCTGTAACAGAGTTGATACACAAGGGGGGTAGAAAGGATGAGGAGGGACTTGGCAAGGTTGGAGGAATGGTCAGACATATGGCAACTTAGATTCAATGCAAAGAAGTGCAAAGTAATGCACCTGAGAAATAAAAATCCAGGAGAAGAGTACACAAGCAGGAGGTACTAACAACAACAATAATGGAAAGGGATCTGGGTGTAGTCATATCAGATGACCTATGGCGTGGTATGCAATGTGAGAAGTCAGTAGGAAAGCCATGGGGTGCGGGGATGCATAGGGAGGGCATCACAAGTAGAAAAAGGGAAGTGGTTATCCTCTATACAGCCAGTTGGTGAGACCCCATCTGGAGTACTGCGTGCAGTTTGGAGACCCCATCTACGCAAGGACATAGACAGGATGGAAGCAGTCCAGAGGAGGGCAACTAAAATGGTGCAGGGTCTACATCAGAAACCATATGAAGAGAGACTGAGAGAGCTTAATATGTATACCATTGATGAAAGGAGAGGACGGGGACATGATAGAAACTTTTAAGTACCTCAAGGAATCAACAAAGTCCAGGAGGTAGCATCTTTCAGAAAAGAGATGTGTAAGAACAAGGGGCACAATTTAAAGTTAGGGGGGCGGCTCAGGGGTAATGTGAGGAAATTCTTTTCACGGAGAGAGTGGTGGGCGCATGGAACCGCCTTCCTGGAGAGTTGTGGGGTCTAAAACAGTGGGGGAATTCAAACATGCATGGGACAGACATAAGGCAATTATAGTGGGGGTAGGAGGAAGTAGGCTGTTGGTAAACTTGAATCTGCAGCTTATCCATTAGGTAGGAAATGGGCAGACTGGGTGGGCCAAGTGGTCATTATTTGCCATCAAAGTCTATGTTTCTATGACTGTAGTTTAACTTTCACTTGTCCCTGTTCGTTATAATGAAATTAGCTCTTTGCACTTGCCCTTCAAGAAAAATTTAGTTGCCCCACACAGGGGTACAATAGGATTTGCACCCCACACTGTCACTACCACTATCCCGGTTTGAAATACGGGTTGAGGAAAACGCCATAGTTTAGTAGCCTGTTCACTATAACTTGAGGAGGATGGGAAGGAGAGAAATATTTGGAATGGATGTGGCCAAACATTTTTCCTGTAAGGTAATTATGCCTTGGATGGGTTACTAATGGAATTGTAGGTAGCGCCAATACTATGACTCCAGAAGACAAATTCTTAAGGGACAGAATTTCAGGTCACGGAGCGCCTCTAGTTTATGACTTGGGTGTTATGCCAGGCAAGAAACAATATGGCTGACGGTAATAGCGCTGGACTGGAACACCATTAGTGTCATAAGTTTGAAATAAACACCTCAGACATTGAACTTCTGTGGGTGATTTTGCCCTCTGCACCCCCCATAAAATAAATGTAATCGCCTCAAAAGTCGTACATATTTGAAGAAGAAGAAAAATATTCAGGCAGGCGTGCCTCTGTTCACGGTGACCATGAGGTTTCAGTGTATTCGTGGTTTGGGGTGGTCACACAGTATGCAGGTGGAGGGTGGGAGAATCAAATCAGCTCAGCTAGACATGGCCAACCCTTTCACGGTCCCATTGCTCTAGCCATTATACTACAGGGGCCTAGGCCACACTTTGCCTGTTCTGCTTTTATAGTGTCCCACGCTTACCTTTTGGGAACACAGTACCGACGGTATCCCTGTCAGCCATACGGTTTCCTGTTGCCATCAATCAATCAATCAAAATTTATTTATAAAGCGCTTTTCAGAAAATCAAAGCGCTAATACAAAACAGAGATAAAAGATCAACACTAATAAATAAAAACATAAAACAATAAAATATTCATTAAATAGACTAATCAAATGCCAGCATAAATAGATAACTTTTCAAGGATCTCTTAAATGCTTCCACGACGGGCACTCTCAAACCTGACGGTGAGGAATTCCACAGGGTCGGGGCCATAAAAGAAAAGCCCTAGCCCCAGATGATTTATAACAGACCCTGGGAATTCTAGCAATCCTCGCCAGTGGAGCGGAGAGGGCTGGAGAGGACGATAAGAACATAGGAGATCTTGCAGGTAGCCTGGTCCCTGGCCGTAGTAGGGTCTTATAGGTCAGCAATGCGACCTTGAAGGTGATTCTCCATCGCACTGGCAGCCAGTGCAGTTGCGCAGCACAGGTGTGACATGACAAGTTCTGGTAGCCCTGTCAACAACCCAGCTGCCGCTCTGCACCAACTGCAGCGAAGCGTGATCTACCACAACCCTAGATATAAAGCATTGCAGTAATCAAGACGGGAAGAAACAAAAGCGTGGACCAACACAGAAGGTCATCATGTGGAATAAGGTGTTTTATCCGGGCGATATTCCTCAGATGGTAAAGAACATCTGACAGTGGCCGACACCTGCATTTTTAGTGTCGGCACCTGTCAAAAATAACTTCCAGATTTCGCAGACCTGTTCAGAAGGTCTCAACTGGGTATCCCCTAATAGAAGATCAGAGGGGACCCCAGGAGTCAACTTCTTTACATAATGACCCGGGTCAACGACTAAAACCTCAGTCTTATCCGGGTTTAACTTCAACCAGTTCGCACTCATCCAATCCTGAATTTCAATGAAACAGTTGTTAAAACCGAGAGCATCATTTGTTCGGTGCAAAGGACATATAGAGCGAGTGTCATCTGCATAGCAGTGAAAACTTAGCCTATAACGCCTTATAATGTCTCCCAACGGTAGCATGTACACCGTGAACAACATGGGAGAAAGCACAGAGCCTCAGCACCCCACAGGACAGAGCAAAGGGGCAGAGGAGAAAATCCCTGAAACTACCCTCTGACTTCTGCCTGTGAGGAAAGAATGGAACCATCTGAGGACTGTCCTGACAGTGCACAAAGTAAGCCATAGGCGATCCAGCAACCTCCCATGATCCACAGTGTCAAATGCTGCAGAGAGATCAAGAAGAAACAAGATCGAACGGCTCTTCTGATCTCTTGCTATTAGGAGATCATTAAGTACCCGAACTAATGCAGTCTTGGTACTATGTCTTTTCCTGAAACCGGACTGGAGAGAATCATAGACTTCATGGGTGGTAAGAAAGTCATCAAGCTGTAACGCGACTACTTTCTCAATAACCTTGCCCAAAAAGGGCAGGTTAGAGATCGGTCTGTAGTTAGCAAGGCAGTCGGGGTCAAGGGAAGATTTCTTCAAAAGGGTGTCACAACAGCCTCTTTCAGAGACCCGAAACACCCTTGATCCAAAGAACCCCAAACTATCCTTGCAAGGATTGGTCCGATCGTATCCATGCATCCCACAAGGAGGCGCGGGGACCAGGATCCAAACTACAACAAGTCGGTCGCAGACCTTGGACAATCTTCATGATATCCATGATTGCTGGCTGGTAAGTCCACCCAGACAGGCGCGGACATGTAACCCCATGTTGGTCACTGCAATGCTCGTTTGAGCGGCGTGTCGTGGATCTCCTGTCTGATTAGCGACACCTTATCATCAAAGAACCGAGCAAACTCATCACACTGTATTTGTGAAAAAGCTCTCCGATCTCGCAGGACAGGCTGGATTGCAGTCTGTCGACGGGTCCGGAAGAGCTGAGCAGGTTGGTTTCTTGATGCAGTTATCTCCCTGGACAGGAATTCTGCCTTCTTATGGGAGATTACTGATTGATAGTCCACATAATGGGCCATCAATCTAAGTTTGTCATCTTCCAGGCCGATTTCCGCCAACAGCGTTCCAATCTTCGCCTTCCTCCTCAACTCCCTCAAAGTCCCATCAAACCAAAGGGATCGAGGCGGAGGAGAGAGGCTAACACGGACAGGCTAATGGAATCCAGTGCCCTCAACACCATATTATTATAGTGCACTACTAAGGCATCTGGTTCCCTGCACTCCATCGGCCAACTCGATAGGTCCAGCACCGCCATCAGACCCTCTGGGGTAACTCCCCTCAAAGGGCGGTACTGGACCATCTCCAAAGGGTGGGTCTCATAAGGGGGTCGCTAAATGAACCCTACAGAGTAATGGTCAGACCACCAACTGGTTCCACCACCAGTTCAGTGATCTCCGTTCCCAAGGTGAACACTAAATCCAAGAATGACCATGAATATGGGTAGCAGCGGTAACCACCTGTGGAAGCCCAGAACTCATGAGTTGGAGAAAGTCTTGACCAAACTGCGAGAGTTCATCGTCGACCCAGGCATTAAAATCCCCAGAACCAACCACCTGGAGGGCTCCAATACCAGATCGACAATGAAGTCCACGACTTATTGCAGAAAAACTTTCTAGCCACCGGTGGACGGTAAACAAGCAGAATTCTGCAGCCCACACCTGCTCCCATAATACACTCAAAGGATTTGGGGACACCATTGGAACCTCTACAAGGCCCAATTCCGATTTAAAACAAATAGCGACCCCCACCCTACGATCCAGCCTCGGGCGATGTATTTCTCAGTACCCAGCTGGAACAGCTGACTCCAAAATGGGGCCAGCATTTTCGTCCAGCCAGGTCTCGGTAATGCATGTCAGGTCAGATGATTCCACAAAATCAGCAATAATTGCCGTTTTGTTTTTTATTGACCTGGCATTACATAATAGTGCCCGGGTTGGATGAGAGGCCCTGGAGGAGCAGGCTACGTGCCCACTGTTCGTGGAACCCTTGGGTATGGGAACCAGGCAACGCACTTCCCTATCCTGGACCCATTTTGCCCCAGGCCGTCTCCTTGATCTCACCGTCTCAATTCGCCCACTCCGCTCACCCCCCATAGCCAAGGGGCCCCCCCTCCCTCTTTGCCTCCTCCGCACAATCCCCAAGGCACGGCAACGCCTATAAACTTCGGGCTGTAACGGGGGGGCAATCAAAAGGGTGCAGGTCCCTCAGCCTGGAGGAAGAGTAGTGCCCGTCCATGGATATTCGATCCCAACACATAATTATGTAGATTTCAAAAACTCTTAAAACTACTTTAATGTAAACGTTATCACTACCAGCAACAAATCCAAAATAATAAAAACAATAATACACTTTTTCATTAACCAATTTCACAAATAAAACAATTTTGAACAAATTTTTCACAGATTCCACTAAAGGGAAGTCTATAGCAGTTCAAAGCGAAATCACAATGCTTCTAATCCATGCTTTTATTTGAACAGTAAAAATCCACAGAGCTCTCACCCTGGAAACTGTCCCATAGCCTATCTCTCACATAGGCCAAATAAAAACATAGAAACATAGAATTTGACGGCAGATAAGGACCGCTGCCACCCAGTCTGCCCATTTCCCTACCTACTGGATAAGCTGCAGATCCTAGTTAACCAGCAGCCTACTTCTTCCTACCCCCACCCCCAGAATTGCCTTATGACTATCCCATGCATGCATGAATTCCACCACTGATTTTGACTCCACAACCTCCTCCGGAAGGCCATTCCATGCATCCACAACCCTCTCTGTGAAAAAATACTTCCTTAAATTACCTCGGGCCCCCCCCCATCTTCAAATTGTGCCCTCTTGTTCTTGCACACCTCTTTTTTTGAAAGATGCTACCCTCTTGGACTTTGTTGATTCCCTTGAGGTACTTGAAAGTTTCTATCATGTCCCCCTCTCCCTCCTTTCCTCGAGGCTGTACATATTAAGCTCCTTAAGTCTCTCTTCATATGTCCTCCGGTGCAGACCCTGCACCATTTAGTTGCCCTCTCTGGACAGCTTCCATCCTGTCTATGTCTTTCGGAGATTGGGTCTCCAGAACTGCACACAGTACTCAGATGGGGTCTCACCAGCTGTCTGTACAGAGGATAATAACTTCTTGTTTTCTACTGGTGATGCCTCTCCCTATGCATCCCAGTATCCCCCCAGCCCTCCTTGCTGCCTTCTCACATTGCTTGCCCACCTTTAGGTCATCTGATATGACTACCCCCAGGTCCCTTTCCATTTTTGTTGTTGTTAGTATCTCACCCCCCATTGTGTACTCTTCCCCTGGGTTTTTGTTGCCCAGGTGCATTACCTTGCACTTCTTAGCATTGAATCTAAGCTGCCATACATTTGACCATTCCTCTAACCTTGCCAAGTCCCTTCTCATCCTTTCCACCCCACCCTGCGAATCAACTCTGTTGCAGATCTTAGTGTCATCTGCAAAGAGACATACTTTTCCTTCCAGTCCTTCTGCAATGTAAACATATAAAACATTGAAGAGGACTGGTCCTAATACTGAACCCTAGCGGTACCCTGCTAGTAACCCTCCTTTCTTCTGAGTGGACTCCATTTACTATTACTCTCTGTGTCCTATTCTCCAGCCAATTCTTTCCCAGGCTGTCATCTTGGGACCCACTCCCAGGCTGGCTAACTTGTATATTAATCTTGTGTGGGACTGAGTCAAATGCCTTGCTAAAGTCTAGGTAGGCCATGTCCACAGCCCTTCCTGATCTACTACTTTGGTCACCCAGTCAAAGAAATCTATCAGATTAGTCTGGCATGACCTTTCCGCTGTGAATCCATGCTGCCTAGGGTCCTGTGCCCTCTGGCCTCTAGATACTCGACAATTCTTTCCTTTAGAAGTGATTCCATCATTTCCCTATCACTGAGGTTAAACTAACAGGTCTATAGTTTCCTGCTTCTGCCTTGCTCCCACTTTTGTGAAGGGGAATCACATCTGCCCTCCTCCAGTCCTCGGGTACCACCTATCCTCCCATGATTTGTTAAGAGGGTAGTCAGTGGTGTCACTAGTTCTACCTTAGTTCTTTTAGAATTCTGGGATGAATCCCATCAGGCCCCATTGCTTTGTCCACCTTCAGTTTTAAGAGTTCTTTCAGAACCCTTTCTTCTGTAAATGGGCTGGTATCAACTTCTGTATCCAGAGTGTTACTACTGTTTTTTATGTACCTCCCTCTTCCCTTGTAAATACTGAGCAAAAATATTTGTTTAGTATCTCTGCCTTTTCACAGTCTCCCTCTGCCCACCCTCCTCCCTTTATTAAGCCTCACTATCCCTCCTTGGTCTTCCTTTGCTCCCTGATGTACCTAGAAAAGGTTTTATCCCCTTCTTAACTGAGTTGGCTATCTTTTCCTCGGTTTGGGCCTTTTGCTGTTCTGACTGCCTTCCCAGCTTCCTTTTGCTTTAACTGATACAGTTCTCTGTCCTGCTCCTGCTGGATTCCTTGTACTTCCTGAATGCTTTCTTTTCTCTTGAACCTTCACTGCCACTTCCTTTGAGAACCATAGTGGTTTCTTACATCGTCTTGTTTGTTTATTTGCTTCACACAAGGCTTGTTACCTCTTGATGGCAGTTTTATTATTCCCCATTGTTCTTCCACCCCTCCTTCCCGCCCATTTGCTAGTGCATTCCTTAGGCACTCACCCATTTTGCAAAGTCAGCCTCCTAAAGTCCAGTACTTTTGTCTTTGTATGGCTTGACTCTATTGCTGTGTTTATTGTGAACCATACTGTTCGATGGTCGCTAGTTCCCAGATGGCTACCCACTTCTACATCTGTGATCTCTCTCCATCTCCATTTGAGAGTATCAAGTCTAATATTGCTCCCTCTCGGTGGGCTCCAGTACTAGTTGTCTAAGGCATGCCCCCTGTAGGGCATCTAGAATAACTGCACTCTTCGAAGTGGCAGCTGCAACTGCACTCCAGTTAACATCTGGCATATTCAGATCACCCATCAGCAATATCTCCCCTTTTTCTGCCATTCTAAGTATACTTTCTATCATTTCCTTGTCCATTTCCTCCCCCTGAGAAGGGGGTCTGTATACAAACCCTATGTGGATTGTGGTGCCATTGCCTGTCTCCAAATTTACCCACAGTGCTTCTTCTCCTCCCTGTTTACCCTTTTGTTCTGTTGCTTTTATTCCTTCCCTTATGTAAAGAACTACTCCTCCTCCTCTTTTACCCTCCCTGTCCCTCCTGTAGATAGTGTATCCTGGTATGTTTACGTCCCAGTCATGGTTTTGTGTGTACCATGTTTCTGTGACTGCCACGATATCCAGATGTTCCTCCTCCATCAAGGCCACTAATTCAGGAAGCTTGTTACCAGACTACGGGCATTGGTACTCATTGCTCTCCATTTTTGATGGCCTTACCTTCTGTTGCAGCATCCCCACTGACCTTTCTACCTTGGTCTTTTCTCATTTAGTACCCTGTTTTGTAGGGAGAGGCTGGGATTTTTCTGCTGCTTGTCAGTGCCTCCTCCATTGACTAGTTTAAAAGCTTGCCAATGAAGCATTTAAACCGATTGCTCAAAGACTTGTTCCTTCCTGGACAGATGCAGACCATCCTGCCAGTATAGGCTGGTGTCCCTCAGGTGGAACCCCAGTCCAATGAAGCCAAACCCTGTGCTCCCTTCATTTTTCAACCATTCATTAAACTGCATGGTGCCAGTGCCCTTACCTCCCCCATGCCTTTGACAGGCAGCACCTCTGAGAAGATACTTGTGTGCTACTTGTCTTAGGCCCCTCCCCAACTCTGCAATGTCCTCCTGCACTGCTCTAACCTCATGATGAGCCAAGTCATTTGTCCCTAGGTGGACAATTACATCCAGCTCAGAATCCCTTGCAGCTGTTGTGATCCTGAGGATCGCTTCCTGTCCCTCCAAGCCATGGCACAGGCAGGCACCTTACTTCATATTTCCAGCTCCTCCCAGTTCTATCCCCTAATAATTGGAGTCCCCACAGGAGCTGCTTCCTTTCCTTGTGGTGTCCTCTGCCTCCTTCCTGTGGGCCTCCCTTGTGACAGTTGTCCTCAGCCTCCTTAGTCTCCTCTGGGTGTATCCATAGGGGAGCTATGCTCCCCCAGAATGGTGTATGGATTGTGGTGTGTAACATCTGACTGGGTGTGCCTCTGTTCCACCATCTTCATCCTCCCTGAGCCCACTGTGGTCCAACTGCTGTGCTTTCTTTGCAACCTCTGAGGTAGTGGTGGTGGTTCTGGTGCTCCCTGGATGGGGGAGGTTCCCTTCCTACTGTCCTTTGTGGCCTGGGGGAAGGTCCCCGTACTACTGTCTAGTGTGGCCTGAGGCAGGCAACTTCCTCCCTCAGGGCAGACAGTTGTCTGCAAATAGGCAGCATCTCAGCCTCCAGAAGACTCCCGGAAGACTGCCCCACAGCCATTACATTTACTCCCACATTTTTGTTTTTAATTTTTTTTTTTTTTTTTTTTTGCGTGTGATTGGTATGTAGTGTGAAATATATATTTATATTATACAATGTTTATGCTTATATTGTCAGTGCAGTGTGCTAGAGGAGGATATGACAGTGACATGCACCTTGCAGTCTTGAAATGATGTCAGAACCCCAGGTATAAAGGAACTATTTCAGGGGTGGGTGGGGTGAGGGTGGCAAGGGTTGGGCCTAAACTGTGCCCTCATAAAACAATCAGCTAGAAGCTCTGACCCACTGCTGCAATGAGTGGCTTCCTGTCAGCAAGATGCCCTACACAACAATTTGATAGAAATACCCTGCTAATCCAGGGTTTTATTTAACTCAAAAATTGATTAGCGTTTTGCTCATAAAAGTGCTGAAACATTGTGAAAATGCATAGCACTTGCCTCACTGTGTTTAATAAACATAACACTTCAGAAAACCTATATAAATACTTTCTTTACAGTTAGCATTGTCCCAAGAAAAACTGCTAATCAATTATTTAAAACCCTGTAATCAATCAGAGAAAAATCCACACATCAAGAGATAATTAAAGTTCTGTCATATACTCCTGAAGTAGAAGTCAGTCTGCAAAAATTTAGATCCGGCTATTTGAGCGGTGGGTGGGATATAATCTATCAGTCAATAAAAGGAAAACTCTCCTATGGTTGTCCCCAAATATATCCTCCAGGAGAACAGCCTATAGTTGGACCTATATGAGCAGGTTCTCCAATCCACTCCCACAGTAATCCATACACCACAAGTGCCCTAGGCCCATCCTCGATAGTGCTCCATGAGCTCTTATGGTAGCTGTTCACCCTGGAAAACAACCGGGTTCAAACCCGATGCTTTAATAAACAGAGAGAGTCCTCTTGATCGTCCCCAAGGCGCCGCTGGAGAGATTGATTAGTATCTGAAATTCATACTAGCGGGCTCTCCAGCCTGCCAGCTATGAAACAGAAGCACAAATACCCTGGGGCCGTCCTCCGACAGCACCCCGAATCTGCCCAACCACCCCAACGGACTACCCTGGGTTAAGATCAGAAGAAAAGACTGACAGACTCACCCACTTCTCAAAATCCATAAATCACAAAAGCCAGATTTTTCTAATTCCAAAAAGTAAGCCCAGTCTTCAGTTTCAGGCACACAAAGCATAAGCAAGTCCAGAGATAATAAATAACAGAATCAAATTTGCTCCAAAACAGATTCCTCACTGAAGCATACTCCAGGCGAGAAATTTACACTTTAAAGTCACTGTCTCTCAGCAAGTCCCCAAGAGAGAATTCTAAATCATCTCCTTTCCAACTTGCAAGCCTAGGTCTCACAAATCCCATAACACGATGGGACGCAAGAAATACAAAACTCCACAAATCTGGGTCAGCAGGCAGTCCCAGGCTACAAACAGCCGTCCGCCAACACCAGCACAATCCCAAAACAAGTTTAAAGGTGCAGGTTCCTCGGCAGAGCACTGCATGATCCAGAAAAAATCCAGCGAGTTTAAACCAAAAATAGATCCTCAGACAGTCCCTCCGTTACTCTGTATCATAGTCTGAACTTATCTCTGTAGAATGTCTTCTTATACATAGAAAACATCGGAGGCTTAAAGAAAAGTGACAGTCACAAATTAAACATCCCTGAAAATCGCTCTCCAACAGGCGATCTATCGGCATCTATAGACATCCACAGTACTTCCGAAGATCCCAAACAGGAGAGCCACGCGGACCATGACACGAGCACGACACCTCGTCCTAAATTTGAGGTGAGCCCAGGTCACTACCTGTTAGAATCACCGGAGATGGACTAAATTGACTTACTGTGTCTCACTTTACATGCAGTATGTGAGAAGGATTCGAAAGGAAATTGTTTAACCAAGAATGGCACACTAACGAGCACTTATTTCCAGATGCGACCTAGAGGCGCAAGGAGTTGAGTGACTTGCTCGTGGTCACACAGTATGCAAGTGGGGGCTGATGAGGTTTAAACTCCAGTCTCAGCTCAATGCCCTTAACCACTATGCTGTACTGCATCCTGTATGCCCCTTGAAACTGGGTTGTCCACACTGACAATTCAAGTTTGCCCTTGAAACTCTGGGAGACAGTTCTATCCTTCCATTCTGGTTTGTTTCAGATAAAATGTTAAACGAGGTGCCATCTGCCTGTTCTGATGGCTGATCAGGTGGATGTTAAAGATCCCATGGCCCTTCTCAAAAGAGTAGGGAATTTTACGCAGCATACTAACCAAGTTCCTATTCACTGAAAACCAACAAGCGTAACCTGGTTTAATGTCAGTAATTGCTTCCTGTATCTTCACTGCTCTCTTCCCCCATAACCTGATATTGTCAGGTGATCAGGTTACTTTTTTTTTTTTTTTTTTTTGTGCAAAAACATTATGTTGTACAGAATGTTTTCATTTCTGTGTTTAGTCCTGGTGTGTCCTTCCCTTTCTTTGTTGTTAGGAGGTTTTTTTTTTTTTCCCTCAATCTGCCTGCTAGTTTTTATGGCCTCTGGGGATTGCCGTATTACCAGGGTTTAATGCTCTCATTTTCCTACATTGCCTCCGTCCCATGTGGCAGGGATCGTCTGGGACCATAGATTCAGCAAGCACTTATCCAGTGGGCACTGAAGGTTGCATTTACAACTTGGCCAGGGCTTGCATTAGCACTAGTAAAGTGGGAGTCAGTTTGATCCCTGCTTCAAATATTGGGGTCAGACCAGAAAATCTGGAGTCAGAAATTTCTGGAATGGCTTTGTACAACATTATCCGATACTTTTTCTGCTTAGGATATCTGTGCAAATCAAACCTTTCAATATACAGGGTCAGCGCTGAATCACTACTTTTATTTCTGTGCTTCTGAATCCTCAAAAATATCATTTGGGGACTTCAGTAGAGGATTACGCAAAGCCCTGTTGGCTGTCACTTGCTGTCTTATTCAGTGGGTATTCTGTAAGAAAACAGCTAGAGCCTTTACTAATTGTAGCATTGATGACCTAGGGTGATTTGTGTGCTTTTATGGGTGGGTGTAGTTTGATGAAATTACAAACTTTAAAACCAAACCTTTACTTCTACTGACTAGACCTAGACAAACAGAGAGAAAACAAAAATATTGAATTGGTTATTTAGTTGAGGCCAGAACAGCGGGCTTCTATCTTCAGATTACTGCAGCAGTATTTTTCCGTCACTGAATCAGTGGTCCTGAACGCATCACTGTCACATGCGATGGGATGCACGGTAGGGCAAGAGCAAAAACTATTCTAACATCATACCCCAGAGGCTATATAAAAGTAGTAGGCAAATTTAGAAAAAGAAGAAAAACCTCCTCTGAGCAGGCAAGGGGAAGGACACAACAGGACTAGATACACAGAATCAAAGTACTCTACACAGCATATGTATTTGCAAATTCGACTGTACTACTCCTTTAACACACACTACACACGTAGTGACAGAGTTTAGGGATATAGTGGGAAGATACTGACCACAAAGGATGAACTATTTGACAGCGATAGTTAAATTGCTGACACTGAGGGCTCTGACTGTTGCAAGTCAGTAGTTTGTTTGGGGTGGGGAATGGGGAGCAGGAGTTTCCCACAGTATCTCAAAGCAAACGGTCAGCATCTTTTTTTTTTTTTTTAATCTTAAATTTGCCCAGGTTATGGCTCCCCCCAACCCACAGCACAGTTCCTTTGTGTTGGGATTGAGGAACAGTTCTCTGGTGCTGGTGTTGCACCCCACCCAGTCACAGTCCTATACCCCTAAAACATAATTCACTAGTAGTCCAGTAGCTCATTTCCCCAGTGCCAGTATTCCTAACATTCACCCCAGTTTGAGATGGTGGCTGATGCATAGCCATGGGTCCCGTGGCGAAGACCCGCGGTGTGGTTAGTGCAGGGGCATTTGGGCTAAGTTTCTGTCCAGTGGTGTTGGGTCATTTGCACTTACTGTTGTTCAGCACTTCTGCACTTGTTTAATAAACCGTGTTCTGATGTCAGATTCTGGTGTTCTAATTGCATAGAATTTCCAGTACACAGAACCAGAGCCTGAGTTTTTATTTAGAGTGCAAGCTTCATTTGAATTCTTGTATGCTATTTGGGACTGGTTGCCATCTGTCCTGCACCGACCCTGCACTGCTAGCTATTGCAGTTCCATCCACTGATGTCCCTTTGAGATAGTGGCTGATGCATACCCCCCCCCCGGGGGTCACCTCCATTGCCGGCCGCCATCTCATGCAAGTAGACTGACTTGCTTTATATTAATGACTTTATCAATATAGTACTTGCATTAGTACAGAGTAATATTTCTAGTGTGGTGCTAGCGACTGTACTTGCATTAGTACAGAATAGTATTTCTAGTGTGGTGCTAGCGACTGTACTTGCATTAGTACAGAATAATGTTTCTAGTGTGGTGCTAGCGACTGTACTTGCATTAGTACAGAGTAATGTTTCTAGTGTGGTGCTAGTGACTCTACTTGCATTAGTACAGAGTAATATTTCTAGTGTGGTGCTAGCGACTGTATTTGCATTAGTGAGGTAATATTTCTAGTGTGGTACTAGCGACTGTACTTGCATTAGTACAGAGACGATAATATTTCTAGTATAGTGCTAGTGACTACTTGCATGGACAGCAGCCAACAGTGGAGGTGACTGGAGGGTGGCGTTGGTCATCTCCAGGCGGAGGTGGAGCATTAATCATAGTTAAGTGTTTTAACTATTTCCCATCTTAAGTGAACTACTTTGCCAAGGAATAGCCTGTCAATAGTTCCTACTAAATACTATCACGTGACTTGGTTTTGCCTGGCATTCACATGACTGTATTTAGACCCAAGGTTCAGTAAATTGAAATATGTAATTTGTAGTAGAAATAGGTATCAGTTGGCTTTGGGAGTAGGGAGGAGAAACTAGAAGGAGCCAGCTTTGCTAGCTGAATCACTGGGAAGCAGTTGACCTGAGAAGCAACAACAGTAGGGAAGTGTTCATTTCTTTTCACTTTTGATATTGAAATAGTCTGTACTGTGAGGGTAAAAAGTGGTTGTGAAATTAGTGCTGTGGGATGGAACTGTTATTGAGAGTCATTTAGAGCTGGAATATTTAATTAGTTCTGTTTGGAACATTAGGAGTGGTTACTGTTTGAAATTCTGTGCTGTGTAGTTGAGTCTGGAAACTACAGATCAGTTTGCTTTGGGAGTAGGGAGGAGAAACTAGCAGGAGCCAGCTTTGCTAGCTGAATTACTGGGAAGCAGTGGAACAGAGGAGTGGGGGTGGTGGGTCAGAGCTGTGTCTGATTGTTTCTGGAGGGCACATGCTTGGTCCCACCCACCCCATGCGCATCACTTCCTGTATACCAGGGGTTCTGACATCATTTCCTAAAAAGAGCAGTGGACATACACCTGTCATATCTTTATCAGCCCAGCACACTGTGTATGGGGTAAACGCATGCACATACTAACAAATATTGGATTTTTTTAGCCTGTGTTTATTTACATTGAACTGTTCTGAGAGTCACAGAGAACTGTTGATTTTTTTTCAGTCTGTTTATAAATTTTATAGTTTTATTATTTTATAGTTATGTATAACGGGAGACTAGGAAAAGCTGGACTGGGAGAATGTGGGGGATTAGGTACATGTATGGGAAGTAGGAGAGTAGTAAACTACAATAGCTGTGGTGCAGCAGACTTTTTGGAGGTTATGTGGAGTAAAGGGGGCTGTCCTGTGTGTAAGAGCCTGGAGCAGCTAAGTGCTGAAATAAGGCTGCTCAGATGGGAGCTGGGGAGGATGGTGTGGGAAGTAGAGGAGAGGAGCAGAGCAGTGGAAGGAAAAGCAGAGAGATGCTGCCCAAGGGAGGGAGGGCATCAGGCAGGGGATGGGAGCTGGGAGGACCACCCAGTATACAGGAGTGTCTCTCCTTCAGAGGGCCAGGGAGCCCAGGATGGAGGAGTGGTAAGGGGAAGGGGTGGGAATGTGAGAGTAGCATCAGGGGTGGGAAATTCTAAAGGGGCGCCTTTACTGAATAGATTTGCACCACTGTCTGGAAGGAGGGAGGAGCAACAGGATGTGAGTAGGTCAGGTTGAGCCATGGTTGAGAGTAGGAGTACAGGGGAGGGGGAAGGGAACTAATCAAGGTGAACAGGGAAAGGAGGCAGGCAAAATGGAGTGGAGGATGGGGGGAAGGAGAGGAAAGGAAGAGGGGAAGGAAAACTGAAAGCAGACACAGATAGTCAGAAGGGGAGGGACAGAATGGGAGATGGAAAACCAGTTAAGGGGATAAATTGTGGATGTGGAGATAGATTCACCGGTGTGCAGAGGGAGCAGTTAGGTGGGGAAGCAGCTAGTACCAAAGGTGTGAAAGGAAGGACGGGAAGCACGGATGCAGGGGATGGAAGGGTTGCAGTCATACGGGACTTCATACTTGGGGGGTATTCACTGGGGAAGGAAGGGATCCAAATGCAAGCAGGAGGGTGGTTTATGTGCCAGGGATGACAGCGGGAAGGTGGGCCCAAGAATAAGGAAAATAGTAAGGGAGGTTGGAGGAAAACCTAATTTAGTGATACATTTGGGAACAAACAACTTAGCTGGGAGGAGGTTGAGATACTATAAAGTAGGTTCAGGGAGATGGAGAAGATCTGCAGGAGGCAAGAAGTTCTCTAGCTTTCTCAGAGGTGATACTAGAATTAAGGGGGCCAGTAATAGCCAGGAATAGAAGAATAGAGGATTTTAATGACTGGCTGAGGAAATGGTGCTGGAGGAGATATTCATCTGTATTGGGGCTGAGAGGAGACCTGGTCAAACAAAGCACTCTCTTCACCAGACAGGCTACACCTCAGTAGGGAGGGTTTGAGGTATTCGGGGACAAACTGTGGGGATATAACCACTACACTTAATTTAAACTACTGGGGGGGGGAGCGGGCGTGTGGGCCCACAGACTCTGAGAGGAGAAGGTCAGTGAACCTCCCCCCCCCCCCACAGTGATGGAACAGGTCTGGAGGGAGGAGGTGGCAGGGGCAGGAACACAGTTAGCAAAGGGCGGAGGGGGTGAGGAACACATAAGGTACGTGGGGTGCACACAGAGGGGATAAATGTGAATAGAAGAATAGAGGGAAGAGAAGAAAGGTCCGATTCTAGGTGGAGAGTGGTGTCTGTGAATGCGCAGAGTCTTGGAAACAAGATGGACGACCTGCAGGCACTATTAGCAGACAGGAGGGTGGACATAGCTGCAGTAACTGAGACTTGGGCACACCATGACTGATGCCTTGCGATCCCTGGATATAAACTATACAGGAGGGACAGGGTAATCGGGACGGGGTGGCAGTTTATATCAGGGACGGAATACCTTGCATGAGGGAGGAGTCTGAGGAAGGGAGGGAGGCATTATGGGTTCAGTTAAGGTCAAATAGAGGGAGAAAGGTGAGGTTGGGGTGGTTTACAGATCACCCACTCAGGACAAGGAGAGGGACAGGGAACTGAATGCACAAATATTGGAAGCTACAAGGAAAGGAGAGGCGGTAATTGTAGGGGACTTCAACCTGCCCAAGGTGGACTGGCATATACTATCCACAACATGTGCTAGGAGTCGGGTGATCCTGGAAGAACTACAGTGTGGGTTCCTGACTCAGTGCATCACTGAGCCAACAAGAGCTGATGTAGTTCTTGATCTGGTGCTCGCAAATGGGGAGCATATACAGGAAATAATGGTCAGGGAGCCACTGGGTGGAAGTGACCATTGCACAGTGTGGTTCCAGTTGGATATGGGCAGGAAAGCATCCCGACTAAGACCAAAATCTTGGATTTTAGGAGGCGGACTTCAGGAAAATGGGTGAAGTGCTAAGGAGCCATCTGCCAGGCATCAGAGCAGATATGGGGGTGGATCAAAGGTGGTCCATCATTAAGGAAGGAATACTGGTTGTCACAGATGAGTACGTTAGGCTCAGGGGGAAGAACACAAGGGCCAAAGTGCCCAGCTGGTTCAGTGTTTTTTTTTTTTGTTAGTTGTTTAACCAGGACTAGCACACTAAGCTGTGAGCTTTTTTACAGATGTGACCTGGGAGCACAGGGAAGTTAAGTGACTTGCTCAGGGTCACACAGTCAGCAAGTGGAAGCTGTGGGATTCAAACCCAGGTCTGGTCTGCTGGATGTCACCAGATATGCAGCTCAGAGCCTTAAACCACTGCGCTATACTGCCTCCCTTGGGTTGCCCAAGCAGTAAAGGAAAGGTTGGCCTATAGAAAATTCAGGAAGACCAATACAGAGGTGGGTAGGGAAAATTACCTAAGGTTGTCTAGTGAGTCAAGTAGGAAGTCTGGCAGACAAAGGCACAGAAGGAGCTGCAGATAGCTGAAGGAATTAAGTAGGGGAGAAACTTTCTTTGATATATGTGAGAAAAGGGACAAGAAGGAAGGGATTGTTGGGCTTAAAAGGGTGGAGTGGGTGGAGGATAATGGGGTGGGGGAGCAGAGATACTAAATGAATATTTCTGTTTCGTCTTCACCAAGGAGAAGAGACGGACCAGTGCCTTCAGGAGGGAAAAGAGGAGTAAGGGGGGAGGGGAACACAGCTGTAATGATAGAGAAAGATAGAATGAGAGAGGGGTTGCTGGCATTGAAGGTGGAAAAATCACCAGGCCCGGACAGAGTACATCCAAGGGTACTAAAGGAACTGGCTGAGGAGCTGGCAGGGCCACTGGCAGACTTATTTAATAGTTCACTAAAGTCAGGAGTGGTACCGCGGGACTGGAGAACGGCACATGTAGTGCCCCTACACAAAAGCGGTCCTAAGGATGACCCAGGGAATTACAGACCAGTCAGTCTGACCTCCATTGCGGGCAAGCTCATGGAGACCATACTAAAGGAAAGGTTGGTGGAACACCACAGAAAAGCTGCAATTGCAAGGAGCACCAGGTGCCAGGACAAGGTGCTGAGGGCAGTTCGGGGACCAGAGGGCCGAGCTGCATCCACAGCAGGATAGGTCTGGGGGGCTGCAGTGCGTGCAGGCCAGGGCTCAGGAGGGACTGGAGGGCTGGAGCTGGGTTGGCAGCAGGAGGGTCTCGGTGGAGGGCGTCCCGGTGGCTGCAGAAGGCAGTGAGCCATGGCTCGGGAGGCGCAGGAGAGCTGCTGGAGCCAGGAGGACGGCAGGTCAATAGGAGGCCAGGGTGCCAAAAATTTGAACTAGCGGCTGGGTTATAAAGGCAGGCCCAGACACTTTATGGGACCACAGAAGAGCTGTAATTGCAAGGAGTGCCAGGACAGTGCGCTGAGGGAGGCATTGGGGACTGGAGGAACTGGAGCTGCTTCGGCAGCAGGAGAGGTCTTTTGTGGGGGGGGGGTTCATTCCCGGCGGCTGCAGTTGGCGGCAGGTCAGGGCTCGGGAGAGCACAGGAGGGGACCGGAGGAGCTGGAGCTGCATCGGCAGCAGGAGAGGTCTCGGTGGAGGGAGTTCCTGGCAGCTGCATTCGGTGGCAGGTCAGGGCTCAGGACAGCGCAGGAGAGTTGCTGGAACCAGGAGGACAGCGGGCCAATAGGAGGCCAGGACACTAAAATTTGAACTAGCAGCTGGGCTATTAAGGGCAGGCCCACTGATTTACAGGACCACAGAAGAGCTGTAATTGCAGTCCGCCTCCCCACCCTGGCCCTGGCTTCGACCTGTATTAAATAGGTGGAGGGGATGGAGTCAGGAGATGGGGAGGGCCTAATCTAGGTGCTGTAGCTCTGTGTATTGTGTAGCACTGTATCTAGGATCGGGGGGAACCTGTTTATTGTGTAGGTGTGGTATCTCAAATCAGTGGGGATCCCGGTGTTTCACCCAGGAAATCTTATGAGGAATGGGACCACACGTTGTTAGGGCTGGCATCTTGGGAGGGTGGTGGGGTGCACAGTGTGTGGGCGGCCATGATACTGGACTGGACTTGAAGTTCGGGTGGTTGCCCAGTGTGCTACCAGCTGGTACAGCTCAGGGAGGAGGTTGAGGGTATTGGGAGGCAGCTAGGGCATCTGGGGGAGGTATGGTGGGGAGGGCAGGGCCTCACCCATGGGGTGGCACCATGCACTAGAGATGGTGGCTTAGGGAAAGGAGTGCAGGAGGTACTTGGGGGTCACACAGGGATCCTGACCGGGGCCCAAAGAAGGACACTCCCAAGGAAGCAGGCAGATAGCTGGGGCTGGACAGAAGGAAGCAAGGTGGGAGGTGGATCGGTGGGGGTCTTGGGGTTGGGCCTTAAGCTAAGCAACTCTTCAACCTCTACGCCTGCTTGAGGAGGAGGGAATGTTGGGGGTGATGCGCCATGACGGGGTGGTTTGGGAGGGAAAGGGAGTGGGCAGGAGGCAGCCAGAAATTGGGGGGAATGGGGAGCATTGAATAGGGAAAACTGTGGGGAATCTGAGCAGGCTGAGGAGGAGGAGGGGTAGCGGAGGAAAGAGCAAGGAGAAGGACCAGATGGGAGGAAAGGGTAAGAAGGACCAGGCGTACAGGAGGATGCAGTTAATGGGGCTGAAGGTTTGGGTCAGGGGGCACGACGGGCAAGGAGGGCTGAATGTAGAAGGGAAGGAAGGAGGGACGAGCAAGGCTAGGCTAGCAGATGGGGTGGAAGGACCAGTTACAAGCAGGGATCGGGGTAGCGGTGCAAAAGGATACTTGGAAGGAGGGAGGCACAGGATTGGAGGAAGGGGTGGCAGTGTGGCAGGTGGCACCCAGATGGCGGAGGAGCCGAAGAAAGGACGTGGAGCAACATGGAAGGGGGAACCTGGGTGGGGGAATGGAGGTAAGGGGTGATTAGAGTGCTCCTGTTGGGTGATTCAATGATCAAGGGTATCAAATGGGGTAGGAGGGGAAGCCTGCCCGGTTAGAACAAAATGCTTCCCTGGACTGGCGGTACACAGGGCCAAGCATGAGGTATATCAACTGGCAAAGGATTGTGGAGGTTCCCCGGACATACAGGTCCACTTTAGGTACCAATGACGTTGAGGGAAATAGTGAACTGGAGTTGCAGGCAAGATTTTGGGAGCTAGCCCGGGTTTGTCATTCCATAGGATGCTCGATTTCCTTCTCGGAAATCCTGCTGGTACTGAGGGCTAGTGGGGAGAACAAGAAGAAAATTTGGAAAGGTTAATCAGTGGCTCAGGGAGTGGTGTGAGGCTAGCGGGTATGGGTTGATGGGGGATTGGGGGAGACCTGGGAGGATAAGAGGCTGTATGTTAGGGACAGGCTTCATCTCAGTTTGGAGGGGAAGGAAATCCTTAAGCTAAAAATAGAGGGGTTAATCGGTGATAGGTGGGGTTTAAAATTGTGAAGGGGGGAGGGATGGGAGAAGAGGCTGTCCGATTTAAAGGAGGGACTCTGTCCACAAGGAGGATCAAGAGAGGAGACAGGGAACTAGAGGCCCGCCTTGAACCCTCCACAGTCTCTGCCTCCACCAGCCCCCATGCAGCACATTCCATGGTTCTACCAACCTCAGTGAAGTAGCACCTCCTCCTTTCTCCATAGTCTCCTCCCCAACTTCCACCCATGCCTCTAGTTGCCCCCCTTCACAGCACCCCGACAGCCTCCCCATTTACCCCTTCATGTACTTGAAAACCTCTATCATGTCCCCAGTCGCTTCTCTTTTCCAGTGTGTGCATATTTAGCTCTTGGAGCCTCTCCCCATTGGTCCTTTCCCCAAGCCCCAGCTCATTTTGGTTGCCTCCTCCGGACCCTTTCCAGGAGTACAATGTCCCTTTTTAAGTGTGGCCTCCAAAACTGCACACAGTACTCGAGGTGCAGCCCAGTGTTCCCATTCACGCATAGATGTACATGAATCACGTGTTAAAAAAAAAAAAAAAAAAAAATCAAGATTACGTACATCTATGTGAGTCAGGGGTACTCCGCACGTAAAGAACTCTGGCCGAGTGTGAATGCAGACATGCCAGTAGCTTTACGTGCAGAGCTGACTGTGCTGTTTCAAAGGTTTGTTTTTTTTTCTTCCCACAGCAGCAAGCAGACGATTGCTCCAAACTAGTGGCTTATGTTTTTTTTTTTTTCTCCCCTTGCAAGCCCATGGCTGACTGTGATTGGTGCACAGTTCAGAGTAGACATGAACCCATTGCATCCTATCTCCGTTGTTTGCTTGTATTGCGGGCGTGCACCTATTTTAGGTGTGAGGGAATCCACGGGCTGCACATGTGGAAGAGACGACTGCAGAGGGCGAAAAAAACAAAAAACAAAAAAAAAACATGCAAGGAATGGGATCCGCTGGAGACACAAGATACCCTAATGGCTGGCCTGACCACTGACTCAACTGACGTTTGTTCAAGTCAGGAGGGCGACAATTGAAAGACTCACTTGGCTTATGGCTAGCGTGCTAAAGAGGAAACCAGCCCTTATCTACCAGCTGCATGCCGAAAATCAGGTTGGTGTTGTCATTTCTCTGGGGTTCCCCTTCCCCCAACTTCCCAAACTGTCAGTTGTTCCCTTCCCATTTGCAGGCTCCACCATCCTCTCCTTAGCTTCATTGCCTTCCCACCCACCAGTAAGTGCTGCAGTGCAATCCGGATTCGTTCGCATCTGAATCAAGTCCTACAGTACAGTCGCTGACTAAGCCACTCCAACTCACGTCTTAACTCCCTTTAGTTTTTCCAGTGCGGTGCCAGTGCAGACAGTCCACCAAGCAGCCTGCACTGCACATCCTCCGATTAAGGCTCTTGCGGCTGACTAAGCCCAGCGGCAATGCCCCCATATTTTGCAGGCCGATTCCCCATCCTGGAGTTAGTTATCCTCCTGTCTGCAGCTGCCTGACTTGGCCTTGGACGATCAAGTGCACGTCGAGAGAGACACACTCCATCCATCATCCCTCCCTTTTCCCAAGCTGTGCTGTAGCCACATGCTTATTTCGCCTCTCGGTCGGCCCAGTCCCAGTCGGACCATGAGAGTCGCAGCAGTCTCTAGTCTCTTCGCACGATTTCTGATGTGGCCACTGGCTATTCACCCTGCCACCAAGCGAGTCCTCTCCTCCGACTGAGTCCCGACTCCAATCTCATGGCTGGTGGCCTGGTGCACCTGTTTTTCACTGGAAAGGAAGGACAGATTACTGACTGAAAGAAGTAATGGAAAGTCAGAGACTTGTACCGTGGGTCTGTCCCTTCCTTCCTATTCCTCCCTTTAGTCCACTTGCTCCTCCAGTCGGCTCTTCTGCATGTGGGGGACTCGGTGAGGGTCGGGTCAGGGTGAGATAAGAGTTGGTCTTCTTTGGGTGGGTCCTGACTCCTGAATGGACATGGGAGCCTGAGAGGGACTGGTCACTGGTGGCAGTGGTGGGGTGAACTCGCTGGTCATGCCTGGTGGTTTGGGGGGGGGTCAGGACTTGGCTCGGAGCAGAGCAGCTTCAAAGTTGATGAGTAGTCAGACTAGACTAATATCACTCGTGTGTGTGTGTGTGTGTGTGTGTGTGTGTGTGTGTGTCCTCCAGACTCCTTCCACAGTCCACTCCCTCCCTTATCTACTGTCCAGTTGCCCTGCACAGCCCCAATATAAGTGCTCAGTCAGTCTCGCTCAGTGTGTGTGTATTTTGGGGCGCACTGAAGTGAAACTTAAATCTGCCTTGTAAATGCATGCATTTTTTTCTGAATCTAAACCAACATCAGTCACTCAGTGTCAGTCTATACATCTTCACTAATCATGCTAAAATTATCTAGCTAAATAATTAAATGTTTGATAATTTAAAAATGTGCTGACAATTTGATGGGGATCTCTATGGCAGTAGCAGCATCTTTGTCTGTAATGATTCTGTCATCATAGGCTAGCACTTCTAAGATCTAGGGGAGGCACTGATAAGCAGCAGGAAAATCCCGGCCTCCCCCTACAAAACAGGATACTAAATGAGAAAAAGACAAAGGTAGAAAGGTCAGTGGGGGATGCTGCAACAGAAGGTAAAGCCATCAAAAAATGGAGAGCAATGAGTACCAATGCCTGTAGTCTGAGTAACAAGCTTCCTGAATTAGTGGCCTTGATGGAGGAGGAACATCTGGATATAGTGGCAGTCACAGAAACATGGTACACACAAAACCATGACTGGGATGTAAACATACCAGGATACACTATCTACAGGAGGGACAGGGAGGTAAAGAGGAGGAGTAGCTCTTTACATAAGGGAAGGAATCAAAGCAACAGAACAAAGGGTAAACAGGGAGGAGAAGAAGCACTGTGGGTAAATTTGGAGACCGGCAATGGCACCACAATACGCACGAGGGTTGTATACTGACCCCCTTCTCAGGGGAAGGAAATGATAGAAAGTATACTTAGAATGGCAGAAAAAGGGGCAATATTGTTGATGGGTGATCTGAATATGCCAGATGTTAACTGGAGTGCAGTTGCAGCAGCCACTTCCAAGAGTGGGGTTATTCTAGATGCCCTAAAGGGGGCATGCCTTAGACAACTAGTATTGGAGCCCACTCGAGAGGAGCAATCTTAGACCTGGTTCTCTCAAATGGAGATGAGAGAGGATCACAGATGTAGAAGTGGGTAGCCATCTGGGAACTAGCGACCATCGAACAGTATGGTTCACAATAAACACAGCAATAGAGTCAAGCCATACAAAGACAAAGTACTGGATTTTAGGAGGGCTGACTTTGTCAAAATGGGTGAGTGCCTAAGGAATGCACTAGCAAATGGGCAGGAAGGAGGGGTGGAAGAACAATGGGGAATAATAAAACTGCCATCACAGAGGTATCAAGCCTTTGTGTAAACAAATTAACAAAAGCGAAGCGAGGTAAGAAACCTATGGTTCTCAAAGGAAGTGGCAGTGAAGGTTCAAGAAAAAAAGCATTCAGGAAGTACAAGGAATCACAGAAGGAACAGGACAGAGAACTATCAGTTAAAGCAAAAGGAAGCTGGAAGGCAGTCAGAACAGCAAAGGCCCAAACCGAGGAAAAGATAGCCAACTCAGTTAAGAAGGGGGATAAAACCTTTTATAGGTACATCAGGGAGCGAAGGAAGACCAAGGGAGGGATAGTGAGGCTTAATAAAGGGGAGGGAGGGTGGGCAGAGGGTGACTGTGAAAAGGCAGAGATACTAAACAAATATTTTTGCTCAGTATTTACAAAGGAAGAGGAGGTACCTAAAACAAACAGTAGAAACACTCTGGATACAGAAGTTGATACCAGCCCATTTACAGAAAAAAGGGTTCTGAAAGAACTCTTAAAACTGAAGGTGGCCAAAGCAATGGGGCCTGATGGGATTCATCCCAGAATTCTAAAAGAACTAAGGATAGAACTAGTGACACCACTGACTAAACTCTTTAATAAATCATGGGAGGATGGGGTGGTACCCGAGGACTGGAGGAGGGCAGATGTGATTCCCCTTCACAAAAGTGGGAGCAAGGCAGAAGCAGGAAACTACAGACCTGTTAGTTTAACCTCAGTGGTAGGGAAAATGATGGAATCACTTCTGAAGGAAAGAATTGTTAAATATCTAGAGGCCAGAGGGGCACAGGACCCAAGGCAGCATGGATTCACAGTGGGAAGTTCATGCCAGACAAATCTGATAGATTTTTTTGACTGGGTGACCAAAGTAGTAGATCAGGGAGGGGCTATGGACATGGCCTACCTAGACTTTAGCAAGTCATTTGACACAGTCCCACACAAAAGATTAATATACAAGTTAGCCAGCCTGGGAGTGGGTCCCAAGATGACGGCATGGGTAAAGAATTGGCTGGAGAATAGGACACAGAGAGTAATAGTAAATGGAGTCCACTCTGAAAAATTGGGGGTGGTTAGTGGGGTACTGCAGGGTTCAGTATTAGGACCAGTCCTCTTCAGTGTCTTTATAAGTGACATTGCGGAGGGACTGGAAGGAAAAGTATGTCTCTTTGCAGATGACACAAAGATCTGCAACAGAGTTGATGCACAAGGTGGGGTGGAAAGGATGAGAAGGGACTTGGCAAGGTTAGAGGAATGGTCAAATGTATGGCAGCTTAGATTCATTGCTAAGAAGTGCAAGGTAATGCACCTGGGAAACAAAAACCCAGGGAAGAGTACACAATGGAGGGTGAGATACTAACAACAACAAAAATGGAAGGGACCTGGGGTAGTATCAGATGACCTAAGGTGGGCAAGCAATGTGAGAAGGCAGCAAGGAGGGCTGGGGGATACTGGGATGCATAGGGAGAGGCATCACCAGTAGAAAACAGGAAGTTCTAGGGACATGGATATGTTGTTCATCCACACTCATTGGCAGGTATCCTTGCCGCTTTAAATCTTGCCGGAAGGTCTTCAAGCTTGCTCCTCCCACCCACCCGGGTGGTATAACTCTCGGCCCCGCCCCATGACGCCAGATCTTCCTTACCGCTTGGAAGCTCAGGTTCCCTCCTTAACGCTCTGCGTTTGTGACTGGTTCCTATTTCTCCGTTTGCGGATTTAAAAATAAATTTTGCAAAAAGACTTCAGTCTTCTATCCCTCGCGGCTGCGATGGACAAATCGACTCCCGGATTTCGGAGATGCCCATGCGGGCAGAAGATGTCTCGGACGGATCCACACTCCACGTGTGTCTACTGCTTAGGCCTTGAGCACGACCCGCAGGCTTGCGACCTGTGCTCATCTTTCTCGGCCTACGTCCTCGAAGACCGTGCTGCCCGATTGCAACTGGGCCGTCCCGAGAAGCGTTTCCCTCCGGTGAAGTCCAAGGAGGCCCGGTTGGCGTGTGTCCACGCGCAGGGCTCAGCGGATCAGCTCGAGCGATGGTCGCCACGAAAGAGGCGGCGCGGGCCGATCTTCCTCGGCCGCGCATTTATCCCGCCTCTGGGTTCTTCCTACACGGCTTCTTTTAAGGAGCTTTGTCTGTCCCTCTCCACTAAAGGAGAAGGGCCTGTGTCTGCTGGACCTTATTCTCGGTCCAAAAAGAGGGACAGGGGTAAGTCCCTCCGTCGACGCTCTTGGGAGCGGGAAAGGTCCTCTCCCGGGCCGCCGACCGTCGGCTGGTCGACCATCGGCGGCCGCCACTGGCCTCCACGGTGTCCCCTGCCAGGTCAGTTGACCGAGACTCCACCGATGAAGTCGAGATTTTCTCGACCCATTGGACGGGCTGTCGCTTTAGCAGCCGAGATTCCTCTCCCGGTTCCCCGGGAGGAGTTGAGGATCCTGGGGCTCGCCATGCCTCCGGTTCCGAGCCCTCGGATGGACCATCACCGAGCAAGGAGTGCCGGTTCCGGCCGACACCTCCCCGCACCGACCTCGGAAATTCCGGGACTCTCGGTCTCGGACCTCTTCACGGTCCAGCCGATCCCACCGTCATAGGCGGTCTCGGTCTCGGCACCGCGGTAAGCGGCGTCGCCGCTCGTCCTCGTCCTCCTCCTCGGATGAGGGGAGGCTTCGTTAAATTACGTCGACGGTACGAGGACCTTATGTTGCAACAGCTCCTCCTGGCCGGGAATAAGCCGACCCGTCGCCTTCCCCGGCCATTAAGTGGCTGTCACCGGAACGGCCGACACAACCCCTCGACTTATCCGAGGAGCCTATACCCAGGCCGGTTGTTCGGCCAAAACCAGCTGCTCCACCGATTCCGGTGGAACCTCCGCCTCCACAGCCACCAATTGGGGCTCCGACCAAGGATTCTCGGTCGGCTAAGGGTCTACCCCATCGGTTGTCAGTTACCCTCACTCCCGACCGACCTGGCAGGTGAAGGGTGGCTCAGGCCAGAGGCAGCCTTCGAGGATTCTTCCGAGTCAAGATGATTCCTCCTTTTCTCCAACGACTGGACTTGGAGTCTTCAGGAGGTCAGTCAATGGGCGAGTAGCCCGTCGTCCTTCCTAGGACTGCTTGGCTCATCTCGGAGTCTACCGGGATGGAGCTCGAACCTGCTTCCAAACGGGCCAGGTATCCCTCACGGAGATTCTGGACCGAGGGATTCTCCGACGGAGGCCTTTCCGGTGGCCGAGGCCATAGTGGGTCCGGCACTGGAGCTTTGGCAGCGCCTGCTTCCTGCCCCGCGCCTTGACCAGGATGGCCAGGAATATGCGTCCCACCGTTCCTTGTCCGGTTTGAACACCCTCTGCTGAGGGGTTGGTTACCGACAGCGTTTTCCGGCCCGGCAGCGCCAGGATGTGGACAAACCTCCTGACAAGGAGTCCAAGAATTGGACTATGTCGGGCGAAAGTCTACGCTTAGTCCTCTCTCGGCCTCGTCAGGCCAGTTCGCCGTCCTCAGGCACATTTTTCTCATGCCCTGTTGGGCTCCCTGGATGAGGTCATCCTCATCTTCCCGCCGATCTGCAGACTACGGTTAAGCAGGTGCGGGACCAGGCAGGGCAGGTCCAAACAGCAGCTCCAGACTGCTTTGGATATAGGACTCATGTGCCAGATCGGTGGCGGCCGCAGTGGCTGTGAGTCGCAGGCTTGGCTGAGGATATCCACCTTTACTCGGATACCCAGCACAAGTTGGCGGATGTTCCTTTTGGGACTGACCTCTTGGCCCTGGGGTGGAAGGTCACCTGCAGAGGATCGAGAAGTCCAATGCCACCTTGGACTCGGTCTTCCGCTCAGAAGGACAAGGCACCAAACCAGCCTAAGCCCCTTTCGTCCTTCTGTGCCCGGCGCCCAGCCCAGCAGCGTCGGAGCCAGCAGGCTCGACCTTGGCATCCCAAACCCAAAGCCGGCTTCCTCTAACAGGAGGCAAGGAGGAAAGGGCCCAGGAGGTCCCTCGGCGGTCCCTCCTCCAAGCCTGCCCAGTGACGGGCTGAGGGTGTCGCCCCATCCCCGTCACCTCCCCTGGGTCCCCCTGGGAGGGCTCGGCTTCCGTTCCGCCTTGTCCGCTGTTACCACGGACAGGTGGGTCTTGGAGGCAGGGGGAAGAGGCCTGCCTCTGGAATTCGAGCAGGCACCACCTTCAGAGCTCGCCCCTCGGGGGCCCGGGATCCCCAGCCTCACTGGCGGCTCGTCGAGCGACACTTGCCTCCTCCTCCAGAAGGAGGTGGTAAGAGAGGTGGTGGACCCTCCTTCAGACCCAGGGTTTGTGTCCAGGTACTTCCTGGTTCCGAAGCAGACGGGGCTGGCGCCCATTCTGAAACCTACCGACCTAAACAAGTTCCTAAGGTCTCGAACCTTCAGGATGGTCCTCTGGCTCAGATAATACCATCCTTGGAGCAGCGTGGTTCTGCTCTCTGGACTTGCAGGGCCGCGTTTTTCACGTCCCTATCCGTCCGTCTCACCAGAGATTCCTTCGCTTCAGGCGGAAGGATCCCTCTTGATTCCAAGCCATGCCCTTCGACTTGTCTCCAGCTCCCAGGGTCTTCACCAAATGCATGGCTGTGGTGACAGCATTCCTGTGGCGCGAGGGTCGGGTGTACCCTTACCTGGGACGACTGGCTGATAGCAGCTCCCTCCAGGAAGGGGCGGAGTGGTCAGAGATCTGGCCCTCCAGGTCTGCTCTCAACTGGGCCTCCTTATCAAGCGAGGCCAAGTCGGAACTTCGAGCAAGCAGGTGATTCTATTCATCAGGCGCAGCTCGACTCTCTTGAGCCAGGCCCTGGCTCCCGGCCGGACAGGGGCACGGTTCTTCCTCCTTTGCCCGATCATTTCTGGTTGGGCAATGCTTCCCGGGACTTCCTCGCCTCCTGGGTCTCATGGCGGCCTGCACCAGCGTGGTCCGTTGGGCCCGCTGGAACATGCGTCCCTTCACTGGGGACTGGCCAGCCAGTGGTCACAATGCTGCGATCCCTTGGACCAGCTTGTGTCGGTGACAGGGGATGTGGAACGCTCTCCAGTGGTGGACCGTTCCAGATCATTTGCAGGAGGGCATCCCGTTCGTCCGCCCCGAGCCGACGGTCTCTCTGTCGACCGATGCCTCTCTGATGGGTTGGGGTGCCCATCTGGGGGAACACCGGGCTCATGTCCTCTGGTCCCCGCGGGAGTCCCGATGCCACATCAACCTGCTGGAGCTCCGAGCGGTCCGCCTAGCTCTCACCGCCTTTGCTCCGTTCCTCCGGGGTCAAGTGGTCCGAGTCCAGACGGACAATACCACGACTATGTACTGTCTAAACCGCCAGGGCGGGACGCGCTCCATGCTTCTATGCAAGGAAGCTCTCCGCATTTGGTCACTCGTGCGCAGCCTGGAGGCGGATCTCCTAGCCATTCACGTGGCAGGAGCCTCCAACACCCTGGCCGATGCCCTGAGCCGGATAGGGGCTGCATCCCACGAGTGGTCTCTCCTGCCGGAGGTAGTAGCATCTGTTCTCCCTTGGGGCACACCTCAGGTGGACCTGTTTGCCTCCAGGAGAGCGCGGGCTGAGTCTGTTCCATGCCCGCTCCCTCAGCAGGGCTCGCTGCAGGGGATGCCTTCCGAGGCAATGGACCCTGGCCTCTTTACGCCTTTCCCCATTTCCCTTGATCCACAAGGTGCTTCTCAAGGCGAGGAGGACAAGGCGCAGGTGATTCTGATAGCCCCAGACTGGCCTCGCCAGTTCTGGTACCCAGATCTCCTCAGTCTCAGCTCCAGGACTCACGGCAGCTTCCAGCTCGCCGGACCTGCTCTCAGTCAATCAGGGAAGGTGTTCCATCCGGACCTTCAATCCCTGCACCTAGGGCCTGGTTCCTGAGCGGCTAGAGTTCCAGGCCTTAGGTCTTTCCGACCAGGTCCTCAATGTAGTTGAGGCGTCCCGTGAGAGTCGACCAGAAAATGCTATGCCTTCAAATGGAAAGGTTTTCCATTTGGTGTCAGGGCAAGGGCTTGGACCCTTCCTCCTGTTCCTTGGCAAGCATCTTGGACTATTTATGGTCCCTTTCTAGTCAAGGGCTTAGGTCGGCGACCCTAAGGGTGCACCTGGCAGCCATCTCTGCTTACGTAGCGGGCGGGAAGCAGTCAGTGCGCGGAGAAGGTGGTCTGGCGCTTTTCAAAGGCCTTGATCACATTTCCTCCAGTCGAGAACCCCCACCTCCGTGGGATCTACTGCTGGTACTGGCAAAGCTCATGGGCAAGCCATTCGAACCTATGCACAGGTGTGCCTCTCTCACCTGTCGTGGAAGACCGCCTTCTTGTGGCTATCCGTCAGCCAGAAGGATGGGAGATCTCCAGGCGCTTTCCATCGAGTCTCCTTACCTGGTCTTCCACAGGGACAAAGGTTGTCCTCCCCCACCGAAATTCCTTCGAAGGTGGTGTGGGAGTTTCACCTTAACCAGGTGTTGACTCTGCGGTGTTCTACCCCAATCACACCTCGGAGGCGAATATAGGCTCCATACTCTGGACCCTAGAAGGGCTCGCTTATTATAAGGAGCCACGGCTGAAATTCGGGAGAGGTTCGCCAGCTGTTTGTCACCCTCGCTGAAGCCGCATCTGGCAGACCTGCAGCCAAGCGGACGATAAGCAGGTGGGTAACCTCCTGCATAGATCTCTGCTATAAGTTGGCGGGCATGGAGCCTCCCAGAGGGATAAGAGCTCATTCTACCCGCCATACTGCTGCAACGGTGGCTGCTTCCAGGGACGTCCCTATCCAGGAAATCTGCAGGGCTGCTACCTGGAAGTCAGCAAACACCTTCATTACCCATTACCACATCGACCTTGAGTCACGCGGGATGCTGGTTTTGGGGCCTCGGTTCTCAGTCTCTCTTTCCCAAGTAAGTGTGTGGGGTGTCGTCTTGCCTCCCTCCTCCCGGAGAACTGCTAGGAGTCTGCCAATGAGTGTGGATGAACAACATATCCATGTCCCTAGAAATACAGGTTACTCACCTGTAACAGGGAGTTCTAAGAATGGTATGTGTTGTTCATCCCCGCCACCTCCCGGCCGGCGCACAACCTGAGCTTCAGCGCGGGCCAGATCTGGCGCCATGGGCGGAGCCGAGGTTATACCACCCGGTGGGTGGGAGGAGCAAGCTTGAAGACCTTCCGGCAAGATTTAGCGGCAAGGATACCTGCCAATGAGTGTGGATGAACAACATATACCATTCCTAGAACTCCTGTTACAGGTGAGTAACCTGTATTTATTATCCTCTGTACGGACAACTAGTGAGACCCCATCTGGAGTACTGCGTGCAGTTCTGGAGACCAATCTCCCAAAGACATAGACAGGATGGAAGCTGTCCAGAGGAGGGCAACTAAAATGGTGCAGGGTCTGCACCGAAAGACATATGAAGAGAGACTTAAGGAGCTTAATATGTATAGCCTCGAGGAAAGGAGGGAGCGGGGACATGATAGAAACTTTCAAGTACCTCAAGGGAATCAACAACGTCCAAGAGGGTAGCATCTTTCAAAAAGAGGTGTGCAAGAACAAGGGGCACAATTTGAAGATGGAGAAGCGGCTCAGAGGTAATTTAAGGAAGTATTTTTCGCAGAGGGTGGTGGATGTATGGAGCGGCCTTCCAGAGGAGGTTGTGGAGTCTCAAACAGTGGTGGAATTCAAGCATGCATGGGACTGTCATAAGGCAATTCTAGGGGGTTGGGGTAGGAAGAAGTAGGCTGCTGGTTAACTAGGATCTGCAGCTTATCCAGTAGGTAGGGAAATGGGCAGACTGGGTGGGCCAAGCGGTCCTTATCTGCCGTTAAATTCTGTGTTTCTATCTAACACTCTGTTGCTTGTCTTCCTAAGTTCAGAGTCAAGTGAGTCACACAGTTATTACTAGGAGTGCACTCTTGTGCACTAGTCTAGGTCTACTAATAATTATTTAGTTAGTACTACTCATGTGCAGTTGCACTGATTGACTGCATGCATGATGATGCACATCATTTTTTTTTTTAAATTCAGGATCAGGATTTGAATTCGGGAACAGTCCAACTCATAGCTGTTACATTACAGATGTGGAAATAATGGATTTAGATTGCGGCTATACGGTATTACCCGATGTATCCCTTTAAAACGATTTGTACATATTATCTCCATAATTTTCTACAAGGGGTGTGGCATACCCTCAAAATACGATTTGTACCCCTGAAACATTTGGAGGAAGGTACACTGTACCCTCTGTAATGTGCCTCCAGTGGGAACACTGGTGCAGCCTCACCAAGCAGTTATACAAGGGAGTATCACTTCCCTCCTTCTGGAAGTGATCCATGTGATGCATCCCAGGATCCTGTTGACCTTGGCGCTGCCCTCCTACAAGTCTCAGAGTTGTTCATCTTGACATCCACCACCACCCTAGGTCCCTCTCAGCCATCAAGACTTGTAGCATCCCCCGGGTTCTGATGCCAGGTGCTGCACTCTGCATTTCCTGCATTGAACCTCAGTCCCACTTCCCTGACCAGCTCTCCAGAGCATCTAGGTCCCCAGTGAGCCGCCCTCCCCTCCTCCCCATCTACCACCGCTCCCAGCTTCGAGTCATCCGCAAAGAGACTCATTTCACTCCTGAATCCCTTCCTTATGTCAGAGACATAGGCGTTGAACAGGAGGGGCCCAAGGAATGATCCCTGAGGGACCCCACTACTGACCCTCCTTGGAGATGAGATGACCCCCCCCCAACCACGACCCTCTGGGTCCCTCCGAGAGGCAGTTCCTATCTATTTGATCATCTGTCTCCCCACCACCATTTCCCCAGCTTATCCAACAGGCTGCTGTGAGGAACCGAGTCAAATGCCTTGCTGAAATTAAGAAAGAGGACGTCCACCGGCCTACCCAGGTCCAGGGCACTAGTCACCCAATTGTAGAACTCCACAAGGTTTGTCTGACATGATTTCCCTGGGACGAAGCCATTGTATCCTCCAGGCACCCCGACTTTTCCAGTACCCCCCAGCCCCTCCTTGACAATAGCCTCCATCACCTTGCCCACCACCGATGTCAGGCCGACATGGAGGACAGAAAAAGCCTTCCGAAAGCAAAAACTAGGAATTATCGGGGAAAGGTCTCGGAAGTGGGAAGCCCTCCCCTTGGCAGACAAGGCTATTTATAATTCTATAAAACACACCACCATTCCAATGGAGGGTTCTCTGGTACTGTCCGATTTACATGACAGGTGGATGGATACCACATGCAGGAGGGCTTTTCTCCTCTACACGCACAAAAATTCATGCCTCCTATGCTTCCATTTATTGTTGCCAGAACCTTAAATATCTGGGTCACTACGCTGACAGACTTCATTTCTCCTGATTCGTGTGGTACAAGTATTTTGCAGTTGGTGGCCATGGCATCTTCCTTCCTGGGTGATTCCATAGTGGACAGTTTATGCATGTCAGCCCGCTTGGCCTACCACATTGCGTCGGCCATGAGGGCCGTGTTGCTCAGACATTAGTATGTGGATCAGTCTTCAAAGACTAAACTGTTTAGCCTTTCTTTTGAAGTTAGTTTGTTTGGATCTGGTCTGGAGTCTGTCTTGCAGAATGTGAAGGATAAGAAGGGCCACCTCCTAGTGTCAGAACATCAATGCAAGGCCCCAGTGAGGCCAGAGTGATGACTGGCACAGGCAGTCCCGGGGAGATTATAGTCCTTTCTGGAACTTCAGTACCTAAAGAAACAGAGGTGCCTATTCAGGCAATAGAGGTAATGACAATAGAGATTCCTTTCCCAGGCACCATGGAGGAGGATCAGAACAAAGGCCTGGTACCTCACAATGAAGGTACGCGGGCCCTTCCCTTGGTGGAAAACTACAGGAATTTCTTGCAGGGTGGGCCCAAACAACAACAGACGCCCGAGTTGTGGAAATACTTCAACTGGGCTATGCCATAGAATTCTTAACGGTTCCCTCAAGGTGACGTTTTTGCCATCCCCAGTGTCAAAGCAAGAGACAAAACGCCAGACAGTGTCAGACACTCTGACCCACCACTTTCAAATTGGGGCCATTGTTCCAGTTCCGCTTAGCGAACAGGGTCAAGGCTTCTACTCCATCTAGTTCGTAGTTCCCTGAAAGTCCGGAGGTTTCATACTCATTCTGGATCTGAGCATCAGAACAAGTTTGTTCACCACAGAATGTTCAAGATGGAGTCTCTGAGGTCAATAATCCAGGTTGTTCAACCAAGGAACTTCTTAGCCTCAATAAATCTGATGAATGCTCACCTTCACATCCCCAGGTTCTCAATACTGGGCCAACATTTCCAGTACAAGGCACTTCTGTTTAGCCTTGCAACAGCCCCTCGAATTTTCTCAAAGGTGTTGATAGTTCTGGTGGCTCAACTACGATAGGAGGGTCATCCTGTGTACCCTTATCTGGATGACCCGCTTATTCGGGCATCGACATTGTCTCTTGCAAGGAAGTTGGTGTACAGGACCCTGGAGATCCTAGAATCACACGGCTGGGTAATGAACAGAGAGAAGAGCTCCTTTGAACCATCTTAGTCCTTGGAGCACTTGGGGCAGTCTTCGACATGAAAGTTGGGAGGGTGTTCCTATCACCCTCCCGGGAACTGATGTTGCTGTCTGAGATATGGCTCCAGAATCAGTGCTCCGCATCGGACCACAGTCTGCTGCGGATTCTCTGCCTTATGGTGGCAGGAATAGACTTAGCTCCCTGGACCCACTCCCACATGCGGCCCCTTCAGATGGAGCTGCTGACTGCCTGGGATCAGTCATCTGAGGACTATCAAGCCAGGATTCTCTTCACCCCTTCCGTTTCATCACTCCCTGAGTTGGTGGATGAATGTGCAGCATCTCAACAAGAGGGTTCCATTGAAACTATCACCGAGGGGGATTCTTACAATGGATGCTAGTTTGCACGGGTGGGGGGCAGTACTGGACCAACTTCCCACTCGGGAGATTTGATCCCTACAGGAACAGCGTCTCCACATAAATGTCCTGGAGATGTGGGCAGTTCGCTTAGCTCTGCTTCATTTTCAGTCCAGACTGAGGAACACTGCAGTAAAGGTACGATTAGACAATGCCATCACTGTGGCATACATAAACAACCAAGGAGGCACAAAAAGCAGCACAATGCTGTGGGAGGCCTACGTACCCCTGAGCTGTGCAGAGGAGGACTTTCTCTCTGTCTGCAGTACATCCGGCGTGGCAGTTGAACATTCAGGTGGACTGGCTAAATCGTGAAAGTGTTCACCCTGGAGAGTGGCAGTTGAACCCAGAAGTGTTCACACTATTAAGCAGTCTGGTTGGACAACCACAGATGTGTTTGCCTCAAGCCACAATACTCAGATTTACAGGTTCTTAAGTCAGTATCGGCATCTACAGGCAGAGGCAGTGGACGCTCTGACTCCGGGGGTGGATGGTCCTTCTGCAGAGCATATGCTTTTCCTCCGCTGCCTCTCCTTCAGAAAGTCTTAAAAATAAGACATTTAAGTGGAAACTTTCTTCTGATAGCCCTAGAGTGGCCAGGAAGGCTGTGGTTCTCAGATCTAGTGAACCTAGCCTGAGAAGTACCCTTCTGTCTTTTGGTAAAAAGGGACCTCCTGCTGCAATTCCCCATTCTCCACCTGAACCCAAGCGCAGTGCATCTCGCAGCCTGGCTCCTGAAATCAGGTTTTTCACTGAAGGTAGTTGAAACCTTGATGGCGGCAGGAAAAACCTCTACCTCGGCTGCTTATGCCCGAGTCTGGACAACCTTTTCTTCTTGGTCCAGAGGGAAGTGATTTAAATCTTCTAAAGCCTCCAGTCCTCCAATTCTGGACTTCCTTCAGGAGGGCATGGATAAGGGGTTGGCATTGAGCTCACTGAGAGGTCAGGTCTCCACTCTCTGAGCTTCCTTGGGGTTCTCCCTAGGAACAAATAGGGAGGTTCTTTGTTTTTTTTTTTCACACGGTTGGCAGGAGCAGACCACTGTTTCGATCCCCAATTCCCCCTGTAGGATCTTAACTTGGTTCTGAGTGCTGTCTGCATTGAACCCTTCAAGCCACTGGCATCCATGCCACTAGATGTGTTGTCCTACAAGGTCTGTTTCTTGGTGGCCATGTTTGCAGCCAGTGGAATGGGGCAAACTCCAGGCCTTGTCTTATAAGGAGCCTTACCTTATCATGCATAAGAACAAAGTGATGCTTAGGACGGTTCTGTCCTTCATCCCTAAAATTCCCACGGCTTTTCATGTAAACCACGAAATTTGCCTTCCATCCTTCTGTCTGCATCCTTCTCGTCCCAAGGAGGAGTTGTTGCATAAACTGGACCCGAGACTGGCAGTTAGGATCTACCTTACACGTACATCTGATTTTCGTAAGTCAAAGTCTCTCTGTACTGTTCGGAGCGGCCAGACAAGGACAGAAGGCATCTAAACCCACTCTGGCTAGGTGGGTACGAGTCTGTTTTGCTGAGGCCTGTGTGGCGAGAAAGAAGAGGCCTTTGGCTCTTATCATGGTATACTCCACCAGGGCGATGGCAATTTCCTGGACGGAGGGAGGTGAAGCCATAGTCTCAGAACTATGCAAGGCAGCTGCGTGGTCCTTGGTCCACATATTCATGAAACGCTAGAAACTGGATCTTCAGAATTCTGCTGATGCAGCGTTTGGTCGCAGAGTGTTTCAGGCAGCAGTTTGCAAGTAATTCTGAAGCATCCGGCCTATGGGATAATATCCCCCCGGTTGTTTGGGTGCTACTTCTTAGAACCAGTACCCATTGACAATGCGGAGAGCTACAGAAAGAAATATTGACTTCATACTTACTATAATTTCCTTTTCTGTTTGCTCCAACATTGTCGATGGGACCTGCCAGAGAGCTTGGCTCCTGAGGGAGAATCTATCCTGCATGCTAGGAGAGGGTCTCTTTTTTTGGTTTAACATAACGCTTTTCAACAATTTACTCCCTGTGCTCTACTGAGCATGGACCTGTTACTCTTTACACTTGGCATTGCACTATCTATCACCCGTAATTTACTGAGTTATCCTTTGTTTTTGTTTACATTTCTGCCGCCTGCCACATTGAAAGCAGCAGTACTATAAGCAGCTGCCATATTTACTGTAGTGCTACAAAACTGGAAACTGATCACTTCGTGGTTAGGGTGGTACTGCTGCTTATATTAAAAAAAAAAAAAAAAAGTCTCATTGTGTATTAGCTTCAGTTCACAGAATGATGATTCTCCCGAGTTCCTTTTCTGTCCTGGTCACGGTTCTAGGAGCCTCTCTAAGGCATCCTGTCCTGCCTGAAGTCCCCCGACCTAACCTTCCTCTCTCCACCCGCCTCTCAGCTAGTGCCCCGGCTTCACCCATCCGGGGTGGGGCTGCCCCTCCTACCTTGGGCACACTTCCACACGTAGACTCCAGCTGCAGACGTGGGCCCTGGCAGAGGATTCCTGAAGGTCGGCGAGGACGGACCAGTCAGTGGACATGGGAGTTGGTGCCATCACCTACCCCTAGAACCGGGTTTTTCCATGTTCTGTGGGTCTTATCTTCCCCCCGCCCCAAGCGTGGGCACGCCCTGACGCAATGGCGCATGGCAACCCTGCCTGAGTCGGCCACGTTAGTACGTGTTGCCTTGGCTTGCTACAGTGCCCCCCCGGTCTCCACCGGGGGTCACTGGCTTGCCGGGCAAACCCATCCCCTTTGTCCGGGGAGGAGAGCTCCACATGGGAGCTTAGTCTTCAACCCTTCCCCTGCCAATCCCAGAGTCCAGCGCCTCAACCCTCCGTGCCACCAGGCTGGCCCAGCTAGATGATTCTTGTGAGGCATGCTGTAGCTCCATGGTCTTCTCTACAAGAAGAACCGAATACTTCGGATCTCCCTTTGGGTCCATGAAATTCATCCCTTTCCCAAATGATGGTAATAACAGAATTTTATCATTACAAGTATGTTATTTTTTAATTTTTCTTTCTTGCATTGTATGTAGCTCTCATGGGCATGGCAGTGAGAGGTATGTAGTAGCGGGGGAGTTGCTGCTAGTGCGTGAAATCCTCAGGTGCCCGAGATTCTAAAGCTTGGGCTGTGCCATTCCCCTGGTAGAGGTGAACTATACCCAGTTGTACTGATTACCCATTGACAATGTGGGAGCTAACAGAAAAGGAAATTATGGTAAGTATGAAGTTAATTTTTTCCTTTTGCAACATTGTTTGCTTTTCCTTATGTTGTAAATGTGACACATTTTTTCACACAGGGTTTGTTGCTTGGTAGGATAACAGACTCTGTGGTTGAATCTCTGGTCTTAGTCTGTCAAAGTGTAAAAGGTGTGGTGGTCACAAACAAACCAGGACCATAAGAGCTCAGAAAGGGATATTGGAACTTGATTCTGTAGTGTGAAAATCTGTAACCTCATTGGTCAAACACATCACATGACCGTTTATTTTCTGACAACCTCGCACCTCACTTAAAATAAATATTTTTCATTTACATAGTTTCAGTTTTATAACTGGGGATAATGCATTCCATGTTGAGATCATAAGGGAATAATGCAGTTGTCAGGAGGCTGTGGCACTTTGCTATGCCTCATGCCTAACAGCCAACCTAGGTGTGCATTATTCTGTTGAGTACCGCACACCCTGCCATGTCTTAACCCTTAGGGTGAAGCTTTTAGCTCATTCAGTCTTTGTCGGTGGTTTTTTTTTTTTTTGGGGGGTAGAGGCGAATGGGATACGTAATGGAATACAGCAGTACATGAATACATACATACTGTCAGCAGATAAGGGCCGCTAGGCCCATCCAGTCTGCCCATTTATGCTACCTGACGAAGCGGCCAGTAACCCTATCTGGTCACTGGCTTTAGCTTTTTCGTCCCATCTCTAATATTCCTTTATTGCTGTCCCATGCATAGAAACATAGAAACATAGAAGTTGACGGCAGATAAGGACCGCAAGGCCCATCCAGTCTGCCCATTTCTTTTTCTACCTTATAAATGTGCCATCGGCCTTTGCTCTGTCAGTGACCTATCTATTCATAGTCATTTGTATTGCTCCCTTATGCCTATCCCATGCCTGTTTGAAGCCCTGCACTGTATTCATAGCCACCACTTCTTGTGGTAAGCCATTCCATCTACCACCCTTTCTGTGAAAGAGATTTCCTCACATTCCCCTTAATCGGCCTCCCTCTAATCTCATGCTGTGTCCTCTTGTCCTGATATTTTTCTTATATTTAAACATGTTAGACTCTTTCACCTTGTTTATGCCCTTAAGGTGTTTAAATGTCTCGATCATATCACCTCTCTCCTCCTTTGCTCAAGGGTATACATATTGAGCTCGTTAATCTGTCCTCATCGTCTTCTGATGCAGTCCCTGCACCATTTTGGTTGCCCTTCTCTGGACTGCCTCAATTTGGTTAATGTCCTTGTGAAGGTGTGGCCTCCAATACTGCACGCAGTACTCCAGATGGGGCCTAACCAATGTCTTGTACAGAGGATTATTACCTCCCTCTTACGACTTGTGATAACCCTACTAATACACCCTAACACCCCCTAGCCTTACCTACTGCTTTGAGGGTCTGCTTGGATGATTTTAGGTCATCAGTGATGATGATGCCCAAGTCTCTTTCTTCCTTTGTGACTGCTAGCAACTCCCTCCCAGCCTATAAGTGGCTTCAGGGTTTCTCTTCCCTATGTGCATGATTTTGCTTCTTTGCATTAAATCCAGTTGCCACTCTTCTGACCATTCTGCTAGTTTATCCAGATCTCTTCTCATTCTGCCCACCCCATCTGGATCATCTACTCTGGTGCAGATCTTGGTGTCATCTGCAAACAGACAAGCCTTACCCTCTAGTCCATCTGCGAGGTCACTAATGAAGATGTTGAATAGGACTGGCCCCAGGACTGATCCCTAGGTACCCCACTTGTGACTTGCATCTCTTCTGATTGTATACCATTTACCACCACACTCTGTTTTCTGCCAGTCAACCAGTTTGCCACCCAGTTGACCAACTTCTGACCACCCGAGCCTACCTAGCTTATTTATCAATCTTCTATATGGAACAGTGTCAAAAGTTTTGCTGAAATCAAGGTAGCGACATCAACTGCTCCCTTGGTCCACCACTCTGGTTACCCAGTCAAAGAAATCTATGAGATTAGTTTGACAGGACCTTCCTTTGTAAATCCATGCTGTCTTGGATCCTGTGCCCTATGTTCCAGGTGTTGCACTATCCTTTCCTTAGGAGTGCCTCCATAATCTTGCCCACTACTGAGGTAAGACGGGTCTGTAGTTCCCCACCTCCCTGCTACCACTCTTGTGAGTGGGATCACATGAGCCCTTCTCCAGTCTTCTGGGACCTCTCTGTGCTCAGAGATTCACTAAACAATTCTGCTAATGGCTCTGCTAGTTCCTCCTTTAGCTCCTTAAGTACCCTGGGATGTATGCCATCAGGTCCCATTGCCTTATCCACCCTGAGCTTAGCAAGCTCTTGTAGGACCCTTTCTTTTGTGAAGAAGTAGTGCTCACCTCCCTCCCCTGTGTCCATGATGCTGAGCTGTGGGCCCTGCCCTACCTTCTCTTCAGTAAATACTGAGCAAAAGTATCTATTTAGGATAGATGCCTTTACAGGGTCCTCCTCCTCACATGCTCCCTTTTCTCCATTAAGCTTAGCAATACCCCCTCTGGACTTTCTCCTTTCACTAATGTATCTATAGAAAGTCTTGTCACCTTCTTTACTGTTCGTGCTAGTGTTTCCTCAGTTTGGGACTTTGCCTGCCTTACTGCCTTACCTGCTTCCCTTAGGGCAGTTTGGTATGCCTCCCTATCTTCATCCCGCTGTGTTCCCTTATATTTTCTGAAGGCCAGCCTTTTGGCTCTGACCTTTTCTGCTACTGTATTTGAGAACAAAGTGGTTTCCTTCTTCTTTGCACTTCCTTTTCTGTCTAACACAATGGGATGTTGCTTCAAGTATTGTATCCTTAATGCTTGCCCACTTTGCCTGTACCTCCTCACCTGTGTTTCTTTTTGCCAGGGCTAGCTTAACTCTGTTGGCCATCTTATCAAAGTCAGCTCCTCTGAAGTCCTATATTTTTGCCTTGGAATGGGATGATTTAGATGTAGTAGCCAAATTGAACCATACCATGTGATGGTCACTGGCCCCCAGGTGACCTTCTACCTGGAGATCTGTGATCCCTTCTTTGTTAGTCAGTACTAGATCTAGGATAGCCCTGTCTCTTGTGGGTTGCTGTACCAGTTGTTTGAGGCCCTCCCCCTTCAGGGAATCCACTATGAGTCTAGTTCTGGCAGATGTTCCTGCTGGTATTGACCAATATATGCATGTTTGAAGCCTGGCACTGTAGGGCGGCCACCACTTCCTGTGGCAAGATATTCCATGCATCCACCACCCTCTGTGTAAACAATAACTTCCTGACATTACCCCTTATGTGGCCACCCATCAGTCTGGTATCATGTCCTCTTGTTCTGGCACTGCTTTTAAACTGGAATATGTTGTCCCCTTCCACCTTGTTCATGCCCTTGAGGTATTTGAATATTTCTATTATGTCACCTGTTTCTCTCCTTTGCTCCAGTGTGTACAAATTAAGGTATCTGACTCTTTCCTCCTAAGGCTTGTGATGTAGGCCCTTCACCATTTTAGTCGCCTTTCTCTGCACAGTCTTTTGTCAGTGTAATTACGAAGGTATGGCCTCCAGAACTGGACACAGTACTCGAGGTGAGGCCTCACCAGGGTCCTGTACAGTGATTTCCCCTTCCAGTGTACCCCAACATCCCAATGGCCTCCCCCCACACCGCCTTGGCTGTCTGGTTTGTGGCCTTCCGGTCATCTGTAATTATGACCCCCAAGTCCTTCCCTTCCTTAGTAACTGCTAACAGCTCTTTCTCTCCCTAACCTGTAGCTTTCTCCAGGGTTTCTGCTCCCCACATGCATGATTTTGTATTTCTTTGTGTTAGGGAACAGGGAAAGGGAATATTGTTTAACCAGGAGTAGCACACTATAAGCCTAAGCTTGTTTCCAGATGCGACCTGGGAGCACAAGGAAGTTAAGTGACTTGCTCAGGATCACACAGTATGCAGCACCTAGGTGACTGTGGGATTCAAACCCAGGTCTCCAGATCTGCAGCTCGGAGCCTTAACCCATTTGTACTGTACTGCCTCCTAAACCTAAGATGACACCTATCTGACAGTCTCTCCAACCGTTCCAGGTCCTTTCCCATCCTTTCCATCCCCTCTGGGGTATCCACCTTGTTGCAGATCTTGGTGTCATCCGCAAACAGGCAAACCTTTCTCTCCAGCCCATCTGCAGTGTCGCTGAAGACCTTGAAGAGGACTGGCCCCGGAACTGACTCTTGAGGCACCCCACTGGTCACCTCCCTTTCCTCTGATTGGGTTCCTTTTATCACCACCCTCTGTTTTCGGTCCTTCAACCAATTTTCAATCCAGTTTACAACCTTGTGTCCCATCCCCAGGCTTCCTAGGTTGTTGACCAGTCTTCTGTGTGGGATGGTATTAAAGGCTTTGCTGAAATCTAGGGAGGTAATGTCTACAGCCCCCCCCCCCGCCGCCAGTCTACTGCCTTTGTCACCCAGTCAAAGAAATCTATTAGATTAGTTTGACAGGACCGTCCTGCGGTGAACCCATGTTGCCTGGGATCCAGTATCTCCATGACCTCTAGGTACTCTACTATTTTTTCCTTGAGGAGTATCCATTATCTTTCTTACTACAGAAGTTAGGCTAACTGGTCTGTAGTTTCCTGCATCTTCTTTACGCTCCCACTTTTGTGAAGAGGGACATTTGCCCTTCTCCAGTCCTCTGGGACCACTCCAGTGTGTAGGGACTTGCTGAACAGGGCTGCCAGAGGAGCTGCCAGTTCAAGTCTCAGTTCCTTAAGACCCTGCTATGTGTGCCATCTGGACCCATGGCTTTGTCCACCTTTAACTTTTCAAGCTCTTCTAGGACCCTCTCCTCTGTGAATGGGCTGCTGTTTACTTCCTTTTCCTCCGTTCCTTTAAATTCCAACTGTGTTGGGCCCTGCCTATGTGCTTCCACAGAGAAAACTGAACAGAAATATTCGTTCAGGATTGCTGCTTGCTCCCAGTCTCTATCCTCCATCTGTCCCGTGGCTCCTTGAAGCTTAGCTACCCCCCCCGCCTTCCTTCTGTCGCTGATGTACCTGAAGAATGTCTCGTCTCCCTTTGTAACCGGTTGAGCTATTCACTCTTTGGGTTGCGCTTTAGTGCTTCTCACTGCTTTTCCTGCCTTTCTGACACTTTAGGTACATTGCCCTGTCCTTGTCTCTTTGTGTCTCCTTATACTTCTGAAGGCTAGCCTCTTGGCCCTTACCTTTTCAGCCACCACCCTTGAGAACCAAAGTGGTTTTCTTCTCCTTTTTCCCTTGTATATCGACCTAACACATTGTTTTGTGACCTCTGTTATGGCCTTCTTGATGTGTGCCCATTTCTCGTCAAGTCCCCCCAGGGTTTCTCTGAGCAGAAGTCTCATCCTGGTAAAGTCGGCTCTTCTGAAGTCTAAGACTCTTGCCTTTGTATGGGTTGACTGAATCCATGTGTCCACCTTGAACCACACCATATGGTGATCGCTGGACCCTAGCTGACCTTCCACCTCAAGCCCTGTTATCCTGTCCCCGTTGGTCAGTACCAGATTCAGGATTGCCCGTCCTCTGATGAGTTCCTGCACCAGTTGCTTAAGGCCAGCCCCTCAGGGAGTCAACGAAACCCGCGGCTCTGGCTGGAATGCACCAGTCTGTTTCCGCATGTTAGTCTCCCATTAGCAGTGCCTTCCTTTGCTGCCATGTCATTCATGTTTTACAGCAGCAGTTTGTTAGTTTCTGCTGTCTGAGGTGGGGCTGTAAATCACCCCTGCTAAATAGCTGTTCCATTGCCTGGGTCAAGGGGGACCCAGACTTCCTCTGTTTCCTCATACCTGTTCTGAATTTCAGTTGCCTGGATGCTTTCTTTTTACTGTCCCTGTCTTTTCTGAACATGGCATAACCGATACGCTTGTGTCCCAGCTGTGGTTCCGGGTGTACCATGTTTCGGTTATGGCCACTATGTCCAGATCAGCCTCTGGCATTATAGCCATCAAGTCTGGGACCTTGTTCACTAGACTGCTGGCATTTGCCTGTGTGACTTCCCTCGAAAAGTGGCATCCTCTCGGACCCTTCTTGTGTTTAGCCCCTTGTTTCATCCTACTATTCCTGGCATATTCTATGTGGTGCTTCCCTTTTACTACCTTTGTTAATGATTATATCATCTGGCCCTGTGTGCAGCCTTTTCTGTCCTGTGGTACTGGTGAGTCTGCCCCTGACATAACATCCTGATTCTGCTCATCGTGTGCCCTAACCTGTGGGGGAGGTCTGTCTGTATCTCCCCGCTCCTGACAGCACATGCGCCCCCCCCCCCCCATGGCTAGTTTAAATGCTTGCACAGGAAGCACATAAACGCCTCAGGGCAGATGTTCCTCCATGGAAAGATGCAGACCGTCTCTCTTGCATTGGCGTGCATTATCCCAGGTAGTACCCCAGTTCCCAATGTAGCTAAAGCTTGAGTCCTCCAACCACTTGTTGAAGCTATATTAACCCATATTACTTGGTACAAATTATAAACGTACAAGAGAAAGCAGTTTGATGTAGTTCCAAAAAAGGCAACCCATTGGAAGTATATACAGAATAATGAGAGAAAAACAAAAATGTTTTCTCATGTTTTTTTGTGGGGGACTAACACGGCACACACCAGTCATTTCCCTTCTGTGTATAGTTCACCAATTGCATATCAACTTGATGGAGACATGTAATTATGAGCCAGGCATAAGAGCAGGATGAAAGTGGTAATGCACACGAGTGCAGCTGAGGCTGTGAACGGAGGTAAAGTAGCCAAGACCCTTCCTTACCAGCTGGGTAGGGAGAAATCGATCCCAGGTCTGCCTCTCAGTATGGCATTCTCATGTTGGTCTGACAGCTCATTGGAGTACTATCTGTAGTATTGTGTGTGTGTGTGTGTGTGTGTGTGGTGTTTTTAAATGGTCAGATTCCAGGTGTCGGGGATAATTTGAGACTCGCCAAGCTAATTCATTCAGCTCGTGCCCCATACCTATCGGTGCCTTGCCGCCAGAGTAGCCCAATAAAATAACGATGTCTGCAAAGTTTAAAGTAATTAAAAAGTTAAATCGGCGGCTTGTGGCTTGGTCCCAAGGACTCCCCTTTTTTTCCTGCCTTTAGCTCTTCATGCTCACTAGCATGATGACAAGATGCCAGTGAGGAGGCGGGGCCGCTCCGTTATTTGCAATGGGCAGCAGCTCCTCTGTTTTAAATGTTATAGTGGCCACTTGGATGAAGCGTGGCACTGGTCAACTAACAAGGCCCTTGTTAGTTGACCAGTGCCCACGCTTCACTGCCAATGGTCACTATATAATTAAAACACACTGAAAAAACTGCTGCCCATTGCAAATAATGGAGCGTGCCCCCGAGCTCTCACCGACATCTCGTCATCGTACTAGTGAACATGGGGGCACAGGTGGGGCAGCAGAAAAAAAAAAGGAAGTCCTTGGGACCAGGTTTTCATGTTTTTACAAGCGATTTAACTTTTTAATTACTTTAAACTTTGCAGACATCGTTATTTTATTGGGCTACTCTGGCGGCAAGGCACCGGATGGGTAAGGTGCAGGGCATTGTCATCGTGAGTCTCTAATTAACTTTCCTGGTTCCAGTGCTTATGAAAGGTGCCAGATGGGACAGCGGTGGAAACGAAATGTCCTTTTTGTCTGTCCACGTGACTAGCTCAGCATGCGTGACTGCAGTGCACACTTTCCCATCACTGTCCCACATATGTGTTTCAGCCCTGGTTGCTTATGGAGGGCCACTTTAGTGGTTAATAGAGTTACCATTATTTGGTCTCCGTGCCCATTGCACTTGTATTATTTTCACAAATGTAACTATTGTTTGCTTGTTCTTACCTTTGATATATATGCTTATCTGTTCATCCTGTATCTGTTTGTATCACCCTGCTCATTGCTTGTATTTCACATTGTTGTAATTCCATTGCACTGTTCTGTAAACCATTCTCTTGTAATCTCCCAGGTCATACCTGAAAATAAGCATTCCTTGTCTAGTGTGCTTACCCGGTAAACAAAAGCAAATAAATAAATTTACTCTGATCCTCTTTTGTGAGACTGCCATTAAGGGCGTCCGTTGCAGTTTTGATGGTTATTTTGTGATGTGGACACATTTTCTCTTGGAACTGGACTGAGAGACTTCTGCATTTCATAAAGTCACCAAAACTGCCATGAGATGATTAAGTACTGTTTTGTAGGTGCACATTGTGGGTCTTTAAATTTTTTGTAATAATTTTACTAGTACTTTTGACTCCTTTTCTGCCTACCTACTCCCTCAGACTAGTCTCCCTAACCCAGTCACCCAGCTTCTCAGGGACTTACCTTTTCCTTCTCTCTCAGCCATAGGACCTGGATAGCCCATGTCACGAGTGTGTTGCCTGCAGGGGACCGGGCCTCATTCTGCCAAGGTCTGGGTTTTCCTCCTTTTTTTTTCTGTCTCCCAGGGCACATGAAGTGGTGTGTTGTGAGCTTTGCCTCCTTGGAGGCCCCCGGGAGTCAAGCAGGTGGGACTTCTTCCTCAACATCCCTTTGTACTGCCAACCAGATCCTCAGGTGGCGGCCACCTAGTGAGAGCATGCTTTCTCCCCGCCCCCAAGGGAGGAGAGCTGTCAGTGAGATGCTTGATTTACCTTTTCCCATGGCCAGCCTCCCCCACGAATGACCTGTAACCATTCCTGAACCAGGTCGCTGGCATAGCAGGGGTTAAGGTGCCAGAGGCCTCAGCCCTCCACGTCACCGGGACGGCTTTGTGGGTGTACATTTTTAGTAGGGATGTCCTAGTATTAAGCATTAGGTTTTGAGTATCATGGTATTTATGTAAGAAATATCACAGTATGTTACTGTGTAATCTGTGGCATCAGCAGTACTGCATAATCAGGAAATGGTTATCAAAATTCTGCTTTTTGGCTGGAAGCATGCAGCAGTAGTTCCTGTTTCCACATCAGTAAATATTTTTGTTCCAGCGAGCTTTAATTTTTCAATTATTTAAAATGTATTTCCATTGTTGTGGATCCACAGCAAATACGGCTGGTGCTGAATTTGCAGCAGAGCTCCCCTCATGTCTTCACATCTTTTGTTTACTGTCATTGGACCCTGTGTTGCACATTCCCGCTGTCCCTGAGTATCTATGGTAGTGATACATGCATACGTTGACAGCAGAGGTGTTCCAGTTCAACATGGCAGGTGGGAAAATGTAAATAAAACCAAGAAAACATAGCAAATTACAGGGTGATACTACAGCGAAACGAGAAAGATTAACAGGTAAGTGCTCAACAGAGCACAGGGAACAAACTGTTGCAAGAATTAGTTTTATTTGGTACTGCTGCTTTAAGGAGAATGATGAAACTGTTTTTGGGGGTGGGGATCAAGAATCTTATTCACATCTGGTGGACAGTGCACTGCCAGAGCAGCGGAGGTGAGAAATTCAAGATAGTTTATCTTTGTATATCACAAGGTACCCTGCTGCATGATAATTGTAGCATTGGTTGTTTACAGTGACATTTTTGGTGGGAAATATTGTGGTATATTGCCATATTGTTATGACATCCCTAATGGCTGGATTACTGGTGCTGTGCATGGAGAACCACATAACGGACTATGGAGGGTGACCTCTGGCTGCTGTTTTACCCTTGGTAATGTTCTGGAGCTTCCGACTCCTCATTGTGTGGGGTGACTTTCAGAGGAAAGAAGTTTGTGCATTCATAGCAGTTTGAGACCTTTTATACTTTCACGCCTCATTAACTGATTGACAAAACTCACTGCACTTCTGTTGATTTAGTGGACATTTTGTCCATCAGTGCAGCTCTGAGAGAGGAGAAATCTCCTTATCATAGGAGTCCTAGGCGGACAGCAGGTTGACACAGTACTAATAGCGGTGTTTCCCCCGAAAAATACATTGAAAAGATTGAAGCATGTGACATGCAGCATGGGGGAATGATACTTAGGGCTGCTGTCTCACCTCTTTGCTTTTTTTGGGCGTTTGCGTTTTATATGTTTTGTTTCCTATCCTCAGTTTTCATTCTGTGGTACTACAGTTTATAGAACCTTCAATATACAGAAAAAAATAATTCTTAGCCAGTGAGAATGCACTGTTACTGTTGGCTTATTTAAGCAGTAAGCCTGTGTGTGTGTGTGTGTGTGTGTGTGTGTGTGTGTGTGGTTTACCATGGCTGGAGTGGTTTGCCGGGTGGGTAAATCCAAGCCAGCCGTGGTAAATCCCCCGATAACCCAGATCCCCTGAGTGGCTTATTGCGATTACATCAAGTACTGTGTGTTTTTTATCTATTTTCTTTTTTTTTTTCATTTTAAAAAGCAGTACTTGGTATAATCCTTAAATAAGCCACTCGGTAGTAGAGCGCTGTGTGTGTGGTGTTTTTTTTTTTTTTTTTTAAGATGTGGCTGGCTGGCACTTTTTGTGTGATTATCTGTAGATAATCAATGCAGGTAAGGTGCCAGCCTGCCTATCTGATTGGTCGGTGTCTGAGGTCCATGGTATAATCTGCAATAACTAGGCAGTAGACAAAATACTGGGATAGTGGCTGTGTATTCTGAGTGGCTTCTGTGTGTACTTAGCCAGTCAGAGAGGAAGCCCTGTTTGACCTCCCACTTCAGCACACAGCAGCCAATCAGACGTCTAGCAATGCTCTATAGCATTTCATACAAACGTAATAAATGATGCCAGAAAAAGATAATTGGTCCATCAAGTCTGTCCATAAAAACCCCAACAAACCCAGGACCTGCTGTACATACAGGGTTCTAACCCACACTGTTCACCCCATGCTCCCTGCCATGCCACAACCACACTGAGCAACCACTAAGCCCGTCACTGTGTCCCAGCCACGTCTGAAACCATTGTTGATAGTTTTGGCGCCCACCAGATCAGCTGGTAGATTGTTCCATGGCTCCGCCACCCTGTCAATAAAATAAAACTTCTTGAACTCACCCTCCTGTCAGTTTCCACTCCTGCCCCATGTTCTTGATCCACTATTTATACTAAATAATTTCTCACTGTTTTTACCCTGTTCATTCCTTTCCTGACCTTGAAGGTCTCTGTCATATGTCCCCTCTGTCATCTGGTGTCCAGCAAGTACATGTTCAGTGCCTTGAGCCAGTCCTCCTAAGATCTGCTCTGCTGGCCCTGAATTGTTTGGTCACCCTATGTTGCACTGTTTTCGGCCTGTCCTTATCTTTAGGTGAGGACTCCGGAACTGTAGGTGGGGCCTCACCAGTGATCTATAGAGAGGTGGTAATACCTCCTTCCTTCTGCTGTCAGTACCCCATCTTATACACCCCGGCATCCTGTTTGTCTTACTGTAGGCCTTGTTACACTGGCTTGATTATTTAGAAGTCCTCCGTGTATTAAATAGCAGGTATAGCACAGCAAAACTGGGGATTGCTAACCATTTCCAGAAATGAGTAGCAGTAGACTGTTGCCTAAGTCCATGGCATAGCAGGGAAAAAAAACCTATGTATATTTTACATTTTGCTAACCATTCTGTACCAGGTGCTGAGCATTGTCGCAGTTGATTAGGACTTGGTGTGCAAAACTGCTAATCAATTTTTTTTGGCGTGCTTAATAACCCCGTCACTGGTAATGACCCAGAGGTCGTTTTCCTCCGAGGTTGTGCCCAGCTTTCTCAGACATATTTTATGGGACTCCCTAAAAGCTCGTCCACTTTGGAATGAAATCCAGAAGCGTATGGACCTGCTGTTAGACCTAGATTCAGCCTTCACATCTCAAACTTGCCACTTGGGTCTTGGTTTCCACTATATTATAGGACCAAGGAGATACTATATCTCTTTGATTTCTGCAGTAGCCCCCCCCCTCCCAACAAAAAAAAAAACGCTGCATGGACAGTGCCATCCCTGCCTACCGGGAGTGGCACAATGCTATACTAGAAGTTCTCTACATTGAAAAAATATGTTCAGTTCGGAACATTCCTAATGTATATCACAAAAGGTGGGGGGGAGCCTTAGAAGCCCTATTACAGATTTCTTGAACTGGGGTTGTCTTGGTTACTACCCCCCCCCCCCAAATAGTGGTACCCCGTAACATCTATATATTTTCACTCTTTTTTTCCCCAAGTTACCTGCTTTAGTGCTCTTTTACATCCCTCTATTTCCCAGTGATGACCTCTGTGTTGCTGTTAGATTCATCTGTTTTATCTTGTACTGTTCTTTGTTCTGCTGCAGTTTTTTGTTTTGTATTATATTAGAAATTTCTCAATAAAAGTACACTATTTTCAAAAATAAAAGGTCGTGCCCAGCTTTACCCCACCCCAAAATCAGTACTCTGTCCTGTGATTCTTGTTCCTGTATGAATTATCTTGCACTTTTGATATTAATTTCAACTGCTAAAAGCGTTAACCACCTGTCTAGCCTCTGCAAGTGTCTTTGCATTTCCTTAAGTAATAAAATCCCTCTCTACAAGACACTGGTTAGGCCTATCTGGAGTACTGCGTGCGATACTGGAGGCCATACCTTCACAAGGACATTAACCAAATTGAGGCAGTCCAGAGAAGGGCAACCAAAATGGTGCAGGGACTGCATCAGAAAACGTATGAGGACAGATTAACTGAACTCAATATGTATACCCTCGAGCAAAGGAGGGAGAAAGGTGATATGATTGAAACATTCAAACACCTTGAGGGCATTAACAAGGTGAAAGAGTCTAACATGTTTCAATATAAGAAAAATATCAGGACAAGAGGACAGAGCATGAGATTAGAGGTAGGCCGATTAAGGGGTAATGGGAGGAAGTTCTTTTTCACAGAAAGGATGGTGGATGCATGGAATGGCCTACCTCAGAAAATGTTGGATATGAATACAGTGCAGGGCTTCAAACAGGCATGGGCTAGGCATAAGGGGGCAATACAGATGAATATGAATAGATAGGCCATTGACAGAGCAAAGGCCAGTGGCACATTCATAAGGTAGAAAAAGAAATGGGCAGACTGGATGGGCCTTGCGGTCCTTATCTGCCATCAACTTCTATGTTTCTAGCTTTTGCAAGTCTCTGCATCTCCCTACCTCCCCTCCTCATGGTCTACCCTGCCACAGAGCTTAGTGTCCTCTGCGAAGAGACACATCTTGCCCTGGTTTCCTTCTCCCATGTCACTGATGAACCGTTTCTCACCCGCCTGTGTCTTTCGTTGCACCCAGATCCCCTAGCTTATTCAGCAACTTTCTGTGAGGCACTGAGTCAAGAGCTTGCTGAAACTGAAGTAGAGTACATCCAGAGTGAGGCCTTTATCCACTGCCCTTGTTACCCCAAAATACTGTCCAGTTAATCTAACAAGACCTCCCTGCCACAAACTCGTGCTAGTTACTATCCTGAAGTCCGCTGTTCTCCAGGTAGTCCATGAGGTCCTCTTCGACTAGTGTCTCCCATCAGTTTACCCACAGTAGAGGCAATGGTTGCTCCTTGTCCCCCTCCCCATGGGGAGGGACTAAATCAGATTACCCTCCAGTCTTTGGAACTACCCTTGTCTCAGTTGAGCTAGTGAATACCCCTACCAAGGGTTCATTTATTTCCGTTGCCAAATCCTTGAGCACCCTTAGATGCATCCCAGCTGGCCCTGGGGGTTTATTCATATTTAGAGCTGCTAGCCCTTTCCGAACCCTTTCACTGGTAAATACTGCTGCCTCACCTCAGGGCTCTCCCTTACAGCAGAGGCCCTCTGTTTTTCCTTGTGAATACAGAACAGAAGTAGTCATCCAGAATGGCTGCTTTCTTCCCATCCTCCTCAGTTACCCTACCTCCCTTCTTTGGCCTATCAATTTTTTCCTCCCTTCTTTCTCTCCCCCCCCCCACTACATCTAAAGAATGTTTTTTCCCCCTCCCTTGACCCCCTCCGCGGTATGCAGCTCTGTGTCTGCCTTTGCTTCTCTGACCGTCCTCTTGGTTTCCCTTGTTCTCATTTAGTATTCTTTCCCATTCTTTCTTCCCTTGCTTTTCCTTGTACCTGGTGAACACTTCTTTTGGCACTCCCTGCTTCACTGGCCTTTCCAGAGAACCACATTGGTCTTTTCTACCTGTTCCTTTTGATTACTATACTCCTGCGAGACTTTTGTTGCCTAAAGAATGGCCCCCTTGATTCCCGCCCATCTTTGCTCCACGTCTAGCTGCCCACTCCAACTAACTTGTCTCACACCAGCTCCCTCCTTTTGTTGAGGTCTGCCCTTCTGAAATGTAGGACTTCAGCCTTTGAGGGCTTACATGCCCAAGGGCCATGCTGAACCATATAAAGTTATGGTCACTGTACCAGAGTAGCTCCCGTACCCTCACTTGTCCTGCCACTTCGAGTTGGTGAGCACCACATTGAGAATGGCAGCCTGACTTGTGGGTTCCTTAACCCGCTGCACCAGCAGGCAGTCCTGCAGTGTACAGGGGTCAAAATTGGCACTGGCCCGCTAGCCAAATACTGGTAGATTTTTTTGCATCAGGCTAGTAAGATTTTCATTTTACTAGCCCTGTGGGCTTGTACTGGAGAAGGCATGCTTCAGTATGTACTCCAGCCGGGCCAGTGGAAATGTCTGTGGGACCAGTGGATTTTGCCAGTCACTAGCCCTGCTGGCTAGTGGCTGTAAAACTTAATTTCGACCCCTGAGTGTATCATTTGAGCTCCTGGCCGACGGAATGACAGAATCGGTATCTGGCAGATTTAGATCCCTCACCACCTCCCTCTTTGTCACCCTTCCCTTCAGGTTTTACGTCTAGTTCCTTATCAGTTTCTTCCACCTGTCCTGGAGGTCTGTACATCACCCCATCCATAGCTTTATATCTGAGGATGCGGAGTGCTGAACCCAGGGGGATTATGTTTTCCTGTAACCAACTATCCGTGATGTTTCTATCCTCCACTGCCTCCATTGCCTTCCCTGACATATAGGGCTATGCATCCTCCTTTACCTTTTCCTGTATCTGGGCTAGACATGGTATAGCCTGGGACTGTCTGGTCACAGTTGTTGTTCTCTCTCTCTGGCCAGAGTTTCAGTGATGGCTGCTGGGTCCATCTCGGTGTCTGCCACCATTGCCTGGAGTGCACTAATTTTATTTCTCAGACTCCTGGAATTAAGGCACCCTTTTCTGTCTTTGTCCTGATCCCCCTCCTGCTCTTTCCTAGTCCTTCTCCCTTATCCTTCTCTAGTCTCCTCCTTCTTTTTTTTTTTTTTAAATCTATTATTTTTCATGCTGAATCATGCATGCTCTGGCATTCCTCCAAACACTGTCGTAACTGCAGGAGCTGCTCTGCTCTCCGCCCTCCGAAGGGCCGAAAACAGGCATGCCTGCCAAATCTGCAACAGCCACAGTGCCCACTTCCAGTTCTCCCAGATTCAAATTTTAGTGCCATTTCTCTGTGCTTTGTGCCAGTTGGATTTCAGTCTTCTGCTTAAAAAGCTGGGAGATGTGGGATCCCTGCACCCCCTAGTATATCGGTAACATTTTTCTTTTCTTTTAAATTTAACTTCTCCCCCTCCTGTTACAGCTATTTGTAACTTGCAGAGCACTCTGAGCAAAGCTAGCCAGCACTCCAGAACTGCTCCTTTTTGGCAATCTTTATTGTTGGCGCTTCTCTTTAAATTAATTGTAGCTGGCCGGAGCCCACAGTCACAACTTATCTACTGTTCCCGATCGGTGCCTGCTTTTCAAATTAATTCTGGGCAGCTGCCCAACTGTAGGAACCTTTAATTTATGTAGCCAGCCCTACATCCTCAGCTTAACTCTGGGCAGCAGCTCAATCGCAGGAACATTTACAATTAAATTTTAGAGAGCCCAGTGTGCAGCCCTACAGCCCTCAGCTTTCAATCACTTGCTCCTATGAGAGCCTGCAAGCTGCTTCATTGTGATTTTTGGCCCACCCCCACCTCACTTCTTGAAGGAGTAGTCCAACCAAAACTTGCAAAAAGTATATTTTGTGCAGAGTGTTTTAATTTTGTATGTGAAGTTCTAGTGTTTCCTACCCTCTGACTGCTGTTGGGAGTTTTTCCTAAATTAGCCTCCTTGCTTAATGCTAATTTTACGGCCCCTGGGGATCTTCATCTGAGACGGCTTAATTGTATTACTTGTTCCTACAGTGTATCTTGTCTCATGTGACAGTGATGTAGCAGAGACCCAACATTCAGCACACACACGCCAAACAAACTAAATATCTTGGAAGCTTTACAAGCTGCACAAAAATTACCTGCAGCAAAGTTCTTCAGGACAGTAAGACTTTTACGATGAGGACAGTCGCTAAGCTGAATTCTGTAGATTTTAAAATATAGCCATCTCTACTGTTGTGAACTGACTGTAAAGCGGTGCTTTCTGATGGATTTATGGTCTCTGCTACATCACTGTCACATGGAACAAGGTGCATTGTAGGACAAAGGAATACAATTCAGCTGTCTCAGATGGAGATCTCCAGGGTTCATAAAACTACCCTAAAGCTAGCAGACTAATTTAGAAAAAACTCTTAATAGCAGACAGAGGGAAGGACACAGTAGAACTTAACATACAAATCGAAACACTCTGCACAACATATGTTTTTTTTGCAAGTTTTGGGTGGGCTACTCCTTTAATTAAATACACCTTGATTCCGCCCCTTTTCCATTCAGTCCAGCTTGTCTCTTAAAGGCAAGCACTCTGTATTAGTGAATATAGTGTTGTGTTTTTTTTTTTTTATATATATAAATTTTTTCTTTTTTAATTTAACCTCATTATGAGGCGCTACAACTCTAAAATGTATCCCACTGATTTGCAACTCAGTTTTTTCTTCTTCCTAGCCCTATTCTGTTCCCGTTACTCACCAGTTAACCTCCTCCCCAAATCTACCACTACCAGAAATAACTCCCACAATGTACTTTTCAGTCACACATTTGTCTAAAGACAGCATTATCTTTCAGTTCCACTGTGCTGGAACTATCTATGTGGAGGTTATTACCCTTGCTAGGAACCTGAGACCACAACCTCCAAGCTCCATGCCTCTCTGCTTTAGCCCCCTTCTTTACACTGACCTTTTTCATCAATATCTTACCCCCCCACTCCCTCTATGTTCCTACTTCCGCTGACCTCTCTCTCTCTGTCCCCCTTCCCTTGCCCTTCTTTCCCTCCTTCCTTCAAGCCTCCTCATATGATTCTCTCCCTCTACTTTTCCTCCCCTAGCACAAATCTTAAAACACTCCCACCTCCTTATGCATCCACTCACTCCTGTTGGTTGTACTTTTTCTGCTTACAATGTTTTCTCCAGGTTATACGTATAATTATTACCTTGTTATGTTTTATTTGAGCACTATGTATCACATGTATCATAAACAGTACTTTATGTACTATGATTTTATGTAAATTTTCCTTGTCTGTATAACGTGCCTCAGGACCTCCTTGTGAATGAGCTTGCTCAATGGAGTTTTCCTGCAATAAACTTGAAAACATACCCGCACATGTTGCCTTATATACCCTATCCCTTTATAACTGTCAGTGGCTCAGTAGGTAGCATACTCTCCTCTGAGGCCGGGAGATCAGAGGGCTGTGGGTTCAGTTCCCACGTCTGGCATTTGGGTTAATATCCCAATACTGACACTATAGTGCAGCATGAGGGGGGTGCTGCACTTCTGAGGTGCCATGTTTCGGATGAGATGTTAAACCGAGGTTCTGTCTGCCTGGATTGGTGGTAGTTCAGGTGGATGTTAAAGATACCATGGCACTTATCGAAAAAGAGTAGGGGAATTTCTCCCATTCACTAAAATTACCACCAGCAGCTTAATCTGGTTCAATTTCAGTTGCTTACCATCTGTATCCTTCCTCCCTCCCGGTCGCCCTTGAAAAAGGGACTTCTAGGCCCAGTGGGCTTACTGGGTCAACAAAATTCAATAAATAGTCACTCTGCCATCAAGGTAACAATCCCAGTGCCCATTTCTCCCATTGCTGCCCCTGCTGACCTACCCCAGCTTAAAGGCATCTGCCTCCTGTACATAAACACATGCAGCCTGTTGAAAAAGATAGACTTGGTACAGGCCTGGGCGTTGCCTGCAAGGCCGGACGTACTAGTTATTTCAGAAATGTGGCTGAAATGCTCCACCCCAGATCAATCCATCAGCATCCCCTCTTATAACATTTTCAGAGCCAACAGGCCAACTGGGGGTGTGGGGTGGGATTGCAATATATGTTTCAGACAAATTCTTTGCTATAACGATCGACTCCTCCTCCTCTACGTATATCTATCTATATCTATATCTATATCTATATCTATATCTATATCTATATCTATATCTATATCTCTGATACATATAATATTTCTTTATATCATGACTTGATTTTTGTGCCTTTGCCGGCAGCCCCGCCAACCGATCCTGCCCTCTGAATTGTGCGCTTACCTTGCTCGGCCCTGGTGCGGCACATCTTGGGAGTCTGTCTTCATCTTGCTGCTGGTGTATTTTCCCCTCCAGTTTTTCTCCTAGGGGCCCCATGAGTATGCACACATGCGCGTGGAGGTGCACATGCTCCGTACAGCCCCGGTTATGACCCCTTTCCCCCACCCCCTGGCCTAATGCCTGGACACCCTCTGAGCCCGTGCTTCCCCTAGCCTCTTCTGGGGGTTGCCATCGGCCGAGGGATGCCACACTAAATCCCCAGAAGAGTTTGGCTGCCGGCAGCTCCATCTCTCCCCCAATTGCTGCTCTCCGACCTGGGCTTGTTCCCGAACCGGGGCACCGTGTGGGTTGAGGTAGGCGCTAGCGCCTCAAACCCTCTATGTCACTGGGTCGGCTCAGACTCCTCCTTCTCTCTGACCAAGGAATAGAATGTCTTGCCCTAAAAAATCTTCATATCGTCAGGTTAATCCATCAATGTTTTAGGCTGCTACAGACCCCCTTCTGGTGGTCTTAAGTTGCAACATCACCTACATACCCTGCTAGACCTCTCTGACACTGAAACATTTATTCTGGGCGAACTTAATTTAGATTGGAACTCTGCTTGTCCCTCACACCTGAAGGACTTCTGTGACACACTTGGTGTACATCAGCTAATCTCTGATGTGACTAGACCCAGTTTCAAAAACCTTGCATGCAGCACACTTCTGGACTTAATCCTCACTAATAAACCTCATAGAATCTCACATGTAGGAGTTTTTGACAGTGACATCCAGCGACCACAGGCAATTGTCTGAGTAAGGTTCACGCTAAAAATGCCTCTGCACCAGGGTATACCATAGAAGGAACTACTGCAAATTTAACCCCTCTGCCTTCCTGGCTGATATTAATAATATTAGATGGCATGATTTTTACCTCGCCTGTACTGTCTCTGAAGCCTGTGCAATTTTCCAAACCCTAGTCCTGAATGTAATAAACTCCCACGCACCCTTTCTTAAAAGCAGGGCTGGGGGGCACTACCCTTGGTTCAGCAGCACCTTAAAGATAGATTTACGACATAGGGATGCCTATGGAAAAAGGCTGGGAAAACTAAGGTGGATTCCGACTGGGCAGCATTCAAAATGTCTAGGAACCACTGCACTAAACTGATCAGATTGGAAAAAGCAAAATTCTTTCAAAGTGCCCTTGATTCATCCACGAATATCAGCGCCAAATTCTGGCATACGAACATACGAAATTTGCCAGCAGATAAAGGCCTAGAAGTCTATCAAGTCTGCTCGAATGTGCAGCTAGCACCCCTTATTCTGCAGCTGCCCCTCCCTTCCACCCTTCCCCTTCATTAACCCTCCCCCTTGTCCTGTCCCATCCTCGTTTGGAGCAGTCCACTGTTCTACTGCATACCACTTCAGGAGGTAACGCATTCCACCCAGCCACCACCCTCTCTGTCTCCTCATCTCCCTCCTGAACCTTCCTCGCTCCAGTCTCATATCATGGCCTCTGGTGTCCCTCCCCTCCCTTACTTTGAACAGCCCCTCTGTACTTGTTTTGTTTATTCCTTTCATGTATTTAAAGGCTTCAATCATGTCACCCCTGTCTCTCCTCTCCTCCAGTGAGTACATGTTCAACTCCTTCAACCTCCTCTCATATGATAAGTCCCCCAGCCCCTTGATCATCTTTGTCGCTCTGCGCTGCACCCTCCAGTAACTTAAATGTCCCTCAGACACGACGCCAGTACTGCACGCAGTACTCCAGGTGTGGTCTAACTAATGACCTATACAGTGGCAGAATCACCTCCTCCCTCCTCGAGGATATACCCATTGCAATACAACCCAGCATTTTGTTGGCCTTTGCAGCTGTCTTCCTACATTGTGCCGAGTTGTTCATTGACCCTGTAATGAGCACACCCAGATCCTTCTCCTCCTCTGTCTGGGCTAGCTGCACTCCTCCTTGGGTTCTTCATCCCGAAATGCAGCACCTTGCACTTTCTGGCATTAAAGCCCAGTTGCCAGGTGTCTGACCAGGTTTCAAACTTTGCCAGATCATTCTGCAACCCCTGCCATCCCCCTAGGTCATCCACCACCGCGCCTACCTTGGTATCGACAGCAATCTTGCTGTCCCATGATATGTCTGCAATGAATATCCCAAACACTGGTCCCAACACCGAGCCCTGTGGAACACCACTCGTCACTGCCCTTGGGTGTGAGAGCTCCCCACCCACCACCCTCTGTTGCTTTCCCTGCAGCCAGTTTCCTACCCATCTCACCAGCTTTGCACCTGCCCCTGTGCCTACTAACTTCCTTCCCAGCCTTCCATGTGGCACTGAGTCGAATGCCTTACTGAAGTCTAGATACAGGACATCCACTGCATGGCCCCTGTCCAGTTGCCTAGTTACCCAGTCATAGAACTCGACCAGGTTGGTTTGGCAGGATCTGCCACGTATGAAGCCATGCTGTCTGCTGTCCTGTAGTCCTTTGGCCTCTAGGAGAACCACCAGCCTCTCCTTCAGGATGGTCTCCATTAGCTTACCCACAATGGATGTGAGGCTCACTGGTCTGTAGTTTCCCGGTTCATCCTTGGGGCCACTCTTGTGGAGGGGCACCACATGAGCCTTCCTCCAGTCCTGAGTTACACACCCAGAATGTAGTGAGGGCATTAAATAGGTCTGCCAAAGGTCCTGCAAGGACCTCTGCCAACTTCTTTAGTACCCTGGGGTGGATGCCATCTGGGCCTGGCACCTTGTCCACCCTCAGTGCCTTCAAACCCTCTCGAACTCTGCTCTCCATGATTTCCCCATCTGTCACCACTTCCACCCTTCTTCTGCCATTTCTCCCACCTTGGGTGTCACCCCCTCTTCTCTTTTAGTAAATACTGAGCAGAGTACTCATTTAGTGCTTCCACCTTATCACCTGCTTCCACCCAACCCCTCCTTCCTAATCCTTCTATGTGGTCCTTACAGCTCCTTTTCTCCTGATGTACTTAAAGAAGTCCTTCTCCCCCTTCTTAATGCCTTGTGCCAGCCTGAGTTCCGTAGATGCTTTGGCTCCCCTTACTGCCCTTGTCACCTCCTTCGATTCTGTCAAGTACTCCTCCCCCTCCCTGTTTTCTTGTACTTCCTAAAGGCAGCTCTTTTCCTCCTTACCTTTTCCATGACCTCCTTGCTCAACCAGATCGGTTTCTTAGCCCTAGTCTTCTTGCTCTGGGCTTTGCAGCAGGTTTTGGTTGCCTCCACTATACCCAGCTTTATGAGCTCCCACCTCTGGTTAGTGTCCATACTAGATTGAATTCTGGCCAGGTACCCTTTTACCACTTCCCCCATCCTCCCAAAGTCAGCCCTCCTGAAGTCCAGCACTCTTGTGCCAGATTCCACTCCTTCCTTGCCCATATCCAATGTGAGCCATACTGAGTGGTGGTCACTCCCTGAAAGAAGTAGAAGGATGTGACAGGATGTCAAAAGATAGAGCAGAATAAAATCTTTTTCTTTGTTTCCCCTCACCTTTTCTGTCATCTTTGTGTTTTGAGTGTTTTGTCAAAGCGCTCAACTGACCCATCCATTTGAGGATAAGTGGAGCTTCTCAATGCTGATGCTCCTAAGCGCTGTACAATTCTTGTAACCTGATTAAAGTAAAGTTATTACCTTGGTCAGTTGGATGACCTTCGGTATTCCCATCCTACTAAAGACTTTAGCCAAATTCCCTCAGCTATCTGAGGCAGTAACTTCTGGTAGGAATATGACTTCTGGGTGTAATTGGCATAATCACACACCAGTATATATTGATTACCATAGAGCTCTTTAGTAGAGGTCCCACCACATCCATTGCCACCCTGTCAAAGGGGTTGTAACATAAGGGATGGGTTTGAGAGGAACCTAATCTCTTCTCTCCCCCTTGGGCTACTGACTGGCATTTGGAACATGGCTGGCAATAAGCGGTAACATCCTGGTGTACCTGGCCAACAAAACCTGGGTATGATGCACTGTACCGCTCTATCCCTCCTCTCATGACCAGCCATAGGGGTATCATGTGTTAGATGCATCACCTGTTCCCTATACTTTTTGGGCACCATCAATTGTTCTACTTCATAATTAGTAGCAGGATCGACAGTTATTCTATACAAGGGTAATGTGAGGAAGTATTTTTTTCACAGAGGCTGGGTGACATGTAACAGCCTTCCTGAGGAGGTTGTGGGGTCTAAAACTGAGGGAGAATTCAAGAATGCATTGGACAGACATAAGGCAATTTTGTGGGGGGTAGGAAGAAATAGGCTGTTGGTTAAATAGGATCTGCAGCTTATACTGCAGGTAGGGAAATGGGCAGACTAGGTGGGCCAAGCGGTCCTTATCTGCCGTCAAAGTCTATGTTTACATCTCTGATATCTTTAAATTTCAGCTATGTACGTACCTTCTCAGGAAATGACGCATTCATACTGCTTGATATACCACGGATTAGAACACTGTTTGGCTCCTCCTCCATCAGTCATTCCCTACCCACCCTGTGGAACTGTCTCCAAAGGATCTTAAAGTTGACTCCCCTTGCCAGACTATCATTTGGCGTTATTGTTGCTGTTACCATTTGCGTTTCAATTGTGGTACTGTGACTGTCGGCGTTATGGTTTGCATTTCTGTACACGCTTGCATTTGCATTTCTGTTTTCTTTGGCATTATTGTTGCTGTTACCATTAGCGTTTCCAATTGCGGTACCGTGACCGTGCGCATTACGGTTTGCGTTTCTGTATGCATTTGCGTTTGCATCACTGTTCACTTTGGCATCACTTTGCGCTTGCGTTTCTGTTACCTTTTGCGTTACCATTTACATTTGTGTCACCATGTGCCTAACCATTTGCGCTTTCATTTTCGTTGCACTTACTCTTACTAAGTGCCCAAAAAATCACTTTGTGGGGGCCCGCGCTCCCACCACCACATTCCATTCACTATTTATAGTCCTCATTCTCAAAAAGAACGGAAATTCATGGCAAAAAACTTAGTTTAATGCATCAGTTAGGGTTGTTCCACAGCGACAAAAGCAAGGAAATTCGATGTTAGAGTTAAAAGCGCCCCCTTGCACCCCCTTACCCCGCCTCCCACCGGCATTGGGGTGTGTTGGGGTCGCTGTCCTAACTCTCACCCATTCTCTATACTTCACCACCTCTGCTTGTTTATACATGGAATGGGATGAGAGTTTGGGCTAACGACAGCGTACACCAATGCCGTTGAGGGGTGCCAGGGGTGCTTTCAACCCAACATCAATTTCCCCACTGTCGCTGTGGAAACCTAACTGATGCATTAAATGGAGTTTTTACATGAAAAATAGATACATCTATTATAGTGGTACAGTAGTGCCACTACCACTATAGTTAGGGTTGAGTACCCCACTTAAGGTTAAAGTGTGAAATTGTACACCTTAATAACTTTGCCAGTGGATGACCGATTTTGCCTGATATTTGGCAGGCATGGAGCGGTAGCATAGATCTTGGGATCTGCCAAGTTTCGTAACGGTCGGATATATGGTTGCGGCATTATAAAGTGACATTCCATAGCGCATTTACGCTTTTTTGCTCATTCTCTGCTGGCGCCTACAGGTTGCACAGTTTGCGCGACTGGTCCGAAAACTTTAGGGAACATGCAGCCGGGGTTCCCGATGAGCCTTATGAAAAAATATTGAATGGTTCAAAAGTTATTCAGAAAACAAGTTTCCCATTATAGTCAATGGGAAAAGTTAACAAAAAGTTCGACAGTGTTGCAAATGCAGTTTTTAGTGTCGCAAATTACCCCTGTAATGTTGTGAGTCAGCCATTTTTTATATTCAGTTACTAATCACAGAAATGCTTGGCATTTAAAATTGGGACCCTCTAGGGACATAATTCTTTGTTTTTACCTAGTCGAGCCCTGGATGCTAGCCATGTCTTTTTTGGGGGGTTAAACACCCCCGAAATATGTTTTTGAAATTTTTGGGAAAAATAGTGTCGAACTTGCAACACTTTTGCGATTATTTATTTATTTATTTATTTATTTATTTTTTATGAAAGTGTTGTGTTTTGCGACACTACTTTGTGTTACACTATGGCCAAAATAACAGGAATTCTTTGCTAACCCTGCTGCAAAACACTGGTTTGCTTTATTGGGCTGAAATTTGGAGGAAGAAATCCAACATCCCACTGATGTGCCTTTTGGTGGTTTAGTGACAAAATATTTAAGGGATGCAAAGTCGGTACTCGAAATTGACGCTTTTCACCAATAGACTAGCATTGCGGCATGCGCCACTCCTTTCGTGGCCCTATCTCGGAAACTCTGCGAGTTAGACTTTTTGTCAGAAAAATGCTTAGGGGGCTAAGTGCAAAACTGGCCAGGAAAGTCATAAATCACATGAAATTTAAATTTTATTTTCTACGTTGTACGGTTCCTGAGATATAATTTAGTATTCCAAGTGCTCATTTTCGGCTCCAAGGCCCATTATTATGGATACATTCTTTGTACTCACTGTCTTTCTTTATGCAGCTGTTGGGCAAAAACTGGCTGTGCGCTTCCATTACTGTTGCATTTAGCGTTCCCACTTGCGTTTCCATACCTGTTTGCGTTAGCTTTCCCGTGTACACCACTGAGTGTGTTTCACTTTGCGTTTTCCTTTGCGCTTGCATTACTGTTACCATCTGCATTTCCACTACTGTTTGTGTTTGCATTTCGTTTTGCGTCACCATGTGCATTACCATTAGCATTTCCTTTGCCGTCATCGTTGCTGTTACCGTTAGCATTTGCGTTTCCTATTGCAGTACCGTGACTGTTACCAGTTGCGTTTCTGTAGGCGCTTGCATTGTGTTTCGTTTGTTTACCATTCTAGTATCGCCACCGTGTACATTACCCTTTGCGTTGTCATTTGCGCTTGTTTGTGTTACTGTTAACATTTTCCTTTTCATTACTGTTTTTCTTTGCTTTTCATTTTCGTCACCATGTCCATTACCATTTGCGTTTGCATACGCTCTTGCATTTGTGTTTCCTTTGGTGTCATCGTTGCTGTTACCGTTAGCATTTGCGTTTCCTATTGTGGTACCATGACCATTACCAGTTGCGTTTCCATACGAGTTTTCTTTTCCCTTTCTACCCCACTGTGTGCCTTACCCGTTGCACTTGCATTTCTCAACGTTTGCGTTACCATTAACATTTGCGTCACCATGTGTGCTACCGTTTGCGTTACTGTGACAAAAAATCATGCCCCCACCACCACATTCCATTCACTATTTATAGTCCTCACTCAAAAAGAAGGGAAATTCATGGCACAAAACTGTTTTATTTATACACACACGCAGATATTCATTCATTCATTCATTCATGGCAAAAAACTCCATTTAATGCATCAGTTAGGGTTGTTCCACAGCGACAAAAGTGAGGAAATTCGATGTTAGGGTTGACACCCACTTGCACCCCACCAACAGGTATCTGGGTGTGCGTTGGGTCGTCTGTCCTAACTCTCACCCCATTCTCCTATACTGCACCACCTCAGCTTGTTTGCACATAGGATGAGGTGAGAGTAAGGACTGACAACCCCAGTGCACACCCCGATGCTTGTTGGTGGGGGAAGGGAACCCTAACGTCAAATTTCCTTGCTTTTGTCGCTGTGGAACAACCCTAACTGATGCATTAAATGGAGTTTTTTGCCATGAATGAATATCTACGTGCGCGTGTGTGTGTGTGTGTGTGTGTGTATAAATATATCAAATTTTGACATGGTGCTACGTGCATTATCAATAATGGCCTGGCCCTGTTAATTGAGTGGTGGCTTTCATTTGCAGCAAAGGTAGATTAAAGATGCATAGTAATGTTTTGCAAATCTCCCCACATAGAATTCGGTGGGCCGTGCTGTCCCTGGTAGGATGTCACAAAATGTCCGCCCGCAGGAGCGCGGTGAGTGGACCGGGAAGTGGAAGGGATCGGCTGGCCAGCAGTTTGGCCAGAGTTAGTCCCGTCCCTTACAGTTACATTACAATTTATAATTCTGGCATTACAATTTATAATTCTGACATGGAGGGACTATTGCCGTGGCACAGTAACTGGCTGTGAAGCCAAAACTGCACTCACAAAGGTCACACCCTCACTTTAAATTTATTTATTTAGTTTTGTTGACGGGTAAGTGCACTAGACAAATCCTGCCTATTTTCAGGCACGATCCTTGGGAGGGGATACAGATGAATACCAACTGACCTTGAACCAGATTAAGCTTAAATGTATTCAGTTTCTCAGGGAAATGGAGGCCCATACATTAAAGTCTTCAAAACAGAGGGCTTAAATCACTTCCATGAATGTGGTTGGACTGTCTAAAATGCACAAGGCCATTGTACAGACCAGGGTGGACAAGCTGAATGCTGCTGTGAAGAAAAACCCAATGGTAAGCTTGATACTCGACGGAGTCACAGAGCTTCCTGCAGCAAAGAGATGAATAGTTTACGTATGACACTTGGACAACACTACCGCATGTAGTCAATTTAATTGCAAAGTAGAAGTTATTGATGGAAAGGCTGCCACTATTTTACAGGCACTTTGTCGATTTCTGAATGACAAAGGCATTATAGCAGGTATAAAACATGCTGCTGTCTACTGATGGAGCTGTCTTCTAATGGACCATCAGTTGTGTGTGGTTGTCCTCAAGGTGTAGTACAAAAACGAACAACTGATTATAACCCTGAATGGACTGGAGTACACTATGCATCCCATCAGTTGGCCATGTGTGCCAGCCAATGATGCAGTTCAGTCGGTGGAAGAAGTGAAAAAATATTGAGGCTTAAGCTCGATCTTCATTTTCTTCAGTAATTTTGCTATCGGACATAACAAATTTACATGAACTACAGAAACATCTGGAAGAACCAGTTCTGAAATATAGTACTGTCACTCTGTTTGGTGGCTGTCCATTTACGGTGCAGTGTATGTTGTATGCATGACTCTTTTAAATCTGGTGTGTTAGAACATATGACTTCATCCAGTACTCCAGATAGTGACAAACGCAAAAGGATTGTTACTGTCTGTATGACAGTTTAAATTTGTAGCTCTCTCCCGTAATGCTGGACATCTTGTCACATTGTGCATTCTGCTGACCGCAGCATCCTTCAAAAAGCACTTCAAATTACTCCCCCCCCGCCTCGTGTATGCTCTCCTACTCCTTCCACCTGAGTCAGCATGCCCCACCTTCCCCAACCTCCCTAGCCATCCCCACCTTCCCCTAAACAACCTTCACCTACTTGCACTACCTCCCTTGTACACCTCTCAGCAGCCTTCCCTTGGCCCCCCTCCCCCTTGGCACTATTGATAAACTTCAACTCCGCTGCACAGTCTCCCGGTTGTTGATCTAGTCTAATCATTATTAAACCCCTTACATACCTACCTGATGCGTGTCTCTGCTTTTGTGATAAAGCTATCTCCGATTGCCGTATTGTCACATTGTGCAATGTTTTCACTTCAGTGTAAATATTGTTTTCATTGTTGTTTTAGCCAACTATGTATTCGCCACTAGGCATAATATTTCCACATCTACGTAAATATTGTATTTATGGCATTTTCTATGTATGTATATTTTCCTGTATATGATGTTATATTATTGTCCCTATCCCCTACCCTGGGTCACACCTGGAGACTACAGTGGTCGAAACTGGCACCGGCCCGCTAGCCAAATGCTGGTAGATTTTGTGTCGGGCTAGTAAGATTTTCACTTAACTAACTCTGTGGGCTTGTACTGAAGAAGGCAACACTTCAGTATGTACACTAGCTGGGCCAGTGGAAATGTCTATGGGGCTAGTGGATTTTCCCAGTCACTAGCCTTGCTAGCTAGTCGCTGCAAAACTTAATCTCGACCCCTGAGAATAGCCTTGGCTCAGTGTGCCTTTCCCAGTTACCAAAATTTGAAATAATTAAACACTGTTTTTCTTTCAAAACATTTCCAAAGGGAAAATCTCGATTTCTGTACTGTGCTTCCAAATGGTCACAAGTACAAAAGAGACTATGTAGGGTGTTTGATTGAAAACTCAGGTTCATCAGAGACACAGTTTTTCGATACTGGACTTGAAAGCAATAAGTACAAAACACTCCGAGACCAGCTTTTGGTCACTTAAAAGAGCAGATACATCAGTGCTTTAATTGATGTTGTGGACAGACATTTCCCCAAGAAACCTTGCACTTAAGCTGCTTCTCCATTGCAGAACCCAAGAGAGCAGCAGTTGTGAAACCGGTGATTTCAGTATATGTGGTGCAGAGTCTGTAGATTAAATAGTGCAGCAGCTCAGTTGTTTGGACTTGTGTACAGAATCTGCGCAAACGGGAATTTATTTTACTGAAACGGATCACAATTTCGAGTGATGACTATCAGTCTGTTATTCCAGCAGTTTGCTGGAGTAGTACTGAAAGTGCATCCAGGTGTATTTCCACAGTTTGGAAAGTTTGATCAGATTGCAGTGGTTTTACCAATGGCTAGCACTGAATGTGACTTCAGTAGTCCGACCCACATAAAACCAAAATTCAGGAAAACTATGGGCACTAAAAACTTACAGAACTTAATGATGTTTTCACAGTTGGACAGAAGAACTGTAGATTTTGATAGAGCTGCAAACACATATAGAACAAAGGACAGTAGAAAAGAGAAATTTTTTTTTTTTTTTTTTTTTTTTACTTTTTTTTTTTTATAGATTCAGGCCTCTGCCTCACTCACCAGACAGGTTTTAAGGGTCTGTTTTATAGGGTCAGGGTTATTTTTCTCAGTATTCTTGTTTATATTAATTCGGTCTGACACTTTTTTTTTAAGTGGCTGACTGCTTGCTGTCTCGTCTGACCCACAGTCTTTTTATTTATTTTAAATGAACATGACTGTGAACAAATTCTGAACTGAATACTTGAGTCCCGTCATCGCCTGTGAAGTCTGTCAGTCAACAAACCAGTGGGGCACAAAAAGACACAAAACTGCAAGTACAGTTGTTTTCATACTCTCATCTCAAACCAAATTCTTTTTCTCCGGAGAAATCCCCCAAAGGAAATGGTGTCCCTCCCCATTTGCTAGTCCGTGGTGGAACTCCCCTAGGACCTGAAACCGAATTTTAAGCCTTGCTGTCACATGGGTCAGGAGGCATTGTAGGGAAAAGAAAATCAAAAAATTCAAATATGGAGATCTCCAGGGGCCATAAAACTAGTAGCAAATCTAGAAACAACTCCTAACAGCAAAGAAAGAAAAGTGCAGACTAGGACTGCACCCACAAATCGAAACATTCTGCACAACATATATACATTTGTGTGTAAATGTTGACTATAGCTCCTCCTGTATGCTCTTCGCTGTTGGGTTATTGTGCTTATGTATAGGTCTCAGCAGTCCAGAGGTATTCATATATGAATCAGCAATGAATTAAAACAAGGCAGCTGCTGTGGAATGCTAAATTGAAAAAGGAAGTGATGTTATCAGAGAAGTGGCTGTGCATGAAGAGCAGGGGCTGGATTTGTTCCCCCTGCTAGTGGACTACATTTCAGTTGGCCGTCTCCAGTGCCATATCCAGTTCGACCAAGACCCTCCTACTCATGGTGCTGTACTCCTCTGGTCCATCTGACAGCCAGACCCCTCTGCTTGTCCCCATGGCAAGGCTGCCTTCAGCTTCTTGGCGAACTCCCCATACAAACTAATTTTGGCCACAGAGCAGAGGCAAAGGCCAGGGACTGCCAGCCCAGAGCAGGTTGGATCCGGCAGAATATGTGGTAGGCAGGAGCGGGCGCCACCCTCTCATCTGATGGCTGTTTTTCGCTGGGGAAGAGGACATGCAGTGATGTCCTGGTGATGGCAGATGTGCTCCCATGCCTGTTGCACCGACGTCCGCTCTCCTTTCAGTCCCTTGTTATTGCAGACCTGGCTCACCAACCCCAGCCAACTCCTGTGGTGGACTGTCGCTGAGTGTCAAAACCTGTCTACTAAGGAAGCAGTCTGTTCCGCCCCCAGCCCAATCTCTTGACACTCTGGGTTTGTTCCCATTGCAAGCGGAAGCGTGACTGCTTGAGTCAGCGAGCGCCACTGGGGCTGGATTCTCTCCCCCATAGAGCTATTTCTCCCACTGGCTGGTGCAGGCAGGCTTTCGCCGCCGTCCTGACTCCTCCCTGTCTGGCATCCGCCACACCAGACTGCTGTGCCTAAATCCCCAATGTGTTCACCCCCCGAGGCTGGGAGAGGAAGGCAATCATCTCTCCCCCCACCAGTTTGGTGACTCTTATCCAGATTGGCTATTGACCGGCCTATGGTGCGGGATGGAGGTAGGCCGGCACGGTTTTATGTTGCCTGCTCCAGCCATTTTCCTCTTTTTCTCCCTAGTACTTCTGCTGTGGTAGTATGTAGGCATGGATGCAGAGGTACACACACATTTGGAACTGTGGCCCCTCCTTTGTGTTGCTGGAGGCGCCTGGTGCTACTCCCAGGTCTCCACCTGGGGCAACCAAGAGCTCAGATGGCAAACCATCCCTCCCCGGGAGAGATCTGTCCTCCGGATGCTCAATCTCCCCCAACCCCACCCCTGGCGACCTGAGCTTACTTCCGAACCTGGGTCGCTGGTGTTGGAAAAGGTAAGGCGTAGGGCGCCTCTGCCCTCTTCGCCACCAATCTGGCGGTCTGGGGCCAGATTTTTGAAGGGCCTGGAATACACGCTTGGGTGGCAAATAGTGTGCGGAGGGGGGCTTCCTTTGACGCAGCTGCAGGTGCTTCCACATCTGTGCATATGTGCCTTTTCATGACCATTTCTGGGATTTATGGCAGCTTGTGCACAGATTCCATCCGCAGCTGTGCCAAACTGCTGTGTCTGGCATTACAAGGTGTAGCTTTTTTCTGTGCCCATTGTGACTTTGCTGACCATGCTTACATAATACTAAAAACAGCTTTTCCGCTGTAGTGGGGATTTTATTTCCGGTCCCTGGGCCATGTCTGGCCCTTCAAAAATCAGAACCCAGGGGTTCGCATCTATTAAAGCAATAGACTATTCAAAAAAATAAAAATTTCTATTTTGTATAATTGCCATGATTAATCAATGAAACCAGTGAGTTTTCATCTTTTATATTTCAAACAGCAAGCAAAACAAATTCAGTAAAATGTTGGTATTGTGATATTAGGACAACTCCGGTACTAAGAAGCCAAAATTTATTCCATCGACAAACTTCAAATTTATTTATTTTCCAAAAAAAAGATATGCTTCCTTCAAAAACATATTGCACTTTTTATATATTTACAAAGTTGGGGAGTCCTACTGTAGGACTGAATTAACAAGTTGTGGTGCCCTGGACAATTTTGAATTGTGGGGCCCTCTGTGACTTAACCAATAGGCCACTCCTACAGTTGCCTGACTTGCACTTGCCTGGCAGGCAAAGGCCTGACATCGTTTGCCCAACATGCCATTGCCTGACAGGTACATAATTCCGACATGGGATTGCCAGACAGTATGTCTGTGACCTGTAGTTAGATTAAGTCCGAGGATGGTGCCCTCTGCATGTAGTGTGGGTCTTAATATGCATGTCTTCAATAGAGATGGTAGAAAGGTGAAGTTGCTGCCGTGTCTGTGTGCCGTCATGGCTTAGTCTGTGCATGTTTGTCTTGCGTGCTGTCTCACGTGCCTCTCGTGTGTGCTGGCAGCGGTTCAAGTCTGTATGTTATATTACTGTGTCAGTGATTTAAAGGAGAAGTCCACCCAGAATGTGCAAAAACATATGTTAAGTAGAGTGTTTTGATATGTATGTTAAGTCCTAGTATGTCCTTCCCTCTGCTATTAGGTGTTTTTCCTAAATTAGCCTGCTAGCTGTATGGTAGTTTTACGACCCTGGGGATCTCCATCACAAATAGGTTTATTGGCTTTCTTTCTCCTACGATGCACCCTGGCTCATGTGACAATGATGTAGCTATGCCCTTAGATTTAGCAGGGTCTGTCACAGCTCGGCCACAAAGATACTTCTTTCAGAGAAGTCACACTGCTAGATTTTGGGTGAGTGTAATCATTATTTTTTGATATTAGTACCTTGTCCTGCTATGTTACAATCTATAAGGTGATGTTCAATTTTTGCTACTTGGTGCAAAAACTGAAAGTGACTGAGAGGAATAGAGTAAACAGTGACATAATTCAAATACACACACACACACACACACACACACACACACACACACACACACACACAACACAGAACATAGCAGGACAAGGTACAATATCAAAAAATAGTAATGATTACACTCACCCAAAATCTAGCAGTGTGTCTTCTTTGGAAGAAGTATTTTCTGTGGCTGAGCTGTGACAGACCCTGTAACAAGACACTGGCTTCCTGCAGGGGCAATTAGACATCACACCAAAGGGCACTCTGGGAAGACTAGAGGCCATAACAGAAACCTGAATGGCAACCTCCAAGGGCAATAAAACGGGGAAAGTTAGAAAAAACATCTCTCGCAGCCAGAGGAAAAGAAAATGCTGGGAACTGGTTAGAACACAGGAAAAAAGACTACTACATATCTTTTTCTGATTTTAACATGGAGTTTTCCTTTAATTGTGATTCTTTGTATTTCGTGATGTGGGTGAGGCGTGGATATGTGGTGGAGATGGCACAGAGGTGTGAGTTGTACGTGGTTTTGTGTGGCAGTGAGTGGTGAGAAAGGTGTGCCTTTTTTTTTTTTTTTTTATTTATTGAAATTTTTAGTAGCAGAGTTAATTACAGGGTGTTCTTTCTCTACAGGATGGTGTAGTCAGGAGTGGTTGCTCTGCTCTGTTGAGGAGAGTTGCTAGTCTGGTTTCTCTGTCGTAACTTTTTCAGACAGGAGCTTTAGGTCCAGGGGCTTTTAGTGTTTATTTTGTTTGGCTGGTTGTTTATTGGGATATTGTATTTGTCTGTTTAGTGATTGTCGGGAGTATTCAGTCAGGCAAGTGTTTGTCGGGATCTCGTAGTAGATCCGCAAAATTGTTGTCCATCTGTGCAGTTTTACAATTACTAAACAAATACTCATCTTCCCTTTTTTTTTTTTGGGTCCCAAGTAAAATTAGGTTAAGAAGAAAATATTGCCTACTAAATCATAGTAGAGTTTACAGATCATCAAGTCGCATGTTTCATGGTGTTGAGTAGTGGCAGGCTGATCTGGTATGTTGGCAAACCTGCATGGGCAGTGAGCGGTAGTTGTAATGCATCAGTTTATTTGTCCCCATTTTGTGTAGCCTGACTTACTTACTAACTAGTTCCATCACTCTCTTTGTCCTCCTGTGTAGCTGCCATCCAGGTTGTGGGGGTTGAATCTGTGCTTATTCCATCGGTGTCAGTAGAATAAGTGCAAAATTTACTTTTTTTTTTTTTTTTTTTTTAACATCAGTTACATTACAAAGTAAGTGCGGCACATAAGGCGCTGGGAGTTCTAGTTTGGTGGCATGGTGGGCAGTTGCAGGATCACCCGTATAAAATCGAATACTAAATACAGGGGTTATAATAATTATCAGTTTCCCCAGCAAGTCGCACAAGGAATGAGGTGCTCAGACAGTAAAGTGAACATCAGTTTTCAAACAACTGTAGCACTCTCACCCATTCCTAAAAGACTGCTGAAGCTCTTTGAATATTTAGGTAAAACAGTTTTTATTTATTCCATACAGCATAAAATGATGCCTGTTGTGTTTCAGAGGTAATCCTTTATCAAAAGGCATCATAGTCCATTTGATAAAGGATTAAGTTCCGAAGCGCATCAGGCATTATTTTATGGTCGTATATAATAAATAAAAACTGTTTTACTTAAATAGTCATTGAGCTTTGGTGGTCTTTTGAAAGAATGGGTTATAAGTATTAAATTTTTTTTTTTTAACCTGGTTTGCTTATGGGGAACTACAGCCAAAATTTATGAATAAAATGTTGTGCAGAATGTTTTGATTTGTTAGTTTTTCTGAATTTGCCTTTTAGTTTTTAGTTTTATTGACCTTGGGGATCTCCATGTTTGAATGTTTTTATTGTGTTTTTTTTTTTTTTCCTTCCCCCTACAGTTCCATGTAATAGTGATGTGTCGGTGACCATATATAGTGCTGGTTTAGTGTCAAATTTACAGCTGTGATTTCAAGTGCCTCCCCTTATCCAGTGAGCATTAATAAAGGCTACATTCACATGTTGGCAAACACCTGAGGTATAATTAAAGGGGTGCAGTCGGTACAAATGGCTCCCACAAGTGTGGGTGTGCTCCCAGTGTGCACTTTGTGTGCAGAAACATGTTGGTTTATTTACTATTTACTGGCCTTATGGATTAGTGTTTCATGAACCCATCAATTGAATTGTTGCCTTGTAACTCACTCCCATTGTGTATTTTATCTATCTAAATTTTGTTTAAAAAAAAGGGGGGAGGGCAGACTTGAAGGGCCTTTTCCGCCGTCAGATTTCTATGATTGTATGAAAAGTTTCACCAGAAACAACATGCTGAGCTTGTAACAACTAGCTTCCAAATCTGTCCTGGGTGGATGGTAGAACCAGTGATTTTTTCCGTTTTCAAAAATTTCTACTTCTGTTTGGCAGAATCTTAAAATCTATTTTTTTTTTCTCCAAATTGAAGGCAAATCAGCATGTTTTGTACAAAAAAAAATTGACTTACAATAGAGGGTTTTTGCCCCAAAGCTGGTGGAAAATAGTGTTTTTTTTTTTTTTCTCATGAAAAATTAACTCTAAAGTGCTGGTTTAAAAATAACATTCTGTTTAAAATTTGTATTTTCTGCTGAAAACGGAAAAGCATTGACCCAGGAGGAGGGAGGGAGGACAGTGAGGAGCACTAAAAACAACAATGTAGTATTTGCAATGATTGAGGTCTTAAAGTATCTTAAGGGGATCAGTAGGGTAAGCCAGGATAGGGTGTTCCAACTGAAGGAAGGGGGGCCACCAAGGGGCACCAGATGAGGTTGGTTGGTGGGAGACTCAAAGGGGAGATGAGATACTACTTCACTGAAAGGGTGGTGATGGACACTGTGGAGGGTGTTTTAGGGGCTGGGATAAGTATAAGGGGAGGTATATCGCAACAGGGTCGACACTGGGAGGGGACGGGACCTCTGGGAGGTGGAAGGGAGGCAGCAGATGGTGCCCTGAGTGGGCACTGACCCCTGAGCAGACTCGATAGACCATAGGGCTTACTCTGCTGGCTTCTTAGTATGATAGTATATAGTATAGCAGGGTATTAAATAGTTGGTATAACATAACAAAATGCTACTTATATCATAGGGGTAATCCTAACCATTTTATGAATTGCATAGCAGTAGACTACTAATCATTTGTTGTTTTACACATCTTAAAAACACAATAAAAAGCTGTTTTTAATTTTGCTAATTAGTCTGTACCATGCACTAAGCATTTTCACAGTTGATTAGCACTTTCACATGCATTTTGTTGAGGCACAGGTCAGGAAGCATTGGACAACCAGGAGCAGTTTCCAAATTCTCAAACAGTATTTTATTTTTCTCAATAACAGTAAAATTAAAAAAAATCTTCAGTATAACTTTTTGCAAAGGCAGTAGAAACTGAGAAAACCAAAGTCCTACTTCTGAGAGCTTCTTTATTTTATTTAGAGTCTAGGATTACAAGTACCTTTGAGCCACGACTCTTTTACAAAGGTTCCATGTCAATTGAGGTACAATACAAACATTACATAGAGTTGAGTAACAATGCAGAAATGGTGTACAGAGATTTTTAAGCAGCTGAGCTACATAACATTTAGGGAAAGTGGGTACCAGAGGGGGCAGGGTAAGACAGTGGTAGCTGAGGCTTGGAATGAACACAAAGAGTGGTGCAGCCATGGGCATTTGTCAGGCCTCAAAGTGCTTAGGGTGGAGGTGGGGGGACAGGAGGGTAGGCTGTAGGATGAGGAGAGGGGTAGGAGTAGAAGTGCTAGGAGGAGATCAGATTATGAGGCACAGTTGCAGGAGCTAGAGGCATCTCACTCTGTTTTTAGCAAAAGCATTGCTGCTCTTTTATAAGTGTTTGCAACCTCCCTCATTAACATCCTGTTTTTCCTAAAATGTTCTTGTCAGTTTCTTGCTGGTGCAGCAAAAAGAACATGGTGACCCAGAACTGACCTCTTGTTTACTGCTCTGCAAAAAGCTTAAAAACTGCATCTCAGGTTAACCCCTTGAGTTCCAAATAGCTTTGCAATCATTTCAACAGTATAACTATATGCAGTTTTAAACAAAGGAATCCCAGTATCAAGTTATATTTCCACATAAAGATTCACATATATTTTTATAACTGCAGATATGCAAGGGGGAGGAAAAGACAAACGGCAAGAGAAGGCAGAGAGATAGCGAGAAGCGTAGAATTGTGAAACCGTTGGCGTGATTAGTTCCTAGGTCTCGCAAGAAAATTTGGTTTCGCAACCAGACAGACAGAAAAGGAGAGGATGAAACAGACTCTTGTATTTAAACTCTTTCTGTATAACAAATGGGACAATGTCTTATTCAACCCTGTCACAATACAAAACTGTTAATCAATATTGTTGGCTTATTTAATACCCTGGATAGTGTATGGTTTCTCATACACAACTAGGGTTGTCATGGTATGAAATTCTAGCGGTATGATAACCGTCACATGTAACTATGATTTACCGTCATACATGATGTTACAGTGCAAATACTTTTGCATAAAAAGGCAAAAAAATAGTTGAAAGGTCCCACACCGCAGTATACCGTGAATCACGGTTATCGTGGTACAAGAAATTTCCCACGGTATCAATATCGTGACTTCTTATACCGCGGTATACTGTGAAACCGGTATACTGTGACAACCCTATACACAACAATGCTATTCTTATACTGAGTGGTTACTGTGACACCATGGACCTCTGGAGCGAAGCTCGAGAGGTCTCTTTACATCATAGTAACCACGAGGTTTAAGAATAGCAATGTTGTGTATTTGGGCTACTTGCACATGGCCAGCTGCGTTTGGGCACTAAACACACTGCTTATTTTTTTTTCAGCCATTCTCTGTTGTCCGGGTGCATTTCGCCAGCTTGCACACGCCACACTTCAACTGTCCTGTCCTATGAACAGCACTGATCAGGGCGGTTGCATTGTGACGTAGTTACTAATGCAGAATGAAAAGTCATTCTGCGCAGTAGCCAAGTCACGACTACAGCAGAATGACTTTTTACAGTGTTTGGATGTCCATACACGGTGACATTCCACTATACTAATTGAATAGGCATCATAAAAAAAATTGTGCAGAGACAAGAAGTAAAATATGTACTGTAACTACATAATAAAGTGCTGAAAGATGTAGAAACATTGAAAGGTGACAGCAAGAGACCACCAAGGGTCCATCTATCTGCATTTGCAGTGTGCAGAGGCAATACTGAGTTAAAGGTGACGGTAAAGAAATACTGCAGCCCGCTCCCATTCCCACATACCGTAAAATGCTGCTGCGGGAGTCTGGGGCTGCAGTGAGCTAATTTTAATCAGTGTGTTTTATATATAATGCAAAACTTTCATTCTTCACAGAAGATGCTGTGGGTTCCATCTGGTACACAGAAGTCATGGGGATTACAGCTATTTAGTGAGGTTGCTACCACCACTGCTCTTATTATAGTAGCCATGGCGGTACTATTATGCTTAATATATGAAAACATATGGAGGTCTTCATACATGTAATGTCACTTACAGCAACAACCTGTGTTGCTGTAAGTGACATTATCAATATATAATAACACCGGTGTTATTATATATTGATAATGTCACTTACAGCAACACAGGTTGTTGCTGTAAGTGACATTACATGTATGAAGACCTCCATATGTTTCTATATATTAAGTATAATAGAGTACCGCCATGGCTACTATAATAAGAGCAGTGGTGGTAGCAACTCACTAAATAGCTGTAATCCCCATGACTTCTGTGTACCAGATGGAACCCACAGCATCTTCTGTGAAGAATGAAAGTTTTGCATTATATATAAAACACACTGATTAAAATTAGCTCACTGCAGCCCCAGACTCCCGTAGCAGCATTTTACGGTATGTGGAATGGGAGCGGCTGCAGTATTTCTTACTGGCTACCTTTAACTCTAGTATTGTTTTTCCTCTGCACACTGCAAATGCAGATAGATGGACCCTTGGTGGTCTCTTGCTGTCACCTTTCAATGTTTCTACATCTTTCAGCACTTTATTATGTAGTTACAGTACATATTTTACTTCTTGTCTCTGCACAATTTTTTTTATGATGCCTATTCAATTAGTATAGTGGAATGTCACCGTGTATGGACATCCAAACACTGTAAAAAGTCATTCTGCTGTAGTCGTGACTTGGCTACTAACGCAGAATGACTTTTCATTCTGCATTAGTAACTACGTCACAATGCAACCGCCCTGATCAGTGCTGTTCATAGGACAGGACAGTTGAAGTGTGGCGTGTGCAAGCTGGCCGAGAAATGCGTACCCCGGACAACAGAGAATGGCTGAAAAAAAAAATAAGCAATTGTGTTTTTGGTACCCAAACACTGTACAATAGTGCATGGTAGCCCAAATACACAACATTGCTATTCTTAAACCTCGTGGTTACTATGATGTAAAGAGACCTCTCGAGCTTCGCTCCAGAGGTCCATGGTGTCACAGTAACCACTCAGTATAAGAATAGCATTGTTGTGTATAGGGTTGTCATAGTATACCGGTTTCACAGTATACCGCGGTATAAGAAGTCACGATATTGATACGTGGAAATTTCTTTGTACCACCGCATAACCGTGATTCACGGTATACTGCGGTATTGGACCTTTCAACTATTTTTTTTGCCTTTTTATGCAAAAGTATTTGCACTGTAACACCCGGTATGACGGTAACAGCGGTATTACATGTGACGGTTATCATACCGTCAGAATTTCATACCATGACAACCCTAGTTGTGTATGAGAAACCATACACTATCCAGGGTATTAAATAAGCCAACAATATTGATTAACAGTTTTGTATTGTGACAGGGTTGAATAAGACATTGTCCCATTTGTTATACAGAAAGAGTTTAAATACAAGAGTCTGTTTCATCCTCTCCTTTTCTGTCTGTCTGGTTGCGAAACCAAATTTTCTTCGAGACCTGGGAACTAATCGCATCGCGGTTTCTAATTCTCGCTTCTCGTATCTCTCTGCCTTCTCTTTTGGGTTTGTCTTTCCTCCCCTTGCATATCTGCAGTTATAAAATATATGTGAATCTTTATGTGGAAATATAACTTGATACTGGGATTCCTTTGTTTAAAACTGCATATAGTTATACTGTTGAAATGATTGCAAAGCTATTTGGAACTCAAGGGGTTAACCTGAGATGCAGTTTTTAAGCTTTTTGCAGAGCAGTAAACAAGAGGTCAGTTCTGGGTCACCATGTTCTTTTTGCTGCACCAGCAAGAAACTGACAAGAACATTTTAGGAAAAACAGGATGTTAATGAGCGGAGGTTGCAAACACTTATAAAAAGAGCAGCAATGCTTTTGCTAAAAACAGAGTGAGATGCCTCTAGCTCCTGCAACTGTGCCTCATAATCTGATCTCCCTCCTAGCACTTCTACTCCTACCCCCTCTCTCCCTCATCCTACAGCCTACCCTCCTGTCCCCCCCCACCTCCACCCTAAGCACTTTGAGGCCTGACAAATGCCCATGGCTGCACCACTCTTTGTGTTCATTCCAAGCCTCAGCTACCACTGTCTTACCCTGCCCCTCTGGTACCCACTTTCCCTAAATGTTATGTAGCTCAGCTGCTTAAAAATCTCTGTACACCATTTCTGCATTGTTACTCAACTCTATGTAATGTTTGTATTGTACCTCAATTGACATGGAACCTTTGTAAAAGAGCGGCTCAAAGGTACTTGTAATCCTAGACTCTAAATAAAATAAAGAAGCTCTCAGAAGTAGGACTTTGGTTTTCTCAGTTTCTACTGCCTTTGCAAAAGTTATACTGAAGATTTTTTTAATTTTACTGTTATTGAGAAAAATAAAATACTGTTTGAGAATTTGGAAACTGCTCCTGGTTGTCCAATGCTTCCTGACCTGTGCCTCAACAAAATGCATGTGAAAGTGCTAATCAACTGTGAAAATGCTTAGTGCATGGTACAGACTAATTAGCAAAATTAAAAACAGCTTTTTATTGTGTTTTTAAGATGTGTAAAACAACAAATGATTAGCAGTCTACTGCTATGCAATTCATAAAATGGTTAGGATTACCCTATGATATAAGTAGCATTTTGTTATGTTATACCAACTATTTAATACCCTGCTATACTATATACTATCATACTAAGAAGCCAGCAGAGTAAGCCCTATGGTCTATCGAGTCTGCTCAGGGGTCAGTGCCCACTCAGGGCACCATCTGCTGCCTCCCTTCCACCTCCCAGAGGTCCCCGTCCCCCTCCCCAGTGTCGACCCTGTTGCGATATACCCTTCCCCTTATACTTATCCCAGCCCCTCTAAAACACCCTCCACAGTGTCCATCACCACCCTTTCAGTGAAGTAGTATCTCATCTCCCCTTTGAGTCTCCCACCAACCAACCTCATCTGGTGCCCCTTGGTGGCCCCCCTTCCTTCAGTTGGAACACCCTATCCTGGCTTACCCTACTGATCCTTAAGATACTTTAAGACCTCAATCATTGCAAATACTACATTGTTGTTTTTAGTGCTCCTCACTGTCCTCCCTCCCTCCTCCTGGCAATAATGCTTTTCCGCTTTCAGCAGAAAATACAAATTTTAAACAGAATGTTATTTTAAACCAGCACTTTAGAGTTAATTTTCATGAGAAAAAAAAAAACACTATTTTCCACCAGCTTTGGGGCAAAAACCCTCTATTGTAAGTCAATTTTTTTGTACAAAACATGCTGATTTGCCTTCAATTTGGAGAAAAAAAAATAGATTTTAAGATTCTGCCAAACAGAAGTAGAAATTTTGAAACGGAAAAATCACTGGTTCTACCATCCACCCAGGACAGATTTGGAAGCTAGTTGTTACAAGCTCAGCATGTTGTTTCTGGTGAAACTTTTCATACAATCATAGAAATCTGACGGCGGAAAAGGCCCTTCAAGTCTGCCTCCCCCCCCTTTTTTTAAACAAAATTTAGATAGATAAAATACACAATGGGGGAGTGAGGTTACAAGGCAACAATTCAATTGATGGGTTCATGAAACACTAATCCATAAGGCCAGTAAATAGTAAATAAACCAACATGTTTCTGCACACAAAGTGCACACTGGGAGCACACCCACACTTGTGGGAGCCATTTGTACCGACTGCACCCCTTTAATTATACCTCAGGTGTTTGCCAACATGTGAATGTAGCCTTTATTAATGCTCACTGGATAAGGGGAGGCACTTGAAATCACAGCTGTAAATTTGACACTAAACCAGCACTATATATGGTCACCGACACATCACTATTACATGGAACTGTAGGGGGAAGGAAAAAAAAAAAAACACAATAAAAACATTCAAACATGGAGATCCCCAAGGTCAATAAAACTAAAAACTAAAAGGCAAATTCAGAAAAACTAACAAATCAAAACATTCTGCACAACATTTTATTCATAAATTTTGGCTGTAGTTCCCATAAGCAAACCAGGTTAAAAAAAAAAAATTTAATACTTATAACCCATTCTTTCAAAAGACCACCAAAGCTCAATGACTATTTAAGTAAAACAGTTTTTATTTATTATATACGACCATAAAATAATGCCTGATGCGCTTCGGAACTTAATCCTTTATCAAATGGACTATGATGCCTTTTGATAAAGGATTACGTTCTGAAACACAACAGGCATCATTTTATGGCTGTATGGAATAAATAAAAAACTGTTTTACCTAAATATTCAAAGAGCTTCAGCAGTCTTTTAAAGGAATGGGTGAGAGTGCTACAGTTGTTTGAAAACTGATGTTCACTTTTACTGTCTGAGCACCTCATTCCTTGTGCGCACTTGCTGGGGAAACTGATAATTATTATAACCCCTTGTATTTAGTATTCGATTTTATACGGGTGATCCTGCAACTGCCCACCATGCCACCAAACTAGAACTCCCAGCGTCTTATGTGCCGGCACTTACTTTGTAATGTAACTGATGTTAAAAAAAAAAAAAAAAAAAAAGTAAATTTTTGCACTTATTCTACTGACACCGATGGAATAAGCACAGATTCAACCCCCCCACAACCTGGATGGCAGCTACACAGGAGGACAAAGAGAGTGATGGAACTAGTTAGTAAGTAAGTCAGGCTACACAAAATGGGGACAAATAAACTGATGCATTACAACTACCGCTCACTGCCCATGCAGGTTTGCCAACATACCAGATCAGCCTGCCACTACTCAACACCATGAAACATGCGACTTGATGATCTGTAAACTCTACTATGATTTAGTAGGCAATATTTTCTTCTTAACCTAATTTTACTTGGGACCCAAAAAAAAAAAGGATGAGTATTTGTTTAGTAATTGTAAAACTGCACAGATGGACAACAATTTTGCGGATCTACTACGAGATCCCGACAAACACTTGCCTGACTGAATACTCCCGACAATCACTAAACAGACAAATACAATATCCCAATAAACAACCAGCCAAACAAAATAAACACTAAAAGCCCCTGGACCTAAAGCTCCTGTCTGAAAAAGTTACGTCGACAGAGAAACCAGACTAGCAACTCTCCTCAACAGAGCAGAGCAACCACTCCTGGACTACACCATCCTGTAGAGAAAGAACACCCTGTAATTAACCTCTGCTACTAAAAATTTCAATAAATAAAAAAAAAAAAAAAAAGGCACACCTTTCTCACCACTCACTGCCACACAAAACCACGTACAACTCACACCTCTGTGCCATCTCCACCACATATCCACGCCTCACCCACATCACGAAATACAAAGAATCACAATTAAAGGAAAACTCCATGTTAAAATCAGAAAAAGATATGTAGTAGTCTTTTTTCCTGTGTTCTAACCAGTTCCCAGCATTTTCTTTTCCTCTGGCTGCGAGAGATGTTTTTTCTAACTTTCCCCGTTTTATTGCCCTTGGAGGTTGCCATTCAGGTTTCTGTTATGGCCTCTAGTCTTCCCAGAGTGCCCTTTGGTGTGATGTCTAATTGCCCCTGCAGGAAGCCAGTGTCTTGTTACAGGGTCTGTCACAGCTCAGCCACAGAGAAAATACTTCTTCCAAAGAAGACACACTGCTAGATTTTGGGTGAGTGTAATCATTATATTTTTGATATTGTACCTTGTCCTGCTATGTTCTGTGTGTGTGTGTGTGTGTGTGTGTGTGTGTGTGTGTGTGTGTGTGTGTATTTGAATTATGTCACTGTTTACTCTATTCCTCTCAGTCACTTTCAGTTTTTGCACCAAGTAGCAAAAATTGAACATCACCTTATAGATTGTAACATAGCAGGACAAGGTACTAATATCAAAAAATAATGATTACACTCACCCAAAATCTAGCAGTGTGACTTCTCTGAAAGAAGTATCTTTGTGGCCGAGCTGTGACAGACCCTGCTAAATCTAAGGGCATAGCTACATCATTGTCACATGAGCCAGGGTGCATCGTAGGAGAAAGAAAGCCAATAAACCTATTTGTGATGGAGATCCCCAGGGTCGTAAAACTACCATACAGCTAGCAGGCTAATTTAGGAAAAACACCTAATAGCAGAGGGAAGGACATACTAGGACTTAACATACATATCAAAACACTCTACTTAACATATGTTTTGCACATTCTGGGTGGACTTCTCCTTTAAATCACTGACACAGTAATATAACATACAGACTTGAACCGCTGCCAGCACACACGAGAGGCCGCGTGAGACAGCATAGACAAACATGCACAGACTAAGCCATGACGGCACACAGACACGGCAGCAACTTCACCTTCTACCATCTCTATTGAAGACATGCATATTAAGACCCACACTACATGCAGAGGGCACCATCCTCGGACTTAATCTAACTACAGGTCACAGACATACTGTCTGGCAATCCCATGTCGGAATTATGTACCTGTCAGGCAATGGCATGTTGGGCAAACGATGTCAGGCCTTTGCCTGCCAGGCAAGTGCAAGTCAGGCAACTGTAGGAGTGGCCTATTGGTTAAGTCACAGAGGGCCCCACAATTCAAAATTGTCCAGGGCACCACAACTTGTTAATTCAGTCCTACAGTAGGACTCCCCAACTTTGTAAATATATAAAAAGTGCAATATGTTTTTGAAGGAAGCATATCTTTTTTTGGAAAATAAATAAATTTGAAGTTTGTCGATGGAATAAATTTTGGCTTCTTAGTACCGGAGTTGTCCTAATATCACAATACCAACATTTTACTGAATTTGTTTTGCTTGCTGTTTGAAATATAAAAGATGAAAACTCACTGGTTTCATTGATTAATCATGGCAATTATACAAAATAGAAATTTTTATTTTTTTGAATAGTCTATTGCTTTAATAGATGCGAACCCCTGGGTTCTGATTTTTGAAGGGCCAGACATGGCCCAGGGACCGGAAATAAAATCCCCACTACAGCGGAAAAGCTGTTTTTAGTATTATGTAAGCATGGTCAGCAAAGTCACAATGGGCACAGAAAAAAGCTACACCTTGTAATGCCAGACACAGCAGTTTGGCACAGCTGCGGATGGAATCTGTGCACAAGCTGCCATAAATCCCAGAAATGGTCATGAAAAGGCACATATGCACAGATGTGGAAGCACCTGCAGCTGCGTCAAAGGAAGCCCCCCTCCGCACACTATTTGCCACCCAAGCGTGTATTCCAGGCCCTTCAAAAATCTGGCCCCAGACCGCCAGATTGGTGGCGAAGAGGGCAGGCGCCTCTACCTTACCTTTTCAACACCAGCGACCCAGGTTCGGAAGTAAGCTCAGGTCGCCAGGGGTGGGGTGGGAGATTGAGCATCCGGAGGACAGATCTCTCCGGGGAGGGATGGTTTGCCATCTGAGCTCTTGGTTGCCCCAGGTGGAGACCTGGGAGTAGCACCAGGCGCCTCCAGCAACACAAAGGAGGGGCCACAGTTCCAAATGTGTGTACCTCTGCATCCATGCCTACATACTACCACAGCAGAAGTACTAGGGAGAAAAAGAGGAAAATGGCTGGAGCAGGCAACATAAAACCGTGCCGCTACCTCCATCCCGCACCATAGGCCGGTCAATAGCCAATCTGGATAAGAGTCACCAAACTGGTGGGGACAGAGATGATTGCCTTCCTCTCCCAGCCTCGGCGGGGTGAACACATTGGGGATTTGGCACAGCAGTCTGGTGTGGCGGATGCCAGACAGGGAGGAGTCAGGACGGGGCCGAAAGCCTGCCTGCACCAGCCAGTGGGAGAAATAGCTCTATGGGGGAGAGAATCCAGCCCCAGTGGCGGCTCGCTGACTCAAGCAGTCACGCTTCCGCTTGCAATGGGAACAAACCCAGAGTGTCAAGAGATTGGGCTGGGGGGGAAACAGACTGCTTCCTTAGTAGACAGGTTGCGGCACTCAGCGACAGTCCAACCACAGGAGTTGGCTGGGGGTTGGTGAGCCAAGGTCTGCAATAACAAGGGGACTGAAGGAGAGGCGGACGTCGGTGCAACAGGCATGGGAGCACATCTGCCATCACCAGGACATCACTGCATGTCCTCTTCCCCCAGCGCGAAAAACAGCCATCAGATGAGAGGGTGACGCCGCTCCTGCCTACCACATATTCTGCCGGATCCAACCTGCTCTGGGCTGGCAGTCCCTGGCCTTTGCCTCTGCCTGTGGCCAAAATTAGTTTGTATGGGGAGTTCGCCAAGAAGCTGAAGGCAGCCTTGCCATGGGGACAAGCAGAGGGGTCTGGCTGTCAGATGGACCAGAGGAGTACAGCACCATGAGTAGGAGGGTCTTGGTCGAACTGGATATGGCACTGGAGACGCCAACTGAAATGTAGTCCACTAGCAGGGGAACAAATCCAGCCCTGCTCTTCATGCACAGCCACTTCTCTGATAACATCACTTCCTTTTCAATTTAGCATTCCACAGCAGCTGCCTTGTTTTAATTCATTGCTGATTCATATATGAATACCTCTGGACTGCTGAGACCTATACATAAGCACAATAACCCAACAGCGAAGAGCATACAGGAGGAGCTATAGTCAACATTTACACACAAATGTATATATGTTGTGCAGAATGTTTCGATTTGTGGGTGCAGTCCTAGTCTGCACTTTTCTTTCTTTGCTGTTAGGAGTTGTTTCTAGATTTGCTACTAGTTTTATGGCCCCTGGAGATCTCCATATTTGAATTTTTGATTTTCTTTTCCTACAATGCCTCCTGACCCATGTGACAGCAAGGCTTAAAATTCGTTTCAGGTCCTAGGGGAGTTCCACCACGGACTAGCAAATGGGGAAGGACACCATTTCTTTGGGGGATTTCTCCGGGAGAAAAAAGAATTTGGTTTGGAGATGAGAGTATGAAAAACAACTGTACTTGCAGTTTTGTGTCTTTTTGTGCCCCACTGGTTTGTTGACTGACAGACTTCACAGGCTATGACGGGACTCAAGTATTCAGTTCAGAATTTGTTCACAGTCATGTTCATTTAAAAATAAATAAAAGACAGTGGGTCAGACGAGACAGCAAGCAGTCAGCCACTTAAAAAAAAAGTGTCAGACCGAATTAATATAAACAAGAATACTGAGAAAAAATAACCCTGACCCTATAAAACAGACCCCTTAAAACCTGTCTGGTGAGTGAGGCAGAGGCCTGAATCTATAAAAAAAAAAAAAGTAAAAAAAAAAAATTTCTCTTTTCTACTGTCCTTTGTTCTATATGTGTTTGCAGCTCTATCAAAATCTACAGTTCTCCTTCTGTCCAACTGTGAAAACATCATTAAGTTCTGTAAGTTTTTAGTGCCCATAGTTTTCCTGAATTTTGGTTTTATGTGGGTCGGACTACTGAAGTCACATTCAGTGCTAGCCATTGGTAAAACCACTGCAATCTGATCAAACTTTCCAAACTGTGGAAATACACCTGGATGCACTTTCAGTACTACTCCAGCAAACTGCTGGAATAACAGACTGATAGTCATCACTCAAATTGTGATCCGTTTCAGTAAAATAAATTCCGTTATAGATTCTGTACACAAGTCCAAACAACTGAGCTGCTGCACTATTTAATCTACAGACTCTGCCACATATACTGAAATCACCGGTTCCACAACTGCTGCTCTCTTGGGTTCTGCAATGGAGAAGCAGCTTAAGTGCAAGGTTTCTTGGGGAAATGTCTGTCCACAACATCAATTAAAGCACTGATGTATCTGCTCTTTTAAGTGACCAAAAGCTGGTCTCGGAGTGTTTTGTACTTATTGCTTTCAAGTCCAGTATCGAAAAACTGTGTCTCTGATGAACCTGAGTTTTCAATCAAACACCTATATAGTCTCTTTTGTACTTGTGACCATTTGGAAGCACAGTACAGAAATCAGATTTTCCTTTGGAAATGTTTTGAAAGAAAAACAGTGTTTAATTATTTCAAATTTGGTAACTGGGAAGGCACACAGAGCCAAGGCTATTCTCAGGGTCGAGATTAAGTTTTGCAGCGATTAGCTAGCAAGGCTAGTGACTGGGAAAATCCACTGGCCCCATAGACATTTCCACTGGCCCAGCTAGTGTACATACTGAAGTGTTGCTTCTTCAGTACAAGCCCACAGAGTTAGTTAAGTGAAAATCTTACTAGCCCGACACAAATCTACCAGCATTTGGCTAGCGGGCGGTGCCAGTTTCACCACTGTAGTCTCAGGTGTGACCTAGGGTGGGGATAGGGACAATAATATAACATCATATACAGGAAAATATACATACATAGAAAATGCCATAAATACAATATTTACGTAGATGTGGAAATATTATGCCTAGTGGCGAATACATAGTTGGCTAAAACAACAATGAAAACAATATTTACACTGAAGTGAAAACATTGCACAATGTGACAATACGGCAATCGGAGATAGCTTTATCACAAAAGCAGAGACACGCATCAGGTAGGTATGTAGGGGTTTAATAATGATTAGACTAGATCAACAACCGGAGACTGTGCAGTGGAGTTGAAGTTTATCAATAGTGCCAGGGAGAGGGCCAAGGGAAGGCTGCTGAGAGGTGTACAAGGGAGGAGTGCAAGTAGGTGAAGGTTGTTTAGGGAAGGTGGGATGGCTAGGAGGTTGGGGAAGGTGGGGCATGCTGACTCAGGTGGAAGGAGTAGGAGAGCATACCAGGCGGGGAGTAATTTGAAGTGCTTTTTGAAGGATGCTGCGGTCAGCAGAATGCACAATGTGACAAGATGTCCAGCATTACGGAGAGAGCTACAAATTTAAACTGTCATACAGACAGTAACAATCCTTTTGCGTTTGTCACTATCTGGAGTACTGGATGAAGTCATATGTTCTAACACACCAGATTTAAAAGAGTCATGCATACAACATACACTGCACCGTAAATGGACAGCCACCAAACAGAGTGACAGTACTATATTTCAGAACTGGTTCTTCCAGATGTTTCTGTAGTTCATGTAAATTTGTTATGTCCGATAGCAAAATTACTGAAGAAAATGAAGATCGAGCTTAAGCCTCAATATTTTTTCACTTCTTCCACCGACTGAACTGCATCATTGGCTGGCACACATGGCCAACTGATGGGATGCATAGTGTACTCCAGTCCATTCAGGGTTATAATCAGTTGTTCGTTTTTGTACTACACCTTGAGGACAACCACACACAACTGATGGTCCATTAGAAGACAGCTCCATCAGTAGACAGCAGCATGTTTTATACCTGCTATAATGCCTTTGTCATTCAGAAATCGACAAAGTGCCTGTAAAATAGTGGCAGCCTTTCCATCAATAACTTCTACTTTGCAATTAAATTGACTACATGCGGTAGTGTTGTCCAAGTGTCATACGTAAACTATTCATCTCTTGCTATTGTGAAGCTCTGTGGACTCGTCGAGTATCAAGCTTACCATTGGGTTTTTCTTCACAGCAGCATTCAGCTTGTCCACCCTGGTCTGTACAATGGCCTTGTGCATTTTAGACAGTCCAACCACATTCATGGAAGTGATTTAAGCCCCTCTGTTTTGAAGACTTTAATGTATGGGCACTCCATTTCCCTGAGAAACTGAATACATTTAAGCTTAATCTGGTTCAAGGTCAGTTGGTATTCATCTGTATCCCCCTCCCAAGGATCGTGCCTGAAAATAGGCAGGATTTGTCTAGTGCACTTACCCGGTCAACAAAACTAAATAAATAAATTTAAAGTGAGGGTGTGACCTTTGTGAGTGCAGTTTTGGGCTTCACAGCCAGTTACTGTGCCACGGCAATAGTCCCTCCATGTCAGAATTATAAATTGTAATGCCAGAATTATAAATTGTAATGTAACTGTAAGGGACGGGACTAACTCTGGCCAAACTGCTGGCCAGCCGATCCCTTCCACTTCCCGGTCCACTCACCGCGCTCCTGCGGGCGGACATTTTGTGACATCCTACCAGGGACAGCACGGCCCACCGAATTCTATGTGGGGAGATTTGCAAAACATTACTATGCATCTTTAATCTACCTTTGCTGCAAATGAAAGCCACCACTCAATTAACAGGCCAGGCCATTATTGATAATACTACGTAGCACCATGTCAAAATTTGATATATTTATACACACACACACACACACACGTGAATATTCATTCATGGCAAAAACTCCATTTAATGCATCAGTTAGGGTTGTTCCACAGCGACAAAAGCAAGGAAATTGGCGTTAGGGTTCCCCTTCCCCACCAACAAGCATCGGGGTGTGCACTGGGGTTGTCAGTCCTTACTCTCACCTCATCCTATGTGCAAACAAGCTGAGGTGGTGCAGTATAGGAGAATGGGGTGAGAGTTAGGACAGACGACCCCAACGCACACCCAGATACCTGTTGGTGGGGTGCAAGTGGGGGTGTCAACCCTAACATCGAATTTCCTCACTTTTGTCGCTGTGGAACAACCCTAACTGATGCATTAAATGGAGTTTTTTGCCATGAATGAATGAATGAATGAATATCTACGTGTGTGTATAAATAAAACAGTTTTGTGCCATGAATTTCCCTTCTTTTTGAGTGAGGACTATAAATAGTGAATGGAATGTGGTGGTGGGGGCATGATTTTTGTCACAGTAAGCAAAGCGGTAGCACACTGGTGACGCAAATGTTAATGGTAACGCAAACGTTGAGAAATGCAAGTGCAACGGGTAAGGCACAGTGGGGTAGAAAGGGAAAAGAAAACTCGTGATGGAAACGCAACTGGTAATGGTCATGGTACCACAATAGGAAACGAAATGCTAACGGTAACAAGCAACGATGACACCAAAGGAAACACAAATGCAAGAGCGATAGCAAACGCAATGGTAATGGACATGGTGACGAAATGAAAAGCAAAGAAAACAGTAATGAAAAGGAAAATGTTAACAGTAACACAAACAAGCGCAAATGACAACGCAGCGGGTAATGCACGGTGGCGTACAAGAATGGTAAATAACGAAACACAAATGCAGCGCTGCATAGAAACGTAACTGGTAAACAGCCACGGTACTGCAATAGGAAACGAATGCTAACGGTAACAGCAACGATGACGCAAGGAAATGCTAATGGTAATGCACATGGTGACGCAAACGAATGCAAACACAAACAGTAGTGGAAATGCAGATGGTAACAGTAATGCAAGCGCCAAGGAAAGCATAAGTGAAACACACTCAGTGGTGTACAAGGAAAGCTAACGCAAACAGGTATGGAAACGCAAGTGGGAACGCTTAAATGCAACAGTAATGGAGCGCACAGCCAGTTTTGCCCAACAGCTGCATAAAGAAAGACAGTGAGTACAAAGAATGTATCCATAATAATGGGCCTTGGAGCCGAAAATGAGCACTTGGAATACTAAATTATATCTCAGGAACACGTACAACGTGAAAATAAAATTTAAATTTCATGTGATTTATGACTTTCCTGGCCAGTTTGCACTTAGCCCTAAGCATTTTCTGACAAAAGTCTAACTCGAAGAGTTTCCGAGATAGGGCCACGAAAGGAGTGGCGCATGCCGCAATGCTAGTCTATGGTGAAAAAGCGTCAATTTCGGAGTACCGTACCTTTGCATCCCTTAAATATTTTGTCACTAAACCACCAAAAGGCACATCAGTGGGATGTTGGATTTCTTCCCTCCAAATTTCAGCCCAATAAAGCAAACCAGTGTTTTGCAGCAGGGTTAGCAAAGAATTCCTGTTATTTTGGCCATAGTGTCACAAAGTAGTGTCGCAAAACACAACACTTTCGCAAAAATAAATAAATAAATAAATAAATAAATAATAATAAAAGTGTTGCAAGTTCGACACTATTTTTCCCAAAAATTTCAAAAACATATTTCGGGGGTGTTTAACCCCCCAAAAAAGACATGGCTAGCATCCAGGGCTCGACTAGGTAAAAACAAAGAATTATGTCCCTAGAGGGTCCCAATTTTAAATGCCAAGCATTTCTGTGATTAGTAACTGAATATAAAAAATGGCTGACTCACAACATTACAGGGGTAATTTGCGACACTAAAAACTGCATTTGCAACACTGTCGAACTTTTTGTTAACTTTTCCCATTGACTATAATGGGAAACTTGTTTTCTGAATAACTTTTGAACCATTCAATATTTTTTCATAAGGCTCATCGGGACCCCGGCATGTTCCCTAAAGTTTCGGACCAGTCGCGCAAACTGTGCAACCTGTAGGCGCCAGCAGAAATGAGCAAAAAGCGTAAATGCGCTATGGAATGTCACTTTATAATGCCGCAACCATATATCCGACCGTTACGAAACTTGGCAGATCCCAAGATCTATGCTACCGCTCCATGCCTGCCAAATATCAGGCAAAATCGGTCATCCACTGGCAAAGTTATTAAGGTGTACAATTTCACACTTTAACCTTAAGTGGGGTACTCAACCCTAACTATAGTGGTAGTGGCACTACTGTACCACTATAATAGATGTATATCTATTTTTTCATGGCAAAAAACTCCATTTAATGCATCAGTTAGGGTTGTTCCACAGCGACAAAAGTGGGGAAATTCGATGTTGGGTTGAAAGCACCCCCTGGCACCCCCCTCAACGGCATTGGGTGTACGCTGGTCGTTGGCCCAAACTCTCATCCCATTCCATGTATAAACAAGCAGAGGTGGTGAAGTATAGAGAATGGGGTGAGAGTTAGAACAGACGACCCCAACACACCAATGCGATGGAGGGCGAGAATGAGGGTGCAAGGGGGCTTTATCTAACATCGAATTTCCTTGCTTTTGTCGCTGTGGAACAACCTAACTGATGCATTAAACTAAGTTTTGCCATGAATTTCCGTTCTTTTGAGAATGAGGACTATAAATAGTGAATGGAATGTGGTGGTGGGCAGCGGGCCCCACAAAGTGATTTTGGGCACTTAGTAGAGTAAGTGCATGAAAATGAAAGCGCAAATGGTTAGGCACATGGTGACACAAATGTAAATGGTAACGCAAAAGGTAACAGAAACGCAAGCGCAAAGTGATGCCAAAGCGAACAGTGATGCAAACGCAAATGCATACAGAAACGCAAACCGTAATGCGCACGGTCACGGTACCGCAATTGGAAACGCTAATGGTAACAGCAACAATAATGCCAAAGAAAACAGAAATGCAAATGCAAGCGTGTACAGAAATGCAAACCATAACGCGCACAGTCACAGTACCACAATTGGAAACGCAAATGGTAACAGCAACAATAACGCCAAATGATAGTCTGGCAAGGGGAGTCAACTTTAAGATCCTTTGGAGACAGTTCCACAGGGTGGGTAGGGAATGACTGATGGAGGAGGAGCCAAACAGTGTTCTAATCCGTGGTATATCAAGCAGTATGAATGCGTCATTTCCTGAGAAAATGCGTACATAGCTGAAATTTAAAGATATCAGAGATGTAAACATAGACTTTGGGCAGATAAGGACCGCTTGGCCCACCTAGTCTGCCCATTTCCTACCTGCAGTATAAGCTGCAGATCCTATTTAACCAACAGCCTATTTCTTCCTACCCCCCACAAAAATTGCCTTATGTCTGTCCAATGCATTCTTGAATTCTCCCTCAGTTTTAGACCCCACAACCTCCTCAGGAAGGCTGTTACATGCGTCCACCAGCCTCTCTGTGAAAAAATACTTCCTCACATTACCCCTTGTATAGAATAACTGTCGATCCTGCTACTAATTATGAAGTAGAACAATTGATGGTGCCCAAAAAGTATAGGGAACAGGTGATGCATCTAACACATGATACCCCTATGGCTGGTCATGAGAGGAGGGATAGAACGGTACAGTGCATCATACCCAGGTTTTGTTGGCCAGGTGTACACCAGGATGTTACCGCTTATTGCCAGCCATGTTCCAAATGCCAGTCAGTAGCCCAAGGGGGGGGGGGGAGAGAAGAGATTAGGTTCCTCAAACCCATCCCTTATGTTACAACCCCTTTGACAGGGTGGCAATGGATGTGGTGGGACCTCTACTAAAGAGCTCTAGGGTAATCAATATATACTGGCTGTGTGATTATGCCAATTCACCCAGAAGTCATATTCCTACCAGAAGGTTACTGCTCCTCGTATAGCTGAGGAATTGGCTAAAGTCTTTAGTAGGATGGGAATACCGAAGGTCATCCTAACTGACCAAGGTAATAACTTTACTTTAATCAGGTTACAAGAATTGTACCAGCGTTTAGGAGCATCAGCATTGAGAAGCTCCACTTATCCTCAAATGGATGGGTCAGTTGAGCGTTTTGACAAAACACTCAAAAACACAAAGATGACAGAAAAGGGTGAGGGGAAACAAAGAAAAAGATTTTATTCTGCTCTATCTTTTGACATCCTGTCACATCCTTCTACTTCTTTCAGGGAGTGACCACCACTCAGTATGGCTCACATTGGATATGGGCAAGGAAGGAGTGGAATCTGGCACAAGAGTGCTGGACTTCAGGAGGGCTGACTTTGGGAGGATGGGGGAAGTGGTAAAAGGGTACCTGGCCAGAATTCAATCTAGTATGGACACTAACCAGAGGGGAGCTCATAAAGCTGGGTATAGTGGAGGCAACCAAAACTGCTGCAAAGCCCAGAGCAAGAAGACTAGGGCTAAGAAACCGATCTGGTTGAGCAAGGAGGTCATGGAAAAGGTAAGGAGGAAAAGAGCTGCCTTTAGGAAGTACAAGAAAACAGGGAGGGGGAGGAGTACTTGACAGGAATCGAAGGGAGGTGACAAGGGCAGTAAGGGGAGCCAAAAGCATCTACGGAACTCAGGCAGGCACAAGGCATTAAGAAGGGAGAAGGACTTCTTTAAGTACATCAGGAGAAAAGGAGCTATAAGGACCACATAAAGGATTAGAAGGAGGGGTTGGGTGGAAGCAGGTGATAAGGTGGAAGCACTAAATGAGTACTTCTGCTCAGTATTTACTAAAAGAGAAGAGGGGGGTGACACCCAAGGTGGGAGAAATGGCAGAAGAAGGGTGGGAAGTGGTGACAGATGGGGAAATCATGGAGAGCAGAGTTCGAGAGGGTTTGAAGGCACTGAGGGTGGACAAGGTGCCAGGCCCAGATGGCATCCACCCCAGGGTACTAAAGAAGCTGGCAGAGGTCCTTGCAGGACCTTTGGCAGACCTATTTAATGCCTCACTACATTCGGGGTGTGTAACTCAGGACTGGAGGAAGGCTCATGTGGTGCCCCTCCACAAGAGTGGCCCCAAGGATGAACCGGGAAACTACAGACCAGTGAGCCTCACATCCATTGTGGGTAAGCTAATGGAGACCATCCTGAAGGAGAGGCTGGTGGTTCTCCTAGAGGCCAAAGGACTACAGGACAGCAGACAGCATGGCTTACACGCGGCAGATCTCTGCCAAACCAACCTGGTCGAGTTCTATGACTGGGTAACTAGGCAACTGGACAGGGCCATGCAGTGGATGTCCTGTATCTAGACTTCAGTAAGGCATTCGACTCAGTGCCACATGGAAGGCTGGGAAGGAAGTTAGTAGGCACAGGGGCAGGTGCAAAGCTGGTGAGATGGGTAGGAAACTGGCTGCAGGGAAAGCAACAGAGGGTGGTGGGTGGGGAGCTCTCACACCCAAGGGCAGTGACGAGTGGTGTTCCACAGGGCTCGGTGTTGGGACCAGTGTTTGGGATATTCATTGCAGACATATCATGGGACAGCAAGATTGCTGTCGATACCAAGGTAGGCGCGGTGGTGGATGACCTAGGGGGATGGCAGGGGTTGCAGAATGATCTGGCAAAGTTTGAAACCTGGTCAGACACCTGGCAACTGGGCTTTAATGCCAGAAAGTGCAAGGTGCTGCATTTCGGGATGAAGAACCCAGGAGGAGTGCAGCTAGCCCAGACAGGGAGGAGAAGGATCTGGGTGTGCTCATTACAGGGTCAATGAACAACTCGGCACAATGTGGGAAGACAGCTGCAAGGCCAACAAAATGCTGGGTTGTATTGCAATGGGTATATCCTCGAGGAGGAGGAGGTGATTCTGCCACTGTATAGGTCATTAGTTAGACCACACCTGGAGTACTACGCGTGCAGTACTGGGCGATCGTGTCTAAGAGGGACATTTAAGTTACTGGAGGGTGCAGCATGAGCGACAAAAGATGATCAAGGGGCTGGGGACTTATCATGAGAGGAGGTTGAAGGAGTTGAACATGTACTCACTGGAGGAGAGGAGAGACAGGGGTGACATGATTGAAGCCTTTAAATACATGAAAGGAATAAACAAAACAAGTACAGAGGGGCTGTTCAAAGTAAGGGAGGGGAGGGACACCAGAGGCCATGATATGAGACTGGAGCGAGGAAGGTTCAGGAGGGAGATGAGGAGACAGAGAGGGTGGTGGCTGGGTAGAATGCGTTACCTCCTGAAGTGGTATGCAGTAGAACAGTGGACTGCTCCAAACGAGGATGGGACAGGACAAGGGGGAGGGTTAATGAAGGGGAAGGGTGGAAGGGAGGGGCAGCTGCAGAATAAGGGGTGCTAGCTGCACATTCGAGCAGACTTGATAGACTTCTAGGCCTTTATCTGCTGGCAAATTTCGTATGTTCGTATGCCAGAATTTGGCGCTGATATTCGTGGATGAATCAAGGGCACTTTGAAAGAATTTTGCTTTTTCCAATCTGATCAGTTTAGTGCAGTGGTTCCTAGACATTTTGAATGCTGCTTGGTAGGAATCCACCTTAGTTTTCCCAGCCTTTTTCCATAGGCATCCTATATAGTAAATCTATCTTTAAGGTGCTGCTGAACCAAGGGCAGTGCCCCCCCAGCCCTGCTTTTAAGAAAGGGTGCGTGGGAGTTTATTACATTCAGGACTAGGGTTTGGAAAATTGCACAGGCTTCAGAGACAGTACAGGCGAGGTAAAAATCATGCCATCTAATATTATTAATATCAGCCAGGAAGGCAGAGGGGTTAAATTTGCAGTAGTTCCTTCTATAGGTATACCCTGGTGCAGAGGCATTTTTTAGCGTGAACCTTACTCAGACAATTGCCCTGTGGTCGCTGATGTCACTGTCAAAAACTCCTACATGTGAGATTCTATGAGGTTTATTAGTGAGGATTAAGTCCAGAAGTGTGCTGCATGCAAGGTTTTTGAAACTGGGTCTAGTCACATCAGAGATTAGCTGATGTACACCAAGTGTGTCACAGAAGTCCTTCAGGTGTGAGGGACAAGCAGAGTTCAATCTAAATTAAGTGCCCAGAATAAATGTTTCAGTGTCAGAGAGGTCTAGCAGGGTATGTAGGTGATGTTGCAACTTAAGACCACCAGAAGGGGGTCTGTAGCAGCCTAAAACATTGATGGATTAACCTGACGATATGAAGATTTTTTAGGGCAAGACATTCTATTCCTTGGTCAGAGAGAAGGAGGAGTCTGAGCCGACCCAGTGACATAGAGGGTTTGAGGCGCTAGCGCCTTACCTCAACCCACACCGGTGCCCCGGGTTCGGGAACAAGCCCAGGTCGGAGAGCAGCAATTGGGGAGAGATGGAGCTGCCGGCAGCCAAACTCTTCTGGGGATTTAGTGTGGCATCCTCGCGATGGCACCCAGAAGAGCTAGGGAAGCACGGGCTCAGAGGGTGTCCAGGCATTGGTACGGCGGGGTGGGGGAAAGGGGTCATAACCGGGGCTGTACGTGGAGTATGTACCTCCCACGCTGCATGTGTGCATACTCATGGGGCCCCTAGGAGAAAACTGGAGGAAAATACACCAGCAGCAAGATGAAGACAGACTCCCAAGAGGTGCCGCACTCAGGGCCGGCAAAGGTAAGCGCCATAATTCAGGGGACGGATCGGTTGACGGGGCTGCCGCAAAGGCGAAAAATCAAGTCATGATATAAAGAAATATTATATGTATCAGAGATATAGATATAGATATAGATATAGATATAGATATAGATATAGATATAGATATAGATATAGATAGATAGATATACGTAGAGGAGGAGGAGTCGATCGTTATAGCAAAGAATTTGTCTGAAACATATATTGCAATCCCACCCCACACCCCCAGTTGGCCTGTTGTCTCTGAAAATGTTATAAGAGGGATGCTGATGGATTGATCTGGGTGGAGCATTTCAGCCACATTCTGAAATAACTAGTACGTCCGCCTGTGCGTAACGCCCAGGCCTGTACCAAGTCTATCTTTTTCAACAGGCTGCATGTGTTTATGTACAGGAGGCAGATGCTTTAAGCTGGGGTAGGTCAGCAGGGCAGCAATGGGAGAAATGGGCACTGGGATTGTTACCTTGATGGCAGAGTGACTATTTATTGAATTTTGTTGACCCAGTAAGCCCACTGGGCCTAGAAGTCCCTTTCAAGAGGCGACCGGGAGGAGGAAGGATACAAGATGGTAAGCAACTGAAATTGAACCAGATTAAGCTGCTGGTGGTAATTTTAGTGAATGGAGAAATTCTACTCTTTTCGATAAGTGCCATGGTATCTTTTAACATCCACCTGAACTACCACCAATCCAGGCAGACAGAACCTCGGGTTTAACATCTCATCCGAAACATGGCACCTCAGAAGTGCAGCACCCCTCATGCTGCACTATAGTGTCAGTATTGGGATATTAACCCAAATGCCAGACGTGGGAACTGAACCCACAGCCCTCTGATCTCCCGGCCTCAGAGAGAGTATGCCTACTACTGAGCCACTGACAGTTATAAAGGGATAGGGTATATAAGGCAACATGTGCGGGTATGTTTTCAAGTTTATTGCAGGAAAACTCCATTGAGCAAGCTCATTCACAAGGAGGTCCTGAGGCACTGATACAGACAAGGAAAATTTACATAAAATCATAGTACATAAAGTACTGTTTATGATACATGTGATACATAGTGCTCAAATAAACATAACAAGGTAATAATTATACAGCAACCTGGAGAAAACATTGTAAGCAGAAAAGTACAACCAACAGGAGTGAGTGGATGCATAAGGAGGTGGGAGTGGTTTTAAGATTTGTGCTAGGGGAGGAAAAGTAGAGGAGAGAATCATATGAGGAGGCTTGAAGGAAGGAGGGAAAGAAGGGCAAGGGAAGGGGGACAGAGAGAGAGAGGTCAGCGGAAGTAGGAACATAGAGGGAGTGGGGGGGTAAGATATTGATGAAAAAGGTCAGTGTAAAGAAGGGGCTAAAGCAGAGAGGCATGGAGCTTGGAGGTTGTGGTCTCAGGTTCCTAGCAAGGGTAATAACCTCCACATAGATAGTTCCAGCACAGTGGAACTGAAAGATAATGCTGTCTTTAGACAAATGTGTGACTGAAAAGTACATTGTGGGAGTTATTTCTGGTAGTGGTAGATTTGGGGAGGAGGTTAACTGGTGAGTAACGGGAACAGAATAGGGCTAGGAAGAAGAAAAAACTGAGTTGCAAATCAGTGGGATACATTTTAGAGTTGTAGCGCCCCATAATGAGGTTAAATTAAAAAAGAAAAAATTTTATATATATAAAAAAAAAAAAAAAACACAACACTATATTCACTAATCACAGAGTGCTTGCCCTTTAAGAGGACAAGCGAGACTGAATGGAAAAGGGGCGGAATCAAGGTGTATTTAATTAAAGGAGTAGCCCACCCAAAACTTGCGAAAAAAACATATGTTGTGCAGAGTGTTTCGATTTGTATGTTAAGTTCTACTGTGTCCTTCCCTCTGTCTGCTATTAAGAGTTTTTTCTAAATTAGTCTGCTAGCTTTAGGGTAGTTTTATGAACCCTGGAGATCTCCATCTGAGACAGCTGAATTGGTTCCTTTGTCCTACAATGCACCTGTTCCATGAGCAGTGATGTAGAGAGCCATAATCCATCAGAAAGCACCGCTTTACAGTCAGTTCACAACAGTAGAGATGGCTATATTTTAAAATCTACAGAATTCAGCTTAGCGACTGTCCTCATCGTAAAAGTCTTACTGTCCTGAAGAACTTTGCTGCAGGTAATTTTTGTGCAGCTTGTAAAGCTTCCAAGATATTTAGTTTGTTTGGCGTGTGTGTGCTGAATGTTGGGTCTCTGCTACATCACTGTCACATGAGACAAGATACACTGTAGGAACAAGTAATACAATTAAGCCGTCTCAGATGAAGATCCCCAGGGGCCGTCAAATTAGCATTAAGCAAGGAGGCTAATTTAGGAAAAACTCCCAACAGCAGTCAGAGGGTAGGAAACACTAGAACTTCACATACAAAATTAAAACACTCTGCACAAAATATACTTTTTGCAAGTTTTGGGTTGACTACTCCTTCAAGAAGTGAGGTGGGGGTGGGCCGAAAAATCACAATGAAGCAGCTTGCAGGCTCTCATAGGAGCAAGTGATTGAAAGCTGAGGGCTGTAGGGCTGCACACTGGGCTCTCTAAAATTTAATTGTAAATGTTCCTGCGATTGAGCTGCTGCCCAGAGTTAAGCTGAGGGATGTAGGGCTGGCTAAGTATAAATTAAAGGCTCCTACAGTTGGGCAGCTGCCCAGAATTAATTTGAAAAAGCAGGCACCGATCGGGGAACAGTAGATAAGTTGTGACTGTGGGCTCCGGCCAGCTACAATTAATTTAAAGAGAAGCGCCAACAATAAAGATTGCCAAAAAGGAGCAGTTCTGGAGTGCTGGCTAGCTTTGCTCAGAGTGCTCTGCAAGTTACAAATAGCTGTAACAGGAGGGGGAGAAGTTAAATTTAAAAGAAAAGAAAAATGTTACCGATATACTAGGGGGTGCAGGGATCCCACATCTCCCAGCTTTTTAAGCAGAAGACTGAAATCCAACTGGCACACAAAGCACAGAGAAATGGCACTAAAATTTGAATCTGGGAGAACTGGAAGTGGGCACTGTGGCTGTTGCAGATTTGGCAGGCATGCCTGTTTTCGCTCCCTTCGAGGGCGGAGAGCAGAGCAGCTCCTGCAGTTACGACAGTGTTTGGAGGAATGCCAGAGCATGCATGATTCAGCATGAAAAATAATAGATTTAAAAAAAAAAAAAAAGAAGGAGGAGACTAGAGAAGGATAAGGGAGAAGGACTAGGAAAGAGCAGGAGGGGGATCAGGACAAAGACAGAAAAGGGTGCCTTAATTCCAGGAGTCTGAGAAATAAAATTAGTGCACTCCAGGCAATGGTGGCAGACACCGAGATGGACCTAGCAGCCATCACTGAAACTTCGGCCAGAGAGAGAGAACAACAACTGTGACCAGACAGTCCCAGGCTATACCATGTCTAGCCCAGATACAGGAAAAGGTAAAGGAGGATGCATAGCCCTATATGTCAGGGAAGGCACGGGAGGCAGTGGAGGATAGAAACATCACGGATAGTTGGTTACAGGAAAACATAATCCCCCTGGGTTCAGCACTCCGCATCCTCAGATATAAAGCTATGGATGGGGTGATGTACAGACCTCCAGGACAGGTGGAAGAAACTGATAAGGAACTAGACGTAAAACCTGAAGGGAAGGGTGACAAAGAGGGAGGTGGTGAGGGATCTAAATCTGCCAGATACCGATTCTGTCATTCCGGCTGCCAGGAGCTCAAATGATACACTCAGGGGTCGAAATTAAGTTTACAGCCACTAGCCAGCAGGCTAGTGACTGTAAAATCCACTGGTCCCACAGACATTTCCACTGGCCCGGCTGGAGTACATACTGAAGCATGCCTTCTCCAGTACACCACAGGGCTAGTAAAATGAAAATCTTACTAGCCTGATGCAAAAAAATCTACCAGTATTTGGCTGACGGGCCAGTGCCAATTTTGGACCCCTGTACACTGCAGGACTGCCTGCTGGTGCAGCGGGTTAAGGAACCCACAAGTCAGGCTGCCATTCTCCAATGTGGTGCTCACCAACTCGAAGTGGCAGGACAAGTGAGGTGCGGGAGCTACTCTGGTACAGTGAGCCATAACTTTATATGGTTCAGCATGGCCCTTGGGCATGTAAGCCCTCAAAGGCTGAAGTCCTACATTTCAGAAGGCAGACCTCAACAAAAGGAGGAGCTGGTGTGAGACAAGTTAGTTGGGTGGGCAGCTGAGCGTGGAGCAAAGATGGGCGGGAATCAAGGGGGCCATTCTTTAGGCAACAAAAGTCTCGCAGGAGTATAGTAATCAAAAGGAACAGGTAGAAAAGACCAATGTGGTTCTCTGGAAAGGTCAGTGAAGCAGGGAGTGCCAAAAAGAAGGTGTTCACCAGGTACAAGGAAAAGCAAGGGAAGAAAGAATGGGAAAGAATACTAAATGAGAACAAGGGAAACCAAGAGGACGGTCAGAGAAGCAAAGGCAGACACAGAGCTGCATACTGCGGAGGGGGTCAAGGGAGGGAAAAAACATTCTTTAGATGTAGTGGGGGGGAGAGAAAGAAGGGAGGAAAAATTGATAGGCCAAAGAAGGAGGTAGGGTAACTGAGGAGGATGGAAGAAAGCAGCCATTCTGGATGACTACTTCTGTTCTGTATTCACAAGAAAAAGAGGGCCTCTGCTGAAGGGAGAGCCCTGAGGTGAGACAGCAGTATTTACCAGTGAAAGGGTTCGGGAAAGGGCTAGCAGCTCTAAATATGAATAAACCCCCAGGGCCAGCTGGGATGCATCTAAGGGTGCTCAAGGATTTGGCAACGGAAATAAATGAACCCTTGGTAGGGGTATTCAATAGCTCAACTGAGACAAGGGTAGTTCCAAAAGACTGGAGGGTAACGGACGTAGTCCCTCCCCATGGGGGGAGGGGGACAAGGAGCAACCATTGCCTCTACTGTGGGTAAACTGATGGGAGACACTAGTCGAAGAGGACCTCATGGACTACCTGGAGAACAGCGGACTTCAGGATAGTAACTAGCACGAGTTTGTGGCAGGGAGGTCTTGTTAGATTAACTGGACAGTATTTTGGGGTAACAAGGGCAGTGGATAAAGGCCTCACTCTGGATGTACTCTACTTCAGTTTCAGCAAGCTCTTGACTCAGTGCCTCACAGAAAGTTGCTGAATAAGCTAGGGGATCTGGGTGCAACGAAAGACACAGGCGGGTGAGAAACGGTTCATCAGTGACATGGGAGAAGGAAACCAGGGCAAGATGTGTCTCTTCGCAGAGGACACTAAGCTCTGTGGCAGGGTAGACCATGAGGAGGGAGGTAGGAGATGCAGAGACTTGCAAAAGCTAGAAACATAGAAGTTGATGGCAGATAAGGACCGCAAGGCCCATCCAGTCTGCCCATTTCTTTTTCTACCTTATGAATGTGCCACTGGCCTTTGCTCTGTCAATGGCCTATCTATTCATATTCATCTGTATTGCCCCCTTATGCCTAGCCCATGCCTGTTTGAAGCCCTGCACTGTATTCATATCCAACATTTTCTGAGGTAGGCCATTCCATGCATCCACCATCCTTTCTGTGAAAAGAACTTCCTCATTACCCCTTAATCGGCCTACTCTAATCTCATGCTCTGTCCTCTTGTCCTGATATTTTTCTTATATTGAAACATGTTAGACTCTTTCACCTTGTTAATGCCCTCAAGGTGTTTGAATGTTTCAATCATATCACCTTTCTCCCTCCTTTGCTCGAGGGTATACATATTGAGTTCAGTTAATCTGTCCTCATACGTTTTCTGATGCAGTCCCTGCACCATTTTGGTTGCCCTTCTCTGGACTGCCTCAATTTGGTTAATGTCCTTGTGAAGGTATGGCCTCCAGTATCGCACGCAGTACTCCAGATAGGGCCTAACCAGTGTCTTGTAGAGAGGGATTATTACTAAGGAAATGCAAAGACACTTGCAGAGGCTAGACAGGTGGTTAACGTTTTAGCAGTTGAAATTAATATCAAAAAGTGCAAGATAATTCATACAGGGAACAAGAATCACAGGACAGAGTACTGGATTTTGGGGGTGGGGTAAAGCTGGGCACGACCTCTTATTTTTGAAAATAGTGTACTTTATTGAGAAATTTCTAATATAATACAAAACAAAAAAAACTGCAGCAGAACAAAGAACAGTACAAGATAAAACAGATGAATCTAACAGCAACACCAGAGGTCATCACTGGGAAATAGAGGGATGTAAAAGAGCACTAAAAGCAGGTAACTTCTGGGGAAAAAAGAGTGAAAATATATAGATGTTACGGGTACCACTATTTGGGGGTAGTAACCAAGACAACCCCAGTTCAAGAAATCTGTAATAGGGCTCTAAGGCCCCCCACCTTTGTGATATACATTAGGAATGTTCGAACTGAACATATTTTTCAATGTAGAGAACTTAGTATAGCATTGTGCCACCCGGTAGGCAGGGATGGCACTGTCCATGCATGCTTTTTTTGTTGGGAGGGGGGCTACTGCAGAAATCAAAGAGATATAGTATCTCCTTGGTCCTATAATATAGTGGAAACCAAGACCCAAGTGGCAAGTTTGAGATGTGAAGGCTGAATCTAGGTCTAACAGCAGGTCCATACGCTTCTGGATTTCATTCCAAAGTGGACGAGCTTTAGGAGTCCCATAAAATATGTCTGAGAAAGCTGGGCACAACCTCGGAGGAAAACGACCTCTGGGTCATTACCAGTGACGGGGTTATTAAGCACGCCAAAAAAAAATTGATTAGCAGTTTTGCACACCAAGTCCTAATCAACTGCGACAATGCTCAGCACCTGGTACAGAATGGTTAGCAAAATGTAAAATATACATAGGTTTTTTTTCCCTGCTATGCCATGGACTTAGGCAACAGTCTACTGCTACTCATTTCTGGAAATGGTTAGCAATCCCCAGTTTTGCTGTGCTATACCTGCTATTTAATACACGGAGTGACTTCCTAAAATAATCAAGCCAGTGTAACAAGGCCTACAGTAAGACAAACAGGATGCCGGGGTGTATAAGATGGGGTACTGACAGCAGAAGGAAGGAGGTATTACCACCTCTCTATAGATCACTGGTGAGGCCCCACCTACAGTTCCGGAGTCCTCACCTAAAGATAAGGACAGGCCGAAAACAGTGCAACATAGGGTGACCAAACGATTCAGGGCCAGCAGAGCAGATCTTAGGAGGACTGGCTCAAGGCACTGAACATGTACTTGCTGGACACCAGATGACAGAGGGGACATATGACAGAGACCTTCAAGGTCAGGAAAGGAATGAACAGGGTAAAAACAGTGAGAAATTATTTAGTATAAATAGTGGATCAAGAACATGGGGGCAGGAGTGGAAACTGACAGGAGGGGTGAGTTCAAGAAGTTTTATTTTTATTGACAGGGTGGCGGAGCCATGGAACAATCTACCAGCTGATCTGGTGGGCGCCAAAACTATCAACAATGGTTTCAGACGTGGCTGGGACACAGTGACGGGCTTAGTGGTTGCTCAGTGTGGTTGTGGCATGGCAGGGAGCATGGGGTGAACAGTGTGGGTTAGAACCCTGTATGTACAGCAGGTCCTGGGTTTGTTGGGGTTTTTATGGACAGACTTGATGGACCAATTATCTTTTCTGGCATCATTTATTACGTTTGTATGAAATGCTATAGAGCATTGCTAGACGTCTGATTGGCTGCTGTGTGCTGAAGTGGGAGGTCAAACAGGGCTTCCTCTCTGACTGGCTAAGTACACACAGAAGCCACTCAGAATACACAGCCACTATCCCAGTATTTTGTCTACTGCCTAGTTATTGCAGATTATACCATGGACCTCAGACACCGACCAATCAGATAGGCAGGCTGGCACCTTACCTGCATTGATTATCTACAGATAATCACACAAAAGTGCCAGCCAGCCCATGTAAAAAAAAAAACACCACACACACAGCTCTACTACGGTGGCTTATTTAAGATTATACCAAGTACTGCTTTTTAAATAAAAAAAAGAAAATAGATAAAAACACACGTACTTGATGTAATGGCAATAAACCCTCAGGAGATCTGGGTTATCGGGGGATTTACCACGGCTGGCTTGGATTTACCCACTCGGCAAACCACTCCAGCCATGGTAAACCACACACACACACACACACACACACACACGCTTACTGCTTAAATAAGCCAACAGTAACAGTGCATTCTCACTGGCTAAGAATTATTTTTTTCTGTATATTGAAGGTTCTATAAACTGTAGTACCACAGAATGAAAACTGAGGATAGGAAACAAAACATATAAAACGCAAACGCTCAAAAAAAGCAAAGAGGTGAGACAGCAGCCCTAAGTATCATTCCCCCATGCTGCATGTCACATGCTTCAATCTTTTCAATGTATTTTTCGCGGGAAACACCGCTATTAGTACTGTGTCAACCTGCTGTCCGCCTAGGACTCCTATGATAAGGAGATTTCTCCTCTCTCAGAGCTGCACTGATGGACAAAATGTCCACTAAATCAACAGAAGTGCAGTGAGTTTTGTCAATCAGTTAATGAGGCGTGAAAGTATAAAAGGTCTCAAACTGCTATGAATGCACAAACTTCTTTCCTCTGAAAGTCACCCCACACAATGAGGAGTCGGAAGCTCCAGAACATTACCAAGGGTAAAACAGCAGCCAGAGGTCACCCTCCATAGTCCAATTATGTGGTCCCCATGCACAGCACCAGTAACTAGCCATTAGGGATGTCATAACAATATGGCAATATACCACAATATTTCCACCAAAATGTCACTGTAAACAACCAATGCTACAATTATCATGCAGCAGGGTACCTTGTGATATACAAAGATAAACTATCTTGAATTTCTCACCTCCGCTGCTCTGGCAGTGCACTGTCCACCAGATGTGAATAAGATTCTTGATCCCACCCCAAAACAGTTTCATCATTCTCCTTAAAGCAGCAGTACCAAATAAAAACTAATTCTTGCAACAGTTTGTTCCCTGTGCTCTGTTGAGCACTTACCTGTTAATCTTTCTCGTTTTCGCTGTAGTATCACCCTGTAATTTGCTATGTTTTTCTTGGTTTTTATTTACATTTTCCCACCTGCCATGTTGAACTGGAACACCTCTGCTGTCAACCGCGTATGCATATCACTCGCAGTACTACTCAGGGACAGCGGGGAATGTGCAACACAGGGTCCAATGACAGTAAACAAAAGATGTGAAGCACATGAGGGGGGAGCTCTGCTGCAAATTCAGCACCAGCCGTATTTGCTGTGGATCCACAACAATGGAAATACATTTTAAATAATTGAAAAATTAAAGCTCGCTGGAACAAAAATATTTACTGATGTGGAAACAGGAACTACTGCTGCATGCTTCCAGCCAAAAAGCAGAATTTTGATAACCATTTCCTGATTATGCAGTACTGCTGATGCCACAGATTACACAGTAACATACTGTGATATTTCTTACATAAATACCATGATACTCAAAACCTAATGCTTAATACTAGGACATCCCTACTAAAAATGTACACCCACAAAGCCGTCCCGGTGACGTGGAGGGCTGAGGCCTCTGGCACCTTAACCCCTGCTATGCCAGCGACCTGGTTCAGGAATGGTTACAGGTCATTCGTGGGAGTGGGGGCTGGCCATGGGAAAAGGTAAATCAAGCATCTCACTGACAGCTCTCCTCCCTTGGGGCGGGGGGAGAAGACATGCTCCCACTAGGTGGCCGCCACCTGGAGGATCTGGTTGGCAGTACAAAGGGATGTTGAGGAAGAAGTCCCACCTGCTTGACTCCCGGGGGCCTCCAAGGAGGCAAAGCTCACACAACACACCACTTCATGTGCCCTGGGGAGACAGAAAAAAAAAAGGGAGGAAAACCCAGACCTTGGCAGAATGAGGGCCCGGTCCCCTGCAGGCAACACACTCGTACATGGGCTATCCAGGTCCTATGGCTGAAGAGAGAAGGAAAAGCGGTAAGTCCCTGAGAAGCTGGGTGACTGGGTTAGGGAGACTAGTCTGAAAGGGAGTAGGTAGGCAGAAAAGGAGTCAAAAGTACTAGTAAAATTATTACAAAAAATTTAAAGACCCACAATGTGCACCTACAAAACAGTACTTAATCATCTCATGGCAGTTTTGGTGACTTTATGAAATGCAGAAGTCTCTCAGTCCAGTTCAAGAGAAAATGTGTCCACATCACAAATAACCATCAAAACTGCAACGGACGCCTATATGGCAGTCTCACAAAGAGGATCAGAGTAAATTTATTTATTTGCTTTTTTTACTGCGTAAGCACACTAGACAAGGAATGCTTATTTTCAGGTATGACCTGGGAGATTACAAGAGAATGGTTTACAGAACAGTGCAATGGAATTACAACAATGTGAAATACAAGCAATGAGCAGGGTGATACAAACAGATACAGGATGAACAGATAAGCATATATATCAAAGGTAAGAACAAGCAAACAATAGTTACATTTTGTGAAAATAATACAAGTGCAATGGGCACGGAGACCAAATAATGGTAACTCTATTAACCACTAGAAGTGGCCCCTCCATAAGCAACCAGGGCTGAAACACATATGTGGGACAGTGATGGGAAAGTGTGCACTGCAGTCACGCATGCTGAGCTAGTCACGTGGACAGACAAAAAGGACATTTCGTTTCCACCGCTGTCCCATCTGGCACCTTTCATAAGCACTGGAACCAGGAAAGTTAATTAGAGACTCACGATGACAATGCCCTGCACCTTACCCATCCGGTGCCTTGCAGCCAGGAGTAGCCCAATAAATAATGATGTCTGCAAAGTTTAAAGTAATTAAAAGTTAAATCGCTTGTAAAACATGAAAACCTGGTCCCAAGGACTTCCTTTTTTTTTTCTGCTGCCTACCTGTGCCCCCATGTTCACTAGTACGATGACGAGATGTCGGTGAGAGCGTGAGGGCACGCTCCATATTGCAATGGGCAGCAGTTTTTCACTGTGTTTTAAATTATATAGTGACCACTTGGCAGTGAAGCGTGGGCACTGGTCAACTAACAAGGGCCTTGTTAGTTGACCAATTACGTTCGACCAAGTAACTTCATGTATTTAAAACAGAGAGCTTGCTGCCCATTGCAAATAGCAGGCATGCCCAGCGCTCTCCAGCATCTTAATCATCATCTTAGTAGTATGAAGCGAGCTGAGGCAACAGGAAAAAAAGAGTCCTTGGGACGGTTTTCTAGCGTTAACTTTGACACAATGCACATAGATGTGACTCTAGCGACAAAGCCCGATAAATATGAGACGCGAGCTGAATGAATTAGCTTGGCGAGGGTCTCAAATTATCGACACCTGGAATCTGACCATTTAAAAAACACCACACACACACACACACACACACACAATACTACAGATAGTACTCCAATGAGCTGTCAGACCAACATGAGAATGCCATACTGAGAGGCAGACCTGGGATCGATTTCTCCCTACCCAGCTGGTAAGGAAGGGTCTTGGCTACTTTACCTCCGTTCACAGCCTCAGCTGCACTCGTGTGCATTACCACTTTTCATCCCTGCTCTTATGCCTGGCTCATAATTACATGTCTCCATCAAGTTGATATGCAATTGGTGAACTATACAGAAGGGGAAATGACTGGTGTGTGCCGTGTTAGTCCCCCACAAAAAAACATGAGAAAACATTTTTGTTTTTCTCTCATTATTCTGTATATACTTCCAATGGGTTGCCTTTTTTGGAACTACATCAAACTGCTTTCTCTTGTACGTTTATAATTTGTACCAAGTAATATGGGTTAATATAGCTTCAACAAGTGGTTGGAGGACTCAAGCTTTAGCTACATTGGGAACTGGGGTACTACCTGGGATAATGCACGCCAATGCAAGAGAGACGGTCTGCATCTTTCCATGGAGGGAACATCTGCCCTCAGCGAGACGTTTATGTGCTTCCTGTGCAAGCATTTAAACTAGCCATGGGGGCGCATGTGCTGTCAGGAGCGGGGAGATACAGACAGACCTCCCCCACAGGTTAGGGCACACGATGAGCAGAATCAGGATGTTATGTCAGGGGCAGACTCACCAGTACCACAGGACAGAAAAGGCTGCACACAGGGCCAGATGATATAATCATTAACAAAGGTAGTAAAGGAAGCACCACATAGAATATGCCAGGAATAGTAGGATGAAACAGGGCTAAACACAAGAAGGGTCGAGAGGATGCCACTTTTGGGGGAAGTCACACAGGCAAATGCCAGCAGTCTAGTGAACAAGGTCCCAGACTTGATGGCTATAATGCCAGAGGCTGATCTGGACATAGTGGCCATAACCGAAACATGGTACACCCGGAACCACAGCTGGGACACAAGCGTAGCGGTTATGCCATGTTCAGAAAAGACAGGGACAGTAAAAAGAAAGCATCCAGGCAACTGAAATTCAGAACAGGTATGAGGAAACAGAGGAAGTCTGGGTCCCCCTTGACCCAGGCAATGGAACAGCTATTCGCATAGGGGTGATTTACAGCCCCCCACCTCAGACAGCAGAAACTAACAAACTGCTGCTGTAAAACATGAATGACATGGCAGCAAAGGGGAAGGCACTGCTAATGGGAGACTAACATGCCGGAAACAGACTGGTGCATTCCAGCCAGGGCACGGGGTTTCGTTGACTCCCTTGAGGGGGCTGGCCTTAAGCAACTGGTGCAGGAACCTATCAGAGGACGGGCAATCCTGAATCTGGTACTGACCAACGGGGACAGGATAACAGGGCTTGAGGTGGAAGGTCAGCTAGGGTCCAGCGATCACCATATGGTGTGGTTCAAGGTGGACACATGGATTCAGTCAACCCATACAAAGGCAAGAGTCTTAGACTTCAGAAGAGCCGACTTTACCAGGATGAGACTTCTGCTCAGAGAAACCCTGGGGACCCTCTGCTCAGAGAAACCCTGGGGAGCTTGACGAGAAATGGGCACACATCAAGAAGGCCATAACAGAGGTCACAAAACAATGTGTTAGGTCGATATACAAGGGAAAAGAGAAGAAAACCACTTTGGTTCTCAAGGGTGGTGGCTGAAAAGGTAAGGGCCAAGAGGCTAGCTCAGAAGTATAAGGAGACACAAAGAGACAAGGACAGGGCAATGTACCTAAAGTGTCAGAAAGGCAGGAAAAGCAGTGAGAAGCACTAAGCGCAACCCAAAGAGTGAATAGCTCAACCGTTACAAAGGGAGACGAGACATTCTTCAGGTACATCAGCGACAGAAGGAAGGCGGGGGGTAGCGAGCTCAAGGAGCCACGGGACAGATGGAGGATAGAGACTGGGAGCAAGCAGCAATCCTGAACGAATATTTCTGTTCAGTTTTCTCTGTGGAAGCACATAGGCAGGGCCCAACACAGTTGGAATTTAAAGGAACGGAGGAAAAGGAAGTCAACAGCAGCCCATTCACAGAGGAGAGGGTCCTAGAAGAGCTTGAAAAGTTAAAGGTGGACAAAGCCATGGGTCCAGATGGCACACATAGCAGGGTCTTAAGGGAACTGAGACTTGAACTGGCAGCTCCTCTGGCAGCCCTGTTCAGCAAGTCCCTACACACTGGAGTGGTCCCAGAGGACTGGAGAAGGCAAATGTCCTCTTCACAAAAGTGGGGCGTAAAGAAGATGCAGGAAACTACAGACCAGTTAGCCTAACTCCTGTAGTAAGAAAGATAATGGATACTCCTCAAGGAAAAATAGTAGAGTACCTAGAGGTCATGGAGATACTGGATCCCAGGCAACATGGGTTCACCGCAGGACGGTCCTGTCAAACTAATCTAATAGATTTCTTTGACTGGGTGACAAAGGCAGTAGACTGGGGGGGGGGCTGTAGACATTACCTCCCTAGATTTCAGCAAAGCCTTTAATACCATCCCACACAGAAGACTGGTCAACAACCTAGGAAGCCTGGGGATGGGACACAAGGATTGTAAACTGGATTGAAAGTGGTTGAAGGACCGAAAACAGAGGGTGGTGATAAAAGGAACCCAATCAGAGGAAAGGAGGTGACCAGTGGGGTGCCCCAAGAGTCAAGTCCTCAGCCAGTCCTCTTCAAGGTCTTCAGCGACACTGCAGATGGGCTGGAGAGAAAGGTTTGCCTGTTTGCGGATGACACCAAGATCTGCAACAAGGTGGATACCCCAGAGGGGATGGAAAGGATGGGAAAGGACCTGGAACGGTTGGAGAGACTGTCAGATAGGTGTCATCTTAGGTTTAGGAGGCAGTACAGTACAAATGGGTTAAGGCTCCGAGCTGCAGATCTGGAGACCTGGGTTTGAATCCCACAGTCACCTAGGTGCTGCATACTGTGTGATCCTGAGCAAGTCACTTAACTTCCTTGTGCTCCCAGGTCGCATCTGGAAACAAGCTTCCGCTTATAGTGTGCTACTCCTGGTTAAACAATATTCCCTTTCCCTGTTCCCTAACACAAAGAAATACAAAATCATGCATGTGGGGAGCAGAAACCCTGGAGAAAGCCACAGGTTAGGGAGAGAAAGAGCTGTTAGCAGTTACTAAGGAAGGGAAGGACTTGGGGGTCATAATTACAGATGACCGAAGGCCACAAACCAGACAGCCAAGGCGGTGTGGGGGGAGGCCATTGGGATGTTGGGGTACACTGGAAGGGAAATCACTGTACAGGACCCTGGTGAGGCCTCACCGAGTACTATGTCCAGTTCTGGAGGCCATACCTTCTCGTAATTACACTGACAAAAGACTGTGCAGAGAAAGGCAACTAAAATGGTGAAGGGGCCTACATCACAAGCCTTAGGAGGAAAGAGTCAGATACCTTAATTTGTACACACTGGAGCAAAGAGAGAAACAGGTGACATAATAGAAATATTCAAATACCTCAGGGCATGAACAAGGTGGAAGGGGACAACATATTCCAGTTTAAAAGCAGTGCCAGAACAAGAGGACATGATACCAGACTGATGGGTGGCCACATAAGGGTAATGTCAGGAGTTATTGTTTACACAGAGGTGGTGGATGCATGGAATATCTTGCCACAGGAAGTGGTGGCACCTACAGTGCCAGGCTTCAAACATGCATATATTGGTCAATCACCAGCAGGAACATCTGCCAGAACTAGACTCATAGTGGATTCCCTGCAGGGGGAGGGCCTCAAACAACTGGTACAGCAACCCACAAGAGACAGGGCTATCCTAGATCTAGTACTGACTAACAAAGAAGGGATCACAGATCTCCAGGTAGAAGGTCACCTGGGGGCCAGTGACCATCACATGGTATGGTTCAATTTGGCTACTACATCTAAATCATCCCATTCCAAGGCAAAAATATAGGACTTCAGAGGAGCTGACTTTGATAAGATGGCCAACAGAGTTAAGCTAGCCTGGCAAAAGAAACACAGGTGAGGAGGTACAGGCAAAGTGGGCAAGCATTAAGGATACAATACTTGAAGCAACATCCCATTGTGTTAGACAGAAAAGGAAGTGCAAAAGAAGGAAACCACTTTGGTTCTCAAATACAGTAGCAGAAAAGGTCAGAGCCAAAAGCTGGCCTTCAGAAAATATAAAGGAACACAGCGGATGAAGATAGGGAGGCATACCAAACTGCCCTAAGGGAAGCAGGTAAGGCAGTAAGGCAGGCAAAGTCCCAAACTGAGGAAACACTAGCACGAACAGTAAAAGAAGGTGACAAGACTTTCTATAGATACATTAGTGAAAGGAGAAAGTCCAGAGGGGGTATTGCTAAGCTTAATGGAGAAAAGGGAGCATGTGAGGAGGAGGACCCTGTAAAGGCATCTATCCTAAATAGATACTTTGCTCAGTATTTACTGAAGAGAAGGTAGGGCAGGGCCCACAGCTCAGCATCATGGACACAGGGGGGAGGGAGGTGAGCACTACTTCCTTCACAAAAAGAAAGGTCCTACAAGAGCTTGCTAAGCTCAGGGTGGATAAGGCAATGGGACCTGATGGCATACATCCCAGGGTACTTAAGGAGCTAAAGGAGGAACTAGCAGAGCCATTAGCAGAATGTTTAGTGAATCTCTGAGCACAGGAGGTCCCAGAAGACTGGAGAAGGCTCATGTGATCCACTCCACAAGAGTGGTAGCAGGGAGGAGGTGGGGAACTACAGACGTCAGTCTTACCTCAGTAGTGGGCAAGATTATGGAGGCACTCCTTAAGGAAAGGATAGTGCAACACCTGGAGTCCATAAGGGCACAGGATCCAAGACAGCATGGATTTACAAAAGGAAGGTCCTGTCAAACTAATCTCATAGATTTCTTTGACTGGGTAACCAGAGTGGTGGACCAAGGGGGAGCAGTTGATGTCGCCTACCTTGATTTCAGCAAAACTTTTGACACTGTTCCATATAGAAGATTGATAAATAAGCTAGGTAGGCTCGGGGTTGGTCAGAAGTTGGTCAACTGGGTGGCAAACTGGTTGACTGGCAGAAAACAGAGTGTGGTGGTAAATGGTATACAATCAGAAGAGATGCAAGTCACAAGTGGGGTACCTCAGGGATCAGTCCTGGGGCCAGTCCTATTCAACATCTTCATTAGTGACCTCGCAGATGGACTAGAGGGTAAGGCTTGTCTGTTTGCAGATGACACCAAGATCTGCACCAGAGTAGATGATCCAGATGGGGTGGGCAGAATGAGAAGAGATCTGGATAAACTAGCAGAATGGTCAGAAGAGTGGCAACTGGGATTTAATGCAAAGAAGTGCAAAATCATGCACATAGGGAAGAGAAACCCTGAAGCCACTTATAGGCTGGGAGGGAGTTGCTAGCAGTCACAAAGGAAGAAGAGACTTGGGCATCATCATCACTGATGACCTAAAATCATCCAAGCAGACCTCTAAAGCAGTAGGTAAGGCTAGGGGGTGTTAGGGTGTATTAGTAGGGGTATCACAAGTCGTGAGGGAGGTAATAATCCTCTGTACAAGACATTGGTTAGGCCCCATCTGGAGTACTGCGTGCAGTATTGGAGGCCACACCTTCACAAGGACATTAACCAAATTGAGGCAGTCCAGAGAAGGGCAACCAAAATGGTGCAGGGACTGCATCAGAAGACGATGAGGACAGATTAGCGGAGCTCAATATGTATACCCTTGAGCAAAGGGAGGGAGAGGTGATATGATCGAGACATTTAAACACCTTAAGGGCATAAACAAGGTGAAAGAGTCTAACATGTTTAAATATAAGAAAAATATCAGGACAAGAGGACACAGCATGAGATTAGAGGGAGGCCGATTAAGGGGAATGTGAGGAAATTCTTTTCACAGAAAGGGTGGTAGATGCATGGAATGGCTTACCACAAGAAGTGGTGGCTATGAATACAGTGCAGGGCTTCAAACAGGCATGGGATAGGCATAAGGGAGCAATACAAATGACTATGAATAGATAGGTCACTGACACAGAACAAGGCCGATGGCACATTTATAAGGTAGAAAAGAAATGGGCAGACTGGATGGGCCTTGCGGTCCTTATCTGCCATCAACTTCTATGTTTCTATGTTTCTATGCATGGGACAGCAATAAAGGAATATTAGAGATGGGACGAAAAGCTAAAGCCAGTGACAGATAGGGTTACTGCGCTTAAATCAGAGTAGCATAAATGGGCAGACTGGATGGGCCTAGCGGCCCTTATCTGCTGACAGTATGTATGTATTCATGTACTGCTGTATTCCATTACGTATCCCATGTCGCCTCTACCCCCAAAAAAAAAAAAAACCACCCTGGACAAAGACTGAATGAGCTAAAAGCTTCACCTAAGGGTTAAGACATGGCAGGGTGTGCGGTACTCAACAGAATAATGCACACCTAGGTTGGCTTGTTAGGCATGAGGCATAGCAAAGTGCCACAGCCTCCTGACAACTGCATTATTCCCTTATGATCTCAACATGGAATGCATTATCCCCAGTTATAAAACTGAAACTATGTAAATGAAAAATATTTATTTTAAGTGAGGTGCGAGGTTGTCAGAAAATAAACGGTCATGTGATGTGTTTGACCAATGAGGTTACAGATTTTCACACTACAGAATCAAGTTCCAATATCCCTTTCTGAGCTCTTATGGTCCTGGTTTGTTTGTGACCACCACACCTTTTACACTTTTGACAGACTAAGACCGAAAGATTCAACCACAGAGTCTGTTATCCTACCAAGCAACAAACCCTGTGTGAAAAAATGTGTCACATTTACAACATAAGGAAAAGCAAACAATGTTGCAAAAAGAAAAAATTAACTTCATACTTACCATAATTTCCTTTTCTGTTAGCTCCCACATTGTCAATGGGTAATCAGTACAACTGGGTATAGTTCACCTCTACCAGGGGAATGGCACAGCCCAAGCTTTAGAATCTCGGGCACCTGAGGATTTCACGCACTAGCAGCAACTCCCTCTGCTACTATGGCTACCTCACTGCCATGCCCATGAGAGCTACATACAATGCAAGAAAAAAAATAAAAATAACATACTTGTAATGATAAAATTCTGTTATTACCATCATTTGGGAAGGATGAATTTCATGGACCCAAAGGAGATCAGTATTCGGTTCTTCTTGTAGAAGACCATGGAGCTCTAGCATGCCTCACAAGAATCATCTAGCTGGGCCAGCCTGGTGGCACGGAGGGCTGAGGCGCTGGACTCTGGGATTGGCAGGAAGGGTTGAAGACTAAGCTCCCATGTGGAGCTCTCCTCCCAGACAAAGGGGATGGGTTTGCCAGCAAGCCAATGACCCAGTGGGGACCGAGGGGCACTGTAACAAGCCAAGGCAACACGTACTAACGCATGACCCAGGCAGGGTTGCCATGCGCCATTGCGCCAGGCGTGCCCACTTGGGGAAGATAAGACCCACAGAACATGGAAAACCGGTTCTAGGGGTAGGTGATGGCACCAACTCCATGTCCACTGACTGGTCCGTCCCTCGCCGACCTTCAGGAATCCTCTGCCAGGGCCACGTCTGCAGCTGGGTCTCGTGTGAAGTGTGCCCAAGGTAGGAGGGCAGCCCACCCGGATGGGTGAAGCCGGGGCACTAGCTGAGAGGCGGGGTGGAGGAGAGGAAGGTTAGGTCGGGGGACTTCAGGCAGGACAGGATGCCTTAGAGAGGCTCCTAGAACCGTGACCAGGACAGAAAAGGAAACGGGGGAGAATCATCATTCTGTGAACTGAAGCTAATACACAATGAGACTTTTTTTTTTTTTTTTTAATATAAGCAGCAGTACCACCCTAACCACGAAGTGATCAGTTTCAGTTTTGTAGCACTACAGTAAATATGGCAGCTGCATATAGTACTGCTGCTTTCAATGTGGCAGGCGGCAGAAATGTAAACAAAACAAAGGATAACTCAGTAAATTACGGGTGATAGATAGTGCAATGCCAAGTGTAAAGAGTAACAGGTCCATGCTCAGTAGAGCACAGGGAGTAAATTGTTGAAAAGCGTTATGTTTTTTTTTTTTTTTTTAAACCAAAAAAAAAGAGACCTCTCTCCTAGCATGCAGGATAGGATTCTCCCTCAGGAGCCAAGCTCCTGGGCAGGTCCCATCGACAATGTTGGAGCAAACAGAAAAGGAAATTATAGTAAGTATGAAGTCAATATTTTCTTTCTGTAGCTCTCCGCATTGTCAATGGGTACTGGTTCTAAGAAGTAGCACCCAAACAACGGGGGATATTATCCCATAGGCCGGATGCTTCAGAATTACTTGCAAACTGCTGCCTGAAACACTCTGCGACCAAACGCTGCATCAGCAGAATTCTGAAGATCCAGTTTCTAGCGTTTCATGAATATGTGGACCAAGGACCACGCAGCTGCCTTGCATAGTTCTGAGACTATGGCTTCACCTCCCTCCGTCCAGGAAATTGCCATCGCCCTGGTGGAGTATACCATGATAAGAGCCAAAGGCCTCTTCTTTCTCGCCACACAGGCCTCAGCAAAACAGACTCGTACCCACCTAGCCAGAGTGGGTTTAGATGCCTTCTGTCCTTGTCTGGCCGCTCCGAACAGTACAGAGAGACTTTGACTTACGAAAATCAGATGTACGTGTAAGGTAGATCCTAACTGCCAGTCTCGGGTCCAGTTTATGCAACAACTCCTCCTTGGGACGAGAAGGATGCAGACAGAAGGATGGAAGGCAAATTTCGTGGTTTACATGAAAAGCAGTGGGAATTTTAGGGATGAAGGACAGAACCGTCCTAAGCATCACTTTGTTCTTATGCATGATAAGGTAAGGCTCCTTATAAGACAAGGCCTGGAGTTTGCCCCATTCCACTGGCTGCAAACATGGCCACCAAGAAACAGACCTTGTAGGACAACACATCTAGTGGCATGGATGCCAGTGGCTTGAAGGGTTCAATGCAGACAGCACTCAGAACCAAGTTAAGATCCTACAGGGGAATTGGGGATCGAAACAGTGGTCTGCTCCTGCCAACCGTGTGAAAAAAAAAAACAAAGAACCTCCCTATTTGTTCCTAGGGAGAACCCCAAGGAAGCTCAGAGTGGAGACCTGACCTCTCAGTGAGCTCAATGCCAACCCTTATCCATGCCCTCCTGAAGGAAGTCCAGAATTGGAGGACTGGAGGCTTTAGAAGATTTAAATCACTTCCTCTGGACCAAGAAGAAAAGGTTGTCCAGACTCGGGCATAAGCAGCCGAGTAGAGGTTTTTCCTGCGCCATCAAGGTTTCAACTACCTTCAGTGAAAACCTGATTTCAGGAGCCAGGCTGCGAGATGCACTGCGCTTGGGTTCAGGTGGAGAATGGGGAATTGCAGCAGGAGGTCCCTTTTCCAAAGACAGAAGGGTACTTCTCAGGCTAGGTTCACTAGATCTGAGAACCACAGCCTTCCTGGCCACTCTAGGGCTATCAGAAGAAAGTTTCACTTAAATGTCTTATTTTTAAGACTTTCTGAAGGAGAGGCAGCGGAGGAAAAGCATATGCTCTGCAGAAGGACCATCCACCCCCGGAGTCAGAGCGCCCACTGCCTCTGCCTGTAGATGCCGATACTGACTTAAGAACCTGTAAATCTGAGTATTGTGGCTTGAGGCAACACATCTGTGGTTGTCCAACCAGACTGCTTAATAGTGTGAACACTTCTGGTTCAACTGCCACTCTCAGGGTGAACACTTTCACGATTTAGCCAGTCCACCTGAATGTTCAACTGCCACGCCGGATGTACTGCAGACAGAGAGAAAGTCCTCCTCTGCACAGCTCAGGGGTACGTAGGCCTCCCACAGCATTGTGCTGCTTTTTGTGCCTCCTTGGTTGTTTATGTATGCCACAGTGATGGCATTGTCTAATCGTACCTTTACTGCAGTGTTCCTCAGTCTGGACTGAAAATGAAGCAGAGCCAAGCGAACTGCCCACATCTCCAGGACATTTATGTGGAGACGCTGTTCCTGTAGGGATCAAATCTCCCGAGTGGGAAGTTGGTCCAGTACTGCCCCCCAACCGTGCAAACTAGCATCCATTGTAAGAATCCCCCTCGGTGATAGTTTCAATGGAACCCTCTTGTTGAGATGCTGCACATTCATCCACCAACTCAGGGAGTGATGAAACGGGAGGGGTGAAGAGAATCCTGGCTTGATAGTCCTCAGATGACTGATCCCAGGCAGTCAGCAGCTCCATCTGAAGGGGCCGCATGTGGGAGTGGGTCCAGGGAGCTAAGTCTATTCCTGCCACCATAAGGCAGAGAATCCGCAGCAGACTGTGGTCCGATGCGGAGCACTGATTCTGGAGCCATATCTCAGACAGCAACATCAGTTCCCGGGAGGGTGATAGGAACACCCTCCCAACTTTCATGTCGAAGACTGCCCAAGTGCTCAAGGACTAAGATGGTTCAAAGGAGCTCTTCTCTCTGTTCATTACCCAGCCGTGTGATTCTAGGATCTCCAGGGTCCTGTACACCAACTTCCTTGCAAGAGACAATGTCGATGCCGAATAAGCGGGTCATCCAGATAAGAGGTACACAGGATGACCCTCCTATCGTGAGTTGAGCCACCAGAACTATCAACACCTTTGAGAAAATTCGAGGGGCTGTTGCAAGGCTAAACAGAAGTGCCTTGTACTGAAATGTTGGCCCAGTATTGAGAACCTGGGGATGTGAAGGTGAGCATTCATCAGATTTATTGAGGCTAAGAAGTTCCTTGGTTGAACAACCTGGATTATTGACCTCAGAGACTCCATCTTGAACATTCTGTGGTGAACAAACTTGTTCTGATGCTCAGATCCAGAATGAGTATGAAACCTCCGGACTTTCAGGGAACTACGAACTAGATGGAGTAGAAGCCTTGACCCTGTTAAGCTAAGCGGAACTGGAACAATGGCTCCAATTTGAAAGTGGTGGGTCAGAGTGTCTGACACTGTCTGGCGTTTTGTCTCTTGCTTTGACACTGGGATGGCAAAACGTCACCTTGAGGGACCGTTAAAATTCTATGGCATAGCCCAGTTGAAGTATTTCCACAACTCAGGTGTCTGTTGTTTGGGCCACCTGCAAGAAATTCCTGTAGTTTTCCACCAGAGAGGGAAGGGACGCGTCACTCTTCATTGTGAGGTACCAGGCCTTTGTTCTGATCCTCCTCCATGGTGCCTGGGAAAGGAATCTCATTGTCATTACCTCTATTGCCTGAATAGGCACCTCTGTTTCTTTAGGTACTGAAGTTCCAGAAAGGACTATAATCTCCCCGGGACTGCCTGTGCCAGTCATCACTCTGGCCTCACTGGGGCCTTGCATTGATGTTCTGACACTAGGAGGTGGCCCTTCTTATCCTTCACATTCTGCAAGACAGACTCCAGACCAGATCCAAACAAACTAACTTCAAAAGAAAGGCTAAACAGTTTAGTCTTTGAAGACTGATCCGCATACTAATGTCTGAGCAACACGGCCCTCATGGCCGGCCTAATGTGGTAGGCCAAGCGGGCTGACATGCATAAACTGTCACTATGGAATCACCCAGGAAGGAAGATGCCATGCCACCAACTGCAAAATACTTGTACCACACGAATCAGGAGAAATGAAGTCTGTCAGCGTAGTGACCCAGATATTTAAGGTTCTGGCAACAATAAATGGAAGCATAGGAGGCATGAATTTTTGTGCGTGTAGAGGAGAAAAGCCCTCCTGCATGTGGTATCCATCCACCTGTCATGTAAATCGGACAGTACCAGAGAACCCTCCATTGGAATGGTGGTGTGTTTTATAGAATTATAAATAGCCTTGTCTGCCAAGGGGAGGGCTTCCCACTTCCGAGACCTTTCCCCGATAATTCCTAGTTTTGCTTTGGAAGGCTTTCTCTGTCTCCATGTCGGACCTGACATCGGTGGTGGGCAAGGTGATGGAGGCTATTGTCAGGAGGGGCTGGGGGTACTGGAAAAGTCGGGGTGCCTGGAGGATACAATGGCTTCGTCCCAGGGAAATCATGTCAGACAAACCTTGTGGAGTTCTACAATTGGGTGACTAGTGCCCTGGACCTGGGTCGGCCGGTGGACGTCCTCTTTCTTAATTTCAGCAAGGCATTTGACTCGGTTCCTCACAGCAGCCTGTTGGATAAGCTGGGGGAAATGGTGGTGGGGAGACAGATGATCAAATAGATAGGGAACTGCCTCTCGGAGTGGACCCAGAGGGTCGTGTGGGGGGGGGTCATCTCATCTCCAAGGAGGGTCAGTAGTGGGGTCCCTCAGGGATCATTCCTTGGGCCCCTCCTGTTCAACGCCTATGTCTCTGACATAAGGAAGGGATTCAGGAGTGAAATGAGTCTCTTTGCGGATGACTCGAAGCTGGGAGCGGTGGTAGATGGGGAGGAGGGGAGGGCGGCTCTACCGGGGGACCTAGATGCTCTGGAGAGCTGGTCAGGGAAGTGGGGACTGAGGTTCAATGCAGGGAAATGCAGAGTGCAGCACCTGGGCATCAGAACCCCGGGGGGGGGGGATGCTACAAGTCTTGATGGCTGAGAGGGACCTAGGGGTGGTGGTGGATGTCAAGATGAACAACTCTGAGACTTGTAGGAGGGCAGCGGCCAAGGTCAACAGGATCCTGGGATGCATCGCTATGCGGATCACTTCCAGAAGGAGGGAAGTGATACTCCCCTTGTATAACTGCTTGGTGAGGCTGCACCAGTGTTCCCACTGGAGGCACATTACAGAGGGTACAGTGTACCTTCCTCCAAATGTTTCAGGGGTACAAATCGTATTTTGAGGGTATGCCACACCCCTTGTAGAAAATTATGGAGATAATATGTACAAATCGTTTTAAAGGGATACATCGGGTAATACCCATTATAGCATAATCTAAATCCATTATTTCCACATCTGTAATGTAACAGCTATGAGTTGGACTGTTCCCGAATTCAAATCCTGATCCTGAATTTAAAAAAAAAAATGATGTGCATCATCATGCATGCAGTCAATCAGTGCAACTGCACATGAGTAGTACTAACTAAATAATTATTAGTAGACCTAGACTAGTGCACAAGAGTGCACTCCTAGTAATAACTGTGTGACTCACTTGACTCTGAACTTAGGAAGACAAGCAACAGAGTGTTAGATAGAAACACAGAATTTACGAGATAAGGACACGGCCCACCCAGTCTGCCCATTCCCTACCTACTGGATAAGCTGCAGATCCTAGTTAACCAGCAGCCTACTTCTTCCTACCCCACCCCTAGAATTGCCTTATGACAGTCCCATGCATGCTTGAATTCCACCACTGTTTGAGACTCCACAACCTCCTCTGGAAGGCCGCTCCATACATCCACCACCCTCTCTGAAAAAATACTTCCTTAAATTACCTCTGAGCACTTCTCCATCTTCAAATTGTGCCCCTTGTTCTTGCACACCTCTTTTTGAAAGATGCTACCCTCTTAGACGTTGTTGATTCCTTGAGGTACTTGAAAGTTTCTATCATGTCCCCGCTCCCTCCTTTCCTCGAGGCTATACATATTAAGCTCCTTAAGTCTCTCTTCATATGTCTTCCGGTGCAGACCCTGCACCATTTTAGTTGCCCTCCTCTGGACAGCTTCCATCCTGTCTATGTCTTTGCGGAGATTGGGTCTCCAGAACTGCACGCAGTACTCCAGATGGGGTCTCACTAGTTGTCCGTACAGAGGGATAATAAATACAGGTTACTCACCTGTAACAGGAGTTCTAGGAATGGTATATGTTGTTCATCCACACTCATTGGCAGGTATCCTTGCCGCTTTAAATCTTGCCGGAAGGTCTTCAAGCTTGCTCCTCCCACCCACCCGGGTGGTATAACTCTCGGCTCCGCCCCATGACGCCAGATCTGGCCCGCTGGAAGCTCAGGTTGTGCGTCGAAGCCGGGAGGTCGGGTGGGTGTGTGGATGAACAACATACCATTCCTAGAACTCCTGTTACAGGTGAGTAACCTGTATTTTAGGGACATGGATATGTTGTTCATCCACACTCATTGGCAGACTCCTAGCAGTTCTCCGGGAGGAGGGAGGCAAGACGTACACCCCCACACTTACTTGGGAAAGAGAGACTGGAGAACCGAGGCCCCAAAACCAGCATCCCGGCGTGACTCAAGGTCGATGTGGTAATGGGTAATGAAGGTGTTTGCTGACTTCCAGGTAGCAGCCCTGCAGATTTCCTGGATAGGGACGTCCCTGGAAGCAGCCACCGTTGCAGCAGTATGGCGGGTAGAATGAGCTCTTATCCCTCTGGGAGGCTCCATGCCCGCCAACTTATAGCAGAGATCTATGCAGGAGGTTACCCACCTGCTTATCGTCCGCTTGGCTGCAGGTCTGCCAGATGCGGCTTCAGCGTGAGGTGACAAACAGCCGTGAACCTCTCCCGAATTTCAGCCGTGGCGCTCCTTATAATAAGCGAGCCTTCTTCTAGGGTCCAGAGTATGGAGCCTATATCGCCTCCGAGGTGTGATTGGGGTAGAACACCGCAGAGTCAACACCTGGTTAAGGTGAAACTCCCACACCACCTTCGAAGGAATTTCGGTGGAAGCAGGGACAACCTTGTCCCTGTGGAAGACCAGGTAAGGAGACCTCGATGGAAAGCGCCTGGAGATCTCCCATCCTTCTGGCTGACGGATAGCCACCAAGAAGGCGGTCTTCCACGACAGGTGAGAGAGAGCACACCTGTGCATAGGTTCGAATGAATCGCCCATGAGCTTTGCCAGTACCAGCAGTAGATCCCACGGAGGGGTGGGGTTCTCGACTGGAGGAAATGTGATCAAGGCCTTTGAAAAGCGCCAGACCACCTTCTCCGCGCACTGACTGCTTCCCGGCCCGCTACCGTAAGCAGAGATGGCTGCCAGGTGCACCCTTAGGGTCGCCGACCTAAGCCCTTGACTAGAAAGGGACCATAAATAGTCCAAGATGCTTGCCAAGGAACAGGAGGAAGGGTCCAAGCCCTTGCCCTGACACAAATGGAAAACTTTTCCATTTGAAGGCATAACATTTTCTGGTCGACTCCTTACGGGACGCCTCAACTACATTGAGGACCTCGTCGAAAGACCAAGGCCTGGAACTCTAGCCGCTCAGGAACCAGGCCGTCAGGTGCAGGGATTGAAGGTCCGGATGGAACACCTTCCCTGATTGACTGAGAGCAGGTCGGGCGAGCTGGAAGCTGCCGAGGTCCTGGAGCTGAGACTGAGGAGATCTGGGTACCAGAACTGGCGAGGCCAGTCTGGGGCTATCAGAATCACCTGCGCCTTGTCCTCCTCGCCTTGAGAAGCACCTTGTGGATCAAGGGAAATGGGGAAAGGTAAAAAGGCCAGGGTCCATTGCCTCGAGAGGCATCCCCTGCAGCGAGCCCTGCTGAGGGCGGGCATGGAACAGACTCAACCCGCGTTCTCCCTGGAGGCAAACAGGTCCACCTGAGGTGTGCCCCAAAGGAGAACAGATGCTGTACTACCTCCGGCAGGAGAGACCACTCGTGGGACGCAGCCCCTATCCGGCTTAGGGCATCGGCCAGGGTGTTGGAGGCTCCTGCCACGTGAATGGCTAGGAGATCCGCCTCCAGGCTGCGCAAGAGTGACCAAATGCGGAGAGCTTCCTTGCATAGAAGCATGGAGCGCGTCCCGCCCAGGCGGTTTAGACAGTACATAGTCGTGGTATTGTCCGTCTGGACTCGGACCACTTGACCCCGGAGGAACGGAGCAAAGGCGGTGAGAGCTAGGCGGACGCTCGAGCTCCAGGTTGATGTGGCATCGGGACTCCACCGGGACCAGAGGACATGAGCCCGGTGTTCCCCCAGATGGGCACCCCAACCCATCAGAGAGGCATCGGTCGACAGAGAGACCGTCGGCTCGGGGCGGACGAACGGGATGCCCTCCTGCAAATGATCTGGAACGGTCCACCACTGGAGAGCGTTCCACATCCCCTGTGTCACCGACACAAGCTGGTCCAAGGGATCGCAGCGTTGTGACCACTGGCTGGCCAGTCCCCAGTGAAGGGGACGCATGTTCCAGCGGGCCCAACGGACCACGCTGGTACAGGCCGCCATGAGACCCAGGAGGCGCAGGAAGTCCCGGGCAGGCATGGTGCCCAACCAGAAATGATCGGGCAAGGAGGAAAGAACCTCCCCCTGTCCGGCCGGAGCCGCTGGGCCTGCCTGAAGAGAGTCGAGCTGCGCCTGATGAATAGAATCACCTGCTTGCTCGAGTTCCGACTTGGCCTCGCTTGATAAGGAGGCCCAGTTGAGAGCAGACCTGGAGGGCCAGATCTCGGACCACTCCGCCTCCTTCCTGGAGGGAGCTGCTATCAGCCAGTCGTCCAGGTAAGGTACACCGGACCCTGGCGCCACAGGAATGCTGTCACCACAGCCATGCATTTGGTGAAGACCCTGGGAGCTGGAGACAAGTCGAAGGGCATGGCTTGGAACTCGAAGAGGATCCTTCACTTCCGAAGCGAAGGAATCTCTGGTGAGACGGACGGATAGGGACGTGAAAAACGCGTCCTGCAAGTCAGAGAGCAGAACACCACGCCGCTTCCAAGGATGGTATTATCTGAGCCAGAGTGACCATCCTGAAGGTTCGAGACCTTAGGAACTTGTTTAGGTCGTGTAGGTGGGAGAATGGGCGCCAGCCCCGTCGCTTCGGAACCAGGAAGCCTGGACACAAACCCTGGGTCTGAAGGAGGTCCACCACCTCTCTTACCACCTCCTTCTGGAGGAGGAGGCAATCGTCCCTCGGCAGAGCCGCCAGTGGGCTGGGGATCCCGAGCCCCCGAGGCGGCGGCTCTGAAGGTGGTGCCTGCTCGAATTCCAGAGGCAGGCCTCTTCCCCCTGCCTCCAAGACCCACCTGTCCGTGGTAACAGCGGACAAGTGAGGAACGGAAGTGCCGAGCCGTCCCCATCGGGGACCCAGGGGTAGGTGACGGGGATGGGGCGACACCCTCAGCCCGTCACTGGGCAGGCTTGGAGGAGGGACCGCCGAGGGACCTCCTGGGCCCCTTCCTCCTTGCCTCCTGTTAGAAGCGGCGGCTTGGGTTTGGGATGCCAAGGCCGAGCCTGCTGGCCCCGACGTTGCTGGGCAGGCGCGCCGGGGGCGCAGAAGGACGAAAGGGCTTAGGCTGTGGTTTGCGGCCTTTGTCCTTCTGAGCGGAAGAGACCGAGTCCAAGGTAGCATTGGACTTCTCGATCCTCTGCAGGTGACCTTCCACCCCAGGGCCGAAGAGGTCAGTCCCCAAAAAGGGAACATCCGCCAACTTGTGCTGGGTATCCGAAGTAAAGGTGGATATCCTCAGCCAAGCCCGACGACGCATAACCACTGCGGCCGCCACCGATCTGGCACATGAGTCCCTATATCCAAAGCAGTCTGGAGCTGCTGTTGGCCTACCTGCCCCTGGTCCGCACCTGCTTAACCGTAGTCTGCAGATCGGCGGGAAGATGAGGATGACCTCATCCAGGGAGCCCAACAGGGCATAGAAAAATGTGCCATGAGCGGCGAACTGGCCTGACGAAGGCCGAGAGAGGACGTAGCGTAGACTTTCGCCCGACATAGTCCAATTTCTTGGACTCCTTGTCAGGAGGTTTGTCCACATCCCTGGCGTAGCCGGGCAGCAAAAACGCTGTCGGTAACCAACCCCTCAGCAGAGGGTGTTCAAACCGGACAAGGAACCGTGGGACCGCATACTTCCTGGCCATCCTGGCGAAGGCGCAGGGGCGAGAAGCAGGCGCTGCCAAGCTCCAGTGCCGGACCCACTATGGCCTCGGCCACGGAAGGCCTCCGTCGGAGAATCCCTCGGTCCAGAATCTCCGTGAGGGATACCTGAGCCCGTTTGGAAGCGGGTTCGAGCTCCATCCGGTGAGACTCCGAGATGAGCCGAAGCAGTCCTAGGAAGAACGACGGGCTACTCGTCCATTGACTGACCTCCTAAGACTCCAAGTCCAGTCGCTTGGAAAAGGAGAATCATCTTGGACTCGGAAGAATCCTCAAGAGCTGCCTCTGGCCTGAGCCACCTACCTGCCGAGGTCGGTCGGGAGTGAGGGTAACTGACAACCGAGGGAGGTAGACCCTTAGCCGACGGAATCCTTGGTCGGAGCCCCAATGTGGCTGTGGAGGCGGAGGTTCCACCGAATCGGTGGAGCAGCTGGTTTTGGCCGAACAACCGGCCTGGGTATAGGCCTCGGATAAGTCGAGAGGGTTGGGGTCGGCCGTTCGGTGACAACCACTTAATGGCCGGGGAAAGGCGGGGGTCGCTTATTCCAGCCAGGAGAAGCTGTTGCAACATAAGGTCCTCATGCCGTCAGCGTAATTTACGCGAGCCTCCCCTCATCCGAGGAGGAGGGCGAGGAGCCAGGCGACGCCGCTTACAGCCGTGCCGAGACCGAGACCGCCTATGGCGGTGGGATCGGCTGACCACAAGAGGTCCGAGAACAGAGTCCCGGAATTTCCGAGGTCGGTGCGGGAGGTGTCGGCGGCCGAACCGCACCCCTTCGGCTCGATGGTCCATCCGAGGGCTCGGAACGGAGGCATGGCGAACCCCAGGATCCTCAACTCCTCCCGGGGGAACCCGGGAGGGAATCTCGGCTGCTAAAAGCGACAGCCCGTCCAATGGGTCGAGAAAAAATCTCGACTTCATCGGGTGGAGTCTCGCCAACTGACCTGGCGGGGACACCGTGAGGCCAATGTCGGCCGAGCGTCGATCGACCCGACCGGCGGTCGACGGGCCCGGGAGAGGGACCTTTCCCGCTCCCAAGAGCGTCGACGGAGGGACTTACCCCTGTCCCTCTTTTTGGACCGAGAATAAGGTCCAGCAGACACAGGCCCTTCTCCTTTAGTGGAGAGGGACAGACAAAGCTCCTTAAAAGAAGCCGTGTAGGAAGAACCCAGAAGAGCGGGATAAATACGCGTGCCGAGTCATGACCATACGTCACTCCTCTTGAGGCGACCATCCGCTCGAAGCTGATCCTTGAGCCCTTGCCGTGGACACCAACGGGCCTCCTTGGACTTCACGGAGAAGCGCTGCGGCGCCCAGTTGCAATCGGGCACGGTCTTGAGGGCCGTAGGCCGAGATGAGCTTACAGGTCGCCAAGCCTGCGGATTGGGTACTCAAGGCCTAAACAGTAGACACCGTGGGTGTGGATCCGTCCGAGACATCTTCTGCCCCATGGGCATCTCAATCAGGAAGTCGATTTGTCCATCGCGGCCGAGGGATGAAGACTGAAGTCTTTTTGCAAAATTTATTTTAAATCCATGAAAGCGAGAATAGGAACCAGTCACAAAGCGCAGGCGTTAAGGAGGAACCTGAGCTTCCAAGCGGCAAGGAAGATCTGGCGTCATGGGGGCGGGCGAGAGTTATACCACCCGGTGGGTGGGAGGAGCAAGCTTGAGACCTTCCGGCAAGATTTAAAGCGCAAGGATACCTGCCAATGAGTGTGGATGAACAACATATCCATGTCCCTAGAACTTCCTGTTTTCTACTGATGATGCCTCTCCTGTGCATCCCAGTATCCCCAACCCTCCTTGCTGCCTTCTCACATTGCTTGCCCACCTTTAGGTCATCTAATACGACACCCCCAGGTCCTTTCCATTTTGTTGTTGTTAGTATCTCACCCTCCATTGTGTACTCTTCCCTAGGTTTTGTTTCACGGTGCATTACCTTACACTTCTTAACATGAATCTAAGCTGCCATACATTTGACCATTCCTCTAACCTTGCCAAGTCCTTCTCATCCTTTCCACCCCACCTTGTGCATCAACTCTGTTGCAGATCTTTGTGTCATCTGCAAGACATACTTTCCTTCCAGTCCCTCCACAATGTCACTTATAAAGACACTAAAGAGGACTGGTCCTAATCTGAACCCTGCAGTACCCCACTAACCACCCCCATTTTCAGAGTGGACTCCATTCTACTACATCTCTGTGTCCTATTCTCCAGCCAATTCTTTACCCATGCGTCATCTTGGGACCCACTCCCAGGCTGGCTAACTGGTATATTAATCTTTGTGTGGGACTGGCCAAATGACTTGCTAAAGTCTAGGTAGGCCATGTCCACCAGCCCCTCCTGATCTACTACTTTGGTCACCCAGTCAAAAAATCTATCGATTTGTCTGGCATGAACTTCCACTGTGAATCCATGCTGCCTGGGTCCTGTGCCCTCTGCCTCTAGATATTTAACAATTCTTTCCTTCAGAAGTGATCCATCATTTCCCCACTGAGGTTAAACTAACGGGTCTGTAGTTTCCTGCTTCTGCCTTGCTCCCCACTTTTGTGAAAGGGAATCACATCTGCCCTCCTCCAGTCCTCGGGGTACCACCCCATCCTCCCATGATTTATTAAAGAGTTTAGTCAGTGGTGTCACTAGTTCTATCCTTAGTTCTTTAGAATTCTGGGATGAATCCCATCAGGCCCATTACTTTAGGCCACCTTCAGTTTAGAGTTCTTTCAGAACCCTTTTTTTCTGTAAATGGAAATGAGTATCAACTTCTGTATCCAGAGTGTTTCTACTGTTTGTTTTAGGTACCTCCCTCTTCCTTTGTAAATACTGAGCAAAATATTTGTTTAGTATCTCTGCCTTTCACAGTCACCTCTGCCCACCTCCCTCCCTTTATTAAGCCTCACTATCCCTCCATGGTCTTCCTTCGCTCCCTGATGTGACCTAAGAGTTTATCCCTTCTTAACAGGTTGGCTATCTTTTCCTCGGTTTGGGCCTTTGCTGTTCAGCTGCCCAGCTTCCTTTTGCTTTAACTGATAGTTCTCTGTCCTGTTCCTTCTGTGATTCCTTGTACTTCCTGGAATCCTTTCTTTTCTTGAACTTCACTGCCACTTCCTTTGAGAACCATAGGTTTCTTACCTGCGCTTCGTTTTGTTAATTTGCTTTACACACAAAGGATTGATACCTCTGTGATGCAGTTTATTATTCCCATTGTTCTTCCACCCTCCTTCCTGCCCATTTGCGGGTCATTCCTTAGGCACTCACCCATTCTGACAAAGTCAGCCCTCTAAAATCAGTACCTTTGTCTTAGTGCAAGCAGCTCTATTGCTGTGTTGTTGTAGACCATACTGTTCGATGAGTAACTAGTTCCCAGATGCTACCCACTTCTACATCTGTGATCCTCTCTTCATCTCCATTTGAGAGAACCAGGTCTAGGTGCTCCTCTACAGGTGGGCTCCAATACTAGTTGTCTAAGGCATGCCCTTCAGGGCATCTAGAATAACCCCACTCAAGTGGCTGCTGCAACTGCACTCCAGTTAACATCTGGCATATTAAGATCACCATCAACAATATTGCCCCTTTTCTGCCATTCTAAGTATACTTTCTATCATTTCCTTCCCTGAAGGGGTCTGTATACCAACCCCATGACAGGATGCCATTGCGGTCTCCAAATTTACCCACAGTGCTTCTTCTCCTCCCTGTTTACCCTTTTGTTCTGTTGCTTTGATTCCTTCCCTTATGTAAAGCTACCCTCCTCCTCTTTACCTCCTGTCCCTCCTGTAGATAGTGTATCCTGGCATGTTTACATCCCAGTCATGGTTTTAATGTGTATCATGTTTCTGTGACTGCAAAGATATCAGACGTTCCTCCTCCATCAAGGCCACTAATTCAAAGCTTGTTACTCAGACTACAGGCATTGGTACTCATTGCTCTCCATTTTTCGATGAGCTTTACCTTCTGTTGCAGCATCCCCACTGACCTTTCTACCTTTGTCTTTCTCATTTAGTATCCTGTTTTGTAGGGGAGGCGGGATTTTCCTGCTGCTTATCAGTGCCTCCCTAGATCTTAGAAGTGCTAGCCTATGATGACAGAATCATTACAGACAAAGATGCTGCTACTGCCATAGAGATCCCCATCAAATTGTCAACACATTTTAAATTATCAAACATTTAATTATTTAGCTAGATAATTTAGCATGATTAGTGAAGATGTATAGACTGACACTGAGTGACTGATGTTGGTTTAGATTCAGAAAAAATGCATGCATTTACAAGGCAGATTTAAGTTTCACTTCAGTCGCGCCGCCCCCAAAATACACACACACTGAAGCGAGACTGACTGAGCATTATATTGGGGCTGTGCAGGGCAACTGGACAGTAGATAAGGGAGGGAGTGGACTGTGGAAGGAGTCTGGAGGACACACACACACACACACACACACACACACACACACACGAGTGATATTAGTCTAGTCTGACTACTCATCAACTTTGAAGCTGCTCTGCTCCGAGCCAAGTCCTGACCCCCCCCCAAACCACCAGGCATGACCAGCGAGTTCACCCCACCACTGCCACCAGTGACCAGTCCCTCTCAGGCTCCCATGTCCATTCAGGAGTCAGGACCCACCCAAAGAAGACCAATCCCTTATCTCACCCTGACCCGACCCTCACCGAGTCCCCCACATGCAGAAGAGCCGACTGGAGGAGCAAGTGGACTAAAGGGAGGAATAGGAAGGAAGGGACAGACCCACGGTACAAGTCTCTGACTTTCCATTACTTCTTTCAGTCAGTAATCTGTCCTTCCTTTCCAGTGAAAACAGGTGCACCAGGCCACCAGCCATGAGATTGGAGTCGGGACTCAGTCGGAGAGAGGACTCGCTTGGTGGCAGGGTGAATAGCCAGTGGCCACATCAGAAATCGTGCGAAGAGACTAGAGACTGCTGCGACTCTCATGGTCCGACTGGGACTGGGCCGACCGAGAGGCGAAATAAGCATGTGGCTACAGCACAGCTTGGGAAAAGGGAGGGATGATGGATGGAGTGTGTCTCTCTCGACGTGCACTTGATCGTCCAAGGCCAAGTCAGGCAGCTGCAGACAGGAGGATAACTAACTCCAGGATGGGGAATCGGCCTGCAAAATATGGGGGGGGGGGCATTGCCGCTGGGCTTAGTCAGCCGCAAGAGCCCTTAACGGAGGATGTGCAGTGCAGGCTGCTTGGTGGACTGTCTGCACTTGGCACCGCACTGGAAAAAACTAAAGGGAGTTAAGACGATGAGTTGGTTGGAGTGGCTTAGTCAGCGGACTGTACTGTAGGACTTGATTCAGATGCGAACGGAATCCGGATTGCACTGCAGCACTTACTGGTGGGTGGGAAGGCAATGTGAAGCTAAGGAGTGGTGGAGCCTGCAAATGGGAAGGGAACAACTGACAGTTTGGGAAGTTGGGGGAAGGGGAACCCCAGAGAAATGACAACACCAACCTGATTTTCGGCATGCAGCTGGTAGATAAGGGCTGGTTTCCTCTTTAGTACGCTAGCCATAAGCCAAGTGAGTCTTTCAATTGTCACCCTCCTGACTTGAACAAACGTCAGTTGAGTCGAGTGGTCAGGCCAGCCATTAGGGTATCTTGTGTCTCCAGCGGATCCCATTCCTTGCATGTTTTTTTGTTTTTTGGTTTTTTCGCCCTCTGCAGTCGTCTCTTCCACATGTGCAGCCCGTGGATTCCCTCACACCTAAAATAGGTGCACGCCCGCAATACAAGCAAACAACGGAGATAGGATGCAATGGGTTCATGTCTACTCTGAACTGTGCACCAATCACAGTCAGCCATGGGCTTGCAAGGGGAGAAAAAAAAAAAAACATAAGCCACTAGTTTGGAGCAATCGTCTGCTTGCTGCTGTGGGAAGAAAAAAAACAAACTTTGAAAGAACAACAGTCAGCTCTGCACGTAAGCTACTGGCATGTCTGCATTCACACTCGGCCAGAGTTCTTACGGAGTACCCCTGACTCACATAGATGTACGCAATCTTGATTTTTTTTTTTTTTTTTTTTTAACACGGATTCATGTACATCTATGCGTGAATGGGAACACTGGGCTGCACCTCGAGTACTGTGTGCAGTTTTGGAGGCCACACTTAAAAAGGGACATTGTACTCCTGGAAAGGGTCCGGAGGAGGGCAACCAAAATGAGCTGGGGCTTGGGGAAAGGACCAATGGGGAGAGGCTCAAGAGCTAAATATGCACACACTGGAAAGAGAAGCGACTGGGGGACATGATAGAGGTTTTCAAGTACATGAAGGGGGTAAATGGGGGAGGCTGTCGGGGTGCTGTGAAGGAAGGGGGGCAACTAGAGGGCATGGGTGGAAGTTGGGGGAGGAGACTATGGAGAAAGGAGGAGGTGCTACTTCACTGAGGTTGGTAGAACCATGGAATGTGCTGCATGGGGGGCTGGTGGAGGCAGAGACTGTGGAGGGGTTCAAGACGGGCCTCTAGTTCCCTGTCTCCTCTCTTGATCCTCCCTTGTGGACAGAGTCCCTCCTTTAAATCGGACAGCCTCTTCTCCCATCCCTTCCCCCTTCACAATTTTAAACCCCACCTATCACCGATTAACCCCTCTATTTTTAGCTTAAGGATTTCCCTCCCCTCCAAACTGAGATGAAGCCTGTCCCTAACATACAGCCTCTTATCCTCCCAGGTCTCCCCCAATCCCCCATCAACCCATACCCGCTAGCCTCACACCACTCCCTGAGCCACTGATTAACCTTTCCAAATTTTCTTCTTGTTCTCCCCACTAGCCCTCAGTACCAGCAGGATTTCCGAGAAAATCGAGCATCCTATGGAATGACAAACCCGGGCTAGCTCCCAAAATCTTGCCTGCAACTCCAGTTCACTATTTCCCTCAACGTCATTGGTACCTAAAGTGGACCTGTATGTCCGGGGAACCTCCACAATCCTTTGCCAGTTGATATACCTCATGCTTGGCCCTGTGTACCGCCAGTCCAGGGAAGCATTTTGTTCTAACCGGGCAGGCTTCCCCCTCCCTACCCCATTTGATACCCTTGATCATTGAATCACCCAACAGGAGCACTCTAATCACCCCCTACCTCCATTCCCCCACCCAGGTTCCCCCTTCCATGTTGCTCCACGTCCTTTCTTCCGGCTCCTCCGCCATCTGGGTGCCACCTGCCACACTGGCCACCCCTTTCCCTCCAATCCTGTGCCTCCCCTCCTTCCAAGTATCCTTCTTTGCACCGCTACCCCCGATCCCTGCTTGTAACTGGTCCTTCCACCCCATCTGCTAGCCTAGCCTTGCTCGTCCTCCCTTCCTTCCCTTCTACATTCAGCCCCTCCTTGCCCGTCGTGCCCCCCTGACCCAAACCTTCAGCCCCCATTAACTGCATCCTCCTTGTACGTCTGGTCCTTCTTACCCTTTCCTCCCATCTGGTCCTTCTCCTTGCTCTTTCCTCCCGCTACCCCCTCCTCCTCCTCAGCCTGCTCAGATTCCCCCACAGTTTTCCCCTATTCAATGCTCCCCATTTCCCCCCAATTTCCTGCTGCCACCTCCTGTCCCCACTCCCTTTCCCTCCCAAACCACCCCGTCATGGCGCATCACCCCCAACATTCCCTCCTCCTCAAGCAGGCGTAGAGGTTGAAGAGTTGCTTAGCTTAAGGCCCAACCCCAAGACCCCCACCGATCCACCTCCCCACCTTGCTTCCTTCTGTCCAGCCCCAGCTATCTGCCTGCTTCCTTGGGAGTGTCCTTCTTTGGGCCCCGGTCAGGATCCTGTGTGACCCCCAAGTACTCTCCTGCACTCCTTTCCTAAGCCACCATCTCTAGTGCATGGTGCCACCCCATGGGTGAGGCCCTCCCTCCCCACCATACCTCCCCCAGATGCCCTAGCTGCCTCCTAATACCCTCAACCTCCTCCCTGAGCTGTACCAGCTGGTAGCACACTGGGCAACCACCGAACTTCCAAGTCCAGTCCAGTATCATGGCCGGCCCACACACTGTGCACCCCACCACCCTCCCAAAGATGCCAGCCCTAACAACGTGTGGTCCCATTCCCTCATAAGATTTCCCTGGGTGAAACACCAGGATCCCCACTGATTTGAGATACCACACCTACACAATAAACAGGTTCCCCCCGATCCTAGATACAGTGCTACACAATACACAGAGCTACAGCACCTAGATTAGGCCCTCCCCATCTCCTGACTCCATCCCCTCCACCTATTTAATACAGGTGAAGCCAGGGCCAGGGTGCAGGGGAGGCGGACTACTGATACAGCTCTTCTGTGGTCCTGTAAATCAGTGGAGCCTGCCCTTAATAGCCAACTGCTAGTTCAAATTTTAGTGTCCTGGCCTCCCTATTGGCCCGCTGTCCTCCTGGTTCCAGCAACTCTCCTCGCTGTCCTGAGCCTGACCTGCCACAGAATGCAGCTGCCAGGAACTCCCTCCACCGAGACCTCTCCTGCTGCCGATGCAGCTCCAGCTCCTCCGGTTCCCTCCTGTGCTCTCCCGAGCCCTGACCTGCCGCCAACTGCAGCCGCCGGGAATGAACCCCCCCCCACAAAAGACCTCTCCTGCTGCCGAAGCAGCTCCAGTTCCTCCAGTCCCCAATGCCTCCCTCAGCGCACTGTCCTGGCACTCCTTGCAATTACAGCTCTTCTGTGGTCCCATAAAGTGTCTGGGCCTGCCTTTATAACCCAGCCGCTAGTTCAAATTTTGGCACCCTGGCCTCCTATTGACCTGCCGTCCTCCTGGCTCCAGCAGCTCTCCTGCGCTCTCCCGAGCCATGGCCTACTGCCTTCTGCAGCCACCGGGACGCCCTCCACCGAGACCTCTCCTGCTGCCAACCCAGCTCCAGCTCCTCCAGTCCCCTCCTGAGCCCTGGCCTGCCGCCGACTGCAGCCCCCAGACCTATCCTGCTGTGGATGCAGCTCCGGCTCCTCTGGTCCCCGATACTGCCCTCAGCACCTTGTCCTGGCACCTGGTGCTCCTTGCAATTGCAGCTTTTCTGTGGTGTTCCACCAACCTTTCCTTTAGTATGGTCTCCATGAGCTTGCCGCCAATGGAGGTCAGACTGACTGGTCTGTAATTCCTGGGTCATCCTTAGGACCCGCTTTTGTGTAGGGGGCACTACATGTGCCGTTCTCCAGTCCAGCGGTACCACTCCTGACTTTAGTGAACTATTAAATAAGTCTGCCAGTGGCCCTGCCAGCTCCTCAGCCAGTTCCTTTAGTACCCTTGGATGTACTCTGTCCGGGCCTGGTGATTTTTCCACCTTCAATGCCAGCAACCCCTCTCTCATTCTATCTTTCTCTATCATTACAGCTGTGTTCCCCCCCTTACTCCTCTTTTCCCTCCTGAAGGCACTGGTCCGTCCTTCTCCCTGGTGAAGACGAAACAGAAATATTCATTTAGTATCTCTGCTCCCCCCACCCCATTATCCTCCACCCACTCCACCCCTTTTTTAAGCCCAACAATCCCTTCCTTCTTGTCCCTTTTCTCACATATATCGAAAGAAAGCCTTCTCCCCCCTACTTAATTCCTTCAGCTATCTGCAGCTCCTTCTGTGCCTTTGCTCGCCAGACTTCCCTACTTGACTCACTAGACAACCTTAGGTAATTTTCCCTACCCACCTCTGTATTGGTCTTCCTGAATTTTCTATAGGCCAACCTTTTCCTTTACTGCTTGGGCAACCCAAGGGAGGCAGTATAGCGCAGTGGTTTAAGGCTCTGAGCTGCATATCTGGTGACATCCAGCAGACCAGACCTGGGTTTGAATCCCACAGCTTCCACTTGCTGACTGTGTGACCCTGAGCAAGTCACTTAACTTCCCTGTGCTCCCAGGTCACATCTGTAAAAAAGCTCACAGCTTAGTGTGCTAGTCCTGGTTAAACAACTAAAAAAAAAAAAACACTGAACCAGCTGGGCACTTTGGCCCTTGTGTTCTTCCCCCTGAGCCTAACGTACTCATCTGTGACAACCAGTATTCCTTCCTTAATGATGGACCACCTTTGATCCACCCCCATATCTGCTCTGATGCCTGGCAGATGGCTCCTTAGCACTTCACCCATTTTCCTGAAGTCCGCCCTCCTAAAATCCAAGATTTTGGTCTTAGTCGGGATGCTTTCCCTGCCCATATCCAACTGGAACCACACTGTGCAATGGTCACTTCCACCCAGTGGCTCCCTGACCATTATTTCCTGTATATGCTCCCCATTTGCGAGCACCAGATCAAGAACTACATCAGCTCTTGTTGGCTCAGTGATGCACTGAGTCAGGAACCCACACTGTAGTTCTTCCAGGATCACCCGACTCCTAGCACATGTTGTGGATAGTATATGCCAGTCCACCTTGGGCAGGTTGAAGTCCCCTACAATTACCGCCTCTCCTTTCCTTGTAGCTTCCAATATTTGTGCATTCAGTTCCCTGTCCCTCTCCTTGTCCTGAGTGGGTGATCTGTAAACCACCCCCAACCTCACCTTTCTCCCTCTATTTGACCTTAACTGAACCCATAATGCCTCCACCTCCCCTTCCTCAGACTCCTCCCTCATGCAAGGTATTCCGTCCCTGATATAAACTGCCACCCCGTCCCGATTACCCTGTCCCTCCTGTATAGTTTATATCCAGGGATCGCAAGGCATCAGTCATGGTGTGCCCAAGTCTCAGTTACTGCAGCTATGTCCACCCTCCTGTCTGCTAATAGTGCCTGCAGGTCGTCCATCTTGTTTCCAAGACTCTCGCATTCACAGACACCACTCTCCACCCTAGAATGGACCTTTCTTCTCTTCCTCTATTCTTCTATTCATTTATCCCTCTGTGGCCCCACGGCCCTTATGTGTTCCTCACCCCCTCCGCCCTTTGCTAACTGTGTTCCTGCCCCTGCCACCTCCTCCCTCCAGACCTGTTCCATCACTGTGGGGGGGGGGGGAGGTTCACTGACCTTCTCCTCTCAGAGTCTGTGGGCCCACACGCCCGCTCCCCCCCCCAGTAGTTTAAATTAAGTGTAGTGGTTATATATCCCCCCAGTTTGTCCCCGAATACCCTCAAACCCTCCCTACTGAGGTGTAGCCTGTCTGGTGAAGAGAGTGCTTTGTTTGACCAGGTCTCCTCTCAGCCCCCAATACAGATGAATATCTCCTCCCAGCACCATTTCCTCAGCCAGTCATTAAAATCCTCTATTCTTCTATTCCTGGCTGTGCTGGCCCCCTTGGTACTAGTATCACCTCTGAGAAAGCTAGAGAACTTCTTGCCTCCCTGCAGATCTTCTCCATCTCCCTGAACCTACTTTATAGTATCTCAACCTCCTCCCCAGCTAAGTTGTTTGTTCCCAAATGTATCACTAAATTAGGTTTTCCTCCAACCTCCCTTACTATTTTCCTTATTCTTGGGCCCACCTTCCCCGCTGTCATCCCTGGCACATAAACCACCCTCCTGCTTGCATTTGGATCCCCTTTCCTTCCCCAGTGAATACCCCCCAAGTATGAAGTCCCGTATGACTGCAACCCTTCCATCCCCTGCATCCGTGCTTCCCGTCCTTCCTTTCACACCTTTGGTACTAGCTGCTTCCCCACCTAACTGCTCCCTCTGCACACCGGTGAATCTATCTCCACATCCACAATTTATCCCCTTAACTGGTTTTCCATCTCCCATTCTGTCCCTCCCCTTCTGACTATCTGTGTCTGCTTTCAGTTTTCCTTCCCCTCTTCCTTTCCTCTCCCTTCCCCCATCCTCCACTCCATTTTGCCTGCCTCCTTTCCCTGTTCACCTTGATTAGTTCCCTCTCCCCTGTACTCCTACTCTCAACCATGGCTCAACCTGACCTACTCACATCCTGTTGCTCCTCCCTCCTTCCAGACAGTGGTGCAAATCTATTCAGTAAAGGCGCCCCTTTAGAATTTCCCACCCCTGATGCTACTCTCACATTCCCACCCCTTCCCCTTACCACTCCTCCATCCTGGGCTCCCTGGCCCTCTGAAGGAGAGACACTCCTGTATACTGGGTGGTCCTCCCAGCTCCCATCCCCTGCCTGATGCCCTCCCTCCCTTGGGCAGCATCTCTCTGCTTTTCCTTCCACTGCTCTGCTCCTCTCCTCTACTTCCCACACCATCCTCCCCAGCTCCCATCTGAGCAGCCTTATTTCAGCACTTAGCTGCTCCAGGCTCTTACACACAGGACAGCCCCCTTTACTCCACATAACCTCCAAAAAGTCTGCTGCACCACAGCTATTGTAGTTTACTACTCTCCTACTTCCCATACATGTACCTAATCCCCCACATTCTCCCAGTCCAGCTTTTCCTAGTCTCCCGTTATACATAACTATAAAATAATAAAACTATAAAATTTATAAACAGACTGAAAAAAAATCAACAGTTCTCTGTGACTCTCAGAACAGTTCAATGTAAATAAACACAGGCTAAAAAAATCCAATATTTGTTAGTATGTGCATCGTTTAACCCATACACAGTGTGCTGGGCTGATAAAGATATGACAGGTGTATGTCCACTGCTCTTTTTAGGAAATGATGTCAGAACCCCTGGTATACAGGAAGTGATGCGCATGGGGTGGGTGGGACCAAGCATGTGCCCTCCAGAAACAATCAGACACAGCTCTGACCCACCACCCCCACTCCTCTGTTCCACTGCTTCCCAGTAATTCAGCTAGCAAAGCTGGCTCCTGCTAGTTTCTCCTCCCTACTCCCAAAGCAAACTGATCTGTAGTTTCCAGACTCAACTACACAGCACAGAATTTCAAACAGTAACCACTCCTAATGTTCCAAACAGAACTAATTAAATATTCCAGCTCTAAATGACTCTCAATAACAGTTCCATCCCACAGCACTAATTTCACAACCACTTTTTACCCTCACAGTACAGACTATTTCAATATCAAAAGTGAAAAGAAATGAACACTTCCCTACTGTTGTTGCTTCTCAGGTCAACTGCTTCCCAGTGATTCAGCTAGCAAAGCTGGCTCCTTCTAGTTTCTCCTCCCTACTCCCAAAGCCAACTGATACCTATTTCTACTACAAATTACATATTTCAATTTACTGAACCTTGGGTCTAAATACAGTCATGTGAATGCCAGGCAAAACCAAGTCACGTGATAGTATTTAGTAGGAACTATTGACAGGCTATTCCTTGGCAAAGTAGTTCACGAAGATGGGAAATAGTTAAAACACTTAACTATGATTAATGCTCACACCTCCGCCTGGAGATGACCAGACGCTTACCCTCCAGTCACCTCCACTGTTGGCTGCTGTCTCATGCAAGTAGTCACTAGCACTATACTAGAAATATTATCGTTCTGTACTAATGCAAGTACAGTCGCTAGTACCACACTAGAAATATTACTCTCTACTAATGCAAATACAGTCGCTAGCACCACACTAGAAATATTACTCTGTACTAATGCAAGTAGAGTCACTAGCACCACACTAGAAACATTACTCTGTACTAATGCAAGTACAGTCGCTAGCACCACACTAGAAACATTATTCTGTACTAATGCAAGTACAGTCGCTAGCACCACACTAGAAATACTATTCTGTACTAATGCAAGTACAACGCTAGCACCACACTAGAAATATTACTCTGTACTAATGCAAGTACTATATTGATAAAGTCATTAATATAAAGCAAGTCAGTCTACTTGCATGAGATGGCGGCGGCAATGGAGGTGACCCGGGTATGCATCAGCCACTATCTCAAAGGGACATCAGTGGATGGAACTGCAATAGCTAGCAGTGCAGGGTCGGTGCAGGACAGATGGCAACCAGTCCCAAATAGCATACAAGAATTCAAATGAAGCTTGCACTCTAAATAAAAAACTTCAGGCTCTGGTTCTGTGTACTGGAAATTCTATGCAATTAGAACACCAGAATCTGACATCAGAACACGGTTTATTAAACAAGTGCAGAAGTGCTGAACAACAGTAAGTGCAAATGACCCAACACCACTGGACAGAAACCTAGCCCAAATGCCCCTGCAATTCAACCACACGCGGGTCTTCGTCACGGGACCCATGGCTATGCATCAGCCACCATCTCAAACTGGGGTGAATGTTAGGAATACTGGCACTGGGGGAAATGAGCTACTGGACTACTAGTGAATTATGTTTTAGGGGGTATAGGACTGTGACTGGGTGGGGGTGCAACACCAGCACCAGAGAACTGTTCCTCAATCCCAACACAAAGGAACTGTGCTGTGGGGTGGGGGGAGCCATAACCTGGGCAAATTTAAGATTAAAAAAAAAAAAAAAGATACTGACCGTTTGCTTTGAGATACTGTGGGAAACTCCTGCTCCCCAATCCCCACCCCAAACAAACTACTGACTTGCAACAGTCAGAGCCCTCAGTGTCAGCAATTTAACTATCGTCAGTCAAATAGTTCATCCTTTGTGGTCAGTATCTTCCCACTATATCCCTAAACTCTGGTCACTACGTGTGTAGTGTGTGTTAAAGGAGTAGTACAGTCGGAATTTGCAAATACATATGCTGTGTAGAGTACTTTGATTCGTGTATCTAGTCCTGTTGTGTCCTTCCCCTTGCCTGCTCGTAGGAGGTTTTTTCTTCTTTTTTCTAAATTTGCCTACTACTTTTATAGCCTCTGGGGGTATGATGTTAGAATAGTTTCTTGCTCTTTGCCCTACCGTGCATCCCATCGCATGTGACAGTGATGCGTTCAGGACCACTGATTCAGTGACGGAAAAATACTGCTGCAGTAATCTGAAGATAGAAGCCCGCTGTTCTGGCCTCAACTAAATAACCAATTCAATATTTTTGTTTTCTCTCTGTTTGTCTAGGTCTAGTCAGTAGAAGTAAAGGTTTGGTTTTAAAGTTTGTAATTTCATCAAACTACACCCACCCATAAAAAGCACACAAATCACCCTAGGTCATCAATGCTACAATTAGTAAAGGCTCTAGCTGTTTTCTTACAGAATACCCACTGAATAAGACAGCAAGTGACAGCCAACAGGGCTTGCGTTAATCCCCTACTGAAGTCCCCAAATGATATTTTTGAGGATTCAGAAGCACAGAAATAAAAGTAGTGATTCAGCGCTGACCCTGTATATTGAAAGGTTTGATTTGCACAGATATCCTAAGCAGAAAAAGTATCGGATAATGTTGTACAAAGCCATTCCAGAAATTTCTGACTCCCAGATTTTCTGGTCTGACCCCCAATATTTGAAGCAGGGGATCAAACTGACTCCCACTTTACTAGTGCTAATGCAAGCCCTGGCCAAGTTGTAAATGCAACCTTCAGTGCCCACTGGATAAGTGCTTGCTGAATCTATGGTCCCAGACGCATCCCTGCCACATGGGACGGGAGGCAATGTAGGAAAAATGAGAGCATTAAACCCTGGTAATACGGCAATCCCCAGAGGCCATAAAAACTAGCAGGCAGATTGAGGGGAAAAAAAAAAAAAAAACCTCCTAACAACAAAGAAAGGGAAGGACACACCAGGACTAAACACAGAAATGAAAACATTCTGTACAACATAATGTTTTTGCACAAAAAAAAAAAAAGTAACTATTGAAACATTTTCCCGACAATATCAGGTTGCGGGAGGGGGGAAGAGAGCAGTGAAGATACAGGAAGCAATTACTGACATTAAACCAGGTTACGCTGTTGGTTTTCAGTGAATAGGGAACTTGGTTAGTATGCTGCCGGTAAAATTCCCCTACTCTTTTTGAGAAGGGCCATGGGATCTTTAACATCCACCTGATCAGCCATCAGAACAGGCAGATGGCACCTCGGTTTAACATTTTATCTGAAACAAACCAGAATGGAAGGATAGAACTGTCTCCCAGAGTTTCAAGGGCAAACTTGAATTGTCAGGTGTGGACAACCCAGTTTCAAGGGGGCATACAGGATGCAGTACAGCATAGTGGTTAAGGGCATTGAGCTGGAGACTGGAGTTTAAACCTCATCAGCCCCCACTTGCATACTGTGTGACCACGAGCAAGTCACTCAACTCCTTGTGCGCCTAGGTCGTACCTGGAAATAAGTGCCGGTTAGTGTGCCATTCTTGGTTAAACAATTTTCCCTTTCGAATCCTTCACATACTGCATGTAAAGTGAGACACAGTAAGTCAATTTAGTCCATCTCCCGGTGATTCTAACAGGTAGTGACCTGGGCTCACCTCAAATTTAGGACGCAGGTGTCGTGCTCGGTGTCGCGGTCCGTGCGGCTCTCCTGTTTGGGATCTTCGGGAAGTACTGTGGATGTCTATAGATGCCGATAGATCGTCTGTTGGAGAGCGATTTTCAGGGATGTTTAATTTGTGACTGTCACTTTTCTTTAAGCCTCCGTATGTTTTCTTTGCGGTATAAGAAGACATTCTACAGAGATAAGTTCAGACTATGATACAGAGTAACGGAGGGACTGTCTGAGGATCTATTTTTGGGTTTTAAACTCGCTGGATTTTTTCTGGACTGCGAGTGCTCTTGCCGAGGAACCTGCACCTTTAAACTGTTTTTGGGATTGTGCTGGTGTTGGCGGACGGCTGTTTGTAGCCTGGGACTGCCTGCTGACCCAGATTTGTGGAGTTTTGTATTTCTTGGCGTCCCATCGTGTTATGGGATTTGTGAGACCTAGGCTTGCAAGTTGGAAAGGGAGATGATTTAGAATTCTCTCTTCTTCGGGGACTTGCTGAGAGACAGTGACTTTTAAAGTGTAAATTTCCTCGCCTGGAGGCGTTTCAGTGAGGAATCTGTTTTGGAGCAAATTTGATTCTGTTATTTATTATCTCTCTGGACTTGCTTATGCTTTTGTGTGCCTGAAACTGAAGACTGGGCTTACTTTTTTGGAATTAGAAAAATCTGGCTTTTGTGATTTATGGATTTTTGAGAAGTGGGTGAGTCTGTCAGTCTTTCTTTTGATCTTAACCCAGGGTAGTCCGTTGGGGTGGTTGGGCAGATTCGGGGGTGCTGTCGGAGGACGGCCCCAGGGTATTTGTGCTTTCTGTTTCATAGCTGGCAGGCTGGAGAGCCCGCTAGTATGAATTTCAGATACTAATCAATCTCTCCAGCGGCGCCTTGGGGGACGATCAAGAGGACTCTCTCTGTTTATTAAAGCATCGGTTTGAACCCGGGTTGTTTTCCAGGGTGAACAGCTACCATAAGAGCTCATGGAGCACTATCGGAGGATGGGCCTAGGGCACTTGTGGTGTATGGATTACTGTGGGAGTGGATTGGAGAACCTGCTCATATAGGTCCAACTATAGGCTGTTCTCCCTGGAGGATATATTTGGGGGACAACCATAGGGAGAGTTTTCCTTTTATTGACTGATAGATTATATCCCCCCCACCGAAATAGCCGGATCTAAATTTTTTGCAGACTGACTTCTACTTCAGGAGTATATGACAGAACTTTAATTATCTCTTGGATGTGTGGATTTTCTCTGATTGATTACAGGGTTTTAAATAATTGATTAGCAGTTTTTTTCTTGGGACAATGCTAACTGTAAAGAAAGTATTTATATAGGTTTTCTAGAAGTGTTATGTTTATTAAACACAGTGAGGCAAGTGCTATGCATTTTCACAATGTTTCAGCACTTTTATGAGCAAAACGCTAATCAATTTTTGGAGTTAAATAAAACCCTGGATTAGCAGGGTATTTCTCTATCAAATTGTTGTGTAGGGCATCTTGCTGACAGGAAGCCACTCATTGCAGCAGTGGGTCAGAGCTTCTAGCTGATTGTTTTGCGAGGGCACAGTTTAGGCCCAACCCTTGCCACCCTCACCCCACCCACCCTGGAAATAGTTCCTTTATACCTGGGGTTCTGACATCATTTCCTCAAGACTGCAAGGTGCATGTCACTGTCATATCCTCCTCTAGCACACTGCACTGACAATATAAGCATAAACATTGTATAATATAAATATATATTTCTACACTACATACCAATCACACGCAAAAAAAAAAAAAAAAAAATTAAAAAACAAAAAATGTGGGGAGTAGTGCAATGTAATGGCTGTGGGGCAGCAGTCTTCCGGGAGTCTTTCTGGAGGCTGAGATGCTGCCCTATTTGCAGACAACTGTCTGCCCTGAGGGAGGAAGTTGCCCGTCTTCAGGCCACACTAGACAGTAGTACGGGGACCTTCCCCCAGGCCACAAAGGACAGTAGGAAGGGAACCTCCCCCATCCAGGGAGCACCAGAACCACCACCACTACCTCAGAGGTTGCAAAGAAAGCACAGCAGTTGGACCACAGTGGGCTCAGGGAGGATGAAGATGGTGGAACAGAGGCACACCCAGTCAGATGTTAGACACCACAATCCATACACCATTCTGGGGAGCATAAATTCCTATGGATACACCCACAGAGGAGACTAAGGAGGCTGAGGACAACTGTCACAAGGGAGGCCCACAGGAAGGAGGCAGAGGACACCACAAGGAAAGGAAGCAGCTCCTGGTGGGGACCCAATTGTTAGGGATAGAACTGGGAGGAGCTGGGAAATATGAAGTAAGGTGCCTGCCTGGTGCCATGGCTTGGAGGGACAGGAAGCGCATCCTCAGGATCACAACAGCTGCAAGGGATTCTGAGCTGGATGTAATTGTCCACCTAGGGACAAATGACTTGGCTCATCATGAGGTTAGAGCAGTGCAGGAGGACATTGCAGAGTTGGGGAGGGGCCTAAGACAAGTAGCACACACAGTATCATTCTCAGAGGTGCTGCCTGTCAAAGGCATGGGGGAGGCAAGGGTAATTGGCACCATGCAGTTTAATGAATGGTTGAAAAAATGGTGCGGAGCACAGGGTTTGGCTTCATTGTGACTGGGGTTCCACCTGGAGGGACACCAGCCTATACTGGCAGGATGGTCTGCATCTGTCCAGGAAGGGAACAAGTCTTTTGAGCAATCGGTTTAAATGCTTCATTGGCAAGCTTTTAAACTAGTCAATGGAGGAGGCACTGACAAGCAGCAGAAAAATCCCAGCCTCTCCCTACAAAACAGGGTACTAAATGAGAAAAAGACCAAGGTAGAAAGGTCAGTGGGGGATGCTGCAACAGAAGGTAAGGCCATCAAAAAATGGAGAGCAATGAGTACCAATGCCCGTAGTCTAGGTAACAAGCTTCCTGAATTAGTGGCCTTGATGGAGGAGGAACATCTGGATATCGTGGCAGTCACAGAAACATGGTACACACAAAACCATGACTGGGACGTAAACATACCAGGATACACTATCTACAGGAGGACAGGGAGGGTAAAGAGGAGGAGGAGTAGTTCTTTACATAAGGGAAGGAATAAAAGCAACAGAACAAAAGGGTAAACAGGAGGAGAAGAAGCACTGTGGGTAAATTTGAGACAGGCAATGGCACCACAATCCACTTGGGGTTATACAGACCCCTTCTCAGGGAGGAAATGGACAAGGAAATGATAGAAAGTATACTTAGAATGGCAGAAAAGGGAGATATTGCTGATGGGTGATCTGAATATGCCAGATGTTAACTGGAGTGCAGTTGCAGCTGCCACTTCGAAGAGTGCAGTTATTCTAGATGCCCTACAGGGGGCATGCCTTAGACAACTAGTACTGGGCCCACTCGAGAGGGAGCAATATTAGACTTGATACTCTCAAATGGAGATGGAGAGAGGATCACAGATGTAGAAGTGGGTAGCCATCTGGGAACTAGCGACCATCGAACAGTATGGTTCACAATAAACACAGCAATAGAGTCAAGCCATACAAAGACAAAAGTACTGGACTTTAGGAGGGCTGACTTTGCCAAAATGGGTGAGTGCCTAAGGAATGCACTAGCAAATGGGCGGGAAGGAGGGGTGGAAGAACAATGGGGAATAATAAAAACTGCCATCACAGAGGTAACAAGCCTTTGTGAAGCAAATAAACAAAACAAGACGATGTAAGAAACCACTATGGTTCTCAAAGGAAGTGGCAGTGAAGGTTCAAGAGAAAAAGAAAGCATTCAGGAAGTACAAGGAATCGCAGAAGGAGCAGGACAGAGAACTGTATCAGTAAAAGCAAAAGGAGGCTGGGAAGGCAGTCAGAACAGCAAAGGCCCAAACCGAGGAAAAGATAGCCAACTCAGTTAAGAAGGGGGATAAAACCTTTTATAGGTACATCAGGGAGCAAAGGAAGACCAAGGGAGGGATAGTGAGGCTTAATAAAGGGAGGAGGGTGGGCAGAGGGAGACTGTGAAAAGGCAGAGATACTAAACAAATATTTTTGCTCAGTATTTACAAGGAAGAGGAGGTACATAAAACAAACAGTAGTAACACTCTGGATACAGAAGTTATACCGCCATTTACAGAAGAAAGGGTTCTGAAAGAACTCTTAAAACTGAAGGTGGACAAAGCAATGGGGCCTGATGGGATTCATCCCAGAATTCTAAAAGAACTAAGGGTAGAACTAGTGACACCACTGACTACCCTCTTTAACAAATCATGGGAGGATAGGGTGGTACCCGAGGACTGGAGGAGGGCAGATGTGATTCCCCTTCACAAAAGTGGGAGCAAGGCAGAAGCAGGAAACTATAGACCTGTTAGTTTAACCTCAGTGATAGGGAAAATGATGGAATCACTTCTAAAGGAAAGAATTGTCGAGTATCTAGAGGCCAGAGGGGCACAGGACCCTAGGCAGCATGGATTCACAGCGGAAAGGTCATGCCAGACGAATCTGATAGATTTCTTTGACTGGGTGACCAAAGTAGTAGATCAGGAAGGGGCTGTGGACATGGCCTACCTAGACTTTAGCAAGGCATTTGACTCAGTCCCACACACAAGATTAATATACAAGTTAGCCAGCCTGGGAGTGGGTCCCAAGATGACAGCCTGGGTAAAGAACTGGCTGGAGAATAGGACACAGAGAGTAATAGTAAATGGAGTCCACTCAGAAGAAAGGAGGGTTACTAGCAGGGTACCGCAGGGTTCAGTATTAGGACCAGTCCTCTTCAATGTTTTTATAAGCGACATTGCAGAAGGACTGGAAGGAAAAGTATGTCTCTTTGCAGATGACACTAAGATCTGCAACAGAGTTGATTAGCAGGGTGGGGTGGAAAGGATGAGAAGGGACTTGGCAAGGTTAGAGGAATGGTCAAATGTATGGCAGCTTAGATTCAATGCTAAGAAGTGCAAGGTAATGCACCTGGGCAACAAAAACCCAGGGAAGAGTACACAATGGGGGGTGAGATACTAACAACAAAAATGGAAAGGGACCTGGGGTAGTCATATCAGATGACCTAAAGGTGGGCAAGCAATGTGAGAAGGCAGCAAGGAGGGCTGGGGGATACTGGGATGCATAGGAGAGGCATCACCAGTAGAAAACAGGAAGTTATTATCCTCTGTACAGACAGCTGGTGAGACCCCATCTGAGTACTGTGTGCAGTTCTGAGACCCAATCTCCGCAAAGACATAGACAGGATGGAAGCTGTCCAGAGGAGGGCAACTAAAATGGTGCAGGGTCTGCACCGGAGGACATATGAAGAGAGACTTAAGGAGCTTAATATGTACAGCCTCGAGGAAAGGAGGGAGAGGGGGGACATGATAGAAACTTTCAAGTACCTCAAGGGAATCAACAAAGTCCAAGAGGGTAGCATCTTTCAAAAAAAGAGGTGTGCAAGAACAAGAGGGCACAATTTGAAGATGGGGGGCGGCTCCGAGGTAATTTAAGGAAGTATTTTTTCACAGAGAGGGTTGTGGATGCATGGAATGGCCTTCCGGAGGAGGTTGTGGAGTCAAAATCAGTGGTGGAATTCAAGCATGCATGGGATAGTCATAAGGCAATTCTGGGGGGTGGGGGTAGGAAGAAGTAGGCTGCTGGTTAACTAGGATCTGCAGCTTATCCAGTAGGTAGGGAAATGGGCAGACTGGGTGGGCCAAGCGGTCCTTATCTGCCGTCAAATTCTATGTTTCTATGTTTCTATTTGGCCTATGTGAGAGATAGGCCATGGGACAGTTTCCCCAGGGGTGAGAGCTCTGTGGGATTTTTTACTGTTCAAATAAAAGCATGGATTAGAAGCATTGTGATTTCGCTTTGAACTGCTATAGACTTCCCTTTAGTGGAATCTGTGAAAAATTTGTTCAAAATTGTTTTATTTGTGAAATTGGTTAATGAAAAAGTGTATTATTGTTTTTATTATTTTGGATTTGTTGCTGGTAGTGATAACGTTTACATTAAAGTAGTTTTAAGAGTTTTTGGAAATCTACATAATATGTGTTGGGATCGAATATCATGGACGGGCACTACTCTTCCTCCAGGCTGAGGGACCTGCACCCTTTTGATTGCCCCCGTTACAGCCCGAAGTTTATAGGCGTTGCCGTGCCTTGGGGATTGTGCGGAGGAGGCAAAGAGGGAGGGCCCCTTGGCTATGGGGGTGAGCGGAGTGGGCGGAGTGAGACGGTGAGATCAAGGAGGCGGCCTGGGGCAAATGGGTCCAGGATAGGAGTGCGTTGCCTGGTTCATACCCAAGGGTTCCACGAACAGTGGGCACGTAGCCTGCTCCTCCAGGGCCTCTCATCCAACCGGGCACTATTATGTAATGCCAGGTCAATAAAAAACAAAGCGGCATTATTGCTGATTTTGTGGAATCATCTGACCTGACATGCATTACGAGACCTGGCTGGACGAAAATGCTGGCCCCATTTTGGAGTCAGCTGTTCCAGCTGGGTACTCGATAATACATCGCCCGAGGTTGGATCGTAGGGGTGGGGGGGTCGCTATTTGTTTTAAATCGGAATTGGGCCTTGTAGAGGTTCCAATGGTGTCCCCTAAATCCTTTGAGTGTATTATGGGAGCAGGTGTGGGCTGCAGAATTCTGCTTGTTTACCGTCCACCCGGTGGCGAGAAAGTTTTTCTGCAATAAGTCGTGGACTTCATTGTCGATCTGGTATTGGAGCCCTCCAGGTGGTTGGTTCTGGGGGATTTTAATGCCTGGGTCGACGATGAACTCTCGCAGTTTGGTCAAGACTTTCTCCAACTCATGAGTTCGTTGGGCTTCACACAGGTGGTTACCGCTGCTACCCATATTCATGGTCATTCTTTGGATTTAGTGTTCACCTTGGGTATGGAGATCACTGAACTGGTGGTGGAACCAGTTGAGTGGTCTGACCATTACTCTGTAGGGTTCATTTCGCGACCCCCTTATGAGACCCACCCTTTGGAGATGGTCCAGTACCGCCCCCTTTGAGGAGTTACCCCAGAGGGTCTGATGGCGGTGCTGGACCTCTCGAGTTGGCCGATGGAGTGCAGGGAACCAGATGCCTTAGTAGTGCACTATAATAATATGGTGTTGAGGGCACTGGATTCCATTAGCCTGTCCGTGTTAGCCCTCTCCCTCGCCTCGATCCCTTTGGTTTGATGGGACTTTGAGGGAGTTGAGGAGGAAGGGGCGAAGATTGGAACGCTGTTGGCGGAAATCGGGCCTGGAAGATGACAAACTTAGATTGATGGCCCATTATGTGGACTATCAATCAGTAATCTCCCATAAGAAGGCAGAATTCCTGTCCAGGGAGATAACTGCATCAAGAAACCGACCTGCTCAGCTCTTCCGGACCGTCGACAGACTGTGCAATCCAGCCTGTCTGCGAGATCGGAGAGCTTTTTCACAAATACAGTGTGATGAGTTTGCTCGGTTCTTTGATGATAAGGTGTCGTCAATCAGACAGGAGATCCACGACACGCGTTCAAACGAGCATTGCAGTGACCAACATGGGGTTACATGTCCGTGGCCTGTCTGGGTGGACTTCGACCAGCCAGCAATCATGGATATCATGAAGATTGTCCAAGGTCTGCGACCGACTTGCTGTAGTTTGGATCCTGGTCCTACGCGCCTCCTTGTGGGATGCATGGATACGATCGGACCAATCCTTGCAAGGATAGTTTGGGGTTCTTTGGATCAAGGGGTGTTTCCGGAGTCTCTGAAAGAGGCTGTTGTGACACCCCTTTTGAAGAAATCTTCCCTTGACCCCGACTGCCTTGCTAACTACAGACCGATCTCTAACCTGCCCTTTTTGGGCAAGGTTATTGAGAAAGTAGTCGCGTTACAGCTTGATGACTTTCTTACCACCCATGAAGTCTATGATTCTCTCCAGTCCGGTTTCAGGAAAAGACATAGTACCAAGACTGCATTAGTTCGGGTACGTAATGATCTCCTAATAGCAAGAGATCAGAAGAGCAGTTCGATCTTGTTTCTTCTTGATCTCTCTGCAGCATTTAACACTGTGGATCATGGGAGGTTGCTGGATCGCCTGCGGCTACTTTGTGCACTGTCAGGGACAGTCCTCAGATGGTTCCATTCTTTCCTCACAGGCAGAAGTCAGAGGGTAGTTTCAGGGATTTTCTCCTCTGCCCCCTTTGCTCTGTCCTGTGGGGTGCTGCAGGGCTCTGTGCTTTCTCCCATGTTGTTCACGGTGTACATGCTACCGTTGGGAGACATTATAAGGCGTTATGGGCTAAGTTTTCACTGCTATGCAGATGACACTCCGCTCTATATGTCCTTTGCACCCGAACAAAATGATGCTCTCTCGGTTTTTAACAACTGTTTCGCTGAAATTCAGGATTGGATGAGTGCGAACTGGTTGAAGTTAAACCCGGATAAGACTGAGGTTTTAGTCGTTGACCCGGGTCATTATGTAAAGAAGTTGACTCCTGGGGTCCCCTCTGATCTTCTATTAGGGGATACCCAGTTGAGACCTTCTGAACAGGTGCGAAATCTGGGCGTTATTTTTGACAGTGCACCGACACTAAAAATGCAGGTGTCGGCCACTGTCAGATGTTCTTTTTACCATCTGAGGAATATCGCCCGGATAAAACACCTTATTCCACATGATGACCTTCTTGTGTTGGTCCACGCTTTTGTTTCTTCCCGTCTTGATTACTGCAATGCTTTATATCTAGGGTTGCCGGGGGTAGACCTCCGTCGCCTGCAGCTGGTGCAGAAGACGGCAGCTGGGTTGTTGACAGGGCTACCAAGAACTTGTCATGTCACACCTGTGCTGCGCGAACTGCACTGGCTGCCAGTGCGATGGAGAATCACCTTCAAGGTCGCATTGCTGACCTATAAGACCCTTACGGCCAGGGACCAGGCTACCTGCAAGATCTCCTATGTTCTTATCGTCCTCTCCGCCCTCTCCGCTCCACTGGCGAGGGATTGCTAGAGATTCCCAGGGTCTGTTATAAATCATCTGGGGCTAGGGCTTTTTCTTTTATGGCCCCGACCCTGTGGAATTCTCTACCTCGTCAGGTTTGAGAGTGCCCGTCCGTGGAAGCATTTAAGAGATCCTTGAAAAGTTATCTATTTATGCTGGCATTTGATTAGTCTATTTAATGAATATTTTATTGTTTTATGTTTTTATTTATTAGTGTTGATCTTTTATCTCTGTTTTGTATTAGCGCTTTGATTTTCTGAAAAGCGCTTTATAAATAAATTTTGATTGATTGATTGATGGCAACAGGAAACCGTATGGCTGACAGGGATACCGTCGGTACTGTGTTCCCAAAAGGTAAGCGTGGGACACTATAAAACGAACAGGCAAAGTGTGGCCTAGCGTCCCTGTAGCATAATGGCTAGAGCAATGGACCGTGAAAGGGCTGGGCCATGTCTAGCTGAGCTGGATTTGATTCTCCCACCTCCACCTGCATACTGTGTGACCACCCCAAACCACCGAATACACTGAAACCTCCATGGTCACCCGTGAACAGAGGCACGTCTGCCTGAATATTTTTTCTTCTTCTTCAAATATGTACGACTTTGGAGGCGATTACATTTATTTTATGGGGGGGGTGCAGAGGGCAAAATCACCCACAGAAGTTCAATGTCTGAGGTGTTTATTTCCAAACTTATGACACTAATGGTGTTCCAGTCCAACGCTATTACCGTCAGCCATATTGTTTCTTGCCTGGCATAACACCCAAGTCATAAACTAGAGACGCTCCGTGACCTGAAATTCTGTTGTCCCTTAAGAATTTGTCTTCTGGAGTCATAGCAATTGGCGCTACCTACAATTCCATTAGTAACCCATCCAAGGCATAATTACCTTACAGGAAAAAATGTTTGGCCACATCCATTCCAAATATTTCTCTCCCCTTCCCATCCTCCTCAAGTTATAGTGAACAGGCTACTAAACTATGGCGTTTTCCTCAACCCGTATTTCAAACCGGGATAGTGGTAGTGACAGTGTGGGGTGCAAATCCTATTGCCCCCTGTGTGGGGCAACTAAATTTTCTTGAAGGGCAAGTACAAAAAGAAAGCTAATTTCATTATAACGAACAGGGACAAGTGAAAGTTAAACTACAGTCATAGAAACATAGACTTTGATGGCAAATAAGGACCACTTGGCCCACCCAGTCTGCCCATTTCCCTACCTAATGGATAAGCTGCAGATTCAAGTTTACCAACAGCCTACTTCCTCCTACCCCCCACTATAATTGCCTTATGTCTGTCCCATGCATGTTTGAATTCCTCCACTGTTTTAGACCCCACAACCTCTCCAGGAAGGCGGTTCCATGCGTCCACCACTCTCTCCGTGAAAAAGAATTTCCTCACATTACCCCTGAGCCGTCCCCCCTCTAACTTTAAATTGTGCCCCCTTGTTCTTACACATCTCTTTTTCTGAAAGATGCTACCCTCCTGGACTTTGTTGATTCCCTTGAGGTACTTAAAAGTTTCTATCATGTCCCCCGTCCCTCCTTTCATCAATGGTATACATATTAAGCTCTCTCAGTCTCTCTTCATATGGTTTCTGATGTAGACCCTGCACCATTTTAGTTGCCCTCCTCTGGACTGCTTCCATCCTGTCTATGTCCTTGCGTAGATGAGGTCTCCAAAACTGCACGCAGTACTCCAGATGGGGTCTCACCAACTGGCTGTATAGAGGATAACCACTTCCTTTTTCTACTTGTGATGCCCTCCCTATGCATCCCCGCACCTCATGGCTTTCCTACTGACTTCTCACATTGCATACCTGCCATAGGGTCATCTGATATGACTACACCCAGATCCCTTTCCATTATTGTTGTTGTTAGTACCTCCTGCTATTGTGTACTCTTCTCCTGGATTTTTATTTCTCAGGTGCATTACTTTGCACTTCTTTGCATTGAATCTAAGTTGCCATATGTCTGACCATTCCTCCAACCTTGCCAAGTCCCTCCTCATCCTTTCTACCCCCCTTGTGTATCAACTCTGTTACAGATGTTTGTGTCATCCGCAAAAAGGCATACCTTTCCTTCCAGACTCTCTGCAATGTCACCTATAAAGACGTTAAAGAGGACTGGACCCAGTACTGAGCCCTGAGGTACTCCACTAGTAACCCCCCTTTCTTCAGAATGTGTTCTATCATCCAGAGGTCATGGCTGGGCAAGTCCTAAAAGTTTTGATTTGAACACCCCTGCCTCGTACATCTGATGAGATTTCTGGGTCTTCGGGCTAAACTTGCGATACTACAAATAATAAGAATCACTGACAATATCAAACAGCGATCTACAGCGGAGGGGAAAACGTGTTACAGGTTATCAAAAAAAAAAAAACACACCTTCCAAAATCAGGCTCAGTAATTTAATGCATTTCAGCATTATTATTTAGACATTTCAATTGTCCAATTAGGATCACTGCCTCTGAATTCTGAGCTACCTTTCCAATCTTTGCAACTCAACTCAAACCTCAAACACCAACAAAGGCAATTTACAGGACTCTTGGGCACCATTACAATCTTGTATTCTGTATTTTATTTTTATTAGGAGACTGCTCCATTCAGGGCCACCCAATGGTCTAGAAGCAGTGTGTCACGCTGCTGTGCAGGTGATCAGCCTTTGCAGGGCAGCAGTCATTTGCCGTGTCAGGAGGCAGATCAGCCTGCAGGCAGCACCCCTAAGCCAGAGAAGGCTGGCAACATGTACCAGCATCACAGTGAGCTCAGTATACCAAGGAGCTTGCCCCTCCCGGTGGGGTACACTGTACATTCAAGACCCCAGAGCACTGCTCATGCCAATAAGAGGAAGGACATGCAAGGAGTAAAAATCAGAGAGGAAAAAAAACACATTCCCTGCTGTCTACATGAATGCTCAAGCAGCCATAACAAGATATATGCCAAATAACGAGGTAAAGCACTGGCAGGATGGCAGGGATGAAAAGAAGTATTTTTTTTTTGGGGGACGCTCCAATGCTCATTTACAAGGATATCCTGGATAGGAAAAACCATACAGAAACTGAATACAGACTTAAGAGACACTGCACCTTTAGTTGGATATCAATTTTTGGACAAAATACTAAGGCAGTCAAGCAATTAAATGCTAACAGAGACGGAATAGCTAAACATGCAAACATGCATTCCTCTGCCATGAAACTTTGTTTCTAGCCCATGTCTTGGTCTGGGTGCAAGAGGCAGCTACACCGTGCTGCTGATGTAACCCAGCAAGAAGCAAGCAACACTGTAGCTGGTTTCATTTAACCCCCAGCACATACTGACTGGATCATGGCACCGCTGCGGCAGATGATGCCGGAAAAGTTCAACTGCAACTACGAGCCAGTGCAGAAAGCAGCAAGGGAGGCAGGGGTCCCCCATCCCAGGAAAGGGAGAGAGAGGATTACTGCTGCTATAAAAAGGTGAAACAGAAACGAACTGGCAGGCACCTTCTGAATGGAGGATTTCCCGCTGCGTCGGAGCCCCATGAGCAGGATGCGAGGCTTGCTGTCGGATGGGGACGAGCTTTCTTCCAAGTCGGCCTCCTCCTCCACCCCGTACCCGAAATCTTTCGGGAAGTCCACCACCCCATAGCTCCCGTCCAGCGGCTCGTCGTTTCCGTACTGCATCGACATCTTCTTCTCCCGCAGCGGGCTCTGTATGCCCCAGGCGTCCCCCAGTTATGTCTCTCCGGCCCCGAGCGGCAGATTTATGAAGAAAAGCAACGGCTCCCCTTCTTTCTCTTTCAGTCTTCGATCCCTGTTTCTTTTTTTCCTTGCAACCTAGCCCTGCCTGTTCTAAATCCCACCCTTACGCTGGCGGTCATTGGCGAGATGAGCGCTCGCCTGAAAACTCATTGGTTACTTGCTCCGTCCGTCACGTGGGTCCGCCTAGCAGCAGGGTAGGTTTCCACTATCATGTGTTGTCAGTCACCTGACTGTCTGCTGTCGAATGCGAGGGGGAAGGGTATCACCTGTGTGTGAGATGAGGAGGGGCGATCCTTTTTTTTCTGGTTTTTCCTGTTGTTAGGCGACAGGACTCTTATGGTCACGTTAAGTGAACGAGACAGCCTTGTTTCTGGGCTCTAACACAATGTATTTCGGGAGGGTGTTATAGTGCCATCAATGTGTTGTTGTTTTCATTAAGCTGAGGAGTACTTAGAGTACCTCAAGTTTCATGTAAGCATTAAATCACGACGAAGGTGGCATCTAATGCTGGATTAATGCATGGTTGGGAGGGCGAACAACCGCCCAGCCATGCATTAATCAACATTAGATACCTCTGCTGAGTGGTGTAATGAGCTTGTTACATGGGCCACGCAACGATAGAGTCGCCAGGAGCCTGCCTCTTGTGCGTTGAGCAACATAACACAGGGAGTCGAGCAGTGCGGAAACATTTTTACTGCACTTTGAAATCTTATTACAAACGAGCATTAACATGTGCTGATGCGGTGAACATTGAGAGACTTGAGGAGCTTAATATGTATAGCCTCGAGGAGAGGGGACATGATAGAAACTTTCAAGTACCTCAAGGAATCAACAAAGTCCAAGAGGGTAGCATCTTTCAAAAGAGAGTGTGCAAGAACAAGGGGCACAATTTGAAGATAGAAAGGGGCGTCTCAAAGGTAATTTAAGGAAGTATTTTTTCACAGAGAGGGTTGTGGATGTATGGTACGGCCTTCCAGAGGAGGTTGTGGAGTCAAAACTGGTAGGGTTGCCACCTGTCAGGTTTTACCTGGTGGTCAGGTTTTCAGGGTCCTTATCAGGTAATCCGGTTTTGCTCTGTGCTGGTCAGGTTTTGAGCCATTTTGAGTGCTCACATACTTTTGAAACAGATTTTGTCATCTCATTCATTGTTTTAACTACATGTCCAGGTTATAAACAAGTTCTGTTGTCAGTATTGCCTTTTGTTTGTGAAAGCAGTCAACCTGGGAGGTGTAAAGTATGGCCATTAACACCATTAGCACTTACTTAACCTAATCTTTTCCACTGTATCTTAAAGTGGCATAGCAGCAAAGCTGTCCCCACCTTTTGTAACACTGACACAGCCAGTTGTCTTTTCGTTGAACTGCTTTAAGTGTTGTATTTTATTGATATAACCATTGGCTTTCTAGGAGGAGCAATGCATGATGAGTCATGAAAGGGGTGGGGCTAGGGCGGAGTTTAGGATCCGGTTTTGCCTCATCCAAGGTGGCAACCCTAAAACTGGTGGAATTCAAGCATGCATGGGACAGTCATAAGGCAATTCTAGGGGTGGGGTAGGAAGAAGTAGGCTGCTGGTTAACTAGGATCTGCAACTTATCCATCAGGTAGGAAATGGGCAGACTGGGTGGGCCAAGCGGTCCTTATCTGCCAATCAAATTCTATGTAACATAATCAGTACGTCTAAGTAAAGAACATAGTAACGGCTTACATCACAGTCTGGAAAATCTGCCGATCTGTGCGGGTATTTGCTTCATTCAGGCGCTGGAGGTCTCCGGTGCACTGCTTCGCTCCGCGGTGTGCAATCGCGCATCAGATTTACATGGAGCTCGGTTACTTCCCCTTACCTCTCGCATAGTCGTCCGACGTCGGTTGCCTGCACACTGTATGTTTCTCGGACTGTGCTATCTCTCCATTCTGTACGCCCCTGGTTCTTGTCCCCTTCCCCGTTTCCGTCGGCGTGTAGCTGGTCTCCCTGTCGCTCTGCCAGTCTTGCCCCTGTAACACTCGCTCCCCACCTGTGCCCAGTGCTGCTAAGCTACCGGTCTGGCTCACTTTGGTAGTACCATTTTGAACACGGCATCTATCGTGGATTAATACCCGCTCCAAGTTGGACCCCGTAATGCTGTTTCGCCAATTGCCGGTGCCCATTCCAGGCTTCTGATTATTGCCGTGTAATAAATATTCTTCATGCACCTTCTCTATCCTGTTGTAGTAATATTATTTTTACAATTTTTGTACTCTCTCCTACCCAGGACCTCATTGTAAATGAGCTGTGGAGGCAGTGGAAACTTTAAACCTATGTACTCTGGGTCTGGCACAAGGGCTCTTTGAGGAGGGACTAAGTGTCCTCTAATAACAGCCAACACAGACATGGTTACACCCATTACATTACTGCCAGTATTACAGTGTCTCCTAAGTTTGTTGAGCTCTGCTTGGGTTTGTAAATGTTATGAACTGTGATGATGCTGAAAGCTTCAGGATGGACAAGGACATGGCTAGAGTGTCACGAGCAACAAATATATTCTGAATATCATGAATAATGCACTGTTTGTTATTCTAATCCAAATAATGAACAGTGGCACTATTCATGCCTATTCCTATATGGAAAATACAATATTGAAAACAACAAAGTAAACAAAACAGCCTCCCCACCCTATACCCTGTACAATATGCGATCCCCCATCCCCCACCCTCTGACAGAATCCATGCCACCCTCCCTTCCCCAGCACTCACAGTTTCACTACAAATTAGCAGTATAACAAAAAAAAAAAAAAACGATGGTTGGCCAGCACAAACTGCCTGCCTCCATGGCCGGCCGCTGTCTTTCAGAGCTCATTTAGGCCCTGTCCATACTACACCATTTACAGTCTGTAACGGTTCCAAACCGTTACAGACCGGAACCGTTAGTGTGTCCACACTGCCGGCAAACAGTTTCGACAACGGCTTGGAACCGTTACAGCCTGTCCACATTGGTGGGTGCCCTGTAACGTTACAGCTGCACCCTATCCACAATGCAGTTAGGTGCTGCACTTGGGGAATACTGGAGCTTCATGCTCACGGCGTCCACCACTATGGCTGGTAGCGTTACAGGGGCACAACCGTTTCGTGGCACGTTGTTCAAACCACCTCATAAGTGGTTTCAGCCAACGATTACGCAACGCTATCTGTAACGTTACAGATGTAAACGCAAACCGTTGTGTACGGTTTGAGCCCTCTGTAACATTACAGAGGCACAGTGTGGACAGGGCCTTACACAGTGTCAGAGGCTCAGGAGGTTGCACACTCACCTCTGAGGCTGGAAAATCAGAAGGCTATGGGTTCTATCCTTGCACCAGGCACTTGGGTTACAATCCCAATACTGACACTGTAGTGCAGCATGGGGGAGTGCTGCACTCCTAAAGAATGCCGTCTTTCGGATGAGGCGTTAACCAAGGTCCCAACTGCCTGTTCTGGTGGTAGTTCAGGTGGCTGTTAAAGGTCCCATGGCATTTCTCTAAAGAGCAGGGAATTTCCCAGTGTCCTGGCCACATTTCCCCATTCACTAAAAATACTACCAACAGCTTAATCTGGTTCATTGTCAGTTGGCATCCATCTGTATCCCCCCTTCCCCAGGATGAGACTGAAAATAGGCTGAATTGTCTAGTCCTCCTTTTCCAGTCAACAAACACTAAATAAAATAAATTATTTGTGCTAAATGAAATATGTTCCCATTCCCTCCATCCAGACAGCACCCCCAATAACCAGCAAGTGTAAGGTGGAAGAAGGCGACCGACACAACCCACCCTTCTCCACAGCTGCCACCTTCTTCTGAATGAGAATGAAAATGTACACGTACTTGCTCATTGTAAAACCATGAGAAGGCAGGCAGGAAGCACTCTATCCAATCACTAAATAAAGTAAACAAACTCAGGACTCAGGCTTGAAAATGGAGCCGCGGCACTTTACTCCAGTGCTTTGTGTCTTCTCCGAGACTCTTGGGGCCCCCTGCTGAAGTGTCTCAGAAACACGAGAAGCTGGGGTAAGTGCGGCCTCAGCCAACAGTCCATTTGATACTTATTTGTGGCTGGTTGAGAGTGCTTCCTGCCTGCCTCTCATTGTATATGTAATTTGGTGATAGCACCTGCTCGCTCCGAGGTGTGCGGATCTTTTTGTGATTTGTGTCATAGTAAAACCAGCTGATCATGTGATCACATGGCATTTCTGATAAGATGGCAAACAGAATTAAGCTATCCCTGGCAAGAAGAAATACAGGTGAGGGGGTACAGGCAAAGTGAGCAAGCATTAAGGATGCAATACTTGAAGCAACATCCCATTGTGTTAGGGAGACAAGCAAAAGCAGAAGAAGGAGGAAACCACTTTGGTTCTCAAAAACAGTAGCAGAAAAGGTCAGAGACAAAAGGTTGGCCTTCAGGAAATATAAGGGAATGCAGCGGGATGAAGATAGGGAGGCATAACAAACTTCCCTAAGGGAAGCAGGGAAGGCAGTAAGGCAGGCAAAGGCCCAAACCAAAGAAACAGTAGCACAAACAGTAGAAGAAGGGGACAAGACTTTCTATAGATACATTAGTGGAAGGAGAAAGTCCAGAAGGGTATTGCTAAGATCAAAGGGGATAAGGGGGAGTGTGTGGAGGAGGATCAAGGAAAAGCATCTATCCTAAAGAGATACTTCTGCTCAGTATTTACTGAGGAGAAGGTAGGGCAGGGCCCACAGCTGAGCACCATGGACACAGTGGGGTGGGAGGTGTGCACAAGTCCCTTCACAAAGGAAAGGGTCCCACAAGAGCCCTCTAAGCTCAGGGTGGACAAGGCAATGGGACCTGATGGCATACATCCCAGGGTACTAAAGGAGCTAACGGTGGAACTAGCAAAGCAATTATCAGAACTGTTTAGTGAGTTTCTGAGCACAGGAGGGGTTCCAGAAAACTGGAGAAGGGCTCACGTGATCCCGCTCCACAAGAGTGATAGCAGGGAGGAGGCAGGGAACTACAGACCAGTCAGTCTTACCTCAGTAGTAGGCAAGATTATGGAGGCACTCCTTATTACTCTTATTTATTTAGGAATTTGGATCAATTCATACTTGTGAGCTCACAGCTCTTTTACAAAGGTTCCACGTCAAACAGTGACAATGACAGCAATAATAAACAGTTTATATACAATACTCGAATAGTAGATAGCTAGTATACAATAAGGTTACAATGTCACTCATAGTACCAATGGTGATAGTACAGCATCAAGAGCATTCAACTAGGGTAAAGGACAGTGTTTGTATGTAGCGAAGGAGATAAAGAGGAGTGACACCTAGTGTGAGAGTCCGAGGAGGAGTCAAGGTGGGGGAGAGAGTGGGTGGCCAAAAGAAGTGGCTTTGTCTAGGAGGTTGGGAGGTAGTGATAGTAGGTTGGTTTTAAGGTTGATCCAGTGGGGAAAAAGGCATGGGAGACAGAGGATGAGACAAGGGGAAGAGTGGGAGTAAAAGGAAGAAAGGGTAAAATAAAGGGAAGGAGAGTGTGACTGAGTGGGTATTATAGGTGTTAGAGTGCTAGTGGTAGGAAAGGATAGTGCAACACCTGGAATCCATAGGAGCACAGGATCCAAGACAGCATGGGTTTACAACAAGAGGTCCTGTCAAACTAATCTCATAGATTTCTTTGACTGGGTAACCAGAGTGGTGGACCAAGGGGGTGCAGCTGATGTTGCCTACCCTGACTTCAGCAAAGCTTTCAATACTGTCCCACATAGAAGATTGATTAATAAGCTGGGTAGGCTTGGGGTGGGTCAGAAGTTGGTCATCTAGGTTGCAAACTGGTTGGTGGGCAGAATACAGAGAGTGTTAGTAAACGGTATACAGTCAGAAGAGATGCAAGTGAGTCAAAGCTACAGAACTAAAAAGTAAAGGGGAGGACAAGAGGCACTCTGGGTAATCTTGGAGACAGGGAATGGCATCACAATCCGCACGGGGTTGTATACAGACCCCTGTCTCAAGGGAGGAAACGGACAAGAAAATGATGGAGAACTTTCTCAAAATGGCTGAAAAGGGGAGATACTGTTGATGGGGGACCTGAATATGCCAGATGTTAACTGGATAACATGTACTGCAGCCACATCCAAGAGCAGGGTCATTCTCGATGCCCTGCAGGGGGCAGGCCTTAGACAGCTAGTGTTGGAACCCACTTGGGAGGGAGCAATACTAGACCTGGTACTCTCAAATGAAGAGAGGATCACAAATTTAGAAGTCAGTAGACATCTGGGAACACGTGACCACTGCACAGTGAGCTTCATAATAAGCACAACCATGGAGACAAGCCATACAAAAACAAGGATACTGGACTTTAGAAGGGCCGACTTTGGCAAAATGGGTGAATACCTGAGGAATGCACTAGCAAATGGCCAAAAAGGAGGGGAGGAAGAACAATGGAGAAAAATCAAAACTGCTATCATAGAGTAGGGTTGTCAGAACCCTCTGAAGTTCTGGGTTCTAGTTCTAGTCTAGAACTTTTGAAAAAGTTCTAGGGTTCTAATCTTTTTTAGAACTTTTTAGAACTCGAACCCTATTTTTTTATTGTGCTGCCAGTAACGAATAGTAATAAAATACATGTAAAGGAAAAACTGTTCAATATAAGGGGGAGAGAAATTATCATGTGTGACATTGATAGGAATGCAACTAGGTTTATCTATGGTTTCTTCTGTTTGCTAAAGCCAGCAACTAATACGTAACAGGCCCACCCACCCACCCATATGTTAAAAAGTTTTCCTGCTGCAGCTGCATCATAGTTCCTTAGTGAAAGAAAGAGGCACATTAGCCATTTATGTACTCAGTGATATATACTCATTGTCATGAATTATGAGAAAAAATAACTGATATTACCTAATTTCAGCTATTTGCTGCTTTCTGTTTTAAATGAGTAAATCAAGAGTTGCTATGTTTAAAAAAGCTTTTATAACAAAGTCAAGCCAAGTACTACAGCACGGCATGTGGAACTGGTGCAAAACATATTATGTCATAACGTAGTCAGGACATTTGAATAAAAAATATGCCAGTCATTGTTGCTGGCAAAAATGCATGCAGTTTTCTAGGTAATGCATACATATACCAACATTTTGTTGGCAGATTGAAGTAATACATACAACTTTCTAAGATGATGCATTTTGCAGCTGATACTTCAATAAAATCTGTATTTCAGTCACATAAATAAAAAGTGGTTTCCTCACCACATACTAAGGAACATTTAATGTAGCTGCAGCAGTTGGCATGTGATGTTTAAGGGACAGCGTCTGTCAACCCCATTATGTATCAAATTATCACTACTTGTAAAGCAAAAACACTTTATGATATGTCACATTCTGTGAAAACTGCTGATGCAGATTTTCTTTTATTTCTGATTCCTTAATTGTGCTAGGTGGCAGCAGTTTGCAATGTATTTAATAAGAATATATATTATGTGTACAATAGGTTCGGTCTGTCATCATTTTTTTCCTCACCATCCCCAGCTGATCACAAATCTGTAAATGAAAGAACTAAAACAACACCCACCTTTCACCCCATCACCCATTCCACTTTTCTTCCACCACCCTCATCTGTGCAGTAGCACCCATGCCCACCCTACACCCATGTTAAAACCAACCCACAACCCTCACCCATGTACTAGCATCCATTTTCGTTTATGGCTAACATTTCTGTAATTGAAAAATAATAAACAGCTACCAATTAGAACTCATTGTTTTGTCCTCTTTAAAATTGAAAAATAGACCATCTCCTGTCCCAGCCCATACTGATGCACCACAAAGTCACAGAAGGTAAATCAAAAATATATGTTTGCACTTTAACTATAAATAATATGATACAGAAAGGATTGACGTGACAGTGTCCCTTTATGCCAAATTTGGGCCTGTTCCCACTGATGTTAAAATTGCCCTGTATATAAAACTTGTTGACTTTAGTTTAGACCCTAGCTACAAAGCAGTTTGCCATGAAATGATGAAAGTTTGGGGTATATAGTCCAAGGTAGTAGATCGAGAAAGGAGAGAGACGACAACCAAAGTTATCACAGTCTGTAAAAGTTTCCTTTTTGGTGCAGAGAGACTCCGTCCCACACAGTATTTACCAGCCACCACCATCTGAGTTGTCATCACCATCAACATCCACAACATCAGTCACTTCAGGATCAGTTTGTATACTCTTGTAGGGATCACGAAAATCTTGACTTATTAACTTTAATAAAAGTTAACGTGTGTACATTTTCTGGCAGCAACCTATTTCTGGTGTCTGTCAAGTATTGCCAGCTGTACTAAACATGCGTTCTGAAGAGACACTTGTTGCAGGACAACCAAGATATTTACAGGCTTCATCATACAGCTCTGTCCAAATTGACTTTTTTGATCTCCAGTATTCAAAAGGGCATGCATCAATAGGAATAGGCAGTTCTTGCAGGTAACTGTCTACCATGATGGACAGAGACCACTCAGAAGAGGAATCAGCAGAAGCTGGTATGGCAGCAATTTGGGAAAGGTTTTGCCACAGATTTAGCTTGCTACTAAGGGTTGAAGAAGTGGCAGTTGTGGAACAACTACTGTTAATGTTTGGTGACTTTTCCAGTTCTGTATCCCTTTGTGAAGATGAACCTGCATGTTGTGGTGATGACAACCTGAGGGTACTGTGCGTGTCTGTGTTTGACTCCTGTGAGTGCTGCAGCTCATCTAGCAACATACATTTGTACTGCTGTATATCATCTGTTTTTGGAACATGTATAGCCTTGAACCTGGGATCTAAGAGAGTTGCAAGGATGTAGTGTTTTGATTTCGTCATTGCAACTAATTTGTCATTGGTTTTGAAGCACTCGTTCATTCTCTTTACGAGATTCCCATGATACAGGCGACATGTTGTCTGCTTCAGATCTGTCTTTTCTATTTGTAGATTTAGAACACTAAGATGATGTGAAATGAGCATTATGAGTGGGATAACCTGACTCACAGATCGCCTTCAGAAGACATGTCCCTTGTAGCTGTCTCAAAAGGAGCTGGATACAGCACACTGTCTCCATTAATTTCCACTGCAGCACAGACAGCATAATGCCATCTCCAATAATGTAACTGGAGCAACACTCATGTACAGCTTGCTTTTGCTCCAAGAGGCGCTGCAGCATATAAAGCGTTGAGTTCCAAAGTGGAAACATTTGAATCAGCTTTGCTGGGGCAGCTTGTGTTTTGCAGTTCGGACAATGTCCGTATAGCCTTGTGCTGAATGTGAAAAGTGAGTCACAATTTTTTGCAAACAGCAATCATACCATCCACTTGTGTTTCGTTGCTGAGAAATCCCGTGACAATTAAGTGTAAGCAATGTGCAAAGCAAGAAGCATGCAGAAATCCTCCATCCTGTACTGCTTTTAAGATGTTGGCTCCATTGTCACTTACTATGAAGCCACATTTTAGACCGTGGAGAATAAACCCATTAGTCAAGGAGGTAATTTAGTTCCTGCAAGATGTTTGCAGCAGTATGACTTTGCCCAAACTTCTTTATATGCAGCAGCGCCATCTTTAGGTGTCTTTGTTTTTGAAGAAGCACAAGAAAACGTGACCCAATGGGTAAGGACATATAATCTATGTTTTTGAGTGCTGGTCCACATATCTGTTGTGACATGAATAACCCCATCCTCAGCGGTTTTAAGTGCAAGCATCACTGTAAGCTTTTAAGGCCTGATAAATGTTTGGTATTTCAACATAGGAAAAGTACCTTGAAGAGGAACATTATATGACTCTGCTAATGTCATGAGCTCCCTAAAATCCTTGTGATCTACCAAAGAGTATGGGGAAGGGCTCCAGCTAACAGTTCACCAATTGGTGAGTGATTAAGATGAAGGGTCTTTGGATGATTTCTAGTAAAGGTATTCTTCCTTTCAAATGCCTGAGACAGTGTTAGCTGTTTGCAACATGTCCCTGCTGGTTTATTATACACGTGCTTGATGGGCAGATGGGCGCGAGATGGTGGACTAGGACTTATACATTCAATGCTATCACTGGATGTGCAACTGGTACTAATAATGGTGCTGGCATTGGTGGTAACAGTGATCCTAGGGCTGGCAGTGGTTCTGCCTGCATCAAGTTCAGACAAATCAGTATCCATTTCAGATTCCTGACCCTTCTCACGTGCGGTCTGGAAGATGGAGGACATGGGTTTTGGATGATCAAGCAAAACCGAATGCTTTTTCAGATGGCGTTTAAGAGCTGCAGTGCCAAGGCATGACACAACTTTACCACGGCTTACACTCTGTTTACACAGGGAACAAATTGCTCTGCATGGATCAGTTTTACTGACAGAGAAATAATTCCACACCTCAGATGTGACAGATTTTGTTCGAGTGCTAGGAAGATAGCTAAAGACTGTTTGTGTCTTTTCACCTGTCCTAACAGAACCTGGGACATGCTCCTTGGTGCTAGAAGAGTGGGCAGAAGACTCTGATGGATTTTCATTGCTGGCTAACACAGAAGTGGTGGATTCAATGGATATGTCCTTTTCATTGCCAACAGTGCTGGATGTGTTTGCAAGTGCACTACCTGATTCATTGTCAGCAGACTTGCTCATTTCACTTTGTTGAGGAAGTAATGATTTTGCGACACAACAGTGTCGGACTGAGACAAAGAGCTACTGTCTGAGTCAGAGAGGGACTCACTGTCACTTGCATTATTGCTGCTAGTCACAGGGATCTTAACAGCATGAATGGCATAATTTATGGTGCCTCTCCGTGTGACCACAGCAGCTGTACAGGTTTTCTTAAAAGGTCCCCCTTTACCACACTTCACTGTTGCTCTTTTGCTGTTTGTTGAATTTTTATCACGTGAAACATTTTGGTTATTTCTGCTAGCACCAGGATTACCACTACCACCAACACCTGCTCCAACACCAGCACTAGATGTTTCATCTATGTTGGTGTATCTTCTATACAGACAGTAAGTACCAGTACTACCAGTATACTACGGTGAACACACCCACACCCAAACAATTCCTGTGTAACAAAGCAATGTGATCTGTGATCGCTGGCTACAACTCCAAAATTTTATTTTGGTTGTGTGACACTGTGATACCGTGGACTGAAAGTAATTGAAGAATATGACAGTTTGCAACTAAAGGATCCCAGGTTCAAGGCTTACATAATGATTGGGCTGCTGGGCATAGGCATACACATAGCAATCAAGGGGTGCACAGCAGCAGGGTGATGGGCTGACCACAGGAGATGGAGTCACATACGCAACCCAGGGAATGAGAATTATATTTCTACATTTCTGTCATGTAAGGTTAATGCCACCACACAACTGGCCACTGGGCTTCTCTCTGTAACACACAGTCTGGGTAGGGTACAGTGCAGTCAAGGGGCACACAGCAGCAGGGTGATGGGCTGACCACAGGAGACTGAGTCACATCACGCAACCAGGGAATGAGAATTATATTTCTATGTTTCTGTCATATGTAGGTTAATGCCACCACACAACTGGCTACTGGGCTTCTCTCTGTAACACACACTGGGTAGGGTACAGTGCAGTCAAAGGGTACACAGCAGCAGGGTGATGGGCTGACCACAGGAGACGGAGTCACATACATAACCAACAACTCAGGGAATGAGAATTATATTTCTACGTTTCTGTCATGTAAGGTTAATGCCACCACACAACTAGCCACTGGGCTTCTCTCTGTAACACACACACTGGGTAGGGTACAGTGCAGTCAAGGGGCACACACTGGGTTTCTCTCTGTGACACACACACTACACTGGGAAGGGTACAGATTTATCTGCCTTTTTTTGCGCCCCTTATATGCTTGTTGCTGGCAGCTGCCGAGTGTGCAGTGTGCACCACTGACTGAGCAGTGCTGCAGTTTCAAATAATCACATTTCACAAAGGTTCTTCACTTCTTCTTATTTTTTTTTATTCTCTCTCCTGAGTCCTCCTCCTGATATTGATTGATCTCGGTCTCGATCCCTCCCTATTCCCCAGTCCCTTCCCAATTCTTGATTAATCCCTCCACCTGTCCTGAACCTCCCCCTAGTCCCACTCCCACCCGATTTTGAGCCTTTTTTCAGCCTTTCTCTCGTTCTCGGTCTCACAGGAAAATGGATGATGGAATTTTAGTGGCCAGTATTGGACAAGAGTAGCGGTACGCTAACCGCTAACGTTAGTAGTACAGTTTAGCTAGGCTGCTGCTGTCTCCACTCTGATCCTCAGCAAATGGCACTCCTCCTCGAGGCACATCTGCCTAAATACCCCCACAGATCCCGCGGCTCGCGCAGCTTACTCGACCCCCACCTGACCCGTACGTACGTACGCAACTTACGCAAGCGCAAACAGACAACGTCTCGCGGTGATTCGAACCCTTTTGCGAACCTTTTAGTGTTCGAGTTCTAAGTTAGAACTCGAACACCAGGGTTCGAGGAGGGTTCGAATCTTTGAAGAACTAGTTCTGACAACCCTATCATAGAGGCAACACGCCTTTGTGTGAAACAAATAAAGAAAACAAAGCGGAGTAAAAAAACACTATGGTTCTCAAAAGAGGTGGCAGGGAAGGTTAAGGAGAAAAAGGCTGCATTCAAAAAGTATAAGGAATCACAGAAGGAGCATGACAGGGAACTGTATCAATTAAAGCAGAAAGAAGTGGGGAAGGCAGTCAGAATAGCAAAGGCCCAAACCGAGGAAAAAAACAGCCAACTCAGTTAAGAAGGGTGATAAAACCCTCTATAGGTACATTAGGGAGCATAGAAAGGTTAAGGGAGGGATAGTGAAGATAGATTAATAAAGGAGAGGGGAGGTGGGCAGAAGGAGACAGTGAAAAGGCAGAGATACTGAATGAATACTTTTGCTCAGTATTCACAAAAGAAGATGAGGAGGAGTTACCTAAACCAGACAATAGAAGCACTCTGGGTAGGGGGGTTGACATCAGTCCATTTACAGAAGAAAGAGTCCTGAAAGAACTCCTAAAACTCAAGGTGGACAAAGCAATGGGGCCTGACAGGATTCACAACAGAATCCTAAAAGAACTAAGGGAGGACCTAGTGACACCACTGACCACACTTCTTAACAAATCATGGGAGGGTGGGGTGGTACCTGAGGACTGGAGGAGGGCAGATGTGATTCCCCTTCATGAAAGTGGGAGGAAGGCAGAAGCAGAAAACTACAGACTTGTAAGTTTGACCTCAGTGGTAGGGAAAATGATGGAATCACTTCTGAAAGAAAGAATTGTTGAGTACCTAGAGGCCAGCGGGGCACAGGACCCAAAGCAGCATGGGTTTACAGCAGGAAGGTCATGTCAGACAAATCTAATTGATTTCTTTGACTGGGTGACCAAAGTAATAGACCAGGGAGGGGCTGTGGATATGGCCTACTTAGACTTTGGCAAGGCATTTGACACAGTCCCACACAAAAGACTAATAATCAAGTGAGCCAGCCTGGGAGTGGGTTCCAGGGTGGTAGCCTGGGTAGCAAACTGGCTGCACAACAGGACACAGAAGGTAATAGTGAATGGAACACATTCCAAAGAAAGAGGGGTTACTAGTGGAGTACCTCAGGGCTTAGTACTGGGTCCAGTCCTCTTTAACATCTTTATAGGTGACATTGCAGATGGTCTGGAGGGAAAGGTATGCCTCTTTGCAGATGACACAAAGATCTGTAACAGAGTTGATACACAAGGGGGGGTAGAAAGGATGAGAAGTGACTTGGCAAGGTTGGAGGAATGGTCAGACATATGGCAACTTAGAGTCAATGCAAAGAAGTGCAAAGTAATGCACCTGGGAAACAAAACCCAGGAGAGAGTACACAATAGCAGGAGATACTAACAACAACAAAAATGGAAAGGGACTTGAGGGTAGTCATATCAGATGACCTAAGGTGGGTAAGCAATGTGAGAAGTCAGTAAGGAGAGCCAGGGGGATACTGGGATGCACAGGACGGGGCATCACAAGTAGAAAAGGGGAAGTGGTTATCCCTCTGTACAGACAGTTGGTGAGAACCCATCTGGAATACTGTGTGCAGTTTTGGAGACCCCATCTACACAAGGACATAGACAGGATGGAAGCAGTCCAGAGGACGGCAACTAAAATGGTGCATGGTTTCCATCAGAAATCATATGAAGAGAGACTGAGAGAGCTTAATATGTATACCCTTGATGAAAGGAGGGACAGGGGGACATGATAGAAACTTTCAAGTACCTCAAGGGAATCAACAAAGTCCAGGAGGGTAGCATTTTTCAGAAAGATGTGTAAGAACAAGGGGGCACAATTTAAAGATGGGGGACGGCTCTTTTGCTCTTTTTTTTTATGTACTCAAATAATACAAATACTGAATACCAAATATTTGGGGCCTTGAATAGAATATTCCTCCCAAATATTCGAAATAAGGTATTTGCATGCCCCAGACCTGGCATCGCTGAAAAATGCGAATGCCGTTCTGTGGGACTTCAGCCTACTCCAGGACTGGTTGGTAAAGTGTAGGTTAGTTCTCAAGACCCCAAAAAAAACTAAATCTATGGTTTTCTCTGGGTGCGTGCAAAAAAACCCAAAAACAGAGACTGGTGCCTCCTTCCAGCTTTTATTTATTTATTTTTTGTATTATTCATTTATTAATTTTGCAGGACTGTACTTACAAAACCGTAAGAGCACAGGTTAATATCAGTACAGTAACAATAGGCATTATTTTGTACCAGACAAAGAAGTAAGACACCCCATCTGGAGTTACAACACAGGGGAGAAAACAAAGAAGACAAAAAAAAAAGTGATAGCCATAGCATGCAGCTAAGGAAGGCTAAAGGGGAATCCTGTAATCAAAGTCTTATATCCATATATATATATATATATATATATATATATATATAGTAATTGTCCATATTAGTTATTATGGTCCAATTGATTCCCCGACAGAACCCCCTACCTCAGAGGTTGCCAAGAAAGAGGAGTGGTTGGACCACGGTGGGCTCAGGGAGGGTGAGGGTGGTGGAACAGAGGCGCATCCCTCCAGTTGTGCCTCTCCACAATTCATTCGCCACTCTGGCGAAGCATGGTTCCTCTATGGGGGCACCTGCAGTGGAGACCAAGGAGGATTCTGGGAACCTCCACAATGAAGACCCACAGGAGTGTGGCTCAAAACCCCACAGGGGAAGGAAACAACTCCTGGTGGGGGACTCAGTTGTTTGGGGGGTAGAACTGGGGGAGGGAGGGGAAAGGAAGGTAAGGTGTGTGCCCGGCGCCAAGGCTTGGAGGGACAGGAAACAAATCCTCAGGATCATGGGAGCAGCGCAAGGGGGAGGGAGCTGGATGTCATTATCCTCCTAAGGATGAATGACCTGGCTGAGAATGGGACAAAAGCAGTGCAACAGCAGTTTGTGGAGTTGGGGAAGGGCCTTAGACAAGTAGCACAGATGGTAACTTTCTTGGAGGTGCTACCTGTCTATGGCATGGATGAGGCTAGGGCACTCTGCACCATGGGATTCAATGACTGGTTGAAAAGCTGATGCAGAGCTCAGGGATTTGTCTTCATTTGGGACTGGGTCTCCACCTGGAGGGATGCAGGCCTATACAGGTGTGATGGTCTGCATCTATCCTGGAGGGGAACCAGGATCCTAGGTGATAGGTTTAAATGCTTCATAGATACATAGACAGTGTCAGCAGATTCCGTGCTGGCTGCCCACAAATATTTTTAATTATAACCAAGAAGCTCCTATTCTCCCAAGTAATATATAAGAATAAAAAACAGAATCTCCTCAAACAATAAGGCAGCTTTAACTAACATCAATGGTGCTAATACATAGCTTACAGTAATAACCGTGCCACATATGTGATAGTCCAAACTTAGAACTTGTCCCAAATTGTCCAGAAAAACAAGCAAGTGACAGTACCTCATATTTCCATGGGACTGGCAGGTAAACGGTTTGCGCGGGAAGTAGAATTATCATCCTAAGTAAACAGTTGGAAAAAAAATAACTCAAGCTTCTGACAACAGTCATGAGCTAAGAACCATTAAAAAAAGATGCTGCTGTTACAGAGTCCGACTGCACTCTGCCAGAACAATCCTGACTCCCGCCACCCGACCACTGCACTCCACTTACAGTTCCAGAGACAGTTCCATGTTCAGGTTAAAGCTTCATCTGAAGAGGCCCCCTCCTCTGATGCCACTAATTCTTGTTCGATGCACTGCAGCACCTTTTCAGCATCCTTCAGGTCATGAGATTGTTACTGCCGACCCTGCCAAGACAATCGCAGGTGGGCAGGGAGCAATAGTTGATGCTGGATCTTGAATTGTCTGAGGTGGCTCCTAATGCCATCGAATGCCTTCCTCCTTTGCCAAGTACTATAGGAAAGATCTGGGAATACTTGTAGGATATCATAAACCAGTGTGGTGTGTGTGGTGTGGCGTTCAGCGCCTAAACCCTCAGTGCCGAGGGTACTGAGGTACACATAAACCATGCTGGTGGTCCAGTGAGGTACAGGTAGCAGTCAGAGAAAAGAAGGCGGCCTACAAAAAATATAAATCAACAAAAGGGGATAGGGATAAGGAAATGTACCATCTTGCATCTAGAAAAGTCACCCGGATGGTGAGGGGAGCAAAGTCCAGTAAAGAGCAGTGGCTGGCACAGGGGATACATGGAGGGGAAAAGGGGTTCTTCTGGTACATTGGGGAGCAGAGAAAAACTAAGAGCCATCTCAGCAGATTGAGATCAGAAGGAGGGTGGGTGGAAGAAGCGAGGGACCAGGCAGAGGTATTTAACGAGTACTTTGCCTCTGTGTTCACTAGGGAGGGGGATGGGATATCTACAAAGCAAGGCACGATGGGGATAGAAGCGGCAGTGAGTGGGGTCAGGGAAGCAACAGAAATGGAGCAAGAGGGAGGGAGAGGTACCCCAGGGGTGTCACATCTGGATAAGGATAAAAAGGCCAGTAAGGTAGAGGGGACAGATGATGCTATCTCTGCCAAAAGGGTGTGGTTAGCCCTCAAGGCCCTAAAGAAAGACAAATCTCCTGGGTCGGATGGCATTCATCCGAGAGTACTATGGGAATTGGCGGACATACTGGCTGCACCCCTGGCGGAGCTCTTCAACAGGTCACTTGAGACAGGGAGGATACCTAGGGATTGGCGAGAGACACACGTGGTGCCAATCCATAAAGAGGGGTTGAGGGAAGTACCAGGTTCAAGTTCAAGTTCAAGTTTATTGCAGGAAAACTCCATTGAGCAAGCTCATTCACAAGGAGGTCCTGTGACATAAACACTTAAAGTACAAACACAGATAGGTAATAACAGTATATACATGAAATGCACGTTACATGATACAGGCTGGATATACATACAAGGGTACCACATAGGGTGACCGCAGGTGGTAAACATTGATATGAGACAGGAAGCGACTTACAGGTTGCATACTGATAAATGAAACATGATGACTGGTGTGTGCAATACATATACAGTATTTTGGCAGCTAGAACAAACAACAGTCTACAACTGATATGGGGAGGAGTGATTTGATAGAGTAGCAGTGGAGGCGTAAGCAAAGATAAAGCCAGGAGTAGAAGGGAAGGGAAAGCAGTTAATATGACAAATCAATTATACCTTACCAGTGGATAAATATGGCACACATGGGAAGGAAGAGACTTAATGACAGTTACAGGTGTCTTTTATTTTGGCTGAACTTAGCGATTTGTAAAGTTTATTGAAACTGTGCTAGTTAGTTTCAGTACGGTTTGTAATTGGTTCCAAATGGAGGGAAGGGCATATGCAATATACGTTTACCAAAGGAAGTCCGCGTCCTTGGTATGTCAAGCATAATAAAGTCAGATTTTCTTACAGTATGCACTATGTGAGATACTAATAAGGAAGAGATACTGGCAATTTCTGCAGGAGCAGTTTAAGAGTCCATAGCCCAGCATGGAGCAGGCGTCTAGCAGTAAGGATGTCAACCAACAGCTGCATATAAGTGACAGTGGTGCGAGCAGTGAGGAGTTGGCAATGAACCGTAGCACGGTGATAAAGGATGTCCAGTTTACTTAGATTTGCAAGAGTGGTGGAGGAATAGATTACATTGCCATAGTCGAGGAGGGAGAAAAGTGGCCTGTACAAGCTTGTTTCGAGTTTCAAGGGAAAAAGGGTATTTCTGTAGAAGAAACCTAACCTTGCTTTTAACCTTCTAGAGACATCTTCAAGCGTGGTCACTGAAAGATAATTTATTGTCGATCCAGATACCTAGATATTTAAATTTGGTTACAACTTCCAGAGGCTCGTTTAGCGTGGTGACAATGAAGTCTTGGGCAAGGGTATTGGGGGGGCCTGAGACAGCACTGCGGGAGAATATCATCGCTTTAGTCTTCTTAGCATTGAGCAGAAGCTTTGCCTTTATTAGATTATGCTCAAGTTGTGCGAAATCCGCTTGAAGCACTCCCTTGACTTCAGATAACGATGAGCCAGAAGTATACAACACAGTATCATCTGCAAAAAAGTGCAGATTGGACGTAGATATGTTAGCATCTAAGTCATTAATGTACAGAGAAAACAAGATAGGGCCTAAAATGGATCCTTGGGGGACTCCTCTTGCAAATGGCAAGGCAGCAGAAAAAAAGCCTTCTGCCTTTACTTTTTGGAATCTTCCAGTTAGGTAGCTAGAGAACCACTGGGTGGTATGGTATGTGGCACCCAACTTTGCAAGGCAATTGACTAATAGTTTGTGATTAACAGTATCAAAAGCTTTGCTGAGGTCCAAAAAGACTGCACCAGTTACCTTCTTAGCATCTATAGCAGAGATCCAATCATTGGTTACTTTTGCTAGTGCAGTGATTGTGCTATGATTAGCCGGAAGCCAGATTGAGCTGGGTTAATGAGAGAAGGTTTCAAGTGAGATTTTAACTGAATATGGATCAGTTTTGAGAACTTTAGAAAGGATAGGCAATATGGAGATAGGCCTATAGTTGTTTACATTGCATGGGTCACCAGATTTAAACAGAGGGAGGATATGTGCTGATTTCCAGCAGGACGGCACAGTAGCAGATGTAATGGAAAGATTGAAGATGTGGAGAATTGGGGCAGTGAGATGGGCATAGCCTGACCTTAGGAAAAAGGGTTCCAAGCCATCGTCCCCTGCGCTTTTTTTGGTGTCTAAGTTAAGAAGAGAATCTTCTACTTCTTTATAAGTTATCTTGTGCAGCTGGAAGGGGCTGGGTACAGGACTAGATGTAGGGGGAGGGGTATGCTGGCTCACCACAGCACCAGCATAAGGTGACGAGTCAAAAGCTAATCCAGCTGTGGCAAAGTGGGAGTTAAGTTCCTCCAGGATTAGGGACTTGTTTTCCATAATCTTGCCACTTGCAACTATCTTTGTTACATAGATACATAGATAGTGTCGGCAGATAAGGGCCTATGGCCCACCCAGTCTGCCCATTTGAGCTTGTAAGTTCAGTTTGTTTTCCTAGAAGTCTGTTGCCCCTTACCCTGACCTCCAGAATTCCTTTATGTCTATCCCATGCATTCTTAAATCCCGTGATTGTTTCAGCCCCCACCACTTCCTCTGGCAGGGTGTTCCACTTGTCCACCACCCGTTCTGTGAAGAAATTCTTTCTCATGTTTCCTCTGAATCGTCCTCCCTCCAACTTCATCCCATGCCCTCTAGTCCTGGAACATCTTTTTCGCTTAAAAATAGTGTTTTCCTGCACCCTGTTCCTCCCTGTAAGATACTTGTATGTCTCTATCATATCCCCTCTCTCCCTCCTCTCCTCCAGGGAGTACATGTTCAGTTCCTTCAACCTGTCTTCATAGGACTTGTGATGCAATCCATGCACCATCTTTGTTGCCCTCCTCTGAACCTTCTCTACCCTGTCTATGTCCTTACGTAGGTATGGTCTCCAGAACTGTACACTGTACTCCAGGTGGGGCCTCACTAGTGTCTTGTATAGCGGAATTATGACCTCCCTTTTCCTGCTGGTGATGCCCCTGCCTATACATCCCAGCATCCTATTTGCTTTACCTGCTGCCTTGTCACACTGTTTCCCTACCTTGAGGTCATCAGAGATGACAACCCCAAGATCCTTTCCTGCTTGGTGCATGCTATATCCTCACCCCCAACTGATATATTGTGCCAGGGTTTTTGTACCCCATATGCATTATCTTGCACTTCTTTGCATTGAATTTCAACTGCCAAACCCCTGACCATTCTTCAAGTTTCTGCAGGTCGCTTCTCATTCTGTCTACACCCTCTGGTGTGTCTACTCTGTTACAGAGCTTTGTGTCATCAGCGAACAGTGAAATTCTGCCTTCTAGGTCCTGTGCAATGTCACTGATGAAGATGTTGAATAGGACCGGTCCCAGCACTGATCCCTGTGATACCCACTGGTCCTCTTCCCTCTGTGGAGTGACAGCCATTTACTACCACCCTCTGTGTCCTGCCACCCAGCCAGTTACCTACCCACCACACTACTGTCCTGCCCACACCCATATTCCCCAGTTTGTGTAATAGTCTTCTATGTGGCACAGTGTCAAGGCCTTGCTGAAGTCCAGATAGGCCATGTCCACTGCCTCCTGATCCACCTCCCTAGTCACCCAGTCAAAAATTCAACGAGGTTGGTCTGACATGACCTCCCCTGGTGAAACCATGCTGCCTTGGGTCCTGTAGTCCATTGATAACCAGATGTTCCACCAATCTCTTCTTCAGTAGTGCTTCCATGATCTTCCCACTACCGAGGTGAGGCTGACTGGTCTGTAGTTCCTGCTTCCTCTTTGTTCCCACTTTTGTATAAGGGACTACATCTGCTGTCCTCAGTCTTTGGGTACCTCCCTGTTTCCAGTGATCGGCTAAACAGGATAGCCAGAGGTTCAGCCACCACCTCTCTTAGTTCTTTAAGGACCTGGGGTGCACCCATCTGGCCCCATTGCTTTATCAACTCTTATTACTTCCAGTTCCTTCAGGACCCTTTCTCGTGTAAAGGGACTTGTGTCCATTTCTGCACCATTCTCACCCTTGTACTCCCTTCAGACCCATTACCTCCTCCTCTTCAGTAAAGACTGAGCAGAAATACCTGTTCAATATGTCAGCTTTACTGTTGTCATCCTCACACAGCCCCCATCCTCCCCTTCAGTCTCACTATCCCTCCCTTTGTCTTTCTTTTTTCACTTATGTACCTGTAAAGGTTTTGTCCCTCTACCCACTGATTTTGCAATGTGTTCTTCTGTCTGAGCTTTGGCTTCCCTTACTGACCTCCCTGCCTCCCTTTGCTTCTCCTGGTACTTCTCCCTATCCCCTTCTGCCTGTGTCTTTTTGTATTGCCTGAATGCAATCTTTTTGGCTTTCACTTTCTTTGCTACCTCTTTGGAAAACCATAATGGTCTCCCCTTCCTTTTCCTCTTACTAACCTGCTTGTTGGGACAGAGGGGGCCATGGGCCGTCCTTCTATAGCTTTGATAGTCTTCCATATTTTATGAGGGTTACCTTTAGCTTGTTCGAGAGTAGAGATATAATAGTTAGCTTTAGCAGAGCAAAGTTTTTTCACACAGTTATTCCTTGCTGTTCTAAAGGCCTGCCAAGCCGAAGATTCTTTGGAATGTCTAGCTTTAGCCCAGAGCTTATCTCGAGCTATAAGGGCTGCCTTGAGATCCGAGGTGAACCAGGGGTTGGAATTGTTCCGTACCCTTACTTTGATGAAAGGGGCATGCTTATTTATTATTGTAGTGAGTTTGTCATTAAGGATGCAAGCTGCCTTGTTGACATCTTTTGCTAGGTAAAGATCTTGCCATCTGATCATGCTCAGGTCAGATAGGAAGTTTACTGCACTGAATTTGCGAAAGGATCTTTTTGTTATAAAGATGGGTTGCGGACGGGCCTTAATTTGAGATCTTATGCAAGCAACAATTCCATGATCGCGCATGTCGTTGTGAAACACTGCCAAATGAGATATTTTGTGTGGATGGGTGGTTAGTACCACATCTAGAATGGAACTGTTGGCAGTATTTAGAGTGTTGTTCCTAGTAGGTTCACTGACTAATTGTCCAAGACCTAACTCGTCACAAAGGGATTTGAGGCCGTGTGATTTAGGTGACAGTCAGTCCATATTTAGATCTCCTAGAAATATTGTTTCAGTTTTTGCATCTACGAACATGGATTTCAAAAGATTAAGGACTTCATCACCACCAGACGGGGGTCTATAGCCACCTAGGATAGTGATACATTCCGAGGAGGGGAGATGAAGGCTCAGCGAAACTAACTCAAATTCCTTGGCTAGAGATTTGCAACTAATATTGGTGACCAAGTACTTAGATTTGGCATAGATAACCACACCCCCGCCTCTAGACTCTCTATCTGCTCTAAATGTAGCCCTGCAGTGATATTTGTTGATCAGTGTTCGTCTTTTTTAACCATGACTCAGTAATTATGATAAGGTCTGGGTTAACGTGTGCAGCCCAGGCTTGCAGCTGTACAAGTTTTTTAGGCAGGCTTAAAATGTTGACCATCATCATTTTGAGACCTGTGGCCTCAGCAAAATCGATAGGCGAGGTAAGTTGTAGGGTGGGGGGTCAGGGTTGAGCTCCACATTTCCTGAGCAGAGAAGAAGCAGAAGTATAACTTTCTTTAAGGAGCTTATAAGAATGGAGACTGCTTTTTTATTTCTTCGTGGCAACCCATATCGTGCTGCGCAAGAGGCGGCGCCACTGTAATGACAGTTGATTGTGATCAATGTAAGTGCTTGGGTAGACATAGGTGAGGACAGTAGCAAGGGGTGTAGGCTAACCGGGGAATAGGCTAAAGGGAGAGGGAGAATGACATAGTGTCTGCACGGTAGACTGTTATAACATTAGGTATTGATAAGGTACATTGAGAACTGAATTGCATTGAGGTACTTTGAATTGCACTGTATTGCTGAAAACTCTGTACCTTAGGAGCAATAAAACACAATAAGGAGCCATGGTCCCAGATTGAGAGGTCTAGTGATTTGTATTAGTGCAATATTTTCTAGGCAAAGAAATTTGCCCACCTAGGTACTCACTAAAACCTAGATGAGAAAATACAGCAGAAAGGGAACAAGAGAGCAGAGCAGCTTAGTTAGTGGCCATCCACCCTTCAGACTCAAGTCCCTTGTAGCAGAACCGGAAAGAAGTAGAATGATAATACAGGCCATATTGCCCACGAATGAATACAGTGATTTATGTAGAAGACCAAGAATCCCTCTAGTGGCAGGTCTGTATAACCTGCTAATGGAAAACTAGCCACTTAAAAAAAAAAAAAAAAAAAAAAAAGGTAACTATAGACCCATCAGTTTGACCTTGGTGGTGGGAAAATTAATGGAGAGTATACTAAAGGAACGATTGGGGGTGTACTTGGAGGAGGTGGGAGGCCTGGATAGTCGGCAACATGGGTTTGTGCCAGGTAGATCATGTCACACCAATCTTGTGGAGTTCTCACGAATGGGTAACATCAGAACTGGACAGGGGAAAGCCTGTGGATGTATTATTCTTGGACTTCAGCAAAGTTTGACTCTGTCCCCACAATGGTCTGGTGGAGAAACTGATGGGGTTAGGAGTAGGCCCTTTGATGGTCAGATGGATTGAAAACTGGCTAGTTGGGCACCCAGAGAGTAGTGGTCTGTGGGGAGCTCTCGAACCCTAGAGAGGTTGGTAGTGGGGTACCGCAGGGCTCGGTCCTGGGTCCGATCCTGTTTAATGCATACATATCGGACATCAGGGAGGGTATAGGGTGTGAAATGAGTCTCTTCGCTGATGACTCCAAGATGGGAGCAGTAGTTGAGGGAGAAGAGGGGAGGTTGGCCTTGCAAGGGGACCTGGACACCCTGGAAAGCTGGGCTCACACATGGAAATTAAATTTCAATATCACCAAGTGCAAGGTGTTGCATCTTGGGCGGGAAACCCTAAACACAGGTACACCCTGGGAGGGAAGGCGCTGGAGGCCTCAATAGGGGAAAAAGACCTAGGGGTCATGGTGGTTGCATGTATGAATAACTCTGAGCAGTGCAGGAGAGCTGCTAGCAAGGCAAACAGGATGTTAGGATGCATCGTAAGGGGGATCACCTCTAGGAGCAAGGAAGTGATTCTGCCGCTGTACAATGGACTGGTTAGACCACACCTTGATTATTGTGTACAGTACTGGAGACCACACTTGAAGAGGGACATACAGCTCCTGGAGAAGGTACAGAGGAGGGCAACTAAGATGATACGAGGGCTAGGGATTTGACTTATGAGGACAGACTTGAGGAGCTCTGCCTGTTTTCATTGAAGGAGAGGAGAGATGGGGACATGATTGAGGTCTTCAAGTACCTCAAGGGAATAAATAGGGTAAACATGGAGGGGATCTTTAGACTAAAGCAGGGAGGTATCACCAGAGGGCATGGTTTGAAGTTGGAAGGTGGAAGGGTGAGGGGAAAGGAGGAGGAGGTTTTCACTGAGAGGGTGGTGGACCCTTGGATGCACTGCCTGGCGAGCTGGTTCAGAGATCCACAGTGGAGGGCTTCAAGAGAGGGTGGGACAGACACAGAAAGTGGATGTATCAGATGATGGCCTGTCCCAGGGGGGTGGGGATGGATGATAGGGGTTTCTGGAACACAAGTGGGGGGGGGAGGGCCTCGACACCCAACTAGAGATCTGAGGTTCGAGCAGACTCGATAGACCATGAGGCCTAATCTGCTGGCAAATAGTATGTTAGTATATCCTCCCCATATTTTAGACAACGCTTCCGTCTGGCTAAGGCAAGCACTCTATGCCAATTGCCTACTCCGGTGAATACAATCATGAATCTCTGAAGAGCCACCGTGTCTGGTGCTGCCAGCCATTGGGTGATGCGATAGGCCTTTTCTATTGAAAGCGGGGGGTTATCTTCCAACAGGCCAAGGATTGTTAGTAACATGATTCTTGTGAAGCCAAGATTTTCCTCCTCTTGAGCCAACTCAGTAAGGCCCATGACCCGGACATTCCTTCCCCTAGCCTGGTTTTCCAACACCTCCAGTCTCTGCAACAATAAGGTTTTCTCCTTTAGTAGTTTGGTGGTAACATCACAAGCCTTTGTAACCGAATGCTCCATTTTCTGAATCAGCTGTTCACAGCAATCCATCCTTGTTTCAAGATCCGCCACTCTTGGCATCATGAAGTCCAATTTTTTGTCCATATTATGGATTGTCCTTACCAGCTGTTTCAGGTTCATCTGGATCATTAGTAAGGAAGTGCCCCCAGCAAGCTGGTCACTCAAGGCTGCGGCTTCCTCAGAGGACACAGGCTTCTCCTCGTGGTGCTGCTGTGCTTTTTTGGGGTGAAAAAGTCTGTAGAGGAGGCAGTGCCCCCCACCTCAATTTTCCCCCATATTGCCCTTTCTGGAGTCACCATATACACTTTTCACTGCCTTGCATTCGTATAGTTCTGCCTTAGAATATTTTTTAATATAATTTAACTAATGAATCATCAAGAGCTTAGGGAAAATGCTGCTTCCAGTAAGCTTCTCAGCAGCACCCCTTCCAGCTTTTATGACTTGGACAGCACTGCTCTCACAGCAGGTCTGTACCTAAAGCTAACAACAGTCCCTATTTTCCCAGGACAGTCCCTATTTTAGACGCGTATCCCAGTGTCCCCACAAGTTTTGCAAAATATCACTTTTGTCCTGGTTTTTGCATGCTTGTCCCAGTTTTGTCTCTTGTTTTCTGCTGACTGCTAATCCGTGAGTGACAGTTATTTCAGCACCACTGTGGTGCTGCTCTGGCTGGACAGCAGTTTGCAACTTCAACCCCTGCACCTGTGTTGCACTGCAAGCATGTCAGTAGGATCACAGTAAAGCATGTTCCTTCCTGTCAGATTAGACTGGGTAGTAGTGCAAACAAGCGGCATGTGGACATCTGCCTGCCAGCAGCTGAGAGGGACTCCAGACAGAGAAGAGACTGGCAGCAGTGAACTAAGGTACCCGAACCTGATCGGCTATAGTGAAGTGTGTGATAACATTCTGGTGTGGTGGTGGCAGTCACCAAAGCAAAGTTTCTCAGCAAATGAGGTGAATATAAGCAGGTTGGATGGGACCATCAGGAGGAGCAATACGTGCAGCTCGAATGTCTGATAGCGAGTCAACGCAGGTTTGGTCTAATGAACTTTCTGTACATCATGATTTGGAACTTGCTGCAGCAGAATGATGTATTGTTTTAATCTGGATGTTTCCTACTGATGTTACTGTGTGGCGGCATGGCCAGAGCAAACAGCCAACATTTAATTGATTGTGTGCAGCGTTGCCTGTGGCAGTGCCCGAGGGAGTGACATGGTGGGGGTGGGTCATGGTCAGGATGGACAGTCTCAGTTTTGGGCCTTGGAAAGTTGGTAGCTTTATCTGTACCTGGACTGCGCCCTAAACTTTGACTTCCATGTCAATCATATAGTATAATTTGTTCACATGAGACTAGGTTCTCTCTACAGAATAAAAATGTTCCTAGTTCCGGAAGCTAAGAGACTGCTTGTCCTTAGCCTCCTGTTCCCTTTAATTGACTATGGTTCCCTGGTCTATGCGGTTGTCCCTGCAAGAATCCTTTCCAAGGTGCGCACTGTCTACAGTAGTGTATGCTGCTTTCTCACAGGTCTGCTGTTCAGCACCCATCACTGCCATCTGTATTCTGTTGCCTCCTGCCCTTTTCTGGAGAATTGCCTGGTCCCCTAGGTCAGCTGTATTCCTTCACTAGGTGGCACTCCAGATAGCCCCATCATGCATGTCTGAGCTCTTCCAACGCTTGTCCAACTCACAGGGGACCTGCTCGTCCAACTCACAGGGGACCTGTTCCCCTGTCTGGATTTCCCTACTTGCTTCCTTTCAGGGAAGCTGCCTCTGGACATAGGGCGATAACCTACAGAGCCACTGGCCCTTACAACCACTTAACCACCCGCCTCACTGACCCTTTCTTCAGCCATAGGCTGCTCCTTCTTGTGTCTGAAAATTCGCACTGCAGCTGTATCTGTATGTCCGGAACTGTGCCTTTTGCACTTGTTAATCTTATTATTGTACTCTGTATTTGTTGTGATATAGTGCATCGTTGAATGTGATTGTGTATGGAGATACATACACTGTAAAAAACTCATTTTGCTGCAGTAGTGACATTCATACTAATGCAGAATGACTTTTGTTCTGCGTTAGTATGGACATCACAATGCAAGTGACCCCATCAGTGCTGTTGATAGTGCTAGCATTGGCTGAAGTGTCAAGTGCCTGAGCTGGCCAGCAGGAGGGTGACCGAGAAGTGCGGGTTGTGGACGGCAGAGACTGACTGCCTGAGCAAGGAAAAGTAAGCTATTGTGTTTTTTGGGGTTAGTACACTACATAGAATAGTGTATGATTGTTAGCCCAAGTACACAACATCGTTCTTCTCACACCTCATGGTTACTGTGACGTCAAAGGGACCTCTCAAGTTTTGCTGTCAAGGTCCTTGACGTCATAGTAACCACTCGGTGTAAGAATAGCGTTGTTATGTATGGGCTGCCATACACTATCCTATATGTTGTCTGCTCTGTAACCTGTACCTTTCTGTACAGCTGGTTGCTTGTGAAAAAGGGCTATGTAGCTTATCTTGCTTTCCAGTATAACAGATAAAAATGAAATGAAGGTAGCTGTTTTATATTATTACTATTGTCATTATTTTGAATTACCATGTTGCCACTCTTTTTAAAGAGCAATTGTCATGACTGTCACGATCAAGGCAGGCAAACCATATTGTGAAGTTGCCTGCCCTGGGACTTATTTTATCAGTATTTCACCTTTTGTCACTATTTTAAATAAAAGTTACAACCTCCGTAAACTCTGATTCCTAATGCCAAGTCAGCTGGTGAGTGCTGCAGCCCTGCCCCTATAAAACTGTAGTTTGATGACAGAACGTCAGGAACGGGGCTCTGGATGGCAGGCATACCCATGGGATTTAGACAAATTCTGTGAAAATAACGTCGGGCATCAAAGATACAGACTCTGTAAAGTTTCCGTACATAAGGGCAGTATTAAAGCAGAGGCAGTGCAGCATCATGGTCTCACGATGTTCCCAGTGAAGTTGCAGGGGCTCTGGAGCGCCATACTTGAAAATGTCAGGACCACTGGGGATTTCAGCAAATTTTATGAGCAGTCAGGTAAATACAAAGCTAATGCCAAGAACAACATCCAGAGCTGATAAGATCTATATATGTATAGATGGTGTGGCCCGCCTATTCTGCCCCTGTCCCCTACTTAATGCAATGCCCTGTCTTCATTGCAAGAGTACTCTTATGTCTATCCCATGCATTCTTGAATTCCCCTACTGTTTTTGCCCCCATCACCTCTGCAGGGACACTGTTCCAAGCATCCACTACCCTTTCTGTGAAAAAGTACTTCCTCAAGTTGCCCGAGCCTACTCCCTTTAGCCTCGTATCACACCCCCTTGTTCTTGCACACCTTCTTTTCTGAAAGATGCTAACCTCATGTACCTTTCTTATACCCCTTAGATATCGGAATGTTTCTGTCATATCCTCTCTCTCTCTCCCCCTCCTCTCTTTTCCAGAGAATACATATTGAGGTCCTCTAGTCTTTTCTCATATGACTTTTGGCATAGTCCTTGCACCATTTTTGTTGCCCTTCTCTGGACTGCCTCTATTTTGTCTATGTCCTTCTGGAGATTCGGCCTCCAGAACTGGACACAGTACTCCAAATGAGGTCTCACTCATGATCTGTACAGTGGCATAACCACCTCCTTTTTTCTGCTAGTGATACCACTCCCTATCCTCCCTAGCATCCCACTGGCTCTCCCCACAACCTTCTCACATTGTTTGGTTACATTTAGGTCATCAGTTATGATCACTCCCAGGTCCCTTTCTTGATTGGCGGTAGTTAATACCTCTCCCCCCCATCTTGTATTCCTTCATTGGATTTATGTGCCCCAAATGCATGATTTTGCACTTATTTGGGTTGAATCTAAGCTGCCTCACTCTCGATCACTCCTCAAGCGTGTTTAGCTCCTTTCTCATTTTTTCCACCCCCCAGAGTGTCAACTCTGTCACAGATCTTGGTGTCGTCTGCAAAGAAGCATACATTCTCCTCCAGACCCTCTACAATGTAGCTTATGAAGTCATTAAAGAGGACTGGCCCCAGCACAGATCCCTGTGGCACCATACTGGTCACCCCTTCTCCTCGGATTGAACGCCATTTACCATCACTCTCTGTGTCCTGTCACTCAACCATATTCTGACCCAGTTTACCACCTTGGGGCCTACTCCCAGGCTACCTAACTTATTTATTAACCTCCAATGTGGGACAGTGTCGAAGGCCTTGCTGAAATCTAGGTAGGCCACATACCTCCTTGATCTACTTCCCTGGTCATTCAGTCAAAAAAATCTATCAGATTTGTTTGACAAGACCTTCCTGCTGTGAATCCATGCTGCCTTGGATCCAGTGCTTCGCTTGATTCAAGAAATATCACAATCCTTTCCTTTAGCAGTGACTCCATTAATTTCCCCACCATCGAGGTCAGGCTGACTGGCCTGTAGTTACCAGCCTCCTCCCTGTTCCCAATTTTGTGGAGAGGGGTTACATTTGCCCTTCTCTAGTCCCCTGGAACCACTCCTGTCTCTATCAGTTTTTGTTGGATAGGGCTGTTAGTGGTGCTGCCAGCATTTCTGTAAGTTCTTTTAATATTCTGAGATGTATTCCATCCGGCCCTATAGCCTTGTCCCCTTTCAGACTCTCTAGTTCCTTTAGGACTGTTTCCTCCATAAATGGGCTGGTGTCCACCTCTCTCCCATTGGTGCTCCTATCTCCCAATAGTGGTCCTTCCCCTTCCCCTTCTTCTGTGAATACTAAACAAAAATATTTGTTAAGGATTGTTGCTTTTTCTAGGTCCCCCTCTGCACACCCTCTCCCTCCCTTTTTAACCTCGCCATCCCACCCCTGGTCTTCTTTCTTTCCCTAATATAGCTGAAAAAGGTCTTGTATACTTTCTTAATTGCCTGGGCTGTTTTTTCCTCTGTTTGTGCCTTTGCACTCCTGACTGCCTTCCCTGCCTCCCTCTGCTTTTCCAGATACAATTCTCTTTCTTCCTCCCTCTGTGTTTCCTTGTAGCTCCTGAAAGCTCGCCTTTTCTCTCTTACCTTCCCGCCTCATCCTTTGAGAACCATAGTGTGTTTTCTTTCTCTTTGTTTTGCTTAGTTGCCTAACACAAAGGTTTGTTGCCTCTGCTATGGCTCCTTTAAAGTTAGCCCATAGTTCTCTACATCCCCCCCTTCTTCTTCCCCTACCAGGGCTTCCTTGAGACATCCCCCCAATTTTGCAAAGTCAACCTGTCTGAAATCCAGGACCCTTGCTTTCATGTGGTTTGACTCCTCCACTGTTCTCACATTGAACCACACCGTACGATGATAACTGGACCCCAGGTGGCTACCCACCATTGCATCTGTGACTCTGTCCCCATTGATGAATACCAGGTCCAATACTACTCCTTTTCTGGCGGGTTCTGCCACAAGCTGCTTGAGGCATGCCCCCTGCAGGGCATCCAGGATGCCTCTGCTCCTGGCTGTGGCTGCAGCCTGGGTGCTCCAATCCACATCAGGCAAACTGAAGTCTCCCACCAGCAGCACATCACCTTTTGCTGTCATTTTGTGGATGGCTTCCACTAGTACCCCGTACATGTCCTCCCCTTGTGCTGGATGTCTGTAGATCATGCCAGTGCGAACAGCAGTGCCATTTCCTGTCTCCAGGGTGACCCACAGTGTTTCCACTCCCTCCTGCATTCCCTGAACTTCAGTTGCTTTAATTCCCTCCCTGTCGTAGATAGGCACCCCATCCACCCTTTTTTCTCACCCCGTCTTTTCTAAATAGAGTGTAACCTAGTATGATTATACCCCATTCATGGTTCTCCATGTACCATGTCTCAGTAACAGTAACAATGTCCAGGTCAGCCTCTGCCATCAAGACCACTAGGTCCGGGATTTTATTTCCCTGACTGTGCAGGGCATTCGTGCACATGGGCCTTCCAAGTTTTGCAACCTTCCCTTCTAGTAGTTCTACTCCTATCCCCATGTCTTCCCTCCCTTCCCCTCCTGTTTTTACTCACATTCTTCCTTATCTTTGCCATTCTACCAATCTCGGTTTTAGGTTTTAGTGTCAATTTCCCAACCCAAGGGTCCTCCCTACTTACTGCTTCATCCTGTGGGGAGAGTTATCTTCTTCTGGCCTACTTTTGTCTCCCTACCTTGGCTAGTTTAAATGCTTGCCAATGAGGTATTTAAACTTCTCACTGAGGATCTTGGTTCCCCACCTCCTGGATAGATGCAGTTCATTCCATTTGTATATGCCTGCATCCCTCCAGGTGGCACCCCAGTCCCCAATGAAGATGAAGCCCTCTGCTCTGCACCAGTCCTTCAACAATGTGTTGAATATCATGGTGCAGAATTGACTGGTAGTGCCTCTGAAAAGGTTACAGTGCATGCCACTTGTCTAAGACCCCTCCCCAGCTCCCTGAAGTCCTCCTGTGCTATTCTAACCTCGTCACCAGCCAGAGCATTCGTCCCCAGGTGGACAATGATGTCTAGCCCTCCCTCCCGTCCTGCTGCCCCAGCAATCCTCTGAATGCACACTCCATCCCTCCAAGCTGTGGCACCGAGTAGGCACTTAACCTCCCTCTCTCCCACTCCATCTGTTCCCAAGTCTACCCCCCCCAACAACAGAATCCCCCACCAGGAGTTGCTTCCTTCTTCTCTGGTGTCCTCTGCCCCCCCCAGGGTCTCCACCATGGACAACCCCCACATCCTCCTTGGTCTCCACCCTGGGTGCCTCTTTGGGACAGTCCCACTCTGCCAGCGCAGCTTAGGAGTTGTGGAGTGGAACTATAGGAGGGATATGCCTCTGCCCCACCGCTATCACCCATCCTGAGCCCACCGTAGTCCAGCCAATCCTCAGTCTAGGCAAACTTTGAGGCAGCGGGGGTGGACTCGGTGGTCTCTGTACAAAGGAGGAGGTCCCCCGAATCCTGGCTAACTCAGCCTGGAGACAAGCAACCTCCTCCCTCAGCTCAGAGATGTGCCTGCAGATGGGATAGCACCACATCCTCCAGAACGTCTCCTGGATGACTGCCACCCCACAGCCACTGCACTGCACCACTCCCATCATGTCTTATTTGTGGCCCTTCTCCTGTCACTTTGTATGCTTACTCTCTCCTCCCTCTGTTTTTTCCCCCTATTTTCCTACTGCCTTTGTGCCCTTACAGCTCCTGCCCTTCCTGTTTTGGGACAGGCAGTTCCTGTATTCCTCTGTAGTCTCCTTCTTCCTTGCTCAGAGTTAGACCTCCAGCAGCTGGAGGGAGGGAGAGCTAGTCTTTTCCTTCAAGGATGGTGAGTCATATGTGTCATGGTGATCACTCCCTTCCTGCTCCCAAGCAGGAAGTTCCTGTTGTCAGTCAAATTCAGTGCCTATAAAAGTGGCACTGGCTAAGGGTGGGAGAGTAGAGGGGTGGGTGGGAGGCCAGTATTGTCTAGTAGTAAAGTTCTAGCTCCTTAGTCAACTACCTCCTTGGCCTCACTCTGAAAGCAAGATTGCTGTCTGCCAAAAGCTAACTAGAGAAGTTTAAATGGAGACATCTGGTTTATTTGTGCCTAAGCCACACCTCCCAATTTACAGCTGTCCTCCTCACCTAGCTAACTGCAAAGATGATAACAGTTCCCTTCCCCCAACACACATGTCGAGTCTTTTTATCTATTTTTTTAACCTCTGTGAGGAAAAGTACTATCTATGGATTATTTTGAATTGGGTAAGTCTCCCATTGACTTCCCTAATGCATTTATTATGATTTTTCCATGTTTTCCCAAGAGTGATTTGAGATATTCAGGTTAAAGTCCTATTCCCATGCAATTTTGGCAGCTAAAGTAAGTGACATATCACAGTCTGAAATTATTTTTTATAGTAAACTTGATCCTTTTCTTAAATGAGCTAATCTCAGAATCTGGTTCCATTTAGATTCTGCTAAGAAGACATAGGATGATTGCTTGAGATAGTATTTAATTTTATCATGTAGTTGAAGGAACAACCGGAAGTGAAGACTAGGGATGTGGTATTTTTTCCTGAGATCAGTGAAGGACAGCATTCTTTAGCATTTGTATCCAAAAGGTTGTTAGGTCGAGATACTGTATTCCAGCTTTATGCCAACCTATGTCTTTGAATTGTCTTCCATTATATGTGAATCTAAGATTATTCCAAATTGGGGTTAGCTCACATGGAATTTGACCAAGTAGTAGTTTTTTAATTAAGCATTTGAATAACCAGACTGTCAAGTATAAGGTTGGATGAGTTTTAAAGTAGGTGGGGAGCGGCTAAATGAAAAAATCCATTAGTGAACGTAGTTTGACTAGTTCTTGTTCTGTATGTAGCCACAGTGGATGAGAAAGTCTGCTACCCTTGTTGAACCAGAGTGCTAGTTGTTTTAACAAAAATGCCCAATGGTAGCCCTGCCACAAAGGGTAATTAAAATCTCCTACTTTCCATGGTGCTCTTAGTTTTTGAATACTTAATTGGGGGGGGGGGAGTCTGTCCCACAAAAACTTAGTAAATATTGTCTCAAACTTTTTATACCAATCATTATTAAATTGTAGTGGATAATTGTTAAGTATGAAAATAATTTAGGTTCAAGAATATTTTTTTTTTACTGAGTTGATCTTTCCGCAAAATGAATGAATCAGTTTAGACCATTTCTCCAAATCTTGTTGTAGTTTATTAATTAGTAAGCTGAGATTGTAGTGGACAATTTTGAGTATAGAATTGAAAATATGAATACCTAGATACAGAATTTCTTTATATCACCATGGAAAATTAAAGGTATTAGAGAATTTTTCTTGTTTGTGCTTGGAATAGTTAAGCATTATTCCCTTCAATTTCTCCCAGTTGATGCATAGTCCTGAAATTAAGCTGAATTTGTCTAATAATGGATTTAGGAAAGAGACCAAGGCAACAATGTTATTTTCTATTAGTTTTAGTAATGGTTCCATTGCAAGAATGAAAAGAAAAGATGAAAATGGGCAGCCCTGGTGTGTGCCTCTATGCAGTTGGAAAGGTTTGGAAATTAATCCATTAGTAATTAGAGCTGATTTTGGGAAGGTGTAAACAGTTGACACCCATTGTTTAAATATGAGACCAAAATTGTAAAAGCCCAGGACATTTTGTGAATAGGATCAGACTAGCAAGTCAAATGCCTTTCCAGTATCTAGAGACAAAACAATTGAAGGTGTTATTTTATTTCTGGCTGTCCATATGACAGAAAAAGTCCACGCAGGTTATATGATGTGTGCCATCCTCTAACAAACCCAACTTGTTCTTTGCTTATAAGATTCTGTATCATGTTTGTTAACCTGTTTGCTAGTGTCTTAGTTAATGTTTTGCAATCAAAATTTAAGAGGGATATGAGACGGTAACTTGCAGGATCCAAAGGGTCTCTATTTTTCTTTGCTATCAGGCATACAGTATATATGTATCATTAAGTGTACCTGAAATTTTCCCTTGTTGTAGAATTTCTTGATACAATTTACATAGGTAATCTGTAATAACTGGATTATTATTTTTATAGAATTCACTGGAAAAAAACATCAAGTCCTGGGGTTTTCTGGGAGCATACTGATTGAATTACTTGATTGACCTTTGTTTTGGAAATAGGTTTGTCTAGTGCCTCTTTTTCCAACTCTTATAACCTAGGTGGATTAGTAGTTTGTAAGGAATCTTGAAGGTCCGAATTACAATGGGGGCCCAGGGATTTATATAAAATTTGTATAATATTCTTGAAAGCATTCATTGATTTCTTATAAGTAACTGTATGTGTGATGGTCTTATTTTGTTTGCGAATTCCATAGATCATATTTTGATTTTGTTGTTTCTTTAAACAGAAGGCAAGGAGTTTCCCTTGTTTCTCTCCTGATTCCCAGTAACATAGAAACATAGAAACATATAATTTGACGGCAGATAAGGACCACTTGGCCCAACCAGTCTGTCCATTTCCCTACATACTGGATAAGCTGCAGATCCTAGTTAACCAGCAGCCTACTTCTTCCTACCCCACCCCCTAGAATTGCCTTATGACTGTCCCATGCATGCTTGAATTCCACCACTGTTTTTGACTCCACAACCTCCCCCGGAAGGCCGTTCCATGCATCCACAACCCTCTCTGTGAAAAAATATTTCCTTGAATTACCTCTGAGCCGCCCCCCCCATCTTCAAATTGTGCTCTCTTGTTCTTGCACACCTCTTTTTTTGAAAGATGCTACCCTCTTGGACTTTGTTGATTCCCTTGAGGTACTTGAAACTTTCTATCATGTCCCTCCTCTCCCTCCTTTCCTCGAGGCTATACATATTAAGCTCCTTTAGTCTCTCTTCATATGTCTTCCGGTGCAGACCCTGCACCATTTTAGTTGCCCTCCTCTGGACAGCTTCCATCCTGTCTATGTCTTTGCGGAAGTACGAAAAAGAACAAATTCTGCTTTACTAGAATTGATCTTATTGACTTCGAATTTAAGTTTAGTAAGCTGATAAATTAGGTCTTGATTTTTTGAGGGGTCTTGTTTCATTTTTTACTCTAATTGTTTAATTTGTTGAGCAGACTAGGTGGGCTGTATCAGGTCCTTATCTGCTGACAGATTCTATATTTCTTTGTTTCTTTATTTTCTCGGTCTTTTTGTTCTTGTTTCTTTTTATTAGATGCAAATCTTATAATATTTCCCCTAATATATGCTTTGTATGCACCCCAGAGTGTTTGACAGGAAGTTTCATTGTTATCATTAAGTTAAAAGAACAAAGAAGTCTCCTTACTAAGCCAGTCTCTAAAGTTATGGTCCTGAATTAGGGAGGTGATAAATTGCCATCTAAATTGTTTTTGCCTGGAGGTTTCAAGTAAGCATTAAGTTTTAAGTAAAGCATGGCCGAAATTATCATAGAGTCATATTTAATTTCAGATACCATGTTACAAAGGTTAAGAGACACAAATAAATAATCTGTTCTACTAAATGTGTTATGGCATGTGGAGAAAAAGGAATAGTCCTTATCTTGTGAATGAACCAGTCTCCATACATCTAATCTAAGTCTTTTACTGTTTCCTGAAAGCATTTATTGGGCAGAGGGAGTCTACTAGTTTTACAGGTACTGTATATGCCCTATCTAGCAAAGGCTATATGATCTCATTGAAATCTCCTCCTAAAATTATTTCAGAGTCTTTAAAAGTGGATCTATGATGCCGGTTCAACAACACTTTTGTTGACTGGCATCACATCGACAGGATTTATGTTGACTGCAAATTGCAGTAGACGTAAACCCCAAATGTCTCCCAGTCTACCCGAACCAGAGTCCCCCACACCCTCCATACTAAAGATTCTCAACTCCGAATTGGAATTGACTTGGGGAGAGGGTGCAGGACCGGGAGTCAGTGTGCCCCTGTCTCAGGCACACCAACATGGCGATCTGATGGCAAACTGTAGATTTTGTCGACAGTGACATAGGTCGCTGTGTCGGTGTCGCTGTCGGGGGGCATACCTTTAGAAGTAATCAGTGTGGAAAACAGATTCTAGAAGAAGGTTGATTTCTCTGAATTAGAGGCACAGCTGTTGCACAGTGCAATGTTTTTTGCCATATAGGGTGCCTGCAAGGATTTAAAATCTACATTCTTTATCTGTCAAGTGTTTAGTTTTAACAAAAGGAATCTCTTTTTTGATTAGAATAACTAGACCTCTTTTCTTAGAGGAGAAACAGTCATGCTCCACTTGGGCTACCCACTGCCTATGCAGTTTTTCTGCCTCTTCAGGTAACAAATGCATTTCCTGCAGGAAACCTATGTCAGTTTTATGTTTCTTTTTTAAGATAATTTAGAACCTTTTTTCTCTTTATTGGGGAACCAAGCCCATTAATGTTCCATGTCAGTATGTTCTGGGCAGACATCCTAACTTCTACGTTTAATAAGAAAGTTACACATCAAACTTGAGATCCAAAATACTAGAGCTATAACCAAAGGTTGGGATAATCAAATAGAAATAAAATAATTTTATAGCAGAGTTATATGAATTACTCTAACAGGTATTTAAGCTGTAAAGATTTAAACAATAACAAAAGTAATTCAGAGTTTCACACTATAAGTATACTTTAAAGAGCTATGGTCTTCTATGCTATATAAAACTAAACTATTCTAAGCTATGCTATTAAACAGTAAACCATTAATAGAAAATAAAAGGTGATGAAAGGTGATATTTAATAGATGATAAAATATATGAAAATTTTAACTTCTAGGAATAAGAACCGCAAGTACTGAATATGCACCGAGACTAACCCAAGGTGCCACCTTTGGCTCTGTGTCAGACCAAAGTCAAACAACTACCAATGCCATTAACAATTTATTAATTAATTAGTTAAAGATGTGAAACCAGCTGTGAATCCTGTAAGTATAATTTAGGGGGAGTGACCAAAATAGGTTTGACAGTATCCCTTAGTTCTGCTGGGCATGACCTAGAGGCAATGAAAAGAAACAAGAGCACTGATGAAAAGTGTGATTAAAAAAAAAAGTAGGTAATCACTTGAGTTTAACAGTGTTGTCCATTAAAACTAGATTCAGCTGTAATATTTTAAAGAAAATAACCAATTGAAATAATATTAGCTTAAGTTTCCACATAACCCACTCTGGGTTTATATTTAATAGCTTTGTCTTTCCTGGACGTCAGGGTGAGTCATCCCAGCTCAATGGAGAAAATGGTTCCACCCTCAGAACGCACCCATCCGAGTGTACCCATCATTAGGGTGCCAGGATTTAAATTCACTGATTGCATTACATGCAGGGGGCTGTGCACCCATGCCCTCATAACTAAATGTTCCAACTCCAAGGGGGCAGACCTCGGGGAGGCAAATTTGGCAGTTTGGCACCCTAATGACGGGCACACTCAGATGGGCATACAGATGTCTGACAGTGGGAGAAAGCACCCCTGCACCTAAAATTACTATGATGAAGCAGCACTAGCACCACTTATGATGTCCAGATAGTAATAGATTATAAAAACTTAAAGTATTTGTCCTTGTCTTAGGGACTGACTGTGGGCCATTTAAGAAGTGTTCTGGGCAAACCATCCCAACTCCTTGGCATTAACACCCCTGCCTGTACCTCCTAAACTCAGCTTAGTATGTAATTTCTGGCCTCACATTTGTTGATTAGATAGATCATACTATGTATCCACTTATACAGTATAAAAAGAGAAAACACATAGGTAGTAGAATGGAGAGGCAGTGGAAAAAAAGCCATACTGTGTAGGACCAATAGAATAGAATGAAACTCCAAGCAATGTCATTATGGAGAGAGCGCTTGGAAATTACATATGCATAGCTCACTATGAAGAATGTATTAGAGGAAATGTTAGCCTGAATACCAAATGCCCCAGAAGACAAAAGGGTGCGCAGCTATCAGGATTAACTCATTCCAGCCTGGATACACATGCAGGCGGTGTCTGAAAGCATAGGCACTCATGCCAATAATGACTGTAGATGCACTCAACTGACTTTCACTCAGGCCTGGAAACATCTGAGGAAGTCAGCAGTTTTTACGTAAATATTAAACAAACCAAACTGCTTAGAATTGATTGCATAGCACTGTTATAAAGGTAACTTTGTGCTGAACAACTTTGCCACTGATACTTTGTGTCTATCGGGTATACTTTAGGAGTTATTCACATTTGTTTAAGGTATGGTTTGCATGGCTAAGATTTGTCTCTTAAGCCTCACCTAAACACCTTGAATAAATCCAAAAATAAAACCACAGTTTTTTGGTATTTCAACTAGTATAAAATTAAAACCAAATTGATTACAATTGATTGCATAGCACTGCTGGAAAGGTAATTTTGTGCTAAACAACTTTGCCATTGATACTTTCTGTCGCTCATGTATACTTTAGGAGTTTTGCACACATGTATACTTTAGGAGTTTTGCACATTGGTTTATGGTATGGTGTGCATGGCTGACATGTATCTCTCAAGCCTCACCAAAGCACCTTGAATAAAACAAACAAAAAAAAAACACAGTTGTTTTCAATTCACTTTTTATTTAACCAGGAATGCACCGTTGAGCGAACTCATTTACAAAGTGGTCCTGGGTGGACATAACACAAGTAATACAAGACATTCATGACAAGTTGTACATCTTACAAAACCAAGGCATATTGAGATAGCTTAGAAAACACAATCATACTTTTGCAGCACCAGGGTATGTTAAGATAGCAAAAGGAAGGCATACATAACAGTTGTCAAGACCATAAGCACACAAATGGGGAAATGGATGGGGGGATAATACATAGATGGCACAGTGCAGGGGTAGGAATCACACTGGGGAGGGCCACTGTAAGGCTAGGGGGAAGGTTGGGTAGGGAATGTGAAGAAAAACAGGGAAGAGGAATCAGGGCTGCCAGGTGGGGGTGGGATTTAGTGCTGAGTACTAGCAGACTGCTGCAAGGATGGTCAAGTGTTAGAGGGAATAAGCTAGGAGATACTAGTGGTAGGATGCATTAGGAGAAGCACTTACATATATCTGCAAGTGACTGCTGCAAGAGGGTATTGAAAGTGTGCAATCCCACCATTTTTGTGAGTTTTAGTGTTTTCTGAATGGGGTATTTCAGCTAGTATAAAATAAAAACAGAATTGATTACAATTGATCGCATAGCACCATTGGAAAAGTAATTTTGTGCTGAACAACTTTGCCACTCATACTTTGTGTGTAGCACATACGGTTCAAGAGGAATTCGCATTTGTTTGTGGCATGCTGATTATGGCTTGATTTTGCTTAGAAAGGCCCAAGATGCAGTGTTAAGAGTATACAGGACACAAGTGGTGGAACTCTCAAAGAGCTCTTGTGTGACTCAGTTAAGAGCGTTTTCATCCATCTGTTTGGTGGCAGCAGAAAATCAGAAATTTGGATCAGTAAGAACAGCAGTACTGATGTCTACCTAGATCTGAAACGGCACTGAAAAGATAAGATAAATAACAACATGCAAATCAAACGCTAGCATATGAAGACGGATAGCACGGACTTCTGGTGACGTCACTGTGATGTAAACTGCTTGCTCTAGAAACATAGACTTTGACGGCAGATAAGGACCGCTTGGCCCACCTAGTCTGCCCATTTCCCTACCTAGAGGATAAGCTGCAGATCCTATTTAACCAACAGCCTATTTCTTCCTAACCCCCACAAAAACTGCCTTATGTCTGTCCCATGCATTCTTGAATTCTCCCACAGTTTTAGACCCCACAACCTCCTCAGGAAGGCTGTTCCATGCGTCCACCACCCTCTCTGTGAAAAAATACTTCCTCACATTGCCCTGAGCCGTCCACCCTCTATCTTCAAATTGTGTCCCCTTGTTCTTGAACATCTCTTTTTCTTAAAGATGCTACCCTCTTGGACTTTGTTGATTCCACTGAGGTACTTAAACATTTCTATCATGTCCCCCCTCTCCCTCCTTTCATCAAGGGTATACATATTAAGCTCCTTTAGCCCCTCCTCGTATGGCTTCTCTTGCAGACCCTGCACCATTTTAGTTGCCCTCCTCTGAACTGCCTCCATCCTGTCTATGTCCTTGCGGAGAGGGGGTCTCCAGAACTGGACGCAGTACTCCAGATGGGGTCTCACCAACTGTTTGTACAGGGGGATAACAACTTCCTGTTTTCTGCTGGTGATGCCTCTCCCTATACATCCCAATATCCCCCCAGCCTCCTTGTGAATGAGCTTGCTCAATGGAGTTTTCCTGCAATAAACTTGAACTTGAACAGCCCTCCCTACCGCCTTCTCACATTGCTTGCCAACCTTAAGGTCATCTGATATGATTACCCCCAGGTCCGTTTCCTTTTTTGTTGTTGTTACTACCTCCCCCCATTGTGTAATCTTCCCCTGGGTTTTTGTTTCCCAGGTGCATTATTTTGCACTTCATTGCATTGAATCTAAGCTGCCATACTTCTGACCATTCCTCCAACCTTGCCAAGTCCATTCTCATCCTTTTCACGCCTCATTGTGTATCAGCCCTATTGCAGATCTTTGTGTCATCTGCAAAGAGGCATACTTTTCCTTCCCAGTCCCTCTGCAGTGTCACTTATAAAGACATTAAAAAGGACTGGACCCAGTACTGAACCCTGCGGTACCCCACTAGTAACCCCTCTTTCTCTCTCTGTGAGCTCTGAAGTCTCCTCTCATAATCTGTTGGAATCCTCCCATTAGAAAGTGATCTTTGGCTCTAAAAATAAGTTTTTGTAAAACATCGATGCCTCTGAAACATAATAGGAGCCAAAGTGCAAAATCCGGACCGCCCAATGCCAAAATGAAACAACTCTTGCTGGACACAGATGTGGAAGGCTTCATAGCCTGCTGTCAGAGGCCTCGCGTGGAATCGGAGTCTTCCTCAGACTTGCTGGGAGAGGAGGACCTACATAACAGAAAAACGGGCAGAATTCTAAAAAAAAAATGTTAGTCTCTGTTCAAAAGATCGAATCATCGATGGCTGACCTGAGACACAATATTTGGCAATTAGATAAGAAAGTATCCAATAATACCACCAAAGTTTTTATGGTTGCCGAAGTGGACTCCTCAGACAGACTTCTCCTATATCTGTTGCAACAGGAATGGCACTCAAAAGTGAGGATGGAAGATTTAGAGAACAGAGTCCATCGCAACAATTTTCCGGTGCATCAAGTGTCCGAAGTAGCAGAGGAGGGATTCTCTTCGGTGGTTGACTTCATACAACGTTTTTTATGGACCACACTCTCCCTCTCATTAGACCAGCATTTAGAAATAGATAGAGCCCACCGCTCTTTGGGACCGCGACCTACGGCTCCAAATGCCCAACCACAATCGCTGGTAGTGAGAATGGTCTACTACCAGGCCAAGGATCAGATACTGCAGGAAGCCTGGAGACATAAAGACCTGAAGTTTCAAGGAGCAGCTATTTATTTCAACCACGACTTCTCTACAGTCCTACAAGCGGAAAAGCAGAGAGTTAGATGGATTATTAAAGCCATAAGAGAAAAAAAGGGTCTACGAGCACAACTGAACATTCCGGCAAAACTTAAAAATATATCTGGAAGAGGGCCCAAAGGTTTTTCCCTCACTAGTGGAAGCAGCAGCTTTGCTATGCGAATGGCAAATTCAAATACCGGACTTAGAGATGGAAAGAGTGGAATGGAAATTGCTCCAAGGCATTTGGTCAGTAGCGGGGAGAAACACGAGAAGAGGCCTGCCAGGCTCACTACCAAAAGGCCTTGTCATGGACTTAAACAAGCTGTTAAAAAACTCAGACAAGACTAATCCTTACTGGCAATCTGGTGACCCCTCCACCTCAACAGATAGAGCAGCAGCCAGCACTCAGGAAATGGAGTGAGCCACAGAGTAAATGGTACCATGTTCAAGGGACTCTTTTCTTTTCTTCACACTGAACTTTACAGCTGATAGAAAAACATACATGGTGGTCCACCAAAAGGAGGGACAAGACTAAGTATAAAAACACTGTCATATTGAATGTTGCTGTTCTATACCTAGCCATTAAGATTTATTAAGAATGATAGCTCTGGGATCGGAGGAGATGATGTAATGGCGTGATGGTGGTGGGGAGGGGGGGAAACTTCCTTTGTAACTAGGAGGTTACAATCAGTTTGATTTAAATATTAAAGTGATGGCAGTGGGCACATATGGAAACTATGAGGGGAAGGGAAAATACCGATTGGAACTTCTAAAATGGTAACCATTCTGGGCATGCTTCATGGTAAAGACCTTAAGAAGGCATAGTAAAAGGGAAGAGTTTAAGAATAGGGGGTGGATAGGAAGGGGCGATCTCATGGATCCCAACCACATGGTGGGCAGAGTTTTGGGGGAACCCCTTCCTCTTAACACTTATTTTACCTGGGCTGGAGTGGGAGCCCAGATCATGATAAAAATTAGTGACCTTCTTCATACTGAATGGGGGAAGGGGGGATTTCTACCCTCACTTTCCAGGTAACATGCCTTGTGAAAAATCTGAGGCACCTTTTGCCCATATAAAGTTTTGGACATGGGAAGATACCGCCCAGCTAAGAAGACTTGGGCTATACAAAAGTTTAACTGTCAGGCAGTGTTGCAAGTGAGCATTCTATTTGCAACTTCATTTAGTGAGTGAAAACATCTATTACTTGCTAAATCTTAACCCCGACATCAGTAAGGGGATCTAGAAAGTACAGTACTAGGCTCCAGTGCAGAGGGAGTGTGGGGGGGGAAGGTGATGGTCGTTTTTTCCCTGTCTACCTTTCACCATAACCGCTCCACTATCCAGTACTGAACCCAAACCCAGGAAGTTGGTTAATTATCAAAAGTCTTAAGCTTATACAGTAATCTGTTTATCAGTTGCACACAATGTTAGTCATGTTTATGGTTTTACAGTTCATAGTTTTATTATTATTACAAACTTTTAAATAGTGCTTGGAATGATATTTACAGTTCAAAGCTGTTGTTTTGCGAATGATGAAATTGAGGGTGAGACATAGTACTAGTTATTGGATGGAACGGGATCGTTTGTTTCTCCACAGAGAAAAAAGGATATTATCCACAGTTTAAAATGAGGGATTTCTCTGTTATTTCCTATAATGTCAAGGGAATACATTCCCCAGTAAAGTGGACACGACTGCATGGGGAACTGAAGAAATTTGGCAACAACGTTACGTATTTACAGAAAACACACTTAAATGAGGTAGAACACGGCAAGCTTAAAAGTGGGTGGGTGGATAGCGTGGAGGCAGTGGCGGTGGCCTCAGCTAATCCTAGATGAGCAGGGGTAGCTATATTGATAAAGAGGCCCTGAAATATTACCTCGGTGGAGGCAGGAATGGAGGGTAGATATATAAGAGTTTCTGGAGACATCAGAGGGGAACAAATCTATCTTATTAATGTAACTCCTAGGTGGCACTATACTATGGGCTACTACCCCTGCCTGTGGGAATAGGCATAGGTTGAGGGCCCTGAGTTCTGTGAATGGATGCCTCCCCCGGAGAAATGGTATTGGGGTAGCTTGACTGCTTTGGTATAGCCCTCTGGGATGCCATAACCACCCACCAACCCTTCTAGTGGCCTAACTAGTAATACCACAGAACACTTTGCATACACTGCATAACACTAAGAATATGCTCACACCCCTTGCACTTACCACCAGGGCTGGATCTGCTGTAATTGCCCTGGAGACCCCCTGGAAAATAAGATCAGTGATACACAATGCAAAACCTTTCCATGTGACCCAACTAAGAATATGCACACTAGCCAGATTAAACATGAGACAAATGAGCAGGTTTATTCAGGGGAAGTGAACAAGGGAGGGGCATGAATTTAGTAAAATGATAAGACACTCCGATTTACTTCAGGCTGATTCAGCATGCACTGTAAGTCCCTGATGATTAGTCTCGCAACCCTGGGTACCCAGATCTTATACAGGCTAACCTAAAGCATTGTCTGGGGTGGCCGGCATTGCAGCTGTTGTTGGGGCCCTTTAGAAAGAAAGACAGCATGTGCACATCCCAAATATTTATAATCCCGAGCCGGATGGCTTAGTCTGTTAGCAATAACCCAAAACATGCAATCAGATGGCACACAGTGATTTGTAGCTGTTGTTGCAGGGAGCTACCCTGATTTGTACACACACAACCCGGACCAGGATGTAGGACAGGCGAGATGAAGACCTCAGGGTGTTGATGCAGTGTGCTAGGGGAAGCAGGGCCTACAGAACTTATAATAAACTAGTAAGTAAATTGAAAGATTTGGAGACAGTACATAAACAAAATCAACAATCCCGTAAAATTTACAAAAAGATCTATTGGCAGTGAGGGACAAGTTAGAAAAATTAGAAAATGAAAAAGCGGAAGGGAAGTTACGTTTTTAGGCTACAAATACCAAGAAGCGGGAGGGGCTGCATCCCGCTTGCTAGTATATAGGCTATGCAAAGCACAGTCAGAGAGGACAGTCTCACATCTTATGAATAAACTTAATCCTACCCAGCCATGGACTAAACCCAAAGATATTGCCTGACAGTTTGTAGAATATTATAAACAATTATATTCTGAAGACAAAACAGGACCAGAGCTGATAGAACAAACTGAAGCCTTTTTAAATTATCTGTGTCTGCCTAAATTATCATTGGACATGATAGATACCCTAAATGCCCCTATCACTGCCCAGGAAGTAAAAATGGTTATTAAGACCCTTCCTACAGGAAAAATTCCAGGAACAGATGGTTTTAGCTCAGAATTTTTTTTAGCAGCTAAATAATATACTGGCTCCAATCTTGGCACAGGTCTTTAATGACTGTTTAAAAGAGCAACAGTTTCCACAGACATGGACAGAGGCCCTGATTACGGTCATACTGAAACCAGACAAAGCTAGAGAACTCTGAAAATTATTGTCCCGTATCGTTACTAAATCAAGACATAACAATTCTCACCAAGCTACTTTCCATTAGATTACAGAAATACATGCAATATCTGGTACATATTGACTAAACAGGATTTATCCCAAACAGGCAACTGACAGGTAATATCAGAAAGCTTTTAAATATTTTAGCGTATGGAGGGCCTACCAGTTCCACCCAATTAGCAATTTTTTTGGATGCTGAAAAGGTGTTCAATCATCTCAATTGAACATATTTAATTTCAGTATTGAAACATTTTGGTATAAAAGGTACATTTTTAGACTGGGTATCATTATGCTACAGTCAACCCAAAGCCAAAATCAGAGTGAATGGCACAATACCTGAGAACTTTCTCCTAGGACGAGGTACTACATAGGGTTGTCTCCTATCACACCTGCTATTTGCCCTGAGCCTAGAACCCCTAGCAGTAGCCATTAGAAACTCAGCCACTTGGGGGGTGCTGTGGAGCCCGAACAAGATGGATGTTTAAGCTTAGAGAAGGGAACCAAAGGCCAGTAAATCAGCAGAAATATTCGATTTACGAGTATAGAAGCTCTACTGAAATTTAAAAAAAGTGTGTTGGAATCCTCCACGAATAAAAATGGGGAATCCCCATAAAGATCGTTCACAGACAGACTTAGCAAAAAGTAAAGGAACTTCGGGAGGGCCTAGTATGAGGCTGGCATCATGTAATCCAGTACCCGAGGAACCCGGTGAAGAGATGTTGCAATCTTTGGGAGTTAAAATATTCCGACTCATCCAGTCTGTGGCAGGACTATCAGAAAAGTCTGACACCCTCGCTAATCAAGTTGTGTGTTTGGAATCAACTATGGATTCGATTAAAATAGCAACAGCAGACTCTACTAAGCGATTGGAAACCTGCAATGGGTATGGCGGCAAATTTGCTAAAAGAGAATATCCACCTTAGGCCGTGGATAGAAATGTTAGAAAACCAGGCATGGGCAACAAACATATGCTTGGTGGGGATGCCAGAGAATTGTGAAGGTGATCATCTCCCCCTTTTCCTTACAGAATGGTTCCAGCAACAGTTGGGCGAGACAGGGATGCTTAAACTGATCCCTATTCAGAAGGCCTATAATGTGACGCCTTATGGTCGCAGAGATGACGGAGAGACCCCTCACACCATTATGGTAGTTTTAGATGGGGTTGGAACAAGGGACTACCTTCTTGCCCTTGCGAGAAAAAAGGGAAAGCTGCTCCAAGATGGACAAGAGGTATGTCTTTATCCGGATTTGAGTTACGCTACACGGCAAAAGAAGAGGAGCTTTGATGGGGTGAAAGCAATCTTGAGGGAGGCAGGTATCCTGCACGGCATTCTGTTTCCTGCAAGGCTCTGGATCATTCACAATGGGAAGATCTACATCTTTAACGACTCAGCAGATGCCCTTAAGTGGTCTCAGAAAAACGTCCCAACACGCAGACAGAGGGATGATGAAGAGGATCTCGAGTCAGAGGAGGACGAATCCTGAAGAAAGGGACTTTGTATTAGTTGAGATTTAAAATGCTGGTCTGCACGGTAAGGGAGTAATGGGTATTTAGTCTGACCCCGGGTAAGTGAGTATTGCTTAACGATGTGAGAATTCAGTTCACTTTGGTTTCTGGGGTGACTACCCATTTGATCCCTGTGACAGACTAATGTTTTTGGGTTTTAATTTTGTCTATCTGGTACAAAATGACTATTTCAGAGTAGCTTTTGCTTATTTTGGAATCTTTAAAATGATACTTGGAAAAGTTAATTATTTTAAAATGCTAGCAATGTTCCCACTCTAATGCCTTAATTGGGAGTAGTTACATAGATGTAATTCAATCAGTGATAAGCATGTTTGATTTTCTCTTCCCCTAGGGGAAGGGGGATTATCCCGTGAAAATTTATTTTGAGTTGGACTTGGACTATATACATGCTGTTCTTGGACGCTAATCAAACAGCACTATCGAATTAAAACTTAAGTGTGCTTATAGTTTTACCCTCCAAAGATGTATCTAAGTAGTAAGGATAATCAAACTATTGTATTAAGAGGAGTGGTGACCTCATATGTAATGAAGAGTGTATATCCTTTACTTTGAAGTAACTGTATATTTATAATATACAATAATAAACATAAAGTTCAAAAAAAAAAAGAAACTCAGCCACTATTCAGGGATTATACAATGGAAAGAAAAAATCCTGGATTCTGATTGGTCAGTCTTGGGCTGGACCCGTGATGTTATCCTAGCACAACATCATGGGTCTAGTCTCATCATGATGGAGCTTGATCCTTTTTTGCATCTCCTCTTAAGAAACAAAAATATTTTTCCACACTAATAAAACATTCTTTAAAATTTTTTTATTATTTTATATATAACAACGAGCCATTGTATAATAGCAATAATGCCCTCCAGAGTGTGTGTCGTTTGGGATGACGTCACGCCTCAGTTGTTGGACGTACTCGGCCTGCAGCCTCATGCCCAACCACCTGAGGCGTGACATTATCCCAGCACAACACACACCCTATTGGGCATTATTGCTTAAATAGCAATGGGTTATACTGTCTGTAAAACATCCTTTTATGCAGATGATGCACTAATTTATATGGACAATCCAGACAAATCTCTCTTACCACTTATGGAACTATTAATTCTTTCTGAGAAAATCTCAGGGTTTAAAATAAACAATAAATGTGAAGTCATGCTTGTAAGAGGAGCAGTTTCCCAAACGTGGAGAGAGCACATTCCCTTCTGCTGGGTCACAGATAAGGTGAGATACCTAGGGATATGGATCCCGAAGCACCTTTCAGACTTATACAAATATAATTATACCCTCCTTTTCACACAGATTTTTTTAGATTTTAAAAAAAGGTCATGTCTTCCTCTAACCATCTCCAATAGGATAGAAACACTCAAGATGAATGTTCTACCGCAATGCCTATTTTTGTTTACTGCTCTGCCCATATCTATATCCCCCAAGGACTGGAAAAACTTAAAAAAGAAAATGTCTCCGTTCATATGGGCTGGCAAAAGACCAAGAATTAAATGGTAAGTACTACTGGAAATAAACAATCAGGAGGATGGTGTCTACCTAACCTTCCTAATTATTGCATAGCAGCTCAACTTCAGGTTTTAGTTAAGGTGAGTAACCCCAGACAGAGAGGAGGATGGTATACTCTGGAGGAGAGGGCCCATCCACGTGTTCCCCTTTGTTTTCTTCCTTGGCTAGTGTTGCCACAGGATTTGCGCTATATTCAAAAATCAATGGACTAAACATACAGGCCCAGATATTCAAAAGGGTTGCGCCATGCGCAATAGGGTTGCGCCTGCGCAAGTCCGAACTTGCTCCATTCTGCCATATTCAGCAGGAGGCAGTTGCACCACAGAAAACATGCTGAGCAATAGCGCAATGCAAATGAATGCATGCTGAACTGGAGGGGGAGGAACCATGCATAAACTGCACAGCCCGATATTCAGCAGGGCTGTGCGGGAATAATACAGCGCAACCCCAACCTCGCCTGCACAACTTTGAGCCAAAAAAATTAAGTTGAGGGCCACCCACAGGTGAGCTGCTGCATTGCAGGCGCAACACAGCAGCTGCCACCGTGGCTGGCCCCTCAACCCAGTCCCTGTGCCCCCTGCAGCCTGATCGTGGGCAGCCGACTGTAAATCCCCCACCACCCCCCACTGGCCCGATCGCGGGCATAGTTTAATCCCCTCCACCAGCCCGATCGCGGGCAGCAATGTGGCCCCCGAACATATCCCTGGTGGTCAGTGGACCGAAAAAGCCTGATCGCGGGCAGTAGTTTAAGAAACCCCCTCCTCCGCATTCATCCCTGGTGGTCCAGTGGACGAAAAGCCTGATCGCGGGCAGTGGTTGTTTAATAAACCCCCGCCTGCCGAATTCATCCCTGGTGGTCCAGTGGCACATCCCAATCGTGGGATGTATATGTTGAACAAACCCCGAACATAGCCCTGGTGGCTAGTGTCCCCACCACCCACCCACCATGAAGCCACCACCGCTCCCCCTGGCAGCCGGCGGGCGGCAGCATCCCACCCGCCTGCCACCCAGCGCCCCGCCCGACTGACTGCTCGGTGGGCTGCACCCAGTGGTGCAGAGCAAGAGCCAATGGGCGTGCAGCCCATACTGTACATGACAGACCAGATTTGTGAATGAATACATTCATTCATTCACAAAACTGGACTGTCTTGCTCGCGGTATGGAGCTGCATGCCCATTGGCTCTTGCTGGCGGCGATGCAACCGGTTGATCAATCAGTAACTGGCGATAGGTGGGATGCTGCAACCTGCCGGCTGCCAGGGAGGCGGGGTGGTGGGCTCATCGTGGGTGGGTGGGTGGGGGCACCTAGCCACCAGGGCTATGTTCGGGGTTGTTCAACATATACATCCAGCGATCGGATGTGCCACTGGACCACCAGGAATGAATACGGAGGAGGAGGGGTTTCTAAACAAGTACTGCCTACGATCGAGCTTTCGTCCACTGGACCACCAGGGATATGTCTGGGGAGGGAGCTGACACTGCTGCCCGCGATCGGGCGCTGGTGGGGATTAAACAATGCCCGCGATCAGGCCAGTGGGGGGTGGTGGTGGGGATTGTACACTGTTTCACCGCGATCGGGCTGCAGGGGGCGTCGGTCTCCTCGACGGCTGCTGCCTGGCAGGGTGCCAGGCGCAAGTCCTCGGGGATCGGCTCACCTGCATGCTAATGGCATGCAAATGGGGCCATAATCAGATGCAAATGGCCCCCATCTTGCATGAATTATGGCCTCATTTGCATGTCACCTTTTGAATATGGGGATTTTGAGCATGGCGCAATGGTACTTGTGCCACCGCAAGTTGAATGCTCCACTCTGACAACTTGCGGTGGCGCAAGTTCCACTGCACCATGCACAGTGGCTGTGGCCAGGGGGTGATATTCAAAGGAGTTGCTCAAGGGTGCAACTCCTTTGAATATCGCTCTGACACATCCTGCACAACTATTTCTGTGCAGCGTTATGTTTACAAAATAGCTCAGTTTGAATATCCAGCCCACAGTGTCAGTTTGGCTAACAGCCAGACAAATCTAGGAACTTCCCACCAGAGTCTGGAATTTTGTCCTCCTTAGATGTCTGCCTGACTTTCCTGCAGAGGAAACTGCTGTTTGTTTTGCACGATGGGAAAGGAAGGGTTTGAGATTCTTATACCAGCTGACAGAAGGAGAACTGGTAAAAGATTTATTAACCTTACAAAGGGAATTTGAAATACCCAAACAGGATTTATATAGTTATTTACAATGCTGACACTATATTCAAATGGGGCCAGGGGTACTTAACTTAACTGAACCAGTAGCAGGAGTAAAATTAGTACAGGAAAGGGGACTGCAATCTAATACAAAACATTTAATTTCATAGCTTTATTCATTAATACAGTATGGAGTGGGTATATTAGCCATACAAAACATCCAAGAAAGGTGGGAATCAGAATCTAAACAGTTTCTGGAGGAGGGAGACTGGGAGAACATATGGAGATATATGTATATATATATATATATATATATATATATATATATATATATATATATATATATATATATATATATATATATATAAACCACTACCCTGGCGGGCTGGAGAGAGTTTAGATGGAAGGTTTGTGGTAGGTACTTTATTACACCCATAATATCCAGGCACTATGGTATGCATGGCTTAGACAAATGTTGGAGAGATTGTGGACAGAAGGGAACACACTAACACATTTTTTGGAATTGTCCGCAAATACAGACCTTCTGGCATCAGATAGGCCAGATAATTCAGAAAGTACTAGAGATAGAAGAACCCTTGACCTTTCCAAATTTAGTGCTGGGACTGCCTCCAGTGACACTCTGGTTAGCAGCCACCAGATACCTGTTTTATGTTTTGACAGTGGTAGCCTTGAAAGTTATAACAGAAAACTAGCTAACCCCAAAAGAGTTAATGGTGAATCAATGGAAATTGAATGTCACTACTATTAAAAATATGGAGGTGATCACAGCCAGGCTCAGATTACAGGTGGCGAGATTTGATTCAATTCTAAATGGCTACCTTATTATACCTATCTAGAGGAAACAGAAGGATGGGCAGTTCTGGAGCAATTTCTTATTTAAATCCGTCAGAAGGATAGAACAGGGGTAACTTGAGAACAATGTGGGGAACTATATATGGAATTATATTAGACTTGGCCTAGAAAGCAATCTCATGCCTTATTAAGGCAACTTAATACGTGGGCAACTCCACCTTAAATAATAAAGTAAGCACCATATGTTTATTGTTGAAATGTTCATTTATTTATATTTTTCTTTTATTTCAACATTGTAATAAGTTAATATGCTTGAAAAATTCTTTATTTATTAGTTTAGGAATAATAATACAGCAGGATAAAGTTATAAACAAAGCATGAATGAATGGGGAAAAAGAGTTGAAAATTTTAAAAGATGGACTGACAGAGATGAAAATCAATTCCTCATTTGCAATTGGACATGAAAAGACCACAAGGGACCTGGAAAAGGGAAAAAAAAGAGAAAATGGGACTAATATGAATAAAGACTTGGTGTACCTTGGATCTGGTTGAAATATAGTATAGGGTTTTATTTAACTCCAAAAATTGATTAGCCTTTTGCTCATAAAAGTGCTAAAACATTGTGAAAATGTATAGCACTTGCCTCACTGTGTTTAACGTACATATTACTTCTAGAAAACCTATATAAATACTTTCTGTACAGTTAGCATTGTCCCAAGTAAAAAACTGCTAATCAATTATTTCAAACCCTGTAGTATAAGGTCTAAAGCTCAACTATACAGACTATTAATTTTCCAGGCTATGTCATTTATAGCTATAATAGTTACAAAGTGCTTTGTACACCTGTTGAAATTGTATGGACAGTTAGCTGCTTAATAAAATATAAGTTCAAAAACCAAAAATGAAGACCGATAGCACATTGATTTATGTTGAGAAATCTTCCATAGCCATTGTGCAAATTAACGGCAGACATTTACTATAGGAGCCTATGTGAACACTGAACAAACCTAAGATTTGATTAATGTCTTATATGGTGGGAAGTAAATTTCAAAGCATTGTACGACCAGTTAAAGTTTCTACTGCAGATGCAAACTGGACTAGCAACCGGGCTATAAATTCCCTGCCTGGAGGTGCTATTCTGACCAGCGTAACCTTCTGACAACAGCTGCTGGAGATATTATCAGAGGATGCAACGATCTTTGCTATGAGAAGTTGTCTGTTAATTAGTCTGGAGGTGTGAATTAAAATCCATACCTGAACTGTGACTCTGCAGCAAGTGTTGGTGGAGTAGACTTCCATTGGGTCTGTGTGTGCCTTCAAGGATAATGTTACTGTTATCCTTGTCAAGGTGTTTTCCAGAGGGCTTAGACGATGGTTCTAAGGGTTGGTATCTGTTTTTTGATATTGGAATTGTTTTCCTGTAGGATTTAAGTAACCAAGCCATTGACTTTGGGACCAGTTTAAACATTTCAGGGAGGGTTGGTGACATATTTGAGGTAGGCTTAGTTTGGCTATAGACTGCTGGCTGTATAGCCAGATTCTTGGCTGTTGTGAGCCTGCACATTCTGATCTATTGCTGCAAAAGTGTGAAGCTGTCCTGAGTTGTCATTCCAAGAGGGTCACAGTTGGTCAGCTCGGACGTTGTAAATGTTAACCTGTTGTGTGGAGAATGGCCAGTTTCTGTGAATAAAATCCCAAACCTCTTCAATAGTATGCAGATCATGAAATCCTCCCCCTCTCTGTACCATCAAAATAGCAGGATACTTGATGAAATATTTAAAATTTAGTGTATGTAGTGCCGCTCTGATTGGGGCAAAGAGTTTCCCTTTCTCTATGATTTCAGCGGAAAAGTCCTGAAAAATAAAGATACAATCCCTGCCCTATGTTAATACTTTCCTGTCTCTTTCTACCCTTAAAATCTCTTCCTTTATAGAGAATCATAGAAAGTTTGCAATTATGGGTCTTGGTCTCTGACCCAGTTTTGGCTTTGCAGAAAGTGCCCTGGGGCTCTTCCAGTTCCCAGGGGCCAGTTCCACTGTACGTTCTAGCCCCTCCAGCACTCCCACTGTCTTACATTTTTCCTGTGGCACCTGTTCTCTAAATTATCTATTTTCTCACTAACTTTTCCCAGTTGTCTTGCTTCCCCCTCAGTGAAATCTCCCAATTTTGTCATCGATTCTTCAATGAACGCTAAGCATTCTTCAAAAACATCCATCTGTTTTGTCACCTCCGATAACTACAGTATTTATTTTTGCATGAGTCTCTAAGGTTAAGGTCTGCAATGTCTTCCTTAATGGAAGTTAACATATCTTCAATAAAGGAAATATCATTTTTCTTGGCTTTACCTGAGGCAGATTGTTTGTCAGGCGAGTTTGAAATCGCCCCTCTGTGACAGCTACTGTGCGCTGAAGTTGGTTTACTGTTGCTGGGTGCCATCCTCTGGTATGAACGGCCACACTTTGACAATCGATTAAAAGAGTAAAAAAAAGAAAATGAGAGCTAACTTTTGGAGTTTTCATTTCCCTGAGCTGTGATTAAACAAAAGTTAACACCTGGAATAGCGGTTGTTGAAATTATTTTTATTTCTTTAGGATCACTGTTAGCATCGGAGCTCCCGAGTTAGTCTGGCATCCTTCTTGCGTGCATGCACCAACCTTTTTATACTTTATTTTTATTTTACAAATTTTTGTTTTGTTTTACAGGTAACACTTCGTACATCAACATCTGCAGTTGAATGCCACCACAAAGAATCTCAAGTTTTGCTTTTATACATGACAGCAAACATTGTTTCAATATTCATTTTAAAGACCAAAGAATTCTAAAACTTGATATCGCAATAAAACAGTGGCCTTAAAGGAAAACTACACCCAAAACTTGAAAAAATATAGGTTGTGCAGAATGTTTTAATTTGTATGTGAAGTTCTAGTGTTTCCTTCCCTCTGACTGGTATTAGGAGTTTTTCCTAAATTAGCCTGCTAGCTTTAGGGTAGTTTTACGACCCCTGGAGATCACCATATCAAATAGTTTTATTGCATTTCTTTGTCCTACAGTGCACCTTGTTTCATGTAATGGTGATGTAGCAGAGCCCATAAATCCAGCAGAAAGCATTGCATTACAATCAGTTCACAGCAACAGAGGTGGCTATATTTTAAAATCTGTAGAATTCAGCTTGGTGACCACCCTCATCCTAAAGGTTTTACTGTCCTGAAAAACTTTGCTGCTGGTAATTTTTGTGTAGCTTGTAAAGCTTCCAAGATATTTAGTTTGTTTGGCATGCATGTGCTGAATGTTGGGTCTATCTTACATCACAGTCACATGAGACAAAATGCACTGTGGGAACCAGAAATACAATTACACTATCAGGTATGGAGATCCCCAGGGGTCGTAAAACTAGTATAAAGCTAGCAGGCTAATTTGGAAAAAACTCCTAATACCAGTCAGAGGGAAGGAAACACTAGAACTTCACATACAAATGAAAACACTCTGCACAACATATATTTTTTCAGGTTTTGGGTGTAGTTGGCCCAACTAACATTGATTACAAATTAAAATAAAACTTATATTATAAAAATTTTAAAAGGAAAAAAAACAGAGTCAGCTTGTGTTTCTCTTTTCCCCTCTTTCCGTTGTCATGCAAGTATATAACAGGTAATAAGTAGTCTGTATTTATATGAATTCATCCAGGTTATCATATTAACCCAGGTCCTAGAAAAGGCATTAACATAAGTGGGGTGGGGGGGGTACATCTCATGTTATTAGGTTGTTCTCAGGTCCCATCTGGTCCATCGGTTCTGGTAGGCTGTGCTTTTATTATTCAAGTTACAGTATGTGTTAATTGTTCACATTTTTGTATATAACTAATAATTTCTAGCCAGTCCTCTGTCTGAAGGGGATACGGTTTTAGCCATTGTTTTGTTATAGCCTTATAGCCAGCCACCAGAAAGATGTCTTTCCCTTTAAGTTCTCTAGGAGGGATACCCAACAAGAGGTTTTCTGACTTAAACAAATTTTGTATATTAAGCACCTTGGCAATTAGTTGAGTCACTGGTTGCCAGAAAATTTGGATTTTTGGGCATGTTAGGAAGATATGGGCATGGGAGTCTTCTTTAGTGTTACATAGTCTCCAACACTGAGAAGTGGGACCAGGATTTCGTCTGGCACTGAATTGGGGCACCATAAAATATCTAGTACGAACCTTCCAAACATATTCTTGCCACCCTGGAGACAGAGTTATGGTCCAAGTCATATGCCACACTCTGGCCAGTCTGATTGTAGAATGGGTATGTTTAAATACTTCTCCCAACGAGTTTTCAAAGGTTTTGACCTATAAGTTTGTTGCATAAGTAGGAACTTATACAATTTTGAAACTGCATGTTCACTCTCTACTGTAGTCCATATTTGGATAAAAGGGGTGTCATCTACATAGGTGGGTATTTTAGTTATCTGTTCTTTAAACTGGAAATTTATGAAGTCCTTGATCTGTATATAGTAAAATAAATCTTTGGAGGTCCAAGAGTATTTAATTTGGGCCTCTGCAAAAGTTATAACCGCATTTTGTCTCAGTAATTGCCACAGTGCCCACAGGCCTCTCTTCATTTGAGTGTTGTACCATGTTGACACCTTTGCTGGGGTAAAATCTGGATTTGCAGTAAACCACACATATTTCCAAGTACTAACTGCTTTACACCTCAGGGAGTATCCCTTTCTCCATCCTTCTAAAATTGAAACGGTACTATTTGGAAGTATGGATATCTGCTTTTTCATCTGGGAGTTAGAAAACAGGGCCACTGCTAGGGAAAGTGTCTGGGATCTGGAGAGATCCATTTGTTTCCAGTGTGCAATATAGGCTGAATTGCCCGATAAAAATGCAGGCCTCATCTGGGAAGTGTTCCAATGATGATGTAGGTTTGGAATAGCTAGTCCCGCTCTCTCCTTAGGTTGCATTAGCAGCTGAAGTTTGACCCGTGGTTTCTTACCAAACCGTAGGTAAGGTGATAGCATGGTTTGCCATTGTGTTAAAATCTTAACTGGTACTATACATGGGACACATTGAAATAAGTATAGTAGCCTTGGAAGGGCATTCATTTTAATAGATTGGGTTCTGGTGTAAAAAGTTAAGTGGAGGATAGTCCATCTTTCGATGTCTGTTTTTAGAGAATGTATTGGGGGAAATAATTAATATCAAATCGATGTGACAGATCATTTGGAATTTTAATACCAAGGTATTTTATCTCTGATAAGTCCCATTTAAACTTATATTGAGTTTCGATCTGGGTTGTTGGTTTATAATTAAAGGCTAATATCTCTGTTTCAGAGGTGTTCAAAGAGCATCCTGAGAGCTGTGAGAAGTGATTACGTTTCTGAAATGAGAGAGAAAGGGAGGTATCTGGGTTGGAGAGGTAGATTAAAACGTCATCTGCAAATAGAGCTATTTTATGTTCCATATCACCAAATTGTATTCCTGGGAGAGTTTCATCTTGTCTTATAAATTGGGCCAATGGTTCAATATAAAAAGCAAATAACAGGGGTGAAAGTGGACATCCCTGCCTGGTTCCTCTATGTAGGAAACATTTTGGGGATATGTGGCCATTAGATTGTATGTATCCTTGCTGGTTTTGGTAGAATTTAAATATTAAATTTATAAATTGAGTGGAAAGTTGAAATTGAATTAGGACTTGTTTAAGAAAGGCCCAGGATACCTTATCAAAGGCTTTTTCAGCATCAAGATTAAGCAAAAGGCTAGTTTTTTTTTTATTATATTTTCAATTAAGTATATACTATGTCTAATATTGTCCTGTGCTTGTCGGCCCAGGATAAAGCCACTTTGATCATGATTAATCAATTTTGGGGCTGAGGTTTAAGTCTGTGGGCTAATATGGCAGTCATTATTTTATAGTCACTATTCAAAATTGATATGGGGCAATAGGAATCAGGCAGGGAGGGATCCTTTCCTGATTTGGGAATCACCGAGATTATAACATATTGCCAAGATTGGGGATGGACATCGTAGATTCTACTATAGAGTCTACAAAGTAGAGGGGAAAGATCTTGCTTAAATATTTTATAAAATTCCCCTGGAAAACCATCATTTCCAGGGCATTTGTTTGTTTTAAGTTCACTTACTTCCATTAGGATTTCCTGGAGAGTTATTGGGGCCTCCAGTGTCTTTGCTAGGGTATTGGAGAGTGTGGGAAGTTTCAAAGATTGCAAAAAATTATCGCTCTGAGATGGGGGAGGATTTTGGGGGGCTGAATACAGCTGTGTATAGTATTCCACAAAAATATTTGAGATTTGGTCTATGGAGTGTTGCATTGGGTTCGCTGGGGACCTCCTGAGGTTTGATATTTGGGCCCTTGTGCGTTGCGCTCTTAAACACCCAGCCAGCAACCTCAATGCTCTTGGACCTCCTTCATAGTATTTTTGTCTTATGTGAACCAGTTTTTGTTCCACATAATAGTCTAGAAGCGAATTAAATTCTTGTTTCAGGGTTTCCAATTTCTTATTCAATTCTGGGAGGGGTTTCTTTTTTTGCCTTTCTTCCAAGGCTTGTATTTGCATTAACAATTCTGATTTCCTTCTCTCTCTATTTTTCCTTTTCCTGGCAGCTATCTCAATGAGTTTTCCCCTGCATATAGCCTTCAGAGTATCCCATAATATTGAGATAGGCGTCTCTGCTGTATCGTTTTCAAGTAGGGCTTGTTTTATTATATCTTGTATTTCCTGAGTTGTTTCCTTATCTCTAAGTAGAGAAACATTTAGCCTCCAGACCATGCTTCTCTGAAAATTATCCCTTTTAATTTTTAAATAAACTGGAGCATGGTCTGACAATATAAAATCTCCTGTCCAGGTTTTTTGGGACATCTGTATGTGCTCCTGGGGCATTAAAAAGTAGTTCAGACCTGAGTAACTCTGGTGGGCCTGGGAAAAAAAGGTACGGTGGTTGCCCGTGCCATTGAGATATCGCCAGGTATCCAGTATACCTAATTCTTTTAATAATCTATCAAGGTCCAGGGTTCTCTTATCTAATTTGAATTTGTTTAGCCCTCTCTCAGGTGAGAGGCAAAGGTGTAGGTTAAAATCTCCTCCACATATGAAGGGGCCCTCCACCCATTGTGTTAGTTTCAAAAAGAAAGATCTATAACTTGAAAATTCTGTATTGGGGGGAAAGTACACAGATGCCAAAGAAACAGGACTCCCATTAAGTTTTCCCTTCACCATGACATACCTCCCTTCTTTATCCACAAGTCTATCCATGCATAGGAATGGGGTCTTCGGTGGTATCAAGATAGTTGTACCCCGTCTTCTACCACCCTTATATGAGGATGCATAGACTTGACCAAATCCCAAACGTTCAAACTTTCGATGCTCCTCATTAGAGAGATGCATTTCCTGTAGCATTATAATATCTTGCTCCCACCTGTTTTAATGAGGCCAACATTTTAGAACATTTGATTGGACTTGTAAGTCCATGTACGTTATATGTACATAGTGTATAGGCCATCCCACATAGAAAACATTTCACCGCAACTGTACTTTCCCCCTTTTTTAAACATCAGTATTTCTATGCCCCTAAAATGATCTAATGTTATATTTCTACAACAGTTCTACCAGTTACTAACTAGCCTCATGGTAAAAACCAAATTGAGTGTAGCTGACTTAAACAAGAAAAAGATAGCGAAAAAAACAAAAAACATAGCCAACAGGGCGTAAAATCTATTTACATGGGTACGCTTCCAAGGTAGGAGGTCTTCTATACAAAGAGACCTCTGCACCCACCATGGTATTAGTTTGGGTGGGTAGAAGAGAAAAACTTTCCTCCCTAGTTGGAGGATCTCTTCCTGGGTCAGAGCAATGTGTGGCCCACAGATTTTGACTGGCAGTATTTAAATGTAAGCAATGAGCTAGTCTCCCTTTAAGTAATTATTTCCCATATTGGGGAATTAATTTAGGTCTATGTATTTCTTTAATAACATGTTAGTATATAAAGACAAGCAAAAACTTCCTGGAGACATTAGAGCATGAGGGACAGACCTGTTTACGTCCTCCCCCCTTAATAAGTGATCTAGTCTGTGTAGTTTCAGATTCCCCTTCCTTCGCTCCATATCTTATCTTCCTTTAAAAAAGAAAATGAGCTTCAGCAAGTACTTGCAGTAAACTGAGCAAAGACAGTCCATGCATTTGTCCCACCAGTAGATAGCTAGCATAAGCTAGACTCATGAAGATCTGAAAGGGACTCCAGAACATTCATACTGAAATGGGGAAGAGTTAATTACACTTGAATGCATTTCTTGTTTCAGTGGACCATTTTGAGTTAGGGATCGCTGACTATTGAAGATCTAGTCAAGTCACTAAAGTAGAGTGATGCAGCATGCCTAAGAGCACATCTCTTGCTCTTGTTAACCCAGAACCCACGGGGAAGTTATTTCCTGAATGGAACGGTAACGAACCGGAGCAATTCAACCCTCCAACATCAGTAAATCTTGTTCCGAGACATCAGGGAGTTTCTTGAGAAGATCTTGCAGGTATTTGATGTTATCTGAATTGGTGTTAAACATTGGTAATCGATTTTTCTTTGCTGGGGCTGTATGCCATTCTTGATCTTGTTCTCTACACTTTTGGCTGGATATTCTTGAAAGCTCCGGTACCTCCAGGCCTCTTTTCAGCACTGCTTCTCTTGCTGCTTGCAGTGTGTTGTAAATTTCTGGGTCTTCTTTCCAAAAAACCCGTAATCCGTAATCTGGCTGGAAAGGGAGTTTGGATTCGTAGGTTGTGAGAACGGAAGGCCTTGATTAGGGGAAAATATTCCTGGCCCTGTTTTTGTATGTCAGGTGGATAATCATGGTCAAAGAAGAGTCATGACGTTAGATATTTAACTTCCTTCTGTTGCCATGCTCTTTTTAAAATATCCTCTTTTATTTTGAAGCTGTGAAATTTTATTATTATTGTGCGGGGTCTTTCGGTTTGGGGATAAGAGCTCTGTGGGCTCTTTATATTTTAATTTTATAGCCTTGAGGAAGCTGCAGGACATCTCTAAGTAGATCAGCAATAAACTCCATCATGTCCCCTTCCTCTGCCCCCTCATGAAGACCGTATAGTCTAAGATTTTCCTGTCGAGATCTGCTGTCTAGGTCAAGACACTTTCGTTCTATTAAGATGGCATGTACACATAGAGCAGATACTATTTTCCCGATATGTTGGAGGCCATCTTCCGTGTTTGAAATCCGTTCCTCTGCCTCGTGTATGTGATTTTCCACTTGGGCAAGCTTAATGTTCAATTGTTTAAATTCCGTTTTCTTTTCGGAGCACATGTCCTTTAATTCTCTCATGAGTGATTCAAATCGACTCCTAGAGAGCTGCTCTCTCTCATCATCAGTATCATAGGTTTGGCTTATGCTTTGCATTTGAGGGGTAGTTTGGTCCCAAGTCGGAGAAGCTTGTCTGGAATCTATTTTCTCTTTCTCTCCTTTTGTAAGATGCGATCAGTTTTGTGGTCCCCTTTCTTTTTGTAACCCTCCTGTTGCCATATTGTGTTGATAGCTTTTTAATTTTTTCTCTGTTTTGGAGGGTTTAGCAGCAGACTAGCTCGGAGCTCTCTGTTTAGCTTGCAAACTATGCCGTGCCAGAACTGGATGTCGTTGGTGCTCATTTCAATGAGTTTTTTACCACTGTTTTTTACTACTTTTGCTATCCCTTCCACTCACCCTCCAGCCTTCTCAGCTCATCTTCACAGTCTCTCTCATCTCCCTTCACTGGTTTCCTCTTTCCCTGTTACTTCTCAGGAAACCCTTATTCCCCTTTACTCCCCTCAACCTGTGCAAATCCAGTCTTGATGGACTGGATTCTAAACTACTCCAGATCTCTGCACCTGCCATAGCACTTCCACTGACTCACCTGCTCAACCTCTCCTTCTCACTCAGTGCTGTCCCTCAGTCCTGGATTTTGGCCAAAGCCCTCCCACTCCAAATGGACCCGTTCTCCCTTGGTAACTTCTAGCCAGTCTACCTCCTCTCTTCCGTTGCTAAACTGCAAGAGAAACATATCTCCACTAGGCTTTCCGGTTTTCTATCTCCACCAATTTCGTCTCTCCATTCCACTCTAGCTTCCAGAAGCAGCAGTCCATCTCCTCCCTGCTGCATGTAACTGATTTGGTTTTCTCAGGGGTGGATATGGGACACATCACAGCTGTCATTTTCATCAGTCTGGCCAAGGCCTTTGACTCTGTGTCACACCCTTCCCTCCTGGTTAAGCTGAGTTCTGCTGGCCTCTCAGCTCCTGCTGTAGACGGGTTTCATTCTTACCTCTCTGACCATCTGCAGTCAGTACAGGTTGCTAGTGCCCTATCACCTCCACTTCCCATCTAGGCTGGGGTCCCACAGGGCTCCATTCTGGGACCTATTCTGTTTTCCATCTTACTTAACAACCTCCACACAGCTTGTGGCAACTTGCATATCCACATGTATGCAGATGACAGTTGTTTACATTGCCAGCCCCTCCATTACAGCTGTGGAAAGTCTGCTTCAGCAAGACTTCCACAATGTCTTGAACTGGTTTCAGTCTAACCAACTCCAGGTCAACACAAAAAAAAAAAACAACTGTGACCATGACCTTTGGCACTAGCCAAAAACTGGCCAGACTCCCAACCCTGCCTATCTTCTCCACCTTGGATAGCACCACTCTTGAAGTGTCTCATTCATTCAAATACCTTGGTATGTGGCTAGACAGCAAACTTGACTTCTCTGCCCATGCTGATGCCATCCATTCCAAGTTCCATCCCAAACCTGGTACCTTGTATTACAATAAAGACTGTCCATCTCCGCTGGTATGCTGTAGGCTTGTCACCATGATGGTGCACCCAGTCTTTGACCATGTGGACGTGGTCTAATGCAAGGTTCCCTCCACCTCCTTGTCCAGACTAGACACACTCTGCAATGTCCTCTGTCGTTTTGCTACCAACTCCTCCTCTCATACCCACTATTGTTCACTCTATTCCTTATCCATTCTTCTTGTACCTTCATGTCGCCAGAACCACTGTGCCTCATTCATATCCAAATTCTGGTTTCGATCACTTCCTTCTTATCTCTCCTTACTCCTCTCCTCCATTCCCTTCGCCTCCTGCTTCCTCCATTCCAGGAATTCTCACACTTTCGCCATTCCACATCCCCACTCCTCTGCTGGGCAATCAGCCTTCTCCTTTCGTCTCCTTCACGCTGGAACCTACTCCCATCCTCCCTCCATTTCACTACCTCCCCAGTTTTCCTCAAGTACCAGCTGAAATTCCTTACCTCCCCCCGCTCCTGTTCTCACCCTGCTTGACTGCCCCTCTTCCATCTGCCTTCTACCTCAGTGTAGGCATGGCTGAATTGCCTGATTTTTGGTGCTAGCTCTTATTGGACTTACTCCTGTTTTAATCAAGTATTACTATAAATATGAACTGTGTTAACGCTATGCAAGTATTAATTGGGTATATTTATATTTGATTGTGTTATTTTTTTGTGTTTTCTTTCAGGTTGGAAGAACTGCACACATGAATAATCCACTTCTGTCTTTATCTTCAAGTGCCTCATCACTACAGGATCTATCTAGCAGATCACTTCACCATGAAGCTACGAAGCTACCTGCAGCAATAAGGGACCAAAGGTGATTTTCGAAGGGAACTAAATATAAGAGGCATTTGCTCTCTCTTTCTGTCTGTTTTTTGAAACATATTGTTTTTTGGTACTTACAGTACAATTGAAAAGTGTGGTTTATACTGTTGGTTAACTGTAGCTTTTAATTTCAGGTTTTAGTCCCCCATAGAAACATAGAATTTGATGGCAGATAAGGACCGCTTGGCCCACCCAGTCTGCCCATTTCCCTACCTAATGGATAACCTGCAGATCCTAGTTAACCAACAGCCTACTTCTTCCTACCCCCACCCCCTAGAATTGCCTTATGACTGTCCTATGCATTCTTGAAATCCACCACTGTTTTTGACTCCACAACCTCCTCAGAAAAGCTGTTCCACGCATCCACAACCCTCTCCATGAAAAAATACTTCCTTACATTACCTCTGAGCCATCCCCCCTCAATCTTCAAATTGTGCCCCCTTGTTCTTGCACGCTTCTTTTTCTGAAAGATGCTACCCTCTTGGACTTTGTTGATTCCCTTGAGGCACTTGAAAGTTTCTATCATGTCTCCCCTCTCCCTCCTTTCCTCGAGGCTATACATATTAAGCTCCTTAAGTCTCTCTTCATATGTCTTCTAGATTGCAGACCCCTGCCATCTGAATGCCCTCCTCTGGACTGCCTCCATCCTGTCTATGTCTTTGTGGAGACTGGGACTCAGAACTGCACGCAGTACTCCAGATGGGGTCTCACCAGCTGTCTGTACAGAGGATAACAACTTCCTGTTTCTACTAGTGATGCCTCTCCTATGCATCCCAGTATCCCCCAGCCCTCCTTACTGCCCTCTCACATTGCTTGCCCAGCTTTAGGTCATCTGATATGACTACCCCCAGGTCCCTTTCCATTTTTGTTGTTGTTAGTATCTCACCCCCCAATGTGTACTCTTCCCCTGGGTTTTTGTTTCCCAGGTGCATTATTTTGCACTTCTTAGCATTGAATCTAAGTTGCGATACATTTCACCATTCCTCCAGCCTTGCCAAATCCCTTCTCATCCTTTCCACCCCACCTTGTGTATCAACTCTGTTGCAGATCTTTGTGTTGTGTTGCTAAAATTGTTCAGGAAGCAGGAGAAAACATTGACATCCTGGTACACATAGGGACTAATGATCTCACAGCTGGTCATTTGTGGAGACCAAGGAACACCTGACCAGGCTGTGTGACAAACTATCATCCATTTCATCCGGCATCTCCATCTCTGAGATCCTGCCAGTCTGGGAGAGGGGGACAGATGGACAGAAGGTCAGAGAAGGGGAGATAGGAGAGCTAAACATGTGGCTCAAGGGCTGGTGCCAGGAAAAAGGACACAAATTTGTAGGGAACTGGCAACAGTTTTGTGAGCGAAAATTCTTTGAATTTGATGGACTGCATCTGACTAAGGAGGGAGTCAGTGCATTGGGGCAGAAGTTTGACGTCTTTGCAGAATATTTAAACTAGCAAATGGGGAGAGGGGTGCAGCACCCCATATGTCGAATGGAAAGAACACGCCTCCCCCCCAGCTAGTGGTCAAACAGGAGTTCAGTATGTTTGTAGTTCATTTGCATCACCAGGTAAAGAAAAAGGTCCTGCTCCCCATACGACACACAGGGGAAATGCCAGACCTCGCCCAACAACTAACACACCGAAATCTGGCCAATGGAAAATCATGTACACAAATGCTCACAGTCTGGGAAACAAGATCCCAGACCTGCAGGCAATAATGATAGAGGCTAAACTGGACATAGTAGCCATTAGCAAGACATGGTTTACCAGTAACCACACTCAGGAGACTTCAATACCTGGCTATGTACTGTTCAGAAGAGACCGAGGAGCAAAAAGGGGGGGTGGAGTGGCCCTGTATGTCAATGAAAATATCAAAGCTACAGAAATTCAGAATAGACATGAGGTGCCAGAAGAACTGTGGGTCACTCTGGAAACAGGAAATGGGACAGCCATATGAACTGGGGTTGTGTACAGGCCTCCAAACCAGGGGGAGGACATAGACATGTTACTGTTAGAAGATATACAAAACATGACAGCTAAAGGGGAGGTTCTGATAATGGGAGACTTCAACATGCCGGATACAGATTGGTCAATACCAGCAGGAACATCTGCCAGAACTAGACATATAGTGGATTCCCTGCAGGGGGAGGGCCTCAAACAACTGGTACAACAACCCACAAGAGACAGGGCTATCCTAGATCTAGTACTGACTAACAGGGAAAGGATCACAGATCTCTAGGTAGAAGGTCACCTGGGTGCAAGTGACCATCACATGGTATGGTTCAATTTGGCCACTAGAACAAAATCATCCCATTCCAAGGCAAAAGTATGGGACTTCAAAGGAGCTGACTTTGATAAGATGGCCAACAGAGTTAAGCTAGCCCTGGCAAAAAGAAATACAGGTGAGGGGGTACAGGCAAAGTGGGCAAGCATTAAAGATGCAATACTTGAAGCAACATCCTATTGTGTTAGTGAGAAAAGGAAGTGCAAAAGAAGAAGGAAACCACTTTGGTTCTCAAACACAATAGCAGAAAAGGTCAGAGCCAAAAGGCTGGGCTTCAAGAAATATAAGGGAACGCAGCAGGATGAAGATAGGGAGGCATACCAAACCTCCCTAAGGGAAGCAGGGAAGGCAGTTAGGCAGGCAAAGGCCCAAACTGAGGAAACACTAGCACGAACAGTAAAAGAAGGTGACAAGACTTTCTATGGATACATTAGTGAAAAGAGAAAGTCCAGAGGGGGTATTGCTAAGATCAAAGGGGATAAAGGGGCGTGTGAGGAGAGGACCATGTAAAAGCATCTATCTTAAATAGATACTTCTGCTCAGTATTTACTGAAGAGAAGATAGGGCAGGGCCCACAGCTCAGCACCATGGACACAGGGGGGAGGAAGGTGTGCACTAGTCCCTTCACAAAATAAAGGGTCCTACAAGAGCTCAATAAGCTCAGGGCAGACAAAGCAATGGGACCTGATGGCATACATCCCAGGGTACTAAAGGAGCTAAGGGTGGAACTAGCAGAGCCATTATCAGAACTGTTTAGTGAGTCTCTGAGCACAGGAGAAGTTCCAGAAGACTGGAGAAGGGCTCATGTGATCCCGCTTCACAAGAGTGGTAACAGGGAGGAGGCAGGGAACTACAGATCAGTCACTCTTACCTCAGTAATGGGCAAGATTATGGAGACACTCTTTAAGGAAAGGATAGTGCAACACCTGGAATCCATAGGAGCACAGGATCCAAGATAGCATGGGTTTACAAAAGGAAGGTCCTGTCAAACTAATCTCATAGATTTCTTTGACTGGGTAACCAGAGTGGTGGACCAAGGGGAAGCAGTTGATGTTGCCTACCTTGACTTCAGCAAAGCTTTCAATACTGTTTCACATAGAGGATTGATTAATAATCTGAGTAGGCTCTGGGTGGGTCAGACATTGGTCAGCTGGGTGGCAAACTGGTTGAGGGACAGAAATCAGAGAGTGGTGGTAAATGGTATACAGTCAGAAGAGATGCAAGTCACAAATAGGGTACCTCAGGGATCAGTCCTGGGGCCAGTCCTCTTCAATATCTTCATCAGTGACATTGCAGATGGACTGGAGGGTAAGGTTTGTCTGTTTGAAGATGACATCAAGATCTGCAACACAGTAGATGATCCAGATGGGGTCGGCAGAATGAGAAGAGATCTGGATAAACTAGCAAAATGGTCAGAAGACTGGCAACTGGGGTTTAACGCAAACAAGTGCAAAATCATGCACATAGGGAAGAGAAACCCTGAAACCACCTATAGGCTGGGAGAGGAGTTGCTGGCAGTCACAAGAGAAGAAAGAGACTTGGGCGTCATCATCACCGATGACCTGAAATCATCCAAGCAGACCACTAAAGCAGTAGGTAAGGCTAGAGGGATGTTGGGGTGTATTAGTAGGGGTAACACAAGTCAGAAGAGGGAGGTAATAATCCCTCTTTACAAGACACTGGTTAGGCCCCATCTGGAGTACTGTGCAGTACTGGAGGCCACACCTTCACAAGGACATTAACCAAATTGAGGCAGTCCAGAAGGCAACCAAATGGTGCAGGGACTGCATCAGAAAACATATGAGGACAGATTAACTGAACTCAGTATGTATACCCTAGAGCAAAGGAGGGAGTGACGTGATATGACTGAAACATTCAAACACCTTAAGGGCATTAACAAGGTGAAAGAGTCTAACATGTTTCAAATATAAGAAAAATAGCATGACAAGAGGACACAGCATGAGATTAGAGGAGGCTCGATTAAGGGGTAATGTGAGGAAGTTCTTTTCACAGAAAGGGTGGCGGATGCATGGAACGGCCTACCTCAGGAAGTGGTGGATATGAATACAGTGTAGGGCTTCAAACAGACATGGAATAGGCATAAGGGAGCAATACAGATGAGTATGAATAGAAAGGCCATTGACAGAGCAAAGGTCAATGGCACATTCATAAGGTAGAAAAAGAAATGGGCAAACTGGATGGGCCTTGCGGTCCTTATCTGCTGTCAACTTCTATGTTTCTATGTTTCTATGTCTGCAAAGAGACATACTTTTCCTTCCAGTCCCTCTGCAATGTCGCTTATAGAGACATTAAAGAGGACCGGTCCTAGCACTGAACCCTGAGGTACCCCTCTAGTAACCCCCTTTCTTCAGAGTGGACTCCATTTACTATTACCCTCTGTGTCCTATTCTCCAGCCAACTCTTTACCCAGGCTACTGTCTTGGAACCCATTCCCAGGCTGGTCAGCTTGTATATTAATCTTTTGTGTGGGACTGTGTCAAATGCCTTGCTAAAGTCTAGGTAGGCTATGTCCACAGCCCCATCTTGGTCTATTACTTTGGTCACCCTGTCAAAGAAATCTATTAGATTCATCTGACATGACATTCCCACAGTGAATCCATGCTCCCTTGGGTCCTGTGCCCCTCTGGCCTCTAGGTACTCAACAATGATTTCCTTCAGAAGTGATTCCATCATTTTCCCAATCACTGAGGTTAAACTAACAGGTCTGTAGTTTCCTGCTTCTGCCCTGCTCCCACTTTTGTGAAGTGGAATAACATCTGCCCTCTTCCAGTCCTCAGGTACCACGCCATCCTCCCATGATTTGTTAAAGAGGGTAGTCAGTGGTGTCACTAGTTCTACCCTTAGTTCTTTTAGAATTCTGGGATGAATCCCATCAGGCCCCATTGCTTTGCCCATCTTCAGTTTTAAGAGTTCTTTCAGAACCGTTTCTTTTGTGAATGGGCTGGTATCAACCCCCGTATCTAGAGTGTTTCTGTTGTTTGGTTTCGGTACTTCCTCCTCTTCATTTGTGAATACTGAGCAAAAATATTTGTTTAGTATCTCTGCCTTTTCACAGTCACCCTCTGTCAACTCCCCCCTCCTTTAATAAGCCTCACTATCCCTCCCTTGATCTTCCTTCGCTCCCTGATATACCTATAAAAGGTTTTATCCCCCTTCTTAACCGAGTTGGCTATCTTTTCCTCGGTTTGGGCCTTTGCTCCCGAACACTTATAGTTACACCATAGCACTCATTTGTACAATTCATGAATAGCACTTTCCTAGTAGGCCCATTATGCAACAAAGCAATTATACTACTGAAGTATTTAAATAATTGTCTGCCTCTTTAAAGCATGATGGGACAGCCAGTCCCCACCCCCTGAAGAAGGCTCAGTTGAAGCCAAAATGCCCGGGTGACTGGTAGGTTAGTTCTATACTGCACTGCACCTTGGGTTAAGAATGACAATATTTTTGCAATATTGGCAATTGAGACTTTTTGCTGTTTGTAAACTGAAATTACCAACCGCTGACTGTATACGCTTACATTGTCTAACATTATTATATGTATGCTGACCCATTGGGCACTAACATGAGATGGATAAACTGCACCAGTGGCATATATTCTGTTTTAAGCTAATTTCTTTGTAAATTGTGTGCAATCCTTTTGTTTTGCTGCACCCTTATACTTCATCCTTACATCGTTTCACCTTTGAGGAATCTCCCTCTGGGTTGCAAACAAATCTGACTTTCTGAAATGTCTCCTGTTGCTTTCTTCATCCCTACTAGCGCCAAGTAAACAAGCAGGGCAGTGACCAGGAGAGGAACTTGTGGAGCTGTAAGAGGCTCTTTGCAAGCTCTGGCTCAACCAAGAACAGCAGCGGTCGGGAGGGGAATCTGAATTAAACGGCTGCTTTAGGTGCTCAAGTAAATTGGAAGTGTGTAAAAGGGTTTGGGCTGAACAGGGAGTTTGGTGAAAGGATGCTGAGGTGAGGGTTTTTTGACGCACTTTTTATTTAAAAAGTAAAATGCAGGGAGTACAGGACAGCAGTCAGGAACGAGGCTGAACTCAGTAGGTAACTGCGTGGTGATTTAAACACATTTATGAAACCTTTGTAGAAATGAAAAAAATATTTTATTCTAATTTTATTTATTTAAAAGTTGATAACCGGGAAAAGCACCATGAGCCTAGGCTCGTTTCCAGGTGCGACCAAGGGGAGGGGAACAAGTGGGAGAAAAAGCACAAAAGGCAGCATAAAAAAACCCACATGGAATAGAAAACAAGTCCAGGGTTGGGGTTACAAGACCCAGCTACAATATAAAAGCACACAACAACACTGCAACATTGTACAGTACAGTCAAGAGTCATATACTCTGGGGTGGGGTGGGTGGGTATACATTCCCCAATAAACAGTTTCAGTAGCCACATCCACTGTATCAGCTCAATCAGAATAACACATAATTAAGACAGTAAAGTTTGGGGGCATTTGGAGCATGGCTGATAGGAAAGGTGTCTTAGGAGCCTCTTGAGAGTAAAGAGGGAGGAACATGAGCAGAAGTCAGAGGGTAGTTTGTTCCAGAGGGAAGGGAAGCAGAAGAAAAAAGCAGATTGTCTGGAGACAGAGTGAGGGAGAGGGATGGAAAAGGATACATAGATAGTGTTGGCAGATAAGGGCCTACGGCCCACCCAGTCTGCCCATTTCAGCTTGTAAGTTCACTTTATGTTTTCCTAGAAGTCTGTTGCCCCTTACCCCTGACCTCCAGAATTCCTTTATGATTATCCCATGCATTCTTAAATACTGTGATTGTTTCAGCCCCCACCACTTCCTCTGGCAGAGTGTTCCACTTGTCCACCACCCATCCTGTGAAGAAATTCTTCCTCATGTTTCCTCTGAATCGTCCTCCCTCCAACTATATCCCATGCCCTTTAGTCCTGGAACATCTTTTTCACTTAAAAATAGTGTATTCCTGCATCCTATTCCTCCCTATAAGATACTTGTATGTCTCTATCATATCCCCTCTCTCCCTCCTCTCCTCCAGGGAGTACATGTTCAGTTCCTTCAACCTGTCCTCATAGGACTTTCGATGCAATCCATGTACCGTCTTTGTTGCCCTCCTCTGAACCTTCTCTATCCTGTCTATGTCCTTATGTAGGTAAGGTCTCCAGAACTGTACACTGTACTCCAGGTGGGGCCTCACTAGTGTCTTGTATAGTGGAATTATGACCTCCCTTTTCCTGCTGGTGATGCCTCTGCCTATGCATCCCAGCATCCTATTTGCTTTACCTGCTGCTTTGTCTCACTGTTTCCCTACCTTTAGGTTATCAGAGATGATAACCCCAAGATCCCTTTCCTGCTTGGTGCATGCTATATCCTCACCACCCAACTGATATATTGTGCCAGGGTTTTTGTGCCCCATATGCATTATCTTGCACTTCTTTGCATTGAATTTCAGCTGCCAACCCCCTGACCATTCTTCAAGTTTCTGCAGGTCCCTTCTCATTCTATCTACACCCACTGGTGTGTCTACTCTGTTACGGAGCTTTGTGTCATCAGCAAACAGGGAAATTCTGCCTTCTAGGTCCTGCGCAATGTCACCGATGAAGATGTTGAATAGGACCGGTCCCAGCACTGATCCCTGTGGTACCCCACTGGTCACTCTTCCCTCTGTAGAGTGACAGCCATTTACCACCACCCTCTGTGCCTGCCGCCCAGCCAGTTACCTACCCACCACACTACTGTCCTACCCACACCCATATTTCCCAGTTTGTGTAATAGTTTTCTATGTGACACAGTGTCAAAGGCCTTGCTGAAGTCCAGATAGGCCATGTCCACTGCCCTCCCCTGATTCACCTCCCTAGTCACCCAGTTGAAAAATTCAACGAGGTTGGTCTGACATGACCTTCCCCTGGTGAAACCATGCTGATTTGGGTCCTGTAGTACATTGACAACCAGATGTTCCACCAATCTCTCCTTCAGTAGTGCTTCCATGATCTTCCCCACTACTGAGGTGAGGCTGACTGGTCTGTAGTTCCCTGCTTCCTCTTTGTTCCCACTTTTGTATAAGGGGACTACATCTGCTGTCCTCCAGTCTTTGGGCATTCCCCTGTTTCCAGTGATTGGCTAAACAGGATTGCCAGAGGTTCAGCCACCACCTCTCTTAGTTATTTAAGGACCCTGGGGTGCACCCCATCTGGCCTCATTGCTTTATCAACTCTTATTACTTCCAGTTCCTTCAGGACCCATTCTCATGTAAAGGGACTTGTGTCCATTTCTGCACCATTCCCACCCCTTATACTCCCTTCAGACCCATTACCCTCCTCTTCCTCAGTAAAGACTGAGCAGAAATATCTGTTCAATATGTCAGCTTTACTGTTGTCATCCTTCCCCTTCAGTCTCACTATCCCTCCCTTTGCCTTTCTTTTCTCACTTATGTACCTGTAAAAGGTTTTGTCCCCTCTACCCACTGATTTTGCAATGTGCTCTTCTGTCTGAGCTTTGGCTTCCCTTACTGACCTCCCTGCCTCCCTTTGCTTCTCCTGGTACTTCTCCCTATCCCCTTCTGCCTGTGGCTTTTTGTATTGTCTGATTGCAATCTTTTTGGCTCTTACTTTTTCGCCAGACTCCTTGGAAAACCATAATGGCCTCCTCTTCCTTTTCCCCTTGCTAACCTGCTTAATGCATAATTCTGTTGCTCTTGTAATCCCTGTTTTAAATACTGCCCACTGTTCCTCAACCCCTGATTCCTGCCCCATTCCCCTTAATGCATCTTTCAAGCATCTCCCCATTTTCCCAAAGTCTGCCCCCCTAAAATCCAGGATACGTGTTTTTGTGTGGCTTGGTTCTGCTCCTTCTGTGATTTCAAACCACAATGATTAGTGGCCACTGTTCCCCAGGTGCTCCCCCACTGTTACCCCCCATCACACTGTCCCTGTTTGTGAGCACAGGGTCCAGTATTGCCTTTTGCTGAGTTGGTTCCATGACCAGTTGCTTGAGGAAGGCACCTTGAAGGGAGTCCAGGATAAATCTGCTCCTAGTTGATGCTTCTGCTGGGATACTCCAGTCCATGTCTGGAATATTGAGGTCCCCCAACCAGCACTACCTCACCCTTGTCCGCCATCCTTTGGATGTCTAACATGAGCTCCCTAACTGTTTCTTCCTCCTGGGCTGGTGGTCTATAGACCACACTTGTGCGGATGGCTGGCCCCATTTTCCTTTCCAGCTTAACCCACAGTATCGCTCCCCAATTTTGTTCCTCCTGTATTTCTGTGGCCCTTATGTCATTTTTCACATAAAGTGCCACTCCTTCTCCCTTCCAACCTGCCCTGTCTCTTCTGAATATGTTGTAGCCAAGTATGGCTATCTCCCAGTCGTGGTTATCATTATACCAGTGAGAGTCTCTGTAACGAAGGGAATAATTTGAGGGGATAGCTTGGGAGAGCCGGGTGGAGAGGTAGGCGGGGAGGGAACCGAAACAGAATTTAGCAATAAAGATAGCGCAGTGTATTATGCACCTGTGCGTTAGGGGAGTAAGGGATAAGGGGGATGGAGTAGACACTGGTGATTGAGAAGGAGAGTGGCAAAATGACAGAAAGAGTTTAGGAGAATGTCAAATTTGCCTAGTGAAGTCTGAGAGGCAGTTCCATACACCACGTCAGCATAATCAGAAGTTGGTAGTATCATTTTGGAGACCAACTCATGACAACTCACAACTAACCTGCTGTGTGCGCCACACAGTTTTTCTCTCAAACAGGGCAACATTGCCAGGTCTGGAATCCAGAACTGTTGAGGAAGGTCACGTAAGGAGCACGGACCAACAGGAACACAACAGGAAATCCTGAGGATTAGTGGAAATATTTAAACTCTAAGGAAAGTGTTTACTCTGTGTGCAGTCTTTATCCTTGCTAGTACTGGGTAAACAAGCAGGGCAGCAACTGGGAGAGGAACATGGGGAGCTGCAAGAGGCTGTCTGTAAGCTCCAGCTCCACCAAGAACAGCAGTGATCAGGACGGGAATCTGAAATAAAATAAAGGACTGCTTTTGATGTTTGGGTAAACTAAGAGTGTGGGGAAGGGATTTGGTCTGAGCAGGGAGTTTGGGCAAAGGACACTGAGGTGAGGGGTTTGGGGTGTGCTTTTTCTTTAAAAAGCAAAGTGATGGGAGTACAGGACAGAAATCGGGAAGGAGACTAAACTGAGTAGGTAATCAGGTGGGGATTTAAACACATTTAGGAAGCCTTTGTAGAAATAAAAAACTAACCTGCTGTGAGCTTTTTGCTTTTCTCTCAGATAGGGCAGCATCATCAGGTTGGGATCCCAGAACTGTTGAGGAGGGTCACATGAGGAACCCGGACCAACAGGAACACAGCAGGAAGTCCTACCTGGAGGAGGCTCCACAGGGAGGATGAAAGGCAGCAACTCCAGCATGTCCCCTCAAGCTTGAGTCCCAGAGCATGAGTGGAACAGAGCAGGAGTGGTGGAACAGTTGAAGAGATTGGCATCTTAGGCATCGACAACCATCTTCAGGCAACAGCAGGCATGCAAGAAACTTAGCCGCTCCAGTAAGGTAAGGTACTGTACATGTTTACTTGCTACTACCTCTGTAGAAAGTACTAGAAGGGGTAAGAAATTAATACAGAAGGTAACAGTCACTTACAAACAATAGGTACTTGGGTGGGAAAAGAGAAAACACCTCATCTAGGGTAGGGGTACATAATTGTTAAGGAAAGGCAAGGGGAAGGTTAAGTAGAAGGAAGGCAGATGAGTACAAGGGGTGAAATATAAAAACAAGAAAGGGGTAAAACAAGGGCAGGGTGACAAAGTAATTACCAGCAGACAGTGTCGGCAGAAAAGGTCTAAAGAAACAGGAAGGGGGTAATGGGGGTGGGCACAGTCAGTAATAGTACAGGGCAAAATGTAAAGGCAGTTATGGGAGTGTTGCATTGTGTAATGGGTGTGGAGCTGCAGTTTTCCAGGAGACTTTCTGGAGAATGAGGTGCTGTCCCACCTGCATGCACCTCTCTTGGCAGAGGGAGGAGGTTGCTGGTCTCTGGGCTGAGTCGTCTAGGATCCGGGGAAACTCTTCCCCCACCCAAGGGCCACCAAGTCTACCAACATTGCCCCAGAGGGTGCCTAGGTGAAGGAGGGCCTGCTGGACTGTGGTGGGCTTTAGGAGTGTGGGGGTGGTGTATTAGGGGAACATTCCTCAGCCTGTGCTACTATGAAATTCACTTGCTGCTCTGGTAGGACAGGACTACCGTGAGGGGGTTCCCGTTGCAGTGGTTAGGGAGGATGGTGAGGTCCTCCATAGGGAAAACCCCAAGGAGGGAGGTAGAGGACCTCAGCAGAGGAGGAAGCACTTCTGGTGGGGGACTTGATTGTTTGGGGGGGTAGATCTGAGAACAGGAAGGGAGAGAAAGAGAGAGGTAAGATGCCTAATTGACACCACAGCTTGGAGGGATGGACAGTGGATCCTAAGGATTGCTGGGGCAGTGGGGCATGAGGGGGACCTGGATGCCATTGTCCACCTGGTGACAAATGACATAGCTAGGGGCAGAGCTGGGATTGGGAAGAGAGATTTCAGGGAACTGGGGAAGGGTCTTAGGTAGGTACTACGTACAGTGGCTTTTACTGAGGTGCTGTCTACAACCAAGGGGAGGATAGGGTTCTCCAAACCAGGAACTTCAACTCCTGGCTGAAGAATGGTGTAGAGAAAAGGGGTCAGCTACTTTGGGGACTGGGGACCACCTGGAAGATATGAGTCCTATATAGAGAAGATGGCCTGCATGTGACTGGGAGGGGAAATGCAGCCCTCAGTGGATGGTTCAAATATAACGTAGATGAACATTTGAACTAGCTGTGGGGGTGGAAGAAGAAAAAAAGGAGGCACACACTGCCCTACCCCACATACTGAAGCAGGAAGAAGGGAAGACCTGAGGGGAGGAGAATCTGCAAGGGAGCAGGATAAAGAAAAAAGCAGTGTGGTGAAAGACAAGGGGGACAGGAACAATAGTTGCAGAAAGGGAGGGCAAAAGGAGGCAGAGCAAAAGAAGAAAAAAGGGGGTTGCAATCAGAGTGAGAACAAGGTGTGGAAGGCCATGTGTGCAAATGCAAGGAGACTTGGAAATAAAATTCCAGACCTAGAGGCCAGCTTGGTTGAGGCAGACCTGGATACTGTAGCCATTACTGAGTTGGGGTACACAGGAAACCACAATTGGGACATGGCGATACCAGGCTATCTCAGTTCAGGAAGGAAGGGAGGGTGGATCACTGTGGATGGTACTATATGGATAAGAGGATAGCAAAGTATTGGAAATGCAGGGAAACCGGGGGAATGGAATGGTTGGAGGTAATTTGGGTCACCCTAGATACAGGACTGGGGGAAACCATTAGCACAATGGCAGAAAAAGGGGAATTGCTGCTGGTGGGGGACTTCAGTCTGCCAGATGTAGGCTGGAGTCTCCCAGACATGGTCTCGGCTAGAAGCATAAACATCCCAGACTCCTTGCAGAGAGCATTTCTCAGACAACTAGTCAGGGACCTCCCTTGCGATGGGGCAATACTGGACCTAGGGCTCACAAGCATGGACAGTACTGCAGACGTCAGGGTGGAAGACCATCTGGGGACCAGTGATTACCGTACAGTGTGGTTCAGCATAAGGACAGCAGTGGAAGCAAACCACACAAGGACAAGGGTCCTGGACTTCAGGAGGGCAGATTTAAAAAAAAAATGTGTGAATGCCTCAGAGATGCCCTAGTGGGGATGGGATGACTGGGTGGAGGAACAGTGGGACAAGTTAAGGGATGTCACTGTGAAGGTAACAAGCCTCTGCACAAAAGAAGTGAACAAAGACAGGAGAGAAAAAAAAAGAGACCATTATGGTTATCGGGAAGTGGCTGAAAAGGTAACATTTTTTTTCCCAATTGTTTAACCAGGTGAGACACATTAAGCTGAAAGCTTGTTTACAGGTGCAACCTGGGAGCACGGGGAAGTCAAGTGACTTGCTAAGGGTCACACAATATGTAAGTGGGGGCTGTGGGATTCAAACTCAGGTCTCCAGATTTGTAGCTCAGAGCCTTAAACCACTGCGCTATACTGTCTCCCTAAGGTACCCCTCCGGTACTTGACTGTCTCTATCATATGCCCTCCTTTCTCTCCTCTCCTCCAGGGAAAATATTGAGGTTCTCTAGTCTTTCCTCTAACATCTAAAAGGGTGGCTCAAGTTCAAGTCTATTGTTTGGCTATTGCCTTTACATTAAGCATGTTAAAATGAATTAGGGTGAAAGAACTGCTAATGAAAGAAAACACCACAGCCCCACTGTGACTCACACAGGAGAAATCCCTGGTTACATGGAACGAGTGGGAAGTACCTCTGAATCCCCAGACATCTGAGCAGGATAATGCAGTGTGAATCAATCATTGACTACCCTGGCCTTTATGTGTAGGTACATCTGCTCCCCAGCTGGTAGCAAAGATCTTTTTGTAATTTGTTTGTACCATACAGAACCTGTCATACCATATGCTGTTTGAATGACCACACCACAGACAGAGGCTTGTAACTTTTTTTCGTATGGTTTTATTAAATGCTGTTTTTTTCTCCTCACCGTGCTATTACAGCTGACTCATATCAACTCAAGAGATGCATTATACAGGCAAACTTAGATACCAAGTTGAACCACATAATATTAAAATGTTCTACCTAGTCTCGTACTGTACATTGCGAACTAAATATGTTATATAAAAATTACCTGGCTTGTTGTATGGTGTCTCTTTTTCATGCAAATAAACTTCAAGTTAAAAACAAAATCATCCTCCTTGGGGATTTCAACTGAAATTGGTTTAGCAGCAAAAGTTGTACCAAACAAAGCCTTGGCTGAGGGAGGAAGTTGCTCATCTCCAGGCTGAGTTGGCCAGGATTTGTGGGACCTCCTCTTCCATCCAGGGACCACCAGTGCCACTGCCATTGCCTCAGAGGTTGCCAAGAAAGAGGAGTGGTTGGACCACAGTGGGCTCAGGGAGAGTGAGGGTGGTGGAACAGAGGTGCATCCCTCCAGTTGTACCTCTCCACAATTCCTATACCATTCTGGCAAAGTGTGGTTCCTCTATGGAGGCACCCACAGTGGAGACCAAGAAGGATGCTGGGAACCTCCACAAGGAGACCCAAAGGAGGGTGGCAGGGGACCCTGCAGGGGAAGGAAACAACTCCTGGTGGGGGACTCCATTGTTAGGAAGGTAGAACTGGGGAGGAAGGGAGAGGGAGGTGGGTGCCTGCCTGGCGCCATGGCTTGGAGGGACAGGAGGCGATCCTCAGGATTGCCAGAGCAGCTGCACAGGGAGGGAGCCGGATGTCATTGTCCACCTAGGGACAAATGACCTGGCTAAGAAAGGATTAGAGAAGTGCAGGAAGAGTTTATGAAATTGGGAGGGCCTTAGTCAAGTACAATGCACAGTAACCTCTCGGAGGTGCTGCCCATCTATGGCATAGGAGAGGCTAGGGTGTTCCGCACTCATGGGATTCAATCAGTGGTTGAAAAACTGGTGTGGAGCTCAGGATTTGGCTTCATTGGGGACTGGGGTCCACCTGGAGTGATGCAAGCCTATACTGGCATGATGGGCTGCATCTGTCCGGAGGGGAACCAGGATCCTAGGTGATAGGTTTAAATGCTTCATTAGCAAGCTTTAAACTAGCCAAGGGGGAGGCACTGGAAAGGAGCAGGAAATCTAAGCCCTAACATAATCATGGTAGTAAGTCGGCAAACACCAAATATAGAGGTGTCGAGGAGAAGGGCGGATAATGGAGAAAGTGACAAAGGCAAGAAGGACAGGGATGGGGAAAAGGGAGTAAGGCCATCAGGAAATGGAGGGTAATGAGTACCAATGCCCATAGTCTGGGCAACAAGCTCCCTAAGCTGGTGGCCTTGATGCAAGAGGGATGCCTGGATATCATAGCAGTCACAGAAACATGGCACACAGAGAACCATGACTGGGATGTTAACATACCAGGGTACATAACCTACAGGAGAGACAGGCAGGAGAGAAGAGGGGGAGGAGTAGCTCTCTATGTAAAGGAAGGGATAAAAGCAACTGAACAAAAGAGTAAACAGGGATGAGAGGAGGCAATGTGGGTCACCTTGCAGACTGGAAAGGGCACCACAATCGCATAGGGTTGTGTACAGACCCCCATGTCGGAGGAGGGAATGGACAAGGATATGATAGAAGGCATTCTTAGAATGGCAGAGAAAGGGAGATACTGTTGATGGGAGACCTGAATATGCCAGATGTTAACTGGAGCACATTTGCTGCAGCCACATCCAAGAGCAGGGCCATTCTTGATGCCCTACAGGTGGCATGCCTTAGACAGCTAGTTTCGGAACCCACTTGTGAGGGAGCAATCTTAGACCTCATACTTTCAAACGGGGGCAGTGAGAGGATCTCAGATCTAGAAGTGGGTTGCCATCTGGGGACAAGTGATCATCAAACAGTGTGGTTCACGTTAAACTCAGCTACAGAGTCAAGCCATACAAAAGTGAGGGTACTGGACTTTAGGAGGGCTGACTTTGGCAAGATGGGAGAGTGCCTCAGAAAAGCACTAGCAAACAGGCTAGGAGGTGTGGAGCAACAATGGAGAATCATCAAAACTGCCATCACAGAGGCAACAAGCCTTTGTGTGAAGCAAACAAATCAAAATGAAAGAAAAAGCCACTATGGTTCTCAAAAGAGGTGGCTGTGAAAGTCAGGAAGAAAAAGATAGCATTCCAGATGTATAAGGAAACACAGAAGGAGCAGGACAGAGAGCTGTACCAGTTAAGGCAGAAGGAAGCAGGGAGGAAGTCAGAATAGCAAAGGCCCAAACTGAGGAAAAGATAGCCAACTCAGTTAAGAAGGGGATAAAACCTTTATAGGTACATCAGCGAGGAAAGACAAAGGAGGATAGTGAGGCTGAATAGAATGAACGGTGGGTGGGCAGAGGGGACAGTGAAAAGAAGGATACTGAACGAATATTTCTGCTCAGTATTCACAAAAGAGGAGGGGAAGTGCCTAATCCAATTAACAGAAGCACTTTTGATAGGGGGTCGATCCCAGTCCTTTCACAGAAGAAAGGGTTCTGCAAGAACTCCTAAAACTGAAGGTGGACAAAGCAATGGGTCCTGATGGAATTCACCCAGAATTCTAAAAGAATTAAGGGAGAAACTAGTGAAACCACTGGCTACTCTTTTAATAAATCATGGGAGGATGGTGTGGTACCGAGGACTGGAGGAAGGTGGATGTGATTCCCTTCACAAAGTGGGACCAAGACAGAGGCAGGAAACTACAGACCTGTCAGTCTGACCTCTGTGGTAGGGAAAGTGATGGAGTCACTTGAAGGAAAGAATAGTTGAGTACCTAGAGGCCAGTGGAGCACAGGACCCAAGGCAGCATGGGTTCACAGCAGGAAGGTCATGTCAGACGAATCTAATAGATTTCTTTGACTGGGTGACCAAAGTAGTAGACCAGGGAGGGGCTGTGGACATGGCCTACCTAGACTTTAGCAAGGCATTTGACAGTCCCACACAAAAGATTAATAGTCAAATTAACCAGCCTGGGAGTGGGTCCCAGGGTGGTTGCCTGGGTAAAACACTGGCTGCACAACAGAACACAGAAGGTAATTGTAAATGGAGTCCACTCTGAAGAAAGAGGGGTTACTAGTGGGGTACCGCAGGGTTCAGTATTAGGTCCAGTCCTTTTTAATGTCTTCATCAGTAACATTGCAGAGGGACTGGAAGGAAAAGTATGCCTTTTTGCAGATGACACAAAGATCTGCAACAGGGTTGATACACAAGGAGGCGTGGAAAGGATGAAAAGGGACTTGGCAAGGTTGGAGGAATGGTCAGAAGTATGGCAGCTAGGATTCAATGCAAAGAAGTACAAAATAATGCACCTGGGAAACAAGAACCCAGGGGAAGAATACACAATGGGTAGGGAGGTAATAACAACAACAAAAAAGGAAAGGGACCTGGGGGTAATCATATCAGATGACCTTAAGGTTAGCAAGCAATGTGAGAAGGCAGTAGGGAGGGCTGGGGGTATACTGGGATGTATAGGAGAGGCATCAGCAGCAGAAAACAGGAAGTTGTCATCCTCTGTACAGACAGTTGGTGAGACTCCATCTGAGTACTGTGTCCAGTTCTGGAGACCCCATCTCCACAAGGACATAGACAGGATAGAGGTAGTCCAGAGGAGGGCAACTAAATGGTGCAGGGTCTGCAAAGAGAAGCCGTATGAGGAGAGACTAAAGGAGCTTAATATGTATACCCTTGAGGAAAGAAGGGAGAGGGGGGACATGATAGAAACTTTTAAGTACCTCAGTGGAATCAACAAAGTCCAAGAGGGTAGCACCTTTCAGAAAAAGAGACTTGCAAGAACAAAGGAACACAATTTAAAGATAGAAGGAGGGCGGTTCAGGGGCAATGTGAGGAAGTATTATTTCACAGAGAGGGTAGTGGATGCATGGAACAGCCTTCCTGAGGAGGTTGTGGGTCTAAAACTGTGGGAGAATTCAAGAATGCATGGGACAGACATAAGGCAATTCTTGTGGGGGGTAGGAAGAAATAGGCTGTTGGTTAACTAGGATCTGCGGCCTATCCTGTAGGTAGGTAGGGAAATGGGCAGACTAGATGGGCCAAGCGGTCCTTATCTGCTGTCAAAGTCTATGTTTCTATGTTTCTTGGCAAACTAAACATAGAAGGTGATGGCGGATAAGGACCATGTGACCCACCTAGTCTGCCCCTTTTCCCAACCTAATGCAATACCACGGACCCTAGTTGATCTTCAGCTTGCCCTCTCTCCCTATTGCTAGAGTACTCTTAAGTCTATCCCATGCATTCTTGAATTCCCCTACCATTTCTGCCACCACCACCTGCGCTGTGAGGCTGTTCCAAGCATCCACTACTCTGTCTGTGAAAAAGTACTTCCTCCCGTTGCCCCTGAGCCTACCACCCCTAGCCTCATATCATGCCCCTTCTTCTTGTACACCTTTTTTTCTGAAAGATGCTACCCTCCTGTACCTTGTTTATACCCCTGAGGTACTTGACTGCCTCTATCATATCCCCTCCTCTCTCTCCTCCAGGGAATATATTGAGGTTCTCTAGTCTTTCCTCATACAACTTTTGGTGCAGTTCTTGCACCATTTTTGTTGCCCTTCTTTGGATTGCTTCTATTTTGTCTATGTCCTTCCAAAGATGTGGCCTCCAGGATGGACACAGTATTCCAGATGAGGCCTCACTAATGATCTGTACAGTGGAATAACCACCTCCTTTTTTCTGCTGGTGATACCTCTCCATTTCCACCCTAGCATCCCACCAGCTCTCCCCATAGCCTTCTCACATTGTTTTGTTACCTTTAGGTCATCAGATATGATTACCCCCAGGTCGCTTTCTTGATTAGTGGCCATCATCTTGTACTTTTCCCCTGGATTTCTGGTCCCCAAATGCAAGATTTTGCACTTCTTTGCATTGAATCTTAGCTGCCACAGTCTTGATCACTCCTCAAGCATGTGTAGGTCCTTTCTCATTTTTTCCACCCCCCTCAGAGTGCCAACCCTGTTGCAGATATTAGTGTTGTCTGCAAAGAGGCATACTTTCCCCTCCAGCCCCTCTGCAATGTAAATTATGAAGACATTAAAGAAGCCTGGCCCCAGCACCAATCCCTGTGGCATCCCACTGGTCACCCCCGTCTCATTGGATTGAATGCCATTTATCACCAGCCTCTGTGTCTTGTCAGTCAATCAGTTTCTTATCCAGTTTACCACCTTGGGTCCTACTACCAGGCTACCCAACTTATTTACCAACCTCCTATGTGGGATGGTGTTGAAGGCCTTCCTGAAATCTAGGTAGGCCAGGTGACACAAATCCCTCACCAGGGACTTCAAGATCACTGCCACCACATGTTTTTACCAACAGGAGCCAGGAAACCTGTTTTTTACCTCCTCCTTGCTCAAGGTCAGGAAGGTCAACACAATAACTGTGGGTAGAATGCCCCTTCAGTGATAGGCTGCAAACAGAGTCCAGTAGAAATGGTAGAATTACCCTTTTAAATAAAACAAGCAGTCACTGATTCTGTAAAAACAGAAGCTTTACTAAAATACTACAGGTATTTACAACAGGATGTATTTACAGGAAAATAAAAGGGTTGCACATTTACTAAGAAGAAGAAAATAAAACCAGGTTGAACAGACAGGCAGTGTACAGCAGAACTCTGAGCTATTCTCAGCTAAAACCTATGTCTTTACCTTCTGCTATCTGAAGAAAATGCTTTTCCCTAAACTGTCTTTCTTACCAGACTTCTAGCTGCAGGGCTCCCGATTTCAGATGTCACTGGGTCCAAGAGGCAGTGCTTACTTCCAGCACCTCAATATACTTCTCACTCCATGTGGGGAGGGGTCACATTCACCTTGAGTGACAGTCCCATGTTGTCCCAGCCCTCTTTGAGAGAATGTGTGTGTGTGTCCACCCACCCTTCAGCACCTCCTTGCTAACATTATGACATGCACCTGGATCCTGTGTCCAACACAGAAATATTTCCAGGAGGGATTCACCACTGGGTTTATTGCTTTATTGCCTCACTAGCTTTCCTGTTAACTTTCCCATGAGAACATCAGACCATCCACCCTGGCTGGCATAAGCTGTCACATACTACTTGATCATGTGATCTGGTAGCCATCTTGCACCTGAAGCAAATGCATATTTAGAAAAGAATAAATGAATCAAAAGAATACATGGTTCTGGTCCCCATTCCCCTCATATCTCCCCCCCTCAAGAAATGAAGGTGTCTCTCTTTTGGGCAACCCCCAAGAGACACTGCTGTTCAAGCAGGGCCTGGGAAGTGCCTAAAGGAATATGCCATGCGCTTAGCCCTGCCTCAACAGTCTGTCTACATTGACATTCTGTGCCCCACTTCCGTGTTGAATGATCATATTATATGACTATAGTACCAAACTCCAGCACAATAGCTTTGTGTTTTGCCCACTAGTCCTATGGAGCCATGTCAAGGGGTTATGATCCGTGACCACAATGAACTCCCTCCCATACAGAAAAGGCTGCAGCTTCTAAAGGTCCCACACTATCCCCAGACATTCCCTGTCCACTGTGGCATATGACTCTTCCCTGGGCAGAAGCTTCCGGCTCAGATACACTGTGGGGTGTTCCTCCCCTTGCAGTGTAACCTGGTTCAGACAGCACCCAGCCCATGGTCTGAGGCATCCACATATACTATGAACTTTAAGTCATAATTTGGGCTAGCAATCACAGGTGACCCACATACTGCCCCTTCAACCTTTGGAAAGCAGACTTACAGTCCTCTGTCCAGAAAACTTTTTCAGGCATTCTGTTCTTCATCAGGTCTGTCAGGGGCTTGGCCACATCCCTGTAGTGAGGGGACAAACCTCCTGTAGTACCCTGCTGTTCCCAGAAATGCCCTTACTTGTTTCTTTGTAGCAGGGGTGGGCCAGGCCTGGATGGCATCAACCTTCGCTGGCTCTGGATGGATACATCCACTGCTCACCCAGTGCCCAAGGTAAGACACTTTGGCCATGCCTACTTGGCATTTTTCCACCTTGTCAGCCCTGCAGCCTTCAGTCTGCGGAACACCTCCCTCATGTGCCTGATGTGATCCTCCTATGTCGGGCTGTAAATGGCAATGTTGTCCATGTAAGCCAGTGCATATTCACCTGCCCCAGCCAGGATGTGATCCACAAGCCTCTGAAAGGTTGCAGGCACATTCTTCATCCCAAATGGCATTACTCTGAATTTGAATAAGCCATATGGGGTAATGAAAGCAGACCTCTCCCTGGCTGTGGGGGTTAATGGCACCTGCCCATAGCCCTTCATCAGGTCTATTGCGGTTAGGAACTGGGCTTCCCCAAGCCATTCTAAGGTCTCATCCATTCTGGGCATGGGGTAGACATCAGACTCCATACAGCTGTTGAGCCTTCAGTAGTCAACACAGAATCATGTGGTACCATCCTTCTTGAGGATCAGGACCACAGGTGAAGCCCAGGGGCTACTGGACTCCTAGATCACTACAAGAACCATCATCTCCCTGAGTTCCTCCAGCATAGTCTTCCTAACTCCCTGGGAACCCTGTAGAGGGACTGCCTCAGTGGAACTTGGGCCCCAGTGTTCATGTGGTGTTCAGCCATTGTGGTATATCCTGGACTCCCCATGAACATGTCCCCAAATTCTCACAGCACCCCCCTCATCTCCTCGGTCTTGGCCAGTGTCAGCTGCCCTGAGGGGGTGAGGTTATTCACTGAGGATCCCTCCTGGGCTTCCCCAAGAGGTCCACCAGGGAATCAGCCTTGTTCCCCTCCTCTGCTGCACTGCACTGCACATGGCGAGGATCATTTCCTCCCTGTCACAGTAGGGCTTTATCATGTTCACGTCATATACCCTTTGCCTACGCCTTCTGTCAGGCAGGCCTACTATATAGTTAACATCACTCAGCCTCCTGATTATGGAGAATGGGTCCTCCCATGATGCCTACAGTTTATTGTAGCAGATTGGGATGAGTACCATCACTCATTGTCTGACTTCATACTCCCAGGCTCTGACCGCCTGGTCTCACCAGGCTTTCTGTTGCTGTTGTGCAGTGGCTAAGTGCTCCTGGGCAAGTCCAATGAGCTCCCTAAGTCTGGCCCTGAAATTTAGGACTTACTCCACAACAGACTCCCCTTGGGTGGCATGGTTACCATCCCATTCACCCCTGACTAAATCTAGGGGTCCCCTTACCCTGTGACCAAACAGGAACTTGAATGGTGAGAACCCTGTGGACTCCTGTGGGACTTTCCTGTATGCAAACAGGAGGTGGGGCAAATATTTATCTCACTCCCTTTTGTGCTGGTCCGTAAATGCCCTGAGCATAGTTTTGAGGGTCCCATTGAACCACTCAACCAGGCCATTTGTCTCAGGGTGACAGGGCAAAGCACAGAGCTGTTTCACCCTGCACTTCTCCCACAAACTGGTCACTGAGGATGACATGAAATTTGCCCTCTGGTCTGACAAAATCTCCTGGAGAAACCCTACTCAGCTAAAGATTCCCAGGAGCTCATCAGCCACCTTTTCTGCCTCAATGGAGGACATTCCCACTGCCTCGGGGTACCTGGTTGCATAATCTACCGCAACCAGTATGTATCATTTGGCCGTTTGACTTGGGGTACTTAGCAGCCCCACTATGTCCACGGCTACCCTCTTAAAGGGTTTATCAATGATAGGCAGGGGCACCAAAGCTGCCTTAGCCTTGTCCCCGACCTTTCCAACCCGCTGCAACTGTGGACAAGTCTGACAGTAATTTGCCATGTCTGTGTACATGCTGGGCTACAAGAAATGGTTGGCAAGCCGCTTTTTTGTGTGGTTAATACCCAGGTGGCCTGAAAAATGAATATCATGGTCCAGGGCCAGAAGCTGCTTTCAGTAATCCTGGGGGACTACCAGCTGCTGGAGTACCTCTCCCTCTGGCCCCCTCTGTGGTGTTCACTCCCTGTACAACAGCCCATTTTCCCAATAAACTTACTTGTACTCCCTTGAGAGGCCTCAGCACTATCTGCTATCTCTCTGTTTTTGGAGGGAAGAATCAATTCGCTGTGCCCTGCCCAGCTCCTCAAATCTGACCCTCCCCAGTTACCCTTCAGGAAGAAAGCTGCCCCTGGTGGCAACCTCCTCTGCTTGCAGCTGGGGCTTAGGGCTGCTACTCCTAGCTAATCCCTCACCCACAGTAGCCATTTCCTCAGCTGCTGAGGGATGGGTCTGCACAGGATGTGTCACCCCCTCCTCACCCTCAGAAGCTTGCCTTTTTGTTTGTTTGCTTTTTGTTTTACCAGGAGAGACACACTAAGCTGAAAGCTTGTTTACAGGTGCAACCTGGGAGCACAAGGAAGTTAAGTGACTTGCTCAGGGTCACACAGTATGCAAGTGGGAGCTATGGGATTCAAACCCAGGTCTCCAGGTTTGCAGCTCAGAGCCTTAAACCACTGCGCTATACTGCCTCCTTTTGCCTGGCTACTAGTAGTAACACATACCAAGTTTTCCCTGTGGTCAAAATCATTCCCTATGATCACATCCACAGGGAGATCAGGTACAACTCCCAACCCCTGTACCCCATGGCCGCCCTTTCAGCTCAGGAAGACCTGAGCCATTGGCACTTGGACCACTGGACCTGTGACTCCCCAAATCTTGGAGAACTGCCCCAGCAGAATCTGTTCTGCCTGGATCATATCCTGATTTGCCATGGAGATCGATGCACCAGTGTCCCTCAGTCCCCTGTGTTCCTGTCCCATTGACTAGAAGAGGGTGCATATGCTTGGTGGAGTTTGGTGGCTCTACAGTGTGTGCGCAGTTTACCAGCTACTGTGTACTGTCTTAGTCATCCCCTCCCCCACGCATTTGCCCTTTACTCCTGTTTTTAGGGTAGTCATAGGACAGATGCCCCACTTTCTGCCAAATCCAACATTCCTTTGTTCCTGGTTGCTTAGAACCAGTGAGTTCTGTTTTGGGCTTGGGTGCAGGCTGGTTTCCTTTAGGCGGCCCTCCCTGGGTTCCCTTAAAATCATGTGCTGCCCCACCCCCATAGTTCTTATGCTGCAAATGTGGTCTTCTGGACACATACAAATCAGCACTTTCTACTGCCTCCATTGTGGTCCGGTCTTGTAGCCAAATGCACAGGTCATCAGGTATATCGGGGGTAGGGTTGAAAAGATTACACAGACAATCAGCAATCAAGTACAACACACCTAACAGGTGTGATTTTTATTAACAATAAACAACAAAAAAATAAAATATAAAATAATGACTACAATGCTTTCAAAACAGAAATGAAATTCAGAAGTAAGCACAGCTTAGAGAGTACAAGTTGCTAACTCCCTAAAATCCTCCGTGCTTGACCTCCCCTTTGGAGATCTGTTTTGGGTGATCCTCTCAGGTTCACTCCCAAACTGAATCTGCTCTCCGAGTCCTGAGATCAGTCTTTTTATGGCTGAATGACTCCTCCCCAGAATCTAAACTCCACCTTTATTACACTTCATCATTCAATATTTTTATTAACATCCAGTATATCTAATGCATGTATCCTAATACACCTGAAAGTAAATGAATAATCAACATTGGCTTTATTAGCTTATAAAAATGAAGCACATCTCATATCACAACTCCTGTTTTAGTTGAAAATGGGCTGCATTAAAGAAAAGCCCCACCCGTTTCATTTGATGGGCATTTGACTCTCGTATATAAGGAGGTAAGAAGGTGCTACTGACTCCCTATAGGAGCTTGCACCAAGCTATGAAGGGGATACTGAATGGAATATGGAACCACGCTAAGTCAGATGGCATATGGCTCTGTGCTCAGCGAGCAACAGAAAAAGTACAATACACAGAGTTTTTATTAGGTATGTGGTCCCTTGAATTATTGTAAACCTCCCCTTTTTGATATCCTCAGAACTGCCACTCTGTGGCAAGGATTTTTATCTGTACTCCCGTGAAAAGAGCTACTCCTGGCCAGACTGGCGGTCGCTCAAGAAATGTACCACTTATACTCTTCATCGGTAACATTAATCTGACCGAAAGGGGAAAAAAGACCACTACAGATTCCTGGTTGTGATATAGTTTTTTTCCTCTGCGTATACTGTTATTGCAGCTTTAATAAATAAAGTACTTTATTCTCAAATAATGCAGCCTTAATATACATGGAGGGGAACTAGGGCAAAACAAAAGGATACTAAGAGTTCTTTCTTTTACTAGTTTGCCCTATACTTCAGCTTTTTCAGCCGCTTTATGTGGTATAATATTTCAGTTGGGATGGGCATCTGGCACGGCTCGCCTCTCACGGATACTCGATAGGAAGCGGGCCATTTCCTATACCCTTACATTTCTGACAGAACACTCGGACTCAGACGGAGAATTTCACCGTAACCGGATGTGTAAAATAAAACTGTCTGCCTGAGGAATAGCCGTGCAGGCCAGTACATACACTGAGTACACAGGCTAGATAGGGGGAAGAAGGAAATGTACAATGAGAGTTTCTGGTTACTAAAATAACAATTTGCTAAATCCCATTCAGGTTTCTAAGCTTCTCTTTTATTTTATTTCCGTTCCGTATTTTTGAGGACTCGTTTTCAACATAGTGTGGTCTAATAAGACATAAAGGGTTTGAGAAAAAAATGATGAAAAACGGGAATAATAGTGATAGCAAGGAGATTTTACAGTAGGTGGCCATTCTACTGTAATAGAAAAATAAAGGCCAAAAGAAAGATAAGAATATAGTAGAATGCTGTTGCACAATAGACTTTGGGGGGGGAGGGGGTTCAGACCCATGCAGACTCACACCAAGGGGAAAAGTACCCCTGTCACAAGGTACAATTTTAAGAAACTATTCCCCTACAATTAAATCTTAAATTTGCTCTATAATCCTTGCCTTAGCCCCATCTACCCAATGGTCTAAATAAGCACACATTTGGACATGTAGTTCTACATAGCTGTCTCCTGGGCCTTTTCTTAATTCCCTAAATTTCCATCTATAAGCCTCAGAAGTTAGTTCAAAACATTTTTATAACATTATTTTAACTTTATCATACTTCAGCAATCATTATCGTCCATTTGAGTAAATGCATGCAACGCACGGCCAATAAGCAATGGGGTCAGGCGGATCATCCAAGAAGCCTTGTTTAATTCAAATTTCCTACAAACCCTATCAAATGATTTTAAAAACAAATCTAGACCATCTCCCTCTTGGCACTGTGGTAAAACTTTAGAATTGTGGCTCCATGGGTTGAATCCCCTTCACCATTACTTACGGTTTGCCGGCGCAGTTTCACCAACTCAATCTCATGCTGTCGTTCTTTCTCATGCTCTACTAGTTCCTTCTGTCTTTCCTCTCACAACAGAATTTCATGCTGGTGAAGCTTTTCCCTTTCCTCTTGCATCAGGACCTCATGCTGGTGAATATTTTCCCCTTTCCTCTACCTCCAGTCTTGCTCTCTCCCTTTCAGCCTCCAGCCTTTCTCTCTGCAGTCTGGCATCCCTCAGTGCAAGCTCTGCCTTCAGGCTCTCCATTCGAGGTTGACTGGGCTACACAGCTCTCACAGCTTATGCCACAAAGTGCCCCCTTTGCTTAGCTGCTGTGTCCTCAGTCTGGCTACCTGGGTCACTGTCCTAAGTGACTGCCTGCTGACCAGGCATTGGGCCATGCCCATCTGAGACCATCTGCCCCTCCTGCAGCCGGTCATGTGCCAGCAGGGCTTCCATAAGTGCACTCTGTCATGTCCTCATGGACATTCCCCCTCTCTGTGCACAGCTCACGAGGCTGCTGTACATGATATTTTACATAACCTGAGGAGTTCATATTCTCTAGCTACGCTGCACTAAGCTGTCTAGAAACAAAAAAAAACAGTAGTAAACAATGCACCCTTTTGAAATCCTGCTTCTGATGGCACTCCATCTCCAGTGTGCTCTCTCTTCTCTCTCTCAGTTCCTGCCTCACAGAAAAGCACATTGTACGCTGCTCTGTACTGCACTGGTACCAGCTGCCACACTGATCCCACCACGCTGCCAACCAAACGTGATAAAAATCCCTCACCAGGGACTTTAATATCACTGCCACCATGTGGTTTTTACCAACAGGAACCAGGAAACCTGTTTTTACCTCCTCCTTACTCAAGATCAGGAAGGTCGGCACACTAACTGTGGGTAGAATGCCCCTCCAGAGATGGAATGCAAACAGAGTCCAGCAGAAATGGTATGATTACCCTTTTAAATAAAACAAGCAGTCACTGATTCTATAAAAATAGAAGCTTTACTAAAATACTACAGATATTTACAACAGGATGTATTTACAGGAAAACAAAACGGTTGCACAATTTACTAAGAAGAAAATAAAACCAGGTTGAACAGACAGGCAGTGTACAGCAGAACTCTGAGCAATTCTCAGCTAAAACCTGTCTTTATCTGGTGCTGTCTAAAGAAAATACTGTACAGCAGGTTAGATTCGCAGTCAGAATATTTTGATGAAAGGCCGCATTCATGGCAAGGTTTTAACCCTAGCTTCTATTTATGTCCCTCTGGTCTGATTTATAAATTTATCATACTATTTTATTAGCCTTACAGGGTGAGCAGAGAGGTGGTTATCTGTGGTAGGGACTTTAACATACTTATTAATCCGCAGTTGGATTCTGTCTCTGGCATTCCAAGGTGGGAGCACAGAACCTCCAAGGTATTTACAAAGTTGCTGGGGAAAATGGGCTATTCAGACACTTGGTGCCATTTCCATGGTAAACAAAAGGCATATACTTATCATTCCCCAAAAAAAAGATCTATTCAAGATTAGATTACTTTTTTCTTCCCAACAAAACTTTGGGCTATGTCCAAGACTGCTGGGTAGCAGATTTAGTGCTGTCTGACCACGCCCCCTCGTTCATGAAAATGAAATTAGGAGGTTTCAAGAAAAATACTTTTTGGCACCCGAATCCTTCACTGTTGCAAGACCCAGAGGTAAAACAAATAATGCAGGAAACTTTTTTTTTATTTCTATTTATGCCTCCTCCTCTTGTGCCCAGTCTCCACTCCTTCTGGAGACACATATAGTGGTCTCCCCACATCACGACCTGCCTGATTCTACCTCGGTGAGCCCCCATCAAGCCATGACTATACCCCTCAGGCAGGTACGGGGCAGAGCAGTGGTGCTCCAAGAATCTTGCAGTGTTGAACTCACCGGGATGTCAGGCAGGCACTAGCAATCAGGGTCACTGCTGTGGTCTCCGTCATCTAGGAGACTGGGCACTGGTGTTTTCCGTGTTCTGGGGGAATGGCACACACCCGGACATCATGGCATCACTGCCAACATCGCCACTCCTCAACTTCTCGAGTCAGCTACAGCGCTTGCTGCGCCTCCAGCTTCCACTAAAGGCCAGGCAAGTGCTGAGCAAGGACCCCCCCTCCCTCCTGGGACAGTAGAGCTGTCCATCGGATGCTCAATCCTCTCCCATCCCTGTTGACCCCTGAAGGCCCGGGCTCATTCCCGAACCCAGATCGCCGGCGTAGCGCAAGGTGTGGCATCCAGCACCTAAACCCTCAGTGCCACCGGGCTGGTGCAATACTGGAAACTTTTGATTATGCCCTCTTTGACAATGACACCCCCTGATACCTCCCCAGCCCTCCTATGGGATATGATTAAGGCCATTTTACGAGGGAAGTTTATTTTTCGGTCAGCCCACAAAAAGAGGCAGCAGGAAACTAGATGGAAGGAATTGGTCCGGCAGATCTCACAACCAGAAGCTAGAGCCTTTTGATAAAACTTGAGCAGCTACTCTATTAGCCATTAAAAAGGAGTTAAGTTATTTGCTTCATTATCAGGTTAAGCAAAAACTTATTTCTTTAAAACAGAAATACTATGATCATGGGCCTAGATCACTATGACTCTTAGCTGGGAGATTAAGAGTGCAAAGGGCACATGCTACTATCTTGCCCCTAAAGCACCCACAAACGCAACAAACTTTAAGGCTCATCCCCGAGATTACAGAGGCCTTTAAAATATTTTACACTGGACTCCATTCCCCAAATCCTCATCTGAATCAAGACATCTTAACCCACTACTTAACTAAATTATGCCTTCCATCTTTTTCCCTGCAGAATGGTGCTGCACTGATGTCTCCCATTACTTCAGCCGAACTGTTAAAAGAGATTGAATGCCTTTGGTCTGGAAAGTGCCTGGGTACAGATGGCCTCCCTGTGGAATTCTATAAACACTATAAGAAAATGTTATCACCTTTACTGCTCAGGGGTTACCGGGAAGCTATGATTTTGGACGGTTCTACTCTCCTTTCATGGTCCCAGGCTGTAGTCTCTGTTTTAACACACAGACATAAACTTTGATGGGAGATAAAGACCGCTTGGCCCACCTAGTCTGCCCATTTCCCTACCTACTGGATAAGATGCAGATCCTACATAACCAACAGCCTATTTCTTCCTACCCACCACAAGAATTGCCTTACGTCTGTCCCATGCATTCTTGAATTCTCCAACAGTTTTAGACCCCACAACTTCCTCAGGAAGGCGGTTCCACGCATCCACCACCCTCTCTGTGAAAAAACACTTCCTCATATTGCCTCTGAGCTGTCCCCCCTCTATCTTCAAATTGTGTCCCCTTGTTCTTGCACATCTCTTTTTTTGAAAGATGCCATCCTCTTGGACTTTGTTGATTCCAATGAGGTACTTAAAAGTTTCCGTCATGTCCTCTCTCTCTCTCCCTCCTTTCCTTAAGGGTATATGCATTAAGCTCCTTTAGTTTCTCCTTGTATGGCTTCTCTTGCAGACCCTGCACCATTTTAGTTGCCCTCCTCTGGACTGCCTCCATCCTATGTCCTTGCAGAGATGGGGTCTCCAGAACTGGATGCAGTACTCCAAATGGGGTCTCACCAACTATCTGTACAGAGGGATAACAACTTCCTGTTTTCTGCTGGTGATGCCTATCCCTATAATCCCAGTATCCCCTCAACCCTCCCTACTGCCTTCTCCACATTGCTTCCCAACCTTAAGGTCATCTGATATGATTACCCCCAGGTCCCTTTCCATTTTTGTTGTTGTTACTACCTCCCCCCATTGTGTACTCTTTCCCTGTTTTTTTTTCCTCAGGTGCATTATTTTGCACTTCTTTGCATTTAATCCAAGCTGCCATACTTCGACTATTCCTCCAACCTTGCCAAGTCCCTTCTCATCCTTTCCGCCCTTGTGTATCAACCCCTATTGCAGATCTTGTGTCATCTGCAAGGGCATCACTTTTCCTTCAGCCCCTCTGCAATGTCACTTGTAAAGACATTAAAAGGACTGGACCCAGTACTGAACCCTCTTGCCCACTAGTAACCCCTTTCTTCCAGAATGAACTCTGTGTACTATTACCTTCTGTGTCCTGCTGTCCAGCGATGTTTTACCAGGCTACCACCCTGGGACCTACTCCCAGGCTGGCTAATTTGTTTATTAATCTTTTGTGTGGGACTGTGTCAAATGCCTTGCTAAAGTCTAGGTAGGCCATGTCCACAGCCCCTCCTGGTATACTACTTTGGTCACCCAGTCAAAGAAATCGATTAGATTCATCTGACATGACCTTCCCTGGCCAGAATCCATGCTGTCTTGGGTCCTGTGCCCCACTGGCCTCTAGGTACTCAACAGTTCTTTCCTTCAAAAGTGATTCCATCATTTTCCCTACCACAGAGATCAAACTGACAGGTCTGTAGTTTCTGCTCTGTCTTGCTCCCACTTTTGTGAAGGGAATCACATCCGCCCTTCCGCAGTCCTCAAGTACCACACCATCCTCCCATGATTTGTTAAAAAGGGTAGTCAGTGGTGTCACTAGTTCTCCCCTTAATTCTTTTAGAATTCTGGGGTGAATCCCGTCAGGCCCCATTGCTTTGTCCACCTTCAGTTTTAGGAGTTCTTTCAGAACCCTTTCTTCTGTGAAAGGGCTGGGATCAACCACATATCCAGAGTGCTTCTGGTAACTGGATTAGGTACCCCCCATCTCTTTTGTGAATACTGAGCAGAACTATTCATTCAGCATCCCTGCTTTTTCACTGTCCCTCTCTGCCCACCCACTGTCCATTCTATTCAGCCTCACTATCCCTCCCTTTGTCTTTCTACGCTCCCTAATGTACCTATACAAGGTTTTATCCCCCTTCTTTACCAAGTTGGCTATCTTTTTCTCTGTTTGGGCCTTTGCTATTCTGACTGCCTTCCCTGCTTCCTTCTGCCTTAACTGGTACAGTTCTCTGTCCTGCTCCTTCTGTGTTTCCTTATACTGTACTTCCTAAATGCTGTCTTTTTCTCCCTAACCTTCCCCGCCACCTCTTTTGAGAACCATAGTGGCTTTTTCTTTCATTTTGATTTGTTTATATGCTTCACACAAAGGCTTGTTGCCTCTGTGATGGCAGTTTTGATGTTCACCATTGTTGCTCCTAGCCTGTTTGCTAGTGCTTTTCTAAGGCACTCTCCCATTTTGACAAAATCAGCCCTCCTGAAGTCCAGTACCTTCACTTTTGTGTGGCTTGACTCTACAGCTAAGTTTATCATGAACCACACAGTTTGGTGGTCGCTTGTTCCAAGATGGCTACCCACTTCAAGATCAAAGATCCTCTCTCCATCCCCATTTGAGAGTACCAGGTCTAAGATTGCTCTCTCCCGAGTGAGTTCCAAAACTAGCTGTCTGAGGCATGCCCCCTGTAGAGCATCGAGAATGGCCCTGCTCTTGGATGTGGCCACAGCTAATGTCCTCCAATTAACATTTGGTACATTCAGGTCCCCCATCAACAGTATCTCCCCTTTCTCTACCATCCTAAGCATGCCTTCTATCATATCATTGTCCAGTCCCTCATCCTGAGATGTGAGTCTGTATACAATTCCTGTGCGGATTGTGGTGCCATTTCCAGTCTCTAAGGTGACCCACAGTGCCTCGTCTCCTCCCTGTTTACTCTGTTGTTCCATTGCTTTTATCCCTTCCCTTACATAAAGAGCTACTTCTCCTTCCTGTCTCTCCTGTAGGTTGTGTACTCCGATATGTTAACATCCCAGTCATGGTTCTGTGTGTACCATGTTTCTGTGAATGCTACAATATCCAGGCATCCCTCCTCCACCAAGGCCACCAGCTCAGGGAGCTTGTTGCCCAGACTACGGGCATTGGTACTCATTACTCTCCATTTCTTGATGGCCTTACCCCTTTTTCTCCCATCCATAGAAACATAGAATTTGACGGCAGATAAGGACTGCTTGGCCCACCCAGTCTGCCCAATTCCCTACCTACTGGATAAGCTGCAGATCCTAGTTAACCAGCAGCCTACTTCTTCCTACCCCCACCCCCCAGAATTGCCTTATGACTATCCCATGCATGCTTGAATTCCCCCACTGATTTTGACTCCACAACCTCCTCCGGAAGGCCATTCCATGCATCCACAACCTCTCTGTGAAAAAATACTTACTCAAATTACCTCTGAACGCCCCCCCTCTATCTTCAAATTGTGCCCTCTTGTTCTTGCACACCTCTTTTTTGAGATGCTACCCTCTTGGACTTTGTTGATTCCTTGGTACTTGAGGTTTCTATCATGTCCCCCTCCCTCCTTTCCTCGAGGCTATACATATTAAGCTCCTTAAGTCTCTCTTCATATGACTTCCGTGCAGACCCTGTACCATTTAGTTGCCCTCCTCTGGACAGCTTCCATCCTGTCTATGTCTTTGAGATTGGGTCTCCAGAACTGCACACAGTACTCAGATGGGGTCTCACCAGCTGTCCTGTACAGAGGATAATACTTCCTGTTTTCTACTGTGATGCCTCTCTCTTGCATCCCAGTATCCCCCAGCCCTCCTGTGCCCTCTCACATTGCTTGCCCATCTTTAGGTCATCTGATATGACTACCCCCAGGTCCCTTTCCATTCTTGTTGTTGTTAGTATCTCACCCCCCCATTGTGTACTCTTCCCCTGGGTTTTTGTTTCCCAGGTGCATTACCTTGCACTTCTTAGCATTGAATCTAAGCTGCCATACATTTGACCATTCCTCTAACCTTGCCAAGTCCCTTCTCATCCTTTCTACCCCCCCTTGTGTATCAACTCTGTTACAGTTCTTTGTGTCATCTGCGAAGAGGCATACCTTTCCTTCCAGACCCTCTGCAATGTCATCTATAAAGACGTTAAAGAGGACTGGACCCAGTACTGAGCCCTGAGGTACTCCACTAGTAATCCCCTTTCTTCAGAATGTGTTCCATTCACTATTACCTTCTGTGTCCTGTTGTGCAGCCAGTTGTTACCCAGGCTACCCTGGGACCCACTCCCAGGCTGGCTAACTTGATTATTAATCTTTATGCGGGACTGTGTCAAATGCCTTTGCTAAAGTCTAGGTAGGCCATATCCACAGCCCCTCCTGGTCAATTACTTTGGTCACCCAGCCAAAGAAATTGATTAGATCGTCTGACATGACCTTCCTGCTGTGAATCCATGCTGCTTTGGGTCCTGTGCACCGCTGGCCTCTAGGTACTGAACAATTCTTTCTTTCAGAAGTGATTCCATTATTTTCCCCACCTGAGGTCAAACAGGTCTGTAGTTTCCTGCTTCTGCCTTGCTCCCACTTTTGTGAAGGGGGATCACATCTGCCTTCCTCCAGTCCTCAGGTACCATCCCATCTTCCCATGATTTGTTAAAAAGTGTGGTTAGTGGTGTCACTAGGTCCTCCCTTAGCTCTCTTAGGATTCTGGGGTGAATCCCGTCAGGCCTCATTGCTTTGTCCACCTTGAGTTTTAGGAGTTCTTTCAATACTCTTTCTTCTGTAAATGGACTGGTGTCAACCCCACTATCCAGAGTGCTTCTACTGTTTGGTTTAGGTAACTCCTCCTCTTCTTCTTTTGTGAATACTGAGCAAAAGTATTCATTCAGTATCTCTGCCTTTTCACTGTCTCCCTCTGACCACCTCCCCTCTCCTTTATTAATCTTCACTATCCCTCCCTTAACCTTTCTATGCTCCCTAATGTACCTATAAAAGGTTTTATCCCCCTTCTTAACTGAGTTGGCTATCTTTTCCTCGGTTTGGGCCTTTGCTTTTCTGACTGCCTTCCCCGCTTCTTTCTGCTTTAATTGATACAGTTCCCTGTCGTGTTCTGTCTGTGATTCCTTATACTTTTTGAATGCAGCCTTTTTCTCCTTAACCTTCCCTGACACCTCTTTTGAGAACCATAGTGTTTTTTTATTCCGCTTTGTTTTATTTGTTTCACACAAAGACTTGTTGCCTCCATGATGGCAGTTTTGATTTTTCTCCATTGTTCTTCCACCCCTCCTTTCTGGCCATTTGCTAATGCATTCCTCAGGTATTCACCCATTATGCCAAAGTCAGCCTTCTAAAGTCCAGTATCCTTGTCTTTGTATGGCTTGTCTCCATGGTTGTGTTTATTGTGAAGCACACTGTGCAGTGGTCGCTTGTTCCCAGATGTCTACTGACTTCTAAATTTGTGATCCTATCTCCATTTGAGAGTACCAGGTCTAATATTGCTCCCTCCTGAGTGGGTTCCACCACTAGCTGTCTAAGGCATGCCCCCTGTAGGGCATCGAGAATGACCCTGTTCCCGGAAGGCTGCTGCTGCAATGCCACTACACTGCACCACTCCTATCATACCTTATTTCTGGTCCCTTAACTGTTGTTTTGATTACTTACTCTTTCCTCTGTTTATTTTCTCCCTACTGCCTCTGTGCCCTTAAAGCTCCTGATCTTCCTGTTCTGAGACAGGAAGTTTGTATATTTCTCTGTAGTCTCTTTACTTGCTCAGAGTCAGACCTCCAGCAGCTGGGGGGGCGGACAGCTTCTCTTTTCCTTCTAGAATGGCGAGTCTTTTGCGGCTCTGTGATCACTCCCTTCCTGCTCCCAAACAGGAAGTTCCTGTTGTCAGTCAACTCCTGTGCCTATAAAAGTAGAACTGGCTAAGGGGGGGAGGGTGGAGGGAAGGAGGGCAATACAGTACCAGTAGAGAAGCATAGTTTTAACAGCACCTCCTTCCTCTTGCTGTTCTCTGCCAGAAGTTAAATAGGGCAGTTTTTAAATCCAAAACACCTGGCTTCCTTCTAGCTAAGCCACTCCCCCTAATTTACAGTTCTTTCTACACCTAGATAACTGCACAGATAATTCACTTCAGCCAACTCAGGCACACTTTTTTTTTTGTTTGTTTTTACCCTAATTTGAAAGTCCCAGTAGTAGAATTCTAGTCCTTTAGTCCCACACCTGGAAAGGATCCCTCCAACTGCACTTCTTATAGGCCCATATACATTCTTAATACAGACTATAAATTGCTCACATCTTTAATCACTCAGAGATTACAACAAGTGATCCCTGACCTGATTCACATCAACCAGACTGGGTTTGTTCCGGGCCCCCAGGCTCAAGACAACCTTAAACGTAAAGTGCACATTATAAATACTCTTCACTCATCAAAACAGCCAGCATTCCTTCTCAGTCTTGATGCAGAAAAGGCCTTTGATAAGGTCTCTTGAACCTTTCTGTAGGCTGTCCTTTCCAGGTTCGGGTTTCCAGAGGCTTTTATCCATTTTTTGTTAAAGTTATATAGTAACCCGGTTAAGTATATAAGAGCAAATGGACACGTCTCTTCTCAATTTAGTTTGGGGAGGGTACATGTCAGGGATGTCCCCTATCCCCACTTTTATTCACCCTTTATATTGAGCCTCTGGCACAAGGTATATGAGAGAAAATCAACAAATTTCAGGAGTCTCGTTAGGGGGTTCCTATCACAAACTTAGTACACAGATAATAGTTTACTATAACTAACCCGGAAATATCTTTGCAGGCAGTATTTAAACACATCTTTTTTTCGACTTTCAGGTTACACTCAACACTGCAAAAATGGAAGTCTTAAACTTTAATTCAAGCCCCAGAAAATCTTACTGTATTCTGACAAATACAGTATGGTCTCACCATAAGACTGCCCCAGAGCCGAAATGGTTACTAGAACCTTTGCTAATCATGGAATGTTAGGCTCAAGCTTGGTTTTCAAACCACTGTCCCTGGAATACATCCTGCAACCGTCAGATTCTTTACTCCGCTTGCGTAGTTGAATTTGATCTTCTTCCCGGTCTTCATTTTTCTGATGAAGTAAATATGTGGTATCAAAACTTTTTGTCTGAAAGATCATTTAAAACTATTATTGGTTTATCTTTATCCCATTCTCTTCCCTTAGTTTGTGGTGTGCCCCAGGGTTCAATTCTGGGACCACTTATTTTTTCCTTATTTATGAATTCCATATCTGATATATGTATAAAAACTAAAATGATTCTTTATGCAGATGGCACTGTTCTTTTTTATTCAGATCCCAGACCCAATGTTGCCCTTTCCTATCTTCAAACTGATTTTAATTTTCTGCAGAATTGGTTATCCTTAAGTCTCCTGGTTTTGAATTCCCAGAAAACCAAAGTAATGGTGTTTTCTAAGAAAAATGTACTAATTGATTTGCTTCCAATTTCTGATAGGACAGGAAACATAATTGAAAATGTATCTGTTTTTAAATACTTCGGTATTACGTTGGACACACATTTATCTTTTGAACCTCACATACAGAATCTTAGGAAAATCCTTCATCAGAGGTTGGGTATGCTTTATCGAGTTAAATCTTTTTGACTTTGGAATCCAGAAAGTTCTTAGTTCATAGCTTTCGGTTCTCCATACTCTATTATGGCATACTGATTTATACATCCTCATATACTAATGTTTTGAGTCCTCTTAAAGTAATTTACCATTCAACTCTGAGGATTTGGCTAAATTTAGCCTTTTGAACCCATTGCTCTGATCTGTACAATCAGTCATCTTCCTTATCTTTTGAAAATTGAGTACTTTATAAGATGGGCATTTTCTTATTTAAAGTTAAATGCAATTTTTTTCCTTTTTCTATTTCTTTAATGCTTCCTAGATTAGTTAATGCGTTGTTTACTAGGTCTCAGCACAATTATAAATTTAAAATACCATTTTTTTTAAGACTACTTTTGGGCAAAGATCCTTATTATTTAGAGCACCTAGTTTTTTTTTTTTTTTTTTTTAACAGAATTTTGTTAGAAATTGTCCAGAATAGTTCTTTTCAGGTTCACATGAAATCTTCAGAAGTTGTTAACTCCTGTCAGGGTTTTAAGATATGGTTAAAACAGTGGCTATCTTTGGAAACATGACATATTTCTGTGTATTTTATTGATTGAATGTTTTGTTTGTATTATGTTTGTTAATTTTTTGTGTGTTTTTTAGTCTTAAACTTGTCTCCAGTGAAAACGGGCAGTTTGCTCATTTGGATTTACAAGTATAAAAAATGAAAATGAAAAATAGTACAGATGCCTCGGAGAGCCCTCCTTCATCTTTCTTGAAGCTTTTATTTTTCTCTTTTTTTTTTTTTAAGTAAATTTTATTTATTAGTTTTTAAAGCACTGTCCTTGAGTTTATAGGTAGATTAGTCTAGATTCAATGTTATTCTGGTGAGGTTTTTTGTTTCTTCTCGGTTTGTTTAACCGGGAGGTAACCAAACGTTTTACATTTTAAAAGGTAAATTTATGTACTGAAACTTTCCCTGGGCCAGTTGTTTTAATTTTGGTCTTTTTAGAAAGAAACCAGGGTAACTCTCAGTTCTTTCATCAGTCGCTAAACTGAACACAAAGAAAGGGGGAGAGATCCATGGTGACAGTCCCACGGGGGGGGGGGGAGAGATCCTCATCTGGTACAGCACACCACCTAGTTTCCAGCTCAACTGGTGAGGTGATAATCCTCAGCCAGTACAGTACAGCGTGCTCCCTTGATCCAGATAACAGCCCTATGGTAGGGAGAGAGTGTCCCTAAGCTGGCGCAGCAAGCCCTTGACCCTGGATGTCCATGACTCGTCCCACTCTCTCTTCTCCGCACCTACCTGGCTCCATTGGTTGGGATGCCTCCAAGTCAGTCCGCAGGGCTAGCGATGACTGTACAGGCTCAGAACAGGCACAAAAAGCTGGCACTACCTACAATACACATTCTGAGGTAAATGAAACGCATGACCAGCAACAGACACACAGCCACCTATGTGTGTTTTGTGCATCTCCCGTGCGGCTTTTTAAGAATTTTATTTAATAAACACCCACTTCCATTAGTTCGACCACTCTGTACTGCAGGCAGAATGGACGAACACGAATGTGCTCGCTATAAATGGCTTTAACTGTACTTGACAGTTTCTGTTATGTCCCTCCTTTCCCCAAGGCTATACATATTAAGCTCTTTTAGTCTCTCTTCGTAAGGCTTCTGTTGCAGACCCTGTACCATTTTTGCTGCCTTCCTCTGGACTGCCTCCATCCTGTCTATATCTGTGCGGAGATGGGGTCTCTAGAACTGCATGCAGTACTCCAGATAAGGTCTCACCAACTGTCTGTACAGAGGTATAACTTCCTGTTTTTACTAGTAATGCCTCTCCCTATGCATTCCAGTATCCCCCCCCCAGCCCTCCTGTCTTCTCACATTGCTTACCTACCTTAAGGTCAGCTGATATGACTACCCAGGTCCCTTTCCATTTTTTGCTAGTACCCCACACTGTGTACTCTTTCCCTGGGTTTTGTTTCCCTGGTGCATTACTTTGCACTTCTTTGCATTGAATCTAAGTTGCCATACTTTTGACCATTCCTCCAACCTTGCTAAGTCCTTTCTCATCCTTTCCACCCCCTTGCGTATCAACCCTGTTGCAGATCTTTGTGTCATCTGCAAAGAGGCATACTTTTCCTTCCAGCCCCTCTGCAATGTCTCCTATAAATACATTAAAGAGGACCAGTCCCAGCACTGAACCCTGCAGTACTCCACTAGTAACCCCCCCTTTCCCCTCCCTCCAGTCTACGACTTTGGTCAACCAGAACCACCACAAGTGGTCACTGAACAGGCAGATCCTGTACATTGTGTCCAGAAGGTGGGGCACCCCAGAGGTGGACCTCTTCACAGCCCCAGACAATCACCAGCTGCCACAATTCTGTTGCAGGCCCCCTGCAGTGGTCACAGTCCTTCTGGATGCACTCCTGTTGGACTGGACAGGGAGGTTCCTATACACCTTTCCTCCATTTCCCCTATTGCTCGGGGTACTGAACAAGGTCAGTGCTCAGCCTGCGACAGTGATCCTCACTGCCCTGGATTGGGCCAGGCAGCCCTGGTATTCCCTGCTACTGACCCTGTCAATATCCAAGCCAATCTCCCTACCCAGGAGGCAAAACCTATTGACCTCCTCTCAGGGAAGGGTCCTTTACACCAATCTCCAGTCTCTCAGACTCAGAGCTTGGCTCTTGAGGACTTAGAATATGCTGACCTGCACTTCTCAGAAGGGGTGCTGGAGGTTCTCAGGGTCTCTAGAAAACTCTCTACCAGAAAGACTTAACACTTCTAATTGGAAGAGGTTTTCTATTTGTTGCCAACAGAAACAGATAGACCATCGCCAGGTTGGTTTATCAGTCATACTGGATTATTTGGCACACTTGCATTCCCTTGGCCTTAGGCCTTCCACCCTGAGGGTACACCTAGCAGCTGTCTCTGCATACCTCTCAGCTGGAAAAGGGACATCCCTGGCTGCTAACCAGGTATTCAGAAAATTCTTCAAGGGCCTACTGCACTTGCATCTCCCTCACAGGGAACCCACTCCTGCATGGGACCTCAATATATGCATTGGCCAGCAAATGCAACCACCGTTCGAACCCATGTCCTCAGCAAAGCTTAAGTATGTGACATGGAAAACAGTGCTCCTGGTAGCCATCACCTCAGCCATAAGGATCAGTGAGCTCCAGGCCTTGTTCACAGAACCAGATTACACAGCAGTCCATAGAGACAAGGTGGTCCTTAGGACTAATAGGAAGTTCCTCCCTAAGGTGGTCTCAGATTTTCACTTTAATCAGTCCATTACCTTATCAGTCGTTTTCACCGACCACTCCAGTTCAGGAGAAAAAAAGACTGCATAGCCTTGATGTCAAGAGAGCTATAAGCTCTCTTGACATCAACAGGAGGCAGTATAGCGCAGTGGTCTAAGGCACTGAGCTGCAAATCTGGTGACATCCAGCAGACCAGACCTGGGTTTGAATCCCACAGCTTCCATTTGCATACTGTGTGACCCTGAGCAAGTCACTTAACCTCCTCCTTGTGCTCCCAGGTCGCTCCTGTTAAAAAAAGCTTTCAGCTTAGTGTGCTATACCTGGTTTAAAAAAAAAAAGCAGCTACTACTTGGATCACACGTAGGACTGCAGGATAGAACCCAACTCTTCCTGACCTGTGGGGAAGGGAAAACCTGCATCAAAGAGGTCCATTGCCTACTGGATTGTGGCATGTATTCAATTTGGCTACAGCAAAGTGGGTAAAGGCCTCAAGACCCATCCTACGAGGGGTACAGCTGCAAGAGATATCCCTTTGTTAGAAATCGGCAGAGCAGCTACCTTGAAAACAGTTCACACCTTTACCAAACACTATAGCCTGGATACCTAGGCCAGGAGTGATGCCAGGTTTGGCACAGCAGTACTGCACAGCCCGTTTCCTAAATAGGTTCTCCACCCTCCTCCAAAGGTACTGCTTGGGTAGTCTGCATTTGTCAGAATACAATAAGATTTCCTGGGGTTTGAAGAAAAAATTACCATAATAATCTTGTTTCTTCCAAGGGAATCTTACTATATTCTGAGCTCCCCCACCTCCCCGACTAGAACCTATGGGCACTGCAACACAGTTGTCCGTGCTGTTTGAAACCTGTGTTTCTTTATTGGGCTTGGTGACTTGAGTCTTAGTGTTGCCCACATTTTTAAATATAGTTCAACCTTGTTTATCCGACCTGCTTGGGGGACATCCGATATGGTCAGATAACTGGGGGGCCAGATAAACGTGATGCCATTGTTATAGATAGTCTATACTCAGGAACACACTCATGAACACACAGTCAAATACTGTAATATTTAATGCTTTATTAAATGTGCAAAATAGCAATATTTATTAGAATAGTGCTTGGTCTAAAAAAAAAAAAACAAAAAATTTTACTTTTGGAAGGAAGGGAATCAGCTTTTAAAATGGTTGCTGCTCCTCCTTACACATCCTGGTGTTTTCTCTCTCATCGGAGCTTGCAGCCATCTCCATGCTGACAGCAAAGTCCCGTAACTTCTCTTTAGCTGATTTAATGTCACTAACCATAGACTTCCCCACTCCATATTCCTGAGCTAAGGCAACAGCATGCTCGCTGCCTTCAAGCCTTTCAATGATGTGAGGCGGTAAGAACAGCTCCTTTCCTTTTGCCATAGGGAGAATCCATTGTTAGGCAGTACTGTAACACAGCATGAATCTTGTAAAGCACTTATGCCACACCTCGTTAAGGGTCACCAGGTCACAAGCAGCACAAGGTTTGGGTTAATTACATGTTAATTACAGCAGTTTGACAGAAAAGTTGAACTGACAAGCCAAACATGCCAGGGAAGCTAGTACTGTAATAGTGAGGGACACAGGTCGGGTTCGCTAGATAGGGAGGTTCGGTATTTTGGGAATCAGATAAACAGGGTTTGACTGTAAATTGAATTATTTGTTGTTGGGAGTTATTAATTTAGTATAGTTTAGATAGCTTGTTATTATGCATGCTCCGGAAGAATTTGATGGTTGCAGGATGTATTCCAAGGACAGTGGTTTGAAAACCGAGCTCAAGCCTAACATACCATGATTAGCATAGGTTCTATTAACCATTTCAGTTCCGGGTCAGTCTTATGGTGAGACCATACTGCACTTGTCATATTACAGTAAGACTCTCTTGGAAGAAACAAGATTACTATAGTAATTTTTTCTTATGAAACTCCCTGTTTTCTGGAGGGCTTTCCCTAGGAGGTGGGATCTCCCTTCTCTGCTGTACCTTGGGATTCACTCGACACCCTTAATATCCCAGCTTTACCATATGAACTACATCCCATTGATAATACAGTTGCGGCAGGAAATACAATGAAGTCATTGCTGCCCCTTCCTCTTTACTCATGCATCCAAGCCTTGAAAGTGAATGTCTTGCCCAGGCTTCTTTACTTATTTCAGTGTGTTCCATGTAATGTGCCTAAAGAGCTACAATCCTGGCAACAGCTATTCATAAAATATGCCTGGCAATCAAAAAGACCTATGATCCACAAGGAAATCCTGTATCCCCCTAAATATCTGGGAGGGCTCATAGTCCCATATTTACCAGGTTATTGGGCTGCTGCTCAGATATGGGTGGCTTTAATGCTGTGTCATGGAAGCTATATTACGCACTGGAAAACCATCGACCTGACCGATCTTCTTACACTTCCTTTGCTGGTACAATGTTTTTCTCCATTCTGACCCCCCGACCTGGGAGAGATCCCCTTTTTCTAGTACACAGATAATGTTGGAAGGGTGCAAAAGCTTAATCAAGGAATTACCAGACTTCATCTCTGGAAATATCAGGGGTGGTTGGCTGACCCTTTCTCCCAGTGCAATCAGATGCCTGGTTTAAAACTATGGCACACAGAGGTTTCTTTGCCCCCTGGCAGCTTATGCAGGGAGAAACAATCATCCCTTTTGAACTAGCCCAGCCCAGATTATGATACTATCAGCTTAGGGATTACATAAATACCCATATGAGGAAGTCCATGAGGGGAACTGAAGGATTGCTGCCAGGCCCGCCCTTTGAGACTATTTGGAAATCCAGGTCAGGGAGAAAGTTATTTCCCTATCATGTGCTAATTACAGTATATAGTGGGTTTTTTTTGGAAATGGCTGATAAGATCAGGCAGAAATGGGAAAAGGAATTAATGATTTCTGTTTGGGATTTTCATATTGGATATCTCACATGGAATCAAGAGTAAGATCAGTCTGTTTACTGATGATACCAAGATGGGAGTGGTGGTGGACGACACAGTATGGTGGCAAGGGCTACAGGATGACATAACTAAACTGTAGGAGTGGTTGGAAACATGGCAGTTGGGGTTTAATGCCAAGAAGTGCAAGGTACTGCACTTTGGAGTAAGGAACCCTGGGAGGAGCTACCAGTTGGGAGGGGTGCAGTTAGGTACTACCAAGGAAGAAAAGGATCCAAGGGTGGTTATAATGGGGAATATGAACAACTCAGCTCAGTGCAGGATGCTGGGATGTACTACAAGAAGAATCTTCTCCAGGAGGAGGGAGGTGATCCTGCCTCTGTACAGGTCACTGGTCAGACCACACCTGGAGTACTGCGTGCAGTTCTGGCATCCATTTCTGAAGAAGGATATCAGATTACTGGAGGGGGTGCAACGCAGGGCAACAAAGTTGATCCAGGGTTTTGCGGACAGACCCTAAGAGGGCAGGCTGAGGGAGTTGAATATGTACTCACTGGAGGAGAGAAGGGATTGGGGGATATGACTAAGACCTTTAAATACATGACGGGGATAAACAAGACAGGTACAAAAGGGATATTTAAGTTGGGGAGGGACATGAGAGGGCATGGTCTGAGATTGGAGGGGGGGATATACAGGAGAGAGAGATGAGGAGACATTTTTTCACAGAGGGTGGTGGCTTTTTTCTAGAGTGGCTTTATGGAAGTTTTTACAAATCTGGCAGTCTGTTTTGAAGTGGTTAAACCCCAGACAATAAACACAGATGTGGTGGGGGTCAGCCTTAGCAAAGGCCTCCCCACACTCAGAACACTATTGAAACCCACTGGGACCAGCTTTTTCTTGGGTTTCTCAGACACGGCCCACCTAAACAGTTACCCTTAAAAGCTTTTTGAGCCAGGTAATAACCAGTCACAAACTGTGTAAAAGAACAGCATCAGTCCCAGTACCGATCGTCACCATTCTCGGTGACAAGAGGTTCTCCTCCCCACCACCACCTTTGTTGCCTCCCTTAGCCAGTTTGTGATCCATTTCACCATTTTGGTCTCTTCCCCCCACAACCTCCAAAGTGCCACTGAATCAAAGGCCTTCGAAGTCCAATACAGGACATCCACTGCATGGCCCTTATCCAGTTCCATCACCCAGTTGTAGTACTCTACACGGTTTGACTGGCAGGATCTGCCCGCTATAAATCCATGCTGTTGACCATCCTGGAGACCATTTTCCTCCAAGAAGCTCATTAGCCGCTCTTTTAGTATGGTCCCTATAAGTGTTCCCACGATCGATGTGAGGCTCACTGGCCTAGTTTCCTGGTTCATACTTTGGGCCACTTTTGTGGATGGGCACCACATGGGCCATTATCCAGTCTTGTGGTACACACATATATCTCGTGTCCAGGGAGGTATTGAACAGGTCGGCCCGTGGCCCCACCAGGACCTCTGCTAACTCCCTTAGTACCCTAGGGTAAATGCGATCAGGTCTAGGTACTTTGTCCACCCTTAATGTCCTCAACTCATCTAGTACCCTGCTCTCTGTAATCCCTACATCTGTCGTCCCCTTCCCTCCACCCTCCCTCACCTGGGGTATCTGCCCCCCTTCTCCTCCGTGAATACAGAGCAGTATTCACTCAGTATCTCTGCCTGCTCCACCCCTTTTCTCCCCCCCGTCCTTCTTAATCCTCACCAGCTGATCCCTGCTCTTTTTTCTCTCACTGATGTAGTGGAAAAAAAGTCTTTCTCCACTTCTGATTCCCTGCACCAGTCTCAGCTCTTTGACCAGTTTGGTAACCTCCCTGGACTTCCCCATGTACATATCTTCACCCCTCCCCGACTTCCTGTACTTTCAATAGGGTACTGACAGTTAAAAAGAAAGTCAGCTCAATCTATTTTCTGTATACCTGTGTAGTCTATAGGAATGCATAACGATTCCCTCTCTTACAACCCCTTAATTTCATCCTAATTTAAATGAAGTTGTTTCACTCCGTTCTGCCCTGGTGTGAAAAACTGTTTTACTCCACTGCAAAAATCATGACCCTACTCATGGCAAGGCATCATGCGAATAGACAATGCCTATATGCGCTGAACTCACCCGTTTCAACCAAAGGTGGTCTCTGTCAATGCTTTGACAAAGACCACTTTTGGTTGAAACGTCAGTTAGTGTGGGTGCCCTTGGGTGGAGGAGCCCAGCTGTTTACTCCTGTTCTTGATAAATAAAACTGCCTGATTTATTTGCACAAATAATAGTGTGGACAGCAGTTTTCTTCCAGGCTGGGCGAGTTCACTTACTTGTTTTCTCTTGCCTGTACATCTCTGGTCAAGCTGAACCAGGCTCCTGCAAGCAGCTCTTGCTGTTCCTGTTGATGCATACATGCACAAGCCAGCATAAAGTGCTACTGTCGGTCAGTTCTGTTGTAGGTGTTCTGAAGTCTCTGTATTCTTGTCTTGTGCTGGCCATCAAACTTTTCAAAGCAAGTTCTCTAATGCTTTCTGTTTAAAGTATGTCACAGTTGGAAAAAATGCAGCTGGAAGGCTGCTGGTGCTTGTGATGTTTTGTTATTCAACTGATTATGTGCTAGGAGCTCTTTGCTGACTCCCAATCCCTTTGATGTGCAAATATGTAAGCAATAATACCAGACAGGGTGAGTGGCGCTGAGGAATACCGGACCGCCTAGGGGCATGATGAGGCCAGACTTCGCAGGCAGAGGGCATTATAGCCCCTTGAAGGTCCGGTATTCCCCAATACCACCCACCCTGGAGAGTATTATTGCACTTAGAAAATGACACTGTAAAAAGTTCACTAAAAATATAGTTTAATATACATTTTGTAATAAAATAGTCCCTCCACCTTGATTAGAATGTGTGTTTTTTTTTTTTTTTTTGAGATATGGGCATTTGTCCTACTGGAAGCTCTATAATTAAAAAAAAAAAAAAAGGCACTGGTTGAATCTTGATTACACCCGCCCCCATAGAAAAAGAGTGTGAGCGTGGTTGTCAGCCAAGGGTAATTTGTGAGAGTGTCTTTATGAGAGTAGTGGGGGAGACCGAGAAAGTTACTTGTATGGAGGAAAAAAAGGAGGTGCATGGATCTTACTCAAAGATGACCAGGAAAATTGTGTCGTCTTTTTTGGGTGATGAGTGTGTGGACAGGTACAGCAGGAAAGGTCAGAATCAATACTAAGCATGAAAGGAGCGTGGACTGATGAGTGGAAGCGGCACTCAACTTTGGCTGCCCAGACGTACACACTCTATTGTGCCTCACCCCCCCCCCCCCACTTTCGCAAGTTTCTCAGTCTCCTCCGAATCATTTTTTATATTCTATTACCTTCATACCCCTCAACCTTTTGTCCCCCAAATATGGAACATGGCCTCTCAAAATGTGGAACAAATGAGCAAAATGTGGAACACAATCAAATCTTTACCAAGGAAGCTCAGAACACTGCTAAAATGTTTGCATTTATGTTCAGAAAGTTTGTTATTAAATGAATAATATATTTTTTGCATCATTTACTATAGATTTTTGCTTTAAAATGTTAATACTGAATGTGGGACAAGTCCTCACGATGTGGAACAGGGAGCTTTTGTGAATTAAAATGAGGAACGTTCCTCGTAATGTGGTACAGTTGAGAGGTATGATTACCTTTGTCTTGTTTCCCCTACCCGAGCCGAAATTTAGTTTGTACTGTACAGCATGTCTCCCTACCTGTGTGACCATGACCATGTCCCCGTCCCCCAATCACTGGAAAATCTGCACTCACGGTCTGGCAGAACAAATGCGGAAGTAAGACGTGACAGCAGCAAAAAAAAGAAGAAACGGGGAAGAATGAAAAAACTGTAGGGGCATTGCTCATTTTTTTTTTTTTTAATTAAAAAGCAAGTAAACTCATTTTGTGCCTGTTATTATGTATTGAACTCTCACAGCATCAGCAAAGGTGAAGCAGGGAATACCGTGGCAACGCTCAGAGGAACAGGCACTTCTGTTTAAATTTACTACATAAAATGTGTGTTAAGGGGAATTTAACTGCTTTTGAGTTTAAAACTTTTTGGGGTCCACAAGAGCCAGCAGGCAGCTGGGGGTACACAACAGTGTGGTTGACTCTCAGAGAATCATACTGTCCGCAATCACGGCAGCTGCATGGGGATGCAAATTTATAGTAAATAATGAAAAAGTAACGTGAAATGAGCCCAGAGAGGTTTATGTGCGGTTTTGGATAGCTGGCACTGAACTACGAAGCCTTGAGGGGGCAGCAGTATCTCTCGCCAAGCAAGAAATAAAAAAAAAATGGTGGCTCCAATAGATTGAAAATTCTAAAGGCACAGTGATTTTGCAAGGTAATCAGGCAGTCAGAGACTGTGGCTCATTTCCCAATCTCTCTTGCCTGATACCAGACCGGGTAAGTTGATGGCATTAGCCAATTAAAAAGGGGAATGCTTAGAAAATGGGTAGAGCGCATTATTAGCTCCCATGTTTCCATTTATGAGTAGGGTCATCATGACCTTTGCTGTGGAGTGAAATAGATTTTCACACCAGGGAAGAATGGAGTGAAGCAACTCCATTTAAAATTTTAATTCCCCCAAGAGAGGGAATCATTTTTTGATCTTTCCAGGGCCTTCGACCTGGTTGATCATGTGCTTCTGTGATCGCAACTCCAGTCTCCCTTGGCTTGTCTGGCCCTATCCATGGGTGGTTTTTCCACTACCTCCAAGGAAGACAGCAACTCACAAAATTCAACAAGGCTCTTTTGGAGCTCACCCCAGTTAAATCTGGAGTTCCTCTGGTCTGTCCTAGGGCCCATCCTTTTCTCCCCATTTGCAAAAAAAGTCTCCCTACTGTGCCGACCCATTGCAGAGCCACCTTATACGCAGACGACCTGGTCATCCTTACCCACTCCCATGACACTGGTGTCATTAACTGACATCTAAACATTGATTTTAGCAACATACAATCCTGGCTAAAAGCAAACAGACTTGTTCTCGAAATCTCAGAAAAACACGGGCCATGCTTTTTGGATCCCAGGCAAAGTTGTGTCCCCTGTGCCCCCCAGTATTACCGGCACTGATGGATCCCCCATGATCAAGGCCACGGATTTACGGTGATCAAAACAATTAAATTCAGTTTTCAAGACTTAAGATTCCGGAATTTCACCGATGATTGTTACTCTAATTTCCGCATTTTACCGGTATTCTTTTATCATTTTTAAGTATGTGCATAAATCAGAATTAAAGAAGGCTTAATATACAGAGCATTAAATGAAGCAAACTGAAAATAGTACAGGAAGGAATTAAAAGAAACACTTTTTTATAGATTTACTGATCTGATAGAAAATGCCAGATTCCATGAAATCTTCGTTTTTACCGGTTTTCAGGCAGTCCTAATTCCAGAATTTTACCGGATTTTCTGGTAAAAACCGAAAAACAGTGGCCTTGCCCATGATGGTTGCTGACTCTGTCAAATACCTGGGAGTTACCCTTGACCCTCAGCTTGATGACTCCCAGCATATTCACAACGTATGCAGAGCTGTAAATAGTAAGCTGGGCCTGGCTTACAGAGCAAAAAAGTCACCTCCGCTGCTCGTACTGCCCTGGTGAGAGGCGTGTTTCTCCCCACGCTCTGTTATGGTCTCATCACATTTGCTCACGCTGCTAAAACTCATCTCTCCAAATGGGACGTGGCTTACAATAATATATGCCGCTCTGCCCTTGCTACCCGTCTCACCCACTACTGTGACCTTTACAGTAAACTTACCTGGCTTCCACCAGGCCATCATCGGAGCTTTGTCCTAGGAGGTTTCACTGACAAGGTTGTCAGAACAGCCACTCCTCCTGTCCTGGCACAGCTCCTTAAACCTGCCCACTCCTCTTATTCTCTAAGGTGGCATGGTTCTGCGGCACTCCAGGTTCTCAATACCCGCACCCAAATGGGTGACAGATCATTTGCTACATGTGCTCCTAGATAACTGAATTCCTTTCCTGCCCATGTTCGTACTACACCTTCCCATACCAGTTTCCAAAACTCCCTCTGGGATCACTTGCTGCTCTCCTCGGCCTGCAACTGCACTTAAGACACTAGTGGCCCTTCTAACAAGTGTCACAACAGATACCTTGGTCCTTCTTGCAGAGCACTTCAGAGCTCTGCAGTTGGTTGTCCTCCCAGCCTTACCTGCTCACAGCGTTTCTTCTGTATGTATTCTAGGTTATTTTGAATCGTCTTGGTTTCATCTTGAAATATCTGTATATTGTTTACCCGAGGTCTGTACAACCTTACCCTGTTTGTAATTTGCTTATTTCCTTGTTACCTCCCGGGTCGCACCTGAAGAAAAAGTTACTCACCTTAGTAATGTTGTTTCTTCTAATGGAGTCTTGCTATATTATGACATATGCAGCGAGTCCCAACCTTCAAACTGCTCCAGAGGTGTAAGTTAACTTTCCATGCCAGGCATGGAACTTTGAGCGCAAGCTCGGTTGAAAACTCTGTCTGTTGTTAATCAAACTCAAACAGTCAGATCTTTATGAGCAAAACTCACTAAGGTTCTGTGTGGAAGCCGTAAACCTACCTAGTCAACTGGCTACTAAATATAAGAACACATTTTTCTTGGTCCCAAAACAAAGACTCAAGTCAGGGGATCCAAAAAATTAAAAACATAACACCCAAACACCCCAAAAAGGAGAGGTGAAAAAAGAAGGTGAGCATCTACTAAGTGCCAACACTGCACTGCCCACCCACATCCCAAAAGTAGAGGTTCTGAGAGGGGCAGGCGGGGGGGAGGTCATAATATAGCAAGACTCCATTAGAAGAAACATTACTAAGGTGAGTAATTTTTTCTTCAAACAACATGAAGTCTTGCTATATTATGACATATGCAGACTACACAGCAGTACCTCCAAGGAGGAGGGACAGAACCTACTTGGGAAATAGACTCTGAAGCACAGCTGTGCCAAACCGAGCATCTCTCCTAGCCTGGATGTCCAGGGAGTAATGCTTGGTAAAAGTGTGAACTGTTTTCCAGGTAGCTGCTTGACATATCTCTAGGATAGGGATGTCCCTGGCAGCAGCCAGAGAGAGCAGCTGTACCTCCGGTAAGTGAGCCCTCAGGCCTGAAGGAGGAACCTTACCCAGTTTTTCATAGCAAAATTGGATACAAGAGACAATCCACCTGGCAATGGATCTTTTAGTGGCAGGTTTCCCTTTACCAACCTCACCATAAGTGAGGAACAGTTGGAGGGAGTCAAACCTGTGACCCTTGGTACGTTCTATGTAGTAACTAAGGGCTCTTTTGACATCTAAACTGTGCAGTCTCCTCTCGCCAGAGGAGGAATGGTCAGTGAAGTACATAGGGAGAGACATAGATTGATTAAGGTGGAAGTCTGAAACCACCTTAAGCAAGAACTTTCAGTTAGTCCTGAGAACCACCTTATCTCTATGAAAGAAGATAAAATCAGGTTCCACTGACAATGCTTGTAATTCACTTATGCGCCTGGCAGAAGTGACTGCTACCAAAAACAGTTTTCCAAGTCAAGTACTTAAGCTCTGCTGAAGACAAGGGCTCAAAAGGGGGTTGCATAAGCTGAGCAATGCAAATATTAAGGTCCCAGGCAGGGGCAGGGTCCCTGAATGGAGGGTTGGTGTGAAGCAACCCTTTGAAAAACTTGGAGAATACAGGATGAGCCGAAAGAGAAGAGGGTTTACCTGCTGATAAAGCAGACACGGCTGCCAGGTGCACTTTTAGGGTAGCTGGCCTCAGCCCCAAAGTATTCAAATGCACCATATAATCCAGGACTGTGGGTAAGTCAGCAGATTCTGAGGAAATATGCTTGACAGAGCACCAAATGGAAAATCTCTTCCATTTGGAATTATAAGTAGCTCTGGTGGATGACTTCCTAGAAGCTTTCAATATATCCAATACACCTTGAGAGAGGTGTAGGTCAGCAAACTCTAACTCTTCAAGAGCCAGGCCTTGAGATTGAGAGATTTGAGTTTCGGGTACCAAACCCTCCCCTAAGCACAGGTTAACAGGTTGTGATTCCTGGGAAGACACAGGGGAAGATGGACTGCTAAGGGCATAAGGAGTGGGTACCAGGGCTGTCTGGCCCAATCTGGAGCAATCAGGATCATCTTGCAGGGTTGAGATCTGATTTTGACTAGCACCTTGAACAGAAGAGGGAAGAGGGGAAAAGCAAAGAGAAACTTCCCTTCCCAACTGAGAAGGAAGGCATCCAGAGGGACTGAGCTCAACACTGGGGGCCTGCAGCAAAAAAGGGGAAGTTGGTGATTGTCTGGGGCTGCAAAAAGATCTATCTGCGGGGTGCCCCATCTGGCAAATACTACCTCCAATACTAGGGGATCCAGTGACCATTCGTGATGGCCCTGGGAAATCCTGCTGAAAGCATCTGCCAGGACATTGTCCTTGCCTGGGAAGTGAACTGCCGTAAGGGAGGTGTTCAGGGAGTACGCCAGAGAGCACAACTTCATTGCTTCAGTGCACAAGGCCGTAGACCGAGTGCCTCCTTGCTTGTTGATGTACCACATTGTAGTGGTGTTGTCTGTTCTGATCTGTACAACTGTTCTGAACAGAGGTGGAAAAAGCTTGAAGTGCTAGAAAAACTGCTCTGAGTTCCAACAGATTGATGTGGAGCAGAGATTCCTGAGGGGACCACAATCCCTGGGTAGTGAGATCGCCCATGTGAGTTCCCCACCCCAAGAGGGATGCATCTGTAGTAAGGATTAAGGAGTGAGACTGAGGGGTGAAGGGGACCCCCTGTCTCAGATTGCTCTGGTCCTGCCATCACTGAAGGGCTTGGAGCAGGGTTCGAGTCACTGGGATCAATTTGGTCAGAGGGTCTCTCCTTTGGGACCAAAAGGCTCTCAAATGGAACTGGATGTCCCTCATCTGAAATCTTGCTCCCTGCACAACTGCTGTAGAAGCAGCTATGTGCCCCAGGAGCTGCAGAAAATGCCTTGCTGGTCGAGAGACCTGCAGGGTGAAAGAGGAGGCCAGAGAGACCAAGGTCCTTGCTCTTTCCAGAGGAAGGAAGGCTCTGGTCTCTTTTTGTTCAGTTCTGCAGCTATGAAGGTGAGAAGCTGGACAGGCTCTAGAACTGACTTTGGAAGATTGAGAAGGAAACCTAGAGATGTGAGCAGTTGCTAAGTTACCTGAAGGTGTAGTTTGACTTGGTCTGGAGACTGGCCTACTATGAGCCAGTCGTCCAGGTAAGGAAAGATGGCAATCTTTTGCCTTCTTAAGTGGGCCACTGCTACTGCCAGGCATTTTGTGAATACCCTCGGGGCAGAGGTGAGGCCTGAGGGCAGTTCAAATCTGAGGTACTTTCGATGGGAGCTTCTGATAAGAACATGGAAGTAGGCATCCTTGAGGTCCAGGGATGCTAGCCAGTCCCCTGGCCTTAGAGAGGGTAAAATAATTCCCAGAGTCACCATTTTGAATTTTGGTTTTAAAAGGTGCTTGTTTAGGTATCTGAGATCCAGGATGGGCCGCCATTCTCCTGTCTTTTCTGGGGTAAGGAAGTACCTGGAGTACAACCCTTTGCCCTGGTGTAGGGGTGGAACCCTTTCCACAGCTCTGAGAGCCAGGAGGGCAGAAACTTCTGTTTCTAGGGCAAGTGCCTCTGATGGATTTGCAGGTGGAAAGGACCTGGCTCTCATCTTTGGAAATTTTTTGAAGCCGAGAACCAGTCCCTGGCTTACTACTTCCAGGACCCACTTGTCTGATGTTTAAGACTTCCAGTCCTGGACAAAATAAGCCAGCCTGCACCCTACAGGTAGTGGAGAATTGGCCCTGGCCACCCCATCAGGGTGCCTGCTTGGCAGGGGCTTTGGGCTGAGGGGTAGAAGCAGGCTTGCTTGCACCCCGTCTGCCTCTCCCTCTAAAGAACCCCCTCTGGGCATAAGCAGAAAAGGAGGCCTGGACTTGGTAAAAAGGCCTATGAAAATGCCTGCCCCTGCCCCTGGGATGCTGCCTTTGAGGAGTGGCCTGCCTTTCCTTGGCCTGTGCACTCCTATAGGTGGTCCTATATTCATCCATTTTCTTCATGTAATTCTCTGTCTGCTTCCCAAACAGAGAATTACCCACAACAGGAAAATCCATGGCCTTAGACTGGGTATCCTGTGACAGGGTAGTACATCTGAGCCAAGCTATTCTGCGAAGTGCCACAGATGTAGCCATGACCCTTGATGACACAACATTAGAGTCTACTGCAGCATGAAATTGCACCTTGATGCCTCTACCATCCGCAGCCACTCATTTCAGCTCCCCGCAAGCTGGTCAGGGACCTGTTTTGCCAGGGCCAGCATAGTATCCCATCTGGATTTCTGGTACCTAGCAGCATAAGCCATATAATTTGCCTGTCCGAGTCCCAAAGATGCTGCCATGTACTGTTTCTTTGCCATGGCATCAATCCTCCTGGAGTCCTTTTCAGGGGGGTGCGAAGCTAGGGGAATATTTGCCTTGTCACAGGCTGCAGCCTGCACTACCCCCACATGGCTGCATTGCTGTGTGAGGAACTCCGTATCAGAGGCTGATAATGTATACCTCTTGTCCATCCTTTTATCAACAGGAGGTATAGTGTGAGGAGTTTTTAGAATTTTTACTGTCTGTTTCCGAAAAGATTTATGCAAAGGAATAGACAGTCTCCTAGACTCTGGAATATCCATCATTTCTACATAATCAAGCTCCTCTTGGTCATCAACAGCTTCCTCAACAGGGAGCTGGAGAGTTTCAGCAACTTTCTTATAGAACATAAAATGAGAAGGGGACTCAGATAGCCTGGGGGGAGAAACCCCTGACGGTCTGTCTGGAGAGATGCCCGGTTCAATGGGCACATCCAGACCTTCAAAACCACATTCACTCTCCTCATACTCCTCTTCCCCCGCCTCCGGTTCATAAAAATCCTCAAAATCAATCTTGAACCGGTGGAACCAGCCGAACCGAGTGCTTCCCTGATGGTGTCGGTTCGGTCGGAACCGGGGAAAGTGACTGGACAATTTGAATTGCTTTAGCTATTTCCTCAGCGGTTGGAAAAAGAACTTTTGGCTCCACACTAGCTGACTTTTTAGTCCTTTTAGTTGGAACCAGCTCCTCAGAGCTGGCACCCGTTGCCGAGTATCGCCTGATCAGAGGGCACTCCTCCGGTTCGGTTGGAACCCGAACCAGGCTGGCCATCGGGTCAGCGGACTTTTAGCCTCCCTTTCCCTGAGCCTACCAACTCTTTTCTCTGGTGGCAGCAGGAAAATTCTTACAAATCTGGCAGTCTGCACTGAGGTGGTCAAACCCCAGACAATACACACAGGTGGTGTGTGGGTCAGCCTTAGCAAAGGCTTCCCCACAAACACTACAGTGTTGAAACCCAGTGGGCCCGGTTTTTCTTTTGGGTTTCTCAGACATAGTGCCAGCCTAACCAAACTTGCCCGTTTACCCAACCGTGTCACGGGTTGTGGAAAAAAACGTAGTGAAATCCGTTTTTTTTTTTTTTTGAACCGATAAGAACCAGGAACCGCACTCTAAATAAGGACAAGTAAGTTTGAGAATAACCTGATCGGTTCAAACCGAACCGAAAAGCGTTTACAAGTTCCACACAGAACAAAATAAATGCAAGCCTATCTATTACTTACAATACCACAGACAGAGCTTGAACCGACCGGCTGCGGTTTAATTTCGGTCAAAAAAACGATAAAATAATACTTTTTAACTGACAAACGAACCGAGCAGAAGGAGAAATCTCCGGAGCGACTGTTCAGTGAGGCGGAGTAAAGAATCTGACAGTTTGAGTTTGATTAACAACAGACAGAGTTTTCAACCGAGCTCGAGCTCAAAGTTCCATGCCTGGCATGGAAAGTTAACTCTTTCACCTTCGGAGCAGTTCGAAGGTTGGGACTCACTGCATATGTCATAATATAGCAAGACTTCATGTTGTTTGAAAATAGGCATCTGTTTTTGTCTATTGTGCTTACCTGGTTAACAAAAGCTAAATAAATACATTTTTCAGGTCTACAAACTACACAGGCAAACAAAAAAGGTTGAGGGGACTTTCCCCTTTAACAACTGGCTCAGCCAGTTCAGGGTTTCTTTAACCTTATATTTTATACTCCTCTGGTCCCACGCTGGCTCCTATCAGGTTCCTCACTCGTGCCCTGCCGACCAGAGGCGGAGTATATCACTCCCTACTCTGCTGCCACCCCTACAACCTTGAGCACCTCAGACATTCCTCTGGGCGGGGGGAGGAGGATCCCCAACCCCCCTCCTTACCCGAGATGAGGTGGACAGACAGATCGGAACTCCTCCTGACCTCGTAGTCGATGGTGCCAAGGTCAGTCTCCAGGAGCTGGTGTTGGGTGTTTTTCCTCCTGATTTTTCGTCCCATCCCACAGACATCGGTAGGCAAGGAGGGTCAAGGAGACGAAGGCACATTGAGACGTGCCTTATCGCTCCAACCCTGGGCACACAACTTCCCTTCCCATTTTGCTGCTCCCCTAACTGCACCACCACCCAGGGTCTCCTAGGTGGCAGTATGGCAGCGGGAGCATGCAGCCCTCCCCACCCGGAGAAGGACAGCAGCAGTTGGGTGCTCGATCCTTCTCCTCCCCTGCCGACCCCCGGTGGCCTGTGCTCATTCCCGAACACGGGCTGCCAGCGTAGTGCAAGGTAAGGTGTCCAGTGCCTCAAGCCTCAGCGCCACCGGGCCGGCCCCACTTCAGAGTTGAACCAAGGAAACCGAATGCTTGAACCTACTGTTAACTGGCTTAAGAAAAAATAAAACAATTTACTGTTGCTGTTATAACGTGCAGTTTTTATGTGAAATTAAAGTGAAAAGTTACATTTCATGAAGAGAAAAGATCCAACTCGGTTGCACAAGGGCAAGAATACTGCACTACCATGGAGACAGCAGTCTGCAGGAAACAAGACTGACTAGGGCTGGTAGGCATGCCTCTCAACCTTTTGTCACTAGAATGAGGGGACAGACAGTAAAAAGGTGGGACACTGATCCTCAAACTGTGACATCATGAAATATGCAGATACAAGCTCAGAACACTGAAAACCAGTGTCTTCATTTGTGCAAAATTTAATTTAGCATCTTAGAATATTACACATTTCTGCTTTAATGTCTGCTCTAACAGCACTGTCTCTGTGTGGGCAGCACCTGTGGGACAGAGCAGTTCTGAGGGGTAAAATGAGGGGTGTCCCTGATAATGCTAGACAACTGAGAGGTATGATGGTGGGAAAGAAGTGTTTAGGCCAAACAGCAAAGTCCCCCATGTAATGTCATCACAGTTTGAGGAAGAGTACTGCCACATATAGCAGCCCTGACTGGCAGGGTGTGAAAGTAAGAAACTGGGCAACTATGCAATCCAAACTTCTGTTTACATCATGAGTCCTTTACCAGTGTGGTCAAACTGACCTGTAAAAGATTAATCAAAATGCACATTTCTAGAGATTACATAATAAATGTGTTTAATGAAGATAAATTCAATCAAAGAATGTATTTTGGTATTGCTTTTACAGAAGAATATCAATAAATAAATGGTGAGCTTAGCTGAAATCAGCCCATGGATTGGTTATGTAAGCAATAAGACATACTTGTGTGTAATTGTGAGCCAACAGCTACAGCCCTCAGGGATGTGCAGCTCATGCCTTTAAACACACCTGAGAAGTGAGATTGGCCATAATTACACATCTTTGAAGAGTCTTTTGCACTTACAAAATGTTTTTTAAAGCAAACAAAAAACACTTAAAAGTAAACCCAAGTAATTAAATGGAATCAATACACGATCATGTGACATGATGGCTTCATTTATCTGTGTAATTTTGTGAATGAATGTTTTGTTAAGAGCTCCATTTTTTGTTCTGGTGTGTAGATTTTAAGAATTAACTGCCTGAAGAAGTTAATGTAAATGAGTCCTTAAATGCAAGATGCCAGCCCATCAGTGCAGCGGTAGAGATTCTGCTCATGAAGCCGGCAACCTGGGTTCGAGAATGAGCCTGGGTCATGGAGGAGGCCAGCCAAAGGGGATGATGACTGAGCGTCCCAGCATGTGGAGTCTTCTTCCAGGGAGGGTGGTTGGGTAGCTCCACTGCAACACTGCCCCCTGGGGGACGACAGGTGTCAGTGCAGGCGACAGCCAGTTGGGGCTGAAGGAGGCTATCTGATGCTGGTGCTAGCATGTATGTTGTGTGTGCATCATCTACATCCTCAGCTGGCGATGTCCAAGGGGAAGGCAGCAACTGGAAAAAAAAACCTGGACTTTGCAGCATGAAGATGCCCCCGCACTGCTGACTGAGGCACCTGCCTCTGCACCAAACTGCCCACCCCCTATGGCCTTGCCATGGTGGAGGGAGGGGGGGGGGCTATGCGGGAACAAGGATGTGGTGAAAGTCCTGGAGAAGGTGGGTCTCAGGGCTGGAAGTGGAGGAACAGTTGAACAAGGGCCAACTGAGTAAATATAAAAATAAATGCAAGATAATAGCACCCACTATTTTTTTCAAACAATGCAAGATGATAGCAACCACTAAATTATATATATAAAAAAAAATAGATGACAGCGCCCAGATTCTGTGCCAATGATTTACTACTCGCATAGCAACCTGTCCTCCAATTAATACTAGGTGCTGCAGGAAGTGATGCTTGTAGTTCTAAGGTGGGGCAAGCTCTCCTTTGTTAAAAGTAAATATACCAATGACCCAGCAGGGTGACTGGGGTACACTGTGCTGTCAAAGGTGCAGTCATTCAGATGAGATGTTAAACGGAGGTTCAATCTGACTGTTCTGGTGGATGTTGGAAGGTGCCATGGCACTTCTCATGAAGAGTACAGAAATGACTCCGATGTCTAGGACAAATAAATGTCCCCCAATTCACTCATCAACCAACAGATTAACCTGGTTCAATATTAGTTTGCATCTGTACCCCGGACAAAGCTAAAAACTAGCAGCAGTTCCTAGACCCCCTTCCCCAGTCAAAAAAATAAAACTTAGTACAATCAAATGTCCTGTCTTCTCCTTTTAAGCACTGCCTGTATACAGTAACATCCCTAAAACAAAAAGGGAGATTTAATTTTCTAACAAAATGATACTTTCACCCAAAACTGATTTATTAAATGCAATTTTCCAGTTTGTAACCATAAACCCATCCTTTCACTGAGGTCATTATACGTAATTTTGCAGGTCTCTGAAGCACATTATTCACCATGCTTCTCTTCTTGAGGTTCATACTGTGCAAGCTGTGAACAGATAAAACAAAAGCAGAAATAAATTTATTTTAATAAAAAATATATTTATTTGTATTTTGGTAACCGGGTGAGGTCCAAAGGGAATATAGTCCGTTTGCAGAGGCAAACCCGAGCAGATACAAAGACACATAGAAACACAAAAGTTGACGGCAGATAAGGACCGTAAGGCCCATCCAGTCCACCCATTTATTTTTCTACCTTATGAATTTGCCACTGGCCTTTGCTCTGTCAGTGGCTTATCTAGTCATACTCATCTGTACTGCTCACTTATTCCTATCCCATGCCTGTTTGAAGCCCTGCACTGTATTCATATCCACCACTTCCTGAGGTAGGCCATTTCATGCATCCACCACGCTTTCTCTGAAAAAGAACTTCCTCACATTACCCCTTAATCATCCTCCCTCTAATCTCATGCTGTGTCCTCTTGTCCTGATATTTTTCTTATATTGAAACATGTTAGACTCTTTCACCTTGTTAATGCCCTTAAGGTGTTTGAATATTTTGATCAAGCAGAAATCAGGCAGTCCACCACCCCTAGGACCTTGAACACTGTTCTTCAGGCCCACTACTCTGACATTTATAACTGTAACCTGCAGGCCAGATCTGTTAAATTGAAGGGTCAAAATGTGACTTAATGGGGCACTTATGCAAACAACTGTATTATTCTTGTGCTGTCCCTGTCTCTTTTGTCCTCTTTCTCCATGGTCACTGTGAGAAATGTCTATGGTCACAGACCCCAATGTTGTATTATGCACTTGGCGTTAACTTTGTAACTAAACAACGAATGCATAAGTCCTTCCTGTAACATCTCTGGACCTGTTGGTCTCACCCTTTCTGTGCCTGTTGTACCTGATATATGTATCATTATGTACCTGTTTAACGGCAACATTGCCTATGTACCTATTGTAATCTAGCATTTTAATGTAATGTAACTCCAGGTCGTATCTGGAAACGAGTGGATTCCCGCTCAGTATGCTTATCTGGTAAATCTCTAATAAATAAATAAACAAACAAACAAACATCACCTCTCTCCCTCCTTTGCTCTAGGGTATACATATTGAGTTCAGTTACTCTGTCCTCATATGTTTTCTAATGCAGTCCCTGCACCATTTTGGTTGCACCCTTCTCTGGACTGCCTCAATTTGGTTAATGTCCTTGCGAAGGTGTGGCCTACAGTACTGCACGCAGTACTCCAGATGGGGCCCAACCAGTGTCTTGTAAAGAGGGATTATTACCTCCCTCTTACGACTTGTGATACCCCTACTAATACACCCCAACATCCCTCTAGCCTTACCTACTGCTTTAGTGGTCTGCTTGGATGATTTCAGATCATCTGTGACGATGATGCCCAAGTCTCTTTCTTCTCTTGTGATTGCCAGCAACTCCCCCCTAAGCGTATACGTGGCTACAGGGTTTCTCTTCCCTATGTGCATGATCTTGCACTTTGTGTTAACCCCCAGTTGCCACTCTTCCGACCATTTTGCCAGTTTATCCAGATCTCTTCTCATTCTGACCACCCACACATACAAAAAAAAGAAAGCACAATAACAGGAATAAAACCGCTATTACAAAGAAATCTATTTATTTTATTTAAAAATTTGGTAACTGGGAAAGGTATGCTGAGCCAGGGCTCATTTCCAAGTGCGACCCGAAGGAAAGGGTAGATGACTGCATCAAGCAAAAACAGTAGAACAGATGATTGCAAACAAATGAAGTGCAAATAGCAGCAGTGCAAAATGTGCAAAATGTTCAAGTTATGGGTATCAGGAGCAAGAAAGCAGTTTAGATTGTGAAACAAAAATTAAGCAACTGGTAGACAACCACAGTGTAGACAAATGACAGGCAGGTAACTATCTCAAGGGAGGGGACATAAACAGGGTGGGAGGAGGGAAAGGGAAAACTGTTTAACCAGGAAAGGCACACTAAGCTGAAGCTCGTTTCCAGGTGCGACCTGGGAGCACAATGAAGTTAAGCAACTTGCTCACAGTCGCACAGTATGCCAAGTGGGGACTGTGGGATTCAAAAATTCAAACCCCGGTCTCCAAGTATGCAACTCAGAGCCTTAATCCACTGCGCTATACTGCCTCCCAAAAAAGCAGGTCAGAAAGGGAGCTGAAAGGTGCAGGAGTTTAAGCTGGTTCTTAGGGGAGGTTGGGGAGGGTGAGACAGAGTTCAGAGGGGAGGAGGTTCCACAGGGTGAAGAAATGACAGGAGAAAGCTGTCAGCACAGCTGAGGAGCAAGAGTGGGGGAGGGAGAAAGTGCGGGGATCCCTGGAACGACGTGGGTATGAGGCAGATGGGATGGGAGAGATGAGAGTGTGTAAGTACAAGGGAAGTTCTTCAAACCAGTATTTAGAGATGAAAGAAGCGCAGCAATGCAGGTGAGGGGAGGAAGAGGGAGGATAAAGACTAGAGTGTGCAATGATGGGTACGAGGAGGTGAGTTTAGTGGCAAAACCACAAAAGTTGTTACAGAGGGAGTCCAATCTGGCAAGGTCCCAGTCGTCTTATTCCTTAATACAGTCCCAGCAGAGGTCGGTTGTGAGGAAAGTGTCAAACTGCGAGATAAATTAATGCAATTCTGTACTTTTTACCACAAATGCAGGAAAAAAAATACTGCAATTCAGAATTTTTACTACAATGCAGCAAATCAGCTGATTAGCAACTTGTACTAATCAAGGCTGCTCTTGATTAATAAATATAATTTTTTTGAGTAGCAAGCTGCAATGCAAACTCCCTTGTGTTATGCCTTGGGAATGACCGTGCCATGGTGAAAGACAAAGACTGAGCAGGAAAAAAAAAAAAAATTACTCACCGTAGTAATAATGTTTCTTTTAAAGGGTTTACTAGTAATTTCATTTTTATTTGTTAACCGGGTTAGGACTCTGGGTCAAAGCCCTTTTTCAGGACCGACCCGGAACACAAAACACAACAAACAACATTAAGACAACAATTATACAATTTCACAAATTACATAAACACTTGGACTGGGCTAACAAATCATTTTTATGTTGCCTGCTCGCATGTGCAAGAAACATAGTGCCATCATCCGAGTTTTTGGAGGTGTGGCACCCTGTCTTCCAATTCAGTGTGTTTGCAGGCGCAGCCGCAGTTCTCGAATGACTGCTGCAGCTGTCTATGACAGCAGTCGAAAATGCAGTGGCATACAGTTGAAAGGGAGAGCTCCGCTTCAGTGAGCATAGCTCTTCCCCACACAAGCAGCATATTGCGTGCTGATGCGCTCCCACCACGCACACACTGTATGTATGGCGGGGGTGCCCAATCCCTCGGCTCCACCTCCCCACACAAAAGCTGTCCAGGTGCCACGCTGGGAGCCCACCCCAGCGTGGCAAAATGTTATAGCCAATGAGGGTGCCTAATCCCCCGCTGGCTCCACGGGCTGTAGGCCCCCAAGCTTCCAGGTGCCACGCTGGGAGCCCACCCCAGCGTGGCAAATCTTGTTATAGCCGACAAGGGTGCCTAAGCCCCGTCAGCTCCAGCCCCCAAACAGCCTTTCCAGCTGCCACGCTGGGAGCCCACCCCAGCATGGCAAACGTCCCGCGTCGTCTTAATTAAAAAAAAAAAAAAAAAAACCCTGTAAATAAAAAAAGGTCCCTCGCAGTCTCCTGCCCCACCAAGACCACCCACTGCGCACTCCCTGCTCCCCTCATCCCCCTGCCCCATACTTACCTCCGGAGCTCGGCGCCATGATCATCGGTGGACTGGGAACATGTCTGCACTCTTCAAAGCCGACCGTGAACTGAGGAAATGCCGGTAAGCTGTATAATGGAGTAAATAGGGTTTTTTCAACTTTGTTGCATATCTCAGGCATTTTGGGGAATTTTGGGCCCAAATTTTCAACATGAGGGTTTTGGGACCCCTCCTCATGAATTCTTGCACTGTCATGGCGTTAATCGGGCCTGAAGGGTGATTTTGCGGTCACTGTGCGAAATCACCTTTCGGGACCGATTAACAAAACGAGACTGCCAGTGTTCATAAGGTGGGCTCTCAAAAAGCCTATGTTGAAAATTTGGTGAAAAATTCCTTAAAATTACTTTTACGAGCGCGCGTTACGCAGTTCCTATGCATGCTCGTAAGTTCGCGAATTTTCAATATTTTCACGCCAGATTTTCAACATTGCCATTTTACCACACTTCCTTATGAGTAGTACAGCTGTCATTTTTCACATCCTGCCCAAAACGTGTTTCCGCCCATGTAACGCACAATGGCACAGTCGGTGTGCGAAATCCATGTATGGGACACATTAAGAAAATCAGTGACACTGTTCATGAGCAGAGGTCTTAAATGGCTTTGTTGAAAATTTGTGAAAAATTCTAAAATGACTTTTATGAGTGTGCGTATGCAGTTCCTACGCACGCTCGTACGTTCGCGAATTTTCAATATTTGCACTCTAATGACTTCCAAATACCTGAACAGCACATACAAGCAAGCAACATTTGGCACTGACAAATGCTTGTTAAACTTTACCTTAAAGATTGAGTGAGATTTAATTACCCTTAATGCAACTGGCAGCTTATTCCATAGTGAAGAGGCCTGATGCTCAAATGCTCTCAATTCATAATTAACACCTTGTACTGCTAATATAAACCCCCCCTTCCCCGAGACACTCAAATTTGCCTGAAATTCTCGAACCTGAACTAAATCAAATGGAGACAAGCCATTTGAATAAATGGCCTGATGAACCAATTTTCCCAAATTCAAATCTAAACTGAGGCGACAGCCACTTCAATGAAGAATACAAAAAACAATGATGAGTCAAATAAGGAGCATCCAAAACAAATCTGCATATACTGTTATAAACCACACTCAAAATCTGCTTCTCCTTCGTCCCCAATTTAACATATAAAGAAGAAACGTAATCAACATATGGCATAAAAACACCATTGTCTCATGCCCAAGTTGTTGCCCCAGAGAACAAACTGGGAATTTTCTGCAAAATTAACATTTTCCCCCTTTAGGATCAGCTTTTTGCATGTACATTAGTGATCAGACTTCACGGTCTAAGTTGTGTTCAATGACACCCTTTGATCAGCCATCTGCTGAGAGTGCATGTAAACAGGTTACTCACTTGTAACCATAGTTCTAAGAGTGGTATTTAGTTCACATCCACACACTGCCAGTTCCACTGGAAATGCTGATTAACCAGAATGTCTAAGCTAAGCTTCTCCCACCACCCAGGCAGTATATCCTCCAGCTATAAATCGATGACGTCAGATCCTGCATGCTGGAAGGAGGAAGGATCCGTGTGCCGATTGCCGGGATGATCAGGTGGGTGGTGTGGATGTGAACCAAATACCAGTCCTAGAAAGAACAGTTACGCAAGAACTTACTGTAACAGTAGATCTTTGTGGGGATGTCTGTCATCAGGTTACACCGTAGGAACCTTAGCCGTCAGTGAAGGGGAATCCACACGGAACATTTTCAGCAGTACAACTGGGGCCACCCATGCCGTCGACATCAGCAGCTCTATATAGGCATGCATGGCCCCGCTCCCTCCTCAGTTCTTTCCCTCAGGAGAAGAAGGGAGTAAGGCTCACATCCTGGGGAACTGAGAGAGAGACACACAGCTCTAAATAAAAGGATGGAAACAGCAGATAGCCAGGTCCTATACAGAAGCCCCAAGAAGAGGGATGGTGGGAGGGAAATCATACCGGATGACCGAGATCCTCTTGAAGATCTACTGCTAAGATAAGTTCTTACGTGACTGTTCTGTCTTCTTCGGGGGTATCTCAGTCATCCGATTACACCATAGGAATGAGTACCAAGCAGTGACAAGTGAAGAACATACAGCCTGGGAGACTGGATCTCCATAAACTTAAGACAAGAGTCCTTGTAGCACAGCACTGCCAAATCCTGCATGGGCTCTTGAAGCAATGTCCAGACTAATGCTTGGTGAAAAGTGTGGCCTGTACTCAAGAGAGATTCATGCGTCCGAAGATGCAAGACTGTACGTTTTGGTCATAACCCGCACCAGACCACGAATCACAACAGAAGTTCCCTACCATACTTCCTAGAACAGAATGTGATACACTGTGCCAACTATTTCGACAGACACTGTTTAGAGACAGAAACACAGTCTTTCTCAAGGGCGAACGAAAAAGAGCTGAGAGGACTTTCTGCAGTCCTTGGTGCTAGTCACATAGTATCCGAGAATTCCATGTACATCTAAAGTATGGAGCAGTGCCTCACCCAGATTGGCATGCTCATGGTAATAAACAGGAAGGTTTTTTTTTTTTTTTTTTTTTTTTGACTTCTCCCCCGCACTCGGCCGATCTCTCCTTCAGGCCCCCACATGAACTCCCCACCAAGGCTACTCTCTGACCCCTACCGCCCCATATCACAGCCAACCCCAGGTAACCCTTCACCGGGCAGGTCTCTTACCTCCGTAGGAGAACGGCCCTGGTGGCCAACCAACGATCCTGGGGTGCTGCTGAGACGGCATATGGAGGTCCGGGAGCCCAGTGGTGAGAGTTCTGGAGGGCCATCACCCAATCGGCCTGGCGCCATTTTCTACTTTGCTCCCCTGGGAAGAGACGTGCCACTGACGTCAAGGCATATGCAGACGTCCGTCACTCCCCTTAGTGTACTGGGGCCGATGTCCAGCCGTACTCCCAGCCTCTGCCAGGAGTCAGCAGGCGCCGAGCCGCGTATCCACCCTACCCCCTTGAGAAGGCGAGCCGGACGCTCATTTCCTTCTCCCCCGGCCGGCCCTCCAGCAACCCAAGTCCATTCCCGAACCCAGGTCGCTGGCATCGCAAGCGGAAATCCAACTGCTGCGCCAGCAGGCTGGCAATAGGTACATTATTTAATTCACATACCCCCTTCGATAGAAACTTAGGATTTGTAAACAAAGAGACTTGTCTTTGTGGAAAATCAAATAAAGAGGCTCACACAGAGCCTGAAGCTCTGAAATACTTTAAGCAGAAGTGACTGCAACTAAAATAACGTTTTCCATGACAGGAAATGTAGGTCACAACTTGCAGCTGGATAAAAAGGGGCCAATGCCAGTTACTCAGGCATATAATTCAAGTCCCAAGGTGGGACTGGAATGTGGATAGGAGGTTTCATATGAAGAATACCTCCCAGAAGAGTATGGGACACCTCTAATTGGGCCTCTGCATGACCATCAACAGGGGCATAGAAAGCTGATCTAGCAGCCAAATGCACATGCACCTTAAGTAAGGAACTGGAGACCAGAGTCTGCCAGTGACAGCAAGTTTTCCAGCACAACACTTACAGGACATGTACTGTAAATGGGTCCAAATTCCTAGAAGCAGCCTGGTGAGTGAACCGCTTCCATTTCAAAGAATAGGTATGTCTGGTTGAAGGCTTTCTAGCATTAATCAGCACATCAGCAACTGTAGGGAATACTCCAAAACATGCCATGGCTATGTCTTCAGGAGCCATGCATGCAGATGTAGGGAGTTCAGGTCCGGATGGACCAAACGTCCCCTTATCCCGTGAAAACAGGCCCTGACACAGTGGTAGGGGGACAGGAAGCTCCACTTCCATGTACTGCAGAAGTAGAAACCATATCTGGTGAGGTCATAATGGGGCAAGGAGGACTGTAGTGGTACTCTCCATCTGCAGCCCGAGCAGCACCCTCTGTATTACTGCAATGGGTGGGGGTGGGGCGGGAGGAGGAGAGATGCATATAGGAATATCCTTTTCCAAAAGAGGGACAACTTGAACTCCATGCCTTGGAGTGAGCAAACAGAAATGCTGCAGTTCCACGTTGTGTGGGGACACAAAAAGGTGCAACTGTGGATGACCACATCTAGTGAAGAGGTCATTTACCCCGTAGGTCAAGAGGTCTTATTTGTGAATCATGGACTATGACATGCTTAACTGGTCTGATAAGACATTTCGCATACCTGGAAGATCCCTGACTGACAGTCTTAGGCCATGGGACAGAACCCAGTACCATGTTCTCGGTGCCCAATGGACTCCCATATGAAGGCTGGCCAGTGGCAATGTCACAATAACCACAATCTGGAGACGTAACATTGTTGTCACACAGACATAATGACTCCTGTATACCAACTGTGTTGAAGTGCAGGTTTTCTGCACTGTCCTGTGCAGAAAAGCATAACCCTTCTCTGTTCACAAGTGCTTGTTGAAGACAAAGGATGTAAGAGAGTTTCCCTGGAGCTGGCTTCCAACAGCCAGTCAGGGAAAGACATACAGACCTTCCCTGTGAAGAGCTGCTGCTACTACTGCCAAGCAGTTGGTAAACACCCATGGAGCAGAAGCCAAGTCAAAGGGGAATACTCTGAATTGACAGTACTCACCCCAAGAGCAAAAAAGGAAGTACTGCCTGTGAGCTTTTCTGATCTTGACATGCATGTAATGTCCACAGAACAAAGTCAGTCCCCGTTTGTGGCAGGGGAATGAGAGCTTGCAATATTGTAATCTCCCTCTGCTGTTACAGTTGCATGGAGAGTCTGCCCCCACAACCACTCCTTGACGCAACATTGGGAGTGGGGGTATATCCTGCAGATAGTCATGCAGAACTGGTGATGCCAATGCCACTCCACTGGCAGCTACTTCTTTGGGTGCCTTTGTATGGGCTCCTGGGGGAAAGCATGGCCACCTCTGGCAGCAGGCTGGTGATAGAAGCCCCTTCCATGACCCCTAGTTGCAGTGGGATACAGAGACTTGACAGACCTTGGTCATGCTGGATGTCTTAAGAACTCTTAGGACCTCTTCAAAATCATAACCAAACAGTTTTGCCCCTCTAAAAGGGGCATTTAAAACTGACTGTTGAACATCATTTGCAAAACTCTGAGCCAAGAATGCTGCCTCATACAAATGCCAGAAGCAGCAGCCCTGGTAGAGGCAAAGACATCACAGGCTGAGCAAAGCAGATGTTGGCTAACTTTAGCACCAGATGACAGTGTTTTAAGTAACTCATTCTTGGCAGGGCCCTCAGGCAAAGCCTGGGCTACAGCTTTTGCAGCTTTCCATAGGCTATTTTGATATGTGATCATATGGGTTAGGCAGTTTGCAATTCTAAGACCTAGTGAGACAGAGGCATACATACGCTTGCCCATCACATCCAGCCTCCTAGATTCTTTATCAGGAGGCAATGTACTCATGTGTCAAGGTGCTTCAAACCTCTCATGAGCAGCCATTATGACTACAGAGTCAGTTTCTGGCTAGTTAGCATAATAAGACTTAACAAATGGAGCCAATACTGCTCATCAGCCTTTCTGGGTACAGCAGGCAAAGAGTCTGGTCTATACCGTGCAGCAAAGGTGACATCCTCCAATCCAGATCATATAGGTAGAATTATAATGGAGGGGGAGCAGGACACCTCGAAAAATTCCAAGAGATTTCTTTTTGAGGAGTCTTCCCTTCACAGCTGAGCCCATGGCACTCTGCATTTGCTGCATCAAGGCTTGAAAAGTAGGATCCTCAGGAGGAGACGTCAAGGTATTATTTGTGAAATGTTTCCAAAATTGGTAAATGGAGTGAGGACCAGGTCACAGGATAACTTCAAGTTTAGGATTCCCTATTGTAAAAGCACATTTGCTCAGAATTCTTTACAATATTATGCAGTAAAATTATATAATGATTTACCTTGTTATATTGTACAATGTATTACAATTCCTTTATTTAAGAGGGTTTTAAAAAGATTTATGTTAGATGAATCGAAGTGTTTTAAATGATGTTGTATTTGTAAGTTTGTATTTTGTATCTTGTATATATGTGTTTTTGTTGTGACCGGGCACCAGTGAAAATGGGCATATTGTTGCTCTCTAGTTCTACAGAATAAAAATAGGTATACACCACTGAGAACTCGCTGTAGGATGAAAGGGTAGAACTAGATCGAGGTGGAATACATTGTGCTCAATCATACTTTCCTTCTAAATCCTCCTCTAAAATCATGAGATCAGGATTACATTCGACGTCGTCGATGTCCCAATCAATGACGGAAGCTGCAGTATGCACCGGTGACATCGGTGACTGCTGAGGAGGAGAATTCTGTGATGTGCTATTAGCAGGCACTGACAGTATTTGAGAGCCCTAAGGCCCAGGTGGACAGGACAGCTGCTGGCATAGGTAAGCCAGGTAGAATGCATCATACCTCAACATATTATGCCGCACATCTTGAGAGTTGACGACCCCCTGGACTGGGAGCTGGGACTGCATGAGTCAACAATGGGCTGTTTGGCATCCTATCATCCATAGTAGATATTGCAGTGCCTAAGCCGAATCCTGACCTTGGTGTCTCAGACGGTCCGGGGGGGCGCTGCAGTTAACGCTGCTGGAGCGGTCAATGACAGCAGAATTATCTTGTCTCACCGATGATCAGGACCTTGCTGGCGAAGTAGATTTCTCTAAGATTAAGCTTATAGCCAGACAGTGAGAAGGGCTGTGATGCCAACCATTCCCTGTCCCAGTCCTTCAACTTCAGCGGCGGTTTCTAGGCCGACTGCGAGGCTGTAACAGATTTTGGGCACTTTTTATTCTTCAAGGCTGTTAAACAGGGTCATTTTCAAGAGTTTTTTTGCGGCATCGCCCTGTAGCCTGACTGAAGCTCTGACAAATCTCAAGTCCTTATCTTGTGAGAAAGGCTCAAGCAGCACATACTTGCGTTTGTCGTCGAAAATTTTCTCTCCGCACTTACGATACCGAAATAAAGGATCTTTTGCGTTCGGTGGTATGCAGAGATGATGAAATATACTTAAAATAAAAGAATAAATGGCTAGTTAATATTTCCTTCAGTAGGTCTGACGAGGATGCTCAATGGAGAGAGAAGAACTAAGGAGTGATAGGGCCGTTCAGGTTTATATAAACGCTGATTCATGAAGTCGCGGGTGGTCCCCAGCTAGCAGAAGTTTCCGTGTGGTCCTGGTGGTTATAGTTCCAAAGGTGTGGACTAAGGAAGGAGATAAACAAATAAACAGGGAAAATTACGACAGTAAAAAGACCAAAGATCCATCCAGTCTGTCCGAGTTACCTATTTAACCCTGAGGCCTACTGTTCCTCCAGGGTCCTAGCCCTCCCCACCACATTCTCCTCCCATATTTTTTTTTTTCTCTCTTTTTCCTGCCCATGGCTGCCAGCACTTCTGCCTAGTCACGGACCCCTAAGCCTCATTCCAGACCCGGCCTGGCTCCCCCCACTTCCCCAGGGTGGGGTTGAGGCACCGGGCTAATGCTGCAATCGTTGGACTTGGATAGAGGAGCTGCCTGAAGCTAAATTAGGCCAGGGGTGGGCTTCTATCTCAAGGCAGCCATGAGCAGATTTTCTAGGTTCCCGGGGTGGGATGTGCAATGATGTCCAGCGTCTGCCCTGCCCCTCTCTTGGAATTTTGGCAGCAGTGCTTGTGCTCTCTCCCGGCCTCCGCCAGGAAGTCCTTCGTCGCGTTGGGCACTCTGCCCAACCCGGAGGACACCAGCCCAGGGGGCACACATTCCTTCTCCCCAGGTCGCCGGCGTCACAAGCGGAATTCCAACTACTGCACCGGCGGGCCGGCCTCTCCTCCCAGATTCTAATGCCCTGAGCATCCTCTACATCCTTCATTCTGTTTCAGCCATGCTTAAAACTACAAATGACTTTTGCACCACCATGTCGGCTAACAGCCTGTTCCACGGCTCCACCACCTTTTCTGTAAAACATTATTTCCTCATGTCCCTCCTGAACCTCCCCTGTTAAGCTTCCACTCAAGACCACATGATCATGAACTGGTATTCAAATTAAACAGTTCCCTGCAGTTCACCCTGTTAATTCCTTTTAGGAATCTGAAGGTCTATCATACAGCATCTCCCCTCTGGTCTCCAGTGAGTGCATGTTCAGTGCCTTGAGGCGCTCCTTACAGGACATGCCCTACTGACCCGAAATCAATCATTTTTGTTACCCTGCACTGCACCATCTCGAGCCTATCCCTAGCCTTCCTGAGGTGAACTGGGTGCAATATTCCACGTGTGGCCTCACCAAGGATCTATACAGGTATTACCTCACTTTTTCTGCTATCGCTACCCCTCCCGATACATCCAAGCATCCTATCTGCCTCACTGTAAGCCTTGCTGCACTGACTCTATTGCTTTAGGGAGTCACCAATGATAACTCCAAGGTCTTGTTCCTTAGCCGTGGTTACTCAGCCTCATCCCTCCCATCCAGTATCCCGTCCTGGGGTTCTTGCTCCCTAGGTGCATCACCTTGAACTTTCTGGCATCGAATCTCAACTGCTAAACCCTTGACCACCCCTCCAGCATTTCTTTTATTCCCTTGTCACTATCCACCCTCCCAGAGAGCTGAGTGTCATCTGTGAAGGCACAGCCTGCACTGGATCCCCCTCACCAATGTTGCTAATGAACATGCTGAAGAGGAACAGACCCAGGACAGATCCCTGTGGAACCCCCCTCCTGATGTACCCACCTTTTGATTTACGTTGACCACTACCCTCTGCTGCCTCCCCACCCAGTTTACTACAACCCTAGCCGCACCTAGATCCTCAATCATCTTCAGCAAACATCTGTGGGGTACCAAGCTGAAGGCCCTGCTGAAGTCAAAGTACAGCAAATCCACAGCGTGGCCCCTATGCAATACCCTCATCACCCAGTCAAAGACAACTATCAGGTTATTCTGACAAGGCCTCCCCGTCACAAATCCGTGCTGCTTACTATCCTGGAGACCTTTGCTCTCCAAGTAATGCTTGACATCCTCTCTGACCAGTGACTCCATCAGTTTTCCCACTATACAGGTAAGACCAACAGATCTGTAGACATAAGACATGGTGCTCGTAGACTGGCCTGAAACTGATGCTGGCTCCCTCACCTCCTCAGTTATCTGCCTGGGAGAGGAAGAAGGGGTAAGAAGATAGAAAGGGTGGGGCAATGGAGACCAAGTGATAGGGAAAAGGATATAGGGTATACAATTATACTAATAAACACAAACCAGAGACGAGAAAAGAAAATTCTGGAAGAGGGACTTTAAAAGTGACCAGGCTTGGGGGGGGCAGGGAAGAAGAGAGATAACACCCCCTGTTCTCGGTCAGAAAAGGAGACACGTCAAAAGAGTTGGCTTGTTCTCAGCCCAAACTAAGGAATGTATCTCAAGCATCTCATTACTAACCCAGAAATAGAGAAATGAGCCTGAAAATTGAAGGAACAGCCTAGGATGGGTTGCAAAATCACTAAAAAAGAAAAAAAAAACACCAACAGCTTAATCTGGTTCAGTTTCAGTGGGTTACCATCTGTATTTCCCCCACCCCGGGGTCGCCCCTGAAAAAGAACTTCTGGTCTCAGTGGGCCTACCCAGTCAGCAAAATTCAATACATAAATAAGGAAAGGAATGCTTCTCCAAGGCAAGCAGCAGAAGAAAAGCCTATGAGCCCTGGGGAAAATCAAATCAACCCTAGTTGCCCATCCGAGGAGGAAGGACGTAGTGGGCCAATAGAACGGTGGCAAAAAAAAAAATTCTGGCAGCAGAATCTGCATGCAAGACTTTCACTTCCGGGGAAGTTCGGAAATCATTTTGGCAATTTTTGTGGAAATTCCACCTTAGAACAGAACATTCATAACTTTACTTCAAGCCCCCACTCCCAAAAAAAAAAGTACAAAACACAGTGGGCTGGATATTCAAACTGCGCCATTCTGTGGCGCAAGCCCTTGCGCTGCTCAAAAAAGTTGCGCAGGGGTGTGGCGGCGATAATCAGCGGGCCTCGCTGTTGACAGCTCGCTGAATATAACCCCCTCTAACCCATCGTGCATGGCGCAGTGGAACTTGCGCCACCGCAAGTGGTCAGAGTGGAGCATTAAGATGCGGTGGCGCAAGTTCCATTGCGCCATGCGCAAATTTCTGATATTCAAAAGGTAACATGCAAATGGGGCCATAATTTATGCAAGGTGCACAGGGGGCCATTTGCATCCAATTACAGCCCCACTTGCATGTCATTAGCATGCAGGTGCGCCAATCCCTGACGACTTGCGCCTGGCACCCTGCCAGGCAGCAGCCGTCGGGAGCAGATGCCCCTGCAGCCCGATCGCATCAGTGAAGTAAATCCTCTCAAACTGGCCCGATCGCGGGCATATAACGTAATGATCCCCCTCCAACTGGCCCCAATCGCAGGCATAGATTGAATGACCCCCCGACTGGTCCGATCGTGGGCAGAACATAAATGAAGCCTTCTCGACCGGCTCGTACGAGGCAGAACAAGCTCAATCCCCTCAAAGATATTATCCTGGTGGTTCAGTGACGCGAGCCCGATCGCGGCATAAGGTCAAACCACTCCCTCAGTCCATTTCCCTGGTGATTCATTGATCCCTGACCCACGGAGCCCCACCACTTGCCTGCTCGCCAGCCGGCAGCACCCCACCCACCCTCCGACTGACGAAGCTCGTGCTGGATTGCACGCATTGGTTCAGAGCAAGAATATCGATATGCAGCCCATAATGTGAGCAGCAGTCCGATATGTGAATATTCACATATCTGACTGTTTGTATGGTATGGGCTGCACGCCCATTATCTCTTGCTCTGAACCAATGGGTTTGCAGTTCCCAAGTTGTCAGCCCAAGGACGGCAGGTGGGTGGGTGCTGCCCCCGCCGCTGACGGGGAGCGGGTGGTGGGTCTCCGTGGGTGGGGGCCACCAGATCACCAGGAAATTGGACTTGGGGGTTTGACCTTGTGCCCGCGATCGGGCTTCACGCGTCCACTGACCACCAGGGATATTGGTCGGGGTCGAAACTCCGCTCTGTATACCCACAATCGGGCCAGTGGGGAGTGTGTTCTGCTGGGGGTTATTATTATGCCCATCGGTCTACGGGAACAAGGAGTGTTACCCACAGGTGGCAGCTGCTGTGTTGCGCCTGCAATGCAGCAGCTCACCTGTGGGTGGCCCTCGACTTAATCCTTTTTGGCTCAAAGTTGTGCAGGCGCAGGTAGGGGGTTGCACCTGCATAACTCTGCGCAGCCCGGCTGAATATCGGGCTGTGCAGTTTATGCATGGTTCCTCCCCCTCTGGTTGAGCATGCCTTCATTAGCATTGCGCTGTTGCTCAGCATGACTTGGGGGGTGCAACTGCCTCCTGCTGAATATCGCAGAATGGCACAATTTCGGACTTGCACATGGCGCAACCCTTTTGAATATCCAGCCCATTATATACAATGAATCTGATGTAGAATACACTTGCAAATATGCTTTAAAAATTAAATACCCAGAAAGAGTTTTTCATTGCCTTAAAAGTAAGCAAAGCAAGAGTATCTGCAATTATGTGTTACAGGAATCAAACACACAAAAATAGCAAAATCCTAAAGGGACTAGTTTAGAAGCATATTTGCTTAGTCCATATAATGTCAAGAAATTAAGCCTGGGTTCCCAATCAAATGAGGGAGGAAAGCTGCTAACAAGGGCTAATGCGTTGTGAGAATTGTACTGCAAGGTGGCTCCATGATAGTAAAAGCAAGTATTAATGGAAAATTTCCAAAAAACAAAACTGTGCACCATAGATAATACTGGGGCAGAGTGGTGGTGATAAGGTGGGACTCCCATTAGTTTTAACTAGGCACTAGGAATAGACTCCCTCACAAATGAGAGGGGGTGCCAACATGAGCTTGCATATTGAAAGAGCCGTCTCGTGGCTTAATGCTAATGCAAAAAATTCAAAAAGTGGCTAAAAAAGTAAAAAACTGAAAAAAGCCCAATCTGTATGCCCTTACCAGTACTTGGACAACTTGACGACTTAAGAGGTAGAAATAGGCTGGCCCAGTGGTGCAGAGGTTTGAGGCGCTGGATGCCAAACTTCGCGCCACACCGGCAGTCGGCAGGGGAGGGAGAGGATCGAGCATCCAACTGACTGCTCTCCTCTCCCCTCCCAGGGAGGGAGGGAAGGTTTGTCATCCTGCTTCATGGCTGCCCTCAGGTGGAGGTGGTGGAGTAAGAGGCACAGGAGTACGTGGCGTGGATGTGCCTCCACACGCATATGTTCACACTGCAGGAGAGGAGGAAGGAACAGAGAAAAACAGAAAGAGGGAGACCATAGGCTTGGTAAAGCCCTGTCAAGTCAACCAGCGTCCTGCTCCACCGCCAGATCACCTAATCAGCCCCTATTTGAATTGTTGTATTGGGTGGGGATAGGATGGCCTCCCCTTCCTGTGGCCCTGCCACGGGGGGTGGGAGTAGTGTAGAGATATGGGGGGGAGGCTCAGCGATACTGAAGTGGTGGATGGTCTGGGTGGAGGCAGGGGCCAAGAGTTCTGCCCGTGGTCCCACAAGGAGGGGAGAAAAAAGAAGGGGGAAAAAAAAATCTTGTGCACCAGATGTTTATAAGAGGTTAAGTTATATTTAAAAAAAAAAAAAAAATCAGACTGCAAAACTGCTAAACAAGTCCAGTAGAAGAGCAGATACCAAAAATTGGCAAAAAAAATATAAATGAAAAGAAACATGCAAAATTAAAAGTGGCAAGTAAAGCCTAAACAGAAAATACTACCAAAAAGCTATTTTACCCTAAATAATTTTGAAATCTATTGGTGAAATTTAAACTGCAAAGGAAATCTTCACATTTTGATTAAGCGCCATATGCCAATGGGAGCCCATGTTATTCTTCCATATTAAACAGACTACTGAGAATAACAGAGATTCAGCACCAACACACTGCAATCTCATTCACTTGGGGATACATTTACCCTGCTGCAGGTAATCCTGATCTGTCACCCTGAAATGATAATGGGAAGGAAGATCAGTTATTTGCAGCACAAGAATGTTATCCCATAGTGGCTGCAATTACAGCATTTTTAGTTCAGGACTGCTGTTTAGGTGTGCATCTTAAATTCTATCACTGGCCCTCATACAGGATGATTGCACAGGGAGCCGCCACTCAATTCAGAAGTTTCCATTTACACACAGGTTTGACACATATGACTTGTCACGGTCATCGCCCTCTATAAACAAATGCAATGTCCACACTGGATGTAGCATTCCATTGGATCGCCATAATTTTGCATTTTGCATCAGCAAGAACTCTATGAAAAGCAGGAAAGAATGGATGAAGTTCACCTGTGTGAAAAAACTAGGAGCGCACAGCCATTAATTTTTTTTTTTTTTTTTCAATGCTTCCCAGCTGCTCATGTTCCCTCCTGTCTTGTCTCCCCCCTTTTTTGTTGTATGACAAGGATCCTTCGTACAGGAGTTTTAGCACAAAGGATGTACTTCCAACTTTCCTAATAAAAAAATAGTTGAGGTGTTTGAAATATATAGATGTTCACATTTGTAATCAATGCTACTGTTCCCAACCTTAGTAATAAGGATAGATAAGCTGTTACTTCTAAAGCAGGACACATTAAAATCAAACTGGATTAGCATTGCATTAGTATGATGTCAGACATTTTGAGAAGAGCAGGAAAGGAGGAGTTTAGTTAACCCACGTGGAAAATTAGGAGCACGTTATTTAAAATAGGGGGTACCAGACTGGAAAGGGGGGTGCTCAACGGGCCCCCCTGGAAGAAGCAGACTGTCCCATAGACCCCTCTGGCATGCCTCTCATCTCGGCGAGACGTGAACTAATGGAGGTCTGGTCTCCCTCGTTATATATAGTATCGGGAAGGGGCTCAGGGGAAGAGTCCAGGGACCGGACACTGGCATCCCAGTTGCAACGCTGGCCTCTGAAGCTCGAGAGTGCGGAGGTCCATGCTGAAGCAGGCATCGCAACAGTCCATCCCATGCGTCTGATCCTAGGCAGGTCCAACACCAGTCATGACAGTCCTAAATGGACATCTCTCCCTGCAGGGGCACAGACGCATGGGGGAGACAATTTTTTTTTTTCCAGTCTTCTTCTTATGCCCCTGACCGGACATGACCGAGCTTTCAGCAGAAAATAAAAAGCGAAAAAAGGACCCGGTGTCATACTAGAAGGCAAAAGAAGTGAAAAGCAGCGACAAGGTGAACAGGCTCCCTCACTCCAAAAATTCTTGAAGCCATATGCAGTGTTAAATGAAGACTGATTCTTGGAAGATCCATGTCCGCCACCCTCTAATCCCTTGGAACCAACCCTGTACACAGACAACTGCTGAATAGATCTACCAGGGGTTCAGCCAGTTACACTGCCAATTCTCTAAGTATTCTCAGATGCAACCCATCTGGTCCTGGGGCCTTATCAGTCATCAGGGCCGTCAGCCCTCACAGGACCCTTTCACTAGTAAATGCTGGCTACCTCATTTCCAGGACCCCCTTATGGGCCGCTTTGACGCCACTCTCTGGCAAGGGCCCACCATCCTCCCTAATGAAAACTCAGCAAAAGTAATAATTAAAGATGGTGGTCTTTTGCCCATCCATCTCAATCGCCCTGTACCCATTTGCTTAACAATTCCCCCTCCTTTCTTCCTTTGTTTCACTAATACAACTGAAGAACTGTTTTCCTTTGCTTTCTACCCCTCCACAATACGCAACTGTGTCCCTTTCTGCCTCCCCAACCGCCCTCTTTGCCTCCCTAGTTTTCAGCAAATATTCTTCCCAGTCTTGCTCCCCCCCCCCGCTTTTATTTAGATCTGTAGAAGGCCTTTTACTTGGCCCTTACTGCTTTCCCTGACCCCTGCCAAGAACCACAGCAGTTTTTCAAATCTGTTCTTTGTTTTTCCTCGAAGCAGATAAATTATAAAATTTTTTAAATTGTGATCTGGCCCCAGGCACCTTAAGCTCTTGGAAGACTGCCTTTACCGGGAGCTGAAAACAAGAAGTGACATTTTTAAAACCCGTGGGTCCCAATTTCTTTTTAGGTCCAGTCATGCCAAAGACTGACGGAGCCTAATGGACTGACAAATTCAGTTCCCAGCACAAAAGTGGTACAAGAGGTGCCAACATCTCTGGCCTTCCTTCTGGTGCCCTACAAAAATGCCTACCCTGTCAGATCAATGGGTCTTGATGATCTGGTCATTCCTAGGACTAGGACCCAACACAGGGAAACCGCTTTCTCTGTCCCTGCCCCAAAATTAACACAATACCAGATAACACATGATGTTCCGTTTCCATACTTTTTGGAATCAATTCTGCACCCATCTACAACAGCTGGCTATCTGCTCCCGTTTCTAGACCCTAATTATTGTCTACCCTTGCCTATGTACAAGAACCGTTCCTTGCACTTGTCACTTTTAAATCCTGATATGTTGACTGCACTTTAGCTTATGACTCTAAAATGTCCCTACTAGTAAATGTACTATGTCGTCTCCACCTTTGATTGTTATGCTCTGTATTGTCTCAGTTATTGCCATCCATTATATTGTTCTACAATCGAGCATCATGATATGTACTGCTAAAGCGATTTATGCACTGTATTGTCCACTGGTTTGTACTCTCCCAGGTCGTGCCTGAAAATATGCAAATGTTTGTTGAGGAATGCGCTACCTGACAAATAAAAATGGAACAGAATTATTTAAATAAGAAACCACTTAAAACCACTATAATTATTAATAAGAACACATCCAGAAGCAAATGGTTTGATATGTATTATTAGACCGACATAGATGTTACAAAATAGAAAACCATGTCTAAGCTTTTGGACCAACCAAGTCCTTCCTTAGAGACTTGTGACAATTGTTCAGAAAGTTACAATCTATTAACACCCAGATCAGATATAAAAAAAACACAGAAAAAAAAATCTCTTTGGTTAAAAGTACCCATTTCAAAAAATAAAATTTGAATGTAACGAATAGCCTCCCATTAGTTTGCTATTACTGAATCTTTTCAAGGTCAATCCATTAGATATGCTGAACACTCAAGCAGGCAAAGCCTATAACTGAAATTAATAATGAATGTGTGTTAGGAGAATACATTCAAAATTAAAAGCAAGACCTTTAGATTTAATACCACAAATGTCCAAGTTAAAACTTGATAGTATCGTATGATAAACTGTACGACAGAAATATATGTATGGAAATAAGAGGGGAAAGAAAACCTTGTATGAACAGCTGTATAAAACATTCATACAGAATTAAACTTCTCTGGAAATATTTTCTAAACTATACTCTACCAGTTAACACTCCATAAACATTAAAACCTACAGAGTTGTAACAATGTTTATAAGAGATAAATTGTCAGTATTATTGCCAAATAAAAATAAATAACTCTCTCAAGCACCACCTAGAAAATGAAGTCATGCATCTTAAAATGTTCAGAGTTCAATAATAAATCAGTATATAGTCAATAAACTATATAGGCAAAAACAGTCTTAAGAATCTGTATAAGCCCCCCATGGAATTAACCCCCCTCCCTCCCCCGGAAAAGATAACTAGAAAAGAAGTGTACATTCACTATGCATTTGAGCCAAGAGTCCTAACACCCTGTAGCACAATTATGACATGTACTGGAACATAAGCCTACCTAAATATGCAAGCACAACATGGTGTTGTGATGTCACCATAGTGATGGTGTTTTTTGTGTGGGAAGGATGCTGTATATATCTGTATGTATGTATATATATATATATATATATATATATATATATATATATATATATATATATATATATATATATATATATGTGTGTGGAGTTTGCAGTTGTGCTTACATATTTAGGTAGGCTTATATTCGGGAACGTGTCATAATTATGCTACAGGTGTTAGGACTCTTGGCCCACATACATAGTGAATATACACTTCTTTTCTAGTCAATCTTTTCCCCAGGGAGGGAGAATTTAATTCCATGGGGGTTTTATACAGATTCTTAAGACTGTTTCTGCTCATATAGTTAACTGATTATATACCGACCTATTATTGAACTCTGAACATTTTAAGATGCATAAACTCATTTTCTAGATGGTCCTTGGGAGTTTTTTTTTTTATTATTATTTTTCATTTGTCAATAATACCGACAATTCATATCTGATAAACATATCGTTACAACCAGGACTCCAGATAAGAAATTTAGCCATGAATATTTTACTCCTCATTTTTAAAATGAGGCAAGTTGAACCAATTTCAGATGCGTACAAAGAGTCTGTGCATTTTGCTTAACAGTACATTTCTTAAAATTTAGTGTATGCTGCACTTTCCTCCTCCCCTCTCAAGTCAAAATGTGAGCCCAGGTGTTGCTGCTGTGCTTAAATGTGAGAGAGAGATGGCAGAGTGTAGCAACAAATAGTAAAACCCGGATAGCAGCATCAAAGACTAAGAGGCATTACTGTTGTTTTACAGACATGTCATGACAGGGAGCAGACTGGGCAGTCACTATGACCACAGGACCTCTGGACAACTGGACACCATGGGTAATAGTAAACGGAGTCCCCTCCGAAGGAAGGGGGGTTACTAGTGGGGTACCGCAGGGTTCAGTACTGGGTCTGGTCCTTTTTAATGTCTTTATAAGTGACATCGCAGAGGGACTGGAAGGAAAAGTATGCCTCTTTGCAGACACAAAGATCTGCAACAGGATTGATACACAAGTGGGGGTGGAAAGGATAAGAATGGACTTGGCAAGGTTGGAGGTATGGTCAAAATATGGCAGCTTAGATTTAATGCAAAGAAGTGCAAAGTAATGCACCTGGGAAACACAAACCCAGGGGAAGAGTACACAATGGGGGGGAGAGAGGTATTAACAACAACAAAAATGGAAAGGGACCGGAGGGTAATCATATCAGATGACCTAAAGGTGAGCAAGCAATGTGAGAAGGCAGTCAGAATGGCTGGGGGTTTTCTACTGGGATGTATAGGGAGAAGCATCACCAGTAGAAAACAGGAAGTTGTTATCCCTCTGTACAGACAGTTGGTGAGACCCCATCTAGAGTACTGCGTGCAGTTCTGGAGAACCCATCTCCACAAGGACAGAGACAGAATGGAAGCAGTCCATTGGAGGGCAACTAAAATGGTGCAGGGTCTGCAACAGAAGCCATACAAAGAGAGACTAAAGGAGCTTAATATGTATACCCTTGAGGAAAGGAGGGAGAGGGGGGACATGATAGACAGTTTCAAGTACCTCAAGGGAATCAGCAAAGTCCAAGAGGGTAGCATCTTTCAGAAAAAGATGTGCAAGAACAAGGGGACACAATCTGAAGATAGAGGGGGAATGGCTCAGGGGCAATGTGAGGAAGTATTTTTTCACTGAGAGGGTGGTGGACACATGGAACGGCCTTCCTGAGGAGGTTGCGGGGTCAAAAACAGTGGGGCAATTCAAGAATGCATGGGAAAGATATAAGGCAATTCTGGTGGGGAGGTAGAAAGAAGCAGGCTGTTGGTTAACTAGGATCTGCAGCTTATCCAATAGGTAGGGAAATGGGCAGAGTAGGTGGGCCAAGCGCTCCTTATCTGCCGTTGAAGTCTATGTTTCTATGATTCAGTCGAAGAATCTATCTGGCAGGAACCTTCCTGTGCTGGAGGCCACCAGATGGCCTGCCTCTGCAAAGTGTCCGTCCTGTCTAGATGAAGGAAAGTCATACCCTGTACAGTATCCATCACTGCTCCAATAACTTGGAGATGCTGTGAAGGGGCAAGTTGGGACTTTGGAAAAAAATTCACTGACCCCACCTTGTGTAGAGAGAGCTCAGGTCACCGAAAGGGATTGTTCCAGCTGCTCCCTCGACAGGGCTGGCAGAAGCCAGTCGTCAAGGTAAGGGAACACACAATGGCCCTGATGCCTCAGGGCTGCCGCTACCACCGCCAGGTACTTGGTGAAAACCTAAGGTGCTGAAGACAGGCCAAAAGGAAGGGCCTTGAACTGGTAATATTCCACCTGAAAGGCAAACTGGAAGTAGCGGCGATGGGCCTGGAAAATCAAAAGATGCAGGTAGGCATCCTGCATATCTAGAGCACAGAGCCACTGTCCCTTGTGCAGGAGGGGCAGCAGACCTGGGAGGGTCAACATTCAAAACCTTTTGTACTCTATGTACAGGTTTAGAGCACTGAGGTTCGGAATCAGACACAGCTCTCCCGTCTTTTTCGGAACCAGGAAAAAGTGGGAATAAAGCCCATTTCCTTAATGGTGGGAGGGAACGGGTTCTACTGCCTCTTTCTGTAAAAGATCCCGGATTTCCTCCAAGAAGAGGAGGGATGTGCGCCTTCGGATAGTATGACTGTACCGGAGGTCTGTTTGGGGCCTTCCCCACAAACTCCTGCATGTGGCCTTGCTCTATGAGCTGAAGGATCCAGAAGTCAGCAGTCACTGCCCTTCACCCTGGCAGGTGACTTGCAAATCTTCCACCCACCAGCTCCTCCAATGTACCCTGACGAGGGAGGGCAGAATGCGAGTCAGGTTGGGGGGGGGGGGTTGTTTGAACTGCACTGGAAGCTCTCTGGGCTTTTGCTGTAGGGGTGGCTGCAGCCCACTGAGCCCAACACTTGGGCTGACATCTGGCCGCCTGCTGCTGTTTCGTCTTGCCGACAAAAAGGCCTGTTTGCCTAGTACTTGGGTCAGTACATAGTATGCACCGACCTGAGAGCCTGGCCCTTTTCCTGCAGCCCAGTCATGTCATCCTGTGCATCCCCTCCTAACAGGATGGAGCCTCTAAAGGGAGCATCATGGATGGCCGCTTGGACATCTTGAGCCAGACCCGACACACTCGGCCATGAGGAGCGCCAGAGGCTGACTGCCGTACCAGCCCCCCAAGCCGAGGTGTCCACCGTATCGTATGTGGCAGAGGGAATGCCTGCAAGCCACCTTGGCAGATCGGAGAGAGTCTGCTAGGATGGACTTGACTCAGAGTCTTGGAGAGCATCTGCGGCCAGTTCCAACTCAGCAAACAGAGATTTCTGATAGACCAACATGTGGCCCACATAATTTAGAGCCCTCATAGCCAATGTGGAAGAGACAAAATGTTCTTCCAAATTGGTTTAGTTGTCTTGACTCCTTGTCAAGAGGGGAGGTGCTCATGTGCCACGGTTTGGAAGACCGGTCATGGGCTGGATACTCAGGTGGTCCTTCCCCTCTGGCGTCCAGTAACTGCGGTCCACCTTCTTGGCCACAATGCCAGGATCGAGGAGGGCATCATCCATATCGTAGATGCCAGGTTCTCATGTGGCTTCAGCCAGGGTGGGGAGTAAGAAGAGGAGCTGCCACCTGCATATCCAAGTGTTCTGCCAATCTTTGCCTCTTCGGATCCTGGGCATCAATCTTTCAGCCGTAGGCGTCTGCTATTTTGTGGAGCAGGTCTGTAAATGAAGGGTCCTCTGGGAGGGGGGGGGACTTGGGGATTCCTTGGCTGAGAGGTTCCCCAATGGACCCAGGATTTGCAAACCTGAGGCCTCCGAAGAGGAGAAGTCAGGATCACAATCCAGTCAGGTCGATGCACATCAGTGCAAGGCGGCACCAGAGTCCAGAGGCAGCCTCTCCACATGTCCAACCAGACCTGGATGTTTCGAAGGGGCCAGCGTAGGGGGATGCTGTGGAGCAGGTGCTATACCAACTGGTTGGATGCCTGGGCTCCTAGGAGGTTGACTGCCATCCAGCTCTGAAACCAACTATGCCTCGGTTTCTGACCACCAGGGCTGGAGAATGACTTTGATGTCCACTGGGGTGTCTGAGGAGGCGGCTGAGGATGCGGCAGGTAGGCCAGCGTATAGCCTGAGGTGAAGCTTGGTGCCAGAAACCGACGTGTGATAATGTGACGTCAGGTTCCCTGGCAAAGAGTAGGCATACAGGTACCCTGATGTAGGAAACCCCGGAAGACAGCCCAGAGGGTTATACATTGAAAAACTGGGTGTCTGGTAACCCAACGAAGGGCACAACTGAGGGCCTGGAGGGCAGCCCGGCAGAGGGGCTGATGGGGCCCAGCATAAGGCCTGACGGTGGAGCCAGGGATCCTGAAAGGAGGGCCTTGAGGAGCACCAAAGCTTGTACCCAAGGGGCCCAGAAGAACTGGGTCCGATGTTGGACCAGGAGGAGGCAGACGTAGAGGAGGCCCTAATGGGGGAATCAGGTGGCTGACAGCTGTTAAGGTTGCCAGAAGCACCTGACCCCAGATCCAGAAGTGAGCTCAATGAGATGCTACCTGCTGGAAGCCCCTCATCCACCATCCCCTTAGGAACAGGGGATGGCGGAGGGACCAAATCCAGTGGAGGGGGGGGGGGAGGCCTGGTGGGGAGAACCCTCCGAGGAGGCTGAGAAAGGTCCGGCAGCTGGGATTCATCAGGGCCCATGCCAGATCCCGACATCAGGTCAGTCGAGTGGACGTTGGTGGAGCTGATGCTAGGCTTATCGACCGTAACTGTGCGGACGTCAGACAAGCAGACGCCAGACATCAGTCGAAGCTCGGTGGGCTCCAGGGAACAACCTTGGCCGGATGTTCAGAGGGCCCAATGAGCGACTTATCAGCCCCACTCAGTGCAGTGGACCCAACAGAGGAGACCGGTCTAAATGCCACCTAGACAGATGCCCATGGTCACCAGAACTAGTGGCAGCAGCAAGCCCAAGGGCTGCTCCTTAGGCAGGACAGGGCAATGGCAGATGACTTCCCAGAGTAAGAGGGCCTCCACTCATCCGAAGGACCTACAGGCAGCCTCGGGCGGGAGGGGGACCTGTCTTGGTCCCAATGCTTCTTCTCCTTTTTATGCCTGGGTTCGGTGGGTGAGGAAGAAGCGCTGCAAAGTTTTTGGAGCTCTTTCTCCATGGTGGCCATCCACTGCTTCAGGAGGTGAGCCTCGAGGGCTTGCTGGTGGCACTTCCCTGTGGCCTGGTTAAAAGTGGCACAAGCCTCAGTCCTTTACCTTGTGCTCAGGGCCTAGGCAGAAGAGGCAGAGAGAATGTGAATCCTTGTGTGGCAGTTCAGCGCTGCATGAAGCACACTTGTTCTTGACGTTGGACGACTATGACATGCACATAAACACAAATTTTGCACTGAAAAATAAAAGAAATAAACGGATACTCATCCGAATAGCGGTTGAACTGCAGCGTTCATCTCCGCAAGGTCCAACGTGAACAGTTCAATGGCGGGAAAAAACTGGAAGGCGGGCATGGCGACCGCCCACTATATAGTGTCACGCTGACGTCTGTCACGTGACATCTGGTGGGCGGTCCCCCGCCAGACACTGCTAAAGTTTCCGCATGGTCCTGGACACCAGGCGGCACAGTCCTCAAGGTGATTACCTACTGCAAGAGCCCACTCAAAGGAAGATTTTCAGTTACAGGCCTTGCCTGCTTGAGTGTTCAGCTTATCTAACGGATTGACCTTGAAAAGATTCTCAGTAATAGAAAGCTAATGAGAGACTAGTCATTCCATTTAAAATTTGCAATTTCTGAAATAGGTTCTTTTAACCAATGAGAATTTATTCAGTGTCTTTGTATGTATGATCTGGATGTAAATAGATTGCGACTCTCTGAACAATTGTCATAAGTCTCTGAGGAAGGACTTGGTCGGTCCGAAAGCTTAGACATTGTTTTCTTTTTGTAACATCTATGTTGGTCCAATAAAAGGTATCAAACCATTTGCTTCTAGATCTGTTCTTATCAAGCCCAATATGGCAACTAATCTGTTCTAATAAAAACACAAGCAGTTACACTTTTTAAACACAAAATGTGGTCAGTTCCCTCAGGCAGTATCAGTGTGTTGGGGTGGGGGGCTTTGCCATTTCTTGGGAACCAATCAGAACCAGAAAAACTACTAGAAATTGCCATTTTTTTGGGGGGGGGGGGCCCTTTCCAACTAATGCAGAATAACTAAAAACTAAAACAAAAAATAAAAAGTTAAAACTTAAAACAGTATTAAAATAATTCAAATTGAACTACCAGAAGAAGGCTAGAGACATCTTTGAGTTGACGCTTTCTTCAAGCAGAGAAACAAATGCAGCATTAAGCTAATAGTGGTAACGTCACCACCGCGCAGTTTTAACTTCATTCTAAGTCCATTAGTAACATAAAGTTCTATCTCCTTGCATCACACTTGCCTTGTTTACCTGCACACTGGAACTGGGTTCAAATTCCAATTTCAGTGGAATCAATGCTGTATTCATCAATTGGAAGCTCGTGTAAACTCATTCTGAGTTGGGTTCCTTGTTTCAGTCGGAACCAAGTTCAACTGCAGTGGCTCAAAGTATTGATTATTTTTAACCTGGTTACTTTGTACATGTAAACCTGATTCATGAATTGATTTTGCTATACTTGCTGTTGAAACTGCTGCAAAAGGAATGCAACCAGATTCAAAATCCTCAATTGCTGTGTGTTTACATGCAATGGGAATCGGTCACCTTGTAATTAATTCAGTCTGAACTGATTACGTGGTGACTGATTCCCATTACATGTAAACATACAGCAATTGAGGATTATGAATCTGGTTGTTCATCCTCATCAATCCAACACCATGTAAACCAAAAGGGATTACAATCTGAATCAAGTGAATTGATTACAAAGCAACTGATTCCCACTACATGTAAACACAGCAACTCTAGCAGGATGATGCACATTTGTATTTGGCATCATTGACAGATTCCAGTTGTTAGAAGGAAGATGAAGAATTTGAATGAATTTCAGTTGCACTAAGAAAGGAAGCAGGTAAAACAACCAGCAACATCAACAGATTTTAGAGAAGGTGAGCAATTATACAATGTAAGTTTTTAACTATAAATGACACAATGCTGTGGCGGAGGGGAATTACCTCTCAGTTTCCCCTCCCTATCACTTGAGGACATCGATACAAGGACTGAAGTCGAGGCTGCTGCGTACGTGAGTACACCTTGCCAACTACCAGACAACGTTCTCGCTTCCCCACACCACAGCTACCATACCACCATCTGTGCACCCACAGGCAGCAGTAGCAGAGAGAGGTATTGAGTCCCTCCCCAGAGGAGGACAGCATCCAATGGGATTGCTTGAGCCTCCTCACACCAGCCAACCCTCAGTGTCCCAGACTTGTTCCCGAACCTAGGTCACCAGCGTCGCAAGAGGTAGTCCCAACACTGTGTCAATGGGCCAGCCAGGCAGTTCTCTTAACAGGGTTCTGCTACAAGAACTAATATTTAGAGGAGTTCCTTAAACAGTACATTTATTGCTTAGCTAAAAATATAACAAAACAAATATTGAAATACCAATTTATATTAACAGGGGTGTAGCCAGGCATTTCCGATTTGTACACCAACCTGCCACACTTCTACTCCCTCCCCCACTGTTGTTCATGCCTCTGCCCCCCCCACAACTCGAGACCAAGGTTCATGGCTCCAAACAAATGATTCCCACACTAGATCTGCTGTCTGTCTGCACCGCTAGTGTGGTGCTTGCTGCCTGCTGGTAAATGCCACTGACTGTACCATGAATTCAAGACCACGGGAGAAATTTCTTCTCCCTTCCCTGCAGGTAGGCAGATTTGCTCCACTTACCACTCTACATGAAGTCTTCATTCTTTTAGTTGGCTCCGAGTCTGTTCTTCTGGCTGCTGTTCCCCAGTTCCTTTACTGCTTCTCTCGCTCCCAGTACAACTGAACTAATAGTATGCCTTGTAACTTTGCTGAGACATTTAAAATTGCCACCCAAGACTTGTCACACCCCCTACTAGATGCCACAGCCAATCACTATGCAGGCGGACCATGCAGACCTATTTGAGATCTTCAGCTTCAATGTCTGTGGTCCACTCTGCCCCTCCCCCCCAAAACAAAGCTGAAAGAGAAATGAAAAAGCCTGCAAAGCCAAACAAAGGAATTTAAATGTGATGGGGACTACAGAGGGCACAGCAATGCTGGTCAGCTTGTTTGCTACTCCCTGCTACTAAACTTGGTACGACATGGCTTACTTGGAGTATCAATAGCTACGCCCTGTATATTTCAAATAATTTTCTATAACTCTCCACCAAAATCCCTAATTATAGCACATATGAGAAACATGTCTGCTTTTTAAGTTTTATTCAAGTGCTGAAGGGTTTCTTTGAAGAGTTTAAAAAAAAAAAATTACCTTAGCCTTCAGTTCTTTATTTTCTTCTAGTACTGCTTCGTATTTCTGTCTCAATTCTGCTACTTCCAGTCTTAGTGCTTCTACATCTGCAGTTTCTGGGCCGGCAGCTCCTAAATGCTGTTTCAGGAAGCTGGGATACAGGTTAAGGTGGTTTCTCGAAAAAGTCGTCAATGATACAGATTTTATTCAGTTGCTGGAAATTTTATGTAAAACATTACAATAAGCATGTACTTTGTACTACAGGTAGTACAATAAAGTCTGTAAGGATAATCCACTTACAGGATTGCGAAATGTATTACATGTATGCACTTTTGGGTCGTATGCATAGAAACATAGAAATTGTTGGCAGATATGGACCTCTTGCCCCACCTAGTCTGCCTGATTTTCCCTACCTACAGTGCCACCACAGACTCTACTCAGTCTCCTGTCTTTTCCTCCCCCATCGCCTTATTCTTAAGGTCTCCTTGTGTCTAACCATGCATGCTTGAATCCGGTTACCATTTTAGTGCCTGCCACCTCTGCTGGGAGACTGCTGCAGGTTTCCATCATTCTTTCCGTGAAGAAGCATTTCCTCACGTCTCCTCAGAGTCTTCCCCCTCCAGTTTCATAATATGACCCACTGTCCTCGAGCATCTTTTCTACGTAAAATGCTACCCTCCTGTACCTTAACACCTGTAAGGTATCTGAATGTTTCTATCATGTCTCTACTCCCCCACCTTTCCTCTGGAGAGTACATGTTTAATTACTTGATTCTTTCCTCATAGAGCTTTTGATGTAGGTCCTGCACCATTTCGGTTGCCCTCTTCTGCACTGCCTCCACCCTATGTCCTTCCGGAAATGGGACCTCCAGAACTTGTCACAGTACTTGAGATAAGGCCTCATAATCGATCTATACAGGGGGTTAACACTACCTCCCTCTTTCTGCTGGTGATACCCCTTCCCTATGCAAGCAAGCATCCTGCTAGCTTTCCCCACTGCCATATACTGTTTTGCTACCTTCAGGTAATCAGAAATGACTACCCCCAGGTCTCTTTCCTGTTTTGTGGTTGCCAATACCTTCCCATCCAGTTGGTACATTGTCCTGGGTTTCAGTGCCCCAAAAATCATACTTTTGCACTGAAACCCAGTACTTCTCCTTGACCAGTCTTCTAGCTTTTTCAGATCTGTCTCTCTTCCTCCCCCACCCCCGGTGTGTGCAGGCATACTTTCCCTTCCAGCCGTACTGCAATGTTATTAAAGTAACCCCCCTACAAATGGGGGTTTCCAAAAAGTCTTCCTTGAGCTTGCCTAAATGCTCACTGCCAGGCTGGTGTCCTGTGTTTTAGCAGTTTAAATGTGATTACCAGAGCCTGTTTAGCATCTGTGTACTGTCTCTTTAAGAGCTGCCTGATTGCAGCATAAGTAATCTGAGAGGGAGCTCTGTTGAAAGATGTAACTATATGCTGAAAATCATTTAGAGTGATAATGAGTGTGTAGTTTGTCTAACCTGCCTTCTTTGTAGCAAGGATTGTTTTGTTTGTCTCCACTATCTTGGTCCTGGATTGCAAATTGGACTAAACAGTACTGGTGGGACCTAAAATGTAGCTGGACTACAGGAGCTGTCTGAAGTCTAAATCTGTAGAAATTTTAGTTTTTAACTTTGAGCCTTTTTTCAACTGAAGGGGAGCTCTTGCTTTGACCGACAGCCAAATTATCCAACCAAACCTCTTGGATCTTGGGGAAGTCCCGGGCTGCTTGCAGTTTTCAGTTAGTTCTGAGCTGGGAAGTGGAATGAGAAGAGCTCAAGTGTATTTTGGGCAGCAATCCTGAGTGGATTCGCATGGAAAAACTGTGGAAGGGCTGAGTTTTTTGGCTGGCTTGTCTGCTGCTCCTGAGAGGGAGAGAAGAGAATTATTTTGGACTAAATCCAAGTTTGTGTGACTAAAGTAAGCTACTGAAGTAGGTCAGGCTCAACCTGAAGACGACCGAAGATTTTGCTGAATGCGATCAGCCTGTCAGGAGTTCCAGCTACCCCTAAGCTCCCAGTGTGTACAGAGACTTTGCGATTGTGACTGGGGAGAGCTTTGCCTGGTACAACAGAATTCCGTACATGTAAATGTGCTATGAGCTGCTAGTGGGTTGTGAGTTAGTTCCCCACTGTGTGAACTGTGTTCTGCTTGCTGGAAGCTGTATCCAGCCCAAAATGGACTGCATCCCGAATTTGTCTCCATGCAGTCTAGGCCTTGCCAGACTGGCCCAGCCAGACTACCCACTGCACAGAGAAGCCATCGACAAGAGACCTGCCTGGAGATCAGCCCCCTGCTTGAACAGGAACAACGCCTCTGCGACTCGTGTGGGCCCTGCTTCTTTTGGCATTCCAGATCAACCACCTGCAGTCTCGATTTTCGTCCACCCTGTGTCCAGTCTTTGGTATCGTGAGTAAATACCAGGGTAGCTCCCTGCAACAGCAGTTAATTTGAGTCATTTGATTGTCTTGTTGTTTCGTTTCCTTTACGAACTGAGCCCTCTGGCTCCGGATTACAAATACTGTGTACTGTGCATGTTGTGTTCTCATCACAAGGCCCCAAACAGCTGCGACGCCAGCCAACCCCGGGCATCAGTCCTGGCTAGCCCATCTCTTCACCTGGGTACCCAGAGGTGTGACTGTGTGGGGGACTCAAAGGGCATGCATAACTGCTTGACTGATATAACCTTTAAGCTAATTAACCTGATTTTGCCCCTCCCTTGTTCAAGTCCCCTGAATAAATCAGATCTAACTTTTTTCTGCATGTAATCTGACTGTGGTTCCTGTTTGTGCTCAAAGTACTGTACTGTTGCTATTTGCTGTGCATAACTTTGTTTTACAGGGGGTCCCCAGAGTACAGCCAGAGGAACCAGCCCTGGTGGTAAGTGCAAACAGTGTGGGTACTTATGTGGTGTATCAGGGGTATTGTGAAAGTGATTACTGTACAGTGTTCAGGCCACTAGAGGGGAAAGAGGGGGGGGTTACAGTGTCCCAGAGGGCTATGCCCAGGTTAGCTTGACCACTACCAACCCTGACCTCCAGGTGAAGGCACCCATTTCAGAACTCAGGCCCCTTAACCTGCTACTAACCAAGCAGGCAGGGGTAGTAGCCCTTGGGATAGCGCCGACTAGGGGTTACACTAATAGACAATGAAGAGGACCAGGCCCAGTACTGACCCATGGCACCCCACTGGTTACCTTGCCTTCTTTAAGATGAACACCATTTGCCACCACCCTCAGAGTCCTGTTGCTTAGCCAATTTCTTACTCATTTTACTGTATTTAGACCCACTCCTAGGCTGCCCAGCTTGCTCACTAGTCTTCTGTGTAGAATGGTGTTGAAGGCCTTACTGAAATCCAGGTAGGCCACATCCACCGCTCTGCCCTTATCCACTTCCCTGGTCACCCTGTCAAAGAACTATCAGGTTGGTGTAGCACAATCTCCCCTTGTGAAACCATGCTGCCATGGATCCTGTAATCCACTGGTCACAAGGTATTCCCCAATCCTTTCCTTCGTTAGTAATTCTATTACTTTACCCACCACTGAAGTCATGCTGACAGGTCTGTAATTTCCTGCCTCCTCCCATTACCACCGTTGTGATTCTGGTTAGAATCCATTTTGGCTACCCTCGGTCTTCCCTCCGATCAGTTAATTGTTACTTTGTTTAATTCAAAGTATGTTAGAACACTAAAATGTCTTTGTAAATCTTTGACTTGAAATTGTAAGACATGTTACCATTTACTGTATGATATTTATATGGTATCTGTGGTACGTATTTACATGAATTTTAATATGTGTACGTATTCTTAATCTTTTAAATATTGTAAAGACATTTTGTCGAACAATAAAATCTTTACCTACCTACCTTTATGAAGAAGGACCACATCTGCCCTTCTCCAGTCCCCCAGAACTTCACCCATATCCACTCACCGGTGGAACAGGGCTGTCAGAGGTGCAGCCAGCACCTTCTTGAGCTCCCTCAGTATCCTAGGGTGTACCTCTTGAGGCCCAACTGCCTTGCCCACTTTTAGCTGCGCTAGTTCCTTGAGGACTCTCCTCTGTAAAAGAACAAGTGTCCAGCTCCCTTCCTTTAATGCCCTTGTCTCTATCTGTGATGCGTCACCTACCCCTTCCTCCGTAAATACCAAACAAAAAAAGTATTTGCTGAAAATGTGTTTTATCCGTTTTGCTGACTTGATAAATATTCTCCTCTATTTGCGTCGTTGCACTAACTGCTTTCCCTTCCTCCCTTTGTTTTTAATATCTCTTTGTCCTCCTCCTGTGTCATCCTGTACCTTCTAAATACTCTCTCCCTAGTTTCTCTGCTACTTCTTTAGGAAAACAGTATTTTTCTCTTGCCATTTTAACCGCCTGACACAAAGGTTTGTTGCCTTCTCAATGCCCTCTCTTATTCTTTCCCAATGTTCCTCAACTCCACCCAGTTTCCCTATCTCTGCTAGGGTGTCCCTGAGGCCTTCTCCCATTTTCTTACAATCGTCCCTCCTGAAGTCTAGGGCCCTCTCTTTAGTGTGGTTCAACTCTGGCCCAGTACTGATACTGAACCACACCGTACAATGTCCACTGGTCCCCAGGTGGCTACCCATCATGACGTCAGCAACACTGTCCCTGTTTGTCAGTACCAAGTCCTGTACTGCCCCCTCCCACGAGTGGGTTCCTTAACTAGTTGTTGGAGGAATGTCCCCTGCGAGGAGTCCAGGGCGTACCTACTTCTAACTGTTGCCGCAGCTGGGAGGCTCCAATCCACGTCCAGCAGACGGAAGTCCCCTACCAGTAATACCTCCCCCCTTCGTGGCATCCTTTGGATGGCTTCCATCATATCCTTATTCACCTCTCCCCCTGTGCTGAAGGTCCTCAGATCACTCCTCTGCAAATAGTGGTCCCCTTCTGTCTCTCTGGGTTGACCCACAGTGTCTCTGCTCCTCCCTGCTCCCCCTGTATTTCCACAGCTTTTATGGTTTTCCCTCACAAAAAGAGCCACTCCTCCCACCTTTTTTTCTGCCCTGTCCCTTCTGAATAGAACATAACCTGGTATGGATACATTCCCGTTCTGGTTTTCCCTGCACCAGGACTCAGTAACTGCGACTATGTCCAGGTCTGCTTCTGCCACGGTGGCCTCTAGGTCTCCCATCTTATTACCCACAGGGTCCTGTCGTCACTGTGCTTGTAATGCTGAGCTCGTCATGAAGCATAAACGCATCTGGCAATAATATTTTCACCTCCACCGGTGTACCTGGTAAACATGCTCAAGACTGTTCTAATTCAAAGTACCAATATTACAAGTGCAGAGACCAAGCAGTATTTTGAGGAGGAGACTGCCGTTGCAGGGCTTTGTGAAGATTACAGTATAACTGATTAGAGAGGGGACAACTTGTTGGTGTATGTCTGCGTTTGCCAAGGTTTGGTTTAGCTGGTAAGCACAAGTCCCAACTTCTCAATAATATATCATAGAACTATAGAATTTGTTGGCAGAAGTCCTTACTATATTACCTCGTTCCACTGACCTGTCTGGGTTGGCTGTCCCCCCCGCTACCTCACCACTCGCACCCTTGCTGCCCCCCACTGGGGTCTATTAGTTTCCCCTTCCCTGTCCCAACCGTACTAGAGTAGCTGCTCCCATCACTTCCGCTGGCAGTCTGTTATAAGGTTCCACCACCCTCTTGAAGTAGAACTTCCTCAAGTTTCTCCTGAATGTACGCTGTCCCACTGGCACAGCGGTAGCATTACCTCATGCGATGCCAGAAGCTCAGGTTCGGGATTGAGCCTGGGTTATCCATGGGCAGACTGTGGGAGGATGGTAGAGAGTCCCATTAGATTGCTCACCTCCTCAGGGAAGGGTGAGCTCCAGGACTCCAGTGCAGTACTGCCACCTGGGTGCTCACAGATGGTAGTGCAAGCTGAAGGGAGTAACTGAGGGAAGGGACAGAGCTATGATGCACGCAGCATGCCTTGTGTGCACATCTGTGTCAGTCAGGTCCTCTGCGACATCCCTGGGCTGGGGAAGAAAAATAGAAATACACCCCCAACCATGTGGTATGCCGTCCGCTGCAGATCCTACACCACTGACTGGGCTCTCACTCCAGAACCAACACTAACTCTGTTGGAGGAACAGCGATGACCTCTAGCAGCCCTTCCCCTGCGGGAGGGGTCATCCAGAAGGGTAATATGGCGCAAGAGGTTAAATAACAGAGATGGCAGATGACAGGGCTGGGCGGAGCGGCATGAGTCCCATGACCGATGTGGGCCTGCAGGGGGCATAGAGCACAGCTAATTCAAATGAAAAAGTTTCTCCTGAACAAGTCACCCAATCTCCAGTCGTGCCTGCTAGTGACTGCATCCCTACATCTTAGGAGCAGGTCTTCACTTTTTACAACCCTGAGAAACTTATGTGTTTCAGTCTCGTCCTCAACCCCCAACTGGCCTACAGCGAATACATGTTTAGGGCTTCAAGCTGTTCCTCACAGGATCAGTCCTGCTGGACCTGCATCATCTTGGTGACTGTTCACTGTATGTAATCTTCTGTCGATGTCCTTCATCAGGTAAGGGCTCCAGAACTGGACACAATATCCCAGACTGGTCCTCACCAGATTTATACAGTGGCAGAATCACCTTGCTTATACTACTTTCAAAACACCTCCACATACAACCCAACATCCTCTATGCCTTTCTATATTCTTTGTGGCATGGACCTGGTTGCTTGAGAGAGTCACAGATTATGACCACCAGGTCCCCTCTCCTCCACTGAAATGGCCAATCCAAAGCCTTCTATACGTGGAATCAGTCCACCCAAGAACATTACTTTGCACTTGTTGGCACTGATCATCAGCTGCCAGTCCTCAGACCATTTCTTTCTCTTCCCTAGATCCTTCTGGAGCTCCCGCACTACTTCCCCAAGATCAAACCTGCCGCATAGCTTAGTGTCATCAGCAGAAAAACATATCTGGATGCCCTAACCAGCACTGGGACAGAACTGCTTCTAAAACTGAACACAAGAGTCTACATTATCTTCAGGACTTGCACATGGAAGGGATTCCAAATATCTGAGGGTTAAATTTTTGTTTGTTGTAGACGGACTTGTTTTCACCCGTTTATTTTCAACATTCTACACTGTTGGTTTTCAAAATGGTTGCTACATTCAACTGCTCCAAAACTGCACTACTCTAACTTTAAGTTTAATAGCAACAGTTTAGTTATAGAAAAAAAAAAAAAACTAAACCGATTAGTTTTATTGCCTCTCAAATACTGGCAATTTATTTATTTTTTCAATTGTACTTTGTACTCCTCCCCCATGCCGAAGCCCCGCTCAGTCGGGAGTCGCACTTGCATCAGACCCGCTTCACTGCACTCACCTGAATCCCCAGGGGACCTCAAGGGAGCTGTGGCTATATCCCCAGGTGGGTACAAGGTAGGGCCAAAACACCCCGAGCATTCTGGATTTTGTCGGCTCCCCCGGTGGTCAGGAGCCATTAGGGTCTGTGCCGTGGTGCTCCTTCCCCTCAGTGCTCTGGCGTTATTTTCCCCTGTTCTACAGGAGTGGTATACGCCCAGACGTTAAGGCAGCTGCCAATGTCTACCACTCCCAGCCCTCCTCTTCTTTCTCAGCACTTGTTGTACCCCAGCTTCCGCTAGAGGCCAGACAAGTGCAGAGTCAGGAGAGAGCTGTCCCTCAGACGCTCGATCTTTTCCTTCCCCTGCCAACCCCGGCAGCCGAGGCTAATTCCCGAACCCGGGTAACCGGTGTGGTGTGAGGTGTTACATCCAGCGCCTCAACCCTCAGCGCCACCGGGTCGGCTTCAAATACTGGCATTTATGTTGGTTGATGTGTGCATGCACATGCAGCAATCATTTTGTTACGAAGAACCACTTTTCAGAGGTGTATCACTGTGAAGTCCCATGCAGTTCAAGCTGCAGTCAACTCAGTGGTGACAGACCAATGACCAAGCTCTCTAATCATGACAAGTCACTGTTTGCTGGGTGGAAACTTCTCATATTTAAAAGACTGGTGCACTCCTATAAAGGGTGCCTTGATGCTTCATCTGCATGAAGCTGCACAGCAGGCGGCTGGGCTGCGTCATGCTCAACCTGCTCTTACCCCCACATTACATTACCTTCACAAGTCCCAACTAGAACCTGTTCAAGTACTGGACTTCATAGGAGCAGAGCTAACTACTTCGAGGGAAAGATTTCCCCCCACAGGCCAGAGTTACAGCTCTGATAGCAGCAGCAGAGTCCTTCATGACAGGTCAGCCAAACCCTGCAAGGGACTTCCTGCAATTACTAGTGCACATGGCCGCATCGACAGCCGGGATAGGTTCCAAATGAGAGATATCCAGTACCACTTAAGAGAACTGATCTCAAAGGTGGGATCCCCTCTCAAAGCTAGTGCCATTGACAAAAGCACTGGTAAAGTCACTAGAGTGCTGGAAGGAAGAAAGCAACCTCTGAGAGGACACTTCCTTCAGTAATCACCAAAAAGTATCCTTACAGTGCCATCCTATGGGTGCAGTGGTTGGATTTCTGCTTGCGACACCAGCGACCCGGGTTCAGGTGCAGACTCAGGTCGCTGGTGGGCTGGCCTGGGGAAAGGCGAGTGTCCACGATATCTCATCATCTCCAGGGGAGGTGGGGCCATTGCCCACAACATACTGTGACCTCGGATGGAGGCTCAGGGACCACAAGCCCCAATTGGAAGGATGGGCGACCAAGATCGCAGTGGGCGTCAACGCGCAGCGCCTTGTCGTCTGGGGCTTTCACTGTGTAGGGGAGAAAATGGAAAACGCCTGCCGGCTCCAGGATGACTGGCTTCCTGAAGCATGCCTCCGATGTGCCCCCGCTCACCTGGCCACCTCTCTGGACCGAACAAATGAAGGATTATGGGGTGAAGAGACCCCACCTTGTCCCCACTCAGGGGGCAAGCTGCAGCTGCATGGGGACCAGGAGGTTGGCCCGGGTGGAGCGGGTGGCAGAAGCATGACTCCTTGGATGCCCTGAAGGGTCGGGGTTGGCAGGTTGTTGGGTGGATAAAAGGGCAATTTAAAAAAAGTATCCTTCCTACAGATGCCCAAGTCCTGGAGTGGGGCACCAACATACAGGACCTCACAGTGAATGGCACATGGAGCCCACATAACTCACTGGAACACAGCAATTTCCTGGAGCTCAGTGCAGTGCTGCTAGCAATACAATTTTTCTCCTCCCAGCTACGGGGTCAGTCTTTGCAAATCAGACCAGACAACACCACAACACTGTATTACACATAAACAAGCTGGGAAGGACAAGAGCCTCAAAGCTGTGTACCAAAGCAATGAGGATCTGGGACCTGGTATTCATTTATATATTTTAATTTTGGTAACTGGGAAGGCCCACTGAGACCATGCAGTCCCTTTTTCAGTGACGACCCGGGAGGCAATTACAGAACAATACAAGACAGATACAGTGAGTTACATAGTACAAGGGATCAACAGTGCATACGAGGGATATACAGAGACGTCAAGATACTTAAACAGGCAATCTAACGTTTTACGTTGAGCAAACTCAAATATTACAATAAATACAATTCAATTCATTGATATGTACATATTTACAATACACATGTTTATAATACACACACTATTTTCGCATCGGGAAAAATGCGTGCAAGCAGCATATGGTACGGAAGGTAGAGATTAGCCGAAACATGTGCAGTGGGAGGTTTGAGGAAATAAGAGGTAAGCTCTTTTTTGAGAAGAGTTAGGGTGGAGCAGGTGAGTAAAGCAGGAGAAAGTAAATTCCAGGCAGAGGTGGCAGGGAAGGCAAATAAACGTTTGCCCAATAGACGCTTTGTTCAGGACAGCTAGTAATGGGAGAGAAGTAGACCTAAGGAGGCGTGCATAAGCTTTGTAATAAAAGATTCCCTTGAGACATGGAGGGTTGAGGAGATTAACTAGTTTCACCACAAAGCACAGTGTAAGGTACTGTAGCCTAGAGTCATAGCTAGGCCACTGGAGAGAATCCAGGGTGTCACAGTGATGCCGTCTGGGCTTAGCGCCTAGGGCAAAACGTCCTATCCTATGGTAGATTTGACGTAGTTGTGCAAGGGATGAGGATCGAGCTGAGAGAAGGAGTAGAGCTCCATACAGCAAAATAGGGAGGAGTGATGCAGAGGCAATTTTTTGACAAGCGCCAGCTGATAGCAGGGAGCAGAGACAGTATAAGAGACCTAGCTTTTGGTTTATTGTCTTAGTAGGCTGTACTACATGAGGCTCTACCGAAAATGAGGCATCAAGGAGCGTGCCAAGATATTTAAAATGTTTTAACTACTTCTATGGTGTCGCCAGACAGTGAACTGATTAGGAACAAACTGATTATTTTACAGGAGGGACTGTGGAATAACATGGCTTTGTTTTTTTTGTATTCAAGATCAGGTGATTAGCTGAGAACCAAGTTTTGAGCATACTGAAGTTGGAGTTGAGACTTTGTTTAAGCCTCTCCACGTTGTTAAACGAACGGTATAAGACTGCATCATTAGCACAGAGTTGTACTGCCGCACTGCCAAAGAAGTTAGGGAGTTCATTAATATAGAGCAAGAACAGTATCGGTCCAAGAACTGAACCCTGCAGCACACCGTGCACAATAGGTCTGAGGGGCCAGTGAGATCCAGACCATTTTACCCTTTGCAATCTACCAATGAGATAGTCCTTAAACCAACTGAGAACTAGGCGGCCAAGGCCAAGTGGATGCAGTTTACCAAGCAGAAGTTGGTGACTGACGAAATCAAGGCCTTAGTAAGGGTCAACAAACTCTGCACCAGTTACCAGGCCATCATCGCTGGCTTTAAGGATATCAACCGATACTTTGATCAGGGCTGTAGTGATACTACGTCCCTTTCTAAAGCCATGATGGCAATCTGTTAGGAGCTGATACATAACTAAGTAGGAATACAACTGGTTGTATAAAATCCTTTCTTGAATCTTACCCGGGGAGACAAGATTGAGATAGGCCTATAGTTTTCGATGGCGTGCATACCACCCTTATGGAGGGGCGCTACTATAACATAGAAACATAGAATTTGACGGCAGATAAGGACCGCTTGGCCCACCTAGTCTGTCCATTTTCCTACCCAACAGATAAGCTGCAGATCCTAATTAACCAACAGCTTACTTCCTTCTACCCCCACTAGGACTGCCTTATGTCTGTCCCATGCATTCTTGAATTCCCCCACTGTTCTTGACTCCACGACCTCCTCAGGGAGGCTGTTCCATGCATCCACAACCCTCTCTGTGAAAAAATACTTCCTCACATTACCACTGAGCCGTCCCCCCTCTATCTTCAAATTGCGCCCCCTTGTTCTTGCACATCTCTTTTTCTGAAAGATGCCACCCTCTTGGACTTTGTTGATTCCCTTGAGGTACTTGAAAGTTATCATCATGTCTCCTCCCTCCCTCAAGGGTATACATATTAAGCTCCTTTAGTCTTTCTTTGTATGTCTTCTGGTGCAGACCCTGCACCATTTTGGTTACCCTCCTCTGGACAGCCTCCACTCTATGTCTTTGTGGAGATTGGGTCTCCAGAATTGCACACAGTACTCCAGATGGGGTCTCACCAACTGTCTGTACAGAGGGATAGCAACTTCCTGTTTTCTACTATCGATGCCTCTCCCTATGCATCCCAATATCCCCCCAGCCTTCCTTACTGCCGTCTGACATTGCTTGCCCACCTTTAGGTCATCTGATATAATTACTCCCAGGTCCCTTTCCATTTTTACTGTTAGTATCTCACCCCCATTGTGTACTCTTGCCCTGGGTTTTTGTTTCCCAGGTGCATTACCTTGCACTTCTTTGCATTGAATCTGAGCTGCCATACATTTGACCATTCATCCAACCTTGCCAAGTCCCTTCTCATCCTTTCCACTCCATCTAGTGTAATCAACCCTGTTGCAGATCTTTGTGTCATCTGCAAAGAGACATACTTTTCCTTCCAGTTCCTCTGCAATGTCACTTATAAAGACATTAAAAGGACCGGTCCCAGTACTGAACCCTGCGGTCCCCACTAGTAACCTCCTTTCTTCACTGTGGACTCCATTTACTACTACCCTTTGCGTCCTGTTGTCTAGCCAATTTTTTATCCAGGCTACCACCTTGGGACCCACTCCAAGGCTGGCTAACTTGTGCATTAATCCTCTGTGTGGGACTGTATCAAATGCCTTGTTAAAATCTAAGTAAGCCATGTCCACAGCCCCTCCCTGGTCTACTACTTTGGTCACCCAGTCAAAGAAATCTATTACATTCGTCTGACACAACCTTTCCATCGTATATAGCCATATATTCCCATATAGCCACTTTCCATAGACTTGACACGACTCCGGACAGGAAGGACCTGTTTAGGAGATTGCAGACAGGTGCTGCCAGTGCTACAGCCCCAAGTTTGAGGAACTTGGGTTCTAAAGTGTCATGGCCAAGGGAGCTCTCTTTCAGATTTAATAGCTTGCAAACTTCCCTTGTGGTTGTGAGCCTTAAGTAGAAGGCAGGGCGAGTGCCAAAGGCATCATGGGACCGGGTAGGGATGTTGAATTCAGAGGTGGGTGCAAGGTCAGCCATATACCTGTCTAGGTCAGTGAAAAACTGATAGATTCCTTCTGCAGTAGTGGGAGGGTCTTGAAGCAGGTCACCCCCCGTACAGAATGGAGCTGGGACATTGACTCTTTTTACCTGCAGTTTGACTCTTTCAGAGGATGTTCTGAAGTGCTTAACAGTTTCAAGAACACCAGCAGCCAAGAAAACATTCTTCTAAATGGAAGAGATTTTTATGCTGTTGTACCCCTAGAAGAATAATCCCAATGGGTTGCCTACAGTCTTGGAATACATGGTACACCTGCAGCCCTTAGGCAAAGCCCATCAACAGTGAAGTCCCCCAAAAAGAATCATTTAATTCTGGCGGCAGAAAGGACCCTTTTGGCCCATCGAGTCTGCCCCTTAACCTCCCTCCCTACTATTTTTTTTTTTTTTTAAACCAGGAGAGAGACACAAAGCTGAAGCTTGTTTACAGGTGCGACCTGGGAGCATGAGCAATTTAAATGACTTGCTCAGGGTCACACAGTGTGCAAGTGGGGACTGTGGGATTCAAACCCAGATCTCCAGGTTTGCAGCTCAGAGCCTTAAACCACTGCACTATACCACCTCCACCATTTTTGTCCAGAGATCTCCCACTCTGCCCAATGGGAGACCCCTTGTATCTGTCCCATGTCCTCTTGAATCCTTCCACCATTTCAGCCCTCACTACCTCTTCCAGCCGACTGTGCCAGGGCTCCACCACTCTCTCTGAAGTAACACCCCCTCACATCGCCCCTAATCTTCCTCCTCCTAATCTTACACTACAACTCCTAGTTCTAGCACTTTTCTTGTAAATAAGCTCCTGCTAACCTTATTAATCGCCTTCATGTATTTAGCGTTTCTATTTGTTTTACAATTTTCGACCAGGAAAAACACACTAAACTGAGGTTTGTTTCCAGGTGCATCCTGGGAGCACACGGACATTAAGTGACTTGCTTATAGTCACACAGTATACAAGTGGTGGCTGTGAGATTCAAACCCAGTTCTCCAAGTCTGCAGTTCAGCATTCGACCACTACATTATACTGCCTCCCCAGTGTCAGCCCACATATCAGCAGGCAAGAAAGTCACAGGCTTCTGAACTCTTTTTTTTTTTTTTTTTTTTTATTAAAGGCTTTTCTAAAGACTTCAGCCACTTGGTTCAGTGGTAAGGAGGGCTGAGGCATCGATGCCTTACCTCTACCACGCCTGGCCGCGTTCGCTTAGCATGCGCGAAGTTGCCAGGGGTCAGCCGGGGAGGGAGGAGGAAATCGAGCGTCCGGAGGACAGCTCTCCTCTCCCAGGGAGGGTGGGACGCAGGGGTAGGTGTTTGCCTGACATCTAGTTGCGGCTGGGTGTCAACACGTTCAGATCCCTCACACAAGCTGGGGAAGTGGAGCCGCCGGCCTGCGTGTTCTGGGCAGAAGCGCACACAACTCAGCCATTGGCAACACTGCACGCTCCACCCAGGGGACGTACAAAAAAAAAAACAAAGGAACAGAAAACATGGTATCAGGCGAGTCTGATGACTGCCGACCCCCACAGGCTCCACCCTCCGCAAGAGCAGGACTCTATGAACTGGATCCTTTTGGCAGGTTGTAGGGTCCTCTTGGGGGGGGGGAGGGTCGGCAAGCACATGGTGCTGGTTGTGGAGTCAAAAACAGTGGCTGAATTCAAGCATGCATGGGACAGCCATAAGGCAATTCTAGGGGGTGGGGGTAGAAAGAAGTAGGCTGTTGGTTAACTAGGATCTGCAGCTTATCCATTAGGTAGGGAAATGGGCAGACTGGGTGGGCCAAGCGGTCCTTATCTGCCGTCAAATTCTACGTTTCTATAAACAGGAACTAGGTGGTAGAAATAATGCAACGCAAAGGCTTCAGCCACTTGCACCCACCAGCAAGGAACTCAGTTCCACCGCGGGATCTCAATGACTGTCCTGCCCAGCTTATGGAGGCTCCTTTCAAGCCTATGGACACTGCTGATTTAGTATGTCACATGGAAAATCACATTCCTGATTGCCAAGACCTCTGTTAGGAGGGTGAGCAAGCTGCAAGCCCACTTGACAGAACCACATCACATAATCTTCTACAGTAATAAGGTAGACCTTTGGACCAACAGGAAAGTCCTATCTAAGGTGGTGTCTGAAATTCATCTGAAGCAGTCAGTAACACTTCAGTGCCTTTTTTTTTGTTCTTTTTTTTTTTTTAAATCTCTGTTTTTCTCCTCCTACTCCCCTATATCAGCCCCAGAGGATCATGGAGTCTACCCCTAGGCCACCTTACCTGGTCCATCGCTGAATCCTCATGAGCTCTGCTTTGCCCCCCCCCCCCCGGGCGGAGACGGGATGGGGGCCCTACACCCCAAACTCTTGCATTTCGTCGGACCCTGGGCAGCTGGACAGGTTGCTGCATAGGAGGGCTAGCTCCTCAAACCTCAGTCTCCCTGGGGCTGGCAGACTTTTTCCCTGGTGTTCTATGGGCGTCGTGAGGCCCCTGACATAATGGCGCGACTGCCTCCTACCCCTTGCTGCCAAGGCCCTCAGTGCAGGCATAGCTTCAGACCTACGTCTGAGACCAGCCCAACACTTTGGGCGCTTGACGTCCTGCTGAACCCCTGGCCTCCGCCAGGGGTCAGCAGACGCTGGGCCGCATCCCTCACCTTCCCCCACCAAGAAGGCGAGCTGTCATGGGATGCTGCAGCCTTCTCCCCCGGGCTGGCCCTCTGATGACCCAGGCTCGCTCCTTTTTTTTTTTTGAAATTCTCTTTTTATTTAATTTCAATAACAGTAAAATCAGACTAGTAAATACAGGTATGATACAACACTGTAACAGGCTCGCTCCTGAACCCGGGTCGCCGGCATCGCAGACGGAAATCCGACTGCTGTTCCAGTAGGCCGGCAATCACACTTCAGTGCTTTACCTATAACACTCTAGTCCAGGTGAGCAAAAACTGCACAGCTTTGACTTGAAACAAGTTCAGAGCATCTATAGGGACCGGACAAAAGATGTCAGATCCAAAAACGGTCAGCTTTTTGTTAACTATGGGGAAGATGGTAAATGTAGACAGACTTCCAAAAGGTCCTTCTATAGTTGGATAGTCTCTTACATTAAGTTCTGCTATGAAAAAGCAGTGAAAATGCCTAAAGGTGCACTACACAAGGGGCATCTCTGCCTCCGGCATCCTCAAGTGGCATCCCTTTATTAGATATCTGCAAAGCAGCTATCTACAAAACAGTACACACCTTCATAAAGCACCGTTGTATGGACATACAGTCCAGAAGGGATACCAGCTTTTGAACTGCTGCTACATTGCAGAAGCTTTTTCCAAAGTAGGTTCTGGACCCAGCTTCCCAAGGTACTGCTGTATAGTCTGCAAGGATTGAAACCATAAGTGAGGGGGGATTCCTGGGATTAGAAGACATTACTACTCACCGTAGTAATGTTTCTTCTCAGGGATCCCTCACTCTCCCACCTTGCCTCCCCCTTCCAGAACCTGAAAATAACTTCACAATAATCCGTTTGTTTTACTTCGGTTGCTTAAGTATTACTACCGCAGTTTCTAGTTTTCCTCTCTTTATATTTACAATTCACATTTACATGTCTGCTTTAATTAGTGTTCTTTTAAAAAATTTTTTAGCCTTTTAACTAGACTTCACAGCCACGTTCTACTCCGGCTACAAAAACAAACATGACCGCTGCAATGGTAGAAGGTGGCTGCAGAGTTTTTCAAACACTCATTGCAAAGTCTACGTTCTATTCTTAGGAAAGGGTTGTCTCAAGGGCATCGGTTTCCTTGGAGAATGATGCACAGTTAAACCACTGTAAGGGATCCCTGAGAAGAAAACATTACAGAGGTGAGCATTTTTTTTTCCTCTGCCCTGCTTCGTTATGGCTTTTCACTACTGTGTCCTCCAGCTCAGCTCCACCCACAGAGCCTGACCTTTGCTCCATGCACGGTGGCATCCTTATTGACTTTTATATCAACGGAGCACATCTTATGCTATGAAAAGTGTTCTCGCGTGCAGGTGACCTGGAAACTGGCATGTTCAGGGGACATTTTAAAATATTTATTTTATTATTGATTGACTGCAATCATTAATATATTAAGGCTACTGAGACAACTGTTACATATCAGAACTTCTCACTTCCAATGGTATTACATCTGCTAAACGGATGCTGACAGGAATGAGGTGCTCACAGTAAAGGAAGAGTCACTAAAGATATATTACCAAGCACCACTCCACCTCACAAAGGACAAGATATGCTGAAGATGCAATTAAAACCTTTTATTAACAAAATAAAAGATGCTCTCAGACAGAGCCTACTACCGACTGACCACCCAACATTTCAGTCAGGAATTTTAGAGCTTTCTCAAGGGTTACTGGCCACTAGCTGCTGAGGCAGCTGTTGCTCGGCAGTGCACCTCTGTCCAGGAGATGCGACGTCAAGCTCCGATGCCACAGTTGCCCCCTGCAATTAGGCCAGACAGCCTGCCTCTCACCACAGAGACACTGAAGCCAGCATAGGCAGAGCTCATGCCGTGGGGTGCAGTAAGGGATGCAAGACAGAAAATGGTGCAAAAAAATAACGTGCGTACTGAGCCATCTATATGACAGTCATCGCTACCCTCAGGTCCTGCTCTGTGCAGAGTTGGAAGTGGCGGATACAACTCCGTGGTTAATTAGGGGCACAATACAAGCCCTGAAGAAAGGAGCAGGTGTACAACAGCTTGGGGGGTCAGTGGCTCAGTAGGTAGCACACTCGCCTCTGAGGCCAGGAGATCAGAGGGCTCCTGGGTTCAGTTCCCACATCTGGCACTTGGGTTAATATCCCAATGCTGACACTGTAGTGCAGCATGAGAGGGGTGCTGCACTTCTGAGGTGCAGTCTTTCGGATGAGACGTTAAACAGAGGTCCCATCTGCCTGGATTGGTGGTAATTCAGGTAGATGTTAAAGATCCCATGGCACTTATCGAAAAGAGTAGGGGAACTTCCCCGGTGTCCTGGCCAAATTTCCCTCATTCACTAAAAATACCACCAACAGCTTAATCTGGTTCAAGGTCAGTTGGCATTCATCTGTATCCCCCTCCCCCGGGTCGTGCCTGAAAATAGACAGGATTTGTCTAGTGCACTTACCTGATCAACAAAAGTTAAATAAATAAAAAGACAAAGAACTGCTCACACTTCTCATATCTTATGAGCACAAGTGAGACCATTCTTGCAACCAGAGTGGTTTCAGTGATTGTATTAACACAGCTCTGTCCCCCACCCCTGATATATTGCAATGCACCAAAGGAGCATTTTAACCTGTTTTGGCCGTTGACCACTTAACAACTAACCAGCAATTTTGCACCCTAGAGCACAAATATAACATCTCAGAAAGTCTGGCTACGGCATTTTCCAAACCCTGCTGTCCTGTGTCTGTGTCACTGAGAGGCAGGCCAGAAGGGTCTATATACATGCTCCCAGCCCACCCTCAGCCTTGCAAAATAGGCCATGGTTACAGGATGGATCTAGAATAGAAAGGCTCATACAATGTAAGAAAGGCCTGTAGTAAATCCTATGTATAATGAATGTACAAAAAAAACCAAAAGTTTAAGAAGAAAAATTATTACTTAAAAAATACAAACGCAGAGCTTAAGAGAAAATGGAATGGCCATCTGTTGGCTCTGTGGAAGTAAACTGTGCTTAAATGTTGGAGACCTCTGCTTGGGAGTAATCCTGGGGAGCCACAATCTGTGCAACCAGGACTAATGAGTGCTCCCGAGGGGAGCACAAGCCAATTGGGGAGGGAAGACTGCCAGATTACACAGCAACAGCGGCCTCCCTCCCTGGCGAGCTTACACACCTGTGGGACAGTGGACGGCATCAGCCCAGCGAGCCCTGCTGTGGCCAAGGCCGCTAGAGTCATCGCCAAACATCAGGGGAGGTAGAAGGGCATAAGGGAAGAAATGCACACACAAAAAAAGTATACGCCTCAAGCCATCTGCATGATGGTCGATTGACTCCACACAGTGTGGATCCCAGCCGGTTCAACAGTGGGAGGAACTGAAGATGGGGCAGGGGTATGACAGGGGCCTGCTAGTAAGAAGGCAGTGGCTTGAAAGGCAACGCAGGTAGATGTGAACAAGACGACCCAAAGAGAATAGACACAGCTGCTGAGACAGAGAACTGTTCTTCTGAAATGGGAATACAAGTAATGTAACCTGATTGAAATCATTGTGCACACATACTGTACCTGATTTAAAAGAATACTAGTCAAAACTTCCAAAAACGTGTTGTGCAGAGTGTTAGTCCTGGTGTGTTCTTTTGTTACTAGGTTTTTTCCTAAATTTCCCTATATAGAATAGTGGATGGATGACCATCCACAACAAGGATGCGTTTCCAATGAGGGAGTCGATGACATCAAAAAGACCGCAACAGTGAAGCTGGTCTACCGCTTGGCACTCGCTAAATTGCACCACCATTTTTGCATTGTTTCCCAGTGGGTCCAGGTCGAGTGAGTCAATTAGGCGGCAGGACAAAGCTAATAAGTTGTTGTATTATCAATGAGACGTCAGAACGATAGAATATTTTTGACCTTTGAACTGTCCTACAAGATGTAGAAAGCCACTGATTTCCATCCACAATAAGCCCTAACCATATACTATGCTAGTTTTATGGCCTCTGGGATCTCCATGTTAAAATAGTTTATCACTCTTCGTCTTACAATACCTTCTGTCTCATGGGACAGTGATGCGTCCCGAACCACTGTGAGGGAATATCTGAAGACAGAAGCCTGATGTTCTGGCTTCAACCAAATAACTATCAATATTTTTGTTTTCCATATGCTTGTCTAGGTCTAGCCAGCAGGACAGAATGTTTTGCTTATAAAACTTTGAATTTCATCCAACTACACTCTGCCATAAAAAGCACAAAAAACAAAAATCACCCAAGGTAATCAATGCTAAAATTAGTAAAGACTCTAGCTGTTTTCTTACAGAATACCCAGTCAATTCGACCGCAAGTGATTGTAAGCTGTAAATGTAGCCTTCAGTGCCTACTGGATAAGGAAAAGGACTTAAATCGCAGCTATTATGCTGTAAAATTGACTGTAAACCAGTACCTGTGGAAGCTATTTATGGTCCTGGACGTATCACTGTCATACAGGAGAGGAGATACTGTAGGAAAAATGAGGAGTAATAAACCAGGATAACGTGGATCTCGCCAGAGGCCATAAAATTAGTAGGCAAACGGAAGGAAAGAAACTCAGAGAAAGGGAAGGATACACCAGCATTAAACACACCAATCAAAACACTCTGTACAACATACATTTTTGCAGATGTTGACTGCAGTTCTCCTTTATGAACATTAGTGAAAATATACATATAAAACAATTTGATGCTCATTTTCAGTTTTACCCATTCTCTGTTTATTACCAATGTCAATTCATGCGACCAACCAGCCCCCCAAACCACTTTAGCTCTACCACAATTAACACAACTTGTGCCACATGTCAGGGTCTTCAATTGGTGGCACTTCTCCCCCCCTTCAGATGAATACAATTCAGTGTAGTGTGGGTTCATGGATGGTGCCCAAGAGCAGGATCCAACGGCGACTGGGGGACACTGGGATTCTCTTATTGATCCTTGTTTCCATTAACACTGATGTGCGCTCATACCCTCTGACACTCACCTCCCCAGTGCCACGCACAGCACTCTTAGGCCTTATGCACACGTGGCACGGACCCTGTGGAGAAGCAAGCTTCCCAACCCAAACACTTGCTTCTCCAACCCAAACACAGGAGTGGCTGCAGTGTTGGTGCATCGCACCACCCTCTGTGGGCTGGAATGCCTTCCAGATGGTAGGGCTTACCCAGCCCCGAGCACTAGCCAGTGGGTCCACTCCTGAACTGGGGTCCATCCACTTGGTAGCACATCGGTCACCTTCCAATACTCCATTTCTGTACAACAGAGTGGAGAGTTCAAATTTGCAGCACATTTTGAAATAGTCTACAGACAACTACCACAAGGGCAAGCGAACAGACTGAAAGGAACACTGCCCTCATTTCATTGTGCAGATCCTATGCTCCCAAACTAGTTTCTCTTCAATCTTGATCATTCTGTCATCCTCTTTCTTCATAATATTTGCATGTTGAAAGGATACTCCAGTGCATTGTTGGGTTTTTCTGGTTCTTCATACAGGTTTACCAGCACTAGGAATAAAGACAGACATTAGTACACTCAGACGTACCATACCAAAGAGAATGTGTTAAAAAAAATAAAATAAAAAAAAAAAAAAAATGTACAGGATCTGTAAAGGTTACTAGGAGAAAGGAAATATCCAGTTTGTTTGGTTTCTGGGATTTCTCCACACCACTCATACACTAAGCCCTCAAAGCCTAGTGCAAGGCATCATGGTTATGCCAATTCTGGTGCAGGACAGGTTACTATAAAAAAAAAAAAAAAAAGACACTGCACTTAAAGAGCACATTTACTAACCTTTATTGCAAATCCCCCCAGAAACAGTGTCAGTTCCTTACCTGCTCTTAAGTCATTGGAGCAAACAATTTTAATGTGCCCTGTTTTCAAAGTGGAAGGGATTGCAAATTGGTTCCGTGGAACCGAACCGCAGATCCCTTCAACTTCCTAGTCTACAGCATCGTCCCTGCGCTACTCTGTTTTGTGACATCTTTATATGGCCAGCACGTGGATGTCCTCCATTGAGTATTATGGGGCTGATTTTTAAGTCTATTTAATACTTCACGGCTCTGACTCGGATAAAACCAGACCACCGCTCAACTAACAAGGCTCTTGTTAATTGAACGGTGGGCTTGTTATATCCAAATCCTAAAGTATTAAAACAGATGTAAAAAAATCAGTCCCTTAGTAATCAATGGAGCATGTCACCATGCTCGTCCCTTGAAACGTCATAGGTGCTAGTGTGGAGGCAGTACTGAAGACTAGGAAGTGGAAGGGATCTGCGGTGGCTCTCCGCTCCACAGAGCCAAGTTACGATCCCTTCCTCTGTGAAACCGGGCATATTAAAATGAAGCTTTTGTCTCAAGTGTTCTTCAGAGCAGGTAAGGCTGCTCTTCAGTTTTTGTAATGAACACCAGGAAAGGTGCTCTTTAAAAGGAAAACACCATTCGTTGCAACCCCTCTCCTAAAGGACAACCCCTCGATGCGGCTTTTAAGCCACTAAATTTTTTTTTTTTAAATCACCGGACTGCTGAAATACTTAATCCGGTGAGTCAGCTCCACTGTAATCACCACCTGAGCAGCACAGCCCCACTCCATCAAGCGATACAGTCAAAGTCATGAGGTTTACAAGCATCTTTGGAACTCCAAAAATCAACCATATATGCCTTATAATCATAAAGGGCGGTTAAAACATAGAAACATAGAATTTGACGGCAGATAAGGACCGCTTGGCCCACCCAGTCTGCCCATTTCCCTGCCTACTGGATAAGCTGCAGATCCTAGTTAACCAGCAGCCTACTTCTTCCTACCCCCATCCCCTAGAATTGCCTTATGACTGTCCCATGCATGCTTGAATTCCACCACTGTTTTTGACTCACGACCTCCTCGGAAGACGTTCAGCCATGATCCAGCCCTCTCTGTGAAAAATATTCCTTAAATTACCTCTGAGCCGCCCCTCTATCTTCAAATTGTGCCTCTTGTTCCTGCACACCCTTTTTTGAAAGATGCTACCCTCTTGGACTTTGATTCCCTTGAGGTACTTGAAAGTTTCTATCATGTCCCCCTCTCCTCCTTTCCTCGGAGGCTATACATGTTAAGCTTCTTTAGTCTCTCTCATATGTCTTCCGTGCAGACCCTGCACCATTTTGTTGCCCTCCTCTGGACAGCTTCCATCCTGTCTATGTCTTTGCAAAGACTGGGTCTCCAGAACTGCACGCAGTACTCCAGATGGGGTCTGACCAGCTGTCTGTACAGGGGGATAACAACTTCCTGTTTTCTACTGGTGATGCCTCTCCCTATGCATCCCAATATCCCCCAGCCCTCCTTGCTGCCCTCTCACATTGCTTGCCCACCTTTAGGTCATCTGATATGACTACCCCCAGGTCCCTTTCCATTTTTGTTGTCGTTAGTATCTCACCCCCCATTGTGTACTCTTCCCCTGGGTTTTTGTTTCCCAGGTGCATTACCTTGCACTTCTTAGCATTGAATCTAAGCTGCCATACATTTGACCATTCCTCTAACCTTGCCAAGTCCTTTTCATCCTTTCCACCCCACCTTGTGCCTCAACTCTGTTGCAGATCTTTGTGTCATCTGCAAAGAGACATTTTCCTTCCAGTCCCTCTGCAATGTAAGCTTATAAAGACATTGAGAGGACTGGTCCTATACTGAACCCTGCGGTACCCCACTAGTAACCTCCCTTTCATCAGAGTGGACTCCATTTACTATTACTCTCTGTGTCCTATTTTCCAGCCAATTTTTTACCCAGGCTGTCATCTTGGGACCCACTCCCAGGCTAGCTAACTTGTATATTAATCTTTTGTGTGGGACTGTGTCAAATGCCTTGCTAAAGTCTAGGTAGGCCATGTCCACAGCCCCTCCCTGATCTACTACTTTGGTCACCCAGTCAAAGAAATCTATCAGATTTGTCTGGCATGACCTTCCCGCTGTGAATCCATGCTGCCTTGGGTCCTGTGCCCCTCTGGCCTCTAGATACTCGACAATTCTTTCCTTCAGAAGTGATTCCATACTTATACCTTATATACCCACCAGGCCCTCCATCCCCAATGTACGGCTTTGTTCCCTGCTCCTGAACATTCAAATTTACTTTACCACAGGCACTTTTTTGTAATACACTACTCTGCGCCAATTATTTATCTGCACAGCTGTTAATTTACTATAATTACTGGTGATCATAAATATCAACCAGATTACTGTATTGTTAAACATGCATATCAACTAGATTTCAGGTTATCATGCTCTAAATGCAATATTAACCTGAAATCCGGTTGATATGACAGCCCCAAAAAAACACAGACTTTAAAACTGTTGCAGTCCATTGTTTCACAAAAAGTATTCAACTGCAGTATTTTCAACTGTGTTTTATTCATGTACAGTTCAATTTTTTAAAAATAAAACTGCACTCTAGCTTAAAAAAAAAGGCTTTCAAGCTGCTAGAAATACATGCAGTCTAAACCTACACACCAGGAATTATGAAAAAATAAAGGATAGGTAAGTTTGATGTCATGGATTTTTTTTTTTTTTGCACACGCCCTCAGTGTGTGATGACCACACAAACCTCTTGAGTTTCATGGGTCATCACACACCTCGGTGTGTGAAAAAAATCCATCACACTCACTTACCTATCCATTATTCTCTATTTACACAGATTACACAGAAATGTGACAGCAGAGAAAGGCCCCACGGCTCATCTAGTCTGCCCAATACACCTACCCCCTTCTGTTATACTTTCACCTTCCCCAACCCCTTAAATCTATCCCAAGCCTCCTGAACCCCTCTCCACCATTTCAGCTGCCACTACCTCCTCCGCAGCTTATTCCAGGCCTCCACCACCCTCTCCGTGAAAACTGCCCCCGACATTACCTTCATTGCCCACCTTCCAGTTTAAGGCTATGTCCCTCGTGTTCGCCTCCCTTCTTCAATTTGAACAAGCTACCACCTCCACCTTATTTATTCCTTTCAGATACTTAAACGTTTCAATCATGTCCCCCCTCTCCCTCTAGAGGGTACAAATTCAGCCCTCCCAGTCTTTGCTCATAGGATACATTCCACATCCCTCATACCATTTTGTTTGCCCTTCTTTGGACCCCCTCCATCATCTCAATATCTCTGCGTAGGTGAGGCCTCCAGAATGGCACCCATACTCTAGATGCGGCCTGACCATGGTTCTGTATAATGGCATTAGCACCTCCCTTTTCCAGCTAGTAAAACCCCTTGCAATGCAGGCCAACATACCATTTGCCTTACCCACCACCCTGCTACACTGGCTGCCCACCTTAAGGTCATGCGATACCATAATCCCCAGGTCCCTTTCTGTTTCCTTCTTCTTAAATCGCCACCCCCCCTTTCCCTCCTATTCCTCCTCCCCAGGTGCATCACTGAGTACTTTTGTGCATTAAACTTCAATTTCCAGGTGTCAGACCACCTCTCCAGCCTTTCCAGGTCCCGCCTCATTGCTTGCACCCCACTAGGTGAATCCGCCCTGTTGCAGACCTTTGTACTGTCTGTGAACAGGTACACCTGTCCCTTCAGACCCTCTGCTAAGTCACTCACATAGATGTTAAAGAGTATTGGTCCTAGCACTGACCCCTGTGCCACCCCACTGGTCAACACCCATTACCTGGAATGCATCCCATTTACTGCCACCGTCCGACTCCTTCCCTTCAACCAGTTCTCCACCCACTTGGTGATCCTGTGGTCTACCCCCAGTCTGTCCAGCTTATGCAGTAGTCTACTATGCGGAATGGTGTTGAAGGCCTTACTGAAATCCAGACAGGCCATGTCCACCACGCCTCCCTGGTCCACTATCTATGTCACCCCATCGAAAACCTATCAGGTTAGTCTGGCAGGACCTTCCCTTGGTGAAGCCATGTTGCCCATTATCCTGCATGCCATTTATCTCCAAGTCTTCTATCAACCTGATCTTAAGTAGTGTTTCCATTACCTTCCCCACCACCGAGGTCAGACTAACGGGATCGTAGTTTTTGACCTTGTCCTTCCTCCTCCCCTTAAGCAGTGCAACCACCTCTGCCCTCTTCCAGTCCATCGACACCACCCCGTGACCAAGAACAAGTTAAACAGCCTTACCAGATGCGGCACCAGTTAATCCCTCACCTCGAGAACCCTTGGGTGCATTCCATCAGGCCCCATTGCCTTATCCACCCAGCTCTTCCCTTACTCCTTCAGCTCTGAATTTTGCCAAATCCAGCTACCTGTGGCTGTCACCCTTCCCACCCCCGCTCTCCTCCATGAAGATTGAAGCGAAACAGCTATTTAATGCCTCTGCTTTTTCGAAATCCCCTTCCGGTATTGTTCCACTTCCCCCTTTAACCTTCAAATCCCATGGTGTGCTCTCCTCCTTTCTCCAACGTACCTAAAGAAGGTTTTGTTCCCACCTCCTTGCCTGCTTCGCCATCCTCTCCTCAGTGGCCTCATTATGTTTTAAGCTGCCTCCCTTCTTTTTTCCCCTGTAGGTTTTCCTGTCCTCATCTTTTTGCGTCCTCCTGTACTTCTTGAATGCTCTAATCTTTTTCTTGACCCCTAAATCCACCTCTCTAGTGAACCATAGGTGTTTTTTCCATCTTCTATTCTTTCTTACCCTTCTTATGCATGAGTCCATGGCTATAAATAACCCTCTCTTGATGGCTGACCATAATTCCTCCACCCCCTGCACATTCCCCATCCTCAACATTTCTTCCCCAACTACCTTCCTCATTCCATGAAAGTCAGCCTTCCTGAAGTCCATTACCTTGGTTCTCATCCTAACCCTCTCCATACCTGCTCTCACCCTGAACCTGACAGCCCTGTGGTCACTGGTACCAAGCTCTTCTCCCACCTCCACTTCCTCCACACTTTCCCCATTTGTGAGTACTACATCCAACAGGTTCCCAACCCTAGTGGGCTCTCTAACCCTTTGCTGCAGGAATATGCCCTGCATAGCCTCTAAGATGCCCCTGTTCCTTGCGGAGGTTGCTGTCTGGGCCTTCTAGTAGATGTTCGGAATGGGCCTCCCAGTTGATGTTCAGAAGGTTTAAGTCCCCAACCAGCACAATTTCCCCTTTCCATGCCATCCTCGCTAATGATTCTACAAAGTGTCTACCCCCTTCCTCCCCTTGCATAGGAGGCCTATAGACTACCCCAATGCACAGGTCCCCCCGTCCCCTGTCTAGGGTAATCCACATTATCTCTGTTTCCTCCTCTTCCTGCACTTCCATGACCCCAATCTCTTCCCTGACATGGTCAGTGGCTCAGTAGGTAGCACACTCGCCTCTGAGGCTAGGAGATCAGAGTTCCCACATCTGGCACTTGGGTTAATATCCCAGTACTGACACTGTAGTGCAGCATGAGAGGGGTGCTGCACTTCTGAGGTGCCATCTTTCGGATGAGATGTTAAACCGAGGTCCCATCTACCTGGATTGGTGGTAGTTCAGGTGGATGTTAAAGATCCCATGGCACTTATCGAAAAAGAGTAGGGGAAATTTTTATTGCACACATAAGAAATAAAGCAAAGCAATCTTTTTTTGTGAAGAGAAACAATAATACACAAAACATTTGATGAACTAATGGAAAAACAAAATCACGAGATCGGATTAAGTACAGTTCAAAACCCTGAACAAACTACTCTATATTTGATTAAAAAAAAAAAAGTGAAACCCTTCCACCAAATCGACACCTGACATGCAGAACACAACAAACAATCTGATTTGTAAATATTCTGGAGCTCATTGCTGACTAGTATGCCCAGGCAATCATAAGAAATCCTGTTTTGATGTAGTACCCATTGACATCGGGCCTGCCATAAATAAAATCTAAGGCAACAGAAAAATATAATTAAGGTGTCAGGATGAAATTGAGAAAAACCTTCTCCATATTTTCCCACTACGAGTATGTCATAAGTTAAGAATCGAAGCCAGTTTAATTGCCATTTGTTTGGCAAATAATCCCATAAAGCAATGGTATAAGAGCAGCGCAAAAAAAATGCTGCATAGTTTCCGCCTGTGCTATGCACTCCATATAGGGACAGTTTTGTTCAATTGAATTCGTATGTTTAGCATTACCCCTTAAATATAACCTCCCATAAACTGTGAGCCAAAGGTCTTCCCACATTTTCTGTGGTATCCTTGAAAGAGTCAACTGGTGTAAAATGTAATGATTATTAACTGCAGGGCAATTTTTTAAAACAGGGTTCCCTACGGTAGTTTCTAGACATTATGTCCCTATATAAGGTTTTCGTGGAAAGTGTGGTGAGACTTTTTCATAATTTTCCATTTATATAATTTCTGGGTGGCAGGCAATAAATGGGGGGAATCTGAAGGCGGGGATGTGATTTAGGTGCTGATTGTAACCATGATTTAAGATATACAGCTAAGACTTTTCCCATCCAGGCATTAGGGATTATAATAGTGTTATGTAGCAAGATACCAAAGGAGTATTTAAAAAAATAAAGTGTGGAGGGATACTACAGGTTCTATCATGTTGAGACCGCGCCTTTGTTTAATTCCAAATAGGTGTAATGCCTTCTAATGGTGTTCAGTTTAGAGCCCCACATTTGAAAACACAAACTATAAATTCTTGTTTCCAATTTAGTAGGTAATGGGTATAATAATGCTATATACTGTAAAAGTGGCAAAATTAACTTTTTTAAAATAGCTATTCATTTTAGTCTGGAAATTTTCCACCGACGCCATCTGTTTACTTTTTGTTCTGCTTTAATAATACCCAGTTCCCAATTTATTTCTGGTACATTTTGTGGCCCAAAAGTAATTCCCAATATTTCCAAAACAGCAGAAGAAATGGAGAGTCCATACCAAAAGGAGTCTGGCTGTACCCCGGGCCCAATAAAAAAAGACCTCTGCTCTTATCCATATTCAAGCTGGCATTAGAAACCGACTGATACAATGCAATTTCATGTAGGAAAATATTAATCTGCTCTGGATTTGAAAAAAAGAGCACAGATATCAGCATAAGCTTGTATGCATAAGGCCTGCGCAATACCGAGACCAGTGAGACCTGTCCATTTCAGAGATGATATGACTGAGTGAAGTAATGGATCAAGGGAAAAAATGTATAACAAAGGGCTTCAGGGGCACCCTTGACGGACACCACAATGTACCGGAAGCTATGACTTGCTACAACTTTTATCATAGGCCGAACTAAAAAAAAAAAAAGAATACAGTAACCGTAATTGGTTATAAAAACCAAAGGTATTTTGTAGGTTTGTAATACTGAAAATGAAGTAATTGTGGAGGACTCTGACAAAAGCCTTCTCCTGGTCCACTGCCATTTTCCACAACCTGAAAGCCCTGAAACATTACAGTGATAAATTACATCGCTCATGGTGAATAAGGCCTGTTGGATATTTCTATTAGATCACAATACTGAACTGGAGAAATCACAAAAGAGGCATAAACTTTCAGACGAGTATTTAAAATACATGTGCCAACACCTTATAATCCGTGTTCATGAGAATTATAGGCCTCAAATTTTTTATTTGAGAGCGATCACCTTTTTTAAAGAGGTAAAACAGCAGCCCTTCAGAGAAGGATGGATGTATAATGTTGTTAAAGAACCAATAAGCGCAGATTAAAAATAAACATTCTACTAATTGAAGAATGAAAACTTTATAAAATGAGTGAGGGATACCATCCAAATCTGGTGCAGGATGAAGCAATGAGACTTTAATGGTTTGTGAAATTTCTTCTTTAGTGATGGGCGATTGTAATTTTTGTATTTCTATTGGCAAATCAGGAATATCCACGTTTGTAAAAACGTTATATCAGCCGATGAAATGTTTATATTTGAACTTAGAGAACCGCAATGCCGCTAGATTTCTGTTTCTAAATCTATTAAGGAAGAGACTTTCCTACCATCTGGGGTATTTAAGGATTCCAGAGAGATTGTAGTTTTTAAGGTTTTGCAGGCCTCGTAGGGGTCACCAATGGGGGAGGTTTTTTGTATTATGACACAACATTGACTGAACAGATTTTGCTCTAGCATTTCCAACATCTTCATAGCATCAGTTATAGTAGAGCTCTGAGAGGTATAATCATATTTAGAAAGATCTGCCAAAGTAATTAGTTTACATAACTGTTGCCCGAGGGATAAATCGTGCAAGAAATCAGCATCCAGTTCTTAATGTCAGCTTTAGTGTCTACCCACCATTCACCTTTATATGTATACAAAAACTCAACAGATAATCTAGCTCGGAACAAGGCCGTTATTTCCTGAATGACCCATTTGTCTTTTAAAATAGAGATATTTAGTTTCCATCGACCATGTAAAGTAGGATCTAGTAACAAAATGATGCGTTGGAAAAAGTAGTAGTAAATGATCTGAAAAGGTGACAGGAATAATTTGAAGAAATGAAAATATAATCAATGATAAATGCATAACTGTTGAGTTTATAAGTAAACTTAGGACCTTTAGTATGCAGTAGATGACAATTATATAACCCAGCTGTAGAAACCATTTGAGACAGGACATTAGAATCACAATATATTTTTTTGTTGTCCCCTTTTTTTCCCCGCTTATCTCCTGTGGGTAGGGTACAGTTAAAATCCCCACACAAAAATATTATGTAGTGTGCAACCAAAAAAGGTTGGACTGTTTATAAAAGGTTGACTTTTTCCGCTTTTATTTGGGAAGTATAAACCGAAATGAAGCGACAGTCCATATTATTCCATAGACCATCCAGAATCAAAGCCTTCCCGGGTATTAAATCATATAATTTACGTATATTAAAAATTAAAGGAATGAAAAAGGATCCCTATTCCATCAGCAGAATCTCGGCCGAAGGACCAGTAAAATGGACCCCAGACCCATTCTCGCTGAAAGAGGCATACCTGTTCTGTGTAAATCCAAGTCTCCTGTATTGAACAAACGTCAATGGCTTTATCATGTAAGAATTGAAAGACCAGGCTTCTTTTTCCATAATTCAGTAAACTATGTACATTGAAACAGAATTTGACAGCAGATAAGGACCGCTCGGCCCACCCAGTCTGCCCATTTCCCTATCTAATGGATAAGCTGCAGATCCTAGTTAACCAGCAGCCTACTTCTTTCTACCCCCACCGCCTAGAATTGCCTTATGACTGTCCCATGCATGGTTGAATTCAACCACTGCTTATGACTCCACAACCTCCTCCGGAAGGCCATTCCATGCATCCACAACCCTCTCTGTGAAAAAATACTTCCTTACATTACCTCTGAGCCGCCCCCCCATCTTCAAATTGTGCCCCCTTGTTCTTGCACACCTCTTTTTTTGAAAGATGCTACCCTCTTGGACTTTGTTGATTCCCTTGAGGTACTTGAAAGTTTCTATCATGTCCCCCCTCTCCCTCCTTGAAAGAACAAATCAACCCATCCGCCATTTAAGCTTTTCCTGATTAATAAATACGTTTTTTTCTTTTTTTCCCCCCCTATAATCACCATCTGAACTTTTTTGCTGACCTTGATAATTTACAGATTTTTGAGAGTCAGAATCCCTCCATTTCAGAGTTGCCCCAAGGGATAAATAAAGCAGCATAAGAATTCTTGGATTCTGCCGGGGTGGGAGGGCCTGAGCAAATGGATTTAGAAAACCTGGAGGATCTTCTACAGGGTAAAGGGTCTGAAATAGGTAAAACAGCAACCTCCTTTTGGAGAGTGGGTGAGTCTGTATAACAGACTTGGGTAATCATGTCTGGTTCCATAATTTGCTGAACTGGGTTCTGGGGAGCATCATCCTTTGATTCTGGATCAATGGAGATCACAGAAGGACCTATAGGCAGGGTCTGAAGGACTAGAGGGGGAGGAGGAGGAGGATCATTGGGAGGGGGGCAAGGGGGATGCTAGGGAGAAAGAGGTAAGGGACGAATTTGAGGAACCCCAATTGGGGTATCATGAGTTGGCAAAGCAGGTTCAGCTAGGTCTTGTGCCTGCTGAATGAGAAGCTCAGGGCTTATACAGCTTGACATACGGTGACACAGAGTGACATACGGGAGTAGCATAGGTGATGTAAAGTGCTTTAGAATTTGCCACAGGCAGCTGTCAAAGACAGAAAAACAGAGCTCACTTTTATACATAATGGAGGAGCCTGCTAGGTACGCAGCAGGTGGGGCTTTGTCTGGGGGCATGGCCGGAGACACCTGAACAACAATAGGGACACAGGTAGGACAGCCCAGAAGGGTCGGGGGAGAGAAGAGGATAGGGTTCCCAGGGGAAGAGATGTGGCCAGAGGAGAGGGAGAAGCCCAGGCCCCTTATGAGGAGCTGCAGAGGAGGAATTCTTCCTCATTCCTCCTTGTCCCAGGTCGCAAGCAGAAAAGAAAAACCAGGATCAGCACACACCAACTGCACCAAAGGCAAGGATTGGTCTGGAGCCTAGGGGCCGCATGGCCCAAGGTAGGCATGTTGGAGCTGGTGGCTTCCACCTTGTTGGCTTAGGGCAGTGTAACACATTGTACTGATGATGGGGAATGAGGTAATTTAACATCTTAGTCATTCCTGCTGTCCTATGTAGTATTCATAAATAGGGTTACCACCTTTTAAGAAGCCCTAAGTGGGACATTTCTTACTGAAACATGATTGTTTGCAGGACAATATGTAATCTCAATCAATGCAACAGACTTGTTTCATCTAAATAATCAGAATTAAGACTAAGTGTCGTAGTTTTTTTAGCTGTTTCTAGTGTTCATCAATTTAAGGTAATTTAATTAAGGTATTTTATTGTCATAGCACCAACAGCAAACAAGAGGTAAGGGCTTGGATTGGGCCTGTAGGCCACATGGCCTGGTAGGGCATCAGACCTAGAGCCTAGGTCTGGGATACCTTGCAGGGCCCCTCCAGCTGCTCAACTGTAAGAAAGCAAGTTGTTTATTGTGAGATATTTAGGGTAAAAGTTCACTGGACAACCACATTTAGAACCATGTAATTCATGTGCTGGCTGCAGCCTAGAGGTGGGGTAAATACAGGTTACTCACCTGTAACAGGAGTTCTAGGAATGGTATATGTTGTTCATCCACACTTATTGGCAGGTATCCTTGCCGCTTTAAATCTTGCCGGAAGGTCTTCAAGCTGGCTCCTCTCACCCACCCGGGTGGTATAACTCTCGGCTCCGCCCCATGACGCCAGATCTGGCCCGCTGGAAGCTCAGGTTGTGCGTCGAGCCGGGAGGTCGGGTGGGTTGTGTGATGAACAACATATACCATTCTAGAACTCCTGTTACAGGTGAGTAACCTGTATTTCTAGGGACATGGATATGTTGTTCATCCACACTTATTGGCAGACTCCTAGCAGTTCTCCTGGAGGAGGGAGGCAGACGACACCCCCAATACTTACTTGGGAAAGAGAGACTGAGAACCGAGGCCCCAAACCAGCATCCCGGGCGGACTCAAGGTCGATGTGGTAATGGGTAATGACAGGTGTGCTGACTCCAGGTAGCAGCCCTGCAGACTTCCTGGATAGGGACGCCCTGGAAGCAGCTACACTGTTGCAGCAGGTATGGCGTAGAATGAGCTCTTATCCTCTGGGAGCTCCATGCCCGCCAACTTATAGCAGAGATCTATGCAGGAGGTGACCCACCTGCTTATCGTCCGCTTGGCTGCAGGTCTGCCAGATGCGGCTTCAGCGTAGGTGACAAACAGCTGGCGAACCTCTCCCCGAATTTCAGCCGTGCGCTCTTTGTAATAGGCAAGCGCCCTTCTAGGGTCCACAGTATGGAGCCTATATTCGGCCTCCGAGGTGTGACTGGGGTAGAACACCGGCAGAGTCAACACCTGGTTAAGGTGAAACTCCGACACCACCTTCGGAAGGAATTTCGGTGGGGTGCAGGACAACCTTGTCCCTGTGGAAGACCAGGTAAGGAGACTCGATGGAAAGGCCTGGAGCTCTCCCATCCTTCTGGCTGACGTGATAGCCACCAAGAAGGCGGTCTTCCACGACAGGTGAGAGAGAGCACACCTGTGCATAGGTTCGAATAGCTTGCCCATGAGCTTTGCCAGTACCAGCAGTAGATCCCACGGAGGTGGAGGTTCGACGGAGGAAATGTGATCAAGGCCTTGAAAAGCGTAGACCACACCTTCTCCGCATCGACTGCTTCCGCCCGCGCCCTGCAAGCAGAGATGGCTGCCAGGTGCACCCTTAAGTCGCCGACCTAAGCCCTTGATTAGAAAGGGACCATAAATAGTCCAAGATGCTTGCCAAGGAACAGGAGGAAGGGTCAAGCCCTTGCCCTGACACCAAATGGAAAACCTTTTCCATTTGAAGGCATAGCATTTTCTAGTCGACTCCTTACGGGGCGCCTCAACTACATTGAGGACCTCGTCAGAAAGACCCAAGGCCTGGAACTCTAGCCGCTCAGGAACCAGGCCGTCAGGTGCAGGGATTGAAGGTCGGATGGAACACCTTCCCTGATTGACTGAGAACAGGTCGGGCGAGCTGGAAGCTGCCGCGAGTCCTGGAGCTGAGACTGAGGAGATCTGGGTACCAGAACTGGCGAGGCCAGTCTGGGGCTATCAGAATCACCTGCGCCTTGTCCCTCCTCGCCTTGAGAAGCACCTTGTGGATCAAGGGAAATGGGGAAAGGCGTAGAAGAGGCCCGGGGTCCATTGCCTCGAGAAGGCATCCCCCTGCAGCGAGCCCTGCTGAGGGGGGCGGGCATGGAACAGCCTCAGCTTCGCGTTCTCCCTGGATGCAAACAGGTCCACCTGAGGTGTGCCCCAATGGGAGAACAGATGCTGTACTACCTCCGGCAGGAGAGACCACTCGTGGGATGCAGCCCCTATCCGGCTTAGGGCATCGGCCGGAGTGTTGGAGGCTCCTGCCACGTGAATGGCTAGGAGATCCGCCTCCAGGCTGCGTACGAGTGACCAAATGCGGAGAGCTTCCTTGCATAGAAGCATGGAGCGCATCCCGCCCTGGCAGTTTAGATAGTACATGGTCATGGTGTTGTCCGTCTGGACTCGGACCACTTGACCCCGGAGGAACGGAGCAAAGGCGGAGAGAGCTAGGCGGACCGCTCGGAGCTCCAGCAGGTTGATGTGGCATCGGGACTCCCGCGGGGACCAGAGGCCGTGAGCCCGGTGTTCCCCCAGATGGGCACCCCAACCCAGAGAGGCATCGGTCGATAGAGAGACCGTCGGCTCGGGGCGGACGAACGGGATGCCCTCCTGCAAATGACCTGGAACGATCCACCACTGGAGAGCATTCCACATCTCCTGTGTCACCGACTAAGCTGGTCAAAGGATGCTTGGCGTTGTGACCACTGACTGGCCAGTCCCCACTGAAGGAACGCATGTTCCAGGGCCCAACGGACCACGCTGGTGCAGGCCGGCCATGAGACCCAGGAGGCGCAGGAAGTCCCGGGCAGGGCGCAATTGTCCAACCAGAAATGATTGGGCAAAGGAGGAAAGAACCTCGGCCCTGTCCGCCGGGAGCCGCGCTCTGGCTCGAAGAGAGTCGAGCTGCACCCCGATGAACAGAATCACCTGCTTCGGCTCGAGTTCCGACTTGGCCTCGTTGATAAGGAGGCCCAGTTGAGAGCAGACCTGGAGGGCCAGATCTCTGGACCACTCCACCTCCTGCCTGGAGGAGCTGCTATCAGCCAGTCGTCCAAGTAAGGTACACCGGACCCCTCGGCGCCCGCGGGAATGCTGTCACCACTGCCATGCATTTGGTGAAGACCCTGGGAGCTGGAGACAAGCGAAGGGGCATGGCTCGGAACTCGAAAGGATCCTTCCGCTCAGGCGAAGGAATCTCTGGTGAGACGGACAGATAGGGACGTGGAAGCGCGTCCTGCAAGTCAGAGAGCAGAACCATACGCCGCGTTCCAAGGATGGTAGTATCTGAGCCAGAGTGACCATCCTGAAGGTTCGAGACCTTAGGAACTTGTTTAGGTCGTGTAGGTCGAGAATGGGGCGCCAGCCCCCCGTCCGTTTCGGAACCAGGAAGACCTGGACACAAACCCTGGGTCTGAGGGGGTCCGCTACCACCCTGATCACCTCCTTTCGGAGGAGGAGGGAGTGTCGGCTCGGCAGAGCTGACAGTGAGCTACGGACCCGAGGCCCCGAGGCGGCGGCTCTGAAGGGTGGGGCCTGCTGAATTCAGAGGCAGGCCTTTTCCACCACCTCCAGTACCCACCTGTCCGGTAACAGCGGACCAGGCGGAAAGGAGTGTCGGAGCCGTCCCCCAGGGAACCAGGGTAAGGTAGCGGGGATGGGGCGACACCCTCAGCCCGTCACTGGGCAGGCTTGGAGGAGGCGGCCGAGGGACCTCCTGGGCCCTTCCTCCCTGCCTCCTGTTAGAGAGCGGCGGCTTGGGTTTGGGATGCCAAGGCGGAGCCTGCTGGCCCTGGCGTTGCTGGGCGGCGCAGAAGGACGAAAGGGCTTAGGCTGTGGTTTGCGGCCTTTGTCCTTCTGAGCGGAAGAGACCGAGTCAAGGTAGCATTGGACTTCTCGATCCTCTGCAGGTGACCTTCCACCCCAGGGCGAAGAGGTCAGTCCCAAAGGAGACATCCGCCAACTTGTGCTGGGTATCCAGTAAAGGTGGATATCCTCAGCCAAGCCCTGAACGACGCATAGCCACTGCGGCCGCCACCGACCTGGCACATGAGTCCCCAATACCTAAAGCAGTCTGGAGCTGCTGTTTGGCCACTGCCCTGCCCTGGTCCCGCACCTGCTTGACCGTAGTCTGCAGATCCGCGGGAAGATGAGGGATGACCTCATCGAGGGAGCCCAACAGGGCATGAGAAAAATGTGCCATGAGGACGGCTGAACTGGCCTGACGAAGGCCGAGAGAGGACGCAGCATAGACTTTTCGCCCGACATAATCCAATTTCTTGGATTCCTTGTCGGGAGGTTTGTCCACATCCCTGGTGTTGCCGGGCTACGGAAACGCTGTCGGTAACCAACCCCTCAGCAGAGGGGTGCTCCAAAACCGGACAGGGACCGTGATACTTCCGGCCATCCTGGCCGAAGGCGCAGGACAGGAAGCAGGGCGCTGCCAAAGCTCCAAGGCCGGACCCACTATGGCCTCGGCCACCGGAAAGGCCTCCGTTGGAGAATCCCCTCGGTCCAGAATCTCCGTGAGGGGATACCTGGCCCGTTTGGAAACGGGTTCGAGCTTCATCCCGGTGGACTCCGAGATGAGCCGAAGCAGTCCTAGGAAGGACGACGGGCTATCGTCCATTGACTGTCCTCCTGAGGACTCCAAGTCTATTCGCTTGGAGAAAAAGGAGGAATTATCCTCGGACTCAGATGAGTCCTCGAAGAGCTGCCTCTGGCCTGAGCCACCCTCTACCTGCCGAGGTCGGTCGGGAGTGAGGGTAACAGACAGCCTATGGGGTAGACCCTTAGCCGACCGAGAATCCCTGGTCGGAGCCCCAAATAGTGGCTGTGGAGGCGGAGGTTCCACCGGAATCGGTGGAGCAGCTGGTTTTGGCCGAACAACCGGCCTGGGTACAGGCTCCTCGGGTAAGTCGAGGGGTTGTGTCGGCCGCTCCGGTGACAGCCACTTAATGGCCGGGGAAGGCGACTGCATCGGCTTATTCCCGGTCAGGAGGAACTGTTGCCACATGAGGTCCTCGTGCCGTCGTAACTACGCCGAAGCCTCCCTCGCCTGAGGAGGACGCGGACGCAGCGACGACGCCGCTACCGCTGGTAAGCGAGACCGCCATGACGCGGATCGGCTGACCGCCAAGAGGTCTGGAGACAGAGAGCCTCGGGTTTTCCGGAGGTCGGTGCGGAGAAGTGTCGGCAGGAACCGCACTCCCTTCGCCCGGAGGGTTCATCCGAGGGCTCCAGAACCGGAGGCACAGGCAAGCCCACGGATCTCAACTTCGGGGAACCGGGAGAGGGGAGTCTCGGGTTTATAGGCTGCCAACCCGCCCAACGGATCGAGAAAAATCTTCGACTTCGCCGACGGGAGTCTCAGTCAACTGACCTGGACGGGACACTGTGAGACCAGTGGCTGAAGCAGCGCGTCAACGGTAAGTCGACGGCCCGACAACTCGGGAGAGGGACCTTCCCCGCCCCAAGAGCGCCGACGGAGGGATTTACCTTGTCCTCTTTTGGACCGAGAAAAGGTCCAGCAGACGCTGGCCCTTCTCCCTTAGTGGAGAGGGACAGACAAAGCTCCTTAAAGGAAGCTGTATAGGAGGAACCCAGAGAGAGCGGGATAAATGGCGTGGCCGAGGAAGATACGGCCCGCGCCACCTCCTCTTCGAGGGCGATGATCCGCCGAGCCCGACGCCGCGGACACCGCCAACCGGACCTCCTTAGACTTCACCGGAGGAAAACGCTTCTCGGGACGGCCCAGATGCAATCGGGCAGCACGGTCTTAGAGGACATAGGCCGAAAAGGAAGAGCACAAGTCGCAGTCCTGCGGGTCGTGCTCAAGGCCTAAACAGTGTATACACATGGAGTGTGGATCCGTCCCGAGACATCTTCTGACCGCAGGGGCATCTCCGTAAAACTGGGAGTCGATTTGTCCATCGCGCCGAGGGATCAAGACTGAAGTCTTTTAGCAAAACTTTTAAATTCATAAAAGGAAGAAATAGAACCAGTCTCAAACGAGAGCGTTAAGGAGGGAACCTGAGCTTCAAGCGGTAAGGAAGATCTACGCCATGGGCGGAGAGGAGAGTTATACCACCCGGGTGGGTGGGAGGAGCCAGCTTGAAGACCTTCCGGCAAGATTTAAACGGCAAGGATACCTGCCAATAAGTGTGGATGAACAACATATCCATGTCCCTAGAATTGGTGTTATGGGTAGCTGCTGCCGTACCCATACCTGGGTGCAGATATAAGAGTTTCTCGGAGAGTAATGGATGAAAAAAAAAAAAAAAAACACCTTTTGCTTGCTTCTCTGTGGAACTTGGTGCATGCAGTAAACTGGGGATCGAGTCCCACTACCTTCACTTCCATGGGGTGCGACTGGGGGCAGGTCCCTCGTCCTCTCGCCCCATCCTTTTCAGAGATTCCCATTTTGGGCCAGGTTGGCCACCCTGTGGTGGCCCAGAGGACCCATGGCTAGAGGAGCCGGCAGGGTGACCAACTCACTGGACGGCCTCCCACGGCGAGGACTGATGTGCACCCCCCTCCTCCTCCTCCTGCCAGGCTCCCAGTTGCTGGGCCATCTATTTTTTTGCAGCTGGGTTAACAGCTGGTGGCTGTGAGAGATGGCCACCAACCTGTACGGTTGCACTGGGGAAAAAGAAGAAAAAAAAATTAAAAAAAAAATTAAAAAAAAAGATGGAGCAGGCATGTAGCGGGGCTTGCATCGCTCAAATGTGAGATTGCCTGGCTTGGTCCGATGGCCGCATGGGTGAGTAACTTCTTCTGGTGCCCCAGTGAGGCACACTGATTAAGAATGAAACAGGCCTCCTTACAGCACTCCCAGGCCACATTGGTATGCTAGCTTTCAGCCTACAGGCCCATCCCAGTCAGAAACCCTCGTGGTCCCCCCCCCAACCCCAAAAGTCACAACAAGCCAGCGGGCTTACCTGGGAGCCGGATCCGGACAGTTCTCAGTGGGTCCCTCGTCGCGGGGGGGGTCTTTTCCTCTCCTCCGGGATGGGGTAGCAGCGAAGGGGGCAGGTGCCGGCACCGTGGCGGTATGCAGGGTTGCGCTTTGAGTGGGCATGAAGCATCCAGCGGAGGCCCAATGATGCCAGAACCCCCCTCCCTCGATCCCCCATGCTTCCCCTCAGGCTGGGCAGTGACAGCCAGGAGGTACGAGCTTTCAGCATGCCGAGTTTTGGGCACAGTATTCTGCCAACATCCTGTTATCCACGGCGCGAGTATGTTCTGCATCCAGCGGGGTGTCACGGAGTAGGCTCTTACCGAAAAACGGGGTAACCCAAGCCCCCTGAGCCTGACGTGGGCACACAGCATGGGGGAAAAGAGATGACTATGGAGGTCCCCTTCTGCATTAGGGGGGCTGGTCATGCAAGGATTGGTGGTACACATGTGTAGGGGCGTGAGGGCCTTGCGCATGCACACTGACGGTCGCTATCTTGGGGATGGCGTGGGACAGCCACCGAGCAGAACAGCGGCACAAAGTGCATATTTAAAGGAAAATAGGCACAATAATGAAAGACCACAGGTCGCGTGCATGCACGGGGGCGATAGGACTCCACGCATGCGTAGTGGCAATCCTACATAGTTCAACAATGTTGAATGGGTGGCTGTAATTACAATTCACTGTTTAAATGAAGTGATGCCAGGGGTTTCTCTGGTGTAGGGAACAAGGCCCAGTAGTTGAATAAAGCAGAATGTGTTACAAGGAGCACCTTCTCGGTGTGGAACAGCAGAACATAGAGGAGGAAAGGTATCGGGCAAAAAAAAAATAAAATATAGTACGAAGAGGCAGGTAGTTGGGGAAGCAAAAGCAAAACAAACAAACAAAAAAAAAAAAACGGTTTCGCTATCAAGCATGCCTCTGCCATCAGCCTGCTCTGCTCATTTGGTGGCAATGCAATAAATGGTGGATTCTGGTTGCATGTAAGGCGTTACCTATTCTGTCCAAGCTGTTACCTTGACGGAGGTTTCGGTGGCACTTTGGGGCCAGAAAGGATATCGGGGTGGCCAGTTTGGCTTACTAGGGATGGGGGCTCTTGTGGCCAGTGAGCCCCAGAGGGGCCAATAAAAAAAAAAAAAAAGCGCTTGTTAACATGTTCTTGGGTCAATGACTCATGTTCTGTGTGGCAGCACCAGCAGGGGAGCGTGGCCATGATTTGTTGGAATGCAGAGTACAAGCAGCATATTTTAAACATGAACAGAGACCTGGAGCAGCAGCTGGCTGCCCTCGTCCGAAGCAAGGGTAAAGCATGGTAGAAGGCGTTGTTCAGGGATCAGGGCGAGGGGGGGTTGCAGGTCCATCAGGGCTCCTGTCCCCTCCAGAACCCGGAGGAGACCAACCCAGGGAAGCAGCAGGTAAACCTGGCAATGCTGACCCTGCCGGCTGAACCCGAGACTCAGGCGGAGGGGCCGGGCATGCGGCAAGAGCCCAAGAAGCTGAAGCACACTGCGGATGAGACACTGGTGCCCCCCTTCCCTTCCTCAGAAAAACCCACGAAGGAAGAGGGTTGATCAGGGGGCAGTAGACCAAGGAGCAGTGGCAGTAGACCAAGGAGCGGGTATGCCAGAGTTACAGACATGGTGGCAATAACACCCATAAGCCTGGGACTGCCAGGGGACCATATACTGGCCCAGCAAGCACCACCAGTGGCGAGCTGGCGGACTCCTGAGCAACTGGGGTATATATAGTCAACCCATCCTGCCACAAGCGAACTCATCTGGGAGTAATGGATCATGGGCCCCACAGCAGATAGCCCTCAGGGGTTGGGTCAGTCAGCCAGCAGCAGGGCCCAGGAGCATGGCCATGGCAATACCCCAAGGGTTGGGGGAGCCTAGCATAGGGCCGCCGGTGAGCAACCCGGGCCAATCAGTGGTGGAGCTGAAGCTTGACTGGCTGCTGGAATGACTGGCAGACCAGAATAGGGCTTGGCCAGGAGTGCTCCAGATGGCCATAGCAGGGATTGGGGATGCTGGAGCTGGTGTGGCATCAAATGCCACCACCAGTGCCTGGGCAACAAGGGGTAGGGAGCTTCTTATCCCTGGCAGAACTCACTGGGTCCCACTTGCCGGACAAGGTGAGGCAACAAATAATCAATCAATTGAGAATATGTTGACATCTTTGCCCTTCTGAATCGTCCGAAACAGCTGGAAAAAGAAAGAAATGACAAGGAAGGTGATAACGAGTTCGAACAGAAGCGAAAAGCAACTGTGCGGTGGACATGGGAAAACTGGGCTGCAGGCTTTACAATTTATGCAGGAATCCTCACCCAGGACAGCCCAAGGAAAGCTGATGGGCTATGGGTATACTTTAATAGAATAATGATCATGCACGCTAGTAAGCTAGGTGGGGGGGTAGTTAGAATATAACAAGGAGTATTTGAGGAGAAAGCAGACTGACGCAGCGTGGTCACAGGCAGTCTTGGACCTCCCGCTCCGGTGGACGATCGACTTTGGGGGAGGTGTTCAACATACAGACAGCGGTTTTCTGGTGAGGCACCCATGGGTTGTACAAAACCACACCATAGAATCCAGGTCACGGCGGCAAGGCATGAGGACCTAGGCATTTGGCGGACATTTCTGCAATGCTTCAATGGGGTATCGATGTGGCCGGTTCCAGTGTCCAGTGAGAAATTGGAACTCTTCACAGATGCCTCTGGGGGTCTGGGCTTCGGAGCTTACCTGCAAGGTAGACCCTGGAGTTAGTTGAAAAACCAATTATGACCAACTTTCCATACATTATGACTGATTTTTTCAACTAGTTTGAAATTTCTGACTTCAACTAACTGAATAAAATCCAACCCATTTTTTTCCAACTTTCACCATCGTTGAATTTTATTATGCAGTAGTTTGTCACTTTTTAAACTTCATATCCTTTTTTAATTTAAATTTCGACTACAAAAGTTTATAAAAATGTATGGAAAAGTACCCCCCCTTGAAATCAATGGGGTACGCGCGCACACACAGCATTCGCCTTCTGACATCACAAAACGGGGCTGCATGTGCCAACGTGGGGCAGTGTTGGTGGGTTAAGGTCAGGAAGCAACTCCGTTTTTAGCATTTGGGATTTAGCAGCATTATAACTTCATAAATGGGCAACAACAAAAGGAATTATTTATGTCCTCAACGCTGGGGCAGGTGAGGTATTGCATATGTTGCAGGGAGCAGCAACTAGTCAGCAGCAGCTAAGAAGCTGTCTGCTCTTCAAAATGCAAATGCAAAGTGCCGTGAAACAAATCTACACACAGCAGGGACCCACTAAAGCACAATAACCAGTCAAAACTACAACAACATATACTAAGCCCCTGAAAGTAGCAAGTTGAAGCAGGGCAGTAAAACAGTTTACGGTATGGTAAAATAAGCAGCAGTAGTACTAGTTACTTAGAAAAAGAACAGAGTCTTAAATACAGTACAGGTAGGGCCTCAAACACTCCACAGAAGCCAGAAGGCACCCTTTTGCAAACAGAGCTAACCATCAATATATGTTACTTTACTAGTAGCCATAGAATCTGTGAGACTAAAAACAGTTTAAGGGAGGACCCCTAGAAACACCTCCTGTATGGTATACCAGAACTGAGATGTATCCATAGTTTAAATTTACAGCTAAAAAAACAAACAAAAACAAAACAAAAAAAAAAAAAAAAAAAAATTTTCTGACAGTTTCTGAACTCGTTTTGGCTTTCAGCATATACACTAATGTGTTTTGTAAAATTTTATTCACCTTGCCATGAAGACTAATATTTAGACTATCTGATTCCTACAGTGGCAAACAACAAACACTTTGTGCACTGGACCCAAATGACCATGCTCCATGCTCCGGCCTTCTATGGGTCCGGGAACTCACCTGACCACTTGCACCTGGCCTGCTCCACAACCTCGTGGAGAGTCTGACTTACTCACAATGCCACCACCGTCAGAGAGAACCCAGCTGAGCTGCCAGCAGCAGATCAATGGTGATCAATCGCCTTGGCTTTTCAAGTTCGGTCCCCAAACCCTCAACCAGCCAGCCCAGCAGACACACACACACACACACACACACACACACACACACACACACACAGACTAAGTAGTCTGTGAGAGACCATCCTCCTCCTTCCCAATACCCAGTCCTGGTGGGCCCAATATGCACATCCCACACAGTACCTTGCTCACTGTAGTAGCCTGTTGCCAGTTTGGTCAGGTGTTGGGTGATGATTCAGTCAGTGCCGTCGGGTGGCTCCATGGCTCAGGCTGCTGCTGCTCCTGCTCTACTCGCTGGTGGTGCTGGTGATTTTTGGAGCTATGTGCTCCCTCCTCCCAACCCAAGCAGCCAGTCCCCAACCCAGACCCACGTCCCCACTCTGGTATTCTGTGCAGTGGTACTAGTGCACCTACCACTCCTCCTCCTCGCCAACTCTGAAGACCTGACCAAGACTGAGTGAGAGTCGCCCGATGGGCCCAGCCAATGGGGTCACAGGCTGACCATGACCAGAAGACCACTGACTTGCTGCTTTCACATAATTGTTGCCTTGCTTTGCTAGAGGACTGAATGGGACTTGCACAGTCACACACTAGTCTCTCTGGGCACTGGACACATCAGGACAATGGATACAGTTAACTTATTTTTAAATTAAATTAAAGGCCAAACCACCAAACTTCGTCCCTGCAGAAAAACGCTGCTTGCTTCATTGCCCACACACCAACACAGATGCCTCCTTTCCCCAACAGTCTCCTCTCCTACCCAGGCACACTCTCCCCGCCACCTCATGCAGCCAGTCACAGACACCCTCAAGCTCCTGCCTCCTCCTTCTCTCTCTCCTAATTGGTGGCTAGTTCATGTCCAGGAGCCAGGGGTGCATTTTATTGGCTGTAAGGCTCAGTTCTGGCAGTTGAGGACCGTTAGATATTCGCGGCCCCCAGACCCCCTCCTCCCCCCAGGAAAGAAAAAAAAGAGAGAGGGAAAACACACTGCAGTGCACCACAAAAACAAACCTGGATGGGTCACGGAATCGTCAACTGCAGTGGAATTCAACTCCACTATTTTATGACTGCAATCCAATGCAATTGCAACTGATTGCAACTGCAATGAATGCAACTATTTCAACTGCAGACGACTGCTACGGGGTCTACTGCAAGGTAAATGGTATGCAGACCAATGGCCTCCAGAGTGGATCAGACAAGGTGCTACGAGACAGATAATGGTGATGGAATTCTTCCCCATTGTTGTGGCATTGGTGATTTGGGGTGGGGGTGGGGATGTGCTGAGGGGCAAGCACAAGACATTCAGGTCCGACAACACCGGAGTGGGGCATGCAATCAAACAACTGGGGGGCAATGGCCCGATGGGCAACCTCATGCAGGGCTTGTCCTCAAGGGTCTGATGTTGAATATTACCGTTGAGGCAATGTGCGTACCAGGTATTGAAAATGGCATCGCTGACGCTCTTTCTCGTTTACAGTGGCAGAGATTCCGAGAATTGGCACCAGCAGCAGACCAACAGTCCAGGGAAATCCTGCCATTCCTATGGGAGTTGATAATCCAGAGGCCTGGGAGTTGATAGAGAATGCCCTGGTATCTAGGACATGAATAGCGTACGGGGAAGGGTCAACAGTTTTCTGGAAGTGCAATACGCACGGGGGTCGGCGGCGACATGGCTGATCTCAGTGGCACAGCTGTGCAAATACATACTGCTCAAAAAACAGGCAGGGTCTACTCGGGCAATAGTCGAGCAACACATGGCTGGCACTGCCTGGTTCCAGAAAGCTAGGGGCTTCAACTCCACAACGGCACTTGCCCTCTAGAAGATGGTGAGAGGTTGGGCGCAGGCTGCCCAGAAGGGTATGAACAGACGCCCTATCAGCCCTACCATATTCAAGCAGATCTGGGACAAGTTGCCTAAGGTATGCTCATCCCCTGATGAGACAAGGCTGTCCCGAACAGCGTAACTTGGTAGCATTTTGCGGGGCATTTCAGGTGTCCGAGCTCATGCAGCCCAGCAAGGCTATTGGGAAACCATTAGTGCTGGCAGAGGCAGACAGAGGTCACAACACTGGGAGTCTTTGTTCACAGCCGAAAGAGCAAGACGGACCAGCTTGCCCATGGGCAGTGTTGCCGACTAGCAGCAGCCACAGGCTCTAGAACTATACAACACCGCCCGCCAGTGGGGGAGGCCCTTCTTCCATCATGGGGGTGGGGGCCCCCCCCCCCCAACAGTGTACCAGTTTAGACTCGTGTTGCTGAAGACCTTGCGACAGCTGGGCATCCTGGCAGAACACTACAACATGCACTTTTAGGACTGGCGCAGCATCGCATGCCAGGGTGGAGGGGTTATCAGATTGGTCAATACAGACCTTGGGTAGATGGAAGTCACAGGCTTTTGAAAGATACATAAGACCACATATGTTATAACTCTCTTAGTTTGGACAGGTGTTGCGGCCCGAGCAGTGCAGCTCTGGATTTGTGGCCACTCATTCATCCACTGGGCGGCCCTCAGAGCGAGGCAGTATGCTGGAGGAGAAAACCTGTACCTGGCACCAGAGAGGGAAAAGGTGCACTGGCTGGGACAGCGCGTGATGCGATGGAATGAGTTAATAGCAACACTACAAGCAAAAGCCCAGGAGAGGTTGTAGCCAAATGTTTTAGTCATTCATTTAGAGGGAAATGATCTAGGGCTTATGCACGCGAGAGAGCTTAGACAGGGTCAGGCAGGACCTAGCAAGAGTGAAGCAATGGTGGCCCCAGGTGCATATAATTTGGTCCGATATGGTGCAGCGGCAGCAGTGGCGGCAGGCCCGGAACATTAGGACAATAGAAAAGGTGAGCCGGCTGCAGAATGTGGCCATGAGACCAATTAAGGATTCCATGGGAGGGGGTCAATAGCAACACACCTGGGAGTGTCCATTAAAAAATTAAAAATAATAAAATAAAAGCCCGATCTGTATAAAAGGGATGGTGTACATCTATCGGAGGAAGGATTAGATCTGTTTTTGAAAGACCTACAACGGGCAGTGGTGAGAGTATTAGCGTGAGGTGCTTGGAGTGGGGTGAGTAGGTGAGAACTCATGTTGTGGCAGCTTGGTAGTCTTGGAACGCTGTGAGAGGGGGTAACAGGGATCACATGTCTTGACCAGCAAGATCTCAGAGGCTGACAGGAGGGTGGACCCGACAGATGGAGTCCGGAGGGCACCCTCTTCAGGCAGAGTCTCACGGCATGGCGGATCCTGACGGGGGAGAAGCTAGCCGCAACCAGTCAGAGCCATCCCTCATGACCTGGAGGTTGTTGTCCCTAGCAGGGTTCTGTCTGATGGTAAGGCAGCCCTCTCCTGGGAAGGAGAGTCGACCATCAACGATCTAGTGCTCCATGGTGAGCTAGACTACTTCCAAGACTACCTAGCTGCGCACAGCAAGCTGAAGTGAATGTATATATGGATAATTGGTTTTATTAATAAACACATGGCTGTGGCCATTTCTCCAATGCCCATTGTGTCATTTTGTTCAGGTGAAGAAAATATATGCCCTCAAGACAAGTGTGAAGTGCTGCCCTTAATTGTTTGGGGACTAGAGTGACAAAGTCTGAATAGCAGCTATGCCACCGGTTCTCTCAGGTCAGAGTGTTAAAAAATAAAAACACTGAAATCCTTGACAGATAAGAGAGACAATCTCATCACTGCACTGGTTCTGAATGCAAGACTATGATGGAAGCTCCGAATACAGGTGCTTGCGAGACAAGATCACAGTGGCCCTGCACTTGGTAAGCGTGGCTGCCGGGCAGGGGGTGGGCTGCTCAGAATCTCCCACAAAAAACAGAAAGCAGACAGAGGATTGGCTACGGAACCAAGGGAGTGGGTCTGCAGGCTTTCTGAACTTGCTGCTTATCCTGGCCTTTCGGTTCTGGCAGTGGCTTTTTGTTTAGTTTCAAACTTGGCTGTCTTTTGTATGCAGCTACAATTCAGTTTGTAAGGATGCTGGGCCCATTCCTTGATCAGAAAACAACTTGGACGGAGCACTGGAAAAGGAAAGACTATCTGTGGATACCCAGGAGCAGTGCAGCAGCAAATACCACAGCAGTTTGGAAACCTCTTTTGAAGCAGAGGTGGGAAAAGGCATTTTGTGATGCCAGCCAGTAACTGGAATCTGGTCTTTTTTTTTTGTATGATCAACTGGGGCGGATTTCCCTTGTAAGTTGCATCATCCTCTGTCTAATGTTGCCTTTTCTGTATTTTTCTTCATTTCCTGAGCAGCCTTGTTGTGTAAATTTAAGAGACTGTTGCTGTGCATTTCCAAGGGGGAAGGCTATGCTAAGTAAAGAAATACCAGTACAGTGTCTGTGACGAGGCTCAGCATTATTATGGGGCAATTTCTAAATTCAAATGGACACCCCAGTCTCTGTGTATCTCATTTGGCGGTTATTTTGTAACTCTGTGTGTATATATATATATATATATATATATCCCTGCTAGATATATGTGCCTGGTTGGGGAGGGGGGCCTTGAGACTTTGTCCACCGCTGGGGCAAATCAAAGGCTGGAGCTGGGATGGAGGTATTTCCCACCACCCTGAGTTAGACAACTGTGCAAGCTTAGGTCTTGACTGTCCTGCAAGTGTACCAGGGGTTGAAAAATTTTTTGGGGATGCATAAGTCCACAACTTATGGTACATTTTTTGGGTAAGTCCATATCAGGATCCAGTAAGTCACAACATTTTTCATATTATTACGAGAAAAAATTATTTATTTTTTCCCCCTTTTTAGGATGCTCCAGTGACAGTCAGAGAAAGGTTACAGAGAGGCAGAGAGAATATTATAAGACAGCAATAGTACTGCAGCTTGCTTCAGGCTGATTTTCTTCTTCTTTTGATGGACATTTGTGACCAGAGGAATGGATAGTACCCAGACTACTATCAAGCCAGTACTTTATTGATGGCAGTGGATCAAATTCAGAGACGGATGGTCCTGTAGTCATGATAAGCGGCTGGGTCTCGAAAGACTGTTGTGTCAGGGTTGTTCGTAATTTGTTTTTAATGAAATTAGCTTTTGAAAATCCTCTTTCACATTTCACTTGTGGAAGGGGAACTGCGAGCAGAATCTCTAAGCTTTTGCATAGGGCCTTCGTGGAGTCTGGGCCACGTTCACCAATTTTCATTTGTAACACCAACTGGTACATAGTTATGAGAGGTTTGGTTCGGAATGGAGAAAGGTATAACTTCAGCTGCACCCACTCATCTATAGCAGAATCTTTCAAGTTCTGCGAAGTGAGAAGAGAAAGGGCTATCTGTGATGAGTTCAATTAGTTCAGCACTGCCAAATGTTGCTAGATCTTCCTTTTCCAGTGGCCAGTTGTGATAATTCAAAATCTGAAGTAAAAGGTTTCTCTGAGAGACACCAAACCTGTTCTGGATATGCGTGACAGTATCGTTAACAAATGTGAAGTTCAGCTTCACTTCCAGGTGTTCGTGAACTTTGTTTTGCCAAACATCGTTCTTCTGCATTATACTGTTCCTGGAATTTTGTAAAATATTTTCCAGGAGTACTTTTAAGTGCTTCTAGCTGCAGAATGGCTTTCTCTATATGTTCTGGTATCTCAACAATTAAATAGTCTGCCAACTGGAAAGTTTTTGATAATCTAGCAAACAACTGGCAAAAAATCTAATAAGAAATAAAGAACTTTAATGAAATGCATAGAGGTCAGTTCCTGGAGGTGCCCCTTAGCTCTGTTAGCATCGTCTGCCCTGTTGCCATCCACAAATCTGTGCTCCAGATGCATTGTCACAATGTCCAGGTTTTTTTCTAATGCCAACTGCTCTCTCTGCTTGCTAGCCACCTGACTTGCTTTACAGCAGTGAAATGTGCAAGATGCTCATCGAGAACTTCAGCAATTTCTTTAAGTCCTCTCCTGCGCTTTGGAGACCAAAAATAAAAACTGAAAATGCCTTTTAAACACGCTTCAAATTTGGCCATGTATTTGAAATGTTTATTTGCATCCAAAATGGCAAGCTCAAGTTTGTGGGCAACACAGTGAATGCCAGTATCATCTTGCAAAAGTGATCCGAGTCTAGTAATGACTCCTGTCCGTTCACCCAGATTAACTGATGCACCATCAAAATTAGCACATACAAGTGCTGGATGTGCACTGCCCGTCAGTTCAGGTAATGGCAAACCCACTGATTGTAAGGCTTTCTCAATAGCATTAAATATGCCCTCAGCACTTGCAGTTTCAAGTGGTGACACAGATATTAGATGTGACACTGGCAAACAGCACCTACATATCTCAGGTAGACAATTTCTTGTTCAACGATGGAGTGGTCTGTACTTCCATCTGCAAGAATACTCACAAAGGAGGCATTTTTTACCTCTTCAATTATTGCTGAACGTATTGTTTTAGCTATGTTGTCCACAAACAAGTGGCAACCTGCTATATTCATGTAGTTGTTGCCAACATTTAAACCATTTTTATGCTGGATCTCACAAATGATTTCAAAAATCAGAAAAGGTTCCCATTCTTTTGCCACGGTGTATCGAGTGTTAAATAAAATTTGGTATTTCTCAACTTCTTTTGTTGAGTCATGTGTCTTTTGAAATGACTGACCCAGAGCAGTTTCTGACAGGCAGAATGGGTGGTACTTTAGCAGTATCCTTTAAGTAATGTTTTGTGCAAGTGATGTGTTCCCTCTCAAATCATGCCTCTTTATGGGTCTAACTTAAGATCTCCTGAACCTTTACCATAGCTGATTAGGATCACAGATTTGGGGTAGGCTTTACAATATATGCAGTACATTACAGATTTTTCTTCACTGTGATCCAGCCATGGAAATTCTTTTTTCCATTCAGGACGGAAATTCCCGACCCTTTTTTCTCTGTCATATCTTTGATCCTTGGTAAGGCCATCGTCATAACTTTTACGTTTAGCAGAACTGGATGTTGTAGCACTACTAGTACTTGCTCCACCAGATTTTGAGAAACCAAATTTTGAGAAGCTCATTTTGCTGTGAGAAACTGCTCTGGGTAAGATTAGAAGAAGTTTTTGTAATTTAGAAATGTTTACTTTAATGAGCAAGGATGGAAATACATGTGACTGAGGCACTACTATGGCCCAGAAGTATTGGCTTAGGTTAGCAAGTTAGGGCACACAGACAGAACACAAATGACTAAATGACTGACAATGAGATGATGCTAAGGGGTGACACTATGAAATGTTTTATTTATCAGTCACAAGGGAAAAGAGGTGTGCTTCTGCAAACTTTTTCAGTGGCACTGATAACTTCAGAAAAATATTTAGTGACTTCTCTTAAACTAATTATAGACCGAGACAGGTTTTGCTTCAGCCCAGAAAATATTTAGTGACTGTTACCGATGCAGACTTTGCTTTAGCCCAGAATTAGTCTCAAACAAAATGATCTGATCCTGTAGTTGCTTTCAGAGACTTAAATAATATTATTCGCATAACTTTTTTTTTTTTTTTTATCATGTCCCCTTAAACTCTGCTCTATTTCAAAGGCAGAAAAACAGCAGTGAGATCATTTTTTTATTGTGCCAAACAAAATAATGTCACACTTTCTGACTTTAATTTCAGTCAATTCTCAAGCCAAGAAAAAGTTCCTTAGTCTTCAATGTTAGCTATTTAGTGGCGGCTGCAGTGCTTAAGAATGGTAGATTTCTTTTAATTAGAGCTCTTTCCTGACAGCAAAACACTATCTAAATGAAAGGGTCAGGTCCAAATAGTGTGCCCCTTCTAGTCTGTGTGTCAAAAAACAGAACTTTTGTGAGGGTCAGTGAGTGACTCCCACACAGTGCTCAAAATCAATGCCAGGGCCTAATATTAGGCTTTTTTTAAAGCACAAATAATGACAGCTAAAGCCCCTTCACTTTTGTCCACTCCCACCTGTTTTCCACAAAAAGATTTTGAGCCCTATCCGATCAGCTGAACCCCCAGTTCATTTTTGTTCACTCCCTTTGGTGTTCCACAGCAGATTTTAAGCCCCAAAATGAAACTGAAGCCCCAGTTCACTTTTGTTCACTCCCTCCCATTTGCCCTTACACTGCAGACTTTTCCACAGTAAAATAACCCCCAAACCCCAGCAGACAGTGTAATTCTGCTTGTTTTTTGTTTTTTGACCGGAGTATCCTAGCTGCTGCTCCTTAATGCGCCATAATAGTCAGCCTAATGGCTGACACAGACCAAATATCCGATTCCTCTCAGAGACCGATCAAAAGTGATGGCGCACTAGCGACTGGTTTGTACATGCAGAACAGCCACCACCTGGATCACAATTACAACACTCATGTGATCTCCCTGGTGGCTGTTACTGCATCCATCAATTCCTCAGGTCCTCCTGTGTCCTGGGCGTGCCACATACCCTGGAGTCACCGAGGAAGCCAGTCAGAAGTTCCTGTTACATCCAGCACTCCAGCCTACCAGTACAGCGTTCCCGCCCCTCCGGCGTTCCTGAAGTCAACAATGTCAGGAGAGGTAAGCGGCTCCTTGGAAGTGTGATTCAGAATCTGCCTACCGGGAGAGACACTGCACATCGTGCAATTACACTGAACTGCAGAGTCGGGAGCCAAGTCCGTCGGACTGAATAGGGCTCTGCAGTTCAAGTCCGCCTGCAGTTTAAATGAGTCCTGGACCTCAGACTTGGGGATTTTTCATCCCATGTACATGCTCAAAATATTTCTGCCCAGCAAGCCACAGTACAGAAAGGTGGAAGTACATGCCATTATCCTCTGACATGTGGAATCGGTGTCCATTTTATGAAGGGGGCGGCCTTAGACTGTGTCAGGTGTTCACTGCATTCAAATATCAACTTCTACAGGTTTCTTCTATGTTTGCAGAAATGCATGGTATTTTTTTTCTCAGCTATTTTATGCTCCTACCTCACCATGCTCTCTCTGGCGTGGACACTCGGTACGGCTTCTCCTGTCCGCCTGAAGCCTCCAGTTCCCCGGCTGGGCCCATCTCCTCTCTGCCTTTCCTGGTCGCAAGAACCCCCCCCCCCAGGCCCGGCAAACTCCTTCGGTCACTCCATCTACAATCTAGTAGAGCAACCAGGGACTTGGAGGGAGAACAAGATGCGGGGGCTGGCAAACCTGGCACTGAAAGTGGGGCCAACCACTGGTCCCGCCTTCACCTATCAGCAGAAAGGGGTTTTCCCGTTTTAGTTATGCCCCGTTGGCGTGGTAGTGCAATAGTGACAGCACACAGAGAATGTATTCCCGACCACTCCTGCAGTCACCCACCACCGCCATCCCCACCGGTATGCTGTGAAGCACCCTCCAGCCACCATACAAGGAATTCCCCGGATCCCACCCCAGGAGAGGAGAGCAGTCCTCCAGATCCTCAGTCCTCTCCTCCCTCTGGTGGCCAGAGTCCGCTCCCGAACGTGGGTTGCTGGCATAGCGTGAGGTGTGGCATCCAGCACCTCAACCCTCGGCACCACTGGGCCAACCAGGTGTGATATCTTTTTAAAGTATACGTAAACAGTGATTTTACTGGTTGCACTGTTCCTCAAACCCTCCTGTGGAACCCTCCTGTGGAAGTGTAGCAGAAAGGGAGATAATATAATAGAGTACCTTAAAATCTGCAGTTCAATATAGTTTCAGCAAGTTTTTCTATTTTGCTGCAATCAGGAAGCAGCTGAACAGCATCGTGACTAATGCAGCCTAAGACCTCCAGGAACATGCAACGCAATGTCATTATCTTAGAGAGGAATCTTGTTCATAATACTGAATCCCTATGGAGCTTTATATAATATAAATTACACATACAGCACTAATCTCAGATACAATATAAAAGGCTCCATAGGGATTCAGTATTGCGGACAATATGCCTCGCTAAGATTACATCATGGCGTCGCAGGTTCCTGGTAGTGCTAGGTTCCAACTGGCACAGTGCTGTTCAAATGCTTCCAGATTGTGGAGAAAAAAAAAAAAACTCGCCAAATGTAAACAGATTTTAAGGGACTTGCATTATTCAGCCCATCTCCCTTTCCAATATACTTCCACAAGAGTGTTGCAGGGACAGTGTAACCAGTAAAATAGAAATTTAAATACCTGTAAATTTTCTCTCTCAGACTACTGGTCTCCAGGCTCATAACTACTGGGAGGGCCTTCCTGGTACCACGTGACAGGAAGGAAACAGATCTCTGTAGGGCGACTACATCCTCCCCTCCATTTCCTGTAGTCATCAATTGTTCCTAAAGCAGTTGCCCCCTGTAGTACTACATAATTTGGAAACAAAAAGAAGAAACGTTAATCTGAACACTTGTCCAGGAGGTAGACTTCAGACGTTCTGGGAAGGAAGGAGCCCGGAGACCAGCAGTCAGAGAAAGAAAATGTACAGGTATTTAAATTCCCCCAAAAAAAAAAAAAAAAAACACCTGGTCTCCAGGCTCATAACTACTGGGATATACTAAAGCAGTACATCCTCTTGCTTCCCGGGTGGGAAGAATGTCAACAGAACTTGACGGGTCCATCACTGTTTGAAGGACCCGGCAGCCAAATGACGACTCCGAAGAGGCGAACACATCCAATTTGAATGACTTTGCAAAGGTATAGATGGATGAACAAGTGGTCACTCTGCCTAGGTCTGCCGGTGAGGCTTCTCTTAAGTCTGCCCAGGATGCAGCCTTTGCTCTAGTGAATGGTCCCTCACTGGGCCTGGTAGGGCTACCCCAATTTCTGTTAGGCGATGGATACAGGGGAATTAATCCATCTGGCAATAGTCTTTTTTTTTTTGCCTCTATTTTGCCCTGAAGTGAGAATGTACAAACTTGGAGCCTTGCATATGGAATCGGTTCTTTTGATGGATAGCTGAGTGCTCTCCTAGGGACCCGCGTGTGAAAGTCCCTCTTTTTCACGATCTTAGGGCAAGGACAAAAGGAAGGAAGGAAGGTTCAATTCTTGGTTGCAGTGAAAAGGAGGCATCACCTTCAATTCAAAAAAAAAAAAAAAAAAAAGAGGGATCTGTTCGCAGGAACAGTGAGACCTGATGAAACATAGTATATGGCTCTTTGGTCGAAAATGCTCCCATCTCACTGATGCTTTGAGCCGAAGTGTCTGCTGTAAGAAAAACTACCTTGAAGGTCATATGGAAAAGGGATGCTTCTTTAATAGACTCAAAAAGGGGCCTTGGTCAGGGTCTTGAGGACCAGGTTGAGTCTCCAAGGAGGGTCGATGGGCTTGACTGAACAGTGTTTGAGCGTCACTGCTCTGAGGAATCGTCTAACAGGAGGGTGAGCCCCCCCAAGGCCTCCCCTTAATCTGCTCGCAGAAGTGCACCCAAAGCTGGGACTTGGACTTGTAAGGTTGCCAGCTGGAGACCCAGTTGATTGCAGGAATTGCAGTATAGTGGGGAGAGACACCGTGTCGTCTGGAATATGGATGGATTGTAACCAGAAGAGAAAACTGTCATACCCTGTAACAGGCCATGAAAGACAAAGGCAGTCTTGAGCGGATTATCATTTCAAGGACAGGTGGAGTATAACCTTATTCCTTGAGTCCCTCGACGAATCTCCACGCTGAGAGGAACAGACTGCGCCAACTGGGACTCAGCACCGGGCCCTGATGCAGCAGGTCCAGGCTGGTCTGAAAGATCAGAGGAGGTTGTAGCAATATTTGAACCAATCGAGGGAACCCTGGCTGGTGGGGCTAGAGTGTGCAGATTAGAATCAGCTCCACCTGATCAAGAGCAATCTTGCATAAGATCCTTGAGATTAGTTGGATTAGGACAAAGGTGTACAGGAGACCATACTGACCAGAGTTAATGGGGAAAGTGTCCTGTGCTATAGCCAGCTTGTCCCAGAATATAGAGCAGAACTGTGGAAGTATGTAGTTTTGTCGGCAAGCTAAAGGATCTCCCTGCAGAAGGCCTCACAGTACAGTACAGAGATAGAAAGCACTGTCCTTCAGTTCTCATTCTCCTGGAACAATGTCCTTTCGACTTAGCCAACATGCCGTGATGTTCTCCTGATCTGGGATGTACATGGCCAGTCTTTCCAGGTGGTGCTCTGCCCACTGGGAAAGCATCAAGACTTCCTGTAACATCCGAGAGCTCTTTGTGCCTCCCTGGCAACTGATGGAGGCCATTGTGTTCAATTGTTGGTGAGAATGAGAACATCCCAGTTGGAGAGCTGCACTTCGAACCGCTGAAGTGCCCAGTGGACTACTTGCATCTCCAGAACATTGATGCAATGTTTTTCTGCCAGCGACCACTTGCTCTGCGTCAAGAGCTGATCCATGGGAGCTCCTCGGCCCTAAGACTGGCATTGGTAGCAATTCTAATCTGGTGAGGATGCCCCTAGCTTGAGACCCTTCTTGATGGTGAATTGCCGAGTCCACCACTGAGCAGATGCTCTCCCTTGGCGAGAGATTTATATCCGCTGGCCCGCATTGCCCCTTGACTGGGCCTACTGCTGGGGACGGCTCGACTGGAGGGGACGCATGTGAATCATTGGCCAGGGAACGGAGTCTGCCAGGGAGACCATCGTCCCTTTGAGCTGTATGAGGGGGTGAGTTAGCAGGCATCGTGCCGAATGAAATCTGTTGAGAGCATGAAGTCCCTGAAATTCGATTCTATGGGAAAAATCTTTGTTCTATAGTGTTTTGAAGACACACTTGCATGATTCAAGGTCTGGGTTGATAAGGGAGAGCCCTTTTTCTGGTTGATAATGAAACCTAGAGCAGAGAGGCACTGGATGACCACAGTCTGCCTGAGATGCTTGATCGTACTGCTGGGCTTTGATTAGGATGTCGTTCAGACAGCAGAAGAGCTGGATCCCTTGTGACTGAGGCAAGCAATTACTGGCAGTAGGACCTTGTAGAAGACCCTGGGGGCTGTGGCTAGGCCAAAAGGGAGTGCTGTGAATTGGAAGTGGCATTCTCTCACCTTGAATCTGATGAATTGTCTGCAAGCCCACGGGATGGGGAAATGCAGATAAGGCATCATGCAAATCTACTGAGGCCAAGGAATCCCCCTGATGGGCTTCCCTGATGATGGATGACAGGGTTTCCCTCTTGAATGTTCTGTGGTGAACAAGGCATTCAGAAATATTTTAGGCCTAATACAGGCCTGAATTTACCTGAGCGTTTTGGAACTATGAAAAATAGAGTGCTAATGTCCCTGTTCCATTCTGAGAGGGGGACGTTTTCCATTGCCTGTGTCTGGAGAAGGTCTGTGGTCGCTTGGAACATCACTTTTGGTTTTGGTTGTTGGACATAGGCGAGGGCATCACATGGGGTACCGGGGTCTTCGATTCAAGCTCGAAGTAATCCTAAATCCAGCACCCCACTGACCATGGTGGTACAGACTCATTCCTCGAAAAAACTGGAAAGTCTGCCCCCTAATCGAAAGTGGGCCCAGGGAACCTCTTGGGACTTTCTGACATTGCCTCCGGCGTCCTGGAAGCACCTCTTCCTCCCCTAAAGCAATGCTGGTTGTGGAAGTAGAACCTAGTTCAGGCTGAAAATGTTTTATTTTATGGCCTTGAATAATTTTGAACCCAAAAATTCTGTCTGAAGCTCGATGACCAGGACCTGTTCCTGCCCCTGGTTTGCAGCACGCTGACGTCTGCCATTTCTCCTTATTACCCGACTGCCTCATCTGGAGCCGACCCAAACAGAAGGCCTCCTTCGTAGGGAGCATTCACCAAGAGAATCCTGGAGGAGGCATCCGCCTGCCATGTCTACAGCCTTAGGTTGCGACAGACAGAGGTCTGGTAACACATGGCTCTTGCTCCACACCTAACTGCCTCCTCAGACACGTTTTGCTGAGAAGGCGGAAGCTAACCACATGAGCTGAATTTGCTTGTAGGGTGTGTGTTTTTCTCTGGCTCATCAGCAAGCTGGAATGCCAGGTCATTGGAACAAAACAGTGTGGCTCGTGCTGAGAACAGGCTGGCTGTAGCTGCTTTGATAGAGGTTGCGGTGGACAGGAATGCCTTATTTAGTGAGTAATTTTGATGACGAAAATCTAGGACATCGAAGATGAAAAGCGAGGCGTCCGAGTCGTTTTCTAGAAGTTTCCCCTCTTCTGGGAAGGAGTAACCGTACTCCAAGGAGTCTGGTGACCTGTCTGACCAGCGTTTCCCCTTGTGGAAGTCCCGAGACCTGCTTCTGGATCTGGACCTTTTACTATTCCTGTCACTGAGGTTCCAGGACCTACTTCTGGATCCGGATCCTCTACTCTTCATGTTATGCCACATGGAATGATGCTCCTCCTCATTGGGAGATGGGGGCAGGGCTTCACCTTCGGGCATTTTTTCCTGCAGGTGGTTGAGGGTAAAACTATTTAGTCTGGTGCTAGATCTCTGATGAATGTTGTTCCCCCTGATGAGTGTCCGAAGTGGAGGAGCCCTTCGACCCTGTGGCTAGGACGTGCAGCTCCTAAGACTCCAACACAGAAGCTTCCAAGGCTTCCTCTCACCTTGTAGCCACTGCATTGTCCCACTTTAAGCAGAGCGAGCCATGGGTGCCAGAAGATAGTAAAAGCAGAGGATCGGAAGGGCACTTATTGGGGTACAAAGGGCACTTTTTCTAAACCAGTTTTTGTTAATTCGAAATACAATAAATGCACGTTTATGACGATCATAATGTTAGACTGCAGTTATACCATATAAAAATATTTAATACAGTATATTAAGAGCTCAGCTGTCAACCCATTTCCTCCAATAGATTCATCTGAAGTCCAAACTATCCACTGCTTAACCTGATACAATGGCTGTTCAGGTGACCAGGTTTTTGTAGGCCAAACAAAGGAGCATCAAAAGCCCCTCTACAGGGTGAAGTATTTGTTTTTATTTTATGCCAAGAAATACAGTACTTTAAAACCAAAGACTGAGTAAAGTAAAGCCCTGACAGATGACGATTAATAACAGACTACTAATTCTAGTGGGCTCAGTCTCTAGCTTTCATGCAGTTGCATAGCTGGCTGGGAAAACTGAAACACAAGAAGGCTGAATGGTGCATGTCTGAGATTAAATAAGAAGTCAGTCACTGCACAGCACTGGTTAACACTGAATCCAACCACAATCTTTTGGATTACAGTTTTCTAAAGTTAAAACTTCGACCTCAGTCATCACAAATACTCTTTCTCTGTAGATGGGCTTTTTTTGATGCTCCTTTTTGCCCAGTCAGTGGGTTCTAGAAGCAGAGCATGTGAAGGCTAGCAAATAAAAAATGCAGACTGTTGTAGCCGGAGGATGTCCAGCTCTGTCCCTGGACAGTTGTGGCTGTAAAATGACTGTGTCCCAGTCCACTTACTGGTAAAAAAAATAAATAAATGAATAAATAAATAAATATGACCTTTAAGTTACATGCTCTTGGCACCTGGCACTACATCTCACAACCCAGGTCCATCTTGCAAATGAGCTTCTGCTCAATGATGAACGCCTGGTTAAATAAAGACTTGATTGATTGAACCGTCATGAAGTTTACATTAACCACATATCACACTCCTTCAGTCAGGTTCCCTTCTATAAGCCTATATTTGCTCCATCATTGCAAGGCAGAAGCAGCCAACATGTATTCATGAATACCTCTCAAATGTCTCCTATTTTACCCCTCAAAATCCAAATACAAAGTGCCCAGTCTCACAGTAGAAAGCTGATGTAAACTCAGACCTTAAAGCAGAAATTGTTCACATTATATAATGCTGGCATTAACTTTGAGCAATAAGCACTGAAACAAACAGAATACCAAACTCAATCTTTTGTCATTAAGGTGAGGAACAGAGCTGCTCAAAAATAAATGAAATTATGAACAGTGTGGGGGCTGAGACACTAGTCAAAACCTTGAAGATACTGGTGCTGACCTGCACTCATATCTTCAAGGTTTTGAGTTTGCATCTTCATGGTTGAGTATGACTTACGTGTCACTCACATAATCCATTCCGGGGACCAGTGCCCCAGTCCCACACTGTTCATCATCATTTATTGTCATGTATTCTTGAGCGTCTGTGTCCCTCACTCGTCATGTCGCTGTCCCTCTCTTGTCACTTCAATGACAAAATGTTGAGGCATGACATTGTGCTTCTTTCTTACCAGGATTTATTTAATACCCCACCCAATATACCGTTCACCCTTTAGCCAGCTGCTTCACAAGGCTGGACAAGCAAGCAATGAAATTCCCTAGGTCAGTCAAGCTCAGTGACTTTCAAATCAGTGCGATGAATGCTGAAGACACCAACAGGCTGTTCTGCCTGTAGAAATTCAGTGTCCCCGACTCACTATCCCTACACCCAGCTCAGTAGAATTATGCCTCTTTACTTGTTCACAACTGAAAAGAGGGGCAGGAAATGGGGCTCACAAGTTTACAATTGACACCAAGGTTAGGATGCAACAGAAAGAGAAAGCTACTAAAGGCATCTATAGAGATTTGGATAAAACAGAGTTGGGAAAAGTTGTGGGACGTGAACTTTAATGATAGTAAATGCACTGTGCTGCTGCTGCATCTAGGAAAGAACAAGATTAAGGCCACCAATTATTTAAATGAAGCTGAACTAAGACAGAATTATTAAGAGAGGGATTTTGGTTCAATAACATCAGACTTAAAACAATGCATCAGTGTAAGGGAGAGCTTGTAAAAAAGCAGCACAGGTAATATGCTGAATTAAACTTTGTGTAACCCCCAGGGGGCGCTATCCTAAGGGCTACTACCCCTGCCTGCCCCAACTGTGGCAGGGTAAGGGGCCCAGATCCGTTGGCAGGTGCCTCCACCCAGAGGTCGTGGTTGACTCGGTCGCAGCCCTCTGGGTTGCTGCAACCCCCCTTCTTCCCACTAGTGGCCCACATAGTTCAATTTCAGTGTCTCTACCACTTACACTTACCCCCCTGCTCAAACCGGTCAGTTCACTCTGGGGACCCCGTGGAAACTAAGGTACAGTTACACCACATCCACTGTGCAGTATTTCACCATTAATACACGAACTAGCCAGTGTGCTTTTGCAAACAAGCAATCTGATTTACTTAAGGGGAGATAACAAGGACCGAGGGGGGGAAATCAGGTTAATTTGCTTACCACTACAGTATACATAAATCTACCTATGGCTCTGTGCACAGGCCTAGTAAGTACTGTCTATGGTACCAAAACCCTAATGGCTAGTTCCTCGATGCAGCTGGTTGCAGCCCTGACACACGCGAGCAGTTAATCCCTGAGCAGGTCAGATGGTGCCAGAAAACTCCATTAGTGCTGTCAGCAATACAACAAACAATTTAGGCTTTGTAACCTTTAGCAGGGAGCTACCCTGATTCAGTACTCACAACTCCAGTAGAGGACCACGCTTTCACACTCACAGGGCTGAGCCTGAGCTTCAAAGCCTCCTCACACACTTCTATGGAAAAACACAGAGGGGTACTATACCAGGCAGCTGCTTTCAGGATCCAACTGAACTCACAGCCATGTGAGCATTTCACTGCAGCTTCACTGACAGACCGAGCGTGATTCAGCAGATTCTCCAGTCCTCTTCAGGTGTAGCCTGGTAGGTAGCTGTGCTTGTACACAGCCTCCTCTGACCGTAAGCCTGCGGATTTTGTCCATGGAACACTGGAGATGTAAACGGCTGCCTCAGGCCTTTCACGTGCTTCCTGCGCGAACACTCAACGGCGCAGAAGCTCAGAGCTCCCTTCTCGTTCACAATCACAACGCATCTGCCCCTAACAGCATAGGGCAATACTCGCAGCTTGGGCGCTACCAGATTCCATTGGCTAGTTACAAATGCCAGTCACTTAGTCTGGCCCTCAGTGGTGCGAAAAGGCGCCATGGCCCATAATGCCACTTTCAAGAATTAAAAGCTGGGTCCCCATTGGTCAGCTGGCTCCAGCCAGAGTCCCGATTCCTGGTTGGTCACCTCCACGCCAATCCCCGATGCCCCTTAGCTACTATTGGACCCCTTTCACACAGTCCGGGTCTAATATGGAGGGACACAACACAAAGTCCCAGCTGCAATAAAAATAACGTTAAACTGCAATTTTACCAATACTATACATATTTTTAGGGGGACAACTATATCTGTTAGATAGGCTCCCTCAGTGCTCCTAGTGACCACAGAAACGGAGCGATCAGACAGCAGTCCAGAGCGGGACTTGAGCAGGGAAACCACAGTCCCCCTATTTGTACCACTAGAACCTGCAAGCAGGCAGCTCTTAGAGAGGCAGTACTGGAGGCTTTAAAAGCATTCAACGTCCACAGTTAGCAGCCTTATGCCGAACACCAGTCAGGCATGCAGCATTTAGGCAAGCTCCGGGAAAGGCTTCTAGGAACCTCCATTAGTGGGGGGGGGGTTACACTCTTCCTGGCCTGGAAAGAACTAGGCGTCCGTGTCGAGTAGTTACCCTTAAATTACTTTAAGGCAAACAGCTTAATTAGCATTTTATCACACTTTAGACTACATGCATTGATACTGTATTCACAGTTTACTACAGTTTATACAATATTACCCACACACATAACCTTTTTCCTTTTTTAAAAATCAAGTCATTATTTCCTGCCCATGACACCTGGAAAGAGGGGACCCCTTCCTCTCAGCTACTGGAAGGCTACCTAAAGCAGGGGTACCACACTCGAAGGGCAATACTAGCAGGCTGGAGTTATCCCCCAAGGTTAGCATAGGCAAGGAGCTCGGGGACACACACACCCCTTTATGGACCACATTTAAGGGCAGGTTCACAGGCTGACCCAGAGAATCATAACTCAACTTTACTACAGGCCGTACTTCTCAGCTAGATCGTCTAGGAGTCTCGGGAAACCCTGCTACAGACCCCGACTCTATCTCAGCCTCACTTAGCTTAGCAGGGGGAACCTCCATAGGGGAAAGAGACTCAGGGCCCATAGTACCTTCGAGAACAGGGCCCTCTATTTCAGAACCCACACTACTTGGCTCAGCTGGGGACATTTCGGGGCCAGGTAAAGAACCATCAGGGCACTCAAAATATTCTTCAGGTTCTGGTATATCACTGGCTTGCTCCCCCACATCACTTTCTTCTTCTGAAAAGTCAGATAGTTCAGCCAGGTCCAAGGATCCCACCCCTTCAGCTGGGTTGCCACTCACTTCATCTTCTGGGAGCACTGGTTTCAGTGACAAAATTGGGGGCTCAGACAGTCCAGAAAGCCCAACTTCGTCTCCAGAGTTGACTAGGAGATTGCCCCAAAACAGCTGACTCAGTTCATAAGAGGGATAGTATTCAATATTATTCTCATGATCATCAGTCTGTCTGAAGACAATCTTCATCCGGGGGTTTGGAGAAGGCCCTCTAATTATACTTGCTGAAGAATCAAGGGGTCTGGGTGTTTTCCTGGCAGCAGACTTAGTCATAGTCCCGGAGGGAAGAGCATTGGGAGGTTCACCTTCAATCAAGATCTGCCCGATCGGCAGCAGATTTCTGTGGATAGTTTTCACATCTCTTGAATTGTTTTCAGGACGCACTTTGTATACAGGTAAATCTGCCGGCTTTCCCACGACAATATAAGGGAGGTGATGCCATCTGTCAGCAATCTTATGTTTGCCATGCAGTCCCAAATTTCTCAATAGCACCCTATCCCCTTCTCTCAGTTCCATGGTTTTCACTTTATCATACCGTTCTTTGTTGGCCGGATTTCTTTTGGCAGTCATAGTTTGAGCTAGTTGGTACGCGTGATTTAGCTGGGCCTTTTACTGTAGATGGTTGATGCTCGAACCCCATCAGGAGAAACCCCGAAACACACATCCACTGGCAGTCTAACCTCTCTCCCAAACATCAGTCTGTACAGGGAAAATCCAGTGGCATCACTTTTGGTGCAGTTATAAGCATGTACCAGGGTGCTAATCTGCTGGCTCCATCTAGGCTTATCTTTAGGTTGCAGTGTGCCCAACATATCAAGCAATGTGCGGTTAAACCTTTCAGGTTGGGGATCCCCCCTAGGGGTGGTACGGGGTGGTTCTTGACTTTCGCACTCCCCATAAGGATAGCACTTCTTTGATTAGGTGGCTCTCAAGATCTCTGCCCTGGTCGGAATGAATCCGTTAAGGTGCCCCATAGTGAACAAAAACATTTTCCACAAGTACTTTAGCCACCGTGGTTGCTTTCCGATCTTTAGTAGGGAAAGCCTGTGCATACCGAGTAAAATGATCAGTGACTACCAAGATGTTGCTGATGTTTTTCAGATCTGGCTCTAGACTCCGGAAATCAATGCAGACCAGTTCCATAGGGGCACTAGTAGTGATATTGACCAGAAAGCGGCCCTCTGGGGCAGGGTCTTTCTCTGTAAACATCGACTACAAAAGTCTTGATATACTGCTTCACATCTGCACCCATCTTGGGCCAATAAAATCGGGACCGCACCAAGTCAAGGGTTCTGTCTATGCCGAAGTGCCCCAAGTGATTGTGCAGGGACTTCAACACCAGTTCTCTAAAAGCAGTGGGCAGCACCAGTTGTTGTTTGTCTACCCAGCCCTGTTTGTCCACAGTCTCCCTGTATAGTAGTTGGTTAATCAACTTCAACTTTGAACCTTCTTTGTATAACAAGGCAGTTCTCAGGTCAGTGGAACGCAGTTTGGACACGTCTCTCCCTGCCTGCAAAGCCTCCAAAGCAGCTTTTATCAGGGGGTCCCAGGATTGAGCCCATTGGAGACTATCATTATTGAATTGGGGCAGCGCACTAGTGTCTAATGCAGAAAAATGACAATAAGCAGCAGGTATGCAGTTCTAAGATGGCCCCAAGCAGTCCACCATGCAATCCACAGCATCAGGAGACACCTGTTCCTCCATGTCAAATTTTTGGCAAAGGGCCCTCATGTCAGGTTCTGACAACCTGACCCAGTCGGGTTGGGGCACAGTCCGCCTAGAGAGAGCATCCGCATCTATATGGTTGAGACCTGCTCTGTACTCAACGGCATAGTCGTAGGTGGCCAACGCAGAGAGCCACCTATGGCCAGTGGCATCTAACTTGGCTGAGGTTTACACATAAGCAAGAGGATTGTTATCAGTCTTTAGCAATATCTTGGCACTGTACAAATAGTCATGAAATTGATCAACAATGGCCCATTTCAGGGCCAGGAACTCTAGTTTGTGCACAGGATAGTTTTTTTTCTGAAGGAGTCAGACTTCTGCTGGCAAAAGCTACAGGTCTTAGACCGTTTGAGTGCTCCTGATATAACACAGCCCCCAATCCCTGTAGACTGGCATCAGTATGAAGAACATATGGCTTTGCCGGGTCAGCACAGACCAGCACTGGGGCGTGGGTAAGTTGATAGATGATGTCGTAGAAAGCTTCCTCACACTCAGTAGTCCAGCGGTCTCCAAACACATAATTCGGATGAAAATACTTCTTCCCTGCCTCGGAGTGCACCACTTTCTTATACTTTTGGGGGGGTACTCCTGAGAAAGACTGATGAGGGGGCAGATCACTCGAGAATAGTCTTTGACAAACCGCCTATATCATCTGCAAAACCCCAGGAACCACTGCAGCTCTTTCAAATTCTTTGGCCGAGGCCAAGTAGTCAAAGCCTCCACCTTGCTGGGGTCAGTCTCTATGCCTTCGGTGGATACTATGTAGCCCACATACTTCACAGAAGTTTGAAAGAACCGACACTTGTCTATAGATAGCTTGAGACCGAAATCCTCCAGTTGATCCAGGACCTTGAACAACAGACGTTCAACACTATGACATCATCCAAGTAGACCAAACACTTGAGTAAATTCATGTCCCCCACAGCACACTCCATCAGGTGCTGAAAAATAGCTGGGGCACCTGAAATCCTTTGAGGCATCCGGATAAACTCATAGAAACCCAGGGGGCAAATGAATGCAGTCTTCTCTCGGTCCTCTGAAGCCATGGGGATCGGATAGTACCCACTACGGAGGTCCAACACAGAGAACTACTGACTGCCATTTAGACAATCCAAAGCATCCTGTATACGTGGCATGGTATACTGATCTGGGATGGTCCGCCGATTCAAGGTACGGTAATCTACACACATCCAAACCGCCCCATTCTTTTTCCTCACTACTACAATGGGGGAAGCATAGGGGCTCCTGGATTCTCGTATCACACCAGCAGCAAGCCTCTCTTGCAAATGCCGCCTCACATCATCGATGTCAGCAAGGGCCAGGCGCCGAGATCTTTCTCGAAAAGGCCTTTCATCGTGCAGCCAGATGTGGTGCTCAGCCCCTTGCACACATCCCATTCATTTAGGGAAAATACCTGCTCTCTCTTGGCAAGCTTCTCACTGATCCTCACTTTCCATTCAGCAGGCAACAGAGAGTCCCCGAAATCAACAAGTCGGGAGTTACTTGGTCACCCTTCTTCGGGCTCTTGCTGTGAGGCAGCACTGCAGTATCTGCACAATGTACACCTGCTAGGGTGCAACCTCTAGTTACTTGAATCTCCTTATCAGACACATTGTGAACTTGAACCATCACCCTCCTGATGTAAGCATGGGCTCTAGCAGGCAAAATACTGGGCTTAACCAGCAGTCCCTCGGGCAACCTTCCCTCCCCGTGGGCATCCAATATCAATAGCTTATTCTTAACATCTTTTCTAATTCGAACTTCCCCTTGCAGGACACACTGGGTATTTGGCGTAAGTACCAACCGTGCCGGATCCTTTTTCCATACTACACCCACCGGGCCTTCAGGTTCCTCCTGGCTAACCCTCTTGAGTCTCATAGGCCTTTTCAATCAAAGCATGTATTCTTAGGGCCCTTCCAGTCCTAACCGCTTGCTTCTCTGAACAAAGTTGGGCCAACCAACCAAACATATGAGCATCTGTCCCGATCAGCAGGGCACTCCATCATACAGCCCAGTGGGGGGGACAGACTAAAACCAAGGTCTCCACCTGTTCGTCCACGCCAGTCACAGAAGTAGGGAATGACAACCAGATCCGGATATACCCCAAATATGGATAGGCCTTGTCACTCAGCCCCCATACATGTAGACCATCCAAGGGTTGTAGTGGCACCTCAGGTAGGTATGTTTGATACCAGTCCTGAAACATGATGGTTACCTGAGAGCCACTATCTAACACAGCTCGGGTGGGAATCCCATTTACTCACACTGGGGCCTCCATCGAGGGTCCGACCACATCAGACAATTCAGGAGGCACAGTGTCTGCAGTGGCTGAGGCGTTGGCCCGGGTCACAAAGCCCTTCCTGGGGGTGTCGAACGTGGACCCTGCGATGCCAAGTGATCAGTCTGTTGTTGACCTTCCTTAAATTCTCCGGCAGCTGGTACTCAGGCTGAAAGTGTCCATCCTCCCCACAATGGTAACAAAACTTGGGAGTCCCGGGGGTCTGTATTGGGAGGGGAGTACTTTGTCTGCTGGGGGCCCTCCAGGGGGAGAGGGGGTTCCCTGGGGCTAGAACATTGGTTTCTAAATGACTCAGGTTCCCCAGACCTAACGGGGGGTAGTGGACCACCTCAAATCCCTCACCAATTCTCATAAGTTTCTAACCTCGGCCCTCAACTCGCTCTCTACTTGGGGGTCAGAGGAGATGGCACACACCCCCACATCACCCTGAAATTCTGGGGACGCATCAGGCCTCCCTGAAAGGTGGGTCTCCTCGGGTGCACTAGACTCAGGGGTTCGGCTCGGGTTCACAGCTCCCACATAGGGTTCCCACCCCTCCTCATCAGTCTCTACTTCTCTAATCTCCCTCATCAATTGACAGTATTCAGGCGGGGCAGCCCGTTTATCATGTAACTTAAGTTTTAACAATATCACACTAGAAAATCTGCAGACTTCAAAACATGTTCCAACCTGACCTGGTTCAAGGCCGTGGCTGTGACCACCCCCCTTTCGACAGGCCTTCTGCAAGGCCCGCTCCACCCTAGTAAAGGCAGACAGTTTCTAATTTCTCCATTGCTTGGCAGACTTGAATTTCCATAATAAGTCTTCCCCAGTCTCTGTACTCCCAAATACTCCCTCCAAAGCAGAAAGATACTCTGCTGCGGTGGCTTCCGGGTTAGTGGCCTGCAAGAACCTAATCGCTTCTAAAGCGGGGCCCCGCAGACTCTCCATCAATTGCTTTCTTTTCTCCCCCTCAGAGCACTGCCACTCCTGAACTAAGGGGGTGGCATAGTCCATCCACGCCTCCAAGTCATCCTCCACTGAAGGCACTGGCACTGTGCCAGAAAAAAGTTTCAGCCTACGGTAAGAATCGAGCTGTGTAGGGGGAATCACTAGGGCGGTGGAGCCAAAACAGAACTCTTGGGGGGACAGGGAGAGGTACCTGGGGAAACCTGGGGGGTGGTGTCACTAGAGATGTCCAATGCTTGCAGCAACTCCTGGGTAGTCCTCCCTTCCACAGCCAGCAATTTAAGCAGTTTATCTTTGAAACTATTAGTCTGGGAAGACCCCCCAGGAGTGACTGATCCACTCCGAATGTGAACAAGCCGCCACCCCTGTGGGGCACCCTCCAGGTAAATCACTGGAGGTACCCTCTCAGGGTCGATGGCCACACTACACAAAAGTAGCACCTGCAGGGTATGATCGAGCAGGTCAGCCATATGTCCCTTCACCTCCACCTTGCCCAAACGTTTAACATGCTCTGCTGTATAAATAATGTCAGCTGTCTGTGTTCCCAGAGGCACATCTAATAGTAAACAATTCTCTGGGAATCCAGCTCTTCGGCTTCGCCCCACCCATCAGTTTGTGTACCATTGTCTTAATAGGGTCCAACTTAATTTTTGCCATAATATCCCCTTCGTTTCCCTGTCAGCTTTTCCATTTTTATGCACTTCACCCACTTGGCCACTAGGGGACGCTAATCCCAGCGGTGCCTCCAATTTGTAACCCCCAGGGGGCGCTATCCTAAGGCTACTACCCCTGCCTGCCCTAACTGTGGCAGGGTGAGGGGCCCAGATCCGTTGGTGGGTGCCTCCACCCAGAGGTCGTGGTTGAAACTGTCGTGGTTGACTCTGTCGCAGCCCTCTGGGTTGCTGCAACCCCCCCCTTCTTCCCACTAGTGGCCCACACAATTCAATTTCAGTGTCTCTACCACTTACACTTACCCCCGGCTCGAACCGGTCAGCTCACTCTGGGGACCCCCTGGAAAGTAAGATACAGTTACACCACATCCACTGTGCAGTATTTCACCATTAATACACAAACTAGCCAGTGTACTTTTGCAAACAAGCAATCTGATTTATTTAAAGGGACATAAAAGGACCGGGGGGGAAAAATCAGGTTAATTTGCTTACCTCTACAGTATACATTAATCTACCTATGGCTCTGTGCACAGGCCTAGTAAGTACTGTCTATGGGTACCCAAGCCCTAATGGCTAGTTCCTCGATGCAGCTGGTTGGGGCCCTGACACACGCGAGCAGTTAATCCCTGAGCAGGTCAGATGGTGCCAGAAAACTCAATTAGTGCTGTCAGCAATACAACAAACGATTTAGGCTTTGTTTGTAACCTTTAAACGGAGTTACCCTGATTCAGTACTCACAACTCCAGTAGAGGACCATGCTTTCACACTCGCAGGGCTGAGCCAGAGCTTCAAGGCCTCCTCATACACTTATATGGAAAAACACAGAGGGGTACTACACCAGGCAGCTGCTTTCAGGATCCGACTGAACTCACAGCCATGCAAGCATTTCACTGCAGCTTCACTGACAGACCGAGCGTGATTCAACAGATTCTCCACTCCTCTTCAGGTGTAGCCTGGTAGGTAGCTGTGCTTGTATACAGCCTCCTCTGACTGTAAGCCTGCAGATTTTGTCCAGGGAACTCTGGCGATGCAAACGGCCACCTCAGGCCTTTCACGCGCTTCCCGCGCGAACACTTAACGGCGCGGAAGCTCAGAGCTCCCTTTTCCTTCACAATCACAACGCATCTGCCCCTAACAGCGTGGGGCAATACTCGCAGCCCGGGTGCTACCCGATTCCATTGGCTGATTACAAATGCTTGTCACTTAAGTCTGGCCTTCAGTGGTGCGAAAAGGTGCCATGGCCCATAATGCTACTTCCAAGAATTACAAGCTAGGTCCCCATTGGTCAGCTGGCTCCAGCCAGAGTCATGATTCCTGGTTGGTCACCTCCACGCCAATCCCGATGCCCCTTAGCTACTATTGGACCCCTTTCACACAGTCCGGGTCCAATATGGAGGGGCACAACACAAAGTCCCAGCTGCAATAAAAAAACATTAGACAAACTGCAATTTCACCAATACTATACATGTTTTTAAGGGGACAACTATATCTGTTACATAGGCTCCCTCAGCGCTTCTAGCGGCCACAGAAATGGAGCGATCAGACAGCAGTCCAGAGTGGGACTCGAGCAGGGAAACCCCAGTCCCCCTATTTGTACCACTAGAACCTGCAAGCAGGCAGCTCTTATAGAGGCAGTACTGGAGGCTTTAAAAGCACTCACAACGCCCACAGTTAGCAGCCTTACGCTGAACACCAGTCAGGCATGGAGCGCTTAGGCAAGCTCCAGGAAAGGTTTCTAGGAACCCCCATTAGTAAGGGGGTTACATTTGTAAGGTGGTCAAGGAAAGTAACAGGATACATGTGACTCTTCAATTAGACTACTGCTGCCAATTCTGAAATCCTTGTCACAGCAGTGAAGACAAACTAGAAAAATTCAAAAGTACAGCAAATAAAATGTTTATAGTATCAGCTCTTCTTCCATTCCAGTACTGGAAAAAGGAAGTATCCATGGGTCCTGACCTGCTGTGGCCATCAGATGTTGCAATACATCATTTGTTGTGCACATGTCTGCTACTCACTTGCTGCAAGGGCCGCCTCTGGAAAAAAAAATAAATCACTCTTTCCCCAATTCCTCCAGTGTCCCTCATTTCCATATCAAGCGATTGAAAGGTAATGTACTACATGCAAACCCATATACATATAAACAGGTTTGCTTTAGAAACAGATATATTGACAACTATTCCTCACATAATACTCCTTCACACAGAACCACCACAAGCACAGCCAGAGCATAGGTCAATAACACCCCCCCCACCAAAAACCCACCCAGAGATCGGAAAAGTGCATGTAGGGGAGAGAGACAAGTATCTGATCAAACACCCCTAGAAGCAGGCCTCTTAGGAAGGAAAACTGAACACAGAGAGAGGGAGAGCAAAGTGAAGTCCTCTTTGGTTCTCACTCAGGGTTCCAACTTCTGTTGTTCTGGACTTCTTCACTTGACTCAACGACTGGGCGTCCCATACTCGTAACCGGCGACGCTGTACCAAGTCCGATGACCCGGTATTTAAGTGAAAATTTTAAGAGCAAGCAAACTGGCAAATGCAACATCAGGAGCCAATGATGCTACCCACACCAAGGTCTCACAGAATGGTCTGGAGTGGACTGCTGGACTTCTGGGAGGACTGATCACTGTTGTTACTGGCAACTGGGAAGCAAGTGTGGCTGGCGGGGCAGTGGCTTACAACTCCGCTAGGCTACAACTTAAGACCGAGTCTGGCTCTGGAGTCTGGCCTGAGGGGTTGCCTGTCCTGAGGCTGTAGGAACTCACTCGCAGCACTGTTCGCACTCCCTCACAGCAGCACTCACACAGGGGTCCTGTACTGGTCCAGTGGCAAACAGGGTGGGGGCAGGGGAACCAATCACGGCCATCGGTTGACTTGGTTCAGCAGCAAAATGCAAAACAAATAAAAATATAGTCTAAATTGGCCACAGCCTTAGTGGAGATGTGGGATGATGCTGGATCGACCGGAGAGTTGAGTAGCAAGAATCAATGAAGTCTGCCTGTCTAGGTCCAACTCCAAACACAACCTTACTGACACCATCAACAAAGCCAGTTGAAGCACAAAAGAGAGTAGTCAGGAGCAAATGGGAGCTGTGCGGTGACGGGCTATCTGTATACACCCCATCCTGGCTTCTCTGCTTGGAAATTCACGCCAGAGTCTAGCATTCTTTCAAATAAATTAATTTAATTTTATCTCCCCAATTGTTGTTGCAGCAGAGAGGAGGGCAGACCTGGAGGCGCCAGCACATGCAGGAGGACAAGCCAGATGTCAAGTCCAGAATCCAGGGAACAAAGATTTAAGGGCAGGGCTAATGGATCGTGGATGGAGTCCTTAAATTAACAGGAGATGAAAGACGGTTCCGACGGGGTTGTAAATTAGAGCCGTTATCAACCACTTTGCAGTCATGTTAGAGAACAACTACTTCACAACGCCGCTGGGACTGGGAGGCACTAACACTTACACACTCTCTGAGAGACAGGACAGCAGCTTGCAGATGTTTTAGTGATCTTTCTTCTGTTGTGTTTAGTGAGGGGGGACACGAGGCACTGCAGCAGATTCAAGAGGCAAGAAGAGCAGAGCACTGCTAAATGTCACTGTGTGACACGCAGGCAGTGAAATTAATAAATGAAAAGGGTGATCTATTTTTGGGCCGAAAAACTGGAGATGCGAACGCTCGCCCTCACCCCCCTTCCCAGTTCCTGTGCCTACAGAGCGAGCCAGCAAGGGTGGCCAGCAGGGGAGACTTGCATTTCTGGCCTTTTCTGACCCTTGAGGATTTGTCAAGTCTTCGCTGAGGACATTCGTGTGCCTGGGGTTTCCCCCTGCATGGGTGGTATTTGTCTGCCCCTACTAGGTCTGTAGGCATGCTGGGGGGCGCTCCTCAAGGTAAAGCGCTGTAGTGCTGTAGAATATCGTATCGAAGAGCAGGCCTCTGAATTTTGATGCTCGATGTATAACCGTCCAGCCACCAGGTGACTCCTAGGACAAGCTGGTCATCAAGGGACTGATTATTGTTGAGCGCTGCCGCTTGCTCCTTTGTCCCTGCTAGATCTTGAGGTGTGCTTGGGGGAAGAGAGAGAGAGAACGGATGCTCCTCGTGGTGAAGCAATGTAGCACAGGAGAAACCAGCATTGATGAGCAGGCCTCTGCATTTTGATGCTCGTCCGCTGCCCCCACCCCGCTTTCCGTGTGGCCACCTAGCTACCGAGACTCCTTCCATGAGCAGGTTCTGCTGCCCCCATTGAGTGCTGCTGCTCAGTACTCTCTCCGTGGCTCTGATTGTGCACGTTCTCCTATGCGCCCGTCGATGAGCAAAAGAACCACAAGCTCATCAATGAGGAGCAGTGTTGACGGCCCGTGTTGCACAAGGACCTGGGGTTCGTCGACAGACTAAGCTGCTATGGCAGAATAAAGTCTCAGACCATGGGTTGCTCCTCAGAGTGCAGGAAGAGAAAGGGGGGGGTAGCAGTCTGTACAGCATGCAAGGCTGAGACTGGAAACCCCACCATGTAGAGAGCCAGATGCAACCAGAGGAAATAAATCCTCACTCTCCTGAAAATCCTTTAGTAAAAAAATGTCCAGACTTACAATTTGATGTGACAGAGCCCCTGCCTCTTGCCAGGCAGGAAATAAACTGATGGCTACAGGAAATGGAGGGGAAGATGTAGTCTCCCTGTTGAGATCTTTATCCTTCCTGTCACGTGGTACCAGGAAGGACCTCCCAGTATTTATGAGCCCGGAGACCAGCTTTAGGAGAGAGAAAGCACTGTTTAGGTATCCTTTAATGTACCGATTATGCTTCCAGCCATACCACATTCTGAAACTGTCATTTTTGCTTGCTGCCATCTTGGAGCACCCAGCTGATGGATGCGCCCCCCCAAACTTGGCTGTGCCACTGCTCATACCAAGGAGTTGCCTGCCGAAGGAGCAAACAGAGCCATAATTAGAATTTGTTGGTACACTAGAAAAAGAACAGCTTTACCTTAACATACTCAGTTCATAACTTCTATGTACGAGCCTGGCAGCCTAACAGTGCCACTGCCCTGCCACTAAAGAAAAGCGTTTTGATGAAGCGAAGTAGGGAGCGGGGCCACAGGCGCCTAATATACATATAATAGGGTTGAGAAGGGAGGCTGTCTAAAGCTACATATAGCATCTCTGCTGGCAATTCTACATGTAGGAAAGGGGCTGTAAAAAGTATTATATAAAGTGTTATGTATGTATATGCAAATGTTATAACTGACACACTCGTCTATTGTAACTAATCTCATAATACATTGTTATGACTTCTCCTGATAAGTTAGGGTCATGCACTCTGCACTAGCTTTCTCTTGATCTTTCCTGCAATTGTCAACACGATATTCTGTAATATGGTCTTGCAACGACCTGCTTGCACCAATTCTTGACAATGTTCCTCGGGAGCAGTGCACCTTGTATTTTTTTTTATCAATGTCTGTACTGTACATTGTCCCTGTTCCTGGACGTGGAACCTTTGTAAAAAAGTGCTCCAGTGCTCAAAGGTTTATTTCCGAATGAATCAAACAAACAAAATATATTAGTCTCATACATGCAGAACTGCCAGCAAAGATCCTATATGTATCTGTGGACAATCCCCAAAAAAAAAAAAAAATCAGATGGGCCTGACGTAGAAAGCATATGGGTCAAAGTCATCATAAACAACAAGAGCGGTAAAAACAAAACAAAAAAAAAATTTATATATATTTTTTTTTTTTACTGGGCACCTGTTACAGGCTACCCAATTCAACAAATGAGATTAATAATGCCATAACCAAGGAGCTCCTTCATATAGCAGAGTTAGGAGATGCAGTCATATTTGGGTATTTCAATTTCCCAGCCTTGAACGGAGATCTCTTAACTAGTTCCAACATAACTGAAAACTTATTAACATAGAAACACAGAATTTGATGGGCAGATAAGGACCGCTTGGCCCACCTAGTCTGCCCATTTCCCTACCTAATGGATAAGCTGCAGATCCTAGTTAACCAACACCCTACTCCCCCCCACTAGAATTGCCTTATGTCTGTCCCATGCATTCTTGAATTCCCCCACTGTTTTTGACTCCACGGCCTCCTCAGGAAGGCCGTTTCATGCATCTACAATGCTCTCCGTGAAAAAAATACTTCCTCACATTACCGCTGACTCATCCCCCTTATATCTTTAAATTGTGCCCCCTTGTTCTTGTACATCTCTTTTCTGAAAAATGCTACCCTCTTGGACTTTGTTGATTCCCTACAGGTACTTGAAAATTTCCATCATGTCTCCCCTCTCCTTGAAGATATACATATTAAGCTCCTTTAGCCTCTCTTCATATGTCTTCTGGTGCAGACCCTGCACCATTTTAGTTGCCCTCCTCTGGACTGCCTCCATCCTGTCTATGTCCTTGTGGAGATGGGGTCTCCAGAACTGAATGCAGTACTCCAGATGGGGTCTCACCAACTGTCTGTACAGAGGGATAACAACGTCCTGTTTTCTACTGGTGATGCCTCTCCCTATGCATCCCAGTATCCCCCTAGCCCTCCTTACAGCCTTCTCATATTGCTTGACCACCTTTAGGTCATCTGATAAGACTACCCCCAGGTTCCTTTCCATTGTTATTGTTGTTAGTATCTCACCCCCCACTGTGTACTCTTCCCCAGGGTTTTTGTTTCCCAGGTGCATTACTTTGCACTTCTTTGCGTCGAATCTAAGCTGCCATACATTTGACCATCCCTCCAACCTTGCCAAGTCACTTCTCATCCTTTCCACCCCACCTTGTGTATCGACCCTGTTGCAGATCTTTGTGTCATCTGCAAAGATGCATACTTTTCCTTCCAGTCTCACTTATAAAGACATTAAAGAGAACCGTTCATTGATTCAATAGCTTTGGAAGGCATAACTCAGCTTGTAACAGTCCTAACGCGAGGAGCTAACATACTGGATTTAATACTAACCAACAATCGGAACCTAATATATGAAAATACAATAAGCTGTCCCTTGGGGGAAGTGACCATAAAGTTATTAAATGCAGAGTCAAACACACCAGTTATAAGTCGCACAAAAATGCCACCATCAAGAACTATACTACAGCTGACTTTACAAGTCTCAAACACTGACAAAATCTATTGGGACATTGTGCTGAATGGTACCATAACAGAGGCAAGTCGAGCCACCTTAAAACATACAATATTAACTGCAGAAAGTAAATTTGTACTTACAATAAGAAGCCATAACGACAAAGGAAGAATTTCGCTGTGGCTAACTAGATCAGTAAAGAAAAATTAAAGTGAAGTAAAGGGCATATTAAAAATTGCAAACGTATAACACTCCCGAAAATTATACCAATATGAAGCAGAATTGAAAAACCTAAAAAGGATAATCAAATCTGAAAAATATGGGTTGGACTTAAAGATTATCCATATAAAGGACATGAATAAAACCTTCTATGCCTATGTGAATACTAAACAAGCATTTGTCAATGCCGAATGTTGTGTTGCTGACATTGGCATCGGTAGTGCAAGAGTTTGAGAGATGCATAATAGGAATGGCAGTGAAGTATGTAAGTGACGTCAACCCCAAACGACCCTACAGAGACTGACAGGCACTGAGGTGTGCCTTTGGGTGTCGGCCATAACGTTCATGCCATTTTAGCTCACCCTGCCCTGCAGACTGTGACAAGTACTGTGTTGTGCCTTAGGGTCCTCGGGCCTTATGCTTTCCCTATTCACCCATAACACTCACGGCATTTCACCTCACCCTGTCCTGCAGACACCGACAAGTGCTGAGATGTGCCTTGTGGTGTTCAGCTTTACAGTCACCCCATTTCATAAGGACATACGCTGAAATGGGTGCAGCATAGGAGAATGGGGTGAACTCTGGGGCCGAAGAGTCCAAGGCACACGTTGATGCCTGTCAGTGGCTTGAGGGTTGGGGGGTGATATAGCGTGAGAATTACAGCTGGCAATCCAAAGGCACACCCCTAACACCTGTCAGTCTGTACAGGGTGGGACGTTATGGCTAGAAACCGCAACACCCAGGGTGTCTGTTGGTATCTGCAGTACAAATTTGCAACACGGCCTTTTTGTGACACCCCCCCCCCCTTCACGTCATGAAAGTGTTTGGGACCTCTGCTCATGAATAGTGGCATTGTGATTTTGTTAATCTGTCTCGAACGTTTATTTCTCACAGCGACCACACCATTCTGTACCAGATATGGGAACACACAGTTCAGGCAGGATGTGAAAAATGACAGCTGTACCATTTATAGGTAGATATGAAGAGATGGCAGTGTTGAAAATCTCGAGTGAAAATATTAAAAATGCTCGAATTTACGAGCATATGTGGAAACTACACAATGCACAGCTGTAACAGTCATTTAGTGGAGTGGAATTATTTCACCACATTTTCAACATAAGCATTTTGGGACCTCTGCTCATGAACACTGTCACTATGATTTTCTTCATCTGTCCCAAACGTTGATTTCCCACAGTGACCATGCCAAAGTGCTCCAGTTGTGCGCACACACATTTTGGGCAAGATGTGAAAAATGACAGCTGTACTGTTCACAAGGACGTGTGCAAAAATTGGCAATGCTGAAAATCTAGAGTGAAAATATTACAGATTTGCGAAGTTACGATTGTGCATAGAAACTGCGTAACGCATGCACATAAGTCATTTTTTTGAATTTTTTCACCAAATTTGCAACATAGGCTTTTTGGGAGGCCACCTCATGAACAGTGACACTTATTTCATTACTCAGTCCCAAAAGGTGATTCTGCGTAGTGACCACAAAATCACCTTTCGGGACCGAATAACACCATGACAGTGACTGAATTCATGAGGAGGGGTCCCAAAAACCCCCATGTTGAAAATCTGCGGCAAAAGTTAAAAAAAAAAAAAGGCAGAGATATCCAAAGTTGAAAAAAACCATTTATGCCATCATACAGCTTACGGCATTTCTTCAGTTCACGGTCGGCTTTGAAGAGTGCAGGCGTGTTCCAGTTCACTGAAGATCATCGCGCCGGCTCGGAGGTAAGTATGGGGTGGTGGGGGGTGAAGTGGTGGGTGCTCAGATGGTGGCTGCAGGTTGGGGAGGGACACTGAACTCAACGAGGGACAGTTTGATTTTACAGGTTAAAAAACAGACAGACACACACACACACACACACACACACACACACACACACACACACACACACACACGCAGGAAGGTTTTCTATTTTTATAGGTACTTTTGCATGCTGGGGTGAGCTCCCAGCATACCACCTGTGTGTCTGATGAGAGGGGGGTCTGTAGCAGATGGGGATTGGGCACTCCCATCGGCACACAAGAAGGGGGGTACATTATGCTGATGGGGATTGGGCACCCCCCCGTCTGCAAATTAACTTAGGAGGGCATGTCGACAGGGGGGTTGGGCACCCCCGTTGGCTTTCAGAGGCACTGCGAGAGATGGCGGCTGTCCCTTGACTTCCGTGGGGACTGTGAGAAGCTGCCGCCATGTTGCTCGACAGGGGACACCAGACGAGGCAAGCAATAATTGGCTGCTGCAATCAGGGATCGCCCCATGGCACTCCCTGATTGCAGCGGATAATGTATTTCAAGTTGGTGGCACGCTTCTCAACTGCTGTCATAGACAGCATGCTATGCCATTGGTGTCACAGAGCACGGCCACAAAAATCAGTGGTACCACTGGCTGCCGTAGGAGCGCACCTCCAAAACCTGCTTCTCCGCTCCAAGCAACCACAATATGTTGTCTGCGCTGTACACGCAAGACAACATAAAAAAGGACGTCATATGAACTAGGCCCAATCATCCATACTTTCCCCACTTTCCAAGGCCCTAGAAAAAAATCATATCTGTCCAGCTCACTAACCACCTCAAATACAACCGTGTCTGCCATGAACAACATGGCTTTTGCAAAAGTCGCAGCACCACCTCAGCCCTGTTAGAATTTACCACTGTCATTCACACATCCCTTGACAGTAGGCATTTGGCTGGGTCAGTGTTTGTAGACCTGTCAAAAGCTTTTGACACTGTACATCACTCCCTCTTACTATCTGCCCTCTCCAGAGATGCCGTTGGCTGGTTCTCCGATTATTTGATTTTCCGTTGTGGCTAACTGGACTGATTACTAGAATTCTGTGACAATTTGCATCAATATATTTTGCAATATTTGGTGGTGGTTCTGTGATTTAAAATAGCAAAGGGTGCAGTTTGTAGTTGGATGCCAGACATAGCCCGAGGTGGGGGAAATTGTCTTCACAAGTCAGAGAGGTCTGCATCACAGCCAATTGTTCTAGCTTGACCATTTCAGCACTGATCAATTACTATAAACCACTGGTGTGATCCTGTTTCAGACAGAAGTCCATCTTCTTCCAAGTTGTGTACTGGGTGTGCTTTGGAACAACTGAGAAGCTGCATGGGATATACTATATTGGACTAGATATCTGTAACTAATCTCTCTCTCTCCCTCTCTCGCTTATATCTGAGAGAAGTTTTCCTTACTTTCACATCGGTATTGCTTTGGGTTTAATTATTTTAGTTTTTAATTCAGGAAGGGGGGTTTTCAAAATTGCTCATCTTGTCAGCATCTTCAGAAGGGCTAAAATAACTGCATATTTGATTTTCCTTTGTGGCTAACAAACCACCAGGCTGTTTTGGGGCTGGAGAGGTTTACCTGTGTCTGACTTGGATGTCTGGATTTTTCTCTGTTTGATTAGCAGGGTATTTTCTCTCTCAAATTGTTGTGTAGGGAATCTTGCTAACAGGAAGGCTCTCATCGCAGCGGTGGGTGAGAGCTTTTAGCTGATTGTTTTGTGAGGGCACAGTTTAGGCCCAACCCCTTCCCACCCACCCCTGGAAATAGTTCCTTTATACCCGAGGTTCTGACATTTCCTCAAGAGTGCAAGGTGCACATCACTGTCATATCCTCTCTAGCACACTGCACTGACAATATAAGCATACACATTGTACAAGATATATATTTCTATACAAACAAACCAATCACACATGCGTGCACACGCGCACACACGTACAAAAAAACAAACAAAAAAAAAGTACATAAACATGTGGGGAGTAGTGCAATGTAATGGCTGTGGGGCAGCAGTCTTCCGGGAGTCTTTCTAGAGGCTGAGATGCTGCCCTATTTGCAGACAACTCTCTGCCCTGAGGGAGGACGTTGCCCGTCTTCAGGCCGCACTGGACAGTAGTAAGGAAACCTTCCCCCAGGCCACACTGGACAGTAGGAAGGGAACCTCCCCCATCCAGGAAGCAGTAGCGCCACCACCACTACCTCAGAGGTTGTGAAGAAAGCACAGCAGTTGGACCACAGTGGACTCAGGGAAGGTGGAACAGAGGCACACCCAGTGAATTGTTCCACTCCACAATCCATACACCATTCTGGGGGAGCATAGCTCCCCTATAGATGCACCCGCAGAGAAGACTGATGACAACTGTCACAAGGGAGGCCCACAGGAAGGAGGCAGAGGACACCACAGGGAAAGGAAGCAGCTCCTGGTGGGGGACTCAATTATTAGGGGATAGAACTGGGGGGAGCTGGGAAAACTGAAGTAAGGTGCCTGCCTGGTGCCATGGCTTGGAGGGACAGGAAGCGCATCCTCAGGATCATGAGAACAGCTGCAAGAGAGTCTGAGCTGGACAAATTGTCCACCTAGGGACAAATTACTTGGCTCATCATGAGATTAGAGCAGTGCAGGAGGACACTGCAGAGTTGGGGAGGGGCCTAAGACAAGTAGCACACACAGCATCCTTCTCAGAGGTGCTGCCTGTCAATGGCATGGGGGAGGCGATGGTAATTAGCACCATGCAGTTTAATGAATGGTTAAAAAAATGGTGTGGAGCACAGGGGTTTGGCTTCATTGGGGACTGGGGTTCCACCTAGAGGGACACCAGCCTATACTGGCAGGATGGTCTGCATCTGTCCAGGAAGGGAACAAGTTTTTGAGCAATCGGTTTAAATGCTTCATTGGCAAGCTTTTAAACTAGTCAAGGGCGCACTGATAAGCAGCAGGAAAATCCCAGCCTCTCCTACAAAACAGGGTACTAAATGAGAAAAGACCGAGGTAGAAAGGTCAGTGGGAGATGCTGCAACAGAAGGTAAAGTCATCAAAAATGGAGAGCAATGAGTACCAATGCCCTAGTCTGGGTAACAAGCTTCCTGAATTAGTGGCCTTGATGGAGAAGGAACATCTGGATATCGTGGCAGTCACAGAAACATGGTACACAAAACCATGACTGGGGACGTAAACATACCAGGATACACTATCACAGGAGGGACAGGGAGGGTAAAAGAGGAGGAGGAGGAGGAGTAGCTCTTTACATAAGGGAAGGAATAAAAGCAACAGAACAAAAGGGTAAACAGGGAGGAGAAGAAGCACTGTGGGTAAATTTGGTGACAGGCAATGGCACCACAATCTGCACAGGGGTTGTATACAGACCCCCTTCTCAGGGGAGGAAATGGACAAGGAAATGATAGAGAGTATACTTAGAATGGCAGAAAAAGGGGAAGATATTGCTGATGGGTGATCTGAATATGCCAGATGTTAACTGGAGTGCAGTTGCAGCAGTCACTTCGAAGAATGGAGTTATTCTAGATGCCCTACAGAGGCATGCCTTATGACAACTAGTACTGGAGCCCACTCGAGAGGAGCAATATTAGACCTGATTCTCTCAAATGGAGATGGGAGAGGATCACAGATGTAGAAGTGGGTAGCCATCTGGGAACTAGCGACCATCGAACAGTATGGTTCACATTAAACACAGCAATAGAGTCAAGCCATACAAAGGCAAAAGTACTGGACTTTAGGAAGGCTGACTTTACCAAAATGGGTGAGTGTCCAAGGAATGCACTAGCAATGGGCAGGAAGGAGGGGTGGAAGAACAATGGGGAATAATAAAAACTGCCATCACAGAGGTAACAAGCCTTTGTGTGAAGCAAATAAAATAAAACGACGCAAGAAACCACTATGGTTCTCAAAGGAAGTGGCAGTGAAGGTTCAAAAGAAAAAGAAAGCATTCAGGAAGTACAAGGAATCGCAGAAGGAGCAGGACAGAGAACTGTATCAGTTAAAGCAAAAGGAGGCTGGGAAGGCAGTCAGAACAGCAAAGGCCCAAACCGAGGAAAAGAAAGCCAACTCAGTTAAGAAGGGGGATAAAACCTTTTAAAGGTACATCAGGGAGCAAAGGAAGACCAAGGGAGGGATAGTGAGGCTTAATAAAGGGGAAGGAGGGTGGGCAGACGGAGACTGTGAAAAGGCAGATACTAAATAAATATTTTTGCTCAGCATTTACAAATGAAGAGGGGGAGGTACATAAAACAAACAGTAGAAACACTCTGGATACAGAAGTTGATACCAGCCCATTTACAGAAGAAAGGGTTCTGAAAGAACTCTTAAAACTGAAGGTGGACAAAGCAATGGGACCTGATGGGATTCATCCCAGAATTCTAAAAGAACTAAGGGTAGAACTAGTGACACCTCTGACTACCCTTTTTAACAAATCATGGGAGGATGGGGTGGTACCAGAGGACTGGAGGAGGGCAGATGTGATTCCCTTCACAAAAGTGGGAGCAAGGCAGAAGCAGGAAACTACAGACCTGTTAGTTTAACCTCAGTGATAGGGAAATGATGGAATCACCTCTGAAGGAAAGAACTGTCGAGTATCTAGAGGCCAGAGGGCACAGGACCCTAGGCAGCATGGATTCACAGCGGGAAGGTCATGCCAGACGAATCCGATAGATTTCTTTGACTGGGTGACCAAAGTAGTAGATCAGGGAAGGGCTGTGGACATGGCCTACCTAGACTTTAGCAAGGCATTTGACAGTCCCACACAAAAGATTAATATGCAAGTTAGCCAGCCTGGGAGTGGGTCCCAAGATGACAGCCTGGTAAAGAATTGGCTGGAGAATAGGACACAGAGAGTAATAGTAAATGGAGTCCACTCAGAAGAAAGGAGGGTTACTAGTGGGGCACATGAGGTTCAGTATTAGGACCGGTCCTCTTCAATGTCTTTATAAGCTACATTGCAGAGGGACTGGAAGGAAAAGTATGTCCCTTTGCAGATGACACAAAGATTTGCAACAGAGTTGATGCACAAGGTGGGGTGGAAAGGATGAGAAGGGACTTGCAAGGTTAGAGGAATGGTCAAATGATGGCAGCTTAGATTCAATGCTAAGAAGTGCAAGGTAATGCACCTGGGAAACAAAACCCAGGGAAGAGTACACAATGGGGGTGAGATACTAACAACAACAAAATTGGAAAGGACCTGGAGGTAGTCATATCAGATGACCAAAGGTGGGCAAGCAAAATGAGAGGGCAGCAAGGAGGGCTGGGGGGATACTGGGATGCATAGGGAGAGGCATCACCAGTAGAAAACAGGAAGTTATTATCCCTCTGTACAGGACAGCTGGTGAGACCCCATCTGGAGTACTGTGTGCAGTTCTGGAGACCCAATCTCCGCAGAGACAGACAGGATGGAAGCTGTCCAGAGGAGGGCAACTAAAATGGTGCAGGATCTGCACCGGAAGACATATGAAGAGAGACGAAAGGAGCTTAATATGTATAGCCTTGAGGAAAGGAGGGAGAGGGGGGACATGATAGAAATGTTCAAGTACCTCAAGGGAATCCACAAAGTCCAAGAGGGTAGCATCTTTCAAAAAAAAAAAAAAAAGAAAGGTGTGCAAGAACAAGAGGGCATAATTTGAAGATGGGGGGGGCGGCTCAGAGGTAATTTAAGGAAGTATTTTTTCACAGAGAGGGTTGTGGATGCATGGAATGGCCTTCCGGAGGAGGCTGTGGAGTCAAAATCAGTGGAGGAATTCAAGCATGCATGGGACAGTCATAAGGCCATTCTAGGGGGTGGGGGGTAGGAAGAAGTAGGCTGCTGGTTAACTAGGATTTGCAGCTTATCCAGTAGGTAGGGAAATGGGCAGACTGGGTGGGCCAAGCGGTCCTTATCTGCCGTCAAATTCTATGTTTCTATATCTGGAAGCTTTCAGCAGGTTAGGATAAATAACACTGTCAACCAGCCTCCCGGTCACCTCTGGGGTTCCCCAAGGATCCATCCTGGGCTCCCTTACCTTCAGTATATTTCTCAACTCCTTCCCCAAGGAATGCTCTGGAAAACTGAACTTATATGCGGATGCAGTTCTCTTTTCTACCCACTCTGACCCAATCATTTTACAACAGACCCTCCAACAATCCTTCAACGAGGCAGAGTCCTGGTTCACAGAGCATTGACTGGTCTTAAACTATAAAAAAAAAAAAAAAAAAAAAAAACTATGTTGTTTGCACACTCCCAGAAGAAACACAGTGGCCTCCTGCTGCACATCCTTAATTCCCAGCAGGTACCCCTGGAGTAGGTAAACTCCTTTAAATACCTTGGGGTCATCTTAGACTCTGCTCTTAACTATCATTAACACTTTCACCTCCTTAGCTCCACTGTTAACACCCGCACTGGCCTACTCCACTGCTATAAAGCACCGTCTCCCACCTGAAGCTCTGCAGCTTGCTGTCTCGTCATCTATCCTGTCCCTTATTGACTATGGGTATTGGTCTATGGGGCAGCTGACAACACCGCCCTCGGTAGAATCAGGGTATCCCTAAATAAAGCATGTCACCTTGCTACTGGATGTGATCGTCTGACCCATACCTGCTCTCTCTACAGTCTTATTAACTGGATCAATTTTGATGGAAGGCTTAAATATTAGGCCTGCTTTTTCGCAAAAAATAAATAAATCACTAATGAACTTGGGGGAGAGGGCCAGCCTCCCCTACTGCATTCCGCACCTGCACTAAAATGTACCCGTAGCTCCGATAAATCACTCTTTCAGGTTCCCCACTTCAAGACAGCCTAGGGCCAAATAAATTTTCATTACAGGGCTCCTCTCTGGATGAATGCACTTCCCAACACCATCATTCTAAAACTAAAACTGGCCGCTTCAAACCCATTCTCAGGAAACATACCCGCACTGAAGGGGCCCGTGACTGCATCTAGCCTAACCCCCAAGTCTCTCGGCTAGGACCTACCACAAGCACCCCCCCCACCTCACTCCTATCTCCACCCCTATCCACAGCCTACTCAGTAACAGGCTCTGATATATCCCCACTCCTATCTACAGCCCTCTCAGTAACAAGTCTGATACCTCGACAAAAGCCTAGTGTCCTTTAGGACACCTGTCCTGCTTATCCCACTGTCCCTCTTGCCTAATTCTCCCCGCTGCCTCTCCTGGACTAGAGTCCTCTCGAGTAAACACTCTAGGAACCACATTACCGATTGTGAATAGTCTTACTTGATCTGCTGACTGCAATGATGTTCATTTTTTGACTATGTAACCTGCTGATTGCAAGTATGTTCATTTTATGACTAACCTGTTCGTATGTGCTTCTGTTCACCTGCCTGATGCTTGTATATTGTTCAACTGACGTGGAGCCTTTGTAAAGGAATCTCTGACTCAAAGATTTGCAATTCCGATATGAAAAATAAATAAATCATTGATGACAGCACAACTACGGATGAAAACAATTGCCCACACATTTAATAACTACTTTTGTTCAGTCTACTCTCATAAGTCTAACTCTGCATATAAATTTTCAGGATGTAACAGACATCATTCCCTTTACTATGTTTGAGACCATGACTGCATTAAAAAAAACTGAGGGTTCAATCACCACCAGGGCCAAATAATAGAAGTCCTAAACTTCTGGTAGAGACAGCAAAAAGCCTACTCCGACCAATAACAATTACCTTCAATAAATCCTTTACATCAAGTCAGGTTCCAAGTGACTGGAGAACATCAACTGTAGTGCCAATTTTTAAGAAACGCAAAAAGGCTAGAGTGAAAAGTTACCGCCCTATCAGCCCTCTGCAAAACAATGGAGCAGCTGGTCAAACAAAGGACTGAATAACAACTAGCCCTGCTAAATTACTCTGATATCAACATGGATTCACCGGATTTCACTCCCGTACCACCACCACCAACCTCATTACATTCTATAACAGCATTGGTGCTAGTTTAGATAAGAACATACCTGTGGATGTAATCTTGTTGGACTTCGAAAAAGCCTTTGGTAAAGTCCCCCATATTGAACCATTAGAAAAACTACGTTGTATAGGGCCAAGTTAATCAATAACTAGATGGATTAATAACTGGATATCAGGGAGAACTCAGCGAGTGAGGGTAGGCGGTCATCTCTCCACCCTGGGGGAAAGCGGGTAGTGGAGTACTCCAAGGGATCAGTCCTTGGACCCATCTTGTTCAACCTTTTTATAAGTGATATTAACCAAACTACAAACACAATAGCAAAATTTGCAGATGAAAAAAAAATTGGGGGAGAAGTTGACACTATTGCAAAACAAACATCACTTATAAAAGATCTGGAGAAAATGGAAGGATAGAGAAAGGGAAACAAAATGTCCCTGGAACCTCAACAAATGTGTAGTGCTACACATGGGGGAAAAAACAACCGCCAAATGAAGTCAGATACAAAACGATACATTAAAAATCATGTCAAAAAGAGAGACCATGGGATAATTATAAATGAATCCTTCTCCCCAGCTGGCCACTGTAAAAAGACACACAGCTGGCCAATATGCTGCTGAACTGTATCAAACGTTCCTTTGTTAACAGAAATGAGCATTGTATCATTCCCTTATTTAGAACATATATCAGACCCCACTTAGACTTCTGCTCTCCATTTTGGAATCCCCATTTAAAAAGGGACATAAATCTAACTGAATTAGTATAACATAGCATCACAAAACTTATCACAAAACTAAGACACTCATCATACAATGAAAGACTAGTAAAAACTGGATTAGCCACCCTCGAGGAGAGACGAAGCAGGGGCAAAATGTTACAACTATATAGGATCCTTCAGAACCCAATTCTAACAACCCAATGTGCAGTGCGAATCTAAGAAGCCGTAATCAGCAGGTAGCAATCCCAAAAAGTAACACATATAAGAGGGATAGTTATTCACAAATCAGGGCCGTTAAGCAATGGAACATTCTTCCACATTACGCATCAGAAGTAGGAAACTAACGCGTTTAAGGACAGGATAGATAGATATCTGAAATGGGCTACAGGACAAAACTTGATTCACCCACAAAGTTGTGGGAGACGCTCTTGATGGGCCTCGGCCTTCTTGTGTCTTGTACACATAGTAATCCTGTTAATATGTACACTGAGTGCCTTTAGTGCCGCTCCCTACTTCGCGTAATCTAAAAGCTTATTTCTGCAGTGATGCTACAGTGTTATTTGACCATTCAACTTGTATACTGAAGTTATGAGCCAAACATATAAAGGTAAATCATTTTTTTCTAGTGCATGAAAAATGTAAAATTATGGCTAAATTAGCTCCTCAGGCAGATAACTCCTTGGTATGAACTGCCTGCACACAATTTTAGATCGATACAGCGGCTCTTTAAAGGGAAACGTCCATGTAGAAGGGGCCCACCTCAGTTTGAAGTAGGACCAGATTAGAAACTGCAGACAAGGTTGCATTTTTTTTTTTATCTCTGCCCATGTTTTATTTATCTTGTTGATCCTGACTCCCTCCGTGCCGGCATTTCAAACACTAGCACCACACGCACAAACAACCACCCGCGGCCATCCTGAAAAATGACGTGTCTTGCAGGGAGCAGTCGCGGGTCTGTCCATTAATGATATGTATCTCTGTAGCTTCTAAAAGCTCTGGCTTGGAGCGTACATGTCTCTGTTCTATACCGAGACCAGATATAGACTGGTAGTGGACTGTCAGTCTATATCTGGTCTCGGTATAGCACCGAGACATGTGTGCTCCAAACCGGAGCTTTCAGAAGCTACAGGGATAAGAAATATGGAATTTACACCATTAGCTCTCTTATTTGGGATGGAAAAAAACTCTGAGGGAGATTGGGAGCCATTTCCTAGATGGGTGCAGGTAGTATTAGTGACAGCTTGTCAAATTATACGCCACTATTATGGAAAAATGTATTACTGGCAACCCTGGCTGCAGACAGGCTCACCTATGCTTTGAAGGGCCGTGAAGAGCGTTTTCTGGTAGAGTGGGATGGCCTACTAAATTCACTATCTCCTACAGAGTTTCAAATTTTAAGAGAGCGGTCTTATAGAGTTAAAATGCTTGCACTGAGAAATGCTATCACTTGGTCTGGGTATGAATACTCACTTGCTCACTGGTTAAGAAAGACTTGGAGGTTACCAACATACTAAAATGCCAGCAGAATAGGCCTATTAGTCTTTCATGTCTGCCCGTTTGGTCAGCCCCCACCCTGGGAACTGACCTTGCTGCCCCTCGCCCTCTCAGGCTTTTCCCTTCCCAGCCCCGGATATTCTCACTGCACTGGCCTTTGCTTCCAGAACCCTTCCCCAGTACCTGTCCTACCCCCTCTTAAACTTCTCCACCAGCTCCCTGGGCAGTGCATTCCATGGCTCCACCACCCTCAGTAAAGTAGCACCTCCTCCTTTCTCCCCTGAATCTCCCCCGTCCAGCTTCCACCCATGCCCTCTAGTTGCCCCATTTCCTTCGAAGCACCCCGGTTCGCCTCCCCTATTCACCCCCCTCATGTAGCTGAAGACGTCTATCATGTCCCCCTGGTCTCTTCTCTCTCTTCTTATGTGTACATATTTAGCTCCTCGGGCCTCTCCCCATAGGTCCTGTTCCCCAAGCCCCAGATCATTTTGGTCGATTCCTCCGGACCCTCTCCAGTAGTTCAATGTACCTCTTTAAGTGTGGCCTCCAGAACTGCACGCAGTACTCGAGGTGCAGCCTCACCAAGCAGTTGTACAGAGGTAGTATCACTTTCCTCCTTCTGGAGGTGATCCCCCTAGTGATGCATCCCAGTATCCTGTTGGCCTTAGCCGCTGCCCTCCTACAAGTCTCAAAGTTGTTCATCTTGACATCCACCACCACCCCCCAGATCCCTCTCAGCCATCGAGACTTGTACCATTCTCCCCCCTCCCAAGGGTGTACACTTGGCCCAGGTGTCTGGCTCCCAGGCGCAGTACCTTTCAATTCCCTGCATTGAACCTCAGTTTCCACTTTCTAGGCCACCCTTCCAGAGCCTCCAGGTCCCCCTGAAGGGCCACCTCCCTCCCTCCCCATCCACCACTGCCCCCAGCTTTGAGTCATCCGCAAAGAGGCTCATCTCACTCCTGATACCCTTCCTTATATCAGAGATGTAGACGTTGAACAGAAGGGGCCCAAAGACCGATCCCTGAGGGACCCCACTAATGACCTTCCTTGGGGATGAGACCATCCCAACAACCACGACCCTCTGGGTCCAGTCCTGAAGCCAATTACCTATCCATCTGATCATCTCGACTCCCACCTCCATTTCCCCCAGCTTATCCAACAAGCCCCAGTGGGGAACAGAGTCAAACGCCTTGCTGAAGTCAAGAAAGAGGACGTCCACTGGCCTACCCAGGTCCAAGGCACTCATCACCCAATCATAGAACTCCACAAGGTTTGTCTGACATGATTTTCCCGGGACAAAGCCATGCTGTCTATCGTCCTGGCACCCCAACTTGCCAGGTCCCCCCAGCCTCTTCTTTACGATGCCCTCCATCACCTTGCCCACCACCGAGGTCAGGCTGACTGGTCTGTAGTTCCCTGCCACCTCCCTTGATCCACCCTTGTGGATAGGCACCATATGCTCCACCTTCCAGTCCTGGAGCACCCACCCTGTCGTCAGGGAGATGCTGAAAAGCTCCACCAGGGGTTTCGCCAGGTTCTGGAAGGTTATCTCCGCATACCTCAAGACTTAAGACCACATGCACCATTTAAATCTATATACTTTTTTTTTTTTTTTATATATATATATAAACACAGCAGAATGAATTGTCATTCCCTTTTTTCTTACTTTCTATGTTCTTCCCACATAACTCATTCTTAATCTATACTTTGTCAGACTTGCTTATTATTTGCATTTTTCCCAGCAGTAAAATTGGTGAAGACAAAGTACAGATGGAGTATATTTAAGCAATAACGCATGACCAGGGGTTAGATTAACAGTCTGTTAATCATCCCCTAGGGGCACAATGTGGAACGAAGCAAAGCCGAGTACCATACTGCCCCTAGGGGGGTGACTGACAATCTAACTCCTGGGAGTGCCTTATTGCAACAGTATTATAAAAAATTATTCTAAAATAAAAGTGTTAGAAATATTCTTTTTGAATATTTTCTTCATTTAGAGGGATATTTTTAATAAAGTAGTTATTCCACCAACAGTTTAAGAATGCTGGTTCAAAAATCAGAATGCATCATTCCAGTCATTCAGCAGTGCTAGAGGATGGAATACTGATAAAGAATTCATGTGCCATGGTGATCAGGCTGTACATGGCAGTATAACATGGATTAATGTAAGGCTGTTGGAATCCTAACAGCCAATTAGATTGCAGCATTTCTAAGACCCCTTTTATAATGCTTAATAGTTCTATGCTATGGGTTTCAAATATGGAAATTTACTTAAATACATGTTAATGGTTTGCTTTGATATTGTAAATGAGAGTCCTTATACTGTGTATATCTATTGTCTTGAAAATAAATAAAAATATAATACAAAAAAAAAAAGCTACAGGGATACATACCATTAATGAGCAGACCTGTGGCTGCTCCCGGCATGACACGTCATTTTCGGGACAGCCGCAGGTGGTTGTGGGTGTGCGGTGCTAGTGTTTGAAATGCTGACACGGACGGAGGCAGAATCAACCAGATAAATAAATAAATAGAACAAACATGGGCAGAGGTTTAAAAAAAAAAAAAAGCAACATTTTCTACAAGTTCTAATCTGGCCCTGCCTCAAACTGAGGTGGGGACCGTTTTTACATGGACGTTTCCCTTTAAAGAGAAAGGAATTTCATAAACAATTGGACCCCTTTCTTTCCTTTGCTACATTTAAGAACTAGTGGAAGATTTACATAAATTAGAACAGTGTTTGTCAAACATCAAAAAAGGAGGCCTCTAAGTGCGACCACCAGAACACAGAGGTGGCCTCACTGTATTCCCTCCCCCCAAAAAATATAAAAAAAATTACTGATAAGACATGTTTTACACAGCATAGAGTAAATTTAATTGTTACCATTTCTTGTGAAATTTGTCTTGCTTTTAAATGTAAAAAAAAAAAAAAGCTTCCTCCGCATGTTTTACTAATATCTGAAAGATTTTTCTTTAAGTACACAACTGTGCTGGTGGCTGCATTTTTGTAAGCCTTGCTGCCACCTTTACAAGGTACAGAGCTCACAAAAAAATGGAGACAGGGATATTTTCTCCACCTCCTTTTCAATGTAGCAGGAGGAATTGTGCATAATACTACTTAGGCGTGGACTCAGAAGCCATTGAATAAATCAATTTATCTTCACAGTCACTGAATAAAATAAAATGTTTCCATACAGTATCTATGTCACAATCACTCCAGAACTCATTTAGAATGTTTGGCCTCAGTAGCAGTACTACCCATATTCAAATGCAAATAACTGTAAAACAAAAAAAGATAGCATGGTACTGCGAGCATGAAAGTTGTTCAGCACAAAATTATCTACAAAATGAGTGGTGTTTCATTTACAGATACCTTATAGATTTTTTTTTTTATAATTAGCAAGAAAGAAATGCAATGTTTTGTTCACTTTTTTGACAAAACGTATGCAAAAACAAGGTAAGTAATCAAAAGCAAATGTCCCTGCACTGACAAAGCATCCCTATAGCATAAATGAAATATACAATGGTGAGCTGTCAGATAAATGATTTATCTACACAAGTGCTGTTTGACCTCGGACACCTCACTCGTGGCATACGCCACTTGTGAGGTTCCCGAGGTCAAACAGCACTTGTGTAGATAAATCATTTACCAGACAGCTCTCCACGGTATATCCCATATATATCTGGGATAGTATCGGAGACCATGAACTATGGGAGTTGATTTGCAAATTTATGCATACGAATTGGGAGGTGGAGGGATTAAATACTGTAAAACGTATTATGCATTCTTGTACTCTTATTAACTTTAATATGTTCAGGCCACTTTGCCAATCAGTGCCATGGCACTGGGCAAGGTTCCTACTGACCACCACAAAGGAAGCAGAAAACACACCTCAAGATCCGGTTTCCAAGCCCCATATTCACTGCACATTGAAAACATAGTGGGAATTGTACATTAAAAAGGTGAATAAAACCCAAAATATTTTCATGTGGAAATGTGCCAACTAAACAAATTAGGCCACTTGATGCTGCTTGCCCATCACCATCAGCCCACATTATGAAGGCATTCCAGCAACATTTTAGGAAGGCAGTGTAGCTTAGTGGTTAGAACGCAAGACTTGGAACCAGAAAATCCAGATTCAAATCCCAGAGACGCTGGGTTGAGCCAGCATGACCTTGAGCAAGTCACCGATTAGCCTTTTTGCCTCCCAGTGCACCAGTCTTACCAAACCAAAATATTAAAGGCAGGACCCTACTAAAAATAAGATGCTGCATCTTTACTCAGCTAACCAGGGTAAATACTACAAAAAATAAAAATGCTGAAAATCCTGCAGGGCAATTTGGATGTATATTAATAAGCTGGCAAATGTGTGTTCAAGAGCAAAAAGTTCAGCATCCAGTAGTTTCAATAAGAAAAAAAAATTACTCACCATAGTAATGTTGTTTCTTCCAATGGAGTCTTGCTGTATTCTGACTATATGCAGTTAGCCCCAGCACTTGAACTGCTCCAGAGAGTAAAGTGTTAACTCTCTCCAGAGGCATAGAACGTTGAGCTTGATCTTGGTTTTCAAACCTGTCTGTGGTACTCTGAAGTGTAACCATCAGATTCTTACGAGCACTAAACTAATAAGGTAGACACTGTTTCAAAATTTTTGTGCCAAGTGGCAAAAACAAGGATTTTTGGGTAGAAGACTTAAGTCAAGAACTCCTAAAAGAACACAGCAGGTAGTGAATTACCCAAAAAACTAACAACAACTAGAAGAAACCCCCTAAAGAGATGGAGGCATGTCCAGTACACCTCTGGGGTGCAGCACTGTGCCTGCCCCACCACATCCCAAAACTACTAGGTTCCAGGAGGGGAGGTCACAATACAGCAAGACTTCATTAGAAAAAACAACATTACTATTGTGAGTAATTTTTTCATCGAACAGCATGAAGTCTTGCTGTATTCTGACTATATGCAGACTACCAAGCAGTTCCCCCTTGGAGAAGGGAGTCGCAGAACCTATTTTGGGAACAAGCTCTGCAGCACAGCTGTATCGAACCTAGCATCACTTCATGACTGAATGTCCAGAGAGTAATGCTTGGTAAATGTACGAACAGATTTCCAGGTGGCTGCTTTACAGATGTCCACCAAAGGTATATATCTAGCTGCTGCGACCGAAGCACCTGTACCTCTGGTAGAATGAGCCCTCAGGCCTGAGGGAGGTTCTTTCCCAAGTTTTGAATAACAGAATTGGATACAGGAGACAATCCATCTGGCAATCATTCTCTTGGTAGCAGGTTTGCCCTTTTTCACTTCTCCATAAGTGAGAAACAACTGAGAACAGTCATTCCTATGGGCCTTAGTATGCTCCATATATACAATCCCACTCAGCAGGTCAGTCCCTTTGCTCCCACAATGCCAACCTCCGAGCGCAGTATTGTGAACAGGGTAACCCTCCTGTCTGTTTTGTGGGTCCGAATCACCTTTGGTCTCAAGTTCTGGAGGGATTCAAACTGTGAACTTTATGCTAGCGTAGCCAAATGTACAGGCTCAGACAATTCTGCTCTTCAGGGAATGCCAGTTCTTTCCCATAAGGGCACCTAACCAGGTATATAAAATGAACCCTACAAACTCTATGAAAGACCTTAAATAAAAATTCTTATCTTTTCCCAGTTTGGTATTATCATTAAGTTTATGAACAGTTTAGTCAGCCTTAACCCAGGGATAGCGTTAAGGCTTTGCTACGGTGTGCTCCTTGGAAATGGAGGAGCACACATTGCCCAAATCAGGACTCAAAATTTGTGCTCCTGTCAATCATATCTGTGCTCTTACATACTGATGTTTATTTTCTTTGATATATTACTAATAAAAATATTTAAGCAAAGGCATACATATGTTTTCATAATAGTTTCCAAACAAATACAATTATTGTTACATATTTTAAATTAAGACCATTAAACAGTGTAAAATGTTTACTTTCTACCAGTCATAAATCCCCATTTAGACAAGAGCCTTCTTTCTTGATTATGCCTTAAAAAATGTTACATCACCCCAAAAGAGTCTATAGTACCGTATACACTAAATCGTGGAGTTATACTTTAAAATGTTATTTGAACATGCACCAACACCGTCACTAATCCCCCACCACCATCACCACAACTAATAAAGCAAATAATAAAGAAATGAATCCCTTCTTTGCATTCCCCTTATTACTTTACATTTTCCAACAGCAACAATTTCATTCACCCAGTATTCCATACCCATCCCCTGCTTAAACTGACCCCCCAAAATTATTTTATTAAACCAGTTTAACAAAAGAAACATGCAAATTAAAATACCCTGCCCTTTCTCATTAAGCTCTCAAATAATTATAGCTCAAACAACAAAAAGCCAATAATGCAAATGATGGTATATATATAATAACTATGCATATAAATTGTGAAAAAAAAACCAAAAACACATAAGATAAGGGATTGACTCTGCACAAGTACAGCAGATGAGAATGCCATTGCCTGGTACTTACAGAAGTGGACAGAATTGAACCTATGGTACCCTCTCAAACTAGATGGACATAGTGCACTTACTGGGGTCTCAAACTTCACTGTCTCTGACTGCACATCTGGACTATGTGACTGACATTTAAAACATGGTGAAATTTGGAAAATGTGGGACACTTGGTTTACTTCTCATGACGTGGGACATGAAAGTCCATTCATTAAACATACATGCTCACTGTGTCCTGAGGGAACAGTAGTGCAGAGGGTGGCATTACCTTTAGCATGCATGATCAGCATCATACAATATCAATTTTCAGAGTTGGTTCAATTTAAGAACACCACTATGCTCTCACAGACTGCACTCGCAGATCATCCACCATGGAGTTAATACTTAAGAATAATGGCCCGCTCCCCACCCCTGGTCTCCCCCCACCCCCACCCGACTGACCAGAGACCTACCTGCTCCATTCTGCATTCTGACTGAGTCTAAACCACTACCAGGTCTTGTCACTCCTAGGACCACATGGCCCGATTGTGAGTGTGCTGCTGACATTAACGGCAGTCCACAAGTGTTGTTACTTCCTGGATCTTCACCTCTCATCACTTCACAATTACTCTAGCAACAGGCCCTATACTTTCTGACACAAAACACAATGCCACGTGCTCACGGGCGAGAGGGTGCTAGCCCAAACTGAAGCTAAGGCAAAACAAACACAACAGAGGGTGCATTCTTAACAGAAAATGCAACTAAATCAGAAAAATGTCCTCCAGAGTTTGATATTTTTTAATGAATAAGAGCACAGCACCAAGCCCCCACGCTTTGCCTCGTTCTGTTCAAAACAGAACGAGGCAAAGCGCTGGGGGTTGGTGCTGTGCTCTCATTTATTTAATAAATATCTAAATTCCAAATACTTTTTACTGACTTGTGTGTTTTTTTTTTCCCCCCCTGTTAAGGATGCTGCCGCGGTTGTGTTTGCGTTGCCATATCTTCACTGGCATTATTCTGCTCCCGGAGCTCTCTCAGCTGGCTGACCTTGTTTAGACTTGGTTCCCAACCTCACACATCATGAGATGACATGGCGATGTGCGCAGAGACAGAGTAACTGATGTCAGTCATCCAAGCGACCCCAACAGCAGAAGCGGGAACATTTTAAACACAGCTGTGCCAGAAAGTATGGGAGAGGGGTCTGCAGACTAGAGTTAGATATTCACATTTACGGTTATATAAAAGATGGTTACCACCATAGCAGAATATCACGATGGGCGGGTGCAAGGTGAACAGACAGTGGCGTACTGCACTGACGGCCCCCCCAACACACACACACACACACACACACACACACACACACACACACACACACACTTTCGGAGAATGTATTTAAGTGTGTACAATTAGGGCACTAAAAGAAAAGATACATTACAATTCCATGACGGGCCATCAGACAAGGAACAAATTGACTTACTTTTAACTAGCCGTATAGCAAGGTGGCCACTAAGAATCTCAGGCTCTCTCAAGGCAGAACACTCTCTCATCTCATCGACTCGACACTGCTCTGTAATCTCTTCTTAGCTGTTCTCCCTCGTGTCTGTAGTGGCTCCCGCCTTGGCTGACAAGTAACCTGGACAACAGCCAATCACTATAGGCACCCATAGCAGCAAGTGATTGACTGCCCCCACACCACAATGATTGACTTGTAGAATAGCCAGTTTTCTTAAATAAAAACTCCTGCTCCCAAAGAACGAACAAAAATTATGCGCAGGACTCTTTTGCACACGACTCCCTTTAGCAGCCCATTATAACAGCCCTTCCCTCTCCGTGATCCTATAATACAGCAGAAGCACACACAGCGTAAAAACAGGCATTTAAAACGTGCTCCTCCAGAATCAAACTGTGCTCAGAGAACGGCGCACGCCCTTAACGTGACCCCTGCCTTAACCATCTGAAATTCACATGCAAAAGAACGAATTTTGAAGGCACCAGGCAGTTTCTTTAAATATGAGATTTACTTAGAAAATGGATAAAAATAGGTAAAATGTACACACAGAACCATATATCACAGCACATAAAATCACAAAAGAAATACAAAAAGTGCAAACTTCTACCACCATACTACAATAAGACTTGTCTATATAATGTATTACTTTCTAAAACAGTGCTTAAAGTAGATGTTTCCGAGTCCAACAGGAATGTGTCTGATGAAACACAGAATACAATTTTAAAATGCTGTGTTTCAACCCCTTCCATGAGGTCATCTAGCTCCTCCTCTCAGAATATAAAAAAATATATAAAAACAGGATGTCCTATCAAGAGGTATATTAAATACTACGACGTCAGCAAAAACCTAATTTTCTCAAATTATGACAGTCTTTAAATTCCCTCTTTGATCTCGAGCATTTCCTCTCCCCATGGCACATCTGAGGATTTTTATGACTTCGCACCATAGTGATAACAAGTTTTCTTCCTCTAAACGTCATAAAAGTTTATGATCTCTATCCTGGCAGCTGGTCAGCTAAAATTAAGTCAGAAACAGAAGACCCTTAATTATGTCTCTCTCTAGTCTTTACCTCCTGCCTTTCAGGTTAACATCTTGTAGCTGAAGCCTTGGTGGTGGTGGTGGTGGTGGGGCGTCATCCCACAGGCTGTCTCATGAGAGACTCTCAATGACATATTTTTATATTACAAAAGTCATAGAACAATCATGACCAGCTGGCCAAATGTCAAAATTAGTAACTAAGTGCCCTCTTAACATCCAGACTGTGCAATCTTCTCTCCCCAGAAGAAGAATGGTCAGTGAAAAATACAGGCAATGACATAGATTGATTCAAATGAAAGTCTGATATCACCTTGGGAAGGAACTTTTATTTATTTTTTGTTTACCGGGTAGGTGCGCTAGCCATAATCATGACTATTTTCAGGCACGACCCGGGAGGATACAAAACAACAAATACAGGGATGACATTCCAAATACAAGTACAACAAACAGAATCATGTTACAAGTAGGTTGCAAAGAATTAGTTAGAACAAGGATGTTTTTGGTAACAGTGCAGAAAAATATGGAGAAATACAAAACCAAAATTCAAACACAGTTTGCTTACAGAGAAACATGATATAACAACATTATCAGCACTAATAAGGGATAGAAAGTTAACTTGGGGGTGGAATTTAGTAGGTGAGAGAAGTAGGTGATTAGGAAAGGGGAGGTAAAGGAGAAGTGTTTAGCGTGTGGGGGACAGATCAGAAGAGGAGGTAAGACTGAGGTAATGAGAGCTAGGGAGGCTTGAAACAGGAGCATTTGTGAGAAGTTTCAAGATAAGTATGTAGACCTTTTTTAAAAACACACACGAGATGTTGATTGTCGCAAGGTTAGTGAAGGGAGTTCCAAAATGTGGGGGCATGGCAGGCGAAAGCAGTAGCACCTTTAGTGGTGCAGTGTCTGGGGATGAAAACAGGGGCCAGGTCCATGGAATGCAATCCATAGGTCGGAGTCAGGATTTGGAAAAGGCCTGCTAGGGATTTGTAGACTAACCATGTTGTCAATGACAGAGCCGTAAGCATGCAGCCTTAGTTCAGCAGGAGGAAGCCATCCCAGGTCAGTATAAAGAAGGCAGTGGTGGTTCAGCCGATGTGAGGAGGAGGCATAGTGACAGATGTTGTATGTAACATCCCATTTCCTAAGGATTGATTTGCACACAAACTTTCTATTGGTTCGAAGGACCACCTTATCCCGGTGAAATGAAATGAAAATCAGGTTCAACTGATAAAGCCTAGAATTCACTGATTCTCCTAGCAGAAGTAATGGCTACCAGAAAGAGTTTTCCAAGTCAGATATTTCAACTCAGCTGAGCATAACGGCTCAAAAAGGGGTCTGCATAAGCTGTGCCATATAGATATTCAGATCCCAAGAAGGGGTAGACTCCTTGAAGGGAGAATTAACATGTAAGAAACCCTTGAAACATTTCTTAAAAACTGGATGAGAAGCTAGGGAAGATCCCTTACCAGCAGAAAGGAAGGCAGACAGCTGCCAAATGTACCTTAACAGTAGTAGGCCAGAGGCCTAAACTGTTAAGAAGCACTAAATAATCCAAAACGGTGGCGATATTATCATGATATGCCTTTGGGAACACCAAAACCCATATATTTTCCATTTGGAGTCGTAAGTCTTTCTAGTAGCATGTTTCCTGCTAACCTTTAAATTATTCAAGACTGACTGGGACAGGTGCAAATTTGCATATTCTAGCTCTTTAAGAGCCAGGCTTCGAGTCTGGGAGTCTAAAGGTTGGGATACAGAATCCTCCCCTGATAGGAGCGGAGGGGAGGAGACTGTACTGTCTGGGACTACACCAAGGCATTGTTACTGACAGAGACAACAGCAGAGGATACCAAGGCTGCCTGGCCCAATCTGGAGCCACCAGGATCACTTTGCAAGGTTGAGACCTGATCTTGATCAGGACCCTGAATATCAGAGGAAAAGGAGGAAATGCATACAGAAACCTGCTTGTCCAATTCAGTAAGAGAGCATCCTGAGGAACAGGACCCAGAAGGGGTGGCCTGCAACAATAAAGAGGAAACTGATGATTGTCCGGGGCTGCAAAGAGATTGCACTCTGGAGTGCCCCACCTTTTGAAAATGATAAAGGACTAAAGGGTTCAGGGTCCATTCGTGGTGGCCCTGAGAAATCCTGCTGAGAGCATCTGCTAGAATGTTGTCCTTCCCTGGGAGATGCACAGCAGTCAGGAAAGCCTGAAGGGAATAAGCTAGGGACCATATTCTCATGGCCTCTGTGGACAAGGCCGAGGGCCTCCCTGCTTGTTGATGTACCACATGAATGTGGTATTGTCTGTCCTGATCTGCACCGCTTTCCCTTGAACCACCTTTGAGAATGTCTGAAGTGCTAGAAAGACAGCTCTCAACTCGAGATTTATGTGAAGAAGGGACTCCTGGTGAGACGAGGTCCCCTGAGCTGTAAGATGATCTAGGTGAGCCCCCTCAACCTAGTAGGGAGGCATCTGTGGTGAGAATCACAGAAGGAGCCTGACTGATAAATGGAACACCTTGTCGAAGATTGTCCTCCTCCAGCCACCACTGGAGGGCCTGGACTAGAGTTTTCTAGGGGGGTTGGGGTAGAAGAAGTAGGCTGCTGGTTAACTAGGATCTGCAGCTTATCCATCAGGTAGGGAAATGGGCAGACTGGTGGGCCAAGTGGTCCTTATCTGCCGTCAAATTCTATGTTTCTATGTTGATACACTGGAACCAATTTGGAGAAAGGTCTTCTTTCTGAGACCAATAAGTTCAGAGATGAAACTGAATGTCTCATCTGAAACCTTGCTCCCTGGACCACATGTGTGGAAGCTGCCATGTGGCCCAGCAGCTGTAGAAAGTATCTGACTAGACGAGAAACTAGAGGATGAAAAGAGGAAGCCAGAGTGACCAGGGACTGAACCCTTGAGAGAGGGAGAAAAGCCCTTGCCTGAACGGTGTTTGTTTCCACCCCTATGAATGTGAGAAGCTGGGCTGGTTCCAGAACAGACTTTTCTAGGTTTAGAATGAAGCCCAAGGATTCTAGAAGTCTGAGTGAACTCTAAAGCGGACTTGACTTGGTCTGAGGACTGGCCCACTAGGAGCCAATTGTCCAGGTGTGGGAACAGAAGAATGCCATCTCCTGAGGAATACCACCACTACTGCAAGACACTTGGTGAACACCGCTGGAGCAGATGTTAGGCCGAAAGGCATAGCTCTGAATTGGTAATGGCTTGAGGGCAACTGAAACCCGAGGTACTTTCTGTGGAAATATCTGATAGGTATGTGGAAGTAGGCATCTTTGAGATCCAGAGAAGCTAGCCAGTCTCCTGGTCTCAGAGAGGGAAGAATTACTCCCAGAGTCACAATTTTGGTTTTGTCAAATGTTTGTTCAGGTACCTTAAATCTAGATGGGTCACCACTCCCCTGTCTTTTTTTGGGTAAGGAAGTATCTGGAATGCAGTCTTTTTCCCCTGTGACAAAGATGTACCTTCTCTACTGCTTGAAGGAACAGAAAAGAGGAGACTTCCACCTCTAAGGCCTTTGTCTCCAAGGGAGAGGGAGGACTGAAGGACCTTGCTCTCATTCTTGGGAACCTTTTGAAACTGAGAGCAAGTCCCTGGCTCACTACTTCTAGGACCCATCTGTCTGAAGTAATAGACTCCCAGGCCTGGGAATAGTGAGCCAGCCTGCCCCCTACTGGAACTGCGGAGGTGACCCTGACCGACACCTCAGGGTGTCTGCTTGGCAGGGGGCTTAGATGGAGTGGATGATGGGGTTCTAGTCACCCTTTGTCTACCTCTTCCCCTAAAGAACCCCCTCGGCTGAAAGGAGGAGGAGGCCTGAGCTTGGTGAAGAGGCCTTCCCCTAAAACTGCTGCCTCTGAGGAATGGTCTGCTTTTCTTTGGTTGTAGCACTCCTATATGTGGTCCTGTATTCATCAGTCTTTGTCATGTAATTCTCCGTTTGATCCTCAAAGAGAGAATTGCCAGCTACAGGAAAATCCATGGCCTTAGCCCAAGTATCTTGTGAGAGGTTGGTACACCCAAGCCAAGCAAATCTCCTCACGGAGATAGATGTAGCCAGGAACCTGGAATGGACCTCATTTGAATCTACAGCAGCATGAAATTGCACTTTAGATGCCTCAACACCATTTGCAGCCACCTGCTCCAGCTACTTGGCTAGCTGGGGAGGGGCATTCCTAGTCAGTTCCAGAACCGTATCCCACATAGATTTCTGGTACCTGGCTGTAGATGCCATGTAATTTGATTACCTAGTCCCAAAGAGGATGCAAAGCACTGTTTTTTTTTTTTGCCATTGCATCCACTTTCCTGAATCCTTATCTGGGGTGGTGAAATGCCAGGGGAATATTAGCCTTGTCACAGGCTGCAGCTTGTACTACCCCAACATGGCTGCTGTGATTATAAAAGGAATTCTGTCCTGGGACCTGACAAATCAAACCTCCTGCCCATTCTTTTTTCCACAGGAGAAATGAATGTAGGAAACTGCAAAATGTTTTGCATCTGTTTCCCCAAGGATTTGTGTAAGGGGATAGACACCCTTTTTGACTCTGGTACGTTCATCATTTCCAGATAGTCAGGTTCTTCCTGATCCTGTTCAGCCTCTTCCATAGAAAGCTGAAGAGTCTCAGCCACTTTCTTGTAAAACAAGAAATAGGAAGGGGACTCAGAAAGCCTGGGAGGAGAAGCCCGAGAAGGCCTGTCTGGAGAGATGTCAGGCTCTACTGGCTCATCTAGGCCTTCGCCCTCTTCAAAATTCTCATCCTCCTCCCAATCGCCCTCATAGTATGCCTCAGGATCTATGTCTGAAGCAGCTATGCCCGACTGAACTGATCAGCTCCGAACCGATCCTGATTGGGTCGGAACCAGACAAAGCGTTTGTACAATGGAAATCGTTTTCGCAATCTCTTCAGCAGCCGGACCATGGTAAGTCTGATCCGAACCAGCTGACTTTCTTTTTCTTAGCCAGAACAGATTCTGCAGAATCAGCTCTCCGTTTGCCCGAGGAGATATCACCCAGGTCAGTGGGCACTTCCTCAGGTTCAGTCACAACTGAACCAGACTAGCCATCCGAGTTAGTGGACTTCTCGGCCTCCCTCTCCCTCAGCCTACTCAAACGTTTTTCCAGAGTGGCTTTGGGAAAGTTCTCGCAGATCTGGCAGACTTCCTTGAGATGGTCAAACCCCAGACAATACACACTGACGAGGTGAGGATCAGCCTTAGCAAAGGCCTCCTTACACTTGGTACAGTGCTGAAACCTAGTGGGCCCGGTTTTCTTTTTGCATCTCTCAGACATGCAGTAAATATCAAAGTCACCCTAGTCAGCGGTTAAGGCAGGCGACTACCTACTTAATCGGTTCCAACAGTGTCACCGGACGAAAAAAAAAAAATCCCTAAAATAAACATCGGATTTTTTTTAAGGAACCGATAAGCACCAGAAGCCACCCTACAAAGGAAACCACAACAATCAAAATAGATTTCGGTTCTGAACCAGACCAACCGGCAGAGAACCCAAGGTAAAACAATTTCTAACAAAAACACACTAAAATAACCACTACCTACTATTACCACTTACTGGTAACGAGACAGAGGTAAGAACACCAAAATAAGAAGTTTGTGGTTGAAATAACCGATTCGAACTTTAACCGAACCAAAGAACAGGAGGGATCTCCGGAGCAACTTCACAGTTAGGCGGAGTAAGAAATCTGACGGTTACGCTTCAGAGTACCACAGACAGAGATTTGAAACCAGAGCTCAAGCTCAATGATCTATGCCTCTGCATAGAGTTAACCCTTTACTCTCCAGAGCAGTTCAAGTGCTGGGGCTAACTGCATATAGTCAGAATACAGCAAGACTTCATGTTTGAAAACACCACTTATAATACATACTCTTACCATTTTATTTAAACTTGGTGCACACGTGGTGGAAGCAATACAGCACAGCTGTGTGACATCTAGTGGTAATTTATTTAAATGGTTGGGTACGTACGGAACTCTTTTGTTCTCATTTATGTAATTTGACATTTCTGCACCACAGTGTTTTTTCCTGGTGCAAGCGCTAGTCTGCCTCCACTTTAAAAATGTGTTCAACAGATGCACAAGGCATGAAATATCAAGATATTTCAAATTAAGGAATCTGTCAGAGTCTGCCATTTAGTAGCATTGCCAGCAACCCGGTTTGTATCCATAGTCTCGGGTAGTGTTACACGATCAAACGTCCCGGAGGATGCCCTCTCCTCCTCCAGAGTGGGAGGATCACAAACACTGCCATCTGGGTGACCGCAGTGACAGTGCAGAGGTGGAACTACAGAGGAAGGACACCAGCCAGGCTCTGCATTGGCAAACCCAATTGGGCATGCTTGGAGCCCTTTTGTGAGGCATCCTGTGGGCTGAAGATGAACAGTAAGAAAGAAGCCTCAACAAGAGCAAGATTATAGGTACTCTCAGGGCCTGCTCAGTCATCTTTGTCCGGATGCTGGGTCTCCTGAGGGCAACATTAACCCAGGAGCTCAGTCACATATGTGGGGGGAGGGAAAAATGGGGAAGAAGAGCAACTACTAAGTTGGTGTCACAGTTAGGAGGTTTCCACAGATTGAAGGGGCAATAATGGTGACTGAGGGGGCAAACTGTGAATTAAATTAAGAGTCCAAAGGCAGAACTACATAATGGTAAAACAGAGGATTGTGTATGATTAATCATACAACACAAGGCAGTTGTAGATAGAGAGGTTTCCGTGGCGCAGTTTTGGAGGCCATACCTAAAGCGTGATATCACGCTACTGGAGTGGGTGCAGAGGAGGGCAACAAAGATATGTGGAATGGAAGGGACAGACTATGACAGCAGGCTGGGAGACCTGAATATGTACACCCTGGAGGATAGAAGGGACAGGAGGGACATGATAGAGACATTCAAGTATCTGAGGAGAATCAATAAGGATGGGGCAGATGGGGTCTTTAAGTTAAGGAGGGGGAGGGTCACCAGGGGGCATGGGCTAAGAATAGAGGGGGAGATTTAGGAAGGAAATGAGGAGACACTATTTCACAGAGAGGGTGGTAGCAAAATGGAACACCCTATCAGAATGGGTGGTATCATGTAAATCTGCGAACAGCTTCAAAAGGGCAGGGAACAGGGGAGAGTGAGGGTGGGGGAGGTGGGTGGTGGCAGTGGGATGACAAATGGGAGGGGGTGTGGAGCAGCTGCAAACTAGGTGTGCTAGCTGCACACTCGAGCAGACAGACTGGGTGGTCCGTTTCTGCTGGCACATTCGTATGGTAATCTGTGACCTCAAGAGCACAACGAGAGGTCTGTTACCATGGAGACCTTGAGATATTACAACTGTCTTGTTTGTGTACAGTTACTCATACACAATCTTTTATAGTGTATGGATAATCATATTTTTACTCCAGTGTCCCTTCAAAAGGGGAAAAGATAACTTACTAAGCCACGGTCCACTTCACCCATTCAGTTCCGAGCCAGTTTTCACCGCAAGACCTTGCTACCCTGCACTAGCGGCGTACTCCGTGCAGCACAACAAGATCGTGACAAACTCAGTGCAGAATGCTGTTTCAAGCATGGATTTCCATGCAGAACAGCATTCTACCATACACTATAAGCATTACTGTGTTCGACCTTTGTTTATTTGTCCAGGAAACTGGGAAAGAAGAACTAGATACAAATCTGCCCACTTCAGCCTCGTCAATGAGAAGACGGCACAGATGCAAACCAAATAGAACAAACTTTTGGAAAATGTGGCCAGGACTTTAGGAAACTCCCCCCAACTCTTTTAAGAAGCGCAATGGGATCTCCAACATCCACCTGAACAATCAGCAGAAAAGGCAGACCAGATGTCGGTTTAACATCTCATAAAGGACAAGTGCAAGACATTCTGACATTTTCACCAAAATGTATTTTATGCACTTACTGGGCATGGTTTAGCTGTTCAGACTCTTCTCCCCCTCCCCCCCCAAAATACAAAAAGTGCCAGATGCAGAATGTGCTTAAATACACCATATGAGGAGATTACAACTGCTGCACACCAGGCACTTTTACCAGGAGGCTCAATAAAACACCACACACTGTCAGCAACATGAAGACAACTATAGATGATGCTGGCTGAGACAATAAGCATGTTATAATTAAAAAAAAATTAAATCGTAAACACGTGGGTGAATAATTACTCACAAAAAATAAAATGCAAAAGCAAACTAATTTATTCATTCTAAGGCCTAAAACTACAAATTTTAAATCACATTGTTACCTTTTGTGAGGGTGTCCAAAACTCCTGCCTTTTCTAAGTACCGTCTGAATTGTTCCCTCTTGGAATCTGCAGCCTTCAAACAGAGGGAAAAAAATTAAAAACATAATACTCTTTAAAATCAAACTTGGTATGAGCAGTGTTAATGCTAATGTACATCCAGGGATCTTAGTACGATTTTCTGTCCTAGGGTCCGGGACTCACTGTTAGGAAACAAATTGGGCTCAAGGTAAAAAAAAAAAAAAGATGGTCCTAGAGTATATATTTGCAGTAAAAAGGGCCGAAGTTCAAGCAACTGTGCATCTCAGGGGCACATGTATAAAAACTGTCCACAGTCTGAACTGCCAACTCTGCAGGTTTGTTGACTGCAAACTATGAGGTGCAAATGGTCTAGAAATAAAACATAATGCTGCACAGTGTTAACTCAGAAACTGTCACATATGATGAGTTTATACCATGGGAGGGATGAATAACAGTGCTGAATAAAAATGGAAATTCAGTTCCGTTATTCACTTCTTGGGCGAGTTAAATATCTGCAACCTGTTATTTTCCCTGTAGTCTCATCACAATGGCATTCAGTAGTCCATGGTCAAAATGGAACATTCCACAGGGCAAGTAAAACTAAGTTTTTTTTATTTGCTGAGAAATACTGCAAACAATCTGACCAGAACTCTGGCCCCACTTCGCTGTACCACTTACTGTTCTGTGACACTGCTAGCAACATTCCAAAGTTGAGGGACTTATGTATGCCCTATGGAATATCCCCATTACTTATATAACAGGTGGTCACACACAGCCTGCTCAGAAATTTATTCTCAAATATAAAGATACATTTCTGAACATGCTCAGTGATGAACTTCATTTATTTTCCTCCAAGATACCCATGTAAAATTTTTTTTTTTTTTTTTTTTTTTTTTTTTTAAAACACAGCTCTGGAGGCCTTTCCAGCTAAAACTCTTTCACCAACTAAAATGTGGGATGCCATCAATTATTTTGATTGAATATAGGGCAGTCCATATAGGTTAGATTTTTTTTACTTCTGTAGCTTTTTAACATTCCGTCATAAACCACATAAACACCTGCCTTCAGGTTATCTGTGATAATGACCCCCAGATCTCTTTCCTCTTTGGTGACCGACAGCAGCGGCCCACCCCCCCCCCAAAATCCTGTAGCTTTCTCCAGGGTTCCTGCTCCCCATGTGCATGATTTTGCTCTTCTTTGTATTAAACCTCAGTTGCCACACCTCCAACCATCTTTCCAAACTTCCTAGGTCTCTTCTCATCCTTTCCACTCCCTCTGGAGTATCAACTCTGTTGCAGATCTTGGTGTCATCTACAAACAGGCAAACCTTCCCCTCCAGCCCTTCTACAATGTCACTGAAGACAGTGAAAAGCACAGACTCCAGAACTAAACCCTGAGGTACCCAATAGTCACCTCCATTTCTTCTGACTGGATTCCATTTACCACTAGCCTCTGCTTTCGGTCCCTCAACCACTTACTAACCCAGTTAGCCACCTTGTGGCCCAACCCCAGTCTATCCAGCTTGCTGACCAACCTTCTATGTGGAATGGTATCGAAGGCTTTGCTGACATATAGGTAGACCTTCATAACTTTTCATTTCACCACTCATGGAGCGATGGATGATAACCCTTACTAATAGAGAGAAGTGTGTTATTCCACTGCAACCCATTATGCACTCCCTATTGCTTAAATCAACACCCTGGGTCCGCTGTGAGGCATGAGGCACCAGGCCAAGTGTCCTCACAGCACCCGGGGTGTCTATTAATCCCCAATAACCCCATACTCTGGAGTAGGTTATTGCACGTATAACATGGGGTGTGTTTAAAAAAAAAAAAAAAAAAAAATTAATGCACAGACACGGTTTTGTAACGTTTAAAATGGTAAACTTGTCCCCATCACCTCAATTAGCACCACAGGTTGTACTCCAGGTCTTCACACATGGACACAGCACAGAAACCCGACTGGACATCAGTAAGATATGCATAAATGCGTCTTTTCTCAGTGGTGCAGTGCTGATGTTCTGTCTCTCTCTCTCTCTCCCCAAGTTCTCCGTTTGTGGCATGTGCACACAGGACTGGATACTGTGAATCGTCGGGGGTTTGAATTGGGCTGTGGGACACCGACCTCTGCTCTTGATCGTTCTCTCTCTCAAGCGGTTTGCAGTGTGTGCCTTTTCATGTGCTTTCTCACAACTGAAAGTGACCCATGCAAAAATGCAAGCCACACACAGGAGCCTGCAGAACGCTTGCTCTCATAGTGTGCATCTGTCCGAATGACTGGATCCCATCACAGCGGGAACAAGTGCTGCGAGAAGGGAAGGGAAAAACGAGGCAGCAGTGGGCACAGTGGGGCATGTCACGGTGGGGACAAGTGCTGCTGGAAGGGAAGGGAGAAACAAGCCAGCACTGGGCATGTTGGGGAGCAATGGTGTAGGACAAGACCACAGGGAAAAGAAGAGCCTACAGCAGGTACGGCTGAGACAAAATACTGAAGGAGGGGACCAGAGGGAAAGTACCAGCCAACAGCGGGGACATGTGCTGCAGGAGAGGGAAACAATGGGCACGGCAGGGACATGCTAGAAATGCTGCTGCCCCCCCAGACTCCCAGCACTGATTCAGTTACAGCTATGTCACCACCGCTCCCTGGCTCTTCACCCCACAGACCCACTCAGCAATCTGTGGATTGTTCAATTGGGGGGACCAGCATCACCCCACTGAACCAGATAAGCGAATTTCCAGGGAACCATTACTTCTGCTGTCTTATCACATGGGTTGGCAAAGCAGGGCAGCCTGCTGTGGAGCACACTGTGCCGTCCCTCACGTCCTGCTACTTCGGCACTATAATATGGCTGCCTTGTTCACCTGCTCTGGAATTCATGAATGCATACAGCCCTTTCCCCTTACTCACTCTGCATAATGCACAAGGTCAGCAATACATTCACACTCCTCTTGCTTTACTAATGGCTACTTTCACTTCTTCAGTTTTACTCCAGCTCAGCAGGCAACAAGTCCCGATTCTCATGAGATCTTGCCGCCGGGACATTTCACAGCAACTGTGTGTATACCAGTTATTAAATGCACAATCACCAGATGCTGCTAAACCAATTAGATGTCTGCTTTTCCCTACCCCATGTTATAATCCCCAATAACTCCATACCTTGTCGTGGGTTACTGCATACTTACACAGCCATCAATATCTTGAGAGAAAGCTGTGTGTAATTTTCAACCACGTCTTCTTATAGTTCACAAATTCTTTGTATTTAGCTTCCCCATCCATGAACCTGAAACAGGATCACCAACACCCTAAACTATCTGCTCAGGCTGCTAGTCTACACCCGCTATCATAATCCTGTTTCTGGCATCACAGCCTTGTTGTGGAAAGGACCATGCTGCCTTAAACAGAGGACTGTTATCTCATGTTTAGACAAGCAGCCAGGGCTGATGAAGTCTAAAGGGTCAGACAGTGATCCTGTCATCATGTCAACGTTCAGTGAAACAGGAAAGTGAAATACAGAAAGAAAAAATTACCACAGAAATATTTCTTCCAAGGGATCTCCATTATGTTTTAACAACTGCAATCATTCCCAGGAATATGCAGCACCCGGGATTTGGAACTGTAAATTATGCAGCTTTAGAAAGAAGTTAAAACTCTGCTGTGTGGTCACCCTCACACCTGCTTTCTAATGTCAGACTTATTTCTAGGGATAGGGTGAACAGTGACCACTAAAACTAGCTAAACAGCTGCCAAAATATTTCAAAAATTGTTTCCAGAAAAATTTGTGAAACAATGTTTGAAACATAACAGTTTAATGTCAAAATTGTACACCCTAAATAGCACGTGCAATTATAGTGCGATAAAAATAGCGTTGTTAAAAACATTGTTTGCATATAATAGCGCTTTCCATAACAGCTTGCCACCAAAATAGCGCTTGCTTTAATTGCGTTTCGAAAATCCCAGGGCTTAGTATTTCCAATGATCCTCCCCTTCCCTGCTGCATTATGCATCTTCATTTTAACCGCATCCCATAAATCAGCCACGTAGTTCATGCTGCAAGACCCCTAGAAATTAAGTTCAAGGGTAGGTGGAACCATGATCCTAATGAGGAAGGCAGACGTACCATGCATGGGGTCGCAATAGACAATCTGGTGAGGAAGACATCTAGCAGGTTTAATCTGTTGCAGGATCATGTAAACATAGAGCACTGTTGTAGGCAATAGTTAGGATCATGGAGCCAAATAAAGCCTTGTGTCAAGGGTGGAAAGTCAAGGCAATGCTATCAGCTCCCTACGTCGCAGCTCTCGAGACAACTGTGATGTTTAACAGGAGGTAGAGTGGCTTTCTCTACTGGTGCGCCCACTTCTGTTTTTTTGGATTTAATTTGCATACTTGCTATAAGCAGAATATGATCTGCTGGGTGGCTTGCTCTTTCTGTAAACGGATGGAGGTTGCATTACTTATATTTTGTATGGGTTTGGGTAATTGCAGCATCAAAAGGGGGCAAGGAGGGCATCTCTGTACGTTTCTTTTGGTGACGCTCTGCTCATATATGTAGCTTGCTCAGAAAGGATCAGAGGCATTCGAGTTCAATTACAAACATACTAAATCCTTGTGTTTCAAAACGCAATCAAGGTGCGTGCCATTTTGGTGGCGCTATTATATACAAACGCTGTTTTGAACAACGCTATTTTGATCGCGCTATAATTGAATATGCTATTTAGGGTGCATGATGTTAACCAAACAAAACTATAGCGAATGGGCAACAATTATAAAGGCACTGCAACAAGTAATGCTCAAGCAAACAGAAAATAACAGATTATTGTCCAAACATTTTACCAGATTTTGGAAGGGGAGGCAAGGATTAGAAATTGTTAAACATAATGAGGGATCCCTTGGAAGAAAGATCACTATGGCGAGAATTTTTTTCTTCTAACCCCAGAAATACCTCACTTATGTTTAACAACTGCAGACTCCATAGCAGCACCTTGGGAGGCTGGGTACAGCACCTATTTGGGGAAAAGGTTCTGCAAGACAGCATGGCCAAAGCTGTCATCTCTCCTACACCATATGTCCAGACAGCAGTGTTCTGTGAAAGTGTGTACTGTTTCCCAAGTAGCTGCTTTACACATTTATTGCAAGGGGGTACCCCTTGATGCAGCCACAGAGGTGCAAGTACCTCTTGTAAACTATACCCTAAGGCCTCTGGGTGGCATCAGCTTAAGAAATATAGAATTCGACGACAGACAAGGACCACTTGGCCAATCCAGTCTGTCCATTTCTCCCTACCTATGCTACTACCGCAGAAATGTATGCAAGAGACTATCCAACAAGAAATGGTTCTGGATGTTGGTATGCCTTTTTCCACGTCACCATAAGTAACAAACAGGTGAGTGCTAATGAACCTCAGATCCTTTGTGTGGCCCAGATAGTAACCCAGCACCCTCCTGACATCTAGGTGGCGGTGGAGCTTTTGCTTCCCTGTGCTGGATTTTTCTGTAAAGAAAACAGGAAGGGCAACTAACTGATTCATGTGGAATTCAGATACCACTTTGGGGAGAAATTTCCTGTTTGTCCTCAGGACTACCTTGACTCTATGGAAAAACTATGCAGTTTGGATCTGTGCAGAGAACTTGCAGCTCACTCAGCCTTCCAGCAGATGTCACTGGGAAAACTGTTTTCCACATGATGTACTAGTGCAGCAGTGGCCACAAGCTTGAAAGGAGCCTCCATCAACTGGGCAATGCACACCTTCAAGTCCCAGGATGGGACAAAGTCCCTCACTGGAGGGAACATGCAATTAAGGCCTTTTGAAAATAGGTTCAGAGGCCAATGACCCATCTTTGCCAGCTAATGTGTAAGGAGATACTGCTGCCTTCAGGGTTGACTCTTGAGGGCCTCGGGTCCAAAGACTGAAGGTGGACTCTGTACTCCAGGACTGTACAAAAATCTGCCCAGATGGGGCTGATCCTTCTAGGAGCACAGCAGAAGGAAAACCTTTCCCATTCCAAAACACAACTTTTCCTTGTTGCTGGTTTCCTGGAAAACTTCAATACTTTCAATCACCTCATTTGAAAGCTTTAGCCCAGAGAACTCTAATTCTTCAAGAACTACGTTCTGAGGCGTAAAGTTCTCAGGTCTGGAAGGTTTTTCTACCCTGAGAAAGTGTTCTCAGTGGCAGATTGATAGGAGGCTTGTTGGAGGGGAACAGGAGCATGTGGTACCAGGTCTGCCTGGCCCAGTCTCAGTCTGGTGCTATGCGAGACAGCCACATAGAATACCAGGTCTGCCTAACCCAGTCTCAGTCTGGTGCTATGAGAATCATTGTTGCCAACTCCCTTCTCAGCTTTATGATAGGAAAGCCAATCTTTATTTATAAAGAGCCCAATCCCACAGGCTCAGAGCACTGTACATGGTTCACAAATAAAATTCTAAACAAAAGCCAAGTCAAAGCAACCCTGTAAAATACAGTTAAATAAAACTTAGTAATGCAGAGCACAGGCCTGTTCAGATGGAGAGCCTTTAAAGGCACCCACCGTAAAAGGCACCCACTGCATTAGCCGTATGAATATATAGAGATAAAGCAGTCTATAAAAACTAGTTCAGTCACTCCAAATGCTCTGTCCCCAAGTCTCAGCTGTGAGGGAGGGACAACAAGCAGGCCCACATTGGTGGAATGGAGAGAGTGAACTGGGTGGGAGGGAACAAGGAGCTCTTTCAAGTAGTCTGGTCTCAAACCACGTAGGGGCTTGTAGGTTAACAAGCAAATCTTGAAGGAGATGCACCATCGCCAGTACAGCACACGCAAGACTGGCATAATATGGTTATTCAGTGGAGTCCACTCTGTCGGTCTGCAGCATTCAGGACCAGCTGCAGGCGTCACACCAAACCTCCAGACAGCCCCAATTAAAAAGTGTTGCAGTAGTGCAAACTAGAAATCGTTTCTCTAAACAGGATTAGGCAGTCCACCTGAGTTGTGCCAACACTCTCCTCCTGTGTTGGATGAGTTTGAGCATGTTGGTGTGGATGAGGTGGTGGGGATAATTTTGAAGCTACGACCTACCCATTGTGATCTTGACCCAGGACTAACCTGACTTTTAGTTGGATGTTTGGACATGGTGGGTCCTGTGATTGCTGAGATCATCTGGAGCTCCTTGAGCAGTGGGGTCTTTCCATCGGCTTTGAGAGAGACCTTGGTGAGACCCCTTTTGGAAAAGAACTTTCCTTGGACCTAGACCGTCTCAGCAAATACAGGCCAGTCTTGAACCTTCTATTTTTAGGGAAGGTTACTGAGAAAGTGGTGGCCGTTCAGCTCAAGAGGCATCTCGCCTCCTCCACTTCCTATGAGCCATTCCAGTCTGGGTTCCAAGCAGGGCATAGCATGGAGACTGCCCTGGTATGGGTGCTGAATGACCTTCTGATGGTGAGGGATAGGAGGGAATCGCACCATCTTGGTCCTCCATGACCTCTCGGTGGCACGAACACCATGGACCACAAGGTGCTGCTTGACCGCCTGCAGTTCTGTTGTGGCCTGTCCAGGAAGGTCATAAATGGTTCAGGTCATACCCAACAGGCAGAGTGCAAAGGGTGACAATAAAGTTAGCCTCCTCTTCCCTGAAGCCTCTATGCTATGGAGTTCCGCAGGGCTCGGTCATGTCACCCTTGTTGTTCACGGTGTATATGCTGCTGTTGGGGGACATTATCAGGTGGTACGGGCTGGGTTTTCACTTTTATGCAGATGATACCCAGCTGTATCTGTCCTGTGCACCCGAGAGCCAGGTGTCTGTTTCCGTGTTTAACAGCTGCCTCGAGGAGATCCAGGCATGGATGACTCAAAACTGGTGTCACCGGGCATGGGTATAGGATAACACAATTTCATGTAGACCACAAATCAGGTGGGAGCATGACAATTAGCTCCCGATGACTCGCTCCGTGTCAGTTAACGCCCAACAATACGCTCCAGTGTCAATACAGTGTTCCCCATTCACTGTTTTAGTGCAGTGGGCCACCACCCTATATTTCTATCCATTACCGACTGATTTTTTTTTTTTTTTTTTTTTTACAAAATCCTCCAAAATTGTTTTTGTATTGACATCCTTTACTGCACTACTACCCCTGTTTTGATATCAGCACACTATATTTTACTTAAAATCAGCTTATGCACATGTACAGTGCATATAGAAGGTCCACAAAAATAACGTACATTTTGACCCGAGCACCACTGCCACCTCCCTATATTTTCAGACAATGGGGAACCCTGTACAGCAACTGGGCCAGCAGATTCCCCCAGTAACTAGCCCTGCAGGCTAGTGGCTGCAAAACCTAATTTCAACCCATCAGGGTGGGAGCACATCTCTCAACCCGCTTCCCTGTCCACCTGATATTTTTCCAACTTTTTTGCCAATGCCGGCAGTTACGGTGGGTGCCAATGTGACTTTGCTAGTGGCTTTGAGGGATTTGTGAATGGGAAGAAGCAACCTCCTTGTAGGCGCTAGTCCCATCATATCCATGAATTCCACTTCGTCTTCATCTTCCTCAGTTTCACTGGAAGAAACGTTGAGGGTGTTAATCACCTAAGATACAAATAATGAAAGATAGATAGATATATAGATATATAGATATATATACACACACATATACATACATACATATATACATATATACACATACACACATATATATACACATATACACACACACACACACACACACACACACACACACACACACACACACACAACTTCTCTGAAGGCTTGAGGGAAGAGACAAATTCTTGCTCAGGAGAACCATATGGTTCCAGGGGTTCTCCTACCTCCTCGTCACAATACAGAGAAACAGAGAACACGGAAACATCAAAGTTGTCAGCAGATAAGAACCTCTTGGTCCACCTTGTCCAACACAGAAACACAGAATCTGATGGCAGATAAAGACCGCTTGGCCCACCTAGTCTGCCTATTTCCCTACCCGATGGATAAGCTGCAGATTCTAGTGTAACCCCCACCCCTGCCTTTTTGTCAAAACAACAGGTGGCATGCTGTTGGCGCTGGCAGCAATACCTGGTGGGGACCTGGGTTTGGGGAGGATGAGGTTACTCGGCACAAGGGGACCTAGGTTTGGCTACTCTGCACAGGGGGCACCCAAGTAAATCCGAACACAGGAAGCAATAACTAATGTCCAGAACCAGGAATGGGATTTTTCAGTGTGGCTTTTATTCACAGCTAGCTGAACACAACAAAGCATTGATGGACCCCCATGGGGCTATGTTTACTGATAATGCAGATCAGAAACTACAAGGCGGTCCACTTGAAAAATGGACCAATTCTACTGTTTTCAGGCTCTGGACCCACCAGGCACACAGCCCGGACTTGCATGCGCTTTGATATTAGCCCAACTGGCCCGGCCCCTGCCGGCCACTTGACTGGTGGTTCATTGGAAGAATGAACCCATTTTACTTGTTGTGGCTCCCCACACTACTTAGAGTCTGCGAATTCTAGAGAGATTTTCTTCTTACTTCTTCTGACTCCATCTCACAAAGAAATTCTTTACCCATGTTGGGCTCCCACACCATAAGAGTCTTCGACTCTAGAGAGAGATTTTCCCATTTACATTACGTCTGGGTACCTACCTCATCACTGGCCAAGCTCATGAGGTCAGTAGCAATCACAGCAGAAATCCGTAGAGGTGGACCTGGTTACTAAAAAATAGGGGGTGTTCCCACCTCCAGCTCCCACAGCCCATACCTGGCCATTTCTCTGGACAAACTGAAACTTCAAACTGTAGATTAAACGGTGGATGAACTGTCGCACCCACTCTACAACATTACTTGAATACACACAGCACTTTAGCTTTTGACCCTACTACATTTGTTTGTCCTAGTACTATAGGCCTCCCAAATAGTACAAATCCCAGTTTTCTTCACATTTCCCAGGCTGAAGAAACATTTTTTGCCCTCTCATTAGAGCAAACACTCACCCTTTCGTTGCAGGTGCCCCACAGGCAAAGTACAACTTTTTCCACTCTTCAAGCACAAACCGAAACTGTAAAAGTCAGCTTTCTTTCTTTTGCAGAAGTTAGAGGATTGCCCCTGGAATCTACATGGGGATACTTTTCCCCCCCCAGAGGGAGGGGGCACTGAGACCTAGACAGCGGTCTCCACCATTTGAACACTGGACACTCGCTCCTTTTCAGAAGGTAAACAGGAACTCCCTCCTTGCTTGAAGGCAAGCAGGAGACTGTGACCTCCTTCCCTCACAAAAGGTAAACAGGAACTGACTTTGAAAACTCCCAACGTTCTAACTCACTCCCTCTGCTGCAGATTCCAAATGTGGCTTATGCAGCTGCGACAGTTCTATTGGTGATGTCATCTCTCAGTCTCAGCTGAGAGTGAGACAGTGTGAAACCCATTTAACTGGAGTTTCACAAGCTGCCTTCCCTGCCTATCACTAGGTCTTACTGGGATTCTAGTAACCCTGGGTAACAAGGGGTTACACTAGTTAAACAGCTTACTTTCTCCTACCCCCCACTAGAATTGCCTTATGCCTGTCCCATGCATTCTTGAATTCTCCCACTGTTCCTGACTCCACAACCTCCTCAGGAAGGCTGTTCCATGCACCTACAACTCCCTCTTTGAAAAAAAAAAAAAAAAAATTTTCTAAAAACTTTGTGTGAAGCAAATAAAACAAGACGATGTAAGAAACCACTATGGTTCTCAAAGGAAGTGGCAGTGAAGGTTCAAGAGAAAAAGAAAGCATTCAGGAAGTACAAGGAATCGCAGAAGGAGCAGGATAGAGAACTGTATCAGTTAAAGCAAAAGGAGGCTGGGAAAGCAGTCAGAACAGCAAAGGCCCAAACCGAGGAAAAAGAGCCAACTCAGTTAGGAGGGGATAAAACCTTTATAGGTACATCAGGAGCAAAGGAAGACCAAGGGAGGGATAGTGAGGCTTAATAAAGGGAGGAGGGTGGGCAGAGGAGACTGTGAAAGGCAGAGATACTAAAAATATTTTTGCTCAGTATTTACAAATGAAGAGGGAAGGTACATAAAACAAAACAGTAGTAACACTCTGGATACAGAAGTTGATACCAGCCCATTTACAGAAGAAAGGGTTCTGAAAGAACTCTTAAAACTGAAGGTGAACAAAGCAATGGGGCCTGATGGGATTCATCCCAGAATTCTAAAAGAGCCAAGGGTAGAACTAGTGACACCACTGACTACCCTTTTTAACAAATCATGGGAGGATGGGGTGGTACCCGAGGACTGGAGGAGGGCAGATACGATTCCCCTTCACAAAAGTGGGAGCAAGGCAGAAGCAGGAAACTACAGACCTGTTAGTTTAACCTCAGTGAATCTGATAGATTTCTTTGACTGGGTGACCAAAGTAGTAGATCAGGGAGGGGCTGTGGACATGGCCTACCTAGACTTTAGCAAGGCATTTGACACAGTCCCACACAAAAGACTAATATACAAGTTAGCCAGCCTGGGAGTGGGTCCCAAGATGACAGCCTGGGTAAAGAATTGGCTGGAGAATAGGACACAGAGAGTAATAGTAAATGGAGTCCACTCAGAAGAAAGGAGGGTTACTAGTGGGGTACCGCAGGGTTCAGTATTAGGACCGGTCCTCTTCAATGTCTTTATGTTTACATTGCAGAAGGACTGGAAGGAAAATATGTTTCTTTACAGATGACACTAAGATCTGCAACAAAGTTGATGCACAGGGTGGGGTGGAAAGGATGAGAAGGGACTTGGCAAGGTTAGAGGAATGGTCAAATGTATGGCAGCTTAGATTCAATGCTAAGAAGTGCAAGGTAATGCACCTGGGAAACAAAACCCAGGGAAGAGTACACAATGGGGGTGAGATACTAACAACAAAATGGAAAGGGACCTGGGGGTAGTCATATCAGATGACCTAAAGGTGGGCAAGCAATGTGAGAGGGCAGCAAGAAGGGCTGGGGGATACTGGGATGCATAGGGAGAGGCATCACCAGTAGAAAACAGGAAGTTATTATCCCTCTGTACAGACAGCTGGTGAGACCGCATCTGGAGTACTGTGTGCAGTTCTGGAGACCCAATCTCCGCAAAGACATAGACAGGATGGAAGCTGTCCAGAGGAGGGCAACTAAAATGGTGCAGGGTCTGCACTGGAAGACATATGAAGAGAGACTTAAGGAGCTTAATATGTATAGCCTCGAGGAAAGGAGGGAGAGGGGGACATGATAGAAACTTTCAAGTACCTCAAGGGAATCAACAAAGTCCAAGAGGGTAGCATCTTTCCAAAAAAAAAAAGGTGTGCAAGAACAAGAGGCACAATTTGAAGATGGGGGGCAGCTCAGAGGTAATTTAAGGAGTATTTTTCACAGAGAGGGTTGTGGATGCATGGAACGGCCTTCCGGAGAGAGGTTGTGGAGTCAAAATCAGTGGTGGAATTCAACATGCATGGGATAGTCATAAGGCAATTCTGGGGGGTGGGGGTAGGAAGAAGTAGGCTGCTGGTTAACTAGGATCTGCAGCTTATCCAGTAGGTAAGGAAATGGGCAGACTGGGTGGGCCAAGCAGTCCTTATCTGCCGTCAAATTCTATGTTTATGTTTCTAACATTACCTCTGAGCTGTCCCTCTCTCTCTTCAAATTGTGCCCCCCTTGTTCTTGCACATCTCTTCTTCTAAAAGATACTACCCTCTTGTACTTTAATTCCCTTGAGGAAACTTGAAAGTTTCTATCATTCCTCCTCAGGGGTATGCATATTAGCTGCTTTAGTCTCCTCAGATGTCTTCTGGTGCAGACCCCTGCACCATTTTGGTGCCTCCTCTGAACAGCCTCCACTCTGTCTATGTCTTTATGGAGATGGGGTCTCCAGAATTGCACACAGTACTCAGATGGGGTCTCACTACTGTCTGTACAGAGGGATAAACTTCCTGTTTTCTACTGTTAATGCTCTCTCACTATGCATCCCAGTATCCCCCAGCCTCCTTTCTGCCTTCTTACATTGCTTGCCCACCTTTAGGTCATCTGATATCAATTACTCCTAGGTCTCTTTCGATGAATTTTTATTAACTCCACCCCCATTGTGTACTCTTCCCTGGGTTTTTGTTTCCCAGATGCATTACTTGCACTCCTTTGCATTGAATCTGAGCTGCCACTTATTTGACCATTCCTCCAACCTTGCCAAGTACCTTTTCATTTTTCCACCCCACCTTGTGTATCAACCCTGTTGCAGATCTTTGTGTCATCTGCAAAGAGACATACATTTCTTCCAGGTGCTCTCCAATGTGACTTATAACGATATTAAAGAGGACCAGTCTCAGTACCTAACCCTGCGGTACCCTGCTAGTTACTCTCCTTTCTTCACTGTGGACTCGGTTTACTATTACCCTTTGTGTGCTGTTGTCCAGCCAGTTTTTTATCCAGGCTACCACCTTGGGGCCCACTCCAAGGCTGGCTAACTTGTATATTAATCTTGTGTGTGAGATTGTATCAAGTACCTTGCTAAAATCTAGGTAGGCCATATCCACAGCCCCTCCCTGGTTTACTACTTTGGTCACCCAGTCAAAGAAATCTATTAGGTTCATCTGACATGACCTTCCTGCTGTGAACCCATGCTGCCTTGGGTTCAGTGCCCCACTGGCCTCTAGGTACTCAACAATTCTTTCCTTCGGAAGTGATTCCATCATTTTCCCTACCACCGAAGTCAAACTAACTTTTCTGTAGTTTTCTGCCTCTGCCCTGCTCCCACTTTTGTGAAATGGAATCACATTTGCCTTCCTCCATTCTTCAGGTACCACCCCATCATCTCACGATTTATTAAAGAGAGTAGTCAGTGGTGTTACTAGTTCTACCCTTAGTTCCTTTAGAATTATTGGGTGAATCCCATTAGGCTCCATTGCTTTGTCCACCCTCAGTTTCAAGAGTTCTTTCAAAACCCTTTCTTCTGTGAATGGACTGGTATCAACCCCCCTATTCAGAGTTTCTCTCTTGTTTGGTTTAGGTACCTCCCCCTCCTCTTCCACTGTGAATACCGAGCAGAAATATTCATTCAGTATCCCTGCTTTTTCACTGTCACCCTCTGCCCACATTCCCTCCCCTTTATTAAGTCTCTGTATCCCTCCCTTGGTCTTTCTTCGCTCCCTAATGTACCTATAAAAGATTTTATCCCCCTTCTTAACACAGTTGCCCATCTTTTCCTCAGTTTGTGCCTTTGCTTCTCTGACTGCCTTCCCGCCTCCTTCTGTTTTAACTGAATAAGTTCTCTGTCCTGCTCCTTCTGTGTTTCCTTATATTTCCTGAATGCTATCCTTTTCTCCTTAACCATCCCTGCCACCTCTTTTGAGAACCATAGTGTTTTTTTCCTTTGTTTTGTTGACTTGCTTCACACAAAGGCTTGTTGCCTCTGCGATGGCCGTTTTGATCATTTCCCCATTGTTCCTTCATCCCTCCTCCCTGCCGGTTTGCTAGTGCTTTTCTGAGGCACTCATTTTCCCCAAAGTCAGCCTTCCTAAAGTCCAATACTCTTGTTTTTGTATGGCTTGACTCTATGGCTGTGTTTATCGTGAACCACACTGGTGGTCACTTGTTCCCAGATGGCTACCCACTTCTAAATCTGAGATACTTTCTCCTTCCCCATTTGAGAGTACCAGGTCTAAGACTGCTCTCTCCAGAGTGAGTTTCAGCACTAGCTATTCTGAGGCATGCCTCCTGTAGTGCATCAAGAATGACCCTGCTCTTGGATGTGCCGGCAGCAAAGGTACTCCAGTTAACATCTGGCATATTCAGGTCCCCCCATCAACAATATCTCCCCTTTTTCTGCCATTTTAAGAATGCCTTCTATCATTTCCTTGTCCATTTCCTCTCCCTGAGATGGGAGTCTGTACACAACCTGTCTCCAGGATGATGCCTAGTGACTCATCAACTTCCTGTTTACTCTGTAGTTCTGTTGCTTTAATCCCTTCCCTTATATAACTACTCCTCCTCCTCTTTTATCCACCCCGTCCCTCCTGTAGACTGTGTATCCTGGTATGTTGACATCTCAGTCATGGTTCTCTGTGTATCATGTTTCAGTGACTGCCACAATATCTAGGCATCCCTCTTCCATCAAGGCCACTAGTTCAGGGAGCTTGTTGAACAGACTATGGGCACTGGTACTCATCACCTTCCATTTATTTTTTATGGTCTTACCTCTTTTAGACCCATCCCTGCCCTTACTACCTTTTTCTCCATTTATCCCTGTCCTGCTCCCTACTGACTTCTCTACCTTGGTGTTTACCTAACTACTGTGTTTTTTTGGGGCGCGCTGGGCTTTCCCTCCTCCTTTTCAGTGCCTCCCCCCTTGGCTAATTTAAATGCTTGCCAATGAAGCATTTCAACCTGTCACCTAGGATCCTGGTTCCCCTTCCCGGACAGATCCAGACCATCACGCCAGTATAAACCTGCATCCCTTCAGGTGGCTCCCCAGTCCCCAATGAAGCCAAAACCCTGAGCTCCACACCAGTTTTTCAACCATTCATTGAATCCCATAGTGCGGAATTCCCTAGCATCATCCTTACCATAGACAGGCAGCACCTCCGAGAAGGTTACCATACATGCTACTTGTCTAAGACCCTTCCCCAACTCCACAAACTCCTCTTGCACCGCTCTGATCCCATTCATAGCCAGGTCATTTGTCCCTAGGTGGACAATGACATCCAGCTCCCTCCCTTGTGCAGCTGCTCCCACAATCCTGAGTATTCGCTTCCCCTTCCTCCAAGCCATGGCACCAGGCAAGCTCCTTATCTCCCTATCCCCTTCCTCACCCACTTCTACTCCCCTAATGATAGAAGTCCCCCATCAGGAGTGGTTTCCTTTCCCTGTGGGGTCTTGTGCCACCATCCTGTGGGTCTCCTTTGTGGAGGTTCCCAGCATCCTCCTTGGTCTCCACTGCAGGTGCCTCCATAGAAAAACCTCTCTTTGCCAGAACAGCATATGAATTGTGGAGAGGTACAACTGGAGGGATGCACCTCTGTTCCACCACCCTCTCCCTCCCTGAACCCACCTGGGTCCAATCGCTCCTCTTTCTTGGCAACCCCTGAAGTAACGGTGGTGGCCCTGGGTGGTGGAAGAGGTTTCACGAATCCTAGCCAGGTCAGCCTGGAGATGGGCAACCTCCTCCCTCAGACCAGAGAGGTGCCTGCAAACAGGGCAGCATCGCAGCCTCCAGAATGTTTCCCGGAACACTGCTGCCCCACAGCCATTGCATTGCACCACTCCCATCTTGACTTATTTTGTGTCTCCTCTCCTGTTGCTTTGTCTCCTTCCTCTATGAATTTTTACACTTATTTCCTACTGCCCATATGCCCTTACAACTCTTGCCCTTCCTGTTCTGGGACAGGAACTTCCTGTAGTCTACAGCAGTCTCCTTCCTCCGTGCTTGGATTCAGACCTCCAGCAGCAAGGGGGGGGGGGGGAGAGAAAGTTATTTTTTAGGTTCCTTCATGGTTGATGAAACTACTGTGCCTCAGTGATCCTTCCCTTCCTACTGCTAAACAGGAAGTTCCTGTTGTCAGTCAAATCCAGTGGCTATAAAACTAGAACTGGCCTAGCGTGGGAAGGAGGGCAATTAGTAAAAAATCTGTAGTTCTAGACCACTTTTTCTTGCTCTGAAACCAAAGTTCTCCTCTGTCAAAAACAGCAGGAAGCTGTAATTGGAGACACCTGCTTTTGTACTCCTAAGCTGTTAAGCCACACCCCAATTAGCTATGCTCTGACTCAGTAAATTAAGCTGATACAGCCCCCTTCCTCAGAGAAGCATACAGTGACTTTTTCTACTTAAATGAGACCCCCTTCTTCTAATAAAGCATCTGTTTGCTTAATCCAAATATGTACCGACTCCTGCTGATATAGAAGTGATCAGTAAAAAAAAAAAATATGTAGTTCTAGACTGCTTTTTCTTGCTCTGAAATCAAAGTTCTCCTCTGTCAAAAACAGCAGTCTGCCTAGTCTTCCCTGCTTTGTGCTACCGCAGACCCTACTTGATCTCCGCTCGTTTTATCCCCCTGTCTTAGTACCAAGGTCCCCTTGTCTCCATCCCATGCATGCTTGAATCCCGTCATTTTGGCACCCACCACCTCCACTGGAAGGTTGTTCCAGGCATTCACCACCCTCTTTGTGAAGTATTACCTCACATCTCCTCTGAGCCTCCCCCACTTCATAGCATGACCCCTTGTCATCAAGCTTCTTTTTCTATGGGAAATGCTACCTTCCTGTACCTTATTAATACCAGTTAGGTATTTGAATGTTTCCATCGTATCCCCCTTTTCCCTCCCCTCCTCCAGAGAGTACTGTATATTCAGTTCACTGAGTCTCTCCTAGTAGGGCTTTTGATGCAGGCCCGGTACCATTTTGGTAGCCCTCTTTTGTACTGCCTCCAATTTATCAATGTCCTTCCAGAGGTGGGGCTTCCAGAACTGGACACAGTATGTGAGGTGGGGGTCTTACTAGTGATCTGTACAGGGGTAATATTACCTCCTCCTTCCTACTGGTGATACCCCTCCCTATGCACCCGAGCATCCTGCTAGCCTTCCCCACTGCTTGGCTACCTTCAGGTCATCAGAAATTAATATGATCGGGTCCCTATCCTGTTGTTGCCAGTACTTCCTCTCCCAATTGGTATGTAGCCCTGGGTTTCTGTGCCCCATGTGCATGACTTTGGATTTTTTTTTGCATTGAAACCCAGCTGCCAAACCACTGACCATTCTTCCAACTTTTTTAAGATCGTCCCTCATTTTTCACTCCACCCCATTTCAACTTCCTCCTTCACATGCACTGGAAATGGAACCGCAGCCTGGGAAAGGGTAAGGCAGGCACATTAAAGAGAGATTCCCCACAGCCTGGAAAGCTGGAGAATTGCTATGCCTTTGTCACATCATCTCAGAGCATTTAATTTGAGACAACTACCAGCTCCTTTCCTTTTTCAGGAGGAGAAACAGAGACTTTTTTTTTATATATAAACAGTCACAGTTTCTGATATCTGCTCAGAGACCCTCTTATTATTGATGGGTTTAGGGTTCCCCTTTCGGACACTGATATCTGCACCATATTTTGCAGCTTTATCTTTCTTTTCTGTCCCCTTTGACAGAGACTGCTGCTTACTCTGAGGGAATGGACCCTCATCTGAGTCTTCTGCAGACGCAGAGACTGAAAAGCCATAAATGCTTTTAATTTTTTGGCCCTTTTCTTTTGTGTTTTAGGACAAAACGTTTTACAGCGATCGCAATGAAAAAATAAATAAATCATGGTCTGGACCCAGGCATCTTCCCCCAGTAACCCATTTGCCCTTTACCTTCTCCCCCCACCCCTGCAATCCATCAATACATCCCTACATCAATCCTTGAGGTTTATTCTTGTATAGCTCATTTACTGAAAGACTTTCACACAATACACTGCATACTTGTCTACTGTGATAGTGTCGCTCATTTATTGCTGAATCCTGTAATCCTTGTACCCCCAACAAACTTCTCTGTAATTGTTTGCTTATTCAGTTTTCACACTATATTAAATTCCCATTGTATAAAAATTGTATTTCTATTTTTCCTTTTCGTCTATGTTTTGCATTGATTTCTCACTTGACATGGAACCTTTGTAAATGAACCCTTGGTTCAAAAGTAATTGTAAAGCCTAGTTATGAATAAATAAATCAAACGGAGCTCATGGCAGTCTGCCCTTTCTCAGGAGCTGAAAACAATAACTTTTTTTTTTTTTTTTGTTTTAAAGCCTGTAGGTCCTGTTTTCTTTTTAGGTCTGTCAGTGATGTCAAACACTAGAGACAAAGAAAAAAAGTGTTCTGGTTCCTAAATTTGGAAATCAGTCTGACAAGTTCACAATATGTTAAAAAGGACTACAGTGTAAAATATTTGGTTCAGAACCCAACCACAAGAAATTACCACCACAAAAGTATAAAATACAAATTTGAAAGTAAAAAAAAATCTCTGTTCCTAGAAACTAGAACCGAGCATTGTAAAAACTAAAACCACAAAAGCGGTTCAATTAAAGCGGTTGTACCCATTTATTTATTTCCTTCTTCGGAAACAACCTTTGAACAAGGTGCTCGTTTATAAGCTATGTTGCTTTCAAGCAAACAGCAAGTTTCTTTAAAAAAACAAACAAAACATGCACCTTGCCAAAAAGCGACCTTCTCCAGTTCCTGGGAACCAATCAGGAACAGATAAAGAACTGGAGAAACAACCAAAATTACACAAGTTAGACTAATAGCACCTTAACTAATGCAGAGTTATATATATAATTTTTTTTTTTTTTTTTTAAAATCAGGGTTTATGCACCTCCACCAGCAGGCATTTCCCCCACCAATCTGTACCCCAAAGAGTTCTGTGGTTGAAGTAAAAGGAGTTCAGGCTACTGCATGCCTGGGAATGCCCTGCCAAGCACCCGACAGCTGTACTACCATCAGAGCAGCAACTACTGGTATCAGGGCACAGTATTTTTCACACCCTCCCCCGAGAGCATCCTCTGGGACGACTGATCCTCCTCAACCGGATGGGTGCCTGGCATCCCTGGCTCATTCCCAAACCTGGGTCACCAGCATTAGGAGCAGTAGTGCTACCCCTGCATCAGCTGGCTGGCTTTAAGGGGCTCCCTTAAAGGTTTGATTTTTGTACTTGTTTGTCTGGATTATGCGTGAAGACAGGGTACATAAGCCTGATGTACTTACCAAATAAAAAAAAAAACGACACACAAATAAATCCCAACAGATTCATTCCCTTGTGTTCCTCATGCCTCAATATGCTATCACTGAATCCTTGTACTTTGATCTAATCTCCCTTCTGGCCCTTATCCCCTTCACCAGTCAGTGACTGCCATGCTTTGGGCAAATGGCTTTTTATAAGACCAACACCCAGCACACTCACAAACAGGTCTCTAGGTGTTAAATCACCCTCTCAAGCACCCCACAACAGCAAATACAGTCATTGAGGGTATGGCAACCATCTAACCCCATCACCCAACAATGACCCTAGCCTCCCGCTCACCCCCTCCCAGCATGCCCCTTGAAGCACGGCCAAAGAGGGGGCAGGTTCCCCCAACTCCGGAGCCAGTACCGAGGGGGTACAGCATGCTGTACGAAGCCTGAATGCACCCGGGTGTCATCAATGGTAGCAGAGATTTTGTTTCCACATTTTTTCCCTCCCTGAGGATGACTGGCAGGGTTGGGTAAAACCCTGTCCCATTTGTTATACAGAGAGAGTTAAGGCAAGATCTGTTTTGTCCTCTCCTACTCTGACAGCTCTTTTTTGTCTGTCTAATTGCACAATTACATTTTCTGGTGGCACCTAGGAATCGGCCACTCTGATGTTTCCATAGTTTTCCCTGTTTCCTTGGTTCTTTCACTTGCTGTTTCCATTTTTCCCCTTTGCTTCTCTGTGGCTAACACACACCTATTTGAAACTGGGATCCCAATTTGCAAATGTGTATGCTTATATTGTTGAAATGACTGCAGAAAGCTGTTTGGGTTTATTAGAAAAGGTAACAAGCTGGAACACAGGGGGTTGACCTTGAGATGCATTTTGACCTCTATAAGCTGGTTTACAGAATGTTCTTCTATTTTGCTGCACCTGTTGAAGCTACATGGACTCTTCAGGCTGGTCATGGGAAAGAAACTGAAAGTTCAGAGACATTTGAGAGAAACAGACGATTTACAACAGGATGCAGAGTTCAAACTGCCCAGAAAAAGAGATCCATGTTTTATTTAGGGAGAAATAAAAAGATTTTAAAGAGGAAGTCTGACCAAAATTTCTAGCATTAATAAAATTCAGCATTTGTATCAACATATCCCCCAATCAGCCTCAAGCTAACAATGAAATCTCTAAATTAATTACTTTAAATGTTACAAGTCATTTTGTAACCCTAAATTCACTGCCTGTTCAAAACAGCCACTTTCAGTAAAGAACTACTGAGGATGTCATAGCCTTGTCTTTCTTGCAAACTACTTTGTAAGCCTCTGCACCTCTCTCTCTTCCGCAGGACACTGGCATACCATGCACAATGCCTTAGCACAATTTGTGAACCACTTGTCATTGCAACCCATGTACTGTTGAATTTTTTGTACTCTATGGCCCAGATATTCAAAAAGGTTGCGCATGGCGCAACCGTTTTGCACCATGTGCAACCCACTGATGCGCCCGGCATGATATTCAAATGGGAAAAGTACTCGGCATAAATCCTGCGCCATGTGAGCGCACTGCGCCCATGCAGTTGGGGCCAGCCATGCATACTCTACAGCCCGATATTCAGTCCGGGATGTGGAGCCATGCATGTCAACCCTACCTGCGCCAGCACAAAGTTGATCAAAAAATAAATAAATAGGAACAACGGATGGCCACCACAGGTGAGCTGCCGCACTGCAGAGTGCAATACGGTAGCTGCCACCTGTGGGTGTACCCGAGCTCTGGCTGCACCCCTCCTGTGGTGGCGCCTCTAAATACACCATCGCTGGCTAAGTAACAAAAAAAAGACAAAATCCAATATCCCTGGTGGTCCAGTGACCTGTCTGCCCGATCGCAGGCTAAGTACAGAAACAACAAATCCTATATCCCTGGTGGTCCTGTGGACCCCTCCCACCCGCCGACTGATCCCCACTTCCCTCCCCAGTCAGTGGTGGGCAGCAGCACCCACCCGCCTGCCGCCCCACCACCTGCCGACTGACACCGTCGGTAGGGCTGTACGCCCATTGGTCCACAGCATAAGCCAATGGGTGTGCAGCCCACACCGTACTACACATTCCCTTCAGCTTCATAGCATGTCCCCTTGTTCTTGAGCACCTTTCTTCTAAAAAAAACATATTTCCCTCCTGTATCTTATTTATCTCAGTGAGGTATTTAAAAGTCTACCATATCCCCCCTCTCCTTTCCAGGGTGTACATATTTAGGCCCTTTAGTCTTTCCTCGTAAGGCTTCTGATGCAGACCCTGCACCATTTCAGTTGCCCTCCTCCACTCTGTATGTCAATTGTCAGAAGTAGACATGTGGTGCAAGATGCCTGTGCCAAAAGGAACTGCCGCAAGTTGCACCTTGCACCAAAGTTTGCAGCAATCCTGATTTTCGAATGCAGGCTGTGTTAAAATCAGGATGCCTTATGCCGGAACTGCTCTGCGCCATCCCTGCAGAAGATGGGTCTGTTCACCAGGTCGCAAGGGGGCTTGGCCATGGTGGGGCAGCATCATCTTATTAGGGGTTTTAGAAGCCCCAACATGGTTGCATGAGGGGGCTGAGGTTAGACCAGTTATGAGCCGGTCTAAGGGCCCTATGCTATTGGCTTGGAGGGAGCCTCCAAGGTCAGGAACAGGGGCAGAAGGACCGGTGGGGGTGCCACAGTGGGTGACAGGGGCATGGCAGCAGTGGCAGGGTTCAGAGGTGGCATCCAGCAGAGGTGGCATGTCCAGTGGGACACAGCTGGTAAGCACAGGCAGAACCTGTCCCAAACCCCCAGGTGGCAACAGGATGGGAGGCAGAGCTGGATGCCATTGTCCACCTCAGGACTAATGACCTGGCTATGGTCGGGGTGGTGCAGAGGGCATTCGGGGAGCTGGGGAGTGGTCTTAAGACAGGTGGCATGCTCATTGGCTTTTGTGGAGGTGCTGCCTGTATACGACAGGAAGGTGGAGACGGATCTCCACATCAGGACTTTCAACTCGCGATTGAGAGAATGGTACACAGAGGAGGGGTTCAGCTACACTGGGGACTGGAGTTCCACCTGGAAGGATAAGGGCCTCTACAGGAGAGGAGAGAGACCTGGGGGTAATCATAATCAGATTACCTAAAGGTGGCAAAGCAGAGCAAAAAGGCAGTAGGAAGGGCAAGTGCTGGAGTGCATAAGGAGGGGTATCAGAAGAGGGAGGTGGCGTTACCTCTGTATAGATTGCTGGCAAGGCCCTAGCTACAGTACCGGTTCCAGTTCTGGAGACCACATCTCCAGAAGGACACAGAGTGGAGGTGGTCCAGAGAGGGCAACTAAAATGGTGCAGGGTCTGCATCAAAAGCTCTTTGAGAAGAGACTAAAGGACTTTAATATGTACACCCAAGAACGGAGGAGGGACAGGGAAGATATGACAGAGACCTTTAAATACCTCACAGGGTAAAAAAGGTATAGGAGGGGAGCATTTTTCAAAAGAAAAGATGCTCATGAACAAGGAGGTATGCTATGAAGCTGGGGGGGTGATTCAGAAGAGATGTCAGGAAGTACTTCTTCATAGAAAGAGTGGTAGATTCCTGGCACAGCCTTTCAGCAGAGGTGGTGGGTGTGAAAACAATGGTAGGGTTCAAGAATGCATGGGATACACCCAAGGGAATCATAGTGGAAAGGAAGGGAGAAGAGAAAGAGCTTTAGATCGGGTACGGTCTGCGGTAATAGTGTAGGAAGGGAGAAACAGGCAGACTGGATGGGCCAAGCGATCCTTATCTGCCATCAAATTCTATGTTTCTATTTATTGTCCTGTATGTCGACGATATTAAAAAGGAATGGTTCCAGGACTGATCCCTGTGGCAACCCACTCCTGACCACCCTCTCCTCTGATATGAGGCTATTAACCACCACCCTTTGCTTTCTCTCACCTAGCCAGTTTTGAACCTAACTAGATCCTTTGCTGCTCCCACACCCTTTAACCTCTTTAGCACCCTTCTGTGTGGCACTAAGTCAAATGCTTGCTGAAGCTGAAAGAGTAAAATCTACTTCTTGTTCCTTATCCCGCACCCTCATTCCCCAGGCAAAGAACATCATTAGGCTGAGCTGACAAGACCTCCCTGCCACAAACCTGTGCTGCTTACTATACTGGAGTCCATTTCTCACCAGATAGTCCACTAGACCCTCCTCAACTACGGCCTCCATCAGTTTTCCCACAATGGAGGTAAGATGGATGGGCATGTAATTTCCCAGTTCCTCCATGTCCTGTCTCATGTGGAGTGGAACCACGTCCACTATCCTCAAAGCTCCAGAACCACCCCTGACTGTAGTATGCTAGTGAACAGCCCTGCCAGGGGTTCAGCCAATTCCCCGAGCACCCTCAAGTGCATCTCATCTGGCCCTGGGGCCTTACCTGCTTCCACGGCTGCTAAACCTTTATTAATTGCCTCATTTCAACAACTGAGGATCATTTTCCTGCACTTTCAATACCAAACAGAAGTAGTCGTTTAGAATAGCTGCCTTCATTCAGCTCGTCCTATTATCCTGCCGCCCTCTGCCAGCCTTACAGTTGTTCCACTCTTAATTCTTCCGCCAACCCAATGCACCGGAATAACTGTTCTTCCCCTCCATTGTCCCCCTCCGCAATATTCAGCTCTGTGTCCGCTTTTGCATCCCTGGCTTCTTGGTCTCCATTTATCCAGTCAGTTCGATCCCTCCCATGGGGCCCCTTCCTCCCAAAAGAGTGCAAAGAGAGAGAATGCCTATAAAATAGCACTGAGCACTCATGGGGCTAAATAATGGATATGTATTAGATTGGGTGGGGGTCACGAAGACCATCACCCAAAGCTGCTTAGGAATTTTCCCCGTTCTCCCTGCTAGTAGCATGAGCAACCAAGGATGGGGCTTGCCAGTGTGTGGCTCACCTATGCCTGCAATGGCTCCAACACTACTTTTATAAGCTGCTCTCCGAGTGGTGTACATCTCCTTCTCTCCTCCTGGGAGTATAGGGTCCTCCTAGATACCCTGTCACCCTCCCTGCTAGCTTCTGCTCTTGTGATCCCGGGCTCAGTGCACAAGGCAGAGCCGTCGGCAGAGCAGAAGGGTCCTCTACCACGCAGTACCTCAGATCCAGCAAATTTAAGCTTTACATCACCTCCTGTGTGTGTGTGTTCATGGGAAGCAGCTTTTCTATGAGAGACGGATGTGGGACACAGGACACTGCAATTTGGAAGGGTAAATGAGGAATGCCACAATGGGGAAACAAACATAACAGTTTGGAGTAGACAGGAAATAAAAATAAAAAATAGGAAACTCGTTGGGAGTCACGACAAGGCAAACTGGTAACAGCACCAAAGTTGCATTTGAGTGGTTCTTAACGGAAATGCTAACGTTTGACAACGAAAACTGCATAAATAGTTAGCAATGGGCAATAAAACAGGCAAAACAAGTTGAAGTTTAAAAGCTTGGAACCGAGAGGCTCAGTATTCATAACATAAACCTACCATTTCACTGTGAATTTAAAGTAACCTCTCAGTATATCCAATAACGATCCTAGCATTCGTCGAGCGAAATAACACAAACAGGAACAAACCTAATTACTTGCCACTTACTCGGTAATGCGCCATTATTCCGGCTTGCTCAACTTTCTGTTTCCAAATTGTCTCCCAGGTGTAGAAAATCAGCTCGACGAGCATGCGTACAACTAGCGCCGCCTTATTTGCGCATGCGCACGGAAATATAACACCGCCTCCCGGAAGCAGGTTTCGATGCTGTACGCGGTAACTAGTAGTTACAGTTGCTAAGCATTGTCTATCTAAAGACGTGCGTTATGTTATTTTATTCGCAGGAACACATGGGTGCTTCTGAATCCCCTGTTGTAGAAAAATGTTGAGAGCTACATTCTTCTAGCTTATGTTTCAGGGCCCCAGATCAGTTAGAAACATGACATCGATTTGTCAGCAGATAAGGAGCGGTTCGCTCACTCTGTCAGTCCCTTTTTCCCGGCCTAAACTGTCGGGGCAGACCCTCCCTGATTTGCAGTGCGTCCTAACTATCTTTTCCCTTCCAACAAAAAAAATTTGCTATGCATGCTTGCAGCTCACCACCGTTTTCGCCCGTACTACCTACTCCACGTAGCCACCACTCTTTCAGTGAAGAAGTACTTCCTCAAATTCCATCCACCCCAGCTTCGGTGAACATCCCTTTGCTGTTGCGCGCCTTTCTCAGTTTGATATATTTCCTGTAACTCCAGGGCGATTTTCTAGTAATTACATAATTTCCTAGAGAATCTACCTTTTTTCCTGTTTAAACAGTCTGATGCAAATATGTGCTAACAAATTTCCTGTAAACTGTCCCAGTTTAATGTAACGATGATAGGAAATGAATAGACACCCTCTAAGAAATTGACAGATGAGATTTCATCCCAAGGATTCTAAATTGATACAAAAAAACAATACAGAATCAGGGGCTTCACTCTGCACACCCTTCCCCCGCCAGCCGCTCAGGAATCAGGGGTTAAACCCTTTTGCTGGCGTCTACAGCATTTTACTGTATCACTCAGACCTATCACCAGCATATATAACTGTAGCATACTGAGCTGGAGGTCACGTGTGGTGGGGGTATTTAACAGAAGTGTGTTGTGTGTTCAAATTAAGCATATCAGAGAAAGAAAAAAAGGGAAGGGGCAGATTAGTAGGCTGAGGATGGGGAGTGGGTGGAGGATGTGGGGGAGCAGGCAGAGGTACTAAATTACTTGTTTGCCTCAGTCTTCACCAAGGAGGAAGGGGGAGGCACTGCAGGTGGAGGGGGAAAGGGCACCGGCAGAGGAAGTGGGGGAAATGGATGTTGAAATCCCCATTGGGAGGGTGTGGGAAGCCCTCAAGGCCCTAAGAGCAGAAAAAGCACCAGGCCCAGACGGGATCCATCCTAGGGTGCTTAAGGAACTGGCTGATACCCTGGCCGCATCCCTGGTGGACCTTTTTAATTCCTCCCTTCAGTCGGGTGTGTGCCTCAAGACTGGAAGATAGCCCATATCGTGCCTATACACAAAGGCGGCTTGCAAGAGGAGCCGGGAAACATAGGCTGGTTAGCCTGATGCCTGTAGTGGGCAAAGTGATGGAGTTCATCTTGAAAGAGAGGCTGGAGGGGGTTCTGAAGGCATGGGACTACCTTGATGATTGCCGGCATGGCTTTGTTAAGGGCAGATCGTGTCAGACCAGCCTGCTGGAGTTCTCTGAAGGGGTGACGAGTGTGCTGGATCAGGGCAGGCCAGTGGATGTCCTCTTTCTAGACTTCAGCAGGGCGTTTGACTTGGTACCACATCCCGGGCTGCTGGGGGATATGGGGGGGGGGCAGATGGTCAGGTGGATAGGAAACTAGCTAGTGGGGCGTGTACAGAAGGCAATGGTTGGGGGGAGGTCTCAACCCCCAGGAGAGTCATTAGCAGGGTCCCACAGGGATCGGTACTGGGCCCACTCCTATTTGACACCTATATCTCAGACATCAGAAGTGGTATCAGGAGAGGGATTAGCCTCTTTGGCGATGACTCAAAACTGTGGGCGGTGGTGGATGGGGAGAGGGGAAGCTGGCTCTCCAGGAGGACCTGGAGACTCGGGGGAGGTGGTCATGCGCCTGGAAACTAAAGTTTAACACTAGGAAATGAAGGGTCCTTCACCTGGGGGCCAAAAGCCCAGCTTATGTATACACCTTGGGGGGGGGCACTGCAGGTTTCTAGAGGGGGAGAAGGACCTCAGGGTGGTGGTGGATACCAAAATGAATAACTCAGAGCAGTGTAGAAAGGCTGCTGCCCAAGCAAATAAAATGCTGGGGTGCATAGCCAGGGTGATAACCTCAAGGAGTCGAGAGGTGCTCTTTCCGCTGTATAATTGCTTGGTTAGACCACACCCTGAATACTGCATGCAGTTTTGGTGTTCTTACTTAAAGAGAGATACTGCTCTTCTGGAGAGGGCCCAGAGGAGGGTGACCAGGATGATACAAGGTCTAGGGGGAAAAGCTCTATGGGGAGAGACTGGAGGAGCTCAACCTGTACTTGCTGGAGGAGAGGAGGAACAGAGGGGATATGACTGAGATCTTCAGATATCTCAAGGGAATGAATAGGATAAGCCTAGAGGGGGTGCTTCAGCTGAGAGAGGTAGGGGCCACCAGGGGACACTCAATGAGGTTGGTTGGGGGAGAAACAAGGAGACGCTACTTCACTGAGAGGGTGGTGGGGCCCTGGAATGAGCTGCCCGTGGAGCAGGTGGCTGTTACAACTGTGGAGGGGGTCGAGAAAGGCTGGGATAGGTATGGGGGGAGCGTGCAACCCAAAGCCCCGCAGGGGTTGGGTGCAGGGGACCTTGTAGGGAGGGTGGGGGCTACAATGGTGCCCTGAGTAGGCACTGATCCCCAAGCAGACTCGATAGACCATAGGGCCTAATCTGCTGGCTTTTTAGTATGTTAGTATGTAAAACAAAAAATGTCAAGCAGGCCCTTTAAAAACCCTGAGTCCCTGGAGGCCAGCTCCACCTTAGCCTTGGTTGGGTGACAGTTTATGGTTGCTGTGGTAATCTTGGTGCTGGTTCGGTGCATCACTCATTGTTGGCCCATACGCTGGGGAAGGGGAGGACCGATCAAGTTTTGCTCTTTGGCATTTTTTTGTTAGTTGTTGTTAATCTTGTATTAGGACAGGCTGGGCACTTTCAGTTGGAAGTCACGGGGCAGTAATGGGATGGAGCCACCGTCAGCTCATCAGAGCGGTTGTGAACAAAAAGATGCCCTCTTCACGGGCTTCGCTCATAAACCAGTGCCACGGGAGAGAGAGCAAAGTGATTAACTTGCTGCTGCTGCTGCTGCTGCCAGCCCACATACCACTGCCATACTTTGCGATAACTCTGACCTCCCAACAGAATAAACTGCTGGCTTGCTCAGAGAGGGTGCTGGAATACTACAACTTGAAGGTAGGAAATTAATTTGGATTGTGACCTGCCAGATGTTGGCTACTGCCCTGGGCAAATATGATGCAGCTGCTGCCAGTGGACTTTGAATTTTGGCTGGCTTGCTTTCTTTTGCGCCCACTTTTATTCTGTTATATAGTGGATCAAGCAAGATTCATGATTGCCACCAGACAGTTCAGGCTTAGATGGGTGTGGATGACGCAGGGTGCAGTGGACTTTGGCTTGCAGTTCTTTGCCCCATTTTTTTGTTGTTTCTGGGTTACACTAGGGTTGTCAGTCTTTGACTTGAGGCTGTGCTGCACTGCAGTAGATTGCCAGCAGTCTTTAGGTTTTTAAAGATGGGTGTCCAGATGTGGTGTCCAATGGCTAGAGTAATGTGCGCAGATCATTTGGGAGAGTGCTGCCCAGAAGCCTGTAGTAATTTTATATATATATATATATATATATATATATATATATATATATATATATTTATTTCAGTTTTGAATTACAGCCTTGGAGCCAAAGGTTCTTTTACAAATGCTCCACGTCAGCATTTTAAAACACAATACAAAGATAACAATGTCATGAGGGGTAGTATAATAATACAAGCAATAATACGAACATGTGAACTGCCAGCAGAAAAGGCCATTGGGTCTACCGAGTCTAGTACCCTTATTCTGCAGCTGCCTCTCCCACCCTACCCCCCATGACCTCCCTTGCCCTATCTCAGCTCCTTTTCAAGCATCTCACTGTTTTACAGCCCACCGCCTCTGCTGGTAGTGTGTTCCACTCTGCTACTACCCTTTCTGTAAAGAAATGCCTCCTCATCTCCCTCCTAAACCTTCCACCTTCCAATCTCATGTCATGACCCTGATTGTCTCTCTCCCCACTCTCCCCTTGAACAGTCCATCAGTACCTGTCCTGTTTATTCCTCTCATGTACTTAAAGGTCTCAATCATATCCCCCCTTCCCTCCTCTCCTCCAGAGAGTACATGTTCTACTCCCTCACTTTAATCTCATATGGTAACTCCCCCAGACCCGTGATCATCTTTGTTGTTTTGCATTGCACATCTTCCAGCAATCTAATGTTCCTCTTTAGGTAAGGGCGCCAGAACTTGAATGCAGTACTCCAGGTGGGGTCTGACCAGTGATCTGTATAACGGCAGAATCACGTCCCTCCTCCTAGAGGTTATACCCCTTGCAATACAACCCAGCATCTTGTTGGTCACTGCTGCTGCTTTTCTACACTGGGCTGAGTTGTTCAATCCTCCCATAATGAGCATTCTCAGATCTTTCTCCTCCTTAGTCGTAGCTAACTGCACCCCTTCCACCCCATGGTAGTTCCTCTTTGGAGTGGTTGCTCTGAAATGCAGCAAATTGCATTTTTTGGCATTGAAACCAAGTTGCCAGGTGTCAGACCATGTCCCCAGCCTTGTTAGATCTTCCTGCAATCCCTGCCACCCCCCTTGGTCATCCATCACTGCTCCCATCTTGGTGTCATTCACAAATAGACTGATCTTGCTATTTACGCCTACCGAAATGTCTGCAATAAAGACCCCAAATAACACCGGCCCGAGCACTGACCCCTGTGGGACCTCACTCATCACTGCCCTTGGGGATGATAATTCACCTCCCACCACCACCCTCTGCTGCCATCCCTGCAGCCAATTCTCCACCCATCCCACCCCACCAATTTTGCCCCCGCCCCGTGTTCCTTAGCTTATATGTTAGTTTCCCATGTGACACCAAGTCGAATGCCTTACTGAAGTCCAGGTACAGGACATCCACTGCATGCTCTTTGTCCATTTCCCTAGTCACCCAGTCATAGTAGTCTACTAGGTTGGTCTGGTAGGATCTGCCCTTGACAAAGCCATGCTGCCGACTGTCTTGCACCCCACTGACCTCCAGGAGAGTCACCAGCCTCTCCTTCAAGATTGTTTCCATCAGTTTCCCCACTATGGATGTCAGATTCACTGATCTATAGTTCTCTGGTTCATGTTTGGGACCACTGTTATGGAGTGGAACCACATTAGCCATCCTCCAATCCTGAGGTACACACCCTGAGTCTAGAGAGACATTAAATAGGTAAATTCAAGGTAATACAGTAGTAGTAGTAGTACAGAGTTGGTTTACAATAGACAGGGATAACAGGAGTACAAACTTCTGACAATACTAGTGAGTATATTATACACCATCCGTACCAGACATCAACTCACTTATCAAGTCCTAGAAGGTGTGAGGAGGCACAGGAAGCCAGTAGAGGCATTGTCAGGGATAAGGACTTGAGGAGAGGATTAGCTGCCAGTAGAGGCTTTGTCAGAGAGGTGTGGGTTGTGTGGGCCAGGGGTGAGTGGTGGAGGGTAAGGGGTTATAGTATCATGTCAAGTAACCAGAGTAATCAGGTGGGAGAAGTAGGAGCAGCCATAGGACTAGTTTAGCCAAGTACCATATGGAGAAATGGAGACCAGTGAGTAAGGGAGATTAGGTTGGAAGGGTAGAGGGTAGGGGGTTTACAGGGCAAGAGGCAAGTTATAAAAACCCTGTATTTCTAACTGCAAAGTGCAGTGGCTGTTTGCAGGTGGGGAGATGGGGAGGAGCGAGTGATTTGGTGGGAGGGATATGGAAACCGGGTAGTGTGGTGAGCAGCAGGTTCTCCCAGCCCATATTTAAGTGCAGCAGTCATAGTGAATGGATTTGAATAGGAGGATACATAGGTCTCTTTTGAAGGGGCCAATTTTATCATGTTGTAGTAGGGTGGAGGGTAGATCATTCATCCATACTAGGCCTTGATAGGATAGGGATCGCTGGGCAAAAGATGCTTATTTGAAAGGGACGAGTAGCGAGCCTTTAGCCACACTTCTAGTTGCTTTGTTTCTGATGTTCCATTGGAATAAAGATACAGACAATTCTGGTGTTAGCCCAAGTAAGGTTTTCTTACCATATAGGCAAGCTTGATACCTGAATGTCAGGTGTAGGGGTAGCCACTCAGTGGAGGAACAAAGGCTACAGGTGTGGGTCTGGTGGTCAGCACCTAATATTAGGTGACAGGCCTTATTTAGAAGTAGTTTTACCCACTTAAGTGCTGCATCAGATGCAGCGCTATACATATATATATATGATTAGGCCATAGTTGCTTAAGATCAGAATGGAACTCCGAGTGGCAAGGTTGAGTGCCTCTGGGGGCATGGCATATTGGTGTTGATAAAGGATTCCCAGTCTGCTATTGGCAGATCTCACAATGTAATCAATATGGGCCGAGAACGATAGGGTATCATCAAGGCAGACCCTCAAGGTATTTGAACGTGGTGACTTGCTCACTGGCATCTCCCTTATGGCTTAGTATGGTTATGGGTTCTGCATTCATTTTAGAGTGTTGGACGAAGTGCATAGACTTAGTTTTCTTATAGTTTAAGAGAAGTCTGTTCTGCATAATTTGAGACTTGTGAAGCTAGCCTGTAAGGTTACAGTTAACTCTGGTAGATGATTCCCAGGGACAGAGATAACTGCATCATCTGCATAGAGCAGCATCTTTGCAGGGCACGTGCTAGGAAGTGAGTTGATAAAAAGGCTGAAGAGTAAGGGCCCTAATATGGATCCCTGGGGGACCCCAAGGTTGACCTTCCTAGGTTCGGAGGAAACTCCTTTTATCTTAACACTTTGAGACCTTTGTGAGAGATAACTAGAGAACCAAGTGATTGTGTCAATGGACAGGCCAAGGGCTGGGAAGTTGTTGATCAGGATCTGATGATTGACAGTCTCAAATGCTTTGGTTAGGTCCATAAAGATAGACCCCACCATTTTATCAGTGTCAGGGGCATCATAGAGGTGAGAAGTAAAGTCAGTGAGGGCAGTAACAGTGCTATGGGATTTGTGAAACCCATGCTGCTGAAGACAGAACAGGTTGTGTTGGTTCACATAGTCAGTGAGTTGATCCGATACAACTCTCTCCGGGGCTCTAGAGAGGGGCAGTAAAATGGAAATTGGCTGATAGTTACTCAGATTGGTTCTGTCCCCATTCTTGTAGACTGGGGTGACTAGAGCGATATTATACGTATATATATATATATATATATAAATAGATTGCTTGGAGAACGTACAGCGTGGAATGGACCATGACCACTGTACATTTGCCCCAGTTTGTGCACACTGTAAATGTAGCTGTCAGAGCTGAGGGATTGCAGTCTCAATCAGGCTTCATGTGGGTCAGTTTAATGGCTGTAGTAGACTTGCAGCTTAAAGGGATGGTGTGACCCCAGGGTTCAAATTTGTGGCTATGGTGCAGTAATCTTCTTGGGCATTGTTTTGCTTGTACATTTAATTGCATTTGGGAGTGCCTGTGAAAAATGTCTAAAAAAATACTTTTTCTTACTTGATTATGAATCAGCCATGCTGGGATGTATACTGTTGATTACCCTGACAAAATGTGTATAAAATTTGCAACTAGTCAGCTGACTTACAGAGCACCTTGAACTTGAAATGACTGTGTACAGTAGATCCCAAGGCTTTATAAAGTCCCTGCTAGTGTAATTTACAGCTAATCCCAGCTGTGCAGCTACTAGAACTGAGCTTCCGTTTGGTCACAAGCACAATACAGGGATTCATCATACCAGAAAAAATACTTGACTAAGACACATCAGGTGATGAGTACTACTGGCTCAATTATCTTGGTGTCAGCTACATTTTGCGACACTGACCAACCTATTTAGCTCTGTCAAATTCTGGCCTGCACACTAATGACATATATAGTATGATAATAAGACGTATAATTATAGTAGTGCCTGTCACGATGCACAAATCCCTATGTTGGACTGGGAATGACAGCCTGCAGTCATGGTATTGCAGTCATACAACCACGGACATTCAGTCTGCATCTGGTGATTCAATAAGTGTCTCCATTTCCAACCTTGGAAGTCCTATATTCCCTGGTGATGCCCCCCCCATCCCCAGTGCAACCTAGAGTACCTGGTTGTTGGGGGGGTGTGCGGGGAGGGGGTTGGAGGGTTGATGATGAGTATTTCTAGAGAGACATGTAACCCCCCCCTACAAATGGGGGTTCCTGAAAAGTCTTCCTTGAGCTTGCTTAAATGCTTACTGCCAGGCTGGTGTTCTGCGTTTTAGCAATTTAAATGTATTGCCAGAGAGTGCCTGTATAGCCTCTGTGTACTGTCTCTTTAAGAGCTGCCTGGATTGCAGTTGTAATTAATCTGAGAGGGAGCCCTGTTAGAAGATGTACTTGTTTGCTGATCATTTGTTAGAGTAGTAATAGTATTGTAGTTTGTTCTAACCTGCCTTCTTTGCAGCATGGACAGTTCTGTTTGTTTTCATCATCTTGGTCCTCGACTGCTGAAATGGGCCAATCAGTACATTTGGGACTCTAAAATGGAGCCTGCCTACAGGGGCTTGGTGGGCCAAAACTTGTAAGAATTGTAGTTTGGGGTTTTTGGCACCTAAAATAACCTGGAGGGGGGAGCCCTTGTTGTGACTGACAGACAGATCAGCCAACCAAACCTTTTGGATCTTGGGGAAAGTCCCACATTGCTTGCAATTTCAGTTAGATCTGAGTTGGGAAGTGAAGAAGTAAGAGCTCGAGATATTTCGAGCAGCAATCCATAGTGGATTCACGTGGGAGAACTGTGGAAAGGCCTGAGTTTGGCCTGCATGCCTGCCTGCTGTTCCTGAGAGGGAACTCGTGCTTTTTTCGGACTTAATCTGAATTTGGAAAGCGAATTAAGCCACTGAATTGTGACCAGGCTTTAACCTGAAGAAGACTGAAGATTTGCTGAATGCGATCAGCCTGTCAGGACTTCCAGCTACCTCTGAACTCCCGGATTGTGCAGAGACTCTGTAATTGCAACCCGGAGAGCCATTTGCCTAGTACAGTGGAATTTCCTTACATGTGAATGTGCTGTGTGCTTATAGTGGGTCATGATTTGGTTCCCCACTGTGTGTCTGAACTGTGTTTTGCTTGCTGGAGGCTGTATCCAGCTCCACGGACTGAAGCCATATCTATTTCCGTTTGTCTGGACCCTACTACACTGGCCCAGCCAGAATACCTGCTACGCAGAGAAAGTCATCGACGAGAGACCAGGCTGGGGATCAGCCCCTTGCTCAACACCTTGAACAGGAAAGACGCCTTCAGTGATTCATGTGTGCCCTGCTTCTCCGGGCAATCCAGCTCAACAACCTGCAGTCTCGATTTCGTCCTGCCTGTGTCCATTGCTGGGTATCATGAGTAAACATCAGGGTAGCTCCCTGCAACAACAGCTAACTCTAAAAGTGTTGTCATCTGATTGTCTTGTTGCCTTTTCTATCACGAACTGAGCCCTTCGGCTCCGGATTACAAATAGTGTGTGTTGTGCATGTAGCTTTCTTCCATCACAGGGCCCCAACCAGCTACAACGTTCCTGGCTAGCCTACCATTTTCCTACCTGGGTACCCAGAGTGTGTGACTGTGTAGGGACTCTGAACTGCATGCATAACTGTCTGATTAATATAGCTTTTAAGCAAATCAACCTGATTGCACTCCTCCCTTGTTCAAGTCCCCTGAATAAATCAGATTTGACTTTGTTTGCATTTAACCTGACTATGGTTCCAGTTTGTGCCAAAAGTATTGTACTGTTGCTATTTGCTGTACTTAACCTTGTTTTACAGGGGGTCCCCAGGGTCAAGCTAGAAGAACCAGCCCTGGTGGTAAGTGCAAACAGTGTGGGTAATTGCCTGGTGAATAAGGGTCATTGTGAAAATAATTATTGTATGTTGTTCAGGTCACTAGACGGGAAAGAGGGGTGTTGCAGTGGCCCGGAGGGCTGTGCCCAGGTTAGCTTGACCACTAACAACCCTGACCTCCAGGTGGAGGCACCCGTTTCATTACCCAGGCCCCTTAACCTGCTACTAGCCAAGCAGGCAGGGTTAGTAGCCCTTGGGATAGTGCCACCTAGGGGTTACTGACAAAAAGCAATTGTGAACCAGAGTGCAAAGTGTTTCATTTTCTGAGGGTAGGTATTCAGTTCATGAGTTCAGTACCTGTTTAGTTCATTACACTTTGTGTGGGGTCTGTTGAGGGGGCTATGATGCAACCTGCTGGGCTGGGTTGGGCTTGGAATTTGGATACAGCTTGCTGGGTAGGCGGGGGAAGAGGTAACATGGTTGGCTGGGGGAAGGCTAGGGGATCTAGGGAGTTGTGCTAGGGGCCAGCTTTCTGGACTGGGAGAAAGGCCAACATGCTGGGCTGCAGGGAAGGATGAAGACTCTAGATAGTAGGCTGGGACACAACTTGCTGTGCTAGGGAAGGGTTAAGTATTCTAGGGAGGGAAGCTAGAGTGAAACTTGTTGGGCTTGGGGAGGGCTAGGGGGCCATGCACAGAAGCAAGTGGCTTGGCTATACGGTGGGTGGTCTGGGCAACATACTGGATTGTGGGGACTCTGGGGAAGGAACTAGAGTGCAACCTACTGGGTATGGGGAAGGGATAACAAGGTAGCAAATTCTGTTTCAGATGACATCCCAAAATGCACCAGAATGCACCTCAAAATACCCCTAAAATGCACCAAAAAACAAATATTTACTAGGGGCCTGACGGCCCCCAGACCCTCGGCCTATATTTTAAATTTTTGGTGTGTACACTTTTTTTTAAGGCTTGTTACTTCCTTGAAAGGTATGTGGTTTCACCCCCATACCCCCTGCATTCGTGATCAGTAGTACTATTACTAACCCTAAAACATAGTTTAGAATCATAAGGTTGAAATCTCGTCCTCCTGAGGAAGACTCGTCAAGAGTTGATATGTAGCGGTAACTTGACAGCAGTTCTTTCAGCACCAATAAATTAGTAATAGTATAGAGACATAGACACTGACAGCAGAAAAAGATCAAAGGTCCATCAAGTCTGCCCACTGGGCCGTATATAACCCCGTGACCTAGTATCGATACAGGAACCGTTCCTATTCCTAGTATGTGTTTGGTGTGTGCACTTTTTTTTTTTATTATTATATCTTTGAACCACAAAGTTGTATGTTTGGAAGTTGGGTGTGCCCTTTACTTTTTCTGTTGTCTCCATAAATCATGTCCACCATTGCTGGTGCTGTGATGTGCTCACTCACATCTCTAGGTTGGAGGCAGAGAATGCTGGACTGTAAGTTGAACTGACAAGGGTGCAAGAACCTCTTGCCCTACCTGAGGGCCACCACAACTGCCACTACTGCCTCAGAGAATGCCTAGGCAGAATGACTGGACCTTGTTGGGCTCCAGGAGGATGGGATGGGTAGGGTACACTCTCCTCAACATGTGCCACTGCAGAGGATGAGGGGGGGTATAAATCCAGGATGCAAGAAGAAAGGAGTAGAAGAGACAAGAACCAGACAGGATAATGGAGAAACAGAGGGATCAGTGGGAACTTCAGGGAGCACCACAAATGGGGGGAGAGGGGCTGCAGGGAGGGATGGAGCAAGGTATGGAAAGTCATGTGTGCCAATGCAAGGAGTTTGGAAAATAAAATTCCAGACCTGGAAGCCATCATGGAGGATGCTATCCTGGATTTGGTGGCCATAACTGAATTGTGGTGCACTGACAATCACGACAGGGACATGGCCATATCAGGCTACTTTCTGTTGGGGGGAAGAGTGGTTGTTTTATATGTGGTGTACATGTTGTTTATATCTTCTTAACTCCTTAAACTGGACCTAATGCAGTTGTTCTTAGTGCATTATTTATCATATACAAATGTCTATATTAATGTCTGTATAAAATGCATTGTGCTTTGGCTTTGTGTGACACAGATCCACCTTGTAAATGAGCTTAATGGTGTTCGGCTGGATAAAGATTTTGATTTTTTTGATTGATGTGATTGATGTAAGGGAAGTAATCAAAGCAATGGAAATACAGAGGCACTTGGAAGAAAAGGAAGGGCTGGTGGTTTTGTTGATCACCCTGAAGACAGGAGCTGGGGGCAGTATCCGTACAGGGGTTGTATACAGACCTCCAGCACAGGGAGAGGATTTGGATAAGGCACAGCGGGAGGACATCATCAGGATGGCAAATAAGGGGAGATGCTCCTAGTTGGGAATTTCAATCTGCCACATGTGGATTGGAGCCTTCTAGCTGCTGCTTTGGTAAAGAGCAGGACCTTCCTTGACTCCCTACGTGGGGTGTTTCTCTGGCAGCTAGTCAGTGAGTCCACTAGGGATAGGGCAGGGCAGTGCTGGACCTGGTGCTTACAAACAGGGACAGCACTGCAGACATCGTGGTGGGCAGTACCCTAGGTACCAGTGATCACTGTACAGTGTGGTTCAGCATTGAGACAGGAACTGAGGCAAACCACTAGAGGACAAGGGTCCTGGACTTTGTTAGACCAGATTTTAAAGGAATGGAAGCCTGCTGGGGAGGAATGCCAGAGAGAGAGGTAGAGAAACAATATGGAAAAAAGAAGATATAATTAAGGCAACCAGCTTCTGCATGAAGTAAGTGAGCAAAAGTAAAAGGAAAAAAGGGTGCTGTGGTACTCTAGGGAAGTGGCCATGGTGGTGAGGGTAAAAGGGCTTCATTCAGGAGGTACAAAGAAACGCAGAGGGAGGAAGACAGGGAGGTGTACCAAGGACATAGGATGGAGGCAGTCCAGAGGAGGGCAACTAAAATGGTGCAGGGTCTGCACCAGAAACCATATGAAGAGAGACTAAAGAAGCTTAATATCTATACCCTCGAGGAAAGGAGGAAGAGGGTGGACATGATAGAAACTTTCAAGTACCTCAAGGGAATCAACAAAGTCCAAGAGGGTAGCATCTTTCAGAAAAAGAGATGTGCAAGAACAAGGGGGCACAGTTTGAAGATAGAGGGGGGATGGCTCAGGGGCAACGTGAGAAAGTATTTTTTCACGGAGAAGGTTGTGGATATGTAACCCCTCTACAAACGGGGGTTCCCAGAAAGTCTTCCTTGAACTTGCCTAAATGCTCACTGCTAGGCTGGTGTCCTGCGTTTTAGCAGTTTAAATGTGATTGCCAGAGAGCGCTTGTATAACCTCTGTGTACTGTCTCTTTAAGAGCTGCCTGGATTGCAGTCATAAGTAATCTGAGAGGGAGCTCTGTTGAAAGATGTAATTATTTGCTGAAAATCATTTAGAGTGATAATGATAATGTAGTATGTCTAACCTGTCTTCTTTGCAGCAAGGACTGTTTTGTTTATCTCCACTATCTTGGTCCTGGACTGCAAATTGGACCAATCAGTACTGGTGGGACCTAAAATGGAGCCGGACTACAGGAGCTGTCTGGAGTCAAAATCTACAGGAATTGTAGTTTTGGGCTTTTGGCGCCTTTTTGCACCTGAAGGGGGAGCCTTTGCTGTGATTGACAGATCAGCCAACCAAACCTTTTGGATTCTGAGGAAAGTCCCAGGCTTGCTAGCAGTTGAGTCAGATCTAAGTTGGAAGCTGAAGGAGCAGCAGCTTGAGACAGTCAAGCAGCCGTCTGAATAGTTTCACGCAGGAGAACTGTGGAAAGGCCTGAGCTGTGGCCTGCATGTCTGCCTGCTGCCCCTGAGCGGGAGAGAAGAGAATTATTTCGGACTAAATCCAAGTTTGTGAGAACGAAGTAAGCCACTGATTTTTTACCAGGCTCATACCTGAAGAAGACCGAAGATTTTGCTGAATGCGATCGGCCTGTCATGATTTCCAGCTGCTTTTGAATCCCTGGTCTGTGCAGAGACTTTGCGATTGTGACCGGAGAGCGGTTTGCCTGGTACAGTAGAATTTTCTTACATGTAAATATGCTGTGAGTTGTTAGTGGGTCGTGATTTGGTTCCCCACTGTGTGAACTGTGTTCTGCTTGCTGGAAGCTGTATCCAGCCCAAACTGGACTCTATACGAATTTGTCTTCCTTTGGCCGGTGCCTTGCCACACTGGCCCAACCAGACTACCTGCTGCACAGAGAAAGCCATCAATGAGAGACCTGCCTGGGGATCAGCCCCCTGCTCCACGCTTGAACAGGAATGACGCCTCGGCGATTCGTTGGGCCCTGCTTCTCCTGGCACTCCAGATCAACCACCTGCTGTCTCGATTTTCATCCAGCCTGTGTCCAGTCTTGGGTATTGTGAGTAATCATCAGGGTAGCTCCCTGCAACAACAGCCTAATCTAAAAGTGTGTCATCTGATTGTCTTGTTTTCTTTTCACGAACTGAACCCTTCGGCCTCTGAATTACAAATAGTGTGTGTTGTACATGTTTTCTTCCATCACAGGGCTCCAACCAGCTGCAACGTTCCTGGCTAGCCCACCATTCTCCATCTGGGTACCCAGAGTGTGCGACTGTTTATGGACCCTGAAGTGCATGCATAACTGTTTGATTGATATAGCCTTTAAGCAAATTAACCTGATTACGCCCCTTCCTTGTTCAAATCCTTTAAATAAATCAGATCGAACTCTTTGTTTGCATTTACCCTGACTGTGGTTCCAGTTTGTGCAAGAGTACTGTACTGCTGTTATTTTCTGTATATAACCTTGTTTTACTGAGGGGGTCCCCAGGGCCGGGCCAGAGGAAAGCCCTGGTGGTAAGTGCAAACAGTGTGGGTACTTGTGTGGTGTATCAGGGGTATTGTGAAAGTGATTATTGTGTATTGTTCTGGCCACTAGTAAGGAAAAAGGGGGGTTACAGTGTCCTGGAGGGCTGTGTCCAGGTTAGCGTGACCACTACCAACCATGAGCGGGTGGAGGCACCCGTTTCAGAACTCAGGCCCCTTAACCTGCTACTAGCCAAGCAGGCAGGGGTAGTAGCCCTTGGGATAGTGCCACCTAGGGGTTACATTTTGGAGGCACCACTGGGATTTTGTGCCTTCTAGTGGCCAAAAATTACAAATTATTGTTAAAGATTAATGGCTACCCCAGTAGAAATGGCTGTACACCAGTTGGTGGGGTGGTGTACTGGGCAGGAGAGTGACCCCCAAAATGCTCTACTTATACTGGATATTCCTCTGGGTACCAGTAAAGACACTGTAAAGGGAGCACTCCCCAAAGTTGAATGTTTAAAAAACCCTGTGGTGGTGGGTCGACAGGCTAATTTGATTGCCCAAACTTTCATAGCCTTGGTAGAGTGTAGTGACCTCGTGGACAGCTCTAAAGTGCCACAGACTATTGCCCCAGAAGGGGTTCTAGCTGCCTGGAAAGTGATAACAAAAGACAATAAAGACCCTGGGGAGGATGAGCTCCCACCATTATCTGAGACTTTTGAGGAGAAATTTGCTAAGTTGTTGCTGGAGGAAGGGAAAACCACAGAGGACTTTAAGAAACTATTCCTGCCACCTGTGGGTGTTCCTTCCCCAACACCCCCTCCCACTCCAGCACATGTTACTGCCCCGCCTTCTATGCCCGTGCCAATGCTGGCCCCTATATCTGTACCTGCCATTAGTCACGACTCCTACTGAAGGCTGAGAATCTTCTCAGGCACCCTCCCCACCCCCCTAGGGGAGGATGACTGGGAGACCTGGATAGACTATGTTGCCCCTCTAGTACTTGAATGGCAATGCTCAGAAGCAGAGAAATGAAAGAGGTTGAGTGAGAGCCTCCAAGGTCCTGCCCTGGCTACCATCCATGCCAAGCGAGCCAATAACCCTGGAGCAACTGCACAAGACTATCTTGATGCATTGGAGAATGTGTATGGGAGCCTGGATTCAGATAAGGATCTGTGGTGGAGAGTAAGAAATGCTCAGCAATACCCAGGGGAGCCATTGTTTGTGTATGTACCTCGGCTTGAAAAGCTGCTACAAGAGTGCCTCAGAAAGGATAGTTTGCCGTCAAATGAATTAGATCAAACTAGGCTGGACCAGATCCTTAAGTCTGCTCCCTTTTCCGAATTGTTACTGCTTTAGTTGTGCCTTGCCGCCTGACTGGAATCGTCTCCTTTCTTATGAAGAGCTAATGAAAGAAATTCGGGGGGGTTGATCAAAGGTGACCCCATGGGGGAATTGCACCCATATCTGCTGCTGCTGCACAAGTGACCAAGAGTGATCAGCCAAGTGAGGTTCAGGGGCCAAAGTCAGCACTTAACGAGTACTCTGAGAATGCAAAGGACTTCCCTTCCTGGGCCCAGCACTGGAAAGACGAGCTACTAAAGTACGTCCGAGAGTTGAAGATGAGTGCCTCTGTAAGGGTTTCCCCCATGGAATAAGATTCTGATCCCTTTCAGGACGTGACTGCCATGGGGGTAGGGGTGCACCCTCAGGAATCCGCTACCGAGGGTGGCTCCAAGGCTGAGATCACTGGATAGACTGCCACTCTAAAGGAACTGTTTAGACACGTTGCACCACTCTCACCACAGCAAGCAGATGCTAGACCCCAATTTCTTACTGCTGCTTCAGTTCCTCATACGATGTTCTCTCCCAAAATGACCCAGGAGTCTATCATTTGTCACAGCTGTGGAAAGGATGGCCATGTGAAAAGAGAATGCCGGTCTCAGAAGGACTTAGAAAGAGTAGTAAACAGACTCCAAGGGGAGCTCCAAAAAGCAAATCAATGGCTAAGGAATGCCCGAAATGACCACAGTGAGGGTTCGTGAAACCCTAACTCAAATTTCTTTGTGGCTAAATCATCTGTCCAGGCCTCTACTACTGCCTCTCCAGACTGGTCCAAAATAGTGAGCCCTTCACTGGAGACTATGGTGACTATGAATGGTATTTATACTTGGGCTGTGCTTGACAGTGGGTCGCAAGTGACCATTGTATTCCAAGACTGGTATGACAAACACTTATCTGATGTGCCTTTGCAATTCCTGGAAGGCCTACATGTGTGGGGCCTGAGCAACAAGTCTTATCCCTACCTAAGGTATGTCCGTCTCTGGTTGTCTTTTCCTATAGCTGAAACTGGTGTAGAGAAGTGGGTAGAGACATTGGCCCGAGTGTGTCCCCCCACCAGACTGTATGATGGGGTCCCCCTGTTAATTGGGACAAACGCCCATATGTTTGGGAGACTGGCGCAACCCTGTCATGAGAAACAAGGGCGATGGACTGGGAGGGCCCTGAGAATTCCGTCTCTGATCAAGAGGGCCTATGATTTGCAAATGAAACCCAAGGAAGTAGACCAGGATGAACTGATGGGGATCGTGTGGAAGAAGGATCCTGATTCAATGGTACTGGCCACTAACGCCCAGTGTACCATTCAAGGGGAGCTCCACCTACGGAAAGATGTCAAGAACAAAATACTGATGTTGGATGTGCCAGGCGATGGAAAATTGCCAGAAGGATTATTGGTCAAGCCCAGCATCTTTCTGGCTCATGCCCATGCCTATGCATGACAAGTGATGGTCCAGATTCACAATGTGTCAGATCGGGAGAGGTGAACAGAGGGTGCACCCTAGCTATGGTACACTGTGCAGACACTGCAGTATTGCCCAGCAACAAGCACCCTGGTGAGAAGGAGAGCGTGACCCCAGACTTGTTTGACTTTTGTGACTCCCCGTTGCCAGCTGAGTGGAAGGCTAGAATTAGCAAGAGACTTGCCCAGAGAGACCAAGTGTTTTTGTTGAAGGAATGGGATATGGGATGTGTCCATGGTGCGGAGCATCACATATGCCTGCACGATGAATGGCCATTTCGAGAGAGGTCCCGATGCCTAGCCCCAGCAGACATAGATGATGTGAGAAGACACCTGCAGGAAATGCTCACTGCTGGCGTGATACAAGAATCCAGGAGCCCATATGCCTCTCCCATTGTGGTTGTGCATAAGAAGAATGGGTCTGTGAGGATGTGTGTTGATCATTGAACCCTAAACCGGTGGACCATCCCAGACCAATACACTATGCCTTGTATACAAGATGCCCTGGACAGCTTGAATGTGAGCAAATGGTTCTTGGTTTTGGATCTTCGCAGTGGATACTACCAGATCCCAATGGCCCTGGAAGACCGTGAGAAAACAGACTTCATCTGTCCATTGGGGTTCTACGAGTTTCTGAGGATGCCACAAGGGATATCGGGCGCCCCGGCCACCTTTCAGCGACTGATGTAACATGCTGTGGGAGATATTAATTTGCTGGAATGCCTGGTGTACTCGGACGATGTCATTGTGTTTGGGAGCACCTTAGAGGATCATGAGAACCGACTGTTTAAAGTCCTAGATCGACTGGAGGACTTCGGCCTCAAGCTGTCCATTGACAAGTGCCAGTTTTTCCAAACCTCTGTGAAGTATGTGTGGCACATAGTATCTACAAAAGGGATAGAAACTGAACCCAGTAAGGTTGAAGCACTGACTACTTGGCACCAGCCCCATAATCTGAAAGAACTACAACATTTCCTGGGGGTCAGTGGCTACTACCGCAGGTTCATAAAAGACTATTCCAAGGTGATTCACCCACTCTTGAACCTTACCCAGGGTTACCCTCCTACCAATCGTAAGTACAAAAAAGGGGCCGATAAAGAACCAGAAAAAGTATTCTTTCACCCAGGTGAACTCTTCGGGTCCCGCTGGATGCGTGACTGTGTAGCAGCCTTCCATGAGATCATATACCAGCTCACACACGCCCCCATCCTCGTCTGTGCTGACCCCACCAAACCCTATGTGCTGCATACGGACACTAGTGTGCAGGGTCTAGGAGCAGTGCTGTATCAAGTCCATGAGGTTGGCCTGAGATCAGTAGCTTTTGCCAGTAGGAGCTTGACCCCATCCGAACGAAACTACCCTGTGCATAAGCTGGAGTTCCTTGTGCTAAAATGGGCCATCGTTGACCAGTTTCATGAATATCTCTATGGGGCAAAGATATTGGTCAAGACTGACAATAACCCGTTGACCTATGTGTAGACTTCAGCTAAGTTAGATGCCACTGGTCACCGGTGGCTTTCTGTGTTATCAACCTATGATTATGCTGTTGAATACAGACCGGGCCTGAACCATAATGATGCTGATGCCCTATCACGAAGGCCCACTTCCAAGAGTGATTGGGTCAGGCTGTCTGAACCTGACATTTGAGCATTGTGCAAAAAAATTGATAGAGATGAACAGATGTCTGTAGACACAGTGGACTGTTTAGTAGATTGTTTGGGCCCTTCTGACACCTGCATACCAGCTGCTTATTGCAATTTCTCTGCTCTAGATATTAGTGCACTACCTCAATTTGACAGTGACAGCATTCAGTGGGCTCAATCCCAAGATCCTTTGATTCAGCCAGCACTTGATGACCTTCTTGCGGGGAAAGATGTGTCTCATTTACATTCCACTGACTTGCGAACTGCTTTATTGTTTAAAGAAGGCCCCAGATTGAAGTTGCTCAATCAGTTGTTGTATAGAGAGACAGTGGATTGTAGTGGCAAAGTAGACGAGCAACAATTGGTCCTGCCCATGACCTTTAAAGATTTGGTGCTGAGGTCCCTCCACAATCACATGGGACACCTCGGTATTGACAGAACCCTTGACCTGGTACGATCTCGCTTCTACTGGCCCAAAATGGTGGCCGATGTTGAGCACCATGTAAAGACTTGTAGTCGCTGCCTGCAAAGAAAAGCCCTGCCTCAGAGGGCTGCCCCCCCTTGTTAATATTACTACCAGTGAGCACCCCCATGGAACTAGCCTGCATAGACTTCTTGTGTTTAGAACCTGATCAGCGGAACACTGGCAACAGATTGGTGGTTACAGATCATTTCACATGGTATGCACAAGCTTTTTCCACCAAAAAACAAAAGGCATCTACCATGGCCAAGTGCTAGTGGAACATTTCTTTGTCCACTATGGTGCCACCCAGCAGATCCACTCTGACCAGGGTGACCAGACCTGACTTTGAGAGTCAACTAATCAAAGAAATGCTTTCTCTATGGGGGGTGCAAAAGTCAAGAACCATCCCCTATCACCCGCAGGGAGACCCTCAACCAGAATGTTTTAACCGCACCCTTCTAGACATGCTGGGCACCCTCCACCCAAAGGACAAGCATAAATGGAGCCAGCAGATTAGCACCTTGGTACACACATACAATTGCATGAAAAATGATGCTACTGGTTTCTCCCCCTACTGCCTCATGTTCAGGAGAGAGGCCTGGCTGCCAGTTGATGTCTGTTTGGGGTCTCTCCAGATGGGGTCCGAGCTGAAAACTACTTGCAATATGCACAAAAACTGAAAGCTCAATTGAACCATGCCCATCAACTGGCCCAGACAATGGCTGCCAAGAGAAATGTAGCCAACAAAGAGAGTCATGATAAAAAAGTAAAGGCTCAAGAGCTTCGACCTGGAGACCGTGTGTTGTTATGCAATTTGGGACTGCATGGTAAACACAAAATTGCTGATCGGTGGCACCATCTTCCTCATGTAGTAGTTGGAAAGTTGGATGATCTACCTGTGTACAAGGTGTGCCCAGAGAACAACTCCAAAGCTGTCAAGACCATACACCGTAACCACTTGCTACCTATCGGCTAAGTCATGATTGCGGCTGAACCTACAGAAATTGAGCCCCCTGGGTCGATGACTTGTGCTGCTGCAAGAAAGAGACAGAGTCAGCCTACCCCAGTGGCCACAGATTTAAGGTTTCCTCCACAGCAGGCCCAGAATGATAGTGACTGCCAGTCCACTTCTGACGAAAGTGAGTGCGACTGTGCCTATTATCCCTCTTATGAACTTATTCAGCTGTTTCGAGGTAACCCTATGATTAATTGTGGGGATGAAGCTGGGCCTTCTGGACTGCCTAACCCCCCAGCTTTGTTCTTGGAACCAATGCTCCCTGAAAGTGAAGTGCAAAGTATCACGTCTGAAGATGCTGAGTCTCTGTGTATTGTGGAACTGTATGATTTGCCTGAGGGAGAGGCTGATGGAATGAGTCTTTCTGGTGACATGCCAGAACTTGAAGAACAGTATGAGAGTGCTGATAATCCCCCTTCAGTACCGGGGCCTCTTCAAAATGAGCAAAGTTTTGTATAAACAGAGCCTACAGAGCAAGGAGCTGACAGTGCTCCAAGTTTGGACATTTCTGCCCAGGCAGAGGCACCCATCACAAGCGATGAAAGCCCCAAGGCTGTTGCTGAAGTACAGAGATTGTGGTTGTTCTCCCCAGAAAGACTGGCTGAGCTGTCAAGCCAGTATTCCGTTTCAGCTATGATTCACCGGGGAGGCCTGTGGACTTGCCTCTCCATGTGGTTCACAAAGATGTTTATGTTTCACCATGCTCACTGCCCAAATTGAGCTTGATGGCCCATTCCAGGTTACTTGTTTTGCCCTTTCACAATGGTGCCCCGGCCCCAGCCAGCCCCATGTTAGCTGATAGGGAAGGGCCTCCTCTTGCATTGTTCATGGCACAAGAAGTTATTAACTGATTTAGTATAGTAATGTTCAACTGACTTGTGTGAAATATGCCTAATGTATTGTCAGAATGGACAAAGTATTGGGAAATGTAGTGAATATGTATAGTAAAGTAATAAGGTTACGTTAACTTATGCATGATGGTACAGACTTGACACGGACGCCAAGTTTTCTTCAGGCAGGGAAGGGTGTAACCCCCCCTACAAATCGGGTTTTCCAAAAGTCTTCCTTGAGTTTGCCTAAATGCTAACTGCCAGGCTGGTGTCTTGTGTTTTAGCAGTTTAAATGTATTGCCAGAGAGTGCCTGTATAGCCTCTGTGTACTGTATCTTTAAGAGCACTCTGGATTGCAGTCATAAGTAATCTGAGAGGGAGCTCTGTTGAAAGGTGTAACTATTTGCTGAAAATCATTTAGAGTGATAATGATAATGTAGTTTGTCTAACCTGTCTTCTTTGCAGCAAGGACTGTTTTGTTTATCTCCACTATCTTGGTCCTGGACTGCCAAAGTGGACCAATTAGTACTGGTGGGACCTAAAATGGAGCCGGACTATAGGAGCTGTCTGGAGTCAAAATCTGCAGGAATTGTAGTTTTGGGCTTTTGGCACCTTTTTGCACCTGAAGGGGGAGCCTTTGTTGTGACTGACAGACAGATCAGCCAACCGAACCTTTTGGATTCTGGGGAAAGTCCCAGGCTTGCTGGCAGTTGAGTCAGATCTAAGTTGGGAGCTGAAGGAGCCACAGCTTGAGACAGTCAAGCAGCCATCTGAGTAGTTTCGCACGGGAGAACTGTCGAAAGGCCTGAGTTGTGGCCTGCATGTCTGCCTGCTGCCCCTGAGAGGGAGAGAAGAGAATTATTTCAAACTAAATCCAAGTTTGTGAGAACGAAGTAAGCCACTGATTTTTTACCAGGCTCATATCTGAAGAGGACCAAAGATTTTGCTCAATGCGATCGGCCTGTCAGGATTTCCAGCTACTTTTGAATCCCCGGTTTGTGCAGAGACTTTGCGATCGTGGACGGAAAGCGGTTTGCCTGGTACAGGAGAATTTCCTTATATGAAAATGTGCTGTGAGTTGTTAGTGGGTCATGATTTGGTTCTCCACTGTGTGAACTGTGTTCTGCTTGTTGGAAGCCGTATCCAGCCCAAAACGGACTCTATCTGAATTTGTCTCCATTTGGCCGGGACCTTGTCACACTGGCCCAGCCAGACTACCTGCAGTACAGAGAAAGCCATCGATGAGAGACGTGCCTTGGGATCATCCCCCTGCTCCATGCTTGAATAGGAACGACGCCTCGACGATTCGTGTGGGCCCTGCTTCTCCTGGCACTCCAGATTAACCACCTGCTGTCTCGATTTTCCTCCAGCCTGTGTCCAGTCTTGGGTATTGTGAGTAATCATCAGGGTAGCTCCCTGCAACAACAGCCTAATCTAAAAGTGTGTCATCTGATTGTCTTGTTGTTTTCTTTTCACGAACTGAGCCCTCCAGCTCCGGACAAATAGTGCGTATTGTGCATGTTGTTTTCTTCCATCACAGGGCCCCAACCAGCAGCTACGTTCCTGGCTAGCCCACTGGTCTCCATCTGGGTACCCAGAGTGTGTGACTGTTTATGGACCCTGAAGTGCATGCATAACTATTTGATTGATACAGCCTTTAAGCAAATTAACCTGATTACGCCCCTCCCTTGTTCAAGTCCCTTAAATCAGATCTAACTCGTTTTTGCATTTACCCTGACTGTGGTTCCAGTTTGTGTAAGAGTACTGTACTGCTGTTATTTGCTGTGTATAACCTTGTTTTACAGGGGGTCCCCAGGGCCAGACCAGAGGAAAGCCCTGGTGGTAAGTGCAAATAGTGTGGGTACTTGTGTGGTGTATCGGGGTATTGTGAAAGTGATTATTGTGTATTGTTCCAGCCACTAGCAAGGAAAGCGGGGGGTCACAGTGTCCCGGAGAGCTGTGCCCAGGTTAGCTTGACCACTACCAACCCTGACCTCTGGGTGGAGGCCCCTTAACCTGCTACTAGCCAAGCAGGCAGGAGTAGTAGCCCCTGGGATAGCGCCACCTAGGGGTTACAGATACATGAAATGGCCTTCCTGAGGAGGTTGTGGGGTCAGAAACAGTGGGGGAATTCAAGAGTGCATGGGACAGACATAAGGCAATTAAAGTGGGTTTAGGAGGAAGTAGGCTGTTGGTTAACTAGGATCTGAAGCTTATCCAATAGATAGGGAAATGGGCCAAGCAGTTCTTATCTGCCGTCAAAGTAGATGTTTCTAAGTAAAACAGAGGGAAACACTTAAGTCAGTGAGAGGAACAAGGGCGCACACATAAAAAAGGATAGCCAAAAGGGTAGCTAAAGGGGATTAGATTTTCTTCAGATACAAAAGTAAGAAGAGAAAAGCAAGGGTAGGGATAGTGAGAAGAAAGAGGACGATAGGGGAAGACCGTGTAGAAGCAGAAGAAGAAAAAGCAGACATCCTGAACAGGTACTACAGTACTTCTCAATTTTCATAGTGGAAGGAGGGGGACAGACTACCAAGTACTAACATACTAACATACTATTTGCCAGCAGATTAGGCCTTACGGTCTATCGAGTCTGCTCGAACCTAGATCGTTAATTGGGTGCCGAGACCCTCCCATCCCTTGTTCTCTAGAAAAAGTAGCAGCAGGAAACAATGAGGGGGGAGGGTAGACACGTGTCCATTTTCAGAGGAAAGCCTGCTAGAGGGACTTTTAGCTGTCAATATGGACAAAGTCATGGAACCAGATGGGATGCACCCAAGGGTACTAAAGGAACTCTGGGAGGTGATTGCTGTACCACTGACAGCCTTATTCACTAGCTCACTGGAAACAGGTGTGGCTCCAAAGGAATGGAAGAGAGCAGATGTGGTCCCACTCCATAACAGTGGCAGTAGAGAGGAGGCTAGCAACCATAGGTTGATCAGTCTCACATCAGTAGTGGGGAAAGGATAGGAAAGTCTGTTGAGAAAGGTTAGAAGAGCATCTTGAATCCAATGGGCTTACAAGAATAAAGACATCATGGATTCACAGAGGAGAGGTCATGCCAGATTAATCTGATTGGTTTTTTTCGACTGGGTGACCAGGGAACTAGATCGGAAGGGCCAGTGGACATGTCCCATTTGGATTTTAGCAAGGCCTTCAACACTGTGCACATAGGAGTCTGATAAAGAAACTGAGCAGCCTAGGGGTGGGATCTAAAGTGGTGAGCTGGATAGGAAACTAGTTAATGGGTAGGTGACAGAGGGAGGTGGTTAACAGCACTCACTTTAATGAGGGGAGAATAACCAGCAGGGTGCCATAGGGCTCAGTACTGGGACCGGTCCTCTTTAAAGTCTTCATAAGTGACATTGCAGAAGAACTGAAAGGGAAGGTATGCCCTTTTGCTGATAACACCAAAATCTGTAATAAGGTGAATACTCATAAGTGGGTGGTTAGAATGTATAGGGGCCTTGGGAAACTCAAGGAGTGTTCAAGGGGATGGCAGCTAGGGTTCAATGCCAAAAAGTACAAAATCATGCCCCTAGGGCATAGAAACCCAGGAGATGAGTGTAGAAATGAGGGGGAAGTACTGGTAGTCACGAAGCAGGAAAGGGACCTTGGGGTAATCATATTTGATGAGCCACAAGTCGACAATACATCTCCACTGGAAAGGGTGTGGAAAAACACAACTAAGTCCAACAGCAAAAATCCACACTCCCAAGCTGCTTAAGTTCCAAGGCTTTATTGAAATAAATATTTAAAAATGTGCTGCCACAAATCTGATACTAACAGGCCTCTGCTGCAAGAACCACTTGTTCTTGCAGCAGTGGCCTGTTAGTGCCAGATGTGTGGAGGCATGTTTTTAAACATTTATTTCAATAAAGCCCTGAACTTAAGCAGCTTGGGAGTGCGGATTTTTGCTGTTGGACATATTTGATAAGCTCAAAGTAGCAGAGCAGTGTGACAAAGCTCGGGTAAGGTCAGTGGGATGCGTAGGTAGATCTGTCACATGCAGCAGGAAGAAGGTGGTGTTACCATTGTATCGCTCTCTGGTGAGACCACACCTGGTGTATTGTGTCCATTTCTGGAGGTTGCATCTCAGAAACGATATACACAGGGAGGAGGCATTCCAGAGGAGAGCAACTAAAATGGTACGGGGGTTGCACAAGAAGCTCCTGGAGGAGAGACTGAGGGATCTCAATATGTACACCGTGAAAGACAAGAGAATGAGAGTGGACATGATAGAGACCTACAGGTACCTCATAAACAGGCTGCAGGAGGGGAGTCTCTTTCAGATTTGAAAGAGCACCAGACCCAGAGGGAATGCAATGAAGCTGGAGAGGAGAGTTTAGGAGAGATGTAAGCAAGTACTATTTCACTCAGAGAGTGGTGGACACCTGGAACAGACTGCCAGCAGAAGTGGTGGAGGCGAAAACAAGGGCTTCAAGCATGCATGGGATAGATATGGGAGATATCAGTAAATAGGCAGAGAGGGTCCTCTGAGACCAGTTACGATTTGCGGAGACATAGTAGACAGGGACAATCTGGGCAGACTGGGTGAGTCAAGCAGTTCTTTTTGGCTGACAAATTCTATGTTTCTATGTTAAAGAGCAGCTGACATGATGTTTGGCTCCAGATCGGCAACCCATAACATGGAGTTGCGTGCCCTAGGAGCTACATTAGCCATATTTCAACTTTTTTACTTACTTATAAAAAAAACTTATAACCTCCATAAAGCCCAGCTCATAACTTCCGTGTACGAGTCAAGCAGTTGCCAAGTACTGCAGCCCCACCCCTAAAAGCAGCAAAAATTCCAGCATTTGTTCCTGTATGTATTATTCCCTGTATGTAAAAGTGTTCTTGACCTCTGTTTAACCTGTAACATCCCTGTGCCTTGTGATTTAAATTGTTGCCTAGCTATGCCATCTTTTATGGCCTGGGTCGTGCCTGAAAACGGTCCCTTGGACCAGTGCACCTACCTGGTAAGCAAAGATAAATAAATAAATAAAATAATGATGATGATGCGAGGTAGGGAATGGGGCTGCAGGTGCTCTATGGAGAATATAATAGGATCGGGGGGGCCACCTAAATGTACTTGGATTATCTTTGATAGCAGGTATACATGTATGGGGTTATTTAGCATCACGTGTTTAATAATTCCATTAACATAAGGCTATTTAATAGTGATAGATTTACAGGCTGCCCCTGCCCCTGAGAAGACGTGCATGTCTGAGTCAATACATAGGGGTGTTAGCCCATTTTTAGTTATGCCGTTTACATCTATTTAATAACTATATCTGTCTCCTTGATCTAGTGTGTGCCCAGTTCCCTGCTCTTTAACTAATCCATATGTAACCCCTAGATGGCGCTATCCCAGGGGCTACTACCCCTGCCTGATTTGCCACTAACAGGTTGAGGGGCCTGGATCCAATGGCGGGTGCCTCCACCCAGAGGTCAGGGTTTGCAATAGTTAAACTAACTTGGTCACAGCCCTCTGGGACACTGCAACCCCCCTTTCTTCCCACTAGTGGCCTACACAATATATCAGAATTACCTTCCACAGTATACACTTACCCCCAGGTCTGGTTCCGCACTGGGACCTCCTGTGAAATGAGATACAGTGCAACAATCACAGTACAGTACTTTAACATAGACAAATACCTCAGGCAGTATAACTTTGCTGAAACAAGCAGCTCTGATTTATTTAGGGGATATAACAAGGACAGGGGAAATCAGGTTAATTAGCTTATCACTCTAATAATCTACCTATGGCTCTGTGCACAGGCTCATCCTTATCAGTTACTGTCCCTGGGTACCCAAGCCCTAGTGGCTAGTCCAAACCGTGGCAGCTGGTAGGGGCCCTTTCACGCAGAGAAAAGGAGAATTAAACAGTCAGCAGTACAGTAATTCCATTTGGATTTAATGTGGCAATTCAACAGGGAGCGACTCTGAATTAGTACTCACGACCTCCAAATAAGATAGGGTCCTTCAATGTCAGTAGGGCTCACTTGAGGTACACAAACCTCTTCACACATCCATATAAAAGAAAGCACTATACCAGGCAGGCTGCATCTGTATCCCGATCGTAATTACTGCACAATACCCGAGAACACACAGCAGATTCAGTTCCTGACAGACAGAGTGCAATTTTCAGCAATTCCTCCAGTCTTCTACAGGGTGAGCCTGGTTTCTACTCTTCAGAGATCCTTTGATTCTTTTCACAAGACAGTTCAGTCCTAACAAGCTGTTACACAAGCTGCAGACCCGAACTCTGGGCCTTACACCGTTTTTTGACTAAAACTGCACACTGAAAAAGCACAGGGCTCCTTCCTTCTTCACTGCCAAAGCTCAACTGAAACTCCAACCGACAAAACTGCACTTCCTTTGAGTTCCTCCCAGTTCTTGACTGGATTGGCTGTCACTCACAATAGACTGCTGCTGTTGGTCCAAAAAGGCACTGAAGTCTAAACTACATCTCCCAGAGTCACTGCCCATACAATCCTCTTGTGGCTGGCTCAGATCATGAGTCCAAGTTCTGATTCGTCCAAGGCACCATTTTAGAGCTAGCTTACCCCACATACTTTACTGATGTTTGAAAGAATTGACACTTATCAATGGACAGTTTAAGGCCAAAGTCCTCCAGTCGGTCCAATACCTTAAATAATCTGCTCTCATGTTCCTCCAGTGAGCTGCCAAACACAATAACATCATCTAGGTATACCAGGCACTCTAGTAAGTTCATGTCCCCCACTGCACGCTCCATCAATCGTTGAAAAGTGGCTGGGGCACCTGAAATCCTTGAGGCATCCTCATGAATTCATAGAAGCCAAGCGGACAGATAAAGGCTCGCTTCTCACGGGTCCTCTGGGCCATCGGGATCTGGTAGTACCACTGCGGAGATCCAGCACAGAGAACCACTTGCTCCCGCTTAGGCAGTCCAGCATCCTGAATGCGGCATTGTGTACTGATCAGGGATAGTCCGCCGTTTAAGGTGCGATAATCCACACACATCCTTACTTGTTCCATTCTTTTTCCTCACTACCACAATGGGGAAGCATAAGGGCTTCTGGATTCTTGTATTACACCAGCAGCTAACATCTCTTGCAGATGCCATCTCACATCATCTATGTCAGCAGGTGCCAGCGTCGAGACCTCTCACGAAATGGTCTTTCGTCATGCAGCCGGATATTGTGCTCAGCTCCTTGCATGCATCCTACATCCCATTCCTTTAAAGAAAACACCTGGTCTCTCTGGGCAAGCTCTCACTGATCCTCACTTTCCATTCAGCTGGCAGCGAGTCGCGAAATCAAACAAGTCAGGCGTTACTCTGTCATTCTTCCTTGAACTCTTGCTGCTGGGTAGCACTGCAGTGTCTGCACAATGCACATTAGCCAGGATGCAACCTCTGTTTACCGAATGTCTCTTTCAGACACATTATGAACTTGGACCATTACCCTTCTGGCATAAGCATGGGCTCTAGCCGGGCAAATACCAGGCTTGACCAGCAGTCCCTCTGGCAATTTTCCATCTTCGGTGCATCCAACATTAATATTTTATTCTTAACATCCTTTCTGATCGGACCTCTCCTCTGTAAGGTACACTGGGCATTTGACGCTAGGATCAGAGACTCAGGATCCTTCTTCCATACAATTCCGACCGTTCCTCTGGTTCTGTTTTTCAGCATCTCTGTGCCTCATAGGCCTTCTTAATTAAAGCCGAACTCTTAAAGCTCTACTAGTCTTTGACCCTGTTTTCATAACACAACTGTGCCAGCCTTCCGAACATATGAGCATTTGTTCCAATCAACAAAGGGACACCATCATACAGTCCAGTGGGGGACACACTAAGGCTAGGGTCTCTACTTGTTCGGCCACTCCAGCCACGGAGGTGGGGAAAGACAGCCAAATTGGATATACCCGGAATAGGGGTAGGCCTTCTCACTTAACCCCCATACATGCAGTCCTTCTAATGGTTGTAAGGGTACGTCTGACAAATGCTTCTGATACCAATCCTGGAACATAATTGTCACTTGGGAGCCACTGTCTAATACAGCTCTTGTAGACACTCCATTCACCTTTACAGTGGTCTCCATGGAGGGACCCACTATTCTGGACCAATCAGTGTGGGGAACTAGCAGACACAGTTCTGACTGCAAAGAAAGCAGGTTAGACAAACTGTAATTTCATTATTACTATAAATAATTTCTGGCAAACAGTTACATCTTTCAGATAGGTTCCCTTTGCACTCCTAGTGACTGCAAAAATGAAGTGAATTGGCAGCAGCTCGAGTGGTACTCAGAGAAGCACACAGTCCCCCCATACAAACTAATTATGTCTGCAAGCAGACAGCTCTTAAAGAGACAGTACCAGAGGCTCTAAAAACACTCACTGATGTAACCCCCCTGCAGATGGGGGTTCCCAGGGGACTTCCAGGAGCTTGCTTGGGTGCTCCAGGCCTGAATGGTGTTTGGCATTTGGGTCATTTATCAGTGAGTGTTTTTGGAGCCTCTGGTACTGTCTCTTTGAGAGCTGTCTGCTTGCAGACATAATTAGTTTATATGGGGGGACTGTGTGCTTCTCTGAGTACCACTCGAGCTGCTGCCAATTCACTTCATTTTTGCAGTCACTAGGAGTGCAAAGGAACCTATCTGAAAGATGTAACTGTTTGCCAGAAATTATTTAGAGTAATAATGAAATTACAGTTTGTCTAACCTGCTTTCTTTGCAGTCAGAACTGTATCTGCTAGTTCCCATTCTAGTTTTGAACTGCTGAACTGGACCAATCAGTGTGGGGTAAGCTAGCTCTAAAATGGTGCCTGGACGAATCAGAACTTGGACTCATAATCTAGTCTGGTGTCACAAGAGGATTGTATGGGCAGTGACTCTGGGAGATGAAGTTTAGACTTCAGTGCCTTTTTGGACCAACAGCAGCAGTCTATTGTGGTGACAGCCAATCCAGTCAAGAACTGGGAGGAACTCAAAGGAGAGTGCCGGTTTTGTCAGTTGGAGATTCAGTTGAGCTTTGGCAGTGAAGAGGAAGGAGCCCTGTGCTTTTTCAGTGTGCAGTTTTAGTCAAAAACGTGTGTGAGGCCAGAGTTCCGGTCTGCAGCTTGTGTAACAGCTTGTTAGGACTGAATCCGTCCTGTGAAAAGAATCAAAAGGATCTCTGAAGAGTAGAAACCAGGCTCACCCTGTAGAAGACTGGAGGAATTGCTGAAAATTGCACTCTGTCTGTCAGGAACTGAATCTGCTGTGTGTTCTCCCGGTATTGTGCAGTAATTGCGATCGGAATACAGATGCAGCCTGCCTGGTATAGTGCTTTCTTTTATATGGATGTGTGAAGAGGTTGTGTACCTCAAGTGAGCCCTGCTGACATTGAAGGACCTATCTTATTTGGAGGTCGTGAGTACTAATTCAGGGTTGCTCCTGTTGAATTGCCACATTAAATCCAAATGGAATTACTGTACTGCTGACTGTTTAATTCTCCTTTTCTCTGTGTGAAAGGGCCCTACCAGCTGCCACGGTTTGGACTAGCCACTGGGGCTTGGGTACCCAGGACAGTAACTGATAGGGGATAGGCCTGTGTACAGAGCCATAGGTAGATTATTGAGTGATAAGCTGATTAACCTGATTTCCCCTGTCCTTGTTATATCCCTCAAATAAATCAGAGCTGCTTGTTTCAGCAAAGTTATACTGCCTGAGGTATTTGTCTATGTTAAAGTACTGTACTGTGATTGTTGCACTGTATCTCATTTCTGGGAGGTCCCAGTGTGGAACCAGGCCTGGGGGTAAGTGTATACTGTGAAGGTAATTCTGATATATTGTGTGGGCCACTAGTGGGAAGAAAGGGGGCTTGCAGTGTCCCAGAGGGCTGTGACCAAGTTAGTTTAACTATTGCAAACCCCTGACCTCTGGGTGGAGGCACCGTCATTGGATCCAGGCCCCTCAACCTGTTAGTGGCAAATCAGACAGGGGTAGTAGCCCTGGGATAGCCCATCTAGGGGTTACATCTTGGAGGCTCACCGCTGGGATTGTGTGTCCTCTAGTGGCCATATTTACGAACCACTGTTAAGAAAAAAATGGGTACCCGACAGAAGTGGCGTGCACGGCTGGTGGGTGGTGTACTGGGGAGGAGATCGACCCCAAAATGCTATGTTTATCCTGGACATCCCCTGGGTATCAATACGGACACTGTGCAGGAGTACTTTCCAAGGTGGAAGGTTTACAAAACCCTGTGGTGGTGGGTCGGCATGCTAATCTGCTCACCCACACTTTCCTGGCCCTAGTAGAGTTTAAGGATCCCAGCGGTGCCTCCAAGATGCAACCCCTAGATGGCGCTATCCAGGAGCTACTACCCCTGTCTGATTTGCCACTAACAGGTTGGGGTCAGATCCAATGGCGAGTGCCTCCACCCAGAGGTCAGGGTTTGCAATAGTTAAACTAACTTGGTCACAGCCCTCTGGGACACTGCAACCCCTTTCTTCCCACTAGTGGCCCACACAATATCTCAGAATTACCTTCACAGTATACACTTACCCCCAGGTCTGGTTCCGGCACTGGGACCTCCTGTGAAATGAGATACAGTGCAACAATCACAGTACAGTACTTTAACATAGACAAATACCTCAGGCAGTATAACTTTGCTGAAACAAGCAGCTCTGATTTATTTAGGGATATAACAAGGACAGGGAAATCAGGTTAATCAGCTTATCACTCTAATAATCTACCTATGGCTCTGTGCACAGGCCTATCCTATCAGTTACTGTCCTGGGTACCCAAGCCCTGAGTAGCTAGTCCAAACCGTGGCAGCTGGTGAGGCCCTTTCACACAGAGAAAAGGAGAATTAAACAGTCAGCAGTACAGTAATTCCATTTGGATTTAATGTGGCAATTCAACAGGAGCAACCCTGAATTAGTACTCACGACCTCCAAATAAGATAGGGTCCTTCAATGTCAGCAGGGCTCACTTGAGGTACACAAACCTCTTCACACATCCATATAAAAGAAAGCACTATACCAGGCAGGCTGCATCTGTATTCGATCGCAATTACTGCACAATACCGGGAGAACACACAGCAGATTCAGTTCCTGACAGACAGAGTGCAATTTTCAGCAATTCCTCCAGTCTTCTACAGGGTGAGCCTGGTTTTACTCTTCAGAGATCCTTTGATCTTTTCTACAGGATGGATTCAGTCCTAACAAGCTGTTACACAAGCTGCAGAGCCGGAACTCTGGGCCTTACACACGTTTTTGACTAAAACTGCACACTGAAAAAGCACAGGGCCCCTCTCTTCAGGTTTCATGTACAAGAGGTAATAACTTGAGTTATGGTACAATGTGTATGTTACTGTGTAAAGAGTGACGTACTGCAATGTTTCAGAAATGTGTTCTTGGTAAAATGATATATTGACTGATGATTACATGTGCGAGCCTAATGCAAATGTATGTGGTTGCGTTTGAAACTTATGGGGGTACTTGCTTGACGCGGACGTCAAGCTTTCCCAGGCCAGGAAGGGTGTAACCCCCCTGCAGATGGGGGTTCCCAGGGACTTCCAGGAGCTTGCTTGGGTGCTCCAGGCCTGAATGGTGTTTGGCATTTGGGTCATTTATCAGTGAGTGTTTTTGGAGCCTCTGGTACTGTCTCTTTGAGAGCTGTCTGCTTGCAGACATAATTAGTTTGTATGGGGGACTGTGTGCTTCTCGAGTACCACTCGAGAGCTGCTGCCAATTCACTTCATTTTTGCAGTCACTAGAGTGCAAAGGAACCTATCTGAAAGATGTAACTGTTTGCCAGAAATTATTTAGAGTAATAATGAAATTACAGTTTGTCTAACCTGCTTTCTTTGCAGTCAGAACTGTGTCTGCTAGTTCCCATTCTAGTTTTGAACTGCTGAACTAGACCAATCAGTGTGGGTAAGCTAGCTCTAAAATGGTGCCTTGGACGAATCAGAACTTGGACTCATAATCTGAGCCAGCCACAAGAGGATTGTATGGGCAGTGACTCTGGGAGATGTAGTTTAGACTTCAGTGCCTTTTGGACCAACAGCAGCAGTCTATTGTGGTGACAGCCAATCCAGTCAAGAACTGGGAGGAACTCAAAGGAAGTGCCGGTTTTGTCAGTTGGAGATTCAGTTGAGCTTTGGCAGTGAAGAAGGAAGGAGCCCTGTGCTTTTCAGTGTGCAGTTTTAGTCAAAACGTGTGTAAGGCCCAGAGTTCCGGTCTGCAGCTTGTGTAACAGCTTGTTAGGACTGAATCCGTCCTGTGAAAAAGAATCAAAGGATCTCTGAAGAGTGGAAACCAGGCTCACCCTGTGAAGACTGGAGGAATTGCTGAAAATTGCACTCTGTCTGTCAGGAACTGAATCTGCTGTGTGTTCTCCGGGTATTGTGCAGTAATTGCAGTGGAATACAGATGCAGCCTGCCTGGTATAGTACTTTCTTTTATATGGATGTGTGAAGAGGTTTGTTGTGTACCTCAAGTAGCCCTCTGACATTGAAGGACCCTATCTTATTTGGAGGTCGTGAGTACTAATTCAGGGTTGCTCCCTTAATTGCCACATTAAATCCAAATGGAATTACTGTACTGCTGACTGTTTAATTCTCCTTTTCTCTGTGTGAAAGGGCCCTACCAGCTGCCACAGTTTGGACTAGCCACTAGGGCTTGGGTACCCAGGGACAGTAACTGATAGGGATAGGCCTGTGCACAGAGCCATAGGTAGATTATTAGAGTGATAAGCTGATTAACCTGATTTCCCCTGTCCTTGTTATATCCTCTAAATAAATCAGAGCTGCTTGTTTCAGCAAAGTTATACTGCCTGAGGTATTTGTCTATGTTAAAGTACTGTACTGTGATTGTTGCACTGTATCTCATTTCACAGGAGGTCCCAGTGCGAGACAGACCTGGGGTAAGTGTATACTGTGAAGGTAATTCTGATATATTGTGTGGGCCACTAGTGGGAAGAAAGGGGTTGCAGTGTCCCAGAGGCTGTGACCAAGTTAGTTTAACTATTGCAAACCCTGACCTCTGGGTGGAGGCACCGTCATTGGATCCAGGCCCCTCAACCTGTTAGTGGCAAATCAGACAGGGGTAGTAGCCCCTGGGATAGCGCCATCTAGGGGTTACACTGATAAATGGCTTAAAGGCCAAACACCATTCAGGCTTGGAGCATTCAAGCAAGCTCCTGGAAGTCTTTTGGGAACCCCCATTTGCAGGGGGGTTACACATAGTACTGGAACTAATCATCCATGACGTCCCCTAGAGGTGTGATCAAGCTCTAGTGGTGTTACATGGAAGTGGAATGGGGGGGCAGGCAACACCTCAGCTCCTGAGTTCCTCTGTCTTTTGAGCTCCCCCATCCCTCCCCGAGTTTATGAAACAAAATCAGGTTTACATGTTGTAAAGTATGGTATCCATTGCTGCCAAGTAGTCTGAAGTTTTTGTGGTTGCTGCTTCATTACACTAGTAATAGGCCAGTAGGCTGCTAGCATATAGGACCAGGTTGTCCGGTCTAATAAACACATTGGGAGTATTAAGACTCCATCAGGATCCATCACCTCCAAGGGAAATGAATGCAGCCTTCCTCAAGTTTTACACTGACCTATACCAATCTCAGGGTGACATGGCTCCCAATAACCTGGGTCAGTTCATGAGCTGCGCATCCCTAACAGTGCCTCACTGAGAATCAACGTAATAAGCTACGGGCCCCTGTGACTCTTTAGGAGGTCCTCACTACTATGAAAACTCTCCCCAAAAGAAAAACACCAGGAATGGACTCCCAGTTGAATTTTGCCAGGTATTCTGGGCTGCAGCAGGCAGACAAACTCCTGCACACTTACTCAGCTGTTTCAATGGTGGGGAACCTCCTGCCTTCAATGCATGAAGCTCTCATTGTGCTTTTCCCTAAGCCACATAAGGGTGCTCAACTACTTGCCAGCTACCAGCCTACCTCCCTTCTCAATGTGGACATGAACGTCCTGGCAAAAATACTAGCCACAAGGATGAAACCATTAATTCCACTGTGGTGAACAAACACCAAGCGGGTTTTGCAAAAGGGAGAATAGCAATGGATAATATCCATGTGGTTATAGATGCTATGGGGGCGGCATCCTCCCAAACAGACCCTGCTTTATTGATATGTATTGATACCGAGAAGGCCTTTGACTTGGTTAAGTGGACCTACCTCTACCAAGTCATGGGCAAAATGGGAATAGGTTTCACCTTTATTTCACTGATCAACTGCTTTACTCTAAACATGGTTGCATTTTCACAAACTAACAGTATCATCGCTCCTAAATTCTCACTGTACTGGGGTACTAGGCAAGGGGTGCCCCCTCTCACTCCTGTCGTACATTTTGGCTATATAGCCCCTACTTTGCAAACTATGGCAAACCCAGGCAAAGCCAAACCAAGGCAGTATAGCCTAGAGGTTAGAGTAACATGCTGTGAATGAGCTTGGTACACCCAGCAGACCAGGGTTTGATTCCCACAACCTCCACTTGTGTACTATGTGACTCTGAGCAAGTCACTTAACCTCCCCATTGCTCCCAGGTCACCCCTGAAAAGAGGCACTTGTGCCTAGTGGGCCTTACCTGGTTACCAAAGAGTTAAAATATAAATGCAAGTCATCAAACCGGGCACCTTATCCCTTTGGACTCTTGTTTACGTGGGTGACCTACTCCTGATCTCCATTCTGGCATAGTCCCTTCCTCCAGTCCTAGGCACTTCATCAGATTTTTTTTCTCACATCTCTGGGTTATAAATAATCTGGAGCAAAACAGATACCCTTCCTTTTAATAAAGCATACACAAGGTGTACCAATAGGCATACCTCCCTCTGGAATGAGACCCCCCCACCAGGCATGAGAGGTCCACCACTCCCTGGTATGTGTCCTCAGAGGCCATGAAGCAGCTGTATGACAACGTCCCAATTCCTCTGTCTGGGCAGGATGCAAGACCGAATGCACAAAGATTTATTGTGCAGTGAAAAGGAAGTCCCCATTGGGAACATGCTTTGACAATTTTTGGCTAGAACTCTAGTTAGAGGAGGGGGTCCTGGACACCCAATTGCTTGACATAGTACATTTGTGTATAAAGTATTTTTTTTTATTGACTGCAATATTGAGAGTTTTTAATGAAACTGGACACATCTAATGTAAAAAATAAATCAATAAAGCATATATGCATGATTCCATTAACCAGCTTAATCTTAAGTGGTCTAAGGACCACGTACAATACCTGGGCATAACCCTTAACCCTAACCTCAAGCACATGATTGAAATAATCCTTAAGTGGGTTATAGAAGAAATGCAAATGGACCTCACCAGATGGAAAAAATTATATCTGACTTTTGGTGGAAAAACAGCAGAACAGCAGCCTTCCAAATGATAGCTTTCCCAAAATTATTTTATGCCTAAACAACATTCACCTCTGTATCCCCATCTCTTATCTTAAGAGACTTAAAAAAGATGTTCTTGTCCTTTGTACAGGATGGGAAAAGCAAGATTTAGTATACAGAAACTGTGCAACCTTGGTTGGCAGGGTGGATGGGATGTTCTGTGTCTTTGGGTATAGATATAATCAAGTACTGAGAATCTGGCAAAATATGCACTGACTGCTCCCTAACAACATCAGCATCCCCTCAGGTAAAGTTGAAACAAGAGGGGTATGCAGTCCCACTGTGGTCTGACTCCAGTAGGGCAGGGACACATACCACATCCCCAGTAGCCCCAACTCACAAATTTGCTAGAAAATCATGGAACCCATTGGTCAATAGGCTGCCAGGAAACGCTTTTGCCTAGATCAGTGGGAGCCCCCTGTAGTATAAGCCCTACATACAGATTGATGGTAAACCACCATACTGGGAATCCTGGCAAACTAAGGGTGTAATCATAGTGCAGCACTTTTTAGCCACCAAAACAGGTGTAACCCACCCCACAAGTGGGACTTACCTTGCAGCCTCCCACTCTCTTGCCCCACCAGTCCTCATTTTGTTGTGGCTTCCTATGCTTCTGCCAGCCCTCGTGTTCCTAAATCCTACGAGGGGGACCAGAGGAGCATGTAGATCCAGACATTAGAGGGGAGACAGTCCTTGTTGCAGTAAAGGATGTCTAATTTGGAGCAAAGCTTTGATGAATAGTATCGATGTGTGCTGAGAAGTCCAGGTTACTATCGAGCCATACACAGAGGTATTTATAAGTGTGGACTACCTCCAGCTGGGTGCCATCAAGGGTGGAGAAGACAGGGAGGAGCGAGAGCCTAGCTAGCTTTTGGTTGGAGCCAAAGGTCATGGACAACATTTTTTTTGGTATTTACTTTAAGCTGGTTAGCTTGAAACCAGCATAGAACATTATGAAAGTCACATTAAAGTGAGAATAGTACCACTGAGGTGGAGGGGGCAGATGCATAGATAACCGTGTTGTCGGTGTGCATATGAATATGGGAGGAGATACAGATGGAAGGGAGGTCATTTAGAAAGATAGAGAAGAGAATGGGGCCCAGAACAGAGCATTGGGGCACTCCTACAGGAATGGGGATAGTGCACCACCCACTTGCACATACTGCTGGTGGTCAGACAGGTGACAGTGGAACCTCTTAGCTGCAGGAGTGGAGAGATCAACTGTGGCCTGCTTGTTTAAAAGGAAAGGGTGAGATGCCGAATTGAATGCCTTTGCAAGATCCATAAAAATAGCTGCTTCGACGAGACCCTGGTCCATACCAGTAAGGATTGAGTTGGTGACACGGAGAAGGAAAATGAAAGTAGAGTGTTTTTTCCTGAAACCAGACTGGAAAGGGGACAGGAAGGAAGATGAGTAAAGGAAATTGACTAATGTAATGTTGACTAGTGATTCCTGTAGTTTGGCACGGGAAGGAAGGAGGGAGATAGGTCTATAGTTTCCAGGAGGTAAAGGATTGCACCCCCCTTGTGGGGGTGGAGTACTTTGTTTTCCAGACGAGGGGACAGCACAGAGAGAAAAGGAGAGGTTCAAAAAGTTGGGTTAGGGGGAGGAGAATAACGGAGGCTGATATGTAAAGAAGTTTGGGGTCTAAGCCATCCAGGCTGTATTTAGAGGGGTTGACAGATTTGAGGGCATGTAAAACTTCCTGAGGGGTGATGGGAGGGAAGTGAAACTCAGCAAAGGAGGAGGGTGATGGTGGAGGTGATTGCTCAGGGAGAGGGAACAGCACAGGTGTTGAAGAATTTATTGATCAGGGAGGCGACAGCAAGGTGGTCAGAGACCAATGAGCCATCTCAAGGGGGGGGGGGTGCAGGCTGGGGAGGAGGCAGGTTGAAAAGAGAGTGGTTTACTTTCCAGAAACTGGAGAGGGAGTTTAGGTTGGACTGCAGGTCTGAGATGAAATAGTGGACCTTGGCAACACTGATAGCCTTGGTGCAAGAGTTTGAGGGATTTGTAATGCTGATGATCAGAATGGGAGCCCTTGAAATGGACCCAAGCAGGGTCACTTGATTTGCATTGCTCAAGGAGGTCTGATGTAATCCAAGGGTGGTGAAGCGCTTTGCTCTGGTCCTTGTAGGGGGTTGGAGTCCCAGTAGTGAGTGAGGGTGGCAGTGAAGTGAGATAGGGCTGAGTCTATGTCTTGGACAGAGTAGACCGGAACCAGTCCATGATGTCAGGTCCCTCAAGAGAGTGTCAGAGTTGAGTGACCTAAGGGATTTATGCCAGATGTATTTTGGGTGGATTTCAGGGGGTAGGCTTTCCTAATACAATAGTTGAGGCAGTTATCATTGAAAAAATTAGGAAGCACACCGACAGACAATATTTGATGGGAGTGAGAGCACAGTACCCAGTCCAGGAGGGAGTAGAGTTTAGCCTGGTGGGTTCGGAGATTAGTTGGGAGAGGTTCAAGGATTCAATAGAGTGATGGATAGGCTTAGAGTCTACGGAGAAACAATTTAGGTTGAAGTCACCAAGTAGGTTAAGTTCACAAGAGACAGAGGGAGACAAGTGAGGAGAGGGAGTTAAGGAGGGAGGGATCTTTGGGGAGACATAAAGGATGCCAACAAAAATGGGGAGGGAGAACTTGAGTTGAAAAAGCCTGTGGGAGGAGGGAAAAGCCTCTTTAAGGGTGATAGAGCAGGAAATGTGGTGGTGGGTGAATACAGCAACATCACCACCACGTTTACCTCATCCTAGCAGAAGAAGAGATATTCAGGGAGAGCAGGAAGCAAATCCAGGACTCTAGAGGAGTGCCAGGTTTCAGATATACAAAGGATGTCAGGGGTGTGTTGTAAGGCCTATACCTTGAGGGAGTCTAGCTTTGGGAGCAGGCTTTCTTTCTTTGTTGAAGTAAAAAAAAAAGCTAACACCGTTAGGTTCAGAGAAGGGTGGGGCAAGGGGGGGACAGGACTTGAGTTCCACATCAACAGCCAGAAGCAGTAGGAAAAGGAGGAGGGCTAGGAAAGATGGTGTCTTGCCATTTTGGGGACCAGTGGAGAGGGGGCAGGAGAGATGTAGTTATGTGAGATAAGGGAGCGGTGCAGGATATCGAGGTGTAAAGAGGGGGTAGGAAGGAGGCTGGGGTGGATAGGGTAGGGAGATAGGGTGGCAGGTAGGGGAAGAAAGAAAGGGTGGGAAAGAGAGGGGAGGGAGGGATAATAAGAAAGGAGAGGACAAGGGGGATGCATGTGGGGTAAGAGAGAGGGAGCGTGGGGTAGGGGGAGAGTTGAGGGAGGAAGATGAGGAAATTGAGGGAGAAAAATGAGAAAAGTGGGTAACAAGAGGAGCATAGGTATGGAAAAGATTTGGGGGAGGGAGCAGAGAAAAGAGCAGAGGAAAAACTGAACAGAGTTGGAGAGCCTGGGGAGCAGATAGGGCACATAGAGGGGAAGGATGGGGGAGGTAGTAGAAGGTGAGGGAAGGTTGGGAGTCATATATCTCAGATATAAGAGATACAAATGGCAATATGGCAAATTGAGAAATACAATTGTAACCCCCCTACAAATGGGGGTTCCCGAAAAGTCTTCCTTGAGCTTGCCTAAATGCTCTCTGCCAGGCTGGTATCCTGCGTTTTAGCAGTTTAAATGTGGTTGCCAGAGAGTGCCTGTATAGTCTCTGTGTACTGTCTCTTTAAGAGCTGCCTGGATTGCAGTCATAAGTAACCTGAGAGGGAGCTCTGCTGAAAGATGTAACTATTTGCTTAAAATCATTTAGTGTGATAATGATAATGTAGTTTGTCTCACCAGCCTTCTTTGCAGCAAGGACTGTTTTGTTTATCCTGACCATTTGGCCCGGGACTGCAAATTGGACCAATCAGTACTGGTGGGACCTAAAATGGAGCTGGACTACAGGAGCTTTCTGGAGTCAAAATCTGTAGGAACTGTAGTTTGGGGCTTTTGGCACCTGAAGGGGGAGCCTTTGTTGTGACTGACAGACAGATCAGCCAACCAAACCTTTTTGGATTCTGGGGAAAGTCTCAGGCTTGCTGGCAATTGAGTCAGATCTAAGTTGGGAGCTGAAGAAGCAACAGCTCGAGACAGTCTCTGTGTGAAGGCCTGAGTTTTGGCCTGTATGCCTGCCTGTTGCCCCTGAGAGGGAGAAGAGAATCAGTTCAGACTGAATCCAAGTTTGTGAAAACCAAGTAAGCAACTGAGTTGTGACCAGGATTAACCTGAAGAAGACTGAAGAGTTTGCTGAATGCGATCGGTCTGTCAGGATTTCCAGCTGCTTTTGAATCCCTGTTTTGTGCAGAGACTTTGTGATTGTGACTGGAGAGTGGTTTGCTGGTACAGTAGTGTAACCCCCAGGGAGCGCTACCGTTAGGGCTACTACCCCTGCCTGCCCCCACAGAGACAGGGTGGCCCTAGACCGTTGACGGGTGCCCTCTCCACCCAGAGGTCAGGGTCCGACTGTCGAGATTGCCTCAGTCACAGCCCTCTGGTTACTGCAACCCCCCGTTCATCCCACTAGTGGCTCACACTGGGTACAAATAACACTTTTCACCAATACACTCACCCCCCGGCTAATATCATTCCACTCTCTCCGGAGACCCTGTAAAATAAGGCACAGTTATATAGCAGTCACCAGGCAGCAGATCACAAGTGATGTACACAATAGCCAGGGTGTAGTTGCACAAAGAACAATCTGATTTATTCAGGGGAGGAATAACAAGGACGGGGGAATCAGGTTGATTAGCTTATCACTCTACTTATCTACCTAGGGCTCTGTGCACAGGCCTAAACCTAGTCTTTACTGTCCCTGGGTACCCAAGCCCTAATGGCTAGTTCACACGTGGCAGCTGGTTGGGGCCCTTGACACAGGTAACAGTTACGATCCTGAGAAATCAGAATAGGCAAGGGGTTTAATTTTGCAGCTAGAGATGGGTTCATACAATTGAAAAACACTGGTGCACACTTGACAGGGGAGCTACCCTGATTCAGTACTCACTACTCCAGTAAATAACGATTTTGTCACCCGGGCAGGACTGAGCCTGCATTTCACCAGCCTCCTCACACACTTATATGGCAAACAACAGAGGGGTACCATACCAGGCAGCTGCTTTCAGACTTCTACAATCTCGCAGACACTAGGCAGCAAACTACAGGTTCAACTTCACGGATGGACCGAGCGCAATTCTCTCCAGTCCTCTTAGGTTGAGCCTGTTAGGTAACTGGGCTGGCACCAGCCTCCTCCGACCGCATGCCGGCAGATTTAGTCCGAATTGTCACAGAGCAGAAAAACGGCCACACAGGCCTTCACACGCTTCCCGCGCAAACACCACTCCAGCGCAGAAGCACAGAGCTCCTCTCTTCTCCTCAGCCACTACGCCATCTGCCCCTAACAGCCAGGGGCTGTTCTGTCAGTTCGGGCGCTACCCACTCCTATTGGCTGGCGGCACCTGCCAGTCAGCTTCTCCTGCTCTCAGTGGTGCGAAAAAGCGCCATAGTCCATAATGCCTTTCCCCAAATTACAAGCGGTTTTCCCATTGGTCAGTCGACCCTGTAGGGTCCCAAGGTACTGATTGGTCCAATTCAGTAGTTCTGGACCAAAATGGAAGAGACAGCCGAAACAGTCTTTGCTGCAAAGGAAGGCAGGTTAGAACAGCTGCATTATTATTATGACTCTACGTTATTTCCAATAAACAATTACATCCCCCAGCAGTACTCCCTCTGCACCACTAGCGATGGCAGAAGGGAGTTATTTTCTCAGCGTCCCAGGCAGGACTCGGGCATACAACCACATAGCCCCCCTACTACTTTAGTTACTACGGCTGTAACAGGCAGCCCTTAAAGAGACAGCCCACGGAGGCTTCAGAAGCGCTCACAGGTGACACATTTAAACGGCTTTATGACGATCACCAACCAGGCATGGGGCATATTAGGAACCCCCATTTGCAAGGGGGTTACACCCTTCCTGGCCTGGAAAAACTTGACGTCCGCGTCAAGTAATTACCCTTGAAGCAATTTAAGGCAAACATCCTAATTAACACTATATCACACTTTGCATTACATACATGAATATTAGATTCACAGGGTACTATAGTTTATACAACATCTTGAACACAGACTCTTATTCCCTGTTCTAAATCAGGTCATTAGGCCCTGCGCATAACCCCTGGATTGGGGAAAACTCTCCCTTTCAGTTACTTGCAAGTTACCTGAAGCAGGGGCACCACACTCAAAAGGCAATACTAAAAGTCTGGAGTCATCCCCCAAGGCTAGCTTAGGCAAGGAACTCGGGGACACATACACCCCTTTGTGGACCACATTCAAGGGCAAGTCCACTGGCTGACCCAGAGATTCATAGCTCAACTTTATTACTGGCTGTATTTGTTGGCCGGATCGCCTAGGGGTCTCGAGAGGCCCTGAACCAGGCCATGACTCCAATTCAGTTTCAGTGACATTAGTAACCGGAATTTCTACAGGGGGAAAAAACTCAGTGTTCATAGTACTACTGGGGGCCTGACCTTCTATTCCCAGACCCACCCCACTGGGCTCAGCTGGGGACTGTCCAGGCACCGGTGAGGAACCATCGGGGCATTCAGAATATTCTTCTGGGTCTGGCATATCACTTGTTTGTTCCCCCATTTCACTCTCTTCCTCTGAAAAATCGGATAATGCAGCCAGACCAGACAGTTCAACCATGCTCAAGGATCCCACCCCCTTGGCATTGCTGTCACTCAATTCAAGCTCTGAAGACATGGGTTCCAGAGACAAAGCTGGGGGCTCAGACAGTCCAAAAAGCCCAGCCTTATCTCCAGAGTTAACAAGGGGATTGCCCCGAAATAACTGACTTAGTTCATAAGAGGGATAGTATTCATTATCATCTTTGTCGTCTTCTGACACTAATGGTTGATCATTTCCTTCTGCAGACAGTCGGTGAGGCTCTCTGGGTGGGCCTGTTGAAGAATCAACGGGTTTGGTGCTTTCCCGGGCAGCAGATCTAGTCATAGGCCTGGGGCGGGGGGGCATTTGGAGATTCAGCTTCAATCAGGATTTGCCCAATTGGCAGCAGATGGTTTCTATGTATAGTTTTTACATCTTTGGAATTGTTTTCAGGCCATAGTTTATATACAGGTAAATCTGTCAATTTTCCTACAACAATGTGGGGGAGGTGATGCCATCTATCAGCAATTTTGTGTTTCCCATGCAGTCCCAGATTTCTCAGTAACACTCTATCCCCTTCTTTTAGCTCCATTGCTTTCACTTTCTTATCATATCTTTCTTTGTTGGCCAGGTTTCGTTTGGCAGCCATGGTCTGGGCCAGTTGATAGGCATGGTTCAATTGGGCCTTCAATTTTTACGTACTGTAAATGGCTCTCAGCTTGCACCCCATCAGGGGAAACCCCAAAACACACATCCACTGGCAGTCTAGCCTCTCTCCCGAACATCAGTCGGTATGGGGAAAATCCTGTGGCATCACTTTTCATACAGTTGTAGGCATGAACTAGGATGCTCATCTGCTGGCTCCATCTCGGCTTGTCTTTTAGTTGCAATGTGCCCAACATGTCAAGCAATGTACGGTTAAACCTTTCAGGCTGGAGGTCTCCCTGAGGGTGGTAGGGGGTGGTTCGTGACTTTCGTACCCCCCACAAAGACAGCATCTCTTTAATCAAATGGCTCTCAAAGTCCCTTCCCTGGTCGGAATGGATCCGCTGCGGGGCCCCATAGTGGACGAAAAAGTTTTCAACAAGTATCTTAGCCACCGTGGTTGCTTTCTGATCTTTGGTCGGGAAAGCCTTTGCATACTGGTAAAATGATCAGTGACCACCAATATGTTACTGATACTTTTCAGATCGGGTTCTAGACTCAGGAAATCAATACAGACCAGCTCCATAGGGGCACTAGTGGTAATGTTGACTAGGGGAGCAGCTGTCTGGGGTAGAGCCTTCCTTTGCAAACAGCGGCTACAGGTCTTGACATACTGCTCTACATCCGCACTCATTTTCAGCCAATAGAATCGAGCCCGTACCAGATCAAGTGTTCAATCTATGCCGAGATGTCCCATTTGATTATGCAAGGACCTTAGGACTAGTTTTCTAAAAGCTGATGGCAGCTCCAGTTGTTGTTTGTTTACCCGGCCCTCCTTATTCACAGTCTCACTATATAGTAGTTGGTTGATCAGCTTCAATTTGGGCCCTTCTTTATACAACAAGGTAGTCCTTAGATCAGTGGAACGTAACTTGGATACATCCCTCCTGGCCCGCAAAGCCTCCACGGCCATTCTTATCATAGGATCTCAGGATTGAGCCTGTTGGAGACCATCATTGTTGAGTTGCAGCAGGGAGCTAGTGTCTAATGCAGAGAAATGACAGTAGGCAGCAGGTATGCAGTTTTCAGACGGCCCCAAACAATCCACCACACAATCCACCATTTCAGGAGACACCTGTTCCTCTTTGTCAAATTTCTGGCAGAGAGCTCTTATGCCAGGTTCAGACAGCCTGACCCAATCAGTCTGTGGCACAGGCCTCCGAGAGAGAGCGTCCTCATCTATATGGTTCAGGCCCACCAGTATTCCACAGCATAGTCGTAGGTGGCCAAGGCAGAGAGCCACCTATGGCCAGTGGCATCCAACTTGGCAGAGGTCTGTACATAAGTCAGAGGGTTGTTATCAGTCTTTACCAATATCTTGGCACCATACAAATAGTCGTGAAACTGATCAACAATGGCCCACTTCAGAGCCAAAAACTCTAGTTTGTGCACTGGATAATTTTTTTCTGAAGGCGTCAGACTTCTGCTGGCAAACGCTACAGGTCTCAACCCATTCGAGTGCTCCTGGTATAACACAGCCCCCAACCCTTGTAGACTGGCATCGGTATGAAGAATGTATGGCTTGGCCGGGTCAGCATAGAGCCAGCACTGGGGCATGGGTAAGTTGATATATGATGTCGTAGAAAGGTTCCTCACACTCAGCAGTCCAACAATCCCCGAACATATCGTTCGGCCGGAAATACTTCTTTTCTGTGTCTAGCGTGCACACCCTTCTTATACCTTTTGTGAGTAGGCGGATACCCCTGAGTGAGGTTGAGGAGGGGGCGAATCACACGTGAATAGTCTTTAACAAACCGCCTATAGTATGCACAAAACCCCAAGAATCGTTGCAGCTCTTTCAAATTCCTGGGTTGAGGCCAAGTGGTCAACGCCTCCACTTTGCTAGGGTCAGTCTTTATGCCCTCAGTGGACACTATATGGCCCACATATTTCACGGAAGTCTGGAAGAATTGACACTTGTCGATAGACAACTTGAGGCCAAAATCCTCCAACCGATTCAGGACCTTGAACAATCGTTGCTCGTGTTCTTCCAACGATCGGCCAAACACTATAACGTCATCTAAATTGACCAAACACTCGAGTAGATTCATGTCCCCCACAGCCCATTCCATCAAGCGCTGAAAGGTGGCTGGGGCACCCAAAATTCCTTGAGGCATCCGAACAAACTCATAGAAGCCTAGGGGGCAAATGAAGGCAGTCTTCTCCCTGTCATCTGGGGCCATTGGGATCTGGTAGTATCAACTCCGAAGATCCAACACAGAGAACCATTTGCTGCCATTTAAACAATCCAATGCATCCTGTATGCGTGGCATGGTATACTGGTCCGGAATTGTCCACCAATTCAAAGTGCGATAGTCTACACACATCCGAACTGCCCCATTCTTTTTCCTTACTACTACTATAGGAGAGGCATAGGGGCTCCTGGACTCTTGTATTACATCAGCAGCCAACATCTCTTGCTGATGCCGCCTTACATCATCTATATCAGCAGGGGCCAGGCGCCGTGATCTCTCTCTCGGGAAAGCCTTTCATCATGCAGCCGAATGTGATGCTCAGCCCCTTGTACACATCCCACATCCCACTCTTTCAGGGAGAAAACCTGATCTCTCTTGGCAAGCCTCTCACTGACCCTTTGTTTCCATTCAGCAGGCAGCGGGGAGTCACCAAAGTCAAACAAATCAGGAGTAACTCTATCACCTGTCCTGGAACCCTTTCTGTTTGGTAGTACTGCAGTATCTGCACAATGTACACTTGCCAAGGTGCACCCCCTTCTTATTTGAATCTCTCTGTCGGACACATTATGCACTTGAACCATCACCCTCTTAACATAAGCATGAGCTCTAGCTGGCAAGATGCTGGGTTTGACCAACAGTCCCTCAGGTAATCTTCCTTCCACTGGCGCATCCAACATCAATAATTTATTCTTAACATCTGTTTTTAGTCGTACTTCTCCATGCAGGACACATTGGGCATTTGGGGCAAGTATCACCGGGGCCGAATCCTTTTCCCACACCATACCCACCGGACCTTCAGGCTCCTCCAAACTAACCTTCTTCTGAGTGGCCCTTGCCTTTTGAATCACAGCAGGTATGCTTAAAGCTTGCCCGGTCTGAAGTGCTTGTTTCTCCAAGCACAATTGGGCCAATCATCCGAACATATGTGCATTCGTCCCAATCAGCAAAGGCACCCCATCATACAATCCAGTAGGTGGGCAAACTAAAACTAGGGTTTCCACCTGCTCATCCATTCCAGCCACAGTTGCAGAGAAAGATAACCAGACTCGGATGTATCCCAAATGTGGATAGGCCTTGTCGCTCAACCCCCACACATGTAGACCAGACAAAGGTTGCAGGGGCACCTTAGGTAAGTGTGCCAGGTACCAGTCCTGAAACATGATGGTTACCTGAGAGCCACTGTCTAATACAGCTCGAGTGGGAATTCCATTTACCCGCAACGGGGTCTCCATTGAAGGCCCGACCACATCAGACCAGTTGGGGGCAGCAGCATGGATAGCCGGCTGGGCCTGGGCCTGAGTCACAAAACTTTTCCTGGGGCCCGAGATTGAGCCTGGCGATGTCGAGCGATCAGTCTATTGTTGACTTTCCTTAAATTCTCTGGCCTCTGGCACTCGGGTTGGAAATGCCCATCTCCCCCGGAATGATAACAGAACTTGGGGTCCTGGGGATCACTATTTTGCAGGGGGCACCTTACCTGTGGGGGGCTCTGAGAGGGATAAGAGGGCTCTCTTTGGCCAGGGTTCGGGTCTCTGCATGACTCAGGGGCCCCGGGCCTGACAGGGTACATAGTAGATTGCTTCAAGTCCCTCACCAGTTCCTGTAAATTCCTGACCTCTGCCCTCAACTCACTCTCTACATGGGGGTCCGAGGAAATAACTCGCATTCCCACAGTACCTGGAAAATCGGGGGATCCCTCAGACCCTCCAGACAGGCCATTCTCCTCAGGGGTATTAGGCTCAGGGGTCCCACTAGGGTTTACCAGCCCCACACATGGCTCCCACCCCTCTTCATCAGTCTCTACCTCCTTAATTTCCCTCATTAATTGACACTATTCAGGCAGGGTGGCCCGCCGATCATGTAACTTAAGTTTCAGCAGCATTACACTAGAAAATCTGGCAGATTTTAAAACATGTTCTAACCGAACCTGATTCAGGGCTGCAGCAGTGATTCCCTTTCCTATAGGCTCTTCTGCAAGGCCCGACCCTCTAGTGACAAAAGCGGACAGTTTTTCATTTCTCCATTGCTTAGCAGACCTGAATTTCCATAATAAGTCTTCACCAGTCTCTGTACTCCCAAAAACCCCCTTCTAAAGCAGAGAGATACTCTGCAGCGGTGGCTTCCGGATGGGTGGCCCGGAAGAATCTAATGGCTTCTAAAGCAGGACCCCGGGAGCTCTCCATCAGCCTCTTCCTTTTCTCCCCCTCAGAGCATTGCCATTCCTGAACTAAAGGGGTGGCATAGTCCATCCAAGCCTCCAGGTCATCCTCCCCGGTAGGCACTGGCACCGTACCAGAGAAAAGTTTTAACTTACGGTAAGAATCAAGCTGTATGGGTGGGACTACCGGGGCAAGGAAGCCAGCACAGAACTCTTGGGTGGGCAAGGGGAGGTACCTGGGGAGCCATGAGGGGTAGCATCACTGGACAAATCTAAGGCTTGTAGCAACTCCTGGGTAGTTCTCCCCTCCACGGCCAGCAATTTAAGCAGTTTGGCTTTAAAACTGTTCATTTGAGGAGACCCTCCAGGAGTGACTGACCCACTTCGAATATGAATTAGCCTCCATCCCTGTGAAGCACCCTCCGGGTAAATCACAGGAGGTATCTTCTCGGGTCGATGGCCACACTGCATAGAAGTAACACCTGCAACGTCTGGTCAAGCAAATCAGCCATACGCCCTTTTACCTCCACTTTGCCCAAACACTTTACTCGCTCTGCAGCAGAAATGATGTCAGCAGTTGGGGTTCCCAAAGGCACATCTAACAATAACACAATCTTCTGGGAGTCTAGCTCTTCGGCTTCACCCCATCCCATCAGTCTGTGTACCATGGTCTTGATGGGTCCCAGTTTAATTTTTCCCAGCATATCCCCTTCCATTTTTTCCATTTCTTATGTGCTTCCCCACTTGGCCACTAGGGGACACTGCTCCCAGTGGTGCCTCCAATTTGTAACCCCCAGGGGGCGCTACCCTTAGGGCTACTACCCCTGCCTGCCCCCACAGAGACAGGGCAGGGCCCAGATCCGTTGACGGGTGCCTCCACCCAGAGGTCGGGGCCAATATTGTTGAGATTGCTTCGTCACAGCCCTCTGTTACTGAAACCCCGTCTGTCCACTAGTGGCTCACACTGGGTACAAATAACACTTTTCACCATTACACCCTCTGCTAATATCGCTCCACTCCCTCCGGAGACCCCCTGTAAAATAAGACACAGTTATATAGCAGTCACCAGGCAGCAGGTCACCAGTAATGTACACAATAGCCAGGGTGTAGTTGCACAAAGAACAATCTGATTTATTCAGGGGAGGAATAACAAGGACAGGGGAATCAGGTTGATTAGCTTATCACTCTACTTATCTACCTAGGGCTCTGTGCACAGGCCTAAACCTAGTCTTTACTGTCCCTGGGTACCCAAGCCCTAACGGCTAGTTCACACGTGGCAGCTGGTTGGGGCCCTTGACACAGGTAACAGTTACGATCCTGAGAAATCAGAATAGGCAGGGGGTTTAATTTTGCAGCTGGAGATGGGTTCATACAATTGAAAAACACTGGTGCACACTTGACAGGGAGCTACCCTGATTCAGTACTCACTACTCCAGTAAATAATGATTTCGTCACCCGGGCAGGACTGAGCCTGCATTTCACCAGCCTCCTCACACACTTATATGGCAAACAACAGAGGGGTACCATACCAGGCATCTGCTTTCAGACTTCTACAATCTCGCAGACACTAGGCAGCAAACTGCAGGTTCAACTTCACGGATGGACCGAGCGCAATTCAGCAATTCTCTCCAGTCCTCTCAGGTCGAGCCTGGTAGGTAGCTGGGCTGGCACCAGCCTCCTCCGACCGCACGCCGACGGATTTAGTCCGAATTGTCACAGGGCATAAAAACAGCCGCACAGGCCTTCACGCGCTTCCCGCACGAACACCACTCCAGCGCAGAAGCACAGAGCTCCTCTCTTCTCTTCAGCCACTACGCATCTGCCCCTAACAGCCAGGGGCTCTTCTGTCAGTTCGGGCGCTACCCACTCCTATTGGCTGGCGGCACCTGCCAGTCAGCTTCTCCTGCTCTCAGTGGTGCGAAAAAGCGCCATAATCCATAATGCCTTTCCCCAAATTACAAGCGGTTTTCCCATTGGTCAGTCGACCCTATAGGGTCCCAAGGTACTGATTGGTCCAATTCAGTAGTTCTGGACCAAAATGGAAGAGACAGCCGAAACAGTCTTTGCTGCAAAGGAAGGCAGGTTAGAACAGCTGCATTATTATTATTATGACTCTATGTTATTTCCAACAAACAATTACATCCCCCAGCAGTACTCCCTTTGCACCACTAGCGATGGCAGAAGGGAGTTATTTTCTCAGCTTCCCGGGCGGGACTCGGGCATACAACCACATAGCCCCCCTACTACTTTAGTTACTACGGCTGCAACAGGCAGCCCTTAAAGAGACAGCCCACAGAGGCTTCAGAAGCGCTCACAGGTGACACATTTAAATGGCTTTATGCCGATCACCAACCAGGAATGGGGCATATTAGGAACCCCCATTTGCAAGGGGGTTACAGTAGAATTTCCTTACATGTAAATATGCTGTGAGTTGTTAGTGGGTTGTGATTTAGTTCCCCACTGTGTGAACTGTGTTCTGCTTGCTGGAAGAATGGGCTTCCTGGGGCATACCTCCGATTTACTGCTGTTCGCTGACTACCTCCAGACCCGACAAAAGTAAGAATTACAGGAGTCCGCCCCACCTCATCCCTGCTCAGGGGGCAAACCGAGGCTACATGGGGGACTGGGAGGTAAGTATCGGTGAGCAGGTGGTAGGAGGATGACCCCTTGGATGCCCTGAAGGATTGGGGCTGACAGGCAGTAGGAGAAGATAAAAGTATGATTTCAAAAAAAAACTAAATTGAACTAGAAACTAACAAGCAAGCACAGTTTAGCTGACATAGGCTGCAGCAAAGCTAAGAACGGAGTTGTGTGATATCAGGTCTGGTAGGAACCGATACAATACAGGTTGTACCTGGAGCTACAAATGAGGGGCATGTGCAACCATGCTTAGGTGAAGAACAGCAAAAATTTGAGTGTCGGCAAAAGTAGTAACAATGGCACACAGAGTGTAACCAGCAGCAAAAACAGCTGCTAGGACCTAGCCCAAAGTTGGCAGACAAAACATGAATCAGGTAGGTAACAGGAAAGTAAGCAGTAATAGCAGCTCGGGCAAAAGCCTGCTGGAGGAAGTCAGGTTTGGACAGTGTGGCCAGCTGACCATCTGACTCCAGGCAGACTCTTCAATGTCCTTAGCACATGGTCCCTTGCACGGACGGGCTGCTGCGCTGATGGGCTGCTTGGACAGTCAGCAGTGAAGTACAGTAAGCAGCTCTCCAATTGGCTGGGAGGCTCACAGCGGGAGGAATGCAAAATTAGTTGTCCCTTGGGGTCCAGAAGCGATCAATGGGGGAGAATGGTATTGTGCAGGCTGAGGAGTCCCCTTGCAACCCCTTGCAACCCCTTGCACTGTCATCTGGCATGTGCCAATGCTCCTGACGCCATGGAGCTCTTTGTCGACAGAGAGCCCTGGAAACAGAAAGGCAGCAAAGTCCCGCCTCTTCAGCCCTCCAGTTGGTTGAGAGTCTTGTGGAGGAGGAATGCAAAACGAGGTGTTTCTTGGGGTCCAGAGATGATCGGTGAGGGGATGGGAGTTGTGCAGGCTGAGGAGCCCCCCTCGTGACCCCTTGCATTGGCATCCGGTGTGTGCCACTGCTCCTGGTGCAGATGGAGCTCTTTGTTTATCAGCAGGGAGCCCAGGAAACAGAAAGGGCATCAAAATCCTGCCTCCTCAGCCTCAGGAATGCAAAACGAGTTGTCCCTTGTGTAGGTGTGACTGAATTGCCTGATTTTTGGTACTTGCTTTTGTTGCACTTACTCCTGTTTTAATCACGTACTTTATTCCACTTTACTAAAACTGTGAGCTGTGTCAATACTATGCAATTAACTGCCTGTGTACTGTGTCTATGCTACGCAATTGCTCCTCCTTTCACTTCCCCCAGGTCGCACCTGGAAATGAATCTTGGCTCAATGTACCTTTCCTGGTCACCAATTATCAAATAAATAAATAGATACATTTAAAAAGATATGGATCATTTATTATGTCATACATTAGTAGCAGATCCCCTCTTTGGGATACACTGTGTATGATCCGTCTTTCGGATGAGATGTTAAACCGAGGTCCCATCTGCCTGGATTGGTGGTAGTTCAGGTGGACGTTAAAGATCCCATGGCACTTATCGAAAAGAGTAGGGGAATTTCCCCGGTGTCCTGGCCAAATTTCCCTCATTCACTAAAAAAATACCACCAACAGCTTAATCTGGTTCAAGGTCAGTTGGCATTCATCTGTATCCCTCCCCGGGCCGTGCCTGAAAATAGGCAGGATTTGTCTAGTGCACTTACCTGGTCAACAAAAACTAAATAAATAAATAAATAAAATGAAAAGTGCTATATAAATGTTGATTCATCTTTTTATTCTCTTGCCCTATGCACCTCCAAGCTCATAATAGCACAGAAGAAAGGGTTATGCAAGAACTCCTAAAACTGAAGGTGGACAAAGCAATGGGTCCTGAAGGAATTCACCCCAGAATTCTAAAAGAATTAAGGGAGGAACTAGTGAAACCACTTGCTACTCTTTTTAATAAATCATGGGAGGATGGTGTGGTACCCGAGGACTGGAGGAAGGCGGATGTGATTCCCCTTCACAAAAGTGGGACCAAGACAGAGGCAGAAAACTACAGACCTGTCAGTCTGACCTCTGTGGTAGGGAAAGTGATGGAGTCACTTCTGAAGGAAAGAATAGTTGAGTACCTAGAGGCCAGTGGGGCACAGGACCCAAGGCAGCATGGATTCACAGCAGGAAGGTAATGTCAGACGAATCTAATAGATTTCTTTGACTGGGTGACCAAAGTAGTAGATCAGGGAGGGGCTGTGGATATGGCCTACATAGACTTTAGCAAGGCATTTGACACAGTCCCACACAAAAGATTAATAATCAAATTAACCAGCCTGGGAGTGGGTCTCAGGGTGGTAGCCTGGGTAAAACATTGGCTGCACAACAGGACACAGAAGGTAATTGTAAATGGAGTCCACTCTGAAGAAAGAGGGGTTACTAGTGGTGTACCACAGGGCTCAGTATTGGGTCCAGTCCTTTTTAATGTCTTCATCAGTGACATGGGAGGGACTGGAAGGAAAGTATATGCTTTTTGCAGATGACACAAAGATCTGCAACAGGGTTGATACACAAGGAGGCATGGAAAGGATGAAAAGGGACTTGGCAAGGTTGGAGGAATGGTCAGAAGTATGGCAGCTAGGATTCAATGCAAAGAAGTGCAAAATAATGCACCTGGGAAACAAGAACCCAGGGAAGAATACACAATGGGTGGGGAGGTAGTAACAACAACAAACAAGCATTTGTCAATGCCGAATGTTTGCTTGCTGGCATTGGCAGTGGTAGTGTAGAAGTTACAGAGCTGCGTAATAGGAATGGCAGTGAAGTATTGAACTGAAGCCAACCCCACCACCACCCTGCAGAGAGTGACGGGCATTGGGGTGTGCGTTTGGGTTGTCAGGCATAACGTACCGCCATTTCTACACACCCCACCTGCAGACACTGATAAGTGTCACGGTGTTCCTTGGGGTCTTTGGCCCTTATGCGCACTCCATTTCATTAGGAAATATGGTGAGATGGGTGCATATAGGAGAATGGGGTGAAGTTTAGATAAAGAGTCCAAGGCATACCTTGATGCCTCTCACTGACTGCAGGTGTGGAATGGTATGAGCATCACAGACAAGAATCCCAAGTCACACCCCTGATGCCTGTCATTCTCTACAGGGTTGGGCGTTATGGTTGGAAACCCTAATACCTCACAGGCATTCTAAGTATTTTCACCCAAATTTTCAACATGTTTTTTGTGACCCCACCTCATGAACAGGGGAATATCAGTTTGTTAGCCGAAAGCTGCTTATGCACAGTGACTGACGGCATTTAGCACCACAGGTGCAAAACATTCGAACAGGATGTGAAAAATGACAGCTGTACTGTTCATGGGAGGTGTAAAATGGCAATGTTGCAAATCTGTAGTAAAAATATTTAAAAATGGTGAAGTCATGAGCAGCGTACATAGACACTGTCAACGCACACCTGTAATATAATTAGGTTGGGGATTTTTACAGCAGATTGTCAACTCAGGCATTTTGGTGCCTCCGATCATGAACAGTGTCACTGTGATTTTCTTTATCTGTGCGAACAATGATTTCCCACAGCGACCATGCATCTCTGTGCTGAAAGTGTGAAACACACTTCAGCCATGTTGCTGAAAAATGACAGCTGTACTGTTCATAAGGAAGTGTGGAAAAATGTCACTGGTGAAAATCTGGACTGAAAATATTACAAAGTCATGAAATGCGAGGTGCGTGGAAACTGCGCAATGCTCACTCATATCACAGTCATTTTATGGACTTTTGTCACCAAATTTTCAACATAGCCATTTTAAGACCTCTGCTCATGAACAGTGTAACTGTGATTTTCTTAATCTGTCCTAAACATTGCTTTCGCACCAACAGCACCATTATGCTACATGTACGAAAACACATTTTAAGGACATATAAAAAATTGCAGCTGTACTGTTCATAAGGAAGTGTAATAAAATGACAATGTTGAAAATCTGGAGTGAAAATATTAAATTTGCAAACTTACGAGCATGCATAGGAACTGTGCAACACACGCTCGTAACACAGTCATTTTTAGGAATTTTTTCACCAAATTTTCAACATAGCCATTTTAAGACCTCTGCTCATGAACAGTGTCACTGTCGTTTTCTTAATTTGTCCCGTACATTGAATTTGCACACCGACTGCGCCATTCCTGCTACATGGGCGGAAACACATTTTGGGTGAGATGTGAAAAATGACAACTGTACTACTCATAAGAAGGTGTGATAAAATGGCAATGTTGAAAATCTGGAGTGAAAATATTGAAAATTCGCGAACTTAGGAGCCTGCGTAGGAACTGCACAACGCACGCTCGTAAAACAGTCATTTTTTGGAATTTTGGCACCAAATTTTCAACATGGGGTTTTTGGGACCCCTTCTCATGAATGATGTCACTGTCATGGCGTTATTCGGGCCGAAGGGTGATTTCGCGCAGTGACTGCGAAATCACCCTTCGGGCCGAATAACGCCATGACAGTGAATCAATCATGAGAAGGGTCCCAAAACCCTATGTTGAAAATTTGGTGCAAAATTCTGAAAAATGCCTGAGATATGCAACAAAGTTGAAACCCCTATCTAGCCCATTATACAGCTTACGGCATTTCCTCAGTTCGTGGTTGGCTTTGAAGAGTGCAGGCGTGTTCCGGTCCACGAAGATCATCGGCCGAGAGCTCGGAGGTAAGTATGGGGTGAGGGGTGTGGGAGAGCTGGAGTCTGCGCAGTGGGTGGGTGCGGGGTGTGTGGGAGGCGGGGGACTACATGGGACGTTTTTACAGGTAAAAAAAAATAAACGAAACGACCAGGGGCCGGTTGCCACGCTGGGGTGGGCTCCCAGCGTAGCACAAGAACGATTGAAGTGCGTTCAGCCGACGGGGGATTGGGCACCCCGTCGGCCTAAGGATCACTTGCCCCAGCGTGGCACTTACTACTGGGGAGGGTTAGGGACAGTGGCACCGGCGGGGATTGGGCACCCGTCGGCTATATCATACTTGCCATGCTGGGGTGGGCACCAGTGTGGCATTTTGAAGGCTTTGGGGGGAGAGGTGGGGAGCATGGCACAGCCGGCCAAGGATTGGAGGCACCCGTCGGCTATACAATAGTGCGTCGCAGCGTGGGCGACGCCTGCATGAGAGCAGTGTGTGTGTGTGTGAGGGGGCACTGCACATGAGCAGCCGATATCTTATCGCTGCTCACTCAAGCGTAGCTCCCCCTTTCAACTGTATGCCACTGCACTTTGGAGCTTGTCATAGACAGCTCCAGCATGCACTGGCTTACAGGGGCCGCGCCTGTCAACACACTGACTGAATTGGAGGAGGAGGTGACACACCTGCGAAATCTCTGATGATGGCACTATGTTTCTTGCACATGCGTGCAAGCAAACATAAAAAGGAAAGGGACCTGAGGTAATCATATCAGATGACCTTAAGTTTAGCAAGTAATGTGAGAAGGCAGTAGGGAGGTCTGAGGGTATACTGGGATGTATAGGGAGAGGCATCAGCAGCAGAAAACAGGAAGTTGTTATCCCTCTGTACAGACAGTTGGTGAGACCCCATCAGGAGTACTGTGTCCAGTTCTGGAGACCCCATCTCCGCAAGGACATATACAGGATAGAGGCAGTCCAGAGGAGGGCAACTAAAATGGTGCAGGGTCTGCAAGAGAAGCCGTATGAGGAGAAACTAAAGGAGCTTAATATGTATACCCTTGAGGAAAGAAGGGAGGGGGGACATGATAGAAACTTTTAAGTACCTCAGTGGAATCAACAAAGTCCAAGAGGGTGGCATATTTCAGAAAAAGAGACGTGCAAGAACAAGGGGACTCAATTTAAAGATAGAAGGGGGTGGTTCAGGGGCAATGTGAGGAAGTATTATTTCACAGAGAGGGCAGTGGATGCATGGAACAGCCTTCCTGAGGAGGCTGTGGGGTATAAAACTGTGGGAGAATTCAAGAATGCATGGGACAGACATAAGGCAATTCTTGTGGGGGGTAGGAAGAAATAGGCTGTTGGTTAACTAGGATCTGCGGCCTATCCTGTTGGTAGGGAAATGGGCAGACTAGATGGGCCAAGCGGTCCTTATCTGCCGTCAAAGTCTATGTTTCTATGTTTCATGAGGTTTAAATCTTTGAGTCTTTCTGCATAGTTTTTATTCCTAACACTAGAAATCATTCTGGTAGCCCTGCATTGTACTTGTTTAACTTTATTTCAGTTCTTTTGTAGGCCAAGGGACACCACATCTGGCTACAAGAAGTCTAGCAAGGGTCTTACATAGGACTTGTACAGTGGCATCAGTACCCCTTTACTGTGGCTACATGTGTTCCTCCTGATGGATCTTAACACCCTACAACCCTTCGACATGACTGCACTGCATTGGTTTGTTTGGTCTCATTTGTTATTAATTATGCTTCGATCTCTCTCTCGTTATTGGTTTCTTTCAATAGATTCCTACTAAGTGAGCACTGATGCAGAAGTTGGGTCTCCTTTATAGTCCAAAACATCTCCCACCTAACTTTCGGGGTGACCGGGCCCTCCTACCATTGTAACATTGTGACTGTGGACATTTTTCCATCATGAGATGTTTACTCTAAAATTACTGCTGATACAGATTTATTCACTGATTAGTATTTCCTGGTTAAATCTTTGTCATATTCTATACATTTCCCTTAGCAAAATGGTTTGTTCTCTGATTGTTAGTGATATATTAATCTGTTCCTACGATTATCAATTCTATTAGATGGGAACTGAGATGCTGTGATCTGATACTTGTCATGCTGATGTATATTTTCCTATGTGTAGGACAGAAAATTAGATGTTTCCATATGGCATTGTCCTCCTACCATAATACCCTGCTATGTCTCCAGTTGTTGGGTAACAGGTGTTAACTACAGCTTAGCGAGATTTTTTGGTGGCAAGGATACTGATATTAGCCAGTTTACAGTAGAGTTGTGTCTGCAGAGGTTTGGGTAATTTACGGAGTAATATAAATTCTGGGATGACTTGCAGATTGTGCCAAGTGCTGGACCAGCACAGACAGCAGCTGCTGGCAGAATACCTGTAGCCGAGTGCAACTCCAACATATATATATGTGTAGTTACCACTAATTCACCATAAGTTCTTCAACACGCAGCCTTCCCAGGACCAAGAAACTTGCCTGTAGTAGCTGGTTTATGAAAAAAAAAAGGGTTAAGTTCTTCCAAATGAATTCTCGCCAGGTTGGGGAAGCTGTGATAGCGGTTGCAGTTCGGATCAAAAGGATCCACACGTTCCACAGTTTCCATAGTTCCGCTGTAAATGATAAGTAGGTTTCTGTTTCTTATTCTTTGATGATATACTCAATTGAGAAATTCTGAAGTTAATGCAGCATGAAGCTGAGGTATGATATGATATCGGGGCCTGATATTCCAAAATGGGCAGAGGAGCGCAGAATTTTGCACTGTGCTTTGCTCTTGCGTAGGAGTCCAAGAAAATGCTAGATTCAGTCGGATAGCACAACGGCGCTATCCAACTGACTATACGGGCATGTCAGCACTAAGTCAAGTAGCACAGCCCCGACATGAAGCCCTGCCATGCAGGGAATAGCGACACCAGACCCAATAGCGCTGGAGCGCTAGGCTTGATATTCTGAGGGACCTATGCGAATGAGTCCGCTGGGCATGCAAGGTACTAAAGAGCTATTTTCATGCCCATTATGGGCTCATTTGCATGGGAAGACTCAGCAGGTTTGTGCGGCACTGCTCTCATCCTGATTGCCTGGTCCCTTGGTGCCTAGTGGACCCCCCGCTCTGACTGCCAGCCCACATAGTATGTGAACAATGCCTGGTGCCTAGCAGTTCCCCCCCTCCCTCTGACCGCCAGTCCATAGAAGAAGTCAATAATCCCTGGTGCCTAGCATTTCCATCCAGTACCTGATCCCCAGCCTGTTAAATAAACCAGCTCTCTGGTGGCTAGTGCCCTCCCCAGTCCCTGATCCCCAGCACCATCATGGACAACATATGTCCTGGCATCAGGTGGTCCCACCTCCCCTGGTCTCTGATCCCTGGCCATGTAAGAAAGACAACACCCTGTCCTGTGTATAGGAGAAATGTAATCAGAATGCAAGTAGCAGTGCAAAACACAATCCAACATATTCCCTGGCATCCTGTGGTTCCCTCCCCCAATCACCATTCCCCCCATGTCACGCCGGTGTCCTTGTCTAGTGGCCCCCATAGCGCAGCACTCACCACCCACCCTGCCACTCCCCTTACCTGAATCTTCGATGCCATGGGAGCCCATATGGTGACTGGTACAGCCCTCCACACACCTCCTCGGCTGGCCACAATATGCAAAGCAGTACAGTAGAGGACACGTGCACTGTATGGTACATAGGATGCATGCTGTCTGGCGTTGCATACAGTGGCCAGCTGAGGATGTGTGAGTAGGGCTGTGCCAGTCACTGTATGGACTCCTGTAGCACTGACAGTTCAGGTAAGGAGGATGTCAGGGGTGTAGTCTGTGCTGCAGTGGGGGGGGCACTAGACACTGGGGATTACCTGTGTGACACAGAGAAAATGGTGATCGGGAGGTATCACGAGACACCAGGGAATATGTTGGATCATGGTTTGAACTGCTACTTGCATTCTGATTACAGTTCTCCTATATACAGGACAGGTTGTTGTCTTTCTTATGGAGTTAGGGATCAGAGACCAGGGGAAGGGGAGGGGGGACCACTGGATGTCAGGGCATATGTTGTCAATGATGGGGCCAGGGGCACTAGTACCTGGGAGCCAGTTTATTTTACAGGCCAGGGATCAGGTACTTAGTGGGACTGCTAGGTACCAGGGATTATGAACTTCTTATATGGGCTGGCAATTGGAGGGGGTGGAGACCGCTAAGCACCAGGGTTGTTCACATACTATATGGGCTGGTGATCAGGGAGGGCTTTCTGGGCACCAGGGAATGTTCACATACTGTATGAGCTGGCGATCAGTGTGAGGTGGGAGCACTACGCACCAAGGTGTACCTACATCGGTACTGGGGCGGCGAGCGGATGGGAGAACCATGGACCACTTCGGGCAGGTGTGTTCCCACACCGGCCAACTTGGTTGTTGGCTGCAGTAACTCCAGTAGCTACTAGGGTTGCCCAGAGTAAGTCAAGGGCTTGTTTGCAGTGTTTGTGCTGTGCAAAAGGATCTCGCTAACCCCTTTTGCATTGCGCAAATGCACTGAAAAAGGGGTTGTTCACTTGCACAGATATTTCTGTCCCTGCTCCATCCCTTTGTTCACCCACATACATTATGGATTGCAGGGGCGCTAACCCTGTTTCCCAGTGCAACCACCTCTTTTGAATATCATGCTCTGGCGTTAAACCCAATTTGCACAGGCAAACACCTGTTTGCGTCCATGCAAACTTTTGAATATCGGGCCCCAGATGTCCTGGAAGTCTACTTTGCGTGATCTGTTTCAGGAGTGTTAACAAAGATGGAGTAGCCTCCGCTGATCCAACCCTCAATATTAAAAATCCCCTAACCAGGAAGTCTCTAAAGTGATCGCCCTTTCTAAGTTGGTACGTTTGTGATAAGAATTCAAAGAATTTTAATACCCCCACTTCCAAGAACTGGACAGGAAAGTGTAACTCTAAGCATTTCCAGTCCTTATAGGACAAGAAAACAGAGCTTTTTTTTTTAAAAAATTGAAAACTACAAAACCAAAAACATAGCACTGTGGGTTAGAGGCTTACCTACAGAATGATGTGGTTTGTTTGTTTTAGAAATGGGATTTAATCCATTTTGGTCAACTGTAAAATATTGCCACAATTGTAAACAAACCCCGACTTTCTATTCAAAAGCCAAGCTGCTGTAGATGCTTAAAATGGCCATAATGTTCTTACACGATGACGTCAGTGGAGCGACAGTTCTCCAAAGAGCTAATATACTCTGCATAGGGATTTTACAAATATACTGTAGGATTAACATTAGCAAAGCACTTCTCATCAAAATCCTTCACTCTGTATGTGTGAAAGTAAAGGATTTTGATGAGAAATGCTTTACTAATGTTAATTCCACAGTATATTTGTAAAATCCCTACACAGAGTGAATTTTTTTTTGACGTTTCCATTAGCAGATTATATCCTTTCACCACTAGAGGGCTATATCTCTATCTCTTTATCTAGTACATAAGCCATGTGTGCTCTCTCTGCCTTTCTCTCACCTCTCCTCCTCCTCCTTGCTCTGGCCCCCCTCTTCTCTCTCCCTGGTCCTAGCCACCCCCACCCCACCCCGCCACCGTCTACTCTGGTTTCCACTGCTACACCAAGGGAACTCTCCACTTCCACTTGAGTCTTGTGCTTGGCGCACCGATTGGATATTCCTGGTTACTTAACCCGACCACTACTCTGAATAAGAGTGGCCACCTCTCTTCACTGTACCACCTTGCAGTCCATATGGGACACCGCCTGGAGCCTTGCAACTTTTACTCCAGGAAACTACAATCAAAACTATCTCTCAAAGAGCTGCGACTCTGCTCCTTAAAACTCCTACTCCTCCTCCTTCTCATCTCAGGCAGTGTCCATCCCAATCCTGGCCCTAGAAGCTCAGGCCACACACAAACTCCAGGTGCCCTTATCCTTGCAACTATTAATATCTGCAGCCTACTACCAAAGCTGGATGCACTCCAAGCCTTCATATGCCAACACAACCCTGACATCCTTGCAGTGGTGGAAACTTGGCTGACACCTAAAGTTCCTGACTCAGCAGTAACAATACAGGGCTACAATGTCCACAGGCTGGACCGGATATCCAAAAAAGGCAGTGGTTGCGCAATCTATATCAAAGACTCCCTGTCTTGGCACCCTGTAGCAACTCCATCACTTTCTGCCTCAGCCCAGATTCTGCCAATAAAAATCGTCCTAGGTCCCAACCATAAAGCCCTGACTATTGTCTCCAATACATCCGCCCAGAGACCCTAAACATGGATTCAATGACGTCCCTAAACTTTATCAACTCATCGTCTGAAGCTGAACTTATTCTATTAGGGATTTCAACATAAACTGGTTAGCATCAAGTGCCAGTACCTATAAAGACTCCATCTCAGCTGCTAACCTCCGCAAATGGTAAACTCCCTACTAGGATTAACTACAAGACTGGCACCAGTACCCTCTTGGATTGGGTCCTCACCACTCACCCACAAAAGTTCTCCATCTGACCATTCCTCCAGACTCACTCAGTGACCACTCCCCAGTCATGTGTGCATGGTCTAACAAATTCCTTAAGCCCCCTCCCAAAATTATCGCTAGCAGAGTCCTTCCTCGTGGAAAACTTCCACATCTCAAACAACACCTGCTTATATAAGATTGGCTACCCATCTATGAAGCAACTGATGTTAACTTGGCTCTTGATCACTTCATCTCAATTTTCAACAAAGCCTGCGACCTCTTTGCCCCTGCTAAAAGGTGCAAAACAAAATCTCTCTCTAACCCATGGGTCACTGCGGCTCTTCTCTCACAGCTGAAACTAAGGGATCACCTCTGGGCAGTTGCCAGGGCCACTGGCAAACAACTGGACATCCAAAATTACAAACAAGCGAAATGCCTGCACAAAAGCCATATGGCTAATGAAATCCACCTATTACAAAGACGCTCTCACCAATACATGGGGAAATGGTCGTGCTTTCTGGGACAATATCAAGGATGTCACAGGGAAGCAGCCAAAAACCTCTCCAGCCATGTTAATGGTTGATGGATCCTCAACCCTTTACCCCAAGGTGATCACAAACATCTTTAACACGGCTTTTTCAGACCTTAGTGCTGTTCTACCCCATGACTTTTTCGAAAACAGGGCCTACTCCCCAAATACCTCAGCCCCTCAGTCTAACCATCCCCTCTTCTACTTCAGGAAGGTAAGGCTGAATGAAGCTCGCCGCTACATTTCTGCAGCCATCTCTAAATCTAGATCTAGTAGCGACACCCTGGACCTTAAGCTTCTGTTGCTCACCCTCGATGAGGTAATTCATCCATTAACAAAAATCCTAAACCTCTCTCTCAGCTGTGGAAAATTCCCGGACCTATGGAAGACAGCCACCGTGACACCCGTCCATAAAAGTGGGGACAAGATGATTCACTCAAATTATCGCCCTATCTCCATACTGCCCCCACTGTCTAAGGCACTTGAGCGCATCGTGGCTGATCAACTTACGACCACTTGGATAAATACAATATACCTTGTCACAACAACAACGCTTCTGGAAAGGTCACAGCACCACCACAGCCCTTCTTGAGTTCACTGGAGCTTTGCACAAATCCCTTGACAACGGCCTTCTCACAGGGCCGTTTCGTCGACCTCTCAAGGCCTTGATACAGTACACCATGGACTACTAATACAACGACTACTGAATGCAGGCTCACCCAACTCTTCTCTCTGGTTTAAAGCTACTTAGAAAACGGTCACAGAGGTAAAAAATTACGGACGCTGTTTCTAACACCCTGCCTGTTAACAAAGATTGTCCCACAGGGATCCATACTGGGACCCCTCCTTTTAGCCTTTTCTTAAACTCCTCCCTTACCACTGCTCTGAGCAGATCATACTATATGCCGATGATGCTGTTGTATTCTCCACTCACAAAGATCCTGCAACCCTTCAACACAACCTTCAACTTGGTTTCTGTTCTGTGGAGACATGGTTTCTTAATCATAAACTGGTCCTCAATGACAAGAAAACCAAATCTATGCTCTTCTGCAGCTCTCATAACCCACACAAGCTACACCACTTGGCTATCTCCACCACCCAGGGCAACACTCTAGATCAGGTGGTGTCAACTACTCTAGCAGTTCAGCTTGACCCTAATCTCTCCTATGGACTTCATGTAGATAATCTAGCTAGAGCTGCTAATACACGGCTTGTCTCCTCTACAAACACAGACCACACCTCACGCCAGAAGCTTTGAAGGTTGCAGTCCTGATCTCTGTGATCTCTGTAATAGACTATGGTCTCATCATTTATGGCTCGGCCACAACCACAACCCTTAGACGCCTCTCAACTGCCTTAAATTAAGCATGTCGGCTCATCACTGGTGCTCACCGTCTCACCCACACATGTGACCTGTACACTCAGACCGGCTGGCTCCAACTATCAAACCACATAAAGTTTCTCACCTGCTCCATGGTCAAAAAAAATCTACCTTGGCCTTGCACCTTCTGGGGTCTCAACTCTGTTACAACACCGAATTAACAAATGGTGCCTTAGGAGATCCACGCTACAGCTACTGAAAGTCCCCCACTGTCACACTTCACAGGGACAACGCTCTTTTGCCTATCGAGCACCACTCTGGTTCAATGGCCTCAGCCCAACCATCTCCTCTGCCCCAACTATTGGTATGTTTGAAACTAGGCTCCGGGACTATCTCACTACCAACAGCTCCTGTGACTGCCCAACTTAACCTTGTTTCTCCACTTCCCTTTCTGCTCTAGTTCCCCCCACTGGATTCTACTCTCACATCTTGGTATACCCAATGCTGCACTATTTACCCTTTTGCCACCCTTCCTACATTCCTTCTCCCCCTTCCCTCTCCCTATGACTCTGGCACTTCTTATCTGTTGTCTATTTTCTCTGACAAATGCCCTGGCTGCCTTGTTACAATGCTACCCTTGAACTGTATTAATCTGTACTCTGTTTGCAATGTCCACATTGTTGTAATGCCTGTCTTGATTTTCCCCATAATTTGTATTTCTCTGACATGGAACCTTTGTAAAAGAGCCATGGCTGAAAGGTATTTGTAATCCTAGACTTGATAAATAAAATTAGTTCTCTGGAGGGCTCTCGCCTCAGTGATATCATCGTGTAGGGACGTCACAGCCATTTAAGTATCCACAGGAGTGTGACGTTTGAACAGAAAGTCTGGGTTTGTTTACATCTGTGGCAATATTTTAAAGCTGACAAAAACTGATTAAATCCGGTTTCTAAGACAAACAGAGCACATCAGTCTATAGGTAAGCCTCCAACAAAAATTTGCTATGTATTTGGTTTTGGGGGTTTCAGTTCTAAAAAAGAAAAGCCTTGTTTACTTGTCCAAAAGTACATTTAAAAGTATGCTTCCCAAGGACTACGTATGAGAGAAAATCATATGGAAGGGAATGAAACAGGGAAGCAGTATAGCACAGTGGTTTAAGGCTCTGAGCTGCAAACCTGGAGACCTGGGTTTGAATCCCACGACTCTCATTTGTATACTGTGTGGCCCTAAACAAGTCACTTAACTTCCTTGTTGCTCCCAGGTCACACCTGTAAATAAGCTTTCAGCTTATTGTCTCTCCTGGTTAAAAAAAAACAGAGCAAACCCAGGTCTAATTAGTTTGTGAGACATTACCTGTTGCCACACCTGAAAGGTATTCCGTAACCCTAGTTTTCAATAAGATCACATGGATCTACAAAATCTACAGGTAGAAAAACCTTGCTAATTTGTACTAACTTAAAAATAAAAAGCATAAAATCATTTTCTAATTCTAGGCTACCTTCTCCTATCAGTAGCATGGCTCCCATTTGAACAACACCTGCATTATTATGGGCAGGGTTTCTATAAAAATTAGATACAGGTTTTAGGAGTTTGACATTCAAAATATTTAATTTGGTTGCTCAAGTAACAAATCGTAGAATACTTTTTTGGGCAGACAAAAATGCCTGCCAAACATTTTGAGGGATATCCTGGGGTAGCACAAAAAAGTTCTGGGACAACATCAAGGAGCTTAATGGTAAATTCCGCTCCCCCACCCACAAGTTAGTGTTAATGGTACTACCACCACAAACACACTTCACATAGCTAACTGCCTTAGCTCCACCTTCTCAGACCTCAGCTCAGTCCTCCATAGCAACTTTTTTGATCCAATTCAGCCTACCCTACCGACTGAGCTTGTCCACCCCCCCTTCAAACTCTGAGTCATTACCCATACAGAAGTGAAAGCCTACCTGTCCAAAGCTCTCCAGAGCTCCAGTTACTGCAAAGATGCCTTTGATATGCATATTCTATACCTCGCGCTAGACTCGGTTATCTCCCCATTCATGGACCTTCTAAATCTGTCCCTGCGCCTGGGCCAGTTCCCAACCTCGTGGAAAATGGCAGTGATAAAACCAATATTGATATGTGGTGACAGCTCCCTCCCAAACAACTACTCTCCCATCTTGATTCTCCCCCCACTCTCTAAAGCCCTTGAAAAGATCATGGCCAATCAGCTCACTGACTACATCCTCACACACAACCTCTTATGTAGGAAGCAGCATGGTTTCAGAGCTGGCCATAACACTATGATCGATCTCACAGAATTCATTAACTCCCCGCATGCCACGCTTGACAAGGGGCACCTCGCAGGGGCCATGTTTATAGACCTTTCAAATGCTTTCAACATGGTTTCTCATCCCCTGCTTCTTAACACATTACAACAAATTGGGGTCTCTCATTGTCCACTCTCGTGGTTCTCCAGCTATATTTCATCTAGAACCCAGTGCGTTAAAATTAATAATACCATATCTACTATGCTGCCTGTGCACTCAGGAATTCCCCAGGGATCTTTCCTGGGTCCCCTGGTATTCAGCATCTACCTCAACGCCCTGCCTAAATCCTGCCCCGGCAACCTTCTCCTCTACGTGGATGTCACTGTTCTTTATGCCGTACATCCTGATCCTCTCTCTTTCTCCAGTGTACCTTACAAAACTCCTCTCAGACTGAACACTGGGTTGCGAAACACAGATTGGTGGTCAACATTAAAAAAACTAAGATGATGCTCTATGCCCACCGCCAAAACAGATCAAAGGATTTCCCCCTGGAAATACTCTCCACCTCTCTGATCCCACTGGAACAGGTCCAAAAGTATAAGTATCTAGGTATTACATTTGACTCTTCCCTCTCATTCCATGAACATTTAAAAATCCTCACCTCTGCCACCAACACCCGCATCGGTCTCCTTTACAGACATAAAGACTGCCTGGCACCTGAAGCACTTCACCTAGCCATCACCTATTCAGTCTTATTGCTGGTGGACCAGGGTCTCCCAATCTATGCTGTCGCCGACCCTATGGTGCTTCATCAAATACAAGTAGTCATCAATAAGGCCTGCTGGCTCCTCTCTGGTGCTGACAGAAATACACATACCTGCACCCTATACACGCTCACCAATATCCTCTTCCTTGAGGAAAGATTATTATACCAGACCTGTCTCTTCACCAAAACAATCTACCTGGGGTTAACCCCAATAGGTGTCATGGCTTCTCTTCAGGCAGCCACCATCTCAGCGTCCACACGGGCCACCCCAAAAACTGTTTGGAAGGTGCCTAGGGTCAGGACCACCCTGGCCCAGCGATCCTTCCCCCTTAGAGCTCCATCCTGGTACAATGCCCTCCCACTGACTGTCACATCAATCACCAACCTAGGTCCTTTTAAAGCTGCTTTAAGGGCCCATATCCTCTCCTCACATCAATGCCAGTGTAACTAGTAACCTGTGGATCCTGCACCATGCCACTAGGCCACGCACCCCGCCCTTGGCCAGGCAATGGAGAGCCCTCACTATTTCTAGCCTACAGGCTCCTCACCTCCCTTGGTTACCATATAGTTACACTGGACTTTGAATGCATTGTATTATGTATAAGACAAGGCCTCCCTGAGGCGGCTTACTACCAACTCATATCATGCATTGCTTTAGCTAGCAACTGTATAGGTCTTGACCACTTAGGTAAATATGTCGATAGCTCTGCCCTATTGTAGCTAGGAGGCAGTATAGCGCAGTGGTTTAAAGCTCTGAGCTACAAATCTGGAAACCTCGGTTTGAATCCCACAGCCTGCACTTGCATACTGTGTGACCCTGAGCATGTCACTTAACTTCCCTGTGCTCCCAGGTTGCACCTGTAAACAAGCTTTCAGCTTAGTGTGTCTCACCTGGTTAAACAATTGGAAAAAAAAAAGTATAGGCATTAACCCGTGCTCATTGTATTTATACTCTGTATACTTGCTCACCCACATTTATTCTATGTATGTACTGTATGAATGTCTAAGTTTTATTCTGACGTGGAGCCTTTGGAAACGAGTTTGTGACTCAAAGGGTTGTAATTCCGATTTCCTAAATAAATAAAAATAAATAAATATCACCAGACTGTTTAATTTTATGAATTCTGGTTCTGTCCCCAGATATTCAAGGGAGCCATGTTTTGTTTTACTCCCAACTTTTTTTTTAAATTAGTTTTAAAATTTGTTGAAGCAATAAAATTGCACAGGCAGATGTTTTGAACATATGGCACCAGGTCTCGCCCACCTCAAAATCAACATCTTTGAGATACTTACAGGCACTTTGCAAGGCATCATAACCAGCTAGGTAACTGTTGTCTTCAGAAGCTTAAACACAGGTCTTAAAGAAGCAATTGCAGTAAGTGAGTGGGCAAAGGGAATTTTACCTACTGTGGGCCAGATATTCAAAACTTTGCCCCGGGGCTAATTTAGCACTGCCTGGCGGGCAAACTTAGCCCGGAGCAAAAAGCAAGCTATATTCAAAAGGAAATAGCCCAGTGCAAAACCAGCTGAATATAGCAAACAAAGGAAGTCGGGCAAACAAGGCCAGGAGTGCAGGACAAAAAGTGCCCGCGAATAAGACAGCACTGACTATAACAAATAAGACAGCACTGAATATAGCTCCCAGACAGAGGCAGTGCAAACACCCACAGAAACACAGTGCAGAGGTGTACGCAGCTGGCCAGCAACACAGGAAAGCACAATAGCCCTGAATGCGAACACAGTAGCATACACTACTGCAGTACCAGTGATTGGCAAGGAACAACCAGGACCCACAAGTGACAGCAACAGAATACCACATAACACTGTAAAATCCCAAGTACCCCCCCCCAAAAAAAAAAAGACACAGGACACAGGAATGGCAAGTTCAAGAAAGTATAATGCAAACAGGAAACAGGAATGGCACAAGAGCAACTGGAACAGAGGTATACAAATAAATATGGCAAAATACAGCATAACTAAAAATCTAAATAAGGGGAACTACACAGCAACCAAAGAAACAAGGAAAAGCACTGGAATAACAAATAACAGTGAAAACAATGGGCAACACAACAATGAAAATGCAACAGGCAACTATGTACACTATATACAGATCAACAATGGCAACAGAGAGGAAGTGGAAGTGATAGGGACGTGGACACAGGGAGCAAAGGAGCAAAACAGAATGTTACAAACTGGGCCAGGTAAAGTGGGTGGGGGTTGGGAAGCAGGATAACATAATGGGACACAGGACCCATGTGCGTGAGCGCGACGGCAGCCATTCCTCCAGGATAGCAGCAACCCATCTGGTCTCCGCAATGAGGACAGCCTGCTGCTCGATCAGCGTCCGCTGCTGATGCACCACCCTCTGCAACAGTGCATCCCTCCTCTCAGACTCCTCTGGATGGGTGGCCCACAGTGAAGAATGGTGAGGACCTACAGGAGAAAAGGGGACCATATCAGGATGTGAAAAATGACACAAAGGCACCGTGACAGCCCATGTGCCACCACATGGGCGGACAGCATGCCCCAACAACCATGCCCATGTGTCAGTACAGAACAAACCACAATGCATATCGACATGTGCCTGCAGGACAAGACCGTATGAGACAGGCATCATGCACCACCCAAATGTACATGGACATGCGTGGATGTATACCGATAAAACAACAACACAATGGAATCCACACAGCACAGCGGCGTGCACACTGTAACAGTGCAAACAGACAGGTAGTCCCTGAGATGTGAACGACAATGGGAAATTGCACGACATGCACATGGGATGACACATGTTGGAACATGCTGCCCACAGTAACACAGCTATGATACACAACACAGATGACACCCAGTGGAGAAAGGGCCACAGCCACAACCAGGAGTGTAACCAGATATATCTGTTCTGTGCACGTATTCCCCATCTGCTGCCCCCCCTTTTAAAAAAGTGTACACACCCTTTCAAACTGCTACCCCCAATGCCATAACAAATCAGAAGATCAAATGATGTAACTAATCTCTGAACAGGTTGGACACATATATGTTCGAAACAATAGCAGGTGAAACAGATACAGGCATGAAGTGGCCTACACTAACTCAAATACTACAGAGTATAACGACAGTGGTAATAAAATGGTGTATAATGTGGGACAGGTACTCAAACTGTACACAAATGTGTACAGTGCGTATGCCTACCTACACCCTTGGCCACAACACGGTACAAGGTTAAATAGCCCGTACTGTAGGAGAGCATGGCGTGGCATGGTGCTATGCCACCACCCATAGCAGCAGCACACGCAAGGCAGACATTCAAGGATACACACACATGTGAAACAGGGACACAGGCCATGGGCCACCAGTGGCAGGGCAGTGGTAGGCCAAAGACATGCATAGGACAGTGCCACCCTGGTGGCCATGGTATGTCTGGGCCTGCACCCCCACTGGTGGGAGCAGCACCTGCCACAGGGTCTGAAACACAGCACACCATGCCACCACAGAACATCCACTGCAGCTCCCATGCATGACCCGTGTATGAACACCATGCACTGCAGGGACAGGGGAACATCACCCAGTAGAGGAACATGGCCCCGTCAACACAGCTGAATGCAGCAGGCACACATGACATGCAGAGCCACACAGGCCTATATGGCACCGTGGCCCCAGATGGCCCCCCCCAGCAGCCACTGTGCATATACGCTGTCCTGCGCGTTCAAGGGCACACCATGACATACCAGTGTCCATACTGCAATGGCAACACACCGGCAGGGTGATGCAGTCAACAAGCCACCCTGTGGCCCCCTGTAGGTCACAGTGTGAACATCACCGGCATGCACCTACAACATGCCGTGCATGAACACTGTCACACTATACAAGGTAATGTGACTGACACATGCCATGTGAAATGCAGAACAGTGAAGCCGTGGCACACATGGCAACAGCAGCAGAAACAGCCAGTACAGAATGCTGACCCCAGACATCCCCCTGCTGCAGGCACAGCGAATGGCTGCTGCCCATGCACAGACATGCTGCACCCTGCCACAATGGTGCAAGACACAGCAACATGTTGCACATGCCACGGTACTGGGTAGACAGCAGTGTACATGGCAGTAACAGCAACAGTAGACCATGGATAGACCCACCCATGCCACAAGCTGTGCAGCATAAGGCAAGACAGTGGATGCACACAAGACAACACAAATGCACGCAGTTACCATAGCAGTCCCCACATAACTGACTGCCATGGGTATGCTGAATGGTGCTACTGGTGTGAAGCATCCAGTGCACGCCCCCCCAATCTGGCACATAGTCATATGTACAAAGCAAAGGGGCCTGATGGGAGTCATCCCAGAATTCTAAAAGAACTAAGGGTAGAACTAGTGACACCACTGACTACCCTCTTTAACAAATCATGGGAGGATGGGGTGGTACCCGAGGACTGGAGAAGGGCAGATGTGATTCCCCTTCACAAAAGTGGGAGCAAGGCAGAAGCAGAAAACTACAGACCTGTTAGTTTAACCTCAGTGGTAGGAAAATGATGGAATCACTTCTGAAGGAAAGAATTGTTGAGTATCTAGAGGCCAGAGGGGCTCAGGACCCAAGCAGCATGGATTCACAGCGGGAAGGTCATGCCAGACAAATCTGATAGATTTCTTTGACTGGGTGACCAAAATAGTAGATCAGGGAGGGGCTGTGGACAAGCCTACCTAGACTTTAGCAAGGCATTTGACACAGTCCCACACAAAGATTAATATACAAGTTAGCCAGCCTGGGAGTGGGTCCCAAGATGACAGCCTGGGTAAAGAATTGGCTGAGGAATAGGACACAGAGAGTAATAGTAAATGGAGTCCACTCTGAAAAGGGGGTTACTAGTGGGAGTACTGCAGGGTTCAGTATTAGGACCAGTCCTCTTCAATGTCTTTATAAGCGACATTGCAGAGGGACTGGAAGAAAAAGTATGTCTCTTTGCAGATGACACAAAGATCTGCAACAGAGTTGATGTACAAGGTGGGGTGGAAAGGATGAGAAGGGACTTGGCAAGGTTAGAGGAATGGTCAAATGTATGGCAGCTTAGTTTCAGTGCTAAGAGTGCAAAGTAATGCACCTGAAACAAAACCAGGGAAGAGTACACAATGGGGGTGAGATACTAACAACAACAAAAATGGAAAGGGACCTGGGGTAGTCATATCAGATGACCTAAAGGTGGGCAAGCAATGAGAGAGGCAGTAAGGAGGGCTGGGGGATACTGGGATGCATAGGGAGGCATCACCAGTAGAAAACAGGAAGTTATTATCCCTCTGTACAGACAGTTGGTGAGACCCCATCTGGAGTACTGCATGCAGTTCTGGAGACCCAATCTCCGCAAAGACATAGACAGGATGGAAGCTGTCCAGAGGAGGCAACAAAAATGGTGCAGGGTCTGCACGGAAGACATATGAAGAGACTTAAGGAGCTGAATATGTATAGCCTCGAGAAAGGAGGAGAGGGGGACATGATAGAAACTTTCAAGTACCTCAAGGGAATCAACAAAGTCCAAGAGGGTAGCATCTTTCAAAAAAGAGGTGTGCAAGAACAAGGGGCACAATTTGAAGATAGAAGAGGCGGCTCAGAGGTAATTTAAGGAAGTATTTTTCACAGAGAGGTTGTGGATGCATGGAGCGGCCTTCGGAGGAAGGTTGTGGAGTCAAAAACAGTGGTGGAATTCAAGCATGCATGGGACAGTCATAAGGCAATTCTAGGGGTGGGGGTAGGAAGAAGTAGGCTGCTGGTTAACTAGGATCTGCAGCTTATCCATTAGGTAGGGAAATGGGCAGACTGGGTGGGCCAAGCGGTCCTTATCTGCCGTCAAAATCTATGTTTCTATGTAAATACTTTACCCACTTGTGGTCTGTACATATCATAGTCGCCATGACAAAGGGATCCCTCTTAGTGATCATACTGGAATCTCATTGTGACAAAGCAAAACCACGATAGCGCTGGATGGCCCAGTTGACCTTGTCACTAAACTAGACACACAGCACTCCAATGCCTACAGCTGATACACATATACATATTCATAATGCGCAATGTCAAACAGTACTCATGCAATACACTCCTTTCACCGTCACTGCTCTCCTCTGCCCGCTGAGGCATGGATGGCACCCACCGCCTGTCTCTGGTGGGCTCCTAGTTGGCCTGCAGGTCGCCCCTCCCTGTGCTGGTGTGGCTGCTGCGCTCTGTAGTATGAAGATGGTACAGCACCATTACTACAATGTCAGCCACCACAGTATGCTAACGCAGTGTCCATGGTACAAATGACACCTACCACACACCCCTGACCCCAGTGGCGTGGCACGGCACACACACATGTGGCTCCCAGGCACAGTGCAGCACCCAAGCCTTGCCAAGCACAACACAGGCCATTGCAGAGTGCACAGTGTATGGCCATAGTGTGCAGCACAGCAGGGCACCAATGCCATGGATCGTTCACACATGCAGGTGGCCAGTGGCATGGCACACACACATACACACACATACACCAGTGGTGGTGTGCCCCACACCCAGACAACACACCCAACCACATGCCGCTGATGTACACAGCAGGCACAGCTGCATGCAGCCCCCTGGCAGCATGGCAGAGCACAGTGGATGAGGCAGGGGGGCAGCCACTGTTGGCGGTATGGTGCACATAGCCACCACGTTGCAGAACATAGCATACAACACTCCCAAAATGGTATGTGCCCCTGGCCCACACAACCCACACCCCTCTGGTTACAGGACCAAATGGCATATGTCCAACAGATGTACCCAGTGTCACCATCACAGCACAACAGCCCCCAGGATGGCATGTGAACGGGCCATGTTGCACATGCACAGGCACACTGCCCAACACATAGACACCCCGTCCAAGACACAACACCATGATGTTAGCCATCGCACACCTGGCATGGACACAGTCCCCTCCCAAACCATTGCCCTGCAGCGCTCCAGCAGTGGGCGCTGCCTGCGCCTCAGGTCCACATAGCGGTGGCGGCACTTCTCCCCATCGTGTGCAATTCTGGTCAGGGCTGATAGGCGACAGGCAATTGAAACCCACACCTGGTGGCATGGGTGGTCCCCCTCCTGGACCTCCTCAAACAGGCACCTGTGCCACTGTTGGACAAGCTGCACCAGGTTTGCAGTCTCCACCACATCCCAGCGCCTATCACGGCCCACCACTGCCCTCTGCCTACGTCTCCCCGACATGGATACTGACACAAAAGGACTGACAGGTCTTGATGGATGTCAACTACTGGACCACACCCTGGAATTCCCCAACAGTTATGTCTAGCACCGCGCAGCAGTGTGAACTAGTGCCGCACTACCCGGAAGTGTGCGCATTGTGCATGTGCGACCCTGCCATGACCCCTGCACTGACGTAGCGCGCATGCGCAGTGATATCACACTAACAGCAGTAGCACGGCGATACGTCACATAAGCGGCGGCCATACTTACACGGACAGGCCCAACCGCGCATGTGCGCGAGCTGCACTATGTGTTCTAGCGCTGCCCAATTGCAACAACGCTGTGCTAAGCACAGGTGAGATAGCCCGGTGCTAACGGTTGCCCTGGCGCTACTATCTGCACTAGTCAAATGGCATATGTAAATGATGGTCATTGTGTATGCATAGTGCTAACATGGTGATTAGCATATCATTACTGGCTCATTTGCATGCCTAACAGGCCTGATTGCCTGGCAGTGCTATTTAAGGGCTAACAGTGCTCCACCTGTGTTGCTGATAGGTAATACATGTGTAAGTGGAATTACTGCTGCAGCAGACAGGATGTCACAGGAGAGATCACAGGGGCAGGCAGGTATGTATTGCATGTGGGCTATCTCAGACATCCTGACTGTATCTGAATTCCAGGGACAACAAGAAATATATGTGTAATCACCTTGCAATAACATTTGAGTATCCGTACGTCAATTGTGTGTGGATTGATAGCACAGGATGATGTCAGACATCCAGGGTACAGCCCTATAACCAGTCTACTGTGAATAATGTATGAGACACTCTGCACAACCAGTGTGTACTACCTCTGCTACGCCCTGACCTAAGGGCAAATACCCAGGGGTACATGGACAGCTGACCACAGAGGTGGCAACACACACTGCTTGTGCATGGAGCTGCATAGCCGGTAAAAAAAGAGGTGTGCAAGAACAAGGAGGCTACAATTTGAAGATAGGCGAGTGTCAGAGGTAATGTGAGGAAGTATTTTTTTTCACAGAGGGTTGTGGATGCATGGAGCGGCCTTCCAGAGGAGATTGTGGAGTCAAAAACAGTGGTTGAGTTCAAGAATGCATGGGACAGCCATAAGGCAATTCGGGGGTGGGGGTAGAAAGAAGTAGGCTGCTGGTTAACTAGGATCTGCAGCTTATCCATTAGGTAGGGAAATGGGCAGACTGGGTGGGCCAAGCGGTCCTTATCTGCCATCCAATTCTATGTTTCTATGTTTCTATGTTCCTAGCATATAGTACTATATAGGATGGACAATAGGCTGACTCATAATATGCCAGTCACCTGCATGTATGAAGGGACAGGACCAGAACCCAGGAGTGACAGTGCCACCTGTGAGTCATGGCAGTCCTGCCCATGCACCAGTTATGATATACTGCCTAATGTGTGTCAGGCTACAGTATATTTGATATGTACAGCAGTTGTTTACAGGTTATGGCTTTGATACTGCAGGTGATTACTAACTGGCGCTGTCTGTCTTTGATTGTAACTGCCTGCTGTGGTGCTGAACTAGGCATTATGATGTCATCTCCCCTACTAGGATTAACTACAAGACTGGCACCAGTACACTCTTGGATTGGGTCCTCACCACTCACCCCACAAGGATTTCTCGTACGACCATTCTCCCAGACTCACTCAGTGACCACTCCCTAGTCATGTGTGCATGGTCTAACAAATTCCTTAAGCCCCCTCCCAAAATTATCGCTAGCAGAGTCCTTCCTCGTGGAAAACTTCCACATCTCAAACAACACCTGCTTCTACAAGACTGGTTACCCATCTATGAAGCAACAGATGTTAACTTGGCTCTTGATCACTTCATCTCAATTTTAAACAAAGCCTGCTACCTCTTTGTCCCTGCTAAAAGGCGCAAAACAAAATCTCTCTCTAACCCATGGGTCACCGCAGCTCTTCTCTCACAGCTGAAACTAAGGGATCACCTCTGGGCAGTTGCCAGGGCCACTGGCAAACAACTGGACATCCAAAATTACAAACAAGCACGAAATGCCTGCACAAAAGCCATACAGCTAATGAAATCCACCTATTACAAAGATGCTCTCACCAATACATGGGGAAATGGTCGTGCTTTCTGGGACAATATCAAGGATGTCACAGGGAAGCAGCCAAAAACCTCTCCAGCCATGTTAATGGTTGATGGATCCTCAACCCTTGACCCCAAGGTGATCGGAAACATCTTTAACACGGCTTTTTCAGACCTTAATGCTGTTCTACCCCATGACTTTTTCGAAAACAAGGCCTACTCCCCAAATACCTCATCCCCTCAGTCTAACCATCCCCTCTTCTACTTCAGGAAGGTAAGGCTGAATGAAGCTCGCCGCTATATTACTGCAGCTATCTCTAAATCTAGATCTAGTAGTGACACCCTGGACCTTAAGCTTCTTTTGCTCACCCTCGATGAGGTAATTCGTCCATTAACAAAAATCCTAAACCTCTCTCTCCGCTGTGGAAAATTCCCGGACCTATGGAAAACAGCCACCGTGACACCCATCCATAAAAGTGGGGACAAGACGATTCACTCAAATTATCGCCCTATCTCCATACTGCCCCCACTCTAAGGCACTTGAGCGCATCGATGATCAACTTACCGACCACTTGGATAAATACAATATACCTTGTCCACAACAACACGGCTTCCGGAAAGGTCACAGCACCACCACAGCCCTTCTTGAGTTCACTGTAGCTTTGCACAAATCCCTTGACAATGGCCTTCTCACAGGGGTCGTTTTCGTCGACCTCTCCAAGGCCTTCGATACAGTACACCATGGATTATTAATACACCAACTACTGAATGCAGGGCTATTACCTGACTCTTCTCTCTGGTTTAAAAGCTACTTAGAAAACCGGTCACAGAGAGTAAAAATTGCGGACGCTCTTTCTAACACCTTGCCTGATCGCTCAGGTGTCCCACAGGGATCCATACTGGGACCCCCTCCTTTTTAGCCCTTTCTTAAACTCCCTCCCTTACCACTGCTCTGAGAAGATCATACTATATGCCGATGATGCTATTGTATTCTCCACTCACAAAGATCCTGCAACTCTTCAACACAACCTTCAACTTGGTTTCAGTTCTGTAGAGACATGGTTTCTTAATCATAAACTGGTCCTCAATGACAAGAAAACCAAATCTATGCTCTTCTGCAGCTCTCATAACCACACAAGCTACACCACTGGCTATCTCCACCAACCAGGGAACACTCTAGATCAGGTGGGGTCCTTCAAATACTTAGGGATACAGCTTGACCCTAATCTCTCCTATGGACTTCATGTAGATAATGTAGCTAGAGCTGCTAATACAGCTTGGTCTCCTCTATAAACACAGACCACACCTCACGCCAGAAGCTTTGAAGGTTGCAGTCCTGAGCTCTGTGATCTCTGTAATAGACTATGGTCTCATCATTTATGGCTCAGCCACAACCACAACCCTAGATGCCTCTCAACTACCTTAAATAAAGCATGTCGGCTCATCACTGGTGCTCACCGTCTCACCCACACATGTGACCTGTACACTCAGACGGCTGGCTCCAACTATCAAACCCGATAAAGTTTCTCACCTGCTCCATGGTGAAAAAATCTACCTTGGCCTTGCACTTTCTGGGGTCTCAACTCTGTTAAAAAACGAATTAACAAATGGCGCCTTAGGAGATCCACCTACAGCTACTGAAAGTCCCCCACTGTCACACTTCACAGGGACAAGCTCTTTTGCTTATCGAGCACCACTCTGGTTCAATGGCCTCAGCCCAACCATCTCCTCTGCCCCAACTATTGGTATGTTTAAAACTAGGCTCGGGACTATCTCACTACCAACAGCTCCTGTGACTGCCCAACTTAACCTTGTTTCTCCACTTCCCTTTCTGCTCTAGTTGTCCCTCCCCCACTGGATTCTACCTCACATTTTGGTTTACCCAATGCTGCACTTTTCACCCTCTTGCCACCCTTCCTACATTCCTTCTCCCCTCCCCCCAACCCTCTTCTCTCTCCCTATGACTCTGGCACTTCTTATCTGTTGTCTATTTACTCTGACAAATGCGCTGGCTGCCTTGTTACAATGCTACCCTTGAACTGTATTAATCTGTACTCTGTTTGCAATGTCCACATTGTTGTAATGCCTGTCTTGATGTTCCCCATAATTTGTATTTCTCTGACGTGGAACCTTTGTAAAAGAGCCATGGCTCAAAGGTATTTGTAATCCTAGACATGATAAATAAAATAAAATAAATAAAATAAAAAATAAAATCAGCAGTGTGGAGGCTGCACTCTGGAGTGGTTCAGTAGTCCACTGTGACAGTAGAGTACAAGATACCCATTGTGACAACAGTAACGAGTATCCGTTCTGATATCCTGTTGTCACTTATGTCACTGACTGATATCTACGTCAAGTAAAGTCTACCCCCAACCCTGTTGAACGTTGTGTAATATGTGCAAGTGGGTCATATTAGACAGGACTCATGCAGTTACTGGAGTTGCTGCACTGCAGTTGTACCACAGTGCTGTTGCATCTCAGGTCATGACCTTTACTATGTGGAACACCAGCGGTCTGGAAGGGATGTGCCACTCTGCAGCACATTCCATGACATGTGTTGGGCTGCAACCTACATATCCTACCCAGTAGCTGGGTAGATATCCCATGCCTGCTGCTGTGTGCATGTGCATTGAAAGCTGACCATGTGATTGGGAGGCCTTGTCTGCAATGTCAGACACATGCAGATAGGTCACAGTGCCAGTCAACGGTCATCCGCACCTGTGTGGAATGGGAGGCACACATGGCACTGTCTGCCACAGTCCAGGCCCTCCCCATGCCCTAGCAGGCCTGTAATGGAGGGGTAGTCTGCCTCTCACATATGATATAGGGGCTCTTCCATATCACAGGCTGGCCATGATGTGGACAGACCCCACCACTCCGTCACAGTGGCCCCCATTTGGGCATGCACCCTGTAGTACTGTACCTTGCTGATCTGTGTTGCGGACATGCTGTGTCAGACTCTCTTTTTGCAAGGGTCACCCTCCAGCATCCATGTCTCACATTCATGGTGCACAGTGTCCAGACACACATGGTCCTGGCTGTGCCAGGACATGTCTCTATCCACAAGCACATCAGTTAGTCATGCAGTGACAGCTGCACATACGCCCTCGCATGCAGCAAGACACCATGGCAGCTGAACAGGAACAGCTGATGGCTGGTGTCTGTGTGTGCACATCTCTGTACAGCAGGGGCAGGGGCAGTATTACTGGTGTTGCAGTCCAAGGTGTCTATCCCTGCGACTGGACTGTGCATGTACAGTGTGGCCATCCAGGCCATTGCATGACATGTGCTTACACACATGTTGGGGGGTGCACTACCCCGGTGTCGTATAGCTGTTCAGTCCTTTCTACAGCTCCGCATGGTAAATCACACACAGGCCTTAAGTACAGATGTGACAGTACCGTCTAATCATCCGCCACACCCGTGTCTGTGTGCACTGTGCCTGCACCGATACATGCACTGGCACATGCCACGGTGCCTGTCGAGCGCCGGCTAGCAGCACATGAAGTGTGGTCAGCCATCTAGTCCTGTTGTGGGGATGCTCACCATGGTGTGTGGTTCCATGGCATGTGTTCCACAGTGCTGGGTGTGCACAGGCCCAGCATGACACTGGATGTGCACTGAGGGGGCTAATGGGACAGGCATGTACGGCCATGTCTGCAGATTCCCACACATGTGCACATAGGACAATGTATGTGGCCGCAGGCCTTGTGGTTGCCTGGCGGTGCACCACTGACCATGCTGCCATGTGCAGCCAGGCCAACAGATACATGCCATAGGTCAACAGCATAGGCAACCCCACTTTGTGCTGCACACACACACAGCTGGCCTCCACATGTGCTGGCCTACAGGACTCCACAACACTGTGAGTTGCATCGTGCATGTCCTGTTGGCATTGCTCAGGGGGTGGGAGTGTGCATGGTGGCTGTGTGTTGCACCATGGCCGTTTGATACTATTACAGCTGTGCAATGTATGTCCATGACTGTGTGTAACCCTTACCCTGCCTTCTATCCCACACAGGTGAGGCTGCTGGTCAGGAGAGGCTCCGGGCCCACAAGTTTTCAGAGGATGAGCTGCGTGCCGTGGTACATGCCGTGAAGGAGTGGGAGATGGTCCTGCAGTGTAATAGGTCAACTGATGCCACCGTTAGGTTGATGTGGGACGAGATTCCCACAGTGGTGAATACCTGGGTGGCTGTGGGCATACCACCAATGCTGTCAGAAAGCGGTGGAATGATCTACTACACAGGGCCAAGAAAGAGGAGGCACAAAGACTCAGGGACAGGCTGCGGACTGGCAGGGGGCCACATACCATGGAACAGCAGGACTGGGACCCATTGATGGCTATAGTAGCCTCTACTCTGAAGCCAGTGGCAGTTGGTGGGGTTGAAGGCAGTGGGTGTGAGACACCACTCACACCACCCAGGGCAGGTATGTCTGTGGCATGTATTTGCCACTCACTGGACAGCAACAACAATGGGGCTGGGGCACAAACCGCTACTATCATGGTGCATGCATGGGGCTCGCGTGGGTATGTCGCGTTGTATGAATGGTGTTGGGGCTGCACAGTGGTGGGCATCTGCTGGCAGTGCACATGTGTGCCGTGGTGCAGGGGGCACATAGGGCAGTGGCTGCATTTGCATGGGATGCACAGTGGGGTCTGCATGGGCATGCTGTGGGGCACACATTGCTGGGGATGCATGTGGCATTGCTGTTGGTGGTGGTGGGTTTTCTGTTCACTGTAGTGGCCACTGACATCTGTCTGTTCCATTACAGCACTGGGTGCCCAGCAGGCCACGTTACAGGTGGGGCCAGGAACAGTGATGCAGGAGGAGGATGGTAACACAGCAGAGGTGCACCCTACCACATCAGGCATGGCTGCCACAGGTGGACCTGCAGTGGAAATGTCTGTCAGCATGGTGTGTGGCCACAGACAACATGTGGCACTGCAGTATGCAGGAACTGGAAGAGGAGATACGGCATTTCTGGAGTCCCTGAACCCCTATGAGGATGCCCAGGTGGAGGACCTGAGTGGAGAGACGGTGCTGATATTGACTGTGACAAGCGACCATGGCTCAGGGGATGCCGAGGATGACCCTACCCTGCCAGTTGTGGGACCGGACAGTGGCACCACTGGTTTGGATCAGTGGGGAATGGTACCATGCCTGCATTAGGAGTGTGGGGTACTCGGACACATACCACTTTGGTGCCCACTGCTGACGTCCCTGTGCACGCAGTGTGGCCCACTGGATATGTCCCACAGGGCTATGGCTGCAGTGCCAGTCCTGCAGCATGTTCCTTCACCTGTTAGACCACAGTTGCAGCAGCAGCCACACCTCCAGCAGCCCCCACAGGTCCAGATATGTCAGCAACACCCTGCCCAATGTCAGCTGCAACCTCTGCCGCTGGTGCAGGATGCAGATGCTCCACCTGCACAGGATGGCCAAAGGGCATGGCCCATGCTCTAGGAGGCCCTGGCATCACAGCATCCGGCCCAGCAGGACCTGCATGACCTCCGCAGGGAGCTGCAGCAAGAGTTATCACAGCTGCGGGAGATAGTGTGCACTGGTCTTGCCCTTGCCGAGAAGCTTATCACACTGTACTGTATCTGCACTGCTATTAAATGTACTGTTGATATCATATTATCTGTCTGTGTTGTGTTTACTCACCATCCACCCTGGGATAGTGTCTCGATGCTGGTGCTCCTGTGCTCAGTGGCTCGGCGGGCTATGCGAGGACCCTGCCTCTCGATTTGCTGTACTATCGCCCTTACCCCTGGCTCTGGCTCACTGTCAGCATGTTCCTCAGGTTCAGGTACACGTATCCCACAGTTGAGTGCCATGTTGTGTAGCATACAATAGTCTAAGATGATACGGCATACCTTCTGAGGCCTATACTGTAAGGCACAGCCTGATTGATCTATGCTATGGTACCACATCTTGAGAATCCCAAAGACCCTCTCAATGATATTTCTTATCGCGGCATGTGCCTTGTTGTAGTGTTCCTTGGCCACTGTTGCTGGCCGAGGTACCAGTGTCAGAAGCCAGGGTTGCAGGGGATAGGCACTGTCTCCTGTGGAGAGATACCAGCTGTTAGTGTTGCTGTCCTGCAAAGTGCCCAGTGCTGCTGTGTACCATTGCCCCCTGCCCCTTTCCATGGGTACCCTTGCCTATCCCCCCTCCCCGTGCTCTTACCCTGTAGTGGCTGCCCATACTAGATGCCCACTAGGTATCATGCCCTTCTCGAATGCCCAGCACAGCCGGCACTGGTGCCAGATGAAGGCTTTGTGGGCAAAGACATTGGTGATGTGCCCAGTCGCATCACACACCACCTGTCAATTGATGGAGTGGTAGCCCTTCCTGTTCACATACAGGTCACTGCCATCATCAGGTGGTGCACAGATGGGAACATGGGTGCAGTCAGTGGCACCAAGTACTGCAGGTAGGTGTGCAACTCAATGGAATTGCTGCATGGTCGCTCTGTGTTCTGCTGCCGTGCTGGGGAATACTATAAACTCACCAGCATGTGGCAGGAGAGCATCAAGGAACTGGGTCAAGAGGCGCAATGTGGTGGACTGCGATACCCCGACGGTGTCTCCCATTGGGCGCTGGAATGTCCCAGTGGTTAGGACGCACATCCCTGCTGTCACCTTTTCCTCGACTGAAATTGGGGTGGCTGCGCCTGGTGTTTGGCTACAGCTCCTCAAGCAGGAGTTCGCATAACTGCCTCAACATTCCCCTCTCCAACCTGTACTGGCCAATGATGTAGTCATCAGGCAGGATCTCAAAGGAGGCTCTGGGCTGGTACAATCTGTGAGCAGCATATCTCCTCCTTGGCCTGCGTTGTGGGCCTTGTTGTGCCTGCTCCCTTTCTTCCTCCTCCACAACCTCCTCCATGAGGTGCAGCACTACTGCATTTGCGAACACAGCCATTATGCCTCACTTCCTGGTCTGGCTACTCCCTCCTCTGTGGATTACCCTGGGATTAGACCTGCCTTTTATAGGCATCAATTAACGCCGCACTATATCCCGTGCATTGCGCAGCGTTATGTGTCTGAATATCCCATTGTGCACTATACGTTTACCCCCGCTTACTGCATAGCATTATCATTTAGCCCAGCACTATTGTATTTTGCATGCGCTGTCTCCTCCTTGAAAATGGCAGACTGGCGCTAACCTCATGCCAAATCCTGCACAAATGGTTTGCACATGGCGCTAAGTTTTGAATATCTGGCCCTCTATGTTTTTCTTGAAAATGGTGGTTAAAATTCCAATAAGTGCGCTCACAACCAATGTGCATTCTTTCATTTTTAAAATAAGCCTTTCTTAAGTAGATATTTTTGTCCAATACTGTAATAACAAATCTTAAAAAAACAACAGCTGCTTCTTTATATAAAGTTGTTCTATTCTTGCAAATGTCAATGTAATCATAAGAGATAATTAGACAATAAAAGCAAATTTATTTTATTTGTTAAGAGATCATAAAACAAATCCACCATGAATATTATACAGGTGTAATTCTGTATACTACTTACTTGTGCTGGGCCCGGGGGACAACTTAAGTTGTACTGAATGGTGATACAATAGTTTAAATAGCTCCTTGTGTATCACAGAACTCAGTTTATAAATGAGCTTTGCTTTAAAATGTAAATTTTAAAGTGTCATAGAGGTATGTTGAAGCAGCAGTGCTAGAAAATTGGCAAAACATTTTACCCTACCCTTTCCGCTCTAAAGGATTCCACACACCTTTCTGTGTTATTTGGTGGTAAGCATTTCTTGTTCCACCAAAATTTTAGCATGCTGTAAATGTTTTCATTTCGTTTCTTCTCAAACAATAAAGATGGTTGCCATGTTTGACTTAGAAATAGCATAGTAGACCTGGCATGGATAGGATTGAGAAAATACACACTCAAAAAAAAAAAACTAATGATACACAGCATAGGAGGTATCTAGAAAAGTAGATTTGACAGGTATGCTAATATCTTTATTAATTACTGAAGCTAGCTTTTTGAGTTGCACTGCTGCTTTATTAAATGGTTACTGTAGTTTTTTTTTTTTTTTGTATAATCTTTTTTATTGTTTCTGCTTATATCAACGGACATACAATACATAGACAAGTAGCCCTACATGCATATTACAGTTGGCAGATACATCACACACATAACTATGTCAAACACATACACATATAAATAGATGCACTTACATATAACTTATTTCTACGTGCAGCAAACCCTTTCCATACAATTAACTCCATACAATTGATTAATTCTTAGGGATTCCTTTAACATATTGCAGGGAGGGGCAGGGTACTCCAACATATGATTTAATCATCAAATCTATGTACCACCAATACCAATCTATGTTCCCCTTAAGAGTATCTCCCTTCGGACTCGCCAATGGGGGGGGGAAAGGGGGGCGGAACTCCATCCAGTCAGTCCCCATCTATCTAGAACAGCCCCTCACATAAAGTGGCCAACTCTTGCATTTCAAGTGTAGCGAGAAATGGCGCCCACTCGTCATAAAATACCTCTATCCTATTCGCTAATAGCAAAGATAGCCGTTCCAATGCCAGATTTTGCAGTATTAGCTGGCGCCATTGCCGGACTGTAGGTGCAACATTACTAACCCATGTATTCTGGATGCAATGCCTGGCCATTACCATAAGAACCCTGATCCAACGTGGCATTGCTTCCCAGTCCTCCACTCCCTCAGCGTTTAAGCCAACTAACCCTTTGATAGGATCCAACTGGATAGGAGCCCCTGCCATCAATTCCACCTCTTTAAATATCTTTCCCCAAAAAGATTTCAAGACTGGACAACCCCAGAAACAATGCATATATGTCCCCTCCTCCTCCCTGCACCTTCCACACAATGGGGAAACAGACAAATAGGCCCTATGTACCACTGCCGGAGGAACTGTAGTTTTTTAATGAACTGCTGACACCATTTCAACCCACAGACAGGTGATGTAGCAGTCAAAGTAAACTCCCATCCCCCACCTCAGGAACTAGCGGGAGATTTAAAAGAGTTTAGCCCCAAACTACTCAAATGCCCCACCCCCTGTGGGAAAGCCTTGGTCTGAATCCCCCTGTAAACCCCCCCATCTAAAATGCCTCACAGGAAAAACGCTCGAGGGGTGGGGGTGTGAAACAACACAAAGTCCCCACTCTCTGAGGCAAGGAACATGCCGAAATCCCCCACATTGCCCAGAGTGGAGGGGTGGGGGAATACATTGACTGCTGCATAAGTTACTGCAGATGTTGCTTGCCTCTGGCCTGAAACAGGTATTTAAATTTTGCTTGCAAATATTTAAGTCCTTGAACACCTTCCTGTGATCAGATTGTAAATCCAAATTCCTGTACAACCAAGCATACAGCAGTGCCACCCCCAAAACAGCATTTTCATGAGAATTAGTGGTTTACAGATAAAAGGCAGTTCCTCTTTTAAATATGTAAGTCCTATAACACAAAACCTTCATACTGGAGTTAGAAGCAAGTTGGTGGTATGCCAGGCGTGTCTATTCTGGCATGATTAGTTCTTTAGAAAATGAAGGATCTGAGGGCAGAGTGTAGAATGCACTCATTCCAAAACTTGGACTGAAAGGACAAACTGGGAACACATTTTTCCCTGAATTCATAATAAACATACAAGATAAACTGCCAAAGGAGGCCACTGAAGCAAACTGCATAAGTGGGCTTAAAAGGCAACGTGATGTTTTTCTAGAGGAAGTGGGAAGTGGGGATAGAGGGATTTGTTGAAAAGGCAGGACGCTGGGGCTAAGACCAGCTTGTATGGGACATGCCTGTCTGGACCAAAAGGTTTTTCCCTGTTTCCAGGATTCTTCTGTTCTTAGTATCACCGACCTATTGAGTTGTCTGAAAACTACATGTTACATTTCCTTCCAGCCGCTTGCAGACATTTTTATGCTCATTTGCAGTTTCTGAAGATGTGTGGGTCACAGTGAAGGCACCAAACCTCTACATCAAGCAGGTAAGCAAAAGGAAAAGAAGACCGCTATGGTTTTCAAAAGAGGTGGCTGGGAAGGTAAGGACAAAAAAGCTAGCATTCCGGAGGTATAAGGAGACACAGAGGGAGGAGGATAGGGAGGTGTATCAAGAGAAGCAGAGGGAGGCAGGGAAAGCAGTCAGTGGCGCAAAGGCACAAACGGAGGAGAAGACAGCACAGGCAATAAAGAAAGGGAACAAGACATTTTTCAAGTATGTTAGTGAAGGGAGAAAGACCCAGGGAGGGATTATAAGGCTAAGTAGAGATGAGGGAAATTGTGTGGAAGGGGACAAGGAAAAATCAGATATCCTAAACAATTATTTTTGTTCGATTTTCACAAATGAAAGGGAGGGTGAGGGATCACAGATCTGTGTCAGGGGCATCAAGAAAGGGGCATGGACAGAGGAGAGAGTCCTAAAAGAACTTGCAAATCTTAAGGTGGACAAGGGAATGGGGCCAGACGGGATATAGCCAAGGTTTTTGAGGGAGCTCAGAGAGGTGCTGACTGCACCTCTGACAGTCCTATTCAACCATTCACTGGAAATGGGAGTGGTCCCGGAGGACTGGAGGGGGGGCAGATGTAGCCCCTCTTCACAAAAGTGGGAGTAGGGAGGAGGCTGGCAATTACAGTCCAGTCATTCTAACTTCGGTGGTGGGGAAACTAATGGACTCGCTAATGAAAGCAAGGATTGTGGAATATCTTGAATCCAGTAGTTTACACAATCCGAGGCAGCACAAATTCACTAGGGGACGGTCATGTCAGAGTGAACTTATAGATTTCTTTGACTGGGTAACCAGGGAAGTAGATCAGGGTGGAGCGGTGGATGTGGCCTACCTAGACTTCAGTAAGGCCTTCAACACTGTTCCACACAGGAGACTCATAAACAAGCTAGGCAGCCTAGGAGTGGGACTAAAAGTAAACTGGGTAAGAAATTGGTTGGAGGCTATGTGATAGAGGGTAGTAGTAAATGGAGTTCACTCTGAGGAGGGGAAGGGAGGGTAGGGTGACTGGCGGGGTGCTGCAAGGATCAGTACTGGCACCAGTCCTCTTTAATAGCTTTATAAGTGACATTGTAGAGGGACTAGAAGGGAAGGTATGTCTTTTTTGCAGATTACACAAAAATCTGCAAAAAAGTTGACACTCCACTCCAGGGGTGTGTGTGGAAAAATGAATAGAGATCTAGGTAAGCTTGAGGAGTGGTCTAGGAAGTGGCAACTAAGTTTAAATGCAAAAAAAAAATGCACTTGGAGTGTAGAAACCCAGGGTCAGAGTACAAATGAGGAGTGTGTTACTGGTGACCACCAAACAGGAAAGAAACCTGGATGTTATCACATCTGATGACCTGAAAGTGGCCAAACAGTGTGACAAGACAGTGGGGAGGGCCAGTAGGATGCTAGGGTGCATAGGGAGGGATATCACCAGCAGAAAAAGGGAGGTGGTGATACATCTGTGTTGATCTCTGGTGAGACCTCACCTAGACTACTGTGTCCAGTTCTGGAGTCCTCATCTTCGAACGTACATAGACAGAGTTGAGGCAGTCCAGAGGAGGGCATCTAAAATGGTGTGGAATCTGCATCAAAAGCCCTATGAGGAGAGACTGAAGTACCGCAGTATGTACAGACTGGAGGAAAGGAGGAAGAGGGAGGAAATGATAGAGACTTTCAAATACCTCAAGGGTATAAATAAGGTTCAAGAGGGAAGCCTTTTTCAGAGAAAAGGATGCACAAGAACAAGGGGTCATGCGATGAAGATGGGGGGGGTAGAATTAGGGGAAATGTAAGGAAACATTTCTTCACAGAAAGGGTGGTAGATGACTGGAACAACCTCCCTGAGGAGGTGATGGGAGCAAAAACTGTAATGGGATTCAAGAAGGCATGAGATAGGTATAAGGGAACCTTAGAAGTAAGGAAAGGGGTTGAAAAGCAAGAGATCAAGTAGGGTCTACGGCATGACTGTAGGTAGGGAACATGGGCAGACTAGGTGGACCAAGCAGTCTTTATCTGTCAAATTCTATGTTTCTGTATATGCCTTTCAAAATATAGGAAATTAGATTCATGGAGCCCAATATTCAAAGGTTTGCATGGATGCTAACGGGTCTTTGTTGTGCAAACCGGGATTTGCCCTGGATCACAGTATTCAAAAGGGGAAGTTGTGCATGCAAAGAGGGTTAGAGCCCACAGAAACGCAGTGTATGCAGGTGGGCAAGGGGAGGGGTGTGGCCACGAATAGCCATGCTACCCCATATTCAGCGGTTTTGCGCTGTGTAAAAGGATTTAGTGTAGTCCATTTGTGCAGTGCAAATACTTCTGAATAGAACCCTGACTTACTCCAGGCAACCCTAGAAGCTGCCAGAGGTAATGCAGCCACCTTGCTGAGTCACCCCTGGGGAGCACACCCATCCTCTGTGGTCCATGCCACCCCCCCACCGATTGCCAGCCTGTAGTACCTGTAGAACTCTCCTTGGTGCTAGTGGTCTCACCCCTCCTATCTCTGGGAATAAAAAAATCCCTGGTGCTAGTGGTCCCCCCTTCCTCTGCTCACTGGCCCATAATGTAAGAAAACAAATCCCAGGTGCTAGTGGTCCTCCCACTCCCTTAGATTACTGGCCCATAATGTAAGAAAAAGAATCCCTGGTGCTAGCAGTTCTCCCCCCAGCTGCCAGTCCATACTTAGAAAACAAACCCTTCCTGGCATCCAGTGGCCCCCCCACCAACAACGATCCATGGTACTGCTGCTGGAAATACCATAATCTCTGGTGTCTAGTGGTCCCCCCTGTGGCACCAAACACCCACTCTCCAGTTACCTTACCAGTACCCTTGGTACCGCGGTAGCGCATATAGCAGCAATTTAAGCCTCCTCACACCTCCTCAGCGCCATATGCCAGGCAGGGGTGTGACCTCTTATGTATGGGACAGGGTGACATGCTCTGTCCTATAGATAGAAACATGCTTCCTGCCTGGACATATGGCGGAGCTGGAAGAGGATGAGGGATGTGCTGCTTGCTGCAGCACAGGCTGCAGGCGGTGAAATGAAGGAAGGTGGTGTTTGGTCTGAAAACCTGCCAGGGGTATGATATTTCAGCGGTACCATGGATCAATGGCAGGAGGGACCACTGATGCCGCGGAGGGTTTGTTGTACCGGACTAGCGATCGGAAGGTGGGAACCACTAGCACCAGGGTTTTACTCTTACATTACAGGATGGCGATTGGAGGAGGAATGGACCACTGCATGTGGGATTTGTTTTTACATATGGGCTGGAGACTGGAGGAGGATTACGTACACCGATTTTTTTACTATCAGCCAGCGATTGGAGAGGTAGGGACCACTAGCACCGGAATTTTTTCTTACACTTCAGGCCTGTTATTGGAGGGAAGGGGGACCACTAGCACCTATGATTTTTTTCCTTACATTATGGACTAGCGATCAGAGGGTGGGTCACTAGCACCAGAAATTTGTTTTCTTACATTACAGGCCGACAGTCGGGGGAGGGACCACTAGCACCAGGCAGTATATTATTACAATACAGGACAGCAGTCGGAGGGAGGGGGAACCATTAGCACCAGGGATATCTACACATGTCTGTCACCAAGCAATTAGGGGGGCGGTGCCATGCTAACCTGCCTAGCTATCCATGGGAATGAGCCCATCATGGGCATGCTAATGGCCCTTAGCACCTTGCATGCCCAATGAACTCATTTGCATGGATCCCTTCAAATATTGCAGATAGCGCTCTGGCACTATCCATTCTGGTGGCTTACTTCGGGATCCATGTTGGAGCAGCACTACTTGACTTAGCGCTGTGCCAACATGGTCCTATTTTCAGTCGAATAGCACTGGGTCAGATTTTCAGCACCCCCAGAAATCGGTGCAGGTGTGTAAAAAACAGGCATAAGCGTGTCTTCACTCGTGGAGCCGCAGTTATTCCCACAGGCATTGGGTTGGTTAGACCAGGTGTAACATCCCCCCCACAGCTGGACCTGCCACCCGTATGGAGCACGGGTTCAAGATACAAATGTCCGCAGGTGCGAGTAGTCAGAATCATGGAAACTCATAAAATCATACTGGCGTGATAGCATACAGCACATCTTTCAATAAGCACAGTATATCATACAGTTTAAGAAGTACTGTACATTACATGAAATCTGTGTTTTCTACGGGAATACCAGATCTTAAAAATTATATCATCCTTTTATTGTACATTTGAGGTATATTACGGTGGTCTTCAGGATGGCTACAAACTGGCAGATGTCTTACCTTATACACTCTGACAGTTAGATCATTTGCTATTTGCACATATTTTTTTGTACTGATTGCACTTAATTATTTGCATATCTATATGTACTGACTACCTAAGAACTGTCATTTTAATTTTGAAGTGTAAAAATACTCTGTAACACTAGGTGGCACCAGTCCTTGATAAAGGGCTAGTGCAGCCTGATAAGTTAGATGTAATGTAAGCTGTGTAAGGATTTTTTTTACTTTATTTTGGATCTCCAATAAATGTTTGAGCCTATGTGCAGCTCAGGTGCGTTTGTTTCTGGAGTAATGTTGTGACCAGCCTTTTTGTGAGTACTGAACTATTTCTACGTGGTGGCATCACCTTTATTAATTTTTTTTATAACATGGCTTACCTTAGGCAAGTAGTGTCATTGGGCAGGCGGTGTCAGGTGGCTGTGGATTAAATTCCCTATTTAATCCATGGTTTACCTGCTGGATCCTTTTTGTCTGCTTTGGGAAAACCTGTTTGCAAAGAGGAGGAATCTGCACAGTCTCCTCATGTAGTTTTGAAAAGTAGCCATTTTTTTTGTGATTAGTGAGCCGAGGAGACAGAGGTATTTGATGAAAAAATGCAGATATATGTCTCCTTATTTAGTGAGCTAAATGTAGATCAGTGGCTCAAAGAGAAGTTTCCTGATGGGAAAGCTATTGCCAATTAAGTAAATGCAACTGTTGGACACAGCTCTCGTCTCAAGTCCTCCATGAAGTTATCAAAGCAGCTTACCAGAACAGCATATAATGGATACCAAAGTTGCAGCAGATCCTGTTGCTCCTGAAGTGCCGACGTCCTTCTTGTCTTGGTGGTTTCTGGTGGAGGGGGCAATATGAGACACTGGGTCCATTACTCACTCAGTCAGAAAACCAGTAAATCGAGGAGACAGCCCACAGGATGTACTTCTGATGTGTACTTCTGTCACTGAGGTTGAAATGCATCCTGCACCTAGCAATAGCAGTGATGTTACCCAGTGAAATGAAATAGATAATGTCATGAGCAGTAATAGTGGCAAACAGCACTGTGGCAAAAGCTTTAGCAGCGAAAGTACAATAAACCGCATGCTGCATTCCAAGACTTCTACAAGCAGCGGCACTAGGAAGCATCTTGTGTTGCTCACACAAATAGACTGCATTCATAACAGGCATATGTCACACCGGTGCTATCTCAGTAATGTAGCAGTCACAGCACAGCAGTTCGATCTCGTAACAGTGCCAGATACAGCAAATTACAATATCATAGATGGTTTCAGCATCACCAGTTAGTCCAGTACTGTCACTACTTCAGTCATGGGTACAGAGACAGTCCCACCCCACCGCGATTTCAAACAAACTCTACCCAGACTCTCATGGCACTTAACACATTCTGCCACTGCCAGTCAACATCTGTTCGAGTACCTATCTCTGCAAGGCTGTCCCTATAATATTGCAGTTCAGCACAGCAGTGTCAACACTTGGCGATGTGAAGGTGGAAACTTTCAGTTGTGTCTGTGCCACTTCCTCAACTGCAGCTGTCAGCACTCTGTAGACATACAGTGACATACTGGAAATGGTAAGAAATTGGCACAAATGTTAAGAGAAGGAATGTTCCTTCTACGGGTAAGCAGGGCTACATTCTAGTGAAACTAGTATTTATTTCACATCCGATGGTGATTTACAATAACATAGAAGTAGACAGTGGATAACAACCATGGATTAAAGTTGCAGTTTAATCCACGGCTACCAGACAGAGGAAAGGTAGCCAATGATAGTGTTTCAGAAAGTCATAACATAGCACTCTGCTGTCCTGTGTTACTTTGTAATCCATCACAAACCATACAAAGCATAATGAGAGACACATAATCACCCTTCACCATTCATAACCCAGTCTAGTGCTAAACCGGTAATCTCCGGGGTACCCCAGGGCTCGATCCTTGGTCCCCTGTTGTTTACTTATTTTGTCAATGATATAGAGGGGATTGGCGGGAGGAACAACCTTATCCTTTATGCAGATGACACTGTCATCTACTGCAGTTATCCGCTTCCTAGCGTAATCAGTGCCAACCTCCAGGCCAGTCTAGCTGCACTGGAAGCCTGGTTCTCCTCAAACTCACTTGTAATGAATGAAGAATAAATAAAGGTAGTCTTGTTCACGTCCAGATGCCTTGGCTCAGACCATCATGGCATCTTTCAGCTTCATACTGCCCAAGGGAAGAGAATAGAGGTCACAGACAAGATCAAGTACCTCGGAGTCCTGCTTGATCAGGCGATGACCTTCCAGCCTCATACTGACTCTGTTGTTAAGTCCACCCACCAGAAGTTAGGACTTTTCTAAAGGCTGGGTGACTATCTTTCTCTCAAGGCTCGTTGTACCATATCTAATTGCACCCTACTCCCCTCCCTCCTCTATGGGGCTCCCCTGCTGCATTCCCTAAGGGAGGGTGAACAAAGAAAGCTTACTATGCTGTGCCACAGGGTGGCTCATTTCGCCACCAACTCCCCCCCCCCCAAGAAGGCACCACTGTGAGGTCCTCACTGATCTCCACTGGCCTTCTATGAGACAGAAACTAGCCTACTCCTCTTTGAGTCTGACTTTCAAATTTACCACTATTGGCCCTCCTCCTCCTCACCTGCATGGGCTGCTAAATCCCAAAGGCCGGGGCTGAGATCCTCCACTGGCCATCCCCTAGACATCCCTTGTGTCCGAACTAACTATGGCAAGCACTCCTTTAGGTACGCTGCCCCACATTTATGTAATCTTCTCCCTGTTAACTTGGCTAATTGTTGTACTATTCAGGGTTTTAAGTCAGGCCTGAAAGTATACCTGCTAGAGCTTAGTCTCTGTGGCTGTAACCGGTAGCCTGGAACTTAGTCTTGGTGGCTGAAACTTGCTTGTCCCACGGCAGTCAGCGTATGGGTTGGCAATATATTCTGCATATTGCTGTTACCACCTCTCCCCTAAAGCATTGTTGATTAAGATGTCCTATGTCTGATTTAGTATGCTATGTTATTATGTGTATGTAACTGACATAGAAACATAGAAACTTAGAATTTGACGGCAGATAAGGACTGCTTGGCCCACCTAGTCTGCCCATTTTCCTACCTAACAGATAAGCTGCAGATCCTAGTTAACCAACAGTTTACTTCCTCCTACCCCCCACTAGGACTGCCTTAGGCCTGTCCCATGCATTCTTGAAGTCCCCCACTGTTCTTGACTCCACGACCTCCTCAGGGAGGCTGTTCCATGCATCCACAACCTCTCTGTGAAAAAATACTTCCTCACATTACCTCCGAGCCGTCCCCTCAATCTTCAAATTGTGCCCCCTTGTTCTTGCACATCTCTTTTTCTGGAAGATGCTACCCTCTTGGACTTTGTTAATTCCCTTGAGGTACTTGAAAGTTTCTATAATGTCCCTCTCTCCTTCTTTCCTCAAGGGTATACATATTAAGCTCCTTTAGTCTTCTTCAGATGTCTTCTGGTGCAAGACCTGCACCATTTTGCTGGCTCTACTCTGACAACCTCCACTTATGTCTTATGGAGATGGGGTCTCCAGAACTGCAACACAGTACTCCAGATGGGGTCTCACCAACTGTCTGTACAGAGTGATAACAACTTCCTGTTTTCTACTATTGATGCCTCTTCCATGCATCCCAGTATCCCCCAGCCTTCCTTACTGCCTTCTCACATTGCTTGCCCACCTTTAGGTCATCTGATATAATTACCCCAGGTCCCTTTCTATTTTATTGTTGTCAGTTTCTCACCCCCATTGTGTACTCTTCCCCTGGGTTTTTGTTTCCCAGGTGCATTACCTTGCACTTCTTTGCATTGAATCTGAGCTGCCATACATTTGACCATTCCTCCAACCTTGCCAAGTCCCTTCTCATCCTTTCCACTCCATCTTGTGTATCAACCCTGTTGCAGATCTTTGTGTCATCTGCAAAGAGACATACTTTTCCTTCCAGTTCCTCTGCAATGTCACTTATAAAGACATTAAAAAGGACCGGTCCCAGTACTGAACCCTGCGGTACCCCGTTAGTAACCCTCCTTTCTTCACTGTGTACTCCATTTACTACTACCCTTTGCGTCCTGTTGTCTAGCCAATTTTTTATCCAGGCTACCACCTTGGGACCCACTCCAAGGCTGGCTATCTTGTGTATTAATCTTTTGTGTGGGACTGTATCAAATGCCTTGCTAAAATCTAGGTAGGCCATGTCCACAGCCCCTCCCTGGTCTACTACTTTGGTCACCCAGTCAAAGAAATCTGTTAGATTCGTCTGACACAACCTTCCCATCGTGAATCCATGCTGCCTTGGGTCCTGTGCCCCACTGGCCTCTAGGTACTCAACAATTCTTTCCTTCAGAAGTGATTCCATCATTTTCCTACCACTGAAGTCAAACTAACTGGTCTGTAGTTTCCTGCCTCTGTCTTGCTCCCACTTTTGTGAAGAGGAATCACATCTGCCCTCCTCCAGTCCTCAGGTACCACCCCATCCTCCCATGATTTGTTAAAGAGAGTAGTCAGGTGTCACTAGTTCTACCATTAGTTCTTTTAGAATTCTTGGGTGAATCCAATCAGGCCCATTGCTTTGTCCACCTTCAATTTTATTAGTTCTTTCAGAACCTTTCTTCTGTAAATGGACTGGTATCGACCCTGTCTTCAGAGTGTTTCTCTTGTTTGGTTTAGGTAACTCCCCTCCTCTTCCTTTGTGAATACTGAGCAGAAATATTGGTTCAGTATCCTGCTTTTCACTGTCACCTCTACCCACATTCCCTCCCCTTTATTAAGCTTCAATATCCTTCCTTTGGTCTTTCTTCGCTCCCTAATGTACCTATAAAAGGTCTTATCCCCCTTCTTAACAGAATTGGCTATCCTTTCCTCGGTTTGGGCCTTTGCTATTCTGACTGCCTTCCCAGCCTCTTTCTGCTTTAACTGATAAAGTTCTCTGTCCTGCTCCTTCTGTGTTTCCTTATATTTCCTGAATGCTGTCCTTTTCTCCTTACCCTTCCCTGCCACCTCTTTTGAGAACCATAGCGGTTTTTCCTTCGTTGTGTTTTATTGATTTGCTTTACACAAAGGCTTGTTGCCTCTGTGATGGCTGTTTTGATCACTCCCCATTGTTCCTCCACCCCTCCTTCTTGCCTGTTTGCTAGTGCTTTTCTGAGGCACTCTCTCATTTTCCCAAAATCAGCCCTCCTAAAGTCCAGTACTCTTGCTTTTGTGTGGCTTGATTGTATGGCTGTGTTTATCGTGAACCACACTGTTTGGTGGTCGCTTGTTCCCAGATGGCTACCCACTTCTAAATCTGAGATTCTTTCTCCATCCCCATTTGAGAGTACCAGGTCTAAGATTGCTCCCTCCCAAGTGGGTTCCAATACTAGCTGTCTGAGGCATGCCCCTGTAGGGCATCAAGAATGACCCTGCTCTTGGATGTGCCTGCAGCAAAGGTGCTCCAGTTAACATCTGGCATATTCAGGTCCCCCATCAACAATATCTCCCCTTTTTCTGCCATTCTAAGAAAGCCTTCTATCATTTCCTTGTCCATTCCCTCCCTGAGATGGGGGTCTGTATACAACCCCCATGCGGATTGTGGTGCCATTTCCTGTCTCCAGGGTGACCCAAAGTGCCTCATCTGCTCCCTGTTTACTCTTTAGTTCTGTTGCTTTGATCCCTTTGTTTACATAGAGAGCTACTCCTCCTCCTCTTTTACCCTCCCTGTCCCTCCTGTAGATTGTGTATCCTGGTATGTTGACATCCCAGTCATGGTTCTCTGTGTACCATGTTTCTGTGACTGCCACAATATCCAGGCAACCCACTTCCGTCAAGGCCACTAGTTCAGGAGCTTGTTACACTATGATGGGCATTGGTAGTCATCACCTCCACATTTTGATAGCCTTACCCCTTTACCCCATTTCTGTCCTTACTGCCTTTGCCTTTTTCACATTTAAATTTGTTCTGCTCCTAATAACTTCTGTACCTTGGTGTTTACTTCACTAATCATCATGTTTTGTGTGGGGGGCTCGGATTTCCCTGCTTCTTTTCAGTGCCTCCCCCCTTGGCTAGTTTAAATGCTTGCCAATGAAGCATTTAAACCTCTCACCTAGGATCCTGGTTCCCCCCTGGACAGATGCAGACCATCACACCAGTATAGGTCTGCATCCCTCCAGGTGGCTCCCCAGTCCCCAATGAAGCCAAAACCCTGAGCTCCACACCAGTTTTTCAACCACTCATTGAATTCCCTGGTGAGAAGTGCCCTAGCATCTTCCTTGCCATAGACAGGCAGCACCTCCGAGAAGGTTACCGTATGCGCTACTTGTCTAAGGCCCCTTCCCAACTCTAAAAACTCCTCTTGCACTGCTCTGATCCCATTCCTAGCCAGGTCATTTGTCCCTAGGTGGACAATGACATCCAGCTCCTCCCTGCAGCTCCTCCCACTCATCCTGAGGATTCGCCTCTGTCCCTCCAAGCCGTGGCGCCAGGAAGGCACCTTACCTCCCTCTCCTCTTCCTCCCCCATTTCTACCCCCTAATGACTGAGTCCCCCAACAGGAGTTGTTTCCTTCCCCTGTGGGGTCCCTTGCCACCCTCCTGTGGGTCTCCTTTGTGAAGGTTCCCGGCATCCTCCTTGGTCTCCACTGCAGGTGCCTCCATAGAGGAACCACTATCCACCAGAAGAGCGAATGAATTGTGGAAAGGTACAGCTGGAGGGATGCAACTCTGTTCCACCACCCTCTCCCTCCTTGAGCCCACCCTGGTCCAGCCTCTCCTCTTTCTTGGCAACCTCTGAGGTAGTGGCATTGGCCCTGGTGGTCCCTGGGTGGGAGAGGAGGTTTCACATATCCTAGCCAGGTCAGCCTGGAGACAGGCAACCTTCTCTCTCAGACCAGAGAGGTGCCTGCAAATAGGGCAGCATCGCAGCCTCCAGAATGTCTCCTGGAACACTGCCGCCCCACAGCCATTGCATTGCACCACTCCTATCATGTCTTATTTTGTGTCCTCTCTACAGTTTCTCTGGATGCTTATTCTCTCCTCTCCTCTCCTTACAACTCTCACCCTTCCTGTTCTAGGACAGCTACTTCCTATCTTCTTCAGTAGCCCCCTTCTTCCTTGCTCAATATCAGACCACCAGCAGCTGGGGGGGAGAGTGAGCTACTTTTTTTCCTTTAGGGTTGACAAAACCAATGTTTCTCTATGATCCTTTCCTTCCTACTGCCAAACAGGAAGCTCCTGTTGACAGTCAAATCCAGTGACTATAAAAGTAGAACTGGCTTTGGGTGGGATGGAGGGCAATTAGTAAGAAAAAAGGCTAGCAACAGGAAGTTGTAATTTGACTCACCTGCTTTTATAGTGTCTAAACCACACCCCAGGTAAGCTCTCTTTCTTCCTACTGGTTTAGCAAAGTCAGCTGATACAGTACCCTTCCTGCACAGAACACACACTGACTTTCTTTCTCTTCTTTCTTTTTTTAACCCTAAATAAGACCCTTCTACTTCTAATAAAGTTATCTGTCTACTTAATCTTAACAGTCACTGACTCCTGCTGAGATATAAGTTTTAAATTAATAAGAAAATGTAGCTTTTTTAGTTAGTTGCTTTCTGCTCTACAAGCAAGGCTAGCAACAGGAAGTTGTAATTTGACTCACCTGCTTTTATAGTGTCTAAACCACACCCCAGGTAAGCTCTCTTTCTTCCTACTGGTTTAGCAAAGTTAGCTGATACAGTACCCTTTCCTGCACAGAACACACACTGACTTTCTTTCTTTTCTTTCTTTCTTTTTAACCCTAAATAAGACCCCTTCTACTTCTAATAAAGTTATCTGTCTACTTAATCTTAACAGACACTGACTCCTGCTGAGATATAAGTTTTAAATTAATAAGAAAATGTAGCTTCTTTTAGTTAGCTGCTTTCTGCTCTGCAAGCAAGGCTAGCAACATGCTCTGTAATGTACTCTATTCCCTATCTAATGTATGCTCCAGCTAGTGTGTACTACTATCATTGTATGTACTACTGTGTACTCCTGCAATATATGTAATTATTGTCTGTAACTAATCCGGGTCGCTCCTGAAAAAGGGACCTCTGGTCTCAGTGAGTTTACCCGGTTATCAAAATCTAAATAAACAACAAGAAAAACAAAAGATGTTTTCAAAGGGAATACTTTGCACAGCAGAAGGATAATATGCCATTTTGGCAGGAATAGACAGGGAACAGCTCCTTTTTGGAGCTTCTATCCTATGGGTAAGGTAACTCATGTTATAAGCGTAATAACCCACTCCAGGGTGTGGGGTTATAGGCATTTAATCCACGCCTGCTGCACTGTGAGAACACTCGGCCTATGGCCTCATGCCTCACAACTCACTCCAGATGTGGATTAAATGCCTATAACCCCACACCCTGTCGTGGGTTATTGCTTACCTATTTAAAATTTTGATAACTGGGAAAGGCACACTGAGCCGAGGCTCATTTCCAGGTGCGACCCAAGGGAAGGGGGATAGGAAACACATACAGAAGAATGAAAACAAATAAAATACAATCAGATTACAGAGCTCACTGTACAGTTATACAAACAAAATTTGTTACTATATGGTTACATTGATTCTGAAAAATAGCCTAATCATAGTTAGGTGGACTATCATTAGGATTAAACTATGGGCAGAGGCAGGGAGCAATGGGACTAAGTGTAAGCAGGTATTTGAAAGCTGAATGAGAGGTGGCATGATGAAGGGTAGATGAAAGTTGGTTCCAGAAGGAAGGGAGACATAAGCAGAAGGCAGAGTGTTCAGATGTAGAGTGAGGGTTTGGAAGGGAGAGAGATTGGGACTCCCTGGAGTGGAGTGGGAAGGAGGAGAGACAGACATTGGATAAGAGGGAGGAGAGATAGGAGGAGAGAGGATCAAACCAGTATTTGGCGATGAAGGCTGGGGAATGGACCTGGCGATGGTGGGAAAGAGGAGGAATAGACAGAGAGGAGTAGACAGAGCAGTGGTGAGTGAGGTAAGGGGAGTTTGAGAAGAAGCAGAAGAAGGCATTTGGGAGGGTGTCTAATATGGTGAGGGGCCTCTTCTCTCCTGCAACATAAACCTTAGCAATGCAGGCCCTCAGCCACCTAGCAAGGGTGGCCTTCAAGTCTTTTTGACCCTGCTTTGCTGCTCCGAAGAGAACAGGCTGTCCAGTTTCTGGAACTCAGCCGTCTATTTGAGAAATGTCCTAACAAATCTAAACTGTGCAACTCCTTCTCCTTTGGGGGAGATGGTTGTGACAGAAAGATGGAAGACATATTTCCTGGTTCACATGGAAAGCCATGGGCACTTTTGGGATGAAAGATGGGACTGTTCTGAGTACCTTTTTGTCCTTATGCAAAATAAGGCATGGTTCTTTGTGGGAGAAAGCCTGGAGTTCACGAATCCTCCTGACTGAGCACATAGCAATAAACACACCTTGTAAGACAACACTCCAGTGGAACAGATGATAGCGGTTCAAAAGACTCTTTACAAAGAGCATTCAAAATCATATTTAGATCCTGTGGAGGAACCAGGAATTCAGAAGACAGGTCGACTCTTGCTCACCGAAATGTAGAAAACAAATTACCTCTCCATTAGTCCCCAGAGAGATGCCCAAAGAAGCTGAGGGTGGAGACCTGGCCTCCTAGATTGCTCAGGGTCAAACCCTTCTACACACTTTCATGCAAGAAGTCCAAGATCTGTAGAACTGAAGCCTTGGAAGGCCAGAGCTCTTTCTGCCTGGCCCAGGCTGAAAAGGTGGTCCATATATGGGCATTGGCTGCAGAGGTAGATGTTTTCCTTGTAGCCATTAGAGTATCTAGTACTTTCTTAGAAAAACCTAGTTTTAGGAGTCTCCTCCTTTCAGGAACCAGGCTGCAAGCTGCATCGCCTCTGGGTCTGGGTGCGGAATGGGACCCTGAGAGAGAATGTCTCCTTGCACTGGCAGGCGAAAAGGTGCTTTCTGAGATAGGTTCACTAGATCCGAGAACCATGGTCTTCTTGGCCACTCTGGAGCTATTAGAAGAAAGATTTCTCTTGAGTGCCTCATCTTTTGTATGACCCTGGAGAGAAGAGGCAATGGAGAGAACACATATGATCTGTTGAAGATCCACTCCTGTGACAGAGTGTCCACTGCTTCCACTTGTGAACACTGATAATGGCTGAAGAACCTTGGAGTCTGGGCATTGTTGCTGGAGGCAATCAGATCAATCTGAGGCCAGCTGAACCTCTTGCACAGGAGGTCGAACACGTCAGGGTTCAACCTTCACTCCCCGGGATGAACATTTTCATGGATTAGCTAGTCTGCTGGAATGTTAAACTCCCCTGCCAGGTGGACTACTGATGGAGAGAAGATTCTCCTCTGCTCACCTGAGAAGATTGGAGGCTTCCTTTAGCATCTCCCTGCTCTTTGTGCCACTTTGTTTATGTACATCACAGTGATGGCATTGTCTGACCTTATTTTCACTGCTTTTGACTGGAGCAGATTTTGAAAATGAAGAAGAGCTAGGTGGACCACCCTCATTTCCAGAACATTTATATGGAGATGTTGTTCCTGGACTGACCAAGTTCCCTGAGAGGGTATTTGATCCAGGACTAACCCCCAATCGTGCAGACTGGCATCCGTTGTTAGAATCAGTTCTGGGGTGAATTCCAATGGGACCCCTTTGCTCAGATTTTTCACACTCACCCACCAACTCAGGGAGTGATGTAGTTGAGGGGAAGGGAGATTCTGGCTTGATAATCTTCCAGCATTGGATCCCAGGGTGTCAGCAATCCCATTTGTAGAGGTTGCATATGAAAACAAGCCCATGGGACTAGATCTATGGCTGCTGCCATGAGACCCAGGATGCATAGAGGGCTGAGGCCGATGGCTGAGCCCTGAGTCACTGAACTTCCTTCAAAGGAGTCTCTTTCTGGGATAATGAGAGGAAAACCTTCCCTTGCTTCGTGTTGAAGACTGCCCCCAGGTGTTCCAAAGTCTGAGATGGTTCAAGAGAGCTTTTCTCCTGGTTCACCACCCAGCCATGGGATTTGAGCATCTTTTGAGTCCTGAGCACAGACCTCCTTGCCAAGGACAGTGTCAGTGCACAAATAAGCAGATTGTCCAGATACGGATAGACATGTTGCCCTTCTTGTCGAAATTGAGCCACCGGGACTATCAGCACCTTCGAGAAGACCCTGGGGGCTGTTGCAAGGCTGAAAAGTGCCCTTTACTGAATATGTCAGCCCAGTATTGAGACCCTGAGATACTTCTAGTGAGACTGATGAGGGGATGTGAAGGTAGGCGTCTGTCAGATCTATTGAAGCAAGGAAATCCCCCGGCTGAACAACACAAATGATTGACCTCAGTGACTCCATCTTGAACATCATGTGGCACACAAACTTGATCAGATGCTCCAGATCCAAAATGGGCCTGAAATTCCCCATCTTTTTAGGAACTACAAAATAGATCGAGTAGAATCCCTGACCTTGCTCGCTTGATGGAACAGGTATTATTGCCCTGATGTGAATGAGGTGATTCAGAGTCTCTGACACAGCCTGTCTCTTTGCAGTGTCCTTAGAGACCAGGGCAGTAAAAAGCACCCCCTTGAGGGAATTGTTGAGAATTCTATAGCATAGCCCAAGGCTAGACTTTCCAGAACCCATGCATCTTATGTTGTTTTAGCCCATCTTGAGTAAAAGTCCTGTAGTCTTCCACCAATGGAAGGGGGCAGTGATGGACCCATGTACCCTCATTCCTGCACGGTGGCGTCTGGCCAGGGCCCCTCTATTACTGTAACCCTTGTTACCTGAGTGGGCTCCTCTATTTCTCTGGTTACTTAAGTTACAAAAGAGATGAAAACCTCCATGAAACTGCCTGTGCTGGCTGTTACCTTAACCCCTCTGGGCTGAGGTAGCCTTACGCTGTTGTTTTGACATTGGAAGATGGCCCTTCTTGTCCTGGAGATCCTTTAAAATAGCATCCAGGCCAGAGCCAAACAGACCTCATTCAAAGGGCAGGTTAAAAAGCTTAGATTTTGAAGTTTGATCAATGACCCAATGCCTAAGTCATACACTCCGCATGGCTGACACAATGTGGAAGGCTGAATGGGCAAACATGCACAAGTCTTCACTGTAGAATCACCGAGAAAAGTGGAGGCCATGGCAACCAACTGCAAAATGATTGCCCCTTCTGAATCCAGCAGGATGACGCTGCCGAGGGTAGTGACCAACAAGTTTATCTATTTTATTTTTTTGAATTTTTGTAATTGGGTAGGCCCACTGAGACAGAATGTCCCATTTTCAGGGGCACCCCGGGGGAGAGAAAAAGGGGAGGTACAGAGAAACAGTACATAACAGCAACAGATAAGTGCACAATAGCACTTTACAATAGTTTGTAGAACACAATATACAAAATACAAGATGAATGTACAGTATTTACAAAATTATACAGAATAAGCAAGTACAGAGGTAGCAAATTACAGTAGATAAGGTGCAAGGGCAGAGATTTTTATAGTTCACACAGTCGGTTTTACAGATAAAACAGTAGATGCTGGTACAGAGGCAGAGAATTCAAGAACACTGGATCACAGGTGAAGTGGGAGTGAAACAGCTCAGAGTCGTAACACAACAGAGCAGGAATGGCACAACAGGGTACAGCAAGAGAGAGAGACAGGAAGGGACAAGGGAATAAGCTGGAAGCCAAGGTGGGATAATTTAAGCACAGGAGCAAGGCTAAGGGAAGGCATGGCATGTGTAACCCCTAGGTGGCGCTACCCTAAGGGCTACTACCCCTGCGTGCTTGGCCAGTAGCAGGTTAAAGGGCCTGAGTTCTGAAACGGGTGTCTCCACCCAGAGGTCAGGGTTGGTAGTGGTCAAGCTAACCTGGGCACAGCACTCTGGGACACTGTAACCCCCCTCTTTCCCCTCTAGTGGCCTGAACACTGTACAATAATCACTTTCACAATACCCCTGGTACACCACACAAGTACCCACACTGTTTGCACTTACCACCAGGGCTGGTTCCTCTGGCTTGACCCTGGGGACCCCCTGTAAAACAAGGTTATGCACAGCAAATAGCAACAGTACAGTACTTTGAGCACAATCTGTAACCACAGTCAGATTACATGCGGAAAAAGTTAGATCTGATTAATTCAGGGGATTTGAACAAGGAAGTGGCAAAATCAGGTTAATTAGCTTAAAGGTTATATCAATTGAGCAGTTATGAATGTGCTTTGAGTCCCCCCACATAGTCACACCTCTGGGTACCTAGGTGGAGAAGAGATGGGCTAGCCAGGACTGTTGCCCGGGGTTGCAGCTGGTTGGGGCCCTGTGATGGAAAACACAACATGCACAGTACACAATATTTGTAATCCGGAGCCAGAGGACTCAGTTCATGAAGGAAACTAAACAACAAGACAATCAGATGACACACTAGATTAAGCTTTTGTTGCAGGGAGCTACCCTTGTATTTACTCACAATACCCAAGACTGGATACAGGCTGGATGAAAATTGAGACTGCAGGTGGTTGACATGGAATGCCAGGAGAAGCAGGGTCCACACACATCACAGAGGCGTCGTTCCTGTTCAAGCGTGGAGCAGGGGACTGATCCCCAGGCAGGTCTCTCATCGATGGCTTCTCTGTTCAGTGGGTAGTCTGGCTGGGCCAGTCTGGCAAGGCCCAGACTGCATGGAGACAAATTCAGATGCAGTCTGTTTTGGGCTGGATACAGCTTCCAGCAAGCAGAACACAGTTCACACAGTGGGGAACTAACTCACAACCCACTAGCAGCTCATAGCACATTTACATGTAAGGGAATTCCCCCACCCAGGTATGTTGTTTCCATCTTGACAGCACTACCTGGTGGGCTGGGTTCGGGGAGAAATATATCACTTGGCACATTGGCTAGGTTTGGCTACTCTGCAACAGGGGCACCCAAGTAACTCCAGACAAAGGAAGCAATAACTGTAATGTCCAATACCAGAAGTGGGATTCTAAAGTGTGGCTTTTATTCACATCCAACAGAATAAACAAAGCATAGATGGACCCCCACGGGGCTACAAACCTGGTAATGCAGATTTATGGAGATCAGAACACATCCTCATTCACGTTAGCCCTCAGGCTCTGAAACACACTCGGCACACAGCCTGAACTTGTATGCTGCTCTGGGTTTTCCCTGGCTCAGCTCCCTTGCCAGTCCTTCGGACACTTTCCATATAGCATGGAAACATTTACTGGTGGCTCCCTAAACCACCTATGAGCACTTCTGGCTCCATCAGGGAATCTTCCTCATCAATCCCATGTCTGGGTACTTTCCTCAGGCACTGGCCAAGTACCTGAGAGAAAGCAACAGGTGTCCCAAAGCAAACCTGTAGAGGTGAATTTGGTTACTACTGATGAGGGGTCTGCCACCTCTTGCTCCCATAATTCATACCTGGCCATTTCTCTGGACTGTAAACACCTCATCCTTGAAAACACTTTGCTGTGTAGATTCTCTTTAAATGTATTCACATTAGGGTTGTCAGAACCCTCTGAAGTTCTGGGTTCTAGTTCTAGTCTAGAACTTTTGAAAAAGTTTTAGGGTTCTAATCTTTTTAGAACTTTTTAGAACTCGAACCCTATTTTTTAATTGTGCTGCCAGTAATGAAGATAGTAATGAAATACATGTAAAGGAAAAACTGTTTAATATAAGGGGAGAGAAATGATCATGTGTGAAATGATAGGAATACAACTAGGTTTATCTATGGTTTCTTCTGTTTGCTAAAGCCAGCAACTTAATACGTAGCAGGCCCACCCACCCACCCATATGTTAAAAGTTTTCCTGCTGCAGCTGCATCATAGTTCCTTAGTGAAAGAAAGAGGCACATTAGCCATTTATGTACTCAGTTATATATACTCATTGTCATGAATTATTAGAAAAAATAACTGATATTACCTAATTTCAGCTATTTGCTGCTTTGTGTTTTAAATGAGTAAGTCAAAAGTTGCTATGTTTAAAAGAAAGCTTTTATAACAAAGTCAAGCCAAGGTACTGCAGCCGCAGCACATGGAACTGTTGCAAAACATATTATGTCACAACATAGTCAGTCAAGACATTTGAATAAAAAAAATATGCCTGTCGTTGCTGGCAAAAAATGCATGCAATTTTGTAAGGTAATGCATATATATACCAACATTCTTGTTGGCAAATTGAAGTAATACATACAACTTTCTGAGATGATGCATTTTTCCAGCTGATACGTCAATAAAATTTGTATTTCAGTCACATAAATAAAAAAGTGGTTTCCTCACCACATACTAACTTAAGGAACATTTAATGTAGCTGCAGCAGTTGGCAAGTGATGTTTAAGGAACAGTGTCTGTCAACCCCATTATGTATCAAATTATCACTGCTTGTAAAGCAAAAACACTTTATGATAGGTCACACTCTGTGAAAACTGCTGATGCAGATTTTCTTTTATTTCTGATTCCTTTATTCTTTTTTTTAAAGGGGACAGGACACTTGTGCTAGGTGGCAGCAATTTGCAATGTATTTAATAAGAAATATATATATATATATATATATATATATATATACACACACACACACACAGTATATATTATATCTATAGTAGGTTCCACAGTAGGCAATCGGTGTAGCCTTCCCAAACCATCGGTCTGTCGTCATCTTTTTCCTCACCATCCCCAGCCGATCACGGATCTGTAAACGAAAGGACTAAAACAACACCCACCGTTCACCCCAGCACCCATTCCACTTTTCTTCCACCACCCTTATCTATGCAGTAGCACCCATACCACCCTTACACCCATGTGTTAAAACCAACCCACAACCCTCACCCCCCTCAAGCACATATTCCACCCTCCTCCATCACCCAAATGTTTAAACTACCCCCACACTTAGTCATGAACTACCATTCATGTCACCCTTCTCTGTCCCTCACCCATGTTAAAACCCACTCCTCCAACCATCACCCATGTACTAACAACTATGCCATGTTTCTTCCTCCTGCATCCATGTTAAAACCAACCCCCAGCCCTCACCCATGCACTAGCATCCATGCCATCTTTCTCCCTCTTGCATCCATGTTAAACCAACCTCCAGCCCTTTCCCACCCTCCAGCACCCATTTGACCCTCCTCCCCCTCTCAAATGCTAAAACTACCACGTGCTTACCCAAGAAAAATGAAACTCTTGCCTCCAAATGAGCCGCACTTCACTGTTCCTTAATAAACAACACTTGTGTGAAAAACTGCCTTTTCAATTGCTTTCTTCTTATGGACAACATTCTGTACAGTCCTCTTCATGGAACCAGTAATTTGAGAGTTGTTGCTATTATGCCATGGTCTGTGTACAACAGAATGTTAAACATGAGCTATTGTGGTATGAGACCTATGCTTACAGAATATGTGCTCAACCATGACATAGGTAAAACTCCAGATGACTGTTTCCCGGAAGAGACTTGTAACAGGATGCTGCCCACAGAAACATAACAATACAAAATACAGTTTTTCCCATAATATTTTATTCAGTAAGATAAGTTACATATGGATCATTTTGGTTTATGGCTAACATTTCTGTAATTGAAAAAATAATAAACAGCTACCAATTAGAACTCATTGTTTTGTCCTCTTTAAAATTGAAAAATAGACTGCCCCTGGTCCCAGCCCACACTGATGCACCACAAAGTCACATATCCAAAAATATATGTTTGCACTTTAACTATAAATAATATGATACAGAAATGATTGACATGACAGTGTCCCTTTTATGCCAAATTTGGGCCTGTTCCCACTGATGTTAAAATTGCCCTGTATATAAAACTTGTTGACTTTAGACCTTAGCTACAAAGCAGTTTGCCATGAAATGGTGAAAGTTTTGTGGGGTATATAGTCCAAGGTAGTAGATCGAGAAAGGAGAGCAACAACCAAAGTCATCACAGTCTGTAAAAGTTTCCTTTTTGGTGCAGAGAGCCTCTGTCCCACACAGTATTTACCAGCCACCACCATCTGAGTTGTCATCACCATCAACATCCACAACATCAATCACTTCAGGATCAGTTTGTATACTCTTGTAGGGATACGAAAATCTTGACTTATTAACTTTAATAAAAGTTAACGTGTGTACATTTTCTGGCAGTAACCTATTTCTGGTGTCTGTCACAATATTGCCAGCTGTACTAAACATGCATTCTGAAGAAATACTTATTGCAGGACAACCAAGATATTTACAAGCTTCATCATACAGCTCTATCCAAATCGACTTTTTTGATCTCCAGTATTCAAAAGGGCATGCATCAATAGGAATAGACAGTTCTTGCAGGTAACTGTCTACCATCTACTCAGAAGAGGAATCAGCATAAGCTGGTATGGCAGCAATTTGGGAAAGGTTTTGCCACAGATTTAGCTTGCTACTAAGGGTTGAAGAAGTGGCAGTTGTGGAACAACTACTGTTAATGTTTGGTGACTTTTCCAGTTCTGTATCCCTTTGTGAAGATGAACCTGCATGTTGTGGTGATGACAACCTTAGGTTACTGTGCGTGTCTGTGTTTGACTCCTGTGAGTGCTGCAGCTCATCTAGCAACAGACATTTGTACTGCTCTGTATCACCTGTTTTTGGAAGATGTATAGCCTTGAACCTGGGATCTAAGAGAGTTGCAAGGATGTAGTGTTTTGATTTCATCATTGCAACTAATTTGTCATTGGTTTTGAAGCGCTCGCTCATTCTCTTTATGACATTCCCATGATACAGGCGACATGTCATCTGAGCTTCAGATCTGTCTTTTTCTATTTGTAGATTTAGAGCACTAAGATGATGTGAAATTAGCATTATGAGTGGGATCACCTGACTCACAGATGCGCCTTCAGAAGACATGTCCGTTGTGGCTGTCTCAAAAGGAGCTAGGATGCAGCACACTGTCTCCATTAATTTCAACTGCAGCACAGACAGCATAATGCCATCTCCAATAATGTAACTGGAGCAATACCCATGTACAGCTTGCTTTTGCTCCAAGAAGTGCTGCAGCATATAAAGCGTTGAGTTCCAATGAGTGGAAACATTTTGAATCAGCTTTTGCTGGGGCAGCTTGTGTTTTTTTTAGTTCGACAATGTCCGTATAGCCTTGGTTGAATGTGAAAAGTGAGTCACAATTTTTTTGCAAAGAGCAATCATACCATCCACTTGTGTTTCATTGCCGAAAAATCCCATGACAATTAAATGTAAGCAATGTGCAAAGCAAGAAGCATGCATAAATCCTCCATCCTGTACTGCTTTCAAGATGTTGACTCTATTGTCACTTACTATGAAGCCACATTTTAGACCATGAGAATAAACCCATTCATCAAGGAGGTCATTTAGTTCCTGCAAAATGTTTGCAGCAGTATGACTTTGCCCAAACTTCTTTATATGCAGCAGCGCCATCTTCTGGGGTGTCTTTGTTTTTGAAGAACCACAAGAAAGAGTGACCCAATGAGCGGTAAGGGACATGTAATCTATGTTTTGAGTGCTGGTCCATATCTGTTATGTATATGAATAACCCCACCTCTGCAGTTTTAAGTGCAAGCATCACTGTCGCTTTAAAGCCTGATAAATGTTTGGTATTTCAACATAGGAAAAGTACCTTTGATGAGGAACATTGTAACGAGGCTCTGCTAGTTTCAAGAGCTCCCTAAAATCCTCATGATCTACCAAAGAGTATGGGAGAAGGGCTCCAGCTAACAGTTCACCAATTCTGTGATTAAGATGAAGGGTCTTTGGATGATTTTTAGTAAAGGTATTCTTCCTTTCAAATGCCTGAGACAGTGTTAGCTGTATACAACATGTCCCTGCTGGTTTATTATACACCGTGCTTTGATGGGCAGATGGACGCTGGGATGGTGGACTAGGACTTATACATTCAGTGCCATCACTGGATGTGCAACTGGTACTAATGGTACTGGCATTGGTGGTAACAGTGATCCTAGGGCTGGCAGTGGTTCCATCCGCATCAAGTTCAGACAATTCAGTATCCATTTCAGATTCCTGACCCTTCTCACATGCGGTCTGGAAGATGGAGGACATGGGTTTTGGACGATCAAGCAAAACTGAATGCTTTTTCAGATGGCGTTTAAGAGCTGTAGTGCCAAGGCATGACACAACTTTACTACGGCTTACACTCTGTTTACCCAGGGAACAAATTGCTCTGCATGGATCAGTTTTACTGACAGAGAAATAATTCCACACCTCAGATGTGACAGATTTTGTTCAAGTGCTAGGAAGATAGCTAAAGACTGTTTGCTTCTTTTCACCTGTCCTAACAGAACCCTCCTTGGTGCTAGAAGAGTGGGCAGAAGACTGTGATGGATTTTCATTGCTGGCCGACACAGAAGTGGTGGATTCAATGGATATGTCCTTTTCATTGCCAACAGTGCTGGATGTATTTGCAAGTGCACTACCTGATTCATTGTCAGCAGACTTGCTCATTTCACTTTGTTGAGGAAGTAATGATTCATCGCGAGACACAACAGTGTCGGACTGAGACAAAGGGCTACTGTCTGAGTCAGAGAGGGACTCACTGTCACTTGCATTATTGCTGCTAGTCACAGGGATCTTAACAGCATGAATGGCATACCTTATGGTGCCTCTCTGTGTGACCCCAGCAGCTGCACAGGTTTTCTTAAAAGAGCCCCCTTTACCACACTTCGCTGTTGCTCTTTTGCTGTTTGTTGCATTTTTATCACGTGAAACATTTTGGTTATTTCTGCTAGCACCAGGATTACCACTACCACCAACACCTGCTCCAACACCAGCACCAGATGCTTCATCTATGTTGGTGTCAGCCATAACAGTACCAGTATACTGCAGTGAGCACACCCACACCCACACAGTTCCTGTGTAAGAAAGCAATGTGATCTGTGATCACTGGCTACAACTCCAAAATTTTATTTTGGTTGTGTGACACTGTGATGCAGTGGACTGAAAGTAATTGAAGAATATGATGGTTTGCAACTAAAGGATCTCAGGTTCAAGGCTTACAGAATGATTGGACTGCTGGGCATAGGCATACACATAGCAGTCAAGAGGCGCACAGCAGCAGGGTGATGAGATGACCATAAGAGACGGAGTTACACACACAAACCGAGGAAAGAGATTTTTCTGTCTCTCCTCCCAATGGGGAAATATATTTTTAGGCTTCTGTTGTGTATTTAAGGATAATGCCACCACACAACTGGCCACTGGGCTTCACACAGTAACACACACTGGGTAAGGTACAGTGCAGTCAAGGAGTGCACAGCAGCAGGGTGATGGGCTGACCACAAGAAATGGAGTTACACACACAAACCGAGGAAAGAGATTTTTCTGTCTCTTCTCCCAATGGGGAAATATATTTTTAGGCTTCTGTCGTGTATTTAAGGATAATGCCACCACAAAACTGGCCACTGGGCTTCACAGGGTAACACACACTGGGTAATACCCAGGTAAGTGCAGTCAAATGGCACAGACAGCAGCAGGGTGACTTGCTGGCCACCTCACAGAAGATGCAATGGAGATTTTTTTAGGGAGAAAGTTTACTGAAGCCCTTCCCCCAGCACAGTCCTGGCTGAGAGATCCGTGTCTTCCTTCCAGACAATTTTTGGGTGGGACTGGGACCAAATTATTTTTTCCTTTTTGTGGGCTTAGAACATCAAGTTTCACACAATCGGTAAAGTGTTTTAATTTAACCTCTTTTTTCCCCAAAATAAAACACTCCTCCCCAGCCAGGGAGCTCTCCCAAGACTGCCATGGCCCACGAGTCACAATTGTGATTTGCAAAGAAAATGTGTTTAATTCAGCAAGCAACTTGAGGTATGTGTGCTTGAACACTAGCACACAGGCAGTCTCCAGGCAGCAGTCTACAAGTTAACCAATTCCCGACCCCGAGTCCTCCCAACAGTACTGAGTCCCAACCATTTAGCTCCTTTCTCGGTTCCCACCCTAGTTTCTTTCCTCAGTTCCCATTCCCGAGATTCCTGACTCCTCCCTTCCTTTTCCCCACCTGCCCATTAACTTTTTTTTTTTAATTTTCAGGCACATACACACTCGTACAGGACCAGGTTTAATAACAAAAACAGTCGCTCGTGTCATCACACGCACAACTGAACTGAGAGCACACAGATGCTGCGGCTCCTCCTTCTGCACTACAAGACTGAATGGCACTGGAACCACAGCTGTGCAGATGACTTCAGCAGGATCCCTCTACTCGTGAGACTGACTCAAGTCGCACTACCACCACCACCTGACTGCATAGCAGATGGTCAGGTGGTACAGTTACATTAGCATGACAAACCGATGACAGCTGCTCCCCCAACAATAACACTGATGGGAGGGGGAGTGAACTGAGCTGCATTATTCAGCTGGTGCCAAAATCGGGAACAACAGGAATGGGAGGGACGCAAAGCAAAAGCACACAGAAGTGAGAAGATTCATGGATGATTTGATCCCTTTTGAGAACCCTGCTGTGTTCGAGTTCTAAATTTGAACTCGAACATCAGGGTTCAAGGAGGGTTTGAATCTTTCTCGAACTAGTTCTGACAACACTAATTCACTTTCAATCTACTGTCTTTACATCCCATTTGTGCTGAACTTGAACATACTTAATAAGTGACTGTGTCCATTACTCTAGACCCCCCACAGAGTTAAACAGTCCAATCCCACATCTTCCAAACTGTACTTGGCTGTCTTTCCCTGACCCCACAGTAACAGTCCCTTTAGTTTCATCTTGTTTCAGGTGAAAACACATTGGCCCTTTAGCAGAGCAAACTCACCCCTTGGTTGCAGGTGCCCCACAGGCGTTTTCTCCTCAAGGAAATCTCATCCAGAACTTCTGGTGCCTCAGCACAAACTTAACTCAGGCAGCTTCTTTTTCTCCCAGCAGGACCAGGGGGGGGGGTTTCCTCTGGAAGCAGGCTGATTCCTTCCCCCCATCCCCTCAGGGATGGGGCCCTGAACCACTGAAAGCAGTCTCTACCACTTCACTCTGCTCTTCTTGTGTTCCTCTTCAGGTGAGAACACACACCTATACAAAAAAAAATAGCTCTTTGACAGAGCTTAGAGCTTTGAGGGCCTGCTTACAGCAGAGCACCTCCTTCCTCTACTACAGACTGCAACAGACTCTACTGAACTGACTTCAAATTCCCCAATGTTCTACTTTAACCTCCAACTGCAACATTCCAGTGTGGCTTATGCAGCTGTGACACTTCTAAAATGATGTCATCCCTCAGTCTCAGCTGAGACTGAGAACAGAGTGAGACAGTGTGAAATCCATTAAACTGGAGTTTCACAAGCTGCCTTCCTTGCTTACCACTAGGTCCTACTGGGATTCTTGTAACCCCAGGTAATGGTGGGGGGTTACACTCATCCTGGCCAGGAAAATGACTGTCTGCAGTCATTAGTTACCCGACCTAGGCCATCCTATCCTATGTGCTACCTATGAAGAGGGGTGATCAGGCCTATGAGGACAGGTTGAAGGAACTGAACATGTACTCCCTGGAGGAGAGGAGGGAGAGAGGGGATATGATAGAGACATACAAGTATCTTACAGGGAGGAACAGGGTGCAGGAATACACTATTTGTAAGCGAAAAAGATGTTCCAGGACTAGAGGGCATGGGATGAAGTTGGAGGAAGGACGATTCAGAGGAAACGTGAGGAAGAATTTCTTCACAGAATAGGTGGTGGACAAGTGGAACACCCTGCCAGAGGAAGTGGTGGGGGCTGAAACAATCACGGGATTTAAGAATGCATGGGATAGACATAAAGGAATTCTGGAGGTCAGGGGTAAGGGGCAACAGACTTCTTGGAAAACATAAACTGAACTTACAAGCTCAAATGGGCAGACTGGGTGGGCCATAGGCCCTTATTTGCTGACACTGTCTATGTATGCATCTATGTACCATGTGCTAGGCACAGGCAGGCAACACTAAGGGCTCAGAGGCCATTGGCTGATGCATCAGCCTCTACTCTACCCGCTGACTATGGGTACCCAGTGGCTCTGGAAGAACTGTCCAGAGCATAGCCCTATTAGATCAGTACTGTGGCCCCTATGGCCGTTCAGGACCACAGCCTGTCTATCCACCAGCCCTCTAGGGAAAACCTGTCTGCCTCTAACTTAAAATTCCCAAAACAAAACAAATAGGGGACATCTCCCGACCCTGGACACCATGCAACCACACACTAGGAGCTAATACCATACACTATGCATTACTCCCACACTCCCCCACAACCATACCTGTGGAAGAAAAAGTTACACACAGTAACAACAACAACAGTACTTTAAACACTACACTCTAAAGTACTACTGAGGAACTCCGCTGAGTCCCTTCTCCTCTTCTTGTCTTCTCTTCTATCATCTTCAGGAACACCTGCAAGAAAAAAGAAAGACAACACACACTCCTAATCTGCATACACAATCTATCTAATCCCCACCTTCGGGGTAACCCTTGCCTCAGTGTTTGCGCACAGAGGTTCTTTGTCTTTTAAATAATTTTTTATTTTAATGGGTTCACCACAACATAACCCAGACAGACCATCTTAGGGTAGCTGGTTCATACCACTGGGGTGTCAAAAAGACGAGGCATACTAATGAGTCCTGGTAGGACGAAACACGTGTCTATGTCATCTGTTAGCACCCTTTGCAAACTATGTGAGAGGCCTTTCGGCACCATGCAATTCTGCTTAAAGCTGAACCAGCATAACATTCTGTGGTGATTTGCATATGCAGCCCATGATGCTTTGCATTGTGTGGGCATGTGTGATTTTGTATTTTCTTGAAACTTGGCTTCCCAGCCAAATGCCCTTCAGGGTAACCCTTGCCTCAATGTTTGCACACAGAGGTTCTTTGTCTTTTAAATATTTTTTATTTTAATGGGTTCACCACAACATAACCCAGACAGACCGTCTTAGGGTAGCTGGTTCATACCACTGGGGTGTCAAACAGAAGAGGCATACTGATAAGTCCTGGTAGGATGAAACACGTGTCTATGTCATCTGTTAGCACCCTTTGCAAACTGTGTGAGAGGCCTTTCGGCACCATGCAATTCTGCTTAAAGTTGAACCAGCATAACATTCTGTGGTGATTTGCATATGCAGCCCATGATGCTTTGCATTGTGTGGGCACGTGTGATTTTGTATTTTCTATCTAAACGCCTACCATATGAACACTGAAGAATCCCAAAAACATATTTTTTTTTTAGAAAAGTAGAAAAAACAGTATAAACATTAGACAACAGTAGAAAACAATGACATTATTTACAATATACCATATTTGAGGGATGGAGTGCCCTTAAAGTCCCATCTAGTGACCACAGTGCTCGAAGGCAAGTCCATTAAAGAGTCTCTCCTGGGCTGGAGCCCGGTGAAGCACAGTTTTAGCAGGCCAAAGTCCTGAAGGGGAGAGTCTTTGAGGACAGTTCAAACATCTGGAGTCTGCTAGTGTAGGGTGTGTACTGCAATGTCATAAGAATAGAAAAGTCTGGACTTACCAGTCCCTTGTAGAACAACATGATACCACACCTGGTCCTCAGCCGAAGACTCTCCCTGGCAGCATTCTTCCAATACAGCTTGGTGGACATCTTCCAGGAAACAGCAGGAGGGCACATCTGGAAACTGCTGGGATGATGTCATCTCTGGAGATGGAACCTTGGAACAGGAACAAAAAGGAAAACAGCTGGTCTGAAGTCATCTGATACCCAGGCGATGAATCAGGATACAGCTGGGCTGGTGTCCTCTCTGGATCTGAAGTCATCTGGTGGGCCAGTCGATGGATTCTGGAAAGCCAGTACACTGCAGAACTGATGAATGTGGGGCACCTGAGTCCTGGACGTCCAGACTGGTGGAACAACATAGGTACGGCAACGGCTGGAGTGGCAGCACTGGGTACCACTGCTCTGCTTTCCATTTGGTAGGCATGGGCACATTCGCAGGAAAGTCTTTGCATTGTGGCCAGTAGCACAACGGGTCAGGTGCTGGAATTATTACTCCATCTGGGTGCTCATAATTCACACTGTGAAAGGTTTCATGTCCCTCTCCATCCACAATTCGAACAGTGTCCATTAACAGTGTCCTACCTCTTTCCCACTGGCTGTATTTTTCTTGAAACATTCTGTTCTTGACATGCTTGTTTGCACCAAGATGCACATATTTCATTGCTTCTTCCCAGATCCAGGATTTCTTGCTTTTTTCAATCTCCTCCCAGACTCTCCGAGGAATGGTAGGAAAGGACATCTCATAGATTTAATTCGCTTTCCTACAAACCAGTCTTTCCTCTTTACTAGCTTTGGTCAACCTGAGACCTCTGGCCTGGCTTGGGGTGGCCAGTCCTGGTTCTGCCAGCTACGCATTCTTAACGACACAAAAAATGGATCCCTGGCTTCTTCTTGCACAGCCAGGGCAGTGGAATCACCACTCTCTTCCATGCATTCCTCTGAGGCAAGAGCTTGAGGCTGTGCACCAGTTCCTTTTTCACAAGGCAACATAGATTGCCCCTCTTCTTCTTCCTCACTGAGAATCTGTGCCCAGGAGTGAGCAGTCATCCTCACTCCTGAAACTATCCACTCTTCGCTGGGCGCGGAGGTCGAAACCTCCCATTCAAAGGCCTCCCTCATCTCATCTTCACCTATGAGACTTGGGCTAGGCCCCTCTCTCCAAGGGTCTACTGATGCTCTTCCTGAAATGTCTCTCTGCGACTCAGACTCTGAAACATCAGCACATTGTTCTGTCTGTAAATCTGCACCCTCTAGCTTTGTGCCACACTCTGAAGGGCCTTCTCCAACAGGCTCCACCTGGTGCTGTGTGCTGCCAACTGCAGATTTTTGAACTTTTGTCCATGTGGGAGCCAAACAAATCTTGGGCGCTTTAAACAAACCATATTTCTTAGGTACCCAGAACAATGAGGCACCATGAAGATGTCCCTTCCAGCATTTAAGCACATCACACATACTCACACTGGATATCCGGGAATTGCCACATGAGGAGGCAGTCATCCCCCGTAGTAACATCTCTCAATGTCCCTTAACTTGTTAACTTCTACTGTTATCACAGCCCAGGTATGATCCGGGGTAGCGGACTGGTCCTGAAGCCATAACTGCAGAGAAAAACAAACAACGCTTACTGTTATTTCAAGTCCCACATCACTGAAAACTTTCTTTCTCTTTCAAAATGGCTCCTCTGCTGCTGTGTTTACATTACTACCCCGCCCTGTAATGGCGGCAGCAGCACTCCTACGCATCAACATTCTGTAATTGGGTCAAGCCACTGCGTATCCGATTTACTCATTCTACTGATAACTTTGCTCAAACTGCACAAACCTGCACTGTTCTTTTTCCTAGCACATTTATATGATTTACCACAGACTTTTTACTCGCGCTGAAGACATTGCTCTAGCTTACAGTCCCTTAAAGCCTCCGTATTTCATAGCACAGGATTGCCTGTATTTCTTGCTGCATATCTGATACAACTTACAGTCTCTCACATGGCTTTGGAAATTATACTGACGCTGAACCTATAATTATGCTCACAGTCGATTGCTTAGAATTCTTGCTTTTGCTGGTAAAACTTAACCCAGTCCTTCTTTGCAAAGCGATTACATTGCTACACACAGATCCAGGTGGCTTTTGGCGAAATCACACAGTTTGAGCAATTATTTCTGTTGGTACTCACTGTTATCAGTAGCTGTTTGCTGTGATGGAAATAGCCTGCAGCCAGTCTTGGAGGCCTCTGGATAGAAGCGGGTTGGCAGTCCTGCCGATTGTCCCTCTGAACACCACACTCACAGTTTAGTCAATCGAGATGCGAGTTGAGCCTGAATTTAAACAGAAAAGTCAGTTTTTAAACTTTTTACAGCGCTTTCAGTCGCCGCAACGCTCTTCCTGGTAAGCCAGTTTGCACACTCCACTCACTCTCCCTCTTGAATGCTGTGTAGTTGTTCTAGAGCTGGCTTGAGGGTGGGACTGATTGCAGTCTCACCAATCACTCGACGCCATGCAAATGAGCCTCTTTCCTCTCGTGCTCTTCTCATCATGGCGATCGTAGAGCAGGCAAATTTAAACTGCAAACCACACTTTTTTTTTCAACTGAAGCTCCTCGGCGGGAGCCCATTTCAACCATTTTTCATGGCCATTAAGCACACTAAGTCTCTCAGTTCACACAGAAAGCATTTCCAACTTCTAGGGCACAATTTTCCTTTTGCTACCCACAGTTTTCCACACTTTTCTTTGTCACAAACACTTTTAAAAGCTGGCAAACACTGTAATTTGATGCAGGACAAGGGCATACACTCTCAGGCTTTACTGCTCCTTGGTAAACAGTTGGCATTTTAATAGCAGCACATGGATAACAGCACACAGCGGCACATTAAATGTTGCTTCAGTTGTTTTGGGCTACCCACTGCCAGATAACCAAAATGCTAGCCATTGTCCGAGTGACCTTTCTTATATTTATCCCTAATTTCCAAACCCATATCCTCAGCGGTGCCTCCATTTTTGTAACCCCCACCCAGGTATGCCGTTTCCATCTTGACAGCACTACCTGGTGGGCTGGGTTTGGGGAGAAATATGTCACTCGGCACATTGGCTAGGTTTGGTTACTCTGCAACGGGGCACCCAAGTAACTCCAGACAAAGGAAGCAATAACTGTAATGTCCAATACCAAAAGTGGGATTCTAAAGTGTGGCTTTTATTCACATCCAACAGAATAAACAAAGCATAGATGGACACCCACGGGGCTACACTCCTGGTAATGCAGATTTATGGAGATCAGAACACATCCTTATTCACTTTAGCCCTCAGGCTCTGAAACACACTGGGCACACAGCTTGAACTTGTGCGCTGCTCTGGGTTTTCCCTGGCTCAGCTCCCTTGCCAGCCCATTGGACACTTTCCATATAGCATGGAAACATTTACTGATGGCTCCCTAAACCACCTATGAGCACTTCTGGCTCCATCAGGGAATCTTCCTCATTAATCCCTCATCTGGGTACTTTCCTCAGGCACTGGCCAAGTACCTGAGAGAAAGCGACAGGTGTCCCAAAGCAAACCCGTAGAGGTGAATTTGGTTACTACTGATGGGGGTCTCCCACCTCTCGCTCCCATAATTCATACCCGGCCATTTCTCTGGACTATAAACACCTCATCCTTGAAAACACTTTGCTGTGTAGATTCTCTTTAAATGTATTCACATTCAATCTACTGTCTTTACATCCCATTTGTAAAGAACTTGAACATACTTAATAAGTGGCTGTGTCCATTACTCTAGACCCCCTACAGTTAAGCAGTCCAATCCCCACATCTTCCAAACTGTACTTGGCTGTCTTTCCCTGACCCCACAGTAACAGTCCCTTTAGTTTCATCTTGTTTCAGGTGAAAACACATTGGCCCTTTAGTAGAGCGAACTCACCCCTTGGTTGCAGGTGCCCCACAGGCGTTTTCTCCTCCAGGAAATCTCATCCAGAACTTCTGGTGCCTCAGCACGAACTTAACTCAGGCAGCTTCTTTTTCTCCCAGCCGGACCAGGGGGGGTTGCCCCTGGAAGCAGGCTGATTCCTTCCCCCCATCCCCTCAGGGATGGGGCCCTGAACCATGGAAAGCAGTCTCTACCACTTCACTGTGCTCTTGTGTCCCTCTTCAGGTGAGAACACACACCTATACAAAACAAAATAGTTATTTGACAGAGCTTAGAGCTCTGAGGGCCTGCTTACAGCAGAGCACCTCCTTCCTCTACTGCAGACTCTACTGAACTGACTTCAAATTCCCCAACGTTCTACTCTAACCTCCAACTGCAACATTCCAGTGTGGCTTATGCAGCTGTGACAGTTCTAAAATGATGTCATCCCTCAGTCTCAGCTGAGACTGAGAACAGAGTGAGACAGTGTGAAATCCATTTAACTGGAGTTTCACAAGCTGCCTTCCCTGCCTACCACTAGGTCTTACTGGGATTCTTGTAACCCCGGGTAACAGGGGGGTTACATACTGTACCAGGCAAAGCACTCCCTGGTCACAATCGCAAAGTCTCTGCACACACCAGGAGCTTAGGGGTAGCTGGAGCTCCTGACAGGCCGATCGCATTCAACAAAATCTTCGGTCTTCTTCAGGTTGAGCCTGGCCCACTTCAGTAGCTTACTTTAGTCACACAAACTTGGATTTAGTCCAAAATAATTATCTTCTCTTCTCTCCCTCTCAGGAGCAGCTGGCAGACATGCAAGCCAAAAACTCAGCCCTTTCACAGTTTTCCCATGTGAATCCACTCAGGATTGCTGCCCAAGATACACTTGAGCTCTTCTCATTTCACTTCCCAGCTCAGAACTAACTGAAAACTGCAAGCAGCCCGGGACTTCCCAAAAAAGACGCACAAAGTTCAAAACTACAATTCCTACAGATTTTGACTTCAGACAGCTCCTGTAGTCTGGCTACATTTTAGGTCCCACCAGTACTGATTGGTCCAATTTGCAGTCCAGGACCAAGATAGTGGAGACAAACAAAACAGTCCTTGCTATAAAGAATGCAGGTTAGACAAACTACATTATCATTATCACTCTAAATGATTTTCAGCAAATACTGTAGTTACATCTTTCAACAGAGCTCCCTCTCAGATTACTTAGGCTGCAATCAGGCAGCTCTTAAAGAGACAGTACACAAAGGCTATACAGGCTCTGATAATCACATTTAAACTGCTAAAACACAGGACACCAGCCTGGCAGTGAGCATTTAGGCAAGCTCAAGGAAGACTTTTTGGGAACCCCCATTTGTAGGGGGGGTTACACGGGATGTAAGAGAACTCTTGAAGGAGTGGATTGAGGGGCATGTCAGATCTACAGCTGGTAGGCAGTTTCAGAGGAAAGGCCCGGAAAAGGCGAATGCAGGCTGACCTACGGCCAGGCAGGGTTTTGGAATAGAGAGAAGAGGAAGGTCGGATGACTTCTGGGACCTCATCGTGGGTTTACATTGGACAATGTCTATGAGGCAGGGAGGAGTGAATTTATAAACAAAGTTGTAGGTAAGGCAGAGGGTGAGGTATTGTAGTCTGGCTTCAGAGGAAGGCCAGCCTAGGGAGGCCAGGGCTAAACAGTAGTGCATCCTAGTGTTAGCGCCGAGGGCAAAGTGTATGACCCTGTGGTAGATTTGCTTGAGTTTGTCAAGAGGGGTGAGTTCAAGGCCCTGGCAACAATAAAGGAGGTGTAAGAGGTGCAAAAGTTTGTGCCATTAGAAGCAAAGGCCTTCCTACAAGCAGCATTCACTCATTTGCCATGGGATTCTGATAAAGTCAGACAGCCTTCGATAGGAATAGTGGTGTGTTTGACTGAATTATACACAGCCTTGTCTGCCATCGGAGGGGTTTCCCACCTGCGAGATTTTTCTTCTGAAAAGGGAAAAGGCCATTTCTTCAGTTTTGGAAGATACTTTCTCTGAGCTACATCTGCCCATTTTTGTTCAATAATCTTATCACAGTAAATAAAACTCATAAAACATTTTGGAGCAGAGGAGGACGAAGACAGAATTGGATTAATGTCCACTGTCTCCATGGACTGTTCTTCCTTGAGCTGTAAGGACCTACAATGCTCAGCTATCAAAAACAATAAGAAATTATTGTCAAACAGGGGAGGTATAGGAATCCTTGACCCTGGGCTCCATCCACTCCCCTTCCACCTCATCCTCAGAGGGGACGTCCTCTTCATCAGTGAGCAATTTTTGAAGGTCAGAAGTTTCCCCAAGATCTCCGAAATCCTCATCCTGACCCACTAAGTAGTCAGGGCCGGGGTCTGTCTGCACAGTCCCTTCTCGCTGCGATGCACCTGGATGTGCTTGTGTAGATCCCCCAACCTGAGGGGCCCAATTTGGGGTCAGTTGTGTCTGCTGGGATGCCCTGTGGGACATCAGGACTTAAAAGCTCACCATGCTGTAGTACAGTAACAGAACTAGGGTAAATAGCTTGCTTGTGCTGAGAGATCCTATGAGATGTTAGCACCCTAAATGCAAGTCCACGTGAACTTGCATGCACGGTAATGCAATTATGTAATATGTAAAATAGGAGTGTTAGCAAAATGTGCACTTGTGTGCACTCACTATGCAGCTTGTGTGCACTCTCACGTAGTTGCATCAGATATTATACATAGCTACGTGCACCTGCTGGTGTGCGAAAAGCAAGCACATGAAAAAACTGCTGGAGAAGAAGTGAGCGCCCAGCCACCAAAAATGGCTTAATGGTGGTAGCGCGAATGTTCAGAAGGCTGAGGTAAAAAGAAAGATACTGCAAGCCCTCTGAATGCAAATAAGATAATACAATGATAAAAAAACAAGCACTGATGCTTAAGAGAGAGAGAGTGGCTGCATTCCCAGCAGCCCACTGAGGAAAACGCTGCTTGAGGGAGTGTACAGTCACTGTTAATGGGACAATGGCAAGGCAATGCACCAACATAAAAAACACAGCAATCTTTTTTTTTTGTGTAAACTAGCATCAATATAACCTGAAAGCTAGGGGTGGGGTGGGTGGGAACTGATGCAAGAGCCAAAGGAACCCCCAGGAGACCTACACTACCCCAGAAATAAAATAAAATGTTCCTACCTCTGGCATCTTTTCTTTTATTTATTTATTTGTTTATTTATTTTTAATCGGAGACCATTAGAATACCCTACAGCAAGGCAGATATGGCCCCTAGTCCATGAATGGAAATGGGTGAGGCAGGTCTGTCAGTATGAAAGCTGCAGCTTAACAGGCACGCTTTTAATTTAGGGGTGCTCCCTGGAACCAGGTAGCCCCAGGCTGCTGTGCAGAATTGCAACCCCATCTAAAAATCTTGAAGTCTTGAGTGAAGGTAGACAAGCTATTTCCCCTGTGAGTGACACAGCTGAACTTGGGAGTTGCTGCTCTTTGGAATCCTCATATGCCCAACATTCTAAAGCTTGGGCTTTGCCATTCCCTGGTAGGGGTGCACTATACCCAGTAGTTATGACTTCCCATTGACAATGTGGAGTGCTAGAGAAGGGGAAGATATGATAAAACATTCAAATACCTAACAGGTATTAATAAGGTACAGGAAGGTAGCATTTTCCATAGAAAAAGAAGCTCAAGGACAAAGGGTCACTCTATGAAGCTGGGGGAGGGAGGCTCTAAGGAAATGTGAGGAAATATTTCTTCATGAAGAGGGTGGTAGATGCCTGGAACAGCCTCCCAGCAGAGGTGGTGGGTGCCAAAATGGTTACAGGATTCAAGCATGCATGGGACAGATACAAGGGGACCTTAGGAATAAGACAAGGGGTGGAGACAACCGGAGATTGAAAAGGGTCTGCGGTGGCACAGTAGGTAGAGAAAACTGGGCAGACTGGGTGGGTTAAGAGGTCCTTATCTGTCAACAACTTCTATGTCACTATGTCTCTATAACCACCATTTTTGATTTAGTCACAAGCTACTGTTATTTTTTTTTATGCAGTGTCAGAGATGAAGGGACAAATAGCACGGTGGGGTGGCAGTATAGTCTAGGGGTTAGAGAAACAAGCTGCAAATGAGCTTGGTACATCCAGTAGATGTGGGTTTGATTCCCACAACCTTCACTTGCATACTGTGTGACTCTGAGCAAGTCACTTAACCTCCCTGGTGCACCTGGTTACCCGGGTAACAAAGAATACAAATTTATGGGGGAGAATTCCACCAGACGGGTTTCGAAGATACCACCAGGTTCATCACCAATCTGTGGAGCACCATTTCTAGTCTGGGCTAGGTACCAACCCAACTTTTTTAAAGCTAGACTCAATACTTTTGCTCCTGTCATTGCAAGCATCGTCCGTGCTTCTCATGGGGAGGGGTTGTTACCAGTGGCACTGAAATGAGTGTCAGTTTAGCCACTCCTACTCCTCAAGAAGGTATCAATAGATCAAGCTGCCTTGCAAATTATTGATCTGTCTCCAACCTTCCCTTTCTGGTGAAGATTGTTGAGAAAGTGGTCGTGGGAGCAGTTGAATAACCACCTTGAAGGAAACAGACATCTTTAAACCAACTAAGTCTGGTTTTCAGTGAGATCATAACGCAGAAGCGTCCCTGGTCATTGTGTGCAAAGTTCTACATCTGGTTAGGGACTAAGTGAAGCCTATCAGTTCTCCTCCTCTGTGACCTGTCATATACTTTTGATACTGTGGATCACCGGGAGTGGCTGGGCAAATTTGGGACTGCCGTGGTCTGACTAGTAGTGTTCTCCAACAGTTCTGGTCATTCCTAAACAGAAGAGAGCACTCAGTGGCAATGGGTTTGTTCAGATCTCTGCCAGTTGCCTTTGACTGTGGGGTCCTCAGGGTTCTGTACTGCCACCTGTGTTGCTCACAGTGTACACACTGCAACTCACAGAGATCATAAGATAATACAGCAATATGTTTCACAGCTAAGCAGATGATACTCAGCTGTACCTGTCCTTGGCACCAGGCATTTGGAAAAAACTGTCAGAAATCAGAATGTAAGAATGTAGATGACATCCAAGTGGTTTTCTTTGAATCTTAGTGAATTGCTGCTGGTTAGAAGTGATCCTCAGCTATTGTCTTTTAAAGATAGCTTGAGATTCTTCGTCTTCAACTGTGTGGAATTAAAAGCTGAAGGGGAAGTTTGCAATCTGGCAGTAGTCCTTGATAGACAGCTGATATTTTCAGGCACTCATGTCTTCTGTGGGTAAGGGCTGCTTTCATCATCTTAAACATATTGTCAAGTTGTGTCCCTTTCTTCCTGCTGCTGACCTTCAAACCCTGATGCAAGCTTACGTATTCTCCAGACTTGTCTGCTGCAGTGAGCTCCACAAAGGCTTACCGGATGCTCTGATTCCTCACCTGCAGGTGGCCTAGAATGCTGCAGTGAGATTGCTGACTTCTGCTTGGACGTTGGATCAATATAACGTCTTTTCTCTGCATCTTGGGCTGGCTGCTTGTTAGGTGGCTAATTGAGTAAAAGGTTCTTTTATTAATTCATAAAGCCCTGACAAATCTGACCTCCCCAAGTATTTCAGTGATCTTGTGACCCCTACAGTGATGAGGTCCATGGGGCAGGGGCATTTGCAAGTGCCACCCTCTTGGCAGAAGTCTTCAGGAGATAAGGCATTTGCAGTGGCAGCCTCTGTCCTTCAGAACTCTTTCACTGCTGAGATCTGGTCTTTTCATTCTTTGCATATCTTTGACACTCATATGAGACATTTATTTCAACATGTGTTTCCGTCTGGTTAATGTAACTGGGTTCCATGTCGCAGCGACAGGAAATTTGGCAACTGTCAGTACAGAGACGGCAAAATGCCGACAACTGGCATTGTGCCATCACTGTATAAAAGTGTTTTTTTGCAGGGGGCCTTGCCTCATGCACCCCCGCACTATAGATTATCAACTCGAGATGGAGTTGGTTCGAGATGGGCATACTCCCAGAGACAGTAGCGTTGAAATTAGCGACCATCACAGCGAATTGCCAATCTTGTCGCTGTGATGGTCTTCGCTGTTTTCCTATCACTGTTCGAACGTGATACCACATAACTGTTGCCTTGTTTTTGCCTTATGAATATGTATAGTATTTTTCAAGCCTCAGATTGCTGTTCTGTTGTTTCACTTTATGACTGTATAGTGCTTTGTGCTAAGGCAAATGCACTTAATAAATTTAAACCTGCAGTACTACTACTACTACTGCTGCTACCACCATTACTACTGCTACTGCTACTATTGCAGCTACTACTACAACCTTATACTACTGCCCAAGCATGGATTGACTGGGAAAGGCTAGGCAGGCCAAGATTTGGAGAGGGATAACATGCATTTTACATCCCAGAAGGCTGAAGATAAGGAGGATGGTGCCTGGCTCTTTATGCTAGACAGATAACATTTTAATAAAGTTGGGAGCTGAAGGAATGGGCATGGGTCACTGATGGGTTGTGGGTTAACCCTAGATAGAAGGAACTGGGAAGGTCATGGATTAGGGTTGGGTAGGAGATGGGGTACAGTGCTGGCAGGTAAGGGGGTTAACTTGAACAGTTTTTTTGATACAAAAAACTTAAAGTGAAATTAAAGTTTACAGTTACTGTTTCTGCTGTTAGAAGGAGGATTGGCCATATTTGGTTGTGGGTTTACTGTGAACGGTAGAGATACTGAATAATCATTTTGTTAGAGTTTAGGGGAGACTGGGTCTTTGACCCTGATGTTGTGCTAGATAACATCATGAGCAAGGCTCTACTTTTTTATTTATGTAGTTATTTATTTATTTAATTTCGATAACCGGGGAAGCCCACTGAGATAAAGTCCCTTTTTCAGGGGCAACCAGGCTTGACTTTGACCAATCAGATTACTTAATGTTCCAGAGCCATTTAATAATTCATGCATACATCACACATAAAACATTGGAAGGGGCCGGGGCTATATTCATCAGTCCCCAGTGCACGACACTAATCTGACAATGCATACACACAAAATATAATGTTGTACCAATTCATATGAGGGATTTTTCTTATATTACAGGGCTCAGTGATATATTCAGGGGTTTTGGAAGCCCTAAATAGCCACTGTCCCAGCACTGTTTAAGGATGTCAAAACCCTAATCTTGTCAAAGTGCACAGTGGGGCATGATGATCATACCCCCCCCCGGCTAAGTGCTAGATAGCGGACTGACAGCCAGCAAGAGCTGTCAGTCTCTGCTAGTATCTCCCTGCCCCCTTGATCACATACCCAATCTATCATAAGGTAGAATATAGACATTCCCTGGCATCTTGTGGCCCCAGACCCCCCCATCATGGGGCCAATCATAGTAATATAGTAGAATCCCATTTCTTGGTAGTGTTGTAGAACCCTCCACCCTCCTAGCTCACTCACTCACTCAGCACCCACCTCACCCACTCTGATTGGTAGCCAGCTCACACCTTAGAATATAAAACAGTAGCTGCAGCCATATTTGCAGATGGCAGCTGGCACAGCCGCTCCACTCACCACCTCAGCTGACCACCATCTAAGTGATAAGCAGTGAGTGTGCAGACTTTAGAAACCAGTTCCTGCAAGCTCGCTCCCTGTTGCTCAGATGGTGATTGGCTAAAGTGGTGATTTAAGGGGCTGTGGTGGTTGCAGTCTGTGGACATTATTGTGGATACTATTTTACATTCAGAGGGGTGAGTTGGGTACTGATGGGGATATGGGGGAGGTGCGTGATGAGTGGTTGAGCCAGGAGGGATTTCTACAGCTATTGGGTGGTACTGGAGATCCATTAGATTACCAGTGAATGGGATCCTGCTGTATTACTATGATCGGTATGGTGATTGAGGGTGGGGGGGCCACTAAACTACTGTACAAGGGAGTCTGATTCTCCCATCCTGCTGTGATCAGTATAGTAATTGGGTGGGGCCAGTAGACTACCAGGGAAATATAAAATATGGAAAGGACAGATAAGACTGGTGATTGGAGGGGAGGGGTAGCCAGGGTTCCGCACAATGCTGCAATGCATTTGTGCCTGAGGGCAGTAAGCAGAGCAGCTAATGGGTACATAATACCAAATGAGAACAATGGAAACAAAAGAGTGGCCAAAGATGCAAAAGCTGTCACAGAGCTGTATATCACGGAGGGGGTCAAGGGAGGGGGGAAAAACAGTTCTTTAGATATATTAGGGAAAAAAGAAAGAAGGGAGGAGGAATTGTTAAGCTAACAGAGGGAGGTAGGGTAATTGAGGAGGATGGGCAGAAAGCAGCCATTCTTAACAACTACTTTTGTTCTGTATTCACAAGGGAAGACAGAGGGCCTCTACTGGACAGTGGCATTAAGGCAGCTGTAAGGGGGATCCCTGGGATGAGGTAGCAAGTATTAACCAGTGAAAGGGTTCAGAAAGGGCTAGCAGCCCCAAAAATAGAAAAGGTCCGAGGCCAGATGGGATGCATCTGAGGATGCTCAAGGATTTGTCACTGGAGCAAACTGAACCCCAGGTGGGGCTATTCAGTAGCTCGGTTCAGACAGGGGTAGTTTCAGAAGACTGAAGGGCAGCAGACCTAGTCCCACTGCATGGGAGGGACAAAGAGCAACTGGGTAAATACGAACCTGTCCATCTTGCCTCTATTGTGGCTAAACTGACAGAGAAACTAGTCAAAGAGGACCTCATGTACTACCTATGGAGCAATGGACTCCAGGATACTAAACAGCACAGGTTCATGGCAGGGAGGTCTTATCAGACCAGCCTGATAGTATTCTTTGACTGGGTAATGAGGATATTGGATAAGAGTCAAGCTGTACATTTACCCTGACTGGATGCCTCACAGAAGGTTGCTGAAGAAGCTAGAGGACCTGGGTACAGTAAAGGACACAGATGGGTGAGAATCTGGTTGGAAGGGAGACAGCAGAGGGCTATGGTTAACAATGTCAAAATCAGAAGAGAGGGAGGCATGACAGGATTGAATGGCTTGTTCAGCATTTTAACCAAACCCTAAAATGCATGTTAAAAAGGTTTGTAAAAGAGAAAGGGAAAGATTGGGGGCAATACTTACCTTACCTGCTTTTTGCTTACAGAGAAGTGCCACAAGCCTCAACAGGTTTTTTTTACCATTTAAAATGCTGTATGGTAGACAACCTAGAGAGCCACTAGATGTAATAAAAGAAACATGAGACAATAACCCCACTCAGAAACAATCTATTGCATCTCATATGTGTGCCCTGAGACATAAACTGACAAAATATGTTGAAACTGCCCAGAGAAATCAGGAAGAGGCCCAAAACCAGCAGAAGGCATTGTATGACCATGGGGTAAAAGAAAAAGTTTTTGAGCCAGGTGAAAAAGACTTGCTACTGTTACCCACTACAGAAAATAAACTGTTAATGAAGAGGAAAAAACCTCATAAGGTGCTTAGACATACTGGCACAGTAAACCATGCGACTGAGATCCCTGACAGGAAAAAAATCCTACTAAGATATATTACGCTAACCTCCTGAAGAAATGGGCTGAAACATCACCACAGGCTACTTTGCTAGTTTTACCAGAAATTGATAAAGAAGATATTGATATAGCATATGACAGAATGGAACAAGCTATAACTGCTGAAGCTGTAAAGGTGAATGCTTCCTTAACCTCCAAACAGCAGAAATTCATAATTTGCTAAAGACATTTAAGAGTACTTTTACCACAGTACCAGGCAGAGCAAAAGGGGTCACACATATAATAGTGACAAGGAATGCTCACCCTGTTAGGCAAAATACATACAGATTACCAGAGCAGTTAAGAACAGACATGGTTAAGGAAATGCAAAAAAATGAAAGAATTGGGTACGATAGAAGAATCGAGAAGTGCTTAGTCACCACCAGTGGTGATTGTAAATACAAAAAGATGGGGATGTAAGAATCTGCCTTGATTTTAGGAAACTTAATCAAGTGTCAGAATTTGACAGTTATCCTATACCCAGAATAGATGATTTGGTGGACAGATTGGGGAGTGCCAAGTACATTAGCACCCTCAATCTCACCAGGGGTTACTGGCAAATCCTCCTAGCTAAAAAAATCCAGAGACAAAACAGCATTTGCCACTTCTGTTGGATTCTGTTAGTTCACCTCCATTCCATTTGGTTTACATGGCACACCCGCTACATTCCAGCGGTACATGGATGTAATTTTATCCCCTCATACTGGATATTGTGCTGCGTACCTGGATGATGTTGTGGTGTACAGTCCAGACTGGAAAAGTCATGTAGAACACCTACGAGCAGGTATCCAAGCTATCAAAAATGCAGGTCTGACCATTAATCCTACCAAATGTGCATTGGACATGCAGGAAACCCAATATCTGGGATATGTTTACAGAAATGGAGAAATAAAGCCAGAGGTTTCTAAGATAGAAGCTGTAGCCAACAGTTCCATCCCTAAAACAAAGAAACCTGTCAGGTCATTTTTAGGGCTGGCTGGTTATTATCAGTGATTTGTTCCTAACTTTGCCCAGCTAGCTACCCCCCAATGAACTCACAAAAAAATGGTACCTGAATAATGTGAAATGGACCTCAGAGTGTGAGGCTTTTCGAGCCATTAAGGCTGAATTTTGTTCAGCCCCTATTTTAAGAAGCCCAGACTTTGAGAAACAATTTATGTTACAGACTGGTACATCAGAGGAAGGCCTAGGTGCAGTCCTGAGTCAAAATATAGATGGGACAGCACATCCCATTCTATATATCCTAGGACCATCCTAGGACCCCAGCTCTTTTCTATATTCGTTAACAATATCACATCCACTCTCACTCACACAACCTCCCTGCTATATGCTGATGATATTGTTCTGTACACCAGTGTAAAGAATATAACTGACATCAACACACGACTCTATGACCTCCAAAGCATTCAACATTGGTCGAAGGCAAATAAGCTTATCTTGAACGAAGGAAAGACCCAGGCCATATTATTTGGTTCCAGTGCTAAACTCAAACTCTCCCAGTCTAATTTCAAAGTTTCGGCTGCAAATGGCTCAGCTGTTGGGGTTGTAAACTCATTTAAATATCTCAGCATCACCCTCGACCAGACTGTCAACTTCATTCTCCATATTTAGCAGACATGCAAGCTGGTAAATATGAAACTTGGTATTGCCTACCGGACTAGCTATGTCCTCACACCATCTGCTAGGCTTGCTATAGCCCATGGAATACTCCTACCATGTCTCTCCTATGGTGTAGCTACCTATGCCTCTGCCTGTAAATCTAGCTTTCAAAAATGGGATGTTACTTATAATAACATCTGTCGCTATGCCTCCTCCCCGCATAGGTCGAGGCATCATCGCCTCCTCTACATTGACCTTGGCTGGCTTTCCCCTTCAGCTGCTAGATCTTATGCTTACAGATCACTCATAGACAACATTATCAGAGCCCAAATTCCCAAACCACTTGCAGGATTATTTATAAACCATTCTTCTAGTTATGGTCTTCGTTCTGCTAATAGCGCCCATTCTCATTCCTTGATACAGAACATCCAAAGGTGCCAGTGCTTTTGCTTGTCATGCCCCCCATTTCTGGAACTACCTCCCCCTAAGTATACACCTAGCACCCTACCATGCCTCCTTTAAAAAATCACTTCAACTCTATCTTGTAGACTCCCCAGTTTGATCCTGCTTTAAACCACCCTAGTCTCTGTCTCCCCTCTCTATGTTTTCTGCCGCTTCTTACTTTATTGTTCATTCCTGATGCTTAGCTCCTTTCATCCCACCTGTTTTCTAGCTTCTTATTACCTAAGGACTTTTATTCTCACACTGTGTCCCCATCTTCCTATATCAGCATGCCCCCATTCTACTATTTCCCCACTTCCCCCACTTTAACTTTACTCCCCTACATTATCCTGCATGCAACTACTATAATGCCTCTGTTATCGTCTTCCTTGATGCCCCTGTTATATGTAGCACTTATGACTAATCCTAATTGTTATTTTGTTTAAATGTAAATGATACTATCTTGTACCTTAATTTTGTTCCTGGCCTTGTTTTTTTATGCTACAGCTTACCTGAAATGTAATCACCTGCATGTATCTTTTATTCCTACGTTTGATTAATTTGTGATTATATATATTGTAACCTGTTATCTCAACTGTCTTGTTTTGTACCCTCCCGGGTCGTGCCTGAAAATAGTCATTGCTGTGGCTAGTGCACCCTACCCGGTCACCAAAATCTAAATAAATAAAATATATCAGTAGGAGGTTGCACGACAGAGAAAAAAGGTACTTCACCATTGAAAAGGAATGCCTGATGGCAAAGTGGGCCATGGAGTCCTTTAAGTTTTATTTACTAGGAGCTGACTTTGTACTTATAACAGGTCACAATCCTCTCTGTTGGCTTAACCAATTGAAGGATAAAATTCCAGAATCACAATGTGGTACCTGGCACTACAGCCATTTAAATTCAAGGTGATAAACAAATCCGGAAAAGAGAATGTCAGTGCTGATTTTCTGTCAAGTTATGGATCAGGAAGTGAGAATTCAGAAGGTTGAAAAAAAGAAAAGTGTGAGTTTAAACTTCTCTGTTTGCTATACTGCATATACACTGAACTGTAAAGGTTGTAAACTAATGCTGAAGAGAATTAACAAAGCGCTGTACACATTAGGCTTCTTGAAACAATTTAACATGGTTAAAATGATTTAAGAAGCAGAAACACGGTATGCGTCCACATCTGTAACGGTTTGTAAGCATGTTAAAAAAAACATGCTTAAACCCTGCTAGCTACCTAGGCTTAAACACGGTTTTAAACACATTTACAATGCTAAAATGTTTTACCTTTTAATGCAGACAGGCAAGCGTTCCGTGTTTGGGATCATGGGGCTGTTTGAGGACAGGTGCTGACGGGAGATACTGGAGTACCGTGCTAACAAGCAAACTACTAAAACCATTTCAAATGACATGATTTGGACGCAAGGCTACTAGAATTTAATATGGTACTTGGTGATGTGGACAGATTATTGAAGTGAGGCATAAAACATTTTTAAAATTATTTTCAACATGATACTGTAATGTGTACACAGCCATAATGGTATGGAAACCTGTTTTTTTAAAACAGGTTCCCTTTTTACTTGCTGTTATCTCCTCCTCTGCCCCCTAGACTCCGCTGCCTCAAAGTCACTAATTGCGTCCTGCCCCATCCTTGTCCTACCTGCACCCCAGTAGTCCCTCCATGTAGCTCGGATTGCCTCCGCGGGACTGGGCGGGGTGCCTACACCCCCGAACCATCTTGATTTTCGTCAGGGCACCGGACCGGGACAGGCAGGTGGGATATGAGGTCTGCGCTAGAGTGCTCCATCTTCCAGGAGCCTAGAGGGTGCTTTTTGCGGTGTTCCTGTGTGTTGGCGTACGTCCCGACGTCAAGGTCCTCCCCTGCCGACATCCGCCGTACACTTTCCCCCATTGTGAGACAGGGAACTTGCTGCGCCCCTGGCCTCCGCCAGACGGCAGTCAAACTCCGACCCTTAGATTCCCCCATCCCAGGAGAGGAGAGCTGTCCTTCGGACGCTCAATCCTCTCCTTCCCCTGCTGACCCCCGGTGGAAACAGGTTCCCTTTTAAAGAGGGAGGTATGTGACAGGGCTGAATAAGGCCCTGTCCCATTTGTTATGCAGAAAAAGTTAAATGCAAGTATCTGTTCTATCCGCTCCTTTTCTGTCTCTTGTCTGTCTGGTTGAGCAACCAAATGTTCTTGTAAGATCTAGAAACTGATCACTCTGACAGTCTCGTGATTCTCCACCTCTCGCTATCTCTCTACCTTCACTTGCTGTTTCTGTCTTTTCTTCTCTCCCCCTTGCATATCTTTGGTTATAAAAATATATATGAACCTTTATGTGAAAGTAGGATCCTTTGGTTTGAAATGTATATAGTTATACTGTTGAAATGATTGCAAAAAGCAATTTGGAATTTAGGGGGCTAACCTGAGATGCAGTTTGCAAACTCTTTGCAGAGCTGTTAACAAGAGGTCAGTTCAGGGCCACCATGTTCTGTTTGTTGCACCTGCAAGGAACCTGACCAGAGAGACTGAGAGACCTGAAACTTGGAATTAGAGATACCCTTAGAGGAAGGACGTTGTTTTCTGTGTTTGTACTGCCTTTGTAAATAGTTATACAACAATTTTATTTTTTTATTTTACTGTTATTGGAAAAAAATAAAACGCTACTTGCAAATTTTATACCTGCTCCTGGTTTTCCTATGCTTCCTGGCCTGTGCCTTGATAACAGGAGGTTACCAGTGGGGTGCCGCAAGGATCAGTCCTGGGTCCAGTCCTTTTCAATATGTTCATCAGCGACATGGGAGAAGGAATCCAGGGCAAGATAGTGTATATCTCTTTGCAGATGACACTAAGGTATGTGGCAGGGTAGATGGCGCGGAAGGGGGTTAAGAAGATTCAGCGAGACTTGCAAAGGCTAGAGAGGTGGTGAAAGCTTTGGCAGTTGAAATTCAGTGCCAAAAAGTGTGATGAGAGTGGAGATATGATAGAAACCTTCAAGTTCCTGAAAGGAATGAACAAGGTAAACTGCATGGAACTATTTAGCATAAGTAGTGGATCAATGTTGAGGGAGCGCTACCACTGACGGTCTCAATATCTAAATTAAAAACAATAGGAGACCAGACTTTCTCAGTCGGGGCCCCAGTGCAGTGGAATGAATGTTCAGCCATAAAATTGTATACAGCCCTCATTCTAGAAAGCTTTAATTGGAACAAGAACCTTGCTTTAGCTTTTTTTAATATAATTGAAATTCTAGATATATGTATAGCTTTCCTAAACTCAGTGCTTTTCTTTTTCATTTATTTGCATCAAAATTACCTTGTGTTTTCCTTTTAAAGGGAAAGTCCCCTCAACCTATTTTCTGTATACCTTTGTAGCTTGTAGGCATGCACAATGATTCTCTCTCTCTCTCTCTCTCTCTCTTGCATCCTCATAACTTCACCAAAATTAAAATATAAATGAATTTACTTCACTCTGTTTTCCCCTTGGGTGAAAACCTGTTTGTCTCCATTGCAAAGGTCATGGGCCCACTCATGCAAGGCATTGTGGGAGTTGATGATGTGTACCTGCACAAGCCAGCAGAAGTTATACTCTCATTCATTTCTATTACATGTCTTGTGAAGTCCCTGTATTCTCTAAAAGCATTTTTTTCCAAACTCTGGTACACTTTAACTACAGAAAACAGCAGAGCACTTACTATGCCTTGAAAAGATTCATGACCAGCATAAGAAAAGAACATAGGGATGGCAGAGGACAGTAACAGCACTGCCTTATACATTATAACTACATAACTACTGCAGGCTTAAGTACTAAAACATCATAACATTCCAAGATGTTTTACATAAGTCAAGTCATGACCTTTGCTATGGAGTCAGGCAGGTTTTCACACCAGACTTAAGTACCTTCATTTACATAACAATCCTGATGAAATTAGGAAGGTGCAGTAGAAGCAATCATTGTTCATGTCTACATACTACACAAGTAAACAGAATACAAACATTTGTCAATGCCGAACATTTGCTTGTATTCATGTGCTGTGCAAGTGTTTGGTACCAATAGTGCACAGATGCAGAAGCCCTGTGGCAAGGGAAGACTCCATCCAAGGGCCCTGCACTTCCATGCAGCAACGGATGTGGAGAATTCCTAGGGCTACCTGGTGGGCTGCAGAAGCACAGGGCCCTGTGGTCCCTGCACTTCCATTTGGCCAGACATAGATGTACAGAGCAAACAGTGTATCCGTCAGCCAATGCACAAGGCACTCTGTCACTCATGGGTGGAGAGGTGCAGGGTCTTTTGCCAAGAGGACAGCTATCTTCACTATATGATACCTGGACCCATGCGGGCAACCCTGCACCTCTCATTCCCTGGCTGGAGGGGACGGTCATATAACAGCACAACTTCCCCACCCTCAATCCATCCAGCTGGGTCACTGAGCTTAACCCCGAACTCAGCTCATGGCATCACAAAGCGTGGCCACTGGGGTGAAGACAGGCACTACAAACTGAGGTTGGTAAACAATCATATTTTTTTTTTTTATTTTGACCCCAACTCTTCATGATACTTGTTTTATGATTCGCCTTATAAACATGACATGTACCATTTATAGTAGATTGGCTGAAATGTCATTTCGCAGCAGAAGTGTGAAAACTTGTCTCGTCAGGATTTACAATGACATATGTCATATTTATGAGGTGGTGTGGAAAAATGACTATGTTGAAAGTTTGGAGTCAAAATACTGAAAATTAGTGAAGATATGAGTGAATGTTGAAATACTGTAACGTTCAGTTATAACCTAGGCATTTTACTATATTTGTACACCACATTTTCAGCATAGTCTTCTTATTACCCCACCTCATGAACCCAGTAGGTGAAAATTTTCTAATTCTCGTCAAACATACTGTAATTCCGTGCCACTGAAACTTCATTCTGCGCCACCCATGCGAAAATACATTTTGGCAAGGATTTGAAACATGACAACTGTCACATTTGTGAGGTGGTGTGAAAAAATGGCTATTTTGAAAATTTAGGGTCAAAATATTACAAATTACGAAAGTTAAGAGTGATGGTAGAAAAAGTTCAATGTATGCGCATAACTTTGCCATTTTTATATATTTTGACACCACATTTTCAACATAGCATTTTTAAGACCCCTGATTTCGCAACACGACCACAAAATAATCTTTCAGGCCTGATTTGCATAATTCCACTGCCATTGGTCATGAGGCGGGGTCCCAAAAAGGCCATGTTGAAAATTTGGGGCCAAAATATGCAAAAATGTTAAAGATATGCATCGGAGTTCAAAACCCCGTTGAAATACATTGAACTACACTTAGCTTAGTTTCTCATATTGCAGTTGGCAGTTCCAGCAGCAAGAAGTGTCTTCGATCGGAGAGTGGATCTTCACCCTGGGATATGTTCAGGTGAGTGAGGGTGTGGGGGGTGTGAGGGAGTGGGGGGTGGTGGGTGCTGAGTGGGAGGTCAGGGTACTGTGTGTGTGGGGGGTGTGGGTGGGCAGATTGGCAAGGGATAGTTTGAAAGAAAACATTGAGGGATGGTTTCCTTTATTTCAGAGATATTCCGACATTGGGGATTGGGCACCCCAGTGTTGGGCATGTGTTCATGTTCCTACATAAGGGAAATGGGGGCAGGTGACCTTGAGGGGAGGGGGTATCAAGAGAAGCAGTACCATGGTGGTCACCCCAGTCTGCTTCTATATTAATTATTAGGCAGGTGACCTAGACCTAGAGGGGAGGGGGTCAAGAGAAGGGGTACCATGGGTGGGCACCCCAGTCCACTTCTATATTACTTATTAAATAAATATATATCAAGATGGGAAAGGGTGGTTGGGCAAACAGGAGGGGCAGAGATACTAAACATGGGAGTGTTATTGCGCTGCGTGCTGAGCGGCTTCATGCAGATGAGAGGACTGAAACCCCCTCTGATAGGAGCTGCTTCTCTCCTTTCAACTACACACAGTTTCTGCCCAGCAAGTAGTGAGCAGTGTCATGACCACAGAGTGCTGTCATTGGTCTGGACTGCCAAGCCTCTCCCAGCTTGAGCTGCATTGGGCTTATCAGTGACCTCTGAAATGCCATTTATTGTAACAAAATGTTTGTGTATGCACAAGCACACGTAAAGAGCCTGAGGGGACCTTCCCTTTAAGGGTCCCTTGTTGATGCTGACCTATTCCCACAAAATATACAGAATAAATGATAGGCAACTGTGAATTACAAGCCTGTAATGCCATTGAGGGGTTTGGGTGACAACATAAACAAGGACCCTGGTATTTTTGTAATTTCACGACCATGAACTTTTCCACAGAACTTGCATCCTGCCGCAGAATATATGTAGTGCCACAGAAGTCATCGCTCTGGGTGATTTTTCATTCAGATGCAGTTTTTCCATAGTGCTTGGCTCTCCTGCCCACCTTGTTTATCCTGAAGTCCAAACTCTGTGCTAAGCATATGATGCAGTCGATGATATCACATCATGTGTTAGCCAATACCAGAACTGCACCCTGCCACAGAAATTAACAAGTCATGCCTCACAAATTAACATGGCCGAAGAAGCCCAGGAACCCAGCAACAGAAATCAGGAGTGAAGTGCCGTGGAGCACTAGGGGCCCTGAACATAAACCATGAGAGTCAAGCTTCAGAGATTTGTAAATGTCACCAGAACCCAATATTGCATTGCAAGACTTGTCATTTACAGTTGGACTGTTTTTTATTTTGTATAATACAGGATCAAGCACTGCTAATTGGGCTTAGAACTGTCACTTAGGCATGAAATTGTTTCATTATCATAAGAAGAAGATCAAGCAGGCTTACTTTTACCTGAAAATGTTCTACAGTAAGTGGAACATCTCTGACAGTTTGAGTGACACATATATTCTAAAAAATCCATAATTTACAGTTCTGACATCACAGCTGTGAATTATGGGATTTCTGATGTGAGTTACAGGATTTCTGATGTCACAGCTGTAAATTACAAAGAGATACGAGTGTAGGGGTGATCTGTGAATTCCTAGGGCTGGCCGTATGTCATATTCATTTTATAAGTTGCTGAACATAGAAACATAGAATTTGAGGGCAGATAAGGACAGCTAGACCTACCTAGTCTGCCCATTTTTCCCTTTCTACAGTATTAACGCATACCCTACTTGATCTCTCTGCCTCCACCACCACCACTAGGAGGCAGTTCCAGGCATCCACCACTCTTTCCACGAAGTAGTACTTCCTCACATTGACACAGAGTACACCCACCCTCCAGCTTCATAGCATGACCTCTTGTTCTCGAGCATCTTTTTTCCGAACAAAATGTCTTCCTCTTGTACCTTATTTATACCTGTGAGGTATTTGAAAGTCTCTATCATATCCCCACTCCCTCCTTTCCTCCAGGGTGCACATACTGAGGTCCCTTAGTGCCTCCTCATAGAACTTAATATGCAGACCCTGCACCATTTTTGTTGCCCTCCTCTGAATCACCTCAACTCTGGGATATACTACTTAATCACGCTAGTCAGTTCGCCGACACCCAACATCGCGAAGCCACGATCCTGGCCAGTTGCCCAACAGGATGTTGCCTGCAGCAGAGTTTTTCATGTTTCAAGGGGCGAATTGTATTTAAGATTGCAAACACCACTGCGGGCAACATTGAAGTGTTGATCAAACAGGAGTCGGGATGCTGGATGTCAGGAAACTGTTGGGATTAAGTAATACTCCCCTACTCTGCCTATGTCCTTCTGGAGGTGAGGTCTTCAGAACTGGACACAATATTCCAGGTGAGGTCTCACCAGTGATCTATACAGAGGTATCACCACCTCCTTCTTTCTGCTGGTGATACCCCTCCCTGTGCACCCCAGCATCCCACTTGCTCTCCCAACTGTCTTGTCACACTTCCTGGCCACCTTTAGATATGATTACCCCCCCAGGTCTCTTTCCTGTTTTGTGGTTGCCAATACCACTCCCCCCCCCCATTTTGTACTCTTCCCTGGGCTTCTATGCCCTAAATGAATGATTTTGCATTTTTTCGCATTAAAACTTAGTTGCCATACCCTTGACCACTCCTCTAACTTTCTCAGATCACTGCTCTTTTTTTCCACTTCTCCTGGAGTGTCAACCCTATTGCAGATTTTAGTGTCATCCGCAAAAAGGGAGACCTTCCCCTCCAGCCCCTCTGCAGTGTCACTAATAAAGACATTAAAGAGTTCTGGTCCCAGTACTGATCCCTGTGGCACCCTGCTGGTCACCTTCCCTTCCTTGGAGTGACCTCAGTTTACCACCATACTCTGTCACCTATCCCCTAACCAATTTCTTATCCAGTTTATCACCTTTGATCAGTTCTGGAACTCAGTGGCATCAGTTGAAATGAGCAAACAAGGGAGCCCAGAAAACAAATATATATAAATTTTTTAAGCAAACAAATGAAAAAGCATAGTAGTGAGATTAAGGAGGACACACACACACACTTCCAATTATGTTAAAAAAAAGATGAAGCAAGGTAACAGTTTATGGTCCCTTTCAGGAAGGGAAAATTAAGGTAATGGTTTATAATTATAATAATAATAACTTTATTTTTAAAGCACCTTTCAGATATATCAAGGTGCTTTACATCAAAACACAATATGCAATATCAATTTTAAACATATAAAAATAAATACACTAAAACATCATTTAGTTAAAACAAGCCATGCAATCATCCATACGATAGCAGATATTTATAAACAGTTTCCATTAATCATCCAGATAAGCCAAATCCCATAAGTAGGCTTTTAAATCTTTCTTAAATACCTCCACAGAGGTGCACTCCCTTAACCGGCGTGGTAGAGAATTCCAAAGAGTGGGTGCAGCATAAGAAAATGCTCTATTACCAGGAGATTTTAAATTCACTCCTGGAATCTCTAACAACCCCTCGTCGGCCGAGCGGAGCGATCGGCCGGGGCAGTAAGGCACCAGAAGTTCTTTCAGATAGGTTGGACCCTGATCATGAAGGGCTTTGAAAGTCAATAAAATGACTTTAAAGGTGATCTGCCACCGTATAGGAAGCCAGTGCAGTTCACGCAGCACTGGGGTAATATTACTGGATCTCCTTGTCCCAGTCAACACCTGGGCTGCAGCATTCTGCACCAGCTGAAGATGACAGATTTCAACCCCAGAAAGCCCAAAGTAAAGGGCATTGCAGTAGTCCAAACACGAGGACACAAAAGCGTGGACCAACGTTGGTAGGGAGTCAGATGGAACAAGGTGACGCACCCTGGCAATATTCCTAAGATGGTAAAAGAAAGTCCTGACAACGGCCGACACTTGAGATTGAAGGGTCAGCCTATTGTCCAGGACAATCCCAAGGTTGTGCACCTGTTCAGAGGTCAAAAGTGACACACCGCCAAGAAAAATTCCAGAGGGCATGCCACCATGTGATCTCGCTATCTGACCACCCGGGTCCACCACTAACACCTCTGTCTTCTGTGAGTTCAACTTTAACCAACTAGAATCCATCCACCCCTGGATTTCTTCCGGACAGTTGTTAAACACCGAGAGTGCTCCATCCTGGTCAGGTGCAAAAGACAAGTATAGCTGGGTATCATCTGCATAGCAGTGAAACCTCAGCCCATACCATCTTATAATGTCTCCGAGGGGCAGCATATACACTGCGAATAACATGGGTGGCCCCTTTAAGGAAAAGAAAAGCAAAGTAATGGTTTATGATCTCGGTAAGGAAGGGTAAAGCAAAGTAATGGTTTATGTCCCCTTTAAGGAAGGGAAAGTAAGATAATGGTTTATGACAGCTGTAAGGAAATGCAAAGCAAGGTAACGATTTATGGCCCCTTAAAGGAAGGGTACACTGAGTTAACAGCGTATGGCCCCTTTAAGGATAGGGAAAGCAAGATAACTGCTCATGGCCCTTGTAAGGAAATGCAAAGCAAGGTAACCGTTTATGGCCCCTTACAGGAAAGGTAATCCAAGGCAACAGTTTATGGACCTTTTAAGGAAGTGAAAAACAAGTTAACTTCTTGGGACCCATTAAAGGGAGTGTAAAGCAAGGGCCAAAAACAATTGTAGTAGAACTAAAAAAGTGTGCACTGGGACAGCGGTATTCTCAATACTAGTGTTGGTCAGATAGTGATTTTGTGGATCCTACAACAGTCTGTGAGATAGTGCTGCTATCCTACCTAGGATCCTACCAGAAATCCTACCAAAGGCAGATGTAGGGTCCAGGGTTAGATAGCGATGGATCCTGTCACATGATAGGCCAAGATCCATTTATGTGGGTTCATATTGTATATGCTGTAATGTACTTTAAAATTAAGACACTGTCTCTATACAAGGCTTTTAGGAATAACACTACAAAAATAGCCAGAATTGTTATAATGGCTAGGGTGGATGGTATGTCTCAAGATAAGGGAGACAGGTATATGGCCCAGGAAGGCATAACATATTCCACTGTAGCTTTCCATGACAGGAAGAGATCAGGGGGATGACCTAGGGGTCAGGGGTTAAGCCAAATGCATGGACCAGATGTTACTATGGTTGACATGAAACCTGACATGTAACCACAGTGACATCTGCAGGAAAAGGCAAACTGTTGCACCCTAGTATCTGTATTGTCTTGAGACCATTTAACCCCACCCCAGAGAAAAAAAAGGTGAGTGTGTCCAAAATAATGATCATATATATTATCAGACACACATTTTAAATTTAGAGCAGTTGAGCAGTGTTTAGTTTTGAGTCAGGTAACCTGACCAAGCTGGTATATACTTTTACACCTGAAAGTATATGTGTAGGACTGGAACAAATCTCTAAACCCAGACCCGAGTGTGTGAAAATTAAACATTTTTTTTTTTTTGGATGTTATTTCTTAGGAGCTCCGGCTACCCCCCTGCACTCCGCCGTTCCTCTGGCGCCCTCCTCGGACATAAGACCCCCTCCCTTCAGCACCCCGTGACTTACCCTTCATGGCAGGGTGGTGGGGAGCGACTCAACCCACCTGAACGGGTCCATGCCAGGGAGGCGTCCTCCGGGAATGGCGACGGGGAACAACGTCGTGCTGCCAGGCTCCATTTTTTCCCTGAATTTTTCTCCCGGCGGGCATGGCGTGCAATGACGCCAGCGATTGAGTGTGCGTGACGCCCCAAAAGGCACCAGCCGCCTGCCACGCCCTGCCTCCCTGTCTCTGTGGTTGTAGGTTGTCGACCCCAGCCTCCGCCAGGGGTCAGGCAAGCACCGCCACCGAATCCTCGCCTGAGATGGAGAGCAGTCCTCCGACGCTCAATCCATTTCTCCTCACGACCTTCGACAACCCGTGCTCGTTCCTGAACGTCGGGGCGTCGGCGGAGGTGTAGCGACCAGCACCTCAACCCTCAGCGCCACCGGGCCGGCCTAAAATTAAACATTTCACATACTCAACAGAAAATTCTGATTTTAAGTCAGAATTTTGGAAACCAAGATTTTTCCACCCAGAAAGCACCAAAAGCCTTTTTAAAAGGACATTCAGAGGAACTGACTTGGGATACAAACTTGCTACAAAACTGTTGCTTAAGGACTCATCTCTACAAGGACATTTAAAATATTGTCTGGGCTCTAACATCAAAACAAGGTATAGTTTAGAATAACAGTAGCTAGTGTTTTCTGTAAACCATCCAGTTTTACTTTTGGTATTGTCTGCATTTCAAAGTTCTGCCAAACTGTAGAATTTTCTGTATTGCTTTTTATTTTAAGTAAACCTTTGTGATTTTCTTATCAACTCTGCCTGGGGTCTGATTGTGTGATCTAACAATTTTATTTTTTTTGTACTCTTTATTTATCCACCTTCCTGCCTCGATGTCCACTCCTTCAGACTTCTCATACCTTCCAGACCACCGCTCCGGGATCTGCCCCTAGAGTGCTTCTTACCTCCCTCCTACCCTGCACAGCAGGGTCTGTCCCGGAATTGGTGGCCTTGGGTAGAGCAGTCGTCATCCAGGACACCGAGGAGATTATCTAGATTTTCTGTGCTTCCCTCAACCCCGCCCCTGGGGCCTTGGTATAGGGCGTCGTCAGAGAGGTGACATGCTGACGCATGTCTTTCATACCTGACAGCATCCCCCTGACTCAGTGAACGGAGCTGCCAGCCCTCAAGAGCCCGTGTTCCCACCGGCTCTCTTAGGATGCCGGGTGCATATTGCACCCCTGGTATCCCACCCCTGAGGGAGGAGAGCATCCATTGGGATGCTCAATCCTCCCTCTCCCGGCTAACCCCCGCTAGCCCAAGTCTGTTCCCAAACCCGGGTCACTGGCATGGCACGAGGTGTGGCATCCAGCATGATCTAACAATTTTAACAGAAGAGTTTTGAAAGACTGTGTGCCTTGAAAGATAGTACAGCTCGGCTATTATACCAAACTACTTAGGCAAGACGTAGCCAGTGGCCAAGGTGAGCTTCAAACACTGAACATAGTGCAGAGTCAAGGGAACTCAGAACTACAGTTTCCACCCTCCCACTGGGAAAAGGAAGGTTGGTGAGTTCTTCCTGAATCCTTACAACTGCTCATGGGTTCTTGAAAAGGGGATCCTCTCTGCAAACAAGAGGTCCTACTGGGCTGCCCAGGGTTTGGGGGCCAGGGGCTCTTGACAGATTTGGTGCCAGATACTGGGAATTTTGAACGGTCTTGCAAAACCATCACACAATCAAGGGCAGAATTTGGAAAGGGGAAAAAGAAATTTGGTTGCAGACAATAGACCCTATCCTGTTTGAATTTGTTTTGAACTGAGTAGTGTAGATAGAAAAATGTCTGTCCAGTACAGCATTATGAACCTGGAACAACTAAGGAAGATCTGTGGGGAGAAGGGCATTCCTAGTGAAAACAAAAATAAAAAGCAACTCATGGAGGCTCTGCTGGCAGCTGGGACGGAAGAAGTGCTACCCCACTTAGAGTCACAGGTGGTGACTTTCTGAGGTCCAGAACCCAGAGGAGAAGGAGCCACCTACAGACAAAGAGCTGGAGCTGAGGAGGCTGTGGATGCAGGAGAAACAGCTTGAGAATGAGCAAAAGAGGTTTGAGATGGAAATGGAGGATTGATGGCAACAGAGAGAGACCAAAGAACGATAGCACCAGGTGGAAGAACAACAGCACCAGGCAGAGGAATGGCAGTGCAAGGCAAATGCTGATGAATGGCAGTGACAGAGAGGCTGAGGTAGAAGAACAGTAGCACCAGAGGGAACATGAGCTGAAAAAGCTGACGCTCCAACTGACAACAACCCCTGAGCAGGTATATGGTGGAGTTGGGTCTGGACTGGGGTACAAGTTAAATTCAAAATTAATGGCTGAGTTTAAAGAGGGGGAGGATACGGACATGTTTTTAAATTAATTTGAAAAGGTCTGTATCCAGGCCAGTCTGCCCAAGAGACCAGGAGCTTTCACCTGTCTCCACTACTCTTTGGCAAGGGGAAGTAAGCATTGGGGCAGATGGACAGTGTTGAAAGTAAAGATTTTGACAAGTTAAAAACTGTTTTATTAAAAAAATATGATCTGAACCCTAATGCATACAGGGCAAAGTTTCAGAAACTCTGAAAGGGGCCGGAAATTAGATTTGAGGAGGTAGCCACAAAACAGCATCAATATTTAAAATGGTGGGAAGGGATGAAAGCAGATTCTGTTGAATCTAGTGAAGGGGTGGTATTGCTTGAATAGTTTTATTGGATTTGCTCACCTGATTTAAAGCTTTGGCTAGAAGACCAAGATTCTCAGACTGCCAAGGAGGCTGCAGAGCTGGGGGATCGCTATGCTTGAAGCAGGGCTGCTCCCAAGGGGAATTCAGGGGTGAAAGGGAAAAGTGGGTCACAGTGAATGGGGTACACACTAAAGGGCTCAGGGATACAGGAGCATCTCTTACCCTGGTGAATGGGGATTTGGTGGGGGTTGAACAACTAATGTCAAACCAGTTTGTGTCTGTGAGGGATTACACAGGGGAAAGGAAAACTTACTCATTAGCCAGTGTTACCCTGGATTGGGGAGATACAGGTGAAGGGGTAAGGAAGGTGGCTGTAGCTGAAAAACTCATTAGGGATGCGGGAAATTACAGGCATGTTAGCCTGACATCGGTGGTCGGCAAGGTGATGGAGGGTATTGTCAAGGAAAGGCTAGGGGGGGGTTACTAGAGCAAACTGGATATTTGGATGATAGGCAGCATGGCTTTGTCCCAGGAAGATCATGCCAGACAAACCTTGTTGAGTTCTATGACTGGGTGATGAGTGCACTGGACCAGAAAGGCCAGTGGACATCCTCTTTCTGGACTTCAACAAGGAGTTTGATTCGGTACCCTACAGTGGCCTGCTGGCTAAGCTGAAGGAAATGTGGGTGGGGAGACAGTTGTTAAGATGGATAGGAAATTGGCTGTCTGAGCATACACAGTAGGAGGTAGTGGTTGGAGGGTTAGCCTCATCCCCAAGGTGGGTTACTAGTGGGGTGCCCCAGGGGTCAGTGCTGAGGCCACTCGTGTTCAACGCCTATGTCTCAGACATCAGGAAGGGAATCAGGAGTGAGATGAGTCTCCTTGCAGATGACTCAAAGCTGGGTGTAGTGGTGGATGAGGAGAAGGGGAGGGAGGCCTTGCAGGAAGACCTGGAGGCTCTGGAAAGGTGGTCGGGAAAATGGAAACTAAAATTCAATGTGGAGAAGTGTGGGTTCTGCACCTGGGAGTCAGAAATCCAGGCCAGGGGTATACCCTGGGAGGAGACATGATTCAAGTCATGGAGGGTGAGCGGGACCTGGGGGTAGTGGTAGATGTCAAAAATGAACAACTCAGAGACCTGTATGAGGGCAGTGGCAAGGGCAAATAGGATGCTGGGATGCATCACCAGGGGGGATTACCTCCAGAAAGGCAGAAGTGATCCTTCCACTGTACAACTGCGTGGTCAGGCCACACCTCGAGTATTGTGTATAGTTTTGGAGACCACATTTAAAGAGGGACATTACACTCCTAGAGAGGTTCCAAAGGAGGGCAACCAAAATGATCTGGGGCCTGGGGGAGAGGACCTATGAGGAGAGGCTCAAGGAGCTCGACATCTACACCGTGGAGGAGAGGATGGACAGGGGGACATGATAGAGGTCTTTAAGTACATGAAAGGGATCAATAAGGGAGGCCCATGCAGGGTGCTCCAAAGGAAGGAGGGTGGGGCAACAAGAGGTCATGGGTGTAAGCTGGGAAGGGAGCAGGCTGAGGGGAGAGGAAGAGATGTTATTTCACTGAAAGGATGGTCCAGTCATGGAATGCACTGCCTAGGAAGCTGGTAGAGATGGAGACTGTGGACGGGTTTTAGAGGGGATGGGACAGGGACAGGGGGAGGGTAAATCTGACCAGGCCCAATACAGGTGGAACATCTGGGACTGGGAACAATATAACCCAAGGGGAAGGGGGGACACCAAAATTGGACCTCAGTGTAGGTGCCGAAAATCGAGCAGACTCAAAAGACCATTAGGCCTATTCTGTTGCCATTTTAGAATGTTAGTATGTTATTGTGGGGAATGATGTTCCACAGGGAGTGATTTGTGCTGTGACCAGCAGCCAAAAGAATAGAGGCTCCTGTGATCTTCAGGACTGCACAGAAATTCAGACAAGAGAGGTTGGAAAACAGGCCAGCCAACAGGGGTATGGAACTTCTCCTAGTGGCAGTTAACTCAACTGCTACTGAAGGTTGCTCTCAGGAGGGAGGGGTGACACATAGCCCGGGGAAGGGAAAGGTTGGGATACTGAGTTCCCTACCACCACAGCTATGGATCTCAGCCTGGGAACTGATGGGGGCATGCCCCATGATCTGGGTAAGTGGAAAGACTTAGCAGCAGCACAACGGACACACCCTAACTTAGAGAAGCTGAGGGCCTGTGCAGAGTCTGCTGGGACACAGGGAGGTGACAGAAAGCATAAGGTGTATTGGGACAATGGACTATTATACACACAGGTCATCTGGACAGAGGGAGGGGTGATGGGCAGGCAGCTTGTTGTTCCCTAGGAGTATCGTGGATTATTGCTTAAGGCAGCTCATGATATTCACATATTTACCTGTTGACTTTCGGAAGCAAAACTAAGGCTGCCCTGATTCCCTTATCACTTGTGGAGAAGATATTCCAGAAGGTTGGAATGGATATTGTGGGTCCTTTGAATACCACAAATTCCTCGGGAAAAAGGTATTTACTGACATTTGTTGATTGTGCTATCCACTATCCTGAAGCCATCGCGCTGTCCTCCACTAAGGTGGACAAGGTGGCAGATGCTTTGTTGGGGATTTTCTCCAGTGTTGGGTTTACACAGGACGTTATCTCTGATCGAGGGGTTAACTTCATGTCAGACCTAATGATGTGTTTGTGTGAGAAGTGTGGTGTCATACGGAAGCGCAGAGCACCTTACCACCCACAAGCCAATGGTCATGTAGAGAGATTTAATGGTACTCTAAAAGCTATGCTTATTGCATTTGCAGGACAGCATGGGTGGGACTGGGAGAAATACCTGCCCCACCTGCTGTTTGTCTATAGGGAAGTGCCACAAGAGTCAACTGGGTTTTCACCCTTTGAGCTCTTGTATGTATGCTGGGTGAGGGGTCCCCTAGATTTAATACAAGAGGATGGGGAAGGTAAGTATGCCACTCAAAGGGCTTCCATAGTGGAGTATGTGTTAAAATTCAGAGACACGCTGAAGGAGCTTACGGGCATGGCCCAGAGCAACCTGGCAGCCACCCCGCAAAAACAAAAGACCTGGTACAATCATGGGGCCAGAGCTTGCTTATATGGGGTAGAACAGGAGATAATGGTTCTGATCCCGATCCTCCATGGCAGTAGAGTCAAGCCATACAAAGGCAAAGGTACTGGACTTCAGGAGGGCTGACTTTGCCAAAATGGGTGAGTGCCGAAGGAATGCACTAGCAAATGGGTAGGAAGGAGGGGGTGGAAAAACAATGGGAAATAATCAAAACTGCCATCACAGAAGCAACATGCCTCTGTGTGAAGCAAACAAACAAAATTTAACGATGTAAGAAACCACTATGGTTCTCAAAGGAGGTGGCAGGGAAGGTTAGGGAGAAAAAGAAAGCATTCAGGAAGTACAAGAAATCACAGAAGGAGCAGGACAGAGAATTGTATCAGTTGAAGCAAAAGGAAGCTGGGAAGGCAGTCAGAACAGCAAAGGCCCAAACTGAGGAAAAGACAGCCAACACAGTTAAGAAGGGGGATAAAACCTTTTATAGGTACATCAGGGAGCGAAGGAAGACCAAGGAGGGATAGTGAGGCTTAATAAAGGGAGGGGTGGGCAGAGGTGACTGTGAAAAGGCAGAGATACTAATCAAATATTTTGCTCAGTATTCACAAATGAAAGGGGGAGGTACCTAAACCAAACAATAGAAACACTCTGGATACAGAAGTTGATTCCAGCCCATTTACAGAAGAAAGGATTCTGAAAGAACTCTTAAAACTGAAGGTGGACAAAGCAATGGGGCCTGATGGGATTCATCACAGAATTCTAAAAGAACTAAGGGTAGAACTAGTGACACCACTAACTACCTTCTAACAAATCATGGGAGGATGGGGTGGTACCCGAGGACTGGAGGAGGGCAGATGTGATTCCCCTTCACTAAAGTGGGAGCAGGGCAGAAGCAGGCAACTACAGACCTGTTGGTTTAACCTCAGTGATTGGGAAAATGATGGAATCACTTCTGAAGGAAAGAATTGTCGAGTACCTAGAGGCCAGAGGGGCACAGGCCCCAAGGCAGCATGGATTCACAGCGGGAAGGTCACATCAGATGAATTTAATAGATTTCTTTGACTGGGTGACCAAAGTAGTAGATCAGGCAGAGGCTGTGGACATGGCCTACCTAGACTTTAGCAATGCATTTGACACAGTCCCACACAAAAGATTAATATACAAGTTAGCCAGCCTGGGAGTGGGTCCCAAGATGGTAGCCTGGGTAAACAATTGGCTGGAGAACAGTACACAGAGAGTAATAGTAAATGGAGTCCACTCTGAAGAAAGGGGGGTTACTAGTGGGGTACCGCAGGGTTCAGTACTAGGACTGGTCCTCTTCAACATCTTTATAAGCGACATTGCAGAGGGACTAGAAGGAAAAGTATGTCTCTTTGCAGATGACACAAAGATCTGCATCAGAGTTGATACACAACGTGGTGTGGAAAGAATGAGAAGGAACTTGGCAAGGTTGGAGGAATGGTCAAATGTATGGCAGCTTAGATTCAATGCTATGAAATGCAAGGTAATGCAACTGGGAAACAAAAACCCAGGAGAAGTATACACAATGTGGGGTGAGATACTAACAACAACAAAAATGGAAAGGGACCTGGGAGTAGTCATATCAGATGACCTAAAGGTGGGCAAGCAATGTGAGAGGGCAGTAAGGAGGGCTGGGAGGATACTGGGATGCATAGGGAGAGGCATCACCAGTAGAAAACAAGAAGTTGTTATCCCTCTGTACATACAGCTGGTGAGACCCCATCTGGAGTACTGCATGCAGTTCTGGAGACCCAATCTCCGCAAAGACATAAACAGGATGGAGGCAGTCCCAAAGAGGACAACTAAAATGGTGCAGGGTCTGCACCAGAAGACATATGAAGAGAGACTTAATGAGCTTAATATCTATAGCCTTGAGGAAAGGAGGGGGGGGCATGATAGAAACTTTCAAGTGCCTCAGTGGAATCAACAAAGTCCAAGAGGGTAGCATCTTTCAGAAAAGTGGGTGCAAGAACAAGGGAGTACAATTTGAAGATGGGGGTACTCAGAGGTAATGTAAGGAAGTATTTTTTTCACAGAGAGGGTTGTGGATGCATGGAACAGCCTTCCAGAGGAGGTTGTGGAGTCAAAAACAGTGGTGGAATTCAAGCATGCATGGGACAGTCATAAGGTAATTCTAGGGGGTGGGGGTAGGAAGAAGTAGACTGTTGGTTATCTAGGATCTGCAGCTTATCCATTAGGTAGGGAAATGGGCAGACTGGGTGGGCCAAGCGGTCCTTATCTGCCATCACATTCTATGTTTCTATGTTTCAAAAGGACAAGCTGCAAGCTGAGTGGGCAGGGTCATACAAGGTATTACGGCAGGTAAATGATGTTAATTACATTGTAGTGTTACCTGATTGAAAACATACTCTCAGGATGTATCACATGAATATGATGAAGCCATATTTTAATAGGGCTGACTTGGTACTTGCAGTTTGCAGTCCTGGAGAGGAGTTAGGTGGGGAAGACCCCCTTCTTAACTTGTTAGCTGACAGCAAGCAGGCGTCATCTGTGGAGACCATCATGCTGTCACCCCAGTTGACACCTGGACAGGCCCAAGAATTGAGAACCGTTTTGTGAGACTTTGACCATTTATTTACGGCACAGCCTGGACGGACACCACTAGTGGCACATGACATAGACACAGGGGCTCAAGCACCCATATGAAGGACAGCTTACTGAGTGTCAGAGACAGTCCTCAAGGACATTAGGAGGGAAGTGGGGGAGATGCTGGATCTAGGGGCAATTCAGAAGTCCCACAGCCTCTGGGCCTCACCTGTAGTCCTTGAACCCAAACTGGATGGGATAACATGTTTCTGCTTAGATTATTGTGGGCTTAATGCCATTACAAAATCTGATGCCCAACCAATGCCATGCACAGACATACTGCTTGATAAAGTGTGAGGGGTGACATACTTGACTACAGTAGACCTGACAAAGGGGTACTGACAGGTGGAACTGACTGACATGGCTAGGGAAAGGTCAGCATTCATCACCCCAGTCAGCCCGATTGAGTTCAAGGTCATGCCCTTTGGGATAAAGAATGCCCCATCTACATTCCAGCAGTTAGTAAATCAGGTGTTACAGGATATGGAGGACTTTGCAGTCACCTACCTGAACAATATTGTTATCTTCAGCAATAGCTGGGAGAAACACCTGATGCAACTGAGGGAGGTGTTAGGCTGAATACAGGTCACAGGACTGGCTATTAAGGTAGAAAAGTGTCAGGTGGCCATGGCAGAGGTCGCTAATTTGGGACATGTGGTGGGATGAGTCCAACTTTTCCCAAACCAAGCAAAGATAGAGGCTATTGCATCATAGCCTACACCTGAAACCCAGAGACAAGTTATGAGCTTTCTTGGGACAGCAGGGTATTATAGAAAATGTGTTCCCAACTACAGCTCCTTGGCAATTCTATCTGGGTTGCTGACAAAGAATAAGCCTAGGAAGCTAAAATGGGACACAGACTGTGAGCAGGTCTTCACGCAGCTGAAAATCTCACTGTGTAGGGCCCCAGTGCTGGCTATCTCAGACTGCAGCAGGCCATTTGTGGTACAGGCTGATGCTTCAGATGTGGGAATGGGGCAGTATTCTGCCAAGTATCCAATCAGGGGAGAGAGAGAGAGAGAGAGAGAGAGAGAGAGAGCACCCCATTGTATACTTAAGCAAGAAGCTGCTTTCACAGGAACAAGCCTATTCAACAGTAGAGCTGAAACTAGTACTGGGGAGAGCTCAACTGATATGGATGAAAGTGAACCAGAAACTGATTCTTTTTTTGGACAAGCTCCTCCTGGGGAAAGTTTACTCAGGAGGAGCAACAGGAGAACGTGCTTCGTATTCAAGATGGATGCACCTGCCACAGGAAGATGAGGAGGGGGAAGAAGGTCAAGGGGTCGACTGGCTCAAGCCTCAGTGACAAACAGATATTGAATGTGGTAAATCTGTCCTCATGGATACTGACTGAACTATAGACACAGGTACTGTCAAAGGGATTGTCCTTTGTACCAACATACACTGTTAATAATTTTAATTTTTTTTGTTGATTTACAGAAATTTGCTGGTAAATTGAATCTTAAAGTGTTTTTTCATAAACATGATGCTACAGTTATTATAAATGATACAGTTTCAGTTCAGGAAGGGATTGAAAACATTGCCTGAGAGAGTGATGGTTTGAGCAAAATGAGTTTTAAACCATCTTCTACTTTTTGTCCCCCTTTGGATCCCGCAGTTGGGACATTTCTCCAGTGCTGTTTGCAAGATCTGGAAGAGCTATATAGCAATGAACTTAGGATGCCTAGATGTACAGTAATTTAACTAAAATGGAAAGGGAAGCCTTGGCTAACTTAGCATCAAATCATAACATTACTATAAAACCTGCAGATAGGGGGGCAGTGTTGTGATCCAGGATACTGAGAAATATACAACAGAAGTTAACAGACAACTTTCTATTGCTACTTTTTATCAGTTTCTTACTTTTGATCTCACTTCTAACATTAAGAAACACACTGAGAGTGTATTGTTGGAATTACATGAGAATGCCCTCATAACTACAGACAAATTATTTTTTATGTCTGTCCAAGAACCCAAAAAAAAAACTACTTTATACACTCTACCTAAAATTCATAAAGACAGTATTTCTCTACTGGGTCATCCAATAGTGTCAGGGGTAGGCTGGATTGCTGATCCCATCTCTAGCTTTGTGGACAGTTATATCACCCCTTTAGTGAAGAAATTACGGACTCATGTTAAGGGCACTGGTCATATGTTAAAATTTTTAGAGGATATACAGGTCAATAGGGAATGGAATTTGGTTACTTTGGATGTGGACTCTCTCTACACCGATATTCCCCAGAAGGAGAGTTTATTGGCTATAGAACATTCTCTTCTGAAATATACTAATCTTCCTCAAACGACTATTAATATGGTCACTACACTTACAGAAATAGTTTTGAATAATTACATCTTTATGTTTGAAGGTTGAGTGTACAAACAAATTAAGGGGACAGCCATGGGTGCTACATTAGCACCCAGTCTGGCTAACCTCTACCTTGGAGAGTGGGAAGTGTGGGTAATATATGATGCTAGCCAAATTCCTTTTTTTGATTTGACTGATATTTATAAATGTTACATTGACAATATATTTATCATATGGCATGGGAATGACTCTGAATTACAGGAATTTATAACTTTTTTTGAAAATAATTGTAATTTAAAATTTAACACAACAGTGGGGATAAATAGTATCAATTTTTTGGACATAACTATCTTTAAATCTGGGGATGGTACATTGTACACTGATTTATATTCTAAGCCCACGGATACCAACAGTCTTCTCCACGCCACAAGTTGTCACCCTCCCCACTTGATACATAATTTACCCAAGGGACAGTACAGGATGGTGAGAAGGAATAGTTCGACTATAGAACTACTTGACCAAAGAGCTGAACAACTTACCAATAAGTTTTTGGATAGGGGGTATCCACAAAGGAAATTGTTAGACTTTTCCAATGACATCAGAGAAAGAAACAGGGAAACACTGCTTCAGCCTAAACAAGAGAAAATACAGTTCGACCCTGGTATTTCTTTTGTAACCTCCTATGGAAGAGGTAGTAGGGAAGTTGTGGACATGGTTAAGATAAATTTGTCTATACTTAGAGGGGTGACTGAATTACATACACTCCTTGAACAACCATTAAGAGTAACATACAAAAGAGGGAGTAACCTTAAGGATAAACTGGTACATAGTTACCAACCTGATATTAGAGCAAGTCAGACTATTTCAAATTGGGGTTCTAAATCTTGTGGCCTCTGCAAAATTTGCCAGTATATGGCAAGAAAAGTTAAGTTTGTGAATCCAAGTACTGGCAAGTTAGAGACTGTAAGAGGCCGGATTTATTGTAACTCTGAGGCAGTTGTTTACCTCCTCACTTGCTCCTGTGAGGGTTTCTATGAGGGCAGGACAAAGCGCAAACTGAGGTTCAGAATCAATAAGCATTTGCAGGCCATTAAGAAAGAGAACCTGCGTTATGCAATACATAATAAACCAGGGGTAAAACATAGGATTTCAGTATTAGGTGTAGAATGTATACCAAAGAATGTTAGAGGAGGAGACCTGGAGAGTGCACTTAATTGTACAGAACAAAGATGGATTGTTAAACTGGGAGCATTAAAATGTCCTGGACTCAATGATAAATTTGAATTGGCTCCTTTCCTGAAAAAAAAGTTAATAAGTGAGCAATCTTTTTCCCTTTTCTCCCCTCCCCTCTCCTTCCTTCCCCTTCCCCCTTTTCTGACCCTTTTCCTTTTTCTTTTCCCTCTTTTCCCCTTCTACCCCTCCCCCATTTTTGCCCTCCCTCTCTTCCCCCTCCACTCTTTTCTCTTAACCTGAGCATTGGAAATTTATTTATGTATTCATTTACTCTGATTAAATGTTGTTTCTTTGCATTTTATAGGCTATCCTTGGAACATGCTTGTTCAAATTAATGGGAGGCCAAGCTTGCTGTCATCTAACACACATATGGCTGTGTGGATATTGAAGATTTTATTGAAGAAAGTAAAAGAAACACTGTATATTATAGATGGATCTATGGTGATATTAGTTTTTTCACTGAGCGCAACACTTCTTTTGAATGTATTTTGAACACTGTTAATGAATGACTTATACCCACTGATGGCTACATTAATTGAATACACTTGTGTTTAGAATTTAAGACATTTCTTTGTGTTGTTTAATCAGCTCTGAGGAAGCCATGGAAGCAGGGTGAAACGTAAGCTGCTGCCTTTGTTTCTGGTACTGGTAATAAACAGTTTATGACTTGAACAAACAGTTTGGAGTTACTGATTGTGTGGATGGTGTGTGTGTTCTCCTTTTGTGTCAGAGTAGAGAAGGAATGTCTCACCTTAGTTTGGGCAATAAAAAACTGGAACCATACTTTTATGGGAGACACTTGAAGTTCCAAGCGGACCACAACCCATTAATATGGTTGGGCCAAATGGGGAAAACAAATGGGAAACTTTTGAGATGGAGTATTGCCTTGCAGGCTTATGACACTGAGATTTTGCATAGGCCTGGGTTCAAAAATGGGAACACAGATGGCCAATCATGCATACTGGATCTATAACAGAATTGGGAATAACTGCCTCCAATAGGGGCGTGTTCCCCCCAGGTATGTTTTAGGAGGAAGGAATGTTGCATGATACAGCTAGATCCATTTATATAGGTTCATATTGTATATGCTGTAATGTACTTTAGAATTAAGACATTGTCTCTTTAAAAGGCTTTTAGGAATAACACTACAAAAATAGCCAGAATTGCTATAATGGCTAGGGTGGATGGTATGTCTTCAGATAAGGGAGACAGATATATGGTCCAGGAAGTCATAAAATATCCCACTGTAGCTTTCCAAGACAGGAAGAGGTCAGGTGGATGACCTAGGGGTCAGGGGTTAAGCCAAATGCATGGACCAGATGTTACTGGGGTTGATATGAAACCTGACATGGAACCACAGTGACACCTGCAGGAAAAAGCAAAGTGTTGCACCCTAATATCTTTATTGTCTTGGGACCATTTAATTCCACCCCAGAGAAAAAAAAATGTGGGTATGTCCAAAAAATACAGGTTACTCACCTGTAACAAGAGTTCTAGGAATGGTATATGTTGTTCATCCACACTGTCTGGCAGGTTCCTTGCCGCTTTAAATCTTGCCGGAATGCCTTCAAGCTGGCTCCTTCCACCCACCCAGGTGGTAAAACTCTTGGCTCCACCCCATGACGCCAGATCTAGCCGACTGGAAGCCAGGTTGTGCGTCGAAGCCGGGGAGGTCAGCTGGGTCGTGTGAATGAACAACATATACCATTCCTAGAACTCCTGTTACAGGTGAGTAACCTGTATTTCTAGGGACATGGAAATGTTGGGTTCATCCACACTGTCTGGCAGACTCCTAGCAGTTCCTCTGGGAGGAGGGAGGCAAGGTGCACAATTCTACTTAGGGAATAAAGACTGGAGAACCGAGGCCCCAAAACCAGCATCCTGGCGTGACTCAAGGTCGATGTGGTAGTGGGTGATGAAGGTGTGTGCTGACTTCCAGGTAGCAGCCCTGCAGATTTCCTGGATAGGGACGTCCCTGGAAGCAGCCACCGATGCAGCGGTATGGCGGGTAGAATGAGCTTTTATCCCTCTGGGAGGCTCCATGCCCACCAAACTATAGCAGAGATTTATGCAGGAGGTGATCCACCTGCCTATTGTCCGCTTGGTTGCAGGTCTGCCAGGTGCAGCTTCAGCGTAGGTGACAAACAGCTGGCGAACCTCTCCCTGAACTTCAGCCATCCGCTCCTTATAATAAGCGAGCGCTCTTCTAGGGTCCAAAGTATGGAGCCTATATTCGGCCTCCTAGGTGTGATTGGGGTAGAACACTGACAGAGTCAACACCTGATTAAGGTGAAACTCCGACACCACCTTTGGAAGAAACTTCGGGTGGGGGCGCAGGACAACCTTGTCCCTGTGGAAGACCAGATAAGGAGACTCGATGGAAAGCACCTGGAGCTCTCCCATCCTTCTGGCTGACGTGATAGCCACCAAGAAGGTGGTCTTCCATGATAGGTGAGAGAGATCACACCTGTGCATCAGTTCAAATGGCTTGCCCATGAGCTTAGCCAATACCAGCAGTAGATCCCACGGAGGTGGAGCTTCTCTCGCACCGGAGGGGATATGTGATCAAGGCCTTTGAAAAAGCACCCGACCACCTTCTCCTGCACCACTGACTGCTTCCCGGCCCGCACCCGGTAAGCAGAGATGGCTGCCAGGTTCACCTTGAGGGTCGTCAACCAAAGCCCTAGCTGAGAAAGGGACCACAGGTAGTCCAGAATGCTTGCCAAGGGACAGGAGGAAGGGTCCAGGCCCTTGCCCTGACAACAAATGGAAAATCTCTTCCATTTGAAGGCACAGTATTTTCTGGTCGACACCTTATGGGATGCCCCAACGATGTTGAGGAGCTCATCAGAAAGACCCAAGGCCTTGAACTCTAGCCGCTCAGAAACCAGGCTGAAAGGTGCAGGGATTGAAGGTCCAGATGGAATACCTTCCCCCTGACTGACTGAGAGCAGGTCCGGGTGGGCTGGAAGCCGCCTCGGGAGCCTGGAGCTGAGACTGAGGAGATCTGGATACCAGAACTGACGGGGGCAGTCTGGGACTACCAGAATCACCTGCGCCTTGTCCCTCCTCACCTTGAGAAGCACCTTGTGGATCAAGGGAAATGGGGAAAGGCATAGAAGAGGCCCAGGGTCCACAGCCTCGAGAAGGCATCCCCCTGCAGCAAGCCCTGCTGAGGGGGGCCGGCATGAAACAGTCTCAGCTTCGCATTCTCCCTGGAGGCAAACAGGTCCACCTGAGACATGCCCCAGTGGGAGAAGAGATCTTGTACTACCTCTGGCAGGAGAGACCACTCTTGAGATCAGCCCCTATCCGGCTTAGGGCATCGGCCAGGGTGTTGGAGGCTCCCGCCACGTGAATGGTGAGGAGATCCGCCTCCAGGCTGCACACGAGTGACCAAGTATGGAGAGCTTCCCTGCACAGAGGCATGGAGCATGTCCTGCCCTGGCGGTTTAGGTAGTACTTGGTTGTGGTATTGTCCGTCTGGACCTGAACCACTTGACCCCGTAGAAACGGAGCGAAGGTGGTGAGGGCTAGATGAACTGCTCGAAGCTCCAGCAGGTTGATATGGCATCAGGACTCTCAAGGGGACCAGAGGCCATGCGCTCTGTGCTCCCCCAGATGGGCACCCCAACCCATCAGAGAGGCATCAGTCGATAGAGAGACCGTCGACTCTGGGTGGACAAACGGGATGCCCTCCTGCAGATGTGCTGGAATGGTCCACCACTGGAGAGCGTTCCACATACCCTGGGTCACTGTCACTTGCTGATCCAGCGGATCGAAGTGTTGTGACCATTGGCTGGCCAGCCCCCATTGGAGGGGATGCATGTACCAGCGGGCCCAACGGACCAGGCTGGTGCAGGCCACCATGAGGCCCAGGAGGCGCAGGAAGTCCCAGGCAGGGTGCGATTGCCCAACCTGAAATGATTGGGTAAAGGAGGAAAGAACCTCGGCCCTGTCCACTGGGAGCCATACTCTGGCTCGTAGAGAGTTGAGCTCTGCCCCAATTAATTGTATCACCTGCTTTGGCACGAGTTCTGACTTGGCCTTGTTGATAAGAAGGCCAACCTGAGAGCAGACTTGGAGGGCCAGATCTCTGGACTGCTCCACCGCTCCACCTCCGCTCTGGAGGGGGCTGCAATCAGCCAGTCATCCGGGTAGGGGTACACCCAGACCCTTCAGCGCCACAGGAATGCTGTCACCACTACCATGCATTTGGTGAAGACCCTGGGAGCTAGGGAAAGGCTGAAGGGCATAGCCCAGTACTCGTAAAGGGATCCCTCCGCTCTGAAGTGGAGGAATCTCTGGTGGGATGGATGGATTGGCACATGAAAGAATACATCCTGAAGGTCCAGGGAACAGAACCACATGCCTCGTTCCAAGAATGGGATTATCTGAGCCAGAGTGACCATCCTGAAGGTGCGAGACCTTAGGAACCTGTTCAGGTCGTGCAGGTTGAGAATGGGGCACCTGCCTCCCATCCGTTTTGGGACCAGGAAGTACCTGGACACAAACCCCAGGTGTGGAGGAGGGTCTGCCACCTTCCTGATCACCTCTTTTTCGAGGAGCAGGGCAATATCGGCTCGGCAAGCCAACAGAGAGTCTGTGGACCCCATAGCCCCCCAAGGGGCGATGGCTTGGAAGGGCAGAGCCTGCTCAAACTCCAGAGGCAAGCCCTTTCCTACCACCTCCAAAACCCACCGGTCCATGGTGATAGCAGACCAGGCAGAAAGGAAGTGGTGGAGCCGTCCCCCCACGGGGGAACCCAGGGGGGAGTGACAAGGCTGGGGGCAACATCCCTCAACCCGTCACTGGGCAGGCTTGGAGGAGGGACTGGCTGAGGGACCTCCTGGGCCTTTACCTCCCTGCTTCCTGTTGGAGGAAGCCACAGGCTTGGGTTTGGGATGCCAAGAGCGAGCCTGCTGGCCCTGGTGCTGGTGCTGCTGGGCCGGACGTGCCGCAGGCGCAGAAGGATGAAAGGACTTGTGCTGCTGCTGTCGGTGGCCTTTGTCCTTCTGGGCAGAGGTGACCGAGTCCAGAGTGGCATTGGACTTTTCGATCCGCTGGAGGTCATCTTCCACTCCAGGGCCAAAGAGGTCAGTCTCCAAGAAGCGGACATGCATCAGTTTGTGCTGGGTATCCGCTGTGAAGGTGGATATCCTCAGCAATGCTCTGTGGCGCATGGCCACCGAGGCCACAACTGATCTGGCACAGGAGTCTCCGATGTCCAGAGCCATTTGGAGCTGCTGCTTAGCCACTGCCGTACCTTGGTCCCGCACCTGCTGGACCGTGGTCTGCAAGTCGGCTGGGAGATGAGGGATCACCTCATCCAGGGAGCCCATGAGGGCGTGGGAGAAGTGTGTCATCAGCATGGCTGAGCTGGCCTGGCAGGGGCCAAGGGAGGATGCAGCGTACACCTTGCACCCGGCATAGTCCAGCTTTTTGGACTCCTTGTTGGGGGGCTTGTCCACGTCCCTAGCATTCCCGTAACGCCAGAAAACGCTGTTGGTGACCAACCCCTCGGCAGAGCGGTGTTCCAAAAAACGGGGCAAAGAGCCAGTAGGGACCGCTTACTTCTTGGCCATCCTGGCTGAAGGCACAGGACAGGAAGCAAGCCGCTTCCAGAGCCCCAAGGCTGGGCCAACAATGGCTTCAGCCACCGGAAAGGCCTCCGTGGGAGAATCCCCTCGATCCAGTATCTCCATCAGGGGATACTTGGCACGCTTGGATACAGGCTTGAGCTGCATCCCAGTGGACTCTGAGATGAGCCGAAGCAAACCCATGAAGGACGATGGGCTTTCGTCCATCGACTGGCCCCCAGTTAATGGGCCTGGAGAACAGGGAGGAGTCATCATCGGACTCTGAGTAGTCCGCGAAGAGCTGCCTGGGGCCTGAGCCACCCTCCACCTGCCCAGGATGGTTGGGAGCGAGGGTGACCGACAACCTGTGGGGCAGACCCTGACCTGACTGAGAATCCTTGGTCGGCACCCTCGATTTTGGTTGTGGAGGCAGAGGTTCCACCACAATCGGTGGGGTAGCTGGTTTTTCCGAACAACCGGCCCAGGCTTGGGCACCTCGGCTACAGTGAGGGGTTGTTTTGGCCACTCAGGTGACAGACACTTGATGGCCGGGGAAGGTGACAGTGTCGGCTTGTTCCCGGACAGAAGTAACTGCTGCCACATCAGGTCCTCGTAGCGTCGACGCAATTTGCGTCGAAGCCTCTCCTCTTCCGAGGAGGAGGACGAGGACAAGCGGCGGTGCCGCTTACCTTGGTGCCAAGACCGAGACCACCGATGTCGGTGGGATTGGCTGGACCGAGACGATGTCCGAGATTGAGACCGAGATTGTTTCCGAGGATGGGTCTGGGAAGAAGCGGGGGACACCCGCTCTTCCCTCAGCTCAGAAGCCTTAACTGGGGACTGCGGCACCGCAGGCACAGGCAGGTCCTCGGTCTCCACTGGGGAACCAGTGAAGAAGGGTTGTCGGCCTTACCAGTCGACAGCCCGTCTGACGGGCGAGAAAAATCTCGACCGCGTCATTGGGTGTCTCGGCTGGCTGGCCTGATGAGGACGCCGTGAAGCCAGCAGCCTTAGCCGCAACCTCGACTGAAGTCGACAGTCGGCTGTCCGAGGAAGGAGACCTCTCCCGCTCCCACGAATGCCGATGATGGGACTTACCCTGAGTCCTTTTTGGACCGAGAGGAATGTCCCGATGGCCCCTCTCCCTTCATGGAAAGGAATTGGCAAAGCTTCTTGAAAGAAGCTGAATATGAGGTACCCAGTGAGAGCGGGATAAATGCCGCGACCGAGGAAGAGGATGATGCAGCCTGGGCTGCCTCCTCCTCCTCGAGGGTGATCATCTGCTCCAGTTGCTCAGTTGAGCCAGCCGCTGTAACCACCCAACGGGCCTCCTTCGACTTAACCAGCGGGTAGTGCTTCTCGGGCGCCCAAGCTGTAACCAGGCAGTGCAGTCCTCCAGGACGTTGGCCGAAAACGAACAGCATGACTCACAGGCATGCGGGTCATATTCTAGGCCGAGGCAGTAGACGCACGTGGAGTGCAGGTCTGTCCTGGACATCTTCTGCCCACAAGGGCACCACCGAAAACCGGGAGTTGATTTGTTCATCACAGCCACGAGGGAGAAAGCTGACCAAAGTCTTGAAAATTTTTAAATGAGTTTCAGGCGAACCAAAGAATTAGGATCCAGTCTATCACACAGAGCGTTAAGGAGGGAACCTGAGCTTCCAAGCGGTAAGGAAGATCTGGCGTCATTGGGCGGAGCCAAGAGTTTTACCGCCTGGGTGGGTGGAAGGAGCCAGCTTGAAGACCTTCCAGCAAGATTTAAAGTGGCAAGGAACCTGCCGGGCAGTGTGGATGAACATCATATCCATGTCCCTAGAAAATGACCATCATGTATATTATCAGACACACATTTCGAATTCAGAGCAGTTGAACAGTTTTAGTTTTGAGTCAGGTAACCTGACCAAGCTTGTATATACTTTTATACCAGAAAGTGTATGTGTAGGCCTGGAAAAAATCTCTAAAATCAGACCTGAGTATGTGGAAATTAGACTTTTCACATACTGAACAGAAAATTCTTATTTTAAGTCAGAATTTTGGAAACCAAGACTTTTCAACAAGGAAGCACCTGAAGTCTTTTTTAAAAGGACATTCAGAGGAACTGACTTAGGATACAAACTTGCTACAAAACTGTTGCTTAAGGACTCATCTCTATGATGACATTTAAAATATTGTCTGGATCCTAACATCAAAACAAGGTATAGTTTAGAATAACAGTATCTAGTGTTTTCTGTGAACCATCCAGTTTTACTTTTGGTATTGTCTGCATTTCAAAGTTCTTCCAAACTGTAGAATTTTCTGTATTGCTTTTTATTTTAAGTAAACCTTTATGATTTTCTTATCAACTCTGCCTGGGGTCTGAATGTGTGATCTAACAATTTTAACAGAAGGGTTTTGAAAGACTGTGTGTCTTGAAAGATAGTACTGCTCAGCTATCATACCAAACTACTTAGGCAAGACGTAGCCAGTGGCTGTGGTGGGCTTCAAACACTGAATATAGAGCAGAGTCAAAGGAACTCAAAACTACAGTTTCCACCCTCCCACTGGGAAAAGGAAGGTTGGTGAGTTCTTCCTGAATCCTTACAACTGCTTATGAGTGCTTGAAAAAGGGGATCCTCTTTGCAAACAGGAGGTCCTGCCGGGCTGCCCAGGGTTTGGGGGCCAGGGGCTCGTGACAGATCCTAGTTAAGATCAAGGGATCCTAGGTCAGATAGTTAGGATCCAGGGTCAGATAGTGATGGATCCTAGGTCTTATCCAGGGATCCAAGGTCAGATAGGATCCAAGCTGGATCTGTTGCTAGGATCCACAACATTTGTTGCTAGGATCCACAATGTTTGTGGGATCCATGCACTGGATCCTAGAGGTTAGGATCCATGGTTAGATAGCACTGCTGTCCTACCACAGCAACTATCTGGCCAAATGGGAGGTATGTGTTGGTATCCTAGTTCTATGATACAATCTGAGCAACACTACTCAATACTGATTTGTAACAGCAAGAAACAAATAAATTGGGTGCTCACCACCTCTAGTACTTCAACAAAATGATACTGCCACTTTAACTTCACTTATATTCCAAAGTGCTTCATTTGTATTGATAAAAGTGCAGGATAAAAAAGCCAAAAGACTCCAGAAAGCCACCTAATGCATCTTGGATCTGTACCAACATGCTTTATCAAAGGATCTTGGTACAGATCCAAAACGCGTTAGGTGGCTTTCTGGAGTCTTCTGGCTTTTTTATCCTGCATTTTACCAATAATGCACTTTAGAATAATAGTGAAGTTGGAGAGGTGGTGTCATTTTTTTGAAGTACTGGAGGCAGTGAATGACCAATTTGTTTCTTGCAAAAAAAAAAAAAACAATTATGTTTGAGCAGGCAGTTCTGTAATAATTGATCACATTAAAGATTGAGGGAATGCTCTCAGCCAATCAGAGCACTCCATTTCCCTTTAGATGAGATACTTTACTTCTGTAAGGAGTGTTTCATGAGCAGCTGCCCAAGAAATGGGCAAGTTCAGGGAAAGATTTTTAAATGTTCAATATATTACTAATTTACTTTAATCAGTAATATGTTAATACTGTGACTGAGATCACTCCTATGGAATGGTCTCACTTATATCCTGATGGTATCAGAACTGTTCTTATACCCTAAGAAAGTGCATAAGACCACTCTTAAAACTATAAAAGTGGTCTCATTAGTGGTATTACTATACATCATACTAATTAACGGTCACTAACGGTTAATGTATGCTCTGCTGATTTTATTTATTTATTTGATAACCGGGTAGGTCCGCTGGTCCGAAGGACCATTTTCAGGAATGACCTGGCCCATATAGATGGAACATACAATACAACAGAATCAGCATTCAAGGGGAGGTGGAACATACAGTCCAGTCAAGCACAGTCAAGAAGCAATTCATGCAAATAGAGACCAGAGTGGCGGCACACTTATAAACTGACAAGTGTCATAGATCTTTGAAAGGTAGCAGATTTTTTCATACTGATCAGTACACCTGACATTAGAGACACCACTGGTGATAATAGGAAGGTGTCAGAATTAACAGTAAAGGTGACTGCACTGAAACATAAGGTGAGGCCCATCTACCTGGCATATGTACGTTATAATATTACACAGTCTAATATTTAATATTATATTTATATATACACATTTCAAATGTATGAACATTTTAGCCGGCCCAGTGGTGCTGAGGGGAGAGGTGCTGGACGCCACACTCGTGCCATGCTGGCAACCCAGGTTCAGGAATGAGCCTGGGCCATCAGTGGTCAGCAGGGGAGGGAGCGGATCGAGCATCCGAGGGACAGTTCTCCTCTCCCAGGGTGGGATCCGAGGCTTGCTCGGTGCAGCAGAGACCTCTGGTGGAGACCAGAGGTAACTCTAGCACTGAACTGTACTAAGAGTGGGCAGAGTGGCGGTGGACCTCAGTGACCAAGATTGCGCCGACATCATTGCACGTCCGTACTCTGGGGGATTCTATACAAGAAAAATCCCCGTCCTCAGAGATAGGTGAAGGCACCTCTGCCCTGCAGGCCACACTCTCGATTACCAGGTGTTCTCCTCTCCAGGCCAATCACCCAGCTCAGTATACTAGATTATAGCTAGAGAACCCTGGGCAGATAGGGCAGCTATATCTTGAGGGGTTCAGAGCCGAGGGGGGCATCGGGCTGGTGCGAGGAGAGGAGAGGAGGTGTCTCAGGTGGGAGGTAGAGCCTTGGAGGTGAAAGCTGCCGGAGAGAGTTCCGTGAAGGATGGTGAATAAAAAGAATAGACAAAAAAAAGTATCAACATTTTGACTCAGATTATATGTGTTGCAGTTGGATTTATGGGTTACAATGAGAACCAAAAGATCCTAGTTTTTAACCCCAGCGTAGCCACTCATGGATTTGCTTCACTGGGAAACAACTACAAATTTCTTACGTTTTCCTGATTACACAGAAACACAGAAATATAGAAGTTGTTGGCAGATAAGGACCTCTTGGCCCACCAAGTCTGCCCAGTTTTCACAACTCCTGTGCCCCTGCAGACCCTACTCGATCTCCGGTTGTGTCCTCCCCATGCCTTACTACCAAGGTCCCCTTGTATCTGTCTCATGCATGCTTGAATCCCATCACCGTTTTGGCACCCACCACCTCCGCTGGGAGGCTGTTCCAGGTGTCCACCACCCACTCCATGAAGAAGTATTTTCTCACATTTCCTCCGACCCTCCACCCCCCTTCCCAACTTACCTTATTAATACTTGTTAGGTATTTGAATTATTCTATCATACCCCCTTCCTCTTCTCCAGAGAGTACATATTCAGTTCCTTGAGTCTCTCCTAGTAGGGTTTTTGATGCAGACCCTGCAACATTTTGGTAGCCTTCTTTTGTATGTTTGTATGACCTCCACCTTATCAATGTCCTTCCAGAGGTGGGGCCTCCAGAACTGGACACAGTACTCATGGTGGGGTATCAGTGATCTGTACAGGGGTAATATTACCTCCTTTTTCCTCCTGGTGATACCCTTCCCTATGCACCCGAGCATCCTGCTAGCTTTCCCCACTGCCTTATCACATTGCTTGGCTACCTTCAGGTCATCAGAAATGATTACCCCCAGGTTCATTTCCTGTTTGATGGTTGCCAGTAACCCCCACCCCCCCAATTTGAATGTAGCTCGAGGCTTCTGTGCACCAAGTGCATGATTTTGCACTTTTTTGCATTAAAACCCAGCTGCAAACACTTGACCATTGTTCCAACTTTTAAAATCATCCCTCATTTTTTCCACCCCCCCCCCCATCTACTCTGTTGCAGATTTTTGTGTCATCCATGAACAGGAATACCTTCCTTTCTAGCCCTTCCGTAATGTCACTAGTAAAGGCATTGAAGAGGACTGGGCCTAGTACTGAGTCCTGAGGCACCCTACTGATCACCTTGCCTTCTTCAGAGTGGACACCATTTACCACCACCCTCTGGCTCCTGTTGCTTAACCAGCTTCTTACCTAGTTTATAACGCTTTGACCCACTCCAAGACACCCCAGCTTGTTCACTAGTCTTCCGTGTGGAACGGTATTGAAGGCCTTACTGAAATCCAGGTAGGCCACATCTACTGCTCTTCCCTGATGCACTTCACTGGTCAACCACGTTGCCTAGTAGTCTATAATCCACTGGTTACAAGGTGTTCCACTATCCTTTCCTTCAGTAGTGTTTCCATTACTTTGCCCACTACCAAAGTCAGGCTGACAGGTCTGAAATTTCCTGCCTCCTCCCTGTTCCCACTTTTGTGCAGTGGGACCACATCTGCCCTCCTCTAGTCTCTCGGAACCTCCCCTGTTTCTAATGAAAAGTTGAACAGAATTGTCAGAGGTGCAGCCAGCACCTCTTTGAGCTCCCTCAGTATCTTGGGGTACACCCCATCAGGTCCCATTGCTTTGTCTACTTTTAACTGTGCTAATACCTTGAGAATTTTCTCCTCTGTAAAAGGACTGATGTCCACTTCCCTACCATTTATGCCCTTGTCCCTAATCTTTGGTCCATCACCTACCCCTTCTATAAATACTGAACAAAAGTATTTGTTAAATATGTCTGCCTTCTTTTGGTTCGCCTCCTCGTAAACCCCTTCTTCCCCATTTATCCTTACTATTCTGAAACTGAAATAAATAAATAAATAAATAAATAAATAAATAAATAAATATTCCCTTTTGGTCATCATCTTCTTGCTTATATAGCTGAAGAAAGTTTTATCCTCTTGTTTTCTTTTTACTGATTGGGCAATATTCTCCTCTGTTTGTGCCTTTGCGCATCTAACTGTCTCTAAATTCTGGCAGGCTCTTCATTCCCTTTTTGACCCCCCCTGGTCTTCCCCTCCCACCCTGCTAGAGGATGGCAAGCCTGACTCTACCCCCTTCCCGATGCCTCGATCCTCAACTTTTTTTTCACAACCTGTGCCCTCCCCCCCAGTCCGGTAAATGCCTCACCCGCCTCTGCCACCCCCTCCTCTTTGGAAGGCTTTCATTTCTCCCACGTTTCTGTTCAGGAGGTTCTCCATGCTGTCCTTTCCCTCAGTCCCCACAAATCCAGCCCTGATGGCCTTGATCCTCACATTCTCCTGATTTCTGCACCTGCTGTAGCCCTTCCTCTCTCTCACTTGTTAAAACTCTCCTTCACCCTCAGCACTGTTCCACAGGACTGGAAAGCTGCCAATGTCATACCTCTTCACAAAGGAGGCGATCCCTCCACTCCTGGAAATTACCGGCCCATATCCCTTCTTCCCTCCAGGTTCCATGTCATGATAGCAATCGCAAAGCAGCAATCGCTATTATGGTGACTGTATATCACCGAAAAGCAAATTGGCGATAAACACGCTAAGGCGACCTGACATCCGGATGTAAAAAAGTGTTTTTTGTGGCATTTTGGCGTTTCGCCTCCAACACTCCCCCCGTACTCACCACAGTACTCTCTATTCTTCCTTCTCTCCCTCAGCACCACCAGCTCCATGCTTACACCCTTATTTCCAAATTCTGGCTCAGATCTCTTTCCCAATACCTCTCCTCTCCCCCTCATCCCCCTTCTCATATCAGCTCCTCTCCAGGGACCCCTGTACTTTCTCTCTTTCCCATCCTCACTCCTTTTCAGGGCAAGCAGCCTTCTCCTATTGTCTCCCTTCCTCTGCAACGCTCTTCTATACTCCCTTCGGCTTTCTCCATCTCCACACCGTCTAAAGTGCACTTTCTCCCAATCCCTTCCCTCTGCTTGCTCTTGCCCCTTCTCCTCCTGATTCTGGCCATCTTTTTGCATTCTCTCTCCACCACAAACCTCCATATCTTTTCTGTTACTAACAATAACCCTTGATCTTCCACTCTCACCCCCTGCATTTCACTGTTAATCTCCCATCATTTTGTACTGAAGTTGCTACTCTATTGTGATTCTACCTTTTTTGTACCTATTCCGTTTAATATTAATTCAAGTTGTTACCTCTCGATATCTCATATTTCCTGGCTATTATTATTTGTTTGTACAACTACCATATGCCGTACTTATTTCTATTGTTATTTAATAATTACTTGCTACCTGTAAATGCCATATTTACATTGTAAATAATCCTGCTTATCTAGTGTACCAGACTTTCTCCACCTCCCCCTCCTCCCGGGTCACACCTGGAAATGAGCTCTGGCTCAGTGTGCCTCTCCTGGTTACCAAAATTCTAAATAAATATAGAAACATAGAAACATAGACTTTGACGGCAGATAAGGACCGCTTGGCCCACCTAGTCTGCCCATTTCCCTACCTAGAGGATAAGCTGCAGATCCTAGTTAACCAACAGCCTATTTCTTCCTACCCCCCCACAAAAATTGCCTTAAGTCTGTCCCATGCATTCTTGAATTCTCCCACAGTTTTAGACCCCACAACCTCCTCAGGAAGGCTGTTCCATGTGTCCACTACCCTCTCTGTGAAAAAATACTTCCTCACATTGCCCCTGAGCCGTCCCCCCTCTATCTTCAAATTGTGTACCCTTGTTCTTGCACATCTCTTTTTCTGTAAATAAAACTGCTGTCCCTGCCTCCTTTTGCATCTCCTGGTAGTTTATTCATTACAAATCGGGTTTACAACTTTTGAGTCAGAGACTCATTTACAAATGCACCTTGTCACGGGGGGGCAGACATCAAGACAGTTATTACAGTGCAGATTAAAACAGAGGATAACATTACAAGTGCAGTAAAAGGAACATTTAACATAGATACACTTAGGCTACATAATGTAGTAGTTTGCATGTTACTTAGGTTACATAATGTTACAAAATGGTGAGTTACACTCATGGATATAGTAGGTTCTCAGAGAAGACAGTGGGTTACATCCCTGTTTGGACCTAGTAGGGAAGGGGTAGGTCTGGGGGGGAGAGGCTGTCCAGTGGACGTTGTCGAGCCAGGGGGTAAGGCGGGTGGGAACCACAGGTTACAACAGGGGGTTAGTTGCACCTACAACACCGGGTATTAAAGATATGGTTCCGAAGGGCTGTTTTGAAGGAGCCAATTTTTGGCAAGTTGGAGATGCAGCTAGGGAGGGAGTTGAACCAGGTGGGGGCTCGGTAGATGAAGGATCTCTGGACAAGAGAGGTCTTGGTTCTGAGCACCTAGAAAGTGGCCTTAACAGAGCTATGGGTGGTGACAGACGAAGATGGCTGCTGTACGGAGGGGGAGACCCCCGGGGGGAGAGTCCTAGCAGAGATTTCTTAGTGAGGAGGCAGGTCTGGTAGAGCAGTCGCTCCTCAAAGTTGAGAAGATTAGTGGTGGTATAGAGAAGGCAGGTGTGAGTATGGCTGGGGGTACCGGTCAGGAACCTACAGGCCTTATTGATGGAGAGTTGGATTTTGGAGAGGGCAGTGCTGTCAGCTGCAGCATAGATGGGCAAGCCATAGTCCACGAGGGACAAGACGGAGGAGGTGATGGCCAGCCTGAGGGCAACCTGAGGCAGGCAGTCCCTATGCTGGTATAGCAGGCCAATTCGAGAGTTAATGGTGGCTGACGGCATTAATGTGGGTGTGGAAGGAGAGGGCAGTATCAAACGTGATGTCTAGGTACTTGTATGTGGTCACTTGTTCTAGTGGGTGCAGAGTGCTGGGGATAATCAAGAGGGGGGTATTTTTAGCTTTATTTTGGTGGTGGGAGAAGAGCATTGATTTGGTTTTCTTTAGGTTAATGACCAGTCTGCGGTCTCCGAACCACCTTTCGGCTTGGTTGTAAGCTTGCTGGAGGGATAATTGGAGGGAGGTGGGTTTGGGATGTGAGGCAACGAGGACTGCATCGTCGGCGTAGAGGAGCATTTTACTGGTACATGAGCTGGGGAAGGTGTTGAGGTAGAGACTAAAATGTATTGGACCCAGGATGGAGCCCTGTGGGACCCCGGAGTGAATGGGAAGAGTGCTGGAGAGGGAGCCGCTGATCTTGACACGCTGGGATCTAGCAGAGAGGTAGCTAGAGAACCAGGAAATGGGACCATCCAGAAGCCAAGTTGGTGGGGAGATAATTGATGAAAGGGATGACAGGCAGTGTCTAAAGCCTTGGAGAGGTCAATGAACACTGCTCCTGCAAGGCTGCCAGAGTTGAGAGCAGCATGCAGGTGTTGGGAGAATTCCAGGACAGCCGTGGTTGTACTGTGTCCTGGGCAGAAACTGTGCTGCTCTGGGCACATAATGTCATACTTGGTTAGGTATTCAGAGAGCTGGACCAACACCACCTTTTCAAGGGCTTTAGAGAGTGGGGGGGGAGGATGGAGATGGGCCGGTAATTGTTGGGGGTGGATTGGTCCCCACTCTTATGTAGGGGTGTGACTTCAGCAGTTTTCCAAGCACTTGGGAACTGACCCAGGCATTGAGACTGGTTTAGAAGGTCAGTCAGGGGGACTAGGACTTCATCCAAGACCATACGGAGGATCCTGGAGTTGAGGGGGTCACTGCTGGGGTTATTTCTGCCTAAGGCGTTTAGCAGGTGCGGCCTGGCTTCTTGGGGGGATAGGGTGTGCAGGTAGAATGGTGGGCGATGCAGGACTGGAGGGAGAGAGGTGGAGATTGGGTCAAAGAAGCTGCTGGGGAGGACCGAGCTTAGGTCAGAGAAGGCAGTGTTAAGGCAATCGGCTATGAGGAGTGGATCTGTGGTGGGGGTGCCATTGATGGAGAGCTGAGATGGTGGGGGGAAGCGGGACTTCCCATTTAGCTCTTTCATATTATCCCAGAAGGTCCGGGCTGAACCCCAAGTGGAAGTGAGGGTGGTCTGGTAGTGCTCTGCCTTGGCCCGCCTAATGGCCCAAGTGCACTTATTGCATTCTGCGTTGTAGGCCTGTCTGTCAGACGCCTTTCCAGATTCTACAGCAATGTGCCAGAGATTATCTCTGCTTTTGAGTCTCTGGAGGAGGGGTGGGGTGATCCATGGGGCATTGCATTTTTTGGAGCAGATCCTGGTGAGGGGGCCAAAAGGTCACAAGCCTTACAGAAGGCATTTGTGAAGTGGTCAAGAGCTGAGTCAATGTCAGGGGTGCGCTGGATAGGGGACCAGTCTAGCTGGGCTAGGTATTGCTTTAATTTTCTGAGGCCACCGCGGTGTAAATGGCAGCATAGAGTGGCCTGGGACACTGGCTTCAGAGTGGAGGATGACCAGAGACAGAGGACTGGGGAGTGATCACTAAGAGAGTTGGGGAGGACAGTGACATCCCGGATTTTGTAGGGGCGGTTAGATATAACAACATCTAGGAGTGCTGGTGCCAGTAGTGGTTGAATCTGGTGGGCTGGGTGACTAACTGGGACATATCCAGGGCAGCAAAGGAGTCCCTTATATGGGAGGCAGTGGAGGCAAGTTTTCCCTATCCTCCTCCTTCTGTCTTTTTGTACTTTCTAAATGCTAGTTTTTTTGCTCTTACTTTTTCTGCTACACCTTTAGAGAACCACAGCGACCTCTTTTTTCTCTTTCCCTTGTTAACCTGCCTGACACCAAGATTTGTTGCCTTTTCAATGCCTCCCTTCATTTTCACCCATAATTCCCCAATCCCCCCCCCCCAAAATCCTCTATCCCTGCCAGGGCATCCCTGAGGCATCGTTCTCACATTTTTCTGAAATCGGCTCTTCTGAAGTCCAGGACCTTTGTCTTAGTGTGGCTTGGTTCTCACCCAGTTCTTGTACTGAACAACACTGTATGGTGATCGCTGGACCCCAGGTTGTCACCCACTGTGATGTCAGCAACACTGTCCCCGTTTGTCAGTACCAGGCCCCTCTTGTAGGGAGTCCTGATGTCCCTTCTTCTAACTGTTGCTGCAGCTGGTAGGCTCCAATCTCCATCTGGTAGACTGAAGTCCCCCAACAGCAACACTTCCCCCTTGTGTGCCATCCTTTGGATGGCTTCCATCATGTCCTTATCCACCTCTCCCCCCTGTGCTGGAGGTCTGTAGATCTCTCCTATGCAGAAAGTGGTCCCCTTATGTGTTTCCTGGGTGACCCACAGTACCTCAGCTCCTCTCTGCTCTTCCTGTATTTCCATGGCTTTTATTGCCCCTAACATAAAGAGCCACTCCTTCCCCTTTTTTACCTGTCCTGTCTTTTTTTTTTTATGTGCACGTGCCGTTTCCCTCCACAGTCCTCCTCTCCTCAGGGACTCCCATGGCGGGGGCCAGCCTAAGCCCCAGTCTCAATCTTCGGCCACCATCCTGCCATGGATTATCCCCTGGGCAGGGAGGTCCAGCTGCCTTCCCACTTACTCCATATGTGTCGGGCCTCCGACTGACCTAGGACCATATCACATCCCCACCGGGGCCCGTTGCCATGAGGAATTTTGGGGCCATTTACCATTTTCTCACAGTATCCCTGAGGATGTCAGTGACCAAGGAGGTTCATGGAGGCATGCGCACACTGAGACATGACACTGCTCTAGACCCCAGCTGATGTCCTCCCCTCCCACATGGTGCTCTCCGCTGCACCTTCACCTGTGTGCACCCAAGTGGTGGCATCGTGGCAAGAACGGCATCCCTCCCTCCCTGGAGGAGAGTGCCCCTCGGGTGCTTAAACCTCCTCCCCCTGGTCTACCTTCCTGCTCCCTGGGCTGCCAGCATCTCAAGCAGTAGCGCTACTGCTGTGCCAGTGGGACAACTTTACCCTATCTTTTCTGAACAGAGTAAACCCTGGTATGGCCACATCCCAATCCTGGTTTTCATTGCACCAGGACTCAGTAATTGCAACCATATCCAGGTCTGCGTCTGCCATGGTGGCCTCTAGGTCTGCAATCTTGTTGACTAGACTTCGAGCTGTTGCACACATGGCTCTCCAGATTGTGCTGCAACCCCCGTTTCCCATTTGCTCCTGTTTGTTTCCTCCACTATCTATCTCATTATCGCTCTTGCCTTCTATTCCCTGATTCCTTTGTTATATTGTTCTTTTTTGGGTTTCATCCTCTCAGAATCCCCTTGCTGACCTCGTTTGCCTGTGTGTGTGGGGGGGGGGCGGTTATGTCTCCCTTCATCTTTCTGCCTCCCCCCCCCCTTGGCCAGTTTAAATGCTAGCTAATGTAGCCTTTAAACCATTCACTGAGGACCATGGTTCCCCTCCTGGACAGATGCAGGCTGTTGCCCCTGTACAAGTCATTATCTCTCTAGGTGGGGCCCCAGTCCCCAATGAAGCTGAAACCCTCCTCTCTGCACCATTCTTTTAACCATGTGTTGAAGTTCCTGGTGCAGAGAATTCTGTCCTACCCCGTCGTAGACAGGTAGCACTTCCAAGAAAGTCACAGATCATGCCTCCTGCCTAAGACCCCTCCCCAGTTCCCTAAACCCCTCATGAACTGTTGCTGGCTCAGTCTTAGCCAGGTCATTAGTCCCCAGATGGACAATGATGTCTAGCTCTCCCTCTCTTCCTGCTGCCCCAGTGATCCTTTAGATCTAGATCTTCTTTCCATCCATGCAAGCCATGGCTCCAGGAAGGCTGCAAACCTCCCTTTCATCATCCTTACCTGTCCCTAACTCTACCCCCCCAATCAGGATTCACTTCCTCCTCCTCTAGGGTCTCCAGTATACAGGACCCCCGCATCCACCCGGGTCACTACTTCTGATGCTTCTATGGGATGTTTCCACTCTGCCTGTGCAGCATAAGAGTTTTACAATGGAACCAGGTGTGAGATGTGCCTATGCTCCACCACCCTTACCCTCCCTGAGCCCACTGTCAAGCCGCTCCTCCTTCTTGGCAACTTCTGAGGTAGTGGTGGTGGACTAGGTGGTCCCTGTGTAGGGGAGAAGGTCCTCTGAACCAAGCCAACTTGGCCTTCAGTCTGACAACCTCCCCCCCAACAGAGAGGTGCACGCAGATAGGGCAGCAATGCTGTCTCCAGAAAGTCTCCCTGAAGACTGCCACCCCCACAGCCACTGCACTACTCCCATTATCCAATCCTATCTGCTTTATCTGTTATTTTACCCCTTTAAATTCCCTTTATTACCCTACCCTACCGTGTGTAGAAAGTTTCAATGACCCCTAGGTTTTTGTAAGTTTTGAACCTCTAGTGTAGCTTAGCCCTGTAAAGGATGCTACACCTTTTTTCCTACTTGATTCCTTGTGGCTGTAGACACCTGCTTACCACTTTTACCTACTCACAGTTTGCAGAGCAGAGTGCATGACCACCACTGGCCTCCCCTGGCTGACTCCTTCCTGGCAGACTCCCCTGTGTTGTCCTTTGCGCTGACGTCCTTCATGTGGAGGTCTGCTTGATGGATACTTCCTTATATATCAGGCAATGGCTGGTTGGCTCACTTGAGGAGAGACCCCGATTGGCTGTTGCGAGTGAGTCTTTACATAGCAATCCAAAACTAACCTGCAATCAGAAATGTGACTCACTCAGCCCCTCCTTCAATTATCACCTACCTGAGGCCCCAGGCCAAACAATTCTCACCCACCCCCCAAACTACAGGGCAAGACACAGCTCTTTATTATGTCCCTTAAATGTGGGTTACTGTGGCTGTTCTCAATTTACCCTATAGACAATATCTAATAATACTGTGCATTTATCAGAAAAATAAAATTGAAGAATTGAAGGGATTTTATAAGTCATTTTTTTCCAGAAGCATTTTTTTTAAGCACCAGTTCCCTTTCTGTTATTGTTCAGCCTCTGCTGGTCCTACACGCTGGTGGTGAGTACCTTTTGGAACTGTGTGATGTAGTGTATGTCTCTTTTAATGACAGAGTTCTATAATCAAACACAGGTGCATTCTGAAAACACTTCAGAACATAATAAGGACTTATAAAATGTATAAGAAAAATCCAGCCATCTCATTGGCTGAGACACACTCCAGCCCTTGCAGTTATTAGCCCATAATCACATGGGTTGTGGTATAAGCCAGAAAACCATCCATCTTACATGAATGGCTCCTAGAATATTCATATACCCCCTTGGGCCAGACAGCACAATTTTTTTTGTAGAGCTTCTTTTGTTTGGCTGAGGAGCTGGCTGGTTCTTCAACTCCTACCCCCCTTCCATCCACTGGTCGCCATCTCCCCAGGTCTTACCTACCGAATGCCCTCACAGCTTATCCCCTGTGGTGGGGCTGGGGGAAGGAGGGCCATCCTCCCCACCCCTAGTGTCGGGATGCAGTCGGCAGCACCTGGCATGATGGAGTGGGTCAAGGAGGGCACGCAGTGCTTCCTTTTTGCATAGCCCCCACATTTCTTTGTTTTTGGTCCCATCCCCAAAGCTAGCAAGCATGCAATGGCATGGGCGTGCTATATAAAGATGTTGTACATACTCGAACACCTGTGCCCAGCCATAGAGGGGCGGCCACCTATCATGTCATGTAGCCTCCGCTGGGTGGCAGTCAAGTAGTGGCTCATACTGTCCCCTCCCTCTCCAAAGAAAGAGAATGGTCTGCGAACACTCGATCTTCCTTCCCCGCTGGGCCACCGGTGTGGCTGGAGGAAAGACGCTCAGCACCTAAGCCCTGCATGCCACCAGGCTGAATCTAATGGCACATTTAAAATTAAAACAGCTCTTACTTTCCTCAGAGTCCTGCAGCTCCCCACCAGGTTACTGCTGCTAGCGTTGCTATCTTGAGATGGACAGTGGAAACCTAAACAGTGTGCAAGTTTGCATCAGCAACTCCCTCCAGTTCAAAGGCACATTTAAAAAGGTAAACAGCATCTTATTTTCCATGCAGCTGCCATGGCACACTGAAAAGGCAATTTTCATCCTGCAGCTCCATAGCAGAACTTGGGGAGAACCAATTAGTCTACCAAAATGCAGTTTTTATCCTGCAGCTCCCTGGGAGAATGGGTGCGGGTGGCAGAGAACCAATTAGTCTACGGACTACTATTTTTAGTTAACATAGCCTGCTTTTTTCATTGGATTACCCTTTTCTGCCTTTTTGTTATGATTTATGCAGGATTTGTCTTACACATTTCATTGAGTGCAATGAAACACTCAGTTTTCTCTCTCTTGGGTGTCTAAAGTCACTCAGCACAAGTGATTTGTGCCTAACAACACACTCGAGAGACATGTGATTATTGACGTATAATCACAAACCCTGTTGGGCATTATTGCATACACATACTACTTGGCACAGTTCTAAAATTACCCTTACCAACAGTATAAGGATAAGAAATATCCATAAAATTTACTGAAAGACCAGTAAGGATGGAATAAGAACAGAATGAGAATCAGTGGTTGAAAAACATCTTCTACAGAAAACACAGGCTTGGAGGTTTAATGCAATTCTCCATTTTTTTTTTTTTTGTATTATCTTTTTTCCACCCCGATTTTGCAGCATGCCAGCCTCTTCTTCAGGAGAGCCAATGCTGCATCTGACCCATCCTGTCCCCAGAGTCCTCTGCTCTCAGATGGCAGCTGATCCCCCCGGTAATATGGTGTAACCCTTTGCAGGGTGGGTCCCCCTTCTCCGAAAGGGAAGGCACCAGCCAGAGGGGCCGCAGACCAGCGCAACATATTGGCCTGGAGGGTGCTGCTGAGGCTGAAGGCTTCAGGGGCATTAATGGGCTCGGAGAGCTAGGCAGCCATCATCCGGCATGATGTGGAGCATTTTCACGTTTTTCTGGTTGACGTCCCTATGCCGTCATACAGTGCTCCTGGTCTCCACCAGAAGCCGCTGCTGACTGACATCTTCCCTAGCCCACCCCCGAGAGACGAGAACAGTCCTTGCGGACGCTCAATCCTCTGCCACCCCAGCCAGCCCCCGGCATTCCGAGTCTATTCCCGAACTTGGGTCGCTGGCGCAGTTCTCCTTTAAAAGTGTGACTTGTGCCCAGCAGAATGGCAAAACCTGACAGATCCTGGGAAGAGCAACATTTTACTGGCACACAGTCTGTGTGATCCTGGGCAACTCATTTGACCTCCCTGTCCATCAGTATTCTCAGACGTACAACGGTGTAGATAATGGACCCCTGTGTAAAGAGCATGCAGCATTAGTGTTGGATTATTCTGGGTAAATAAATCAATTATGCAGTGACATTTAGTAGTAGTTCATTTACTAGTGCATCGACACTGGAAAGCCTTTGCCTTGTGAAGAATCAGGGCTGATTAATTATGCACAGACTGTAAACACTCCTATATTTACAATAAAAAATCTCTTTCCTTCTTAAACATTCATCATATACATTTCATATTACCTATGATGTGGGATTTTGTTTCAAGAATTAAGTGCAATATGTCCATTATATAAACCAGTGAATGAATTAGCAGGTGTCTTATTATAAATCTATCTTGCATTACATGACTCATGTACTTAAAGCTCAACTCTGTTCTTTTGCCAAGCCCTATCGCTATACTGTTTTAACATTATTGTGTAAGGAGCAGAGTAACACTTAGATCTGAAGATCAGTAGGAGCACGTCTACTGCTGGAATTACTTGACAATGATATCCGACGAGAAGGAGGCAAAGCCCGTGGGCTGTCGCAGTGTCTACTGTGCTTCGATTCTGAGCTAGACTCTCCTGCAGAGTCAGGGGTTCCAGGTCTACTGGTCTGTTTTTGTTCAGTCTTGGATATTGCCCCAGCTCTGCTTGCACTGAAGCTGCATCTTCCTCTGTTGACCCCCATGTGAGGGGAACCAACTGGAGATCCTGCAGTCTCAACCACTGTGGTGCAGTTCCAAGGTGCATTGATCCGACGTTTTCGACCAGAGTTAACTTGCACTGTGGCAGATGTAGTCATATCAGGGTGCAATGGTGGATAAAGAATGGTTCCTGATGGTAAATCCTGAGTCTCTGAATGTAGGCTTTGAACAGTAAAAACACTAGAACGTGTTGCGCTGTGGGAATTGCCATCATTAACGTCATCCTTTGGTATGTTGTTCACTTCTGTGCCACACGGCTTGCTTAGTACTTCAGTATTGTTTGACCTCAAGGTGTGAAGATGGCTTTCCACAGCATTAGATGACATCACCTGATTAGGCCATTTGTCCTCCTGCACCCCTTCTTTGCAGATCTCCTCTTTAGGTTCATTTTCAATAGGCTTGAAGGCAGCTGTGGGATTTAATGGCGAGTAGACTACAGAGTCATTTGGCTTTTCCATTAGTAATGTGTAACCACTCGGCGCCGAGGGAATGGCTTTTTCTGGAGTGATAGAAGTACCGGCTGAAACTTGTGGATTCATAGAATTTTTCTTGGATTTGCTCACATATAAATCTTCAAAGTCATCCTTGATTTTTGGATAATGACCAAAAAGACCCTTTCTGATCTCCTTGATCCCCAAATGGACAATTTCCAGAATGTTTAAAAATAATGAGGCCATTGCTATGCACTGCATAAACAATATGAAAACTGTCTTTTCAGTTGGCCTTGAGACAAAACAGTCAACTACATTGGGGCAGGGGTCTCTTTTACATTTGTAGAGGGGATCCAGATGAAATCCATACAGCAGATGCTGGCCAACCATAAAACCAACTTCCACTGCAGATCTAGCAATAATATGCAATATGTAAGTGAAGAGCAAAGAACCTCTTAAAGGGGGTTTGTTCAGCTTCCTATGCTCCAGCTGTCTAAGCTCACGTTCTAGTCTTCTTCGGTCCTCAATCATGTCAAGTTCCACTGCTTCAATTTCTGCTTTTAACTGTGCCCTTTTCCTTTGTCTTTCTTTTTCTAGGGCCCTTAGTCTGTACAGAGCATGGCCCATGTACACCAGTGAGGGTGAGGACACAAATATAACCTGCAAGACCCAATAGCGTATTAGGGAAATAGGAAAAGCCTGATCATAGCAGACATTACGGCAACCTGGTTGCTCCGTGTTACAGATGAACTCTGACTGCTCATCGTTCCAGACATCCTCAGCAGCCACCCCAAGTACAAGCATTCGGAAAATAAACAGGATGGTCAACCAGATCTTCCCAACAATGGTTGAATGGATGTGAACCTCCTCCAAAATGCCTCCAAGGAAATTCCAGTCTCCCATCTTCAGACAGTCATCTTATTGCTGAAACTGACATAAAACGTCACTATTATTGCAAGCTTCTTACTACACATTTACTACACAATTTCTGTCCAAGCAGAGGCAAAGAACATCATTCCCAGCCTCAGCGCAGGGAGCTAGATATTTGCAAAGTATACATTTGGACCTCGCAAATCAGGCATCAGGCCACATTGCAATTAACTGCTCAGAGTCCGATGTTTAGTAAGAGGAAAATTATACCCTGGACCTTGGACACCAACCAATCAGAATGGCAGGCTGGCACCTTACCTCCATTGTAAATCCTCTGATAATCATCGCAAAAGGTGCCAGCCAGCCGCATCTTAAAAAAAAAAATTCAACCCTGAAATCACGGAACTGCGACTGCCATCTTGTTTCCCCACTGAACAGAGACCATAAAACAGCAGCTCTGGGTCCGTACATCAGGGAAACAAAACAAAATAAAAACACTGCTTTAATACTGAGTGGCTTAAGTTATTAAGCATTATACCAAGTGCTGCTTTTTTTAAATAATAAAAAAAACAGTACTTGGTATAATCTAATAAACCACTCAGGGATCGAGTTATCGGTATTTACATGGCTGGCGGATTTACCCACTGCTGCGCCTAATGGGCAAAACCACTCCAGCCGTGGTAAATCCCCCGATAACCCACACCCCCTCATGGATTATTGCTTAAGTAATCAATGGGAACCAGCCTACTAAGGGCAAAGGGAAAGACTGCTGCTTCCCTTTGTGCTTAGCAGGATGGTTTGTGGTGATCACATATTCTAGTCTTTAGTGAACCTTGACATGGATCAAAACTATGACTCCCTAGGCAACCCAATGGCCCAGCAGGTAATGTGTTGTGCTCCCATGCCTGCAACCTGGGTCCAGGATTGGACCTGGGACCCGGGTCAGGTGGCTGAGGGGCCTGGGGTAGCACTGTAGCTTAGCTGCACTCCCAGCCACGGAGGAATGATGCTGGTGTAACCCCCCTGAAAATGGGGGTTCCCAAAAGTCTTCCAGGAGCTTGTCTGAATGCTCCAAGTCTGGGTGGCATTCGGTTAAATGGCGTTTAAATGTGGGCACTGTGAGTGCTTTCAGAGCCTCCACGTACTGTCTCTTTAAGAGCTGTCTGCTTGCAGACTTAATTAGTTTGTATGGGGGAACTGTGTGTTTTAATGCCCGAATCCCGCCCGGGTTACTGTCTAATCGCTCCGCTTCTGCAGTCACTAAGAGCGCAGAGGGAGCCTAATTGAAAGATGTAACTGTCTGCCAGGAATTGTTTAGAGTGATAATGAAAATATAGTTTGTCTAACCTGCTTTTCTTTCAGCAAGGACTGTGTAGTGTAGCTTTTTCATTTTGGTCCCGGACTGCCGAATTGGACCAATCAGTGGGGAGGGAGTCCTTAAAATGTAGCCTGCTGGCAAATCAGAACTTGGACTCTCATCTGGAGTCTACCTGAACTGGGGCTATATGAAGAGAGCTGCTGGGAAATGTAGTTCTTAGAGTTCTGGCACCTTTTTAAACCAATAGAAGGAGTCTGTTGTGACTGACAAGGAGAATCAGCCAACTGGGACCTTGTGGATCCAAAAGTAAGCCCCAGGCTGTTTGCTGGGGAGCCAGATGGGTAGTAACAGTGAGGAGAGAAGGAGCCCTGCTTCTGCTGCGGCATGTAAGTCACTCAGGAAGCGCGTGGGAGGCCCTGAAGCCAGCCTGCAGTTGTTGTGAATGCTAGTTCGGACTGAATCCGAGTGTGTGAGGAGGAAGAAGAAAGAAGAAGTCGCAGAACCAGGCTTGCCTGTAGAAGACCGAAGATTTGCTGAAGTGCGATCGGCCTGTCAGAGACTGCTGATGCTGTGTGTGCTCCCGGGTAATTTGCAATGTTTGTGATTGGGATCGAGAAGTAGCTGCCTGGTATAATAATTTCCTTTACATATAAATGTGTCTAGTGCTTGTGGGGGATCGCAATTCCATTTCCCCTTTTACTGGGAGTTGTGAGCTGAAGCTGGAAACTGAACTCAATTTAACTGGACTGAATCCGCCTGCTATCCAAAGCAGTTGTGCCCTGCTACGAGGGTCTTGACTCCATGCCCTGCTCTTCTGGCAATCCAGAACAACCACTTCCATCAGGTTCTCTGCTTGGGGTATTGTGAGTACAAATTGGGGTAAATCCCTGCATCATCCATTTAATCAAAGTGTGTCAACTGATTTCTGTGTGTTTTCTTTCTATGGACTGAGCCATCCGGCTCTGGATTACAAGTGTGTGTTGTGCATATATTTTATTCCTACAGGGCCCCATCCATCTGCACCAGCCGGCCAACCCCGCACAATGGACCTGGCTAGCCCCCCCCCATCCTGGGTACCCAGAGAGTGACATTTTGGACCCTATATGTATGCACAGTACTGTGATTTGAATATTGCAAAACCAAATCAGCCTGATTGCCCCCTTCCGTGTTATTGTCCCCTAAATAAATTAGATTTGTTGTTATTGAACTATACACTGTCTGTGGTGTCAGTACATATAGAACCAGCATTGCATTGTGTTGTGTATGTTGCTTAACCTTGTTTTACAGGGGGTCCTCAGAGACGTGCTGCAGAATCAGTCTCGAGGGTAAGTGGTGTCTATATGTGTAAAAAGTGTGCATATGTGGGGTGTTGGGAACGTAACTCCCGTGTACTGTGTGGGCCACTAGTGGGAACAAAAGGGGGTCACAGTATCCCAGAGGGCTGTACCCGAGCTAGTTTAACTACTACCAACCCTGACCTCTGGGTGGAGGCACCCGTCACTGGACCTAGGCCCCTTAACCTGTTACTAGCTATACAAGCAGGGGTAGTAGCCCTTGGGATAGCGCCACCTCGGGGTTACACTAGGTTCCACCACCGCAACAACCCAGGGGGTGGGCTGTGAAACTTGTCTCCTCCGCATGGACATTTGCTGCATGCGTTCAAGACCCAACAGTGAACTGCTGAGCATCAATGGGAGGTGTGTGGCATTATGGGATGAGAAGAAAATCTGAAAACAGTATGACCTTCTGCCCCCTGCATGATAGCCACCAGTACTGCAGGGCCCCGCTCTATGTGGATCCCCACTGGTCCAGCAGCGGGGGAAGAGGCTGATGGGGCTGGCATGTCACTGGAAGACCCGAAGGGTCAGGCAAAGGTCATGGTCAGAGGGCAAAAAGCTGTATGACAAAAAAAAAAAGACTTCCCAATTCAAGGGTATCCACTGCAAAAGATTATAATGTGCACTAATCAGTAATGTTATATTGTAAGATACACATGCAAGACAAAATCAACTCAAACATTTGTGCACAAATGGTTGCCTTATTTGCCAGTGAGAACCCAATACTTTTACGTGTCAAAATGTTTCAAAGGGCATTATACAATTCCTGCAGCTTTATATGCTGCAATGTATATCAAAACTTACTAATATCCCTATTTTCACATTTTCTATGGTATGCTTTCTGTAGGTTTTTTTTTTTATAGAAAAAATGCCACCATAGCGTTAGGTTGAAAGGAACAGACAGACATTAGAGAGGACTTCCCGTGCAAAATGGGCATTCTCATGTTTTAGATCATTATCACAAATGTGTTGATCCCAATTTAGAGGAACAGTATCAATACCGCCGCCTCTATCAACACTTTTTTAAAGGTGTAACCATAATAAAAGAAAAAAGAAATTATTACTCACTCAACCATATTGCTTCTTTCATTCTTTTATTAACAGGGTCTTCAAACCTTGGTGCTGCAACAATGCCATGGAATGCTTTTTATATCCATCTGCAAGAGAAGCAAAACAGGAATTTGGTTAAGTAATGCCCCTTTATTGGGTATAGGCCCAACCTACAAGTTGGCTTATAATTACTGCAGGTAGCATTTTATTAAAGGAGAATAGAGGGTGCTGAGGGTATATTTGGGTTAAGGTGGGTGGCAGTGTGGTCTAGTGCTTAGAGCACTGGCTTGGAAACCGGGACATCATAGGTTCAAATCCCATTACAGCCAGAATACTCACTGTTTGACCTTGGGCAAGTCAGTTAAGCACCCAGTGCTCCCGTCCACCCAGCTGTGGAAATGGGCAGAAGTAGGACCCCATTGGAAATGAGATGTATCTCAGCTGGGTTACGATAGGTAAATACATTGCAAAACATAATATTCAGTGTTCATATTTAGGAACTGCTACAGTAATGAAAAAATTAAGAAAGTGTGCTTATCATAATTAACTGTGTACAAAGGACCACTTTCTACCGGTCTTAAAAATATGCTTCTACAAGAATATTCATCTTCTATTGTACCTTACAAGGCAAGGCAACTTTATTTATATGGCACTCAATCTGAGGGGTCTGAGTGCCTCACAATGTGTACAGCATGAAGAATAAACTTGCATTACAATGAACAAATAGCTCTGGATAAAATTCTTAAAGAACTAGAGAAGCCTCAAAGAAAACTTTAAAAAACATAATTCAGTACAATTCTGCTTGCGTTCCATTTACATTTTAGATATTTATCCTCTTTATAATTTATTACTAAGGAAATATGTATGAATATATGATCGTTGTCTCTTAGAGTTTGAGTTCATCTGTCTCTGTAGCTTAGTCCCCACTTCAAGTCATAATCCTCTGTTGTGACATCACAGTCTGTTTCCATGGGAGTAACTGTGAGGTCACAAGCAGTGCTCTATGATTTCAGGTAGGGAGAAAGCAGCAGGAATAGACGAACTCTTCAGGAGTAGAAATCCTGTTTCCTTACAAATTACCTCAGGAATAAATAATGGGGAGAAGGAATACAGCACTAATGGGAAATACAAGCTGGACTGTGTCTAAATATGTTTTGTTAAAAGTTCACCTGAACGTGTCACCAGCTCTTTTTAACAAAAGATTACATCACAGCATCAGGCCCACAGCTCAGAGTAAAAAGATGGCCTTTCAGCAGCTTTTTGAAAATGGTCAGTGAGGAAGCACCTCTCACCTCCTGGCAGAAGGGCGTTCTACAAACTCAGGGCAGCCACTCCAAATGCCCTATCACCCGAGGATTTCAAACGGGATCTTGGAACAGATAAGTGGTCTGCCTCCACTGACCAGAGGGAGCGACCATGAGTGTAAGGTACCAGGAGGTCTTTCAGGTAGCCCAGACACAGTCCATGCAGGGCCTTGCATGTTAACAAGCACACCTTGAAGCTGCGCCACCGCACTGGCAGCCAGTGAAGAGTGCGGAGAACTGGCGTGTTGTGCTTGAATTGAGAGGTCCCGGCAACCAGGCAAGCTGCTGCATTCTGAACTAGCTGCAAATCGATGTAACAGTCTCACAGATAACCCAAGGTAAAGAGAGTTATAGTAATCCAATCCTGACGTGACTAAAGTGTGCACCAGTGTTGCTAGGTCAGTCAGTTCAAGAGTGGGCTAGATCTGGGAGATGTTTCACAGATGATAAAAAAAAGCCACCACAGACAACAGATGACACAAGTCTACTTAAATATTCCTGAACCTTTTCAGGACTCTGATCGGCTGCTGGATGATCATTAATCTCTAAGAAATGACTGATCCAACTGCGATCCACATGTTCTATGACACAGAATGCAGAATGTTCCAAAACCACTCTGCTTGTGCTGCAGTGCTTGGCTCAAAAAAAAGCAAAGAAGTAAATAAAAACGAACCTTCCTGTAAAAAAGTTGTTATTGCAATTAGATTTATAATCACAACCTCAAAGCCAGTCATTTCCTGGGATTAACAAATTGCAGGTGTGAGGTTGTCCAAGGCCCCATCCCCCATCTGGCCATTAATCCCCAGGAAATTACAAGCTCTTCAGTGGTTATCACTTAATTAATCTTTTTTTTAAATGTTTTATTAAAGCAGGGTGCGCAACATAGGTGCTAGGACGAGGAGGGGCCACTATGGCAGTGGCCCTACAACTTTCTTAAGTGAGCCTATCAGTTTTTGCAATCGTTTTAATTTATTACTAAGGGAGAATTTACCGCTTACACCCTTGGCCATACCACTTTTCAGACCGTTCCACCCCCAATGATGAGCAGGGTAGGACAAAAGCATGCAAGCATTTTGAAATGTGTTGCTTTTTTTGATATATACAGTACCACAAAATGAAAAGTTGCACAGTTACATAACAGATCTCATTAAACAGATGAGGTATCATGGTTAACAAATACACCTATAGCTTCTACTAATTTATTTATTTATTTATTAAAGAGATTTACCAGATAAGCATACTGAGCGGGAGTCCACTCGCTTCCAGATGCGACCTGGAGTTACATTACATTAAATTGCTAAGTTACATAGGTACATAGGCAATGGTGCCGTGAAACAGGTACATAATGGTACATAATAATAAGAGTTTAATTCCTTGCCATGCTAGCAGCACAGATAATTATTAATGATAAATAAAACTTTGAACAGTTGCTTTAAATTTATTAAGCGAAGACTGGTTGGTGTTGCTGGAAGGTAGCTCGATGCCCTACCATGCATAAAACCTGTGTTTGTGCCACACATCCAACTTCCTCAGTTAGGCTGGTGGTGGTGCTGTCTGGGGCCTACTGTGGAGGCAGAGCACTTTAACAGGAGGGTCCACCTGCCCCACCACATGAGCACCTTCTTCAGGTGGATCTGCAGCAGTGTAAGATGCTATGGGTGATCACACAGCATCCCACCCTTCCCAACAAGGCACAGTATAAGCAAGGCATGGGTTATCGGGGGGGTTGGTGGAGCTATAGTAGAATAAAATACAGTGTGGGTGGGGTAGGATGACAGCTAAAGACCCTCCAATGCACTAATGGCCTGTCATGTGCTCGGGAAGAGAGCTGACATGGAAGGTGCCAGAGATTGAGCATCAGGACTAATACTGGGATGTTTACAGTTTAAGTTTATTTGTTCAGCATAAGCCATCACAAAGAAGTAAAAAAGAAAAAGAACAATTAAAACAATCATTTACACATATAAATGTTGACTTTAAAATCATTATGCAATATCTTAAATAACGTACACATTTGTATCCTTATACACATTCATTTTGATTTTGCCATCATTAATTTTTATGTATAGAAATATATACACATTTTTTTAAACACTTGAGAGTGACAGAACCATTTACAGTTATTTTTCACACAAGCACCATAGTTCACGATCTCTAACTTCATTCCACGTTAAAACCATGTGTCTTGTTTTTTCTTATTCTATTGATTTCCAGTAAGTAAAGTGCTACATTTTGTAATATTTGAGGATTTTCTGAGTTGAATATAAGATCTAGAATATAATTTGTTAGTACAGATAAGGTGCCAATATAGTTAAGCAGATATTTTTTGCCTAGGTTGTTTATACCAGGGACATCTTGGAATCACATGGTAAAAATCTTCGGGATCACACAAGGGACAGTAGTGTTTTTTTATATGTTTTTATCTGTTATATCTAGCTTCCAAAATGTTACTTGGAAATGTTTTGAACATGTATTGTATTATAATATTTCTATGTTCTGGTGATTGTACAGCCTGGAGATTGTATTTTAAAGAATACTCTTTTGTATTTCTTACCAGCCAAGTGGCAACCATTATATTTTGAATATTCTCAGTAGCTAATTCCTTACATATATTACATGTCACTCTTGTAACACATTTTTTATAAGCCATATTTAGCTGGATTTTTTGTTTTGCCCATTTCTCCAGATAACTTCGCCCATGTTCTTGGAGTAGATTTTTTTACTAAATTTAGCCAACTATCTTTCTTTTTACAGATCATTTGTTCTTTTTCCATTAAGCATTTTGCTAATAACATGTTTCTTTTTTCATTTGTTAACTTTATCCAGTAGTTTATCAATCTACCTTGCACCATGTGCTTAAAACTAGATTGCAGCTGGCCCGGTGGCACTGAGGGTTGAGGCACTGGATGCCACACCTCGCACCACGCCGGCAACCTAGGTTCGGGAATGGACTCGGGCTGCTGGGGGTTGGCAGGGGAGAGGAAGGATTGAGCGTCCCACGACTGCTCTCATTCCTCTGGGGAGGGCTGGGGCACTGCAGCGCACTGTAGCAACAGCTGGTGGAGGCCGGCGGCACAGCAGCGGGCAGCAGAAATAAGGGAGAGAGCGTGGCAGGCGTCAGCATGTAGTGCCTTGACGTTATTGCATGTCTGGCTCTCGGGAGCACAAAAAAAATCAGGTGGAAAATGGCAGAGAGCGATCTCTGCTGCTGATGGCCACACCCGGTGTCCCCAGTACCCGAGAGGATCCTACATACAGGGTGCGTGAGTGATTAAAGGCCGGCCCTGTGGGGGTGCCAGACCAGGCCCAAGGGATGCAGGTGTCGGTGACTGGAGATCGCGAGGGATCTGCTCCACAGGAAGGAGCAGAAATAGAGATGTGATAAAAAAAAAACTAGATTGCCCAAGCTGCGTACTTACAAGGGCACTGGGGGGTAGTTATGGGTATTTTTAATAGTTGCTTATATGTTTTATTTAGTATTATTTCATTTTTTTATATCCTCTGTTCCCCATATTTCAGTTGCATAAATGGCTTGATTAATTAGTTTAGCACTTATAACTTTTATCATTGGTATCACTGTGTTTCCCCCATATAGTGTATTAAACCTTTTTAAGGCTTTAACCATGGTCTGAAGTATTTTTTTTACAGATAGTTGAATGTGTCTGTTCTATTTTAAATTGTTAGCTATTCGGACACCTAAATAGGTGACTTTGTTATCAAACTCCAAGCTCATCCCAAGCAGCGTTAATTTTCTATATTGCCTTTTTGTTCCAATAACCATCACTTTTGTCTTTATTTGTGTTTGGTTTTAGATTATGTTGCAGACTTAGAAGTTCCATTTTGTTCAATGCTCTTTGCAGGCCTAGTCTAATAGTCACTGTTGACTATTTATGTTCACCTGGTTCCTTTTGACTCTGTATACTGCCTTACTTGTGTCATTAAGTTCTCTGTTTAAACCTGTATCCCCATTGTACACTCCCAGATCATACCTGAAATAGGCATATAACTTGTCTAGTCTACCTACCTGGTCAACAAAAGCTAAATAAATAATAAAAAATAAATTATTGCCAGATCATCTGCATAGGCTAATATAGGTGCATTATAGTCACCAATTTTAGGTGGGTGGTACTGTGCATCTTCTAATGCTGCCAGAGTATTGTGTATATATATATTTATTTATATATATATATATATATATATATATATATATATACACACACACACACACACACATATATATAAATACACACACACACATATATATATATATATATAAATAGAGTTGGGTCAAGCACACATCCTTGTCTTACCCTAATTTTAGTCATAACCTTATCAGTTAGTTGACCTGTCTTGTTGTATTTAATTCATATGTGTTAGTATAAGATCTCTTTATTAATATTAGCAAGTTTTGATCTATTCCTGATTTGCTCAACGTTTCCCATAAAAGGGATCTGCGTATGGTATCGAATGCAGAGGAATGATCAATAAAAGCTACAAAGAGAGGACGTTTCCTTATTTTGCAATATTTTTCTGTTAAATGCACTAACAGTTATACTTGAGTTATGGTACCAGTATTTTTTCTAAATCCAGCCTGAAATATAGAGGTTATTTTATTTTGTTCTAACCATGCATTTAATCTATTTAAGAGAATCTTAGCATAAATTTTGGACATTGTAACTAGCAAATTTATATGTCTATAATTTGCTGGATCAAAAAAGAACCTTTTTTTATGAAGAGGTATAATGTAACTACCTTGCCAGCTGTCTGGGATATATACATACAATACTGATTTATTATAAAAAATTGCAAGTGCAGCTGCCCACCATTCTATATTAAGAAGGATGAAATCTATTGGGCTGTTGTCCATTCCAAGGGATTTATTCTTCTTAAAACTCTTTATTGATATCATTACTTCTTGTGTTGTAAACCATTCAAAATGCTAATTAATTTCCATATTTTCAGCTGATGCTACTACTGCTGTATCATCATGAAATAATGTCGAAAAGTATTTTAGCCATACATCTGGTTTTATATATATTGCATACTGCCCTTTATATGTGTTAGTTCCCATAGCAACCAATGTCCAACATTTCTTATCATCCTTTTTGTTAATGGCCTCATACATGCTTTCCCAAAGACCCTTCTGATGCAGTATTCATTGTTTGTTAACATAGTCCTTATAATGAGTCCTACAACTGTTCAGTTTTGTCAAGTTTTCTTTTGTTGGATGTTTCTTTACCACCCTCAGTAGCTTAGCCAGTTTTCTTTTTTCTGTTCTACAGTTTTTATAGAACCAGTTGTCATACCTTGGTCCTCTTACATTATTTCTTTTTCCCATAAGTTTTCTTACAGAAATTATATTGGACTACTAAAACCTCACAGACGGCTTCTGGTTCTAATAAATTGCTAACTTTCTGGGTCACAAGTCCTATGAGGACAGGTTGAAGGCACTGAACATGTACTCCCTGGAGGAGAGGAGGGAGAGAGGGGATATGATAGAGACATACAAGTATCTTACAGGGAGGAACAGGGTGCAGGAATGCACTATTTTTAAGCGAAAAAGATGTTCCAGGACTAGAGGGCATGGGATGAAGTTGGAGGGAGGACGATTCAGAGGAAACGTGAGGAAGAATTTCTTCACAGAACGGTGGTGGACAAGTGGAACACCCTCCAGAGGAAGTGGTGGGGCTGAAACAATCACTGGATTTAAGAATGCATGGGATAGACATAAAGGAATTCTGGAGGTCAGGGTAAGGCAACAGACTTCCTGGAAAACATAAACTGAACTTACAAACTTAAATGGTAGACTGGGTGGCCATAGGCCTTATCTGCCGACACTGCTAGTATCTATGTATCTATGTACCTTGTGTGTGTGTGTGTGTGTGTGTGTGTGTGTGTGTGTGTGTGTATATATATGTATATGTATATATATATATATACACATACACTAACACACTAAAATGCCAGCAGAATAGGCCTAACGGTCTTTCGTGTCTGCTCTCTATATATATAGGATTGTATAAAGGATTTCACATCCTGCATATGCCCAGGCTGCAGCTTATCACCTTTCAGGAATTTTAACATATTCTGTGACTGAATCAACATTTTTGTCTGACCTGCTCCTAAAGGAACTGTACTTGCCCCTGAGGACTTTGAAGCTCAAAGGAAACATATAGACAAAAGGATTCCACATCTTGCATATGCCCAGGCCACAGTTTATCACCTTTCTGGAATTTTAACATATTATGTGACCCTGGATCTCAACAGTTCATCATTTCCTCTGGATGTAATTAACCATCAGCATTTTCATTTTAAATCAACTTTACATGTACTTTGTCATTTTCTCCACTATCTAATCCTGCTGCTCCTGCTACTATCAGGGAATATTCACCAAACCCTGGACTCCCTCACTTTAAAATTACTAAACTTAAGGGTTAACTTACTATAGTATCATTAAATATTAACAGTCTCCTTGCCAAGTTTGCACAATTCCCGGCATGGGTACAGGTGATCAACCCAGACATTATAGTACTCACTGAAACCTGGCTTTCCCCCAAGACACTGGATGCATCTATCTCCCTTGATGGCTACAACTCATTCCGACAAGATAGGATTGCTAAATGCGGGGGTGGGTGCCTAGTATATGTCAGGTCTGGAATAAAGGTGCAGGCCCTTGATGACAGTCTTAATACAAAAGAGGCCCACATTCTGAACCTCAAATTAAACATAGGGACACAGAATAAAGTCCTGCTGGTCTCTGCAGTATACATACCTCCAAGGCACCAACCTACATAGATACATAGATACATAGATACATAGACAGTGTCGGCAGATAAGGGCCTATGGCCCACCTAGTCTGCCCATTTGAGCTTGCTAGTTCAGTTTGTTTTCCTAGAAGTCTATTTCCCCTTACCCCTGACCTCTAGAATTCCTTTATGTCTATCCCATGCATTCTTAAATCCCGTGATTGTTTCAGCCCCCACCACTTCCTCTGGCAGGTGTTCCACTTGTCCACCACCTGTTCTGTGAAGAAATTCTTTCTCATGTTTCCTCTGAATCGCCCTCCCTCCAACTTCATCCCATGCCCTCTAGTCCTGAAACATTTTTTCGCTTAAAAATAGTGTTTTCTGCACCCTGTTCCTCCCTGTAAGATACTTGTATGTCTCTATCATATCCCTCTCTCCCTCCTCCTCTCCCCAGGGAGTACATGTTCAGTTCCTTCAACCTGTCTTCATAGGACTTGTGATGCAACCCATGCACCATCTTTGTTGCCCTCCTCTGAACCTTCTCTACCCTGTCTATGTCCTTGCGTAGGTATGGTCTCCAGAACTGTACACTGTACTCAGGTGGGGCCTCACTAGTGTCTTGTATAGCTGAATTATGACCTCCCTTTTCCTGCTGGTGATGCCCTGCCTATACATCCCAGCATCCTATTTGCTTTACCTGATGCCTTGTCACACTGTTTCCTCATCTTGAGGTCATCAGAGATGACAACCCCAAGATCCTTTCCTGCTTGGTGCATGCTATATCCTCACCCCCAACTGATATATTGTGCCAGGGTTTTGTGCCCCATATGCATTATCTTGCACTTCTTGCATTGAATTTCAACTGCCAAACCCTTGACCATTCTTCAAGTTTCTGCAGGTCCCTTCTCATTCTGTCTACACCTCTGGTGTGTCTACTCTGTTACAGAGCTTTGTGTCATCAGCGTAACAGTGAAATTCTGCCTTCTATATCCTGTGCAATGTCACTGATGAAGATGTTGAATAGGACCGTCCCAGCACTGATCCCTGTGGTACCCCACTGGTCACTCTTCCTCTGTGGAGTGACAGCCATTTACCACCACCCTCTGTGTCCTGCCACCCAGCCAGTTACCTACCCACCACACTACTGTCCTGCCCACACCCATATTCCCCAGTTTGTGTAATAGTCTCTATGTGGCACAGTGTCAAAGGCCTTGCTGAAGTCCAGATAGGCCATGCCCACTGCCCTCCCCTGATCCACCTCCCTAGTCACCCAGTCAAAAAATTCAATGAGGTAGGTCTGACATGACCTCCCCCTGGTGAAACCATGCTGCCTTGGGTCCTGTAGTCCATTGACAACCAGATGTTCCACCAATCTCTCCTTCAGTAGTGCTTCCATGATCTTTCCCACTACCGAGGTGAGGCTGACTGGTCTGTAGTTCCCTGCTTCCTCTTTGTTCCCACTTTTGTATAACCTGCTGGGCTAAATCATGTCATCGCAAGCCAAGAGCAACTAGGCAACCACTGGGAGAAGATCATTCTAGGTGACTTCAACATAAACTGGCACTCACAGAAAGAAACAAAAGCCAAGGATCTAATCACTAGCCTTTTTCTAAAACAGATGGTCACTGCTGACACCTGGCTTAACTACAAAACAGGGAGCAACTCTCTCATAGACTGGCTCCTGACCACACACCCTGAGCATATATCTGATGTCACTGTCCTGCCTGACAGCCTCAGTGAGCACTCCTCTGTGAAGTGTACCTAGTCTAACAGTTTCCTCAAGAGTTCACCCAAGGTGTGCAAAAACCATTGCCTGAGGCCTGGACTACTTGAACATTTCAAGCTGTATGTGACACAACTGGATTGGTCCTCGCTGGCTGGGGATATAGATGGTAATGAGGCACTTAACTACTTCATAATGGTTTTCAACCATGCTTGTGATATTTCTGCACAATACAAAATTAAAACAATTAAGGGAACCTCCAACCCCTGGTTCTCCAACTCCCTTATTGGACTTATGAACAACAGAGACAATCTTTGGCATATAGCAAAAGTAGTTGGTACACCTACTGCATTTAATACCTACAAGGCAGCTAGAAACACCTGCACCAGACTCATCCAACAAGCTAAAGTCTCCTACTATAAGGATCTACTAACCAAAACCTGGGGTTCTGGAAGAGACTTTTGGTGCTCTCTTAAATCTTTAACAGGCAAAGCACCCAAGATTCCCCCCTGATCTACTATTTACTGTGAAGGGGCCCCTACAGGAACCCATCAAAATTGCCAATGAGCTCAACAATGCTTTCACTGACCTTTCAAGTGTACTCCCGGGTGACTACTTCAAAGATATGCATGTTAAGCAACGCCCAACTGCCCCTCAAGATCCCCCAAAGAAGGATGTACCACCCTTTTACTTTGGACATGTCACCAAAGCCGAAACCATCAAGCATATTAAAAGGGCGCTTGGCAAGACCAGGATGGGGGTGGATCTGCTTGACATGAAGCTGATTGGTCTACTCCTTCACGAAGTTGCTGGTCCTCTTACCATGATGTTTAATGCCTCTCTAAAATCAGGAGTATTTCCAAATGCATGGGAGTCAGCTAACGTAACACCTGTCTTTAATGCGGGGGATAAAATCCAAACATCCAACTAGAGACCTATATCCATCCTTCCTCCCCTTTCAAAAGTACTCAAAAGAATGGTCTTGGAGCAGCTTACTGAATACCTTGATAACCATAACCTATTCTGCCCGCAACAGCACGGCTTCCGTAAAAAGCACTCCACACTCACAGCTCTAGTTGATTATTCATCCCAACTATATAACGCCTTGGATAGTGGTCAGGCAGTTGGATCAGTCTTCATTGACTTTATGAAGGCTTTCAACTTTGTTAATCACAACCTCCTCCTAAGCTGCCTTCTGTCTACAGGTCTATCCCCAGATACGGTACTATGGTTTGGCAGTTACCTCTCTAACAGATCACAAGTCAAAATTGGTGACATCCTATCTGCAGCTAAGGAGGTGCACCTTGGGGTTCCACAGGGGTCAATCCTCAGTCCTCTACTCTTTAGCCTTTTCATCAACTCTGCCCCAATGGTTTGCTCAGCAAGCACAGTTCTCTATGCTGATGATGCAGTGACCTCAGTCGCTGGCAAAGATCAACAATCCATCACAACTGAACTCCAAAGCAGCTTCCATAAACTTGAATCTTGGTTTATGGAAAACAAGCTACTATTAAACATCAAAAAAACGAAGAGTATTGTATGTATTTATTTATTTATTGAGTATTCAGATATATCTTTGAGTCAAAGACTCCTTTACAAAGGTTCCACGTCACAGAAGGTTAAAACATAACAGACATTAGTAGTTCAACAAGGTATACAGTCAAGCATATTTACAGAGAAACAGCGAAGACTAACAGGCAGTTACCAGTATTAAATTATACAAGTCATTAGCAGTACATTTATAGCTAGAATTAACAGAATCATCAACTCAAGTAGGGTCAAAAAAGGAGGGGGTGTTATGCAGGCCAGAGGCTATAGTCAGAGAAAAGACGGGGGAGTCAGGGCAAGGAGTCAGTGGAAGACGGGGAGGCAATGCAAGGACTCAGTGGCAGTCACAGGTATTTGAGGACCTAAGGTGGGCCCTAAGGCATGTTTTGAAGGGGCCAATTCTATTTTCGTTCACAAGTGAGGAGGGTAAGCTGTTCATCCAAAAAGGGACCCTGTAGCTGAAGGACTTTTGGAACTGGGAGGTTCGGCAGTGGGGAACCGAGAGGAGTGGCTTGTCAGAGCTATGTGTATGCTTAAGTATCGGAGCTGGGTGGACTAAGGAGGCGAGCCCACGGGGGGATAGGCTGAGGGCTATCTTTTTGGCCATGAGGCAAGTGTGGAACCTGATTCTATTGTCGAGATTTAGCCAGTTGGTAGCATTCCAGAGTGAGCAAGTATGGGTGAGACGGTCACATCCCAGTATGAGGCAGCATGCTTTATTAAGGGAGAGACGGAGTCTATAAAGGGCCGAGGTGTTTGCTGCACTATAGATGAGTAGGCCATAGTTGAGAAGGGAGAGGACCGAGGCAGAGACAGCGAGCCTAAGATCATCCGAGGTGAGGCAATGTTTGAAATTATACAACAATCTGAGCCTAACATTGAGGGTGGTGAACAGGAGATGGATATGTTGGTGGAAATTAAGGGCTGGGTCTAGAGTGATACCTAGGTACTTAAAGGAGTCCACTTGCTCTAAAGGGGTCAGATTGGCTGTTAGTACATGAGGGCACTGCTCTTTCCGGGAGTTCAGAGGTGTGGGTGAGAGAATAGCATGACTTTGGTCTTCTGATACTTGAGAGTAAGGTGTTGAATGGAAAACCAATTTTCAGTGTCACTAAAGGAGGATTGCAGGAAAGGGTGGAGTTCAAAGGAGTCCGAGTTGGAGGAATATAGGACAGCATCGTCTGCATATAGAAGTAGGTTGCCAGGGCAGGACTTGGGGAGGGAGTTAAGGAAGAGGCTGAAAAGTAGAGGTCCTAGGATGGACCCCTGTAGAACACCGAAGAGGACAGGCAGCCTATTGGATAGGTTGTTACTAATTTTGACCTGCTGGTAACGGTTCAAGAGGTAATCAGAGAATCAGCCAAGGGCATCCTGAGAGAAGCCAGAGTTGAAGAGTGAGGTCAGTAAGAGGGAGTGGTTGATGGTGTCAAACGCCTTAGTGAGATCTATGAAGATGGCACCAGTGAGATGGCCTCTGTCCAACACAGAGTGGACGTGGGCGGTAAACTCCAGAAGGGCAGTAGTAGTACTATGCCCTTTCTAAAAGCCATGCTGCTGTTTGCAGAGTAGGCTGTATTTGTTGAGGTGGTCCATGAACTGATCAGTGACAATCCATTCTAGGGCCTTGGACAGGGGAAGGAGAATGGAGATGGGGCGGTAGTTATTGGTCAGGGAACGGTCCCCGCTTTTGAAGTTAGGGGTGATGGATGCAGATTTCCACCTAGAGGGGAATTTTCCTAAACATAAGGAGCAGTTTATAACATGCTCTTCACCACCTCCCAAAGCAAAAAGAAATACCTGCCCCTGCGTATTCATAACCAAAAGAGTGAGATTCTAGACCAAGTATCTAACTTAAAATATCTCGGCATTACCTTTGATGACATGCTCACCTTCTCAAACCACATTGACTCTGTTATCAAGACTGCAAATATAAAACTTGGTGTACTTTATCATCACAGACATTCAATGTCCCCGGATGCACTCAAACTAGCCACCAGTAGCTTAATACTGTCTACCATTGACTATGGGTTGCCTATATATGGGGCCGGCACAAAAAATGCTCTTAACAGGATCAACACACTCCTCAATAAGGCCTGTCGTCTTACTTTGGGGGCTACTCTCGACACCCACACCTGCTTACTGTTCACTGAAACTGGATGGCTCTCACTCTATCTTAGACAGCAATACCAAACCTGCCTACTTCTAAAAAAAAGTACTACTTGGACTGACATCCCCCACACTGGGCAGTCACTTTAAGCTGGCCATCCCAACGAAATCTACCCGTAGTGAGGTTGCTGACAAGATGGTGATTCCCTTCAAAAGGACGAAACTTGCCCAGCAATCCTTCCTGTATCAAGGACCAAAATGGTACAATGAACTACCTGCTGACCTCACTGATACTACCAAGATTAGTACCTTCCAAGCTGGGCCCAAATCTCTCCTTGGCTCTAAAGTTAATTGTACCTGCCTGCGCTAATGTGATAGTACCTTGCCCCCAGTTTTGCATTTACCTACCCCCCCTACATCTTTCTGCTACATACCACTTTTTTCTTAACCCGCTCCCCTACCCCCAATTACCTGATGATGGCCTCACTTGGTTGAAAGCTCCACCTCTCTCCAACCTCAGACGATGCCACCTCCGGCTGACCCCCAACCCCCTCTTATCTAATCAGTCTATCAGTTAATATGTACTAATATGATGTGTATAAGTTCACATTTTACTATTACTGCCTGTGTATATGCTTCAATGTTTTTCTTTTTTTTTCTCTGTAAACCTTGTATTTTTGTAATGTTTGTTCAACACTGATGTGGAACCTTTGAAAATGAGTCCTTGACTCAAAGGTATTAATCCCAAACTGAAATAAATAAAAATAAATAAATATTTATTACTCTGTTCTAAGGCCATTTCCATGGGAACCCTGTCCCACTGAATGTTATTATTTATTGTTTGTATAGTTTCATCTTCTGTTATCTTTATTGGTTGTTTTGGTCTTCTATATGTTACTATTGGGAGATGATCACTCTCCATTCTTTGTATTACTAATACAGGGATCAATACAGCTGTCCACACTGGGCATGAAACATATTTGGGTATGCTAGATTCAAAGATCAAATACTTGAACTGGAAAAGCTATTGGGGGTGGAATGGTTTACAGATCGCCAGCTGGATCTACATGTACGTCTACTGATTGCATTCAACTATTGTGGCATAAAATCAATAATAATTTACTGAAGAAACAACCTAATTTTCAATTCTTTTTTGTGGGAATGGGGTTAAAGGAGGTCAAAAGGAAGTAGCGAATTCTGGGAAGGTGAGAAGCGGGTTCTGCTAAAGGTAAATCAGTCCTAGAAGTCCATGATCCAGGCAGTGTGACAAGGCAGTTGGGAAAGTTAGTGGGATGCTGGGGTGCATAGGAGAGGTATCACCAGCAGAAGTAGGGAGGTGGTGTTACCTCTGTATAGGTCACTAGTAAGACCTGAAGGCCTAAAGAAGTGGTCCTGGGGCACCCAGGCTCACACACACTTGTGACCTTTACACCCAGACCAAGTGGCTAAGACTCCAGGGGAGGATTAAGTACCAGGCCTGCCTCTTCAGGAAAAAAAAAACATCCTTGGCTTAACACCGCCTGCCATTCAAAACCTTCTTAGACCTGTAGCTAATGCACACCAGACTAGAGGTAAAACAAGAAATGCCCTTCATATTCCCTTCTGTCACACTGCCCTAGCTCAGCGATCCTTTGCCTTAGGGCACTCCTATGTCTTAATGAACTCCCTCCTGACATAATGAATGCACCAAAACTCGCATCCTTTAAGTACCTACTCCTCCAACACCTGACAGCACTTGGTACCTGTCACTGCATGTCCTAACTCCCTATACCCCCTCCTTCTCATGCCTATCTACCCCAACTCACTTGCTACCCATCTCTTTTATGCCCTCTCTTCCCTTCTCCCCACACCCCCCTCTCGCACCAACACACGCCTTCTCATGACCTCTCACCCTCACCCCCCCACTGCAACCTCTAACACTCTCCCAGTACTAACTCGCCTCTGTTCTCTCTTCTTCACCAGTCCTCTAAACCCCTCCCTTCACCTCTTCTCCCCCACTTTCAGCCCCCTGACAAAGACAACTCTGCTCAGTGCCTGTTCTTGTGAACCAATTTCCCTTTCCTCCATTGTTGTGAGTCTTAAGCACTGCAGTGTTCATGATCTTGTGTATCTATTTTACTTTTTTTTTATTTAGTTTTTGTTGACCGGGTGAGTGCACTAGACACATTCTGCTTATTTTCAGGCACCGACCGGGGGAGGGGATACAGAGGAATGCCAACTGACCTTGAACCAGATTAAGCTGTTGGTGGTACTTTTTTTAGTGAATGAGGGAAATTTGGCCAGGACATCGGGGAAATTCCCCTACTCTTTTCGATAAGTGCCATGGGATCTTAACATCCACCTGAACTATCACCAATCCAGGAAGATGGGACCTCAGTTTTAACATCTCATCCAAAAGACGGCACCTCAGAAGTGCAGCACCCCTCTCATGCTGCACTACAGTGTCAGTACTGGGATATTAACCCAAGAGCCAAGTGTGGGAATTGAACCCATGGCACTCTGATCTCCCGGCCTCAGAGGCAAGTGTGCTACCTACTGAGCCACTGACACTGACACGTAAACCATTATTTTGTATGCTCTCTGTATGATACCTTGTATTCTCCTATGTCTGTACTTACATGTAAGTTTGCTACCCTACCATGACATGGAACCTTTGTAAACGAGCTCCTAGCTCAAAGGTGTTACTCCAAGATGAGAAATAAATTTAAAAAAAAATCATCTAAAATACTGTGTACAGATTTGGAGACCACATCAAGAAAGGATGTAGATAGACTGGAGGCAGTCCAGAGAAGAGCAACTAAAATGGTGCAGGGTCTTCAGCAGAAGAATTATGAGGAGAGACTAACTGAACTCAGTATGAACACCTTGGAGAAAAAGAGGAGACTGAGGATATGACAGAGACATATAAATACCTAAAGGGGGTAAATAAGGTACAGGATCAGATTATAGTTCAGAATAAAATGTGCACAAAAACGAGGGGGCGGATGGGGGGTGTAAATTCAGGAAAGATGGAAGAAAGTTTCTCTTCACAGAAAGAGTGGTGGATGCCTGGAACAGCTTACCAGCTGAGATAGCTGGTTAGAAAACAGTGGAAGGGTTCAAGAAAGCTTGGGACAGACATAAGAGAATCTAAGGGGACAGGGATGAAAGGTAGGAGGAAAAATTGGAGATCAAGTAGGGTCTGTGGGGTTACTGTAGGTAGGGTTACATGGGCAGACTGAGTAGCCCAAGTGGTCCTTATCTGCCAACAAATTCCATGTTTCTGTGTTTAAGCAATAAGGCACAACAGGGAGTGGGTTATTGGGGGATTTACCCATGCCTTGTGTGGTATGTCATGAGGCATAGACAAATGACTTAACCACACAAGAAGTGGGTAAATCCCCCAATAACCCACACCCTGGAGTGCCTTATTGCAATTATACAATGGACTCATGTGTAAAATAAATTTAAAATGTGTTTAATTATGTTTTTTTATAAATGCCATTTCTCAATCGTGGGTTATTGCAGGATATACCCATGGTCATGTGATGTATTTTAACCAATGAAGTTACAGGATTTTCATACCTTATTGTATAATATGATTTAACTCCCATGTGTCCAAGCAACCTGTGGCGTGAGTAACATAGAAGCATAGAATTTGACGGCAGATAAGGACCGCTTGGCCCACCCAGTCTGCCCATTTCCCTACCTACTGGATAAGCTGCAGATCCTAGTTAACCAGCAGCCTACTTCTTCCTACCCCCAACCCCTAAAATTGCCTTATGACTGTCCCATGCATGCTTGAATTCCACCACTGTTTTTGACTCCACAACCTCCTCCGGAAGGCCGTTCAAGCGCATCCACAACCCTCTCTGTGAAAAATACTTCCTTAAATTACCTCTGAGCCACCCCCATCTTAAAATTGTGCCCTCTTGTTCTTGCACACCTCTTTTTGAAAGATGCTACCTCTTGGACTTTGTTGATTCCCTTGAGGTACTTGAACATTTCTATCATGTCCCCCTCTCCTCCTTTCCCTTGAGGCTATACATATTAAGCTCCTTAAGTCTCTCTTCATATGTCTTCCGGTGCAGACCCTGCACCATTTTAGTTGCCCTCCTCTGGACAGCTTCCATCCTGTCTATGTCTTTGCAGAGATTGGGTCTCCAGAACTGCACACAGTACTCCAGATGGGGTCTCACCAGCTGTCTGTACAGAGGGATAATAACTTCCTGTTTTCTACTGGTGATGCCTCTCCCTATGCATCCCAGTATCCCTCCAGCCCTCCTTGCTGCCCTCTCACATTGCTTGCCCACCTTTAGGTCATCTGATATGACTACCCCCAGGTCCCTTTCCATTTTTGTTGTTAGTATCTCACCCCCATTGTGTACTCTTCCCTGGGTTTTGTTTCCCAGGTGCATTACCTGCACTTCTTAGCATTGAATCTAAGCTGCCATACATTTGACCATTCCTCTAACCTTGCCAAGTCCCTTCTCATCCTTTCCACCCCACCCTGTGCATCAACTCTGTTGCAGATCTTTGTGTCATCTGCAAAGAGACATGCTTTTCCTTCCAGTCCTTCTGCAATGTCGCTATAAAGACATTGAAGAGGACCCGTCCTAATACTGAACCCCTGTGTACCCCACTAGTAACCCTCCTTTCTTCTGAGTGGACTTCATTTACTATTACCTCTTGTGTCCTATTCTCCAGCCAATTCTTTACCCAGGCTGTCATCTTGGGACCCACCTCCAGACTGGCTAACTTGTATATTAATCTTTTGTGTGGGACTGTGTCAAATGCCTTGCTAAAGTCTAGGTAGGCCATGTCCACAGCCCTCCCTGATCTACTACTTTGGTCACCCAGTCAAAGAAATCTATCAGATTCGTCTGGCATGACCTTCCACTGTGAATCCATGCTGCCTAGGGTCCTGTGCCTCTGGCCTCTAGATACTCGACAATTCTTTCCTTCAGAAGTGATTCCATAATTTTTCCTATCACTGAGGTTAAACTAATAGGTCTGTAGTTTCCTGCTTCTGCCTTGCTCCCACTTTTGTGAAGGGGAATCACATCTGCGCTCCTCCAGTCCTCAGGTACCACCCCATTCTCCCATGATTTGGTAAAAAGGGTAGTCAGTGGTGTCACTAGTTCTACCCTTAGCTCTTTTAGAATTCTGGGATGAATCCCATCAGGCCCCATTGCTTTGTCCACCTTCAGTTTTAAGAGTTCTTTCAGAACCCTTTCTTCTGTAAATGGGCTGGTATCAACTTCTGTATCCAGAGTGTTTCTGCTGTTTGTTTTATGTACCTCCCCCTCTTCATTTGTAAATACTGAGCAAAAATATTTGTTTAGTATCTCTGCCTTTTCACAGTCTCCTCTGCCCACCCTCCCTCCCCTTTTTAAGCCTCACTATCCCTCCCTTGGTCTTTCTTCGTCCCTGATGTACCTATAAAGGTTTTATCCCCTTCTTAACTGAGTTGGCTATCTTTCCTCGGTTTGGGCCTTTGCTGTTCTGACTGCCTTCCCAGCCTCCTTTTGCTTTAACTGATACAGTTCTCTGTCCTGCTCCTTCTACGATTCCTTGTACTTCCTGAATGCTTTCTTTCTCTTGAACCTTCACTGCCACTTCCTTTGAGAACCATAGTGGTTTCTTACATCATTTTGTTTTGTTTATTTGCTTCACACAAAGGCTTATTACCTCTGTGATGGCAGTTTTTATTATTCCCCATTGTTCTTCCACCCCTCCTTCCTGCCCATTTGCTAGTGCATTCCTTAGGCACTCACCCATTTTGGCAAAGTCAGCCCTCCTAAAGTCCAGTGCTTTTGTCTTTGTATGACTTGACTCTATTGCTGTGTTTATTGTGAACCATACTGTTCGATGGTCCCTAGTTCCCAGATGGCTACCCACTTCTACATCTGTGATCCTCTCTCCATCTTCATTTGAGAGAATCAAGTCTAATATTGCTCCCTCTCGAGTGGGCTCCAGTACTAGTTGTCTAAGGCATGCCTCCTGTAGGGCATCTAGAATAACTGCACTCTTCGAAGTGGCAGCTGCAACTGCACTCCAGTTAACATCTGGCATATTCAGATCACCCATCAGCAATATCTCCCCTTTTTCTGCCATTCTAAGTATACTTTCTATCATTTCCTTGTCCATTTCCTCCCCCTGAGAAGGAGGTCTGTGATCTACAAGACCTGGTGGTTAGTCAGTGCCATTGCCTGTCTCAAATTTACCCACAGTGTTTCTTCTCTCCCTGTTTACCCTTTGTTCTGTTGCTTTTATTCCTTCCCTTATGTAAAGAACTACTCCTCTTCCTCCTCTTTTACCCTCCCTGTCCCTCCTGTAGATAGTGTATCCTGGTATGTTTATGTCCCAGTCATGGTTTTGTGTGTACCATGTTTCTGTGACTGCCACAATATCCAGTTGTTCCTCCTCTCCATCAAGGCCACTAATTCAGGAAGCTTGTTACCCAGACTACGGGCATTGGTACTCATTGCTCTCCAATTTTTGTTGGCTTTACCTTCTGTTGCAGCTTCCCCCACTGACCGTTCTACCTCAGTCTTTTTCTCATTTAGTACCCTGTTTTGTAGGGAGAGGCTGGGATTTTTCTGCTGCTTGTCAGTGCCTCCCCCTTTGACTAGTTTAAAAGCTTGCAAATGAAGCATTTAAACCGATTGCTCAAAAGACTTGTTCCCTTCTGGACAGATGCAGACCATCCTGCCAGTATAGGCACAAGTGTGAGGATCATGAGAAAGAGGACATCTGCAGAAATGTCTGCAGGGAGGCTGCAGGATGCTGGGGACTCCACCCAAAGTAAATAAGAGTCACAGGTCAGACACAAGGACCTCCCACAGAAGGAGCTTTGCTCCAGACACGACATGGGACATGGAGACCAGCTCTTCAACCAGAGGCCACTCCACCAAGCAAGAGTGCCTATCACAGTGATTTGAGGACTCATTCAAAAAGCCCATCAAAGCAAGTACTGTATAAAAGAAGAAGAATCAGCATTCATATGGCGCTTTTCATACACATTGTATCCCACAGTGCTTTACAAGCAATGCTAGACGAGTAGTGAAGTGACTGAACATGTAGTGGCAGCCATTTTGCAGATCCACACCTACACATAGCCTTGGACAATTGCATGGACTGTTTTTTTGGGAAGGGGAATGTTGGCCAGGACACTGGGGAAAGTCCCTTACTCTTGCAAAATGTGCCTTAGGTTCTTTTACATCCACCTGGACACCCACCAGGACAGCGCCAGACAGTATAAACATAAAAGACGGGCATCTCCTGCAGTCTGTACCATTTTTCCTTTCAGACACTCAGCTGACACTTTTACAGGGGTCATGTGGTGATATTATTGGGACCTCTGCTCACCTTTCCTCCAATGACTGTCACAGAACTGGCACAGGACACAGAGAACAGCTCTTCACCCGGGGGCTGCTCCACCATTCAGGAGTGGCCAACACAGTGACATGGGGGAGTCTCTTCCTATTTATTCCCTGACCCCAAGCTGCCCTTCTGTGCTGTGGCCCTCATGCTAAGGACCGAGTGCAAAGGACATCAAAATGTCTGCCAGGGAGTCAGCCAGGAGAGGCATCTGGGGGCCAGTGATGCTGTTTCATCTGCTGCAATAACAAGTCTATAAGGTACTCCCATTATTGAATCACTGACTCATATCCAGCAGTAAGACTAGTTACTGATCAAACTCATACTGCTAAGTTTGGTTTCACAGTTGCATAAGTTAACCTGTTCTTGTAATGTCCAGGGCCCTAGTGTGCTGCTGCACTTTGTCCTGATGTCTGCTACAGGTGTCCTATGCTTCTGCAGCAGCATTTTCTGGTTTCTGTGGCATGATGTTTTCATTTCTGTGGCAGAATGCAGTTCTGCAATTGGCTAAAATATGATGTGATATCATTGATGATATCAGATACCGAGAATAGAGGAAGGGTATCAGGATAAATGAGATGAGGAAGGGAGCTGGGCACTATGGAAAACTTGTATATTTGAATGAAATCTTGCCCAAAACAATGAATTCTGCGTCACTATATACATGCTCTGGCATGGTGCAAATTGTGCAGAAAATTCTGTGACCTCAGAATCACCGAATTCCAGAGGCCTTGGTAATATAAAACAAGCACCCTATTTAGAGTCTGCATACATTTCAGATTTTCTCGCTTATTTTGTTGGTTTTTGCTTGTAGCTGCTGTGTTCTGGCTAGGTATTGTACTTGAGATACTTTCTGCCTTTTCCCAAATAAATTGCTGTGTCCAGCAAACACCCTATTTAGGGCCTGCCCACTTTCAGGTTTCTCCCACTTAATGTTTACTGGAAATTGCCTATAACTACTGAATTCTGGTTAGGTTTTTGTACCTGGGATACTTTTTGCTTTTGCCCTAATTTTGTAGTACCCAGCCAATACCCTAGCTAAGGTTTGCCCACTTTCAGTCCCTCCCACTAAATATTTAGTGGTTAGTGCTCATAGCTACTGTATTTCTGGTCTGGTGTTGTATTTTCTGGGTTACCTGTTGTAACAGTCTCTGGATGGGCTGATATCCCTGCTATACTGTGGAACTGTTACTACTGTGGGAACTTGTAGCTGGTCGCTAACTGGGTGGCCCATGTGTCTCTATTTCTGATCCCAAGGTCCTTGTATAGCATTAATATTGCACCCAATTTCACAGTGTTTCTGTTTTTTGGTATTGCAACCTCTCCGCTTATATGGCAGGCCCTCTGACCCCTTCCCCAGCCCATACCCATGGCAACCAATTCATCTTTTCCAACATACTGTGCAACAGTGTAGACAAACTGCCCACAACTGGGCTACTTCACAAGACAAAAATGAAACCTGGCACATGGAGGACAGACAACCCAGCCAGCTACAAGATTAAAAAGCTGTTTACATTTATATTAAAGTGACAAGGGTGCCCACAAAAACACACAACCTTTCGCTATTATGGCTTGATCCCCTTGTTTTGCCACTGGTATAGCACCTTAAGGACAAGCTACACCTTTACTGTAATGCTATACACTGTGCCTCACAAATTTTCCCTATGGTTGGCATTCCTTCACCTTGTACTTGCTGGTGACATAGCTCTGAACCCAGGGCCTATGCCTGTGCCCAATGCAATCTCAACAAACTGGACCACTTGTAAAGGTTTAACGGTAGCCCATTTAAACATCTGCAGCATGCTTGCTAACAAGGAGGAATTATTGGTCTGGGCAAACGACTACCAACCTGACATTCTTGGCCTAATTGAGGCATGGCTCACCACAGACAGTGTGGCTTGCTTCCTCCCAGGTTACCATACTATTAGGCTGAACTGCCCTGGTGCAAAACATGGTGGCGGCTACTTGTCTATTATAAATCTCACCTGAACGTCTCTCTGTTTATGGCCACCTGGCCAGCTGAGTCACCTGTTGAGTGCTTACACACTATGCTTCTCCTGGGGAACATGAAAAAACACCTCATATAGGTATATAACACTCCCACCTGTGGCCTTAACGGCCGGTCTCAGCTCCTTGCTCATGTCAGAAGTTCAGTGGGGTCAAATGAGGTTCTCATCATGGGGGACCTTAACTTAAATTGGCTGGAGTTAAGTTGCATCCTCATTGAGAACATGCTATCTGAGCCTGCCCTCACTCAAATCATATCTAACCCAACCAGGCTATTCTTGGGGGGCATGCTTATTGACAGGACCATGACAAACTGCCCCAATAGAATCATGCAAGCTGATGTGTTTCTTGATGTCAGTTTGGACCACTCCCCAGTCTACAGCTTCTGGAAAATTAACCTTCCTAAAGAGTCACCCAAAATCATAAGCCTCCTTAACTACTCAAAGTTCGACCCAGGGCTCTTCCTCTCAGAACTTGCAAACACTGCCTGATACTGTGTCTATGCCGCAACTTCTGTTACCACTGCCCTGGCTGCTTTCACCCAGGCCTTTGTCTGTCTACAGGAGGTCCCTGTCCCTTTGTCAGAAGGAGGGTAAAAGGTGCAGCAACAAAATGGCTCCACAGAGATGTCCTTAAGCTTCTCAAGCAGAGAGACAGGAAGTTGTTATGAGGAGTCCCAATCCCTATCTGATCTACATGAGTTTAGAAGGCTGTGGAACACCTGCAGGCATAAAATCTACTCCGCCAAAATAGTGTTTTGCTTGCATTTGTGAAAGATTCAAGGTCTTTCTGGAGAAACATCTGGGGCTTGGTAGGAAGCTCCTCTAAGCAGCATCCCAGTGACTTTCTGGTCGGAGGAATACACTGTAGCAATGCAAAGACGATTGCTGATGCTTTCAACTGACAATTTACAAATCTTATAGCTTTCACCTCCCAGATCCCATCCTCCAGTGTGGAGAACACCACTGGCAGCCCATTGCCCCAATCCCTCCTCCCAACACCCTACATTTTACCGCATTGTGGTGATGACAAATGCCATCTTCAAGCTCCTAACTAGCTTCTCTCCACATATGAGCACTAGGTGGGATGGTCTTGAACCTAAATTACTGAGAATCTGTGTTCCCATCATTGCCCCTGTGGTCAACCTTATCTTTAACCTCTCACTTGTGTTCGTCACTGTCCCTGACAAGTGGAATCTCACCAAAGTTGTCCCTGTCCCTAAGGATGGGGACAGGGGATGTCTTGAAAATTATTATCCCATTGTGATACTCCCTGCCTTTAGCAAACTACCTGAGCAAACTGTGACCGACCAACTCACTGAACGCCTCTACACCCATGAAATCTTAACGCCCGAGTAACATGGTTTCCGTAAGGACCGTAACACCTCCACCGCTCTCACACTGTATTCATCAGCATTAAATCTGCCATAGGTCAGGGTCAGCTCACTGGGGCCATTTTTGTTGAACTGCTCAAGGCCTTTGATTTGGTCCAACATGGTCTCATTTGTTCTAAACTGCAGAGCACGGGCCTGTCCCACTCACGCTGTCATCTGGTTCAGGCACTACCTGTCAAACTGATGACAAGTGGACAAGTTCAATGGCTCCATCACTGAGTCAGCTCCTGTGAAACTTGGGGTCTCCCATGGCTCAGTTCTCTTCACTGTTTATAAACAGCCTCCTACCATTTGTATTGCCACATTGTATATTGATGACCTCGTGCTCCTCCACAGTTCTAAGAACACATAAATCCCATCAGCTCCCGTTTTACACTGGACTTTCACAAACTGCAAGCCTAGTACATACACTATGTGCTTGTATCCTTCTCTAGTATCTCCAAGTCATTCCTTGCCAAGTGGGAGATCACCTACAATAGCATTTGCAGATCTGTCCTTTTGCTAAACAGAGCAACACATCATTGTGACATCTACAACAGCCTCTGAAATAGTCAGTTACTGATAAGGGCTACAGCCAGGACTCTATTCTCAGAGCTAGGCAAAGAATAGAGGGTGTTGACTGGGATATCTTGTTGTAAGGCAACGTTACACAGAATGTTTCAAATGACAGACTAAATTTTGTAACTACTTATATTATCCAAACATCTGCAGTTTCCAAGATTGTGGGTAAAAACTGGCATATTTTGAAAGAAGAGCCTAAACTGAATAATTTCATAAAAACATAGATTTTGATGGCAGATAAGGACTGCTTGGCCCACCCAGTCTGCCCATTTCCCTACCTATTTGATAAGCTGCAGATCCTAGTTAACCAACAGCCTACTTCTTTCTACCCCCTACCAGAATTGCCTTATGTCTGTCCCATGCATTCTTGAATTCCCCCACTGTTTTTGACCCCACAACCTCCTCAGGAAGGCCATTCCATGTGTCCACCAGCCTCTCCATGAAAAAATACTTCCTCACATTGCCCCTGAGCCATCCCCCTTCTGTCTTCAAATTGTGCCCCCCTTGTTCTTGCACACCTCTTTTTCTGAAAGATGCTACCCCTCTTGGACTTTGTTGATTCCCTTGAGATACTTGAAAGTTTCTATCACGTCCCCCCTCTCCCTCCTTTCCTCAAGGGTATACATATTAAGCACCTTTAGTCTCTCTCTTTGTATGGCTTCTTGTGCAAACCCTGCACCATTTTAGTCGCATGTCCAAGGAGGGAGTCACGCATGTAGGCAGCACAACCACCTCCACGATTACCCACCCAATCTTCCCTGAAAAGGGTGGAACCAGGGAGGGAGACGAAGGAGTCAGGGGTGGATTTGGATAATCAGGTTTGAGTAACCCAGCATTGGAATGCAGTAGCCTTCTTAAGGAGGCTGCAAATATTCATAGAAGCTATGCAGAGTCCTTGAGCCTGGGCAGGCTTGTTTGTAAGGTTGGGCATGGGGCCAGGGTTTGGATGAATGTTATCTGCTAGAAGCAACAGGAGGGGTGATTAGGTGCACCAAACCATGGTAGAGATTGTGGCATCTCCCCTTGCAACTCTGTCAAATGCCTTGCTAAAGTCTAGGTAGGCCTATGCATCCCAGTAGCCCCGTAGCCCTCCTTACTGCCTTCTCACATTGCTTGCCTATCTTTAGGTCATCTGATATGACTACCCCCAGGTCTCTTTCCATTTTTATTGTTGTTAGTACCCCCCCCCATTGTGTACTCTTCCCCTTGGTTTTTGTTTCCCAGGTGCATTACTTTGTACTTCTTTGCATTGAATCTAAGCTGCCATACATTTAACCATTCCTCCAACCTTGCCAAGTCCCTTCTCATCCTTTCCACCCCACCTTGTGTATCAACCCTGTTGCAGATCTTTGTGTGGTCTGCGAAAAGGCATACTTTTCCTTCCAGTCCCTTGGCAATGTCACTTATGAAGACATTAAAAAGGACTCTTCCCAGTACTGAACCCTGCTAGTAACCCCTCTTTCTTCAGAGTGGACTCCGTTTACTATTACCCTCTGTGTCCTGTTGTCCAGCCAATTTTTAACCCAGGCTACCACCCTGGGTCCCACTCCCAGGCTGGCTAACTTGTTTATTAATCTTTTGCATGGGACTGTGTCAAATGCCTTGCTAAAGTCTAGGTAGGCCATGTCCACAATCCCTTCCTGGTCTACTACTTTGGTCAAAATTATGAAGATGCTGGTCTTGAACCCAGGACCCCTCATATCCACAGCTCTGTGCCCTATCTTCTGTGCCATTGAAAATGCACATTTCACAAAAGAATTGCCCCATATGGTTTATAAATGGCCATGGAATTTGGCTGACTCCCTTGCACACAGTCTTCAGTCATTACATCCCCAGAAAGACAATTGGTCACCTTTTTTCCAACAGGCTGCCTCAAATGTCACCATTGCAAGTTCTGCTCAACTATTGAAAATAATGACACATTTATGAAACCTTCAAATAGTGACGTTTACAAGAGCAACAGGTTTGTCAGTTGTGACAGTACATATGTGATCTATCTAGGTACTTATAATAATAATAATCTTTATTTATGAAACACAATGTACAAAATCAAAGTGCTGTGCAATCCATAAAACAGTTAAAAGATCGAAGAACATAAATATTAGATACAGTTGAAAATCAAGTAATGGAAGAATACAAACATTCAAGCAGGAGCATATATCATAACTAATCACCAAATACCTGGCAGAACAAAAAGGCCTTTAAGGCTGTTTTAAAGCTCTCCACGGTCTGGCACTCTCGAATCCGATAACGTAGAGAATTCCACAGGGTCGGAGCTGCAAACATAAAAGCATGAGAACCAGAGGTTTTCAACCATACCCTGGGAATCTCTAACAACCCCTCATCAGTTGAGCGGAGCAGGCAGGCAGGGCAGTAGGGAATGAAGAGCTCTTGCAGGTAGCCTGGGCCCTGTCCGTGTAGGGCTTTAAAGGTCTTGCTGTTGTGAAGCTTACTATGTGGGCGGAACTAAATGTAAACTAAAGGAACATGTAGGTGAACATATCCTTACCATTTCTGGATCACTGTATCTGTTATTGTATCTGACCTTAGACTGTTCATTGTAAAATATACTAGATGATAAGAACTTGTGTAAACATTGTACAATGCATTGCTGTATATTCTGTTCTTGTATTGTTAATTGCTATCCTACTCTCCTTGTTTAAGTCCATCCAGGACCACCTTATAAATGAGTTTCTCAATGGTGTCTTTTCCTGGTAAAATAACAACTGAATTGAATATATGAGCAATCACTAATAAAAACATGGAATACGCTATTGCTTCCCACATAGTCCACTCCAGCAATGCCACAGAGCATTGTTGGATTTTTAAAGGGACTGAAAAAGTTAGATTAGGTCATACGGGAGGGAACCTGGAACTCAGACTGGGACAAATGAAAACATTTTGTATCTTTAAGCATCATTTGGAGTGCAGGAGCTAAAATAAAGAAACTAGTTGGGAAGAAATTTGGCAATGATTCTTTCTTTATTTAAGTTTGGAAGGGGTTAAAATAAAATGGAAAGCCCCCCTCACTTGTATCTAATTTATTTCATAAGTTGTAATTCCAGGAGGCATCCATCAGGCTGCATTGGGGATCAAGTAGCTCTGGGGCTCAGAAGAGTCAGGAGGTTGCAGTTCAGAATTCTGGTCTGGTGGTCAGTGTTTGGGGGGACAAACAGATCTAGAATTGGAGGTGAGATTGAGAGTGCACCTGGAAATGAAGTCAACAAGAGGTAGGGCAGATGTATTTCCTATCTTTTTGGGGGTGCACTGGCTCGGTGTTGTGCTTGATGTAGTCCTCCCTAATGCCCTCTGGAATAACTGCGACAGTGATTTATGCCACTAGACAAGGGGACCAGGTGGGGAGGAGGGGTGTTACATGAGCAAAACAGTAAACTTTTTTTTTATTCTTTAGTAACCAGGTAAGGCCCTGTAGGCAGTATTTTCAAGTGCCTGTTTTGTCATGCAGTATGCAAGTGGAGGTTCAATTGTGCCTATGCAACTGTATGCTTGTGTGACTTTGATATATTGGGGCTGTTCGCCTCTCTATCCATGGGATATACCACCCTGTAGAGTATGACACAAGGAACCCTAGAGGAGGATTCCCCCCATAGGTGCCGCAGGAATAATTTCCTTGGCTAAAGGTAGCTTAGGAAGAAGCCCCCGTGAAAGAGAGACGAGCCGCTGGAGGAGGAGGGGGTGGATGGTGGAGCAATGAAGAGACGGCTTCTGGAACAGTCCAGGAGGAGTGACCTTTTAAGGCCTGATGGGGGAATGATGTAGTTGCTCTGCCCATTGAACCTCAGGCTTAAAGCCTTCCCATTCAATTTTGCTTATGTAACTGGATGAGATATATGCTTGTGTGACTTTGATACATTGTAGCTGTTCACCTCTCTATCCGTGGCATATACCACACTGTAGGGGTACGACACAAGAAACCCTAGCGGTGGGTTCCCCCCCCATAGGTGCCATGAGAATAATTCCCTTGGCTAAAGGTAGCTTAAGAAGAAGCCAAAAAAGAATACTCAAAAGGGTGTTGAGCATCGAAGAGGCGAGAAATCGGAAGATATCTAGACCGGAAATAAATGTGACAGACATATATAGGAAGGACAGGAGAAGAATGATAAAAGGTGAGGACAATGAACAAAAGGAATTCTGACAAGATGCAGAAGTGCAGACTTCCTAAGGAGAGAGGGAACAGTCGGGGCCACCATCCGACTCCATTCAACAGCGGAATCTAACTAAGGAACCAATGAAAGCACTAACCCTGACTAATATTATGACCATTGGCACAGAGGAGAGGAAAAAAACCTTTGAGAAGGAAACCACTGGGGATCCAAGTCCTACGTTGCCTTCCCTCAGGCTGAAGGATGTTTTGATTAGGGTCGGCTCCGCTACAGCAATTTAAAGTCAAGATTGAGGAAGGAGGAAAAGTCCAATTTTAGAGGAAGCTCTTGCTCTGTCCTTCTAAATGGACAGCTATCGAGGGATGTGAGTGATGTCTCTGCAACTAGACACTCAAAAGCAAGAGAGGAAGTATGATGATGGAAAGAAGTCTTGAAGGCCTGAATGGTTCAAGGTGAGGTGTGAAATGAATGATGTACGAAGATGGTGAGAAGCCTGCCAGCCCCGAGCAAAGGGGCAATAGACACAAAGGCATATCTCCGATTGGAGAGCAGGTTGAGTCAAAGTAGCATGGACCCAAGAGGGTTATGCTCAAGTAGACAAAGTGAAGTAGACTCACGTAGATGTCGGATGAGCAAGGGATACCCAGATGTGGTCATGAGAAGACCGATGGTGACAATAACTGCAGGAGTGCAGCAGTTCGATGAGGTAGCATAAGATTTAATGAGAGGTATGCTCGATTAATCAATGTGAATGAGTGGACCCTGAGGTCAGACTGAGCGAAGGAGAACAGAACTCAAGAACATGGACACCAGATGGACTAAGGTAAAAGGAGGGTATGAATAAAGAAGGTGATGGCAGAATAGGGAAAGCCTCCAAAAGAAAGCAAAGGTCAGAGAAGGGGCAGAATGAAGGGTGAAGGGAATGGGAGGAGGAGGAGGGCAATGAGTGGAGTTGACAGGGGCAGACACCCCCAATACAGTGGGCAGAGGTACAGAAAAGGACCAAATCAAGCAACGGCCAATGAAGGAACAGGTTGTGCATCCACAAATAGCATAAACAGCATAAGGGGTGCCAATAGAAAACTGCACAACCATGAGGACACCACATTCATAGCACATCAGTCTAGAAGAAATGTGGCAGAGCAATATGCAGGAGGGAATATTAAGTGATGTGTAGAGGGAAGGACTCCGTAGGGACCTGACTGACCAAATAGCTCAACGACACAGCAGTAAAATCAAAGCACTGGGAGTAGAGACATGCAGTGGTAGGTAAGCAAACTGCCAATGAGTGAGGGACGAAGGAACTGGAGGAAGGGTAAGACCAAGAGCAGGAGCAGAGCAATGAATGGAACGAAATGAATCCATGCTGAGAGGTCAGGAAGGTAGGACTAGCAGCCATAGCAGGAAGACAATGGCTGAAGTGAAGAATATTAGATGCTTATGAGGTTAGCAGAGAAGTCTAGGAAGGAAAATGGACAAGAATATGAAAGATGACTGAGGAGCGGGGTCCACGACACGTGATGAGAGCAGGATCAGGAAATGAACAGAAAAGGCATCCAGAAGGTATGCAAAGTAGGAATCTGAGTGCTGAGCATGACAAGGACAGCTAAAAGGGGAAAGAAACAGACAAGGATGCAGCCTGTGGAGGCAGAGAGCAGGTAGCATGTACTCGCCCCCCACGCTGGTAGACAGGAAGGAAAAACAAGACAGGGACAGGAAAATAGAATGGTTGCAACACCTTAGCAACAGCCAGTACAATGGAGATGTGGGACCTGGAATCTGACCAGAAGGCTCCCAGCCAGGCTGAGGAGAAGCACAGTGGAGGTGACCAGCCAGGAAGCAGGAGGTTCAAGATGGAAAGGCCTAAGAGAAAGGAGGGGAGGGCTATAGAGAACTTCGAATTGCAAAATGGGACAGCTGCGATATGGAAGGAGGATTGGATAGGAGAAGCAGAACTGGGGATACGAACATACAAACATACGAAATTTGCCAGCAGATAAAGGCCTAGAGGTCTATCAAGTCTGCTCGAATGTGCAGCTAGCACCCCTTATTCTGCAGCTGCCCCTTCCACCCTTCCCCTTCATTAACCCTCCCCCTTGTCCTGTCCCATTCTTGTTTGAAGCAGTCCACTGTTCTACTGCATACCACTTCAGCAGGTAACGCATTCCACCCAGCCACCACCCTCTCTGTAAAAAAGTGTCTCCTCATCTCCCTCCTGAACCTTCCTCGTCCAGTCTCATATCATGGCCCTGGTGGCCCTCCCTCCCTCCCTTACTTTGAACAGCCCCTCTGTACCTGTCTTGTTTATTCCTTTCATGTATTTAAAGGTTTCAATCATGTCACCCTGTCTCTCTCTCCTCCAGTGAGTACATGTTCAACTCCTTCAACCTCCTCTCGTATGATAAGTCCCCAGCCCTTGATCAACTTTTGTCACTCTCGCTGCACCCCCTCCAGTAACTTAATGTCCCTCTTCAGATACAGACGCCAGTACTGCACGCAGTACTCCAGGTGTGGTCTAACTAATGACCTATACAGTGGCAGAATCACCTCCTCCCTCCTCGAGGATAAACCACTTGCAATACAACCCAGCATTTTGTTGGCCTTTGCAGCTGCCTTCCCACATTGTGCCGAGTTGTTCATTGACCCTATAATGAGCACACCCAGATCCTTCTCCTCCTCTGTCTGGGCTAGCTGTCCAAGACAAATGAAAGGCATGGGGGAAATAGGTGGAGCAACGAGAAGGTTATCTGAACTGAGACAGAGCAAGGATAGAAGAAAACTGATGAGTCACAGGGCAGCAGGGTGCACAAAGGCACCGCATCAGTCGGCGCTATGAGAGCAAGCTCGATGCATAAGCTCAATGGCAGAGCAGAACAGGCGGTGCTGAGGAGTGAGAGAAGCCACCCAGAGAGTGCAGAGAGCACCAACACTGGCAGCTCAGGTAAGTGGGCACGTGGAACAGGATGGGAGCAAGAAGCGCAAAGGGAGACGGGGGGACCTTTAAGATTAAAAGGAGAAATGGTTTTAGACAGGAGGTGCGAGCAAGGTTACCGCAGTCTGATTACATTTTTTAGTAGTGTCAGAAAGAGGTGCTATGAGAACCCAAATAAGGAAATGAATAATAATTCCTTAAAATCTGTAAAGAGCAAGAGAGACACCTGCTGGCCTAAAGAGGAGGCCACCAGCTATAAATCAGAAAGGATTTTTTTTCAGATTGTCAGAGGGACTATAAATACCCCCTGTAAACAGAAGCTCATGGCAATGCACATTGGACACTCTCTTGACAAGACACAGAACAACCTGCCAGCGGCTGAAAATAAAGGATTTTTCAGACTTCACTTATTCTTCTGGACTACAATTTACTACGAACGTAAGATAGAACTTTAAATAACAGTTATAGTGCATTTTTCATGTATATTTTCCACTTTTGTTTGTGTTATTTTGTGACCAAAATTTTCTACATTTTTAGTTGTAACTGTATAAGTATTAATTAAGCATTTTAGTAAGAACATTTGCTTTTAAGAAACCTGCCTGAGCAAGATTTTTCATAATGTGTATGGTTGTGGGATATTTAATATTAATCTGTGACTAAATTGTTATTGCTAAGGGGGTGTCACCATAAGGTACCAATTGAACAAGCGTCTATACAGGGAAATCTGGGTAAAGATAGGGAGTATATGAAAGTCTTAAGGAAGAGTCTGTAGTGATTTAAACCAGGTTATTGCATGCCTGTGGGAGAAGACAAAATCAGGGTTACAAGGCTACCCTGAAGAGACTGTAACATCTGGATCTTCCCCCTTTGTGTAACAACCAAGAAAGGGTTCTCATTTGGCTACAAGACTCAAGACTGGTATTGCACCCTTATCCAGAGTAAAGAGGGAGCCCTGGGGCCTCATGGCAGGTGTTCTGTCGTGACCTCGGAGAGTATTCTAGAAGGACATGGGTAGAGTATCCCTGTTTCCTCCTCTCCCTGTCACAGATTGCACTTAAGGGTGGGCACTGTGAGCTCAGTGAACCTGACCCTCAGGAGTGGGTTCATGACACCATGCACCACATGATTGGTGCACCCAGGGCTTGCGGCATTTGAGGCAGTGTGAAAATATGGCCCGTTGATTTTAGGAGGGATGATTTTGAAACAATGAGGGCATTGTTGCAATGAAAACTGGAAGGGGTGAGAGCAGAGCAGGGGTGAAGTTAAAAGTGATAAAACATGGGACATCTGAAGTAACAAATCTTTGTGTAAGGGTAATAGAGAAGAATAAGACAGTTAATACACCTTTGTGTTTCATGAGTGAGGTGGGGCAGCTGTGAGGCCAAAGAAAAGGGAATTTAAAAAATACAAAACCGTGCATGCTTGTCAGCTCCGTGGTGGTGGTGCTAGTGCATGTGACACCAGCAACCCAAGTTCAGGAATGAGCTTGAGGCATTGCTGGGCAGCCTGGGGAAGGAGGCTGGATCATCCTGCGGACTGCTCTCCTCCATTGGAGGGGAGGCTCATATGACCCACCATCATACTGCCACCTAACAAAGCCTTGGTGGCAGAGAAGCTGGGTCAGCTGATTCAGGGATGGTTGGGGTGCGATCAATGCCAGTACAATCCACAGATGGGCAGAAGTATGCTTTGTGTGTCACTCTAAGGCCACATACCAGAGGAGATAGAAAAAAAGGAAAAATTGGACACTGGAGAGTCAGTTGAAGCCCTGCTCACTCCCCACATCCAGCGCCAGGCGTACCTCTCCTGGCTCCTGTGTACGCTGTGAGGCATTAACTCTGCTGTGGGTGGCTGGATATGGGCATGAAGTTACCCATGTAGCTACGCACTGATAGTATAGAGATATGCCTACCTTAAGGGGCTTAATCCAAGGGGGCAGTGCAGCAGTGTGTTGTGTGTGGTCAGAGGAGTCCAAGTAAGAGGGACCTCAATGGACAGGAGGTGATTCAGGCAGAGGCAGCTTGAGGCCCTGTTCAGATAAGCCCAGAGATCAAAAATAGAGAAAAAATACAAAACCAGCCAAATGGAGGGGCATAGGGTAGAGTTTCAAAACAAGGTCAGAGGCATCAGAAGGGCCACAAGGAAGACTACGGCTGACATGGAGTTGAAGATAGCTGAGGGAATGAAGAAGGGAGACAAGATCTTTTTTAGTTACATATGGGAGAAGTGAAAAACTAAGGAAGGAATAGTCAGACTGAGGAATAGAGGTGAGTAGGAGGAGGAAAATAAGGGAAAGGCATACATTCTGAACAAATATTACTGTTCAGTGTTCACGGAAGAGGAAAACGGGCAGCTGTCTGACTGTGCCATCAGGGCAAAGGAGGAGGGTGTCAAGTGAGGATCCAGTTTCAGTGAAAAGGGTAGGGCTTAAAGCAGCAGTGAAAATGTTGACCTATACTTTTGTATTCTATTTCAGATTATCCCTTATCTCTTGACTTGTTGATGCCCTTCTTTTCTATTTTGACCCAGATTTAGCACTTTTTTACGCAACTGAAAAAAGAAAAGGAGTGCTCGTTTTTGGTTTGATTCAGGTTTTCATTAGCATTCTCAGCTGTTTTTACACACCTGGGCCCAGATATTCAGAACAGCACACAAGTGCAATGTTTGCTCTGTGCTTAAGTCAAACCCCTAGCCTGCCATATTCACGGGCATTGCACTGGTGCTAAACCCTATGATTATAGGGTTGAGTTTGCACTGCGCAAATGGTAGGCAATTGCACTACATACTTAAGCAGCACAGCTCTGAATATAGCCCTGAAGATAGTGTGGACCACAAGGGGGCAAGCTGTGACACAGCCCTAATCAGAGCAAGGGGTACAGAGTTGCACACTGGGGTGACTGTGTGTGGGAGGGAAGGCACCATGACAGTAACATGACACAGCAGCGCATGTATCAAAAATAAAGTTTACTATAAGAAATATGCAACAGGCTACACAAAACCAAACAGAAACCAGCAAGCATATATACAACAGGGGGTGAGGGGAAAAAAAACTGGCGCAATCATCTATAAACGGTGGTGGGGGGGAGAAAACCCATGGAGACACCTGTTCCCCTACTGATGCATGCCCAGCATCACAGGCCCTCTGCTGCTGCCAGTGGTGGTGGTAGATGGTGCTGCTGGTAAGCTGTGGCCAGGTCCCAGACATCCTGGGTGTTCTGGATAAGTATCCACTGAAGGCAGTTCAGCCTGCGCAGCAGGTTGTCCTGTCCCTTGTACTTTCCTGTTTGCCCTGATGGCTGGCAGTCCTCCTGGCACCTATGGATAGGAAGAAAATGAACTCAACCAGCTGTGCACATAGAGAAACACAGAAGTGGCCTAACGTGCGCAACCAAGGTACAACCAATTGACAAATAGGCCACCATGTCACACATGGTGATGGGAGTCAAACACCCAAAATGGACCAGTTGTAGCACACCAGAGACAGCATCGTGGATCTGTACAGTGGAGGTTGCACAAGCAATGGTTGTGCCATGCTACACCAGAACATGCCCAGGTCGTGGAATGGACACATGCCATCGGTGGGCATGCCAGAGGTATGAATGAAATACATTGAACAGCAGCACCAAGCTGGAATCTGACAGGCAGTATTATGGCCTGAGTGCCAAGGAGTCACACTCACACACCCCATGGCCACTGACCAGGCATCCTGTGCACAGGCCAACATTGGGGTGCAGGACACAGGCATCCAGGAGCCTCCCCTGCTGGCAGAAGCAGGGGCTGGGCTCAGGCACACACACGTGGTACACACAACACAGCTGTACATGGTTAGGACTGTCATGCTACAGTGTGTGAGGCGTGTGTGATAACACACAAGTGCAGCAGTGGCATATGTGGGTGGGTGCCTAACAAATATACTGTATCCAAGTCACCACAACACTGATATTCCATTCAGTGTGACCTGGAGACACCCACCATCCCAGCTGACACTGGTGTCACCCAAAGTAGAGGTTGTCCCCCAGTGTAGAGCTTGTGCAGGTCTTTGGCCCTGCATAGGCCCATCGTGTCTGACTGTATGGCTGGTCCCATGTACAGTGGAGTAATAATAATACCGTAGTTATCACCATGTTGGTCAGTCACCACCTCAGCCGCACAACAATGTAATCACATATGGCACCCCACATGCACCGCCTTCCAATGGCTCCACCTTGTACTGTCCCCATGCCATATATGTGGGGCTCTGTCGGGCTGCAAAGGCATGACACACAGTGCATACAGCACTAGATATGGCACCGGTGCAAGTGGAATGCCATGTGACTGAATGATGCACATGACTGGACACAGTGGTGTACCTCTGCTACAGTGCCAATGCCGACTGCCTTCTGACAGCCATGCATACACAAGTCAAAAGAATATGGCAGCGCAGACCTAACCAGCACCAAAGGGGTCACAACCGGAGCTGTCAGTAGTACCACCAGCCCCTTGTGGCACCTGTTCAGCAGCACAGGGGGCTCACCACTGCATTGTGGAGGGAATGCCATGGCATGGTAGATAGACACAGGGCACCATGACTGCAGCACATAGGTGCACAGCAGTAGACTGCATAGACCAAAACACACCACATTAGCACTGGTGTGCCAGTGCCTCACGTACAGAGTGAGTGTCACCCATCACAACCCCGGGGTGATGCCCCCACAGGCACTCATCCTGCATAGCGGACCACACAGAGACATCTGTTGCTGGCCACAGAGACATGAAGCATAGTGTAGACACAGGTGGTGGAAGAATCTAAAGAGTGGCAGGGCCAAGGATGCAGGGGGTGAATACCCCCCTACTTGCTTGGGGGTCACCAACACCAATATTGCTGCTTTGAGTATGTGTAGAATACTAGTATATCTCCTCCCACTCACATGCAGCATCACTCTGTGCCTTTTTCCCCCATGCCAGGCCCATTGTTTACATTGGTAACATCTGCCCACTTTGCCATGACCTAGCTGGCTGTGACCGCTGCCCACCCCATCTACAAAAACCAAGGCCCTCACTGTCCCCAGTTCTGCTGACACCCTGTATGTTGCACAGATAGTGCTGTGTAAGTATCACTATGAACAACACATGCTGCAGTGTTGAGGCACATATGTATCCATGAGTGCAACAATGGATAGAGTCAGGCTCTAACACCTATGAAAGTGGTAGAGCCATGGTCACAATTTATTTATTCAGTTCTTGTTGACCGGGTAAGTGCACTAGACAAATTCTTGCCTATTTTCGGGCTTGGCCTGGGGGGAGGGGGATACAGATGAATGGCAACTGACCTTGAACCAGATTAAGCTGTTGGTGGTATTTTTAGTGAATGGGGGGAAATCTGGCCAGGACACCGGTGAAATTCCCCTACTCATCTGTAGGGGAAGCTGCTGTCCCGGTGAATCGAGAGTCATTTGGAGGAATGGAGTCGTTGGAAGAGGTTGAATCAGGGCGGCCTGTGGAAGAAGACACAGGAGTCTCTAGTGGAAAAATATCAGAGGATGAGGAGCAGTACAAGTCAGCTCCAATGATGGATGATTCAGGGAGCAAGTCCTTGGAGGAGGAACTGGACAGTATGGATGTCAGGTTGGCAGAAGGAGAGGAAATGCAGGCTACCTCCGAACATGACACTGGGGTAGCCGCGGCACAGGTGGAGCAAATAATGGAGGAAAAGAGGCTCATGGTTCAGAAAATCTTAGAGAAGGATGACGAGAGATGAATGGAGGAGTAAAGGAAGGAAACACTTAGAAGGCCATCTCCGGAGCCTGGAGGAAGTGGTAGTGTCCTCAGTAGGAGCAGTAACAGTTCGGCAGAAAGAAGTAAGCCAAGCCTTGTGATGGGAACACCGGGTGTGTTGGTAAAACAATCCATGGTGTGTGCTTTCAAGTTGCTAGTTGAAGAAGAATGGCCGAAAGAGTGGTCACCACCAGGAACTGCTTCATAAGGGACAGGATGGAAACAGGATGCTGATGGCAGATGGCAACCGGAGAGTGGATGGATTGATTTTTCTCCGAGAAACACGGAGCAATCCCAGGGGAGCACAATGCAAGAGAAGTAACAGACACAGGTAACACTGCAGGGAGAGGGAAGACAGGACAATGAGATACAGACGTGGATGGCTGGTTGGGAGGGGACTTCTTTCCTAAACGTTGGGGGGGGATAAGGAGAAAGAACTGCCAATAACTGAGTGATGGTGAGAGAGGAAGCTTGTCTGGTTTGCCACTGGAGCAAAATGATGGTGTCACAGTGGGTGGGTAACATAATATGACTGGAACAGGGAAGAATGGTGAGGAGGAAAGCAGCCCTCTGTCCCACCAAGAGGAAGGGCCAGGCCATCCTATACAGACAGCTACCTTGACCCTACCCTCAGGAGGTATGCAGTACGTTTAAGGTACAAAGGTGGGCTTGAGGTATTCCCGGACAGGTTGTATGTGGGAAGAACATTACTAAAAGAATCAGTGAGGTTCACAGCATCCAAAATGTCTGGCTTAATCCTTATTTCTGGTGAGGATGTGTTTGACATTAGTTTTAGGTTGGTGAGGGGATTGGAAAGGTTTTGGCTCAAGTACAATCAGTTAAAATTCTCTCCCATTTGGGACCCTTTTTTAGCTATCCCCTTGACCAGCCCACAATTGAAACTATCACCATAATGTTTAGGAATGAATGTGCGCACGTAGTAGAGATAGTGCACTAGTTGAATCAAAAATGTGTGGTCTTAGGCCCACCAGAAGCCATAATAGATTCCGAATACCTTAGGACTGGAGGATGGCGCTTTAAGGTGAAACTCCATCATTCAGAAAACAGGGTTTCACATATACCAAATAGCTTTTCTTGGGCAGGGACAGGGGTGTGTGTTTTTACCCTGGTCAGCCCAAGGCCTGCTCTAGGTGCGGGTCTAGGTCCCACCTATCAAACATCTGTGACACCATAAGATGTGGATTGTGTGGGGAATGTAGGCACCTCAACTCCCAATGCAGTAATCATGTACAATGTCGCTTATGCAAGGAATATGACCATCTTTATCAAAATTGTCCTTGGGCTGCAAGGAATAATACAAGGAGCATGAACCCGGATGATTTGATAAGGAAAGCACAGCAAGCAGGGTATGCCAGAGAAACAAGAGCCCCACCCAAAGAGGGAGAAAATGCAGTGACGAGTGAGCCAGCTTTTCAGGAGGCAGCTAGCCAGGAGGATGTGATGACCACAATAGCTGAAGAAAGGATGGAGGAAGAAAGGGAGGAGCCCTCGGTCGGGATAATAGCTGAGGCAGAAAAAGAGAAAAGTCCTGTGCAAAGAGAAGAGGTGATGGAGGTGTCAGAAATAGGTGGACAGGGTGAAGAGGAAGAAATACCACCCCTTCCCACACACCAGAAAGAAAGGAGGCTAATAAAGGACAAGAAAGGTGCATGAGTCTGAAGAGTAAAAAAGGGTAGCACCAGAACATCCGTTGTCAAACTCCTATGAGGTACTAGAGGTTCAGGGGGATAGAGAGGAAAATGGTGAGAAACCTGACTCTGCCACTTCTTTGGCCCAGATAACACAAAAGGGAGCTGAAAATAAAGAGAAGGGGTGAGAAGAAAAAAAAAGAAGGAAGGACACTTGAGACAATGTTAAGGTCTGTAGTAAAGTGTGATATTACATTTTGCGTAAGTGAAAAATTGTGCTGTTTCCTCTAGCCTCTGTACTGTAAATGTTTGTAGTATCCTTAACAGCAGGAAAAGGGAGGCAGTGCGGGTTGATTTGAGATATTTAGCATGTGAAGTGATTTTTGTGCAAAAAACATGAATAAATTCTGTTACTGTGATTTCCCAGGCTCAAAGGGAATGGGTATGGGGACCGTCATACTGGTCATTTGGAATGGAGAGGGCGGAGAGGGTGGGAATTTTATTTTTGGGTACAGGGTTTAAATTTCAAAAACGGGTAGATATTCAGCCTTGAAGGGCACTTTTGGTGGATGGGTTATGGTATGGTCAACCAAGTAGGTTTGTGGTTGTGTATGCCACACGGTTAAGGTAGAAGGAGTGCAGCTGTGTGAGTTAATCCAGCCCTATCGGTGTACTAGAAGAAATGTGTATTTAGGGGGAGACGTTAATTGAATATTAGATATACAGGATCTTAGGGACAAAGGAAGTAAAATATATTGTGACTCCTTTGCTTTACAGAGTGTATAGAAACTGCATAATTAACAGACTGTTTAACTTAGGCAGTACCATTGGTTAAGTTCACCTTTGTGAAAGGAAAATTGTTCTCGAAAATAGATTATGTTTTTGCATCTCAAAGGCTAGAAGCAGTAAAAGTGGAGGTAATACCTTTAGTTTTTTCAAACCACCTTCTGATCAAAGTAATAATTAGCACAGAAATGGGGGCCGAACAACCTTGTACATACCGGAAAATGAATACATCCAGTCTAGGAGACGATGAAGTGAAAAGAGGGATAGCATCAGTATTTTTGGCAAGGGCCTCAGTAATGGGACTATACAGGAATATTCTGGGGGGGTGGATTGAAACTAAGAAAGAAATTTGCAAATGGATGCAGGATTTTAGAAAGAATAGGGCCTGAAATAAGTTTTTGCAGTATCTGGGATTAGGAGGACAGTTGTATAGATTATTGGAAGCCACATATTCAGGGGGAGAGGACTTAGCAGATCACATTGAAAGAATGAAAAATGAAATGCAGAAGGTGCAGTATGAGAGGTCGGCTTCTTTAGTATCAGAACTTAGTCTGGGCACACAAAAAAAAACATTTGCTGACCCCTGTGAAGCATTCAAGGAAAAAAAGAACAGGTCCAGATTTACAAGTTTGAGAAATAGAAGAGGGGAGGTCAATAACACTTCAGAGGGTATAAGAAAGATAGAGGAAGAGCAGATTAAGGAAGTAATGGAGGGAGAAGATATTCAGGAAAATGACATGGAAACTTTTTTGGAGGAACTTCATATTTCGAGGTTGTAGGAGCAGAAGAGTGGGGAACTAGTGGAAGACATTTCAGAATCAGAAGTAGGTGAAGTAATCAAGGAGCTGAAAATAGGAGTGGTGCCAGGGTTAGATGGAATCCCTAATTAATTTTATAATGCTTTCTCTGGGATATTAGTTGCTTGTTTGGCTAGAGTATTCCATTTTTTATTTAGATCTAAGGACGTATCATCTGAATTTTCTTCTGGGCTGGTTATTTTTCTTTTTAAGACAGGAGATAAACTAGATATAGGAAATTGGAGACCAATAAGTATTTTAAAATACTATCCCAGGTACTGCAAAAAAGATTTAGGACAGCAGCATCAGATTAGATTCATCCGGCCCAAACTTGTGCCATTCCTGACAGAAATATTCAGGAGAACTTGGCAATGATCCGAGATATAACAGATTATGGTACTAGAGGAAGGTCCAAAAGATGCCTGATTTCTCCGGATCAGAGCAAAGCCTTCGCTCGAGTGAACCATAAATATTTACTTCAAGTATTAACATTTTATGGAATACCTGAGGAATTTCAGGAATGGATACTTTACAAAGCAGCAGTAATGGTGATGGAGGTGGGGGAAGGGGTGGGACCCCTACTGCTATTAAGGCAGGAGTAAGGCAGGGCTGTCCTCTGAGCCCCTTATTATATGTGTTTACTATAGATCCTTTGATTAGGTTAATTAGCCAGTCTGTAGATATTAAAGGGGTTAAAGGGGGCCAGGAAGGGGATAGGGTTAAAGTGTTGGCTTATGCTGATGATTTATGCATTTTCCTGTCAGACATAAATGAGACACCTTACCTAATGAACAGTATAAGAAGGATTGCTGGAGTATCAGGTGCAGTACTGAATGTGGACAAAAGTAGAGGTATGTGGCTAGGACCACCAGAACAAAGGGAGAAGGGAAGGCAAGGTATTAGGGGTGACAAAAGAATGGTTCCATGTGATAAAGGCGATCACAGAATGGCGATCGCCGTTTGGCCGAGTGTACATCGCTGAAAATACATTTTGGCGATGTACACTCGCAGTGAATAGCAGAGGGCACACGAGACTGAGATTTTACCTTTATACCCCCCAACCCCACTAAAGGATCTCAACTCCAGGGGTGCATGTCGGGAGGCGCAAAGTACAAAAAAAGACCGGGCGCAAAAACCACAAGATGCCCAGAACCAAACCCGCACCCTTCCAACTGCAGCCTGCCACCAACCCACCACGCCACATGGCCAGCTCGGCAGCCCACTGCCACATTACACCCACAAACCCTCCCTCCCCCCTCCCTTCCACCTGTCACATGGCGTGGTTGCACCCCCCCGCATGTATATACATAGCGACATCCTGTTGCTATATTCACCAAAACCCTCATCCAGTCGCCCTCCCGGCCAAGTAGCCCTGTGCACAGGTGCTGTGATTGAGTCACCCTTTTGGAAAGTGCTATTTTGTGGTGATATTGTTTGTAAATATGTTGATTTATGTTTGTATAATGTTTGTTGTGGTTACTGAATACAAACTCCCCTACTCTTTTCGAGAAGTGCCATGGGATCTTTAACATCCACCTGAACTACCACCAGAACAGGCAGATGGGACCCAGGTTTAACGTCTCATCCAAAAGACGAGTGGCACCACCTGTTCAGGTACCTATATATGTACACATGCAGCCCCAGGTGTGACACACAATGCAGGGTACTTACCTGGATGCCCCTCTTGAGAGCCACTGCCTTGGGCCCTGTCATGGCCTGCTGAACTCCAGCATCCACACTATGGCCCATGGAGATGATAGGGGTGCCGGGTGGTGGCTGTGAGAGTCAAGTGGGACCTGACCAGCCATGTGAGTTACTGTCAGTGAGACATCCTTTTAGCCATGTGTGTATGTCTGGGTGTATATAGGTGTGGGTGCATGCATTTGCCAGTGCTGGGTAGCATATTGGGAGTAGGCCAAACTACTGTTTTCCTCTTAACCATGCATGACTGTGTCCCATGTGATGTTGCCCATGTGCTCACTGGTTCTGGGATGTGTGCTCCCTATGGATGGGGTGGTGTGTGTGCTTACTGCTGCTTGGAAGTGTCCCCACTGGTACTAAGTGTGTGTTCCCTGGTGTTGGTAGTGGGTAAGATCATGGAGACACTGCTTGAAGAAAGAATAGTGAGCCCGGCCGGTGGCGCTAATGGTTGAGGCGCTGGATGCCATACCTCGCATCACGCCGGCGACCCTGGTTCAGGAACGAGCTCGGATCACCAGGGGTCAGCAGGGGAGAGTGAGGATCGAGCATCCGATGGACTGCTCTCCTCTCTCAGAGAGGGATCTGGGGTAGCCTGGTGCAGCAGCGGCCCCCGGTGGAGACCGGCGGCACTGCTATGCACTCGGGATCGCACAGTAAGGGACAACGTTGGACAGCTGTTTCCGGATGTGGGTGGGAGCACCTTACGACACAGACTGGGCGGCATTGCATGTCTCACATCGGGGAGGGGCAACCAGAACAAAGGAAAATCCTGGCACCGAGGATCAGGTGACGGCACCAATCCCCCATGCCCTATGCCGGGCTTCCTCGACTGGCCTTCGATTTCCTCGGACGCTCCTCGTCTGATGCCAGAGTCTGCCTTACTAAGAGCACCCAAGTAGGAGGGGGGCGACCCACCCCAGATAGGGTCAGCCGGGGGTGCTGGCATCGGTGAGGAGGGAGAGAGGAGGCACAATTCGGGGATCCTCAGGTGGGCAGGACAAGGATTGGATGCCTGAGAGAGGACCTCGGGGCTGTGACTGGAGGGAAAAAGAGTTGACAAAAAAAAAAAGAAAGAAAGAATAATGGCACAGCACACTTAGAATTCAGAGGCACCCAGGATCCACAACAACATGGATTCACAGCAGGAAGGTCGTGTCAGACGAATCTGATAGATTTTTTTGACTGGGTGACAAGGGAAGTTAATTAGTTAATTGGGGGGGATGGTAGACATCGACTACCTCGATTTCATCAAAGCCTTCGATACTGTCCCACACAAAAGGCTGGCTAACAAAATGGGTAGTCTGGGAATAGGGCACAAGGTGGCACACTTGCTTAGGAACTGGCTAACAGACAAGATGCAGAGGGTGGTAGCAAATGGGATCCAGTCCAGGGAGAGGGGGGTGATTAGTGGGGTATCTTACGGATCAGTCCTTGGGCCAGTTCTGTTTAATGTCTTCATTAGTGACACTGCAGTAGAGCTGGAGGGAAAGGTCTGCCTGTTTGCAGATGACACCAAGATCTGCAACAGGGTGGATACTCCAGATGGGGTGGAGAGGATGAGGAGGGACCTGGAGAAGCTTGAAAAATAGTCTGAGGTATGGGCAACTGAGGTTCAATTCCAAGAAGTGCAAAATAATGCACCTGGGAAGAGGGAACCCTGGGGTGAGCTACAGGATGGGGGAGGGGAGTTGCTGACTATCACCAAGAAAGAAGGGGACCTGGGGGTTATCATTTCTGATTACCTAAAGATCTCAAAGGTTGCAGGGAGGGCCAGTGGCATGCTGGGGTGCACAGGCAGAGGTATCACTAGCAGAAGGTGGGAAGTAGTGATGCCATTGTATAAAATGCTAGTGAGGCTTCACCTAGAGTACTATGTGCAGTTCTGGAGGCCACACCTTCGTAAAGACATTGGCAGGTTGGACATGGTCCAGAGAAGAGTAACTAAGGTGGTGCAGGGCTTTCACCATACAACATATGAGAAGAGACTTAAGGACCTCAATATGTACTTGCTGGAGGAGAGAAGAGATCGGGGAGGACATGATAGAATCCTTTAAGTACGTTAAGGGTATGAACAAGGTGCAGGGGGGGAAAGACATCTTCCAATGTAAGAGTTGTACAAGAACAAGGGGGCATGATACGAAATTGGAAGGTGGCAGGTTAAGGGGAAATGTAAGGAAGTTTTTCTTCATGGAGAGGGTGGTGGACACATGGAACAGACTGCCATAGGAGGTGGTGGGAGCGAGCACAGTAGGGTTTTTTAAACATGCCTGGGACAGGCATAGGGGAACCTTAGAGATGGGAAGGAGGGGTTAGAAGCCATGGACCAGTTAGGGTCAAAGGCCACAAAAACTAGTGTAGAGTTCTTGGGAAGACTGGATGGGCCTGGCAGTCCTTATCTGCCGACAATTTCTATGTTTCTAAGTTTCTATGTAGGAGTGTGTGCCCACTGGTACTGGGTGAGTGTTCACTTGTGGTGCGGTGTGTACTCCCTGGTGCTGGGTGTAAGTACACAGGTGTGGAGGTGGTGCCGTGCTGTGTGCCCCATGGTGATGGAGAGTATGCTCACCGGTGTAGGTGTGTTGGTACCTGGGGGTATGGGTGGTGCACCATACACACAGCTTGTTAGAAGTGTCACCATACACAGGGCATGCATGCAGCCTTGGCCTGCACACCACTCTGTATGGTACGGTGCTTTATAACTTCCCTCTACTCTCTCCACAGCACATGACATCAGATTGGACATGGTAGAGGATGCCCCAGGACCATCTTGGTGGCAGCTGCCCCTGCTGCCCGCCTGTCTGTGCCAGCCAGCAGATGGCAGTGAGGAGGACATGGAAGACGACAAAACCTACACTGAGAGCTTGGAACAGGTGTGATCTCCCCCAGACAAGGACAGGTTGTTTCCCAGCTACGATACCAATGGGGCAGTCACAGTGGTGCAACCCACCACAGCCCTTGGCACAGCCACCACTGTACCACCACAGGACCCCAACCACGGCATGACCATTGCCCTACTACAGCTGGCTGATGCTGCACATCCAGCCACTGCTGTGCCTCCCTATGATGCATCCTCCAGCACAGCCACAGCACTGCCGCCCAGGCCCATTCCACTCCACAGCCAGCCCGCAGGACCCACAATGGATGGCAACAGCTACCATGGTGCAGCCCCAGCCCAAACAACGGGCAAGGATGCAGCCTCACCCTGTCACAATGGACAGTTCCCGGTGACAGCCAGATGTGTCCAACAACCAGCAGCTGCTGCAGTCTACTGTGGAGGCAGAGTGCCATGCAGCAGGAACTGTCACGATTCCACCACATGCTGCATGAGGACATACAGCATGTAGAGCAGTGGGCAGAGGCATGCCATGCAGAGCACATGGCAGCCCTACATGACCTGCAGCAGGCTCTGGCCGTTGGCATGACCACCTGCATGGATTGCCTTTGTGCCACTGTGCTAGAGGCTGCAGCCATGGCAGCAGGTACTGTGAGTCCCAGCCAAATCCCGGGCTTGTCCGGTGTAAGTAGTGCCACCCCACAATGAACACCATGCTGTATGCACACACCACACAGTGCTGGGTTGAGAACGCCCAGAACACCGAGGACTCCCAGGTCACCAAGGACATCACACCAGATCATGACCTGCTCCTCCACAGGGGCAGTACCTTGTGGGGCCAAAGCCAGGGGCTGGTATCACCACCCCATGCTCATCCTCCATACCATAGATGAGGTCCCCCGTCCCCCGCAACCATTCCCAGTAGAGCACAGAAATACTGTCTGTACCAGAGGTGGTGGTAGGGGACACACGTAGGCTGTGCATGGCCACCCCTCATCAATATGTTCCCTCTCCCTTCCCCACAGTTCTCCTGTGAAACCACCATCTGCCCCATGACCAAGCCAAGGCAGTCCTACCCCGGCATGGATGACCTGTACTAGAGCCCCTTCCCCCACCTGGCTGGTGGGTATCTATATGAACAGCCCTGTGGCCCCCTGACATGCCACGTCCTCGTGTGTACTCAATTTATTACCCCCTGCCTGGCAGGCCTGTAATTCCATGCACCCACGTCCCCCCCCCAAGATGGCATGTATCTCTGTTAACACCCCTTTAGGACTCCCAGCTAACATGTACTTATCTGTTTGTGTGCCCTATTTGCTATCCTCCCCTGCCTGGCTGCAGTGCATTTCTGTATCCCCATTTTGTTACTGCTCTGCATTGCATGATACTCTGTGTGTACTGTTCTTGTTATTTAATAATACACTGATTAAACATATTATAGTATCCTGTGTGTTCTGTACTTACCTGCCATGTCCGAAGATGTCCCTTACGAGTTGGACTGTACTCCTGGGCTGTCTTAGCCATATTGGGATCACGCCTGTTGAGCTGCTCCAGCAATGAATATGGCACAGACCTGCTGAAGGGTGTATTGTATGGCACCACCAGAATGATCAAGGCACTGAAACTGCATCTTGAGCATTCCAAAGACACGCTTGATTACGTTGCTTGTGGCAGTGTGTATCATTCTGCAATAGATGCTGGGACACAGGACATGTGTGAGGAGCCAGAGATGTAGCAGATAGGCACTGTCCACTATGTAAGTAGAGGGCACAGGTTAGAGTCATCATGTACAATAAGGGGCGGGGGGGAGGCCTCTGGGATATACTTACTGATGAGGTGGCCAGTCAGGATGTCCCCATGTTCAAACCTCTGGCACAGAATGAAGTTGTGCCATATGAAGACATCGTGGGCACTGCTGGGATAGCATGCCAGGATACTGATGATGCACTCTGTTGCAACACACACCAACTGGCACATTTTCCTATTGATGTGCCTGGAAGGCAACATGGGTGTAGTCAACGGCATCGAGTACAGATGGTAGGTGCACAACACAATTGAACTACTACATGGCTGCTGCTAGTGTGGTGGGGAATATGATGAACTCCCAATCAGAGGCCAGCAGGACATCTAGGAACTGGTTCAATCAAAAACTAGGCACACAGACACAACCGGAATGAAAGTCTTCTGTTGACTCCAGCTTTGCATCTTCTGTTGACTCCAGCTTTGCTTTTAAAGTGCTTTATTACAGTGCTCCCTACTGTGCACCCCAGGGTGCTGAGGGAGATAGTGGAGGTGTTGGTGGAGCCACTGGTGGATCTGTACAGCACCTCACTGGAGTCGGGATATGTGCCACTGGACTGGAGGATGGCACATGTTGTACCATTACACAAGAGCGGACCAAGGGATGAACCGGGTAATTATCACCCGGTAAGTCTCACCTCCATAGTGTGCAAACTCATGGAAACAATACTAAAGGAAAGACTGGTGTCATACCTGGAGGACAATGTCCTACAGGATGTGAGGCAGCATGGGTTTGTTTCAGGGAAGTCTTGTCAAACCAACCTGATACAATATTATGACTGGGTGACAGGTGAGCTGGATAAGGGTCATGCGGTGGATGTTCTTTACTTGGACTTCAGCAAGGCTTTCGATTCTGTGCCTCATGGGCTGCTTGGGGGGAAGTCAACTGGTGTAGGGGTAGGGGCAAAAATGATGAACTGGATTACAAGCTGACTGAGTGGGAGGCTGCAACGGGTGGCGGTGAGAGGGGAGCTCTCAACTCCAAGGCCGGTGACGAGTGGGGTGCCACAGGGCTCTGTGTTGGGGCCAGTATTGTTTGGGCTCTTCATATCAGACATTGCACACAGGGTGGTGAGCAAGATAAGTCTGTTCACTGATTACACCAAAATCAGAGCAGTGGTGGATGGAGAGGAGGGATGGAAGCAGCTGCAGGGGGACCTAAGCAAGCTAGAGGAGTGGTCAGAGAGGTGGCAGCTGGGGTTCGATGCAAAGAAGTGTAAGGTTATGCACTTTGGAGTGAAGAACCCAAGGAGAGAATACTGTCTGGGAGGGGTTAAGCTGGGGATCACTGAGGAGGAGAAGGACCCAGGGGTAATGATAAAAGGGACCATGAACAACACTGCCCAGTGCAGGAGAGTGGCTGCAAAAGAGAACAAAATGCTGGGGTGCACAGCGAGGGTTTTTTCGTCTGGGTGAAGAGAGGTGATCTTGCCCCTCTACAGGTCGCTGGTAAGGCTGCACTTAGAGTACTGTGTGCATTTTTGGAGGCCATACCTAAAGCGTGATATCAGGCTACTGGAGGGGGTGCAGAGGAGGGCAACAAATATGATATGTGGAATGGGAGGGGAGAGACTATGACAGCAGGCTGGGAGACATGAATATGTACACCCTGGAGGATAGAAGGGACAGGGGGGACATGATAGAGACATTCAAGTATCTGAGGGGAATCAATAAGGATGGGGCAGATGGGGTCTTAAGGAGTTAAGGAGGGGGAGGGTCACCAGGAGGCATGGGCTAAGAATGGAGGGGGGAAGATTTAGGAAGGAAATAAGGAGACACTATTTCACAGAGAGGGTGATAGCAAAATGGAATGTCCTACCAGAATGGGTGGTATCATATAAATCTGTGAACAGCTTCAAAGGGCATGGGACAGGGCACAGGGAGAGTGAGGTGGAGGAGGTGGGGGTGGGCGTGGGATGACAAGGGAGGGTGGGGCAACTGCAAACTCAGGCGCTAGCTGCACACTCGAACAGACTTAGATAGATCAGGTGGTCTGTTTCTGCTGGCACATTCATTTGTTTGTATGTTCGTATAGGCACTAGGGGTGCACTAGGACCCAACGTTCTGTGTGTACATGTGCTTTGTCAAGGTTACTGCCATCTATTGTTTAACCCCTTAAATACACCTGGTGCCCTCAAGATCCTAGCTATACCTCATGCTATCCACACGCAATCCTAGCGTTACCTCTCAGGCTGGAAATATGTTGTTTATATATCAAAAATGTAATTTAATTTATTTGTTTTTGGATTACGATACCTTTGAGCCCGAAGCTCTTTTACAGAGGTTCCACATCGAAGAGGAATACAATAAAATATGCACACTTATATACTCTTAAGCACTTTATCTGTAAGTCGTCACATGCATTACCATTTTGAATTGCTGCTAAAATTACCATCAATTGTCTGACTTTGTTATTTTTTAATTTCTGTATTCTGCCTTGTTCCCTGTTTCTGTATTCTTTGTTTACTGTTTTGTGCCCCTGGGCCGCACCTGGAAACCAGCTTCGGCTCGGTGTGCCTTTCCCTGTCATCAAAAGTTTAAACAAAAACTAAATACATAAAAGTGACAGTGTATGAATAACAAGCAGTAAAACAAACATGAAAAACTGGGCTATAACTGTACTTATATTATATTTATCCATCCATATCACGTACAAAGCTAACAGGGAAGATCAAGTACATCTACAGTAAATATGTGGTACAAGTCCCAAAGGAAACCCCCATATATATAAGGGATCCATTTCACATGTAAATGCCCATGGAAGAAAGCTCATCAAAGATCAATATCCCTCCATGTATTAAGGTATTTGTTCATTGGATCACACTATAATCACATACGGGGAGACCTTATTTCATACAAAATAACATCTTTGAAAAACATCCCAAACCAATAAATGTATAAATATACAGATGTAAAAAATCCACTCAGAATGTCAGTTAACGGTAAAGTGCACATTGTACTCACTCCGTCTAATCAGGAAAGGGCCCAATTCCACCCTCTCGTTCAGACCAGGTGGCACAGAAGCTTCCAATGTATAGATCCAGTAAGACTCACGCCTAAGTAATAAGTCATCTAGGTCTTCACCACTTGGACCAAGACGCACCCTTTTGATGCCACTGTAGGTAAAGGACTGACCCTCCCCGTGCTGCTGGACATGTAATGAGAGTGCATTTTCTTGACGTCCATGTTGATATCACTCAGGTGCTCCTCACCCGTGATTTGAACTTTTACATAGGATTTTACGTAGGATCTCCCTATATAAAAGGCCCCCCAAACACACTCAGCCACATAAACCACAGATGTTGTGGAACAATTAATAAAATCTTTGATCTGATATGATTTATTGTTTACTGGTCTCCTGAACTCTTGTCTCTCTGAGAACTTCACAGTAGGCACAATTTCCACATCTGTGTGTGGGAGGGGAGGTGCCCATGTCTGTGGTCGCTGAACAGACTGCAAACTGCGAACCACCATATCCCTCACATTCTGACTGAGTACGTTTGGGGGGGCTTTTTATATAGGGAAGACCCTATGTCAGTTCAAATTGCAGGTGGGGGAGCACCCGAGTGACATCATCATGGACATCAAGAAAATGCACTCTCATTACGTGTCCAGCAGCATGGGGAGGGTCATTCTTTTACCTTCTGTGGCATCGAAAGGGGATGACTTGGTTCAAGGGGTGGAAACCTGGACAACTTATTACTCAGGCGTGAGTCTTACTGGATCTATACATTGGCAGCTTCTGTACCACCTGATCTGAACGAGAGGGGTGGAATTGGTTAGAGGAAATAAGTAGTGTGCCGTTTGCCAGTAATTGATGTTTGGAGTGGATTTTCTACATCTGTGTTATATCTATAAATGTATTGGTTTGGGATATTTTTCACAAATTTTATTTTGTATGAAACTGGATCACCAGTATGTGATTATCTTAATATTTGGAGGGATACGGCTCTTTTTTTGAACTTTTCTCCATGAACATTTGCATGTGAAATGGATCCCATACTAACATACTAAAATGCCAGCAGAATAGGCCTAACGGTCTTTCGTGTCTGCTCGTTTGGTCAGCCCCCAACCTAGGAGATGACCTTGCTGCCCCCCTCTCCCTCTCTGGCTTCTCCCTTCTCAGTCCCGGATATTCTCGCTGCACTGGTTTTTGCTTCCAGAACCCTTCCCCTGTACCTGTCCCACCCCCTCTTGAACCCTTCCACCATTTCTGCCTCCACCAGCCCCCTGGGCAGCGCATTCCATGGCTCCACCACCCTCTCAGTGAAGTAGCACCTCCTCCTTTCTCCCCTGAATCTCCCCCCCTCCAGCTTCCACCCATGCCCTCTAGTTGCCTCCCTTCCTTCGGAGCACTGACTGCTCCTCCCTATTTATCCCCTTCATGTACCTGAAGACCTCTATCATGTTCCCCCGGTCCCTTCTCTCTTCCAATGTGTACATATTTAGCTCTTTGAGCCTCTCCCCATAGGTCCTATCCCCCAAGCCCCAAATCATTTTGGTTGCCCTCTTCTGGACCCCCTCCAGGAGTTCAATGTCCCTCTTTAAATGTGGCCTCCAAACCTGCACGCAGTATTCAAGGTGCGGTGTCACCAAGCAGTTATATAGTGGGAGTATCACTTCCCTCCTTCTGGAAGTGAGCCCCCTAGCGATGCATCCAAGCATCCTGTTGGCCTTTGTCGCTGCCCTCCTACAAGTCTCCGAGTTATTCATCTTGACATCCACCACCATCATCCCCAGGTCCCTCTCTGCCATTGAGACTTTTAGCATCCCCGGGTGTACACTTGGCCGAGTTTTCTGACTCCCAGGTGCAGTACCTTGCATTTCCCTGCATTGAATTTCAGCTTCCACTTTCTAGACCACCGTTAAAGAGCCTCCAGGTCCCCCTGTAGGGCCACCCTCTCCTCCTCCTCCCCATCCACAACTGTCCCCAGTTTTGAGTCATCCACAAAGAGACTCATTTCACTCCTGATACCCTTCCTTATGTCAGAGACATAGGCGTTGAACAGGAGGGGCCCAAGGACTGATCCCTGAGGGACTCCAACAATGACCCTCCTTGGGGATGAGACTATCCTGCCAACCACAACCCTCTGGGTCCTATTCTGGAGCCAATTGCCTATCCATCTGATCATCTGATTCCCCACCCCCATTTCTCCTAGATTATCCAACAGGCCCCCATGAGGAACAGAGTCAAATGCCTTACTGAAGTCAAGAAAGAGGACGTCCACTGGTCTACCCAAGTCCAAGGCACTCGTCACCCAGTCATAGAACTCCACAAGGTTTGTCTGACATGATTTCCCCAGGATGAATCTATGCTGTCTATCGTCCAGGCACCAAAACTTTTCCAGGTCCCCCAGTCTCTCCTTGACAGTGCCCTCCATCACCTTGCCCACCACTGATGTCAGGCTGATGGGACTGTAGTTCCCTGCCACCTCCCTTGTGCCCCCTTGTGGATAGGCACTATATGTGCCACATTCCAGTCCTGGGGCACCCACCCTGTCCTCAGAGAGATGCTGAAGAGCTCCGCCAGGGGTTTCGCCAGGACATCCGCCAGTTCCTTCAGCACTCTGGGATGTAATTTATCCGGCCCTGGTGCTTTCTCCATCTTAAGGGACCTGAGGGCTTCTCCCACTCTCTGCCATGATTTCCACCTCCGCTACCTCGTCCCCCTGCTTTGCCTTCCCCCCACCTGCCAGTGATCCCCCCTCCCCAGACCGCCCGATTGTGCAGGTCCCCCCCAGTTCACCATCTCCTCCCATGTATGATGCAGCTCCCCGATTTTCCTTGGTGAAAACTGAGGTAAAGTACTCATTTAGTACCTCAGCCTGCTCCCCCAAGTCTTGTGCCCATCCCTCCCCTGTTTTAATCCTGGTAATCTGCCCCTTCACCCTTCATTTTTCCCCAATGTATCTAAAGAACCCCTTGTTCCCTCTCCTAATTTACCTGGCCAGGTTCTGCTCCTTCCTTGCCTTAGCCGCCCTCACCACCCTAGTGGCCCTTCTGGCCATCAGCTCATACTCCCCTTGGTCCCTTTCACTCCTTGAGTACTTAAATTGCCTATAGGGTGCCTTCTTTTCCCTCACCACCTCCTGGACCTCCCTGGTCCACCAGCAGGGTTTTTGGGCCCTACCGCATTTTTGTCTTACTCTTGCGCAGGTGCTGGTAGCATCCTGCACCACCTCCTGATGATTTCCCACCTACTGTCAGCATCCATGTCTGGCCCAATCCCATCCAAGTGCTCCTTAAGGATCCTTCCTATTTCCTTGAAATCTATCCCCCTGAAGTCAGTTACCTCCATCTTTGTGCAGTCTTCTACCCCTCCAAGGTTCAGGCAGAACCAGACCGTGGCATGGTCGCTCCCCGCCAACAGGTCCCTTACCTCCAGGCCCTCAATCTGGTCACTGTCTGCCAGGACCACATCCAGTATCTTTCTCCTCCCGGGTCGGTTCCCCCACCTGCTGAGTTAGGAACGCGTCCTGAAAGACATCCAACAACCTCTGTTCTCTGGCCACCGAGGATGTCATAGTCTCCCAGTCTGTTCCTGGCATGTTTAAGTCCCCCAACACCACCACCCTTCCCCTTCCCAATCTGCAGTGTCTCCCAACATCTGCCACCAGACTCTCCTCCAGCTCCTCCACCAGTGCAGGGGGTCTATACACCACTCTTATTTTTACTCTCATGCCCCCCCCTTGTTATCAAGGTGACCCAAATCACCTCCACAGTTCTCTCTGCCTCCTCCACTCCTCCTATGGCAATGCAGTTTTTGACTATTATTGCTACCCCTCCTCCCCTTCCCTCCCCCCGTCCTTCCTGAACATGGTGTAACCCTCAAGGTTCAGGTCCCAGTCATGCCCTGCGGTGGCCCAGGTCTCAGTGACCACTGCCACATCCACCTCTCCCTCAGTTAGCATCACTTGGAGCTCAGGCATTTTATTGCCCAAGCTCCTGGCATTTAGCAGGACTACCTTCCACCCTTTCCCTTTACTTCCATTTCCCCTGCTCGTGTTCCCATGGGGATTCTGTCTTCCCCTGGTCCACACCTTACCAGTTGGCCTTTTCCTGCATTCCTTCAGCTCCCCAGGGGGGTAGAGACAGAGTCCCTCCTTTATCAGACCCCCTCGACAGCCTTTTCTCCCATCCCTCCCCCTTCACAAGTTTAAACCCCACCTTTCACCAATGAACCCCTCTATTTTCAACTTAAGGATTTCCTTCCCCTCTGAATTGAGATGGAGCCTATCTCTAGCATACAGCCCCTTATCCTCCCAGGTCTCACCCCAATCCCCCATCAACCCATACCCTCTGGCCTCACACCACTCCCTGAGTCACTGGTTTATCTCCCTAATCTTCCTTTTGTGTTCCCCACTAGCCCTTGGCACTGGCAGGATTACTGAGAAGGAAACTGCGCATCCTATGTCATGACAGACCCTGGAAAGCTCCCTGAACCTTGCCTGTATCTCTAGTTCACTATTTCCCTCAATGTCATTGGTACCCAGGTGGACCAGTATGTCTGGGGAACCTCCACAATCCTTTGCCAGCTGATATACCTCATGCTTGGCCCTGTGTACTGTTAGTCCAGGGAAGCATTTTGTTCTAATCGGGCAGGCTTCTCCCTCCCTATCACATTTGATCCCCCTGATCATGGAATCACCCAACAGGAGCACTCTGGCCACCCCTTTTCCTTCATTCCCCCTTCCATGTCCCTCATCCTTTCTACTGGCCCCTCCCCCAGCCGCCTCCTTGCTCCTCCCCCTATCTGGGTGCCACCTGTAATCCCCTCCTTATTTACCCTGGCCACCCACTCCCTATACATATATGAGAATTTCCTTTGGGACTTGTACCACATGTTTACTGTATATCTACTTGATCTTTATTATTAACTTTGTACATGATGTGTGTGACAGGGTTGAATAAGACCCTGTTCCGTTTGTTATGCAGAATGAGTTACAAGCAAGGATCTGTTCTGTCCTCTCCTTTTTTGCCTCTTGTCTGTCTGATTGCATGATCACATTTTCTTGTGAGACCTAGGAACTGATCACTTCGACAATCTCACAATTCTCCCCCTCCTGCTAGCTCCCTGCCTTCACTTGCTGTTTCTTGCTGTTTCTATTTGTCTCCCCCCCCCTCGCTTATATGTAGTTGTGAAAATATATGTGAATCTTTGTGTGAAAATGTTTAAGTGAAACTGGGATCACTTGGTTTGAAAATGTATATAGCTATATTGTTGAAATGGCTTCCCTGGTTAAACAGTTTCCCACAATATTGATGAAATGATTGCAAAAAGCTATTTGGAACTCAGGGAGTTAACTTTGAGATGCAGTTTGACCTCACAAACTCAATTGCAGAGTTGTCAACAGGAGATTAGTTCTGGGACACACAGTTTTATTTTGTTGCACCTGCAAGAAAAGAAACTGACAAAGTTCTGATACATTTTATGAGAAACAGGAGGTATCTTAACATGCTCAAGGCATAAATTATTATGATTGGTTATCAGATATGGAAGCACGACTGTGGGAAAAGGGGTGGGAGTGTTTTGGTTTATGGTACTACAGTTTTGGAAATCAAACATCTAAATTGTGTTAGTACACCAGGTATGGAAAAAGTAGTTTTGGAGATAAAAATTCCATATTGTAGACCATTACTGTTGGTGGGATGTTACCTTCCCCCTAAGGGAGATGATCAACAGTTTCTTGTCCTCCAAGATTTTCTGCTCCCTTATAGGGAAAGTCATGAGTTTATGGTTGTGGGGGATATGAATACTGATTGAGCGAGGATACACCCACCAGCAAATTAATGAATTTAAAAATAACGTTGGGATTGCCTCAATTAATTACTATGGCTACAAGATTGAATACCAAAACTCCCAACTCTTCCACTATTTTGGACTTGATGTTCACCTCTGATCCCATTAAATATTCAATGGCTGGAGTGCTTCCAGACACTTTTAGTGATCATCAGATAACTTTTTGTGTTAGAAAAACAGATAAGCAATTGAGTGTTCCCCAAGTTAAATTTTACTGTAGTTTTCAGAATCTGGATTATGCATCTTTCATGGTTGAATTGGAATCTAAAAACTGGAATAGACTAACTTTGATTCCTGATATAGATAGTGCTTGATCGTATTTTTGTTGCGAATTTATGTCTGTAGGTGACATTTTTGCACCCACTCAAAGTAAAGAAAGTTAAAAAGAAAAATTCCCTTTGGTATACTGCAAAGTTAAGAATCTATCATAAAAAAAGGGATGCTGCATGGTGGTTAAATGAGAGAGAGCTTTGGGAAAAATATCGAGCTGCACGTAATCTGTATATTACACAAATAAGGAAAGCAAAATCAGATTTTTATTTAACTGGATTGGGAGCTGAACAGTTTAAAAAACCTAGGGATTTTTGGAATATGGTTAAAAAGTTACAAGGAAATAAGACCTCAGAGTTGCCTAATGTTTTTATGGCAGAAAGTGGCCCATTGAAACTCTCAGATGGGGCAGCTGCTGTATTAAATAAAATGTTTGTTGATGTAGGGCATCCCCAGATTAATATATGTCCTTCTTTTGGTACAATTCAGCAAGAAAAAAACCAAGAAAAGAGGGCTGAAAATGGACCATTGTTCTGCTTTCAAAATATTATTCTATGTCAAGTTTTTCAGGAATTGCTGAAATTGAATATAAATAAGGTCCAAGGTCCAGATGGGATTCCATCTTTCTTGCTTAAAATTGCTGCCCCAGTGATAGCCCCAATATTGGCTGACCTCTTTAATTTTTCATTAAAAACTGGTACCTATCCATTAGCCTGGAAACAGGCAGAAGTGATACCAGTGTTTAAGGGAGGCCAGAAAAATGACATGCAAAATTATAGACCAATATCATTGCTTTCGATCACCTCTAAAGTGTTTTAAAAAATTGTGGTTTCTCAATTAAATAGCTACCTTGAAAAAAATAAAATAATATAATAAATATCAATTGGGTGTTAGGGTGCAACATAGTACTACTACTGCACTTGTTAAAGTTGTGTCGGACATCCAGGTGGCCATGGACAGGGGCCTCCTGGTTGGGGCCACATTTATTGATTTGTCAAAGGCTTTCGACATTTTGGGCCATCAGGTGTTGATGGAAAGGCTGAGATCTGTTGGCCTCAGCCAGGGGGCCCTGGACTGGTTCCACGGCTACCTGGATGGCAGACAACAAAGGGTTAGGTTGGGCAGTAATTTTGTATCCAGTTACTTAAATATTAAATCTGGTGTACCCCAGGGGTCAGTGTTAGGACCCATCCTATTCAATATATATACAAATGGTGTTGGACATCTGATGAATGATGTCCGGCATCATTTGTATGCAGATAATACAATATTGTATCTTGAAGGAAAATCTGTGGGACACATACAGGAAAAATTACAAAAATATTTTAATATATTACAAACATATTTTTCAGAACTTGGTTTGGTCCTAAACCCTCAAAAGTCACAGCTAATGCTGTTTTCAAATAAAAAAGTACTTGTAGACTTGGATATAGAAACATTGGATGGGTGTAGTCTGGCCTTTGTAGATTGTTATAAATACTTGGGAGTCTGGTTGGACTGCCATTGTAGTTGGGATTTCCATATTGATAACTTGATACAAACACTAAATAAAAAGTTGGGGGCATTGTATAAACATAGAAATTGCCTCTCATTTGATGCTAGGTTAAAGATTGTAAATTCAATGATAATTCCTCATATTGATTATGGTGATGTTGTATACAATGGGGCAGCTAGTGGCAGTTAGAGAAAGCTTAATGTTGTTTATAACAGATATGCACGTTTTGTTTTGGACGCAGCTCAAAAAACTCACCATTGCACCCTCTACAGGAACTTAAATTGGATATCATTGATAGAACGGCGACATATGCATGTGCAGTGGTTGATCCATCACTGTTATTTTAAAAAAGCACCAGGATATCTAGTGGTGTTCCTGGAGGAGCGGAATGTTAAGGAAGGACTGCGATCTGCAGGAGAAATAAAATTTAGGGTACCATTTATGAGAACAGTGAGGGGCCAACACTGTTATGTATATGAGGGTCTGAAATTGTGGAACTCATTGCCAGGGTATTTGAGGTTCTGTACAAACAAAACTTCTTGGAATGTAATAAAATCTTGGCTTGTAAAGAAAGCAATGTCTTTAAAAACCTGTTGTATTTGAGAGATTTGCACATACTGTATGGTATATTGTTGTAATTTTTCTTTCTGTCTATATATGTACTGTGTTGCATGTATGTATGTATAATGTATGTATTGTATTTTTTAGAATGAAACTGATATTTTTGTACAGTAGGTCCCCATAGCAAATTAGCTGATGCTAAATTGGGTTTTATCCTGTTTCTGATATCAGAAATAAACTTTTTACTACTACTACTACTAGATTAGTGTCGGAGATTTGATTAGCAGCCTTTGTTAATCAGAATGAAAAATGATTAGCAACTGGTCGAAGTTGATTAGCAGCAGGATGTCCAGAATGTGGGGGAGAGTGCTAAAAATAGTGAAAAATAGTGCCATTCGCGCATTCTAAGCCCTGCAGTCCTGGAGAAATAATTTAGCACCTACTGCTAATCAAAGCTGAACTGATTCACATTTGCCAGTTTTTGATTTGCAAATTGCGATGCAAACCCGCTTATTTTATGCCTGGAAGCTCAGGATGCAGAAGTTAATTGCCAGGAAGACTTCTTATAAAAAGCGCAATCTTTTGTTTGAGAGTGATTGAGATTTGAAACTGAAAAGAAATCCTCAGATGAAGGACTTTGTTTTCTCTATTTGTACTGCCTTGTAAAGAGCTATCCTGAAAAAAAAATTTTTTGTTACTTTACTGTGCTTGATAATAATAAAATGCTACTTGCAAATTTTATAACTGCTATTGGTTTTCCAGTGCTTCCTGACTTGTGCCTCAATGACAGGTGGTTTTAGAAGTGGGATTTAGCCTTGCATACTCTAATCCAGGAGATTTGTGCATGGTTATTAGACCTGGAACCAGGGAAGCATAGAAGAAAGGTATGGGTCCTGCAACAGCAAGCCCAGGAGTGATTACCAGAAGAATGGCAGCCAAACTAGCAGAGACAAAAGTCCAGACTGAGACTGTACAGCTGGCACCAGTGATGGAAGAAGTACTGGTAGGGACAGAACCTGAAACCATGTCAGCTTTCCTCAAATGGTGAGCTATACAACAGATAGAGACAGAGAATCAGAGAATAGAAGAGATGCAGCGACAGGAGTAGCAGAGAACAGAAGAGAAACAATGATGGCTGGATGCCTTGCAAGCTATCAAAGCAGGACGATCTGTCACAGGTCCAACAGAGCAACAAAAACTTCCACCAATTCGGTTCGACAACAGCATTGTCGAAATCCCAGACAGCGACAGGCTTAATGTTGATTGGCGAAATTTTGCCTGTCAGGCATTCGCTGTGTTTTTGTGGGGGTCTTTGGCCCCACACCCCCGATCTGTAAATAACTAACTCAGAGTTGCAGTTGACTCAGAAGGGGAAAAATGACAGGTGAAAGAGCAGAATTTTGACTGTGGGTCCATTACAGTGGCAATTTCGAAGTCCATTGAAATTGTTGCTGTAATGGCTTTCGCTGTCGAAATTTCATGGTTTCACCAGCATACCACAACAAAACACAAACAACTTAAAAGACATTAAACTTGCACAGTTGTGTCCCTCAGATGATTTCAAAGCATAACTGACAACTTTTGAGGGGGTTGCCACAGCCTGCATCTGGCCAAAGCAGCAGTGGGCAATCAGGCTGGTACCTCACCTGACAGATAAAGCCCAACTTGCCTACAGCACTATGGACACTGCACAGTCAGAAAACTATGACCTTGTGAAAAGAGAAATCCTGAAAATATATGATATCTCATGAGAGCCTGCAGGCAAAAATTCTGGTCCCTGAAATACTACTCAGTCGACAATCATCGATAAGCCTTCACCCAACTCAGAGAACTCCTTACTAAATGGCTCTAACCAGAAGGCAAAACACTCTCACAGATCTTCAACATACTTGCAATGGAGCAGTTCATTAACATCCTTCCCCTAGGCTGGCCGGTGGCTCTAAGGGTTGAGGTGCTGGATGCCACACCTCGCACCACGCCAGTGATCCAGGTTCATGAATAGACTCAGGCCACTGGGGATTGGCAGGGGAGAGAAAGGATGGAGTGTCTGGAGGACCACTGTACTTTCCCGGGGTGGGTAGCGGGCCTTGCATCGCACCATTAGTGGCCCCTGATAGAGATCGGTGGCACTACATGGAGCGTGCTGTACAGGGGTGGAGCATCGGCAGATGTCAGCACTAAGTGCACAGACGTCATTGCACATCTGTGCTCCAGGGGGAAACACAGAAGCAGAAAACTCTTGATGCTCGGTGGAGGCAACGGTGACCTAGGGGGGACCACAGCTCACACAGCCAACACCGGACTTCCCCGACCAGCTCTCTTGAGCCCTCGCCCTGCTCCTGGATCGGGCTGTCTGGATTTGCAGAAAAGGTCACCCAGGCAGGTGTTGTGTGGTCCTGCCCTGGGGGCATAGATCTGGGGAGGGTTTGGCTGGGTCCAAAGAGTTAGGGTGTGGGGTGTCTCTGGTCGGGAGGTTTCAGGTGGGTGGTAGTATCCCTGTTCGAGTGGGGTTCACCTGAGAGATGCCCCAGGCCATCAGAGGAGAAACAAAGTTGACAAAAAAACATCCTTCCCTTAGATGTGCAGTTTTTGGTAAATGAACACTGACTAGAAAGTGGGAAAAGGCTGTTTCTTTGGCCGAGGACTATCAGATGGCCAGACAACCACAACAGCAACAAAGTAACAACCAAGGACTGGTACAATCCTTTTTTCACCCCAATTTAACTCCAGGTCACATAAGAACACCAGTGGGGGTAAGAAATCTGCACCCAAAGACTTTATTTGTCATAACTGTAATAAGCCAGGCCATACTACAAGAAACTGCCATACAAATAAGGAGGGTAACACTGGAGCAGATTTGTCCTAGCAAATTGTGACAAGTATTTAACAGGTGTCAAGGTGGGAGATAAGACTGTGAAGGGACTTGTTGATTTGGGAAGCACACAGTTCCTAGTGCACGTTGAAATGCTGGGAAAACACTGTACAGTTTTATTTATTTATTTGAATTTTGGTGATCGGGTAAGCCTGCTGAGACCATGCAGTCCCTTTTTCAAGGGCGACCTGGGTGAGGGAACAAAGGATAAGGAGTACAAAATACAACATAGTCATGATCATATAATACATTGCTTAATAATGCAATATGCTACAAAAGCATTGACTATGGGTGGAATACAGGAAGTGGGGGAGGGTGGGAACATAGGTGAAGCAGTGTACATACAGTGAAGGCACTTGCATACAAGAGGATGCAAAGATCCCGAGCATCCTAGCTACTGCTGTAAACAGAGTTACACAGAGTACTGAAGGAAAACTTGGATATCAGGGAAAGGGGAGTGCAAAACAAAGCAGATACAGACAGGTCTGGCTACAGAACAGACCAGCAGTTGTACCTATTAGTGTAGTAGCAGTACAGAACCAGGTACTGGTATCATCTGCATCCATGGGGACACTCAGCACTATCCTTCCACCCAAGTGACTCTGAACATAAATGGGGTGTCGCACCAAATGAGAGTGGGTGTAGTACCTAAGTTACCTGTACCTGTGATTATTGGAAATTACTTTCCAGGATTTACTGAGTTAATCTCAGAGGAAGTGAAACCTACAGTTTCAGCAACGGTAGTAACAAAAGCACAGGCAGAGAAAATCTCACATGGTGGGGACACTTTCCATTTTGGTGATTTTGATTCTTACTTGGTTGAGCACAGCTCCAAGATCTGAAAGTCCAGGAAAGAAAGAAGACACGTGAAAAAACAGTGGCAACAAAAGACCGATGAACATAAGGGGTTAATGTATGAAAATGCTGAAGCTAAACTGATAACTGATTGTGAATTTGTTTCAGAGCAAATTGACAATGCTTCTCTCCCAAGGTTATTTTAAGCAGTGGGGGTGAAACAAAAAAAAGGGTGTGCCAATGTTTAAAAAATGTAATGGGCAACAGAGTTTGGGCTAATCCTCAGACACAGGATCAGATAGAGCAATTGGTTATACCACAAAAGTTTAAATCTGAGTTGTTACAGATAGCACATGATAGTCCGATGGCTGGTCACTCGGGGAGGGATTGCACTCTTACCAGATTGCTGTACAGATTTTACTGTTCTGGAATTCATGAAGATGTTGCTACCCATTGCAGTTCTTGTGCTGAATGTCAGAAAGTAGCCACAGTGACTAAAGACGACATGTTGCTCCTACCCCTCATAGATATGCCTTTTGAGAGAATTGCAATGGATGTGGTTGGCCCCTTAGACAAAAGTAAAAAGGGTAATCAATTCATTTTGGTAGTATGTAACTATGCTACTTGGTACCCAGAGGCAATTCCAGTCTGTACTGTCCTCCCTCCGTGTTAGCACCCACCACTTCCTGGGGTAGGCTATTCCATGCATCCACCACCCTCTCTGTGAAAAAAAACCTCTTCACATTTCCCCTTAACCTGCCCACTCCAATCTCATATCGTGCATAGTTAAAGCTAACAGTCCTGTCCCTAAAACAAAGAAACAAGTCAGTTCATTTTTAAGGCTGGCTGGTTACTATCAGAGATTCATTCCCAACTTTGCCCATACCCCTCTTCATTGAACTCACGAAAAATGGTACCAAAATAATGAGAAATGGTCCCTAGAGTGTGATGAGGCTTTTCAGGCCATCAAGGCTGCATTATGTTCAGCCTGTTTTAAGAAGCCCAGACTCTGAGAAACAATTTGTGTTACAGACAGATGCATCAGAGGTAGGCCTAGGTGCAGTCCTGAGTCAGAATATAGATGGAAAAGAACATCCTATTCTATATAGCAGTAGAAAATTGCACAACAGAGAGAAAGGAAAACAGTGGCCATGACTTTTGGCACCAGACAAAAACTGGCCACCCTCCAGAACCCTCCAATCTTCATTACCCTGGATGGTTCTTACCTTGAGAACGTCTCGGCTTTCAAATATTTAGGGGTTTGACTAGATTCCCACTTGGATTTTTCATTCACGTTGATGCCATCTGTGCCAAGCTTCGCCCTAAACTAGGTGCCCTCTACTGGCACAAAAACTGCCACCCCCACGCGCCGTGAGCTTCTCACCAAAATGATTCTACCCACTTTGACTACGCCGATGTGGTGTATGGCACAGTTTCTCAGGCCTCCTTAGGCAAACTTAATATTCTGTTAAACTCCTTCTGCCGCTTTGCCACAGCTTCCCCTCCTCTTACTCACCACTGTCTTCTTTACTCTGCCCTATCTCTTGCTCCCTTGTCCTATAGGAGACTGGTTCGCTGTGCTTCTTTCACTGCTAAATTCTGGTTTGGTACCCTCCCCCCTTCTATCTCTCCTCCCGCCTCTCCCAGGCAGCAACCTCAAACTACTACCTTCGTCACAGAGACCCTCGAACCTTCTCTCTCCCTCATCCCCACTCTGTTTCTGGGCAATCTGCTTTCTCCTTTTGTTTCCCCTCCCTCTGGCTTAAACCACCCCCTGGTCTTCATCCATCCTCCTCCTCCTCCTCCCTCCTCTTTTTCAAAAGGCTGCTCAGACTCTTCCCCTTCCAGCCTTGCTCCCAGTGTTCCCATTCTTCACCACCCTAATGTTCTGTATCCCCTGTTTGTCACCCATTTAGTCCATGCTGTATGACTCACTCTTTTGGGATTTGTTTAATCGGTCTCTCACTTTTTGCTGCTTCATTTTGCACTACCTCTCTTCCCTTATAGCTCAGCCACCCCCTACCCCTCGCTGACAAATTACCTCCACTTTTTCAACCTCCCTTGTGCAAGGACCTCCGAATGTACTCGCTGTTCTCCTTTCTGACTCCCTTCCCCCTGGAATAACCTCCCTCCTCAGACTGCCTCATCCCTGCCTGTCCTGTATGCACCTACTCAGACCATCCCCAGTTATAGCCTCCTGCTGTCCTCAGATCAATCTCACAAATAAAACGTCTGCCCTCCCCTCTGCCTTTTATCATAAATGAAATCTGTTCCTCATTTTATGCTCTGACAAGCGATACTGTTCTCTTTTTTGTCATTTGTAATAATGACTTTGTAACTTAACTTTAAAAAGTATAATGTTTTTGTATGTTGTTTAAGTATCTGTAGTTTGTATTTTTTGCAACCCTTTGTTTGTTCTGCACCCCCTGTCCCCGGGTCACACCTGGAAATGAGCTTTGTCTCTGTGTGCTTTTCCCGGTTACCAAATGTTAAATAAATAAATAAAAAGGTACTCCACCATTCAGAAGGAATGCTTTGTGGCAAACTGGGCCATGGAGTCCTTTACGTTTTATTTACTAGGAGCTGACTTTGTAATAATAACAGCTCACAATCCACTCTGTTAGCTTAATCAAGTGAAGGATCGAAATTCCAGAATCACATGGTGGTATCTGGTGCTACAGCCATTTAAATGTAAAGTGATGCACAAATCTGGAAAAGAGAATGTCAGTGCTGATTTTTGTAGAGATGTGGATCATGAACTGAGAATTCAGAAGGTTAAAAAAAATGTTTGGGTTTAAAGTTAACTGTTTGCTGTACTGGTTGTTTTGGAAAAAGGGATACTGCATATGTGCAGAACTGTAAAGGTTATAAGGTAATGCTAAAAGAAAATTAAAAGAAAGTTTTGGAAACTTGTTTTTTTTAAAACAGATTCCCTCTTAAAGAGGGGGGTATGTGGCAGGGTTGAATAAGACCCTGTTCCTACTGGTATGCAGAAAGAGTTGCACACAAAGATCTGTTCTACTCTCTCCTTTTCTGTCTCTTGTTTGTCTGATTGCACAATCAAATTTTCTTGTGAGACCCTGGAACAGATCAGTATGGTCTCACAGTCCCCCCACCACCACTAGCTAAGCTATTTGGAACAAGGGGGTTAACTCTGAGGTGCATTTTGACCTCCCCAAACCCTTTTGTAGAGCTGTCAACAGGAGATTAGTTCTGGGACACACAGTTCTATTTTGTTGCACCTACAAAGAAAGAAACTGACAAAGTTCTGATACATTTTGTAAGAAACAGGCGGTATCTTAATGAGATCAGGGTGCAGCAGTTAATTGCCAGGCAGACTTCTTATAAAAAGAGCACTCTTTTGTTCAAGAGTGATTGAGATTTGAAACTGAAAAGAAATCCACAAATGAAGGACTTTGTTTTCTCAGTTTGTACTGCCTCATAAAGAGCTATCCTGAACAATTTTATTTTTATTTTTTATTTTACTGTTCTTAATAGTAATAAAATGCTACTTGCAAATTTTATAGCTGCTACTGGTTTTCCTAGGCTTCTTTACCTGTGCTTCACAACAATGTGGTTGGATATGATTTAAGTCCAGTTATAGCTGAGTATTTCATATTTGTTTTATTGCTTTCTAATCATACACTGTCACTTTAAGGGCACCAGGTGTATTTAAGGTGGTTAAACAATAGAGGGCAGTGAGCTTGTCAAAATGCATGTACGCATGAAACATTGGGTCAATAGCCCCCCCCGGCCATTTTAATTACACAGTAGGGAGCATTGTAATAAAACACTTTAAAAGCAACACAGGAGTCAACGGAAGACTTTTATTTATTTATTTATTTATTTTTTTTTATTTATTCATTACCAGGATTACAAATACCTTTGAACCAAGGGTTCTTTTACAAAGGTTCCACATCAGCAATGGGTGCAAGCAAAACAGTGGTAATATACAATACAAGGTCAGGAGGTTAACATAGAAGCAAGCAGTGGTAAGATACAATACAGGTCAAGAGGTTAACTTAGTAGCAAAAGACAGTACATGTGTACAGACTAGCACAGCAGCAAACAGTCAGTGGCAAACAACAATGCACAATTAACAATACAGGTGTATATATAGCAAGACACAGATGAAAACCATCCTGGGGTGACATAAGTGAAGCAAGGGGTGGGGGATAAGAGGGGGGGTGGGGAAAAGGGGGATAGGCAGTCAAGGATTTGACACTGTCGTAAGTGCAAGAACAGAAAGATAAGTGATAAGTAGTCTGGAGTGGAGCAACAAGAGATAGGGTGATAGGGAGGTGGAGACAGGAGGAGAGGAGCGGGAGAGGGGGTGGAATGGTAGGTGGCAGGTGAGAGGGGGTAGAGTGGTAGGTGGGGGTGGGAAAGAGAGATGGGGAGTAGCAGGGGATGGAGGGGTGGAGAGAAATGGGGAGGGCAGCAAGGGAGGAGAAAAGAGGAGGGAGAGGTGAAACAAAGCCGCAAGCCTAGGCAGAGCAGTCATAACTACTGAGGTCAGTGAGGTGCTGGCGGAGTTTTATTTCAACTTTGTTCAACTTTAAACAATTTTATTTATAACTTTTATTTCAGTTAAGTGTCTGTGTGCCCACTTTTTGATTGAATCAGACTGTCTTTTTTACCATTGAGCACCAACCATCCCTGGAGCATTTCCTTTCTCTGACTGCATCTAGGAACTGGCCCAACAGGCATAAGGTGGGCGACTGGAAGATATTGGTGGTGTGCTCCACTGGCATCTGGAATGTTCTGGTGGCCAGGAAACACATTGCAGCCATCATCCTGAGCTCTATGGACTGTCCAGAGCTGGTCATGCAGCAGCTCACACAGCAGCCTGAGCGTGGGCCTGTTGAGTCTGTACTGGCCCACATTCTGGTCATCACTGAGGACTTTGTATGTGACTCATGGACAGTACTGTCTGTGTGCAGCATAGCACCTCTGTAGCCTATGTGTAGGCCAGGGTGGGCATTGGCCTTCTCCTCTTCCTCTAGGACCTGCTGCATGAGGTAGACTTGTATGCTCGCCATCTTAGATTGTGGCCTGCAGTATCTCAGCCACATCTATGGTCTGCCCCAGTTTAAGATGACCTTTTGTATGGGCAGTAATTGCATGTCACTAAATGACCTGCACAAACCCATTTGCGTAGCACTAACATGGTGAATATTGTGCTGCGCCGATATGCATGGTCCTGCCCCAGCTTTGTCCTCTGCATAAATTAACTCTGTGCAGGGTCACAAATGATGTTAGCATGCGCAAAGGTATCCTTTGAATATAATATTTTGGCACAAACCCATGTACAGAGCAGGAAGAATCACTTTGCACCCGGCCCAATGCTTTGAATATCTGGGCGCTGTTATCCCATAAGGTCAGAAGCTGTGTCTGATGCATGCTAGTTCATTATAGTCACTAGAAGAGTGAGCTTAAAAAGGGTGTTCAAAAACAACAGAGGATGCTGATAAAAACCTAATGCGAGCCATAATATTATTTATTTATTTTTTTTAGTTTTTGTTGACTGGGTAAAGTGCACTGGACAAATTCTGCCTATTTTCTGCATTGACCGGGAATACAGATGAATGCCAACTGACCTCGAATCACATTAAGCTGTTGGTGGTATTTTTAGTGAATGAGGGGTGAAATTTGGCCAGGGCACCAGGAAAATTCATAAATTCTTTTCGAAAAGTGCAATGGGATCTTTAACATCCACCTGAACTGGCAGATGGGATTTCGGTTTAATGTTTCATCTGACAGACAGCAGCTCAGAAGTGCAGCACCCCCCTCATACTGCACTGCAGTGTCAGTATTGGGATTTAACCCAAGTGCCTGGTGTGGGGATAGAACCCACAGCCTTCTGATCTCCCTGCCTCAGAAGTGAGTGTGCTACCTGCTGAGCCACTGACACTTTATTATTTAAACTGTAAACAAAAAGAGGTAAAGCTAACTCAAAATAGGGAAAAAGGAGTCTCGTACAAGGCAGGAGGTAAAGGGCAATCTAAAATAGAGTAAAAAAGTAGAGGTCAAGCATTTCATCGCTATCGTGCAGTGCAGGGAAGGTAGATAAGTCTCTGCATCTGGAAAGGTTGCATCCCTGTGTGCTAAAGGAGAGGGGACAGGTTCTAGCTGAGCCACTGAATGAACACTTCACTAGCTCACTGGAGACGAGAGTAGTGCTCAGAGATGGAGGACAGCAAATGTGGTTCCCCCACACAAGAGCAGAAGCAGAAATGAACCAGGGAGCTACAGACCTGTCACTGTAATGTCTATAGTGGGTAAGCAGCTACAAGCAATAACAATAAGGGGGGAGGGGCATGTCAGACAAACCTGTTTGCTTTCTTCAACTGGGTGATGAATTTAGTGGATGAAGGACAGGCAGTAGACATATTGGGCCCAATTTTCAAATGTTGACATAGGGCTTGTGTTAAGCCCTCTGTCCACTTCGATGTTTGATGCAACTGCGCCAAACTCCTTTGACACAACTACACCCAATTTTAGTACATTGGGCAAAGTTGCAACAGTTTCCATATTTAATAGCAGCATATGCCAAATATTTGGTGCAAGTCCTGTAAAATGGGCCCTACAAATAGCACAAGTTAGACCAAGGGGGAGCTGGTCTAACTTGCAGCAAAAAGTGCAAGAGAGGGTTTGACGTAGGCTGTGTTAGAAAACTGTGATTACCGCAATTTTTGTTGCAAGTCACCCCTTGTGTCAAACTCTTTTGATGCAAGTCCCTTGCGTCATTTCAAGCCATTTAAAAATCGGGCCCCCTTTATCTCTGCTTGAGTAAAGCCTTCTGCTCCATTCCACATGGCTGGTTGGTAAAGAAGCTGAACAATCTTGGGGGACAAAGTCACAATATGGGTGGGACACTGGTTGAGTGGCTCAACCCACAAGGCAGTAATTAATAGGAAATTCTCAGGGGTAAGGTCAGTCACACATGGTGTACCACAAGGAGCGGTCTTAGGACTGGTCCTCTCCAACATCTTCATCTTTGACATCGAGATAAGGATACAGAGCAAGATCTGCCTCTTCACAGATGATACTAAGATCTGCGGCTAAGTGGATAGTGAGGATGGGGTCAGCATTAGAAAAGTGGTCAGTTACAATTTAATACCATGGAGTGCAAGGTGATGCACATAGGGATAAAAAAAATTCAAAAAGTGAATACAGAATGGGGGAAATAGATATGGACACCACAAAAGAGGAGAAGTACTTGGGGGTACTAATTTCAGATAGTCTGAAGACAACAGTGCATTCTTGTATAACCTCTGTCTTTTTTCCAACTATAGTACTTCTGTGACTATTTCTCTTTTTTTCTATATATATTTTATTGTATTTTGTCCCGTTTTTCTCCCCATCCCAATCCTCTGCCTCAGACGCGTACGCATGTGGAGGCATGCACACTCTGCATCTCAAGGCACCATCCCTGTGTGTCACGCCCTCTGCCTATGCTAGCCACCGGACCGCCACCCGGTGGTAGCAGGACTACCGGGGGGGGGGATGGGGGGTGGTGAGCACCCCCAGGAAAGGAGAGCTGCCTTCTGGCTGCTCAGTCCTGCTCCTATCCTCCCCCTGCATGCCAGCACCCAGATAACTCAGGTCCATTCCCAAACCCAGGTCGCCGGCATAGCGCGAGGTAAGGCATCCAGTGCCTCAGCCCTCAGTGCCACTGGGCCGGCCTGTGACTATTTCTTATTTGCTCGTAGTTGCTATCTTTTATTTATACTAACATGAATTTTTTTTTACTGAACTATTTACCTTTACTTTTAATGATCGTGTTCTTGAGATACTCACTTCTAAATACTTGTATCTTCTTCATTGGTTATACATTTAAATATTGTTATTTATTTATTTATTGACAAATGCTGTTTATCTGGTATTATACATTTACAGCTTTATGTTGCTTATAGTATTCTTGTTGCTTGCTTTCATGATTACTTGTTCCGCTGTTATATGTTTCTTCTTAAAATAAAAATTTTATTGACAAAAAAAAGTGCAATGAAATAGGGCTGCAGGAAAGGCAAAGATGATGTTGGAATAGCACAGGGAGAAGGAGCAGCAGCCACAGGACAGGACAGGGGTTTCTACAGCTGAGTAAGTCATTGGTTTGTCTTCATCTGGAAAACTGTGCGTAATTTTACAGACTGCATTTGAAGAAGGAACGGGGTAAGTGGAGGTGTTACAGAGCAGAGTAACGAAAATGGTCCAGGACAGTGTTGGAATTAAAGGGGGGCTTGCCAGGTCTCACCCCCCTTCCCGCTCTGAAGTGAGCCCTGGTAGCTCATGCATCTCTACCATTGACTTATAATGGGAAGGGGGGACTCAGTTTAAAGATAGGGCCCTTATGGACCCCCCAGCTCTCAAAGCTCAAAAAGTGTAATTCCAACACTGATGCAGCAACAGCAGGAAAGGACTGATGAGGAGAGGTTGAAGCACCCAAACGTGTACAGGCTGAAGGTGAGAAGAGAGAGAGGGGGGAGATGACAGAGACACATAAATACCTTCATGGGGTTAACAAGGTGGATAGTGGGGAATTGTGCAGACTGATTGGGAACACAAGCACCAGGGTAATTCCATGAAGTTGACGGGGGGAGGGCAAATTTAAGAGGGATACCAGAAAGTATTTCTTCACGGAAAAGGTGGTGGAGGGGTAGAATAAGGTCTGTGCAAAAACAGTGGGGGATTCAAACATGGGTGGATCAGATGCAGAGGTCTTGGTAAAGATGGAATCAGAAAGGAAAGGGGGGAGAAGGAGTGAAGAGCCACCAGAGCTCTCACATTCCCCATTACATAGGTAGGCTCTCACATTCCACATTAGATAAGTAGGACAGAGCAGACGCAATGCACCAAGGGCCTTTTTCTGTCAGCAATATCTATATATCTATAAAAAGTAAAGTGTAAAGGACTGCCAGGATTAGCCCAGTGGCAGTACATTGGGATGTCGTGCTGATGACCTGGGTTCAGAGGTGACCCCTGGAAGTCATGTCAGAAAGCAGGTTAAGGCTGAGACAGTGGCCACTTGGCTGTGCATCTCAGCTTGGGAGGGTTGGTGGTGGGTAGCACCACCACAGCGACCCCTGCGGCTGGGCCAGGGAGCTTGCTCCTACCACAGGGTGGGTTGTGGCTGTGCAAGGCTGACTGATGCATCACTCCCCCACCCCCAGGAGAAGGGAGGGAGGGGGAAAAAACTGAAGGAGAAAAACCTAGTAGCTGTTGAAATGACAGCCAGCTTCAGCCTGATTATGGTATATCCCTTAAATGTGCTACTGGCCGTCATGCCATGCATATGTGACTGACCTTAGGCAACAGGAACCATCATAGTGAGATCAAAGAAGTAAACACAAAAGTAGATGCTGGGGATAGAGCTGAGTGAAGCATTTGGTAAACAGGGCTAAATCTCAAAGGTACTGTACTCCGTTTCCCCTTCCCTTATCAATGCATATGAGAGTTCATTGTAATACCTTTCTTCACTGAAGCCTACTGGATGATCTCTTCTGCTACAGATGACAGCTCTCCCTCCTGAAACAGCTAGGGATGTGAATGCCCTCCTTACAGGAAGAGGAAAGGCAGAGTGTCTTGTTGCCCATGAGGGAAGAGATGTCCAGGACCTGGGGAAAGAGAATCTGTGGTTAAATGAAACTCGTGCATCTTCCCCCTTCAACAGATTGGTGTTCGAGGTCCTGCTCCTGCAATTCCTTGCCTTGTTGAAAACTGTAGAATATTCCCCTGTGCTAGAAACTGAATGTACCCATTTAACAAAGAGAGGAAAGTACCCGCACACACAAAAAAAAAAAAAACACAAAAAAGCAGCCAACTGCAAGCATTTATTTTATATCTGCACTAAGCACAAAGTGTTCACAGAGCATGCTCCAGTTAGAAAGACAAAAAGCCACACCACAAAAGCACTGAGGCAAGGGTTACCCAGGAAGGGATTTATTTATTTATTTAGTTACATACGAACATACGAAATCTGCCAGCAGATAAAGGCCTAGAGGTCTATCAAGTCTGCTAGAATGTACAGCTAGCCCCCCTTATTCTGCAGCTGCCCCTTCCTTTCACCCTTCCCCTCCATTGATCCTCCCCCTTGCCCTGTCCCAGCCCCTTTTGAAGCAGTCCACTGTTCTACTGGACACCAATTCTGCCGGCAAGGCATTCCACTCAGCTACCACCCTCTCTGTAAAAAAGTGTCTCCTCATCTCCCTCCTGAACCTTCCTCCCTCCAGTCTCATATCATGGCCCCTGGTGGCCCTCCCCTTCCTTACTTTGAACAGCCCCTCTGTACCTGTCTTGTTTATTCCTTTCATGTACTTAAAGGTTTCAATCATGCCCCCCCCGTCTCTCCTCTTCTCTAGCGAGTACATGTTTGACTCCCTCAGCCTCCTCTCGTATGATAAGTTCCCCAGCCCCTTGCTCATCTTTGTCACCCTGCGCTGCACCCTCTCCAGTAACGTAATGTCCCTCTTCAGATATGGGCATCAGTACTGCATGCAGTAATCCATGTGTGGGCTAACTAATGACCTATACATTGGCAGAATCACCTCCTCCCTCCTCGAGGATATACCCCTTGCAATGCAACACAGCATTTTGTTGGCCTTTGCAGCTGCCTTCCTACACTGTTACTCATTTTATGTATTTACTTATTTATATTTATCTATACATTTATTTTAAAAAGTTTAACTAGGAAATACTTTATAAGCTGGTAACAGCTTGTTTCCAGATGCATCCTGGAAGAGGGGCGATGAGGGAATATGCACACAAATGGTGCAAAGGTGAACTAAAGTACAGTACAGAACAAAGCAGTCAAGAAATACATACAGTTAAGCAAATGCGACATAACCAGGAGGACAGGGCAGCCATAATGGGCAGTACAGTAAGATACAATATGGTTTCACTGCAAAACTTACTAAATTGGCAAAATGTAGCAGTTTGTTTCATTTTACAGTAATGTGCGTCTTTGTCTTACATCAGTTGAGTTTAAGTTTTAGTCTGAAATTATTTGTAAACATTTGGACAGCAAGATCTAGTTTTTCATTACTATTGTGGCATTTTAGATTTTCCCCCCATAAAAGTATTCATTTTTAAATTTAGAAACAGGAAATATGCAGCTCAGTTAAAAAAAAAAATAATAACAGGATTTCATCTTTGTTCATTTCATACCAAGCTGAGCATCTCATATTTGGACAAAGGACAGCAAGTTATTGACGTCATGTGTGGAAAGGGAAAGGGAACATTGTTTGACCAGGAGCAGCACACGAAGCTGAAGCTTGTTTCCAGATGTGATCTGGGAGCACAGGGAAGTTAAATGACTTGCTCATGATCACACAGTATGCACCTAGGTGACTGTGGGATTCAAACCCAGGTCTTCAGATCTGCAGCTCAGAGCCTTAACCCACTGTGCTATACTGCCTCACCTCATGTGACAAAAGACTAGCTATAAAACACAATTTTTATATTTTAAATGTTGTTGCTGCCAATATTTTTGCCTCAAAATGCTGGTATAGCTCCACATCAGACACCCAACTAAGGAAGCCAAAAGGAGTAAACTGCCAACTTGTATGAGTACAAGTTCTTTTTAAATTGAAGCTGTGTTATGTAGAAGGACATGTTAAAGAATAACACTGGAATAAGTAAACACTGGAATATTTTCTGAAACTAGCGAAATTCCTGCATGCAGATGAATGGTGTTCATATAATAAAAGCCCCCCCAAATGATGTTGCTTATAAATGACAGCTTACCTTTGGCTATGATGTGTCAAAGAGGATCATCCTCATACCTGGAACAGATCGAAATATCTTAATTTGCTTCTGCTGGCTTAGTCACAGTCCTTCAAGCTGAGAGTGTAACATCATCCCTTGAAGTTCGGCTCTTGTGTCCACTGCATGTTTAGACCCTAATAAACAGAATGTTTCGTGCTCTGAACTTATAGGACTCAGAAAATCAATCAGCGACTGATCGTCATTTAGCCTGCAGCAAAATTGCAATTCGGCTGAACTCAAATTGCCATGGTAAATAACTTCCCATCCTCAAAGGGTATTCTGAACAGAGGCAGACAGTGTTCTGTTTTTGTTTATGCTGACTAGTCTAATATGTTAAATGTACTATCTAGTAATATCTAACATTGATATTAAGTTTTTTTTAGAAGGTATTAAGGCATCCTGTTACTGTGAGATTATGTCTTTGTTCATCTGTATTTATGTATTGTATAAACTTCCCATACAGGGCATTAGGGCACCGGCATTACAGTGCTGGGTTATTACAGTGCTGATTTTCAGATTCACCACCCCCTCCCCAAGGTCCATCCCCCCCCCCCGGGTTAGAATAATTAGAAAGGGGGGAAGGGGGGTGCAGCCCCAACATACTCCTGCCATAATATACAGAATAATGCATGGGGTGGTGTGCATTATGAGAATTTAATACACACCCGAGGTGTGGGATGTTACATAAACCCCGAGAGGGAGAGCGTTAGATTTACTTGCAGAGTTTGCTAATTAGCTAGAGTAAGGTTTTGACAGAAATCATGTAAGTTTTTTTTTATTTAGCTCCCCACTCTGAAGGTTATTTTTAGTATGCTTACGGTAATAGCCAGTAAGGAATAATAAAAAAAAGACGTTCACACTCTGCCATGATCAAGATTGTCTCGAATGCAGCTGCTTCTGATGTAATCGTGTTTGCCATAATAACAGGCTAGTTATTACAGCAAATAAGAACTGGCCATCCCCATTGAAAAAATCAATGGCCAGTTATTATATTACTATAGTTACAGATACTGTACGTGTTGGCCCAAGGTCAACATAGCACATGGTCTATAGCAGCAGCATAAGCGGCCAATCTCCATTCTCTCTCCTCTCTCCTCTCTCCAAGGCCTTGGAAAAAGTGGTGGCCTCTCAAATCTCTGACTACCTCTCCACCTACAATGTCCTATGTCCTGAGCAGCATGGCTTCCGAGCGGGCCACAGTACCAACACAGCCCTCCTAGAGTTCTCCAACTTTCCCACTCCTCCTTAGACACTGGTTCTCTGGCTGGTGCGGTCTTCATTGACCTCTAAAGCTTTCGACACTGTCTCCACCCCTCCTTCTTGATGCCCTTAGTCTCTGGTTTTGCTGCTGGGCCTATCTCCTGGTGCACCAGTTATCTGTCTGACCACTCACGCGATAAAAATTAATGGGACCTACTCAGACATCTGTCCCATCTTTTCTGGGGTTCCCCAGGGCTCCATTCTGGGCCTTACTATTCTCCTTTACCTTAACACCCTTCACGCTCTTGCTCGGGAACATTCTATTATGCGCTGATGATGCAGTCATCTTTGCCTCAAGTCGTAACCTATTGCCTCCAGGACTCTCTGCAGAAGTCCTTGCTGAAGCGAGGGCTGGTTCAAGGAACATAGATTGGTGATAAATCTTAAAAAAACAAAAACCATGTTCTTTACTCATCCTCAAAACAAGTCCTGCAACTTCAAACTCCTCATTCACTCTGGGTCCTCTTTCCCACTCGAACAAGTTTGCTCCTATAAATACCTAGGGATCCATTTTGACCCCTCCCTCTCCTTCCATGGACACATCGCTGCCCTAGCCGCTGCCACTAATATCCGATTGGGCATCTTACATCGGTATAAACACTGCCTCACCCGGAGGCTCTTCGACTCACAGTCACCTCCTCTATCCTGTCCCTAGTGGACTATGGACTGCCGGTGTATGGTGCTGCTAATCAGACCGCACTCCATAAAATTCACACTACTCTGAATAAGGCCTGCAGGTTAATTACTGGGGCACCTAGGCTAACACACACCTGTCTACTGTACGCTAAAGCGCTGGTACTTGATCTTGACGAGCGCCTCAAATATCCCATACTGTACCCTTACAAAAGACCCTCCTTGGGCTATCCCCACCAGGATTGACCACCACCATCACGCCGCTCTGTCCCACTAGTTCACTCGGACCTCTGGAAAACCTCTCTTGTTATCCTAGAGCTAGGACCTCTTACGGCCAAAGGCCTTCAACTACGAGGCCCCTCCTGGTTCAACACACTGCCCCTCCATCCCCGAAGCTCCAACTATATCGTGCTTCAAAACTTCCTTACGTAACCACCTTATTAACACCCGAAGCTGTAATTGCCACTAGTCAAAGCCGTACTCAATACTTATGACAAAGCTTACTACTAAGCTGCTAAGGACAACATAACTCTGGTATTGTTTGCATCAATCCTACCTGTACCAGCTTGTTTGTATCTATGTCTTAAGTTGCTGTTATACTGTGTTGTACTGTTATACTGTGTATTTTCGTTTGTCTTACTGTGACAAGGTACCTTTGTAAATGAGCCTATGGCTCAAAGGTTTTCCAAACTGCTGTTTAAATAAATAAATAAATAAATAAGGTTGTTTGTTTTATTTATGCTTCATTATCAATTGGTACACACATTACGTCAAGGTTCATGTGCTACCTGCTATACCCTCCATGCACATGTACTCACCTCTTGACACTCAAGTCCTAATCGGGTTATCCATCTGATTCCTCCATGGCTTGTCCCACAACTCCCCCTCCCAGGGGCTCTGATGACCAATCCACACACTACTGGTCACCAGGAATCAGTTGTAGACCATAACGGAGGAATAGCAAGCACGGGGGCTTTCCATTATGTCAAGAGTTGGTGGAAGATGGAGCCACCAGTTTTGCCGCCTGATGGTTTCCCCTCCATTTTCCATCCCTCTCACCTCCCCGGCCACAGCCTATGCCATCTGCAGTGCTCACCTACAGATGAGTGGCAGCCATTGTTGTGTGGTCACCCACAATATCCCAGTTGCCACCATTTCCCACTGTAGGAGGCACTACAACAGCAAAGCGTGCATCTCCCTTCGCCCTGGGATTGGAGAATGATGCCTCTGCATCACACATCAGACCCCACAGGCCCAGAGTTGGGAGCTGGGACCAAGAATTGATCCCAGATTCCCATATGGCATTGCAGTGCACCACCAGATGGCCCCACTGGGCTATTTATGACATAAGGCTATTAAATACTAATGTCAAAAAGCTTCTTTCTCAGTGTCTAGACTGGTGATCAGTTTAAGAATTATACATTTTTCTGAATACTGTAATATTTGTTGATTGTGAGAACAGAAATGTTTGTTGTCATATTAGTCCTTTTACAAATGGATAGGCAAAATAAGGGATCTGAGACAATTAATTGGCCCAGCAAGTAATATACAGTACTCAAACTCTGAGTTCTAGAATATTGAAAGTTGCTGTTACATTTGAACGATACAAGTAAAATAGGTATTTATATATGTTCGTATATTTATATTTATGTGTATGCATATTTTTATTTATTTATTTAAAATTGATGACCGGGAAAGGCACACTGAGCCGAGGCTTGTTTTCAGGTGCAACCCAGGTGAGATTAACGCAATAGTTGATCGAAAATTACATTACAGGTTACATTACAGACAGTTTACAGAGATACGCAGGAGTAATGTGAAGTTACAGTACAAGTTACATTATAGAACTTTACAATTATCTACAAGAGATTAAATAGGGTTTAGGCACAGTGTTACATAGGAGAATCACAATCATTAAAGGCATGAAAACATAACAAATCTATTAGGTTTACCTGGGATGCCTAGAGACAAATTGAGGTCCCTTCTTGAGGGATCCGAAGCAAACAGGGGCTAAGTATGGGATTCAGGGGGGAACAGGGACAGGAAATAGCAGTGGGAGGGGTGTGAAGGGACATGTTTTGGATATGGGGGGACAAGCACTTAAGAGTCAGAAGGGGGATGCAGGAATTAGGAGCACTGGAGGCACTGGGGAGGGGGGAGGAGTCGGAGGAGTCTTTTGAGGGATAAGAGAGGAGAGGCAAGACGAAGGTCAGAAGGAAGATTGTTCCAGAGGAAAGGGAGGCAGTACGAGGAGGCAAATTGACCAGCAGTGGATTAACAAAGGTTAAGGAGTACATAAGGAAGTGCTGGAATTACAGCACTCCATATTTAACAGAACTCCATATATAAGGTGGGTCTTTGTGGCTTGAATCTAAGGGTACTAGGCAATTAGAGGGAAGCAAGTTATTAAGAATGGCCTGTGGGTGGCCGGCCCAGTGGCATGGAGGGCTGAGGCAGCAATGCCTTACCTACTGCCATGCCGATGACCTGTGTTAGCAGTGCAAGTGAGTCATCAGAGGGCGGCTGGGGTGGGAGAGGATTGAGAATCTGGAGAACAGCTCTTCTCTTTCAGGGAGGGTGGAGAACAGAGATCAGCATTTGCCTGACACCTAGCGGAGACTAGGTGTTGGCATGCCAGGTCCTGTACAGTGGGGCACGGAGGTGGAGCAGCTGACAGGCATGCTGTGTGCGGACACATGCACAGTGTGGCAATTGCCAGCACTGCATGCTCCCCTCCGCAGGAAAAAGTGGAAAATTGTGGTCCGGTCAAGTGACATGATGGCCATCTGCTGCAGGCACCGCCACCAAGAGGGTACCACCCGAAACTGAATCTGGTCCTGGTGGGTTGAGTTGGTGGCTCCCCACCATCCTGCCATGGAGGATAAGCCATGGGGGTTAGAAGGTTAGTGCCTGAAGAGTGGGGGGACAGGGCTGAGCGGACAGCTGAAGGAAGGGGCCGACCAGGGCCTGGGGAGGAAAAAAATAGTAGCAAAAAAAAAAATGGCCTAGGGGTTATCATAGGATAACTATGGAGATGAGGTACAACAGGGAGGTAGTGGTGGGGACTGTTGAGTGCTCACCTTCAGGGTTATGCTCTGAAGGAGGGAACACAACCTCATCTCCAGGACCTTTATGGAGCTACATGCTCAGATGGTGGCAGCAAAAGAAGAGATATCTCAGCTGTGGCACTGGCTCAGCTGGGATCCACCCTCACATATCCACTCCCCAGAGGACCACTGGCCCAGGGGGCCAGAGGGTGGTGGGAAAGGGGTGGAGGAAGGGTGGCAGAATCAGCCACAAGGGGTCTGACCAATCTCACACCATCTAGACAGCAAACTGTTTCCACCCCTGGAGAAGGCTCTGATACCTTACTCCATTGATGGGGACTCTGAGTCAGTCTGGGGAAATGAGCAGGACAACTTGGTTGCATGCGGTGGGGGGGGGAGAGTCAGCAAGGAGAGTCTTAGGGATGGGGACACGATGATTAGGGGAGTAGAGAGGGTGGTAAGTGGGGGAGGGAAGGGGAGTGAAATGGTCAGATGCCTTCCTGGTGCATCAAACATCTGGGACATAGATAGGATAGAGAGGATAGTGGAGAAGGGAGAGAGGGAGCTGAGGGTGCTGGTACACCAGTCTGTGGAGGCAGTGAAGAGGAACTTTAAGAGGCTGGGGGACAGATAGAAAGTGCACTCAGCTTCCTTGGCCTCTTTCCAAGTTCCTCCCTCTGTGGAATAGGGGAACTGAGAACAGCAGAGTAAGGAAGGAAGAGATCAAGGAGTTTAATGGGTAGTTGAAGGGATGGTGTCAGAAGGAGGGATACTACTTTGTTGGGGACTGAAGGGCTTCTGGGACAGAAGGCTCTTCAAGGGTGATGGCCTTGACCTGATATGGGGGGGGCAGTGCTTTGGGAGGAGGAGGTTAGAGGAACCACTGATAAGGGGAGAGTGGGTGGAGAACCTAGATAGGGCTCCCCCCTAAACAGGTGACTAGTAGCAGCAAGGTGGGTGTCATAGACACAGAGGTCAGGATGCACAGACAAACCAGGAGAAGTTATACAATTCACAAGTAGTATTTTATTATTGTCAATAATAATAAAATAAAAAAATAAAGATGTACAGGATAGCTCTTCACAAAGGCAGTACAAACAAAAATCCTTCCTCTGAAACTCTCTGTAACATTTCAGGCTATCTCTCTATCTATTTAGACAAAATATTGCTCTTTTTCTATGAGATGTCTTTACCTGGCAGTTTAACCTCTGCATCCTGTTCTTGTAAGTTTCATCTCCGGTTTTTACAAACTGCAACAGGATTTTTTTTACTGACCTTAATGTGACCAGCTCAAAGAGTATATTAGACAATTAAGACATCGGGCTCAATTTTACAAAGTGGACACAGGGCTTGCGTCAAGCCCAGCTTCCGACATAAAGGGGTAACAGATGCTTCAAAGCCCCTCAGATGCAGAGCGTTCTGATTTTCAAAAGGGTGGCACATTTGCGACAATTTCCCCACTTTATGGCTACTTGTGCCAACGGGTTAGACCAGGGATATGGTGTTCTAACACCTTGCATACCAGGTACTGGACTTGCAGTGTAGCATGATTCTTTGAAAATCGTGCTTGCTGCAATATTTGGCGTAAGTTGCAACTTGCGTCAAACACCCTGCCTCCAGTTCGGTGCACGGCCACATCTCAACTGAAAATCGAGCCCATCCTGTCCGAGGGCTGATTTCCTGCTGACAATTCTACTAACAAGCTTGTGAAAGGTGAAAAGGTTTCTCAAGATTAACCCCCTGTGTTCCAGATATACTCAAATAGCTGTCTGCAAACACTTCAATAATATACTAACATACCAACATACTAAAATGCCAGCAGAGTAGGCCATAAGGTCTATCGAGTCTGCTCGAAAAAGCAGCACACAGTCAAGACGCCATTGCTGACCCCCACCTCACCAGTAATCTCCTCCGGTATGTCCCCCTGACAGTGACACCAACACAGTGACCTACATACCTGTCGACAAAATCGACAGTTTGCCGACAGGTCCCTGTGTTGGTGTGCCTGACACAGGGGCACACTGTCTCCCAGTTCTGTGCCCTTCCAATCCAACTCTGACTGGAGTTGAGAATCTATAGTATGGGGTGTGTGGGGGCAGATCCCCACATGGGGGGTTGGAGAGGTGAAGCTTCCTAGATGAGAAAAAAACAGAGACGGGTGACAAACGGGATTTATGTCGACCACAACTTTCGATCGACATAAATCCTGTCGATGTGATGCCGGTCAACAAAAGTGTTGTTGAACCAGCATTATAGAGCTATCCCCCGACCCCATCCCCCACCAGAGTTACACTTTCATTTCTGGCATTCCTCAGCTTTACCTTTCCCTTATATCTGTCCCAACCCCTCTTGAACCTCTTCACTGTATCAACAGCCACTAGTTCTGCAGGCAGTGCATTCCATGGGGCCACTACCCTCTCAGTAAAGTAATGTCTCCTAGTCTCACCCCCTGAGCCTCCCTCCAACCAATTTTATGGAATGGCCCCTGGTGGTCCCTACCTCCCTTAGCTGGAACACACTACCAAGGCTGACCCTGTTCATTCCCTTTAGATATTTAAAGACCTCAATCATATCCCCCCCCCGTCTCTCCTCTCCTCCAGGGAGTACATGTTCAGCACCTCCAGTCTCTCCTCACAGGATCTTTCTCCCAGACCCTGTATCATCCTGGTCACCCTACTCTGGACCCTTTCCAGGAAGGCAATGCCCTTTTTCAAGTACAGGTGCTAAAACTGCACACAGTACTCTAGGTGCAGTCTGACCAGGCAGTTATACAGAGGTAAAAGTACCTCCCCTCTCCTCGAGGTTATCCCCCCTGGCAATGCACACAACAATTCTATTTGCTTTAGTTGCAGCCCTCCTACACAGCTCAGTGTTATTCATTCTGGCATCCATGAACACCCCAAGAGCCTTCCCCCCGAAACCTGCAGTTTCTCCCCACCCAAAAAGTACTCATGATCAGGGTTCCTAATCCCCAAGTGCAGAACACTGCATTTCTTAGCATTAAACCTCAGTTTCCAAGTGCGTGATCACCTCTCGAGAGTCTCCAGGTCCCCCTGTAGGGCCCTTCTACCCTTCTCCCCATCCACCACTGCCTCCAACTTTGAGTAATCAGTGAAGAGGCTTATTTCACTCCTGACAGCGTCCCTGATGTCTGAAATGTAAACATTAAACAGGAGTGGGCCCAACATTGACCCCTGTGGGACCCCGCTAATGAACCTTCTAGGAGATGATACCTCTCCCCCTATCACCACCCTCTGAGACTGCCCAGTTAGCCAGCTCTCTATCCACCCCACCATCTTTTCTCTCACCCCCATTCTCCCCAGTTTGTCCAATAATCCTGAGTGTGGCATCGAGTCAAATGCCTTGCTGAAGTCTAGATAGAGGACATCCACTTCTCTTCCCTGGTCCAGTGCCTTTGTCACCCAATTGTAGAACTCCACAAGGTTCATCTGACATGATCTGCCCTGGATGAAACCATGTTGGTGGTCATCCAGATGTTCCTGTGTCCCCAGGAACACCTCCAATATAATTATATACATTTGCAAACTAAGTGATCCCAGTTTCTCATACAGGCTCACATATATGTTTTTAACCACAGAGAAGCAAGGGGAGAAAGAAAGAATAGCAACAGCAAGTGAAGGAAGGGTGACAGTGGTGGTGGTGGGGGGACTGTTGGACCCTCAGAGTGACCAGTTTCTTGGTGCCACAAGAAAGTTTGATTGCACATTCAGACAGGCAAAGACAGACAAGTGACAGAAGAGGAGAGGACAGAGTAGATCCTTGCTTTTAACTCTCTCTGCATAACGAATGGGAGAGGGTCTTATTTAAAGCTTGTCATATACCTCCTCTTTAAGAGGGTAACTTTTTTAAAGCAGGTTTCCAAAACTTTCTCATATAATTCTTTTAACATTAACTTACAACATTTACAGTTCTTTGCACATGTGCTATCCATTTTTCATGACACCTATTATAGCAAACATTTCAGTTAAGAACATACATTTTTTTCAACCTTCTGAATTCTCAATTCCTGAACCATATCTTGACAGAAAATCAGCACTTCCATTCTATTTTCCGGATTTGTGCATCACTTTGAATTTAAATGGTTGTAGTGCCAGGTACCGCTGTGTGATTCTGGGATTCTTATCCTTCATTTGATTAAGCCAACAGCGAGGATTGTGATCTGTTATAAGTACAAAGTCAGCTCTTAGCAGGTGAAATTTAAGGGACTCCATTGTCCATTTCACAGCAAGGCATTCTTTTTCAATAGTGAAGTACTTTTTCTCTCTGTCGTGCAATTTCCTACTGATATACGGATTGGAAATGTTCTTTCCCATCTATATTCTGACTCAGAACTGCATCTAGGCCTTCCTGTAATGCATCTGTCTGTAACAGAAACTGTTTCTCAAAATCTGGACTTATTATTTATTTATTTAGGAAATCGGAATTACAACCCTTTGAGTCATAGACTCATTTCCAAAGGCTCCACGTCAGAATAAAACATAGACATTCATACAGTACATACATAGGCCCAGATATTCAAACTGCACCCAAAAAGTGTGCAATAGCAGGAGCAAGCGCAAGTCCATTGCGCCCATGCACAAGAGGCGCGATATTCAAAAAGTGAGCCGGCCAAACTGCACCTACAGCTGACGACTGAATATCGCACCACCTGCGCCATGGTGCAACTAGGGAGGGGAAGCTGAGCAGATCTGATGTGCCATAGCACAACAAGGGATGTGCAGCTGAGCAGTCCAGAGGTGCTATAGCGCAATCAGGGACGCCCCCCAGCAGCAGAGCAATGCAACTGCACAACCAGGGAGGTAGGGGCCCACCACCCATGCCACAGATGGGCACAGGAACACACAGCAGAACAGACATTGTCCCCCCACACCCCATGCACTGCACAACTGGGGGAGGGCTGGAATAACCACTGGCCCATGGAGACAAGCAAACAACCCAAAGCTGGGCCATGGTGCCCCATCATACCCCCCGGCAAGCTGTGACTGGCACACAAGGAGGGCTGACCACCCCGTGCCACACCATCCCCCCAATGCAGAGCACACCCTGCACCATGACCCCTAGACACCCTGCCCAGGAGCAGCGACCACCACTGCAGGAAACCCCATGCATGCCACCACCCCCACTGTGACACTGCAACCCTGTGCACCACAGAACCATGCAAGGCAGCCCCACCACGAGCACCCATCAGTGGGTGGCAGCACCAGTGATGCAACAGCAGCATACACAGTGCCACCACGCACAGTCCCCCGGAGGGCCTGCTGGGAGAGCAACCATAAGTCGGCACATGAGGTACCCACAGGGGACAGGGCTGTTCCCGATCACCACCACCAGTGGTACAGCACCCTGCACAGTATCCCAATGACACACCCGACCCAGCACTAGCCCACAACAGCCAGCACAGACACCCACAGTGGTGCGTGGAAGCATGCACCACCCGGATGCCACACAGTGCATGGACAGACACCCCACCCATACCCAAGGGCACAACAACACAGGGGCGCTTGAGTGGCGGGGTGCAAACCCCCAGCGTGGGCCCATGTAAACTGTGTACACACAACCTGCAGTCCTCCATGGCACTGGAGTGCCAGCCACCCTGCGCAGGCACTGTGGACCTGTACGCCACCAGCATTTTCCCAGAGCACAAGTCACAGACAGTGGTGCACATCCCCTGCAACACACACAAGGCACAGCATGGAGGTGGGACAACAACTGTGGAGGCCACAGTGTCACCTGAGGCAGACATGCACCACACCAGTGACAGGAGGCAACCCAGCAGTGTGATGGGTCCAGTGGCTGCCCTGCATGGACTGCCACCACTGGCATGCTAGTGGACCATGCAGGTCACAGACATGCATGTGTGTCAGCTGCACAGGCCATGGACGGGCTGAGAGGGGCACCATGGACACAGAGCACGCACCATGGACCACTGCACACAGTCATCCAGTGCACAGGGCACAAGACACACACCACAGACACTGACTGATAGCTACCCCCACACCATAGTCACCTCCACACAGACACACACACATACCCATGACCGCACCACCCCTGACGCCATGCACACCACTACAGCTGAACACCTATAGCCCGCTGCAAATCAGAGACCACCACAGTATTCATATTAAAATAACTGTATTGAAACAACATATAAAAGTTAACTATTTACAAAATATATACAAGGTGGGGGGGAAGGCCACAAACAAGGTGGGGGTGGGTAAGGGGCAGGGGTGGACAAATGGGACAGGAAAGGAGGGGTGTGAGGGTGGGTCCAGGGGGTAGGGTATATCAGGGGCAGAGGGACTTCTAGCGGGAGCGCCGCTCCCTGCTCTGGCTCCGTCACTGTCTGTGCCTCTGCAGGACCCCGGTCTCATCGATCCTGCGGAGGATGTTGAGTGACACCCTCGCCACCTGCAGGATCTCCTGAAGTGCCTCCCTTATCTCTTGGAGCTGGTGTGTACCTAGGACAAGGGAGCACAGTCAATAGGTGTGAATGCACAGCCCCATACAGCCCACCCACTGTGCATGGCATACGGCCATGGGACATACCTCTGTGATGGTGTGTGACCACCCACAGTGATCACGTCCACATGACCTGCCCACCCAGGCACATACAGCCATGCGGAATGCTGCACACACCACTGGCCAAGTCATGCACAGCACCACCGTGGCGTTTAGTGACATGGCTATGTGGTGCAAAGGCAGTAGCACAGCCCGTTACCGGTACATGGACCACCATTGGCTGCTCCCAGACATGCATTGCCACTGGACAGTGTTGACTGTAACAAGTTGCATGCATGGCAGTGGTGTCAATGGATGGTGGCCATGCCCCGCTGCCCACCCTGTTACACAACATGCAATAGTAATCATGGAGGTATGGCACTCACCATCATCGGGCCGGTCCCTTGGGTGCTGTGGACCCTCGCCCCACCTGGCTTCCCTCTCTTCTTCATTTCGCCACAGCTCACGGGCCAGGCGCCATTCCTCCGGGCCTGTGGTGCAAACATGGAGAGAGGAACATCAGTACAATCCCGTAGCAAAGCCCCCCTGCCCCCAGGTGTGTGCCCTCCCACCCAGCCAGACCCACCCACCCCACACCCTGATAACACCACCAGAGCCAACCCCAGATGGTCCCTCCTCCATGTGCTGGACACATACAACTGTGATACCCATATGGAAGATAAAGTCGTGTTGGCGTAACACCTACCTGGCCGTGGCACGTGCCTCTGTGCGTGCCCACAGGCGAGCTAGCAACTCGACTCCTCCCCCACAGGTCCCATACCTGTGGCGGCACTGCTCTGCACTTCTCCCCCATCCAGTGGCCTCCTTGAGTGCAGTGGCCACCTCCTCCCCACACCTGGCTCCTGGACCTGTCCAGGGGTGCCTCCCTGAACAGTGGCCAATGGTGTGGCTCCACTATGGCCACTAGGTTGGCCAGCTCTATCTGAGACCACTGAGCAGCCCTCCTGCACGCCATGCTCTCTGCTCGATCTGCAAATATGGCACTCTACAGCGCGGCTCCCCATGTGCAGATGCTGTGCGGTACAGCGCTGCCATTCCCCATTGCGCTGTCACCAAACAGTGCGATAGTAATGCACCCATGCCTGATGCATGGCACCTAGGGGCAAAGGTCAGGCACAGGGTCAAGGGTCTCTGGTGCATGGACACGCACAGCACCATTGGAACCCAATGCGTGGAGCATGATTGGCTGCCTGTGTGCTACCATGAATAACAGCCTAACCGCGCTGTTGCCCCAGTGCGCCTATGATGGCCCAGTGCCACAGCACCATGTAGGTGACCATCACTATAGCACCACTGGCACAATGGTGGCCGTGCCCTGCATTGCTTCCCGCACACAGCACATCAGCAGCATGGCAGACGCCTGCGTTAGCAACCCGGGCATGTGCAGTGAGGTGTGTACTACACATGTCACAGAACTGTGCCATTGGCTCAGCACATTCAACACAATTATGCAAAGAGCAAAAGCGTGATATTCAGCCGTCATATGCAAATCATCTAATCAGCCATTCAATGGCGCAGCACTGCAATTAGCATCCACTTATAGTTGCGCCTCGCCTCATTTGCATGGGTTGCGCTATAAAAGTGCGACATTGGGCTGCACTGGCCATAGTCAGTTACTGCAGTCTATTGGTGAGTTGCATGCTGTGTGGGAGTGTGGACTGTGGATTTAGGGGCTTGCATGGGACTGCACAGTCACAGGTAACAACTGCCATTCTTACAGGCTAAATAATGACCTAGCAAGTTGTGGGAGAGGAGGAACACAGTGGTGGGAGGAGGAGGAGGAGGCCTAATTTTACCAAGGCCAAGACCGAAGCCCTGTTTGACGCCTACCTGGATCAGGAGCCACTTCTCAGTGGATGGCAGGGAACACCTCAAGCCCGTGTTGCTGCATGGGAGGAGGTGGCACGTGCTGTGAACCTGCATGGCAGCTACCAGCGCTCTGTGCAGGAGTGCAAGAAAAAGATGGGCATGGACAGGAGGAGGATAAAGGAGAAGGTGGCTGCCATCAGGGCAGCATGAGCTGCAACAGGTGGGGGACAGCTGAAGGTGGTACACCTGACCCCACAGGAGGAGAGGATTGCTGGAAGCATGCAGCATAGTGCCATTGAGGGTGTTCCAGGTGGTGGCTTCCAGACAGGTGGTGGCCCATCACTGCATGGTAAGTCATGGTCTGTCTATGGGGGGAGGGCAGGGTAGGTCACATGCAGTAACGCGACTTTGCTTTCCCTTACAGATCCTGAGCATCTGCATGGGTCAGCGATGGTGGGCATGTCCACTGAGGACAGTCAGCTGGAGATGGAGGAGGACCCATCCACCTCCACAGGTATATGTGACTCAGTGCGACAGTGGGGCCACCTGGCTGTCCACACTGATGTTGTTGTAACAGGTGCGGAGGAAGCCCTGCCTGTGTCCCAGCGTGCCGGCATCCACGGATGCCAGCATGCTGTGACTGGGGCCGATGCCAAGTCCATCACTGATGATGATGTCGCTAATGGCATGGGCAGTGACATGTGTGTGCCATGGGATGGCCACACAGCAGGACATATCGCGGCCATGGCTGTGGGTGGTGCTGCCGTGGAGGCCTGCGTGTCAGCACAGTCCCAGCCTGTGCCTGTCAGCACCAGTGGGGCAGCACTGGTGTTTGTTCAGGACAGTGGGACTGTTGCAGCCACTGCGGTGGCACCACTGAGCCCTGGGGAGCGGCAGTCGGAGGGGCAGCATCAGCAGTCGGCCAATGGGCTTGGGGTACAGGGTCCAGCGGCGGTGTCTGTGCACCACCTGTGGACATGCCCAGACCTGGTCCTGGTGCACAGTGCCCACCCTCAAGGGGTGCTGAGCATCAGGGCTGTGCACACCCTGAGGGACAGGATGCCGAGGAGGCAGATGACCTCTTGGACGAGCACACCTGCCTACTGCAAGCACCAGTCCAGCAGCAGATGCAGCTTGCGACGTTGGTGGATGCACTCCGTGCGGCTCTGGATTGGGCAGAGGAGCATCACAGCAGGGACACCGCTCTGATCCTGACAGGGATGGACTGGTTGTGGGAAGATGTGACCACTGCCATTGACAGGCATGCACAGGCATTCACTGCTGTCATGGCCACAATGGGCACACAGTCATGTGCCAATGCGTCACGGACACCACGCAGTGCACTGTCCACCCCTCATTCCCGGCGTCATGCGACACCCTCCCTGTCGACACCAGGTTCAGCTGTGGGCATCCCGAGCACGCCTGCGCAGGCATGTTCGGTGTGCTGCAGACCCCTGCACAAGCACGGTCGTGTTCACGCAGTGGAACCCCTGGGGGACCATCAGTGCCACCCCATGAGGCCAGTGGTCAGCCTGTCAGTGCTGGCGGGTCTCGGCGGGGCCGCCCATGCATCCGTGGTGGCCGGGGCACTGTGTCACGTGACTGACCTGTCTCCAAACACAGCTACTGTCTGGTGCTGCCCTGTGTGCATTGTGTCTTTCAGTGGGCAGTGCACGGGTGGGTACCCAGCCCTGCACGCGGACACACAGTCCATCTGCACACCCTCCCGGCTGCTGTCCGCAGTTGCGTGTACATGATGATGCCTGCATTGCGCTGTACACCAATGTGCAGTGGTGCTCAGCATCTGACACACGCACATGGACAGGCAGTGGGCGTGGTGGTCTGTGGACATGTATGTGGCTAGGGGTGGCGTTCTGGGTCAGTGTGCCTCCTGCCCTTTGTGCAAGTTTGGTGTGATGTGTGTGTGTGTGTGTGTGTGTCCATCCGCATGGCATGTTAGTCCTCACCCATCCCCGGTTGTGTGTGTGGTTCCATGCCCTGCCACTTCCCTTGATGGCATGCACCCCTGGTGTGTGTCCATGCGTATTTGTGGGTTGCGCCTCAATCACTGTTGGCTGCACATGGCCCCATGACTTACCTGGGTTGGCTGAAGTGCTCCTCCGTGATGGTGTCCCAGTGCAGCTGTGCCAGCCGGAGCAGTCGGTGGTCCCATCGGCCAAGGGTGGCTGCCCATCACCATCGTCACCAGCGTCCTCATCATTCCCATCGCTGTCCCCCTCTTCGACCTGTACAGCTATCCCACATTCGTTGGCCATGTTGTGCAGGATGCAACAGGCCAGGAATAGCCCGCAGGCCTTTGAGGGGCTGTGCTGTAGGGGCACCGCGGGTGTCCAGGCAACGAAGCGTGCCTTCAGCATCCCGAACACCTGCTCGATGACATTCGTGTGGTGGCGTGTGCCTCATTGTAGCTTTGCTGCAGTAGGGTCCGCAGCCGCCCGGTAGTGTGGAGCAGCCAGGGACGGGTGGGTATCCACTGTCACCTGTGTGTAGAGGGTGGAGGTTAGTTTGGTGATCAGCATCACCCTGCCCCGGGCCATGTAGGCGACTACCCATGTCACCTCTGGCCATGCTCCCCCAGGCCCTATGATTGTCCATGTGGTTTGCATACTCACCCACTAGGTGTCCAGTGGGGATCTCCCCACTCTCGAATCTGTGGCACAGTGCTGACTGGTGCCAGATGAAGGCATCGTGTGCTCCCCCAGGGTGCGTGGCACAGACATTGATTATGTGCCCCTGGCTCACACCACCTGGCAGTTGATGCTAGCATAGCCCTTTGCGATTGATGTGTCGGCCCCGGGGCCAGGTGGTGTCGATATGGCCACATGGGTGCAGTCTGTTGCCCCTAACCGCCAGGCATACGTGCTACCCTGTGGAACTCCCTGTATGTTTGCTATGCGCTCTGCCGGTGTGCTTGGGAAATGATATGCTCTGCAGCATGTGGCAGCAGTGCGCTGAGGAGTTGGGTGAGGTGGCATGACGTGGCCAACTGGGTTATGCCTGTGGTGTCCCCAGTTGGTCTCTGGAAGGTACGCGTGGCGAGCAAGCACATGCAAGCTGTCACTTTGGTCTCCACTGACAGGGCATGGCTCCGTCGTGTGGGTGCCTGCATCACATCACTGCACAGCTCACAGAGCCGCCTCAGAATTGCCCGATTCAGGTGGTACCGGCCCACAATCTCGGTATCACTGTACAGCTCGAAGCTGGTGTGGGCTCGGTACTGCCTGTTGGGGGCATACACCATGACGGGCCCTTCCACGGCCACGCCCCTGCTGCCCGCCTTCTCACCCCCTCATAATGGCCTCCATCTGGAAAGGTGGCACTGGCCATGTCCCCACGCATGTTCACCCCCGGCAGCTGTTACTGTATTCCCTCACTGTCCTCCTGCTACTTCCCTGCACGGAACACCTGCCTGTGGTGGCCTCTGTGCTGTGTGGCACTTACTCCTTCTGCACTGGCTGTGGCTCCCCACACCTTCCCTGTGCCTCTGTGTTCAGGGTGCCCTTTCCCTGGCCTGCCCTGTGTGTCCCTCCTGCCCTGTCTGTGTGGCTAGAGTTCAGCCTCATGTGCCTTCCCTGTAGCGTTCTTGCACCTCTCCCTTGTTCCTTTTTATTTTGGCTCATTTCTGCTATGGCGCAACTTCCGCTTGCTCCCCTATTGCGCATGGCGCAAGTTGTTGAATATTGCATTGTGCCATTTATGCATGGTTCCTCCCCCTTCAGTTGCACAAGCCTTCATTATCATTGCACTGTTGCTCAGCATGATTTAGGAGGCGCAACTGCCTCCTGCTGAATATCGCAGAATGGCGCAACCCTATTGCACATGGCTCAACTCTTTTGAATATCTGGGCCATAGAATAAATGTGAGTGAGCAATCATATAGAGTATAAATACAATGAGCATGGGTTAATGCCTACACATTTGGTAGCTAAAACAGGGCAGAGCTATCGACATGTTTACCTAAAACAGGGGCAGAATATAATGCAGACTTGATAGTCTAAAAAGCCTCATCACACTCTGGGGACCATTTTCAAATTATTCAAGTAGCGTTTTTTTGTGAGTTCAGAGAGGGGAGTTGCTAATTGGGCAAAACTGGAAACAAATGAGGTCTGGTAGTATAGCCTAGAGGTTAGAGTAATGAGCTGTAAACAAGCTTGGTACATCCAGCAGATCAGACCTTGGTTTGATTCTCACAACCTCTACTTGCACGCTGTGTGACTCTAAGCAAGTCACTTGAAGCAACATCCCATTGTGTTAGACAGAAAAGGAAGTGCAAAAGAAGAAGGAAACCACTTTGGTTCTCAAATACAGTAGCAGAAAAGGTCAGAGCCAAAAGGCTGGCCTTCAGAAAATATAAGGGAACACAGCGGGATGAAAATAGGGAGGCATACCAAACTGCCCTAAGGGAAGCAGGTAAGGCAGTAAGGCAGGCAAAGTCCCAAACTGAGGAAACACTAGCACAAACAGTAAAAGAGGTGACAAGACTTTCTATAGATACATTAGTGAAAGGAGAAAGTCCAGAGGGTATTGCTAAGCTAATGGAGAAAAGGGAGCATGTGAGGAGGAGGACCCTGTAAGGCATCTATCCTAAATAGATACTTTTGCTCAGTATTTACTGAAGAAAGGTAGGGCAGGGCCCACAGCTCAACATCATGGACACAGGGGAGGAGGTGAGCACTACTTCCTTCACAAAAGAAAGGGTCCTACAAGAGCTTGCTAGCTCAGGGTGGATAAGGCAATGGGACCTGATGGCATACATCCCAGGGTACTTAAGGAGCTAAAGGAGGAACTAGCAGAGCCAGTTAGCAGAATTGTTTAGTAGTCTCTGAGCACAGGAGAGGTCCCAGAAGACTGGAGAAGGGCTCATGTGATCCCCTCCACAAGAGTGGTAGCAGGGAGGAAGCGGGGAACTACAGACCAGTCAGTCTTACCTCCAGTAGTGGGCAAGATTATGGAGGCACTCCTTAAGGAAAGGATAGTGCAACACCTGGAATCCATAGGGCACAGGATCCAAGACAGCATGGGTTTACAAAGGAAGGTCCTGTCAAACTAATCTCATAGATTTCTTTGACTGGGTAACCAAGTGGTGGACCAAGGGGAGCAGTTGATGTCGCCTACCTTGACTTCAGCAAAGCTTTGACACTGTTCCACATAGAAGATTGATAAATAAGCTAGGTAGGCTCTGGGTGGGTCAGAAGTTGGTCAACTGGGTGGCAAACTGGTTGACTGGCAGAAAACAGAGAGTGGTGGTAAATGGTATACAGTCAGAAGAGATGCAAGTCACAAGTGGGGTACCTCGGGGATCAATCCTGGGGCCAGTCCTATTCAACATCTTCATTAGTGACCTGCAGATGGACTAGAGGTAAGGCTTGTCTGTTTGCAGATGACACCAAGATCTGCAACAGAGTAGATGATCCAGATGGGGTGGGCAGAATGAGAAGAGATCTGGATAAACTAGCAGAATGGTCAGAAGAGTGGCAACTGGGATTTAATGCAAAGAGTGCAAAATCATGCACATAGGGAAGAGAAACCCTGAAGCCACTTATAGGCTGGGAGGGAGTTGCTAGCAGTCACAAAGGAAGAAAGAGACTTGGGCATCATCATCACTGATGACCTAAAATCATCAAGCAGACCTCTAAAAGCAGTAGGTAAGGCTAGGGGTGTTAGGGTGTATTAGTAGGGTATCACAAGTCGTAAGAGGAGGTAATAATCCCTCTGTACAAGACATTAGTTAGGCCCCATCTGGAGTACTGTTGGCAGTATTGGAGGCCACACCTTCACAAGGACATTAACCAAATTGAGGCAGTCCAGAGAAGGGCAAGCAAAATGGTGCAGGGACTGCATCAGAAGACATATGAGGACAGATTAGCGGACTCAATATGTATACCCTTGAGCAAAGGAGGAGAGAGGTGATATGATCGAGACATTTAAACACCTTAAGGGCATAAACAAGGTGAAAGAGTCTAACATGTTTAAATATAAGAAATAGCAGGACAAGAGGACACAGCATGAAAGTTAGAGGGAGGCCGATTAAGGGAATGTAGAAATTCTTTTTCACAGAAAGGGTGGTAGATGCATGGAATGAGCTTACCACAAGAAGTGGTGGCTATGAATACAGTGCAGGGCTTCAAACAGGCATGGGATAGGCATAAGGGAGCAATACAAATGACTATGAATAGATAGGTCACTGACAGAGCAAAGGCCGATGGCACATTTATAAGGTAGAAAAAGAAATGGGCAGACTGGATGGGCCTTGCGGTCCTTATCTGCCGTCAACTTCTATGTTTCTATGTTCTATGTTACTTAACTGCCCTGTACTCCCAGGTCACCCCTGAAAACAGGCACTTGTGCCTAGTGGGCCTTACCTGGTTACTAAAGACTTTAATAATAACAAAAGAAATTCACTGGTGTTAACCAACAAGACCTAAAAATGACCTGACATGTTTCCTTTTTTTAGGGACAGGACTGTCTTCTGTCTTGGAAATCTTTGGCTTTACTTCACCATTTTTCAAAATATAACCCCAGTCTGTGGTTTCCTGCATGCTTAATGCGCATGTGGCAGGATTAATGGTCAGACCTGCATTTCTGATAGATTGAATAACTGCTCATACGTATTCCAAGTGGGTTTTCCAGTCTGGACTGTACACCACAACATCATCCAGGCAAGTAACACAATAACCAGTGTGAGTGGTTATAATTACAACCATGTACTGCTGGAATGTAGTGGGAGCACCATGTAGACCAGATGGCATGGTGGTGAACTGATAGAATCCAGCTGGAGTGAAAAATTCAGTTTTGCCTCTGGATTCTTTAGCTAGGGGAATCTGCCAGTAACCCTTGGTGAGATTGAGGGTACTAATGTACTTGGCATTTTCCAGTCTGTCCACCAAATTATTTATCCTGGGCATAGGATAATTGTTAAATACAGGCACTTGATTTGTCAAATATGGACTCTTGGTTAAGTTTCCTAAAATCAAGGCAGATTCTTTCACCCCCTTCTTTTTTATTTATACTCACCATTGGTGCTGAGCAAGCACTTCTCGATTCTTCAGTGATACCCAACTCTTTCATTCTTTGTATTTCCTTAACCACAGCTACCCTTAACCACTCTGGTAATCTGTATGTCTTTTGTCTGATGGGGTGAGCACTTTCTGTCACTATTACATTTTTGACCCCCTTTGCTTGGCCTGGCAGTGTGGCAAAAGTACTTCTAAATTTCTCAGCCAAGTTATGAATTCCTGCAGTTTGCTCTGTGGGTAAGGAAACATTCACCTTTATAGCTTCAGAAGTTAGTTTGTTCCAGTCTGTCATAAGCTACATCAATATCTTCTTTAGCAGTTTCTGGTAAAAGTAACAAAGCAGCTTTTTGTGTTTTTTCAACTGATTCCTTCTGGAGGTTAGCATGGTATATCTTGGTAGGATTTATATTTATTAGGGGTCTCAAAAAAAAGGAAAGATTTTTTATTGATCAGCAAATGGCATTACAATTTACAATAGAATACATCTAAAATTATACAATTATTTAATTTCATATAAAACATAGAAACATATAGAAACATAGAAACATAGAATTTGACGGCAGATAAGAACCGCTTGGCCCACCCAGTCTGCCCATTTCCCTACCTAATGGATAAGCTACAGATCCTAGTTAACCAGCAGCCTACTTCTTCCTACCCCCAACCCCTAGAATTGCCTTATGACTGTCCCATGCATGCTAGAATTCCACCACTGTTTTTGACTCCACAACCTCTCTGGAAGGCTGTTCCATGCATCCACAACCCTCTCTGTGAAAAAATACTTCCTTAAATTACCTCTGAGCGCCCCCCTCTATCTTCAAATTGTGCCCTCTTGTTCTTGCACACCTCTTTTTTTGAAAGATGCTACCCTCTTGGACTTTGTTGATTCCCTTGAGGTACTTGAAAGTTTCTATCATGTCCCCTCTCCTCCTTTCCTCGAGGCTATACATATTAAGCTCCTTAAGTCTCTCTTCATATGTCTTCTGGTGCAGACCCTGACCATTTAGTGCCCTCCTCTGGACAGCTTCCATCCTGTCTATGTCTTTGGAGATTGGGTCTCCAGAACTGCACATGCAGTACTCAGATGGGGTCTGACCAGCTGTCTGTACAGAGGTATAATAACTTCCTGTTTTCTACTGGTGATGGCGCCCTATGCATCCCAGTATCCCCCAGCCCTCCTTGCTGCCCTCTCACATTGCTTGCCCACCTTTAGGTCATCTGATATGACTACCCCCAGGTCCCTTTCCATTTTTGTTGTTGTTAGTATCTCACCCCCATTGTGTACTCTTCCCCTGGGTTTTTGTTTCCCAGGTGCATTACCTTGCACTTCTTAGCATTGACTCTAAGCTGCCATACATTTGACCATTCCTCTAACCTAGCCAAGTCCCTTCTCATCCTTTCCACCCCACCTTGTGCATCAACTCTGTTGCAGATCTTTGTGTCATCTGCAAAGAGACATACTTTTCCTTCCAGTCCCTCTGCAATGTAACTATAAAGACATTGAAGAGGACCAGATCTAATACTGAACCTCATGGTACCCCACTAGTAACCCCCTTTCTTCAGAGTGGACTCCATTTACTATTACTTCTGTGTCCTATTCCCCAGCCAACCTTTACCCAGGCTGTCATCTTGGGACCCGCTCCCAGGCTGGCTAACTTGTGTATTAATCTTTGTGTGGGACTGTGTCAAATGCCTTGCTAAAGTCTAGGTAGGCCATGTCTCACAGCCCTCCCTGATCTACTACTTTGGTCACCCAGTCAAAGAAATCTATCAGATTTGTCTGGCATGACCTTCCCGCTGTGAATCCATGTTGCCTTGGGTCCTGTGCCCCTCTAGCCTCTAGATACTCAACAGTTCTTTCCTTCAGAAGTGATTCCATCAATTTCCCTAACATTGAGGTTAAACTAACAGGTCTGTAGTTTCCTGCTTCTGCCTTGCTCCCACTTTTGTGAAGGGGAATCACATCTGCCCTCCTCCAGTCCTCGGGTACCACCCCATCCTCCCATGATTTGTTAAAGAGGGTAGTCAGTGGTGTCACTAGTTCTACCCTTAGTTCTTTTAGAATTCTGGGATGAATCCCATCAGGCCCCATTGCTTTGTCCACCTTCAGTTTTAAGAGTTCTTTCAGAACCCTTTCTTCTGTATATGGGCTGGTATCAACTTCTGTATCCAGAGTGTTTCTACTGTTTGTTTTAGGTACCTCCCCCTCTTCCTTTGTAAATACTGAGCAAAAATATTTGTTTAGTATCTCTGCCTTTTCACAGTCACCTCTGCCCACCCTCCTCCCTTTTATTAAGCCTCACTATCCTCCCTTGGTCTTCCTTCGCTCCCTGATGTACCTATAAAAGGTTTTATCCCCCTTCTTAACTGAGTTGGCTATCTTTTCCTCGGTTTGGGCCTTTGCTGTTTTGACTGTCTTCCCAGCTTCCTTTTGCTTTAACTGATACAATTCTCTGTCCTGCTCCTTCTGTGATTCCTTGTACTTCCTGAATGCTTTCTTTTTCTCTTGAACCTTCACCGCCACTTCCTTTGAGAAACATTTATTCCATGTTCTAAGCAGGAATACAAGGTACAGATTGCACATTATCTAGTTTGAACTGTTTACAATCCACCTTTGTATAACAATCAATGGTTCTATCTTAAGGCATATACATTAGTCCAGCAGCATTACAAATGCACTGTGGTCAAAAAGTCATCCAGTTTGTGTAAAATATTAGTATCATTTGTAGCGAAGAAAAAAGATACCATTTGTTCAGAAGGGAGACCAAGACCACTCATAACATCCCCTAACCAATATGTCCTACTTTTAACATATAAAGGACTTTCCCTTTCTACTTTATATTATCTAAAACCTCACATGTATATTCACCATTATGTTGTAAAATAATTCTGATTATCAGAAATAAGCTAGAAGATGGTGGCATAACATTTCTTATTTACTGAATACAGGACTTTCAGAATGCAATGATAGTTGACCTTATTGTATGACTGTGAAATATTGGCTGTTACAACTTGCCTTGTGTACCAAATCTAAGCTGAAAATAAAGTAAATATAAAAAAAACAGATAAAGCACAAACCAATGAAATGTGTTTGAGATCATCTTTAAACTTATTTTCACATCTGTAATATGGTGAAGTTATTCCTGGTCTATTTTGTTTAAAGAAACTTACCAGACTGATGATATGCACCTCATATATGGAAGTTCTAGCCCTGCAAAAAGTATTTGTTGCATAGGGTCCCAAAATAATCACTGTAGATATATATATATACTGTGTATATATGTATATATATATATATGGCATGGTCGCACCCCTATAGTTAGGGTTGTACGGCCACTTCAGTGTTAAACCCCAGTTTTTGCACTTTAGTAACTTTGCAGCCATTTAACAGATTTGCATGAACATTTGCACGTGCAGTCTTGTTTGGTAGCTCTCTGGATGTACCAAGTTTCATTCTGGTCGGATCTGCAGATTCTGAGATATAGATGTGACGTAGACAGCCAGTTCTGAGTGCTGTATAATATTTTGTTAATATAAAATGTATTAATGACTATCTCTGCCAAAAAATCTAATGCTCTAGGAGTGGCCTCAACCCCCAGTTTTCAGCTGACAGATGCAAGCTAAGAGAAATGCTGACAGCATGTGTATCACACACACACAGTTTTTAGATTCGATGTGTTACATAGCAGACCAGGAGCTAATTACAGTTGTTTCAGTTAACTTTGTTAAGAGGGAAATCATAAAAAAGGTTTATGACGTTGAACAGGGCTGCGTGGTTGTAAATGCCCCTATGAAGCCTGTGTGAGGAGGATGCAGCATGGATCAAACGAGATGTCATTTGAAACATGAGTCATGCTGAAGGATTGCAAAATTGATACGTTAAAAAGACTACTTTTTTTTTTATTAGATATATTTTTAAACATAATCTGACAGAGGAGGAGCTAGCTGACCTCACCAAAAAGGGGTTGGCCAATACAGTTGTTTAAAGAATAATTCTGTTTTACAGAGACACATTTTTACCTAGACTCTGACCAAGCAAGATCGGTGCGCACTAAAGCAAGTATTTAGAGACTAAGTACTGAAGTAGGAATTTGCACTGTTTAAACCTTGTTTCTTTTAAAAGATTTGTATGTCTTTTGATATAAGAGTTCTGTATTTTGTGTTTTACATATTTTTAACTATTTTTAGTAAAATTCTTTTTAGAACTTAATTGGTCTGTCTTTGGCTTCTTTTTTTATTTGTAAGAAAAGTACATGGTTATAGCAGACAATAGACATAAGCTTGAATGGTGGTACCAAACTGGAAAGAGAAGCGTTAAATCTGAGGTCTTTATTAAAGTTTTAAAGGGTTCATCTCTGTACACCTGGTTAGGTGCCCATAAGCAAAGATATCTGGCCTCATGAAGACAGATATATCTGAGCCTGTGCATTGGGTATGCTAACAAGAGGTTAACAGTTTGAATCCCTCCAGAACTGGAGACCAAAGGTTGACACAAACTCACAAAAACAGACAAGAGGGTTACCTTGCCTGTTACACTGTTCACAAGACTGTGCTCAGAGGCTGGCACTTTGGGAGTAGAGGGCCTGACCTGCTGAGTGGGTTTGTGACAATACATAGTGAAAAAAAGTGAATTTTCCTCATTGGTTTGAATGGGATTTCTGTCAACTTAGCTTGCGCCCAGACAGTTTGGAATTTGGGCTGAAATGTTCTGGGTAGAAAGGGACTGGCACACAGATGTGCCCTTTGCTTGTTTGGTGAACAAATATTAATCCATTCCAAAGTTATTTAATTTTGACATTTTGAATAAGTGGTTCTGAGCATGCTCAGTAAGCACCCAAAATAGCTGTATGAAATGAAAAAACAATTACTTTTTTCATATTGACATCATCTTTTTTTTCATTTGGGGGGAAATCTTTTTTCATTTGACTGCCATCTTGTTTTCAGTTTTTACCTGAAATTCAAGTTTAAAAAGCCTGTAAAATGACATTCTGCAGTGCAAGCAACACTTGTACGTTACTTATCTGGACCCCATTAGCTAGATTCTGCAGTTACCTATAGGTAAATGGGTTCGTAACCCCCCCCACAGGGTGGGGCTTACCTTGTGGCCCCAGGAAACCCATTCTTGCTCCCAATCCTCCTGCTGCCCTCCACTGCCAGTCTGGATCCTGGAGTGTTTTAGGTGTCTGTCCAGCCCCTCTGTATTGTTTTGGGTCCTTTGGGTCTGGAGAAGTCAGTAGTGGGACTGCCAGTTGTGCTGGCACTTTAAGAGTGCCTACAGGATCCGTGCATGCGCGCTGGCACCTGAACGTAGTGTCGCCACTACTGTAGCTAAATAATCACCTCTCTGGTGGGCGCGACCCCCAGGATAAATTAGTTGGGGGTCGGACACATGGAGGAGGGACCCCAAAAGTGGCTGGTGTGTTTGGTTTAGTAGCACAAATAAGTGCTCAGAATAGGGGGAAATTTGCATAGTAATGAGCTGGACATGAATATTAATGAGCCTGAGCACCACTCCTGGGGACTTTGTGAATTGGAGCCAGCGACAGGCAAGCTAAACTCTTTTCTTTTTTTCTTTACTTACTTTATCTACCCTCGTGGCCCTTGATCAGGCAGGCACTCCAGCCCCATCTCCCAACATCTGCAGGCACCAGCGTCTTTCCCGCAGGGCTTACCACCCTGATGGGGTCGGCTGGGGGAGCACTCACACCCACCACATGCAGGATCCGGTTCTGCTGGTCCAATTGGCTGGGCTCGGGGCCTGCAGGTGCCATCAGCAGTTTTTTCTTTGTTTCCTCCCCGCAGAGGTGGGCATGCAGGCACCTCAGTGGCAGTGCCATGCACGCTCCCATACGCTGCATGCCTGGTGTCTGCCCCAGCTCTACCCCTCTGTCTTAGCAGCATTAGTGTGCCAGCCCCTAGCCTCCAGTAGGGGCCAGTCTAACACCGACTGCTGTATCCCCCCTCCCTGGAAGAGAGCTGTCCTAGAGATGCTCTATCCTCCTCCTCTTCCCTGGCCGACTGCCGGCAACCCACTCGTACCATGAACATGGGTCACCGGCATGGCAGGAGGTAAGGCATGGATGCCTCATCCCTCTGCACCCCTGGGCCAGCTGCTAAACTGTTTTCTAATGTCATTTTGCAGTCGCTTTTACAGGAAACAAAGGTTGCTACAGGATCACGGGACAACTGTGTTTAGAAACTATGTATTTTGGTTGTGTGGACACTTTGAAATGGGGACTGCTGAATACACTGTATGGGACCATGTCTTAAGCAGCCATCTTTGCTACTTTGACCCCCAGTGACAGTCAATCAATGACTTAGGTGCCTAAAAGACAGTGATATGACTGCTGGGAGAGGTGTGAACTATTCTAGGTGCCAAAAATGAATAACCAATTGATAATCAAAGTGGACTAATGTTTAATAATTTCTTTGATGGACAGCATGATTCAACCAATTGGAGGCTGAGATTTTCTGGTGAAACTCCAGGGACTTTTGTAGTGTGGAGCAGTCTGGCTTAGGTTGAGTAGGGTTCATCCTCTGTGCTGGGAAACTGGGGAGATCGGCCTAAGGTCTTGCAATGGAACGTATGAGGAATCTGGAGAAGGGTTTTCTCCTGAGCTGAAGAACCAGTGTTTGTGCTGGCTTAGTGGTGCAGAGGGCTGAGGCACTGGATGCCTTACCTCATGCCACACTGGCAACCCGGATTCAGGAATGAGCCAGGGTCATCGGGAGGATCTGTGTCCCCCCCCGTAGTTCTGCTGCCCTCGGGTGGAGGTCTGATGAGCAGCCTAGGCAGGCGGGGTGGCAAGCAGTGGAAGGGTGCCTTGGAGCTGTGGCATGTGCAACCGGGCAGGGGGGAAGGTGAAAACAGGGGAAAAGCTGGGGCATCAAACAAAAACAAACAAAAATACAAGAACCTGTGTTTGCAGTGATGAGGAACCTGGTGCTTTAAAAAAGGGTTTTGGAACTGGGAGTGTGCCAGGTTCTTAAGTTTGCAACCCGGTCTGAAGCTGAAGGAAATTGTGAAAATGTTTTCAGGTATCTAGTGCTCATGAACCTGCCTGAATTGTTGAAATCTGGCTGTGGAAAGGTGGGGTGCTACTCCAGAGACTGAATGCAGCTAGCCAAAAGCCACTGGCAAGGTGGAATTCCAAGGAACCATTGTTGCACCATGGAGCCGATAGTCCCAGCTCAGGCAAAAGACAGAGACTGTAAGCTGCACAGCCACAATTTGGAGTCAGGTAGGGGAACAGTTAATTCTTATCAAGTGGGGTGGATCAGGCTGCAGGGAGCCACGTGCATGTGCTTGAGTGCTAGGGCACTCTGGATCCATCTGGGGAGCCGGACCATGGGGTCACTCCTGGCTCTAGGTTCACTTGCAGATCGAGAGACCATGCGTTGGGCTCTTATTCTCTGGTCTGTCTGCAGGCCGAAAGGTGACAAGCTGCTAGACTCCGCAAGCAAGTTAAAAAGTGGAAAGCTGCCAGACCCTTCTGCATCATCTAGCCCTTTCTGTTGTCCATTTGCTCTGCTGTCCCATGGCATCATTAATCTTCTCCCTCAAGCCCACTGAGCAGACCCTGAGATGCTGTGTCCATCGAACTGTGAGTAACCCGGGGCTTGCCCTGACCAAAAGGAGACTAGAATACAGTTGTTTATAAGTACAAAGGTTAAAGTTCACCTATCTGTAAGTGTTTTGCAAGGGTCCCAACGGCAACACCGGCTAACCTGTGGCACCGTACAGGCCTGCAATGTTTCAGGGTACCCTGGTATACTGTAGGGGGACACTGGTACCAGTGGGAGAGGGAATTAATGTGTGTGTTGGGGGGCACTGTTGAGTAAAACTGTTTTTTTCATCTTCCAACTGCTACAAATTTTCTGCTCTCATTCCCCTTCCCCTAAATAAAAGCCTTAAGGTTGTTATTGCTAAAGGTGGCCATGAGCATATTATTAGTTACAGCCTTTAACTACATGTGTTGCACAGTACTGCAAATCAAAGTGCTTCTCTGTGTGTGGAGCAGCTGGATGGGGGTTGTACTACTTAAATGCCTGACCTACTATTATTTTACTCTGGGTGGAGGCACCATACTATTTTATTTCTATCTTGGGAAAGAACCCCCAATTGCCATCAAAACAGAACCCAGGTCCCTTAACTTGTATAGTAGTCAGAAGGCAGGGATAGTAGCCCAATGGCAAACAGCGCTTGGGCTACATGCTGAAACATTTGGTTTTTTTTTACATTTAAAATCTTTTTTCATCACTCGCTTAATACGAAAAAAGATTGTTGTTCTATTTAGCTTTTGCTTCTTGATCCCCTCATTTCTGTCAACTGGCCTAGCTGACAGACTGTTTGGAATTTTGCCTGAATTTTTCGGGGTTAAAAGGACTTAGGGCACAGATGTGCCTTTTGCTGGTTTAGTGAAAAAATATCACTCCGTTCTCCAATTATTTATGTTTGTTTCAACTTTTAAATATTTTTTTCATGAGTTGTGATATGAAAAAATATTCTTTTTGGTATGACAACTCTCAGGAAAAGATTATTTTTTGGCTTGAGGGAATATCCATTTTTCCTGCCAGGGCATATTTTCCCTGGTGTCTACTGGCACCCCCCACCCCATGTTTATATTTAAATTTTCCATGGTGTCTAGTGGAGCCCTCCCCACCTCCAATTGCTGTCCCTTATTTTCCTGGTGTCTAGTGGCACCCCCAGCCCTCTGATCCCTCTCCCTTTCTTCTCTTGTAATTCCCTTGTGTCTAGTGTACCCCCACCCTCTGATGCATATCCACCTGTAAGCTTTTATATTTACCTGCAGTCTAGTGGCACACCCCCATCCTTCGATCCCTTCCCTGTTCTTATTTCATTTTAACCCCTGGTGTCTAGCGGCACACCGCCACCCTCCAGTCTCGTCCCCGTTATTATATCTTGTAATCCCTGGTGTCTAGTGGCACCCCCCAACCCTCAGATTCATCTCCTCTGTATATTTTGCATCCCTGTTGGCTAGGGGCACCCCCCCAACCCGATCCTTGTGGAACTGCAAAAAAGAAAACCATCCCTTGATTTTGATTTTTTACCTACCAGAAAGAAAACAGTCCCTCACCGGTCTGACCACCCCCACCTCCCATTCAGCACTCACCACCCCACACCCACAGCATTCACCCCCAACATCCTCACTCACCTGAAGAGCTGCCAGGGTGAAGATCTCATATGCCATGGAAGATACGTCTTGCTGCTGGAGCTGCCGAATGCAATCTGAGAAACTAATGTAAATGCGGTTCAATGTATTTCAATGGGGGTTCCAACCTTTATGCATAACTTAGGCATTTTTGCATATTATCAGCCCAAATTTTTAACATAGCCTTTTTGGGACACCACCTCATGGACAACGTGACTGACATGCAAATCTGGCCAGAAAGGCGTTTTTGCAGTCGTTTGGTAAAAATCACCTTTTGACCGGGATTTGAAATTTTCCACTGACCCTGTTCATGAGGTGGGTTCACAAGTCAAGTTTATTGGCAGGAAGACTCTATTGAGCATGCTCATTTACAAGGAGGTCCTGTGAGGATAATGTTATACAACGGAATACAATATACAGTGGAGATATGCCATACAAATCCAATAATTGGTAAGGAGAAGTACATACAGGGTCAGTAAAACATTAGATAACAATACAGGAATCAAATCATGTAGCAAGTGAAGGACAGTGTATAATGTCAGTAATAGTTTATACAAAGTTAGGCAAGTTCCAAGGGTGAGCTGAGATAGCGTGAAGAAAGGGGGTAAGGTGAATACATAAATATGTTCTGGAGGAAAGAGGGCGACTGAGGGGAAGCATGGAATGACAACCATGGGTATGGTGGCAGTAGAAAAGTGCTAGAAGGTTATGAGAGGATGGAAAAGAAAAAGTGGAGGAGGTGATCTGGGCGGAGAAAAGAGATGGGGTTTGAAAGGAAACCTGGCAGTGGCGAAGAAAGTGGCATTGGTACTAGGACCTTTGAATATGACAGACCACAGGGAAGAGTTTGCAGGTCAGTGATTTGAAGATGTCAGTCGAGACAATGCTGCTGAGCCTAAGAGAGGTCTGGATGAGAGTCCACGTTGATGGGATGGCATAGATAATGGCACCCTTACCAAGGGAAGTACGCATCCTAGGTACATCAAGGAGGATGTAGTTGGATTTTCTAAGGGAGTAGGAGCAGTGGAAAATTTTAACTAGTGATGAGACAGAGGTAGGTAATTTATTTGATACATATTTGAGGGTCCAGATACCTAAGTTGAGTAGCCGCCTCATGTTGAATGGTTGCCAGCCAACTTCTCTATACAAGCTAAGTGGTGTGTCCAGAAAGGTACTTTAATAATGAAGCGCAGAGCACGATGGAACTGTATATCAAGCTTGCAATGGTTGAAGGCAGTGGCACAATTATAGATAATGTCACTGTAGTCCAGGAGTGGGAGGAAAGTGGTCTGGATTAGTCTACGTCTAAGGTCAGGGGGAAGGAGCACGCTGAAATAAAAGCCAAGTCTATCTTTTAGCTTACTAGAATGGTGGTCGACATGTACACTGAAAGAGAGTTTACTATCAATTCATACACCCAAGTATTTGAATTGGTCAACCACATCTAGTGAGTACCTAGGATAGTCATGATAGGTGCAGGTGTTAAGCTGTGCTGAGGGGAGGACCTGTTGATGCTGGGAGCAAAATACAAAACTTTGTTTTTCTTTGCATTGAGTAACAACTTGTAATTAATAAGGCTGTGTTCTAGTTTAGTGAAATCCGCTTGGAGTTCATCCCGTACTTCAGCTAAGGTTGGCTTAGATGTATATATAATGGTGTCGTCCACGAAAAGATGTATTGGTGATGTTAGAATCTAGAAAATAAATGTAGATGGAAAATAAAATGGGGCCCAAAATGGAGCCTTGTGGGACACTTCATTTTATGGGAAAGGAGTTGGATACCAGGCCACAAACTTTGATTTTCTGAGATCTACCTGAGAGGTAACTGGAAAACCATTGTGGTGTGTTGTCAACTGCATTCATTTTACTGAGACCATTGAGGGTGTCAAATGCCTTGCTGAGATCAAGGAATATGGCCCCTGTGACTAGTTTAGAGTCATGCGCAGTCAGCCTGTCGTTGGTGACTTTTGCTAGGGCGGAAGTAGTACTATGATTCTGTCTGAATCCAGACTGGATAGGGTCGAGAAGAGAGAACGTTTCTATGTGGTTCTTGAGCTGGTGGTGGGTGAGTTGTTCCATTATTTTGGATAGGACAGGGAGGATAGAGATTGACCTGTAGTTGTTTAGGTTAGAGGTGTCACCTGATTTGAACAGGGGCAAGATGTGAGCGGACTTCCAACAGGAAGGGACCATGGCTGAGGAGATGGAAAGATTGAGGATGTAGAGGATTGGAGTGATTAGGTAATAGTAACCTCACCTAAGGAAGATGAATCTGATGCCATCTGCTCCAGACCCTTTTTTGATGTCAAGTTTCCTAAGATGATCCTCTACTTGCTTGTAGGTCATGGATTGGAGCTGGAGGGGAGGATGAGGTGAGGACTCAAGGGGAACTGGGAGGGGCAGGGGGCTTTGCAGCCCTGTATAGGGAAAGGAATCGAACACGAGTCCAGTGGTGGCAAAATGAGTACCAAACTTTGAGAATGAGGTCACGCTCAACATAACTGACTCCATTAATGACTATCCCGGTAGGGACAGATGGGGCTGCTTTGTGATCCACAACAGAATTGATTGTTTGCCAGATATTGACAGAGTTGCCATTTGCATTTTCAAGTGATTCCACATAGAAGTTAGCTTTAGCAGATCTTTTTAATTTAACAAAAGCATTCCTGGCAGTTCTGAACGCCTGCTAATCAATCGCGTTCTTTGTGTATCTTGCTCGGGCCCATAGTTTGTCTCGGTTCTTTAGCACAGCTTTAAGGTCTGCCATGAACCAGGGATGGGAATGCTTGCAGTCCTTTGATCTAATGAATGGAGCACGTTTATTGGCAAGCTGTGTCAGTGTGTCATTGACATAGGTTACAGCCTCATCCACTGATTTGGCAAGGTAGAGATCTTGCCAATTTACATGTTTGAGGTCCAAGATTAAATTATTGGTGCTGAATTAGCAGAAACTGCATTTGGTGACAAATGTAGAGGAAGAGGGGCACTTAGCTTTTTCTCCGATACTACTACAATGTTATGACCACTGAGACCATTATGAAATTGGGCTGTGTGCCAAATTTTGTGGGTATGGTTTGTAGGTATGGTTTGTGATGACTATTTTAAGCTTGAGCTGCCCACTGATTACAGCAGCGAGACCGGGAGCCTGGCTGCTGCCACCCGCCCACTGCTCTCCAAGCACAGGCTTGCTGCCCACTTCGGGCAAGCACCTCATCCTTGTAGCTGCTTTTAAGCTTGAGCTGCCCACTGACTACAGTGGCGAGACCGGGAGCCTGCCTGCTGCCACCCACCCACTGCTCTCCAAGCACAGGTAATTGCCGAAGCCAGATCTTCAGCCCTCAGCAGCTGTTGCAGTGAAGATCCTGGATTGTTTTTCTGAATTCCTGGTGTCATCTGACTGCAGTGCCCCCATTGGCAGCTCACCATCTTGGTGAACTCCCTGAGTGGCTAGCTCTGGAATTCAGCGTGGTTGCTTTCCCAGGACTAATTGCATGCCTGTGCACAAATTTTGTAGTCTGTGCTGCCTGGCCCTCGCTACTAGTGTGTGCACATAACACCAATTACAGCTAAACTGAAAACCAGGATTCCTACTGCTGATTTTTTGTTTGTTTAAGGACTGTTACTAGCCTGTATTTGCTCATTCTGGTAGGAAAAAAAAGAGAAGAGTAAAATATTGTTTGTTTGCTTTGTTTTAGCCTAGCTAGACCCCTTAATCTTCCCATTCTCTCCTTTGTGTGTCTCTTTGTGTGATTTTTTTTTGTCCTCCCCACCCCCTCCTCCACAAGTTCTTAAGTACACCTAAACCACTCCCCCTTCTGTGCACCTCCTCCCATTGGCCATCTTGCCCTACACAAATTTAAAGCTGCAGAACACCTCCTAGAGTGCGGTCCTGCCCCACAGAACTACATTGCTAACAGCCCCTTGCCTCACCACTATCTCCTCTCCCCCTTCATAAGGCTGACCATGCTAATTCTCTCCTACTACTTCTACCGAGAACCCTCCAGGGCTCCCAGCTCATCTGCCGAAAGAACCATGGCCACTGGGCAGTCGGCGCTCCCAAAGCCGCTGCCTGAGACCACTTGCTCAGACTCCAGACCCAGAGAGGTACGGCAAAGCTGCAAACCAATTGGAGTGCGAGCTCCTTCTCCAGGCTTGCTCCGATTGGTCCTTCACCCCTTCTTATCTTTTCTCTGTCTCCTGTGCTAAAAAGGCGCGGTTTTATTTTTACTTATGCTTGCTAATGTATGCCTATTTTGTTAGAATCTGCCTTTAAACTGCCTAGAAAAAGCTGTAATACTTGCAAACTGCTCTTGCTAGATTGAGTAAGTGAAACAGCCCTTTTCTTTGCCTCTGTAACTGCCGCCCAGACTTCAGGGCGCCAAGGAAATCGACCCCTTTCATTTGTAAATTAGTTTTGTCACTGGGTAGCTCGACCATTGTTTGGGACCAGTACTAATTGGCTTTGCTTTCTCTTCTCCTTCAGCCAAGAACCCTCCAGGGCTCCCAGCTCATCCGCCGCAAGAACCGCGGCCACCAGGCGGTCGGCGTGCCCGAAGCTGCTGCCCAAGACCAATTGCTCAGACTCCAGACCCAGAGAGGTATGGCAAAGCCGTAAATTTTATGCCCACACACCCATCCCCCTCCCTGACCATTATTATATAGACCTCCTTGCCCCGCCCTCCCCTGCCATTGGCTTTCCTACTGCACAAATCTATCCTCCCCGCCTCCCTAGGACACCCACAGACATATAAATTTTGGGCTGCCACTTCAGGTTCAAGTGTCCCATCCTAACTAACTCACCGAAGTCTCTCCTACCACTCGTCTCAGATCAGATTTGTGACTTCTTATTACTGTCCCTAGTCGCTGTGTGATAGTAAATTCTCCTTGCGCCCTACAAGTGGTTTCAGCATCTACATCCCTTTGCTGACCCTGCGGTGTGTAGCCTTAGCTGGTGATACTTCTTAGATCAGGTTTACGACTTCTCATAACTATCTCTAGTCACTGTGCCATAGAAACATCTCCTTGCTCCCTTCAAGTGGCATCGGCACCTATATCCCTTTTCAGACCCCGTGGCGCGTAGCCTTACCTGGTGATACCTTGCCCAGATTAAGCCCTTACAACTGTTTCTCTTTCTGATCCCCAGACTTTAACCGTGGAACTTGCAATCTGGCTCTACCTATTTACCGCCTTATGCACCCTACCCTTATTAGAGTACACGCCAGATGGAATTTACCTCAAAGAGGACTCATATCCCCTACCACAAGAATGTCTACTCATGAAGTCCCTATACAACTCGTGCTATGCCCACAAGTTGTCGTACCCACTTTCAGCTGAGTCTTCCTCTCGGACAGTCACTGGCATCTCGTTACCTACCCAAGGAATGTTACCTACTTGGCCCAGTACCAGCATCTACTGGTGTCATACGGCTAGGGTCTTAGCATGTGTATCACTAGGACTGAACAGTACAAAGAATAGGTCCTTGCATTCCTACGCCAATACTCCCACTAGCCAAAGAAGGTTTAGTTCTTCCAAATTACCACTTGTTGCCCTGAGAAAAGTTGTACTCCTCCTCTTGCTATGCTCAGATAATGTTAAACTTAACTCTGGTCCTATACAAGCAATTCCTTCACCGTCCGAAGTCATGAAGTATAAAGGTATCAGCTTCATGCATGTTAATGTGTGTAGCCTCTTAAAGAAACTCACCTCAATACAGGCTTTGGCTATCCACACGGAGCCGGATGTACTTGTCATATCTGAATCCTGGCTTCATCCATCCACGCCAGACAGAGAGGTCAATATCCTCAACGAGCTGTTATTCAGAGCCGACAGACTAACCAGAGGTGGTGGTGTAGCCATCTATGTTAAGGACAAGTTTACGGTCGCTACCCTCAACACTACATCAATTGCCAATGCCTTTGAATGCCTGCCTTAAAAATCGAAAAATATCTACATCAATGGCCCTCCATGTCATTAGGATATTATAGACCCCCGTCCTCGAGGGTCACAGCTCCTGTCCCACCTATCATCTACTATGAGTACCGACACAATGGAAACAATTATACTAGGGGACTTTAACTACGACTGGCTGTCAAGCGCATCTCTTCCACTTAAATCCTTTTGTGACTCTCATGGGCTCACTCTACTTATTAATGAACCTACTCGTATCAATAAGAAAAACCCTACGAAAAGTACACTATTAGATGTACTTCTAGTAAGCAAATCCCATTTCTTCTCCCATGCTGGGATCTTTTCTGCTGATGTTAGTGGCCATTGCTTTATTGCTGGCATAAGAGCAGTCCCTAAACCAACAGCCTCAGCAAAGTTCTCTACCAAAAGATCAAAACGGAATTTTGACCCACTTGCATATATCAATGACCTGAAAGCCTCCCTGCTTTGGCAGACCTTCTATTTAGCCAAATCAGTAGAAACAGCATATGCCATTTTCCACAAAATTGTATCCAGTGCTTTTAACACCCATGCACCCTTAGTCAAAACACGCATAAAGGCTAGAAAGTGCTGTTGGTTTACAGCAGACATCAAGGCAGCACTATTAAAAAGAGACAAGCTCTGGAAGCTAGCACGCAAATCCCACAAAGCCGAAGACTGGCATCTTTTCAGAACAGCCAGAAACCACTGTACAAAGCTAATTCTGGAAACCAAGTCCAACTTCTATCGCTCTGAACTCGACATCGCCCTCAACTGCCCTACCAAGTTCTGGTCCACAATAAAAGAACTTTCTGATAATACCACAGGAAACACTCTCCCCTCAAAAATTATTTCTGACAATGTAACTATCAACAACAATAAAGAGATACTACAAGTCTTCAACAATCACTTTGCTACTGCAGGGCTAGCTTTTGATAACTCACCTGCATGCAACCTACGCTCCCAGCTTACCATGCAACCTTCAGAATCTAGTCCCTCAGATGCAGTCTTTTCATTCTCTCCTGCCTCACTAAAAGAGGTCGAAGATCTCCTCCTCCTCCTCCAGTTGGACACCAGAAAAAGTGCAGGCGCTGACACCTTCGATCCATACTACATAAAGACTGCCTATCATGTCTTGGCCATATCTATTACGCATCTATTAAACTTGTCATTTTCTCAAGGGACCCTCCCCAAACTGTGGAAGACCACACATGTTATTCCGTTGTTTAAATCCGGAGACCCCTGTGATCTAAACAACTACAGGCCCATCTCCCTTCTCCCGGTACTATCAAAACTTCTGGAAAAAATTGTGAATGCCCAGCTGAAATCTTTCATAGATGATACTAACCTGCTAAACCCAATGCAATCTGGTTTCAGAACTGGACATAGTACAGTCATAGCCCTGGCCAAGGTGACAAATGACTGGCAGCGCGAGCTAGAGAACAAAAAATTTGTCTGCGCCGTTTTTCTAGACCTAAGCACAGGACCCAAAGCAGCATGAATTTACAGCAGGAAGATCATGTCTGACGAATCTAATTGATTTCTTTGACTGGGTGACCAAAGTAGTAGACCAGGGAGGGGCTGTGGATATGGCCTACCTATATTTTAGCAAGGCATTTTACACAGTCCCGCACAAAAGACTAATAATCAAGTTAGCCAGCCTGGGAGTGGGTTCCAGGGTGGTAGCCTGGGTAACAAACTGGCTGCACAACAGGACACAGAAGGTAATAGTGAATGGAACACATTCCGAAGAAAGGGGGGTTACTAGTTGAGTATCTCAAGGCTCAGTACTGGGTCCAGTCCTCTTTAACATCTTTATAGGTGACATTACAGAGGGTCTGGAGGGAAAGGTATGCCTCTTTGCAGATGACACAAATATCTGTAACAGAGTTGATACACAATGGGGGGTAGAAAGGATGAGAAGGGACTTGGCAGGGCTGGAGGAATGGTCAGATATATGGCAACTTAGATTCAATGCAAAGAAGTGCAAAGTAATGCACCTGGGAAACAAAAACCCAGGAGAAGAGTACACATTAGCAGGGGAGGTACTAACAACAACAAAAATGGAAAGGGACTTGGGGGTAGTCATATTAGATGACCTAAAGGTGGGTAAGCAATGTGAGAAGTCAGTAAGGAGAGCCAGGGGGATACTGGGATGCATAGGAAGGGGCATCACAAGTAGAAAAAGGGAAGCGGTTATCCCTCTGTACAGACAGTTGGTGAGACCCCATCTGGAATACCGTGTGCAGTCTTGGAGACCCCATCTACGCAAGGACATAGACAAGATGGAAGCAGTCCAGAGGAGGACAACTAAAATGGTGCAGGGTCTGCATCAGAAACCATATGAAGAGAGACTGAGACAGCTTAATATGTATACCCTTGATGAAAGGAGGGATGGGGGGACATAATAAAAACGTTTCAGTACTTCAAGGGAATCAACAAAGTCCAGGAGGGTAGCATCTTTCAGAAAAAGAGATGTGTAAGAACAAGGGGGCAAAATTTAAAGATAGAGGAGGGATGGCTCTGGGGTAATGTGAGGAATTTTTTTTCACGGAGAGAGTGGTGGATGCATGGAACCGCCTTCCTGGGGAGGTTATTGGGTCTAAAACAGTGGGGGAATTCAAACATGCATGGGACAGACATAAGGCAATTGTAGTGGGGGTTGCAGGAATTAGGCTGTTGGTTAACTAGAATCTGCAGCTTATCCAATAGGAAGGGAAATGGGCAGACTGGGTGGGCCAAGTGGTCCTTATCTGCCGTCAAAGTCTACATTTCTATGTTTCTAAGTAAGGCCTTCGACACTGTTGACCACAGCCTCCTTCTTTCTTCATTAAAAGCTATTGGTCTAGATTCTACCTCCTTGCGTTGGTTCCACAACTACCTTTCTGAGAGGCACCAACAGGTCAAGGCTGAAGGTGAACTCTCCCCCTCAAATCTGTTAAAAAGAGGTGTCCCACAGGGATCCATCCTGGGGCCACTCCTATTTGCCATCTACATCAACAATATAGACTCAGGCATCAATGAGGCGACAATTCATCTGTTCGCAGATGATACAGTGATCTACCTAAGCCGTACAACTCCTGAAACTGCCTGCAGTGACCTGCAAGCTGACTTCAACATACTTCAATACCAGCTCCTTCGTAAAAAATTGCTTCTTAACACCAGAAAGACAAAGGCAATGCTATTTTCACCTATTAACCATGCAGCCTACCCTGCTCTACCCCCCATCACCACCCTCCTAGGAGAAACCCTGGAATTTGTGCCGAAATTCAAATACCTGGGGGTCTGGCTAGACTTCAAAGTCTCCTTTGCAGACCACCTGGAGGATTTGTTAAAAAAACTGAGGCAGAGACTAGGTCTCTTCTTCAGGTTAAACCACCTACTAACTACAGAGGCCAAGAGACAGCTAGTTCAGCCTACGTTTCTTTCCCTAATTGATTAAGCCGACTTTATATACAGCCAATGTGCTACTTCACACCTCAGTAAATTGGACATACTTTACCACAGAGCCCTGCGCTTCACCACTGGTCTCCCCTTCTCCACCCATCACTGCTCTTTATATGCGACCATAGGTTGGTCCTCCCTACACTACAGACGAAATAAAAACGCAGCTCTCTGGACATACAGAGCTATCACTGGCAAACTTCCGCAGTACATTGTTGATTGCCTGACTCTCAATATGCCTGGAACTTATGCCTTAAGAAGTTGTTCACTGATTTATCTGGAGGTGCTCAAAGCCCTAACACATTTTGGGAGAGCTGCCATAGGATTCGTTCTACCGTCACTCTGGAATGTGCTACAGAAATCACTGGAACTGAGGACTCCTGTTAGTATTACTGTGTTTAAGTCCTATACTCAAAATACATTACAGAAGCCTGCAACATTTCCAACAATCCTAGCTCTGGAATGTACTACAGAAATCAATGAAACTGAGGACTCTGTTAGTCTCACTGTGTTTAAGACCTTATACTTAAAATACATTACAGAAGCCTGCAACTGCTTCAATGATCCTAGCTTACTTACACCCTCTTCACATCCTCCCTGCTTTCCCATCCTCCTTCCTTCTTGTATCAGTGCATAACTTGTCCCTGAGCCACCTACTTATCTACCGCCTAAATCTCACCCTCCCTCACCCACCAATTCCTTAGTATACCCACAGGATCTCATTCCTTCGCCTCCTAGTATTATCCCAGTTCCAGACCCCCCACTGGCTGCCCACTTCTCCGCCACGCTCCTTGATACTCCTGGGTCTTTTTAAACTGACTATGTATGTCTCTTCGCTTCTAGCATCCACTTCAACTAATCTCTTCGCTGGACTATAATGCCTTTACCTTACAGGAATACTAAACCATGTATGTTGTTGTATCTGGTATAAATTTTTATTGACTTGCTACTCTATTGTTATGTATACCCTTACCGACTGTCTTTTACCTGAACCCGAATGTATATTTACTTATCCTGTCTATTGCAGGCCTACCTGTACTGTTGTACTCTTGCATCTATTGTCTATTTGTTTGCATATAAATGCATTGTTACTTGACTTGTGTAATGCAGGTCCACCTTGTAAATGAGCTTGCTCAATGGTGTTCGCCTGGATAAATAAAGAATTTGATTGATTGATTGATTGATGCCCAGTGCTGTTTGCATGTTTTTTGGTGTTGAGCCTTGCTGGTTCAGAAATGTGTTTGTACAGTCCAAGCTCGTCGCAAAGTTCTTTTAGGATGCATGCCTTAGGTGAGAGTCAATCATGATTCAGATCACCTAGAATGATGACCTCATTGCTGAGGGGTGCGATCAAGCTTTTGAGGGTCAAGATGAGCTCAAGGCCCTCTGGGTGGGCCTATAGCAACCTATTACATTGAGGGTTTCTACTGGGGATATCTGAATTTTGATGGTCACGCACTCAAATTCTATGGGGTTGGACATAGTGTTGATGATGGAGATGTTTAGGGATTCTTTCATATAGATGACTGCACCCTCTTCCCTTCACATGGGCACATAAGAAGGCTATGTTGAAATGTTGTGGTCAAAGTATGTAAAAATGCCAAAGTTATGTGCATATGTTAAAATTTTGCTATACTCGCTTGTAACTCTGGCAGTTATTTGATTCTCTTTGTGCTACTAATGCTGAAGTGTAAAGCTAGGGGACTCACTGGCTTTTCTAGAGTTGCCTTGCTGATTTCATCTTAAAGCCAGATATACCAAGCAGCTAATATAGATCAGACTTGTTTAATATGGTGTTATTTGGAGCTAATTGCTGATTACATCTTAAAGCCAAATATACCAAGCAGCTAATATAGATCAGACTTGTTTAATATGGTGGTATTGAGCTAATTGTGCTTGTTACTGAATGCATTAGGTTAGCTGGGTCCTAGTGTGACCTCATTTTGGAATAGCCCTGTTTGCTTAGAGTGGAGCTCCTCTGTGTAAGTCACAACATATTCTCCCGCTGCATAGTAATGAAAGGCTTTGTTTTCTCCACTACATAGGCAGCTCCCCAAGCTAGGCACTCGGGACAATCAAGCAACTGAAGCAACAAGCAGCTCACCTGAGTAGCTGAGGAAGCCAAATCTCCAGCCTGATAACTTTCGAGGTAAAGAGAGCCTCTTCTCTTCGTCTGGACGCTTGCAGAGGGGTATAGCCTGACGGCGCTCACGCCCGCCTGCCCGCCTCTAACCACCCTCCCACCCAGGGGCGCTGTCAATTTAAGGATCCACCCTGTGACATCACATCCGTGACATCACGCCCTGTTGCCCAGAACCCATCTCCCCACTTTCCCATTTGCAGGTTATACCTGCTGGCCACCAGAGGGACCTATGCTCCCCACTACTTCCTACTCCTACCTGTACAGCACTACTTCCCTGGGATCTTGCTCACCACAATGTATTGGCTCCGCCTCACGCTGCCTGAGCCTATCCCCACTAGCAGTGCACTTACCCACTACCCATCTGCTAGTCCACACTGTGCCCTGGCACCCCTCCTCCCCTTGCTCCTGAACCTCCTCTCCTGCCCCTTGGGACCTCTGTGTGTCCCCGTCCCCCTGCCCTCCCCTAGCTTCTCTTCACCTCAGGCAGATCTGGTTTCTTCTTATTCTTGCTTTCCACTCCTGTACCTCCCTGCCCACCCCTGCTCCCTTGGCCTCCCCTCCCCCATGTCAATCGTAGGAAAACCTCTCACCATCTCCCAGCCAGGGTGTTAGTCATGCTACTACTCCTGTCAGGAACATTCATCAAACCCTGGCCGGTTCCCAGGAGCTCCCCAACTCGCACCACAGGCCTATGCATGGTCTCCATGAATATCTGTAGCCTCCTAAAAAGTTTGACTCTCTACAATGCCTGGTCACATCAATTAACCCTGATGTCATCACCCTGGTTGAGACTTGGCTGTTGAAATCCTCCCTGACTCCTAGTCTCCCTTCCTGGTTTCACCTTTTCCGGTCCGACCGTGTTGGGAGGCAGGCGGCGGCTATTATTTATGTCAAGGATCTCTCCCATTACTAGCCCTGCCCACTCCCATCCTTGACTCCAGCCCAGGCGCTATGCTGAAACCAACCTGACCCTTTAAAGGGACCCTTTATCTGACTACTGCATACGTGCCCCCCAGGGACCAAACGCAGGCCATTGCCTCTCTTACAGAATACCTTACCTCTCTACCTCCTTCCGCTGATCAAATTCTGGTGGGTGACTTAAATGTCAACTGGCTCAGCCCCTCCTCCTCCTCTACCCAAGACTCCTTTTCTGCAATAGACCTAACGCAACTAGTTACCCACCCTACCAGGACTAACCCCAAGAGAGGCTCCAGTACCCTGCTTGATGTGGTACTCACCAACCGCCCTAATCGGATCCCCAATGTACAAGTCCTCCCAGACTCTCTCAGCGATCACTCCCCCATTCTATTCCACTGGTCAACCTCAGTCCCCAAACCCATAGCACAGTCCACATGCCGGCGGCGTCTAATACCTGGTGGACTGATAAAACTTAAGGAACTTCTGTCCCAAATTGACTGGTCTCCTATACAGGCAACTCCTGACATCAACACAGCTCTCTCCTTCTTTACCCAAACTTTTAATAATGCCTGTGATATCTTTGCCCCAGTGTTGACCCGCCATTCTAAAAGGAAGAATGCCCCCTGGGTTACCCCAGCTTTGATCCACCAGCTCAAACATAGGGACAACCTATGGCACCGTGCCATTGAGACTGGCCGGCCCAATGACAGGCGGTTATGCTGCCGCCCGAGGCTCATTTTCGGGCCATCAGAAGGCCAAGTCTGAGCACTCATCGGTCCTCACTCACTGCCTCATGGGGGAATCCCAGAACCTTCTGGGATAACATTAAACAGTTAAATGGGAGTGCACATCCCCCACCCACCAGATCAACATTAATGGTGTGATCTCCTCAGACCCAGCCCTCATAGCCAACCACCTCAACACCTCATTCACTGACCTTAGCCCTATCCTCCTACAAATTTTTGACCCTCCTCCCCAGCACCTGCCAGTAAATCTTTCTGCCTTATTTTCTCTTCGCGTGTTTCTGCCCAAGAACTTAGGCTGCACCTTGTCCTGCCCTCAAGAGTATTAGTACAGGCAGTGACACCTGGATCCGTGTATCCTACGGCTGGTCTTAGACACAGTCCTTACCCGATCACATGCCTCATCAACCACTCTCTTTGCCTGGGGAAGGTTCCAACTGCCTGGAAAGTCACCACTGTCACCCCTATCTTTAAAGGTGGTGCTAGGACTATGGCTGGAAACTATCGACTGATCTCCATTCTCTCTCTCCTCTCTCCAAGGCCTTGGAAAAAGTGGTGGACTCTCAAATCTCTGACTACCTCTCCACCTACAATGTCCTTTGTCCTGAGCAGCATGGCTTCTGAGCGGGCCACAGTACCAACACAGCCCTCCTAGAGTTCTCCAACTTTCTCCACTCCTCCTTAGACACTGGTTCTCTGGCTGGTGCTGTCTTCATTGACCTCTCAAAGCTTTAGCACTGTCTCCCACCCTCCTTCTTGATGCCCTTAGTCTCTCTGGTTTGCTGCTGGGCCTATCTCCTGGTGCACCAGTTATCTGTCTGACTGCTCACAGCGTGTAAAATTAATGGGACCTACTCAGACATCTGTCCCATCTTTTCTGGGTTCCCAGGCTCCATTCTGGGCCCCTTACTATTCTCCTTTACCTTAACACCCTTCCATGCTCTTGCTCGGGGAACATTCTATTGTACACTGATGATGCAGTCATCTTTGCCTCAAATCGTAACCCTATTGCCCTCCAGGACTCGCTGCAGAAGTCCTTCACTGAAGCTGAGGCTGGTTCAAGGAACATAGATTGGTGATAAATCTTAAAAACAAAACCATGTTCTTCACTCATCCCCAAAACAAGTCCTGCAACTTCAAACTCCTCATTCACTCTGGGTCCTCATTCCCTCGAACAAGTTTGCTCCTATAAATACCTAGGGATCCATTTTGACCCTCCCTCTCCTTCCATGGACACATCGCTGCCCTAGCCACTGCCACTAATATCCGATTGGGCATCTTACATGGGTATAAACACTGCCTCCCCAGGACTCTTTGACTCATGATCACCTCCTCTATCCTGTCCCTAGTGGACTATGGACTGCCGGTGTATGGTGCTGCTGATCAGACCGCACTCCATAAAATTCTTTTCTCTGAATAAGGCCTGCAGGTTAATTACTGGAGCACCTAGGATGACACACACCTGTCTACTGTATGCTAAAGCGCTGGTAGCAGTCTCATGAGCGCCTCAAATATCTTACCTGTACCCTTACAAAAGACCCTCCTTGGGCTTTCCCCACCAGGATTGACCACCACCATACACGCTCTGTCCCACTAGTTCATACTCAGACCTCTGGGAAAACCTCTCTTGTTATCCCTAGAGATAGGACCTCTCACGACCAAAGAGCCTTCAGCTTGAGGGCCCCTCCTGGTTCAACACACTGCCCCTCCATCTCCAGGCTCCAACTATATCGTGCTTCAAAACTTCCATTACGTAACCACCTTATTAACACCCGATGCTGTAACTGCTGCTAGTCCAAAGCTGTACTCAATACTTATGACAAAGCTTATTACTAAGCTGCTAAGACGACATAACTCTGGTATTGTTTGCATCCATCCTACCTGTACCAGCTTGTTTGTATCTATGTCTTAATTTACTGTTATACTTATGTGTTGTACTGCTATACTGTGTATTTTGGTTTGTCTTACTGTGACAAGGTACCTTTGTAAATGAGCCTATGGCTCAAAGGTTTTCCAAACTGCTGTTTAAATAAAATAAAATAAATAAATAAATAAAATAAATAAATATTTTGACTTGAAATTTTCAACATAGCAATCTGTCTACCCCACCTCATGTACGTGACAGCTTTCATTTTTTGAAACCCTGGCCGAGCTGTGTTTTCAGACTTGTGGCGTGCAATTGCGTTCCATTGGCGCACAATGATGTTTTGGTGGGGGTTTAAACTTTTCATTACTGGGTTCATGAGGTGGGTTAACAAGAAGGCTATACTGACAGTTTCATTATGGCAACATACATGAGGATACAATTACACTATCTCAAAAAGTAAGGAAATTCTTTGCAAAAACATCATTAATGCACTAGTTAGGGCTGAAGCAACAAAAGTAGGGAAATGTGGTATTAGGGTTTCTAACCCTAACACCCCATTGCCACCCTGCAGGCAGGAACAAGCATGGGGTGTACCTTGGGGTTGTCAACCCTAACACTCACCCCATTCTTACATGCTGTAACCATGCTAGTGTACTTAGTGAGTGTTAAGGTTAAAAACCTCAAAGCACACCCCTTTCCTGCTGCTGCCTCCAGGATGGGGGTGGGGTGTTAGAGTTGGAAACCCTAACGCATCATTTCCCTACTTTTGTTGCTTCAGCCCTAACAAATGCATCAGCAATGTTTTGGCAAAGAATATATACACACATATACATATACATATACATATACATATACATATACATATACATATACATATACATATCTTACAGATAAGCCCTCCAGGAGGAAGTGCAGTGTCACAGGTTTGTTGCATGACAAAAGGGATTAACTCCCATTGAAACTGCATTGTTTACTGCAGTAACTCTACTGCAGAATTCTGCAGTGCTGCGCTTCATCCTGGGATATATATATATATTTTTTTTTTTTCATTGCAAAAAACTCCATTAATGCATCAATTAGGGTTGTTTCCACAGCGACAAAAGTTTGGAAATTTGGTGTTAGGGTTAACCCCCCCAACAACCCCATCCCCCCCACACACACAGACGCATGCAAGCAGTACAAGAGACATCCATCATCATGGTGCAGCAACTGTATGAGTTCTGCTGTCATCAGAGCGCAGTAACAGTCAAGCTAACCATAACATGCTGTTATTATTTCCAGTTAACACAGCAGTATTACAACATGTGATGGTGCTACTTGCATACCTGAGCAGTATGTGAGAAGTACTATGTATGTGTTAGGTATGTCTGTACTGCTACCACTTGCCTATGTGGTGACAGCGATACCTGCAGCAAGCCAATCACTGAATTATGACAAATAAAAAGCAGTATTTAGAACATTTGTGCAGACTAAGTTTAACTGTATGAAAAAGATATGCCAGCAATAATGTGTCATCATACGCTGCTGGCAGTATAGAGTTGATCATACTGTATGTGTTTTTCATTACGTAGTGGTACGTGAAAGGAGTACAGTGTCCTGATTATTGTGCTTACAGATGTGACTGATTGGTATAATGTTGTACAATCTTGCACGTGTCTTGCATATATGTGTGTGTGTGTGTGTGTGTGGGAATGCGTAGTTAGGGGTTTGAGGAGGAGGTGGTGGGGTGTTAAATCTAACACCGAATTTCAAAACTTTTGTTGCTGTGGAAACAACCCAAACTGATGCATTAGCGGAGTTTTTTGCAATGAATTTCTCTTCTTTTTAAGAAAGCATAATATGAATAGTAAATGATATGTGCTGGTGTGCACGCTGGGCCCAGCTGCCCATTTGTACATAATGATATGTGTTTGTGGGAGCGTGAGGCCTCCGGTCCCTGCACTCCCACTTACACATAAGCACAGAGCCATGCAGCAGCTCTATGGGGCACAGAACCCATGTAACACTAATTTGCCAATATCTCGGGAACCATAGCAGGTAGAAAAACAAAATTCAAGTGTCGTTGTAATCATGAGAGTGAGTATGTCTTGCAACATTAAGTCAATCGAATCCGTATCTTGCATCATTTCTGAGATACGGGCACCGAAAGGCACTGTGTGTGCTAACTCTGAGGGCATAATGCTGACCTACAGATGTGAAAATGAGCAGCTGGAACACTATTTGGGAGCCAGCTCTATCCCAATAGTAGAGCAGGATCCACGTATGCGCAGTAGTGTTCCAGCCTGCTCCTTGGAGTACAACAGTTGGCGCATGCGCACTTAGGACCTGACTACCCGCTGCATGATCTTTTGTTCTGATTTCTCCCTTATAGACCTCCCAGTAACCCTCCCTAGTACTCACTTTGGCTGCCTGAAGCCCAAATCTCGGCCAGGGGAACAAGCAGAGAGGCGCCAAGAGGTAACTGACCCCTCCTCACTGCACCATCTCTGCTGGAGAGGGTGTTGGCCTGTCAACACTGCACATCGACTGCCCTGCCTGCCCCAGCTACCCAAGCCCAACCCTTAATTTAAAGCACTCCCACATAACATGACTTCCTGTTCCTTCTTTTGTACCCCCTTTTTCCCATTTGCAGCTTATACACTCTCACCACCAGTGGGCATCTCTTCCTCTGCAGCCTATACCACTGCCTCTCCTCACTCTCTCCCCTCTCTCTAACCCCTACCACTCTAGCTCACCCTCCCTGGCTCTGCTATCCCCCCTTACAGACGCATGCTCTGTCTCCACCACTAGGAGTCGCCAGCGCACACCCCCTTTTCCCTAATTTCCCACCTTGTGCATCTCCCTTTCTGGTACCCAGCCAGGCCCCCGTGAGCAGCCCCCCCCAGTTTCAAATCTGGTACCCCATACACCAAAGTCCAGCACCCTGCCACTACGCCACAGAGACTCCCACACTAGTGGAAGGTAGTCAGTCCACCCTTATATCTCACCTCACAAAAAGCCCATATTTTGTTGGATCACTGCCTAACATGGTCTGCCTCCTCAGTCTGGCTGTGCCGCTACTTGTGGGTCTACTCCCACATCTGCAATACCCGCTACCCCCTCGCCAAGTAGTACCCCCCAGCTGACACTGGTAAGGCCACTCAGTCCTAGCTCCCCCAGTACTTCCACCCATGCAGTACCCCTTCCCACCCATGCCATTGCATATACTGCTCACAATCACCAACAACCCCCCAACCCTAGTCTGGCCAGCAGTCAACATCATGCACTCCCTACCTGCCCCATGTGTGTGCCACACAGGACCAGGAAGTGGCCCTGTGTCCACCAGCCCAAAAAGGCCCCAACCCATTCTTAGACTTTTCATATTGCTCCTTCTACTCTCAAGGAATGTACACCCTAACCCAGGTCCTGTGTCCCCACCCCAGCCCACCCCCCACCCCTGGACTCCAGATTGCCTCTATGAACATTCGCAGCATACTAAAGAAAACTGCTGCACTACAATGCTGGGTCACACAGCACCAGCCAGATGTCCTCGCTCTGGTGGAGACATGGCTCTCCAAGTCCACTCCAGACTCCTTTGTATCCATTCCAGCCTACTCCCTACACCGCCTTGACAGAGTCGGAAAATGGGGTGGTGGATGTGCTATGTACCTGCAACACTCCCTGCTTGCCCAAGCCATACCATCTCCAGCCTTGGACCATGGAACACAAGCCATGTCCCTCAAGATCACCCCAACCCCTCCAAGGCCCCTCTCACAATCACAGTGGCCTACATCCCTCCGCACAAGCAGTCCCAGGCTCTCCACTCCCTTACAGAATACATCACTAGCCCCCCCTGCATAAAGTGGAACATATCATCCTGGGGGACCTCAATCTAAATTGGCTCTCCGACATGACCACTGTGTCCAAGGATGCTCTCACAGCCCTAGACCTCCATCAGCTGGTGACTCAGACCATCAGGCACAGCCCCACCACAGGCAATGACACCTTGCTGGATGTCATAATCACTAATCGGCCCCATAGAATAAAGGATATAACAGTCCTCCCAGATTGTCTGAGTGACCACTCACCAGTTAGCTGTGCCTGGTCAGGCAAACAACCTGCCCCTGCATCTACCACCACACTCCGACGTATCCTCCACCTGGGTAACCTCGCCAAATTCAAACACCACCCTTCCCACTGGGATTGGACCCCAGTTTATCAGGCCACTAGTGTGGACACTGTGCTAGACTACTTCTACAACTCATTTACCGCTGCCTGTGACATCTTTGCCCCTCAAAAAGAAACCCACCGCAAGCAGAATAATGCACCCTGGATAACTCCTACATTCACCTAACAGCTAAAGCACAAAGACAACCTGTGGCACAAGACCAGGGACTCTGCAAAGGCTACCAACAGGCAGGCCTATCATGCAGAGCAGAATAAATGTACCTGGGCCATCCGCCAAGTGAAAGCTGAACACTTTAGGGCACAACTTACCTCCTCTTGGGGGTCCTCCTACAAATTCTGGGGCAACATAAAAACACTCAATGGCAAATCATGGTCCCTACCCCCGTCACAGATCTCAATAAATGGATCAGTTACCACTGACACTAAGGAAATAGCAGATGCCCTCAACACCAGCTTCACCAACCATTAGCAGTGACCTTGTGCAGCGATGGGCTAGCACAGTCCCACTGTAGCTCTGTATCTGGAGTGCATCTGGCCTGCTGCTGCTGCTTGTTGATGGGTGTACAATAATTGAGGATGAATTAATTTTGGCAGCAAAATGTAATAAATATTTTTTAAGTGTTTTCCAAAATGACGGGTCAGATGAAACTTGGATACCTCAAAATAACAACTGTAAGTATCAACTTTGTGATATAAGAGAAACTGGGCTATTGAATACATTAAAGATTAATAAAGCCTCTGGACTAGATGGTATACATCCCAGGTTTTGATGTGAACTAGCCAAGGAGTTAGCTGGACCAATGACCTCTTTATTCAATGCTTCATTAAAGGAAGGTTGTGTAATTAAAGAATGGAAGGTGGCTAACTCTGATTTTTCAAAAAAGGAAATAGGAGGTAGGCAATAATCGCCCTATCAGTCTTACTTCAGTTATAGGTAAGGTTATGGCAAGCTTCTTCAGAGAAAGATTGGAACAGCATGTGGCATGTAATGGTTTGGCAGATTTCACTCAGCATGGATTCGTATCTGGAAGATCATGTTTGACAAATTTGCTAAACTTTTTTGAGCCAGTTAGTAAAGCTTTGGACAAGGGGTTACCTGTGGACGTTGGGTTTTTGGATTAATCAAAAGCCTTTGATTAATTATGTCACTTGGAAGTTGTGAAGAAATTAGATAAATTAAAATGTGATAAGCATCTTATTAACTGGGTTAGTTCTTGGCTTAACAATAGACGCCAACAGGTCTGTATTAGGGGACACTGTTCTGGATGGGATAGGGTTATGAGTGGTGTCCCACAGGGACTGATCTTGGACGCACTCTGTTTAACATATTACTCTCCTCTACGAGAACTACATTTGATTCCTAGCTATGTAAATATGTGGATGACACCAAAGTTGGTGCAATTATAAATAACAGAGAAGCAGCCATAAACTTCCAAGAAGAAATATCACGTCTGGCGCAATAGGCAGGGCAGCATAAACTGAAGTTTAATGTAGAGAAGTGCAAGATTATGCACTTTAGACGTAATATTATGTTTGAGTACACAATTAACAGCATACTGGTAAAAAAAGAAAATGAAAGAGACCTAGGGGTTATTATCGATAAGACCTTAAATTCTGATAAACATACCAATGAGGAAGTCAAAAAGAGATAATAAGTTTTTGGTTGTATTTTTAGACATGTAAAAAGTAGAGCTCCCAAGGTGATTATGCCATTATATTCATCCCTGGTGAGACATATCTTAGAGTACTGTTCTCCTTTTTGTGCCCCCCATAATTAAGGTAATAATAGGCAATTGGAAAGGGTCCAACACAAAGTCACAAAGGATATAAAAAATTTAAAACATAAAACCAATGGAAACAGATTGATTGAACTGGGATTGTACAGTCTCACTTATAGATGGCTAAGAGGTGACCTGTGTTTTCGTATATGAGGCCTTTAAAAACAAGGATATTTGGGAATCGGCAGGATTAAGTCAAAAAGTTCATGATAGACCAAGTAGAGCACATTGTTTACAATTAAACGGTCAATTTTACAAAATTAACAGGAGAGGCAAATGGTTTAATCAGAGGGTTCAATTGTGCTCACACAACTAGACAAGATGATGCTTAAGTGACTTGATTTACTTTTGTGGCTTTCCACCTCTCTAGCCATGGGATATACCACCCTGTAGGGGTACGATGCAAGGAACCCTAGAGGAGGGATCCCCCCCACAGGTGCCGTGGGAGTGATTGCGTCGGCTAAAGGTAGCTTAGAAAGAAGCCCATGGGTAAGAGAGACAAGCCACTGGAGGAGAAGGGGTGGATGGTGGGCAATGAAAAACAAATCTTGGAGAGACCCAGGATGAGTGACCTCTTCAGCCTGATGGAGGAGTGACGTAGTTGCTCTGCCCATTGAACCTTGGGCTTAAAACCCTCCTAGAGGAGGGTTCCCCCTTACAGGTGCTGTGGGAATAACTGCATCAGCTAAAAGTAGCTTAGGAAGAAGCCCAAAAAGAATACCCAATCAGGTGTCGAGCACTGAAGAGGCAAGGATGATGAATGAATGAATTCTGAGTAGATGATTAAGGGTGGACTTCCTAAAGAGAGAGGGGGGAAAGCTGGGGCCACCATCCACCTCAGTCCAACAGTGGAACCTAACTACCTAACCTGAGAAAACACTAACTAATATTATGACCATTGGCATGGAGAAGAGGAACCCCCCCCCTTCTTTAAGGAGGAAACCTCTGGAGATCCAAGGCCTAGATGGCCTTCCCTCCAGGCTGATGACATTTGATTTAAGGATGTATGTCATTAAAGAGAAGAATATGACTAGGGAAGATGATGACAGAATAGGGAAAAAAAAACAAAAAGAAATCACAGATCAAAGAAGGAACATGAGGCAGCAGGGACCCGAGAGGGGTATGCTCGAGTAGGCGATGGGAAGGAGTAGATCCAAGTAGAAGTCAGAGGAGCAGGGGGTATCCAAATGAGAAAACGAAGGATGGTGATGATTGCCGTAGGATTGCAGCAGTTCAATATCAGATCATCGGGGAGGAGGAGACAGGAAATAAAGAAATGGAACTTAAACAGTGGTGGAGAGCAGCCAGCCTACTACTAGTACATATGAGTTATTTTGAGATATCGATTGCAGGCCAGATGGAGGCAGCCGAGGCATATGAGTCAGCCGAGGCATACTGATGGAGCGACTGAACAGATGAGCAGGTCAAGGTGAGGTATCGTCAACCAGCATGTCCTTGACTGGATATTGAGTCAATTCGAGGTAGCAGGGAGATGAGGTGGCAAAGGAGCCATAATAGGTATGCCCAAAAGAAATATCGAACGTAGGCCACGATTGGAGTGAATCCTAGAAGGCCGGTACGGGATGAGAACTGCAGCTGGGCGAGTCGGAGGAGATGAATCCTGATGGCCAGTATGAAGTAAGCCATGTGAATCATGAGACCTTCATCTGGAACTAGATGCTCGAAAGACAGGACATAAGATAAGGGAAGGATGGGTGAATGATGACTGCAGTCATGAACCTGATTCATGCGGCAAGGGGGCTGCGGGTCGATGAGGCGGCATATGATTAAGGAAAGGTATGCGACAGCCACGGAGTGGTTTGATGAGGCAGAATAAGATTCGAGGATGGAAATGCTCAAGTAAGTGATGAGCAGGTTGATGAGCTCGAATGATTGATGTGAGTAAGCAGACTCTGAAGCCAATATGTCATGGCAGTTCGATGAGGAGCCTGAAATTTTGATGAGAATGAGTAGACCCTAAGGTCGGATGTGATGAAAAAAGAGAAACCATGAGATAAGGGAACTAGAGAGAGTCAGGAACCTGAATATATGCAGGAGGAGGGCCAGTGTTCTATGGGGTGGCATAGGATTCATAATTCGGCATATGACTCATGATAGGTATGCCCAAAAGAAATATCGAGCGCAGGCCACGATTGGAGTGAATCCTAGAAGGCCGGTACGGGATGAGAACTGCAGCTGGGCGAGTCGGAGGAGACTAATCCTGATGGCCAGTATGAAGTAAGCCATGTGAATCATGAGACCTTCATCTGGAACTAGATGCTCGAAAGACAGGACATAAGATAAGGGAAGGATGGGTGAATGATGACTGCAGTCATGAACCTGATACATGCGGCAAGGGGGCTGCGGTGTGAGCGGCATAGATTAAGGGAAAGGTATGCACAGCCAATGGAGTGGTTTGATGAGGCAGAATAAGATTCGAGGATGGAAATGCTCAAGTAAGTGATGAGCAGGTTGATGAGCTCGAATGATTGATGTGAGTAAGCAGACTCTGAAGCCAATATGTCATGGCAGTTCGATGAGGAGCCTGAAATTTTGATGAGAATGAGTAGACCCTAAGGTCAGATGTGATGAAAAAAGAGAAACCATGAGATAAGGGAACTAGAGGGAGTCAGGAACCTGAATATATGCAGGAGGAGGGCCAGTGTTCTATGAGGTGGCATAGGATTCATAATACGGCATATGACTCATGATAGGTATGCCCAAAAGAAATATCGAGCGCAGGCCAGACAGAGCCAGTCGAGGCATACTGATCGATGCAGTAGAAAGTTTAGAATGTATTGATTCTTCAAAGATCAATATAGAGTAATGACTTTCCATGTGCTTATCCGAGGGGAACATCGAATCACAGAATGGAAATTAGTATTATCTTTTTTTTTTTTTTCGGAAAAACATACAACTTCTAAGAACTGGCGAAAGACTGTCAGAAACAGGAGAGAACAGCAATGACGGGGGGGCAAACAAAACTGAAGAGAATAACTAATCGGCATGTATGGGAAGTCAAAAGAACTCTGAACTGCAGGGGCAACATGGCAAGAACAAAAGTAAGCTATAAAGAAACACGATATCATGGTTACTCATAACATGCAGAGAACACACTTGGTATTTCTTAATGAATGATCCTGCGGGCATCTGAAGGCACGTGATTTGGAAATGTAAAACAACCCTTAGAGAAAGACATTTGAATACATGAAGAGATGGTCAGGGAATGTAAATTCACATGCGACACACCATGAGTAAGAACACACAAACTGCAAATGACCAGTGCAGGAAGCTCCCGTACTTTCTGGGGACAGAAATATTTTGGCACCACTGACTGACCAGGGAGATGTAACCATCCAGTGCTGGCAAAGTCCCACGTCAGAAGAACATACATAAAGTCTCGGTGATGAAAGTGTTCAAGGGAGGCTCACATTAACTCACCATCTGGTTAGCCACAAGTTTAGTAACATATACGATGCAGAAACATCTGTGCATGAAGGGCTTCTATGCAGTATATCCGAGAAAAAGGAAAAGCAAGTAATGAGTGCAAGATGTTGAAAACAGCAGCTTGAGAACCACTTTGCAAACACCTCCTGATTTACCCCAGAGTTCTAAAGATGTACGGTAGTAGGGATCGGCGACAGAAGAATCTGCGGGAGAGGCCACCAGCAGAGAGGAGTGAAACAGGATTGGAGAGAAACTGGTCATGGCTGTGGGTGGATGGAGGTCACTGTCAGCACTGGTATGGGGAAAAGTAACACCTCAAAACTGAGAAGACTCAAGCATCGGAGTTGAGGTTTAAACAGGGAAAGAAACGTGCAACACCATGGCCTGCTGGAGCAATGGAGATGTGCACAGTAGAACGAACAGCAGGCCGAGGGGCAACCAAAACCTACAGCTGTGGTGCATAGGCTGCTGTCGCTGCTGCCGAAAGAAGCAGAATGCAGGGTGGATGACAGGGACAAAGTGGCAGAAACTCCAAGCTAGCGAGGGAGCAAATGGGTGGCCGGAGTCGACTGCCGGGAGGAGGAGAGGAAACCACAGGAGAACAGAGGGAGAAAGGAGGCAGACTGTAGAAAAAACACAATTGAGTCCTGGGGAAGGAGATGGGAAGGCTGCAGAGAAGGCAGACCCAGAGGAGAAACAAACAAGCAAGCATATGAACCCAAGAGGGGAGCAAGGAACAAGGGGGCGACGCCTCCGGCCCCAATGAAAATCGAATTCTGGAGAGACCCAGGATGAGTGACCTTTTAAGCCTGATTGGGGAGAGACGTAGTTGCTCTGCCCATTGAACCTCGGGCTTAAAGCCCTCCAATTGCAACCTCTTGGAATACATTACCCGAATCAGTTGTGTTAAGTGAAACCATGGAGTCCTTTAAGAAATCTCTGGATGAACATATGGGTAACAACATTACAAGACAATACCACTGATATGTGGTGAGTCATTTCAAGGCAAAACAGTCACTTTGACTCACAGCCCAAAGCTACGAGACTATGAAAACTGTACTTCTGCAGACTAATCTTGTTATAATAATAATCATGACTGGTTCTTGCCTGTCGCACTTTGTGTTGTAAATCTATGCTATGCCAATTATGTACCTGTAATATATTTACTGTATATATAATGTTAAACCTGTTTATCCAGATGTTTTCAATTATGTTCCCTTGGTCACACCTGGAAATGAGCCTCGGCTCAGTGTGCCTTTCCCAGTTATCAAATTTTAAATAAAATAAAATAAACTGGAATTTATAAAGTGCACGCACATTCTTTTGAATCGAGTCATGGACCATAAAGTACACTTGTTATGCCATAGCATAATCTATAAATTCATTACCGCACACAAGAGAAACTCTGATTATTGATTTAGGGTTACATTATAGAGTTCAACTTCAATTAGTGGGAGCCAATATCAGAGCTTCTCTTGTGTGAAGAAAATACCTGCACTACACCACACCATGAAAAAACAGTGGACACAGCAAACAGTGTCCAACCTAATGCAATATATGAAACAAAAGCTAGAAAAGGCCTGCGTACTCATGAACTACAATCTCGGGGGCTATGGAGCTTCATAAAGGACTTTTGCCCTTTGGGCTCATGGCTTCATGAGCTGAAGCTTGAAGCTATGAACTAGGTCATGGTGGTGGTGGGGTGGGGGTTGGGACTTTCCAGCTTGGTTCTCCCTCCCTCCCTTTGATCAACATCTCATTTTCCAGCCGCCTGCTCCTTCAGCTTTCTCCTGTGCTGCATCTCCACCAATTGGATGGTAGTGGACAGAGCTCCCAAGCAAAGGTGCACTCTGTTCAAAGACTCTGACTCCTGTTTGCTGAATTGAGCACACTACAAATGCCATTGACTAAACTTTGTAGCTGTGCACCAGGTCATGAGGGGGGGAACTTTCCAGCTTGGCTCTCCTCCACCAGACAGATGCCTCATTCTCCAGTTGCCTGCTCCTCGTACTTTCTCCTGTGCTGCATTTCCACTAATCAGGTGGTAGTGGGCAGAGCTCCCAAGCAAAGGTGCTCTGTTCAAATATTCAGACTCCTGTGTGCTGAATTTTAGGACACTACAGACACTGTCAACTGAACTTTAAAGCTGTGCACTAGGTCACGAGGAGGGAAGTTTTTAAATTGGCCCTCCTGCCCCAGACGGATGCCTCATTCTACAGCTGCCTGCTCTTCAAACTTTCTCCTATGTTGCATCTCCACCAACTGGGTTGTATTGGGCAAAACTCACAAGCAAAAGCACACTGCTCAAATACACAGACTTGTGTGTGCAGAACTCGGTACACTACAATTGCCACCGACTGAACTTTAAAGCTGAGCATGGGGTTGTTGGGGGGGAGGACTTTCCAGCTTGGCTCTCCCTCCCCAAACAGATGCCTCATTCTCCAGCCACCTGCTCACAGAAACACAGAATCTGATGGCAGATAAGAATAGCTTGGCCCACCTAGTCTGCCCATTTACCTACTGCATATACCGCAGACCCTAACTGATCTGCAGTTTACCCTCTGTCTCCTATTACTAGGGTTCTCTTTTATATATCCCATGCATTCTCGAATTCTCCCATCGTTTGTGCCCCACCACCTCCACAGGGAGGCTATTCCATGCATCCGCTACCCTTTCTGTGAAGAAATACCTCCTCACGTTACCCCTGAGTTTACCCCAGCCTCATATCATGGCCCCTTTTTCTTGAACATCTTTTCTGAAAGATGCTACCCTCTTGTACCTTATTCATACCCTTGATGCATTTGAAAGTCTCTATCATATCCCCACCCCCTCTTTCTTCACTTCCAGTGAATACATATTGAGGTCCTCTAGTCTCACCTCATATGATTTATGGTGCAGCCCTTGCACTATTTCTGTTGCCCTTCTCTGAACTGCCTCTACTCTGTCTATGCCCTTCAGAGATACGGCCTCCAGAACTGTACACAGTACTCCAGATGAGGTCTCACCAATGATCTGTACAGTGGTAGCACCACCTCCTGTTCTTCTGCTGGTGATACCTCTCCCATGCCCCCTAGCATCCCACTGGTTCTCCCCACAGTCTTCTCACATTGTTTGGTCACTTTTGGGTCATCAGATATGATTACCTCATGTCCCTCTCTTATTTGGTGGCCATCAGTAACCCCCCCCCATCATGTACTCCTCCCCTGGATTTCTGTCCCCCAAATGCATGATTTTGCACTTCTTTGCACTGATCTTAGCTGCCAAACTCTCGACCACTCCTCAAGCTTGCTTAGGTCCCTTCTCATTTTCTCCACCACCTCCCCCGGAGTGCCAACCCTGTTGCAGATCTTAGTGTCATCTACAAAGAGGCATACATTCCCTTCCAGCCCCTCTGCAACATTGCTTATGAAGACATTAAAAAGGACTGGCCACAGCACCAGTCTCTGTGGCACCCCTCTGGTCATCCCCCCTTTTCAGATTTAACTTTATTCACCACCACACTCTGTGTCCTACTGCTCAAACACTTTCTGACCCAGTTTACCACCTTGGGACCCACTCCCAGGCTGCCCAACTTATTTACAAGTCTCCCATGTGGGACGGTGTCTAAGACCTTGCTGCAATCCAGGTAGGCCACATCCACTGCCCCTCCCTGATCTACTTCCCTTGTCACCCAGTCAATTAAATGTTATCAATTTCATTTGGAAAGACCTTCCATCTGTGAATCCATGCTGCCTTGGATCCTGTGCTCCACTGGATTCAAGATATATCATAATCCTTTCCTTTAGCAGTGATTCCATTATTTTCACCACCAGCATGGTCAAGCTGACTGACCTGTAATTGTCAGCTTCCTCCCTGCTTCCACTTTTGTGGACTACATTTGCCCTCCTCCAGTCCTCCGGAACCATACCTGTTTCTAGCGATTTATTGAACAGGATTGTCAGTGGTGCTGCCAGCACCTTTATAAGTTCATTTAATATTCTGGGATGTATCCCGTCTGGCCCCATTGCCTTGTCCACTTTCAGATTTGTGAGTTCCTTTAGGACTCTCTCCTCTGTAAATGGACTGGTGTCCACCTCCCTTCCACTGGTGCTTCTATTGCCTAATTGTGGTCCCTCCCCTTTCCCTGTAAATACTGAACAAAAATATTTGTTCAGGATTGTTGTTTTTTCTAGGTTCCCCTCTGCACACTTCCCTCCTTCTCTTTTTAGCCTCACAATCCTTTCCCTGGTCTTTTTTCTTTCACTAACATACCTAAAAAAGGTCTTGTCCCCTTTCTTTATTACCTGGGCTATTTTTTCCTCCATTTGCTCCTTCACACTCCTGACAGCTTTTCTCACCTCTCTCTGCTTTTTCAGATACAGTCCCCTGTCTTCCTGCCTCTGTGTTTCTTTGTACCTCCTGAATGCCAGCCTTTTCACTCTTACCTTCCTGGCCATGTCCTTTGAGAACGATAGTATTTTTTTCTGTCTCTTTGTTTTTCTTAATTGCCTAATGCAGAGGCTTGTTGCCTCTACCGTGGTTCCCTAAAGATTCTCCCCCTGTTCCTCTACACACACACACACACACACACACACACACACACACACACACACACACCCTTTCCTCCTCCCCTGCCAGGGCTTTCTTGAGACGTTCCCCCAACTTTGCAAAGTCGGCCTGTCTGAAATCCAGAACCCTTGCTTTCATGTGGTTTGACTCCTCCACTGTTCTCACATTGAACCACATCGTACAGTGATCACTGGACCCCAGGTGGCTACCTACCATTACATCTGTAACTCTGTCCCCATTGGTGAGTACCAGGTCCAATATCTTTCTCTCATGGGTAGGTTCTACCACTAGCTGTCTGAGGTATGCCCCCTACAGGGTGTCCAGGATGTCTCTGCTCCTTGCTGTGGCTGCAGCATGGGTGCTCCAGTCAACATCTGGCAAACTGAAGTCTCCCACCATCAGCACTTCCCCTTTAGCTGTCATTTTGTGCCTAGCTTCCACTAGTACCCTTTACAGATCTCCCCTTGTGCTGGAGATCTGTAGAACATGCCAGTGCGAATGGCAGTGCCATTTCCTGTCTCCAAGGTGACACACAGTGCCTTCGCCCGTTCCTGCATTCCCTGAACCTCCGTAGCTTTAATTCCCTTCCTGAAATAGATAGCCACTCCTCCTCCCTCTTTTTATCTACCCTGTCTTTCCTGAATAAACTGTAACCTGGTATGGCTATGTCCCAGTCATGGTTCCCCATGTACAATGTCTTGGTAACTGTGACAATGTCCAGGTCTGCCTCTGCCATCATGGTCACTAGATCCAGGATTTTATTCCCAGGCTATGAACATTTGTGCACATGGCCTTCCAAATTTTGCTACCTCGCCTCTTAATAGCACCCCTTCTATCCTCATGCCTTTCCTCTATACCCGCCTTTCTTGCTCCTCATACTGTCTCATATGTACACCTCCACTAATCAGATGGTAGTGGGCAGAGCTCCCAAGCAAAGGTGTAATGTTCAAAAACTCAGACTCCTGTGGGATGAATTTTAGCATGCTATAGCCACCATCAACTGAAGTTTAAAGCTATGCACTGGGTCACGAGGGGGGAAGTGTCCAACTTGACTCTGCTCCTCCAGTCGGATGCCTCATCCTCCAGCTGCCTGCTCCTTGAACTTTCTCCTGTGCTGCATTTCCACCAATTGCATGGTAGTGAGCAGAGTTCCCAAATAAAGTCTGCGTACTGGACAAATACTCTGAATCCTGTGTGTTGAACTGAACATACTACAGATGCTGCCAACTGAACTTTAAAGTTGTGTACCAGGTCGCGAGGGGGGGAACTTTCCAGCTTGGTTTGCTCTCCCTCAGATGGATACCTCATTCTCCAGCTGCCTGTTCCTTGAACTTTTTCTTGTGCTGCATCTCCACCAATTGGGTGGCAGTGGGTGGAGTTCCCAACTAGCAGCACTCCGCACTGTGGCAATCCATGCTAAGGACCGAGCGCAAAGGACAATGGGAGTCTACCAGGGAGTCATCCAGGAGAGACAGCCAGAAGCCAACCAATGTGCTCATTTTGCTACCCAGTGGGGTAAGAACTGTAAGTGCATGACTACTTGAGACTCAAGCTATGAGCAGGACTTTGCTGGTTTAATTTGTGCTTAGTTTGCATACCGTGCTTATTCTACTGTAGTGTGTGTCTAGTTTATTCATTTCTGTTGGGATGGTAGGGCTGCGTGTGTTGCTACCTGAAGTCATTAATGTATTGAATCTACTACTGATTCTTTGCTGTAGTGCCTTCAGGAAATGTCAGTTAGTTTAGACACTAAACTCTATTACTGTGCCTCAGTAGCCAGACCTCTCCCTTTTTGTTAGGCCAGTTCAGGGTGCTTGTATTAGTCTGTTAGCTCATTAGTTCTGTTCATCATGCTAGTTACTTTCTATTTTGTTGTTTTTTTGTGTGTGATTTATTTATACTCCTTTCGCCGGCCCCAGTCTGCCACTCCTTTGGGCTCACATAAGTCCCCTATGCCCGCCAGTCTCACCCCCACTGCCAGCCTCTGCCGGTCTCTGCCCATGCACCCTGCGTCTGCAGGGTCCAGCGGTAACCCTACCAGAAGGGCCTCTCACCCCGACAGGAGGAAATAAGAGAGGAAAAGTCTGAATGCCGCCCCCAGAGCAGACACGGGGACAGAGGAGGTTTTCTCTGGTGACTGCGGTATGGAGGTACGAGCAGCCATCATCTGGTGGGCTGGACAGCCCATTTTCCACTTTTCGGTCCCACTCCCCAGTGTCAGCATGTGCAGCAGCGTGCATCCTGGGTGAGAACGGCTGGCAGCGCATGGTCACCCACACTGCCTAGGATGCCAAGTCAAGTCACCAACAGGAGCCGCTAGATAAGCAGCACAATGCAACCCACCCCCTTAGAGGGAAGCATCCAGAGTATGCTCTGAGCCTCTTCTCTGCTGGCCTCCACTCCTGCCCGACCGGGCTAGGGGCGTGTATCCAGGTAGCCAGTGTGCCGAGCAAACACCCATTACTTGGCACCATGGAGACAGCTTATTTAAGTTTTTTAATTTTAGTCCTTTGTTGTATTTCCTGTCAAGACTTCAACCTTCACTATGATTAACCTATTGCTAGCTACCCTTCTGCCTCACTTCTGCACCTGCTTATCCCTTGCTCATCGGAGATGGTTAACACTCCCCATTACTCCAACATGCATCCAGGGCACTTCTCAAATTACTAGCTTACTCTTGAAGCTCTGCTTTGGATCTGTGACTTTGGGGATCCTACTCTAGCCCCAGCACACTCATCAAATGGGAAATCTCTTTCCACAGCCTCCAAATTTAGCCATTTGTTTGTGAGGTTCCTTCTCTTACTCCTTAGAGGTATGTCGCAGGTACATGGGTATGCAAAGATAACGCAGGACACAGTAATAGGGTGCAACACACCCGCAGTGTGTTTTAGTTTACGAAAAAGTACAAAAACAATAAACAAATATCAATAAACAGTTCAATCAGAACTAGAAAATAAACAATAGCATAATGTTGTTCCACCTTACTTACTTTATTAATGTTTTGGCAAGCTTCAAGGACACGTCTACATAGCTTGACGTACCTATGAAACTTATGAAACTTCAGGTATCTCAAAATTCAAACCTCAGCTTTTCTTTTGCTTGAGACAAATTCCCTGTTTCAGACACAGATCCTTCCTCTTACCTTAACCTCAGGTAAGTGAGACAGGCTGGTTAGCTAATCTAACTCTTTGTGTTTGGGGAAGACTTACATAGCCCTCCCACTTATGGGAAGTCCCGCCCAGAAAATGTAATTAACCTTCGCATAGTCCCTAAAGGCTCATAACCCAGCCTATACAAATGAAAATAGGGTTATTTCTAAGCGTTTTTTTTTTTTTACATCTACCATTCTTTAAAACCTAGACGTCACACAGTGCCATACGTTAGATTTTATCTGGGGAGGAACCTTAATTGTCCCTCATTAAGGCAACTCTTTCCCTTTTTCATAATGAGCTAGAGACTCATGGGGCATAAATAAAGCCCTCTAGGGGCAGCTATTACCCTATAGAAAAGCTCAGTCTTGATATGCTATGCAGCAGGTCAGTACATCTTTTATATCACTGTAATTTTCCTTCAGACACTTTATACAGGTACTGTACATTTGAAGCTAGCCCTATTAATACATTCTATCAAGGCTAGAAATATCAGGGCACATTGTGGGGCACCTTCCAGAGACTTTAGTTAGTTTCTGGACTCCTTTCTTATTTCCCTTTATTTATGTTATTCATTGGTGGCAGTGGTATTTTTATTTCTTTAGAAACCTAGAATTTGATGGCAGATAAGGACCGCTTGGCCCACCTAGTCTGCCCATTTTCCTACATAACAGATAAGCTGCAGATCCTAATTAACCAACAGCTTACTTCCTCCTACCCCCCCCCACTATGACTGCCTTATGCCTGTCCCATGCATTCTTGAATTCCCCCACTGTTCTTGACTCCACGACCTCCTCAGGGAAGCTGTTCCATGCATCCACGGCCCTCTCTGTGAAAAAATACTTCCTCACATTACCTGTGAGCCGTCCCCCCTCTATCTTCAGATTGTGCCCCCTTGTTCTTGCACATCTCTTTTTCTGAAGGATGCTACCCTCTTGGACTTTGTCGATTCCCTTGAGGTACTTAAAAGTTTCTATCATGTCCCCTCTCTCACTTCTTTCCTCAAGGGTATACATATTAAGCTCCTTTAGTCTTTCTTTGTATGTCTTCTGGTGCAGACCCTGCACCATTTTGTTGCCCCTCTGGACAGCCTCCCTCTGTCTGTGTCTTTGCAGAGATGGGGTCTCAGAACTGCACACAGTACTCCAGATGGGGTCTCACCAACTGTCTGTACAGAGGGATAACAACTTCCTGTTTTCTACTGATGCCTCTCCCTATGCATCCCAGTATCCCTTGCCAGTCTTTCTTACTGCCTTCTCACACCGCTTGCCCACCTTTAGGTCATCTGATATAATTACCCCAGGTCCTTTCCATTTTTACTGTTGTCAGTATCCCCCACTGTGTACTCTTCCCTGGATTTTTGTTTCCCAGGTGAATTATCTTGCACTTCTTTGCATTGAATCTGAGCTGCCGTGACATTTGACCATTCCTCCAACCTTGCCAAGTCCCTTCTCATCCTTTCCACTCCATCTTGTGTATCAACCCTGTTGCACATCTTTGTGTCATCTGCAAAGAGACATACTTTTCCTTCCAGTTCCTCTGCAATGTCACTTATAAAGACATTAAAAAGGACCGCTCCCAGCACTGAACCCTGCGGTACCCCTCTAGTAACCCTCTTTTCTTCACTGTGGACTCCATTTACTACTACCCTTTGCGTCTTGTTATCTAACCAATTTTTTATCCAGGCTACCACCTTGGGACCCACTCCAAGGTTGGCTAACTTCTGTATTAATCTTTTGTGTGGGACTGTATCAAATGCCTTGCTAAAATCTAGGCAGACCATGTCCACAGCCCCTCCCTGGTCTAATACTTTGGTCACCCAGTCAAAGAAATCTATTTGATTCATCTGACACGACCTTCCCATTGTGAATCCATGCTGCCTTGAGTCCTGTGCCCCACTGGCCTCTAGGTACTCAACAATTCTTTCCTTCAGAAGTGATTCCATCATTTTCCCTACCACTGAGGTTAAACCAACTGGTCTGTAGTTTCCTGCCTCTGTCCTGCTCCCACTTTTGTGAAGAGGAATCACATCCGCCCTCCTCCAGTCCTCAGGTACCACCCCATCCTCCCATGATTTGATAAAGAGAGTAGTCAGCGGTGTCACTAGTTCTACCCTTAGTTCTTTCAGAATTCTTGGGTGAATCCCATCGGGCCCCACTGTTTTGTTCACCTTCAATTTTATTAGTTCTTTCAGAACCCTTTCTTCTGGACTTCACTGTCCCTGTACATGAAAGCGCTCGCTTCTGAGCGCATAGTGCTATATTTAGTAGTGGGGTGGCTGAAAGTAGCCATAAAATTCCACCCCACTTTGAACTACGACACAGCAGTTTCCATGGGAGAGAGACAGAGCTCTCTGAGGAGCAATCAGGCTCCTCTTTTACTTCTGTTTCTCTCTCTCTCTCTCTCTGTTTCAGACTCCTCAGGGTCTTTTTCTATACCCGGGCACCCGGAAACACCTTCAGGGAACATGGATCATCTTTAGCAAAAAATAAAATAGCTGTCTGCTGCTCTCTGCCAGGATCCCATATTGAAATGGGATCCTGACTTGCTGTATAACAGCCCAATTCGGCTGTTCATTATCTTGACTCCTCCAGATTAGGTGGCTTAAACAACATTATCTTACTTCAATAATGCAAAGCATCATGGGAAACATATGCAACACATGCATTATTGGGGTATGTGCAATTGTGTTTTCTTTAAAATTTGGCTGTACAGCCAATATCCTCCAGGATAACCCATGCTTCAGGGCATTTGCTCTGGGGTTCTTTTGTAGTTCTTTTCCTTCTCTATTTTGGGCTCCCCATGACCCAAACAAATAACATCCCTCTTAAGGGGTAGCTGGCTCCCTCTCCCTGGGCTAAAACACAGATATGACACACTGATGAGTCCAAATGGGGACGAAACATGTGTATGTGTCTGTTGTTCTTAGCCTTTGCTGATTGCACTGTGAGGCCTTCTGGCACCATGTATTTCTGCTTAAAGTAGGGCCAGTCCAAATTCTCTCATGGGGATTTGCATGTGTTCCCCCATAATGCTTTGCATTATTGGGGTATGTGCAATTGTATTTTCTTTAAAATTTGGCTGTACGGCCATTATCCTCCAGGATAACCCATGCCTCAGGGCATTTGCTCTGGGGTTCTTTTGTAATTATCTTACTTTACTGCCAGCAACCGGGAGCCTAGTAACACTTTGGGAGCAGGAAGGGGCTCTTTTCATTAAACTGAGCGGTGGCTGAAAGTAAAAGAAAAGTCACTTGGTTTTAACATTGATCCTACTTCGAGCAGGATGCTTCCGACCTTGCAATACAACAGAGTGGCGGCTAACTGAAAATAAACTTTTAACAAACTCCATACCGCTCCATTTTTGTTCCTTATTTGGCTTCTGTATTGCCAAGCTGCATAAAACGTTTTCATTGCATATTTAAACCCATCACACATCATTTATTTCCCATACTGCATTTTACTGCAAGCACTTTATACAAGCAACAAGCAGTACTTTGTTATGGCAACAAGCATTTTTGTTTATTTAATAATAAAAATGTATTTTAAATTCACAGTTGCACTTTACTTATTCATGGCATAAAATGCCATACCAGCACCTTAAATTACCTTTGTTTGCCAGCTGGCATGCTGGACTAAACAAGGTGCTTATGGGGAATGGTGGCAAAGGAAGGAGATTAGGAAAAATAAAAAATAAGGTAGTGAGAAAAAGGTATATGGAGAGAAAAAGACTGACGTAGATGGCCAGCCTACGTCAGGACTGGTAAAGGCAGAGCAAAGAGCTACTGTTGTGCAACAGATTTACAGTGGTAAGAGAAAGGAAATAGAGAAGGCATCCTTCCACTGGTGTATAGGGACTGCCAGAACGTAGTTCTGCCACATGGTGATATGGAGGTAAATCCTGTCCCCCCCATCCCCCCACTAGTGATTCACCAAATCTATCAAAAGAACTTAAGATATTTCAAGCCAACATCAGGAGCCTACTCCCCAGAATTCTAATTCTGTCAAACGTAGCTTTTCCACAGAGTTAACTCCACCATTATTTAAATCCCAAGCTACTCTGCCAACAGACAGGATCACTCCAAATGTGGAGGTGATGTTCTCTTTTTTTTAGTGAACCACCTAAAACTGTCCATCTCACGTCAGTAGTCCATTCCCAAGTCCCATGAGCTGCTGACTTGGCTACTTCCTTTCCCGTGCTTAAGCCCTATTTTTGTCATGGGTATCTACTGCATTCCTGGGAAATCCCCCGAGTTAGCTACCAATATTCAAGAAGTTCTGGATTCCTTATCTGGTGGTGAGCATATTTTACTAGGGGATTTTAATGCGGTGTGCCATCAGTGCAGTGTAACCCTTACATTGACGGCATTGTGGGAGCTGCAACCCAACTGACAGTCATTTCTTTGATCACGATTTTGCAGTGCTTGCCATCCTGCTGCCTCGGGGGTGTTGCGTTGTTCCCCCCCCCACACCTCCGACCTGGGGGTGATTATATTATTTTTCAGGGGGTGCAGCAGATGAAGTCCCCCATGGTGGGGGCTGCGAGGGCAAAGCCCATCACAAAGATCTGGAATGTGCCCCAGTGCTTTGCCGTAATGGGAGTTGGGTGGCGCGATTGCCAGGCAACATCATCGCTATTGACATTTTATTGTCTCTGTGGTCTCCATCGACATGATGGATGTTGAACTGACATGATGGAACCTTGTAATGTAAACTGGGCAGAGGGAAATAAAGTCTCTCTATCTGCTGCTATTCAAACTAAACTTAAAGCTTTAAACCTCTTCCAAATGATAACATCCCCTACTCACTTCAATGCCAAGTCTCAGAACCACAGCACAATCGACTGGGTTCTTACTTCTCATCTTCACAGAATAATGGTAGCAGATACCCTCCCTGATATTTTCAGTGATCATTGTATGGTCTAGTGTATAAAAAGATAAAGACTCCTAACACCCCCCCACCCAAGAATTATTATAGCCAGGTCTTTCAGGTAATTTCACCCTAACATTTTTGTGCAAGATCTTTTCCATGCCAGTTGGTGCTCTGCTATTGCCTCTCCCAACCCAGACTTAAATCATTTTCTTGCTACTTCTAACTCCACCTGGGTAGGTGCACTAGATGCTTTAGAGTTTGTGGCTCCCACCTTCCCTGAGTCACATCTGACCTTGTTGATCTCTTCCATTTAAGAAATGCTGCTTCAGCCAGGCACAAAGCTTCTGAGAAGTCTTCTGATAGGCAAGCTTTCACTAGACTCCAAAATCATTGCACTAAAGTCGCCCAGTTGGCTAAGGCCACCTGTTTCTAAAATAAATTCTTATTCAGTGGCTCAGACCCTTCTACATTTTTCAAAGCAGTTCACTGTCTCCTTAACACCTCTCTGAATGTTTTGGTCTTGAAGAGTGATAAATGTCGCCTCTTATCTGCTGATAAGCTAAATCAATTCTTCATAGATGGCCTCAGGGCCCCCATATCTCCTTCAGCAGCCACTAGCAGTGTCAGTGGCTCAGCAGGTTGCACACTGAGGCTGGAAGATTAGAAGGCTGTAGATTTTATCCTCACACCAGGCACTTGGGTTAAATCCCAGTACTGACACTGTAGTGCAGCATGAGGTGGGTGCTGCACTCCAGAGGTGCCATCTTTTGTATGAGACGTTTATTTATTTAGTGTTTGTTGACTGGGTAGGTGCACTAGATAGCAGAGCTGCCTGTTTTCAGGCACGACCTACAAGATTACATACAATTGGGTGGGGAAAACAACAGTGTAATACACAAAATATATCTGGTGACAACAAGCAGCACAAGTATGACACAATAACTAGTCAGGTGACCCAAAGAGAAGCAATGTGTCAGGCATTATTAAACGTAGGTCCTGTCTGCCTGTTCTGGTGGTTGTTCAGGTGGAGGTTAAAGATCCCATGGTACTTCTTGAAAAAAGAGGGGAATTCCCCGGTGTCCTGGCCAAATTTCCCCATTCACTAAAATGACCACCAATGTCAGCTGGCATCCATCTGTATACTCCTTCCCCAGGGATGAGGCTAAAAATAAGCAGAATTGACTAGTCCTCCTTTCCTGGTCAACAAAAACAAACTAAATAAATAAAAACATCTCTTCTAACATATAGGTCTTTCATTCTCTCCCCTATCCAAAAACTGGATGTCCTCTGAAAACTCCTCTCCCTGAATGTTCTTTCTTCCAGGGGATCTATGGCCCTGACTCCTAGCCACTAGAGCCCTAGCCCTGGTCTCCCTTATCACACACATTTTCAATCAATCTTTGGCCACTGGCATCTCCACTTCAAGTTGGAGACATGACCTGGTTGTCCCTCTTCATAAACAGAATGCCACTGATGCTCCCAACTAAGTACTGTCCCACATCTCTACTCCCCTCCCTCTCCAAAATACTTGAGAGGCTGGTCAGTAAACAGCTGTCTAATTTTGACACATCAGGCTCCATTGCTCCTTTCCAATCGGGCTTCCACCCGATCCATTCTACTTCTGCCTCCCTGCCCAGAATTACTGACTACATCCACTTGCACTTGGACACTGGCCATGGGACTGGTGCAGTTTCCATGGACTTGGCTACAGCATTCATTACAGCTAAACATATGCTGCTCTTAGCCATGCTAGCCTCCTCTGGTGTCTCTGCCTTGCCTGTATGCCGGTTCAACTCCTACCTCTCTGATAGGACCCAATCAGTCAAATTAGGGTACTTGATTTCCTCTCAGCTCCCAGTCTTTCTATGGGTTCCCCAGGGTCAGTCCTTGGCCCTCTTCTGTTCTCTGTCTTTATTAACACTCTTCCTAACTGTCTAAAAATGTGCAAATCCCACAAAAATACTTTTGCTCAGTGTTCACAGAGGAAAGAGAGGGGGAGGAGCCGCAAAACATTAACAGAAGCTTTGGAGGGAGGGAAGTAGACACTTGTCCTTTTTCAGAGTAGAAAGTCCTGAAGGGACTCACAAATCTGAAAGTGGACAAAGTGATGGGGCCAGACGGAGTGCATCCAAAGGTATTGAGGGAGCTCAGGGAGGCATTGGTAGCACCTTTGACATCCTTATTTAGCAGGTCACAGGAAGCAGGAGTGGTTCCAGAGGACTGCAGCAGGGTGGATGTAGTCCCACTTCACAAAAGTGGTAGCAGGGAGGTGACTGGCAATTATAGGCCAGTCAGTCTGGCATCTGTGGTGGGAAAGATAATTGAATCACTGCTGAAGAAAATGATTGTGGAATATCTTGAATCCAACAGATTACCATAACCAAGGCAGCATGGGTGCACAGAGGGAGGTCAGGTCAAACGAATCTGATAAATTCTTTGACTGGGTGACAAAAGAATTAGATTAGGGTGGAGAGGTGCACATGGCCTACCTAGATTTCAGTAAAGCTTTCAACACTGTTCCACACAGGAGACTAGTCAGCTGGGTAGCTTAGGAGTGGGTCCAAAGGTGATAAACTGGATAAGAAATTGGTTAGGGGATAGGTGAAGCAGGGTGGTCATAAATGGATTTCACTCTGGGGGGGGTAGGCAGTGGGGTACCTGAGGGATCAGTGCTGGGACCAGTCTTCCTTAATGTCTTTAAAAGTGGCACTGCATAGGAACTGAAAGGGAAGGTCTGCCTCTTTGCAGATGACACCAAAATCTCCAGAAGCCTGGGTGTTCCAGGGGGGTGGGGTGGTGGAAAGAATGAATAGAGACCTGATAAAAAACAAGAAGTGGTCAAGAGTATGGCAGCCAGGTTTCAATGTGAAAAAGTGCAAAATAATGCTCTTAAGGCACAGAAACTCAGGGATGGAGTACAAAATGGTCAAAGTGGTATTGATGACTACCAAGCAGGAAAGAGATCTGGGGCAGTCATATCTGATGACCTAAAGGCAGCCAGGCAGTGCAACTAGGCAGTTGGGAGTGCTAGTGGGGTTCTAGAGTGCACAGAGAGGGGTATCAACAGAAGAAAGACAGATGATGTTGCCACTGTATAGATCGCTGGGAAAAAACATAGAAACGTGATGGCAGAAAAGGACTGCCAGGCCCACCTAGTCTGCCCAGGTTGTCTAGACCACTGCTAGGTCTTAAATATAATCCCCCCCTTGCCACCAGGCCCCTCTGCCTGTCCCACGGCCCCTTGAACCCTCCCACCATCCTCGCTCTGACCACTTCTTCCGGAAGCCTGTTCCATTTATCCACCACCCTTTCCATGAAAAAGTGCTTCCTAATGTTTCCTTTGAACTTCCCCCTACAATTTGCAAATCATGGCCCCTTGTCTTCGATTGCCCCTTTAGTTGGAATATACTCCCTATTGCTACTTTGTTAATACCCTTTAAGTATTTGAATGTCTCAATCACGTCCCCCCCTCTCTCCTTTGTTCTGGGGAGCACATGTTTAGGACCCTCAGTCTCTCCTCGTATGTTAAGTGACTGGTTCCCTTAACCATCTTTGCCGCCCTCCTCTGGATGCTCAACCCTCTCCATGTCGTTCTTCAGGTATGGACTCCAGAGCTGGACCCCCTACTCCAGATGTGGCCTAACCAGCTGGGTGTACAAGGGTGTTATGACCTCCCTCCTCCTATTAGTGATCCCCCTCCTGATGCAACCCAGCATCCTGCTGGCTCTTGTCACTGCCTTCTCACAATGTTTTGCTACCTTCAGGTCCTGTGTAATGTTGCTGCCAAGGTGTCTCTCCTTTCGGTTACCTTTAGTGGTTGCCCTCCCATGCAATACACTGCTCTCCGATTTTTCCTGCCTGGGTGCATGATCTTACACTTTGATGTACTGAAAGACAGTTACCACACTCTGGATCATTCCTCTAGTTTCCTCAAATCTCCACATAAAGTACTGTATTCAGTTCAGGAGCCACATCTCCAGAAGGACATAGACGGAGTGGAGGCAGTTCAGAGGAGGGCAACTAAGATGGTACAGGGATTGCATCAAAAGCCCTAAGAGATGAGACTACATGGCCTCAATATGTACACCCTGGAAGGGGGGGGGGATATGATAAAGACCTTTAAATACCAAGCTGACCTGGTGGCACTGAGGGCTGAGGTGCTGTACACTTTTTTTTTTAAATATCTTTTTCCCTCTGGTCCTGGACTGGGGGGCCTCTCTCAGGCATCCTGCCTGTTTCTGCCCTGCCTGAAGTCCACCTACCTGTGCCTCCTCTCTCCCTCCTCCTCTGTCCACGATCAGCATCCCCAGCTTAACCCCTCCGGGGTGGGGCCACCCCTCTCTTTGGGCGCACTTAGAGATAGACTCCAATATGGGGGAGGACCCGGGTGGAGGAACTTGGAAGGCCAGGCTAGATGGACTCGGCCTTGGGCATGGGGGCAGGTGCTGTCGCCTACCCCTCAGACCGGGCTTTTTCCTTATTCTGGAGATCCCTCCCCCCTTCCATGTATGAGCACATCCCTGACGCAAGGCGTACGTGGCAACCCCTGCCGGCGTCAGGGCACGCAGATTACATGCTGCCGAGTGTGCTACAGTGCCCTGGTCTCCACCAGGAGCCGCTGGTAAGCCAGGCAATCCCAAACCTCCCTCCCGGGGAGAAGAGCAGCCCATCAGGTGTTCAGTCCTCACCCGCCCTTGCCAACCCCTGGCGCCCAAGCTCACTCCCGAACCCAGGTCGCCGGAGCAGCATGAGGTGTAGCATCCAGGGCCTCAATCCTCAGCACCACCGGGCTGGCCCAGTGCTGTACACTTAACCTCACATCACACTGGTGAGCCAGGTTTGGGAACGAGCTAGGGTCATTGGGAGCCGGCCAAGGGGTAGGGAGGGAGCAGGATCGAGCAGCCAAAAAGGCAGCTCTCCTCTCCAGGGGAGGAATCCTGTTGCCCACTGTAGTTCCACTGCCCCAGGTGGAGGTCCGAGGGGAGTGCAGGTGGGCTGTCGGCAAGCAGAGGGAGGGCACCTCGGTACGGCAGCATGCGCATGCCTCCGCATATGTGCATGCGGCTGAGACACAGGAATGGTAGGGTAAAATATACATTAAAAAAAAAGACCTTTATATACATCATGGAGGTAAATAAGGCACAGAAGGGAAGTTTTTTTTATAAAAAAAGGTGCTCAAGAACAAGGGGACATGCTATGAAGCTGAAGGAGGGGGAGATTCAGGAGAGATATGAGGAAGTACTGCTTCACAGAAAAAGCTGGATTCCTGGAACACCCTTCCAGCAGAGGTGGTGGTGAAAACAGTGGTTGGGTTCAAGAATCCATGGGATAGGCACAAATGAATTGTAGTGGAAAGGAAGGAGGGAGGGAGAAAGAGCTGTAGATCAAGCAGGGTCTGCATTGATAATGTAGGTAGTGAACAGTGGGCAAACTAGGTGGGCCAAGTGGTCCTTATCGGTTGTCAAGTTCTATGTTTCTATGTGCCTTGTCTGTATGAGTGCAAGGGGAAGGATGAACCAGTGATATTTTGGTCTTACTGGTTTGGGTCACGATGAGCACAAAATGAGAAAGTACCGTAAGGTCAAAGAACCTCAGCACAAAATCACTGAGGCAAGGGTTCATCGGAAAGGGAATAGGCAGTAAAGCTAACAACTAGGTTCCAAAGACATTTACAATTACACATATCCCCATGATACAAAGGACAGTGGTAAGTATAAGAAGGATGAGAAAAGGCAAAGATGAACATGGGGGCATGCATAGACTAGGCTATAAGCTTGCACGTATCAGTGGGTCTGCAGCATGGGTCAGCTCTTGGTACTGATACACGCCCCTCTCCTCCCCTTCACGCTACCCCAGAGGTCCAGCACTCTGTGTGAAGTAAGCAATTGTAGTGTGTCTTTTGTGTGACAAGTTGACACAAAAAAAATGTCATGTTGTCATGTCTGAACTCCTAATTCCGGTCAGGGTCAGACAAATCAAATACCCAGTCACTGCTATGGCAAAACAGTTAAACATCCAAATAATTATGCAAGTTGTTAGAGACCTAACTGCTGTCTGATATCATCTGTGGAGCCTTGTTTTGGACTTCGATTTCACTGAGCTTCAAATTAGTCTGGCAGGCTAAAGCTGGCTGTGTTTCTAGATGGTACAGTATTCCATTTGTTAAGTTACTCTAGTTATCACATTAAAGACTAGCATTAATTTAACATCTGGAAATACAGCCAGTTTTAGTTTGCTGGCACATTAAAGTGCATTAAAATGAATTTGAACTTGCTGCAATAATACAGAAACATACTGTGCAAGTCTGATAATACAGTGTGTGCTTTACCCCACCAACATGTCCTTCTGTGACCAGCCAATCAATACCTCACTAGTCTACCCTTGTGCTTTAATCAATCGGTCATGTCCGATTTCATAGTCAAATGAAATTCTGTTCCAGTTTAATTAAATGGTTCCTAGCAGCGCCAGTGCTTAGTGAATCAGGTGCAAACATAGTCTTTTATGAAGCATAACAAACTTAGATTCACTGCTTGATATAAAAATGTAAGCATGCACTTTTGACAGAATTAAAAAGTCACGTGGATTTTTTTCTTCATTCTGCTACACATCTTCTGTAAAAGTAAATATCCATGCACAAAACTTAAAATTTACTACTAATAGACTGAGACAGAATGTGATCACAAAGGAAATATATTTGCATATTTTGTTGGCATAAATTTTGTTATATAGATTACCCAGATACTGTAATTCATTACCCTTTTCTATCATAGCTGCCAGAAGAACAAGTGTTCACTTTAAAAGGGATCTTAAAAGGTCCATACTCTCTAATTCATAGAAACATGGAATCTGACAGCAGATAGGGACCGCTTGGCCCACCTAGTCTGCCCATTTTCCTACCTAATGGATAAGCTGCAGATCCTAGTTAACCAACAGCCTACTTCATCCTACCCCCCACTATAATTGTCTTATGTCTGTCCCATGCATTCTTGAATTCCCCCACTGTTTTTGACTCCACTACCTCCTCAGGAAGGCTGTTCCACGTATCCACAACCTCCATGAAAAATACTTCCTTATATTACCTCTGAGCGTTCCCCTCTATCTTCAAATTGTGCCCCTTGTTCTTGCATCTCTTTTCTGAAAGATGCTACCCTCTTGGACTTTGTTGATTCCCTTGAGGTACTTGAAAGTTTCTATCATGTCCACCCTCTCCTCCTTTCCTTGAGGGTATACATATTAAGCTCCTTTAGTCTCTCTTATGTCTTCTGGTGCAGACCCTGCACCATTTTGGTTGCCCTCCTCTGGAGAGCCTCCACCCTGTCTATGTCTTTGCGGAGATGGGGTCTCCAGAACTGGACGCAGTACTCCAGATAGGGTCTCACCAACTGTCTGTACAGAGGGATAACAACTTCTTGTTTTCTACTGATGATGCCTCTCCCTATGCATCCCAGTATCCCCCCAGCCTTCCTTACTGCCTTCTCCCACCTTTAGGTCATCTGATATGACGACCCCAGGTCCCTTTCTATTTTTGTTGTTGTTAGTATCTCACCTCCATGTGTACTCTTCCCCTGGGTTTTTGTTTCCCAAGTGCATTACTTTGCACTTCTTTGCATTGAATCTAAGCTGCCATACATTTGACCATTCCTCCAACCTTGCCAAGTCCCTTCTCATCCTTTCCACCCCACCTTGCGTATCAACCCTCTTGCAGATCTTTGTGTCATCTGCAAAGAGACATACTTTTCCTTCCTGTCCCTCTGCAAGTCACTTATAAAGACATTAAAAAGGACCAGACCCAGTACTGAACCCTGCGGTACTCCACTAGTAACTCTCTTTCTTCACTGTGGACTCCGGTTACTATTACCCTCTGTGTCCTGTTGTCCAGCCATGTTTTACCCAGGCTACCACCCTGGGACCCACTCCCAGGCTGGCTAATTTGTTTACTAATCTTTTGTGTGGAACTGTGTCAATGCCTTGCTAAAGTCAAGGTAGGCCATGTCCACAGCTCCTTCCTGGTCTACTACTTTGGTCACTAAGTCAAAGAAATTGATTAGATTCATCTGACATGACCTTCCCTCTGTGAATCCATGCTGCCTTGGGTTCTGTGCTCTGCTGGCCTCTAGGTACTCAACAATTCTTTCCTTCAGAAGTGATTCCATAATTTTCCCTACCACAGAGGTTAAACTGACAGGTCTGTAGTTTCCTGCCTCTGTCTTACTCCCACTTTTGTGAAGGGGAATCACATCCACCCTCCTCCAGTCCTCAGGTACCACACCATCCTCCCATGGTTTGTTAAAAAGGGTAGTCAGTGGTGTTACTAGTTCTCCCCTTAATTCTTTTAGAATTCTGGGGCGAATCCCATCAGTCCCCATTGCTTTGTCCACCTTCAGTTTTAGGAGTTCTTTCAGAACCCTTTCTTCTGTGAAAGGACTGATAATGACCCCCCTATCTAGAGTGCTTCTATTGACTGGATTAGGTACCCCCCCTTCTTTTGTGACTACTGAGCAGAAGTATTCGTTCAGTATCCCTTTTTCACTGTCCCTCTCTGTCCATCCACCCTCCTCTTTAGTCAGCCTCAGTATCCCTCCCTTTGTCTTTCTTCACTCCCTAATGTACCCATAAAAGGTTTTATTCCTCTGCTTAACCAAGTTGGCTGCCTTTTCCTTGGTTTGGGACTTTGCTGTCCTGACTGCCTTCCCCGCTTCATTCTGCTTTAATTGGTACAGTTCTCTGTCCTGCTCCTTCTGTGTTTCCTTATACTTCCTGAATGCTATCTTTTTTTCCCTAACCTTCCCCGCCACCTCTTTTGAGAACCATAGTGTTTTTTTCTTTTATTTTAATTTGTTTATTTGCTTTACATAAAGGTTTGTTGCCTCTGTGATGGCAGTTTTTGATGTTTCCTTATTGTTGCTCCACCACTACTTCTTGCCTGTTTGCTAGTGCTTTTCTGAGGCACTCTCCCATTTTGCCAAAATCAGCCCTCCTAAAGTCCAGTACCTTCACTTTTGTATGGCTTGACTCTACAGCTGAGTTTATCATGAACCACACTGTTTGGTGGTCACTTGTTCCCAGATGGCTACCCACTTCTAGATCTGAGATCCTCTCTCCATCTCCATTTGAGAGTACCAGGTCTAAGATTGCTCCCTCCTGGATGGGTTCCAATACTAGCTGTCTGAGGCATGCCCCCTGTATGGCACTGAGAATCACCCTGCTCTTGGATGTGGCTGCAGCAAAGGTGTTCCAGTTAACATCTGGCATATTCAGGCCCCCCCATCAGCAATATCTCCCCTTTCTCCGCCATCCTAAGGATGCCTTCTATCATTTCCTTGTCCATGTCCTCCCCCTGAGACGGGGGTCTGTATACAACCCCTGTGCGGATTGTGGTGCCATTTCCAGTCTCCAGGGTGACCCACAGTGCCTCCTCTCCTCCCTGTTTACATTTTAGTTCCATTGCTTTGATCCTTTCTGTTACATAGAGAGCTATTGCTCCTCCTCTTCTACCCTACCTGTCCCTCCTATGGATTGTGTACCCTGGTAAGTTGACATCCCAGTCATGGTTCTCTGTGTACCATGTTTCTGTGACTGCCACGATATCCAGGCATCCCTCTTTCATCAAGGCCACCAGTTCAGGAAGCTTATTACCTAGACTACAGGCATTGGTACTCACCCTCCATTTTTTGATGGCCTTACCTATTTTTGCCCCATCCCTGTTCTTACTGCCTTTGTCTTTTTCTCCATTTACCCCTGCCCTTCTCCCTATCGACTTCTCTATCTTGGTGTTTACCTCGCTATCTACCCAGATTTTATTGGGGGGGGGGCTAGGATGGATTTTTCTTCTCCTTTTCAGTGCCTCCCCCTTGGCTAGTTTAAATGCTTGTCAATGAAGCAGTTAAACCTATCACCTAGGTTCCTGGTTCCCCTTCTGGACAGATGCAGACCTTTGCACCAGTATAGGCCTGCATATTTCCAGGTGGATTCCCAGTCTCCAATGAAGCCAAATCCCTGAGCTCTGCACCAGTTTTTCAACCACTGATTGAATCCCATGGTGTGGATCACCCTAGCATCATCCGTGCCATAGACAGGCAGCACCTCCGAGGAGGTTACCATGCGTACTACTTGTCTAAGGCCCCTTCCCAACTCCACAAACTTATCCTGTACTGCTCTGATCCCTTTCCCAGCCAGGTCATTTGTCCCTAGGTGGGCAGTGACATCCAGCTCCCTCCCCCGTCCAGCTGCTCCAGTGATCCTGAGGATTCGCTCCCTGTCCCTCCAAGCTATGGCGCAAGGCAGGCAACTTACCTACCTCTCCCCTCTCACCACCAGTTCTACCCTCCTAGTTCAGACTGCAGTTGTACTTGATATATTTTGTAATGCTAATTTTTGTGTTGTATCTGATATGTTTTATGTTGCTGATAGTTGTGTTGTATTTGATATGTTTTGTAATGCTGATAGTTGTGTTGTATCTGGTATGTTTTGTGATGCTGATATTTGTGTTGTATCTGATATGTTTTGCGATGCTGATATTTGTGTTGTATTTAATATATTTTTGGGATGTTGGTATTTGTGTTGTATTTGATGTGTTTTGTGATGTTGATATTTGTGTTGTATTTTTATTTGTTCTCGTCGACCAATTAAATGTTTTTTTTCAGCCCATGGACTTGTCAGATTTTAAATAAACAAATAAAATCAAATTTACTGCTAAAAGAGAGCGAGACAGAGGAAAAAAAAAAACACATGACACCCTGCTGCTGAGGGTAGAGTGACAATGCAAAGGGATTAATATTTCTAAATCTGTTTAGTGTCAAGTCATGCACTGTGAATTAATGCAAGCTATGAACACCCAGGCCACAGGGTGCATAGGTCCTAATTTATATTTAAATATCTTTCTAGATTAAAATTACTCCCAGTATGTCTCACTTACGTTCCTTGTTGGTACATTATTCACTGTAATTGTACCATGGTTTATAATTACTGCCTGCTTCTTAATCTCACTGTAATTTATCTGTCCCCTGTGGTTCTTTATTACCTTGGCAGCCATATCTGCTTGTAGACTGTTTCGTTTGCACTGACTGGACTTTCATTTCATTTACTGGAGAAATACCAACTGAGCAAACTCATTCACACTGGTGACCTGTTTTTCATGAAACTGGTTATATCTAATTGAAAATTAAGAACAATAATCTAAGGAAAAAAATAATGACAAATACTTTACCATTGTATGAATTTGTCTCCCTGTCCCCCTTCCCCTGGGTTGCACCTGGAAATTAGCATTGGCTCAGTGTGTCTTTCCTGGGTACCAGTTTCCACCAAAAAATAAAGCATTAGGAGGGTTTCGTCACATGTTGTGGTCGTTGTCATTCAGCAGGACTTATCCTCAAAAGCCTTTAGCCTTTGGGGGCTGTCAGGGAGGCAGTAGAACCAAACAAGCAGAGACACTGTGCAGTACAGCGCATGCAGAGAGGTATCAATACGTGACCAGACCTAGGGAGGTGAGCTGCAATTCAAAGTACAAACACACGTGTCAGATAGGGACAAGAGGGTAGGAAAAAACAGGACCAAAAGGACTGTGAGAGGAAAACATGTATGCACAAAATCTCATTTAATTCTGATATTTCTACATTACAATGATTTCAGTCACAGTAGTTTTATTTTCTAAAATATATTTGTGATTGAACCTCTAATGGACCAGCTTTTGAAAATACACCCATTACAGCATATCTGCTTCCTTCTTACAGCAGCTGTTTGCTATAAAAAATGCACCACTTTTTATGATTCAACTAAATTGTGCTACTGTAAGCTAGAATAACCAGATAAATAGTTATTTTTGGTTTTGCTTTCTACTTGTTGTGGTTACTATCGAGTCAGTACCCCACCATCTCTGGCATTTATAACCCTTCCCCTTTAGAACCCTTCAGCTCACCCTCAGAGGTGGGCCTCCCCTGACTGTAAGTAGTAAGTAAGTAAATCTTTATTTATATAGTGCCTTTCCAAAACCAAGGCACTTTACAATTAAAATAAAACACAGACATGTTCATTAACAATACAAATAACAAATACATAATTTACTTAAAATTTGTCTAGGAAGGCCATTTTAAAAAGGTATATTATAAAATCAGATTTAAATCTCTCAACAGTCAGGAATTCTCTTAACCGATGAGGTAGACAATTCCACATGGAAGGGGCTGCGAAAGAGAAAGCATGGGCACTCAATGTTTTTAAATGAACCCTGGGAATCTCTAGCAATCCCTCATTGGCGGAACAGAGAGGGCAGATGGGGCAGTAGGGAGTCATGAGATCTTGCAGATAGCCAGGTCCCTGTGGCAGTATCAGGGGAGCAGGCGATTCCTAGGGACCTGCAAGGGAGGGCGTGCAATTACCAGTTACCAGAGCCCAGTCTGAAGTATGTCCCATCATCATGCCATCCTGATTTTGTTATGTGTTTCTTTTTTGCTGTCTAGAAACCCCTCCCACAAGGAAACCTGCGCTCAAGGGACATCAAGCATGCCTGCATACCACTGCTTGCCACCACGCGACACCTGGGTGGCCACTGCCCCTCCCTCTTATCTGCCACTAAACTACCACCTGTGGTTACCCGGGTGGCAGTATGATAGCAGGGACTGCAACCCACCTTCCCCGAGGAAGGGCAGCATCGTGTGGGACACTCAGTTCTCTCACCCCTGCAGGCCCTCCAGTGACTCAGGCTTGTTTTCAGGTCCGGGTCACCAGTGTCATGAGTGATAGTGCCACTGGTGCACTGACAGGCCAGCCTTCTAAGATAAACAGCTAATTTTTGCCTAAAGTCTTTTTCCCCTGGATCCGAAGTAAAGTTGACTTTGCCCCCCCCCGACTTTACACCAGTTGTTTATTTTTCCATAAAATGTTTATTGGTTTTCACAAAAGTTTACAATAAATTACAAATCGAATAAACAGAAATAGTAAGTACATGCTCACTTTACATACCCACCATTATAACCTGATAAAAGATAAATGTGACTATACAGAGGAAGGATCACAATGGGTTAAAGCAGGAATATTTGTTAGTCGGCAAAAAACTGTATGTCTAACATCTTTAGATTATTCATCCTTTTGTAGCTAATTTTGGTAATTAATGACGCACGTCATTAAAGATGGCCGCCTCTCGTAATTTTTTTCAAATGTCTTCCACTGAGGTTACCTGATAAATGTATACACTAAATTCATACTGTGGCTGCATTATGATTGTGTTACCATATATTTCTGATGGAAAACAGCACAGCACCGTACCAAGGTATTTCACGTTTTTACGGTGGTCATAGCACAGGAGTGGGAACTTTTATAAACTTCAAAATCCTGTATCTTGGTTCAGGAATGAAAGAGAAAAAAAAGAAAAATGGGTATCTTGATAATTTCTGAAAAAAAGTATATAGTAACTAACAATTGCTGCTGCTTTAAACTGGGACAGACAGCACTTATTAAGAACAAAATCTGGTTTTCAGGACAGTAAGAGATGAATTAACATCAGTTATCAGACAATTCAGTAAACACAAGAATTGGTTCCAGAGATTCCTAAACACTTCAGGCTGGATTTCTGGCTGTGCACTGAGGACTTGCGGCATGATCATCCCGCATTCGGAACTCTTGAGCCGATGTGTTACACCACATAAAAGGTTGCCTAATTATTGTATCTGCCCCAGCTTGCAGCAAAATGGCAGCCTTGTAAAGACACATGCATCATCTTTGGCACATGCATAGTTAATGTGCCATAAAGTGATCAGAACTGCCGTAATGTGGTACATTTGAAAATAACATTCAAGTGGTTTTCTGTATTTATGATGCTGCAGGTGCAGCCCCAAATTAAGACCTGAGCCTGTGGTATACCGGCTGTAAATCCCACTCTTCTTTTTTTATTTCTTAATGAGCTACTGAGTCTGTTGTTAGCTGCTAGGACATCCATATATTTGAACCATTCTTCTAATGCACTGCAGGTGCTCTATCTGGTTTCCATTTGGATATTTTAAATTGTTTCAGACCAAACGATGCTACTGATATCCTTGGTTTTTCTCCTCTGTTCATGAGTTGGTTAGCAGAAGTGTCCCCCAGGATGAACAGACTCAGCAAGAGTGGTATTTTTGCATGGGTTACTTTGGAGCACATCTTTTTTTATTTACTGTTTTCTGTCCTCTCCCCCTACTGTTGCCCTAGGTACAGTGCTCCCTTGATTATGTCACCCTATTATCCACCACCCTCGATTATCTGCCACCCTCTATTATCCACCACTCTTGATTATCTGCCCAATTTTACTTGTATGAAGGTAGGCAGATAATTGAGGGTGCACTGTCTATACTCTTTTCAGGCATTTCTACCATCATCTGGATGGCAGGGAAAGCTTTATTTCCTGGTTTTCTCCCATACATCCTACCTCATCCTCATGGTGTGGGCAGTGCCTCTATTGCCTTGCACACACACACAGCACTCCTGCAGTGGAAGCAAGCTCACTGACCCAGCTGCAGGGGGCCCTGTGGTGCCTGACCCTGCAACCAACCCTCCCTGATGAAGGCATGCTGTTTTACGGCAGCTCTCTCAGCCTGGTCTCTGTACGAGAACCGGGGCAAGCCAAAGGGTGCAGTGTTTACACATCACCACATATCATGTAGAAACACCAAACCATGGAGCACACAGGGTAAACAAAACCTGGCAACAGTGTTGCACATAAAATAAGTTCATTAAAGCATTGTTTCACAGACAAAAGAACCATACTCTGACACTTTGTGGCATGCTGCCACTTCGTCAGGAGGTGTGGCAGATGGTACAGACAATGCTCTTTAAACAGCCCCTCAGTGAAAAACACAGTAGCAAACTTCTCTATCCACACTTACTCGTACTGATCTATAATTAGACCTAACTCAGAAGCTAAGGAGCTGCTGCACAGTTTGCAGTTTCTGCATTAGCCTGGCCTGCCTCCTGATGCATCAGCATGAGCTTGCTGCCAAATTTAATTTGCCAACACAATAGTGCAACACACTGCCACTGGGTCATCAGAGCAGGCTCTTTGGAGCATAGCTGCTGCACCTCTTTCCAAATATTAACCAAATGGGAGCAGTTCCATAACATATGATCTGAATTTGAATAGTGTCGATTACATCTCCAGCAAGTGCTGTTGGGTAGGAAGTTCACTTTTCCTATAGCCTTGTGAAAATAATAATAGTGATAATGAAGAATTTTAAATTGTGTTAGTCTACCTTGCACCTACCTGCTGCTTTTTTCGGCACTGTCCCAGAGAGACATTCATGTTTCCGTTGATGGTGTAAATCTCCCTCCCAGTTAATTTGTTTTGTAGAGCTTTTCCTCGCCCATTGTTCCATCTGATGGCGCCCCCCAGCCCCGTCTCCGATCTTCTCACAGACTTACAGATTATTCAGTACTTACACAGGATCTGTATAGGCGGGTGGCTGACCATGTCAGTCATGCAAGAGCCCGTGGGGGTCACCAGGTTGGAGCTGACCAGGCAATTTCCTCTCAACTCCGTTTTTCTCCTTGGGATACCGGCAAGCCATGACACGTGCACACATGCATGTACTGGCCTGTAAACATGCTGGCATCTGATGGCTCCCCCTCCCCTCTCTGGTGCTCCTGGGCTGTGCTCCTCCCGGTCTACACCAGGTGGCAGTCGAAAGTGGCAGCAGCATCCCCCCCCCCCAAGGAAGGAGAGCAGTCCTTGGGACACTCAGTCCTTTGTCCCCAGATCTCTCCTCAACATCGTACACCCGAACACAAATGTGGGTTTCAGGCATCGTGAGCAGTAGCACTACAGCTGGGTCAATGGGCTAGCTTTCTTCCCAGTTAGTTTTAGCCTTTTCTGACAGTGTATAGTCAGCCATTTGTAAATATGCATTACAGCATTTTTCAACGAGACTTTGATTAATTGTGTCCGCTCTGGATATTGAGTGAGAAAGTAATTAATCAGGTTTCAGTTTAGTTTTCCTAAGTGCTTCCCTAATTAGTAGAAAATTCCAAAATCGCTCTCTGAGAATTTCATGGTGGCAGCAGAATTGCAGCACCATCCCTCCCCAGCACTGCCATGTGGTAGTACTACTCCAGCCCCCTCAGCTGCCCAACCCAGCTCCCGTGTTCACTTTTGGACCCTGGTCCCCAGCACAAGAGCCCAATGTGCTACCTGTTGAGCCATCAGGTGACCCTCCGATATTTCCCTGGTATAAGGGGATTAGGGTTCAAATCTACTATATCTCCCACAGTCTGTACACCCAGTTGACTCCAACCCCAGTCTTGAAGGGGCCTTTTTTTATTATAGGTAACATTAGGGTTGTTCCAAAATGGGAAAAAAAACTAAGAGGAAGGGACTACCATTTAAAAATATTAGTCATATTTTTGCGTATTTATTTATTTAAAACCTGGTAACTGGGAGACACACACTGAGTCAAGGCTCATGTCTAGGTGTGACCCGGGGCAGAGGAACAGGAAACACAGTAATAAAAGCATACAGAGTATTAATGATTGGTACAAAAGAAAGCGCAAGTACACATAAAAAGTAAATGGAGTTAAGCACAGATACAATGAATGTCTTTTACATACAAATAAAGAGACCAAAACTGGTGGAACGAATGGAAGTACAGATGCAGTAAAGGAAGGAGCCTGATACAGGCTGAGGTTGATATAACCCAGGAGGAGGCCCAACAACAGGGATGGTAGGGGCCCCTGACAGGGAAGGATCAGGGAAGGGGTTGACAAGACCAGGTGGAGGTGGTTAGGAGTTTTAGTTTGTGCCTACTAAGGAACTACGGTAAAACTACAGAAAATAATTAAAGATCTACAGCCACTACTGTCTGAAGATGAAACTCTAAAAAATACATTTCCCACTCCACCAATGCTTTCCTTCCACCAGCCACCAAACCTGAGGCAGAAATTGGTGCGAAGCAAACTTCCCTCTGAGCTCCAACTAGGTGACAAAGGTACAAAACCATGCAAAGCACCTCGTTGCAGTCTATGTATACATATCTCCCCTGAGACGTTATCAGTCATAATGGAAAAACATTTACTATTCAAAACTCATATACCTGTTCTTCTAGCAATGTAGTATACGTGATACAATGCAGAAAATGTGAGGAAGGCTGCTATATTGGTGAAACCGGACAGGAACTCAAAACAAGAATGAATAACCACAGATTCACAGTTACCCATAAAAATGAAAATACGCCAGTAGGGGAACATTTTTCTAGACCAGATCACTCCACCAGTAATTTTACTGTCAGAGTGTTAAAAGGGAACTCCAAAAACAGCCAGGATCGGCACACATTTGAAATAAAAATGCAATATTTTGACACTAAAGAAAAAGGACTTAATAAAGATGTTTTTTTAATACACTACCAGTGATTATTTTTAAAACAGCGCTTCAGAGTTTCTTTTTAAACCCTCACATCAGCACCCTCTGGCTCTTTTAACAGGTACTTTCTTAAGACAATGGTATGTATTTTCTTTCTGTCTTGACTTTTTAGAAATGTTAATTAATGGTCCAGAGTCACAGTAAAATTAGGCAGCCCTTTGATCTTACATAGAAACATAGAATTTGATGGCAGATAAGGACCGCTTGGCCCACCCAGTCTGTCCATTTCCCTACATAATGGATAAGCTGCAAATCCTAATTAACCAGCAGCCTACTTCTTCCTACCTCCCCCCCCCTAGAATTGCCTTATGGCTGTCCCATGCATTTTTGAAATCCACCACTGTTTTTGACTCCACAACCTCCTCAGGAAGGCTGTTCCATGCATCCATAACCCTCTCTGTGAAAAAATATTTCCTCACATTACCTCTGAGCCGTCCCTCCTCAATCTTCAAATTGTGCCCCCTTGTTCTTGCACACTTCCTTTTGTGAAAGATGCTACCCTCTTGGACTTTGTTCATTCTCTTGAGGTACTTGAAAGTTTCTATCATGTCTCCCTTCTCCCTCCTTTCCTCGATGCTATACATATTAAGCTCCTTATGTCTCTCTTCATATGTCTTCTGGTGCAGACCCTGCACCATTTTAGTTACTCTCCTCTGGGCTGCCTCCATCCTGTCTATGTCTTTGCAGAGACTGGGTCTCCAGAACTGCATGCAGTACTCCAGATGGGGTCTCACCAGCTGTCTGTACAAAGGGATAACAACTTCTTGTTTTCTACTGGTGATGCCTCTTCCTATGCATCCCAGTATCCCCCAGCCCTCCTTACTGCCCTCTCACATTGCTTGCCCACCTTTAGGTCATCTGATATGACTACCCCCAGGTCCCTTTCCATTTTTGTTGTTGTTAGTATTACACCCCCCCATTGTGTACTCTTCCTCTGGGTTTTATTTCCCAGGTGCATTATTTTGCACTTCTTAGCATTGAATCTAAGCTGCCATACATTTGACCATTCCTCCAGCCTTGCCAAGTCCCTTTTCATCCTTTCCACCCCACCTTGCGTATCAACTCTGTTGCAGATCTTTGTGTTGTCTGAAAGAGACATACTTTTCCTTCCAATCCCTCTGCAATGTCGCTTATAAAGACATTAAAGAGGACTGGTCCTAGTACTGAACCCTACGGTACCCCACTAGTAACCCCCTTTCTTCAGAGTGGACTCAGTTTACTATTACCCTCTGTGTCCTATTCTCCAGCCAGTTCATTACCCAGGCTATTATCTTGGGACCCACTCCTAGGCTGGCCAGCTTGTATATTAATCTTTTATGTGGGACTGTGTCAAATGCCTTGCTAAAGTCTAGGTAGGCCATGTCCACAGCCCCTCCTTAATCTATTACTTTGGTCACCCAGTCAAAGAAATCTATTAGATTCATCTGACATGACCTTGCTGTTGTGAATCCATGCTGCCTTGGGTCCTGTGCCCCTCTGGCATCTAGGTACTCAACAATTCTTTCCTTCAGTAGTGATTCCATCATTTTCCCAATCACTGAGGCTAAACTAACAGGTCTGTAGTTTCCTGCTTCTGCGCTGCTCCCACTTTTGTGAAGTGGAATAATATCTGCCCTCCTCCAGCCCTCAGGTACCACCCCATCCTCCCATGATTTGTTAAAGAGGGTAGTCATTGGTGTCACTAGTTCTACCCTTAGTTCTTTTAGAATTCTGGGATGAATCCCATCAAGCCCCATTGTTCTGTCCACCTTCAGTTTTAAGAGTTCTTTCAGAACTCTTTCTTCTATGAATGGGCTGGTATAACCCCCATATCTAGAGTGTTTCTATTGTTTGATATCGGTACTTCCCTCTCTTTGTTTGTGAATACTGAGCAAAAATATTTGTTTAGTATCTCTGCCTTTTCACAGTTACCCTCTTCCCCCCCCCTCGCCTTTATTAAGCCTCACTATCCCTTCCTTGGTCTTCCTTCGCTCCCTGATGTACCTATAAAAGGTTTTATCCCCCTTCTTAACTGAGTTGGCTATCTTTTCCTCGGTTTGGGCCTTTGCTGTTCTGACTGCCTTCCCCACTTCATTTTGCTTTAATTGATACAAATCTCTGTCCTGCTCCTTCTGTGATTCCTTGTACTTCCTGAATGCTTTTTTTTCTCCCTAACCTTCCCTGCCACCTCCTTTGAGAACCATAGTGGTTTCTTACATAGTTTTGTTTTGTTTATTTGCTTCACACAAAGGCTTGTTGCCTTTGTGATGACAGTTTTGATTATTCCCCATTGTTCTTCCACCCCTCCTTCCTGCCCATTTGCTAGTGCATTCCTGAGCACTCACCCATTCTGGCAAAGTCAGCCCTCCTGAAGTCCAGTACCTTTGCCTTTGTATGGCTTGACTCTACTACTGTGTTTATCGTGAACTATACTGTTCGATGGTCACTAGTTCCCAGATGGCTACCCACTTCTAAATGTGTGATCCTCTCGCCAGCTCCATTTGAGAGTACCAGGTCTAAGATTGCTCACTCTCGAGTGGGTTCCAATACAAGTTGTCTAAGGCATGCCCCCTGTAGGGCATCTAGAATGACCCCACTCTTAGAAGTGGCTGCTGCAAATGCACTCCAGTTAACATCTGGCATATTCAGATCCCCCATCAGCAATATCTTCCCTTTTTCTGCCATTCTAAGGCTACTTTCTATCATTTCCTTGTCCATGTCCTCCCCCTGAGATGGGGGTCTGTATACAACCCCTGTGCAGATTGTGGTGCCATTGCCTGTCTCCAAATTGATCCACAGTGCTTCCTCTCCTCCCTGTTTACCTTTTTGTTCTGTTGCTTTGATTTCTTCCCTTATGTAGAGAGCTACTACTCCTCCTCTTTTACCCTCCCTTTCCCTCCTGTAGATAGTGTATCCTGGTATGTTTATGTCCCAGTCATGGTTCTGTGTGTACCATTTTTTTGTGACTGCCATGATATCCAGATGTTCCTCCTCCATCAAGGCCACTAATTCAGGAAGCTTGCTACCCAGACTATGGGCATTGGTACTCATTGCTCTCCATTTTTTGATGGCTTTACCTCTTGTAGCACCATCCCTGTCCTTACTGACTTTGCTTTTTTCATTCACCCCTGTCCTGCTCCCTACTGACCTTTGTACCTTAGTCTTTACTTCATTTAGTACTCTGTTTTGTAGGGGGAGGCTGGGAGTTCACTACTGCTTATCAGTGCCTCCCCCCTTGACTAGTTTAAAAGCTTGCCAATGAAGCATTTAAACCGACCGCCCAGAAGACTTGTTCCCTTCCTGGACAGATGCAGACCATCCTGCCAGTATAGGCTGGTATCCCGCCAGGTGGAACCCCAGTCCCCAATGAAGCCAAACCCCTGTGCTCTGCACCATTTTTTCAACCATCCATTGAATTGCAAGGTGTGAAGTACCCTCACCTCACCCTTGCCATAGACAGGCAGCACCTCTGAGAAGGATACTGTGTGTGCTACTTGCCTTAGGCCCCTCCCCAACTCCACAAACTCCTCCTGCACTGCTCTAATCTCATGTTGAGCCAAGTCATTTGTCCCTCAGTGGACAATGACGTCCAGCTCGGTCTCCCATGCAGCTGTTCTCATGATCCTGAGGATGCGCTTCCTGTCCTTCCAAGCCATGGCACCAGGCAGGCACCATACTTCAGTTTTCCTTGCTCCCCCCAGTTCTATCCCCCTAATGATTGAGTCTCCCACCAGGAGCTGCTTTCTTTCCCTGTGGTGTCCTCTGCCTCCTTCCTGTGGTGCTCCCTTGTGACAGTTGTTCGCAACCTCCTTAGTCTCCTCTGCAATTGCAACCACAGGGGAACTATGCTCCATCAGAATGGTGTATGGATTGTGGAGTGGTACAACTGAGTGGGTGTGCCTCTGTTCCACCACCCTCACCTTTCCTGAGCCCACTGTTGATCTCTCCAACAGACACACTCCAGTGAAAATTAGTCTTCCTGTTTGTAAGAGGTGCAAATTGACTGCAATGCTTTGATCTGTAAACTGCTAGTCTAGGTTTTGAATCCACATCCAACCTTTATATCTGTCATACTGCTCAGCTGTTTTCACTTTGACCTGAGGAGGACAGTTTTATCTCTCGAAAGCTAGTCTTAAAAATGATTTTGTTAGTCCAATAAAAGGTATCACCTGCAACATATTTTTTTTTCTCTACATTGCCTGCAGGAGAAAATGATTATAGATATACAAGGGTGTCCTCTTAAGGAATTAGGTAAAGGATGAGTAAAAAGACAGTAACTTTGTGTGGCCTGGCCAACTGAGTTTCTATTCTAATGATAACCAGAGAGGGAGGTTATCAACTGAGGAGGCCTGAAACTAAGCAAATGCCTGTTTTGAAATGAATGCCCAATTATATTTTTGCCACCATTGAACCCCAGATCTGCTTGATGCTATTTCTGGGTGTTTTTCCATCCCATATTTGTAATGTAATTAGGACTCAAACACCTAAATCGCTTGCTGACCTCTTTCACCAGGTGCCCTCCTGCTACGGTCTGCATTCAGTCGACAAGTCACTTGTATATTTCCCTAGGCACAAGTCTTCTAAAGGCGCCAGAGCCTTTTCCTGTCATGCTCCCCAGTACTGGAACTCCCTCCCCATACATAGTCGCCAAGTTCCATCTCACTGTGCTTTCAAAAAGGAACTATGCAACCATCTCACCCTGTCTAACAAATGCTCCTGTTTCAAACCTCCTTAGCTTTTCTTCCCTCACTGCTGTTCTTCTCACTCCTACCCCCTCTGGCCCCTCTCCATGTATAAGCACTTCTAGTTCACCAAAGTTGGCACTGATGTTCAATATATTATTCTAATTTCTGCATTATACGCCCTTATTCTATCTAACTGTTTTAGTGCACCTGTGTTTACATAACTACCTGTCTACAATGATGTTATCTGATTTAGTATTTGTCATTGTAACTATGTTCTTACATGCCCATTGCCTTTATGCCACAAAAGTTATTTCTCCTTATTATTCCCTTACCCTGTATCCTATATCAATTGTGTAAACTGTTTTAAATTGTCTGAATATCTATCCTATATCAATCTTGTAAACTGCTTTAAATTATCTGTATATCTATCCTATATCAACTTTGTAAACTGTTTTAAATTGTCTGGATATCTCTCTGCTGTTTTGTTATGTATCCTCCCTGGGCGTGCCTGAAAATAGTCATTCTTATGGCTAGTGCACCTGTCTGGTAAACAAAAGCTAAATAAAAATTTGATATCAAAATAAATTCAGCTATTTTTGTAATATTATTAGGTATTTGAAGAGGTTAGAGTATAAATGTTTATACAATTCCCTAGGGATTACATCCTGACCAGGGGTACGGCCAGAGGGGAGAGCTTAAATTACCTTATCTATCTCTGTCAATGTAATTTGCTTGTCAAGGTTTTCTCTCTCTTCCTCCGACAATGTTGGTAGATCAACAGATGACAGGCATTTTTATGTTTGCTTGCATGCATGTACAAGAAACATAGTGCCATCATCCGAGATTCCAGATGCAGTGGCATACAGTTGAAAGGGAGCGCTCTGCTTCAGTGAGCAAAGCCCCCCCACACACATGCAGGCAAGAAAGCACTGCAATTTGTGTGCTCGTGCGTGCTCCCTCCGATGCACACACTGTATGGTAGACGGGGTGCCCAATCCCCATCGGCTCCAGGCCTCCCCCAAAAAAACAAGCTTCCTGGTGCCATGCTGGGAGCCCACCCCAGCATGGCAAACAATGTAATGGCCGATGGGGGTGCCAAATTCCCTGTTGGCTCCACGTCTCTTTGGCCACCACCAAAACATTTCCAGGTGCCACGCTGGGAGCCCACCCCAGCGTGGCAGAAACTGTTATGGCTGACGGGGGTGCCCAATCCCCCATCGGCTCCAGACTCCCCCAAGCAGACTTCTCAATGCCACGCTGTGAGCCCACCCCAGCATGGCAAATGTCCTGTCATCCTCCTTTAAAAAGTCACTAACAGAAAAAATGGTCCCTCGTGGTCTCGCTGGCCCTCCCCACCCTCGCCCACCCACTGCGCACCCTGCCTTCCCAACCCCTCACCCCATACTTACCTCCGGACTCCGGCACGATGATCTGCATTGACCGGGAACGCTCTGCACTCTTCAAAGCTGACCGCGAACTGAGGAAATGCCGGTAAGCTATATAATGTAATAGATAGGGTTTTTTCAACTTTGATGCATATCTCAGGCATTTTTTGAAATTTTTGCACCAAATTTTCAACATGGGGTTTTTGGTACCCTTCCTCATGAATTCTGTCACTGTCATGGCGTTAATCGGGCCAGAAGGGTGATTTTGCGGTCACTGCGTGGAATCACCTTTCAGGACCGATTAAAGGAATGACAGTACCAATATTCATGAGGTGGGCTCTCAAAAAGCTTATGTTGAAAATTTGGTGAAAAAATTCCTACAAATGAATGTTTTATGAGCATGCGTTGAGCAGTTCCTACGCACGCTTGTAAGTTCGCAAATTTTTAATATTCGCACTCTGGATTTTCAACATTACCATTTTAACACATCTCCTTATGAGCAGTACAGCTGTCATTTTCACATCTCACCCAAAATGTTTCAAGATGAAGCGACAATGGCGCAGTCGGTGTGCTTAAATTAACGTATGGGACAAATTAAGAAAATCACAGTGACAGTGTTCATGAGCAGAGGTGTTAAAATGGCTATGTTGAAAATTTGGTCAAAAATTCCCAAAAATGACTGTTTTAGGAGCACACGTTGCGCAGTTCCTACACACGCTGGCAAGTTTGCGAATTTGTAATATTTGCATGACAGATTTTCAACATTGTCATTTTACCACACTTCCTTATGAGCAGTAAAGCTGCCATTTTTCACATCTTGCCCAAAATGTGTTTCCGCACATATAGCGCACAGTGGTGCAGTCGGTGTGCAAAAACAATGTTTAGGACAGATTAAGAAAATCACAGTGGCACCGGTCATGAGCAGAGGTCTTAAAATGGCAATGTTGAAAATTTGGTGACAAAACTCCATAAAATGACTGTGTTACGAGTGAGCATTGCGCAGTTTCCATGCATCCTCGTAAGTTCATGAATTTGTAATATTTTCAGTCCAGATTTTCACCAGTGCCATTTTTCAACACTTCCTTATGAACAGTACAACTGTCATTTTTCACACCATGGTCAAAATGTGTTTTCACACTTTCAGCACAGAAATGAGTGATCACTGTGGAAAATCATTGTTCGGGACAGATATTGTAAAGAAAATCACAGTGACACTGTTCATGATCGGAGGTCCCAAAATGCCTGTGTTAACAATCTGCTGTAAAAAAATCCCCCAACTAGTTACATTACGGGTGTGCGTTGCACAGTTTCTACGCACGCTCATGACTTAACCAGTTTTTTTTATATTTTCACAGCACATTTTCAACATTGCCATTTTTTACACCTCCCCATGAACAGTACTGCTGTCATTTTTCACATCCTGTTCGGAATGTGTTTTTGCACCTGTGGTGCCAAATGCCGTAGTCGCTGTGCAACAGCAGCTTTTGGCTAACAAACTGATATTGCCACTGTTCATGAGGTGGGGGTCACAAAAAAAACATGCTGAAAATTTGGAGTGAAAATACCAACGAGTGGTGACGGGCTTGGCTTCAGTTCGATACTTCACTGCTATTCCTAGTATGCAGCTCTGTAACTCCTACACTACCAATGCCAATGCCAGCAAACAAACATTCGGCATTGGCAAATGCTTGTTCAGTTAGAGAATCTGTCTCATTATTTCTACATTTATATAATTGGCTGTAAATCTCCTTATAACATGAATTAGTCTGGGCACCTATCTGTCTGAAGTCTCAGCTTCAAGAAATGTAATCTTCCAAGACAGATTCTTCAGGACACAGGAAGAAGTGGGCTCAAAAGATGTTTTAGTTAGGGACTCGAGCACAAGGTTCAAACCCCAGATCAGAACAGGTTTGCAGACTGGAGAAGCCATGTGCAAGAGGCCCCTCAGGAACCTGCAGACTAAATCCAGCTGGGCCACCTTGTACCCTGGGGCATGAAAAGCCAACAGGTCAGCCAATACTGAGAAGTACTACACTCCTAACTGAGACAAAGTCAGAAAGTAGCTATGACTTCAGCCAGAGAAGGAAGAAACAGCTATGGTACTCTAAGGAAGTAGCCAGGAGGGTTAGACAGAAAAGGAAGGCATTTCGAAAATACAGAGAAACACAGGGAAAGGGGGAGAGGGAAGCATACAAGGAAAAACTAAGGGAGGCCAGAAAAGCAGTTAGAAAGGCCAAAGCACAAGCAGAAGAAAGGATAGGCCAGTCAATTAACCCTTAGGCTACCGACAGAATTAGAACATATAGGAATTCTGGATTGATATATCAGTCCGCAGCACAGCAAGGGTTAAGAAAGGGGACAATACTTTTTTTAGATACGTCAGTGAAAAAAGAAAGACTAGGGTCAAAAGTATGGCAGCTTAGATTCAATGCAGAGAAGTGAAAAGTAATGCACCTGGGAAACAAAAACCCAGGGGGAGATTACACAATGGGGGGGGGAGGTACTACAGTAGCAACAACAAAAATGGAAAGGGACCTGGGGGTAGTCATATCAGATGACCTAAACGTAAGCAAGCAATGTGAGTAGGCAGTAAGGAAGTCTGGGGGGATACTGGGATGTATAGGTAGAGGCATCACCAGTAGAAAACAGGAAGCTGTTATCCCTCTGTGCAGGCAGTTGGTGAGACCCCATCTGGAGTACTGCATGCAGTTCTGGAGACCCCATCTTCACAAGGACATAGACAGGATAGAGGCAATCCAGAGGAGGGCAACTAAAATGGTGCAGGGTCTACACCAGAAGACATACGAGGAGTGACTAAAGGATCTTAATATGTATACACTCGAGGAAAGGAGGGAGGGGGGGACATGATAGGAACTTTCAAATATCTCAAGGGAATTAACAAAGTCCAAGAGGGTAGCATCTTTCAGAAAAAGAGATGTGCAAGAACAAGGGGCGCAATTTGACGATAGAGGGGGGATGGCTCAGGAGCAACTTGAGGAAGTATTTTTTTCATGGAGAGGGTGGTAGATGCAAGGAACAGTCTTCCTGAGGAGGTCATGGGGTCAAAAACAGTGGGAGAATTCAAGAATGTGTGGGACAGAAATAAGGCAATTCTGGTGGAGGGTAGGAAGAAACAGGCTATTGGTTAACTAGGATCTGCAGCTTATCCAATAGGTAGAGAAATGGGCAGACTGGGTGGGCCAAGTGGTCCTTATCTGCCTTCAGAGTCTATGTTTCTATAGGGGAGGGATGGTTAGGCTTAAAAGGGAAGGCGAAGGGTCAGCTGAGGAGGACCGGGAAAAACTAGAAATCCTGAATGAATATTTCTACTCAGTATTGAGGGGGGATTGCTATTGAGAAAAAAAGGAATACAGGGACAGGGGGTAGACACCAGCCTATTCACAAAGGAGAGTGTCCTAAATGAGCTTCAAAAACTGAATGATAAACAAGGCAATGGGGCCGAATGGTATTGACCCAAGAATATTAAGAGAGTACAGAGATGCACTGGCAGCACCCCTGGTGGAATTATTCAATAAATCATTAGAGACGGGGGAGGTCTTGGCACAATGGAGAAGGGCAAATGTTGTCTCTATCCACAAGAGTGGGAGTAGAGAGGAGGCAGAAAATTACAGGCCGGTCAGCTTCACCTCAGTGGTAGTGAAATTTATGGAAGCATTGCTCAAGGAAAGGATTGTGGAGTACCTGGAATCCAGTAGGCAGCAGGATCCAAAGCAACATGGTTTAAGGGCAGGTAAGTCTTGCCAAACAAACATCATAGATTTCTTCGATTGGGTAACCGGAGCAGTAGACCACAGAAAGGCGGTGGATGTGGCCTATTTCAACACCATTCCATACTGAAGGCTAATAAATAAGTTGAGCAGCCTAGGGGTGGGGCACAAGGTGGTGAACTAGGTTAGAAATTGGCTGAGTGGGAGGACACAAAAAGTGGCAAGTGAATGGATCTCAATTCCTGGAGAGGGCGGTGACAAGCAGAGTGCCCCAGGGATCGGTGCTGGGGCCAGTCATCTTTAATGTGTTCATAAGCAACATTGCGGAGGTACTGGAGGGGAAGGTACGTCTATTTGTAGATGACACAAAGATTGCAATAGAGTTGATACTCCAGAGGGGGTGGAAAGGATGAGAAGAGATCTACATAAGTTAGAGAAATTGTCAAGGGGTGGCAGCTGAAATTTAATGCTAAAAAAATGCAAAATTATGCACCTGGGGTGCAGAAACCCAGGGGAACAGTATTCAATGGGGGGGGGAGTGCTGATGCCCACCAAGCAGGAAAGGAACTTGGGGGTGATTATAACAGATGATCTAGCGGTGGCCAGACAATATGAGAAAGTGGTAAGGAAGGCCAGTGGAATGTTGGGGTATATACAGAGGGGCATCTCCAGTAGAAAAAGGGAACTGATGATGCCACTTTACAAATCACTGGTGAGGCCTCATCTGGAATAATGTATACAATTCTGGAGGCCGCATCTCAGAAAGGACACAGACAAAGTGGAAAACAGTCCAAAGGAGAGCTACAAAAATGGTACAGAGGCTACACCAGAAGACATATGAGGAGACGCTAGTAGACCTGGACATGTATTCACTGGAGATGAGAAAGGACAGGGAGATATGATAGAGACTTTTAAATACCTCAAAGGTTTTAATAGGGCCCAGGGAGGAGCCTCTTCCAGAAAAGAGTATGCTCAAAAACAAGAGGTCATGATACATAGCCGTTGCTAGGGTGGGTTCGTATGGTTCGATAGAACCCCCCTTTTGAAATTCCCCCTTTTTTTTCATAATTTGTAACATTTTTTCATCATTTCTGTTTATTTTGTGACTGTCACAGAGTGCTTTTTCACACACGATGAACCCCAGCATTTTCTCTCTACATGCGCCCCCCATCTGCTGTTAATCAGCTTCCTCATTGCCAGTAAGATGACTGGAGCTGCTTTGTGAGTCTTTCTCAGCACTGTCCCCCTATGGCCGGCTGACCAATTGCAACTCATGTCAGCATCGTGAATGTGACTGGAATACAGCACAGCCACTGCCCACAATTCACACTGTCAGCTGGCACTCGAGGAAGATGGAGCATGGCGACAGGCTCAGAGATGACATCTCCAGGAGAGCAAAAAAAAAAGTAGAGGGCATCGACTTATAATATTATCAGTCACCGGCAGATACATTTTGCTGGCCACAATTGCCACATATGTGTCCCTTAATAACTGTATATCAAGGGATAGGCTGTGCAGAACTGGGCAAAGGAGCTTTTCAGGTGAGTGGGCTGAAATTTTGAAGTAAATTACTTAAATCCTCCTCTATACAAAATGCAAAGTTGTCATGTTTCATATATCTGTTTTAACTTTTCATAAGTTAAGCAAAAGTGGTACCACAGTGGAAAGGCAGTGCAAGTGTTTGGAAGGGTTTGGCTGGGATCTACACTGCCACCTCATTAATTGTGCTGTTCAGAGAGGTCTTCACTGTGGTCCCATATTTATTGACATTCAGTTCCACTTTTGTCTGTGCTATCTGTGCCAGATGCAGTTAAAACAAATATGTTGTGATAAGCATTTTATCCAGATGATCACATGTTTGTTTGTTGTTTGTTGAATTTTGTTGACCCGGTAAGCCCACTGGGCCTAGAAGACCCTTTTTCAGGGGCAATGGGGGGGGATACAGATGGTAAGCAACTGAAATTGAACCAGATTAAGCTGTTGGTGGTATTTTTAGTGAATAAGTGTCAGTAGAATGACATTTGTTGCTATAGTTCAGTGTTATGGACATACCCACTATACTTTTGGAAGTAAGGTGGGGGTGTGGGGGGGGTAGGCATTTAGGAGATGGTAACTTTGCACTGGGAATCCCCGCCACTGTCAAATTACCTTTCCCCTCACTCCCATTGTCATGCCTACCACATTGGAGAATGGAGTGGGGGCAACAAGTGTAGTACCCAATACTGAACTGAGAATTATGTTACAGATTTTTTTTCAAGCAGGGTGCTTGGTATAGAAACATAGACAATGATGGCAGAAAAAGAGAGAGGTCCATCCAGTCTGCCCAAATTCCCTATAATCCCTGGAACCCACCATTTCTCCAGGTTACTAACCCTCCCAATCCTCTCTCTATTCTCCTCCTCCTTTGTCCTGTTGCCCCCAGTAACCATTATTCCCTTCATTATGTCTCAGCCCTGCTTGAATCCTCTGATTGTTTTTGCACCCACCAATTCAGTTGACAGACTGTTCCAAAGTTCCACCGCCCTTTCTGTAAAGCAGTACTTCCTCACATCTCTCCAGAACCTACGTCCTGTTAATCTCCATTCATGTCCATGTGACCATGAATTGGTACTCAGGCTAAACAGTACCCCACAGTTCACTTTGTTAATTCCTTTAAGGAACTTGAAGGTCCCTATCACATCTTCCCTCTCCCTTCTGGTCTCCAATGAGTACATATTTAGTGCCTTGAGGCGCTTCTCATAGGATCTGCCCTGCTGTCCGTGAATCATTTTAGTTACTCTGTGATGCACTGTCTCCAGCCTATCCCTGTCCTTTCTGAGGTGAGCACTCCAGAACTGGGCACAGTACTCTAGGTGAGGCCTCACCAGGGATCTGTAGAGGGGAAATATTATCTCCTTTCTCCTGCCATCAATACCCCTACTGATACATCCCAGCATCTTGCTAGCCTTGCTGTAGGCCATGTTGCACTGACTGTATTACTTAAATGGTATATTGAGTTGGGGAGGGTGGGGGTTACAGCAAGGGGGTAGAGGGAGCTCAGATATGAGTTATATAAGCTTAAAATAAGCCACGAAAGTGCACCACAGAGCATACCATAGCCCATAGTTTCTGGGGGACATACTATATCTGAGACAATGCCTTTGGTATATTACAGTAGCAGCATCTTGCTGCCCTCTGCTACTGAATACATATATGTATTCACCCTGCAGCCAGACAGATAATAATTTTGCTTAGAGCAAGGGGTGTAGGAGGTCTCAGATATGACTTCTTTAGCTTCAAAATAAGCACTAAATTCACCACATGGCTTCTGGGGTCCTGGCAGTGCTAAGACCCACAGCTTTTTTTAAAAGGTTGCAGACTGCATAAAAAGAACCTCCCTTGTGAAAATCCTGGCAATGGCCCTGTGATACGAGGCTAGAGGGAGGCAGACTCAGGGGGAATGCAAGGAAGTGCTTCTTTACTGAAAGAGTGGTAGATGCACGGAACAATCTCCCTAAGTAAGTGGTAAGGGTGAAAACAATGAAGGCATTCAAAAATGTATGGGATGGACATAAGGGAACCCTAGCAACAACAGGGAAAGAGTAGACAAGGGACGCTTGGGGAGGTAGGGTAAATGGGCAGACTAGATGGGCCAGGTGATCCTCATCTGCCATCAAATTCTATGTATCTATGTATGAAGTCGTCCAGCATCCTCTATACTGGACAAGTGAAGGGGTTCAGGGATGCCTTTTGGCATTGTATAGTGAAGCACTTCCCCTTCAGAGAGTAGATATATCTGGTAAAAGTATTTGACCAGTCAGTAGGACAGACAATACCTTGGCTGAGACTCAGAAATGGGAGACCACTATGTCCTGAGGAACCAGGTATGGAGTCATAGGGACTGGAGGGTGAGCTAGAGCAGCATGCCACTGTGCTGGGACAGAAGGGGTAGTAGAAAAGGCGGTTCCATGGCCAGGTCCCACAGGAGTGGAAACCAGATTTGCCTGGGCCATCAGGGTGCCACCAAGAGTATCTTGGCTGGTTCCTGCCAGAGTTTGGGTAGGACCCTTGGGATATGAGTCAGAGGGAGATGGCACAGAGGAGTCTCCCTTTCCAGTGGAGGGACAACACACTGTGCCAGAACCATGCCACGCAAAAAAAGTGGCAGTTTTACATTGTGAGAGGATGCAAAAAGGTCCAGCACTGGCCTTCCCCTCATGGCACAGCTGGTCTGCAACTGCCTGACTGAGTTCCTGCTTTTGAGGCTGAACTGCTGATCAACTGAGGCTGTCTGCCAGGGCTTTCAGCGAGCCCACAACATAGGCAGCAATCAGTAAGAGACACAATTTTTTTTTGTATAATCTTTTTATTAATTTTCTCTTATAGGAAACAACAGGAAAAGAATCGAGTATAAGACATCTCATACACAATGTACAGAGGTACAATGATACTAATACACACATCATCATAACAAAAGCAGCAGTCATCAAGTACAAATTTATCTTTGTCCTTCTAGAATGAAGCACCTGGGGGTAAAATCCCCGTTATATAGGCTCATCCCAGCCCCAACGATGTCATTATCAGTGTCTGGGTAGGCCCATCCATCCCATTTTTATCCTTGGGGCTTAAAGGAGAATTATGACCAGCAGGGACATTGGTGCTATTCACAGTGTAGTATCGGTTCATGCCTGGTGCACCCAGCTGACCCAGTCAGGCTAGGTTCATGACCCTCCACTCTAGAGACACAAATCTCAGGAATTCTGATCCCGTTGAAGAGGCAGACCTGTGCAGCATCTATGGCTCTTATTTAGGAGATTGTCGTTGGAAGAAAGGATAGACCTATAGAGATATAGAGAAAAGAAAAGAAAAGAAAACAAGAAAGACCGAGCAACTAGAACACAGGACAGAACCTTAACAGAGAGTGTAGACAGAGGAGGAAAAAGAGGAAAAAGATGTAGTAATAGAAGAAATATAAAAGATCAACTTAGTTTTCATACTATACCAAGAAATTCACCGGAGGACCCCCCAGTATAGGGGTGCCGGACAGGTGTCCACAAATTTTGCATACCCTTGGCACAGGTCCCCTTCCCAGTTTTGCTTTCCACCCCTCCTCCCACAGGCTCAAGAGGATACCACACAGATATAGCCCAGGGTTAGCCCCTCTCTATCTTTCACCTTCCTATCCAATTTCAGAGCCATATAGCATCATGGTCTCCACTGGAGCAAGGGAAGCCAGAAGCTCCACCCAGTCTCTCTGGAATCCCTCCTCCCTGCCTTTCAGAGCATAGGTGATTCGGTCCAGGGTTAAAGTGGACAAAAGAAGTGTTCTCAACATTCTGCTGGAAGGGACCACATTGGACACCCAAGTGTTTAAGATGATCTAATGAGCAATCAGCAGCACCATCCTCACCCACCTTGGGTACAGGTACCACTCACCTGACTGGTCAATCTCCACACCCAGGAGTAGTGAGATGGGGGAGAAAGCAACCATCCGACCCCATATTCAGGAAACTTCTCCCTGGACATCCTTCCAATATTTTTGTAAAATTGTGCACTGCCAAAAGCAATGCAAATAAAGTCAAAGTGAAATTTATTTTTAAAGCGCTTTTCCACAGACCAAAGCACATATGCAATATAAAACATAAAATCTAATAAAAATATAAAATAAAGGGCAGCAATCCCAGAACTAAACATTATCCTCGAAAGCCTTTTCAAATAAATACGTTTTTAATAGGGATTTGAAAGTCTTGGTGGACAGGCACTCTCTAATCCAACGAGGTAGAGAGTTCCACAGGGTCGGGGCTACAAGAGAAAAAGCCCTAGCAACTGATGTCTGCAAACGTACCCTGGGAACCTCTAGCAATCCCTCATTGGCGGAGCGGAGGGGGCAGTAGGGCCGAAAGAGGTCTTGCAAGTAACCCGGTCCCTGTCCGTGTAGGGTCTTATAGGTCAGCAACATGACCTTGAAGGTAATCCTTCATCGCACCGGCAACCAGTACAGTTTGTGTAGCACAGATGTGACATGGCTAGTTCTCAACAACCTGGCCGCAGTGTTCTGCACCAGCTGCAGGCGACAGAGGTCCATCTCTGGTAACCCTAGGTATAGAGCATTGCAGTAATCCAGATGAGAGGACACAAAGGTATGAACCAATGTGGGAAGGTCCTCAGGCGGAACAAGGTGTTTTATCTGGGCGATGTTCCTCAGATGATAAAATGAGGACTTGACAACTGCTGACACCTGCGCTTTTAGCGTCAGTTCGTTATCAAGCACAATGCCCAGATTCCGCACCCATTCAGAAGGTCTCAACTCAGAAGGTTACCTTCTAGCACAAGGCCAGATGGTTGTCCAGGAGTCAACTTCTCTACCCTCTGACTTGGGTCCACCACTAACACCTCAATCTTATCCAGATTCAGTCTCAACCAGTTAGCATTCATCCAGTCTTGGATCTCACCCAGGCAGTTGTTAAAGAGAGAGATCGCACTGTCCTGTTCTGGTACAAAGGACATGTACAGCTGAGTGTCATCTGCATAGCAGTGAAAACTCAGCCCATACCGCCTTATAATATCTCCCAACAGCAACATATGCACTGTGAACAACATGGGGGACAACACTGAACCCTGCGGCACCCCACAAGGCGGGGAGAAGGAGGCCAAGGAAAAAATTCCCGACACCACCCTCTGATTCCTGCCTGTGAGGAAAGAATGAAACCACCTGAGGACTTTCCCCGACAGTCCACAGAGAAGCCGCAGGTGTTCTAGCAGCACCCCATGATCCATGGTGTCAAATGCTGCAGAGAGATCAAGGAGGACCAGAATCGAATGACTCCTCCGATTCCTTGCTATCAGGAGATCATTAAGTACTCGAACCAACACCATCTCGGTACTGTGACTGTTCCTGAAACTGGACTGGAGAGGATCATAGATTTCATGGGTGGTAAGAAAGCTCTCAAGCTGCAGCGCGACTACCTTCTCAATAACCTTCCCCAAAAAGGGTAGTTTGCAAGACAGTCGAGGTCGCAGGAAGATTTCTTTAAAAGGGGTGTCACCACAGCCTCCTTCAGGAGGTCCATAAACACCCCCTGATCCAGCGAACACCAGACTATCTCAGCAAGGATCGGTCCGATGACATCCATACACCCCACAAGGAGGTGAGTTGGACCAGGATCCAAACTACAGTAAGTCAGTCACAAGCTCTGAACAATCTTCATGATATCCTCGATCGCTGGCTGGTCGAAATCTGTCCAGACATACCGGTGCCTGTGCCCTCACATCGACCACTGCCGTACTCATCTGAACGAGTCAAGCAGATCTCCAACCTGATGGAGGACACCGTATCTGCAAAGAATTGAGCAAACTCATCACACTTTAATTGTGAAAAAGCTCTCTGGCCCCGAAGACAGGCTGGATTGCACAGCCTGTCCACGGTCTGGAAGAGGTGAGCCAGTTGATTCTTTGCTGCAGCAATCTCCCTGGACAGGAACTCTGCCTTCTTATGGGATATTACTGATTGACAGTCCAAATAGTGGGCCATCAAGCTAAGTCTGTCCTCCTCCCGGCCAGATTTCCGCCAACAACATTCCAACCTTTGCCCTACTCTCCTCAACCCCCTCAAAGTCCCATCAAACCAGGGGGACCAAGGACGGAGAGGAAGCGGGCAAACTCGGACAGGAGCTATGGAATCCAGGGCCCTCAGCATCATACTATTACAGTGCCCTACTAGGTCTCCTGGATCCAAGCATTCCAATGGCCTACTCGATAGGTCCAGCACCGGCATCGGACCCTCTGGGGTGACACCCCTCAAAGGGTGGTACTGGACCATCTCCAAAGGGGCAGGTCTCACAGGGTGAGCCTTGAAACTGAACCTTACAGAGTGATGGTCCGACCATCCAACTGGTTCCACCACCAAGTCAGCTGCCTCCATACCCAGGAGGAACACCAGATCCAGGGACTGACCTTGAGAATGGGTTGCAGTGGTAACTACCTGTGTGAAGCCCAACAGGATCATCAGTTGGAGGAAGTTCTGATCAAAATGCGAGAGTTCATCATTGACCAAGGCATTGAAATCCTCCAGGACCAACCACCTGGGGGATTCCAATACCATGTCGACTATGAAGTCTGCAACTTCCTGCAGGAAAACTTTCCGATATCCGGGTGGACGGTAGATAAGAAGAATCCTGCTGCCCACACCTGCTCCCATGATACACTCGAAGGATCTGGTGGTCCCCACTGGAACCTCTACAAGACCCAGTTCCATCTTACAACAAATGGCTACACCCCCAACCCTATGATCCAATCTCAGGCAGTGTATCACCGAGTACCCGGCTGAAACTGCTGACTCCAATACCGGACCAGCATTCTCGTCCAGCCAGGTCTCAGTGATACAAGCCAGGTCAGATGTCTCAACAAGATCAGCAATAATTGCTGTCTTGTGTTTTATTGACCTGACATTGCATAACACTGCCTAAGTTGGATGAGAGGCCATGGAAAAGCGGGTCACTTGCCCACCACCCATGGAGCCCTCGGGTATGGGAACCAGGCAGGGAGGTCCCCTTTCTTGGGACCATTTCACCCTGGGGCACCTCTTTGATCCCACTACCCCAAATGGGTTCCCCTCATCACCCCACACCTCCCATACTTATCCGCGACCCCAGAATAGAACTTGTGAATGAACTGGAAGGGTGAAACAAGTGATGCAGAAACTTATATTGGGATTCTTTGAACCTGTTACACAGAAGGAGACCCATATGGGAGGTTATCAGAGTGCCCCAGTCCTCATCCAAGACAGCAACCCCCAGGTCTTTTTCCCATTGTAATCTAGTTTTCCCAGTTTGATTTCTAATAGATTGTATATCCAATTTAACCGCACTGCCTATCAGGCCTTAGCTCCCAATACCAGTTGTTCCAAGGGTGCCAGGGCAGCCATCTCTCTCAGGCTTCTATTCAGCTTATGGGAATAATTCCTGAGCTGCAGGTATTTGAATAGGTGGGAGTTGGGTATCCCCAGCTGTGTGCTGATCTCTTCAAAAGTCAGCAGGCCCTAATTATTACATAGGTCCCCCAAGCATCGCACTCCCCTCTTCTCCCAAAGCGCAAACCCTGGATCCTCCAAGCCTGGTAGGAACTCAGGGTTCCCAGACACTGGGATTAGGAGGGTATGTTCATCCAAGGCTCCCTGCCTCTTGTGGATATTCACCCATGCCCCCAGCACAGACTGCACCAGAGGATTTGGATTGGCTAGCTGTGCATATGCCTTGGGCCCTCTCTGTGATAAATATGCAGTTAGTCTGCCTGGGCATCCGGCCCCTTCTAATCCTATCCATGAGGCAGCCTCCCACCTATTAACCCATTTGTGAAGATATCTATGCTGAATAGCCAAATAGTACCCCTTGAGGTCTGGAAACTCAAGTCCTCCCTTTTCCTTGGTAGCCTTGAGCTGACTTAGTTTCATTCTCGGTTTCTTACCCCTTCAGATGAAGTTCGCAAACCCCTTTTCCAATTTGGCAATATCTGTGGCAGTGGAGAACATCAGTATCATCTGCATAGGATATAACAAATGAGGCAACACGTTCATCTTAATGAGGTTGATACGCCCCAACCATGAAATCGTGAGAGCTCTCCATCTGGCCAAATCATCCATGACCGATTTGAATATGGGCGTATAATTAAGACTATATAGTTTTGAAAGCGAAGCACCCACCTTTATTCCCAGATAAGTGAAGCTCTCTCTTACTCTTTTCAGGTCCCAGGCATGCTCTTGGAACCCCTCCACCTCCCTCCCCAAGGGCAGGATCTCTGATTTTGATAAGTTTAGTGTATAACCTGAGAAAGCCTTAAATTCCTCAATTATCTGTAATATGCACGGGATCAAGCTTCCTGGGTGGGAGGCAAACAGGAAGAGGTTGTCCGCATATAATGCAACCTTAGTCTGTCTCCCCCCCATCAATGGTATTCCATGGATATCCTCAGATGCCCGTATCTTAATCGCAAGGGGTTTGATGGCGAGGGTGAATAGGAGTGGGGAGAGGGGACACCCCTGCCTAGTACCCTGAAACAGTTCCAGTTCCTCAGAGGCCCTCCCATTAACCAAAATCCATGCTTGGAGCCTCTTATAGAGCAACTGAACTAGCTCCATGAATCCATCTCCGAGCCCAAACCTGCGCAATACTTCAAAGAGGTAGTCCCATTCAATCTGATCAAATGCTTTTTCTGCATCCATCATTAACACACATGCCTTATTTGGATTACAGGCCCCCCACCAGATGACATTCAGCAGCTTTCTCATATTATGATACGAGAGTCTGCTTTTTATAAACCCTGTTTTGTCCGGGTGAATGATGTCTGGAAGAACCCGCTCCAACTGCGTAGGCAGGACCTTGGCTACTATCTTACAGTCACAGTTGAGCAGGGAAATGGGCCTGTACAATGCACAGTCTGTGTTGTCCTTACCCGTTTTGTGTATCAGGGTGATATTGGCCTCCAGGCATGTTCTGGGGAGACCCCTCTCCCCCCTCGCCTCCTGTACAAGCTCCGCCAACACCCCCGCAATTTTCCCCCTCAGCGCCTTATAATATTCTGTCCCAAATCTGTCCAGGCCAGCAGCTTTGCCCACTTGCAGGCTACCAATAGCCTGGACTATTTCAGCCTCAGTAAACTTCGCTCCCAACTGCTCCCTCAGGGCCCCGTCTATCTGGGGGACTTTAATAGTATTCAAGAAATTATTGGCCAGCTCCTGTGTGCCCTTACATTCTGCCTGGTATAGGGTCTGGTAAAAGTTTTTAAAACATGTCCCCATGACCTGGCCCTCTTTTATTACCTATCCCTGCTGGGATTTAATAGCTGTAATCTTACAGGGTGCTCTACCACCCTTCATTAACTTGACCATCAATGAGCCTGGCTTGTCACCCCATTCGTATATCCTTTGCCTAGCATATGAGAATCTGGCTCTTGCCTCCCCTGTAAGACACGCATTAAGGGCCTCTCAGGCCACCAGCAGCTGCTTTTTTTCCTCGTCTCCCCCTCCCAGCAGAACCCTCACCTCCATCCCCAACACAGAGCGCTCCAGGGTTTCAGTTTTTTCCTTTTTTCTCCCCCTTATGATTTTCACATTATAGCTTACAATGGCCCCCTGTATGTATGCCTTTCCTGCCTCCCACAGGGTAGACAGGTTATCGACCATTCCCTCATTGAATTTTAAATACTCCCCCATTGTTCCTTAAGAAACTCCCTAAATTCTTTCTTTGCCAATAGATATGTGGGGAATCTCCATGTCCTGGCCCAGGGATCCCGATCCCTCCACCTAATCATCAACCCCACCATGGAATGGTCCGAAAGCACAATTGAGTCATGGGAGACATCCACCACTCTATCGTACAGGAAGCTGGCTACATACATGTAGTCTAGCCTGGACCAGGAGTCACGTGGGAGGGAATGGAATGTATACTCCCGTGCCCCACGATATGCTTGCCTCCAACTATCCAGTACCTCCAAATCCGACAGACCCTTTATCCAAGCCTTAGTAGCTCGATTAGTTCTTCACCCCCTGCCAGGGTAATCCATCTCCTGATCCATAATGAGGTTGAAGTTCCCCATCACCAGACCAGGAAATTGCTCCCTATTAAGGACATCCAGGACCTCCTGGTAGAAGCCAGGCTTGAACACAGAAGGGGCATATATGCCTCCTAATGTAATTGTCCTATGCCCCAGAGAGCCCATCACAAAAATATACCTATCCCAAGCGTCTTTCACTACCCGCAACACCTTAAAGAGGCAGTGTTTATGAACTAATATCGCTACTCCCCCTTCTTGTGGGAGGAGAAGGATGTGGCAAAACATGCACCAACCCACCCTCCAACCAACTTATTATGCTCCTTGGGTGTAAGATCAGTCTCCTGGAGCAGCGCCACATTGTACCCTTTGTGACACTTGGACAGCTGGTTCTGAACACTGTAGCATTTTTGTAATATAAAAATGTGTTATTGTCTGTCTCTCCTGAGAGATGCTGAGACAGCATGTGAAAAAGGAGTGTCTTGCCATAGTGTGGGCCCTAAAGAAATTAGAGCCATACTTATATGGGCAGCATTTTGTGGTGCAGACTGACCACAACCCCTGGTTTGGCTTATGCAGATGGGAAAGAACAATGGTAGATTGCTAAGATGGAGTCTTGCTTTGCAAGGGTATGATATGACAATATTACATAGGGCTGGAGCCAAAAATCAGAACTCAGATGGGCTGTCTAGGGTCTATGAGGAGTGAACTGATTTGGGAAGCTCATCCCATGCAGGGGATAGAGCCCCCAAATTCAGTCTAGGTGGGGAGGAATTGTGACACTTGGACAGCTGGTTCTGATCACTGTATCACTTTTGTAATATAAAAATGTGTTATTGTCTGTCTCTCCTGAGAGGTACTGAGACAGCACGTGAGATCACACACACACGCACACACAAACACACAGGTTTTAAATACAAGGTGTTACCTGGAAGACCAGAAGCTAATTACAGGCTAGAAGATGCCTAACTGCCAAGATAGATCATAAACTTTTATAACGCTTGGAGGAAGAAGAGCAGGTTGTGACATTTTAGTGCGAAGTCATAAAAGATGCTTTGATGTCCTGGAAAGGTGAAGCTGATCATAAGATCAAAGAAATGTCATTTGAAAAAGAAAATGAGTTATGCTAAGGTTACATACTTTAATACTTGGAAAAGACATCCTGTTTTTATATAGATATTTGATTTTTTATATTCTGACAGGGAGGAGCTAGGTGACCTCATGCAAAGAGGTGGGCAAAACCAGCTTTTAAACAGTATTCTGTTTTCCATTTACACACAAATGTTTGGACTCTGAAAGCTACAACATCTACAACACTGAAATAAGAATACCTTAGAACAGACAATTCTAAGTGTACTAGTGGTAGGAATCTGCACTTTCTAAAACCTTATTCTTTTAAGTGATTTGTATGTTTTGTGATATATGGTTCTGTATTTACGTTACATATTTTTATCTATTTTAGTAAAACTCTATTTTTAGAGCCTACTTGGTCTGCCTTCGATTTTCTTTCTTTAAAAAGTAAAGTATATATATGGTTAAAGCAGACACTGTGCATAAGCTTGAATGGTGATAACAAACTGGAAAAAGGCAAGAGTAATCTGAGGTCTTTATTACAGTTCTTAAGGGTTCATTTTGTATACCCGGTTAGGTGCCCATAGGCAAAGATATCTGGCCCCCCGAAGACAGAATTATCTGAGCCTGTGCATTGGGCACACTAGCAAGAGGTTCACAGTTTGAATCCCTCCAAGACTTGAGACCAAAGGTTGATTCAAACCCACAAAAACAGACAGGAGGGTTACCCTGTGTTTGTTAACTGTTCACAAGACTGCGCTCGGAGGTTGGCACTTTGGGAGTAGAGGCCTGACTTACTGAGTGGGTTTGTGATGGATTGGTTGGCAGCAGTGGCATAAATTTTGGTATCACAAGCTTTTATTGTTTAGTGTGTCAGCTTGAGACCATCAGCTCACTTGCAAAGAAAGAAAAAGGCAGTAATTTATTTTTAAAAAAGGAAACAGAACTATATCACTTGGCGTACAGTCAAGTTCCTACCCATTTTATTTTTTTTTCCTAAAGTGCAAGTCAGAGTAGCAGTAGTTAGGAAAGATGGCTTCCAACTACAGCAGGCACACTGTAGACTACTTAAGGCAGTTGTGTGGGAACAGAGGAGTCCCGTTTGAGGTGAAAGCCAGCAAGCAGAACCTCATAGATGCCCTGATGGTAGCAGATACCCAGAGCAGCAAGTCACAGACCGTGACTGAAAAGGACCAAACCTCGAGTGTGGCAGGGCTAGCGGCCAGTGCAGTGTCCAGATCTGATGAGGAGGGCAACAGGGCCACTGTCAGCGAAGGGCCACAGCAGCAGGGGAAGGTCACCAGTATCTTGGATCTAGAAGTACTCAGGCTGCAAATTGAGTTGTGCAGAATGGAGCTGGAGTTTCAGAGAGAAGAGAAGAGAAGCGTGAAGAGCAAGCTGCAGAGGAAAAGAGAGCGAGAATGCCGAGACGCAGGCCATGAAGAGCAGGACCGCCAGAGGCAACAAGAACTGAAGAAGCTACGACTCCAACCAGTGGCACCAGAGCAGGTAAGTGGCTTGGGCTTAACTGGGACTACAGAACTGAGTTACAAATTGAATTCCAAATGAATAGCCGAATTTAAAGAGGGGGAGGATATGGATGCCTTTTTAAATTCTTTTGAAAAAGTTTGTATTCAAGCTAAAATTCCTAGAGAGTCTGGAGCTTCCAGCTATCCCCGCTACTTACTGGGAAAGCTCGGGATGCATTGGGTCAAATGGACAATGAGGACAGTGATGATTACAGCAAACTTAAAGCTGCACTGTTAAAAAAATTTAAATTAACTGCTGAATCATACAGAGCTAAATTCCGTAAGCTCAGGAGAAGCCCTGACATGAGGTACGAGGAGCTAGCCAAGAAACAACGTCAGTTTTTAAAACGTTGGTGGGAAGGAATTGAGGCAAACTCTGTTGATAAAGTTGAAAATGTGATTCTGTTAGAACAGTTTTTCTGGACATGCCCAGCAAAGCTGAAAACCTGGCTGGGGGACCGAGATCCCAAAACAGTGCAAGAGGCTGCTGAACTCTCGGAATGCTATGCCAAGAGCAGACCTGCTCTGAGAGCGAAAGAGGCAGGCATGGCAGCGCAGAAAGGTAAAAGCGCACCTTCAGGGCAGCTAAACCCCTTTCTGCCTCCACCGAAACCAGGTAGCTCCAGGTTTCAGAGAAAAGATTTCTCTGAAAAGAGAAGCGAATCTTGGTTATGTAAAGAAACTGGGCATACTGCCAGACAGTGTCCCAAAAGAATGAGCAATAATACGCAGAATGGTACTAGAAAAGAAGTGGGTTGTTTGTGTGTCCCTGGAAGCATGCCAGTGAACATGAGGGAACATATGCACCTAGTCATGGTGAATGGTGTACAGACGCAAGGGTTAAGGGACACAGGGGCATCCCTGACATTGGTAAAAGGGGATCTAGTAGAGCCTGGTCAGCTTATACCCAATAAATATGTCACTGTGCAGGACTTTACTGGTGAGGTGAAAACATTGCCCCTCGCTAGTGTTCTCCTAGACTGGGGTGAAACGGGGGAAACTGTGCAACAGGTGGCTGTAGCCAAAACCTTAGCAGTGGATGTGATCCTGGGCAATAATCTAAAACAGGGGACGGTGTTCGCAGTTACCCGTAGCCAAGCGTCAAGGGAAAACTGTAGTTCCCTGAACCCCACAGAAGCCATTGTGGAAACTACTGAGAGGCTGGTCCCCCAGCCTGTGTCTCCAGATGGGGAGACTAACGAAAATGGGGTAGAAATTTCCCCAGTAGCAAGTAACCACACAGCTACAGAGGGCTACTCCGAAGAGGGAGGGGTGACCCATTGTTAGAGGGTTGGGATTGACAGTGATCCTGAGTGCCTAACGCTAGTGCTAGGGGCCCTAGTTTAGCAACTGAGGGGGACCTGTCCCATGCCTTTGGAATGTGTGAGGGGTTTTCAGCTTCTCATAGAAACACAGACGCTGACGGCAGATAAGGACCGCAAGGCCCATCCACTCTGCCCATTTCTTTTTCTACCTCATGAATGTGCCATTGTCCTTTGCTCTGTCAATGGTCTATCTATTCATACTCATCTCTATTGCTCCCTTATGCCTATCCCATGCCTGTTTGAAATCCTGCACTATATTCATATCCACCACTTCCTGAGGTAGGTCGTTCCATGCATCCACCACCCTTTCTGTGAAAAAGAACTTCCTCACATTACCCCTTAATCGGCCTCCCTCTAATCTCATGCTGTGTCCTCTTGTCCTGATATTTTTCTTACATGGAAACATGTTAGACTCTTTCACCTTGTTCATGCCCTTAAGGTGTTTGAATATTTCAATCATATCACCTCTCTCCCTCCTTGGCTCTAGGGTATACATATTGAGTTCAGTTAATCTGTCCTCACATGTTTTCTGATGGAGTCCCTACACCACTTTGGTTGCCCTTCTCTGGACTGCCTCAATTTGGTTAATGTACTTGTGAAGGTGTGGCCTCCAGTACTGCACGCAGTACTCCAGATGGGGTCTAACCAGTGTCTTGTAAAGAGGGATTATTACCTCCCTCTTCCAACTTGTGATACCCCTACTAATACACCCCAACATCCATCTAGCCTTACCTACTATTTTAGAGGTCTGCTTGGATGATTTCAGGTCATCGGTGATGATGACGCCCAAGTCTCTTTCTTCCCTTGTGATTGCCAGCAACTCCCCTCCCAGCCTATAGGTGGCTTCAGGGTTTCTCTTCCCTATGTGCATGATCTTGCACTTCTTTGTGTTAAACCCCAGTTGCCACTCTTATTTATTTTATTTATTTATTTATTTATTTACAAGATTTACCAGGAAAGCATACTGAGCTAAAAGCTCAATTCCAGATGCGACCTGGGGGCCGAGACCCATAATTACAATACATGGATATAAACAATAAACAGAAACATTTTTTGGGAAATCAAGGCTTTCCTATAAACATTTGTTTAATACAGATAGGGGTTCAATATATATTGTTCAGAGTGACAGGGTCAATACATTACATATACTTTTATAGTACAGCAATCAGGAATAATTAGAGTAATTAGTTATAACAGGAGCAGCTGGAAGAGAAATGGGCTCTAAGTAGAGGGTTGTATTGGTATGTGTTCTGTGCATGTCTTATTGAGGCCAGCAGAGCATTCCAAATCTGTGGGATTTGGAAACTAAAGGCGGCCTGGCCTTTGGAAGTATGCATGGACGGGACATGCAGCAGTCTGGGATCTGTGTTCCTGAGGGAGTATGCAGGAGGATTGTTTGGAGAGGTAGAGGCCAGATAGAAGTGGGACCAGAATTTGGCAGCAAACCTAGCATGGTTTATTTGTCTGATCGTGGGTAACCGGCTGGGTAGCAGAGCTGTATAGGTTGCAATGGTGAGTGGATTGCGGACAATCTAGAATGAACCGGCAGAAGGAGTGGAACATGGTATCTAGGCTGGCCAGAGCGGACGTGGGGGCAATGGAGTAGGCTATGTCACCGTAGTCGAAAACAGGGAGAATCATTTTTTGGACAATGTCAAGCCTAGTTTGTGTAGGGAGGCATTTTTTGTTGTGGAATAGAGCACCCAGCTTGGGGAGTAGTCTCTTGTGTAGTGAGTCGATATGAGAGGTGAAATCTAGGTGCTGGTCTAGCCAGATGCCTAGATATCTGAAGGAAGTACAATTGTCCGGGGGGGGTTCCATCCAAGGTTTTGAAAGGGGGGTAGGGGGTTTAGCGGGAAATTCTTTGTTGGGATCCGAATGTTTGTGATACTGTTTTTTGGGGGTTTAGGAATAGCTGGTTTGTCCTCAACCAGCACTGGATGGCATAGAAATCCTCCTGAAGTAGGGTTGCTACGCTTTGTGTGGTAGGGCCGGAGGCATACAGGACAGTGTTGTCCGCATACATTTTGATGGATGAGTGGGTATATGCTGATGGGAGGTCATTTAGAAAAATGGAAAAAAGTAGTGGGCCTAGGACTGATCCTTGTGGGACACCGGTAGTGACTGGCAGGGGGTTTGAAGTGTGAGAGGCCAGTTTGACTGTTTGCTTCCTGTCCGCTAGATAGTCATGGAACCAACCAATGGCCGTCTCAGAGAGCCCTGCATTGAAGTGTTTTGAGAGAAGTAGGGAATGAGAGATGGTATCAAAAGCCTTGGCTAGATCTATGAAATGGCCAAGGTGATGTGACCTGTGTCCATGCCAGTGAGAATGTCACCAGTGACACGTAGCAGGGAGGTGGTGGTGGAGTGGGATTTATGGAATCCCGATTGGAACAGAGTGAAAAAGGAGGAGGCTTCCAGGTAAAGGGTGAGCTGGGACATGACTAGCCATTCCTGTATTTTGGCCAGGATTGGGAGCAGGGAGATGGGTCTGTAGTTTTCTGGGGAGGAGGGGTCTCCACCTTTTGGCAGGGGTATGACTGTGGCCATCTTCCAGGCCGTGGGTAACTTTCCCAGAGAGAAAAAGAGGTTAAAAAGGGCAGTGAGAGGGGCAGCTATGGCTGGGGCAGACTGGAAGAGCATCTTTGCGTCCAGGGACATAGGGCACTTGCCTTTGTTTGGGTTCAGGGCCCATAGTGAGCGTAGTACTTCGGCAAGGGTTACTGGGTGGAAAGAAAATGGCAGGACTGCAGGGGCAGGCTTTGGGGGCATGAGCTGTGGGGGACTGGGGAGTGGATTCGGGAGGGAGGATAGAGTTTGGCAGTGCAACTGGAGAAATGTGTATTAAAGGCTTCGCTACACAGATGGGGTCAGAGATGTAGGAGCCCTGGTCGGATAGTGTAGGAGATGGGTAGTGGGGGGGAGATCAGGGATTTAAGTGATTTCCAGAAATCAGTCAGGTGGTTTATGTTCTTACTAAACGCCGACAGAAAGTATGTTTTCTTTGCTTGCCTGATGGAGTTTGTGCATGCATTGCGGAGCTTTCTATATGTGGAGAGGGTTTCCTGTGTTCCTGTTCTCTTATAATTTTTCCAGGCATGGTCTCTGGTGTGGCAATTCCTGATTATGTCAGCTGAGATCCAGGGAAGATGCGCCCCTCTAACTCTCTTTGTCCGTAGGGGGGCGTGTCTGTCCCAGATTTTTAGGAAGCAGGTTTTGAAACCTGCAAAAGCTGCGTTAGTTTATCCAGATCTCTTCTCATTCTGCCCACCCCATCTGCATCATCTACTCTGTTATAGATCTTGGTGTCATCTGCAAACAGACAAACCTTATCCTCCAGTCCGTCTGCAATGTCACTGATGAAGATATTGAAGAAGACTGGCCCCAGGACTGATCCATGAGGTACCCCACTTGTGACTTGCATCTCTTCTGACGGTATACCGTTTACCACCACTCTCTGTTTTCTGCCCATCAACCAGTTGCCACCCAGCTGACCAACGTCTGACCCACCCTGAGCCTACCCAGCTTATTAATCAATCTTCTATGTGGAACAGTATCGAAAAACTTTGCTGAAGTCAAAGTAGGCAACATCAACTGCTCCCCCTTGGTCCACCACTCTGGTTACCCAGTCAAAGAAATCTATGAGATTAGTTTGACAGGACCTTCCTTTTGTAAACCCATGCTGTCTTGGATCCTGTGCTCCTATGGATTCCAGGTGTTGTACTATCCATTCCTTAAGGAGTGTCTCCATAATCTTGCCCACTACTGAGGTAAGACTGACTGGTCTGTAGTTCTCTGCCTCCTCCCCTGCTACCACTCTTGTGGAGCGGGATCACATGAGCCCTTCTCCAGTCTTCTGGGACCTCTTCTGTGCTCAGAGACTCACTAAACAGTTCTGATAATGGCTCTGCTAGTTCCACCCTTAGCCCTTTCAGTACCCTGGGATGTATGCCATTAGGTCCCATTGCCTTGTCCACCCTGAGCTTATCGAGCTCTGGTAGGACCGTTTCTTTTGTGAAGGGACTAGTGCATACCTCCCTCCCCCCTGTGTCCATGGTGCAGAGTTGTGGGCCCTGCGCTACCGTACCTTCTCTTCAGTAAATACTGAGCAGAAGTACCTATTTAGGATAGATGTTTTTACATGGTCCTCCTCCTCACACGCCCCCTTATCCCCTTTGATCTTAGCAGTACCCCCTCTGGACTTTCTCCTTTCACTAATGTATCTATAGAAAGTCTTGTCACCTTCTTTAACTGTTCGTGCTAGTGTTTCCTCTGGTTGGGCCTTTGACTGCCTTACTGCCTTCCCTGCTTCCCTTAGGGAAGTTTGGTATGCCTACCTATCTTCATCCTGCTGCATTCCCTTATATTTCCTGAAGGCCAGCCTTTTGGCTCTGACCTGTTTTGCTACTGTGTTTGAGAACCAAAGTGGTTTTCTTCTTCTTTTGCACTTCCTTTTCTCACTAACACAATGGGATGTTGTTTCAAGTATTGCATCTTTGATGCTTGCCCACTTGCCTGTACCTCCTCACCTGTATTTTTTTTTTACCAGGGCTAGCTTAACTCTGTTGGCCATCTTATCCAAGTCAACTACTCTGAAGTCCATACTTTTGCCTTGGAATGGGATGATTCTGTTCTAGTGGCCAAATTGAACCACACCATGTGATGGTCACTGGCCCCCAGGTGACCTTCTACCTGGAGATCTGTGATCCCTTCTTTGTTAGTCAGTACTAGATCTAGGATAGCCCTGTCTCTCGTGGGTTGCTGTACCAGTTGTTTGAGGCCCTCCCCCTGCAGGGAATCCACTATGAGTCTAGTTCTGGCAGATGTTCCTGCTGGTATTGACCAATCTGTATCTGGCATGTTGAAGTCTCCCATTATCAGAACCTCCCCTTTAGCTGTCATGTTTTGTATATCTTCTAACAGTAACGTGTCTATGTCCTCCCTCTGGTCTGGAGGCCTTGTACACAACCCAGGAATGTGAGTCCTTTGTCTGCCCTCCCTATATAGGGCCCTGAAGCAGCCCACTCCCTTAAGAACTCTGCCCGGCAGCGGAGACTGAATTTGGGGATTGCCAGAGCCTGTAAGAGGTAAAGTGTCCTGCACTACAGCCTGACTGTTGTGAGGCACCACCCCACCCAGGGTCGGCACTTCATTTATTTTTTTTTTTTTTTTTTACTAAGTGTCCACTTTCCCATTTGCAGCTTATAGACACCAACCACTAGGAGTCACTGCACTCTCCACTCTAGCTCTCTACTCCTTCTTGCTACTGTTTGAAAGCTGACCCACTAGAGGTCACTGCAGTTCCCTTTAAATCCTTCTACTGCCTACTTTCCTCACTCCTCCCATCAGCCTACCACTAAGCACCTGCCAGCATCAAACCTGGTACCCTTTTGTCCAAAGTCTACTGACTAGACACTAAGCCAATAAACCAGACCAACATCTTCCTCTACTTTCAAACTCTTAACCCTTCCTCCCTCCTTTTCTGAATTAAAAATAAACCTTTCTATACTCTGTCCCTGAGCTGTGCTCAAACCCAGTACCCTTGCAGTCAGAGTCAGCAGCTCTACCTCTGGACCACATTGCCTACCCATTTTATTCCTACTTTCTAAGCTTTTTAGTCTCTTACCCCCCCCACCTGCCAAAATATAAGTTTACCACTTCTCTCTTGCTGCCTTTGAACCCTGCACCCTTACATTCAAGGTCAGCAGTTCCACCACTCAGCTAGCACACCTGTCTAGTATTACTGCATGATTTCAAAACTCTAAAAACGCACTAACCCTCTCACACTGCTAAAGTGTTATCTGAGTGCTTCTGCAGACCTTGAACCCAACTCCCTACTGCTACAGCCACTGGCTGGGCTTCTTCCTGCTACCCTGGTCAAGGCTTGAACCTAGTACCCTGTGCATTTCAGGCACCAGCCCTGCCACTACACCATAGCAGAAACTAGGCTCACAGGTGACCTCTCGCTACTATCTCCCCTCTATCATCCTAGTACCCCCATTCTTTCTTCACTTCAGCTCCCCCACCCTTACCAACTATGCATGTGCACCCCCTGCTCACCAGCCTCTCTCTTCTCCTCCTCCTTCTTTTGCCTTCCACCAACCCTAGTGTCCCTATTAACCCTCTGCCTCACTACTCTAGTGTTCCTACCTACCCTCCTGTCTTCCCCTCCTCCGTTACCACTGCTCCTCCCCCTCCCTCCTCCTCCACACATCCCATATGCTCGTCTCCACCTCACCCCCCATCCAGACATTACCTTTCCTCCCCCCCAGCTCCCTTGCGCTTCTGATCACGCAAGCCTTCTCTGCCTGTGCTGCCCCACGCACCCCTGTGCAACAAAACCCCTTCCTCATCCTATCGCCTCCCAAGCGTAAACTCTCCATCTGCCACCCTCTGACCAGAGCACTTCTCCTCCTTCTACCCTAACAGGAACAAACATCCCAATCCAGGCCCTGCCTCCCACCCACCCACCCAGCCCACTGGTCTTCAAGTAGCCTCCATGAACATATGCAGCCTGCTGAAGAATTTGGCGCCCCACGGTGCTGGGCCTTGGCTCATCAACCAGACATCATAGCCTGGTTGAAACCTGGCTGTCCAATCCACCCTGACTCATTTGTTTCCCTCCAGGCTATACCTTATACCGGGAGGACCGTAAACAAGCGAGGGAGGCTGTGCAATCTACACTAGGGACACAATACTTGGACACGCACTCCCCACCCTGCCCTTGTAAATGGGGCCCACGCCTACCCTCAAACTCACCCGGACCCCTCTAGGAGCCCTCTATCTCACCACAACCTACATTCCCCCAAAGAACCAGCACCCAGCCCTGGTATCCTTAACGGACTACCTGGCCACCCTCCACCATAAGGCGGAACAAATCCTAGTTGGGGACCTTAATGTAAATTGGCTCAGCACCTCCTCATCCGCGATCAGAGACTCATTTGCCGCCCAAGATCTGATGCAACTCGTCACCCAGCCCACGAGAATAAACCCTAAGAGAGGTACCAGCACCCTTCTGGATGTTATTAAAACTAACCGACCCCATAAAATCCAAAACATCCAGGTCCTCCCAGACTCCCTAAGTGACCACTCCCATATCCTATTTCATTGGGCAGTCCCCAATCCCAAACCCAAAGCCCAGACCACCCTCCGCAGGCGCCTCCGCCCTGGTGGGCTGAAAAAACTTAAAGTATTCCTCACCCAGATAAACTGGTCCCCCATTCAGCGTGCAACCGACATTGACACTGCCCTCGCCTTCTTCACTCACACCTTCAACATGGCCTGTGATCTCTTTGCACCCTTCACCAAAATCCAGTCCAAAAAACAGAACACACCCTGGGTTAGCCCGGCCCTTCTACAATTACTAAGAAATCGGGATAACCTCTGGCACCTTGCCACTGAAACGGGTCGTCTGTCTGATAGGCAGGCTTACAATGCAGCCCGGAATAAGTGCTCATGGGCCATCAGGAAAGCCAAGGCAGACCATTACCAGGCCTCCCTGACCTCCTCCTGGGGCTCGGCCCGGACTTTCTGGGATAATATTAAGCAACTTAACGGAAAAGCTCGCTCCCCTGCCCCATCCCAGCTCACTAGAAATGGCACTACCACCACTGAGACTGCCACCATAGCTAACTGGTTCAACACCGCTTTCACTGACCTTAGCTCAGTCCTCCCTAGTAATTTCTTTGACCCTCCCCCCAACCAACCTCCCCCTGTCCTCCAGCACCCCAGCTTCCACCTGTGCAAGATTTCCACCCGGGAAGCCAGACCCATCCTAATCAAAGCTTTGAATGGCAACAGTCCCGGCAGTGACTCACTGGACCCCAGTATCCTCAGGCTGGTGCTAGATGAAGTCCTTGCCCCACTCACCAGCCTAATTAACCAGTCACTCTGCCTGAGACAATTTCCCACAGCGTGGAAAACAGCCATTATCACACCAATTCATAAAGGGGGCGACAGGTCATCGGCCAACAACTACCGGCCAATCTCCATCCTCCCCCCCCATCTCTAAAGCCCTGGAGAAAGTGGTGGCCATTCAAATCACTGATTATCTGGCTAAGCATAACATTCTATGCCCAGAGCAACATGGCTTCTGTGCTGGTCACAGTACCAGCACTGCCCTTATTGAATTCTCCAACTTCCTACACTCCTCCTTGGATAACAGCTCCCTAGCTGGTGCAGTGTTCATCGACCTCTCAAAGGCTTTCGACACCATCTCCCGTCCACTTCTGCTGAATGCACTCTGCCACACTGGTCTCTCGGCTGGCCCCCTAGCATGGTGCACAAGCTATCTTGACGCTCAATCTCAGTGTGTAAAAATTAATAGCACACGCTCCAATACCCGTCCCATTCACTCTGGGGTCCCCCCAAGGCTCCATCCTGGGCCCTCTTCTCTTCTCGCTCTATTTGAACACCCTGCCCAGTGCATGCCCTGGCAAAATTCTACTGTATGCAGATGACGCTGTCCTTTTTGCCACCCACCGCAATCCCATCTCCCTCCAGGACTCCCTACAGCAGTCTTTCAACAGTGCCGAAGCTTGGTTTAAGGAGCGCAGACTCGTCATCAATCTTAAAAAAACCAAAGCTAAGCTCTTTTCCCACCCCCAAAACAAAGCTAGCAACCACCCACTCTATATCCTTCCAAGTACCAGTCAGCCACTGGAACAAGTCTGCTCCTACAAATACCTTGCAGTTACCTTCGACTCAGCCCTCACATTTCACAACCACATCGATGCCCTAACATCCGCCACTAACACACGGCTTGGCATCCTCTTCCACCATAGAACCTGCCTTCCCCCAAATGCTCTCCGGCTAGCTGTTACGTCATCCGTTCTGTCCCTTGTAGACTATGGTCTACCAGTCTATGGTGCTGCCGACACCACTGCACACAAAAAAATTCACTTAACCCTGAATAAAGCCTGCAGATTGATTACTGGTGCCCCCAGGCTCACACACACCTGTCAGCTGTATGTCGAGGCTAAACTGCTTACCCTGGATGAACGGCTCCAATACCAAACCTGTCTCCTCACAAAAAAAACCCTACTCGGGCTCTCCCCCCCCTGGGGTAATGGCATCCATCCACAAGAGCCCTCCCACTATTGCAACACGGTCTTCCAACAAGACCACTCTAATGGTCCCCAGATCAAGAACCAGCCATTGCCAGAGGTCCTTCTGCTATAGAGCCCCAACCTGGTTTAACTCTCTCCCTGCCCCCATCACCAATGCCACCACCATCTCCATGTTCAAAACCACCCTTCGGAACCACATCATCAGCACTCGTAACTGCTCCTGTCTCTGAAAGTAGCCTCCACCTCTACTTCTCTTGACAACGCCCTCCGGGCAGCTCTCCACCTAGCCATCCCCACCACCACTTCCCTGTACACCGTGCCTATGTTTAACCTGGTCAGTGCCAGCTGTTTCAGTGTTTTCCTATTAGATTGCTCACTATTGATACCAACTTGTGTAACACCTGTTCTCAATTACATGTACCCTGTATCCTAAATGTATTTGTCTGACCACAGTGTGACGTGGCGCCTCTGTTGAACGCCTATTGTTTTGCAAACCTATGCTATGTAACCAAAAACACTATGTATGTCTTTATGTGATGAAGTACCCTTTGGAAACGAGCCTCTGGCTCAAAGGTTGTAAACTGATTTTTACAAATAAATAAATAAAATAAACCCCAATTTGTATGGCTGTCCCATTTCCTGTTTCCAGGGTGACCCACAGTTCTTCTGGCTCCTTATGTGTATTCTGAATTTTTGTAGCTTTGATTCTGGCTCCTTATGTGTATTCTGAATTTCTGTAGCTTTGATATTTTCATTGACATTGCTCAGAGAAGTGACCCTAGTTTTGAGAAGCTGAGGGCTTGGGCAGACTCTGACGGAGCACAGGGAGGTGATGGCAGACATAAAGGTTTATTGGGAAAATGGACTTATATATACTCAGGCAGTACAGACCGAGGGAGGGATGCTAGGCAGGCAGCTTGTCATTCCCCAGGGGTATCGTGTGCAGTTGCTCCAGATTGTACATGATATTCCCTTGTCTGGTCATCTGGGAATCGCACGCACTACGCAGTGGTTGGCCCAGAATTTCTATTGGCCTAACTTCACCCAGCAGGTGGAGCACTGCAGGTCTTGTCACCGGTGCCAAGAAATAGGGAAGGCGGGCAAGAAAACCCAAGCTGCCCTGATTCCCTTGCCCATAGTGGAGGAGCCATTCCAGAGGGTGGGAATGGATATTGTGGGGCCTTTAAATACCCCCAGCTGCTTAGGGAAGAGATTCATCCTGACTGTGGTGGATTATGCCACTTGGTACCCAGAGGCAGTCTTCCTATCCTCACTGAGGACAGGCAAAGTGGCAGATGCCTTACTTGGGATTTTCTCCCGTGTTGGGTTTCCGCAGGAGGTTATCATCGATCGAAGGGGGTTCCTTCATGTCGGACTTGATGAAATGTTTATGGGAGAAGTGTGGGGTGGTGCAGAGATGCATGACACCGTATCACCCACAAGCCAATGGGCTTGTAGAAAGATTCAATGGTACCCTAAAATCAATGCTCTGGGTGTTTGCTGAACAGCATGGGAGGGACTGGGAGAAATATCTTCCCCACCTGTTGTTTGCATACAGGGAGGTGCCCCAAGAGTTGACAGGATTTTCCCCCTTCGAACTCTTATGTGGACGCCGGGTACGTGGGCCCCTAGACTTGATCTGGGAGGACTGGGAAGGCAAGCCCGCCACCCAGGAAACTCCCATTGTGGATTATGTCCTTAGGTTTAGGGAAAGGCTAAAGGAGCTTATGGGGACAGCCCAGAGCAACCTAGCAGTTGCCCAACAAAAACCAAAAGTTTGGTATGACTGCAGAGCCAGAGCTCGCTCGTACATGGTGGGTCAGGAAGTCATGGTCCTTATTCCGGTCTAGAAAGGCAAGCTGCAGGCTGAGTGGGCAGGACCATACAAAGTGGTTAGGAAGGTAAATGATGTGAACTACATTGTGGAGTTACCACACCGAAGACAGACAGAAAGGATATACCATGTCAACATGTTGAAGCCATATGCAAATAGGGCTGACATGGTGTTTGCAGTGGGGAGGGGACAGACGAAGGAGATCCCCTTCTGGATTTGTTGGAAGAAAGTAAGCGGGAGTCCTCTGTGGAGGCAGTAAAATTGTCTCCCCAGCTGGCCCCGGACCAGATCCAGAAAGTAAGGGAGGCTTTAGCAGACTTTGCCCCATTGTTTAGCGCCAAGCCTGGACTAACCCCCTTAGCGACGCACAATGTAGAGATGGACAAAGACGCCTCCATACAGCAGACAGAAAATCGGGTGTCAGAGGCTGTCCAAAAGGACATTAGGAGGGAAGCGGTGGAGATGCTGGATTAAGGGGCAATCCAGAGATCCCACAGCCCCTGGGCCTTACCCGTAGTCCTTGTGCCCAAGCCAGATGGCTCTACTTGCTTCTGTGTGGACTATCATGGATTGAATGCAGTCACAAAGTCCAACGCCCATCTGATGCCTCGGATGGATGAACTCCTGGACAAGTTGGGAGGGGCGACCTACCTTATGACCACTGGCCTGACAAAGGGGTATTGGCAGGTAGAATTGACAGACAGAGCTAGGGAGAGGCCAGCCTTCATCACTCCAATGGGCTTATTTGAGTTTAAAGTAATGCCTTTTGGAATGAAGAACACCCCGGCCACTTTCCAAAGGTTGGTGAACCAGGTGTTAAATGGTGCTGAGGAGTACGTCGTGGCATACCTGGATGACATTGCCATCTTTAGTAACAACTAGGAGGAACACCTATCCCACTTTAGGGAAGTGCTGGGCAGGATACAGAGGGCCGGGCTCACTGTCAAAGCTGAGAAGTGTCAGGTGGCCATGGGAGAAGTGGCATTCTTCGGGCATGTGGTAGGCCAGGGACAGCTCTGTCCTAACCAAATAAAGATAGAGGTAATCCAGGCGTGACCCAGACCAGAAACACAGAAGCAGGTCAGAAGTTTTCTAGGGACAGCAGGGTACTATAGAAAATTTGTACCAAATTACAGTGCCCTGGCTGCTCCCCTATCTGACCTGACAAAGAAAAGGATGCCCAAAAAAATTACCTGGGGCTCAGCCTATAAGGAAGCCTTTTCCAAACTAAAGGAGGCACTGTGCAGTGCTCCTGTTTTGACAAGTCCTGACTATAGCAAAACCTTTATAGTTCAGACTGACGCCTCAGACGTGGGTATTGGTGCAGTATTACGTCAGACATCCAGCCAAGGGAAGGATCACCCAATAACCTACATGAGTAAAAAGTTATTTCCCAGGGAGCAGCCATACTCCACAGTGGAAAAGGAGTATCTTGCCATAGTGTGGGTCCTAAAGAATTTAGAGCCATACTTATATGGGCAGCATTTTGTGGTGCAGACTGACCACAACCTCCTGGTTTGGCTTATGCAGATGGGAAAGAACAATGGTAGATTGCTAAGATGGAGTCTTGCTTTGCAAGAGTATGATATGACAATATTACATAGGGATGGAGCCAAAGAGGAGTGAACTGATTTGGGAAGCTCATCCCTTGCAGGGGATAGAGCCCCCAAATTCAGTCTAGGTTGGGAGGAATTGTGACACTTGGACAGTTGGTTCTGATCACTGTATCATTTTTGTAATATAAAAATGTGTTGTTTTCTGTCTCTCCTGAGAGATGCTGAGACAGCATGTGAGATATCACACACACACACACACACACACACACACACACACACACACACAGGTTTTAGATACAAGGTGTTACCTGGAAGGCCAGACACTAATTACAGGCTAGAAGATACCTAACTGCCAGGATAGATCATAAACTTTTATAACGCTTAGAGGAAGAAGAGCAGGCTGTGACATTTAATGCGAAGTCATAAAAGATGTTTTGATGTCCTGGAAAGGGGAAGCTGATCATAAGATCAAAGAAATGTCATTTGAAAAAGAAAATGAGTTATGCTGACATTACAGAATTTAATACTTGGAAAAGACATCCTGTTTTTATATAGATATATTTTTTTATATATTCTGACAGGGAGGAGCTAGGTGACCTCATGCAAAGAGGTGGGCAAAGCCAGCTTTTAAACAGTATTCTGTTTTCCATTTACACACAAATGTTGGGACTCTGGAAGCTACAACATCTACAGCACTGTGAGATAAGAATACCTTAGAATAAACAATTCTAAGTATATTATTGGTAGGAATCTGCACTTTTTAAAACCTTATTCTTTTAAGTGATTTGTATGTTTTGTGATATATGGTTCTGTATTTACATGTTACATATTTTTATCTATTTTAGTTAAACTCTATTTTTAGAGCCTTCTTGGTCTGTCTTTGATTTTCTTTCTTTAACAAGTATATATATATGGTTAAAGCAGACACTGTGCATAAGCTTGAATGGTGATACTAAACTGGAAAAAGGCAAGAGTAATTTGAGGTCTTCATTACAGTTTTTAAGGGTTCATTTTGTACACCTGTTTAGGTGCCCATAGGCAAAGATATCTGGCCCCCCAAAGACAGAATTATCTGAGCCTGTGCATTGGGTACGCTAGCAAGAGGTTCACAGTTTGAATCCCTCCAAGACTTGAGACCAAAGGTTGATTCAAACCCACAAAAACAGACAGGAGGGTTACCCTGTTTCTGTTAACTGTTCACAAGGCTGCGCTTGGAGGTTGGCACTTTGGGAGTAGAGGGCTGATCTGCTGAGTGGGTTTGTGACACCTTTTTTTTTTTTAAGAACTGCCAAAATCTTTGCTCTCTTGATTGGGGAGGAGATCTCTTCCACGTTCCAGGAGACCACTAAATCAGCCTCATGGTAAGCCATCACAGTGTGTAACCTGTCGTGGGAAGACTGTGCCTCCAACCAATTGTACCATACCCACATAAAGCCCCCGAACAGCAATCCCTCCAAATCTTACCATCAACAATGAAGTGTGAAAAAGAATATAAGAGATGCAGAACCTCAAACAAAGGCACAACTGGTGCCGAGAAAAGTAGAATAATTGACCCCACCCAACTAGTAGCAACTGTAACTTACACCATCTGTGTCGAAAAAAGCTATTCGCCATGTTTGTATATCGAATCATAGTGACCCACATTCCCCAATCGCCCCCCTCCGTGGGAATTCCTTGCTTCTTATCAGTGCCTCCCCCCTTGGCTAGTTTAAAAGCTTGCCAATGCTTGGCCAAACAGAGGTACGTGCTGTCCCCCCTCCTCGATGGTGGAGAACCATCAATGGATGCTCCCCTCAACTGGCTTTTGAATGTCCCTGGTCCATTTCAGAACGTGGGTTGCCGGTTTGGCCTGCGGTAAGTTACCTGTGTCTCAGCATGGCACGCCACTGGGTTGGTCGATTCTGTGACTCTTGACATAGCACTGGCTCACAGCATGAAATGTTTAAGTTCCTTCAACCAGCGCTTGATCTGTATGCTGCACTAAGCAATACATTTGATAAAAGCACATCTTTATTTTTTTAACTTCACCCATTTTTATTGGAATACTAATACAATAACATGACCAGTATATTCAGCCATCAAAACCTGATGTTCTTCTACATGTTGGTACAGGAAAAATATTTAAATAAAAGGTGATATCCAAAACAAATATCTTTGGTAAATTGTACAATTTCTGCCAATTAGTAACAGTGCAGCTATGGTAGGCTCCTGCTGCTCTCTGGTTGCTCTAACTCCATAACTGTCCAAAGGCCGAAAAATAATGATTAATACACAACTGTAGCACAGTCCCTTGTTCTCCAAAAGCGATGAAAGAAACTCTGGACAGATACGCAACCATGGTTCATTGTTGTAACAAACAGGTATCACCTGATATAAAGGGATCTAGGCAGAAAGAAAAAAGTCTAAAAACAATAAAAAGGAGAACTGCAACAGTAACTTAGGTGAGCTTAACCCCTCCCTCCTTCCTTAAGATTCCACTTTTATAAACATGACCTGCTATGGCCATTCCTCACCTAGGTCCAGTAGGGCCTGATGCCAAGGGTGCCATATTTCCAGGAATGTATCATAGTGTAGTCTCACTCTGCTAGTGAGTCCCGGCATCCTCTCCACCTCCCCCACTCTCGCCCTCCAGTGTGCTACAGTGGGAGGGGTCAGGGGACAGCTATTTGGTGGTGATGCATTTAAGTGCCACTACCCTGAGGATCTGGCCCAGGCTTCTAATCATACTAGGGCAAGTTAACAGAGCAGGAAACCTCAAGACCATTTCAGAAATCAAGAAAGGGACCAAGAGCCCAGTTAAGAGTTAAAATTTCGGCTTGTAAGCCTGCCAAAATCCCTAGTCTGGGACAAGTCCAAACTATATGAGCTATATTTTGGCTGGTAGTATAGCCTAGAGGTTAGAGTAATGAGCTGTGAATGAGCTTGGTACATCCAGCAGACAAGACCTGGGTTTGTTTCTCAGAACCTCCACTTGCATACTGTATGACTCTGAGCAAGTCACTTAACTGCCCAGTGCTCCCAGGTTGCCCCTGAAAACAGGCATTTGTGCCTAGTGGGCCTTACCCAGTTACTAAAGACTTAAAAAAAAATATATGATGGTGAGTATCCCTGTCCCCACATACCCTCCAGCAGTTATCTGTGTTAATAGAGTTAAAGTGCTTTGTTATTACTGGCATATGGAAAAATGTCCAATTAAATTTTCTCCACAAAGAGGATGCTGTAACCTACCAACTCAGTTCCAGTCTCTTCACCCACTGCTCAGGGTCAACTTGTGTGCCAGCTTCAGTTTCCCACTTTAGCCGCTGAGCCTCTAAAGGGGGGGTTACTGAGTACGTTAATATTGAGAATAGTTCCAATGGATAGTGGAGGGTGCCCTTGAGGACTATTACAGAATAAAAGAACGAGGTAGTGCACGCTCTCCTGATCCGAGGATGAATAGCTGATGAAAGGATAAAGTGATGGATTTGCAGATATCTAAAATGATCCTCTCTTCTGAGGGAGTACTTGGCCTGTAACTGTGCAAAACAGAGGCAACCATAGGCATCTGTGCACTGAAAGAATGTAGTTAGTTTATGGCCCTCCCAGTATGCATAACCTGGGTCCAGCTGGGGGAGGGGGGGAGAAAAGACCCTTCATGGTGAATAAGCAATAAGGGACCTATCTCATTGGTTGTATGGGTGAGTTTCTGAATGTGTAGTAGAATACATAAGGAGTGTCTAACCCACAAGTTCTAGGTTCTTTTCCATATTTGTGGGGGAACCACGCTGGTTGGAAGGGTCCATAGGGCCCATCCTGAAAGATCTGCTTCTTCTATTAAATACCATCCCAAACTGTATCATCACTTGGCCCAAGTGCAACAGATATGTTCCCTTTGCGGCTAGATAATAGGAGTGAAAGTTCAGGAGAGCCAATCCCCCCACACTACAGGGGGCCTGAAGTAACCCTTTAGCCAAATGGGGGTGCGAGCCGGACCATAGAAACTGCAGGATTTCCTTATGCAGGTTGTTCCAGTAAAATTTAGGTATGGGTATAGGTAGGGTCTCAAATAAAAATAAAAGGACATTCATTTTTATGGTTTGGACTCTGCCATGAAGTGTAAGGGGTTAAAAGGTCCATCTAGTAAAATCGGCCTGCAAGGCAGGGAATAATTTAGTATAATTATTATTAAACAACTGGAAGGTACCTGTGAAATATGAATTCCTAAGTACCAGAATGTGTTTTTGGGGCTCATGAAAAGGAAAGGTTTGCTGAAAAGCCGGGGGCATGATGACCATTGCCTCTGATTTTTAAAGTTTATCTTATATACTGCCAGTGAACCAAATTCCTGCAAGGATCTCAACAGATATTGGAGGGAGGCAAGGGGTCAGCCAAAAAGAAAAGCGAATCATCCGCATAAAGGGCCAGTTTTTGTTCGATTCCCTCCCCCGCCATTACCCTCTTGATATGGGGATTAGCCCTGACTGATATTGCCAGGGGTTCCAAGGAGAGCACAAAAAGGAGAAGTGAAAGGGGGCAACCCTGTCTCATGCCTCGTTCTAAGGGGAACCGGTTCGACAGAAAGCCATTGACCTTGACCCTGGCTTCTGGGGCAGAGTATAGAGAGGTAACAGCGGTGATGAAAATTTGTCCCAAATCAAATTTCTTGAGGGTGGCGAGATGAAACGGTCTATCCACCCTGTCAAAGGCCTATTACGCATCCATACTAATGGCTAGCTGAAAAGACCCTTTGACTCGTTGTGCCGTAATGATGCTTAAAAAATGGCGACTATTATCCTGGAGTAGCTGTCCTGCAATAAAACCAGTCTGGTCGGTATGAACCAGAGAGGAGATGTACCCTTGCTGCCTATCTGCCAAAATTCCTGTAAATATTTTAATGTCCACCAGTAATGAAGAGATGGGACAATAGGATCCACAGTCCTCCGGGTTTTTATTAGGTTTCAAGAGAACCGATATCTGTGCTAGGTTCCAGGATGCTGGCACTCACCCATCCCCCTTCAGTATTTCACTTTAAGTATGAACTTGGGGAACAGCCAACAGGGTGGCAAAAATTTTGGAGGCAAACCCGCCCGTGCCTGGCGATTTCCTATTTTTTCAAATGTTTAATCTTGGACAGCACTTCAGTGCTAGAGATTGGGACATTCAAGACCTGTTGTTGCTCGTCGCTGAGAGAGGGGATCCAGATAAGTTTGCACTTTATCATTATGGTCTGGGTCACGTTCCAAGGTATAAAGAGACTGATAATATTCAGTGAAAATATGTGATATTTCCACTGTGAGGGTGGTGGAGGAGGCCTTTGATGAGTCAGTAAGGCGTAGAACCGCCCGATTTGCTGCATCTTTTCTCAGTTGCCAGGCCAGGAGTCTACTAGCCCTATTAACAAATTCAAAGTATTTTTGTCTTGAATACCTTAATTGGCCCTCAATTTGGGCACCTAGTAGGTGGTTTAGTTTATATTTTTCTTATTCTAACTGGTGTTTAATGCCCTCGTCAAAAAAGCATGCTAATTTTGATGTGAGAGTGCCCAGTTCTTACCTTTTTCCTGGGCTACCTGTAACAGAGGTTGCAGAAAAGGGGAACCCTCCCAGCAGGTGATCCACTTTTGTTGCTACCAATACAGGGCCTCCCACAGGGGTCAGCAAACCACAGTCAGGTGGTCCAAGAAATGTGAGACTTAGGACCACTGGGTGTGAAGGAGTCCCTGTTGCAATCCTCACACATAGACGGGCCAGACAACTGTAAATGTAGAGGCTGCCATGAGCTCTCGGATGTGCGACATGACACTGGCCAACATGTGGTTGCTGCGAGCCTCTAAGGGGTCTGGAGCTACCACTGTCAAAGCTCTGTTTTTGCAGAAGAAGACATGAGCAAGGGTTGAGTCCAGGACTGCCCCAATATGTGAGAGCCACTGAGAAGGAATAAGAGCAGCCTTTTGTTTCTACATTTTCTAAAACCCTCAGGCTGTCCTGAAGGAGCCTGGTGCAATGTAGAGTGTACTCCACTCTAGCTGCTGAGGCCCCCTTTAGGAGCCAGTCATCCAGGTATGGTAATATATAGAGATCCTGCTGGCAGTGTGCTGTGGCTACTACTGCAAAGCATTTAGTAAAGACACATGGTGCCAAGGTACCTCAAAGTATCTAGAGTACAACCTCTGGTTGAGTTCTGCTGGAGGAACTAAAAAAGGGTGGCTTGTTTGCATAGCACTACCTGTACCTTTTTTCCTCAGAATAGCAAGGTACTTGAGGGAGTAATGGCAAGGCCATAGAGGCTGTGGTATTAACTCCAGGGTGTGACCATGCTGTGTGATGTCCTCGACCCACCTGTTTCTGGTCACAGCCTCCCATTAGGGGGAAAAACAGGGGGATCCTGACCCCACCACCTAGAGGCACATGCAGAGATCTGGTGGAGGGAGTAGGAAGTCAGAGGGAAGAGGAAGAAATAGCTGATAGTCACCTTTCCCACATCCCTTGGGAGCTTTAAAGGGGGCCCTTATGAACTGCAGCTTGGTAGGAAAATCTTGCCCCTAACTATACGGAGGGTTGATGCAAGGATTCCTGTGAAAGGAACCTCTGTTAAGGTCAATGTGGGAAATGTTCAGTGTTACAGACCAAACAGGCCTAACTGACTTTTTGGAGGTCTCCAGGTAATTACGAATGACCTCAACATCTGGCCCGAAGACCTTGGTGCCCTTAAAGGGAGCATACAGTAACAAGACTCACTGTTGCACATGCAAGGCAAAACTGTAACATGGAGCCAGGAGTAGCATCTTAAAAAAATGCCAGAGGCAGCAGCCTTGTCAGTGGCCTCGGAGGCATCATATACGGATCTCAGAAGGTACCTTCCGGCATCAGAGCCCTGGAACATACAGACAAAGGTTTTAGATTTGAGGTACCCATCAGGCATGCTGCTGACAATACAGCTGAGATCCCTTCACATGTGGTTCTGGTATTTGGCCAGGCACACCTGGTAGCTAGCAATGTGCAGACCAAGGGAGGCCAAGGTGAACATGCACCAACCCAGAATGTCCAACTTTTCACATTGAGGTCTGGTACACATCCTCTGGGGGGCCCAGTCCCAGACCTGTCATATCTAGCCATGATTGTCACTGAGACAATATCAGACTGTGCAAAACAGAATTTCTCATCCCTAGGAGCCAAACATTTTCCTCCCAAGGGATGGCTGGAAACATAGAAACATAGACTTTGATGGCAGATAAGGACCGCTTGGCCCACCTAGTCTGCCCATTTCCCCACCTATTGGATAAGCTGCAGATCCTAGTTAACCAACAGCCTACTTCTTCCTAACCCCCACCAGAACTGCTTTATGTCTGTCCCATGCATTTTTGAATTCCCCCACTGTTTTTGACCCCACAACCTCCTCAGGCAGGCCATGCTGTGTGTCCACCATGCTCTGTGAAAAAATACTTCCTCACATTGCCCCTAAGCCATCCCCCGTCTATCTTCAGATTGTGTCCCCTTGTTCTTTCACATCTCTTTTTCTGAAAGATGCTACCCTCTTGGACTTTGTTGATTCCCTTGAGGTACTTGAAAGTTTCTATCATGTTCCCCCTCTCCCTCCTTTCCTCAAGGGCATACATATTAAGCACCTTTAGTCTCTCTTTGTATGTCTTCTGTTGCAGACTCTGCACCATTTTAGTTGCCCTCCTCTGGATTGCTTCCATCATGTCTATGTCCTTGCGGAGATGGGGTCTTCAGAACTGCACACAGTACTCCAGATGAGGTCTCACTAACTGTCTGTACAGAGGGATAACAACTTCCTGTTTTCTACTGGTGATGCCTCTCCCTATACATCCCAGTATCCCCTCAGCCATCCTTACTGCCTTTTCACATTGCTTGCTTACCTTTAGATCATCTGATATGACTACTTACAGGTCTCTTTCCATGTTTGTTGTTGTTAATACCTCCCCCCACCACCATTGTGTACTCTTTCCCTAGGTTTTTGTTTCCTAGGTGCATTATTTTGCACTTCTTTGCATTGAATCTAAGCTGCCATACTTTTGACCATTCCTCCAACCTTTCCAAGTCCCTTCTCATCCTTTCCGCCCCCTCCCCTGTGTATCAACCCTGTTGCAAATCTTTGTGTCATCTGCAAAGAGGCATACTTTTCCTTCCAGTCCCTCTGCAATGTCACTTATAAAGACATTAAAAAGGACTGGACCCAGTACTGAACCTTGCTGTACCCCGCTAGTAACTTCCATTTCTTCGGAGTGGACTCCGTTTACTATTACCCTCTGTGTACTGTTGTCCAGCCAATGTTTTACCCAGGCTACCACCCTGGTTGCCACTCCCAGGCTGGATAATTTGTTTATTAATCTTTTGTGTGGGACTCTGTCAAATGCTTTGCTAAAGTCAAGGTAGGCCATGTCCACAGCCCCTCCCTGGTCTACTACTTTGGTCACCCAGTCAAAGAAATCGATTAGATTCATCTGACATGACCTTCATGTTGTGAATCCATGCTGCCTTGGGTCCTGTGCCCCGCTGGCCTCTAGGTACTCAACAGTTCTTTCTTTCAGAAGTGATTCCATCATTTTCCCTACCACTGAGGTCAAGTTAACAAGTCTGTAGTTTCCTGCCTCTGCTTTGCTCTCACTTTTGTGAAGGGGAATCACATTCACTCTCCTCCAGTCCTTAGGTACCACACCATCCTCCCATGATTTGTTAAAAAAGATAGTCAGTGGTGTCACTAGTTCTCCCCTTAGTTCTTTTAGAATTCTGGGGTGAATTCCATCAGGCCCCATTGCTTTGTCCACCTTCAGTTTTAGTAGTTCTTTCAGAACCCTTTCTTCTGTGAAAGGACTGGTATTGACCCCCTAAAGGTGATGGGCCTATGCCAGGCAGCCATGGCGACTTCCTCCAGAGCCATAGGGTAGGGAGGGACAAACATCTAAAAGGCACTTTCAACCTTCAAAAAAATAACACAGATTCTTTTTGGAGCAGCCTGCCTCTTCCAGGGAGAAATCCAGGGTCTCATGGATTGCCCTCAACAAAGATCGGAAAGTATGGTCCTTGGGTGGGGGAAAAATCTGCTGTCTGAACACTGGAGGAGGGGATAGTGGAGCTAGCCAAGCCCTCCGGTTCCAGAGGGTGAAGGTCACCCTCACCCCTCCATTCACCTCATCATCTAGGAGATCAGGGTTGTACTTCTCATCTTCCTCTTCTAAGGGAGAAGGTTGGAGAGTAGCAGACCATGGAAGGAGGAGCCGGAGGCCCAGCTAGGAAAACCAGGAAAGGTGGCTGGCAAATGACCTGAGGCAGAGAAGGCAGTAATATCTTTATCAAATCAAAGAATTCTTCCAGCATTGCACTGGAGAAGTAATAATGGGAGATGACAGCATCTTCAGTCAGTGGTGTCAATGATGTAGTCCCCAAGGCACAGGCAGAAGGCTGCAGTACCTTTGAAATCAGATGTGAGCTATTAGTTGGAAAGGCTCTGGCCTAGAGTAGGCTGAACTTGCTCATTTCACCAGTGCACCCACCCGGTTAGAATGTGTGGATTTACCCTGATGCTTGGAGTGCTGTTGACTCACTGATCATGAGCAGTCAAACTCCTGACACCCTTGGTGGATCTCAGTCGATGGCGGGGGTGATGGTGTCTGGGCAGCTGACTTTGTTGGAGATGGTGTCATCGATATATGCAGTGATTTTGATAATTTATCTGTTGCCAGTGTTTTCATAGCAGCCAGTGTTGGCAGATTTGGCATACATACTAATATACTATTTGCCAGCAGATTAGGCCTTACGGTCTATCGAGTCTGCTCGAACCTTAGATCCTTAGTTGGGTGCCGAGGCCCTCCCATCCCTTGTGCTCCAGAAACCCCTATCATCCATCCCCACCCCCCGGGACAGGCCATCATCTGATACATCCACTTTCTGTGTCTGTCCCACCCTGTCTTGAAGCCCTCCACTGTGGATCTCTGAACCAGCTCGCCAGGCAGTGCATTCCAAGGGTCCACCACCCTCTCAGTGAAAAATCTTCTCCTCTTCCCCCCCCTCACCCTTCCACCTTCCAACTTCAAACCATGCCCTCTGGTGATACCTCCCTGCTTTAGTCTAAAGATCCCCTCCATGTTTACCCTATTTATTCCCTTGAGGTACTTGAAGACCTCAATCATGTCCCCCCTGTCTCTCCTCTCCTCCAATGAAAACAGACAGAGCTCCTCAAGTCTGTCCTCATACGTCAAATCCCCTAACCCTCGTATCATCTTAGTTGCCCTCCTCTGTACCCTGTCCAGGAGCTGTATGTCCCTCTTCAAGTGTGGTCTCTAGTACTGTACACAGTACTCAAGGTGTGGTCTAACCAATTCATTGTACAGCGGCAGAATCACTTCCTTGCTCCTAAAGGTGATCCCCTACGATGCATCCCAACATCCTGTTTGCCTCATAGCCTCCTGCACTGCTCAGAGTTATTCATACATGCATCCACCATGGCCCCTAGGTCTTTTTCCCTATCGGGGCCTCCAGCGCCTCCCCTCAGGGTGTACCTGTGTTTAGGGTTTCCCCGACAAGATGCAACACCTTGCACTTGGTGATGAAATTTAATTTCCATGTGTGGGCCCAGCTTTCCAGGGTGTCAGGTCCCCTTGCAGGGCCAACCTCCCTCTTCTCCCTCAACTACTGCTCCCATCTTGGGTCATCCATGAAGAGACTCATTTCACACCTACCTCCTGATGTCCGACCTTAGCCATTAAACAGGATCGGACCAGGACAAGCCCTCGACAGCCCACTACCAACCTCTCTGGGTTCGAGGCTCCCCCACAGACCACTACTCTCTGGGTATGTCCAGCTAGCCAGTTTTCAATCCATCTGACCATCAAAGGGCCTACTCCTAACCCCATCAGTTTCTCCACCAGACCATTGTGAGGACAGAGTCAAACGCCTTGCTGAAGTCCAAGAATAATACATCCACAGGCTTTCCCCTGTCCGGTTCTGATGTTACCCATTCGTAGAACTCCACAAGATTGGTTTGACATGATCTACCTGGCACAAACCCATGTTGCCGACTATCCAGACCTCCCACCTCCTCCAAGTACACCCTCAATCATTCCTTTAGTATACTCTCCATTAATTTTCCCACCACCGAGGTCAAACTGATGGGTCTATAGTTATCTGGTACTTCCCTCGACCCCCCCTTTATGGATTGGCAAAACATGTGCCTCTCGCCAATCCCTAGGTACTCTCCCTGTCTCAAGTGACCTGTTGAAGAGCTCTGCCAGGGGTGCAGCCAGTATGTCCGCCAATTCCCATAGTACTCTCGGATGAATGCCATCCGCCCAGGAGATTTGTCTTTCTTTAGGGCCTTGAGGGCTAACCACACCCTTTTGGCGGAGATAGCAACATCCGTCCCCTCCACCTTACTGGCCTTTTTATCCTTATCCAGATGTGACACCCCTGGGGTACCTCTCCCTCCCTCTTGCTCCATTTCTGTTTCTCCCCTGATCCCACTCACTGCCACTTCTATCCCCTTCGTGCCTTGCTTTGTAGATATCCCATCCCCCTCCCTAGTGAACACAGAGACAAAGTACTTGTTAAATACCTCTGCCTGGTCCCTCGCCTCTTCCACCCACCCTCCTTCTGATCTCAATCTGCTGAGATGGCCCTTAGTTTTTCTCCACTCCCCAATGTACTGGAAGAATCCCTTTTCCCCTCCATGTATCCGCTGTGCCAGCTGCTGCTCTTTACTGGACTTTGCTCCCCTCACCATACAGGTGACTTTTCTAGATGCAAGATGGTACATTTCCTTATCCCTGTCCCCTCTTGTTGTTTTATATTTTTTATAGGCCGCCTTCTTTTCTCTGACTGCTACCTGTGCCTCACTGGACCACCAGCATGGTTTATGTGACCCGTTCTTTACGCTTCAACTTAGCAGGATCCTGACTGCCCCATGAAGTCCCATTTTATGACCTCCCATCTCCTTTCCACACTTGTCATTGATGTAATCCCTTCAAGTGATCCTTGAGAATATTTCCCATGCCCACAAAGTCTGCCCCGAAGTCCACTGCCAGTGTCCTAGATCTCCCCTCCCCATGCTTATTTGAAACCAGACAGTATTGTGGTCGCTCCCAGTCAGGGGTCCTGTACAACCAGGTCCCTTATCAGATCCCCATCTGCCAGAACCACGTCCAGGACATGCCCCTCCTTGTGGGCCCCATCACATGCTGTGTTAAGAACACATCCTGGAAGCCGTCCAGCAGCCTCTGCTCCTTGGCCACCTTAGAGGACATGGTTCCCCAGTTTGTACCTGGCATATTAAGGTCCCCCATCAACACCACTCCTTCCCCTTTTGGTCCACACTGGACAATGATGTTGTCCAGCAAATTCTAGAACATCACTCATCCCGGGGGGCCTATATACTACACCCAGCTTGACCTTGGTCCTCTGTCCCTAATATCCCCACTCCTGCTTGCTGTAACATAACGTCCTGTAATTTCAGAGTGTTGCCCCAGCCTTCCCTCAGCCCCACCCTTCCGCTGCCCATATCCACACCCCTTATCCGTGGACAGCCCCCCACCAGTTCCCCCAGCTTACTCCTTAACCAATACCTCACTCCTGATACAAGATAACTGTCTACAGAGTGGGCAGCCTCCCTCTCTCCAGGCCCAATTGAGAATTATTGCCATCCCACAGCCTGTGCAGCCTACAACCCTTCTGAAGATGCCTTCCATGGTGGAATATGGCCACCCTGTTTATCCCCCTCTGTTTATAATGGCACACCCCCTTTTCTCAGTCCCTTTCCCCTGGAATACAGTTTCTCTCTATACTGACTGCAGTTATTTACAAACCCAATTTCAACCCCACCAATAAAGTTCCCAAGTCTCACAAACACATACAGTCCAGTGTGTGTTCAGTCCCACTAACAGTGCGTGTATGTAGACATCAGGTACCGTATGATGTCACAGGCCCACCAGCTCCTGTTGCTTCAAATTTCAGTCCCAAACAGAAATACTCAGCCCTTCAATCCCAACCCCCAGTGGCTTTTCAGTATTTAAGAATACACCAGGCAAACAACACATTTAAATTTCACTCTAATTATCACTTCCAAACAACTGTTCCCAAGCCTCAAAAGTTACAATATCACAGCCCAAGTAACAGTTCTAACTCAAGGTAATAATTTTTAACACATAGAACTAATTTCACTTACAAAACTATTCAAATATTTCAGTTAAAACAGAATATAACCCCAGACCTCTGTCCTTACCAGCCTCCTGCTTATGTTCCCAAGTGAACAATGAAAGCCAAGGTAATTCCTGTTAAAGACAAGGTAATTCCTTTTAATGTCCCCTCCCCCTTCCCCTAACACCAGGCAAACAACACATTTAAATTTCACTCTAATTATCACTGCCAAACAACTGTTCTTACCAGCCTCCTGCTTATGTTCCCAAGTACCCCGTAGAAGCTTTATCTGTCTTGTCAAGAAAATGCTCCAAAGCCTTTTGCTTGCATCGTCATGTCATTTGGTTGAAATACCAGCATGTAAATCTTTTCCATGTCGTTGGCAAGGCCCAAACAACCATTTGTGGTTGTCTTCATAATGGCTCCAATTTCCTCATCGACACAGCTGAAAAAAGCACTTTGTTTGGTGATGACATACACTAATGCATAGTTTCTTGAAGGTGTAGACCCACATGAGAAATAAAACCCTTTGGCAAAAAGTCTGCAAATGATAACCTTGCACTAGTCCAACATTCACTCTCTCAATCGCTGGAGAAAAAGAACTGAAGTAGTTGTGGGTCATCCACATTATATAGGTGATGCCAACGTGCACCTAGGCACATCAATATGGGTGGCTCTATCTTGAAAAAGCTTCCAGCAAGGTTCTGATGCCAATAGCTTACAGTCCATGTATTATGGCTATATGGGGATACTCTCAAAGTAAATTTATAGATTACAGTGAGATACTTTATTTGGAGGTACGGCAATATTTTGATTTCTTTTAGATGGGCACTTTAAAATAGAAATACACTCTTGGTTATACCTTTAAAATGGAGAATAAAGATAAGTAGTGTGCTATAAGTTCATAGTTGGTAACTTCTATGTTACACCCCAGTTTGAGGTCACTTGTAACTTGGACACACATAGAGTGGGCTGTAATTTCTGAGTTTGGGGACAAGTGATAAAATGAACATGCAACCTATATGTAGCCTCAGAAGAGGAATGGGATTTCCCATACCTCTCAGCTATCACTGATTTCAGGGATGTCCCTGAGTTTGGCTCAAAAAAATGTCTCTGTCCTTCCTAAATTTGGCCTATCAAAGATGAGTTGGGATTTGACTCCTAAAATTATGTCAGAGAGTAGTGATACAGTTCAGGCTTCCATCATAAAATGCTTTTATTACTAAGCCACACACTGTAACAGCTGCTGGAGCTGATACTGCAGTTTCATGTTTGTTTGTTTTTTAAATTGAAGCTACTTTATTGAGTTTCAAGTTACATACACCAAGATTTAGAAACAAGCAAAGATAGTTACAGACATACACAACATACCCCTTCCTCACCTGTCCCCCCCCCGACCAGTCTCCCTCCCCTTGGCATCAGAGTGGAGCTACCCTTGCGTAAGAGATTAGGCCATACCACCCAATTATCCTGGGTTGCTAATTAAGAATAAAGAGTATGCATTCTCCCCCTATCCTATCGAACCTTTGGAGGCAATTATGCAAGCTAGCTATCATCCTCTCCAAGTGAAGATTAAGCAGCAACTCTTGCAACCACTCTACATAAGATATGTTCTCCTCGTCTAGCCAATGGCGGAGACCGAGTTTCCTGACTGATAGAGCAATTAGGGCCATATGATATCTTCACTTCCTTACCTCAATCGTCTTGTAATCACCCACCAGGCAGATTTCCAGAGTGAACAGTTCCTCAATGCCCAAAAGTGGGTCAGCTTTTTGCTTGATAAGTGCCCACACTGGGGCTACCTTAGGGCATTCCCAGAATATGTGCAGGAGGGTGCCCTCTGCCTGGCAGCATCTCACACACACAAGGAGTATGAAGCCCTTCCCATTTTAAACAGTCTGACTGGAGTTAGGTACATATTGTTCAGTATTTGGAATTGTGTAAGTCTGAGTCTGTCTTGTGTGGCAGGTGTATGGCAATTCTTTCAAATTCTACTCCAGTCGAACCCTGCTAGTGGGAACTGTGGGTCCCAGTATTCCCGGTATTCCATCCACCTCAGTGTAAGCTCTGTCATATAGACTAGCATACATTTTTGACACAGCATGATGTAATGGAGCTAGTTTTTGAAGTAGCTGCAGAGATTCCCTGCTTGTGCATTCTCAAAGGGAGATTTCAAGTTATGGATCATCTTATGCCTAAACTTTCTGCAGTCTCCTTCCCAAGCTTGACTCACTCCAAGCCTTTGCAACCTTATGCAACCCGGATATCCTGGCAGTCATTGAAACCTGGCTCACCCCCTCGATACCGGACCATGCAATCACCCTTCCAGGCTACAACAATTTTAGACTTGATCGTAAGTCAAGAAGAGGTGGAGGTTGCGCGCTATACCTGAAAGACACTCTTCTGGGCCACCCCATTGATACCGCCTTCCCAGCCACCTGGGCTCAGATTCTACCCATTAGAATCCTTCTAGGAGCACACAATAAAGCTCTCACAGTAGTCACTGAGTATATTCCTAATAGAGAGCAAGGACCGGGACTGTCCGCTGTACTGGATCTCGTCAGGTCACAACCACATGACTCTGAAACCACCCTGCTTGGTGACCTTAACATTAATTGGATTGCAGCCGAGGCCGGGGCTATCAGAAACTCTGTCATATCAGCCAATCTTACCCAGATGCTAGACTCCCCTACCAGAAAGAACTATAAAACTAGGAACAGCTCCCTACTGGATTGGATCTGACCAGTCACCCCACAAGAATCACAAACCACACCATCCTTCCTGACTCACTCAGTGACCAGTCACCTATTAGCTGTACCTGGTCCAACAAATTCTGTAAACCCCCCAAAAAACCCTCTACAGCAGAGTTCTTCAGTGTGGTCAGTTACCACATCTCAAATCCCACCTTCTCCATCAAGACTGGACACCTGTTCTCAGGGCAACTGACACCAATTCCACTCTGGACCACTTCACACACATCTTTAATGAAGCCTGCAACTTATTTGCTCCTCTAAAGAAGCGCAAAGTTAAAACCCTCTGCAACCCCTGGCTATCAGGTGACCTCCTTATGAAACTAAAATCCGGGGACAACCTGTAGGAATTGGCCAGATCCACCGGTAGGCAAGTCAACATCCAGAGCTATAAATGTGCACAGAACAATTACACTAAATCCATTTGGCTGCAGAAGTCCAATTACTACAAGAAAGCTCTCACCGACACCTGGGGTTATGTTCTAGAACAACATAAAAGAAGTCACGGGGATGCAATCCAAATCATCACGGGCCATGCTCAAGGTTAACGGGAGTACAACACTTGATCCTAAAATCATTGCTGACACCTTCAACGTGGCGTTCACTGACCTTAGCAGTGTTCTCCCCCCTGATTTCTTCAATAGTGAGGTCCCCCTCACATCTCACAGCCACACCCTTCCTACCAGCCACCCTTCCTTCTACTTTAAGGCAATAAAGACGCATGAGGTTCGCAAGTATGTCACCAAAGCTCTATGCAAATTCAGATCTAGCAACGACTCACTTGACCTCAAGCTTCTATCCCTCACACTAGAAGAAGTTCTGGGGCCTCTCACCAGGATTTTTAACCTCTCCCTCTCTCTCAGCCAGTTCCCAGACAAATGGAAATCAGCCACTGTCACCCTGATCCATAAAAGTGGTGACAAGATCATACATGGAAATTATCACCCAATCTCTATCCTACCCCCCCTCCCCACAAAGGCACTGGAACGTACAGTAGCTGACCAGCTCACTGACTATCTGGACAAATATAATATTCTCTGCTGGCAGCAATACAGCTTTCGAAAAGGCCATAGTAGTGCATCTGCCCTTCTGGAATTCACAGGTGCCATCCACAGCCCCCTGGACCATGGTAAACTCACTGGAGCTGTCTACATTGACCTCACCAAGGCCTTTGATACCGTACACAATCGCCTTCTACTTGGCTAACTTCAGTCCTCTGGATTCTCCACTGAATCTGTTACGTGGTTCAAAAGCTACCTTGAAAATTAGTCCCAACATGTATAAATTGCAGATGTGCTCTCTGATGCCAAACCTATCAGCTCTGGTGTCCCACAGGGCTCTATCCTTGGCCCACTCCTTTTCAGCCTGTTCTTAAACACCCTCCCGGACTCCTGCACTGAACAACTGATACTTTATGCCGATGATGCAGTAACTCTTGCATCCCACCAGGACACGCATCAGTTGCAAAATAATCTACAGCAGGGTTTCACTATGGTTGAGAACTGGTTCATAAAGCACAAATTGATCCTTAACCAGAAAAAACAAAACCATGGTTTTCAGCAGTGCTCACAATAAGTATAAGGACCACCGCCTCACCATTAACACCACACAAGGTGGTCCTCTGGAACATGTCCAAACATTCAAATTCCTTGGGATCACCCTTGACACACACCTCTCCTATGTTGACCACATTAATAATTTTGCCAAAGCTGCAAACTCCTGACTGGGCATGCTTTTCCGACACAGACGACACCTTACCCCCGAAGCACTGGCAGCCGCCGTCCAGAGCTCCATCATTTCCACCATTGACTACGGCCTTATAATCTATGGCTCTGCTACTGCTACCATGCTCAAACGTGTTACTACTTCCCTAAACAAGGCTTGCCGGCTCATCACGGATGCTCAACGCCTTACTCACACCTGTGACCTTTATACCCAAACTGGCTGGTTGTAAGTAGACAATCAAGTAAAATATCAAACCTGTATGGTGGCTAAAAAAATTTTGATGGGTCTCACACCTCCCGGAGTCTGTTCCCTCCTACAACCCAGAAACAGCAGCCACGACACCGGGGGCTAAGCCACAGCTTCTCCAGATCCCCCACTGCCGTACTATGCAAGGTCAAAGATCCTTTGCCTACAGAGCCTCCAGCTGGATGAATAGACTCTCTAAAGACATTACTGCCACCACCTCGCTCTGCACCTTTAAATCCAGCCTCTAGTACCCACTCATTGCCTCTAGTACCTGTGATTGTCCTGGCCAATAACTGAACATCTATTCAACTACGCCTGCCTTGACCTTCTGCTGACCCCTACCAGTTGGGTGGTTGACATTGTGTTATGTAGCACTTGCAAATGCCTGGTGACTCTCTGCTAATCTTTGATTCTCTGACAATGCCTTCCTGGCAGCACCCCCCCGTCCTGACCCCTCGCTCAGCCCCTCACCTATCTCCTCCTCCTCCGCCCCTCAACCCCCACCCCTTTCCCTTCTCCTTGGCATCTCCAGCCCTTTCTCCTACCTTATCATCTCTAGTTACTGCCTTGTTTATGTAGCGATAATTGATTATATGTTATACTGTCAATCTTCTTGTTTTGTTGTACCTTATGATGTGGAACCTTTGTAAAAGAGTCCTGGCTCAAAGGTATTTGTAATCCTAGACTGAACTAAATAAATAAATAAATATGTCATAGCTGAAAAACCTTGAAACTTGAAGTTCTGTTGATATTGTGTTTCTTAATGATCTCCCCCTATGTAAGGTAGACCCCATCTTTCATCAACCCTCCCACTTCAGCTAATGCCAACTGTGGTATCCAAGACAGGGATATTTTCTGACCCCCTACTTTAAAATTTGGGTTTGCTATAAGGGGCTGATTGAGATCTTTACTTTGGCTATATTTTAAAAAGGAGCATAGTTGCGAATGAACCTTCACTGAGACCTCTATCAGAGATTGGCGCAAGACAGAGGGAAGGTCTCTGGGTTTGAGATGAAGAAGCGCCTTTGGGGACAGTCCGCTTGTAGTGATTATTTCCTTTTCTATCACAAGCCAGCTAGGTACATATGGCTGTGTGCCCAAATCCCCTGTGGTTGTGAGCCAGTGCAGATATTTGCTGGCCTGGCTTGCCCAGTAGTATAACCTGAAATGCAGGAGTCTGAGGCCTTCCCTATCTTTAGGGGCTGCCAGCTTGTGATACGCTTGTTTTGGAGGTTTACCCAGCCATACGAAATCGTTGACTATTGAGTGCACTTTCTTGAACCATTTAAGGGGTAACCACAGATTCAGCAGGTTAAGCAGATAAAAGAGTCGTGGTAGAACGTTCATCTTAATCAAACTGATATGACCCCAAAGAGATATAGTTAGGGCCTTCCATCGTGCTAAATCTTGTTGCACTATTTGTAGTGTCATGTCTAGATTTAGTTGTTTTAATTTAATGTCGCTCCTAGACAAATGTATACCTAAGTATTTTAGACTTTTTGAGACCCATTTTAGTCCACCGTCTCCTATCTCACTCTTAAATGTTATGGAGTTTAGTGGGAAGACCAAAGTTTTATCAAGATTAACCTTGTAATTTGAGAGTAAACTGAATTCTCTTATTATCGCTAATGCTGCCAGGGTGAACACCGTGGGATGCCAGAGGTGTAACAGTATGTTATCAGCATACGTGGATAATTTCATTGCCTGTGACTCTAACATGATGCCTTGGATTGTGGGAGTCTCTTTTAGTTTAATCAGTAAAGTTTCCAGACAAAGATTGAATATTAATGGGGATGGGGCATCCTTGTCTGGTGACCGAATACAACAGAAATTTACCGGAAAATACCCCATTGCAATATATTCATGCACTGGGGTTCAGGTATAGCTTCTGTATCCACTGTATGAATTTAGCGGGAAAACCAAAACGATGTAGAGTTCTAAACATGAATTACCAGTCCACTCAATCAAAAACCTTTTCTGCATCCAAGAACACCAGCACTGCTGGGTTATCAGAGTCCCTGGATGCGGAAAAAATGTGATCCAGTTTATGGAGATGATCTGATGAGGACTGGCCCTTCTTGAAACCGACCTGTTCCGGAGCTATGAGTGATAGCAACACTTTACTAATTCTGTCCACTAGGAGTTTAGCCAGTAACTTAATATCATAATTTAACAGTGAAATCAGTCGGTAGCTAGTAACGTTTTCAGCTTCCTTCCCAGGCTTATAGAGCACTATTATGAAGGCCTCAAATTAGTTGACATCCAAGAAGCCCGAGGTCAGCATGTACTGAAATAACCTATGCAGCCACGGGATCAATTTCTCGGCAAATACTTTTTAAAAATCGGGTGAAAACCTGTCTGGACCTGGGGATTTGTCAAGTGGCAAGTCTTGAATTACTCCCCAGATGTCAGCTTCCGTTAATGGTGCTTCCAGTGCATGATTCTGTGCTTCCAATAAGATGGGGAGTGGAACTGCTGAATGGTTTTTGTCTACTGATTGCTCAGATGGGGGCTTGGACACTGGGCTATGTCACAACCCCACTCAGCAGGTCAGGCCCTCTGCTCCCATAGTGCCAACCTCAGAGCGCAGTATTGTGAACAGGAAACAGAAACAGGGTAACCCTCCTGTCTGTTTTGTGGGTTTGAATCAAACTTTGGTCTCACGTTCTGGAGGGATTCAAACTGTGAACCTCTTGCTAGTGTACCCAATGTACAGTCTCAGATAATTCTGCTCTTCGGGGGTGGCCAGATATCTTTTGCCTATGGACATCTAACCAGGCATATAAAATTAACCCTTAAAAATTCTATTAAAGACCTCAGAAAAAACTCTTACCTTTTCCCAGTTTGGTAAAACCAGTAAGCTTTGTACTGTGTCAGCTTTAACCATATAAGCTTCACTTGTCAAAGAAAAGAATTTCAAAGGCACACCATGTAGTCTCTAAAAATAGAGGTTTACTTAAAATAGATAAATATGTAAAATGTAAAACCCAGAACCATATTTTTTTTTGTTTAAAACTTTATTTTTATACAGGAACATTTGATTAGTGCCAAAGACACTGTTTACAATCAAGTCCTGTGAAATAGTTTCACAAATAAACATTCAGTACACATACATTACAAACATAACAAAAATAAATAACATTTTCCATAACATACACATTCACTCTGCAAATATTCAAATAATTTACCTTTAAAACTAGACAAGCTAACTATATTGTGCAGATATTTTGGCAATTTATTCCACGATGAAGCAAATCTATTTTTTAATTTCATTTCCCCTACATTATTACAATATTTGAGTATTGGAATTCTATTTTCTGAATTTCTTTTACAAAAACTTTGACTATCCAAGTACTGTAATTTAACATACTTAGCTAAAGGATAAATAATTTTCGCATGTATGATCCTATAACAATTAATTAACCATGCATAATTTCTTTGCGCCTCAGGATGCAACTAATTTATCATATAACTTACAATGATGCATTTTTATATCCACCTTTAACAATAAATTTACCTAATCTATAGACTGTTTGATTAACTTTTTTTAACACTTTCTGAGAGGTATTCATATAAATCAATGCACCATATTCAAGTACCGGTATTAGCATTTGCTTAACAAGTTTCTCTCTAGCTAATTTAGGCAATACATTTGTTAATCTTCTAAGGGCACCTAGTCTTTGATTAACTTTTTTTATCTGCATATCAACATGATTTTCAAATGTCATACCAGAATCTATATGCATACCCAAATACCTATAACCTTTTACTTCCTCAATTTGTACACCATTTGTTAAATGGATATGTAATTGTGGTTGTATTTTCAACTTGTGCCCTAAACTAAACTTCATACATTGAGTTTTCTTTGCATTAAGTAAGAGACCAGAGTCACCCATCCAATTTTCCAATAGAATTAAATCTCTCTGCAACTGTTGTTCTACAATTCCCATATTATCTGCTGAAACCAGCAAAACCGTGTCATCCGTGTATAATCTAATCTCCCCATATTTTATTGTTTGTGCAAGTTCATTTAGATAGACATTGTACGTCAACGGGCCAAGTATCGATCCCTGAGGAAACCATGATTTATTTCCTCATGGCTCGACACAGAGCCTCCATTGATGATACACTGTCTACGATCTGCCAAATATGATGCCATCCATGTTAATGGTCCTTCCTCTATCCCTACCAACCAAAGTCTTTCCAACAATTTTCTATGCTAAACCAAATCAAAAGCTTTACTGAGGTCCATGAACACCACCCCAGTGGCCTTTCCAAGATCAAGTGAAGTTATTACTTGATTATGGAAATCCAGTAGGGCGATGCCCGTGGACCTCCCCATTCTAAACCCATGTTGTTTGTCTGAAAAAATTTCATTTAATTCCATTAATGACTAATTTGAGAATGAACACTACGTTCCAATATTTTTGATAATATTGGAAGTATCATAATTTGTCTATAATTAAATGGCACACTACTATCCCCTCCCTTATAAATTGGGATTACCTTTCCCAATTTTCACACATCAGGGACTATTGAATTAGTTAGAATCCAATTTAAAAGATACGTTACTATTGGTGCTATATGCCCGCACCAATCTTAAGGAATCTGGCTTCAACTCCATCTAAACCACCTGCCTTACCTACATTTAAATTTTGTAACTGTTTTTGTACTTCGTTTATACATAAAGGTCTAAAACTAAACCTATTAACTTGCTGCATCCCATACTTATTTTTTTGTTCAGCAATCAATTCCATTACAGATATATTGGCTGTTTGTTATTTTGGTAACGAGATATCCAAATCAGGTAGATTAAGAAAACAGGAGTTTAATATAGTAGCAATTTTAGCTGAATCTTCAATTACACATCCCTCCTGTAACAAACTTTCTACCTTATTACTTTTATCACTATATTTTAAATCAGAAATAAATTTCCAAAACATTTTAGAATCTTTTACTTTCTCTAATCTATTCAAGTGATATTTACTCTTTGCTGTCCTAATATTCTTTTTACATTTATTTCACCAACTTTTACCTTTTAGATACCTAATCTAGGGAGTGTTGTCCAGGAGGGTATACACTCTGATATTTTCCCCTTGAATAATGAGGGCTTTAACTTGAAGAATATAAGGATACAGGATGTAGCTAGGGAATTGAGGAATCTAAAAGTATCAAAACGTGCTGGGATTGATAATATTGATCCCAAATTTCTGAAATTGGGGTCTGATGTTACAGCTCCTATAATCATTTACTTTTATAATTGGAGTATACAGTCTTCAGTTGTTCCTGACTGTTGGAAAATGGGTGAAATTATTCCTATTTATAAGGGTGGTGACACCACAGCCCCATCTAATTATAGACCAATTACTTTGCTTCCAATCTTGTCTAAGGTGCTAGAGAAGCTGATAAATAATCAGCTTGTGCAGTACCTTGACCATTTGGGGTTGTTAACAAATTTCCAGCATGGATTTAGAGGGGGTAGGTCCACAAATACTGCCCTACTTGATTTTGGTAACCTGGTGGCAACATCGTTGAACCAGGGAAACCAAACTGGGGCAGTGTTTGTGGACCTAAGTAAAGCCTTTGATCTGGTCCATCATGAAACATTATTGTTTAGACTGCAAAACTTAGGGATATATCATAATTCATTACAGTGGTTTAGATCCTACTTGACTAATCGAAACAAAGGGTGGTCTGTGGGGCGCTGTCTCGGATCTCCTGGATTTGAGTCGTGGTGTGCCTCAGGGGTCAATTTTGGGCCCTATGTTATTTAATATCTATATTAATGATCTTCCTGATTATGTAGTTGGCACTGAAGTCAGACTTTATGCAGATGACATAGTATTGGTGGCATCTGCTAAAAGTCCTTGGGATCTGAGGCAGCGACTCCAGACAGACTTCTCTAATATTGAAACTTGGATTAGAAATTCTGGTCTTTTGATAAGTACTGGGAAGACCCAAAGTATGATTTTTTTCTGTAGGATCTAAACCTAATAAAGAATTAATTGATTTCAAAATTAGTTTTTTGGATGGGAAAACGGTACAAGGGGTTAAAACCTACAATTATTTGGGAGTTTTGGTTGATTACCGTTTTTCTTTTTCAGATCATATTTTGTCACAAATAAAAAAAGTTAATCAAAGGTTGGGGGCATTAAGAAGAGTGTCAGGATGTTTGACTAGTGACGTTAAGATTAAATTAGTAAAACAATTGTTGTTGCCGGTGTTAGATTATGGCTTACCACTATATATACATTCTTACAAAAAATATTTACATAAATTGGACCAGACTTATTATAGATTGGGGAAATATACTTCAAATTATGGATTTCGAGTTCATCATTGTGTAGTCTGTCAGGAACTTAGCTGGTTGCATCCAACAGCTCAAAGAGAATATATATGGCTTATTATATGTCATGGTTTGATACATTTAAATGTGCATCCTTTACGAAATTTGATATGTCAAGATTCAGATTCTAAATATTCACATACTTTTAGGAGGACTACTAAAAAGTTGCCCATGATACAAATTATGAATCGTATGGGGGATATGGTGTTACAAAATAGTTTAGCAGGGATATGGAACAAGTTACCTCGCTACATGACTGAAATTTCTGATCTGCATACTTTTAAATTGGAACTGTATAATCATTTATATGTTTGTTGTAGTTGTTTTTAGGTAATTGTGATTTTGTATTTTGTTTTATTTTGTATTGTTTGTCTTTATTGTAAATTCCACAGGTATTTGTTGTAAATGGGGATTTTTCCCCAATCAGATTAACCTGTATAAAAATAAATTTTAAACAAACAACTTTTAAAACTTTCCCAATCTTCTAGATTCTTTGTTTTTCTAGCTTTCTGCCATATTCTATTTCGTATCCTTAATTTCTTTTTTATTTTATCTGTTATCCATGGATCTTCTATATTTTCTTCCTTTTTTGCACCATTTGGGCATGTTTATTTATCATTATCGATAAAGATTAATTAAATTCCTGTACAGCTAAATTAATGTTAGGAATAAAAAATAATCTATTCTAATTAAAACCTCCTAAGCATATCTTTAAATTGAGTCCATTAAACCTTTTATAGTCCCTCTTTCAATTTATATTCTCATTTGGAACAGGTAAAACCTGATTCTCTATTTTACATATTATAGGATTGTGATCTCCAAGATTTATAGGCAGTACATCCCAATACTCAATATCCAGTTCCTGAGAAACAAACAAAAGACCTAAAATAGTCCCCTGATTATTTAAATACATGGTTCTTGTTGGCTTTTCAACTAATTGTTTTAGCCCCAAACATTCAAAACTCTTTTTTAGCCTAATACCTCTAGCCTGTTTCCAATCTGCATTAAAATCATCTATAAAGACAATCATGTTATCCTTTACTTTATCCAAAAGAAAATCTGCAAAGGTGTCAAAATATTTAAGCTTTGTTTTAGGGTGAACATAAAACACTCCCACAGTCAATTTATTTTTAAACAAGTCAATTACTAAACAATCTATTCCTTCATAATGTTCTGATAATGACACCTTATAAGGACCAAGGTTGTTTTTTAAATATAACATTACCCCTCCACCCCTCATTTTTACATCTGTTCTTTTTAATCTATACCCCTTTAAATTAATTTCATTATTTCCACTTCCCAAATGTAGCCATGTTTCTGATATTGCAATTAAATCATATTCCTTATCTGATACCCAAGCTCTGAACTCATCCATTTTATATACAATACTTCTTGCATTCTCATGCTACAGAGTAATACTTCCTACATTCTTAGGACCTGGGTTAACTTCAATATCCCCACTCTGCATCAATAAACATGTGCAAAATAAACTTCCACTACCTGTATTATTTATTCTATTCTTAAATTGTATTGCACTTGTTTGTCATATAAATCTACGTTTTTCATTAGTAAAATGATTCCTCCTTACATAAAATTATTTATTTCTGGATAAAATCCTCCCCCCAAGGTTACCAACCCAAACCTTTGCTAACACTGTTACATTCCTTTATTTGCCCTTTAATATTTACTGCACATACTCCCCACATTATTCAACCACCCACAAACAAATATACACAATTATCACGATTCTACTTTTTAAATTCAACTTATATTTAATTCAAATTTCTTACCCTGAGTGGTGCTCGCGCCACTCACAATGCTCGCACTTGCGAGCAGCGTGGCTTTTTCCAAGGCTCAAGTCCCTCCTCCCAGAATGACCTCACAGGACACTCCCCGAGCCCTTCTACATGCACCACAGTCAGAAATGTAGCCTCTTCTAGTCACAATCGCAGGGAATCTCTTCAGCAGGTGTAGCAGGCAGATTTAAAGTGCAGGAATTGCCGCTTGCTGCCAGCAGTACACCTCATACATACAAACTTTTAAAACAATAAGGTATAAAAAGTGTAAATTCCTACCAATAATACACTTAGACCTGTCTACCTAATGTATTCTTATCTTCTCATAGTGCTGTAGATGTTTCTTTTTTCAAAGTCCAAACACGTGTGTCAGTAAATGTCTGTTACAGCATAATTAAAACACTCTCTTGACCCTGCCTTCTCCATGATGTCACCCAGCTCCTCCTCTGTTTATTAAAAATTATACAATCACGATGTCTTGTGTCAGGAGGTAAATCAATAGGTGATAGCAGAAAAAATCTTCCAACAAACGAACCGTGCACAAGGATTTAGCGGTGCATCTAGCCAAATGAACAAACTTGTTTACAACAAGCTAAAGCACACGCTTACCCACTAAAATTCAGACACGGAGCAACTTTTAAAATCCATTTATTGAACACCAAGATGCGCTTGACGCATTTCGGACAAAATCCTTTCTGCAGGATGTAATGAAAAAAACACCTATTATGACCTATAGACATGCCCCAACTTTAAAGGATTCGTTGGTTCACAGCCATTTTACTACTCCAGTGAGACACACCAACAATTGGCTAGGAGAACCTGTTGGCTGTAACCAATGCAAAAATTGTAATGCTTGTCAACATATAAAGAAAAGTAAAAATTTAGTGTTGTTAACAGATGTGATAAGAAGTTTGAAATTAGACATCTTATCACTTGTCATATAAGTGTGATATACTTAGCTATATGTAACTGTGGGGCTTTTTATATAGGTAAAACGGAGAGAGCTTTTAAGATAAGGGTGTTAGAACACATAAGAGCAATAAATAAAATGATTTAACATATGCAACTTCGTACATATTAATGAAAATAGGAATGATGAGGAGAACCATGAGTTTAAGTTTTGGGCATAGAAAATATATAATGGACCCAGAGGTGGAAATTTTGTAATAAAATTTTAAAAAGGAAAATGAATGGATTTTAAGGTTAAAAGCATATCAGAAACCAGGTTTAAATGCTCATTTGGAATTAAAACCTTATTTGGAATATAGATAAAATTTTGTAGTGCAATAATAATGTGATATTTATAATGAAAGTTTTTATATGTGTTTTGTAGCACTGCATGTTTAAAAAGGGTTAATTTTTCTATTTTTCTATTTTATTGGTTACCAATGGAATTGTTTTAGTAATTGTGATGTCATTTGGCTTTTGTATCTAAGTTCTGTGTGTTTCTAGGATGCAGCTTTTGAGAAAGGATTTTGTCGAAGCGCGTCAAGCGCATCTTGGTGTTCAATAAATGGATTTTAAAAGTTGCTCCGTGTCTGAATTTTAGTGGTAGCGTGTGCTTTAGCTTGTTGTAAACAAGTTTGTTCATTTAGCTAGATGCACCGCTAAATCCTTGTGCACAGTTCGTTTGTTGGAAGATTTGACTAAATTGAACTGTTGCACAGGTTTTGGTGAAGATTACTTCATTCATAGAGTTGTGAAGTAAAACCCTGATGGACATTATTGGAGCACTTTGGTAATATGAATCCTAAAGAATAACACCGATGAATCCAAGTGAAGGTACACAGAATGACAACCCTTTGTTTTATGTGGATAATTTGGTAATCAACACCAATAATGTTAACCCGTTTCTGGTGGATGAATGTCATGCTGATTTTCCTGCCCTGGAACCATCATCAATGAAGGTAGCATTTAAAGAATTAGAAAAACTATGCAGCAATTAAGAAAGATCTATTGGAATGTTACAAACTTGGAAGCTTATTTACAATTGAAACGAATACCTAGAGGTTTGAGATTAATAAAGAACCCTGCTTTTGGTACTGATAATAATAATTTTATGCGAGAATGGGAAACTATCCTTATGAAGCCAGTGGTAAATTGATGGAACTTATAATAAAATATAGCAAGGAGCAGGAAAGTGTGCTAAAAGAAGATTTAAAAGCAAAGAGAAGGAAGTATTGAAATTTCGTGAGTCAGATGGCTTCACTAATTGTAATCAACGCCTACAGGAGTTCATTGTTAGACTGGATAAAGAATTGAAGGGAGCCAAACAAGTTAAATTTATCCGTGACAAAGGGGACTATGAGAATAATCGAGTTTATTCATGGAAGAAAGATACTATTAGAGGAATTTTGAAACGCCTACCAAAGTCTCCTTTAGTTATAGTACAGAAGGTAGTGGATCTGAAGGTGAAGAGAATGCAAGCACATCTGGTCATTTTTTTCACAGGGAAGAAACGGGATTCGAACAACCATTACAACAAACACCACGAAGGAGCCCCAGATTAACAAACTATGCCACAGAAGACGAACGAGGAGAGGACAGAAGAAACACACTAAATCGAGAACAGAGAGGGCGACTGAATTGGAGGCGCAATGGCAACAGGTGGAACAGCAGAATGAGGAGGTAAATCGGGACATTCAAATTATAAACTTGTCTAGCTACACACTAACTGCTTCTGAGGAATCCCTTTTAAAGAAAGGATTAACTTTTTCACCTACAAACTTTTTAAATCCAGTACAGACCATAATAGATTTACATTTGATGTGTAGAACTTAATTTGAAAGCTTTTTTAATAAAAAGAATGAATATGAGCGTGAAAATAATGTAATGGGTATAGGTATTCATGTTGATAATGTATTGAAACCTAATTCTATATTTAACCCTCCATTATGTCGCGCTGTCAGTGTATTCCGTGATTTGTGTGAAAGGGATTTGGAAAAGTTGTTTGATAGTTTGCCACATCCACATTATAATAATTTAAGCAGCCATGAAAGACAGGCTTTGAGAAGTTTACAGTCTAACCCTGAATTTGTGATAAAATCTGCTGACAAGGGTGGCTGCGTTGTTTTATGGGACGTGGCTAAATATAAAACAGAAGTGATGCGACAGTTAAATGATGATTTATATTATGAAAAATTAAATATGGACCCCACTTGGGACTTTAAGTCATGCATTGACTATACTATAGATTTAGCATTTGAGAATGGAGTTATTTCAGGACAAACAAAAAAATTTTTAAAAACAGAGTACCCAGTAAAACCAACATTTTATATGTTACCAAAAGTACATAAGAATTTGGAAAATCCACCTGGACGCCCAATAGTAAGTGGGTTGGGTAGTTTAATAGAACCTTTGTCTCGTTTTGTAGATTCCACCTTGTGTAACTATGTCAAGAAATTGAAATCATATATTCGTGACACAAAGGATGTTCTGAGAATTTTGGATGGTTTAACAGTAGGAGAAAATTGTTTGTTAGTGACATTAGATATTGAGTCTCTCTATACCAATGTTCCCCATGAAGGAGGCGTTGGATGCAGCTGCTGAATTTTGAATAGTAATGGGGAAAGAAATGATGAAGAGACTGCTGTAATTTTAAAGTTATTGGAGCATGTTCTGGGAAAAATATATTCCTTTTGATGGTGTCATTTATAGACAGAAGGTAGGGATTGCTATGGGGCTACATGCCACCTACAGTGGCTAGTTGTATGTTGGACAATGGGAAAATGAAACAGTATTTAATATGGACAGGAACCCGTTTTTATAATATTTTATTGTGGAAAAGATTTATTGTGATGTGTTATTAATTTGGAAGGAGATAATGTCATGCTGCAAGAATTAGTTAAATGGTTACATGGACAAATCAAAATCTTAGATTTACATTTAATGCTAACCGTGAGTCTGTGAATTATTTAGACTTACAGGTCAACGAGTGAGATCAGCACTAATTTATTTAGAAAAGATACTGATGGCAATACATTGTTATTAGCCCAGAGCTGTCATCCCCACATATAATAGCCAATATCCCTAAGGTCAATTTGCAGAATTAAACGTAACTGCAGTAAAGTAGAAGATTTTAAAAAGGGGCTATGGCATTAAAAATCGTTTAGAAAATAGGGGTTACTCTGAAAAAGTAATAGAGGAAGGTTATCAATTTGCTGCCAATATGGACAGAGGTGATTTAATGGTTGATAAAATGAGGTCAATAATAAAGAGAATGGTTTTTATTTCAAGTACTACTTACAGTGCCCAAAGTTATGAAGTTAGCAGAATTATTAAGAAACATTGGCATGTATTATCATGTGAGATAGGCCTGCAGGATGTAATGAAAAAACCACCTATTATGACCTATAGACATGCCCCAACTTTAAAGTTCGTTGGTTCACAGCCATTTTACTACTCCAGTGAGACACACCAACAATTGGCTAGGAGAACCTGTTGGCTGTAACCAATGCAAAATTGTAATGCTTGTCAACATATAAAGAAAAGTAAAGAATTTAGTGTTGTTAACAGATGTGATAAGAAGTTTGAAATTAGACATCTTATCACTTGCATACATAAGTGTGATATACTTAGCTATATGTAACTGTGGGGCTTTTATATAGGTAAAACGGAGAGAGCTTTTAAGATAAGGGTGTTAGAACACATAAGAGCAATAAATAAAATGATTTAACATATGCAACTTGAGTACATATTAATGAAAATAGGAATGATGAGGAGAACCATGAGTTTAAGTTTTTGGGCATAGAGAAAATATATAATGGACCCAGAGGTGGAAATTTTCGTAATAAAATTTTAAAAAGGAAAATGAATGGATTTTAAGGTTAAAAGCATATCAGAAACCAGGTTTAAATGCTCATTTGGAATTAAAACCTTATTTGGAATATAGATAAAATTTTGTAGTGCAATAATAATGTGATATTTATAATGAAAGTTTTATATGTGTTTTGTAGCACTGCATGTTTAAAAGGGTTAATTTTTCTATTTTTCAATTTTATTGGTTCACCAATGGAATTGTTTTAGTAATTGTGATGTCATTTGGCTTTTGTATCTAAGTTCTGTGTGTATTCTAGGATGCAGCTTTTGAGAAAGGATTTTGTCCGAAACGCGTCAAGCGCATCTTGGTGTTCAATAAATGGATTTTAAAAGTTGCTCCGTGTCTGAATTTTAGTGGGTAAGCGTGTGCTTTAGCTTGTTGTAAACAAGATAGCAGAAAAAACTTGTTTCCCCATATGACTTCCCAATTAAGTCTGTAATTTTCTAAGTCCCTTTCTTTCATCCATGAGCAGCTTCCTCTCTCAAGGACATCAAAGGACCTTTTATGACTTCGCACCCCCGTGACATAACCTGTATCCTTCCTCTAAACGTCATAAAAGTTTATGATTTTCCAGCCTAGCAGCTGGCAGCTACAATTAAGCTAGATAAACAGGAGATCCTTACTTTAAGTCTCTTCTAGCCTGTAATTATCTCCTGGCTTTTATCTTTTAGCTGAAACAGCATGTCTCATGAGAAACATTCAATAACGCATTTTTATATTACAAAAAGCATAGATTAATCAGAACCAGCTGTACAAGTGTCACAGGCTATATAAATCCCGGCAGTACACATTGAATTCTCGAGCAATGTATTTAGGGGAGAATTCAAGGAAGCCATCTACCGGAGATCTAATGGTATTTATAATACAAGAAGTTTCATGTTCTTTAACCCGTAGAGCTAGAAGCCTACCCGCCTTCTTACCCTGATCTACATAGTTCGCACGCGCTTGCAGGATAGCATGCTCAGTTTTTTTACGAAGTAATTCACTATATTTATTCTATAATCTAAGATGCTCCTGACAAGTCTCATCCCCAGTGTTGGGTGAGAGGTGAGCCTCTATATTCCTGATTTGGTCTAGTATGATTAAAGCCTGTTTGTCCCGTTTATGTGTTTTTGTGAATGCTATTCTTGTTAGCTCCCCTCTGATATAACACTTCAAGGTGCCCCACTCTAAATCAGATTTACCTATTGAGTCCAGATTGTCAGTTGTAAATTGCTCTATACATTTTGATATTTTCATTCTCACCCATTCATCCTTTAATAATTGATTTTCCAGATAGTTTCTTTTTGTTGAAGTGGAGAGAGAACGTTGCACTGCTCTGTACCAATGAATGGTCTGAAATTACCCCTGGATCCATACTGCAATCCAACACACACCCCCTGAAGCGGTTGGCTAATCAGGAAGTAATCTATATGGGTTGATATGCCATGAACCAGGGAGCAGAAAGTATATTCCCTTGCCTCAGGATGCACACTCACCGAGGGTCACACAGACCCAAATGGTCACATACAGTGACGCCCACCAGTATGAAGTGCAGTGTCACAGGTTTACTGCATGACAAAAGGATTAACTCTCATTGAAACTGCATGGTTTGCTGCAGTAACTGTACTGCAGAATTCTGCTGTGCTGCACTTCATCCTGGTGGGCTTCACTGTAGGTTCCATATAGCTTGCAGAGCAGGAGACAGTCCAGACCTTTGCCGATCGAATCTGTCGATGTCTGGGGCAAATGGTAAATTCCAATCTCCTCCCATAAAAATAGGCAAGAATAGGAAGGGAGACAACACAGAGGCCAACTCCATAAAAAAAGAAGGAGATTCTACATTCAACCCATGTACACTGCCTAGTATAATTTCTACCCTGTCAATGTCTCCTCTAATAAATATCTATCTACCTTTAGGATCCTGGATGGTTTACTTATAAAGGGGACTCTCCACGATATCAGTACCGCTACACCTCTACTCTGTGTGCTATCCCCTGCCATGTAAACTTGGCCTATGCATTGTCTCCTAAACTGGTTTGCTTCTGCTTCCAACAGGTGCATCTCCTGTAGCAGGGAAATATCACCTTTGATGTGTTGGAAATGTCTCAGGATTTTGTACCTTTTTGTTTTGTTCCTGGCCCCATGCACATTCCATGAGACAATATTCAGATATCTTGTCATTTTATTTATTTATTTTATTTGAACATCAGTTTACAACCTTTGAGCCAGAGGTTCATTTCCAAAGGTACCCCGTCACATTGAGGACATAACAGAGACAATATTTAGGATTACAGCATAAAAAAACAACTGATTTTAGAGTTATACATAAATAGTTTCATACATACGCAATTTATACAGAGTGGGTATATACATTCAACAATTTTGTAACAGTATAGCGTAACTGTATAGCACATGCCAGAAAGACTAAGGCAGAGTGCAGATGGGGGGAAAAGGGAGGGATGAGGAGGAGTGTCACCCAGTGGGTGTTGTCAGGAGTGGCCACATCAAGGCCTCATTTAGTGACAGGAGCAGTTGCGCATGTTGAACAGTTGGTTTTGAAGGGTGATTTTGAAGTTGGAGATTGTCGGGGCATTTGAGATGGAAGCAGGGGGAGAGTTAAACCAGGATGGGGCTCTGTAGTGGAAGGACTTCTGACCATGGGTGGTCCTGGATCTGGGGACCAGTAGGGTGGGCTTGTTGGAGGTTCGGGTTGCGATAGTGGGTTGGGCGTGGCATATGGAGGCTGTCACCCCAGGAAGAGATAGCCAGAGTAGAATTTTTTTTGTGAGGAGGCAGGTTTGATAGCATAGCCGTTCATCAAGGTTAAGCAGTTTTGCATCGTCATAGAGATGACAGGTGTGTGTGAGCCTGGGGGCACCAGTAATCAGCCTGCAGGCCTTATTTAGGGTGAGGCGAATTTTGTTAAGGGCTGTCATGTCAGCAGTGCCATAGACTGGTAAGCCATAGTCAACAAGGGACAGGACTGAGGACGTGGCCGCAAGTCGGAGTGCATCAGGGGAGGCAGTGTTTGTGGCGGTAGAGGATACCAAGCCGTATATTAGTGGTGGATGCAAGGGCATCAATGCGGGCGTGGCAGGTTAGGGCTGAGTCGAAAATGACCCCAAGGTATTTGTATGTGCAGACTTGTTCAAGCGGTTGTTTGGTACTGGGAAGGATAGGGAGTGGGAAGTTGCATGCTTTGTTTTGGGGGTGAGCAAAAAGCATAGTTTTGGTTTTTTTGAGATTGATGATGAGTCTATGCTCTTTAAACCAGGCTTCGGCGTCATTGTATGATTGTTGCAGGGAGTCATGGAGGGAGGTGGGATTGCGGTGTGTTGACTTCTAATCAATGTGGAGATAGAGCCACTGGGCAGAAATACCATGAGAAACTGTACCCTACTAACCAGTAGCCCCTCTGGTGCCAATTCCCTTACAACCCTGAATCCCCCACAGCTATCCTCCCTCCCAGCCTTTCTATCACCTCGATGTCCCCCCAAACAATACCAAAGCAGAGATGCAAAGCCCCAGCATTGGTCAACCCTCTCATACATTCCCCTCACAGTAACATATGACCCTAAAGTCTGTAAACTTAGAAACAGAACGTGGACCCCCCCCACCCCACTGCTTTCCAACTCATAAACTTCTTGGTCCATGATGAACAGTCTTTCTGCCTTTTGTCTGGTTCCCCCCAGACATTCCCTTGAGTAAAACAATTTGCAAATAATTACCCCTGCCCCAGGAAATCTCTTTTATAACTATGTACACAACCCCTAATAGTTAGCAGTTACTATATCCCCCCAATACCAGTATTTAATGATCATTTCCATAGTATCTCCCACCTGTTATACAATCATTTATCTTGTATCCTTTACAGTTAGAGAGGTATTCTGGTTACCCACTAGTGGAAGAAAAAAAAACAACCAAAGACTTCACTAATATGAGCTCCAGTAATCTGCTCGTTGAACCTCTTAAACTGTATTGAGGTCAATCAGGCAATACAACACGTGGCAGGTAATGGAGGAGAAAGAACATTTAAAGACTTCAACAAATAAAACCTGAATGCACTGAGGAAAGATCATTTATGCATCAGGTTCCATTTTAGATCTGTTCACCCCACATCAGAAGCTAAGGGTAACAACATGTAAGTCATGATTTAGTCATGGTGGCTCAAATTGTTTGGTGTTCAAACTTCTATACCGATCATCAAGCGGGAGCCATTTGTGTCTTCTGTCTTACTTGGGGCCTCTTTTGGCGAGTGCCAATCACAACATCCCACACAAAGTAACAGCGTATTTCTGGAGCCTATGCCAAATGTCCCAGCACACTCGATTGGAACGTCCAGCTTGGGGACCCAGTGCTAGAAAGTACAGTTACGTAAGAACTTACCGTAACAGTAGATCTTCGAGAACAGCTCTTGCAGCAGGTTACACTATTAGGACTGTAGGCATCAGGCGTCAGGACCCCATGGAAATTTTCTAGCTAGCAGTCTTCAGCAGGGACCACCTCCGACGTTGACCATGACACCCAGGCCTGCTCCTTCTGCCAGGGCTTCAACAGCCGTACAAGGATCTGCTGCCAGAAGACCCTCCAAGCTTTCCTACTCAAGGAAAAACTCAAAGCAATGGATCAAGACCCTTCCTCCAAACGGGAGTCTTTGGGGAAGTCCCATAAGCACCACGTAAAGCACCGGGAGAAGGAGAGACCCAGATCCCCTTCCAGGGCCTCGGACTCCCGCAGCTCTGACTCCAGGTCAGACCGCTCTCCTTCGAGAGCTCACTCTCAGCCTCCCCGGCTCTTGTCAGGTCGGCTAGTGGTTCCTCCTCTCTGCAGCCTGTCAAGACCTCCAGGCCTGTATCTTCATCCACTCCGTCTAAGGTCTCATCCAGGTCTGGGGAGCACCACAAATCTTTCTCCCATCATCCGGCCTCCGATGTCAGGTCTGTCTCCCAACCGCCGCCACCCCAGAGCAAAACTAAGGAGCTGACCTCTCTAAAGCGGACGTCGGACCAGATGTCGGCTCACCTGACGTCGGCCAAGCTACACAGGCACTCCCGGGAGCTGGCTACTGTTCGTCACTCATCGCCGGTCAGGCATTCGCCCCCTAGGACGCCGGCGGGGGGACCGGCATCAGCTACCGCAGAAAGAAGGACCACACCACCGCCTACTGACGTCGATCGGATGGCGTCGGAGGAGGAGGACTCTACCCAGCCCAAAGACCAGGCAGGCGACCCCAGTCCCATCGAGCTCCCATGGGATCCCTCCCCAGAATGGGAGACCCCCGGGGACCCGACACCCGGCCCCGATGACAGGCCACTGGCGCTCGGTCCGTCGGGCTTAAATTTGTCAGAGGTGAAGGAGCTCTTCACTTTCTGGTGGGACACCATAAAGAAGGATGTGGTCACCACACAACCTCCTCCTGTGCCCGCCGCCCTCCCAATGCCTGCGCCCCCTCCCCCACCCAAGGGGTCAGCAGGAAGGGCATTGACCCCCAAGGAGCCAGCATCCCCTCCTAGGGGCAGATCTTTGGAGAGGAGAAGGCCTCCATTAAGATCCACTTCAGGGTCACCCAGCCCCAAGAGACACAGAAGGCGTCGGTATACCCCATCCGTGGAGGACTCCAGATCTGACACCTCTGCATGCTCCAGATCCCCTTCTCCAATCAGCATCCCTTCTCTGGATCCACGCGACCTTCCCAGGTCCCCTCACCCACATGGTTCAGTTCCAGAATGCATTGTGAGTGTTTACTTACAGGTTAGACCTTTCAGGATCACCAATTCAGCCGGTATCTTCTGAGGGAGAACAAGTAAATGCCAGCTTGTGCCCATGCAGATCAACTTAATAGCCGTACATTCCATGCCTGGAGGGAAGGAAGACGATCGCAACCTTCAACTTTGTAGTCCCAGCTTGATATAGCACCTGTTAAGAAAGCAAATAAAGAACAAAAGAGAGGCATATGAATTCCAGCTTTGGCCTCATAAACCGGCTCATAGATCTTAGCCCGGGATCCCTGTTCAGCCAGTCAGCAGTTCTTAAACAAATTACGTAGGGCCTTCCTTAACTCAGCCACCGCCGTGTCTACATCCTCAAAGGTGCACCAAACTCCAGAAAGCTGGACTTGTAATCTTGCCGGGTAGCCCATCCAAAACTTAACTCCTGCAGCAATCAACTTTGTGATGATGGAGTGGAACAATGCCCTTCTTTGACGGACTGTTGCTGGTAAGTCTTGAGCCACATGCAATTTTACTCTTTTCCATTTTATTACTTGCAGCTCTCTTACTTTCCTAAGAAAATGTTGCCACTCTAAAAAGTTTAAGAAATGGAGGATTAAGGGGCGAGGAGCTGCCCCCACTGCTGGCATGGGTCGTAAGGCCTGGTGTGCTCTCGCAATAATGTTAGATCCGAATGGTTAGGGCCCCGCTATTTTGGTAATGAATTTTTGCAGCAACTGGATCGGAACCTTCTTCCTTTTCAGGCAGTCCGATAATGACTACATTGCTCCTACGACTCCTTCCCACAAGATCCTCCACCTTTGATTCGAGTCGGGCCATTCTTTGGCGAGAAGCAGATAGTTCAGGGTCCAGCTTGTCGGCCCGCTTTTCTAATGAGATGATTCTAGTTTTGTTGTCCCCAGTGCTTTTGGTGATCTCTTCTACAGCCATAGCCACTGATTTGAATTCCGAGGTGAGCGATCGCAGTTCATCTCGGAAGGGGCAAAATTCCTCAAGAAATCGCTCTACCATCAGCAGATTTGACTCCAGCGTGGTGGCAGTAGTGGAGCGCCCACTTGGAGAGGCCTGGGCCGTCATCTTCTTACTAATTTTTTCCGGCGTTGGCAGCAGGATGTGCGTCGGTAAAGCTGCCCTCATTTCTGCATCCATTTCTCTAGGTCTCTGCTGTCAAAGGCTACACTGTCTCTACAAAACCTCTGTAACCTTTTTTGTGTCGAATTGGTGGTATTTTAGTGGCAGGTTTTATAAAATTATCAAGAGGTGTCTGGAGTTAAACCCAAGAGCTGTTAAGCGGTAGGCTGTATCACGTCACTCCCCATTACAGTTTTATTATATGTCCCTGATTCTGCACTGTTGTTCCAGATGTTTTTTAAGCTTTTAGTTTGCCCTGATTCGGGGGACATGGGGTTTGAGAGGTATGAAACTGGTGATCAGAAAACTGGTGCTTTTAAAGCTCTTACTCTTTATACTGTATACTGAAGCCCCTGCAGCTGCTCCACGGTCATGACTTCAGCTGCGGGGCACTTTGAGATGCTGCCTCAGGACTTTGTTTACATTCGGGGATCAGAAGAGGGTGGCAGGATCAACCAGATTATTAAAAGAACTAAGTAAAAAAAAAAAAGTTCTGTGCTAAAAGTACTTATTGGCAGCAACCCAACACAATATGTGTGGAGCTGGCACAATGTAGATACATGTTCCCCCTTTACTTAGAGACAGAATTAAACAGAGAAAAAAGTTCTTTATGTGAAGGGACAGAGTACAAACTTGAATACAACCACAAGAGAATACAAGAAGACTATTACAAAAAGAATTCATTTGATAAATAATAGTAAGTGCTTTTTTAATTTACTTTATTTTTTTCATTATTTGAAAAAATACAAGACAAACCAAGCACTATGACCGTAAACAAATAACCAAGTAAAGCAGCTAACTTATACAACATGTCATGTTACATTCAAAGTCCAGATTTGATTATTATAATTGATATGATCAGTATTATGAAATGGGCCTTGAAAATCAAGAAACCAGATTGGCTTAGGACCTCGGAACCCAGGTTTGTTATCTCAGCAGAATGGCATGGGAAAGAGATCATCTACCTCTTTACCCTTAAACTCACCCACAGAATCATTACACTGTTATGTTGTAAATAAATGCCCATGCCAAATATGGCTGCCCTGGCATCACATCACTAGTTGCACTGGCTAAATTAAAGAGCTACTGACGCCTCAAAGAAAACTTTAAAAAACATAATAATTAGGTACAATTCCACTTACATTCCATTTATATTTTATATATTTTTCCTCCCCATAATTTATTACCAAAAAAATGTATATGAATATATGAGTGTTGTCCCTTAGAGTTCATCTGCCTCTATAGCTTACTCTCTACTTCAAGTCATAATCCTCTGTTGTGACATCACAATCTGTAGCCATGGGAGTAACTGTGAGGTCACAAGCAGTGCTCTATGACTTCGGGTAGGGAGAAAGCAGCAGGAATAGATGAACTCTTCAGGAGCAAAGCTCCTGTTTTCATGCAAATGATCTCACTACAAAATAATGGGAAGGGGAACACAGAATTTATGGAAATACAAGCTGAAGAGTGCCTAAATATTATGGTTTGTTAAAGTTCTTCTGAACGTGTCAGCAGCTCTTTAAACAAACATCTCTCCCTTACAGTTTTCCATATTTGCCTCTCATCAGAGCCCTAAACTCACTCCTGTAGAGGCTGCAGGCATACCAGGCTACATATACTGTAAATATAAAGGTTGCAGTGTCCCAGCTGCCAACCACTACTACCGCAATCATTCTTGACCGATATTGGCACAATCTGGTGCCTATCAATTCAGCTTATGTGGAGCCACATCACAGAAACATAGAAACATAAAAACATAGAATTTGAGGGCAGATAAGGACTGTTTGCCTCACCTAGTCCACCTATTTTTCCTTGCCTATAGTATCACCGCAGATCCTACTTGATCTCTGGCCCATTCACCCCCCATTCCTTTCCCTAAGATTCACGTATGCCTATCCCATGTATTTGTGAACCCTACCACTGCTTTTGCCCCCGCCACCTCCACTGGAAGACTCTTTCAGAAAGTCACCACTCTTTCTGTGAAGTACTTCCTCAGATCTCTCCTGAATCTACCCCCCTCCAGCTTCTTATAATGCCCCCTTGTCCTTGAGCATATTTTTGTCTAAAAAATACTTCCCTCTTCTACCTCGTTTACTCCCGTGATGTATTTAAAGTCTCTATCATGTCCTCCCTCTTTCTTGTCTTCCAGGGTGATCACACTGAGGTCCTTTAGTCTCTACTTGTAGGGCCTCTGACGCAGACCCTGCACCATTTTAGTTGCTCTCCTCTGGACTGCTTCCACTCTGTCTATGTCCTTTCTGAGATGTGGTCTCCAGAACTGGACACAGTACACCAGGTGAGGTCTTACCAGAACTCTATACAGAGACAACACCACCTCCTCATTCTGCTAATGATGCCCCTCCCTATGTACCCCAGCATCCCAACTGTCTTGTTGCACTGCCTGGCCACCTTTAGGTCATTTGATATGATCACCCCTAGATCTCTTTCCTGCTAGGTGGCCATCAGTAATAAAACCACTCCCCATTTCCTACTCTGCCCCAGGGTTTCTGTACCCCAAGTACATTATTCAGCACTTTTTCGCATTGAAACCCAGTTGCCATACCCTTGACCATTCCTTGAGTTTTCTCAGGTCACTGCTCATCCTTTCCACCCCTCCCCCTGAAGTGCCCACCCAATTACAGAGTTTAGCATCATACACAAATAGGCAGACCTTCCCTTCCATATCCTCTGCAATGTCACTTATAACGACAATAAAGAGGACCAATCCTCACACTAATCCCTGAGACACTCGCTAGTCATCTTCCCTTCACTGGAGTGAGCTCCATTTACCACCACTCTCTGCCACCTATCCCTTAATCAATTTCTTACCCAGTTTACCACCTTTGGACCCACTCCTAAGCTGCCCAGCTAGCTTGCTAGCAGTGTCAGTAGCTCAGCAGGTTGCACACTTGCCTCTGGGGCCGGAAGATCAGAAAGCTGTGGGTTCTATCCCCACACCAGGCACTTGAGGTAACGTGGAGGGGTTGTGGAATAACCACTGGCCAAGACACTGAACTTCAGGTTCAACATACAATCTCTGTGTGATGTTTATTCAAAATACAGGAAATAAGCTTTTGCAAGACCATATTCCTTCTTCAGTACATCACTTTGCAGCAACAGACTATGAATGTCCTTTCTCTGCATTTAGCCAGCACTTATTGACACTGATCTATGATCTAGCTTACCAGGTGAGAAGCAACCTCCACCCCTATGTGGGCCTTGTTTGCTTGGGTAGTGGGGGCTCAAAAAGAAAACAAAAAAACAAAACAAGCTAAAAATAAAGAACCTCAGTGCAGAAACACTGAAACATGGGTTACCCCAAAGGGCATTAGCAACAAATCAAGTTTCAAAGAAATATAACATCATACATACTTCCATAATGCAAAGCATCATGGGATATATGCAAACCACCATGAGATTTCAGATATGTTCAGTATACAGCATGCATTTTAAATAGCACAATTAACTTAATTTCTATAATAATCACCTAGTACATTTTACCATTATCAAAAACATCTAGTGCCATGGTATTTTCAACATTTACAGGTTTCATAAACATAAGATATATACATCAAGGTATTTTATGACATAGTGGTATTACATACTAAATCCAACAATGATAAACACAACCTGTTTTACATACGCTTAGAGGTCACCACAATAACCTCCCTGTACGAGGACCTGAGAGAGAATAGGAAAATTAAAGAGGACACTATAGCATAGTCAAGAAAGGGAAGGGAGTACACACAGGTGGCCAACCTTATGGACTAGAAATTGTAAAGGATAGATTATGCTAAGAAATAGAAGAACTGTTGCAACCAATTTAAGAAAAGGTCGGTCCTCAAGAGTGTCAGGAGCTCCCCGTCGCATTTCCCCCACCTTAAGAGTGAAGCAGTTATTGCAGACTGCTTACCACCTTCCTGTCCCAGGAAGGGATGGAGCTTCCACCCATCCATCTTCAGAAGCTCTGTCTCAGGGTCCCTGTTAACGATAAACATTCTATCAAACATAGTGGATACCATCATTCTTTACCCTGAGGCATTAACACATTTCTCAGCAGAGACTAACGCAACTTTCCCATGTCCTTTTAGGGATGTCCGTCATATTTTACTGATCGAACATGTGGGCAATTGTGAAGTCCAGTACCATAGAAAGACTTTCTTTGGGGTGAGTAATTAGCTGCTCCAACCCCACCAAACATATCAGTTTTAAGCAGGGGCCCGTCCTAGGCTCAATCCCTCTACTTAAACCCACTATGTCTCTTGATTCATTCATTTCACTTGCTACTGATACAGACACCTGAAGGTAGACACTCTAGGTGTTCCCCCAACACATGTTCCAATCCATTTTCCACCCACCTCCTCCTTTGTAGGTTTTTCATCAAATAAATAAAACACATGTACCATCTCCTTAATCTTAACATATTGTAACATTTTGGCAATATTAGCATCTTTAGCCTCTAGTATACTCCATTCAATATTGTTAATAGATTTAGCTGCATTAATACAAGAAAAAGTCCCTTCAGCCTCATAGGCTTTTTCTTGCTCGGAGTCTTCAACCCCAGCACAATATCACTAGGCAGTCTTACCTAGGGACTCACATTCGAGTTCCTTACTTGCATCTCCAACCTCCAACAGGTAACATCCTGGGAACAAAGGAATATTCTGCTCAGTCAGGGGGTCATCCTCAAACTGAGACCACAAAAATCCTCCTCCGACACTTTATCCAAACTCTCCAGCAGGGACCTCTCTAGCACCTGGCACCAGTGTCCTGCTGCTCTGCGTAGTAGATCTTCCTCTAGCTATTGCCCACTCATCTAGTGGATCATCCTCATCAGGGTCTCCACCTCCTGGGTGTTGTCTCTCGCACCTCCAGTCTGCCTCAACCTGCATCTCTTCGTTGTCTTCAGACTTGGCCTTCCTCTGAGCTTCCAGCACCAGTCCAGACAGCAGTTTCTCTCCATGGACTCTCTTCTCCGGGTTCTCCTCTGGCAACTCCTGGTGCATCGGTACACCTGGGACATCTGGGCGATATCCACCAGAAAACGTTCCTCTTCGGCCAGTCTAGATGCTTCCAACAAGTTATCCTACTACTGACACCAAGTCTGTGGAGGGGTTGTGGGATAACAGATAGACCAGACACCAAACTTCAGTTTCAACTCATAATCTGTGTGTGATGTTTATTTGAAATACAGGAAATAAGCTTCTGCAATGCCATATTCCTTCTTCAATACATCAGTTTGCAGCAACAGACTATGTATGTCCTTTCTCTGCACTTAGCCAGCACTTACTGACACTGATCTCTGATCTAACGTACCAGTTGAGATGCAACCTCCACTCCTATGTGGGCCCTGTTTGCTTGGGTAGTGGGGGCTCAAAAAGGAAAAAACAAGCTAAAAACAAAGAACCTCAGTGCAGAAACACTGAAACATGGGTTACCTCAAAGGGCATTAACAACAAATCAAGTTTCAAAGAAATACAACATCATACATTCTTCCATAATAGAAACATAGAATTTGATGGCAGATAAGGACTGCTTGGCCCACCTAGTCTGCCCATTTCCCTACCTAACAGATAAGCTGCAGATCCTAATTAACCAACAGCCTACTTCCTCCTACCCCCCACTTGAATTGCCTTATGTCTGTCCCATGCATTCTTGAATTCCCCCACTATTTTTTACTCTACGACCTCCTCAGGAAGGCCATTCCTTGCATCTACAACCCTCTCTGTGAAGAAATACTTCCTCACATTATCTCTGAGCCGTCCCCCCTCTATCTTAAAATTGTGCCCCCTTGTTCTTACACATCTCTTTTTCTGAAAGATGTTACCCTCTTGGACTTTGTTGATTCCCTTGAGGTACTTGAAAGTTTCTATCATGCCCCCCCCTTCCTCAAGTGTATACATATTAAGCTCCATTAGTCTCTCTTCTTAAGTCTTCTGGTGCAGACCCTGCACCATTTTGGTTGCCCTCCTCTGGATAGCCTCCACCCTGTCTACGTCTTTGAGGAGATGGGGTCTCCAGAACTGTACACAGTACTCCAGATGTTGTCTTACCAACTGTCGGTACAGAGGGCCAACAACTTCCTGTTTTCTACTGGTGATGGCTCTCCCTATGCATCCCAGTATCCCCCAGCCCTCCTTACTGCCATCTCACATTGCTGGACCACCTTTAGGTCATCTGATATGACTACCCCCAGGTCCCTTTCCATTTTTCTTGTTGTCAGTATCTCACCCCCCATTGAGTACTCTTGCCCTGGGTTTTTGTTTCCCATGTGCATTACTTTGCACTTCTTTGCATTGAGTCTAAGCTGCCATACATTTGACCATTCCTCCATCCTTGCCAAGTCCCTTTTCATCCTTTCCACCCCACTTTGTGTATCAACCCTGTTGCAGATTTTTGTGTCATCTGCAAAATACATACTTTCCCTTCCAGTCCCTTTGCAATGTCACTTATAAAGACATTAAAAAGGACCGGCCTCAGTACTGAACCCTGCGGTACCACACTAGCAACCCCCTTTCTTCACTGTGGACTCCATTTACTATTACCCACTGTGTCCTGTTGTCCAGCCAGTGTTTTACCCAGGCTACCACCCTGGGACCCACTCCACCACCCTGGGACCCACTCCCAGGCTGGCTAATTTGTTTACTAATCTTTTGTGCAGGACTGTGTCAAATGTTTTGCTAAAGTCTAGGTAGGCCATGTCCACAGCCCCTTCCTGGTCTACTACTTTGGTCACCCAGTCAAAGAAATCAATTAGATTTGTCTGACATGACTTTCCTGCTGTGAATCCATGCTGCCTTGGGTCCTGTGCCCCACTAGCCTCTAGGTACTCAACAATTCTTTCCTTCAGAAGTGATTCCATCATTTTCCCTACCACTGAGGTCAAACTGACAGGTCTGTAGTTTTCTGCCTCTGTCTTACTCCCACTTTTGTGAAGGGGAATCACATCTACCCTCTTCCAGTTCTCAGGTACCACACCATCCTCCCATGATTTATTAAAAAGGGTAGTCAGTGGTGTTACTAGTTCTTCCCTTAGTTCTTTTAGAATTCTGGGGTGAATCCCATCAGGCCCCATTGCTTTATCCACCTTCAGTTTTAAGAATTCTTTCAGAAATCTTTCTTCTGTGAAAGGACTAATATCAACCCCCCTATCCAGAGTGCTTCTATTAACTGGATTAGGTATCTCCCCCTGCTTTTCCATTGTGAATACTGAGCAGAAGTATTCATACAGTATCTCTGCTTTTTCACTGTCGCTCTCTGCCCAACCGTCTTCCTCTTTATTCAGCCTCAGTATCTCTGCCTTAGTCTTTCTTTGCTCCCTATTGTACCTATAAAAGGTTGTATCCCCCTTCTTAATCAAGTTGGCTATCTTTTCCTCGGTTTGGGCCTTTGCAATTCGACTGCCTTCCCCACTTCCTTCTGCTTTAACTGGTACAGTTCGCTGTCCTGCTCCTTCTGTGTTTCCTTATACTTCCTGAATGCTGTCTTTTTCTCTTTTACCTTCCCCGCCACTTCTTTTGAGAACCATAGTGTTTTTTTCTTTCATTTTGATTTGTTTATTTGCTTCACACAAAGGCTTGTTGCCTCTCAGAGGCGGTTTGGTGTTTTCCATTATTGCTCCACCCCACCTTCTTGCCTGTTTGCTAGTGCTTTTCTGAGGCACGCTCCCATTTTGACAAAATCAGCCCTCCTGAAGTCCAGTACTTTCACTTTTGTATGGCTTGACTGTACAGCTAAGTTTATTGTGACCCACACTGTTTGGTGGTCACTTGTTCCCAAATGGCTACCCACTTCAAGATCGGAGAACCTCTCTCCATCCCCATTTGAGAGTACCAGGTCTAAGATTGCTCCCTCAAGAGTGGGTTCCAAAACTAGCTGTCTTTGAGGCATGTCCCCTGTAGGGCATCAAGAATTGCCCTATTCTTGGATGTGGCTGCAGCAAAGGTGCTCCAGTTAACATCTGGCATATTCAGGTCCCCCATCAGCAATATCTCCCCTTTCTCTGCCATCCCAAAGATGCCTTCTATCATTTCCTTGTCCATTTCCTCCCCAAGACGGGGGTCTGTATACAACCCCCTGTGTGGATTGTGGAGCCATTTCCAGTCTCCAGGGTGACCCACAGTGCCTCCTCTCCTCCCTGTTTACCCTTTAGTTCTGTTGCTTTGATCCCTTCCCTTACATAGAGAGCTACTCCTCCTCCTCTTCTTCCCTCCCTGTTCCTCCTGTAGATTGTGTACCCTGGTATGTTGACATCCCAATCATGGTTCTCTGTGTACCATGTGTCTGTGACTGCCACAATATCCAGGCACCCCTCTTCCATCAAGGACACCATTTCGGGGAGCTTTTACCTATGCCGTCCAGAAACAATCAACTATCTATTTAATGCAAGGCATCATGGGATATGTGCAAATCACCATGACATTTCAGACTTCTTCAGTTTACAGCAATTTATGTGCATTTTAAACAGCACAACTAACTTAATTTATATAATAGTCACCTAGTACTTTTCACCATTATCAAAAACACCTAGTGCTATGGTATTTTCAACATTTACAGGTTTCATAAACATAAGGTATATACAGCAAGGTATTTTATGACATAGTGCTATTCTATATTAAATCCAAAAACAATAAACACAACCTGTTTTACATACGCTTGAAGGTCACCACAATAACCTCCCTGTACGAGGACCTGAGAGGGAAAAGGAAAATTAAAGAAGACACTATAGCATAGTCAAGAAAGGGAAGGGGTGCCCATAGGTGGCCAACCTTACGGACTAGAAATTGTAAAGAATAGATTAGGCTAAGAAATAGAAGGACCGTTGCAACCAATTTAAGAAAAGGTCAGTCCTCAAGAGTGTCAGGAGCTCCATGTAACAGTTAAATCCCACAAACTGAAACTGTGGTGCAGCATGAGGGGGGTGCTGCACTCCTGATTTGCCGTCCTTTGGATGACAAGTTAAACCGCGGTCCCATCTGCCTGTTCTGGTGGTAGTTCGTTGGATGTTAAAAATCCCATAGCACTTCTCGAAAAGAGTAGGGGAATTTCCCTGGTGTCTTGGCCAAGTTTCCCCAATTCATTAAAAATACTACCAACAGCTTAATCTGGTTCAGTGTGAGTTGGCATCCATCTGTATCCCCCCCCCCCAACAAGGCTAAAAATAGGCAGAATTGTCTAGTCCTCCTTTCCCGGTCAACAAAAATGAAATAAATAAATAAAATAGTCTCCTATGTGGAACAGTGTCAGACGTCTAATTGAAATCTAGGTAGGCTATGTCCACTGCTCCACCCTGATCTAGTTCCTTAGTCAACCAGTCATAGAGCTCTATCACACTCATTTGACATGATCTTCCCCCTGTGAATCCATGCTGTCTCGGGTCTTATAACCCACTGGATTCAAGATATTCTACAATCCTTTCTTTCAGCAGTGGTTCCATTAACTTTTCCACCACTGAAGTCAGGTTGACTGGCCTATAATTGCCAGCCTTTTCCCTGCCACCACTTTTGTGAAATGGGACTACATCTGCCCTGCTCCAGTCCTCTGTGACCACCCTGTTTTCTATAAACTGTTAAAATGGACATCAGAGGTACAGCCACTACCTTCCTAAGCTCCCTCAATACCCATGGGTGGATCGTGTCTTGCCTCATTATTTTGTCTACTTTCAGATTTGTGAGTCCCTTTAGGAATCTTTCCTCTGTAAACAGACTTGTGTCCACCTCCTTCCTTCCAGTGCTCCTGTTACATTTTTGCGGCCCCTCCCTATCTCTTTCCTCTGTGAACACTGAATAAAAGTATCTGTTCAGGATGTCTGCCTTTTCCTGTTCCTCTTCCATACAGTTCTCCCCTTCCCTTCTTAACCTTACAGTCCCAACTGTGGCCTTCCTTTTTTTGCTTACATGCCTAAAAAATGTCTTGTCCACTTTTGTTACTGCCTTGTCCATTCTCTCTTCATTTTGTGCCTTTGTGCTCCTTACTCCTCTCTCTGTTCCTGTTTCCCCTCATACACCTCCCCATCCTTCTCACTCTGCATCTCCTTGTACCTTTTGAATGCTACCCCCTTCCCCCACACTGTTCCTCCACCCCACCCAGTTCATCCCTTCCTGCTAGGTCATCCCTGAGGTATTCAGTCATCTTTTTAAAATCTGCCCTCCTGAAGTCCAGGACCATCACCTTTGTGCAGTTTGATTATGCAGCCATCCTTATATTGAACCAGTTTATGGTGCTTGCTGGTCCCCAGGTAGTCCGCCCTTGACATCTGCAGCATTGCCCCCATTGGTGATTACCAGGTCCAGTGTCACCGAGTGTGGGTTTAGGATAACACAATTTCAGGCAGACCACAAGTCAAATGTATAAACAATGCAAAGTTGCATTTATCATTTTACTTTTATCAAGTAAAATATACAGAAAGCAAAATGATGTTAGACAACTGCTTAGCTTCAACAGTTTCTAAAGGGGTTTTCTTCAGCCTAGCATGAATCAAACAGTGTGAAAGCACACACTACCAGGAGGTCTTCCACATTTCTCAGTCAGCATTCAACTGACCACTCTATCTATCCTCTCTCAGCACTGAGGTAGTGCTTTTTATAAGCTCACTAGAAGCTGGAAAACTTTCCACTGCTTTCCGATTAACAGCAGATATAACATAAAACTAGCCACTAGGGGCCACTGTTGCTCCATAGAGAACAGTTATTTGGCAGCCAACTGGAGCACATTACGTAATGTGTTTACAATATTGTTAAAGGTCAGAACATTCTGTGCTCTCTTAAACTCTCCTGCAGGGTCAAATTACCTCATGCTGTCTGCTGCAAACTATATCTTAGAAGGGGGCTGCTAACATCTAGAAAAAGCAGACAAGTTTTTGTTATTCTTATATTAAGACAGCCCTCTCATTTTGTAACTGTACTCTTAATTTTGTTTTTAGGTTACTATGCACAGAAAGCATTATAAGCACTTCAGCACTTAATTTGTAACCAGCCAACCAGCATGTTGGACATTATACAAAACATTTAAACTGCTTGGAGAAGGGGTTTCAATTTATCCCAGGGGTGTCCACTATGACAGGGGTCACCCTGTCACATCCAGTATTGTCCCATCATGAGTAGGTTCACTGACTAGTTGCCTGAAGAATGCCCCCTGCAGGGAGTCTAGGATGTCCCAGCTTCTAGTTGAAGTTGCAGCTGGGATGCTCCAATCTACATCCAGCAGACTGAAGTCCCCCATCAGCAGCACCTCCCCAATTTTTGCCATCTTACCAATGTCTTCCATCAGTACCTTATCTAACATCTCCCCCTGTGTGTGCTGGAAGTCTGTAGATCACACCAGTGTGAACAGATGCTCCAGTCTCTGTCTCTAGGGTGACCCACAGTACTTCAGGCCCCCCCATATTCCCTGTATCTCTTCCACTTTAATGCCCTTCCTCACATAAACTACCACACCCCCTCCTTTACTTACTACACTGTCCTTCCCGAACAGAGTATAGCCTGGTATGGCCATGTCCCAGTCATGATTTTCAGTCCACCATGACTCAGTAATGGTCACAATATCTAGGCTGGCCTCTGCCACGGTGATCTGGAATCTTATTTCCTGGACTTCCAGCATTTGCACACATGGCCTTCCAGGTTTTGTTACCACATCCTTGCACTTCCTGTGACTGCTGTCATTCTGTCAATGTCCCCAGCCTGTTAAAAAAAAGAACCTCTATTTTGAATTTCCTTGTGAGTCACACCTGGTTCCAGACACTTTGCTCCATGTCCACTGATCAGCTTGTCGCCTACTGCTACAGATACAATCAGTCACGGCTGTTTGAAATTTACACACATAACTGGTGAACTCCACAGCCACTGACAGTGGCCATAACCCACTAAACCCTGATCTGAGGCTACTATCTACGTAGGGATGGACAGTGGCCTCTTAAAAGAGACAACAGCAGCGAATGCAGCCCGCTCTGTTCTGACCTGATGCCACACTAACAACTGAAGCCACTGCTTGGCTTCTCTTTGCCATCAATACTGCCATTAGTTTAACTAAAAAAACAAAAGTGGCTGCTTATATGTAGCATTGGTACCACTTATTGGAATGCTGATGAAAATACAATGTCCAAATTGGACTGTTTTATCTTTTTAATAGTGATTGTACATGTTTTAACTTTCTTTTGCTAAATTTAATGATAATTAAAAAAAATGCTATTTTCTACGAGGGACCCATTTCATAATTGCAAGAATGCACTCCAGGTGTGCACTATGGTGAGAGAACAGCATATCTCGGTGGTGGAGGCACTTGGCCTTCAGACTCATGCTTCAACCCAACTGAGGCATGCCGTTATCCCACAATAACACACACCCTGCCATGCCTTATTGGTAAATTATGAGATAAATAGACTAGGATACTCCTATACTAGATTTTCACAGTGGGAGTCTATTCTTTACAGAGCATGTAACATATCATAGTGGATTTGTAGCAATGTTTGGAGGTTTTCCCCTTTTGTTTTTTATAACCAGATAGTGGTTTCCTCATGTTAGCAATTGATTTCTCAAATGTCAGTGCTGTTAGGATTTTGCTGTGCCCCTCATGATATGAAGGCACTTCTGTATCCAGCAAGTGGCACATCTGTGTGGCTGTGTTAGGGTTTTTTTCTCCAGTGAAGAAGGCAACTGCATCGGCGGTTGGAGAAGAGGAAGTGACTGCACTGGTGGTCAGGACTGAGAGGGGGGACAGCAGCACACCTCATCAGTAGGAGGCTTGTGGAAGTATTGGGGCTTCCACCTGAGCCGTAGAGGGATGCATCAGCGGAAAGAAGAGGCTGCTCTGAGGTTTGGGTGGCTTCTGGAGGAGCCGCCATTCAGAGAAGGCAGCGCTAAGGGTGTGGGATTTTGAATCGTGGCTGGGTTATTTAAAGGCAGGGCCAGCTATGTACCAGTAGTGTGTGGCTTTGTTGAGTTTTCTTCTCCAGTGAGGGAGGTGACCGCATTAGCGGTTAGAGAAGAGGAAGCAACTGCATCAGTGGTCGGGACTAGGAGGGGGGCAGCACCGCCTCAGTGGTAGGAGACTTGGGGAAGCATTGGGGCTTCCACCAGAGCCATAGAAGGGTGCATAGATGTAAAGAAGAGGCCACTGCAAGGTTTGGGTGGGTCCCAGAGGAGCCACCAATCAGGGGAGGTGGCGCTAAGGGCGCAAGATTTTGAATTGCAGCTGGGCTATTTAAAGGTAGGCCCGGCTGTGTACCAGTAGTGTGTGGCTGTGTTGTTTTTTTTTTTCTCTGGTGAAGGAGGCAACTGCACTGGGGTGGGGAAAAGGAAGCAACCACATTGGCGGTCAGGACTGGGAGGGGGGACAGGAGCACTCCTCGGTGGTAGGAAGCTTGGGGAAGCATTGGTGCTCCCAACAGAGCCATAAGGGGCACATTGGCAGAAAGAAGATGCCGCTCTGAGGTTCAGGTGGCTCCCAGAGGAGCTGCCAATCAGGGGAGGCAGTCACAGCTGGGCTATTTAAAGGCAAGCCCATTCATGTACTAGTAGTGTGCGGCTGTGCTGGGGTTTTTCTCTCAGGTGAGGGAGTCGACTGCATTGGCAGTCAGAGAAGAGGAAGTAACTGCATCAGCAGTCGGGACCGTGAGGGAGAACAGCAGCACACCTCTGCAGTAGAAGGCTTGAGGAAGCATCGGGGCTCCCACTGGAGCTGTAGAGGGGGTGCATTGGCAGAAAGAAGAGGCCACTCTGAGGTTCGGGTGGCTTCTGGGGGAGCCACCAATCAGGGGAGGAAGTGCTAAGGCACGAGATTTTGAATCACAACTGGATTATTTAAAGGGAGGGCCAGCTGCATACTAGAAATGTGTGGCTGTGTTGTTTTTTTTTTTCTCTGGCGTGGGAGGCAACCACATCGGCAGTGGGGAAAAGGAAGTGACCGCATCGGCAGTCAGGACCAGGAGGGGGGACAACAGCATGCCTTGGTGGCAGAAGGCTTGGGGAAGCATTGGTGCTCCCACCTGAGCCATAGGGAGGCGCATCAGTGGAAAGAAGAGGCTGCTCTGAGGTTCAGGTGGCTCCCTGAGGAGCCACCAATCTGGGGAGGCGGTCACTGCTGGGCTATTTAAAGGCAGGCTCATTCATGTATCAGTAGTGTGTGGCTGTGCTGGGGTTTTTCTCTCCGGCGAGGGAGTCGACTGTATTGGCGGTCGGAAAAGAGGAAGTAACTGCATCAGCAGTCGGGACCGGGAGGGAGAATAGCAGCACGCCTCTGCAGTAGAAGGCTTGGGGAAGCATTGGGGCTCCCACTGGAGCCGTAGAGGGGGTACATCGGCAGAAAGAAGAGGCCGCTCTGAGGTTCGGGTGGCTCCTGGAGGAGCTGCCAATTGGGGAGGCAGCACTAAGGGTGTGAGATTCTGAATCATGGCTGGGCTATTTAAAGGCAGGCCCAATTGCATGCCAGTAGTGTGTGGCTGTGTTGGGTTTTTTTTCACCAGCGAGGGAGGCGACTGCATCAGCGGTCAGAGAAGAGGAAGTGACGCATCGGTGGTTGGGACCCGGAGGGGGGTCAGTGGCATGCCTCGGTGGTAGGAGGCTTGGAGAAGCATTGGGGCTCCCACTGGAGCGGTAGAGAGGCGCATCGGCGGAAAGAAGAGGCTGCTCCAAAGTTCGGGTGGCTTCTGGAGGAGCCGCCAATCAGGGAAGGCAGTGCTAAGGGCATGAGATTCTGAATCGCGACTGGGTTATATAAAGGGAGGGCCAGCTGTGTACCAGTAATGTGTGGCTGTGTTGTTTTTTTTTCTCCAACGGGGGAGGTGACCGCATTGGCAGTCAGAGAAGAAAAAGCAACTGCATCGGCGGTCGGGACCAGGAGGGGGGACAGCAGCATGCCTCAGCGGTAGGAGGCTTGGGGAAGCATCAGGGCTTCCACCAGAGCCGTAGAGAGGTGTATCGATGAAAAGAAGAGGCAGCTCTGAGATTCGGGTGGCTCCTGGATGAGTCACCAATCAAGGAGGCAGCACTAAGGGCACGAGATTCTGAATCACGACTGGGCTACTAAAAGGCAAGCCCAGCTGCATACCAGTAGTGTGTGGCTGTGTTGGGTTTTTTTTCTCCGGCAAGGGAGGTGACCACATCGGTGGTGGGAGAAGAGCAAGTGACTGCATTGGCAGCCAGGACCGGGCGGGAGGACAGCAGCATGCCTTGGCGGTAGGAATCTTGGGGAAGCATCGGTGCTCCCACCGGAGCCATAGAGGGATGCATCAGTGGAAAGAGAAGGCTGCTCCAAGGTCCGGGTGGCTCCCAGAGGAGCCACCAATCAGGGGTGGTGGTGCTAAGGACACAAGATTCTGAATCACAGCTGGGCTATTTAAAGGCAGGCCCAGTAATGTACCAGTAGTGTGTGGCTGTGTTGGGGGATTTTTCTCCAGTGAGGGCGGCAACTGTATCAGTGGTTGGAGAAGAGTAAGCGACCGCATTGGCAGTCGGGACCAGGAGGGGGAACAGCAGCATGCCTCAGTGGTAGAAGGGTTGGGGAAGCATTGGGGCTCCCACCATAGCCGTAGAGGCAGTGCATCGGTGGAAAGAAGAGGCCGCTCTGAGGTGCGGGTGCCTCCTGAAAGAGCCGTCAATCAGGGGAGGCAGCGCTAAGGGCTCAAGATTTTGAATCGTGGCTGGGTTTTTAAAGGCAGGCCCAGCCATGTACCAGAAGTGTGTGGCTGTGTTGATGGTTTTTGCTCCAGCGAGGGAGGCGACTGCAGCAACGGTCAGAGAAGAGGAGGCGACACGCCGGTAGTCAGGAACGGGAGGGGGGACAGCAGCACACCTCAGTGGTAGGAGGCTTGTGGAAGCACTGGGGCTCCCACTGTAGCCATAGAGGGGTGCATCGCCAGAAAGAAGAGGCTGCTCTGAGGTTCAGGTGGCTCCCAAAAGAGCTGCCAATTAAGAGAGGCAGTGCTAAGGGCGCGAGATTTTGAATCGCAGCTGGGCTATTTAAGGGCAGGGCCAGCCACATATCGGTAGTGTGTGACTGTGTTGGGGGGTTTTCTTTTGCCCACCCACCTTGCACCACCTCCTCATTAAACAGTCCCCAGGGGTGGTTGGAATGAATCAGGAGGGGCTGGAGGAGGGGACTGAAGAATAGGTGGACACCTGAGGAGCTGTGCATCAGGGGAGTGTTCAGCTGGGGAAGAGAACCAGAAGGGGGCAGGAGGAGGAGCACGTCAGAAGGAGTTGCCCCTGAGGCTTGGACTACAAGCTGATGGTAAGACTGTTCTTGGGCATTACTGTCTGTTGGGGGAGGAGGAAAAAAGGCACAGTATCTCAAGCTAAAGTGGGTAAAAAATGTATAGATGGTACCGTTTTCATGCTTCTTGCAGTATACAGTTGGTATGGTATTTTTTCGTTTGGTATTGTATTTTTAGTTAGGGTCTGGGTTAGTAGGTAACCAGGTAGGCAACCTAAGTTAAGACTGTATCTCCTAGGCCTATGTTTTCTAGTTAGAGCTGTATTTTTCTAAATAGTACTGTAGAACAATGGGTAGAATAGTGGGCTGCAATGAATGTGGGACGGCGGTTTGGATGAACATATTGTGGAAGCTAGGAGGTGTCCAATTCACAGGCAGCGAGTCTGAGAGAGAAGTGCTGTGACTGGGGAGGAGTTGGAGAGGATGGGGGTGGGGAGAGTACCTAAGGCAGGAGGGCCTCCCAGGAGAATCAGGAGGACAGAACATGGGAGGTACACGGACCGAGGGAGGGTTGGGGGGGATGGGAGCAAAATGAATAAGGGGCCCAGCACTGGGGAAAGTCAAGTCAGGAGGGAGAAGCCAAGGCAGAGCAATACAGAGGGACAGGTAATAGGCTTGCAGTGCTAGTGACATTGATGCGGGGGAATACCAGGAGGGGGCAAGAGGGGAAGGGGAAGGAAATGCACAAGGGATGTAGCCGGTCTAAGGGGGGTGGCAGAGGTGAAGGGGAGAGGGCCACAGTAGGAGGTACGGTCAAATGTATCAGGAATGCGGGGGAGTGGAGTAGGGTGGATAGAGAAGACAGAAGGGGCATTGCAGCTGTGGTGGGAAGAACACTGGTGGGGGAAAACGCAGCAGGAACAGACCGGGGGAATGTGTGCAGGAGGAGGAGTCAGACAGGAGAAAAATGGCGGCAGGGACAGGTGGGGGAAAATTTGTGCAGAAGGGGGAGGCAAGCATGAGTGTAATGGCAACAGGGACAGATGGGGGGATTTATGTGCTGGAGGAGTAGGAGTCAGACAGGAGGGGAATGAGGCATATGGAAATATGGGTGGAATACTAGTACTGTGGGATTCAATACTAAAGGGGGGTAAGGTGGGGTAGCAAGGGGGAAAGGCATAGTCGTATATGGGTGGAGGCCATGTCAGGGATGACAACTGAAAGAGTGGGACAATCTGTCCTGAAATATGCTAAAAGGGGAAGGGAGAGACCTCATTTAATTCTACATCTGGGGATAAACTGGGACTGGAAGGAAAAGTATGCCTTTTTGCAGATGACATAAAGATCTGCAACAGGGTTGATAACACAAGGAGGCGTGGAAAGGGTGAAAAGGGACTTGGCAAAGTTGGAAGAATGGTCAGAAGTATGGCAGCTAGGATTCAATGCAAAGAAGTGCAAAATAATGCACCTGGGAAACAAGAACCCAGGGGAAGAATACACAATGGGTGGAGAGGTAGTAACAACAACAAAAAGGAAAGGGACCTGGGGGTAATCATATCAGATGACCTTAAGGTTAGCAAGCAATGTGAGAAGGTAGTAGGGAGGGCTGGGGTATACTGGGATGTATAGGGAGAGGCATCAGCAGCAGAAAACAGGAAGTTGTTATCCCTATGTACAGACAGTTGGTGAGACCCCATCTGGAGTACTGTGTCCAGTTCTGGAGACCCCATCTCCATAAGAACATAGACAGGATAGAGGTAGTCAGAGGAGGGCAACTAAAATGGTGCAGGGTCTGCAAGAGAAGCCGTATAAGGAGAGACTAAAGGGCTTAATATGTATACCCTTGAGGAAAGAAGGGAGAGGGGGACATGATAGAAACTTTAAGTACTCAGTGGAATCAACAAAGTCCAAGAGGGTAGCATCTTTCAGAAAAAGAGACTTGCAAGAACAAGGGGTCACAATTTAAAGATAGAAGGAGGGCAGTTCAGGGGCAATGTGAGGAAGTATTATTTCAGAGAGATGGTAATGGATGCATAGAACAGCCTTCCTGAGGAGGTTGTGGGGTCTAAAACTGTGGGAGAATTCAAGAATGCATGGGACAGACATAAGGCAATTCTTGTGGGGGGTAAGTAGAAATAGGCTGTTGGTTAACTAGGATCTGCAGCCTATCCTGTAGGTAGGGAAATGGGCAGACTAGATGGGCCAAGCGGTCCTTATCTGCCGTCAAAGTCTATGTTTCTATGTTTCTATGTTCTATGTCTAAAAGACCTGGCTGATAGTACATTAGAGGTAGTCCAAAAGAGGTTTGAGGAGCTGGGAACTTTAAGCAAGGGGAGAGTAGTTCAGTAACGTTTTCTGAGGAATTACCAATGCCCAAGGCAAGCACGGCTAGAAAGCAAAGGATCAAGGAATTTAATGAATGGTTAGGCAAATGGTGTCACATTAAAGGGTATGGATTGATGGGAGGGTTGGGACAGACCTGGGAGGACAATGGCCTATACGCTAAGGACAGACTTCATCTAAATGAAGAGGGCCAGAAGGTGCTGAAATGGAAGACTGGGGAGTATATTGAAGTAGCTGGACATTTCAAGTAGGAGAGGGGGGTGGCAAGTGGAGGGAGGGCATACAGTGGCCATGGTATGGGAAGCAGAGTAGGCTTACCCCCAGAACAAAGGCGATGTACTAGGTAGAAGCAATAGAGGGAATGCTGGAAGTGGAGGGCAGAGGGAGGCAGAATGAAAGGTAAAGGGATGGAAGGTGGTCACCATGAATGCTAGGAACCTGGGGGATAAATGAATGAGCTACTGGCCCTTATGGCGGAAAGGGAGGTGGACATGGCAGCAATCGTGGAAACATGGGCTACCGAATACCATGACTGGGACTTGGCGGTCCCAGGGTACAGAATATTCCGCAGGGATAGGGAAAACAGGAGGGGGAGTGGCATTATACGTGAGGGAGGGGTTAGTGTGTGTTAGGGAGGAGTGGGAAACAGAGTCACTATGGCTGCTAATCCAGGATTCCAGGAATAGGACTCTCCGGATGGGAATGGTGTACATGCCACTCTCCCAAACAGAGGAGTTGGACAAGGAACTTGAGAGGCAGATTAAAAAGGCAAGCAGGAAGGGGAATGTGGTAGCTGTGGGGGACTTCACCCTGTGGTGGGTAAACTGGGGAACCCTAGCCACCAGCAGTAAAAGGGAGCAGGTACTCCTGGAAGCCTTTCAGGAAAGCTTCCTGATGCAGGTTGTCAGTGAACCAACCTGGGGGGAACACCCTCGACCTAGTGCTCACAAATGGGGAATTTGTAAGGGATATCACGGTGGATGAACAATTAGTGGGGCGTGACCATCTCTCAGTATGGTTCAGGTTGATGATGGGCAAAGAGGGGGTGGCATCCAATATGAAGGTGCTGGATTTCAGGAGGGCGAATGTTGCAAGGATGGGGGAGGTAGTGAGTGTGTACCTGGCTGGGATCCAGTCTAGTATAAGCATAGACCAGAGATGGGAGATCATAAAGAAGGCGATACTAGAGGCTACTTAGTCCTGTAGCAGGACTCGGAGTAAAAAGGCCAGGGCAAAAAAGCCAAGCTGGATATGCAGGGGGGTTGTGGAAAAGGTGAGGAGAAAAAGGGTGGCCTTTAGGAGATACAGGAAATCGGGGAGGGGGGAGATTTGGAGGGTTACCTGCAGGAAACAAAGGAGGTGACAAGGACAGTAAGAACAGCAAAAGCCACCAAAGAGCTCAGGCTGCTGTAGGGCATAAAGGGGGGGAGAAGGGCTTTTTCAGGTACATCAGGGAGAAAAGGAGCCGTAAAGAACAGATAGTATGGATTAAGAAGGATGGGGATGGGAAGAGAAGAGGGAAGAAAAGGGAGAAGCACTTAGTGACTACTTCAGCTTGGTATTTACAAAGGAGAGAGGGGAAGTGCTACCTAAGGGGGGGCAGTAAAGGCTGGGGAGGGAGTAACAGATGGGGAATCATGGAAGCTAGAGTCCTGGAGGGTGGACAAGGCACCAGGGCCGGATGGCATTCACCCCAGTGTATTGAAGGAGCTTGCAGAGATCCTGGTAGGGCCCTTGGCAGGCCTATTGAATGCCTCACCAAATTTGGGATGAGTACCCAAGGACTGGAGGTTGGCTCACATGGTTCTCCTACATAAGAGTGGCCCCAAAGATGAACCAGGGAAACTATAGACCAGTGAGTCTCACGTCCATCATGGGGAAGCTAACAGAAATGATCCTGAAGGAGAGACTAGTGTCCCTGGTGGAGCACAATGGGCTGCAGGATAGTCAACAGCATGGCTTTGTCGCGGGAAAATCCTGCCAAACTAACCTGGTACATTACTATGACTGGGTAGAGCCGAGGCGCTGTGGAGCCTGGGCTAGACAAATGCAGGAGGCGCAGCTCAGCATCATAATTAATATAAAATAAGAATCATCACACTTTACAACTCAAATTAAGTAGTAAAAAAGACCTATATCGGTAGTTCAGCTAACCAGGATCAAAATGGGCAATCCTAAAAAGAAAGACCATGCCCATACAGCATCTGGTACTACAACGAGCTCAGCGAAGTTGGTGCCTACTACCAGCAGCGAGGGTGAGAAAACCATACAGATGCTAGGCCATAAGCTGCAATCCCTGATTTCATCGGTAACGGCCATGTGCACTAAACTAAATGGTCTGGCAGGAAAGATTACCTTGGTGGAGACAACTGTAGAGCAGTTAACTAGTACAGTGGAGGATCTACAGCAGCAGGGACTAAATGCAGCAGCTTTAAGCGCAGGTCGCCAGAAGGAGGTACAGCATCTTAATAATCGACTCGGCAGTTGGAGAATCAAGTCAGATGCCAACATAAGGATGATCGGCTTACGAGAGGGGTTAGAAGGGGATCACCCCTTGCACTTCTTTAAAGAATAGATCCAGGAACAGTTTAAGGGCCATGGAGACTTTTTGGACTGGCGGTTCCTTAAGGCCTATAGAATCAGACCACGCGATAAGCAGGCAACTGAGGCACTGCGTGTACTTATGATAGTCACAGACAGCATGGGCACCAGGGACACTATTCTGGGACTAGCAGGAAGACGGGTCCCACTTTGTGTACAAGACCATACAGTGCACTTATTCCCAGACCTTTCCTTTTCCACTCAGCAATGCCATAAAGAATTTGACGGAGTTCGACGAAAGCTCAGAGACTTTGCTATACCTCATGCGGTTCTCTTTCCAGCTAAACTCCGCACTGTACATCAAGATAAAGTGCTTGTGTTCACTGATCCGATCAATGCTGGATCAGGGTAGAAGTGCACCAGTCTAAGGTTCGTGAGCAACCTTCTGATGATGAGTCCTCTGAGGAAACCTGAAAGGGACTAATTGGTGACATTTTCATACCTTCATTGTGGGACTTTAAGCTCCCATCTCTGGGTTAGGACCAGATTGTTGACGCCAGTTATTAAAACCAATTAATTAAAACGCGGTAAAATGCTTGGCAATATAAGTTTTCAAAAATGTTAATTGCAGCTGATCTGCCATTTCTTTGATGCTATTAGTAAAGTAGTTATAAATGAGACTGTGGCAATAAAGTCCTATCACTACCTTAAGTAAGAATGATATACAAGTAATCAGGAAATTTAAGCTGTACTCTCCCAAGGTCTATATTTAACTTTTAGGATTTTGATGCAAGTTGTGTTTATCCTTGAAGTCTGAAAGTTATTTTAGGGAGTTGTGATTCTCTTTAGGCATAGAGGTGGACCCTAAGCTATGTGAGCAAGGTAATTTAGAAAAAACTTGAGGAGCAAATTTAGTTAATATATACACCTGCTCTTGGAATACAGCTACACAGAATCTGTGATTTTCAGAATGTACTTGTTCTATTTTAGTTTACTCCCCTCAATTATAGGATTAGCTTGGAGAGACTGTAATCCTGTATATTATAGGAAATACCTGTTTCCTTGTTGTATGTATCAATTGTGATATTTCCAAGACGAATGATGTATTTGCACCTGTCTATATGCAAACCAATAAATGTAAAGTTTTAAATAAATGACTGTGTAGATGGACAAGGGCCATGCAGTGGATGTCCTGTACCTGGACTTCAGCAAGGCATTCGATTCAGTGCCACATGGGAGACTTGGAATAAAACTTGAAGGCACAGGGGCAGGACCAAAAATGGGGAGATAGGTGACAAACTGGCTGAAAGGAAGGCAGCAGAAGGTGGTGGTGGAAGGGGAACCCTCATCCCTAAGGGCATTAATGAGTGGGGTTCCACAGGGCTCAGTGCTAGGACCAGTGTTATTTGGGATATTTATTGCAGACATTTCCATGGGCATTAAGAGCGGGATCAGCCTGTTTGCCGACGACACCAAGATATGCTTGGTGGTGGATGACATGGGGGAGGGTGCTGGGGTCTGCAGAAAGATCAGAATAGGATGTAGACTTGGTTGGACACTTAGCAGCTGGGGCTCAATGCCAAAAAGTGTAAGGTGCTGCATTTTGGAGCAAAAAATCCAAGAAGGAACTACCAACTTGGGGTGGGGGGTGCAGCTGGCGGAAACTGAGGAGGAGAAGGATCTGGAGGTGGTTATCATGGGATCAATGAACAACTCGGCACAGTCTAGGAAGGCAGCAGCAACAATGGCCAACAAAATGCTGGGTTGCATAGCAAGGGGAATAATGTCAAGAGAGAGAGGTGATTCTGCCGCTGTATAGATCACTGGTTAGACCTCATCTCGAATACTGCGTGCAGTTCTTGCACCCACAGCTGAAAAGAGACATTAAATTACTGGAAGGGGTGCAGCGCAGAGCAGCTAAGATGATCCAGGGGCTGGGGGACCTACCGTATAAGAGAAGGCTAAAGGTGTTAAACATGTACACGCTGGAGAAGAGGGGGGACAGAGGGGATATGATCGAGACTTTCAAGTACATGAGAAGGATAAACAAGACTGGTACAGAGGGACTATTCAGGGCAAGGGTGGGGAGGGACACTCAAGGCCATGACATGAGACTGGAGGGGGGAAGCTTCAGGAGGGAGAAGCAGAGACACTTTTTGATGGAGAGGGTGGTGGCACAGTGGAATGCATTACTAGTAGAGATGGTAGCCTGTAAAATGGTGGGCTGCTTCAAAGGGGCCAGGACAGGGCAAGAGGGAGGTTAAGGGTGGGGGGAGGGGCAGCCGCAGAATGGAGCTGCTAGCTGCAAAACTGAGTAGACTCAATAGACCAACTGGCCTTTTTCTGCTGGCAAATTTCATATGTTAGTAATTAATTTTGTGACAGATGTCATTACAGCCATGTAGTTCATTTGTACCCCTGTTAGCTCCTCCAAATCAAGACCTTTCGGACACAAGTCTGGTTTAAATGCTTCCTCCAAACCAAGCAATGGGTCAGTTGTAAGTGGTTTACAATATATGGTTAGCATGTTTTTCAAGGGTTTCAAAAAGTTATTTTTAATGAAGAACTATTAAGAGCAACTTCAAAAGAACTGAACACTCAAGTGCAGCTGTGAACAGGAGCCATGTGTGGTGGGCTAATAAAGGGCCTGATTTTTTTTTTTTAAAGACTTTCGTTTACCGAGTTGCTTCCTAAATATGTGGAGTGCAGAGCTCTATCCGAACTGGATCAGCGAAAGACACCTGGACTGGCTCTGAGGCGATGTAGCTGGGGAGTGGGGGGGAGGAACAGAACCAAATCAGCTCAGCCAAGAAGAATAAGAGAAGAATGGATGTTTGAAACTGCCAATAGCTTGGCGGTTAACTGCCTGATCAGTGAAGATGGGGGGATAGTGAAGCAACTACCAGGGTAAGTTAAAAAAACATACTACCCAAAGTATTATAAAAAATAAATGAACACCAAACTGTGAGAATTCGCTGATTCACACACCTCACAGAAACCTGACATCATGGAACACAAGAGTTTCACTCTCATATTTTATAATGTCACAGTACCTACCCAGTGTGTGAATCAGGTTGCTCTTCACAGTTTGGTGTTCTTTAGTCTCTCTTTATAAAACGGGGACAGAAAATCCTGCTTTCTGATTGGTTGTTACCTGTGCATCAAATCTGTTTGATGCACAGGTAAAAAACAGTTTATTTATTTAGTTTTTTGGTAACCGGGTAAGTGCACTAGCCATTACAATGACTATTTTCAGGCACGACCCGGGAGGGTACAAAACAAAACATTTTCAATAACAGGTTACAATATATAGGCTCACAACTAGTCAAGGTAGGAAACTGCAGAGTAGGCTGGTGAAATTACATTACAGACAACAGTGGAATAAAATTACAAGAGACGAAACAAAAATTGAGGTAAAGAGAGTTAGCATAACATTATACAAAATACAATATTGGTTTGGTCATAAGTGCTAAAATATCATAGATAACTACGCGAGGTTATGCCTAGGAGACAGAAACATTTTAGGAGTAAGATATAGGATGATGTAGAGGTGTAAAGTAAGGGGGGAAGTGAGGATTAGCGAGATGGAGGTAGGATAGGACAGGAACGATAGGAACATATATAGAGGTATAAGTCCAAAGGTAGTGAGAAAAGTAATACAACAGGAGGCTGGAGGAAGAGAAACTAATCATCGGTGGAGGCCAAAGATCAAGAAATGGTAAGAAGTATAGGGAGAGGATATGGGAGCTAGGGTGGTTTGAAGCAGATGCAGTAGGAGGAGTCAACAAGATGGAGTCAAAGCAATTTCTTAAAGGAGGCATGGGTTGATGCTAGTTGAGTGCTTAGAGGGAGGGAGTTCCAGAAATGGGGGGCCCAGCAGGCAAAAGCACTAGCACCTTTGGATGTTCTGTATCTGGGAATGTGAACAGGGGCATTGTTTGCTGAACGAAGACCATTGCTGGAAGAATGGTTAATAAATAGTCCAGCCAGAGGTTTGGGAATTTGGTTTCTGATAAGATCCGTAAGCATGAGACCTGGCTGCTGAAGGGGGAAGCCATCCAAGGTCAGAGTAGAGGAGACAGTGGTGTTTCAGCCTAAGCGAGGAAGAAGCATAGCAACAGATGTTATAAGTAACGTCCCATTTTTGAAAGCTAGATTTACAGGCAGAGGCATAGGTAGCTACACCATAGGTGAGACATGGCAGGAGTATTCCATGAGCTATAGCAAGCCTACCAGATGGTGTGAGGACATACTGTAGCTAGTCCGGTAAGCAATACCAAGTTTCATATTTACTAGCTTGCAAGTTTGCTGAATATGGAGATCGAAACTGCGCAACGAGTCAAGGGTGATTCCGAGATATTTAAACGAGTTTACTACCCCAACAGATGAGCCATTTGCAGTGAAAACTTTGACATTTGCTTGGGAAGGTTTGAGTTTAGTGTTGGACCCAAATAACATGGCCTGGGTCTTACCTTCATTCAGGATAAGCTTGTTAGTTATCAGCCAGTGTTGAATGATTTGGAGGTCTTGGGAGAGTTGTGAATTGATGTCAGTTACTTTCTTTGCACTGGTGTACAGGACAATATCATCAGCATAAAGCAGGGAGGCAGAGTGAGTGAGATTAGAAGTGATATTGTTTATGAATATAGAAAAGAGCAGGGGGCCTAAGATGGACCCTTGCGGCACTCCAATATTAATGGTAGCTTTGTCTGAAAAAGCAGAGTTAAATTTCACTGTCTGAGTCCGGTCGGCTAGGTAGCTTCCAAACCACTTGACAACATTTGGTGAAAATCTTAGAGACTTTAGAGTTTTTAGGAGGATGGGGTGGTCAACTAAGTCAAACGCTTTGGTCATGTCAATGAATAAAGCACCAGTGAGGAGGCCAGAGTCTATGGCTTGCAAGCTATCGGATGTAAACTTGAGTAATGCCATGGTTGTACTATGACCTTTTCGGAAACCATGCTGGGACATTGTTAGAAGGTCAGAATTCTGGAGGAGGTCCGTGGCTTAAGTGGCAATGAGTTTCACCAGAATTTTACTAAGGACAGACAGGACGGCAACTGGCCTATAGTTGGATGGGTCTTTACAGTCACCTTTTTTGAAGACGGGGTGATCCTAGCTGTCTTCCAAATATCTGGAACATGGTTATGGCAGAGAGAGAGAGAGAGTAAAAATCTTAGCTAGGGGAGCAGCTATATAGGGTGCTGCGAGTTTGAGGAGCTTAGGTTCTAGGTCATCAGACCCAATTGCAGTGTAATCCGATATGTTCTTGAGCAGTCTAAAGACATCACTGTAGGAGACTGACTTGAAAAAGAATTTGGGTACTGTGACATCAGTAGGGGAGGAGGAGAAGGTTGATTGGACTGGGAAGGAAGAAGTGTATTTGGTTAGATCAGAGAATTGGGTATTAAGGAAGTTAGCAATAGTAAGGGGGTTGTTACAGTGTACGCCATTTAGTAGCATGTCATCTGGGATAGAGGCTTGGTTTGCACCCAGGAAGGATTTAATATGTGACCAGAACTTTTTAGAGTCACCACAGGAGTTTGTTAATAGCTCCTTACAATAGGAACTTTTGGCTTTTTTAATATCCTTCTTACAGGAATTTCGTAATATCCTATAAGTATTTAGGTCAGTAGGCAACCCAGAGTTTCTATAAAGGAGCCAGCTTTTATCCCGCTGCCGGAGTTTGGAGAGTAGGCCAGATTTAAGTCAATGTGTCTGACGATTCTTTACCCTGTGGGTTACAAGGGGGCAGTGTTTGTCCTGTAGAGCAAGAAAGTGAGTGAGGAAGAAGTTTAGAGCTATCTGGACATCACTAGATGTGTAAAGAGGGGTCCAGTCAATGGTGCTGATATCAGTTAGGAAAGCCCATGGGTTAAGGTGAGAGTAGTTACGGAAGGTAATATAACGTGGACTGGATGAGGGTGGCCTACTCTTACCCCATATGCAGAAGGTAGGGGAGTGGTCCGTGATTGCATCCGCTAGGACTGCTGAAGAGATTATATTTTCAGGATGATTTGACATTATCCAGTCTAGCAGAGTACTAGAGTTTGAGCGCAGGCCAGTTCTGGTGGAAACAGTGATCAGCTGGTGCAGGTTGAAACTTTGAATCCTGTTTAGGGATACTAGCTGTGATTTACCCAGCCAATTTAAGTTTAAGTCCCCCAGTATTAGTACCTCATGTCTCCCCGATAGGAGAGATGTTTGTTTCAATAATTCATCCAGGCCAGATTGGCCACCTATGGGGGTTATAGGCACAAACAATGTGTCATTTTTTAGAACCGAGTGAAAGGAGAGTATGTAGTGCTTCGCAGTGTGTTCGAGGAGATGAGTTAATAACGGAGAGATTGAGGTGGTCTTTGAAGTACAGAGCCATACCACCTCCTCTTTTCGGGGCAGGTCTATCCAGTCTCACCAAGCTGTAAACGGCGGCAGGCACTTGGGACAAACAAGCAACACAAGCAGCTCACCTGAGGAGCTGAGGAAGCCGAATTTCCAACCTGATTGCTTCGGGGCAGCCCCTCCCCAGCTCACTGCGACCCGCGGCAGGCACTCAGGACAAACAAGCAACACAAGCAGCTCACCTGAGGAGCTGAGGCTAATTCCAGCCTGATTACTTTCGAGGCAGCCCCCCCCCCAAGCTCACCGCCGACCACGGCAGGCACTCGGGCAAACAAGCAACACAAGCAGCTCACCTGAGGAGCTGAGGAAGCCGAATTTCCAGCCTGATTACTTTAGAGGCAGCCCCCCCCCAAGCTCACTGCCGACCGTGGCAGGCACTCGGGACAAACAAGCAACACAAGCAGCTCACCTGAGGAGCTGAGGAAGCCGAATTTCCAGCCTGATTACTTTCGAGGCAGCCCCCAAGCTCACTGCCAACCGCGGCAGGCACTCGGGACAAACAAGCAACACAAGCAGCTCACCTGAGGAGCTGAGGAAGCCGAATTTCCAGCCTGATTACTTTCAAGGCAGGCCCCCAAGCTCACTGCCGACCACGGCAGGCACTCGAGACAAACAAGCAACACAAGCAGCTCACCTGAGGAGCTGAGGAAGCCAAATTTCCAGCCTGATTACTTTTGAGGCAGCCCCCCCCAAGCTCACTGCTGACCACGGCAGGCACTCGGGACAAACAAGCAACACAAGCAACACAAGCAGCTCACCTGAGGAGCTGAGGAAGCCGAATTTCCAGCCTGATTACTTTCGGGGTTAAGAGAGCCTCTTCTCTTCGTCTGGACGCCTGCAGGGGGGTGCTACCTGATGAACACTTATATTTTATGAACTTTGTTCCCTGTTCACCGCTGGGAGGGCTTGTTATTTGCTTTTCTTTGTGCTACTAATGCTGAAGTGTAAAGCTAGGGATTTGCTGGGTGCCCTAGAGTTGCCTTGCTGATTATACCTTAAAGCCAGATATACTAAGCAGCTAATATAGAGCAGACTTGTTTAATATTGTGGTATTGGATCTAATTGCTGATTATACCTTAAAGCCAGATATACTAAGCAGCTAATATAGAGCAGACTTGTTTAATATTGTGGTATTGGATCTAATTGTGCTTGTAACTGAAGGTATTAGGATAGCTGGGTCCTAGTGTGACCTCATTTTGGAATAGCCCTGTTTGCTTAGAGTGGAGCCCCTTGTGTAAGTCACAACATTTTCTCCCGCTGCATAGTAATGAGAGGCTTTGTTTTCTCCACTACATAGGCAGCCCCCCCCCCCCAAGCTCACTGCCAACCGCGGCAGGCACTCGGGACAAACAAACAACACAAGCAACACAAGCAGCTCACCCGAGGAGCTGAGGAAGCCGAATTTCCAGCCTGATTACTTTCGAGGTAAAGAGAGCCTCTTCTGTTTGTCTGGACGTCTGCAGGGGGGTGCTAGCCTGCCCCAACCACCCACCCACCCAGGGGCGGCTGTCAATTTAAGGATCCATCCCCGTGACATCACATCCGGTGACATCACGTCCTGTTGCCGGGAACCTATCTCCCCACTTTCCCATTTGCAGGTTATACCTGCTGGCCACTAGAGGACCTATGCTCACTCGCTACTTCTTACTCCTACCTGTACAGTACTACTTCCTTGGATCTTGCTCACCATAATGTATTGGCCCTGCCTCCGCTCTGCCTGTGCCTATCCCACTAACAGTTTGCCACTTACCCATCTGCTACTCCACTGTGCCCTGGCACCCCTCCCTCCCCTTGCTCCTGAACCTGCTCTCTTGCCCCTTGGGACTTCTGTGTGTCTCGGTCCTCCCTGCCCTCCCCCTAGCTTCCTCGTCGCCTCAGGCACATCTGGGTGTCTTCTTATTCTTGCCTTCCCTTCCTGTACCACCCTGCCCACCCCCTGCTCCCTTAACCTCCCCTCCCCCCCTCATGTCAATCATAGGAAAACCTCTCACCATCTCCCAGCCAGGGTGTTAGTCATGCTACTACTCCTGTCAGGGAACATTCATCAAACCCTGGCCCGGTTCCCAGGAGCTCCCGACTAGCACCACAGGCCTATGCATGGTCTCCATGAATATCTGTAGCCTCCTAAAAAGTTTGACTCACTACAATGCCTGGTCACATCAATTAACCCTGATGTCATCGTCTGGTTGAGACTTGGCTGTCGAAATCCTCCTGACTCCTAGTCTCCCTTCCTGGTTTCACCCTCTTCCGGTCCGACCGTGTTGGGGGCAGGGCAGCAACTCGCTATTTATGTCAGGAATCTCTCCCATACTAGCCTGCCTGCTCCCGTCCCTTGACTCCAGGGCCCAGGCGCTTCAGCTGAAACTACACCCTGACACTTTAAAGGGCCCCTTATCTGACTTCTGCATCGCCCCCAGGGATCAAGCACAGGCCATTGCCTCTCTTACAGAATACCTTTCCTCACTACCTCCTTCCGCTGATCAAATTCTGGTGGGTGACTTAAATGTCAACTGGCTAGGCCCCTCCTCCTCCTCTACCCGTGACTCCTTTTCTGCAATAGACCTAACGCAACTAGTTACCCACCCTACCAGGACTAACCCCAAGAGAGGCTCCAGTACCCTGCTTGATGTGGTACTCACCAACCGCCCTAGTCGGATCCCCAATGTACAAGTCCTCCCAGACTCTCTCAGCGATCACTCCCCCATTCTATTCCACTGGTCATCCTCAGTCCCCAAACCCATAGCACAGTCCACATGCCGGCGGCATCTAATACCTGGTGGACTGATAAAACTTAAGGAACTTCTGTCCTAAATTGACTGGTCTCCTATACAGGCAACTCCTGACATTGACACAGCTCTCTCCTTCTTTACCCGAACTTTTAATAATGCCTGTGATATCTTTGCCCCAATATCGACCCGCCGTTCTAAAAGGCAGAATGCCCCCTGGGTAACCCCAGCTTTGATCCACCAACTCAAACATAGGGACAACCTATGGCACCATGCCATTGAGACTGGCCGGCCCAGTGACGAGCAGTTATATGCTGCCGCCGAAACAAGTGCACTCGGGCCATCAGAAAGGCCAAGTCTGAGCACTTGCTCGGTCCTCACTCACTGCCTCATGTAGAACCCCAGAACCTTCTGGGATAACATTAAACAGTTAAATGGAGTGCACACTCCCCTCACCCTCCAGATCAACATTAATGGTGTGATCGCCTCAGACCCAGCCCTCATAGCCAACCACCTCAACACCTCATTCACTGACCTTAGCCCTATCCTCCCTACAAATTTTTTGACCCTCCTCCCCAGCAGTACCATAAATCTTTCTACGCCCTTATTTTCTCCTTTGCGTGTTTCTGCCCCAAAAACTATGGCGCACCTTGTCACTGCCCTCAAGAGTAATAGTACAGGCAGTGACACCCTGGATCCGTGTATCCTATAGCTGGTCTTAGACACAGTCCTTACCCCGATCACGTGCCTCATCAACCACTCTCTTTGCCTGGGGAAGGTTCCAACTGCCTGGAAAGTCGCCACTGTCACCTCTATCTTTAAAGGTGGTGATAGGACTGTGGCTGGAAACTATCGGCCAATCTCCATTCTCTCTCCTCTCTCCAAGGCCTTGGAAAAAGTGGTGGCCTCTCAAATCTCTGACTACCTCTCCACCTACAATGTCCTATGTCCTGAGCAGCATGGCTTCCGAGCGGGCCATAGTACCAACACAGCCCTCCTAGAGTTCTCCAACTTTCTCCACTCCTCCTTAGACACTGGTTCTCTGGCTGGTGCGGTCTTCATTGACCTCGCTAAAGCTTTCGACACTGTCTCCCACCCCCTCCTTCTTGATGCCCTTAGTCTCTCTGGTTTTGCTGCTGGGCCTATCTCCTGGTGCACCAGTTATCTGTCTGACTGCTCACAGAGTGTAAAAATTAATGGGACCTACTCAGACATCTGTCCCATCTTTTCTGGGGTTCCCCAGGGCTCCATTCTGGGCCCCTTACTATTCTCCCTTTACCTTAACATCCTTCCACGCTCTTGCTCGGGGAACATTCCATTGTACGCTGATGATGCAGTCATCTTTGCCTCAAGTCGTAACCCTATTGCCCTCCAGGACTCGCTGCAGAAGTCCTTCGCCGAAGCCGAGGGCTGGTTCAAGGAACATAGATTGGTGATAAATCTTAAAAACAAAACCATGTTCCTCACTCATCCTCAAAACAAGTCCTGCAACTTCAAACTCCTCATTCACTCTGGGTCCTCTTTCCCACTCGAACAAGTTTGCTCCTATAAATACCTAGGGATCCATTTTGACCCCTCCTCTCCTTCCATGGACACATCGCTGCCCTAGCCACTGCCACTAATATCCGATTGGGCATCTTACATCAGTATAAACACTGCCTCCCTGGAGCTCTTGACTCACAGTCCTCCTCTATCCTGTCCCTAGTGGACTATGGACTGCGGTGTATGGTGCTGCTGATCAGACTGCACTCCATAAAATTCGCACTACTCTGAATAAGGCCTGCAGGTTAATTACTGGGACACCTAGGCTAACACACACCTGTCTACTGTACGCTAAAGCACTGGTACTTGATCTTGACGAGCGCTTCAAATATCTGACCTGTACCCTTACAAAAAAAGACCCTCCTTGGGCTATCCCCACCAGGATTGACCACCACCATCCGCTGCTCTGTCCCACTAGTTCATACTCGGACCTCTGGGAAAACCTCTCTTGTTATCCCTAGAGCTAGGACCTCTCATGGCCAAAGAGCCTTCAGCTTTAGGGCCCCCTCCTGGTTCAACACACTGCCCCCCTCCATCTCCAAAGCTCCAACTATATCGTGCTTCAAAACGTCCTTACGGAACCACCTTGTTAACACCTGAAGCTGTAATTGCCACTAATCAAAGCCGTACTTGTGACAAAGCTTACTACTAAGCTGCTAAGGACAACATAACTCTGGTATTGTTTACATCAATCCTACCTGTACTAGCTTGTTTGTATCTATGTCTTAAGTTACTGTTATACTGTGTTGTACTGTTATACTGTGTATTTTCGTTTGTCTTACTGTGACAAGGTACCTTTGTAAATGAGCCTATGGCTCAAAGGTTTTCCAAACTGCTGTCTAAATAAATAAATAAATAAATAAAATGGGAGGGAGCATAGTGAGTCAGGGCTTGATGGCTTGAGCCAGGTTTCAGTGAGGCAGATGATGTCAGGATCATAGAGAGCAGCCCATGACTCCAGTTGGGCAAAGTTACTCATAAGGTTTCTAATGTTATGGTGCACCACAGAGAGACCTTTTGTGTTGGAAAGCAGGGTAGGTGGGTGGGTTGAAAACATGCCCAGGGTTAGAGTAAACATCACCTGAGAGCAGTAGAGCTAGTAGGAAGAGGTACCATAGTTTGCGTGGCTGGAGGGGTTTTGGAGTACTGTTTGGCAGATGACAGTGTTTTAGGGCATAGGCAACCAAGTTAACCCCGGTCTTATTTAATAGCATTGGGGTAGGGTCACACGTTAGTGGAGGCATCAGAAGAAGGTTAGAGAAAAGGAAATCATGGGGCTGGAGATCAGGGCTAATCAGGGGGGCTCTGGGTAGAGTAAGCGTACTAAGGTGGACTGATACCAGCATGGTCACTAGGATGGACAGTAGCAGGAAGAGTTTCATGTTGGACTGGATAAGGGAGACTCTATGCCAGTATAGGTATGAAACCAGACAGCCACAAAGTAGAGAAAGGAATACAATAATCAAAGCAACAGCTGCAGCCGAGTGTATTTGATAATGCGGCTTAAAACACCAAGTGGAATTGGTGAAGGAATTTCATAAAATACCAGATGGATTTGGTGAAAAAAATGTAAGGCGCAGGACGTTGATCGGTACTGCAGTAGTGATCAGAAAAGTTGTTATGCAAGATATATCTGTTTGGGCAAAGCAAAAGTAGCGACCAGAAAATGAACTAGGGGCTGTTCTAGGGTAGCAGCCCAGAGAAAGGGAGATGGCTGCTATTTTCAGGTAGGGGAGAGAGTATACTGAAGTTTTGGAATATCTAGGTCAGTTGCAGAGTAATATGAGAGATTAGAGGGAGACAGGGACTCAGGGAAGCCAATCAAACATGAGATCGACTGAGGTGGGCGGAGAAAAAGTGTATTTAAAGGTGGCCTGGGATGGGGCAGAGGGTGGGAAGAAAAGCAACAGTACAGATGGCAGACTAAATCATTTGAAACCGACAATGTTAAGATATAGGAAAAAGGCGCCCCAATCGGAAACTGTTTGCAGGGCAAGCAGACCAATCAGGGCTCGCCTGAGACTCGCCACACCAATCAGAAGGTGCCAATGCTGGAGCGGTCGTACCATGATGCTGAGTCCGGGGAAGGAAATCAGGCGGGCAGCTGAGGCTTGTGGTGGCAGGGTGGGCGATGGCTGTAGAGCTGGCCGAGTGCACCGCCATACAGGAGATCTGTAGCGCCGCTCAGGCACTTTCCCTGGCGGGAGAGAGAGAGAAAGGAGATACAAAATAAATATACACTAGCGGCACAAAGGGGCAGTCGTCAGGCACCAGTTACTAAGCTGGGGATGGGGTTGAGAGATGGCAGACAGGCAGTGGGGGGTGGTGGTGAAAGAGAGATAGTTTAGCAGCCTCAGATGAAGAAAATGGCAGGGAAGGGTTAGACAGAGACAAAAGGCTAGGGTGAGGAGGTGGATACAAGGCTAAGGTGAGAGTTTGCCACGAGGTGTCAGGTTTCAGGCACCAGGGAAAAGGTACTGAGATTCGGAGTTACGATGAAAGTCAAGAAACAAAGATAGGAAAAGGGGGATTGGGACAGCAGCAAGGGGCACAGTGTCAGCACACTGTAGAGAAGTGAAGAAGAAAAAGGGGAAAAAAGCTGGAGATGTACAGGTAGAAGTGGGTCACAAATCAGTAGTACTTTACAGTACAGAGAAATAATTACTTCTAAACAGTTGCATCAACTATTACATCCACTAGCAATTTCACTTTTAGAAGCCGGCTAATCAAGCAATCCAAGTAAAATGGGATACAACTGCAGTAATTACAGCATCTTTCAGTGCCGATTTTAAACAAAAAGCAACAGTACAGATGGCAGACTAAACCCTTTGAAACAGACGCTGTTAAGATATAAGAAAAGGCGCCCCAATCGGAAACTGTTTACAGGGCAAGCAGACCAATCAGGGCTCGCCTGAGACTCACCACACCAATCAGAAAGTGCCAATGCTGGAGCGGTTGTACCTTGATGCTGAGTCCGGGGAAGGGAACCAGGTGGGCGGCTGAGGCTTGCAGCGGCAGGGCGGGTGACGGTCATAGAGCTGGCCAAGTGCACCGCCATACATGAGATCCGTAGCACCACTGAGGCGCATTCCCTTGATGCAAAGGCTGGGGAAGGGAACCAGGTGGGTGGCAGAGGCTAGGGGCGGCAGGGTGGGCTACGGCCGTAGAGCTGGCCGAGTGCACCGCCATACTGGAAATCCGTAGTGCCGCTCAGGTGCTTTCCCCTGATGCTGAGTCTGAGGAAGGGAACCAGGCGGGCAGCTGAGGCTTGCGGCGGCAGGGCAGGCGATGGCCGTAGAGCTGGCTGAGTACACTGCTGTACAAGAGATCCGTAGCACCACTCAGGTGCTTTCCCTTGATGCTGAGTCCAGGGAAGGGAACCAGGCGGGTGGCAGAGGCTAGCGGCGGCAGGGTGGGCTACGGCCGTAGAGCTGGCCGAGTGCACCGCCATACAGGAGATCCATAGTGCCGCTCAGGCGCTTTTCCTTGATGCTGAGTCTGGGGAAGGGAACCAGGCGGGCAGCTGAGGCTTGCGGTGGTAGGGTGGGCTATGGCCGTAGAGCTGGCCGAGTGCACCGCCGTACAGGAGATCCATAGCGCCGTTCAGGCAAGCAGAACCGCATTTGAAATAAGAGAGATCAGTGAGCCATTAGAATGTTCATTTTGCAAATATCGCCATTTGTTTTATTCCTTGGTAACCCGAACTTGTGGCTGGTCAAGTAAACTGTGGTGCAGGTCGCTGTTTATTTTTCCCCCATTCAGCCAGGACAAAAAGACAAATGTCTAAGCCAGCACTGCTTGTGTAAATTTTGTATTAACTTTTTCTTTGCTTACCGGACCTAACATCCATCGATGGCTGTGCCACGCTCTATCAACTAATCTCTCCTCTCTCCCCAATTCTGATCGCTAAACACAAAAGCAGTCAGACAGACAAAAAAATGTCTGATGTGGTAATGCCACTAGCTCTCTAAAATGAACTTAACATGCTCTCTGGGATACCAGCAAGACAAGAAGCACCTGTAATGTTTTAAAACAGGCTATCACAGCTGGTAGCATGCTAACTGAAGCAGCTCACTGAGATGTAAGCTGGCACTCAACCATTATACTTGCGTTCCCCCAGGCCATTCACTCAAGTTTTCACTGTCTCCACCCAGTCTCCACAAGCAATTGCACTCCCGTGTCCACTGCTCTTAAATCCGAAGCCTTCAAAAATAACGTTCCCACTGCCTGTGCCCACTGTCTCTGGAAGTTCCCGCCACTGCTCTTCTCAGTGCAAAATCCATTCCTGCAAGTTTTTTTTTAAAATATTTTTATATTAACTAACTCAGGTCCCCGGGTCAGTTTTGTAAGAGAAGGCGCCCATGAGAAGCAAGTACTTCTGCTCATTCAGCAAGGGAAACTGACTCAGACATGACAAACTGAGTGAATGCACCTGACAAAGGCCCAAAAAGCTTCCCTTCGACCCATGCTAACTTTGCCAATCCCATTAAACTGGAAAGTGTGTGTCTCTGTGTCTCAGGAGTCCCACACGTGCTTGAATGAAGCATTGTTGGTATCCTTATTTCTAATACAACTTAGGTGTTCCCCTGCTTAAATTAAATGCCCTGTCTTAGCCACATAAAAAGTATTACACCCCCACTGTGCTAAGCACACTACATTACAGATGAACAGTGGATAAAAAGCCCTTTGAAAGATATCGCTCACTTTCAGAAAAGATACAGCGCAGCTAGGCTGGTCTTCATTTAAAATAAAAAAGCTGTGTGAAAGATCACACTCACCATTTGATCAGATACAGCTGCAGCCAGGCTGCTCTTGATTAAAAAGAAAAAAAAGCTGTTTGAAAGAGTGCGCTCACGCAGATCTCTCCCTCTCCCGCAGTACACTTATGTTGATCATCTCATGGGGGTGCAGGGTCAGTGCTCCTTTATCATGCTGGCAACAGCATAAAACCAGTTCTACTGCTGCCTGTAAAGGACAAACTTTGTTCAGTACATCCACAATTACATCATTTTCTAACAAGCAGAAGGACTATTCTATGTTAAATTTTCATAATCAAATCTGTCAAAACAGGGACAGTGTGATGGGGGTAACAGTGACCACCAGTCATTGTGGTTTGAAATCACAGAAAGAGCAGAACCAAACCACACAAAAACATGTATCCTGGATTTTAGGGGGGCAGACTTTGGGAAAATGGGGAGATACTTGAAAGAGGCATTAAGGGGAATGGGACAGGAATCAGGGGTTGAGGAAAAGTGGGCAGTATTTAAAATGGGGATTACAAGAACAACAGAATTATGTATTAAGCAGGTTAGAAAGAGGAAGAGGAGACCATTATGGTTTTCAAAGAGGTAGCAAGAAAGTGAAAGCCAAAAAGATTGCATTCAGGCAATACAAAAAGACACAGGCAGAAGGGGATAGGGAGAAGTACCAGGAGAAGCAAAGGGAGGCAGGGAGGTCAGTAAGGGAAGCCAAAGCTCAGACAGAAGAACACATTGCAAAATCAGTGGGTAGAGGGGACAAAACCTTTTACAGGTACATAAGTGAAAAAAGAAAGACAAAGGGAGGGATAGTGAGACTGAAGAGGGAGGATGGGGGCGTGTGGAGGATGACAACAGTAAAGCTGACATACTGAACAGGTATTTCTGCTCAGTCTTTACTGAGGAAGAGGAGGGTAATGGGTCTGAAGGGAGTACAAGGGGTGAGAATGGTGCAGAAATGGACACAAGTCCCTTTACACGAGAAAGGGTCCTGAAGGAACTGGAAGTAATAAGAGTTGATAAAGCAATGGGGCCAGATGGGGTGCACCCCAGGGTCCTTAAAGAAGTAAGAGAGGTGGTGGCTGAACCTCTGGCTATCCTGTTTAGCCGATCACTGGAAACACGGGAGGTACCCAAAGACTGGAGGACAGCAGATGTAGTCCCCTTATACAAAAGTGGGAACAAAGAGGAAGCAGGGAACTACAGACCAGTCAGCCTCACCTTGGTAGTGGGGAAGATCATGGAAGCACTACTGAAGGAGAGATTGGTGGAACATCTGGTTGTCAATGGACTACAGGACCCAAGGCAGCATGGTTTCACCAGGGGGAGGTCATGTCAGACCAACCTCATTGAATTTTTTGACTGGGTGACTAGGGAGGTGGATCAGGGAGGGCAGTGGACATGGCCTATCTGGACTTCAGCAAGGCCTTTGACACTGTGCCACATAGAAGACTATTACACAAACTGGGAATATGGGTGTGGGCAGGACAGTAGTGTGGTGGGTAGGTAACTGGCTGGGTGGCAGGACACAGAGGGTGGTGGTAAATGGCTGTCGCCCCACAGAGGGAAGAGTGACCAGTGGGGCACCACAGGGATCAGTGCTGGGACCGGTCCTATTCAACATCTTCATCAGTGACATGGCGGGACCTAGAAGGCAGAATTTCACTGTTCGCTGATGACACAAAGCTCTGTAACAGAGTAGACACACCAGAGGGTGTAGACAGAATGAGAAGCGACCTGCAGAAACTTGAAGAATGGTCAGGGGTTTGGCAGTTGAAATTCAATGCAAAGAAGTGCAAGATAATGCATATGGGGCACAAAACCCTGGCACAATATATCAGTTGGGGGGTGAGGATATAGCATGCACCAAGCAGGAAAGGGATCTTGGGGTTATCATCTCTGATGACCTCAAGGTAGGGAAACAGTGTGACAAGGCAGCAGGTAAAGCTAATAGGATGCTGGGATGTATAGGCAGGGCCATTACCAGCAGGAAAAGGGAGGTCATAATTCCGCTATACAAGACACTAGTGAGGCCCCACCTGGAGTACAGTGTACAGTTCTGGAGACCAAACCTACGTAAGGACACAGACAGGGTAGAGAAGGTTCAGAGGAGGGCAACAAAAATGGTGCATGGATTGCATCACAAGTCCTATGAAGACAGGTTGAAGGAACTGAACATGTACTCCCTGGAGGAGAGGAGGGAGAGAGGGGATATGATAGAGACATACAAGTATCTTACAGGGAGGAACAGGGTGCAGGAAAACACTATTTTTAAGCGAAAAAGATGTTCCAGGACTAGAGGGCATGGGATGAAGTTGGAGGGAGGACGATTCAGAGGAAACATGAGAAAGAATTCTTCACAGAGCGGGTGGTGGACAAGTGGAACACCCTGCCAGAGGAAGTGGTGGGGGCTGAAACAATCACGGGATTTAAGAATGCATGGGATAGACATAAAGGAATTCTGGAGGTCAGGGGTAAGGTACAACAGACTTCTAGGAAAACAAACTGAACTTACAAGCTCAAATGGGCAGACTGGGTGGGCCATAGGCCCTTATCTGCCGACACTGTCTATGTATCTGTGTATCTATGTATCTATGTCTACATATAAATGTGATTTTTCTAACTGAAAAAAGTAAAATAAAATGCAACCCATTTTATAAGCGCAATAGGACACTCCAGGATGTGCACTGAACAGATAATACCACACTTCCAGGGGCTGAAGGCACTTGGCCTGTGGTCTTGTGCATCACTACGCCCCTGGGCGTGTGGTAATATCTGTTCAATGCATGCCCCCATTGTGTCTTATTGCTTATACACATATATACTGTATATAACTTTCTGTGGTGTATAACATTCTGTGGTGATTTGCATATGCAGCCCATGATGCTTTGCATTGTGGGGGCATGTGTGATTTTGTATTTTCTTGAAACTTGGCTTCCCAGCCAAATGCCCTTTGGGGTAACCCTTGCCTCAGTGTTTACGCACAGAGGTTCTTTGTCTTTTAAATGTTTTTTTATTTTAATGGGTTCACCACAATATATCCCAGGCACACTGCCTTAGGGGTAGCTGGTCCATTCCACTGGGGTGTTAAACAGACGAGGCATACTGATGAGTCCTGGTAGGACGAAACACGTGTCTATGTCTTCTGTTAGCACTCTTTGCAAACTGTGTGAGAGTCCTTTCCGCACCATGCAATTCTGCTTAAAGTTGGACCAGCATAACATTCTGTGGTGATTTGCATATGCAGCCCATGATGCTTTGCATTGTGGGGGCATGTGTGATTTTGTATTTTACTGTATATATATATTCCACTGTAACATAGCAGTGCACTGTCTACACACATTTTTACAGATTAAAAAAAAAAAAGACATTGAGAGGCCATTTTCTTCTTTTCAGGCTCCAAGGGACATCGGAGAGTGGATGGTTACCACTAGACACCTCATTCAAATCAGCAATGACATGCATAAGACTGAAACTGAACTTGATAACGGGACAATATAGACTAGTAATTTTTGCACTAACCACTGAGTCACCTAACTGCACTTTCTAATTCCTCGATCTCTCCTCAATGTTTGACACTGTGGACTATGGGGTGTTGCTGGACAGACTGAGGGAGTATGTGGGACTCACCAGCCAGGTCATCAGCTGGTTTGAGTCCTTTCTCTGGGGCAGGTCTTAGAGGGTAGTGATGGGAACTTGTTACTTGAACCTGAGAGACCTGCCCTGTGGAGTTCCCCAAGGTTCTTGGCATAAGCTGAGTTTTCATTGTTATGTTGATGATACTCAGCTGTACCTGTCTTTTACACCTGGTAGACCTAACACTGTTGATGTGCTGAATAAATGCTTGGCCGAGATGCAAGGTCATGCACCTTGGAGCAAGAAATTCAAGGACCAGCTACTGGCTGGGGGGAGTGCAGGTAACAGCTTCAGAGAAGGAAAAGGACCTCAGGGTAATAGTCACAGGGGACACAAAGGTTTCAGCACAGTGTAGGAGGGCAGCAGCAAGGGAAAATAGGATGCTGGGGTGCACTGCCAGAGGGATCACCTCTAGAAAGAAGTCTCGATTTAGTAGTTGCCGTATTGGTCCTTGCAAGAATAGATCCAGAAGCAAATGATTTGATACCTTTTAATGGACCAACATAGATGTAACAACAAGAACAAAGTGCTCTAGCTTTCGGACCAACCAGTCCTTCTTCAGAAGCTCATGGCAGTTGTTTAGAAAATACAATACTTATAACAGCTAGATAATGCAGAGAAAAACAGAAAAAAATCCCCATTGGTTTAAAATACTCATTTAAAAAAATAGAAGATGATGTCAGAGAAGTTTAACAGTACAATACTGCCTCAGTCCGAATGAACCTTGGGTTCAGATGTTAGTGCAAACACACATACAAAGAATCCTACTGCACATAAATTTAATTGACATAAGATAACACTGCTGAAGCAGATAACCCCAAATCAAGCCATGAGTGTCAAGAGTCAGTATAAGGATGCGATTACTGAAAGGCAACCCCCACCCAGCTTAAAGACAAACTAAGATAGTTACAGGGCTCATGAAATTACAATGTATGCATTAAAGACAAGAATTACCAGTAAAGTTGTCTAAAAAACATCAGTGCACACTGTGTGATGTGTAAAACCTAACTGGACATGCCACCCAGCTGTATTCTCAAGCTAAATAAAAGGCCCAAGAAATTACAAAAACATCAGGACTATATAAATGATAATTTAAATATAAATTGATAATATTAGTGTTAAACAAAAACTCTAGTCGAGGAACCTCAAGGAATTCAGACCATGCAGCCTGATATGTACTGATGTCAATATATACTGAGAATGTAGCAACTTCATGTACCACAAGTGTCTAGGAATCTGAAAAGAGATAAAATGTAATTTATCTCCTCCTGTTCATACAAACAATACAACCTAACCCACCCCACATCACAATAATGTGGGTGGGGGAGATACATAGCTTAAACGAGATGTTGTCTCTCTCTCTCTCTCTCCCCCCTCCTTTTTTCTCTCTCTCTCTCCCACAGACACACACACACACACACACACACTCAATCTCTCTCCTAGTGAATCTATATTAACTTCAGTCACTGTAATTGTTCCCCAAAGGAATACAACTTGTCATGAAATCCTGAGTAAATTACTACAATATTAGCCTAATGTAAAAAGATATGTGCAGGACCCCCAAGCAAATGAGATCACACATCCCAATATGTACAGAGTTACAAAAATTATATATATAACAGTATAAGATAACACTCCTGTATGTACACTAGCAGGCTGGGTAATCTGAATATGGCAATGGAATCAATTCCCCCACAGGCAAAGATAAAAAGTAAGGAGAAATTCTTTATGTGTGTGAAATAAAAATAGTAACACATTATAACTCCATATAGCTAAATAGAGACTTACCTCAATGTGACAGCAAGCCCACATCTGTTATATCACATACCTCACAACACATACCCACACACATACATACACACATGCATCCACATCTCACACATGAAGTCCTATAATATGTCAGTTTGAAGAAGAAAAGGTCTGTGGATGTTAGTTTCTGTAGTGTCCCATAAAGCCAATATCCAAGTTCATCCCATCTGCTACCATACTGAGATGTAAATAAGTTTAATCTCAAAAGCTCGTCTCTGTTGTGTGTTTTGAGATTTCCTTTTAAGACCATTACTGACATATCTGAGACTGAGTGGTCAGGCTGGGAGAAGGATGCCCCACTGGTTTTTCAGTCTTCCTTGCTGTAATAGTATGTCTGTGTGAGTTCATCCTAGTGCGGAGCTGTTGGCGTGTCTCCTACATAACCTGTTTGTGGACATCTCTTGCACTGAATGAAATAAACAACATGTCGTGACATGCATGTATAACTCCCATGCACCTGGAATTGTCTGTTTTGTGATGTAACCACACAGTCTGAGGTAGAAATGAGCCCACAAGTCTTGCAGGGGCATTGATTGCAGGGTCGTGTGCCATTGTGTGACATGGTATTCTGTTCCGGTGAAAGTTTGCTCCTAATAATTAGGCTGGATAAATTTGGCGGTTGTTTAAAAGATAGTAGTGGGAGTTCCTTAAAAATACAATTAAGGGTGTCATCCTCACTAAATATTGGGTGGAGATCTTTAATAATCTTACGAGTTATCTGCTTCAGCAGTGTTATCTTATGTCAATTAAATTTATGTGCAGTAGGATTCTTTGTATGTGTGTTGCACCAAGCACATCTGAACCCAAGGTTCATTCGGACTGAGGGCAGTATTGTACTGTTAAACTTCTCTGACATCATCTTCTGGTTTTTTTTAAATGAGTATTTTAAACCAATGGGGATTTTTTTTTCTGTTTTTCTCTGCATTATCTAGCTGTTATAAGTATTGTATTTTCTAAACAACTGCCATGAGCTTCTGAAGAAGGACTGGTTGGTCCGAAAGCTAGAGCACTTTGTTCTTGTTGTTACATCTATGTTGGTCCATTAAAAGGTATCAAATCATTTGCTTCTGGATCTACTCTAGAAAGAAGGTCATCTTGCCCTTGTATAGATCACTGGTGAGGCCACACTTGGAGTACTGTGTGCAGTACTGGTGCCCAAATTCCAAAAGGATGTGAGATTACTGGAGGGGGTGCAGCGCAGAGCTCCGAAAATGATCATGGGACTGGGGGAGTTGCCGTATGAGGAAAGATTGAGGGATCTTAACATGTATTCGCTGGAAGAGAGGAGGGAAAGGGGACATGATAGAGACCATTAAGTACTTGAAAGGCATAAACAAAGACAGAGAGGGAGGACTGTTCCTCTTAAGGGGGGAGGGTCACTAGCGGGCACAGTCTGAAGTTGGAAGGGGGAGGTTCAAGAAGGAGATGAGGAAGCACTACTTTACAGAGAGAGTGGTGGTGAGATGGAATGCACTGCTGGAGGATTTAATCGAACTGCGGACAGTGGATAGCTTTAAGTGGGGTTGGGAGAAAGTCAAGGGCAGGAATAGTACAGACAACAACACAAAGGGGGAAAGACCAGGAAAGGGGAGGAAGGGAGGGGTTTGGGTGGGGCTGGGGAAGCTGTAGTAATATGAAACTAAGAGCTGCACAATCGGGCAGACTTGATAGACCTGTGGGCCTTTTTCTGCTGGCAATTTTGTATGTTCGAGATCCAGGCTTGGATGGCATCGAACTGGCTGGGACTAAACCCTGGAGAGACTTACATATGGGTGGTGGAGCCAGGTCGGAGGGTTGGGCTTGCACACACATACACTGCCTTACATGGCATTTATTTACTTATACATATATCTAACCCTAACTTTTACTATATTTAGGATAAGCACTGTGTTTTGCACTAACTCACTGTACTAACCTACAACATAACTGGGTAACTAAGGTAGAGGACCAGGGAGGTGCTGTGGATGTGGCCTATCTGAACTTCAGAAAGGCCTTCGACATCATCCCCCATAGAAGACTGATTAACAAACTGTGCAGCCTAGGGGTAGATCCTAAAACAGTTCTGTGGGTGGACAACTGGCTGAATGGCAGGAGTCAGAGGGTTGTGGTAAAATGGGAGTATTCTCGAAAGGGAGAGAAGATGAGTGGGGTGCCGCAGGGGTCGGTGGTAGAGCCAGTCCTCTTCAGTGTCTTTACTGGGGACATTGCAGAGGGACTTGAATGGAAAAAAATATGCCTCTTCGCAGATGATACAAAGGTATGCAATTTGGTGAACATGGCGGGGGTGTTGAAAAAATGAGGGAATACCTTAGAAAACTGGAGAAATGGTCTGAAGAATGGCAGCTGGGATTCAGTGCAAAGAAGTGCAGGATCAGTGCAGTGCAGTTTTGGAGGCCACACTTAAAGAGGGACATTAAACTCCTGGAGAGGGTCCAGAGGAGGGCAACCAAAATGATTTGGGGCTTGGGGGACAGGACCTATGAGGAGAGGCTCGAAGAGCTAAATATGTAACATTGGAAGAGAGAGAGGGACCAGAGGGACATGATAGAGGTCTCAGGTACATGAAGGGGTAAATAGGGAGGAACAGTCAGGGTGCTTCAAAGGAAGGAGGAGGGGCCACTAGAGGGCATGGGTGGAAGCTGGAGGGAAGATTCAGGGAGAAAGGAGGAGGTTCTACTTCACTAAGAGGGTGGTGGAGCCATGGAACGCACTGCCTAGAGGGCTGGTGGAGGCAGAGACGGTGGAGGGTTCAAGAGGGGTGGGGAGCCGGACCGCCACGCGCAGCAGTTGTATTTCCGCTTGACGCCGGTGACCCAGGTTCGGAAACGGACCCGGGTGCCGGAGGGCCGGCGGAGGGAGGTAGGATTGAGGCGTCCATGGGCAGCCTCCCGACTCCGGGAGGGGTGTGGGTAGTGTTCGGGCCGTGGGGACCCCCTGGTGGAGACCAGTAGTTCCACGCAGCTGACACCCAGTGGATTGAGGCGGGCGGACGCCAGGCCATTGCACGACCGCCTCCCCAGGGGAGAAAAACCGGAAATGAGGAGGAGTCGCCACCATCATGGATGAAGCTCGCTGTGGCTTCAATGTTTCCAGGCCGGGTCCCTGACCTAATTACAGTGCCATGCATATAGGGGCCGTGTACGCAGGCCCCACCGTGGGGGTAAGCCACGGGGATCAGGGCAGCGGCCGATTGGAAGCAGAAGCCGTGCCCATGACCAGGCAGATGGATAAGGCGGCGGCGGCCCAGGAAGGAGGAAAAAATGTAAATGAAAAAAAAACAAGAGGGGTGGGACAGGTACAGGGAAGGGTTCTGGAAGCAAAATCCAATGCAGCGAGAATTTCTGGAACTGGGAAGGGAGAAGCCAGAGAAGGCGAGGGGGGCAGCAAGGTCAGCACCCAGGTGGGGGCTGACCAAACGAGCAGACGCGAAAGACCGTTAGGCCTATTCTGCTGGCATTTTAGTATGTTAGTATCATGCACATAGGGTACAAGAACCCAAGGGCAAAGTATGAACTAGGTGGGGAGGTACTGACAATCACAAAGCAGGAAAGGGACCTGGGAGTTATCATCTCGGAGGACCTAAGAAAAACTAGGTAGTGTAATAAAGTAGCTGGAAAGGCTAGCCAGCTGCTTGGATGCATAGAGAGGGGTATCAGGAGTATAAAGAGGGAGGTCATATTGCCCCTGTGTAAGACACTCATGAGACCACACCTGCAATACTGTATCCAGTTCTGGAGACCCCATCTGAGAAAGAACATAGACAGGGTGGAGGCAGTGCAGTGGAAGGCAACTAAAGTGGTGCAGGGCCTGCAGGATAAGACCTATATGGAAAGACTAAAGGTATTAAATATGTATTCCCTGGAGGAATGGGGGGGGACATGACTGAGACATACAAATACATCACCGGTATAAACAGAGTACAGGAAGAAAGTCCAGATTCAGGAGGGGGCCCACCAGCTGAGCAGCATCACTGCATGCAATTGGCCCCCAAGGCAATGCCACCCCTCCCCGGAGTTTGCTGTTGCTGGAGGAATGGAGGAAAGCACAGTCCCTTTATGAGGGGAGCAGGCAGGTGGGCGCGGTGTTGGCAAATGGGGTGGTTGCCGTTGAGATGCAGCATAGGAAGACACTAGTTTGAATGGCTGCAAGTAGGCAGTTTTCTATGGCTGGCAGGGTCAAGAGGTGGCTGCATGAAATTTCCAGAGCCCGAAGGGGGAGCACAGCCAACAGTGGTGAAATGACTCCTGAGTGGCCTGTCAGACGGTTAACTCATTGTCTCCTAGCAGATGCCTGTAGTCATCAGTAAAATACACTGGTGTGTCCTGAGGACGCCTGCAGAAGTCAGCTACTGACTTCCTGCATGCCTGTGCAATGTCTGGAGACGTCACATATATTTTAATATTTTAATATATAATATAACAGAATATATATTTGACTGCATAGCACTGTTGGAAAGGTAATTTTGTGCTGAAAAACCTTGCCACTGATCTTTTGTGTATATCATGTATACTTTAGGAGTTATTTGCATTTGTTTATGGTATGGTGTGTATGGCTTACATTGCCTGTTTTAGTGACATTTTTTTTCTTTGCTGTTTCAACCAGCATAGAAAAAAAACACAAAATTATATATTATTATTTGCATACCCCCACTGGAAAGGTAATTTTGTGCTGAATAACTTTGCCACTCATACTTTGTGTCTAGCACTTACGGTTCTTGAGCTATTAGGATTTGTCTATGGCATGCTGACTATAGCTTGATTTTGCTTAGAAAGGCCCAGGATTCACTGTTAACAGTATACAGGAGACAAGTGGTACAACTTCAGAGAGCTCCTGTGGAGGCAATGAGTTAATGGCAACTGAGTCCTAAAGCCACTGAGGGCGAGACCCATGGCAGCATGCTGCGAACTGGTGGTCGAGCCAAAGGATGGGGAGGAGAGAAGGTGATGTTCATGGTGCAATGGCTCAGTAATGGGACGGGCAGCATGGTAACTTTGCATTTTATGGATACAGCAGTCAGCAGCAGTGAGTGTACATTGCCTTAAAACCTGATATAGCAATTACAAATGAATTAATTGTGTAGACAATTGTGTGGCCATTAACACATTTTAATAACATGTTTCAGTGATTTTGCAGTGTCTATACTGATATTTAGGAGCATAATTTAATATATGTTTATGCTCACATAATTTTTTTAACAATGTCTAAAGAAAGCAGTTAAGTAAGTGCATACATTGTGGCACTATTAAGGTAATGTGATGACTATTTCACTCCATATTACAATTGAGGCTGGCAGTATAGCCTAGAGGTTAATGAGCTATGAATGAGCTTGGTACATCCAGCAGATCTGGGTTTGATTCCCACAACCTCTGCTTGCATATTGTGTGACTCTGAGCAAGTCACTTAACCACCCCAGTGTTCTCAGGTTGCCCTTCAAAACAGCCACTTGTGCCAAATGGGCCTTACCCAGTTACTGAAAGAATAAAAAAAATTGATTATATGAATTATTTTGTAAGATATGTTAGCAGTGAAAATATGCATACTAATGTTATGATTATTATGTGAATGTCAGCCAATTCCCTGATGAAGTCTTTATAATCTCAAAATGTTGCATGGTTTGCAATAATGAATATTGACTGATGAAAAATAAAACTATTTACTTCATGTAAAAGTAGCTCTCTGGTCTCATTTCTCATTTATGTTTTAGTTTTTGTCTGGTCTCTGCTGGGCCATTTTAAAAGAACCTTAAAATAGAAACTGGACTTCCTGGACCTTTGGGTATTGCTCCAGGTAAAGGCAAGCCAGCTACTTTATTCCCAAGCTGCACTTTTTGTTCTATGTCTGAGGTCTTTCCCCATAGCATCTGAAATCTAAAACCTCCTTTTTTACTCTCAATTACCGTTTATGCCTGGGAAAGGCTGACTGACTCAACATGTTTATGAGCTATGAATCTTTCTTGAAAGAGAATTCTACCCAGATTGAAGCTTAGCACACAAAAGAGTGTGTTGCAGGGTTCTGTGGAGCAGCAAAATGGCAGCAGTAATTTAGTATAGCCCCACATCCAACACACTATTAAGTTTAAAAAACCTACAGTTTGGGACATTGCAACCGATTAAAGGAAGATAAAGACTTGTCGGAACTTTGGAAGAACAAAATGAGCCCAAAAAAAGATGCAAAAAGGGCAACCCACAATCTGGACACCCACCTTTCTCCCACAAGCTCATATTCCAGTACAGGGCCTGTGGTGGGAAATGGAGCAGCCTCTTTGGAGCTCCCTGCCACGCAAATAATGGTAATGCTAATGAAAACCCAAGCCAATGGGGAGGAATCTAACAAAAGACTGGCTGCTGTCGAGGTGAAGCTTTCAGTAAATGATCGCCGCACTCAAGAGAATGCGGGTGCAATTAATGAGCTCAAGGAAACACAAGGGCAGCAAACCGACTGTAATGCGGCCTTTGTTCAGGACATATCCTTTCTATGAGCTAAAGTGGAGACATGAAAAATGTGCAGTGGCAGAGGAACATCAGGATTGTGGACGTTCTGCTCAGATTCGTGTTGCCTGCTGAGATCCTTCCTGCAGTGTCCAGATTGATCTCTGAGGACTTAAAACTGTTAGCTCGGGAAACTGGTGTCAAAATTGAGAAAGTATTTGCCATACCACAACGTACCAGATCAAAGGGTGGGGCACAGCAGAAACCCTTCACGGTGCTCGCCACCCTGTCCCCGCCAGAGGTCAGAATAGTGCTTTTGCAAGCAGCAAGAACAAGAGGAGAGATGAGCTGGGAGGGCAGCAGGCTGGGGTATTTCCCTGATCTTTCATCGCAGGCCCAGGTGAGGAAAAAAGAACTTCAACTCATTAAGAAAGACTTACTGTGCCACGGGATTGAGACCCGTTTGATCTTTCTAGCTCGCCTTCAGGTTCGCCGCGAGGCGAAGATGCACATTTTTATGGATCCCGTACCTGCGGCACAATTCACAGAAAAACTACTGGGGAAAATTAACTCTCTGGAATCCCAACTGGATGATGAAGGGTGAAGGAAAGAATTGTATCCTGGCTTTTAAACTTGTCCATTTAGGGACTGGAATTAACTCTTGATTTGGGTCAGGGTCGCTGTTGGTTTTCTCTCTTGGCACAAAGGTATTTGGGGCTTACTGTACATCAAAGCCTAAAGTTTATAATACTACTGAGAGCTTATACATGTTCAAGGTTTCTGGTTTTCTTTGTAAAGTATGGGTGTGGGAGTTAAGGTATCCCAAGGTAGTACCCATGTAACCATCATTCTTGTTGTTCCAAGCAATAGATCTGTCTGTAATACCCTATAAGACATGGTACGGTACTAGTAGACATGTGCTGATTAGGTTCACCACTCGATTTGTGTGAACTTTTAAGAAACCCTGATAAAGTACTTCTGGATACCCATAGGGCAGGTTGCGTTGCTCTGCCAAGGTTGTGGGTAGATGACGCAACTTAACTGAGACAAGACACTTGTGATGCATTCTATCTACTGTTGCTATTGTTTCTCAGCCCTCCATGAATAGGTAATTCTATGAGAGAACTGATGTTTTGGTTAGTCATAGATCATGTTTTTAATTTTTGCTGTGGTGAGAGCAATAAAGATCTACAGAGCAATTAGCTCAAATTAACTCCTTAAAGTCATCAACTGGCAGTCCTCGATTGTACATGGACTGAAGTTACTGAATATATATCCTGCTTGTACTAAAATTGGGACATCAACCATGGGGGTCTGCGTACCTCACTCTTGTCTGTTATGAATTGCAGTTTTATGCTGTTAAGATCATAGAATTTCATAAGTAAAAAGTAAAAAAAAATAAAAAAACTGTGTGTTGCAACACTGCTCAGCTGAATGAACTAAATAATTAGCAGAGTGATAGCTCAAAACCTCCAGTTTTATCTAGTCCATTAGGAATCTGGACAGTTCCCTTTTTCTACTGCAATAGCTAAATGTCTGCAGGGCTACACCCACTGCAGCTGTAAAACAGGCGTGTCAATGCTGCAATCAGTTCTGCAGTGTATCCAGTTTATTCTGGCTCATCCAGACTGAATATGGCAGAACTGGTAAAAAATATATAATGGCCTCCTCTGCCAATACATCCTTCTATTAGCATACAGGCAACAATTCTCTATCTCAAAGGCTGGCCCTGGATAACATGACCATCAAAGGACACACATATCTAATATGATCAATACAGTTCACCTAGACTGGGTGCTTTATTTAAATTAAATTCTTCTGATGTTCTAGCCACAAGCAGGTTATTATTAGCGTTTTCTTCTTCCAATTCTCGATTACAGTATTACATTTTGTTTTACTCAGCTGGATAGGGTTTACTATCCAGGCTAAGGACACTAACTGTATAATCAAATTGTAAGATATACATCACAGCTCCCATCATGTACCCCTCACTGTTTACTATACAACTCCCTGCTATGGCTTTCCCTTGAACAAAGATATTTACTCCATACTGACACTTTGGCAAAAATAGTTACCCTTAGTCAGGCCCCAAATTTCTTTCATAAGATTTTTCAACCACAGAGTAGTACAGCTCCCAGCCTTTCAATATCTCTGAATTTTTTTCTTAACACCTGCAAGAAGGACCTACAAAGGCTCTCTAAAGCTCAATGAACTCTGTTGTACAGAGTTCCTAAATAATACAGTTCTTTAACTACTTCAATATTGGGGGAAACTACAACAATTGCCAAATTTATTTTATTTTATTTTATTGAAATCTAGGATTACAAATACCTTTGAGCAGGAACTGCTCATTTACAAAGGTTCCACATCGAAGGAATGTGGGGTATACATACATACAAAGGTGAACATAATAATACATAGTTACACAATAAAAAGAAATGAGACTGAGGCTTAGGAAATTCCAGTAATTCAAAATGTGCCAAATGTTAGGTAGCATGACATACCAGCCAAGGGCAATCTTAGAAATAAGCACTGCAGGTGAGAGGAAGGGGTATGCAGGGCAGGAAGGCCATTGTCGGAGGGCAGAGGTGAGGGTAAGAGCTCTAAAGGGGAGGAGGAGGGATAAAAGTCAGGAGATGCCCGTGGGAAGGAAAGGGAGAGAAGCAAGGGGGTAGGCAGGTAGAAGGGGGCAAGGCAGGGAGAGGTAGCTGTCAAGACTGAAGTGGAGGGCAATGAGCGGTGGGCCCCTGATTAGGCGAGGCAGTCACAACGACTAGTTGAAATGAGATGAAGTCAGAGCTGTCTCTTAAAAGGGCCAAGAGCAGCAGCAGTAAGAGTTTCTTTGTTGAGAGTATTGTACCACTGTGTTGCTCTGTGGGCAAAGGCCCTCTGGCCCATGGTAGTCCGGCATCTGGGGACAAGGAAGGTTAGTTTTTGTGAACTTCTAGTTCGCTGAGTGCTGTGGTGGTCAATGAGGAGCTTTTCAATGCCCGTGGGCATGACCCGAGGAGGACTTTTTTGGCTAAGAGGCAGGTTTAATACTGTATCCGACCGATGAGAGGAAGCCATCATAGGCGCCGGGTTGTATGAGCCAATGGGGCACTAGCCCCATCAATATTTACAGACCTGGGCTGAGCCCCAGCAATATTTTCCACAGTTTGCCTGCCTTTGTTTTGGGTCAGTGCATGCCAGCAGCAGCTGTTACTCAAGGGGCTGTGCCAGCTGTCAGCATGCCCCCTCACCCCCTTCATGTTTAATTTGGCTGGCGGGCACGGCACTCCTATTTTTTATTTAAAATTTGCACCTTTAGTTCTTTGCTGGCTGTTTGCCTCCCCCCATCATTGAGCAAGTGCTGTTGGTTGGTTGGCAAAGTGGCATTTATCAATTTGCCAGCATTGCTGTATGGTGATTGGCCGGGGGGGGTCTTATAGGCGCGATATGCATGCATTGGTTTCTGTCGGGTGATTTGTGTGAGGCAGCATGTGGTAGCAAGGTGGTTAGGTGAGGACAGGAGAGCGCTGAGTGAGGCGAGCCCAGTGAGACCATTTTGTTTAGTTTTCAGGACAGTTTTCAGTTCAGGCGGCCGTGGGACTGACTCTCCAACTGGAGTAGTCTGGAGGGAGAGACTAGAGCAGATGACGACGAGAGGTGCTGTGCCACTATTGACTCTGTGGTGGTGGTGTGTGGGTCGCTGGTCGGCCCATGGAGCTAAGGGCAAGTCAGCAGGCGTGCATGAGGCATCGGGCCGTTGGCGGTAGTCCTAGCCCAGTCCCAGTCTGAGAGGGTGAGGTGACTGTGTGAGCAGAAGCTGCCTGCATTGAAGACCATGGTGCTGTGCAGTGTGGCCGGGCCGTAGTGAGGAGAGTCAAGGCCCACGGCCCACCCGGGGTAAGAGAGGGAGACAGAGAGAGAGGGGACCAAGTCAGGACTCGGGAGGGAGAAAATCAGAGAATCCTTGGGCATGTAGTCTGGATGGGTGGATGAGATAGTAGGAGAGTCTGGGTCAGGAGGAGAAAGAGTCTCCTCTGGGTCTGGAGGTGGTGGGAGTCAGTCGGGTCTGGTCAGTGGTCACGATTTTGTTCGGCATCAGTGGATGATGTTTTGAACACAGAGGGGCCAGGCCACAGCAGAGGACAACTCTAGAACTGATTTCCCGAACCAGCACAGCACCAGCAGCCAGCATGAGCCCTGCCCAAAACTGACTGGAAGGACAACGACGACGAGCCGTGGATGGGGGAGAGAGAGAAAGAGAGATCAGACCATCACCATCACACACCAGATTGTAAGTACTCTATGGTTATATCATCTGCACTTACTCACCACTACCAGACCAGTCACCAGTAAAAACTGGTGTCTGATGGCAGTCAAGCAGGAGGGCCCTTGAGAGGGTGGGGGACTTGGAAGTAAGGTTGGGGTAATTCCAAGGCCAGGGCCCAGCACCAAGAGGGGCCCAAGTCTACCAGCAAAATTAAGGGCTGTGTGTGTGAGCTGGTAGGGGCCCCTTGAGTCTGAACTTTCCCCAGAGTCCAGAATTCCTCTCAGGAGCTTGCCAGGATCAAACTGCAGCTAAACCTAAAGGTACAGCAGTACAACTGAGCTAGGGATGTATGCAATAATCCATGAGTCTGTCTAGTCAGGTGCTGCGCCAGTGGAGCTAGGAGCTTGGCACTCACCTGAATAAGGGAAAGGGAGACTCGCTGTCGCTGGACTGTAATTTTGACAGAATTTCTGCACTCGAACAAACACAAGGGCACCTTGCTGCAATAAATAATGGACTAACCAAGAAATAAGCTCTCCTTGTGTGTGTGCGAGTGCAGAAATTTTCTGGATATACAATTGGAAACTTGCAGTTTTCTTTTCTAGCACCGAGGGTATTCCTGAACGCACTTGAAGCAACTATTTGTGTAATTCTGACAGGCATCTTTTCCGTGTTACTGGTATTAGTAAAATGATTGCCCTTTTCATTGTAAATCTGTTCTACCTGTTTGCGTTCCTGAAGAACCACTGTCACTTTGGGCATTAGAATGGATTAAAAAGCATCTAGTGAAAGGCCAGCTATGCTGATTTTCTTGGAAGTTATGATCCAGCTTGGGAAGCTTTCCCTTTCCTTATTTTCACTTACATTCATCTAATTGAGCTGATGTGGCTGTGCTGTCAAAATAGTATAGTTTGGTTACTGTAAAACTACTGGAATACATGATGGAATTGGGTAGAGTCAGTAAATACATCTTCTCATAGCTTCCCTATGGTAGAGATTTTTATTATCCCCTGCTACAGCTTAAGTGGGTTGTAGACTTGTCTAGTATGAAATAGTGCATATGCAACATTTTAAAGTGGTGTGTGCAAACATGTACTTAACATTGGCAAACAGAGGCACAAATCTGGGTTATGGGTGTTCTCTCTGTATTTTGGCTCAGCCTCTCTAGGGGATGCTTCTAGTCTAAGTCTGGCAGTAAAGGCCATTTTTTTGCTGAAATAAATGTTATGATGTTGAGATGCTGGGGTGTATTAGTAGGGGTATCACGAGTCGTAAAAGAGAGGTGATAATCCCGCTTTACAAGACACTGGTTAGGCCCCATCTGGAGTACTGCGTGCAGTACTGGAGGCTGCACCTGCACAAGGACATTAACAAAATAGAGGCAGTCCAGAGAACAGCAACCAAAATGGTGCAGGAACTGCATCAGAAAACATATGAGGACAGATTAACAGAGCTCAATATGTATACCCTAGAGCAAAGGAGGGAGAGAGGTGATATGATCGAAACATTCAAACACCTTAAGGGCATAAACAAAGGGAAATAGTCTAACATGTTTCAATATAAGAACAAGCATTTGTCAGTGCCGAATGTTTGCTTGCTGGTATTAGCATAGGGCATGCAGGAGGTAGACATATGCAGAATAGGAATGGCACTGAAGTATTGAAGTTCACGCCAACCCCACCTCCATCCTGTAGAGATGGACAGGCATTGGGGTAAGTGTTTGGGTCATCGGCCATGACGGGCATGCCATGTGCCATTCTGCGCCACATGAACAAAATCTCAGATCGGGAAGGATGTGAAGAATGACAGCTGTACCATCCAGAGGGAGGTGTGAAGAGATGGCAATGTTGAACAACTGTACTGAGAATATAAAGAGTGCTCATGCGTGCGAGCATACAGTATGTGGAAACTGCGCAATGCATGCACATTACACAGTCATTTTATGGACGTTCATCACAAAAGGTTCAAAATAGGCATTGTAGGACCTCTGCTCACGAACAGTGTCAGTGTGATTTTCCTGATGTGTCCTGAACACTGATTTCCCACAGCAAGCACGTTATTCTGTGCCAGAAGTACAAAAACACATTTCAGCCAGAATGTGAAAAATGACAGCTGTACTGTTCATAAGGAGGTGCAGAAAAATGGCAATGTTGAAAAGCTGGACTGAACATATTACAAATGTGCGAAGTTATGAGCATGACTGGAAACAGTGCAGCGCACGCTTGTAACACAGTCATTTTATGGAGTTTAATCACCAAATTTTCAACATAGGCATTTTACGGCCTGAGCTAATGAACAGTGTCACTGTGATTTTGTTAATGTGGCCCCAACACTGATTTCCTACAGCGGCCGTGCTGCTCTGCGCTGTAGGTGCAAAAATACATTTCAGCCAGGATGTGAAAAATGACAGCTGTACTGTTCATAAGGAGGGCTGGAAAAATGGCAATGTTGAAAATCTGGAGTGAACATATTACAAATGTGCGATGTTATGAACATGTATGGAAACTGTGCAACGCACGCTCGTAACACAGTCATTTGATGGACTTTCATCACCAAATTTTCAACATAGGCATTTTAGGGCCTCTGCTAATGAACGGTGTCACTGTGAGTTTCGTAATGTGTCCTGAACACTGATTTCCCACAGCGACCGCGCTATTCTGCGCCCGGAAGTGCAAACACACATTTCGGGCAGGATGTGAAAAATGACAGCTGGACTGTTCATAAGGAGGTGCGGAAAATGGCAATGTTGAAAATCTGGAGGAAAATATTGTAAATGTGCTGGTTACGAGCGTGCGTGAACACTGCGCAATGGATGTTCGTAACACAGTCATTTTATAGACTTTTGTCACCAAATTTTCAACATAGGCATTTTAGGATGTCTGCTAATGAACCGTGTCACTGTGACTTTCTTCATGCATCCCGACCACTGATTTCACACAGCGACTGCGCTATTCTGCGCTGCAAGTGCGAAAACACATTTCACCTAGCATGTGAAAAATGACAGCTGTACTGTTCATAAGGAGGTGCAGAAAAATGGCAATGTTGAAAATCTGGACTGAAAATATTGCAAATTTGCAAAGTTACAAGCATACGTAGCAACTGCGCAATGCATAGTCATAAAACAGTCATTTCTTGGATTTTTTTCCACCAAATTTGCTACATGCACTTTTTGAGAGCTCACCTCATGAACACTGGCACTGCCATTTTGTTAATCAGTCCTGAAAGGTGATTCCGTACAGTGACCGTAAAAAAGAGAATAGTGCATGGGCAACCATGCGCAACCAGCCTATTGTACCACTGAGGGGTTTTGATTACCTCAGACCCCGAGAGCGAAGCCTCGAGAGGTCCGTGGTAATCAGAACCCCAGGTGGCACAATAGGCTGGTTGCGCATGGCTGCTCATGCACTATTTTTTATAGTGTATAGTCCCCATTGCCAAAGTTTTTCATTTCATATTTGAAAGTAAAAATAAAAATATTAGATTACTGTGTCGTGTTCTGGGAGTTGGGGCTGGTTACTAGGTTTCATGTGTGTGGTTGCTAGGGAGCAGACATCCTTACGCTTATCGCGTAGCCTTCTACTGGCTGTCAATGGGATGTGGGAGGATTTTCAACAAAAAACATGGCGGGTATGTCTCGGTTAGCGAGAAGACGTAGGGTCAGAGGGAAGCGATTACTTGTGTTATTTTTAATATCTGGTTAATCCTGCTTCTAATTTGATGAAGCTGCAGTTTTCTGATCATGTTCGCATCACCGGTTGTGAGGATCTTGCCGCCAACGCTGTAGTCTGTTTCGTTGATCCTGCTGTTGCTGTTGCCAGGAGGGCTCGTGGGCAGTTTTTCATTCTGATAGACCCTCTAGAGCTTTTCCAAATATTGTTGTACCACAGTGTACTACAATCACATTCCATGACCTTTTGAACTGTGGTACAACAACATTTGGAAAGGCTCTGATTTCTATACAGAACAACACCTGACTATACACTATATCACCTTTTGGGACTGATTAACACCATGACAGTGGCTGAATTCATGAAGAGGGGTCCCAAAAACCCCATGTTGAAAATTTGGTGCCAAAATTCCAAAAAATGCCTGAGATATGCTAAAAAGTTGAAAAAACCCTATCTGTCCCATTATACAGCTTACTGGCATTTCCTCAGTTCACGGTCGGCTTTGAAGAGTGCAGACGTGTTCCCGGTCCACCGAAGATCATCACGCCAGACTCTGGAAGTAAGTATGGGGTGAGGGGGGAGGAGGCAGGGGTGCGTGGGTGGGTGCGGTTGTGGGGGAGGGGCCAGGAGACCGCAATTGACCGTTTTTGTTTTACAGGTTGTAACAAAAAAAAAATCACCACGAGATGGTTTTTCCTTTGTAGGGGCATTGGGCATGCTGGGGTGGGCTCCCAGCATGCCACCTGAACATTGTTGTTTTGGGAGGTGTCGCCGATGGGGATTGGGCACCCCCGTCGGTACAAAAGTGGGGTGGGGCACAAGAGCCGAGGAGATTGGGCATCCCCTTGCTCTCACATTACTCTTTGGGGGGGGCTGATGCCGACGGGGAGTGGGCTCCCCCGTCGGCACATCACACAGGGAGTGGGACACTTTTGTCGATGGGGAGTGGGCTTCCCCGCCAGCAAGTCAACACCAGGGATGGATGTCGACGGGGATTGTAGCCCCACAGCAAAAACACACATCTGTGGAGTAAGGACATGCTGCCGAGGGGAATTGACGCCCCTCGGCACTATGGTTTTGATATTGTTTGTAAACATGGCGGCACAGCGCCATGTTCACAAACAATATCACACCAGCAATGTTCCGCCCAGCAATGACAGGTCGCTCCCTCATTGCTGCAATGGCTGAGGCTGCAATGACGAGGTGACCCGTGATTGCTGTGGTGAAAACTTTAGAACTTGGTGCACCTTCTGGAAGCCAGTGTCATCAGCACACTGTGCCTCCATTGGTGCACCAAGGCCAGGCCCCCAAATGCAATGCTGCTGTTGGATGCCACACTGCCACGCTTTCCCAACCTGCTTCTCTCCTCAGCTGTCACATAATGTTTCTTGCGCATGTGCAAACAAACATAAAAATAGCATGACAAGAGGACACAGCATGAGATTAGAGGGAGGCCGATTAAGGGGTAATGTGAGAAAGTTCTTTTTCACAGAAAGGGTGGTGGATGCATGGAATGACCTACTTCAGGAAGAGGTGGATATGAATACAGTGCAGGGCTTCAAACAGGCATGGGATAGGCATAAGGGAGCAATACAGATGAGTATGAATAGATAGGCCACTGACAGAGCAAAGGCCGATGGCACATTTATAAGGTAGAAAAAGGAATGTGCAGACTGGATGAGCCTTGCTGTCCTTATCTGACGTCAACTTCTATGTTTCTATGTTTATAACTTAGCCTCCCTGAAGGCATCAACAATGGCAAGCTGCATCCCAGGGGTCTCATTAGTCATAAAATGTGAACTTAATGTTGTCTCATTCTGTAGCTGTGGCTAAAACTGTGTCATGACGCAGAGCTGAGTTAAATCTCTGTGTAGAGTCAGAGGCCCTCCCCTCCCACAGCATCATTATAGACACAGGAGTATACATGAAAACAGAAGAAACTAGTCCCAGATCCCCCCTCCCCAGCCCAGCCTACCATAAGATACACAAACTCAAAATTTTAGAAAAGCTTCCATTCCTGACCATTTTATTAATATATTAATTTATAAATTGGTGACTGGGAAAGTGTGATCATGATTGGAGGAGGGGAGGAAATGCTGCTTTAAATGGCTTCTCTTGAAAATCTGACACTCTACATCATGCCAGGAGATGGCATAGAGAATACTGGATGGGCAACTATGCACAGCCAGTGTGTTCTGCCATAGAGGGGTTGTGTTCTGCCATAGAGGGGTTCTGATTCCCCTCTGACCTCGAGAGCGAAGGTTGAGAGGTCCATGGGAATCGAAGCCCCCGAGGTGACAGAACACACAGGTTGTGCATAAAGTTGCTCATTCTGTGCTTTTTATAGTGCATAGCAGTATGTGAAATATGTGCATTGTTTTTTTTTTCTCTTTCGTAATGAAACTGACTTGTGAAGTCTCTAGATGTTCTAGAATACTGTCACCACAGAATTAAAATAGAAGAAAGCAACAATATGCCAGCATTTCAAGTTGTTCTGCTGCAGTAGTGACATCACTAGTGCAGGAGAACAACATAATGATGTCACTACTGCAGCAGAACAAGCATATTCCTCCTTCATTTGCCGACCACCTCAAAATCCCCACATACCTTCATTGTGAATGTTAAGTAAACATACTGTAAAAGATAACAAGAGTTGTGGGATGATAAATGGTGTATTCTGTTTAACCTCAAAAATTCAAAAAAAACTAAATTATATAAAAAAAAAGGCAGAGCCCCTCCCCCCAACACCAGATCAGTGATTTGGGGGCACAGTAATCCAACAGCCAGCTACTTCGGTCTCTCCTCTCCAATACCCACAAAGTGGGCCAGACGTTCATCAACAGACTGAGTCAGCAGGTGATGCTGATGGTTACGATTCCACCAGCCCCACATCTGTTCTCCTCCCTTCCTCCCTGATATGTGCTTACCCAGTTCGTCAATGGGACTGGTGCATGTGCTGCGAGTTTGGGAGGGGTGGAAAGTTAGCCAGTCGCTAGACTACTGGCTCCCCAATCATGAAATGGGGGCAGGAGGGGGGACCCTCTACCAAAAAAGGTTTGTGTGTTCAGTGGAGACAGGCTAATTCATCATATCTCCTGGGTGTATGTTTACTCAGTCTGTTAGTGAGGCTGTGGTGCCCAGCATGGGTTAAAGAGTGGGGGATGATGATTGAGCTTGCAAGGCACTGAACAATTGGCCCCCAGTCATGGATCAGTGGTCAGGGCTTGGAGGATGTCATCAGAAACCAAAGTGTATGTGTGTGTGGGGGGGGGTGGAATCACGAGGACTGCAGGTTGCGGGAGTACTGTAATGGTGATGATGTCTGGGACACTGGTGCTATTGTTCATCTTTGTGCTGCTGCTGAACTCCTGCCATCGGGGTGCCGGGTCTTCTAACAACAGGGTTCATTGTGGAGCGAAATCTTCTGTTATTAGGTAGTGGGGCTTTGCTGATGTGTACTGCATGAAACCCTGTGTAAGGTACTGGGGCTTTACTGATGTGAACTGAATAAAATCCTATGTGAAATACAGTACTAGTAGGGAACTGGTATGGACTACGATCCTGTGTACAGTTAAGTAGTACTGAGGTTTTACTGGTGTGGACTGAGATCCTATTTACAAGAGAGACAAGAATAATGTTTTTTTTTAATGTAGCAGACTGACCGCTCAGGGTCGATAGGGTTAAACTCTCCAAGGGGGGTGGCCTGTGTTGCTTAAAGATGTAATTTGTGTAAGTGCTATTCCACTTACAGCACTCCCTTCATCCATTTCCCGTCCACAATCCCCACCCTCATTTCTTCCCCTCTTCCTTTACCCCTCCACTGCCACTTCCCCCTCTCTCCCTCTTCTCTGTTTCCTTACCTTGTTCTCGTCCTCTGCCCCCCCGCCCCTTGTGGGTCTTTTCCTGCATAAGCTTCATTGTGGCAGCTCTCTCCTTGCTCTTATTTTGCTCCTTCCACCCCCCAATTCACCCCTTGTCCTGCTCTCCTTGTAATCCTTCTGGAAGGTTACCCCTGTTTCAGGGTTTGACAAATCTGATAGCTCGACATCCCAGGCTATTAGATTTTATACAGGGACAAGAATTTTTCATGTACTCAGTAGTCTCAGAAAAGTTCTGCCGGAGAAGAAAAAAAAAGTATCTCATTGCAGATTTGTGGTTTTGCCAGCAGGGGGAGTAATGTACAGAGGCAGTCCCATGTCCTCTGTGCGAATCATGAACGCCATGCTGGCAGCTGCTGAATCAGTAGGTGGCACTGTCTCAGGCATTTCCAGGCAGTGGGCGTATCGCCAGTGTGCCAGGACTGGGTGGCGGGTGAGCGGTACCATCAGGAGCGAGTGTAGAAAGCAGCCGGAAAGAAAGAATCCTTGGAGGTACAGATTGGCAGAACAGAATGATTGTCAGGTCCTACCACCAATGGTGTGATCTGATAATGCAAGGGAGGAATCTACTGACCATGGCAGTGAAGTGGGGGGGGGGGGTTTTACTAGCTTGGTGGTGCACTTGGAGTTTGACTGCATAGAGGCGTGGACGGCGATCAGCAAGAACATTGAACACCAGGGAAAGGGAAATCGAATTTTAACTGAAAGGTAGCATTTAGTTTTTGGAGCTGTCAGTCTCTGCCCTGGTCACATTTGGGAGCAAATATTGAGGGGGAGGGACTCGAAGGGGGCCAGTGTGTGTTGAGAGAGCAATAGGGAGGAGAAGGGTGACTTCGTTGTGGTGAGCCAGGGGAAGGGAAGGGCGGGGAGACAGGAGACTTGATCAGTGAGGTCATCCAGTTTACAAAATAGTAACCAGCTGTAGTTCAGACAAACTGAGACCTGTTGTAAGCAAATAAAAAAAGAAAAAGGGGGGAAAAGAACTTAAGGGATAAAAAAAAAACATGTTTTAGGTGACCCAAGATAGGCAGGATTGGACGACGATCACTCAGATCGAGGACGGGCACTGCAGGCAGAAGACCTGCTGTCTGATCGAGATAATTCTATACTCCCTTAAAAAAATAAACAGGAGAATGAAACAAAGGGGGGAAATAAAAATACTGCTAAAACAAAAAGCTGAGGAAGCCAGGCAGAGTGAAGGCCAGGGAAGGAAAGGAATCGTGTGTGACTTGAACTGAGATTAGTGAGCAGCACTGATTCAAATTGTTGGTCGGGCACAGTTTGCTGCAGGCTGGGAGCAACAGACAGCACTCCAGTGGCAACTGAGCAAGCAAAGTAGAGGGAGGCAAGTTGGCAAACCAACATGTTGTGTGCCTGTGTCAATGTGCCAAGAAAGACACCTAGCTGACTTCTACTGTACTACTACACAGGGGAAGGTTAAGAGGAACAATAAAGCAAGCAAGGTTTTATGTTTGGGGTTTTGTTGTGGTACCTGCTCTTAAGATCTACCTGAGAGAATTAAAGTTGGCAAAAAGGCAAATTGAACTTGATGCATTTTGTGCTTAAGGGGAAAAATGACTCTAGAAGAAAGACCAGACCAGTGACAGACAACCAGACCATCCAGTACTGAGGATTTTGTATTTGTTTGGTACATCAGTAACAAAACAGAGGTGAGAAGTGCATTCACCATGCCTAAGGGGGAAGAAAACTAACAAAGATCAGACCATAATACCAGTACTGATTGACAGGGGAAGGGGAGGGGATGTTGGTGTTTTTGCCACTCTGTGGTACAAAAAGGAACAAGCATTTGTCAATGCCGAATGTTGTCTTGCTGGCATTGGCATTGGTAGTGCCGGAGTCAGAGATGCATAATAGGAATGGCAGTGAAGTACTGAAGTGACGCCAACCCCACCCCCAGCCTGTAGAGACCGGGTGCTATAGTTGGGAACCCTAACACCATAGGTGTGTGTTGGTATTTTCACTCCAAATTTCCAACATGGGCTTTTTGTGAGCCCACCTTATGAAAAGCGGCACAATCAGTTTGTTAACTGAAAGGTGGTTTTTCACAGTGGCTATGCCATTTTGCGACACAGGGACGAAAACACATTTTGGGCAGGATGTGGAAAATGACAACTGTATTGTTCATGAGTTTCACTAAAAATACCACCAACGGCTTAATCTGGTTCAAGGTCAGTTGACATTTATCTGTATCCCCCTCCTCCCCCGGGTTATGCCTGAAAATAGGCAGGACTTGTCTAGTGCACTTACCCGGTCAACAAAAGCTAAATAAAAAAAAATAAAAAATGAGGAGGCGTAAAAAAATGGCAACGTTTAAAATCTGGAGTGAAAATAAGAACAATTGGTGAAGTCATGAGCATGCATAAAAACTGCGCAACACACGTCCGTAACCCAATTATTTTGGGGAGTTTGTTAGGCACATTTTTAACATAGGCATTTTGGGACCTGCCCTCACGAACAGTGGCACTGTGATTTTGTTAATCTGTCCCAAAAGTTGATTTCCCACAGCGACTATGCCATTGTGCGCCACAGGTCCAGAAACACATTTTTGGGCAGGTTGTCAAAAATGACAGCTGTACTGTTCATAAGGAGGTGTGAAAATATTGCAAATTTGTGAAGTTACAAGGCAAGGGTGTGTGGAAACTGTGCAATGCACACTTGTAACACAGTCATTTTATGGACTTTTGGCACCAAATTTTCAACATAGGCATTTTTGGACCTCTGCTCATGAACAGTGTCACCGTCATTTCCTCAAACTGTCCTGAAAACAGATTTCAAACAGCGACCACACTATTCTGCACCAGATGTGCGAAAACACATTTTGGCCAGGATATGTAAAATGACAGCTGTACTGTTCATCAGGAGTTGTAGAAAAATGTCAATTATGAAAATCTGCAGTGAAAATATTACAAATGCACAAAATTATGAGCATGAGTGGAAACAGTGCAATGCAAACTCGTGAAACAGCCATTTTTGGGTTTTGTTCTGCCAAATTTGCAACATAGGCTTTTTGAGAGCCCCACTCATGAACAGTGGCACTGTCATTTCGTTACTCAGTCCCAAAAGGTGATTCCACACAGTGACCGCGAAATCACCTTTTGGGACTGAATAACGCCATGACAGTGACCGAATTCATGAGGAGGGGTCTCAATAACCCCATGTTGATAATTTGGTGCAAAAATTCCAAAAAATGCCTGACATGCACCAAAGTTGAAAAAACCCTATTTATGCAATTGTACAGCTTACCAGCATTTCTTCAGTTCGTGGTCTGCTTTAAAGAGCGTAGACGTGTTCCCAGTCCACCGAAGATCATCACGAAGGACTCCGGAGGTAAGTATGGGGTGAGGGGGTGTGGGAAGGCAGGGTGCACAGAGAGTGGGCGTGGCTGCGGGAGGGGGCAGGGAGATGACGAGAACTGTTTTCTTTTTCACAGGTTAAAAAAAACATTGCGGGACTGTTTTTATTTTTCGGGATTTGGCATGCTGGGGTGGGCTCCCAGCGTGCCACCTACGTTTTTTTTGGTGGGGATGTTTAGCCAATGGGAGATTGGGCACCCCATCGCACACAAGGAAAGCGGGGGCAAGAGCCGAGGGGATTGGGCACCTCCCTTGGCATACAACAAATGGGAGGCTTTATGCAGAAGGGGAGGGCCCCATCAGCACATACATTGGGGCAGGAATGCCGACAGGGGGACTGGGCACCCCTGAAGTCAGCATTATGGCTGGCAGTGTGCCGCCATGCTTTTTTTTCTGTCTAAGTAGGGTAAGCATGTCGGGAGGTCTGCTGCGCGTGATGAGCTTTGCTCGCATTGCAGCACACCTTTTCTTAGATGCGCTTGCCTGAATGGTGTGGCGCCGGCGTGCAGGCTGACTGGGGAATGAGGGACGCACCTACTGATGTGTGCCCTGCATTTGCCCAACAGTGACCGTGCCTCCAAATGTGCTACGACTCCAATATGTTGGCTGCACATGCGCGAGCCAACATAAGAAAAGAACAGAAGTAAGCAAAATAAAAAGGCAACCAATCTCTCTCTCTCTGTCTGTCTCTCTCTCTCTCAGTATCAAACAGTACATTCCAGCTACACTATCCTTGTCAGTGATTCACTTGATGTTTCTTCCCAGTCAGCTCATCCCCATTCCACTGCCTTGCCTTCCAGTTCTTCCTTGCATGGAAAGCATAACAACCAAGTATCTATATCTACTCCCAACTCCCACTGCAGTGACCGACCAGTGAGAAAAGACACACACATCACACAGTCTTTATAATTTTACAAAATAAGTTCATTAGTAAGACCAAAAATAGTGTCTAATATGCAGAAAAAGAGTAAACAAAGTCTCATCTCTAGTCAGCAGCAGCAACACCCTCTTTTAAGAGACAAATACAGTCTTCTAGTTCTACTAATTTTGTAACATTCCTCCAGTCTATTCTAATACGGATTTCAGCCTGTGTACTTACCCTGTATGAACAGATTAAAATAGTAATAAACATATTGTTTTTCCGGATTTAAAAAGTTTTTCTACATCTCTACATCCTATCCTATGAAATGATAGTACAATCAATGCTGTCACACCATTTAATTTATTTCTCAGTAATTTATTTTAAAATGTTCATAGAAATGTACTGGACTACCACTCTGAACTTGTGGACTACCATTTTTGAGAAGGCCAGTTGTCCTGGACTAGCGTGCCATTTTGAAATTTTTTATTTATTTATTTATTTAGTTTTTGTTGACTGGGTAAGTGCACTAGACAAATCCTGCCTATTTTCAGGCACGACCCGGGGAATTTGTCATTCCCTGCCCTGTTTACAAAAGTGGTGACAGGACCAACTCTAAAAATGACCGCCCAATATCTATCCTTCCTCGACTCTCCAAGGCCCTACAACCCGATGGTTCACCTCTGACCATTGACCCCTGACCCAAAGGGCGGGGCACTGACCCCTGACCCAATTGGGTGGGGTCTTGACCCCTGACCCCCACCAAAAATTTTACAAACCCGGCTCCTATGGAAGCCATCCTGCCCGAGTGTACAGGTCACAAGTGTGTGTAAGTCGGTCAGCCCCAGTTAGCAGCCTGCATACTTTGTTGAGTGCAACTGTAATTCTGCAGAGGGCAGAGGCGGAGGCAATGCCATAAATTGCTAGCCCGTAATCGATGATGGAGGTGACAGAGCTCTTGACAGCCAACTGGAGAGTGTCAGGAATCATGCAGTGTTTGTGCCTGTAGAGCAGGCCTATACGGATGTTGGTGGCTTTGGCGACAGAATCTATGTGCCGATGGTAGGAGAGTGAGCTGTCAATGTGACACCTAGGTATTTAAAGTCAGGAACGTGTTCAAGTAAGGTCCCTGTTTGGTTTAGGATGGTGAGGTCACGGGATTTGTACTTGCTCCTGGCGTTGTAGAAGGTCATAACCTTTGTTTTGCTGTAGTTCATGACCAGTTTGTGTGACTTGAACCATTCTTCGATGGGCATGAATTTAAGCTGTAATTGTTTCTCAAGGATCTCTGCATTTTGGTGGTTGGTGAACATGACTGCGTCACTGGCATAGAGCAGTAATTTCTGGTGGCAGACACTGGGAAGGTCGTTGAGGAAGAGGCTGAAGAGTAGTGGCCCCAGGATGGACCCCTGAAAGGACTGGCTTTTCTTCCGAGGTGACACCAGCAATCCTAACCCACTGGAAATCTAATGTTATTTACGTCATTCTGTGTTTTTGTTGGATGTTTACTTTGTATTTTTAATTGTTCTGGTAAATAATGTAAGTAGGGAATATCTGATGGGTGGCTGTCAGGTATCGTTTTTATCTTCATGCGTGGTCAACTGTCCTCTTGACCCTCACAAGTGGCAAAGCCAGGAGTGAGGGTTTGAGAGGTCATTGACCATGAATGAAGATAAAAATTATATTTGAGAGCCACTCCCATCAGATATGTAGTTTTTACAGTCTACTTTGGCACTATAAAAATGATTTCGGAAGCGGCGGCTGCTGCGCAGAGCATAAAGCAACACTCAGTGCAGGTACAGAATTATATACTCCACTAGCAAGATAAACAAGATGGCACACCCTACTAGCAAGATAAAAAAAATACCTAGGGGGGCCGGTGTCTTTGAAAGCATTTTTATCTTAGTGTAAAAATGCTAATGTATATTGTATAAATATAAATGGCCTTTTCTGCCCATGGACTTACCATATTTTAAATAAACAAATTAATCAATCAAGTACGGGTCTGACAGACAATCCCTGGCACTTTCCTGGGATTCATCCAGTATGCCATATGGACAAACCACGTGCTGGTGGTGGATTGCAGTGCAGGATCAGTGGTAGCCACGACTCAAGGAATCCCAACCAGGTCCTCGCCATCACAACTATCAGGCAGCCCAATGAGGCACTGATTCCGTTCCTGCAGGGCTGCCTCCAAACGCCTTTTGAGCCATGTAGTTTCACTAACTACCATGGAAGACTAAGTCATTGCTTTCTCTCGGCCTTTCCTGCCGTGTCCAAGACATTTGATGGGAGCCCAGTCACTGCTTGCTCCATGACCTGCATCCTTGTGGAGAATTCGCAGAACCTTTTTTATCAACTGCCCAAATGGACTTACACATTGCCTGGAGAGAGTTCTTGATTTCGACAATTTCAGTGGAAACTGGCTGTTCATCAGCTGGCATGCTTTGCTGGCTTGCAACCCTCGCACCTAGCTTGGCCTAAAAAAAAGTCATGTGTAGCTGTTTGTTAGGTACAAGGCTTACCATCTTCAGTCTAGTCACTTGCCCTATATATTTTCTGAGTTGCAGATAAAATTTTATAAATGAATTAAGATAAGTATGCAGATAATGACAGTCTGTAGCAGGAGCTCTCTTTAGTGTGTCTGTTATAGTTGATGACTAGCTTCACACCCCACATAAAAAACATTTTTAAAACATGAAGCAAAATAACAATACCATGATAGTAAATTCACTGTCCTCGGCAAAAATCCAATCATATTGTGGGCATAAAGTATTCGGTCAAAGTATCTACTCCACAACCTAATTGATGCCTTGTTTACTGAATCCACTATTGTACTAGCACTTAATGTGTATTTACTACTGCGGCTAAACATACAGTACAGTATATTGTGTGGGTCTGCCTCTGAGTAGTCCTTTTAGGGCTTAAACTTTTTTTGTCCCTGATTTGCCTTATGTCCTCTCATACCAAATGCAAACAAAAAACACGTGGAGACATTTCATAAGCGCCACAGTTAGCATCACAGCCAGGTAGCAGCTAAAGGGGATTCACTATACTATCAACAGACTTTCAGCTTTTAAAAGCTCTGATTTGATTATTACCTGTTCTGCTCCTCACCGAGGCTAAGTATCGAGTCTAAGTGTGGATAGCATGCCCCATATTTTGCCTCAGGAGAGTAGCTGGACCTGAGACTGTTGAGATGGAGCTTCTAAAAGCTCAAAGTCTATTAACGTGGGAAAACCCATCATGTGTAATCCTAATATTCATATAAGAGGTAAACCAATAACCGGAGAGCCATGGAACTTGTTACAGATCCTTATCTGCCGTCAAAGTCTATGTTTCTTATGTTTCAGATTCCATCAGCTGACCACATCTCTTTGAGAGGAAATTTAATTCCATTTGGTATGTTCCAAGTAAGGCATGGTGTGGCTAACAATACAGTTGTCAAAGTCCTACAGCTAGCCCATGCCATCTCATACAGCCTGAGTCTCCCCACTTTGGAACACTTCATACTCAACTGCTTTTGCCTCACTGGTGGTATCAGCAGGAGGCCCAAATTCAATATCCAGGTTGTACAAGGCTATTAATGATTCATAGGAATGGAACTCTGCACTCGTGGACCCAAAGAAAAGCTTGAGGCTTAATAAATTTGTACACGTTATGACGTCTGTTCTCCCATTGCCATACACCATTTTCCAGTGGTAAAGCTTGGCTCAAGTGGGCTTCAGTTTCTGACTCCTCTGGGAGACATGAATCATTAATATAAAAACCAGGAAAATGTCACGCTCGGGAAATGGAGGCAGTGCAGAGCAAGGGGGCCAGTCTGCTAGTGGAAACAAAGGAATGGAACTCTGCACTCAAGGACCCCAAAAAAAAGAATTCAAAAGCTTAAGGTGGCATTAAATTATGTTTATTAGTGTGGAATCCAGCAGAATAGTCCAACTAGGCACTTCAGCCTTGTCCGGGTCTTCTTCAGGGGTTGAAGCACCAGGGCTCAGGGTCCTAGTCGGACTGTACTTCTGCTGGATGCCACACTAATAAACGGCAATTAACTTCATCTTATGTCTTGGATTTCTTTTCTTTCGGTCCATGAGTGCAGAGTTTCATTCCTTTGTTTCCACTAGCAGACTGGCTACCTTGTTCTGTACTGCCTCCATTTCCCTAGCGTGACATTTTCCTGGTTTTTATATGAATGATTCATGTCTCCCAGAGGAGTCAGAAACTGCGGCCCACTTAAGCCAAGCTTTACCAGTAGAAAATGGTGTCAGGCAATGGGGGGATAGATGGTATAACTTGTATAAATGTATTTATTTAGTTATTAACTTTTGGTAACCGGGTAAGTGCACTAGGCAAAATCCCTGCCTATTTTCAGGCATGACCCGGAAAATACTAAGGATTTACACTTTACATCAGTAAAGCTGTTAAAAATGGGCCCTCATCACAAAAATTGTGCTAAGTGTGGAGAACAAGAAGGAAATCTATTCCACTTCTATGGGAGTTTGCTAAAGCAAAACCTCTCTGGGATGGGATAAAAAGATAGATTAGACACGCAATGGAATCTTGATGAAGCATTCACCCCAGAGATCTATGTGCTGGGTAAGCATGGGAAACAATTATTAGTGACACAAGATAACCACGTGGCTCTAACATCCCTTCCTCCAAAAAGAGTTATCTTGAGACATTGGATGGATTCGATAGTGCCATTCTACAAAGAATGGCACAATGATATGCTGATCGCATTAAAACTTAAAACAATGAGCCCTATTAATGAAAATGCGGAAACCGTGCAGAAATGCAATGCAGTGCAGGTGTGCAGCTGTGCGTCCCAGCTGGCTGAAAAAACGTGCAGCATTCACTAAGGCCCGCACAACAGAAGGTGAGGCAGAGGCCGAGCAAACAGAGACATGCAGTGCACAGGAACAACAGGGTGGCCTAAACATACATGACCCTGCCCCCTGACCTCACCATATACGGACATGTACACCACCCTGTGCGGACACAGGGAATTGAATACCACAACAGAGAAGCATGCAACCATGGGACTAGGAGACAGAAGTGCTGTGCCCATGCATAAGATAACCCCGCATAAGTCCACAGAGCATGGCCAGGGATGGGCCAATGGCCCTGGAGGGTAGACATCAGTGGGTTCCACCAGGACCCGGTCCAGCAACTTCATGGGCAGCCAGGTGGCAGCAATGGTCTTGAACATCTGAGAAAGCTAGGGGGTGCTGTATGGCCTGGAGTCCCTGAAGACCTCAGTGGAGGTCAAGGCCAGGATATGACTCGATATCTAGGCCGCCATTAATGCGTCTGGTCCTGGAGGCACAGACACTTGCAGCAATGAAGCACAAGTGGCATGCCCTCCAGTCAGCTGTGAAAAGAAAGCTTGCCAGCATGGAACAAGCACAGCATGGCACAGATGGGGAAACACCCACACAGATGTCCACACTGTCACCAGTTGAGAGGATGGAGGCTGACACCTTCACCGAGGTTGGCCAACATGAGGATACAGAGGGCATTGACACCATGCCAGCTATGGGGCACAGTATACAGGACACAGGGTGGGACATATATGAATGAACGGCATGCATATCCAACAATCCTGTCTCTCACCCTGCAGAGTAGGAGACTGCAGCCAGCGCCCATGCAATGCCAGCAACTGCAGTGGAGGAGGATACACAGGGGAACACAGACGCAGGTGGTGCAGATATGTGGTCCCCATCATGACTGGCTGAATGCATGCCAATGCCTGCCAGGTCACATGTACATAACCAGCCAATGTTCTCTCATCCACGGTGAAGTCGGTTCATTGCTAAGTGACAAACAGAGCAGTGCCTCAGGGAGGAGGTTCCATTCTGCGCATGCCAGAATGCTTAGCCACACCTAAGCTGCTACTTGCAGAGGAGATGAGAACTGTCTGGCTGTGCTCTTGTCAATGAAAGTCAGAAATTTGCTCCATTTTCCTCCCTGTAGCCCTGAATAAAAAATACCCCTATGAAGAGATGGGCGGTTTCTAGAAAACTAACTGAATCTCCAGTGTTTGGCATTCATTTTTTTCTTTTTCCTTTTTCTCTTGGGAAGCATTGGTTTGGAAGTGAGCCGGCGTTCATGTTCTGCCTCGGGAGAGCTAAGAGCAGAAATATCGGCAGGTAGAGCAAAGTGCTTAAAAGTAACATGAGGGGTGAGTAATAGTGATGGCAATATTGGCGTTCAGAACATAAAACAAGGCTGGGAGCTCAACCTCATGATAAAAATAAAATAGTTGAAATTGGGACATCTCGGGTCTTTACCAGCGAATCTGCAATATCACCCTGGCTCCTTTGGATCGAAATCAAGAAGAACCCAAGATGAGCAGACTACAAAAGCCAGTAGTGGAGAACACTGTGGAGAAGAAGACAGCTAACCCCAAAAGTAAACCCGCCTGCTGTTCAATGAAGGGAGATCAAAACCAGCTCTCTACAAGTAACCCCTTCATCTGGAAGAACCAGGTGGAGGGGGTCTTTGTCTTTAGTCAAGTTAATATGAGTCAAAACACATTTAATAGCACACAGAATCTGGTAGAAAACAGGGATATTGGGATAATTCAAATAGAAAGACATAAAAACACCAAAAGGAAAACCCCTAGTCTTTCAGGGGGATATACAGGAGGGGATAATTATCCTAAAGGGGAAAGAATACAAAGCACTAAAAAGAAAGGTAAAAAAAGGTGAAAAGAAAGGGTCTAATACTGAACATACAGACTCATTTGTTATACCTGCAAAAGGACATACAGCTTCACTGGTCTGCACCTATGATATATTTTCTACTAAAGGGACACTGTCAACCTTTTTTGCATCATATTAATTTTAGGTAAGAAAACACATTTTATGAATGCATACCTTCTCTAAAATTCATTGATGTTGCTGGTTGTTTTATCTGCCTCCTTGCGTATTAGAACTGCAATGCATGGTAATATATAACTATACCCAGCCTTGCAAATCAATGAGCTACTCTTATTGCATACTTCTTGAACATTAGAAATACCCTCAAACAGTGCAGCCACTCATGATACCATAGTCTCCTCTATTCCCACTGCATAATGAGTGGCTAGATTGTCTTGGGGGTGCTCCTGAGTCCAGAAGAGATGCAATGGGAGCTGGTCAAGAAATGTAAACAAACGTATTTTGGTGTGGTAACACCAGCATGGTGAGCACTCAGTTTTTCACTTTTTAAATGAAAAAAAGGGATCTGACTCAAACTACCAACTGGGGCAACAGTCTCTATAGAATGTGAAAAATCATGAAAGGTGTTTTTTAAACTAGGGACACTTTGAGACCTAAGGAAGTTGACAGTGTCCCTTTAAAGTGAAGTCTTTAGAGAAAGCTGAGTATCTAAATAAAAACCAGTGAGGAAAAGAAATGGCTTCCAAAAAGAAGGATAGTAAAAACAGCACTGATAATACTGGAGAGTTTCAGGAAGAAGGAGAACCATAAGGAAAAAGTCTGCCAGAAGAAGTATTTAAAGAAGAGGAAGACCCTAGTAAAAATACCCAGAAAGAGCTGCTGAATAAATTGTAGCAGGGGTTTGGGGCCTTAAATTTGGCAGTCTTGTTGCTTTCCGATAAATTAACAGAAGTAGCGCAGAAACTGTATTTGCTGGCAGTTAGAGCTACAGAATGTGTAAATAGGGTCAGTAAAACTGAAGACACCCTGCTTAAAATTACTTCAATTACTAAAAAAAGTAAGAGAGATTTGGAGAAACTGAAAACAAAAATTGAAGATCCTGAATCTAGGTCCAGGAGAGTAAATCTGAAGATCGGTAATCTTCCTGAGGGGATAGAGGGAAATGACTCACAATCATATTGTGAAAAAATGCTTACTAAAATCCTAGGCCTCCCTTACCTTGAGAAAAAAATAGAAGTGGCTAGAGCACATAAAGCATTGGAAAAAAGGATCTACAGTGAAGACCACGTTCTATGTATGTAAAAACTTTACGCTACCAGGATAAAGAAAGAATTTTAGCAAAAGCCAGAATGGAAAAAGGTCTATACTATAATGGAATGAAACTACAGGCTTAACAAGATATTCCACTGGCCACTTTGGCAAAAAGAAAGGCTTTTGATGAAGTCAGAGATAACCTCAGAAAAGAGGGCATTCAATTTGCAATGATTTATCCAGCTAAATTAAGGGTATATATGGATGGCAGGACATTTTTCTTTCACTCTCCAGCTGAAGTGGAAACAGCCATGAAGAAACGTCAGAAACCCCCTGGTAACAATGCGGATCTAGGAGGTACATGAGGGGCTTAAGGTAGTTTAATGATCAGTAGCCAAGTTTTTTTTGGGGGGGGAAGAGGCTATATATATGTATATATTTAAGAAAGTAATATGAAGTGTATTATAAATAGCTGGGGCATATAGATTTTTGTGAGGAGTAAAACAGTTTGATGAAAGGGTTGCAGGGAAGAAATAGAGGGAAAAGGGGAATTGTAAGCTGGGGGGCCCTGTCTTTCTCATTCCTACCCAATAGTAAAGTCTGCGTTTAGCAAAGGCTAAGAAGCCTCAGGGGGAGGGGGCGGAAGTGTCCATGCGCTAATAGGATGCTTGGGAAAAAGGAGTTGCTATTACTATCTAGACCAATATATTTTTAGTGAAAACAGGACAGTTTCTCAAGGGAATGGGGGTGGGGAGGGGGGAAGAGTAAGAATAAGATAGATGTAGGCAGAAAAAAAAACAAAAAAAATGGAACAAAATGTATAAAAAAGACTCAAATTGTGGTTGCCCGGGTTGTAAGACATAGATGATCAATAATTTTGTGCATGACTGTTGCATCTTAGATTATAACTTGAAGGAACACAATTGGGTTTTCTTATTTTTAATTTATGGAAAATTTAAAAATAATGACATGGAATTTAAATGGGTGCAAGGACAGAATCAAAATAAGGAAGGCTGTCAAAATAGTTAAAAGAAGGAAAATAGATTGTTTGCTCCTACAGGAAATACACTTTAATGAGAATGATGTAAGCTATTTCGGTAACCTAATGAGAGCCAAGGGTTTTGCATCCAATTCCACAGATGTGGCAAGAGGTACAGCTATTTTTATTAGGGGTCAACTTGGAGATACAGTAGGGAAATATATGATAGACAATGGGGGGAGATTTGTGATATTGGAATTATGTTTATAATATGGGAAATTTACTCTGGCTTCAGTTTATGGCCCAAACCAAGATGGCCCTGCTGTTTTCTCAGACTTTTATTTGAAACTGTCTCAATTTGACTCTGCCAGAATAATAGGAGGGGATTTCAATCTTATTTTCTCCCTCTTAGACAGAACCCCACCTGCTATGGAGAGAAAAAGATAGGCGTTGGAAGTGGTAAAACAAATGTACAAGGACTTGAACTTAATAGATTCAGTTAGGGAACTTTATCCAACTTGAAAAAATATTCATATTACTCAAAGAGAAATAAAATCTTCTTAAGGCTTGACTATTTTTTTGTCAATACAGATTTAAGTAAAGAAATAAAAGGAGTATCTTATGAGACAATTAGAGTCTCGGATCATGCTCCAGTAAGTATGGTAATAGGCATGGAGAATAGGAGAAATAAGATTGGGGGGGGGCAAGTATGAAGACTGGAAAATTCAGTATGGCTGTTTCCAGGATTCAAGGAACAACTGCAAGAAATTCAGTGGTACTAGAAACAAAATTCTGGCCAGGATATTTATTTATTTACTTTTGGTGACTGGGTGGGTGCACTAGACATATAGATGCCTATTTTCAGGCACGACCCGGAAGGATACAGTTGAGTACAAAGCATACCATGTGACACAGCACATGGAAAAAAACAAGTAACACAGTAGGAAGGGGTAATATACAATCAAATTAGGGATTGAGAAAAATGCAGTATTTAAACAAAATTAGGATACAAGTAAAATATATACAGAAATGAACATTCTGTGGGATGCTAAAAAAGCATATTTAAGGGGATGGGTGACTTTACAAATAATTGCAAGGAAGAAAGCACAGGAGAATAACTTTTTAAAACTGCAAAGAGAACTGGCAATTGCCGAAGATAAGTATGCATACCAAAGAACAGATCAAACAGAACTCAAATACATATTGGCTAAAGACAAAGTGGAACAAAAACTGCAGCAGAAAGCTGAGAAAGAATTGAATAGAGCTAGAGCAAAATACTATTATTATGGCGAGCTACCAAGTAAAGAATTAGCATACCAAATTCAAGCTGAAAGAAACAGAAATAAAATTCAAAGTATTTCTAAAGAAGACGGGACATTAATCATAGAAATATCAGAGATATTAAGACACTTTTTATGCATATTACAAAAAACTTTATACCCGGAGGTTTTGGTAGAGGAGAGAAAAATCCTGGACTATATAAAAGGCCTAACACTTAATAAGATCCCTGAACAAGATTTAGCAGAACTGAATAGAGAGTTTACAGCTGAAGAAATAGCAGAGGTAATTAAAACCTACTGAATAATAGAAGTCCAGGGCCTGATGGCCTTATATTCAAGTTATATAAAAATCAACCAGAAATGTGGGTACCCCGCTTGGTCAAACTATACAACAGCTCTATAACAACAGGGGCTTTACCAGACTCCTTTAATGAAGCTGATATTGTACTGATCTTAAAAAAAGATGAAGCGGAGAATTTATGTTGGTCTTATAGAGCCATCTCTCTCCTTAATAGTTATTATAAGATCTTCACTAAACTCCTGACTGAAAGACTATCTAGGATTGTTCCGGCGCTAGTCCACCAGGATCAGATCGGATTTGTTTTGGGTAGAAGACTTCAGCATAATACAAGGAAGGCGTTCTACGTCATAGAGGCCTTCAAGAGAACAGACACTGCACTTCTCTTTTTAGATGCTGAAAAAGCTTTTGATAGAGTGCAGTGGCCCTTCCTGTTGGAAGTATTTAGGGGGTTATGGGATTAAGGGGAACTATGAAGCCTGGATTAAAATGATTTATAATATGCCAAGGCCCAGGGTGAAGAGTGAATGGATTTTTTACACCTTACTTTCAGATGGCTAGAGGGACGAGGCAAGGATGCCCTCTCTCTCCACTCCTCTTTGCCTTGTTTCTGGAACCCCTGGCTATTAGACTGAGATCTTATGCCCAGGAGTTAGGAGTAGAAGTCTACCTGGACCCAGTCCTAACGATTTTATATGTGGACGATATAGTAATAGCATTAAAAAACCCAGAGACTACGTATTTGAAAGTTTGTGAGATATTAGAGGAGTTCGTATCTATATCAGGTTATAAAGTAAATTGGGGAAAACGTGAAATGCTCTATTTGAGATCATATGATGTGATTACAAACCACAGTTTAAGGGAAACAAAACACAAAATTAAACTTTTGCTTTCATTTTCTTTCTTCTGATTACTCTGACCAGGTTATAAACCCAGCAACTCATCTGGAATGGATATCATTAACTGCAGGTACTGCAGAACGCTTTTCAGAAGGGCAGTTTTACAGGATTTATGACACTGTCCTACATGCTGGGCCGTTGGAGATCTAAGGGCTGAGCTCCAGGCAGCATGGGCAGAGACTGTGCTCCTCAAATTGCATATTCAAGAGGAAATATATTATAAGAACCACCTGCCATTTCCCCAACATCCAACAGAAGCACCTCGACCGCAAAGGGTAGTTGGTCCGGGAGGTTTGCAGGTGGTTAGGAGGGGCAAATCGGGTGTCCCATCACTCGGTGCTCTCCAACATATTACCTCCACAAACCATATAAAAACTAAAAACAGGTATCTGCCTCTATCTTCAAAATCAAACAAAGGGGCAGAGGACACCGCAGAGCAGGACACTGCAGTACAGGAGCTAGCACAACAAAACTTGCCCAAAACAGGAACAAAAACCAAAAAAGCAAAAAGGAAATCCAAAAAACTTCTGTTAATAGGAGACTCCATGATTCGGGGAGTTGATACCTATCTCCAGCCAGGAGTAATGGTCAGATGTCTCCCAGGTACATCAGCATGGAGAGACACTGACCGCATTGCTAAAATTGTTCAGGAAGCAGGAGAAAACATTGATGTCCTGGTACACATAGGGACTAACAATCTTGCCAGCCAGTCAGTTGTGGAGACCAAGGAACACCTGACCAGGCTGGGTGACAAACTATCATCCATTTCATCCGGCATCTCCTTCTCTGAGATCCTGCCAGTCTGGGAGAGGGGGGCAGATGGACGAAAGGTCAGAGAAGGGAAGATAGAGGAGCTAAACATGTGGCTCAAGGGATGGTGCCAGGAAAAAGGACACAAATTTGTAGGGAACTGGCAACAGTTTTGGCAGCAAAAGTTCTTTAAATTTGATGGACTGCACCTGACTAGGGAGGGAGTCAGTGCATTGGGGCAGAAGTTTGACGTCTTTGCAGAATATTTAAATTAGCAAATGGGGAGAGGGGTGCAGCACCCCATATGTCGAATGGGAAGAACACCCCTCCCCCCTCAGCTAGTGGTCAAACAGGAGTTCAGCATGTTTATAGTTCAGTTGCATCACCAGGTAAGGAAAAAGGTCCGGCTCCTCATTCAATGCACAGGGGAAACACCAGACCTCGCCCAACAACTAACACACCGAAATCTTGCCAATGGAAAATCATGTACACAAATGCTTGCAGTCTAGGAAACAAGATCCCAGACCAGCAGGCATAATGACAGAGGCTAAACTGGACATAGTAGCAATTAGCGAGATGTGGGTTACCAGTAAACATGCTTGGGAGACCTCAGTACCTGGCTATGTACTGTTCAGAAGAGACCAAGTTGCAAAAAGGGGGGAGTGGAGTGGCCCTGTATGTCAATGAAAATATCAAAGCTACAGAAATTCAGAATACACATAAGGAGCCAGAAGAACTGTGGGTCACCCTGGAAACAGGAAATGGGACAGCCATATGAACTGGGGTTGTCTACAGGCCTCCAGACCAGGGGGAGGACATAGACACATTACTGTTAGAAGATGTACAAAACATGACAGCTAAAGGGAAGGTTCTGATAATGGGAGACTTCAACATGCCAGATACAGATTGGTCAATACCAGCAGGAACACCTGCCAGAACTAGACACATGGTGGATTCCCTGCAGGGGGAGGGCCTCAAACAACTGGTACAACAACCCACAAGAGACAGGGCTATCCTAGATCTAGTACTGACTAAAAGGGAAATGATCACAGATCTCCAGGTAGAAGGTCACCTGGGGGCCAGTGACCATCACGTGGTATGGTTCAATTTGGCCACTAGAACTAAATCATCCCATTCTAAGGCAAAAATATGGGACTTCAGAGGAGCTGACTTTGATAAGATAGCCAACAGAGTTAAGCTAGCCCTGGCAAAAAGAAAATACAGGTGAGGGAGGTACAGGCAAAGTGGGCAAGCATTAAGAATGCAATAATTGAAGCAACATCCAATTGTGTTAGTGAGAAAAGGAAGTGCAAAAGAAGAAGGAAACCACTTTGGTTCTCAAAAACAGTAGAAGAAAAGGTCAGAACCAAAAGGATGGCCTTCAGGAAATATAAGGGAACGCAGCGGGATGAAGATAGGGACCATACCAAACTTTCCTAAGGGAAGCAGGGAAGGCAGTAAGGCAGGCAAAGGCCCAAACCAAGGAAACACTAGCAAAAACAGTAAAAGAAGGTGACAAGACTTTCTATAGATACATTAGCGAAAGGAAAAAGTCCAGCGGGGGTATTGCTAAGATCAAATGGGATAAGGGGGCATGTGAGGAGGAGGACCATGTAAAAGCATCTATCCTAAATAGATACTTCTGCTCAGTATTTACTGAAGAGAAGGTAGGGCAGGGCCCACAGCTCAGCACCATGGACACAGGGGGGAAGGAGGTGTGCACTAGTCCCTTCACAAAAGAAAGGGTCCTACAAGAGCTTGATATGCTCTGGGTGGACAAGGCAATGGGACCTGATGGCATACATCCCAGGGTACTAAAGGAGCTAAGGGTGGAACTAGCAGAGCCATTATCAGAACTGTTTAGTGAGTCTCTGAGCACAGGAGAGGTTCCAAAAGACTGGAGAAGGGCTCACGTGATCCCACTCCACAAGAGTGGTAGCAGGGAGGAGGCAGGGAACTACAGACCAGTCAGTCTTACCTCAGTAGTGGGCAAGATTATGGAGGTACTCCTTATGGAATGGATTGTGCAACACCTGGAATCCATAGGATCACAGGATCCAAGACAGCATGGGTTTACAAAAGGAAGGTCCTGTCAAACTAATCTCATAGATTTCTTTGACTGAGTGACCAGAGTGGTGGACCAAGGGGAAGTAGTTGATGTCGCCTACCTTGACTTCAGCAAAGCTTTCAATACTGTTCCACATAGAAGATTGATTAATAAGCTGGGTAGGCGTGGGATGGGTCAGAAATTGGTCAACTGGGTGGCAAACTGGTTGATGGGCAGAAAACAGAGAGTGGTGGTAAATGGTATACAGTCATAAGAGATGCAAATCACAAGTGGGGTACCTCAGGGATCAGTTCTGGGGGCAAGTCCTCTTCAATATCTTCATCAGTGACATTGCAGCTGGACTGGAGGGTAAGGTTTGTCTGTTTGCAGATGACACCAATATCTGCAACAGAGTAGATGATCCAAATGGGGTGGGCAGAGGGATGTTGGGGTATACTAGTAGGGGCATCACAAGTCGGAAGAGGGAGGTAATAATCCCTCTTTACAAGACACTGGTTAGGCCCCATCTGGAGTACTGCGTGCAATACTGGAGGCCACACCTTAACAAGGATATTAACCAAATTGAGGCAGCCCAGAGAAGGACAACCAAAATGGTGCAGGGACTGCATCATAAGACATATGAGGACAGATAAACGGAGCTCCATATGTATACCCTAGAGCAAAGGAGGGAGAGAGGTGATATGATCGAAACATTCAAACACCTTAAGGGCATTAACAAGGTGAAAGAGTCTAACGTTCCAAATATAAGAAAAATAGCAGGATAAGAGGACACAGCATGAGATTAGAGGAAGGCCAATTAATGGGTAATGTGAGGAAGTTCTTTTTCACAGAAAGGGTGGTGGATGCATGGAACGGCCTACCTCAGGAAGTGGTAGATATGAATACAGTGCAGGGCTTCAAACAGGCATGGGATAGGCATAAGGGAGCAATACAGATGAGTATGAATAGACAGGCCATTGTCAGAGCAAAGGCCAAAGGCACATTCATAAGGCAGAAAAAGGAAAAGAAATGGGCAGACTGGATGGGCCTTGCAGTCCTTATCTGCCATCAACTTCTATGTTTCTATGTAAATCTTGAAAGATAAAATAAAATATTTAGGAGTCACTTTGGCAATAGATCCAGAAAGGGTAATGCAACTAAATTATGACCCAGTTATAAGCAGAATAAAATCAAATTTAGTAAAATGGCAATTTCTACCCCTAGTGTTAATAGGTAGTATAAACATCTTAAAGATGAATATTTTGCCAAAATTACTCTTCTTGTTCCAGTCAAGTCCCATGAGCCTCCCAAAAAAAATCTTCCAGGATCTGGATAGAACAGTGAGAACATTTCTCTGGCAAGAAACCCCCTCAAGAAGAGCATTAAATAAGTTATGTCAAAATAAAGCAGAAGGGGGACTTGCATGCCTCAATTTTTATTTATATTATTTAGCTGCCCAGTTAGAAGTAGTGCATTATTGGTTCCACGACCCTTCAAACTACTCCCAGGCAGGGATGAGAATGGAAGTAGAAAAAGTAAGGGGAACAGACTTGATAAACACACTGGCAAATACAAAGATGGATGTATTAGCCACTACTAAGACAACCATTGAGACATGGGAGGCTGCAACTAAGGTTCTGAGTAAAGAAAGAGGTATTGACACCTATTTATAACAATAATGGCTGTAAACCAGCTAAAATGGATAACACCTTTAAACTGTGGTATTTTCAAAAAAATATTAAGTCTATAGTGGACTTTTTACATGCGGAAGGAATTTTTGTCTTTTGCACAATTTCAGGAAAAATATAGTATACCAATCAGTTCTGGCAATTTAGCCAAGTGAAGAACTTTGTGTTTAAAAGGAACTCATTCCTTTTCCCTTTGGAATAATCCTCTAGAAACTATGTTTGCGGAACTGAACTCAAATAAACATATCACTTCAAAAATATACCAAAGCCTTTTACAAGAAACTTATAATCAGATGGGTACAACAAACAGGCGTGGGAGAGGGATCTTAAAGTTGCAATCTGGGTCGAGAGGGCAACGGTTGTTGAAAAGCCCTCCCCAGTGCCCCTTGGTTCCCCGAAGCTGCAAGGCTGGCAGCAGGAAGGGTAGAGAGGGCAATGGTTGTTGAAAAGCCCTTCCCAGCTCCCCTCGGTTCCCTGAAGCTACAAGGCTGGCAGAAGGAAGGTATGTGATCTCAAGACTGTGCTCAGTTTTAAACCTTGGCACCTTTTTTCTGTTCAGCTCCCTGGCGCTGTAGTACTCGCTGCTGCAGCCACTTTAAACCCAAGGAAATGAATGTATTTCGACTCACAAGACTGTGCCTACGATACACTCTAGCCTGCCTACCTTGATTTAATTAACTTTTGCTGATTCTGGTACACTACAACTGCTGTTTAATTAATTTTAGCAGATCCTCTAACACAGCAGCTGCTTGCAGGCTTGAAATTTTCACCCACCCCCATTAATTAAATATGCTAGTAATCCTGACCACTTTTGTTCCAACTTATAAACTCACTTGAAGGGCAGTCCTACCCCTCCCCCTTGCTGCATCAGTCCTAATTCAAACCAGCGAGGCAGTCCTTTTCTTTTTTTTTTTTTCTCCACTCACTCTTGCCTATTCTCTATGTTTGCCTCTGTTCTACACTTATTTTGTCTGGAAAAGTAACTCAGACTGAGGGTATCCCAGTTTTATCTTTCCCCCTCACCTTTTCAAATTCCCCCTGCTCCTGTCCACTCCTCATAAACTGCACTCTATTGGAATACCTGCCTCTTTTGAATAACTTGTATAATTGACTGCCAACCTCTGGCCACTAAGGGTTTCACTCAAACTGCCTTCACTGTAGGTGTCACCCTGCCCTTAAGTCACCATTTCTGTCACTTATATTCTACTCTTATAAGGGACAATCCACCTCTGATTTACAGAGGTTTCATACAAGGCATACATAATGTTCTCTCTTATATGCCCAAGGTCACTTCTGGTGGCATCAGGATTACTACCCACCGTAATCGTCCTCTCCTGTCTCTCATGTAACATACCAGCTGGATACCCTGGGTCCCACTGCCATGAAGAATTCTCCTTTGTCTTCTCCAACCTTATACCAACTAGAACCTTGCTCGCTTCTCCTAACCTATCCCTCCATATAACTCATCCTTCCAAATGAGGGCATTTCCTTCTCTACCACCCCCCTAGCATGCCCAAATACCTCAAGTGCAATTACAGATTCTACAAAGAAGTTTGGGTGATGCTTCTGCGCTTATGCTTATCAGGAGACATAGAATCTAACCCTGGCCCCCATTAGAATGCCAGGTCCACGGATAACTCCTCATGGTTCTCCACTAAGGGCATGAAAATTGCCCACATGAATATCAGAAGTTTACCAGCAAACTTTCCTGAACCTGAAGCCTGGATAGCCCTCTACTGTCCGGACCTACTTGGACTAACTGAAACATGGCTCAGGCCGGAGATGCCTGATTCCATGTACAAAATACCTGGCTACAGCTTGTCCAGATCCGATCACCCCACCAAACAAAAGGGTGGAGGAGCTGCCCTTTATTATAAAGAGCATCTCAATGTCTCTGTACTCCAGTCTTGGATAACAAATCACTGTGAAGCTCTGCATACGGTTCTACAACTAGGGGGTGATAAAAGGCTAAATCTGATCTGTGCCTACAATCCTCCAAAGGGGGCTCTCCCTGGTTTAAATGGGCTCTTGGATTATCTGGCCACTCTAAAGGGTAGATCTGAAGTCATACTAATGGGAGACTTCAACCTAGACCTATCAGGGAGTCATGCCGGTACATATACTGAAGCTCTCGACCGGCTTAACCTCGCTCAACTTATCTCTAGCCTGATACGCATCTCTTCCAACTCGGAGTGCCAGTCTCTTCTGGACTGGATGGCTACAAATAGAGCAAATAAAATAATTGCTGCAGGGACCTTTTCGGATTCTATTAGTGATCACCTGCCTACGTTCTGTATCTGGAATGGCCACTGCCTTAAACACCCCCAAGAATCATTCAATTTCGGGATTTTGCCAACTAAACCAAACTGCACTTCTAGGATATTAATAATATAGACTGGTCTCCCATCTATCACACTGATGATCTAAACACAGCACTTGAATACCTGATGTCTCAGCTTCTGGCCCTTCAGGATCTGCACATCCCTCTGAAAAAAAAGGCATCTCAGGGGCTCCCCTAATAAATGGCTAAAAAAAGACCTCCTTCGTGCCATGATAAAAAGAGACAAGGCCTGGATCTTGGCAAAGAAGTCCCAACAATCAGAAGACTGGGTTAACTATAGACAACTGAGAAATGCCTGCAAAAAAGATATTTGGAAGGCTAAAAGGAGCTACTGCCTTAAGCTTCTCCAGTCTTCAGTGGGTGATACCAGGGGTTTTTGGAACCACATCAAAAATTTCATTGGGCAAAGGCCCAAGACGGCCATTACCGACATGACACTGAATGACGCAAACTGTAATAAGTTAGCTACTATTGCTAATGCTCTTAACGCACAATTCTCGGATCTCTCCGAATACACTGAAAAATTCAACCAACCTCTTTCACCTCCTCCTGAGGTGCAACTTTCACATGAAACCCCTTTTCGTCTCACATTAGTCTCCTCCACCGAAATGCTCTATCTCCTCAAATCAGTATCCACCTATGGATCTGCTGGCCTGGATGGGCTACTGCCAAGCTTCTTGAAGCAGGCAGACCCTGCCCTTGCTATTGCAAGAATCTTTAATCTTTCCATAATAGCCCAAGCGATACTAACATTGTGGAAAACCACTCGCGATGTCCCTGTTCACAAAAAAGGGGATACCAAAAGTATGTCAAACTATAGACCGATTGCCATTGTCTCTACCCTAAATAAACTTCTCGAGAAGGCCATCACGACTCAGGTCACAAATTACCTGCACCTTCACAACCTTATATCCCCTACCCAGCACGGATTCCGAACAGGACACAGCACCACAACTGCTCTACTTCAGCTGACAAATGCAGTCCTTACAGCGATGGATAAGAGCCTGCTCACTGGAGCCATATTTATTGATCTCACAAAGGAATTTGACCTTGTGAATCACTGTCTGCTACTTTCCAAACTGTCCCGACTTGGCTTTGACCTGTTGACCATCTCCTGGTTCGATAGCTACCTCTTAGGGAGGTTGCAATTTGTCCAAATTGAATCCGCCATCTCAAATCTTTCCCCTACCTCTGTTGGAGTCCCCCAAGGATCTATTCTTGGCCCACTACTTTTCTCCCTTTTCATTAACAACTTGCCCTCCCTTCCCTGCTCCTCCTCGTTAATCCTTTATGCTGATGACATGGTGCTTATCTCCAGTGGTAAAGATCCCTGATCAGTAAGAGCACATCTTCAAGCAGACTTCAACTGCTTGCAGGAGTGGTTACTACAGAACAGGCTTCTAATGAATGCTAAGAAAACCGTAACTATGCTTTTTGGCCCCCGCGTCAAGAATCGGATCTCTTACTCCAGACTTATTGATACATTCTCTAGATGACTCCCCTCTTGAATTTGTTACCTCCTTCAGGTATCTAGGAGTCAATCTCGACCCATCTCTTGATTTTAACCTCCACATTGCGGCTACATGTAAGACAGTTTACTCAAAACTTGGTCTTGCCTTTAAAATTAGGTACTCCCTCAATGATGCTGCCCGGCTTGCTATTGCACAAGGATTTCTCCTCCCTGTTCTGACATATTGCTCTTAGGTTTACCTTAAAGCTAGCAAAGGAGCACTCCAGAAATGGAGCACCTGCTATAACAGTATATGCAGATTTGCACTCTCCGCTCACAGACTTACCCATCATTGCCTGCTCTACTCGAAACTAAATTGGCTCTCCCCAGACTCACTCAGACACTATTCTGCGGGCTGTACAATTGATAATATGATCAGAAAGAGGTCCCCTAAATACCTTGCCGACCTATTAACTCAGCCCTCCCAAGCATACCTCCTCAGGGCATCTGCTCAAACCCAACTTGAAATTCCCAGCTATCTCACAAAAGAAGGAGAACGATCCTTCACCATATCTGCCCCCCCCCACTCCTGGAACTCCATTCCCTCCCACATCAAACTCTCCAAATTCCACAAGGTCTTTAAACTGGGTCTTCGGGCACACCTATTAGAATCCGACTGCTGCTCTTGTGCTGTAACTTGAGCCTCTCTCCTAGCATTTTCTCCTCCCTATGGCACTTACTGATTTCCTGCTGGTCTCCAAAACCTTAAAGTTTCCCACATCCAGCAGAAATCCTATTGTTATAATGCTACTTCATTTAAGTTTTGTTTGCTGTTTGTCGTTTCAGTTTAGTCACTGATGTATCATCAGATGAAAATAATTAATGTAATGTTATCTGTTTCTCTTTGTCATCACTGATAATGACTGTACCTGGCTGTATACTGTTCAAATGTTTGTTCTCACCTCATGCTGTGTCATGAAATACTCTTTAATGTTGATTCTGGTCTCCCCTGTTTGTACTCTCCCGGGTCGTGCCTGAATATAGGCAACATTGTTGTCTAGTGTACTTACCCGGTAAACAAAAACCAAATAAATAAATTCCAGAGATGGACTGGGCAGAACATAGAAATATGGATGACACCAGGGTCCGAAATAATTGGTTGCTTGAGATTCATTTTAACATAATACATAAAACATACCTTACACCCACTAGATTACGTAAGATAGATAACTCAATTCCAGAGATCTGTCAAAGATGTCAGAGGGAGAGGGGTACTTTATCTTATATGCTGGTGAAATGTGAAAAGCTTATACCACTTTGGACCTATAGATCGTCTTTAATAGGGAGACCGATGGGGCCGATGTTCCCCTTTGATCCTGGAATTGCAATATTTGGTTATAAGATCGATCCTATGGATCCACGGGAAACACAGAAGACCCTTTGGAATATAGGCATTCTAACTGCCAGTAAGATAATACTCTAGCACTGGAAGGAGGCAGAAGCACCGCCAACGGAGGAGTGGTGAGAGAAAATGCTGGAGTATGCTAGACTGGATAGAGTAGTGTGCATTTTAGAAGATGCATTAGAAGCTCACAATTTAATTTGGTCTCCCTTTAGACAAAATTTGATCAATTCAGCTAATTTGTCAAGAAATTAAATTTGGCCATTAGATGATATGTCTGTGATGAGTCCAATACTGGGTGTGCTTTGAAACAACTGAGAAGCTGCGTGGGATATACCATATTGGACTAGATATCTGTAACTAACCTCTCTCTCTTGCTTACATCTGAGAGAAGTTTTCCTCACTTTTACAGTGGTATTGCTTTGTGTTTAATTATTTCAGTTTTTAATTCAGGAAGGGGTTTTCAAAACTGCTTATCTTGTCAGCATCTTCAGAAGGGCTGAAATAACTGCATATTTGATTTTCCTTTGTGGCTAACTCGACTGATTACTAGAATTCTGTGACAATCTGCATCAATATATTTTGCAACATTTGGTGGGGTTGTGTGATTTAAAATAGCAAAGGCTGCAGTTTGTAATTGGATGCCAGACATAGCCTGAGGTGGGGAAAATTGTCTTCACAAGTCAGAGGCCTGCATCACAGCCAATTGTCTAGCTTGACCATTTCAGCATTGTTCAATTACTATAAACTACTGGTGTGATCCTGTTTGAGACAGAAGTCCATCTTCTTCCAAGTTGTGTACTGGGTGTGCTTTGAAAAAACTGAGAAGCTGCGTGGGATATACTATATTGGACTAGATATCTGTAACTAATCTCCCTCTTGCTTACATCTGAGAGAAGTTTTCCTCACTTTTACAATGGTATTGCTTTGTGTTTAATTATTTTAGTTTTTAATTCAGGAAGGGGGTTTTCAAAACTGCTTATCTTGTCAGCATCTTCAGAAGGGCTGAAAAAACCGCATATTTGATTTTCCTTTGTGGCTAACAAACCACCAGGCTGTTTTGGGGCTGGAGAGGTTTACCTGTGTCTGACTTGGATGTCTGGATTTTTCTCTGTTTGATTAGCAGGGTACTTTCTCTGTCAAATTGTTGTGCAGGGTATCTTGCTGATAGGAGGGCACCCATCACAGCGGTGGGTGAGAGCTTTTAGATGATTGTTTTGTGAGGGCACAGTTTAGGCCCAACCCCTTCCCACCCTCACCCCACCCACCCTGGAAATAGTTCCTTTATACCTGAGGTTCTGACATCATTTCCTCAAGAGTGCAAGGTGCATATCACTGTCATATCCTCTCTAGCACATCACTGTCATATCCTCTCTAGCACAATGCACTGACAATATAAGCATACACATTGTATAATATATATATTTCTATATAACCAATCACACACACACACACACACACACACACACACACACACACAAATACAAACAAAAACAAAGTAGATAAACATGTGGGGAGTAGTGCAATGTAATGGCTGTGGGGCAGCAGTCTTCCGGGAGTCTTTCTGGAGGCTGAGATGCTGCCCTATTTGCAGACAACTATCTGCCCTGAGGGAGGAAGTTGCCCGTCTTCAGGCAGCACTGGACAGTAGTAAGGAAACCTTCCCCCAGGCCACACTGGACAGTAGGAAGGGAACCTCCCCATCCAGGAAGCACTAGCGCCACCACCACTACCTCAGAGGTTGCAAAGAAAGCACAGCAGTTGGACCACAGTGGGCTCAGGGAGGGTGAGGATGGTGGAACAGAGGCACACCCAGTCAATTGTTCCACTCCACAATCCATACACCATTCTGGGGGAGCATAGCTCCCCTATGGATGCACCCGCAGAGAAGACTGATGACAACTCACAAGGGAGGCCCACAGGAAGGAGGCAGAGGACACCACAGGAAAAGGAAGCAGCTCCTGGTGGGGGACTCAATTATTAGGGGTATAGAACTGGGGGGAGCTGAAACTGAAGTAAGGTGCCTGCCTGGTGCCATGGCTTGGAGGGACAGGAAGCGCATCCTCAGGATCACAAGAACAGCTGCAAGGGAGTCTGAACTGGACGTAATTGTCCACCTAGGGACAAATGACTTGGCTCATCATGAGATTAGAGCAGTGCAGGAGGACATTGCAGAGTTGGGGAGGGGCCTAAGACAAGTAGCACACACAGTATCCTTCTCAGAGGTGCTGCCTGTCAAAGGCATGGGGAGGCGAGGGTAATTAGCACCATGCAGTTTAATGAATGGTTGAAAAAATGGTGTGGAGCACAGGGTTTGGCTTCATTGGACTAGGGTTCCACCTGGAGGGACACCAGCCTATACTGGCAGGATGGTCTACATCTGTCCAGGAAGGGAACAAGTCTTTGGAGCAATCGGTTTAAATGCTTCATTGGCAAGCTTTTAAACTAGTCAAAGGGGGAGGCACTGACAAGCAACAGAAAAATCCCAGCCTCTCCCTACAAAACAGGGTACTAAATGAGAAAAAGACCGAGGTAGAACGGTCAGTGGGGGATGCTGCAACAGAAGGTAAAGCCATCAAAAAATGGAGAGCAATGAGTACCAATGCCCGTAGTCTGGGTAACAAGCTTCCTGAATTAGTGGCCTTGATGGAGGAGGAACATCTGGATATTGTGGCAGTCACAGAAACATGGTACACACAAAACCATGACTGGGACGTAACATACCAGGATACACTATCTACAGGAGGGACAGGGAGGGTAAAGAGGAGGAGGAGTAGCTCTTTACATAAGGGAAGGAATCAAAGCAACAGAACAAAAGGGTAAACAGGGAGGAGAAGAAGCACTGTGGGTAAATTTGGAGACAGACAATGGCACCCAAATCCGCATAGGTTAGATAAGTACAGACTCTTTCCTCAGGGGGAGGAAATGGACAAGGAAATGATAGAAAGTATACTTGGAATGGCAGAAAAAGGGAAGATATTGCTGATGGGTGATCTGAATATGCCAGATGTTAACTGGAGTGCAGTTGCAGCTGCCACTTCGAAGAGTGGAGTTATTCTAGATGCCCTACAGGGGGCATGCCTTAGTTAAATTGTCTCCCCAGCTGACCCTGGACAAGATCCAGGAAGTAAGGGAGGTTTTAGCAGACTTTGCCCCATTGCTTAGCGCCAAGCCTGGACTAACCCCTTTAGCGACGCATGATGTGGAGACAGGGACACAGACGCCCATACGGCGGATAGCATATCGGGCATCAGAGGCTGTCCAAAAGGACATTAGGAGGGGAGTAGAGGAGATGCTGGATTTAGGGGTAATACAGAGATCCCATAGCCCCTGGGCCTCACCCGTAGTCCTTGTGCCCAAGCCAGATGGCTCTACTCATTTCTGTGTGGACTATCATGGACTGAATGCAGTCATGAAGTCAGACACCCACCTGATGCCCCAGATGGATGAACTCCTGGACAAGTTGGGAGGGGCGACCTACCATACGACTATTGACCTGACCAAGGGGTATTGGCCAATAGAGTTGATGGACAGAGCTAGGGAGAGGTCGGCCTTCATCACTCCAATAGGCTTATTTGAATTTAATGTAATGCCTTTCAGAATGAAGAACACCCGGCCACTTTCCAAAGGTTGGTGAACCAGGTGTTAAATGGTGCTGAGGAGTACGCCGTGGCGTACCAGGATGACATTGCCATCTTTAGTGCCAGCTGGGAGGAACACCTGTCCCACCTTAGGGAAGTGCTGGGCAGGATACAGAGGGCCGGGCTCACTGTCAAAGCTGAGACGTGCCAGGTGGCCATGGGAGAAGTGGCATACCTCAGACATGTAGTAGGCCGGGGACAGCTCCGTCCTAACCAAATAAAAATAGAGGTGATCCAGGCGTGGCCTAGACCAGAAATGCAGAAGCAGGTCAGGAGTTTCCTTGGGACAGCAGGGTACTATAGAAAATTTGTACCCAATTACAGTGCCCTGGCTGCTCCCCTTTCTGACCTGGTAAAGAAAAGGATGCCAAAGAAAATTACCTGGGGGTCAGCCTGTGAAGAAGCCTTTACCACACTGAAGGAGGCACTGTACAGTGCTCCTGTTTTGACAAGTCCTGACTATAGCAGACCCTTTATAGTTCAGACTGATGCCTCAGATGTGGGTATTGGGGCAGTACTGAGTCAGACATCCAACCAAGGGAAAGATCATCTGGTAGCATACCTGAGTAAAAAGTTACTTCCCAGGGAGCAGGCATACTGTACTGCGGAAAAGGAGTGTCTTGCCATAGTGTGGGCTCAAAAGGAGTTGGAGCCATACTTGTATGGGCAGCATTTTGTGGTACAAACTGACCACAACCCCTGGTTTGGCTGATGCAAATGGGGAAGAATAATGGTAGATTGTTAATATGGAGTCTTGCTTTGCAAGGGTATGATATGACAATCTTACATAGGGCTGGAGCACAAAATCAGAACTCAGATGGGCTGTCACGCGTCTATGAGGAGTGAACTGATTTGGGAAGCTTATCCCATGCAGGGGATTGAGCCCCCAAATTCACTCTAGGTAGGGAGGATTGTGACGCTTGGACAGCTGGTTCTGATTACGCTATGATTTTTGTAATATAAAAATGTGTTATTGAGTGTCTCTCATGAGATATGCTGAGACAGCCTGTGGGATGACCCCCCTTCCCCCAGGTTTCAACTACAAGCTGTTAACCTAAAAGCCAGGAGATAATTACAGGCTAGAAGAGACACAAATTAAAGATCTCCTGTTTATCTGGCTTAATTGGAGCTGCCAGCTGCTAGGATGACAATCATAAACTTTTATGACATTTAGAAGAAGAATTCAGGTTATGTCACTTAGGTGCCAAGTCATAAATGTTCCTTTGATGTCTGTGAAGCAGGAAACAGCTCATGGATGAAAGAAGATACTGGAAAATGACAGACTTGATTGGGAAGTCACATGGGGAAATGAGTTTTTGCTGATGTCACCGTAGTAAATTTACCTTCGGAATGATAATACATCCTGTTTTGTATAATTTTTATATTCTGACAGGGAGGAGCTAGGTGACCTCATGCAAAGAGGTTGGCAAAGCCAGTTTTAAACAGTATTCTGTTTTCCACTTAGTGATATACATGTTTGGACTCTGAAAAAACAACATCACACACTGTTAGAAAGTATACATTAGAGAAACAAGTCTCAGTGTACTGTGGTAGGAATTTTCACTTTTAAAAGATTGTATGTTTTGTGATATATTGCTCTGTATTTACATTTTACATATTTATCTATTTTAAGTAAAACCTCTTATTTTAAGAGACTACTTGGTGTGCCTTTGAAACTCTTTCTTTGACAAGTGAAGCATATATGGTTAAAGCTGATACTGTGTATAGCTTACTGGTTTACCAAACTGGGAAAAGGTAAGAGTTTATCCTGAGATCTTTCATAGAGTTTTTAAGGGTTCATTTTGTACACCTGGTTAGGTGCCCATAGGCAAAAGATATCTGGCCCCCCAAAGAGCAGATTATCTGAGCCTGTACATTGGGTATGCTAGCAAGAGGTTCACAGTTTGAATCCCTCCAGAACTTGAGACCAAAGGTTGATTCTAACCCACAAAACAGACAGGAGGGTTACCCTGTTCTGTTCCTGTTCACAAGACTGCGCTCGGAGGTTGGCACTGTGGGAGCAGAAGGCCTGACCTGCTGAGTGGGGTTGTGACAGGAGGAATGTTGTTTTGACTAATCGTAGTTTTGCTTCATAATACTGGCAGATGTAATATTGTGGTCAATATTGTTTATGTATATTGCGAATAATAAAGGGCCCAAGATTGAACCTTAAGGTACCCCTCTCGGAAGGATTTTACAGGGAGAAAGGTTGCCCTGCACCTTTACCTGTTGCTGCCTTCCAACAAGGTAGCATGAAAACCATTTTAGGGCATTACTGTCCAGCCCAATGTGGTGCAACAGGGTCAGTAGCAGATCATGATCCACCATTTCAAACACTTTGCTTAAATCAAGGAAAAGCGTAGCGACATGATTCCTCGCGTCAAGTGCAATTTGTCAATCGTTAGTAACCTTGGCTAATGCAGAGACTGTGCTGTGACTTGGCCAAAAACCAGACTGTAGAGGGTTTAGTAGGTTGTGATTCTTCAAAATTTCCCTTAGTTGACAGTTTACCAGCTTTTCAAGAAGTCTTCACAGAATAGGAAGATGAGAGATGGGTCTGTAGTTGTTCCAAGTCACTCGGTTCATAAGATTTGAACAGAGGGATGACATGGGCTGTTTTCCACACTGGCAGAAGTACTCCTTGAAGGAGCGACATATTGAAGAGGTGAGTGATTTGCGGGGCTAGATGATAATAGCCTAGTTTTAGAAAGAGGGGGGCAATTTGATCAGCTTCTGTGCTTTTTTTAATATCTAGGTGGGTTAGGAGGTCTTCAACTTGCTTGAGTGAGGCAGAAGTGAAACTAAATTTGGTAGAGCAGGTGGAGGTGTTGGAAGGGGTCCAAGGTGTGGTGATGCCAGTTTGCTGGTTCAGCAATTTGCTTACGGGAGAGGTATCAAAGGCTAGGCCAGCAGTGGCAAAGGGGGTATTGAGGGCTTCTAAGATGTCATGTTTGTTGGTGCAGGTAGTATCTCCAGAAATGATTTTGGATGGAAATGAGGAGGACAATTTACATCCTTCTACATCATTCAAGATCTGCTGGAATTTAGCACCGTTATTCTTGTTGGACTCCAACACACTTTGGCAGTAATCTGCCTTTTCAGATCTGATTAGTTTGGTACAGTGATTCCTAATCATTCTAAAGGTAGCCCAATCTGACTCTGATTTGTTTTTTCTAGCCTTTCTCCAGAGAGCATCCCTGTGGCGTAGGGCTGTTTTTAAGGTGCTATTGAACCAGGGACATGATTTTTTTCCTTACTCTGGATTTTACAACAGGTGTATGGGCATCAATCACCTTTAGGACTAGAGTCTGAAAGGTGGTGAAGGCATCAGTGATGGATTGAGCAAGGTAGAATTCCTGCCATCTAATCTGCAAAGATCAACCAAGAATGCTTTGTTTTTAGTCTCATCCTGTTTGTCACCTTATACCTTGTATTTACTAATGAATTGTGTTTTATGATCCTCTGTACTGTTGGCACTGTTCTCCCACTCTGTGACCTATATGTACATTTATCTATTCCAAATTACTGTACATGTAACTAACTCTGGGTCGCCCCTCAAAAAGGGTCCTTCGGGATCCAGTGGGCTTACCCAGTTAACAAAATTAAAATAAATAAATCAACAAACAAGTCAATGTTGGAACAATTGTTTCCTCATAACTTAGTTGGCATTTCACATTTTTACTCCAAATGTTCAACATAATCTTTTTATGACCTCTGCTTCTGAGCATGACAGGTGTCATTTATAAAGTCATTTTGCACCACAAGTGTTAAAACACATTTTAGGTGGGATTTGAGAAATGATAGTTGTCACATTCATGAGGTGGTGTGAAAAAATGGCTCTGTTGAAAAGGTTGAGGTAAAAATATTGAAGATTATCACAGTTACAAGTGTGCATTGAAAAACTGCAACACAGACTCATAACTTTGTTGTTTTCTTATGTTTTCGACCCCAAATTTTCAACATTGCCTTCTTACGACCAGACATAGCCTGCGTATGAGCCCACCTCATGAACAAAGGCAGAGAAAATGTTCAAATCCTGCCCAAAAGGTGATTTTAAGCCACAAGTGCAAAAACACATTTTGGTCTGGAGTTGAAACATGACAGCTGACAGATTTATGAGGTGCTGTGAAGAAATGGCTATGTTGAAAATTTGGGGTCAAACTACTGAAAATTGCCAGTTACGAACCTGCATTTGTAAATTTCAATTTAGGCTCATAACTGTTGTTTTTTTAATATGTTACCCCAAATTTTCAACAGAGGCTCCTTATGACCCCACCGCATGAACAAAGGTGAAGAAAATTTTCAGCTCATCCTTGTCTGCACTGCAATGGTCTGCTTGTTTGTATTCTCCTGAGTTGCACCTGAAAATAGGCAAATGCTTGCCTCCTGCATTAAAGATGATTTTGTGCAGTGACTGAAAAAAACTTTTGGGACAGGTTTGCCTAATTTCACTGCCACTGTCCATGAAAGGGGGTTCCCAAGAAGGCATGTTGAACATTTGGGGCAAAAACATTCAAAAATTACCAAGTTATACCACTAAGTTCAAAACCCCTATTGAAATACATTGAACTGCATAGCTGATTTCCTCAGTTCATGGTCCAGCGTTGAAAAGTGAAGATGTGTCTGTGGTCCTGAGAGGATTATAACATTGGGCTTCCAGTGGGTAAGGGCTTGGCGGGTTGTGGGGTGGTGGATGCTGAGTGGGAGGGTTGGGTGGGGAGAATAATGGTGGCAGCAGCAACCGACATCGATGGATGGTCTTCTTTTTTACTGGGATATAATTGCAAAACAAAACAAAAAAAACTATGAGGGACGGTTTTCTTTATTTCAGGTGGTGACACTTGGGGATTAGAAACCAGTGTTTGTGTTATGTTTGTGATGGGGGGTGTGGGGCAATGGGTGCTGAATGAGAGGGTCAGGTGGGGGGTCAGTAATGGCAGCCACAGCAACAGACATCGATGGAGATTTTTTTTTACCTGGTACATTTGCAAAAAAAAAAAAAACTACTGAAGACAGTCTTCATTTTTTTCAGGTGGGAACACTGGGGAATGGGCATCCCCAGTGTTGGTGTTATGTTTGAAGGGGGCTATGGGGTGGTGAGTGAAGAGCGGGAGGATCGGGTTGGGAAATAGTAATGGTGGCTGCAGCAACAGACATCGATGGATATTTTTCTTTGTTACGGGGTATACTTTTTTAATTTTTAATCTGTGAGGGACGGTTTGCATTATTTCAGGTACCGACACTGGGGATTGGGCACCCCCAGTGAAGGCGTTATGTTTGTAGGGGTGAGTGTGAGGATGCTGGGGGGGGGTGGAACAGTAATGGTGGTGGCAACAACAGATATTGATGGACATTCTTCCTTTTTGCATGGCGTAACTCAATCCCATCCAGGTGATCGTGATAGAGTGGTGGTTATGTAGATCAAAGGAAAGAGACAACCTATGTTTGGGTTGGCTCTCTCCTTTGAAATACACAAAGTTTCCGCCCAGCAAGCCAGAACAGTGTCATGATCTGCCTGGCTAATAACTGGTGTGACACTGACAAGCCCCTTGCAGACCACTCTGCATTGAACTGACAGTGTCACAGCCCTAAAAAGCCACTCTCCTAACAAAAAATCTAGCTGTGCGTGCATGCATGGTGAACATAAAAAGTAAAGGAACACTATACCATCTTACTTGAAGTGCCCTGGTGGTGAGCATCCTTCACATGGGATGAGTACCTTTAAGTACCTGCTTAAACTCGCTTTGCAGACATAGGACAAGTGCTCTTGCTTTGCAAAATAATGGGCACATTTCCTAAAGAGGCTCTTCTGCACTTATTGCTACCATGGTGGCTGTGTTACACACTCTGCCTATTCTTTTTTTCTTCTCCAGTGGAGGGATCCCATAGGTTATTCTTCTTTACCTAACCTGCTTCTTATACAAATCCTAAATACCTTGTACTTACTCCATATTCACTGCACTTTCATTTTCCTAATTTTGCCTATCCCCATACCCTCCCACCATTTCCTATCCCCCGTCCCCTACCTATCTCTAGAGCTCTTGTTGACCCTTCCTCATACTTCTACACCTTATTCCAGCAACTCTTCCTGTTCTCCCACTCTTTTTAGTGTTAGTTTCCTCTCTGCATTTATTTTAAGTTGTAGCTACACATTATCTGTCTCGTATGCTTTATACTGTTAGCATTGTTTTTGTATCTGCCACCCTGATTTGTATGTATAGAACCTAAGTAAACTGTACCTGCACATTACTTGTTTTGTATGACTGGTATCTGCATTAGCCATTGTGATTTTTAATTCTATGTACCCCTATGTATGTTAGTCCTTCTAGGACCACCTCACAAATGAGCTGTCTCAATGGTGTTATTCTTTTTTTTTTTTAATCTTTATTTATCCCTCTCCTACATCCCCCCCATTTCCAACTCTTCTGGAGCACCTAGTAGTCATCCCTCTGCCAGCCACCCTAACTGGTCCAACCTTGATCCCCACGGAGCCATGGATTACCCCCCCCCGGGTGGGGATAAGGTGAGGCCCGGACACCCCAAACACTTCTAGTCTCGTCGGTCAAGGCAGCCAGGTGGGTGGTGGCACATCAAGGGCAAACTGTGGTGCTCCATCTTCCTGGAGATGGAAGGCATTTTCTCTTTTTCCTCCCTACGTGTGGTGTGCGGCCTGACATCAGGGCGCTCACGTACAATGTCCACACACGCCTCGCCCGGGTCCCACCTGCAACTGCAGGACTAGTCGAGTCAGGCAAACTATGGAGTTTTGGTCTCTCCCCCAGAGAAGGCGAGCAGTCATGGGACACCTGCCTTTCTCCTCAGCTGGCTCCTCCAGCGCCTGGGCACGCCCCCAACCCAGGTCACTGGCGCCACAGATGGAAATCCAACCACTGTGCCGTGGGCCAGCTTCAATGGTGTTATTCTGGTAAAATAAAATGGAATTGACTGAAGTTGAATGATAGGCGTGTCCACCAAATGAAAGTGACAGCGATAATGTTGAATCAAGGCTGTGTGTGTTTGGGGGATAGAGGATATGTGTCCTATGTAGTAGATATAATTAATATAGTAATGTGATGTGATGTGATATCCTGTCTGAAAAAAATGAAAATCCTTTAATAATGTAAATTAATTATTAAAAAAATTGGATTCATATTGAATCTTCTACAGCTACAATTTAGCCTTAATGTCAGTTGAGAGCGGGGGATTGGAGAACACTACATCAGTCCTTTTGTTTACATTCAGGATGGAGAAAGACGGCAGGATCAACCATATTAGTTAAGACAAAAAATTATTTTAGGCATTAAGGTCCCAATCCACAGAAGCTTCCTCATCTGTCCACATGTGCAGAGGATCTATAAAAGCCACAGAGCATCCCCTACATGAAGGATGCTCACCACCAGGGCACTCCAAGGCATCCACAATGGGTGACGCGTGCCCCATCCACACGTGATCCTGGCCCTCACACCTCGCTATGCAAATAAGTAGGACTGGGGCAGGTGCTGTTATGAGCCCCATCCCCTGAAAAAAATTCACAGGGGAAAGAATCAGTGGTTACATGCCCCCCTCCGCCCAGCCACACAGAATGATGTTAGGCCCAATCGGCCCTCCTTCGTCTATCCCTTGGAGCCTCCATGGTTGGCTGGGGGCATTGGCAGCACTGGTTAGTGAGTTTTAAAAATGTAGTGCTTGTCCAGTAGGGATATGTCAGTACTGGAGGACTACCGCATCCTGACAGGCCCTCAAAGTGTTAATCGTGGTGAGCCCCACACAATATGTGTGATGCTAGTAGATGCACATTCCCCTTTAAAGAAGCATTATCTTGTCTACCACAATGGTCTAGCCTGTTCTACTATGAATATATAACAATAACAGTTATTTCTTCATAGTATATACCATAGCATATGTCATATGATACATAAAAGATACCTTGGTTGGCAGGTGTTTTCATTTTCACTGGTTCTTTACACTTGTATGGCATAAAATCACAAATACTGTTATTTATTTATCAGTATCTTGTCTTCACATTTCATAGATAATTTTAATTACCAATTCTTAAAATACCACTACATGTGTTACTGTGTCATTTACTTTTTCTACCTTGCAGGGTTTTTGGTAGGACTACTGGCAGAGCCAGAATCATTACACTTTTGATCTATTTGCATTTGGTTTTGTGTACTCAGTACAGCGGAAAGTTCCATTTGCACAGGATGTGGCTATGTTTAAATGCCAGAATCAATAGTACTCTTTTAAATGTTTTATACCAGTCAAACCAGGTCTAAGACAGTTAATTGTGTCATGCAAGGACAGGGGGGGTGTGTATGACTGACTGGCACAGTAAGCAAAATAAATATTTTTATCCTTCAAACTAGCAAATCCTGGGCCCCTGAGAATTCTTTTAAGTGTAACCCCTAGGTGGCGCTATCCCAAGGCTACTACCCCTGCCTGCTTGGCTAGTAGCAGGTTAAGGTTCCTGAGTTCTGAAATGGGTGCCTCCACCTGGAGGTCAGGATTGGTAGTGGTCAAGCTAACCTGGGCACACTGTAACCCCCCTCTTTCCCTGCTAGTGGCCGGAACAATAAACAATGATTACTTTCACAATACCCCTTGTACACCAGGCAATTCCCCACACTGTTTGCACTTACCACCAGGGCAGGTTCCTCTAGCTCGACCCTGGGTACCCCCTGTAAAACAAAGTTATGCAGATCAAATAGCAACAGTACAGTACTCTTAGCACAAACTGGAACCACAGTCAGGTTAAATACAAAAAAAAAAGTTAGATCTGATTTATTGAGGGGACTTGAACAAGGGAGGGGCGTAGTCACATTGATTTGGTTAAAGGCTCTATCAATCAAATGGTTATGCATGCACTTCAGAATCCCTAAACAGTCACACACTCTGGGTACCCAGCTGGAGAAGAGGAAGGCTAGCCAGGATCACTGCCCGGGGTAGGCTGGGGTCACAGCTCGTTGGGGCCCTGTGAGGGAAGAAAACAACATGCACCACACACACTAATTGTAATCCAGAGCAGGAGGGCTCAGTTCGTGAAAGAAAAGAAACAACAAGACAATCAGATGACACACTTAGATTAAGCTGTTGTTGCAGGGAGCTATCCTGATGGTTACTCACGATACCCAAGACTGGACACAGGCTGGACGAAAATTGAGACTGCAGGTGGTTGATCTGGAGTGTCAGGAGAAGCAGGGCCCACACGATTCACCAAGGCACCGTTCCTGTTCAAGCGTGGAGCAGGGGGCTGATCCCCAGGTAGGTCACTCGTTGATGGCTTTCTCTGTGCAGTGGGGTAGTCTGGCAGGGCCAGTGTGGCAAGGCCCAGGCCGTATGGAGATGAACGTGGATTCAGTCCGTTTGAGCTGGATACAGCTTCCAGCAAACAGAACACAATTCACACGGTGGGGAACCAAATCATGACCCACTATAAACACACAGCACATTTACATGTAAGGGATTCTACTATACCAGGCAAACCACTCTCCGGTCACAATCGCAAAGTCTCTGCACACACCGGGAGTTTAGAGGTGGCTGGAAATCCTGACAGGCCGGTGCATTCAGCAAATCTTCGGTCTTCTTCAGGTTGATCCTGGTCACAACTCAGTGGCTTACTTTGTTCTCACAAACTCAGATTCAGTCCGAACTGATTCTCTTCTCCCTCTCAGGGGAAGCAGGCAGGCAGGCATGCAGGCCAAAACTCAGGCCTTCCTACAGTTCTCCCACGCGAAACTACTCAGACGGCTGCTCAACTGTCTCAAGCTGTTACTTCTTCACTTCACAACTCAGATCTAACTGAAACTGAAAGCAATGGGGGACTTTCCCCAAGATCCAAAAGGTTTGGTTGGCTGATCTGTCTGTCAGTCACAACAAGGGCTCCCCCACCAGGTTATTTTAGGCGCCAAAAGCCCCAAACTACAATTTGTATAAGTTTTGGCTCCACCAAGTCCCTGTAGGAAGGCTCCATTTTAAAATCCCAAATGTACTGATTGGCCCATTCTGCAGTCCAGGACCAAGATGATGGAAACAAACAAAACTGTCCATGCTGCAAAGAAGGTAGGTTAGAACAAACTGCAATATTATTACTACTCTAACAAATGATCAGCAAACAAGTACATCTTCTAACAGAGCTCCCTCTCAGATTAATTATGACTGCAATCCAGGCAGCTCTTAAAGAGACAGTACACAGAGGCTATACAGGCACTCTCTGGCAATACATTTAAACTGTTAAAACACAGAACACCAGCCTGGCAGTCAGCATTTAGGCAAGCTCAAGGAAGACTTTTCAGGAACCCCCATTTGTGGGGGGTTTACATAAGGATTTATAGTATTTCTATAAAATAGTTTCGCTAAGATATAGCAATTGATTTATAGGATATTCTTAAATGTTCTAACCAGTTTTACTCTATAACCCAGAGGCTGAAAGTACAACAAGGTCAGGTGAGATGTTGGCTATAGTACCATCCATAAACCATTCCAACAGGGAAGGAGGAGGGATCCAGTGCAGTGAGCTGCTTTATAATGTATATGCAAAGGATGCAAAAACTGATACATTTTATTTAGAAGGTAATATTAAGTAAGCTGCCTTGGTATAAGCACAGTGTACTAAGGCAGTAGAAAAGGCCAGGAGGATGCTGGGGCATGGGAGGAACTTTGCAAGTAGAAGGAAGGAGGTCGTACTGCCCCTTTACAGGTCACCAGAAAACCCTCACCTAGAATGCTGTGTCCATATCTGGAGCCCGTTCCTCAAAAACATCATAAGTGGCTTTTAGTCTGTCCAGAAAAGGGCCAAAAAATGATCAGTGGTCAGCAGGAAAGGTCTCACGAAGAGAGGTTAGCCAGCCTGAATATGTACTCACTGGAGAAGAGAATAGAAAGAGGGCATATGACTGAGAATTTTAACCACAGGAGTCTAATCAAGAGCTGCAGTCATTCCACTGCCAAGGGGGCACTAACATAATCTGGCAGGGTCAGTTTCAGGAGGGATGTGAAAAAATATCTATTCACCAAAAGAGTGGTGGACAAACTGGCCCAGTGACGCCGAGGGCTGAGGTGCTGGTCGTCTAACCTCGCACCACACTGGCAACCCATGTTCAGGAATGAGTGCGGGTTGGCAGGGGAGGAGAAGGATCGAGCATCCGCAGGACTGCTCTCCTTCTCCGGAGAGGGGGGTCCACAACAGTCAGCGCCTGATTGCCCCCTGGCAGAGGCTGGAGGGCAAGGCGCTGTGCTGTAAATTGGGGAGGAGTTGGGGGCAGATGCCAGGAGGGAGCGCATGTGGACGCGTGCACACTCCCCTCCACCAGTGTCATGGCACGCCTCTGCTCCGGGGGAGAAAAACGTGACAATGGAAGTCCTCCTGGTCGGGTGGCTTGACAGCCATCCATACGATGCATTGGATCTGGGGGAAGTTGTCTATCTGGATCCGGACAAGGTGGGTGAGTTAGGGGGCTCCCCACCACCCGCTGCGGGGGGTAAGCTACAGGGGAAAAGGTAAGTACCCTGATGGAGTGCGGGAGCTGTCGGATGGTGAACAGAGTCCCTAAGGGTTGCCTTGAATGGGAGCAGACCAGGTAGGACAAGCAGAAAGAGATAGCAAAAAAAAAAAAGAAGAGTGGTGGACAGCCGAAACAGTCTCCCAGGAAAGGTGATGAAGGCTAAAACAATGGCAAGCTTCAAGAGCAAGCAAGCATGGTTTCATTTCTAAAGCACCTTTTCCTTGAGGTTCAGGGTGCCATACAGCATACAGGCAAATAAGGAGATTCATTTTTAGTCTTTGGTAACCGGGTAAGGCCCACTAGGCATAAGTGCCTGTTTTCAGGGGTGACCTGGGAGCACACTGGGCGGTTAAACGACTTGCTCAGAGTCACACAGTATGCAAGTGGAGGTTGTGAGAATCAAACCAAGGTCGGGTCTGCTGGATGTACCAAGCCCGTTTACAGCTCGTTACTCTAACCTCTAGGCTATACTGACAGCCCAAATAGCATAGACATAAAAATTTACTAAAATAACAAGAATAAAACAAAGTTCTAAGCCCTAAAGGCTTCTCTAAAAAGGTGCCCCTTTCAGACCCCGTTTGAAAGCATCTACCAAGGGGGCCTTCTTCAGGGACCTGAGAAGCGAATTCCACAGGGCCAGTGCCACCACCTCAAAGGCATGATCTCCAGAAGCCTTTAACCATTCCCTGGGAACCACTAGGAAGCCCCCTCCTCGGTGGAGCAGAGGGAGTATATAGGGCAGACAGGAATCAGGTCACGCAGTTAGCTTATACCCATCCTGTATGGGGCCTTGTAGGTGAGTAAACCCACCTTGAAAGAGATCCTCCACCTAACCGGCAGCCAATAGAGGCCACGCAGAACCGGAGTCACATGACCGGACCTCGCAAGGCCTGTCAGAACCTGGCTGCCACATTCTCCAGTAGCTGCAGGTGGTGCAGACCCCTCCACTGACCCCAAGATATAGAGCATTGCAGCAGTCAAGTCTGGGCATCAGGAAAGTATACGCTAGCAATGGAAGGATTAGGGGTTTAATCTGGGTGATATTCCTAAAATGGTAAAACAAAAAAAAATCTGGACAACAGATGCCACCTGAACCTCAAGTGCCAGTCTGCTGTCTAGGATCATGCCTAGATCTTTCACCTTGCCGACGCCAAGAGAGGAACTAACCCAAGCATAAGGCCTGTTTTGGCCCTTCTGGCATCCACCCCCCTTCTGCGGCATGGCTCAATCACCAGCACCTCTGTCTTAATGAGTTCAGCCTCAACCAGTTAAATGACCTCCAGTCCTGGAGCTCGGCCAGACATTTTAGTACCATCACTGCATCACGTGTCCCAGGTGCAAAAGATATGTACAGTTGAGTCTCATCTGCATAGCAGTGAAACTCCACACTGCAGTGTCTAATGATCTCTGTGGAGGGGTTGCGGGATGACAGATGGACCAGACACCAAACTTCAAGTTCAACACACAATCTCTGTGTAATGTTTATTCAAAATACAGGAAATAAGCTTCTGCAATGCCATATTCCTTCTTCAGTGCATCAGTTTGAAGCAACAGACTATGTATGTCCTTTCTCTGCACTTAGCCAGCACCTACTGACACTGCTCTCTGATCTAACCACTTTTCAGTGAAAACCCTTCATCCCTATGTGGGCCCCATTTGCTTGGGTAGTGGGGGCTCAAAAAGAAAAAAAAAACAAGCTAAAAACAAAGAACCTCAATGCAGAATCACTGAAAAAAGGGTTACCTCAAAGGGCATTGGCAACAAATCAAGTTTCAAAGAAATACAATATCATACATACTTCCATGATGCACAGCATCACGGGATATATGCAAATCACCATTAACTTTCAGACTTGTTCAGTGTACAGCAATTTACATGCATTTTAAATAGCACAACTAACTTAATTTCTATAATAGTCACCTAGTACTTTTTACAATTATCAAAAACACCTAGTGATATAGTATTTTCAACATTTACAGGTTTCATAAACAGTAGGTATATACATCAAGGTATTTTATGACAAAGTGCCATTACATACAGTACTAAATCCAACAACGATAAACACAATCTGTTTTACATATGCTTGGAGGTCACCACAATAACCTCCCTGTACGAGGACCTGCGAGGGAAAAGGAAAATTAAAGAGGACACTATAGCACTGTCAGGAAAGGGAAGAAGGTGCCCATAGGTGGCCAACCTTATGGACTAGAAATTGTAAAGAATAGATTAGGCTAAGAACTAGAGTTGCAATAGATTTTAAGAAAAGGTCGGTCCTCAAGCGTGGCAGCAGCTCCCTGTCACATATCCCCCACCTTAAGGGGGAAGCAGTTATTGCAGACTGCTTACCAGCTTCCTGTCACAGGAAGAGATGGAGCTTCCACCCATCCATCTTCAGAAGCTCTGTCTCAGGGTCCCTATTAATGATAAACATTCTGTCATAAACATAGTGGATACCACCATTCTTTACCCTGAGGCATTAACACATTTCTCAACAGAGACTGACAGTACCTTCCCGTCTCCTTTTAGGGAAAGTCTGTCATATTTCTTAACCAAAAATCTGGATGTCTGTAATGTCCAGTACCACAGAGAAACTTTCTCTGGGGTAATTACCTGCTCCAACCCCACCAGACATGTCAGTTTTAAGCAGGGGCCCAGTCCTAGGTTCAAACCCTCTACATAAACCCACTATGTCTATTGATTCATTCATTTCACTTGCTACTGATACAGACACCCGAGGGTAGATACTCTATGTGTTACCCCAACACTGGTTCCTATCCATTTTCCACCCACCGTCTCCTTTATAGGCTTTTCATCAAAAAAATAAAACACATGTACCACCTCCTTGATCTTAACATATGGTAGCATTTTGGCAATATTAGCACCTTTAGCCTGCAGTATACCCCAGTCAATACTGTTAATAGATTTAGCTGCATCGATACAAGAAAAAGTCCCTTCAGCCTCATAGGCTTCTTCTTACTTGCTTGAAGTCTTCAACCCCAGCACAATATCACTAGTCACAGTCTTACCTGGGGTCTCACATTCAAGTTCCATACTTGCATCTCCAACAGGTAACATCCTAGGAACACAGGCAACAAAGGAATATCTTGCTCAGTCAGGGGGGTCCTCCTCTAGCTGAGCCCACGAAAAATCATCCTCCGATTCTTTATCCAAACTCTTTGACAGGGACCCCTTGAGCACCTGGCACCAGTGTTCTGCCTCTCTGCGTAGTCGGTCTGCCTCCAGCCACTGCCCACTCATCCAGCGGATCATCCTCATCAGGGTCTCCACCTCCCGGGTGTTGTCTCTCACACCTCCAGTTTGCCTCGACCTGCATCTCTTTACCTTCAGGCTTGGCCTTTCTCCAAGCTCCCAGGTCCAGTCTAGGCAGCAGCTTCTCTCCGTCTGTCAGCCATGGTTCTGGTCAGAACTCCACAGCCTTTATTCTCCGGGTTCTCCTCTGGCAACCCTGGTGCATTGGTCCACCTGGGATATCTGGATGATAGCCACCGGAAAACGTCCCTCTTTGGCCAGTCCAGATGCTTCCACTAAGTTATCCCACTTTTGACATCAAGTCTGTGGAGGGGTTGTGAGATAACAGATGGACCAGACACCAAACTTCAAGTTCAACACACAATCTATGTGTGATGTTTATTCAAAATACAGGAAATAAGCTTCTGCAATGCCATATTCCTTCTTCAGTACATCAGTTTGCAGCAACAGACTATGTATGTCCTTTCTCTGCACTTAGCCAGCACCTATTGATGCTGATCTCTGATCTAACCACTGTTCAGTGAAAATCCTTCATCCCTATGTAGGCCCCATTTGCTTGGGTAGTGGGGGCTCAAAAAGAAGAAAAAGAAAAAAAAAGCTAAAAACAAAGAACTTTAATGCAGAATCACTGAAAAAAGGGTTACCCCAAACAGCACTGGCAACAAATCAAGTTTCAAAGAACTACAACATCGTACATACGTCCATGATGCAAAGCATCATGGGATATATTACAAATTACCATGATATTTCAGACATGTTCAGTTTACCACAATTTACATGCATTTTGAATAGCACAACTAACTTTATTTCTATAATAGTCACCTAGTTCTTTTTGCCATTATCAAAAATACATAGTGCCATGGTATTTTCAACATTTACAGGTTTCACAAACATAAGGTATATACATCAAGTTATGTTATGACATTGTGTTATTACATACAGTATTAAATCCAATAATGATGAACACAACCTGTTTTACACACGCTTGGAGGTCACCACAATAACCTCCCTGTATGAGGACCTGAGAGGGAAAAGTAAAAGAAGAGGACACTATGGCATAGTCAAGAAAGGGAAGGGGGTGCCCCTAGGCGGCCAACCTTATGAACTAGAAATTGTAAAGAATAGATTAGGCTAAGAAATAGAGTTGCAACAGATTTTAAGAAAAGGTCAGTCCTCAAAAGTGGCAGGAGCTACCTGTCACAATCTCACCTAGGGGCAGCATGTATACTGCGAACAACATGGGTGAAATGACAGATCCTTGGAGAACACCACACAGCAGTGACCTAGGGCAGGAGGAGAAACTTCCCATCACCACCCTCCAAGTTCTGTATGGGAGAAAGAACTCAATCCAGCTGATGACAGTGCTGGTGAATCCACATAGCCTCCTTAGGTGATCTAACAACACTGCATGGTTCACAGTGTCAAATGCTGATGACAGATCAAGGACAACAATTATTGACCAGTCTCCTCTATCTCTAGCCCTGTGGAGGGCACCCTCACCAATGCAGTCTCAGTACTATGTCCAGGCCTAAATCCCAGCTGGAGGGGCTCATAGAGGTCAAAGATCGTGAAGTGAGCCTTGAGCTGCAGAGCCATAATCTTCTCAATAACCTTCCCCAGAAAGGGGAGGCTTAAGGTTTCAAACAGGTCTATAATTCACCAGGACGTTCAGGTCAACAGATGTTTTTTCACAAGGGGCTTCACCAGTGCCTCTTTCAAGGCATCTGGAAATGGCCCCTTCAAAAACTAGCACTGGTCTATCTCAGCGAACACTGGACCAACAGACTCCACACATTCCACTAGTAGATGGGTTGAACCCAGGTACAGTTCACAACATGTGGGCTGCAGCTTTGAAATCATCTTGCAGACCTCTTCCACCCCCACTCTTCTAAACTCACTCCAGGCAGGGGGCGTGCTCTCTGGGATGTCCAACATGCCACCACCGGATTGAGATGGCCTGGTTGGGGAAATTGTTGCTCTGATGGAGGACACTCTGTCAGAGAAGAACAGAGCAAACTCTTCACATTTTGCTGCTGAAACCTCTCTAACCGGCTGCAGACAAGCTGGATTATGCAGCCTGTCTATAGTCCAGAAGAACTGAGCTGGTCTGTTCTTCACTGCAGCAATCTCCCTGGACAGGTAAACTGTCCTCTTATGGAAGATTGCCCTCTGATACTCACTGTAGTGAGTTCTCAGAGCTAGCCTGTCCTCCTCCGACTGAGACTTACGCCAGCGATGCTCCAATCGCCAACCTTAGGTCATCTTCTAGAGCTCACCATCAAACAAAGGAGATCTCAAGTGAGAACATCTAAGAGCACAGGACAGTCGTAAAGGACCAGTGACAACAAAGGGTCTCTAGCAAGTGGTTTGAACTTTGCAGATAGGTAGCAAATGGGGAGATGGGGTACTACTAGATGCCAGGAAAATTCTCAGTATGGCTGGGACAGGTGATTGGCGGTGTAGGGGGGGGTGCCACTAGACACCAGGGCCTGCATCCTCACTGGCATATCAGAAATCAGGGACGGGCGGCTGCAGTACAGCCAACCCCCCATCGGTGTGGTGGGGAACAGCTTTGCATCCAGTTAAGTTGAGGTTTTCAGAGTTGGTAAATAGCGCCACTTTGGGCGCCATTTACCACTGACACAAATCTTTGAAATTGCTGCTGCATCCATATATAGAAGAGGACTCCTTATTTGCATGGATGCAACACTATGTTAGTGCCTCGGCACCAATGGGTTTGCCCACGCTACAGGGGCCTCTGATATAGACCCCATCCCAAAACAGGGTGCAAACCCAGATAGCGCATGGGCAAAAACCCTTTAACGCTGGCACTAAAATTTGACTATCTGGCCCCAGAAGTCTTTAACATGATTTATAATAATTTATAGGTACATTTACTGCATTTCTTATGGTTATAAATTAGGGTTACAAGTTCAGTTCTACAAAAGAGTCAAAAACCTCGAAGTTCAGGTGTTCGATTCTTTCGGACCATGGTGAACTTTTAGGAGGGGAAAGGCGGACTTCTGGTTTGACTGGTTTGCCATGGTTTGAAATGGAGCAGACCAGGCAAATGGCAAACCTTCCAAACCACAGTTCACACCTGAAATTGTTCAGAAAAAAAAAAATTACCCAATACATGCTAGCAGTCAACAGTGCTGCCAACAGTCAAGGAAAATAGTTTTTCCCACTGTCACCACATGTAACTTGTTTCATTCAGTAGCCAAGTCCATCATCACATAAGCCTGATCATTCACCTGGAAATGGCAAACCAGGGTGTTAGTCTGCCATTTGGCAAACCTTATGAGGTTTGATGGTGAAAGTCTGCACGGTCGAACATTGGGAGGTTTGCAAAGCCCTACTGTAAATGTGTCTTCATCATTTGCGGGTCCTCTCCCAAAGAATTTAAGAAGGCACTCATAACCATAGGAGATATAGGAACATTGGAAGTTTTGGATTAAGACCCCATAGAGACAACAGGCCCCAGAGTACAAGGTAATAAGGGAAGACTAGATGGACCATTTGCTTTTTTCTGCCATTGTCCACGTTTTTATGTTTCTAAAACAGGTTAATGATGACACCACTAGTTCGGCCGCCACTAGCAGTGGTTGTATTGTGTTACACCCATTCCTAAAAGGAATTTTTCTAGTTCTCTCATAAAGATTTCTATGAAGCTTGCAGTCACCGCTGTAATGGGCCAACTATTCCACAGGGAGTTAACCCTCTGTGTGAAGTCCAGCTGTCTTGCTCTGGTTCTAGGTATTTCCCCTTTCAGTTGTCTTAGATAACTTCTATTGCAGAGGGAAACCTCACTTGTGCATAGGCTGAACAAACTCTTTAGACCAGCTCCACTGGTCAGTGCCAGATAAACAGCGAACATGCCCACCTCATTCTCCCATGTTCTAGATAAAGGTCCCTATACTCAAACGGTTAACACTGCATTAACTGTAAATAGTGCTGGTGCTCTGGGCCGGGCCATATTCAGAGGCCCTTGGAATTGGGCACTAACCCAGCAGCGTGATCGTGTGCAAAATATGCCACTGCATTTGTGCAAGTAAGGGATGTGTCATGTTTAATGGGTGCAGAGATATAGTCAAAGGTTTCCACAGTGCTAAACAGCCACCAGCACAGCACTGCCACCAATAACCTTGTCTTATCCAGGTGCAATGGCTGCACGCCACCCCCCCCCACTCGTCTAGTAATATAAAACACTATTGCCTCGTGTCGATTGGTCCCCTCCCCCCCCATGTTTTATCACAATCTTTGTGCCTCTGGTAGTCTAGAGGACCCCTCCCCCTGAATGCCTATGTTGTAACACAATATTTTTGTCCCTGGTAGTCTAGTGGATCCCCCTCCCCCATGTTTAATACAATCTGTCTGTCCTAAGTAGTCTAGTGGACCCCTCCCCCAATCACTCATTAATATAAAACAAAGTGTCATTATTCCTGGCATCTAGTGGTCCCCCACCCCTAAACAGCTACTGTTCCCCCCTCTCCTGTCTCACCTGCTTGTACTCACTGCCCACAACCACTCGTGATTATGCTCATCGACTGTCAAATAGCGGCCATCTGAGGAGGTGAGCAAAGAGTTATGCTAGTCACGGTCACTGACAGTGTGTTTGGACTGGTGACTAGTGTGAGGGGTATGTGGGATGGTGGGTATGAGTGGGTGGTTGGGGGGATAGGTAGATTTTCGGGATGGGGGACCTGTAGACACCAGGGATAATTATGCGTTGTCTTTTAGTTACTTGTTATTGGTGTGTGTGTGTGTGTGTGGATAACATTACAGTCCCATGTTTTAATTTTATCACAACCTATTTGGCATGTGCCTACGTAGTAGAAAGTATAACGCTCACCCCATTCTCAAATATTTTACACATCTCAGGCTGAATCCAGATAAGACTGAGATGTTTGTTGTGGACTCAGGTAGTCGAGGAGAAAACATGGGCATTCAGGGGAGGCAGGTCCACTACACTACCAGGGACAGAAAGACTGTGTTACAACATGGGTGATGGGGGGTCCACTGGACCACCAGGGACAGATAGGGTAACAATATGGGCAATCGGGGGGGTAGAGGACCACTAAACACCAGAGAATGGTGTTATCAACTGCAACATGGGTGCTAAGGGGCTGCTGCAGGGCATGCAAATTAGCCCATAATCGACATGCAAATGGCCCCTTAGCACCTTGCATGCCAAACGGGCTCATTTGCATGCTAATGCTGAATACAGCCCACTGGAGCCCTGGTACTATCTCATTTATGGGCAGCTTTATCTTCAGTGGGCTCCTCTGTGGGTCATATTCAGCCTTGGGTCATGTCAGTGCAATGCGTATTCACTTTGAACTGCGCTGGCACAGCCCCATATTCTTATAGCATGCTCTGGTGTCTGAATATAGCTCAGGGCTGGCCGTGCACTTTTTGCAGTGCAGTGCTACTGGCTGGATGGCATTATCAGCCAGCTCTGAATGGGGCCTTAGTGCTTCAAATCTTCCCTTCTACTCTAGGTAACTGACTCCCCTGATCATCCTTGTCACTCTTAATTGTACATATAAACATGCAGAATTATGCAGAGCAAGACGTGTCATGTTTCATAAAACTGGGCAGTAGTATTGAGAAACTCTTCCATTGCAACAATCAGGCATGGCTGCTCACCCACACACCGCCACAATACAGGCAGGCTTACAGCTTGTGGGCTCAGATCTACTTATCCTTGACAGTATTATGATGAAATTAGAAGAACTTGGTAAACTCACAAGCTACATTTATTCCCATTAACGCAGTTCCTCCTGGGTGGCCATTTTGTGTCAGGTAAACAATGGCTAGTTCAGACTTCATATGAAGCTACTGAAGGTAATGAATTAAAGGATTTAGGCAAAAATCTAGTCGACAATATTCATGTAAAACATACTGGAGAAAGATTTTCAATACTTTGCATATCATTTATATCCTTTTGTGGGATTTATCAATTTGCCAAGTAAAGCGATTGTAATCAGTGTTAAAAGAGATTACTCAGCATCTAGTGTTGCAGACTTATTCCTTGTGATGTGAAGTGTCTGAGTAGTTACTGGAGGAAGGCCATCAGTATATGAAGAGAAGGGAAGAAGTAGAAGAAGAGGAAGAGGAATAAGATGATGAAGAAGAATCAGCATTTATATACTGCTTTTTATGCACACTGTATCCCAAAGCACTTTACAAGCAATACTAGACTGGTAGTGAAGTGACTGAACATGTAGTGGCAGCTATATCACACATTAACACCCACACACAGTGCCAGCCCAGTAGCACTGAGGGTACAGGTGGGAGATTCGGGAGGGCATGGGGGCGTCGCCCCTCAAATTTATTTCCATCCAGATTCTTGAATGATTATTATTAGTTCCTGCTGGTGCACTGTGCCTTTAAGTTATCCAGCCAAGCCAGGTTCGCTCACACGGACGCGCGCGGAATGTCACATACAGTCCATGGCTCTAAGGCTCTGAGCATGCACAGCAAAGTGACAGGCAGTATGGGAAGAGGTCGGATCATGGCCAGGCAGACTGACTGGTGTAAGTGGGAGCCTAGCCAGCATGTCCTGATGCTAACCACATGATCGGCTCAGGGCTCCCCCTTACACATCACATGACGACGGGTCGATGGGGAGGGTAGTTTCTCCAGGTTCCTCCCAGGTGGGCCATACCAGACAGTGTTCGGCGAATTGGCGCAGCATGGTAGGCTAGTGTTGTGGCGGCGGGCATCGGGACATGAAAAGAGACAGAAAGATATGACTATGGAACTCCAGTTGGCGGCAGGGCACGCTTGCCAGACAGGCTGGCAGCAGGTGGGGCAGAAGGGACACAGCCACAATGCAGCCAATCAAACTGGCTAAGTCTGTAAGTACTACCCCTTCTTGTACCCTTCACTGCCAGCATGATGTTCAGTGCGCCATTAGACAGAGAGTCACTGAGCCATGTGGTTGTGTTTTCTCTGTGGGTGAGCAGCAGTGGGAGTTGTAGACTTCAGAGTCTAATATCACTCAGTTTGTTGTAAAAAATAACACTGACTGACTTACTGATTTAAAAAAAAAACAACTAAAAAGATGTACTTTAAATTTACTACTCCTCCAGTCTCTATGTGCAGCATCAGACGTTGTTGTGGGGGACCTGGTAGGAAGGCCAGGGGTAGGTAGCTGGCGGCTGGATTAGGAAGGATAGGAAACTGGAGAGAAAGGAAATAAAGAATGGAACTGTGTAACTTGTTGCTTGCTTTAAGTTTATAAAAAATCATTCTCTCTAGTTTCTTGTCTCTCAGTAATTTTATTTTCTGACTGGGATGAGAGAGAGGCTGACTCTCTGTCTGATGTGATTTTTTTTCTTCTTCTGTACTGTTTGATTGCAATAGATTAGGAGAAATAAATGTACTGTGAACAGACTGACTAATTTTAGTTACAGAAAGAAAAGATCTTTCTCATCTCATTTGTTCTCATCAGATGTCTCTCTGAGAGGAGAGGAAATAAATCTACAGTGCTGGTTAGGTTGCTTGCTTTAGTTTAAAATAAATCCGTGTTCTTTCATTCACTGTTCTCTCAGACTTCATTTTATTTTTCTGAGAGACTGAGATGACTGTGACTGATGTGACAATGTGATGTGATTTATGTTCTAACCTTCTGGATGGTACCAAGTTGATATTGCAAGCAAATTGCAATTTAGTAATTAGAGAAATAATAAATGTAAACAGAGTTAGTTTTACAGAATATCTTAGTCATCAGCTGTCTGAGAGTGAGGAGAGGAAATCTCCCAAATCTAAATATATCTTTAGTACAGGGGGGCTGACTGAGCACTGGCAGACACAGCTAGCTTGCTGGTTTTAAAAAAAGGTTGCCTCTGTGTATCTTTGATTTATATGTAATCTCATCTGTAAACAGATTACAGTCAGGTCTATTCACTTTGTTTCTCTGAGAGGAGAGGAAATCTACAGTATATCTCTCTCTCGTACAGGCAGCAGGGACTGGGCACTGGCTGACGCAGCCAGCTTGCTGGTTTAAAAAAAAGTTTGCCTTTGTGTAGCTTTGATTTATATGTATTCTCAGTAGTAAACAATCGGAACACTTGGGTCTATTCACAGACTGTCTCTCTGAAAGGAAATCTGTATCTCTCTCTAGTACAGCCAGCAGGGACTGGGCACTGGCAGACGCAGCCAGCTTGCTGGTTTAACAGAGAGCAGATCATATTATCCCTGGCTTCATCTGATTTATCACATTTTGGTTTAGTAAAAAAAATTACAGAAAAAATACCTCACAATCCACTTCTTATATCTTTTCTAATACATCTGTTTTTGTCACAGCTACTACTGAGCTAAGAGCAGTCACACTTAGCCGCAGTGAGCTAACTTTGAATAACTATTTAAACGGCTAAAGTTCATTCTCAGCCTATTATTGCAAGCTGTAACTTGTCCAGCTGAGTCGGCAAAAAAATAAAAAGTGATAATGTACATTCACAAGTTTCTGAGAAACACAACAAATTGTTCTGAATCGCTAGCGCCTGATCCAACACTCACTTCCGTTTGATCAATATCTATGGCTCCCCCAATCTAAGAAGGAAAGGGCAGACCTACTTCTCTCCATACAGCCCTATTTACATACTTCTAGGCTTGTTTTTTTTCGGGGGGCGGGGAGTACTTTAGTTGTGGTTTGTCAGGCATGTATCATGGACAGACTACTAAAAAACCGTTTTGTGACACCAATTCTCAATATAATTCTGAGGGTGTATCATTACTTGATACATATAGGTGTACTTATAAAATGGGAGGCTGTACTTATCATAGAAACTCATTTGCCACCAGGATTGATTTTCTTTTTATTTCCTCTCTATTAAAGCCTTGGAGTATGAGATTGATCTCCATTGCAACATCATCTGTTGAGGGATTGTTTTGAAAAAGCCACTACTTTCATTCCGGGTAAGGGATACTGTAAATTCAATAATTCCCTTGTGATGGATTCCTATGTTAACTGGATGCTTTTGGATTTTCTTAGGGTTCGCCAAAGGTTGCCTGCATGACTGATTATTTGGGAGCATGGTGGGATGACACAAAATAAAATAAAACCTACAGGTTTTGAGTACCCAACTTTCTAAATCCCAACTTACTCGTACCTACAGACTATTTAGCATTAACGGTCCATTTATGAACGTATGAAATCTGCCAGCAGATAAAGGCCTAGTGGTCTATCAAGTCTGCTCGAATGTGCAGCTAGCACTCCTTATTCTGTAGCTGCCCCTCCCTCCCACCTTTCCCCTACCTTGACACCCCCTTGCCCTGTCCCAGCCCCTTTTGAAGCAGTCCACTGTTCTACTCGATACCACTTCCACCAATATTGCATTCCATCCAGCTACCACCCTCTCTGTAAAAAAGTGTCTCCTTATCTCCCTCCTGAACCTTCCTCGCTCCAGTTTCATATCATGGCCCCGGGTGTCCCTCCCCTTCCTTACTTTAAACAGCCCTTCTGTACCTGTCTTGTTTACTCCTTTCATGCGCCTGAAGGTTTCAATCATATCCCCCGTCCCTCCTCTCCTCCAACGAGTACATGTTCAATTCCCTCAGCCTCCTCTCGTATGATAAGTCCCCCAGCCTCTTGATCATCTTTGTCACCCTGTGCTGCACCCACTCCAGTAACTTAGTGTCACTCTTCAGATACAGCCAATACTCCTTATGATACAGCAGGAGAAAGGGGGAAACTTTACCTCTCAGATCTCTGCAATTAAGAGTAGAATGAAGGCCTTACAATACGACAGGAGTACATCCCTTTCCATGGAACATCAGAGTGGTGACAGGGGAATGCACTGTACGGGTGATCCCTTTGAGAGCTGAAAGTCCAGGGTGACCCATAGGAACATATCTAAGGTTATTACACCATCGGGATTAGTCATACAGGATAAGGATGGTATTGTGGCACAGGTTCGGGCACACCTCGTTCTTTTTGGTAGTTCAGATCCTTGCCAGCCATTAGAGACCTTCTTGACCCCAAGACATGTTACTGTCTATTCCAACTCAGGCATTGTTGGCCCTTACGAAAGTCATCACCCCCATGGAGGTTGACCTGGCAATATCAAGTTTAAACACGAACAGAGCCCCTGACATGAATGGAATGGCAGAATTTTACAAGACCTATCGAGATCCCTCGGTGGATATTCTTTTTTGAAATTCAGAATGCTTTATTTTCCACATTCGACCTGAAAAGGCTGTTTTAAGACATAACATAGGTACATTGATGAAGGCCAAACAGTACAATACAAAACATCCCAGATAAGGCCCTCTTCCCCTTCCCCTCAACCCCTGCCCATGGTATCAGACCTGTAACAATATGATTAATTATATGGGATGTAATCTGAAGCATTCAGTACAACTATTAGAGGGAATACAGTGTGTGTAGTCTACTCCAACATTTCTCATATCTTTGCATTTTATTATTTATACTAGCTATCACTTTCTCTGCTGCGAGGCTGAACAAAAGTTCTTGCAGCCACTCATATGACAGAGTGTCTGTGTCTAACCAATGTTGAAGCACCAACTTTTTAACTGACATAGCTATAATTGCTAGATGGTATTTCCTTTCCGTGACCCTGACCTGTGAGTAGTCCCCTACCAGGCATACCCCTTGTTCGATGTGTTCCTTGATGCCTAGTAGCGGGCCCACTCTCTGCTTTATAAGGGCCCATAAAGGAGCCACTTTCGGGCATTCCCAAAATATGTGGTATAGAGATCCTACAGCTTGTGTACGATGTCTGCAGGTCGGGAAAAGGGAATTTTTTATCTTATTCAGTTTCACTGGGGTGCAAAACATGTTATTGAGGATCTGAAATTGCATCAGATGTAATCTGTCCTGTGAAATGAAATGGTGAGTGTCTCTCCATATCTTTTCCCATTCAAGAGTTGCCCCCGGGAACTGGGAATTCCAGTATTGAGAGGATCCATCTTGATGTGGAAAAACTTTCTCTATTAGTACCTTATAAATGCCGGAGACAGCATGCTGCTGGGTGACTAGTGCCTTAATTGGCTGCAGGGGGTTACTGTTTCCATCTGTAGGTTGTGTTATGTGAGAGGTGGTAAGCATGTGTCTGAGTTGGAGCACTTTAAAGCTTGAATGGGGACTCAAATTGTAGTTAATTGTGATATACGCTGTTGTTCTAACCTGGCCCTTGTGCCATAAATCCTGCACATTGGCATGCGCCAATTGGGGGAGCCAAGAGGCTTTCACTAGTTTCCCACCTATCTGGAAATTTGGGTTGCCCATCAATGGTTGAATTGGGTCTTGCGTATGTTTATAGAAAAGGGATGTGCATAGTTGTGCATGGACTTTAAATGAGGTACCAAACGGGGTAACTATCAGTGCCTGGGGAAGTGATTTAAGTGGTACGTGATAAAGAGCGAGAGGGGAAACATCCACTGAGGAGATAAGCTCTTTTTCTAACTCTATCCAGCTCGGAATATATTTTTCAGTTGCTGCATTGTCCAGCTCATCGGACCATCTCATGTATTTTGCCATGTGGCTCGCCCAATAATAGATTTTGAAATTAGGAAGTCTTAGTCCTCCTTTAGTCTTAGGAGCTGTGAGCTTCTGGTAGGCCCTGAGTGCTGATTTACCCTTCCATAAAAAAATTTTAATCAGCAAATAGAGTTTGGAGAACCAGGCATGAGGTAGCCACATGTTTAACATATTAAGAGGGTAGAAAATTTGAGATAAAGTGTTCATTTTGACTAGATTCACTCTCCCCCATAAAGATAGTGGTAACGATCCCCACCTGTTTAGGTCTTGTTGGATGACTTGAACCAGTTTATCTAGATTTTGTCGTTTCAGGGATTTGGAGTCTCTAGTCAAAATTATACCCAGGTATTTGAGTTTTTTGGGTTCCCATTGTAACCCCAAGTCTGCAAACTACCTTCCGTAGGTATGAAAGTTAAGAGGAAAGACTACGGTTTTATCCAGATTCAGTTTGTAGCTGGCCAGCACCCCAAACCTTTGAATAAGATCCAGGGCCCTGACCATGGAAGCCCTCGGAGCAGACAGATGTAGGAGGATATTGTCAGCATACGCCAAGATTTTGAGTTCTTGGCTGCCTACCATCACTCCTTTAATTTCGGGGTCTGCCTTGATCTGTCTCAGGGGAGGCTTAAGGTAGAGATCAAACAGTAGGGGAGATAGCGGGCAGCCTTGCCTAGTACCTGAATGAAGGAAAAAATAAGGGGAGACGGTTTTGTTGCAAAATATACGCGCAGTAGGGCTAGTATATAGAGCTTTTATTCATTGCACAAAGAGGGGAGGGAAGCGGAACCGATCCAATGTCCTAAAGAGAAAAACCCAGTCCACTCTGTTGAACGCTTTTTCGGCATCCAAGGACATCAGCATGGCAGATGTAGTGTTAACCTGAGAAGAAGAGAAGATATGATCTAGTTTCCTTATGTGATCTGAAGCTGACCTGCCTGCCATAAAACCTATTTGTTCTTTACAAATCAGTGAGGGAATAACCTGGTCTATTCTGTTTGCTAGGACTTTGGCTAGAATTTTAACATCATAATCTAGCAGTGAAATAGAGCGGTAATTCGAGACTTGTTCTGGGTTACTCCCCTCCTTGTGCAATACTACTAAGAGAGCTTCGAATAAATGGGGGTCCTGACTTTCTTACGCTAGGATAGATTGGTACAGAAAGAGCAACCATGGGTTTAATTCCTCTACAAGGCCTTGTAGAAGTTGGCAGAGTAGCTATTCGGTCCTGGGGCTTTATCAAGAGACAAACTATTAATAGCCTTTCTAATGTCCGCTTCTGAGATTGGAGAACACAGAAGGGACTGCTGATCCTTAGTCAGGATGGGTAGATCAATGGCATCCAGGTATTCGTCTACCTGGGTCGTTGATGAGGGGGTCAGATCTAGGTCCATACAGATCCTGATAAAAGGCAAGGAATTTGGCTACGATTTGCTTTGGGTTAGTCAGGAGGTGCCCGTTTCTCTTAGAGCGGATTGCATTGACCAGCCTCGAGCTTTCCTGCTGCTTAACCCTCATGGCCAGTAGTCGACCAGCTTTGTCCCCTTGGTCAATATATCTGGAATTTGTTTTAAGTATTACATATTCTGCTTTGGCCGCTAATAAGTCATTATATTGTGCCCTGACTCGAATCAGCTCCTGACGGATCATTTTCGTAGATGTTGGAGAGATATTCTTCTCTATTTGCCTAATCTTATCCAGTAAGTCTTTGCCTTGCCCTTCCCTCTTACGTTTCTGTACAGTGGAAATCCTAATAAGTTCCACTCTGATGTAACATTTTAATCCTCCCCATTCCATATCAGGGTGACCGGTTAAGTTCAGGTTGCATTGGGTACATTGAGCTATACAGGCCTTTATTTTATCTAAAACCCATTTGTCCTTCAAGAGTCTGTAGATGTTCCAGACCGTCTCCACTCTTTGATGTGGTGTAGGAGATATAGTGCAAGACACTGAGGAGTGGTCTGAGATAACCGGGCAATATTTGACATGTTATAAGGCCTGGCAGAAGCTGCTTGCTCATTAAAAAGTAATCAATGCGGGAAGCTGCCCCGTGTACTAAGGACTGGAAGGTATTTTCTTTTGAGTTAGGGTGGAGTACCCTCCATGGGTCACACAGACCGAGATTGTCTATTAACTCCCTAATGGCCCTCTGAGCCAGTGATAGACCTACTCACTGTTTGCCTGTACTGTCTCTATCTGGGGAGAAAGGGAGAGTCCAGCCTCCACCTAGTAAGATGAGTACAGAGAGAAAAGGCAACAGCAGGTTAAGGATCTCCATAAAAAAGGAGGGGGGATCTGTATTCGGCCCATAAATGGAGCCCAGGATTATATCAGCCCTCTCCAGAGTCCCCACCGCAAATACATATTTACCCAGGGGATCTGCAAAGTATTGATTACATTTGAACCCCAATTTCCTAGACACCAGGATTGCGACCCCTTTGCTCTGAGAGCTGGATCCAGCAGCGAAGACTTGGCCTACATGCATTCTTCTGAGTAAACTGGCCTCTGACTCGAGAAGGTGGGTTTCTTGCAGAAAGGAAATGTGCCCATTTAGTTTTTGCAAATGCTTCGGTACTTTATACTTTTTATTTTTATTGTGTATTCCCTTGACATTCCAAGAAATAAAGTTCACATTGTTAGCCATGTTTTATTAATTCTACTATAATTTCTACAACCCCTATTAAATTCCCCTGTTAGTCCCTTTACAATGATACCATGGGGTCCCTCCACTTCCCCCCCTCTGCCCCAAGGAATACCTCCAGTTCTATCCAATTCCCTTCTACCTTTAATGCCCCTGCAATCAAATTGAGGTTCTTACAGGAAATATCTGAAGAAAATGAGCCAGTAGTTATTGATAGTCATAACTAGGATTTTCCCCCCTCCCCTCAATACGGTACACCATGCTGCCAGCTGGAGCAGATAAAGCTCTTGTCTCCCTTAATTTATACGTGGTCATTAAAGAACAAACTCCTGCCATGAACTCCCAAATTCAAACAACCCAGAACCAAGAAATTAGCAAGACACATTATAAAAACATTTGGATTTTTGAGAAAACTCCCTCCGCTCCCCCTAGTAACTCAGAAACTATACATGCAATTTAACTTTTTGCATAATAAAGTTTGACCATGTTATAAAACTAGTGAACAGAGCTGCAGTTTAAAGCAGTACAGGAAACTGTACAATGCAAAGATAAAAAAGGAAAAAGCAGAAAAAACTGACAACAAACCCTACTAGCTTTGTGCACAGTGAACTTATTTTGGGTCCTTGAAACGGAATGAATCTGTGGAAGTGTTGTGACAGTGCTCCTGTTCGAAGAGGATATCGTAGCACAGCGCTGCTTTAGTTGCAGCTCCACGAATACTCACATATTCGTAGCAAAGATCCTTGCTGGTTAAGTGGCTGCAGCTGTTCAGTTGTGCGCATCTCCAAGAGGAATCAGTTCTGCTGGCTCCATTATTGTTCTGGGCCAGGAAGTGTGCATACCTGTTGCGCTGCCCTAATCTTAGGGATCATCCAGTAAGGTATGGAAAAACAATGACAGTCTCAGAGAGGGGATATGATAGAGACATACAAGTATCTCACAGGGAGGAACAGGGTGCAGGAATACACTATTTTTAAGCGAAAAAGATGTACCAGGACTAGAGGACATGGGATGAAGTTGGAGGGAGGACGATTCAGAGGAAACATGAGGAAGAATTTCTTCACAGAACGGGTGGTGGACAAGTGGAACACCCTGCCAGAGGAAGTGGTGGGGGCTGAAACAATCACGGGATTTAAGAATGCGTGGGATAGACATAAAGGAATTCTGGAGGTCAGGGGTAAGGGGCAACAGACTTCTAGGAAAACATAAACTGAACTTACAAGCTCAAATGGGCAGACTGGGTGGGCCATAGGCCCTTATCTGCCGACACTGTCTATGTATCTATGTAACGATTCTTGATAGTGCAGATGCTATTTCTGCACAATCGCAATCTTCCGAGTAAGATTTCAGCTGTGACAGACATCATAGTATGTAGTAGACATTTGTGAAGAAATGCACTGATCCAAGCCAAGCTGCCAAAAGACTGTAACTCCCCTCTCCCACTATAACTTTAGGACAAGAAGGCAATATGCCTATTGCAAGGATTTCCGAGCTACGAGATCATGCTCACTTTTTGAAAATCCGGTAATAGCCCCTGCAGCTCTTTTACTGCTTGCTAATTATTTTCAAACGAGTGCCATTTGTCTTGCACTCTGACCTGCAGTTGTGCTGGACACAGCATCTGGAATTGGATTCCAGCCAGGAGGAGACGGGAGATCGTGGGGTGAAATGTGCCCCTCTTCTGCCTGATGGACGCTGGAAGATCCTGGGAAATTCTGATCTTGTGGCCTTCCCACATCAAGGTCTGTATTCCCCTTAATTTGGACAAAATATGCTGTTTGTTTAACAGTTTGAGCAAGGAGGAGCGCTTAGAGCCGGTTTGGGGCGTGGAGCACAGTGGGCTCTTTCCACTATGTACATAGGCCCCCTGGGTGATGGACCTGCAACTTTGTCCAGCAGTTTCTGCATAAAAACGATGGGGGAAGACCCTTCCTATCCCTCTGAGAGACCAATAATTACTAAATTATTGCGGCGACTATGGCCTTCAAGGTCCTCCAGTTTAATTTCCGTCTTGCCGATTTGTTTGCGGAGAGCTACTATCTCTGAATCTACAGCCGCTTTCCACCTCTCTAGTGAGACAGCCCGTGTTTCAGTGTCCTTGGCTTGCCTTGATACATCTTTTAGGTCTTGTCTGAGGGTAGCAATGTCTGTCGACAATGTTAGCAGGGCTTCTCTCAGTGGTTTCATTTCGAGGAGAAAACGCTCTTCCGTGAGCGGTGTTGCTGGCTGTTTTGGCGCTGGAGAAGCTTGTTGGCCTTGCAGGCTGTTGTCTTGATTTTTTTACGACAACCTTGTCAGGGGAGGCTGGCAGGGTGTGTTGCGGGAGTGCCTGTCTCATCTCCACCTCCATTCTTTAGTGTCCTCCTGCTGTTCCCGATACTAATCGATCCAATTCTAGCTTCGGTCGATTTCAAAGATGGAAGAGGTATGTTTCAGACTAATTTGCTTATTTTGTATTCGAAAATTATGCAACAAGATGGGAGAGAAATGAGAGTGCTGCTTCTCTCTAGCTAGTCATCCGTGACTCCCGGTGGATATTCTGGCGGTTGTTTTCAACTGGATCCTGCAGACCGGGAGGGTTATCACCTCTTTCTGAGGCTATCCAGATTCTTTTGTACAAAAAAGGACATGATATGGATCTAAACAACTGGAGACTTTTGTGTCTTCTCAATATGAATATAAAGCTTTTAATGATCATCCACCCCCCCAATTATTTTTCCCTCCAGTCACGGTCTGCAGGGCCTCTCCGGCATCCTGCCTGAAGTCCTCCGACCTCTGCCTCCTCCTCCTCCTCCTCCTCATCCCACAGTCGGCACCCCCAGCTTAGTCCCTCCAGGCTGGGGCCACCCTTCCTCTTTGAGTGCTCTTTTACAGTCAGTCTCTGGCTGTGGGCAAGGACCTGGGTGGAGGAACCTGGAAGGCCAGGCAGGATGGACCAGGCTGTGGGCATGGGGGCAGGTGCCATCGCCTACCCCGCAGACCAGACTTTTCTGTGTTATGGTGCTTGCCCCCCGTGCATGGTGCATGCCCTGACACTACAGCTCATGGCAACCCTTCCAAGCGTCAGCCACACTGTGTACGTGCTGCCATGCATGCTGCAGCACCCCCAGTCTCCACCGGGAGCTGCTGGCATGCCGTGCGATCCCCAGCCCTCCCCAGGGAGGAGAGCAGCTCAGTGGGTGCTCAATCCTCTACCTGCCCCAGCCGACCCCTGGCGCCTGAACTTGGGGCACCAGCGTAGTGCGAGGTGTAGCGTCCAGCACCTTAACCCTCAGCGCCACCGGGACAGCTTATGATCATCCTAAATAAAAGATTAGTAGTTATAGCCAACATAGTCATATCCCCTGTCCAAACCTGTGCTATTCCAACTAGACATATGGTGGATAATCTGATTCTGCTGTGAGAAATTTTTAGCCAGGGTGGAACAGGAAAGGTGGCTTCTTGCACTCCCTTGACCAGGAAAAGGCCTCTCATAGGATCTCCCACCATTTTTTCTGTTCACAGTAATTGCTCATTATGGTATTTCAACTACTTTTAGCTCATGGATCTGGGCTTTATATGGTTTAGCTTCTATAATGCCCCTTATAAATGGGCATAAGAGACAGAGGATAGCCGTACATAGGGGTGAGACAAGGGTGTCCACTTAGCCCCCATATTAATCCTATTCTCTGAAAAATCCCGATGCACCCACAAATATGGGGCATCACTAGTCCAGATGATACCTATGCAATAAAGGTTGCTAAGGAGGCTGAGGACAACTATCACAAGGGAGGCCCACAGGAAGGAGGCAGAGGACACCACAAGGAAAGGAAGCAGCTCCTGGTGGGGGACTCAATTATTAGGGGGATAGAACTGGGGGGAGCAGGAAAAACTGAAGTAAGGTGCCTGCCTGGTGCCATGGCTTGGAGGGAGAGGAAGCGCATCCTCAGGATCACAAGAACAGCTGCACGGGAGTCTGAGCTGGATGTCATTGTCCACCTAGGGACAAATGACTTGGCTCAACATGAGATTAGAGCAGTGCAGAAGGACTTTGTAGAATTGGGAGGGGCCTAAGACAAGTAGCACACACAGTATCCTTCTCAGAGGTGCTGCCTGTCAATGGCATGAGTGAGGCGAGGGTACTTTGCACCATGCAGTTTAATGAATGGTTGAAAAAATGGTGTGGAGAACAGGGGTTTGGCTTCACTGGGACTGAGGTTCCACCTGGAGGGACACCAGCCTATACTGGCAGGATGGTCTGCATCTGTCCAGGAAGGGAACAAGTCTTTTGAGCAATCGGTTTAAATGCTTCATTGGCAAGCTTTTAAACTAGTCAAGGGGGGAGGCACTGATAAGCAGCAGGAAAATCCCAGCCTCTCCCTACAAAACAGGGTACTAAATGAGAAAAAGACCGAAGTAGAAAGGTCAGTGGGGATGCTGCAACAAAGGTGAAGCCATCAAAAATGGAGAGCAATGAGTACCAATGCCCGTAGTCTGAGTAACAAGCTTCCTGAATTAGTGGCCTTGATGGAGGAGGAACATCTGGATATCATGGCAGTCACAGAAACATGGTACACATAAACCATGACTGGGATGTAAACATACCAGGATACACTATCTACAGGAGTGACAGGGAGGGTAAAGAGGAGGAGGAGTAGCTCTTACATAAGGGAAGGAATCAAAGCAACGGAACAAAAGGGAAAACAGGGAGAAGAAGAAGCACTGTGGGTAAATTTGGAGACTGGCAATGGAACCACAATCCGCACAGGGGTTGTATACAGACCCCCTTCTCAGGGGGAGGAAATGGACAAGGAAATGATAGAAAGTTTACTTAGAATGGCAGAAAAAGGGGAGATATTGCTGATGGGTGATCTGAATATGCCAGATGTTAACTGGAGTGCAGTTGCAGCAGCCACTTCCAAGAGTGGGGTTATTCTAGATGCCCTACAGGGGGCATGCCTTAGACAACTCGTATTGGAGCCCACTCAAGAGGGAGCAATCTTAGACCTGGTTGTCTCAAATGGAGATGAAGAGAGGATCACAGATGTAGAAGTGGGTAGCCATCTGGGAACTAGCGACCATCGAACAGTATGGTTCACAATAAACACAGCAATAGAGTCAAGTCATACAAAGGCAAAAGTACTGGACTTTAGGAGGGCTGACTTTGCCAAAATGGGTGAGTGCCTAAGGAATGCACTAGCAAATGGGCAGGAAGGAGGGGTGGAAGAACAATGGGGAATAATAAAAACTGCTATCACAGAGGTAACAAGCCTGTGTGTGAAACAAATAAACAAAATGAAACGATGTAAGAAACCACTGTGGTTCTCAAAGGAAGTGGCAGTGAAGGTTCAAGAGAAAAAGAAAGCATTCAGGAAGTACAAGGAATCACAGAAGGAGCAGGACAGAGAACTGTATCAGTTAAAGCAAAAAGGAAGCTGGGAAGGCAGTCAGAACAGCAAAGGCCCAAACCGAGAAAAAGACAGCCAACTCAGTTAAGAATGGGGATAAAACCTTTTATAGGTACATCAAGGAGCAAATGAAGACCAAGGGAGGGATAGTGAGGCTTAATAAAGAGGAGGGAGGGTGGGCAGAGGGTGACTGTGAAAAGGCAGAGATACTAAACAAATATTTTTGCTCAGTATTTACAGAGGAAGAGGGGGAGGTACCTAAACCAAACAGTAGAAACACTCTGGATACAGGAAGTTGACACCAGCCCATTTACAGAAGAAAGGGTTCTGAAAGAACTCTTAAAACTGAAGGTGGACAAAGCAATGGGGCCTGATGGGATTCATCTCAGAATTCTAAAAGAACTAAGGGTAGAACTAGTGACACCACTGACTACCCTCTTTAGCAAATCATGGGAGGATGGGGTGATACCCGAGGACTGGAGGAGGGCAGATGTGATTCCCCTTCACAAAAGTGGGAGCAAGGCAGAAGCAGGAAACTACAGACCTGTTAATTTAACCTCAGTGGTAGGGAAAATGATGGAATCACTTCTGAAGGAAAGAATTATCGATTATCTAGAGGCCAGAGGGGCACAGGACCCAAGGCAGCATGGATTCACAGTGGGAAGGTCATGCCAGACGAATCTGATAGATTTCTTTGACTGGGTGACCAAAGTAGTAGATCAGGGAGGGGCTGTGGAGATGGCCTACCTAGACTTTAGCAAGGCATTTGACACAGTCCCACACAAAAGATTAATATACAAGTTAGCCAGCCTGGGAGTGGGTCCCAAGATAACAGCCTGGATAAAGAATTGGCTGGAGAATAGGACACAGAGAGTAATAGTAAATGGAGTCCACTCTGAAGAAAGGGGGGGGTTACTAGTGGGGTACCGCAGGGTTCAGTATTAGGACCGGTCCTCTTCAATGTCTTTATAAGCAACATTGTAGAGGGACTGGAAGGAAAAGTATGTCTCTTTGCAGATGACACAAAGATCTGCAACAGAGTTGATGCACAAGGTGGGGTGGAAAGGATGAGAAGGGACTTGGCAAGGTTAGAGGAATGGTCAAATGTATGGCAGCTTAGATTCAATGCTAAGAAGTGCAAGGTAATGCACCTGGGAAACAAAAACCCAGGGGAAGAGTACACAATGGGGTGAGATACTAACAACAACAAAAATGGAAAGGGACCTGGGGGTAGTCATATCAGATGACCTAAAGGTGGGCAAGCAATGTGAGAGGGCAGCAAGGAGGGCTGGGGGAATACTGGGATGCACAGGAGAGGCATCACCAGTAGAAAACAGGAAGTTATTACCCTCTGTACAGACAGCTGGTCAGACCCCATCTGGAATATTGCGTGCAGTTCTGGAGACCCAATCTCCGCAAAGACATCAGGGTTTTAAATAATTAATTAGCATTTTTTTTCTTGGGACAATACTAACTGTACAGAAAGTATTTATACAGATTTTCTAGAAGTGCTATGTTTGTTAAACACAGTGAGGCAAGTGCTATACATTTTCACAATGTTTTAGAACTTTTATGAGCAAAATGCTAATCAATTTTTAGAGTTAAATAAAACCCTGGACATAGACAGGATGGAAGCTGTCCAGAGGAGAGCAACTAAAATGGTGCAGGGTCTGCACTGGAAGACATATGAAGAGAGACTTAAGGAGCTTAATATGTATAGCCTCGAGGAAAGGAGGGAGAGGGGGGGACATGATAGAAACTTTCAAGTACCTCAAGGGAATCAACAAAGTCCAAGAGGGTAGCATCTTTCAAAACAAGAGGTGTGCAAGAACAAGGGCACAATTTGAAGATAGAGGGGGTGGCTCAGAGGTAATTTAGAAGTATTTTTCACAGAGAGGGTTGTGGATGCATGGAGCACGCCTTCCGGAGGAGGTTGTGGAGTCAAAAACAGTGGTGGAATTCAAGCATGCATGGGACAGTCATAAGGCAATTCTAGGGGGTGGGGGTAGAAAGAAGTAGGCTGCTGGTTAACTAGGATCTGTAGCTTATCCATTAGGTAGGAAAATGGGCAGACTGGGTGGGCCAAGCGGTCCTTATCTGCCGTCAAATTCTCTGTTTCTATACGTGGATGATGTTACTTTATTGTTTGCAGCTGTCCCTTCCAGCTATATGGCCTTAAGACATCTTTCACTCCTTCTTGCCAATTTCAGGAGCGAAACTCAATCTCCAGAAATGTACTGCCCCGTATTTGGCATCTGGAATGTCTCCTGTAAGCTCTATATGGTGCATTCATCTTGCCTCTAGCCCGGTCAGAATCCTTGGTATCTGGTTTGGGACAGGGGATTTGGCTCTACTTAATTGCGAGAATAAGACTGACTTTTGTACAGCTAGCATTATCTGTTGGAAATCCTGAGAGCAGACAAAGATAAAAACGGTAGCTGTTTTTGACTTTTTTTTGTTCCTGCTGTTTCTCCGTCTTTGCCAGATTTTTCCCCTTCCCAAGTCATTAGAGACGAGGTTTTATTGCATTTTTTCCCAGATGATATGGGGCAGCAGACTGAACCCTATAAAGAGGAATGTGTTTTATCTCCCGGTAAAGACTGGGGGTTAAATATGGTCAAATCCTTGGTTACTGTCTTTTGTCAGTTCCTAAAGTGGAATCTGGGATTTTACCTAGACTCCTGACCACTTTTTAAAGCTATGGGTAGGTCCCATAATGGCTCAATGGTCTCTTCCGTCCTTTTCTCCTACCTTGTCCATTTGCTCCTAGATAGAGGAATGTACGAGCTCATTTCAAGACCCCTTGATTTTTTTCTCATCCCCTCTCCTCTTTCCTGGGGACTCATCCATTTCTTTGATCATTCTTTGATTTTTTATAACTGTCAATTTTTTCTCTTTTCGTGGATTAGGGAGAAGGTATAAATGCTGCAGATTTACATCAATGAGTTTCCTGATTTTTTTTTTTTAATTATTTCCCCAGGTTTATTGCTGAAACTTGCTTTTTATTTAGTTTCTAACCCTGTACAAGATGTATTGTATGCATCCTCCTATGTTTATTTATCCAAATAAAAACTTCCCCTACTCTTGCAAAAAAATGCCTTGGGTTCTTTTACTTCCACCTGGACACCCAGCAGGACATCACCAGAGAGGGGTAGAAGGGACCTTGGTTTAACTTCTCATCCCGAGGTCAGCATACCCAGACAATACAACACCCCCTAAATTATTGCACTTGGGTGCCAGTCTTAAAGATATGAGCCCACTCCCAGTGTGGGACTAGAACCCATGACCACCTGGCACAGAGGCAGATGTGCTACTATCTGAGCTATGCTGATAAGCTTATTCTAAATTCTCATAAATTTGCAAGCAGTGATTTCAGTTGTTATAAGGAGTGCTAGTGACCTTGAGCATGACCTCCTGTAAAGAGTACCTTATTTCGCACAGTATTTCAAAAGATCGCTGGATATGCTCTGTTTTTAGCATTTTTATATTTAACTTACTGTCATCATTTTTAATTGTTTTTGCATGTTGTAATTATTATAAAGCAGTCTCACATTTTTGTCCAATCAGAGTGGAGAACTACCGTACCTCATAATAAGTGTACAGATGCTGCCTCACGCAATCAGCTCAGCTTTCCTATTCTGCTGGCTTCCACTGTCAGCTGCCACTCACTGCTCACCATCTGGCTCCACATTTGCCAGCCTCTAATAAATGCCGGCCAGTTTTGAAAATACTGAAGAAAATTTTAAAAATGGCTCACTAAATTCTTCTTTTCTAAAACAAACAGTGGGAAACTTAGTTTCATCAGCTGCTTCCTGTTACCACATCAGAGCGAAGTCCAGACGGTACCACTTCTCAGTATTATTGTGGGGACGAGGGGACAGAAAACTATAAACAAATAAAAATGCTTTTAAACAGTTAAGCTGACAATTTTTTCTTGACAGAAAATAGACTGCTTCATAATATATCTATCTATATAGTTTATACTCCTTTGTCTCCAGCTGCCCCCTTTTGACTGACCTCTCCCCAGCCTCGTCACCCTGGAGTCACCAGGATTTACCTCTCTGCCCGGTCTGGGCGTGGAGCCTGTGGAGGGTCAGGTGTCATCCTGCAGCCGGAGTAGTTTTCCTCCAAGTTTCTCCCGTTTCCTTGCTGGGGTGCACACAGCCAGACATGCATGTGTGGAGGTGCGCACACGTCAGTGGACGTCCCGCAGCACCCTCCCTTCTGCTGGTGCCCTCAGACCCACACTACCCCCGGCCTCCACCTGGGGAAGTCATTTAGCGGAGTGCCGTCTCTCCAATTGCTCGTTCGCAGTGTGGTGCAGTGTGGTGTCAACACTGTACCCTCAGTGCCAGCGGGCCGGCTTGCTTCATAATATATTATTATGTATACTTGTGTGTGTTTCTTATTGCATAAAAATGTTATCTCGTGCTGTTTGGGCTGACAGAACCGCTCAGCTTCGCTTCGTGGTCCTCTTTCCCAAACAGCACAAGATAACATTTATATGCAGTAAGAAACACACACAAGCAGACATATTAATATATAGTGTTACTAACACCAGACATACGGCACTGTAATTGTTTGTATACAGCTTTACAGGACTGTCGCTATGTAATGCCATCACTACCTGAGCACCACTGCCGCTGAAAAAGCACTTTGACACTGTGAAACGCATCAGGCATATAAGTTCAAGTGGAACCTTATTTTTTAATCTTTTTTTGTCTCTGAGACACTGATAAAGGATTCTGCACTAACTTACAGTTGTGCCCGATATTTCGGTGGTGAGTGCTCCCACTTCCTTTTGCTGCACAGTCTGTTAACTCGTGAGTACCCTTTCCGTGGTGCAGTATTTTTCTCTTTGTCAGCTATCTAAAATTAAATATGATAATTAAACAGAAGCAGTTAAAACAGACCATCCAATATTACCAGCAAACCAGATACTAAGGTATTAAGATACGATAGGCCATTGTTCTGCACACCAAGCTCCTTGGAAGTACACCCTGAAGCTAAAGCCCTCAGATTCATCTGTGTAAAGCTCAACTTCTTTGCTGGTGGTGGCCGCTGACAAGAATGAAATGCCATTATAACAATTCAAAAAGGCCATCCATACTGCCAAATCCTCCCTCATACTCCCCATCACCCGGAGTCTGTGATGCTTTTTTTTGACTGCCGGCCCATACCGTTGCTATTCCCTGCAAAAACATCCTCCCATCGGAATTATCTTGCACACAAAACTGAGATGCTCCAACAATTGCTGCGACACTCTCAATTATATTTTGCAGTCCCACAGCACTCTGGCCAATAATTCTCACAAGTCTTGCACCTTATGTGTTGGTAACCGAAAAACCAAAACCTGGGTATCAATTTTGATCCCCCAAAAAAGGACAACACTGTGAGGGACCTTCTGTCTTGGTCTTTGCTAATGGAACACCAATCTGTACATACCTCCTGAAACACCTTCGGCAAATGTCCATGTTCCTCATTGCCGACCCTCCCTACAAACAAGAAATCGTCCAGCTAATGAACTACTTATGTCTATTCTGCTTTGGTCACTACCACCGACTGCCAAGAGGTGCTGAAGCGCTCGAACACTATGCACTCTGTAGCAAACCTCTGGGCATGCATCTGTCTACATAATACTGCTGTTCAAACTTCATCCCCAGCAAATCTCTGCACCCCTCATTAACTAATAACCTAAAGGCTGACTCAGTATCTGCATCTGACAGCAAGGCCCCTTTTCCCACTGCCCTCACCAATTTAACTTCCCAGTCAAATAATGTATAGGAAACCACCATAAAACACTTGTTGATGTAATCAGTGACACAGTCCCCCTCTTTTTTTTCCCCCTAATTTAAAGTTTATTGAAGTTCATAAAAAGAATATCTGACAATACATTTCATCTATAGCAGTATCAGAAATAAAATAACTCTATCATGTTAATACATCACATTAGAAAACATCAAATAACATGTATATTATGGTTTGAAATTGAAGGTAAACTCTTGCATGAGAAAGGACCAAAGAACTGAACATGTCTAGACGACCCATAACAGCCAATCAAATTTCCATAAAATTAACATGTAAGTATAGTATAGTATCACCTTTAGACACATGAGGCTAGAAAAGAACCTCATATGCTCAAAGATACATCATGCTTATTCGTAAGAGAGTAGCATATTCTTTCATTATTTGCAATAACCATCAAATTGTTTAGCCATTGTTGTATGGTAGGGGCATTCTTATCTTTTCAGTTTTGAAGGAGCAATGTTTACAGAGTCCCCCGCTGTGTAAGACAGGTGTTTATTATCCTGAACTCCCCCAGGGTCTTCTTGGGGACTAGCCTGATGGAGGATACTTGCAACAGTGGTGACAGTGGGGATGTAAAAGATTTGCTGATCCTCCCTGTTCCAATTTCTTTGGTTATCTTTTCTCTGACCAAGTCTGGTTGTTCCCTAGCAGACCTGAGGTTCTCAGCCTCATACCCCGTCAAGAGCCCACGTACAGAATCCTTTTTTTTTTTCAATTGTTTTACCAGGAGAGACACACTAAGCTGAAAGCTTGTTTACAGGTGCAACCTGGGAGCACAGGAAAGTTAAGTGACTTGCTCAGGGTCACGCAGTATGCAAGTGGGGGCTGTGGGATTCAAACCCAGGTCTCCAGATTTGCAGCTCAGAGCCTTAAACCAAGGCGCTATACTGCCTGCCGAATCCTAAAACCTACTAAGAACCCCTCGGCCAGAGAGCGAGCAGCTGCCTGATCTGCATACTGGATCAACTATGGCCCAATTCAGTCCACCTTTACTGGTGATGGGAGGCCAATTGCACCACTTCCAAAACTGCCGAGGGGCAGCACTGCCTAGTTTACACTGTGTGAAAGGATGGAGCCATCTGCATGCCACAGATTCATGTTTGAACCTCCACCAGTCCACCTTACAAACGCCCTGGTTGTAACTGTAATAATACCTGTACCCAGACCTTACACTAGCAGCAAATCCTTGTGCTCCCCTCTTGGGTGATGTGGCCCTCCGGACTGGGAAACCAGTATCTGTGTGCTGCACCCTCCCAGTGCTTGGTGGCCCACAGTAGTATCATAGTCAACATACCTCAATATCTAGCCAGGTCTGTTTGCTTCTGCAGATAAAACTCTTTGTTGTATTCAAGCCACCCATAACCCAGCTTACTGGTGTGACCCTACTGTAGTAGTTCCATAAACCATGAGCCTCTGCCGGAGTGAGCACCCTGCTGTATTTTACCTGCAAAGTTCAAAAATACCACCAACCAATTCTCCCAGGTGCAGTGGATCTGCACCCTTCTCCTTGTCTCCACCCCTTCATCCTTTTCCTTTTTATCCATCTCCTCCTCAGGTTCCCTGGTCCGATTAAGGAGTAAGAATATGTCTACATATTTCTGCCCCAACAATCTGTGACTGCATCTTGTCCATAAGATGTGACCCAATAGGCTCTCCAAGGGTTATGAAGCCTGCTGTGGGGGAGGGGGCACTGTAAGCAGGACTGTTACCTGGACTACAGAACTGGGTACTGTCATGCCATCCTCACTTGAGAAGGACACCGACCGATGGCTGTGGGAAGGACACTCACCCTCCCCCACCCTGAGCATTCTCTTCTAGGTATGCCAGAAGCCAGTCGAGCCTCTGCTCCAATGCTGATGGTTGCTGCCCTTCCTGTTGGCTCCCCCTTCCAGACCAAGGGACCAGCTCCTGGTTTGCCAGCACTGGGCTTCCCTGCTGGGAAGGGGTTTCCCCTGGTGGCCTCTCGCTAGGACCTCCCTGGCCCCCGGGACACCCAAGCTTGGCAACTCCACCATGTGGCCAACTGCCATCAATTTTTTAATTTTTTTTTAGTCTTTGGTAACCGGGTAAGGCCCACTAGGCACAAGTGCCTGTTTTCAGGGGCGACCTGGGAACACTGGGCGGTTAAGTGACTTGCTCAGAGTCACACAGTATGCAAGTGGAGGTTGTGAGAATCAAACTCAGGTCTGGTCTGCTGGATGTACCAAGCTCGTTCACACCTCTTCCTCTAGGCTATACTGCCAGCCCAACCCAACTGAACCAGTGCTGGTCCTCCTGGTACGGGTAATGGGCCAGACTCTAACACAGGTGACCAGAGCCTCACTTGGCACCTTCCCTGGATCACTGGACCAGATAACAGGGTTAGTGCACCATCTCTGCTGCTCCTGGGCCTTTTTGGCACCAGTTCCCATCTAGGATTGCCCCCTTCAAATGTGCTTACCAGCAACGCCCCATCTGCTCCAGACTCCAGTCCCAAAATTCAGCCTACCTATGCTCTGTGTTGACTGCTGCTGCTGGTACCCCCTCTGTTGCCTCTTGGTCTGTGCCATCTTCTTGGCCACTGACTTCTTGGTCGCTGGTTTCTTGTTAGTCAGCTGCCATGTAGGTGGTGCCCTCTTTTTACCTTGTTTCTTAGACACCAATTTTGGTGGTACTTTGTTCTGTTCCGTAGACTCTGCTAGTGGGGATGGCTCCACAGGAGGGGTATGCTAAGCTGGAAGTCCTGAATGGAAGTCCTAAAGGCCCTTCCCTGGCTAGATTTTTGACCCGCCCCCGGAGTCTGCAAAACAAGCCTCCCACTAGGCTTTGCCTCTCGCTTGCACCAGCACTTCCAGCTGCTTCCCCAACTCCTCCATACCCCTCTTCTGCACCACTTTACCTTTTCCTGGCATCTTGCACTGCTTTCCAGCTGAAAAACAGAGACACAGACAATCTGCCCCTGTACAGTATGTACTAGCTCTCTCTTCCCACAGAACCGCACTGTGTACACAAAGAAAAATTATTCTCTCGCTCGTTCCCTTACACCTTGTTCACCTTCATACTTCCTCCTCTCCCCACTTGCTCCCATCCTTTTATTTTATCTGTATATATTTTTTATATATACCAGACTTTCGGAGTGGAGAACACCTTGCTGTGGCAGCCTGGCTTCAGCTAACAAGTGCACCCTGGCTATCCGGGCTGCAAAAAGAATGTATCATAGGGAGCAGCGTGATACCACCTGGGGTGATGGAAAAAGCTTCTGGAACAACAAAAAAGAGGCAACTGGTAAAGACCCCAAGGCTGCTCCTACAATGCTCAATAATAACGGAACGCCTACGCTGACCCCCTGATCATAGCAAACATTTTCAATAATGCATTTACGGACCTCGGCAGTGTCCTTCCTCTGGATTTTTTCGAGGACAATGATGACCCCCCCATAATACTGTTAATTGGCCAGATGTCTCAGCCCCAGCACCCCCTCCTTTCTACTTCAAAGAGGTCCCACAGTATATGGTCAAGAAGTACCTTCCAAAGGTCCTAGGTAAGTCTAGGCACAGTGGCGATGCTCTAGATCTTAAACTACTTGTACTTACCCTTGATGTTACACTGGGTCCCATCACTATGATTATGAACCTATCCCCTAGGCTGGCACAATTCCCCATGCTCTGGAAGTCAGCCCTTGTCATACATATTCACAAAAGTGGAGACTGTTCCCTACACACGAACTACAGACCTATATCTATCCTCCCAACTCTCTCCAAGGCACTCGAGCGCATTGTTGCCGACCAGTTAGTTGACCACTTGGACAAGTACTTCGTCCAGTGCCCCCAGCAACACGGATTTAGAAAGGGGCATGGCACCTCCACAGCACTGATTGAATTCACTGGTTTCATTCAAAAAACCCTGGACCAAGACAGCTTACTGGGCGTGGCCTTCATAGACCTCACTAAGACCTCGGATACAGTTAACCACTCTCTCCTCCTCAAACAGCTATCCTCCATTGGACTGTCTACAGACACTGTCTCCTGGTTCCAAAGCTATCTGTCAGATTGTACACAGCAGGTGAGAACAGCCAATTTTTTTTTTTTTTTATTTAGTTGTTTAACCAGGTATAGCACACTAAGCTGGAAGCTTTTTTACAGGAGCGACCTGGGAGCACAAGGAGGTTAAGTGACTTGCTCAGGGTCACACAGTAAGCAATTTGAAGCTGTGGGATTCAAACCCAGGTCGGGTCTGCTGGATGTCACCAGATTTGCAGCTCAGAGCCTTAGACCACTGCGCTATACTGCCTCGCATCATCAAACTGTCCGATCTGGAGTCCCGCAAGGCTCCATATTGGGGCCACTTCTCTTCAGCATCTTCCTTAATAAGCTTCCCCACTCATGCCAACAACACCTTCTACTCTACACAGATGACACGGTGATCTTCGCTAGTGGGACTGATCATGAGCCACTAAAACAACAACTTCAATCTGGCTTCAAAGATGTGGAGGAATGGTTCAGGTACCACAAACTGGTACTGAATTACAAAAAAATGAGAGTCATGTTCAGTGGTGCTCGTAGCAAACATAGAGCTAGAGCCCTTAACATCAAGAACTCATCAGGTGACCCACTTGAATAAAGTCACCATGTTAAGTACCTAGGAGTGACCCTGGATAGCTCTCTTTTTCCGTTGCACAGCATATCGATAATGTTGCCAGCTCTGTAAATATCAAAATTGGGTTATTACACAAATACAAGCATAGACTAACAATCAACAGCTCCATTCTTTCCATTATGGATTATGGATTGGTCATCTATGGCTCAGCCACTAACACCTCCCTTCGCAGAATTGCAGTGGTGCTCAATACAACCAGACGTCTTCTCACTGGAGCAACTCGCCATACCCACACGTGTGAACTCTGTAAACAAACAGGATGGCTGCCGCTTACTGGAAGGATCCGATATCAAACATACCTGCTAACTAAGAAAGCTATACTAGCCCCCGCAGAATTACAAATCTATTCAACCAGTACTGCAGCACCCAGAACACTCAGAACTCTGTGCACCAACCTCTCTCCATCCCAAGATGCCGGACCACGCAGGGACAACACTCGCTTGCATATAGAGCACCCCTCTGGTTCAATGCACTGCCTAATGATATAGCCCTTCCTAAACTGGGTCCATTTAAAGGTTCGCTTCATCAATATCTCACATCCGTCAGTTTCTGAAAATGTGTCCGCTGACAACTCAGCTACAGCAGCCCCCCAGCTCCTAGGGTAGCCACCCTCCTGCCTCCTCCTTTGTTCCACTGCCCACCTTTTGCCCCTCCCCCCTCCTTTCCTCCCTACCCTTACCTGCCTAACTGTGCTGTGCCTGTACCAAATCTCCTGACTTGACAAAGCCTGTGGCTGCTTATTTTTCTCGAAGGATGCTCTCACTACCTCTGTCCTGCCCCTGCTAATATTAATCTGCATCTCCTAGGTTCTTAATCTACCCCACAACTGCACCATTGTGACTTTCCAACATTTGTTTTATTTCTTTGCTTATTTTTTTAATTTTTGCCTTGCAAAATGTTTGTATGTACTGCTTGTCACAATGTCATGTAACAACCACCTTTGTTTGTCACACTCTCTTTGACGTGGAACCTTTGTAAACTAGCTATTCTTAACTCAAAGGTATTGTAATCTGAGAAATAATAAATAAAAATAACACTGCCCCCTTTGAGCTCCCCTTTCTTTTGTCCCAAATGACAGGCCATCTGCTGTTGGAGGCCAGCTCCCATCAATTGCTGTGCCCCTCTGTAATTTAACCCCTGACCATTCTGCTTCAAATAAACCAAACCCCTTTTTTCTATGATTATAATTTTTTTCTACACCTGACCCATCGCTCCTAGCTCTACCCAGAGCAGCGGCCCTTATCGGCCTAGGCCTAGCAAGAGAATCACCTCACACAGCTGTGTACCCTGTTCAGGGGGCAGTTCTCTCATTGCCTATCCCCCCCCCCCCGGTCTCAGAGTCCTAGCCCCCGGAACGGCAACGCCATGCCCAAGTTGGCTGATGGTCCAGAGCATATGTGCCTGCTGCAATCACATTTAAAACGCTACCCCAATACCCCATAGAGTACTATTCCCCTGACCAGCTGTGAAACTATCAGCGGAAGCCCCCCTTCCCATGGCACCATCATGTCTAAAATGGTCGGTGCACATGTGCAGGCGTACAAGCCCACAGCAAACCAGTCAGCCTCTTGGGCCCCCCAGCACCTTTTTCGCTCTTGGCTGATGCTGCTGAACTCTCCAGTCCCCACCATTATCAGTTCTGGATGTTGATATGCAGTTGCACCAATGAATGGTGGCGCCTTGACCATGCATGACACCACCATGCCCAAGATGGGCATGCCCCCCCCGGCACACATGGGCCTGACACAAACTAACACTACCGCACCATACAATGGACTAAGCTTCAAATCCCCCTTGAGACGGTTTTTCCTTGGTAATATGCTCCTCAACACCCTTAGCTCTGGTGATCATGAGGGACAGTGCCAGTGGGCGGAAGCATTCTACCACTGCATGGCACCGCTGTGCCTTTGATGGCTGCACTCCCCCTGGCACGCATGCACCCACTGTTGACAAGCTGCTATACCAGACACCAGATTATCCTTCTCTTTCCTGCACATCACCACTGCAGGCCATTCTGACCCTTTTTAATGCGCCCCTTAGTGAGACTGCACTCTGGAAGGTGATAATCGATCTCACCAGTGGCCAGCAGTGCCCTAGTCATGCACAGCACCCCAATGCCCAAGACGGCAGTGCTCCCCTCTGGCACACATCTACCCACCAGCAACTGAAATATGTTGCAAGAGACTAAATTATTACCTTCCAAATCAGTAAAAAAAAAAAAAACCACAGCAGACCATTTTTTACCATAAATCACTCTTTAATGGGCTTGGGGACTAATTATGAACTCAGTCAAAAAACCTCAACACCCAGTTTTGAACCTCGATTCGTGCATTGCCCAGCTGTGGTACTGGCATGCTGCTGAGCCCTATTCGCAACTAGGGTCATTCTCCTGGTGCCTGCCACACCATAACATTGTAACTCTTAACCTGCCCCACCACCACAGAGCTGTCCAAATGTCCCATCCAGAGAGCTGCAATGCTTGATAAACCTCCCTCCATGAAGACTTCACTACATTCCCACTCCCTGATCTGGCTTGCACCTGCATGTGAAACCTAGTCTCTCCTGTGCTTACCACATGCTGTTCCATGTCAGCAAGGCTCCATCAGTTTCAACCCTCTCCGCGACTCATGCTCCCTCATGACAAAGCATGGATCCCTGGGGCCTCTAAAGCATGGGATGTAGGATCCGAGCATTCCTTAGAATTTTTTTGTTTGCCTTAACGCTGCTCAGTCAGTGTGCTCTCTGCTCTCACTCTTTTTGCCTGCAGCGCTTGTAGTGCCGGCGTGCCCTCTGCTTTGATGACTGCAATCAATTACTAGGCTCAGTCAGTCTTTGAGTCTTGCTGACCCCTGGCTGTGCCCTCAGTTTCAACAAAGCTCCTTGCTACACAGCTCCCTGTGTAAGCCCCTCAACTTTGTTGGGCTTACTAGTGTGGCCAGGTATCCTCCACGGTGCCGCCATTCAGAACTCCCTTTTACGTGCAGGGAGGCGGTTCGCACATCATTTTTACGGCTGAATGGGCAGAGCCCTGCAGACGTTTTGAATGTAGAAAAGGGCTGACGTCATGTTTTCCATCTGTGGAACTTTTTTCCTCCACCTGACCCTCCCCCAAGAAACAATCCGCCCATGTTGTCCCAATGGACTGCAGCACTGCACTATATCACAGTGGGCATTTATTTTTTTTTTTTAATGGGTGTTTTTTTTTGTACATTTCTGCATTCCTGCCATTTCTGTCCCCTCCCCTTCCCTTAACAGCAAGGGCATAGCTACTGATACAAATTTAACCACAAAACTCGGCTATGATGACTATTCAACATTCAAGCTGAACGTTGGTTGTTATTTCTGATACCACAGCAGCACTGCTGGGTCGGAGGGATACTTTGTGTTTGCTCCAGCAGCAGTTTCAGGGACAAAGTTGGGTGAAGTTTTGCAGAAAACTTTTTTCTGCCAATCAGATCGTAGCCAGGGGGCACTGCACCGTGGCCAGCTCTGCTGCTGCTGGCAGTCAGGGCGAGATATTAATCCAAAGGAAAGAGCAAAGGGGCAGTTCCCAGAACCATCAAACCCCTTCCACTTTTTCAGTGCGAGCCAGAGACCACCAGCAAAATGGATCTAAGCACGGCTGCAGCTCTTTCCCTTTGGTTTTCCCTTGGCTTTGGAGAGTTGTTGGAGGCGGCTGTTGTGGGATTACTGTGGCAGGATTCCCCGAGTGCTGCTGAGGGTGAAGCCTCCCTGCCCTCCCGGATGGAAGCTGCTGCTGGCACATCGCATAGTTGGGAGCTGTTGGCTCGGGGTGCACCGCGGAATGGCACAGTGATAATACCTCACAAATACATGGTATCCCTGTATCACACCTTCTCAGCCATGGAGAGAGGAGGGGGGCTCAACAGCAGCGTGTCCTCAGCCAGGAACCGTGCCAACACTGTCACAAGCTTCGTGGACCAAGGGAAAGGTGAGAGCGATGAACAGCAACCACCATGTCCCATGCAGCTCTGAGCTCAGGTGGCACCTGTTGTTTGTAGACCATGGGTGCACACTGCACAGCAACTCCCAGTGCCTTCCTTACTAATCAGCCCTTTCAGAGCTGCGGGGATTGTGTAAAAAAAGGAAATAGTAGAAGTGCGCGAGATGAGCTGAGCCATTCAGAAAGACCCAGCGCCAGTGAGGTACAGTGATGAGTTCTGCAACAAAGAGATGTGCCAGTGTAAAACTACAGTATGGGCAGTATAGATGGGCTATAACTATGGTGAACAGTTTTGGGGTGATAAAGAATATCACGAGGAGATACAGTCCCCTCCTGGAATTAATAATAGTTCCCAAAAGTCAGTCATTGTAGCCTCTCAATTATTACTCTTTCCGATTTTGTTTTCAGCACCTTCTTGTTACCTTGCCTTTCTGTATGTCCGGATCCTTTCCAGCAAGATCACCTTTTCATATTTGAATTTAGATCCAGCAGTGCATACAGCTCAGCATTGCTAGTTCGTTAAGTATTGTGGACCCCATATATAGAGACAGAGCGTGACCAGGCTTAGTAGTGCCTCCAGCTAAGTCCTTCAAAATCGCATTTATCTTTTGTTTGGTTGGTAGATTTGTAGTTAGAGGATGAATTATGTGCCAGGTCAGCCTCTCCTCTGTGGTCACGTGGGGGCAAAAATGAAAGAAGGCGGTGTCTCTGAGCAGGTAAACCTTCTGCTACAATCCTATATCAGGAGTGCATCTGGAAGTTATATCTTTAAAAATGTACAAGGTTTGACGAAAATATGAAATTTGTAGGTACATCCACGCAGGGGGTCAAGGGGAAGTACATGTATTTAAAAGGTTTAAGTCTTCATTTGATAAAATATGCAGGTAGGAACCAACATGTTGATAAGAAGCAAGCTCCTAAAAGTAGAAAGGCTCCTAAGCAGCGATATCCCGCAAGCAGGCAGATACATTACACCAGCGATATGATTAGTATAGCTCCATACTGAGGAAGGCTGCTCTGTGAAGCTCACAGGCTGCAGGATTGCTGCCTGCTGCTCAATGAGTCTCTGTCTCTGTTTCTTTGCCATCTGGATTTTATTAATCTCCACTGAAGTTATTATGGCAGACAGCTCTACGAAAATCAACTAGTTTCAGACAGAAACTCCATCGATTTCAGCTCCTAGTGTCTTTGAAGTAAAGGCCCTGAACAGTCGTTGGCAAGGAGGATATGCTGGGGCGTGGGGGGCAGCAGTGCAATGCCGCACATTGGTACCAACACAGTTTCAGTTGTCGGGGCTTAAACTCAAAACATTTGATAAAAGGTAGGCATCTTACTTGTCTCATGGTTTAAGATTCATATGAAATGAGTATGTTTATTTTGTAAAATAATAATTGTTAAACGGGGGTGTTTTTTGTTTGTACAGTTTAGGAAATGAAATATAAAGTGACCCATTGAACTGGTATCAACGCGCAAGCTATGTGCAGACAGTTGATGTTTTGTTTGCTTTTGCTCTAGAACAAAAACTCTGAAAATGTTATATGACAGAAGAGGTAATGCTCTATGACACCCCTACCCATGGAGCTCATTGGATGACAGAGCTCCCTCCAGCCAGTGAAGCACAGTAGGTACACTGACTGGATGCAGAAGATGGATTATTTGAGTCCTTTCCTCAGTATGTAAGTTGGCAATGCAGTGGAGATTGTTTTTTTGTATGTCATGACTTGTGCTGCATTGCTTGCTCTTACAGTGGGTACTTTAAGAGCCTGTTTTTGTATTTGCTGCTGTAGTTATAGCCTAGCATGTTACTTTAAGTTCTCTAGATATTTTAATCTGTACTGTGCTTATTGTGATGGTGAGCTCAGTCTCTCTGCTGATTTTGTGAAGATAGCCAGGAATTGTTAGTATTTCTCTTACCTGGGACATTTTTCACTGTGCATTCCTATGCCTGGCTGCCCCCACGAACGAAGCTCTTTGGAAAACAGAGCTCCCTCCAGCCAGCCAAGCACAGCAGGTCACTCCTACCAGATGCCCCCACCCCACCCACCCGCGAAGCTCATCGAACAACTGAGCTCCCTCCAGCCAGTCAAACACAGCAGGTACAGTGCCTGGCTGCAGAAAACAGAGTATTTGAATCCTTTCCTGACTATTTCTGTTGGTGATGCAGTGGAGATTGTTTTATTGTATGCCATGAGTTGTGCTGCATTGCCTGCACTTTGAGTGGATACTTTAAGAGCCTATTTTTACGGCTGCATGGGCGGAGCCCTGCAGATGTTTTGCATGTAGAAAAGGGCTGACATCATGTTTTCCATCCGTGGAACTGTTTTTCCTCCGTCTGACCCTCCCCCAAGAAGCAATCCGCCCATGTTGTCCCTATGGACTGCAGCACTGCAATATATCATAGTGGGCATTTTTTTTTTTAATGGGTGTTTTTTTTTGTACATTTCTGCGTCCCTGCCATTTCTGTCCCCTTCCCTTAACAGCAAGAGCGTAGCTACTGATATGTCTGCAAACAGCTTTGTAAATGGAGCTGAACAGAGTGATGCTGTCTTTTTATGTTTGTAACTGTTGGTGATTTGTTGACACATATGTAAAGTTTTTAATTTTGTCTAGTTTTTTTCTCCTCTTGGTAAATTAAAAATTATGTATGTACCTGTTGGTGACTTGGCCCAGGTGTGATTAGCGGCTCCTTAAGATCTTGCACCTAGCAGTACAATGTTAGGGATCACACAATGGACTAAATATGAGTCTTTAGCACACCATTATTTATCCCCAGCTAATCTCCTGGCTTTCAGCAGGTGATGTTAAGTGCCCTAGTTTTGTAACAATATATTTAAATACATCTAGTCTTGGTGTAATTTAAACAGAATTCACCATCAGAATTGGCAATATGACACAGAAAAGATAGCTCCTGGTGTATTAACATTCCATATTTTCCACAGCAACTGACTACATTACCCTCATAAACATACAATTTGACACTAGGTAAGGACCACAGGGGCCATCCTAACCTGCCCATTTTCTTCACAAACTTCATTATGCAGCCATGGTGGATCTGACAAGATTTTGTTTCTTGCTGCTGCTGCAGCGATCGGGGTGCCTCTCCAGTGTTCCCAACCCCTATGTTTGGCAAAGGGGGGGGTCTGGACACATGGGTGAGGTGGCAAAAAAGCCCCAAAAGTCTTTGGTTTAGGAGCATCAATAGCACTTGTATTAGGGGGCATGAATAATTCATGAGAGGCTTATGCATATTAATGAGCCTGCCTGCTGCCTGGGGGATAGTGTTTCGGCAGCAGCGACTGGCGTACTGTTAATGTAAAATGAAAAAACGTTGCCTGGGTGTGATAGGGCAGGGCAACTGATGCAAATCTGAGGGAAATGATGAATGTTAAACGTGATTAGTGGGGCTACACACAGACTGTAAAGTTGGGACTGCGTTCAAACTGAATTTGAGCAGCCATGATGTTACCTCTACCCCATAAACAACCAATGAGAGAGCTGGGATTCTACCAAGCAGACTAATGGGACTAACAGAGGACTTCTGTTTTTTAAATGCCTTTTTATTGATCAAAAAATTATCAGTTGTGTACATTTTACAAAGCAGAATAGTTATGCGTTGATGAGATACGAAGTACATAAACTTTAAAATCCAATACTTGTATAAAAACAGGAATATCACTGCATAATAAAAACTAAAAACAAATAAAAACATTGGGCTAATTAAATCATAGTATTTGCATATAAAGGTAGCTCATCAGAGTTGAGAACATGGGCATACTGTCTCAAATTTTTATCTTCAACTTCATAAGAGTCACAGGAAAAATAAACATGAGGTTAATACTTATATCTTCTTTCCTCAGGAGGATCCAAGGGGTCTCCAACAACGAATTTATTTTTTTAGACATTCAGTGGGCTTCCCCAAAGCCCTCCCCGTTCATTGGTTACTGGATCTGACTTGGTACAATTCACACCGGGTCCACTGGGAAACAAAAGCTTCCATTCTGTTGTGTAGGGCATAAGATAGTTGCTCACTGTGCTGGATGTTAGAGATTAATGCTTTCCAGTCTGATTGCAACGGGGGTCCCTCTGTAGCCACTTCTTGGTGATTGTTTTATAAGCAGCACATAGTAAGATAGACCAGAGATATAAAGTATATTTTCCCCTTATTCCTCCCGGGGGTACACCCAATAATCAGTTTCCCCCTATCAGAGGGTGTGGGGTATCCAGCATGCTGGATATATGAAGAGAGATCTGAGACCAGAAATTATGTAATTTACGGCAAAGATAGAAAAACATGACTATGTGTAGCAACCTGCTCCCCACATCCTCTCCAGCATCTCAATGGGGCTCCTGGGATCCTACAAGCCACCACTGTGGGGACCAGGAAAAATCTAATCCAGATGCACCATACAAACTCCCTCCAGGTAGGTGAAGAGGAGTTTGACCATACCCCCCTTCCAAACCTTGAACCAGACTTTTTCATTAATGGTTATGTTAAGCTCCCGTTCCCCACCTGCTTTGACCGGCTCAGTATAATGGGTAAGTAACAGAATCAGGAATTTGTATAGTTTTGAAATGGCCTGTGGTGACGTCCATATTTGGATATATGGGGTTGGGTACTCCCAAACCTGGCAGCTAGATTCATGTTTTTTAAGATGTTTGTTTATATAGCCCCTCATTTGATAGTAGTATAATCTTTCCCCATTAATCCAACCGTATTTTGTCTCTCCTTCCTCAGAACTAAGGACTACATTCCCCTTAAGAAGTTGCCAGGGAGCAATTAAACCCCGAACTGCCTGTCTGATATACCAGTGTTTGTGCTGATTAGTAGATAACATTGGAGAGTATGAGAACCACTGGTATTTCCATAGGTGTTTCTGAACAGCCCTACTGTATAAGCCCTTCTGCCATCCCTCCAAGACGGTCACAATGGCATTGGTAACTAACTGTTTGACTTGTTTTAACAAGGAAGTGGTAAAAAGGGACGCCTGTACGGGGTAAGGCAACAGCCATGTCAAGTCCATTTGTTTCCAATGTGCTTGGTAGTTGTCATTCCCCCACAGAAGTGCTACTGTTGTCTGCGCTGCTATCCAATAACTAGGAAGTGAAGGTAAGCCCAGCCCCCCAATCTCCTTTGGGAGGTACAGTTTACTTTGGTTAACTCTGGGTTTCTTGTTCCAAAGAGAGGAGAGAAACACCCTCCGCCATGATAGAATTTCTTTGGGAGATATTGTACAGGGGACACATTGGAAAAGATACAGTAGCCTAGGTAAAGCATTCATTTTTAAAGAAAGAGTGCGGGAATGAAAGGACATTTGGAGAAGGTGCCACCTCCTCATATCTTGCTTTAATTTTGTTATTAATTGAGTATAATTAGAAGTAAAAAGGTGAGACAGGTCTTTTGGTATAGCGATCCCTAAATATTTGAGCATCTGTCAGTCCCATTTAACCTTGAACTGATTTCTTAAGGAGGAAGAAGGTAAAAAATGGAAAGGGAGGGCTTCAGAATTGTTCACATTGAGGGAATACCCCGAAAACTCCAAAAAGTCTCCGATTCTTTTGAGTAGATGTGGCATTGATGTTTGTGGATTAGATAAACAGACCAGAATGTCATCAGCAAACAGCGCCAGCTTGTGTTCCATGTCCGAAGAATTCACCCCCTCAACATCTGGGGACACTCTGATGTACTGTGCCAGAGGCTCTATATGTAGGGCAAAGTGGACAGGGGGCATCCCTGCCTTGTGCCTCTAAACAGGGAAAAACTATCAGAGAGATGCCCATTTGATCTTATATAGCCCTTTGGTGTCTTGTAAAATTTAAATATTAATTCAGAGAATTGTATGGGGAAACCAAAAGAGGCAAGGACCCCACGTAAAAAGTCCCAAGATACCACGTCAAATGCCTTTTCGGTGTCAATGCTTAATAAAAGGGCCTGGTGGGATTGGTTTTTAATATGTTCAACTAAGTAAATAGTGCATCTGATGTTGTCTTGGGCTTGTCTTCCTGGAATAAATCCACATTGATCAAGATGTATTATACTTGGGGTGGACCGAATTAAACGGTTAGCCAGAATGGATGTAAATATCTTATAGTCGGTATTTAAAACAGAGATGGGCCAATAAGATGGGCATAAAGTGGGGTCCTTGCTTGCCTTGGGTATAACTGATATTATAGCATCATTCCAGGATGGGGAGGGGGCGGTTCCCTCCTTGGAAGATACAAAGGAAAATACTCTTTCAAGTAAGGGTGTTACAGTTTTAGGAAATGTTTTATAGAATTCTCCCGGGAGTCCATCTGACCCCGGGCATTTCCCTTTCTTCAAAGCCCCAACTTCAGTTTCTATCTCGAGGGTAGATATGGGTTTAATTAACATGGTCTTCTGCTGTTCTGAAAGGGTGGGTAGATGGGAGTCTAGCCAAAAAATCAGCAATAGACTGTTCTGAGGCCCTAGGGCCCAATGTATATAATTGGGTAAAATAGTACAAGAAAGCTGAGAAAGTATTCCTCAGCTCATTAGATTGAGGGTCTCATTTTAAGAATGGTAGCTTTGACCCATTGGGTTCACAAATGACCAGCAAGCAGCCTCAAAAATCTTGGCCGCCATCATAATATTTATGTCTTATATGTGCATACTGTGTATCTTTGTGCTGTCATTTAAGATTTAGAGAATCTCCCACTGTGGTGCCCTCCCCCCATGCACAGAAAATACATGTCTCCCTCTCCATCATTTAAACTCAACTGATTCTGTGAATTATAACCCACATTATGTGATTCCTTTAGCCCAAAAATCCATTTCAACTGTAAACTTGCCAACAGAGCAACAATAAAAGCAAAAGGAATATATGTAACTTTGAAAACTGTGTTAACATTGTGCTTCCAAGGTTGGAGGCTAATAAACCAAATTAGGCTCTGTGTCCTCTCAAATATGAGAAGATCAAGGAGGTAGGCTTGTGCTTCCATTCCTGGAAGACCTCCTCCAGAGCATTGATGTAGTAGTGCTCTGCATAGGATGAACCAATAGGTACAGCTAGTCATGGTTAGCATACCAGGTCCATCACTCACCCAGGCCCCAACTTTAGTTTTTTGTTTTGTTGATTCTTGAGGCAGAGCATAGAAACATAAGGGCTTATAATTACCAGCAAGAGAGACCCCCAAAGTCACTCCCCCAACAAGAAGGGCAGAGAAAGAAAACCGGGGGGTACAAGGTCGAGTCAAAGCAAACCAGTTACTGTTAGGGTTAATATTCTGCAGGTGACCTGTTAGTCCTTGGACTTGTGGACCCACCCTCCTCCTCCCAAAAACAGACCGGTACTCTGCAATTACTCGGCAAAAAGCAGTGTCCCCATGGCATCCCTTAAGACTGCAGAATGAAACCTTGCGGGCTGAAGTGGTATGGGGAGAGAATCAGGTAGGGGTACGTAATAATGACTTGCTTATTATATGGATGTTTAAACACATATCCCCTAAGTTCCAAAACCCCACCCTCCCTTCGCCCCACAGTCCGCAGTCCATTGTCTAAATTGCTGGAAAAGTCTGCGCAAGAGTCACTTAGCTGAACTCAGAGGATTCAGGATGGCAGGGGGTGGCAGTCCAAAAAAAAAGTTCACCACCAGGTAATATCTCTCCAGAGTCCCCTCAGGTTGGTTTTTCTTCTGCGGTGTGTTTTGTCTAATAACTGCTGAATCTGATTCAAGGCCTCAGTGTGCTGCACTATTTTGGAGCCGGGTCTCTTCCTCCCTGTTGTGAACTGCCACTGCTGTCCATGCAGCCCTCATTCTGGCTCCTAGTGTCTGGGATCTGTATTTGCTTTTCTGTAAGTGCTGCAGTTGCCTTCTCCACTGTGGAATATATTTTAGCACCGTCTTCCCAGAAGACCCGAAGCCTGGCTGGGTAGGGAGTATGGAAACGGATTGCTTTCTCCTTTAGCACTCGGATGACAGGGAGGTATTTTAGTCACTGCTGCTGGACCTACTGAGGGAAATCATGATAAAAAAATAGCCGGTGTGTAAGGTAAGAAATGTCCTTTTTTGCCCCAAGCATGTCACAAAATGTCTTCTTTTGTATTATAGGAGCTGACTTTAAAGACAATCGATCGTGAACGTGCTGTGGGATCGGCTGGCATGGCTTGCAGCGAACGATGTGCTCTTTCAATATGGAGGTTGTAGGTAGCTGGTAGCTCCAGTACATCTTTAAGGAGGTTTTCAATAAACAGTGCCATCGGTGCCACCTCCATACTCTCAGCCAGCCCATACAGGCATAGATTGTCTCTACGTGACCATCCCTCAAGGTCCAGACATTTGGCCTGCAGTTCCCTTGTTTGTAGCACCAGGGAGTGAACGATTTGAGACAGCTGGGCCACATTTTCTTCTGTCTCCGCTACCCTGCCTTCAATCTGCCCCATTCGTGTGTGTCTCCATGGTTGATAGCTGCTTCTGGACTGCCCGAAACTCGTTTGTTTTCTTTATGGGATTCTCTAATTTCCCTCAGCAGGATTTCAAGTCAGGAGCGTGACAAGTGCTCGTTTTCCCCTTCCGTATCATACTCAACCGCATGGGAGCCTGTAGGAGAGACTGACCTGCTGGGCAATTCCTCTGTCAATCTCAAGCCATCCTCGGTTCTAGACTTCTCTCTACTTCGATTTCTGCCTCTGTGTTTATTTGTACGTCCTCCTCCAGAGTTGTAAGACATTTTGTTTGTAATTTTAATTATTTTGGAGGACTAGTGGAGCAGTTGGGGTCTGGGTGCCTGAGTTCAAGCTCCTAGTCGCTCCGTGATGTCACTGGAAGTCTCCTAACAGAGGACTTTTGGGTAACAAACAGGGACTTTTGTTGGTGCCCATTTAAAGAACCAATGGAGCATCAAGTGAGGCTAATGCATATTAATTTTTCAAAATGACAAGTGTGGACCAGTGAGGAGCTGGGAGAGAGCTCCCAAAACCTGAAAGACTTGGTGTTCTAGGTCAGTTCTGGGAGAGCCCCTCTAGAGGGAGAGGGGCTCTAGCCTCATTGCAAAAAGATGTTTCAGGATTGAAGAGGGCTTTCCCAGGGGTTGCCAGTCTCCTGCCCCCCCCAATCAATGTTTGTGAAGCCTTCAGCTGTGAAACAGCTGCGGAGTCCAAGAACATCTAACTGTAAGAGAGCTGTAAGTGACTTTAACCCCAGTGGTGGCAGCGTTGTGTGGGACTATGACTTCAAAGGGCTTAAGGTTTCATATGGAGGAAAAGATGAGAATTTAAAGGACTGGGTTTGCTCCTTGGTCTTGTTGGCCACAGAACTGGACAAGCTGCACTGAGCCTTTGGTGAATTTGTGTTCAAGCCAGGTTGAGCCACTGCTTAAATGGAATCTTTGGCTGGGAGAGAAGGAAGTTTGCTCTAGTGAGCGAGCCAGTGAGAATGGAATCTGTGCCTGATTGCTGCTGCATGAAGGAACTTTGCTCCAGAGAGACAGCAGGTGTTATGAAGAAAAGTTTGCAAGAGAGAGAGACACAGTGTTGTAAAGAGAATTTTGCTCCAGAGAGTGAGCCTGTGAGATCTGAACCTGCAACTGGGGAAGGACAACCCCGTATTTGGAAGTGTGATTTTCCTGAGGTTTGTGCAGAAGGAACAGACTGTTCTGCTGTGCTGAAAGTGTGTGGAAGAGATACAGTTGGACTTCAGAGACTGTACAAGTTGCTACCAAACAAATCACAGTGCTCTGCCAACTACGAAGTGTGTCTGTTAGTGTGTTTTCCCTAGTTGGAGAGAAAATATGTACCTGGACTAGGAAAAGACTCTGGAAAGACAGAGTGAAAGAAAGTGTACCCAGACAAGGAGAAACTTCTGGAAAGAGACAGAGTAAGAGGCCTCTCAGGTGAAGACTACCTACAAAGGCCCCAATGGGTGAACAATAAAAAGGCTTGGCAGGTAAAGATCTGCTTTCATCTGTGCTTCAATTAGTGGCTTTGTATTTTAACATCAACTTCTAGTAACAGTTTGGTATTGTAACTTCACATATCTGCAACACCCCTTGAAAATCTGCGGAAATGTAAGTACCCCAGGCTATGGCTTTCGGGAAGTTCTTCCACCTGGTGCCTAATCAGAGATATCCAAAGGGGGGTGAATTCCTGGACAGGACTCTTTTCAAAGACCCAAAAGTATGCCCAGGTAAAATGTAAAGGTTTTGCATCTGTTTAAAATATTGGGCCTCAACGAAAGACCTCCTGCATCTTTTGCATCTGCGGTGTGGTGCCCACCTTAAGGACTGTAGAGACATTCCGTGCAGCTGCCAGAGGGAAAGGGGTGCACCTGTGGGTGGGAAACAGGTTTAGTGGCCAAAAGGTAAGGCAAAATCTGTCTATGTTGTTCTGCTATTCCTCCTATTCCCCCTCCCCCAAAATCAAAGTGCTAATTGTTAATGTTATATTCTGGTACAGTGACTTATTGCAAAAAGGAGGCATTGTTTGGGGGGGGGTAGAGTGTGGGCAGCTACTATATTTTCCTGGGGGGTGTTAACCTGTAACTTATTTTCAGAGATTCCCAAGGACTACCACAGGTGGAAGCACCAAGTGCACTTCCTGTTCCAGTACCTCTGGTACCCCAGAGCCTAGGCCAGTCCCCTCGAGGTGTGTCCAGGGAGGACCCGAGGGCCCTGGAAACAGCCAAGATGAGTTAGCAAAAAAACAGGCTGTTACACTTGCTACCTTTCTCAGCTTGCTGCAGCATATACTTTATCTGACACCACCTGTTGCTGACCAACCTAAGACCCATTAAAAGTTGCTCACCAGCTGGTCCTGCTGTTTTTTTTGAAATAGCAATTTTATTGTTTTTTAAGATGCAACAGTATAGACTATTACAAGTTCTCTTCTAGTCCACACCAAAAGTTAATATGCATTTGGACATCAAGAAAGAACAGCTGTTGATCAACTCATTTAGAATCTTGTAAAAAGCACAGCATACAGTACTTATGAAGCCATTCCATATATTAGCTGAAGTCTAATACATATTGCATCGAACCTTAATAATAATAAAATAATAGACAGAAAGGAAAAAAAAAAAAGGGGGCTTGGGTGGGGGAGATGTACCATCAACTATTATCATCTTTGTGTTAAACTACTAAATTTGAGGGACACAATCTTGTAAAGTTCCAGGGTGTAACAGCAGTGGGGTATTCCTTTAACTTTCCATTCTCTTAGAGGGATGGCTGACCTCCAACCTTACTTTATATTTAATGGATCCAGTTCTCTCCATCCAGGAAGGAGAGGGAAAAAGGAAACTAGGAGGGCATAAATCCCCTCTTCATTAACAAGCATATTTAGCTAAGACTTCTAATATATTGATCTGTTCTTTCTGAGCCTGGAAATTAAAAAAAGGCATCCATCGTGATTTAAATCTATCCCTCTGTAATCTCACTTTCGCCGTGAGGTACTCCATATCCAAAATTGATAAGCAATTCTTGTACCATGCATCGGGAGTAGGGCTAACCCTGGACAACCAGCATTGAGTAATTGCCTTGAGGGCTGAGGCCACCAGTATGTTAAATAAGTACCGCTGAGACTTCAACTTAACCTGCTCAGGGTATAGCCCGAGAACCCAATGTACAGGATCATCCGAAATATGGGCCCCCAGTACCGCACAAACCTGTTCTCTTACCTGTGTCCAGAAATTATTAATAAGTTGGCACTCCCAAAATATATGTAGGTGTGTGCCTTTCTTCCCACATTCCCTCCAGCAAAGATCTGTGAAATTTTTACCAAAGTGTTGAGTAATTACCGGGGTGCGAAAATATCTAGAGACCACCTTCCACCAAAATTCCCGCCAATTATTAGAAGCGGTGGTTGAATGTATAGCTTCCCATATTAGGCCCCAATCTGGAGCAGCGATTTCCTCACCGATTTCCAGTGTCCAGTTTATCTTTATGGAAATCGTAGAGTCAGGCTCTAACTCAGAGGCACAACCCACTATCCGGGATATGAATCCTTTTGTCCCCAATCTACTGGCCTCAGCTCTCATGGCATCCACCAGTGGGTTAATATCCCTATCACCAGGTCTATCCTTTATACAATTCTTACCTACTAAAAAAATGCCTAAGCTGTATATATCTGTAAAAATCAGAAGCAGGAAGGGAGAACTCCTGTGATAATTGCTGAAAAGATTGACCCCTTCCCCTGAGTATAATTGGCCAATTTTATTTAAGCCTCTCCGGTACCATCGTTTAAATGCCAGGTCCCATACTAATGGTCTAAAATCTAGACAGGCCTTGATTGGGGAGTCCATCCTCAGTGCCACCTCAGTATTTAATTTTTTATTAATTTCCTGCCAGGAAGAAACCACCAACCCAGACCAAAGATTACAACCATTTAACTGCTGCATTCCACTATAGTCCATGTAAATCAAATCTCTGATGTCTCCTAAAGAAGACTCTGGTCTCTCTATTTCTACCCAGATCGGAGAGTCTTCCTCTCTCATTAAGGGGATCAATGGCTGGATTTGCGCTGCCCAATAGTATTTTCTAAGGTCAAGACACCGACCCCTTTCTTTATCCTAAGAAGGACAGTCCATCTTACTCTGGGGGATCTACCAGCCCATATAAATCGTGACAGGGAAGTTTTGACTGCCTTCCAGAACGAAGCTGGGGGCCTGATCGGCAAGGACTGAAACAAAAACAGGAAGCGGGGCAATATGTTCATCTTCACACAGTCTACTCTACCAAATAATGTAAGGGGTAGTTCCACCCATCTATGTAAATCTTCCTGGATCAATTGCAGCAATCTGCCATGATTAAGAGCATACAGTTTAGAAATATCTCTGGACATTCTGACCCCAAGGTATTTGATCTCCTCCTTCGCCCATTTATATTTGCCTATTGCTGAGGCCTACCATCCTTTGTCTCCCTATGGGCATGAGCTCCGATTTAGTATCATTAATTTTAAATCCGGATACCACACTAAATGATTGGATTAAAGAATTAACCAGGGGCAGTTGTCTCTCTAGGTCTGATATATATAGTAAAGTATCATCTGCATATAACGATACTCTAACCTCCACCCCTTGTACTTGTATCCCCCTGTAATCCCCTGATTGTCTTATAAGGGCAGCAAAAGGTTCCATACATAGTGCAAATAGCAAAGGTGAAAGTGGACAACCCTGTCTGGTCCCCCTACTAATTATAATGCCTGAAAACAGTCACTTGCTGGCTAGTGCACTTACCCGGTTAACAAAAACTAAATAAATAAAATAATTCTGTCTGATGTTACCCCATTCACCTTCACTCTTGCCCAGGGATTCCTATATAAGTTTGCTGTCCATTTTCGGAATCTTTCCCCAAAGCCGAATTTCCTCAAAACCTGTTCCAGGAACAACCAGTCCAATCGATCAAATGCTTTCTCTGCGTCCAGTGCCATCACCGCCCGATGAGTATCAGGCGGGAATGACCCGGAGGCGGACAAAACATTGAGTAATAGTCTTATATTATCTTGGATGTGACGGCCTGGGATAAACTCCGTCTGGTCCTTATGTATTAATTTTGGGATAAATTCCTGTACCCGGAAGCTCAGAATCTTGGCAAATATTTTAGCATCCTGATTAATCAATGAAATAGGACGGTAACTTCCACACTCTGTCGGGTCCTTACCCGGTTTTAGCAGTACAGTAATCAATGCTTCCTCCCAGGAGGCCGGAGACTCCCCCTGTTCTTGTGCCACATTACAAACTCTACTGAATAAGGGGCCAAGTCATCGACAAAGGCTCTGTAAACTCCCACAAAACCATCCCTGGGCCTGCCCCTTCAGGTTTTAATGACATTCCTTACCTCCTGTTCGGAAATTGCCCTATCTAACTTGTCCCTCTGAGAAGTCTCAAGCCCCGGTAGTATGATATTGTGCAAGAAGTTTTGGACTTGGACGGGGTGATCAGGCCCTCTTTCTTGAGCATACAGCTTCTGATAGTAATTACAGAAACTGTCTGCTATTTGTATTGGGTCGGAGGAGATAATCTGGGTCCCATATTTTTTGAGTTGAGGGATATATCTTTCAGCTTCTTGTTTTCTAAGTCTAAGAGCCAGTAACCGGCTCGCTCTTCCCCCTGTTTCATAATATCTTTGTCTGGTATACCTCAAGGCATTTTCAGTCCTGATATTCATTTCTCTATTATATTGTTCTCTGGTCTCTTGTAATTTCTCTAATACCGAAGCATCTCTAGTTTTTTTGTGTTCCTCTTCTAAGATACTTATTTTATCTAGCAGGCTGCATATCTTAGCTTGGGTGCAACGCTGCTTATAGGAGGAATAGCTAATAATTTGTCCCCGCAGGACTGCTTTTAAGCCGTCCCATATGAAACGGATATGGGTATCCTCTTCCTTATTCTCAGATATATACAGCTTAATGGTCTCCTTCACTTGGTTAACAAACCCTGTGTCATTCAAAATGCCAGGATCAAACCTCCAACTCCCCCTGGTTTTTACCTCAGACCATCTTATCTTAGCACTAATCATTGCATGATCCGAAAAGGTCACTGGATGTATTGCTATATCCATTAAATCATTAGCATACTTTAATTGAATATAGAATCTATCCAGCCTAGAATATGTTTTTGTCGCCGCCGAAAAGAAAGTATAATCCTTGGTTAGAGGGTTTTGTTGCCTCCATGGGTCAATCCAACCGCCCTCTGATATCAATGTTCTAAGGAGTCTGGAACATGCCACCCGATCACCTTTCCCTCCTGAGCTCCTGTCTAAATCACTGTTCTCCACACAATTCCAGTCTCCCACCATTATCACTCTCCCCGGGGTCAAGGAATCTATTATGGTGAAAAACTGTCTGAAAAAACTACCCGAAGGGGGCGTGGGGGCATATAATGTCATGAAATGGAGGGCATGTCCCATGCATTCCCAGAAATTACTACATAATGACCTGATCCCTCTGTCTGTACCGTGAGTTATAAAAGGAAGCCCTTACAATTAATATAGCCATCCCTGCTCTAGATGCCCCAGGACAAGAATCTGCATGCACCCTCCCAACCAGGATCTCGTGATTTGGAGTGTTCAAAATCTGATAACTTGGTCTCCTGGAGGCATGCTATGTCACATTTTAACCTCCTCAATTCCCGAAGGATACGCGCTCGTTTAACCACCCCATTTATCCCCTTAACATTAATCGACACTATTTTAAGTGATGTCATTTTTATAGCTTAGGAAAACCCCTTGAATCCCTTTACTAGACCCTCCCTTCCATCTGAATAACATTAGTGGCACACAAAGATATATATCAGTAAAAAAATCTGAACCAAATAAAGAAAATAATAACAGAGTAGATAAAGAATAACAGTAAACACAATCAACACTAAACAACACCCAGTTTAACTTAACCATGGGTGAAATATCCCCACCCACCTCAACTTGGGTGAGGGAAACACGATCCCTAATAGGTGTAACAGTGAGCTGAGTACCCATTGTCAGGGTACCCCCAAGCTCAATCAGAGCAAGGTATCTGGAGGTTATGATGTAAACTCCCCAGAAGCTAGGCGCATAAAGCCCTAGATTAGTAGGAGAAAAGGTGTCTAGCAACACCAAAGGCCAGGCACTCGGGAACCCAAGGGACCAGCCTTCTCCTACCTAGTATGTGTCCGGTCTGGCAAGCCATCGAGACTAGGCACCATGGGCAAAGCAACTAACAGTTCAAATAGCAGAATGGGCTGAGGATGGTCAGGTGTGCTTAACCAATTTACAATTCAGTCTCTCCTATATTCAAATTATATTTAAAGGAGGAATCGAACCCAGCACAGCTGGAGTTCGCTGCTCGCGCCCTTCCGAACTCAAATACTATCTACCTTTCTTTAATTGCCCCTTTACCTTTGCACCCCTGGAATCCTCAATCCCATTTGGTCATCGCTATCAAATTGAAACATAGCCATATTTTATACTTATACAAATAGTGACTGTAAACCATACATTTAGCAGACCCAAATGCTTTCACTGTGTAGTCGTGCTCTGTTTACCTGAGGGAATCTTATCAGCATTACCATAAGTGTGAGTCCCACCTGAAAAAAACTTCCTTCTGAAGACACAGACCCAACACTATTAGGCCCCTCCTTACCTATGAGCCCGTCTAATTACAACAATGCGGACACACGGAGAAGAGAGAGAGAGAAAAAAAACCCCACATCCCTCAGGTATATAACCCAATCCATTCTTGGCTCTACCCTCATCGGCGACAGTTCAGACCGAGTTTGAGCACTTTTTGAATTCACACAGTAATCAAATCAGCTTTCAGGGCTCCTTCACATGTACCCATCTCGCTATGTCCGCATGTAAAGGTAACAGAGCTTCTTCCCGTCTCTTCACTAGTTTCCTTGGACCCGGAGCAATCGACCACAACAGATCTTCAATCTCTCTCTCTCTCTCTGCCTGTTCCTCCTTCGTATCTGGGATAGGAATCTCCTGAGTTGTGAGAAATGGAGTGGCCGCCAGCAGGGAGTCATAGACTTTGATCCCATCTTCCTTCTGCACCCAAAGCTTTGCAGGGTATCTGAGGTACGCTTTAAGACCTTTCTCTCTCAGGGCTTTAACTACTTGCAGCACTTTCTTTCTTTGAGCGAGCATTAAGGGAGTGAAATCTTGATTTATATATACTCTCTGGCCATCTAAGTTAAGATCCTTCTTTGCCCATGCCAGTTTTACAATCTTCTCTTTTGTTGTGTATCTCAGGAACTTTACAATTATCAACCTTGGCGGCATCCCCATTTTAGGTTTAGTAGCAATGGATCTATGAGCTCTTTCTATCTCTATATTAAAACCTTCTCCCAGGTTCAGCTCAGTTTTCAGCCAGGAATCAATGAAGTCTTCCATACATGGAGGATCCACCCCCTCCGAGATACCAAAAATTCTTATATTATTACGACAGGCCCTCGCCTCTGCATCTTCAGCCCTTGCTGTCAGCTCTTTCTCTCTTTTATGCAGATAGGCTAAAGATCTGCCGAAGGCCATATGTTCAGACTGAATCGTTTCCATGTGCTTCTCCACAGATGTTGTACGGGCTTCTAGCTTTTTAAAGTCATTTTGCAAACCCATGATTCTAGTGTCAATTCGATGTAATATTTTCAGCATCCTGTGACCATCTGCTTTTGTAAAGGTGGCTGTGGCTTCAGATCCTGAACCATCGGAATCTTCCCCCGAAGCAGTTATCGCCGAGGAGCGGGATTCAGCCGGGCTCATAGGCCTCAAACCTGACCGACTGCTCGAGCGTCCCCTCTCCTCTCCAGTAAGCATTTTTTTTGTGCATCCCATTATGTACGAGGCTTGTAGGCACCAACAGTATAGCTGGGGCAGCCTTTGAGCTACTCGATGATGACCGATTCACTAAAGTAATATGCCCGAAGTGCCCGTGTCTCGAACTAGGCTGCCATCAGTCGCGTGACGTCACCGGAAGTCCGGTCCTGCTGTTTAGGTTTTGCTGCTGCTTCCAAATTTCATCCGGGCGAAGGAGCAAAGAGACTGGGCTAAAATGTCCCAGTCCTTATACAGCCTCCTTCCTCCTACCCTCCAGACCAACTTCCATTCCTGGGTGGCCCTATCTAACTATCCTGAACCTGCCCCGTTTTCCCCATCCCTCTGCCATCTCCCTCCTACCCACCTTCTGCTAGGCATCAGGGGAAGGGCCTCAGACAAAGTCTCACAGGCTTCAAGGAGCCCCTTAGCCAGCTGTCTATTTCATGTTCATTTAAATATTAAAATGGCCATTACAGGCCTAAAGGTCAGAGATTAGCAGTGACTCTTTCTCATGGGCATTTTGCAACATTTATGCCATTGTATGAGATCTGGGAACATTCCCACAGAGCAATGCATCAATGACTCAACCACAGTATGCAACTGTCTTATGTCATAGTTGTGACTGTACTTGCCAGAAAGCTTCACTTGTAACTAGCCATCATATTAGTCAACACTCAATGTGATTATCATGTAAAAAAACAAATACAGGCAAAGATCAGACAGGTTAACGCTTCTATGGTGGAACAACTCCTGAAGTGGTCATTCACGAAGTAAGTATATCTTTTCAAGAGTTTTTTTTTTTTTTATTAAATTACCATGTAGAAAGAAACAGATAAAAAAAAAAGTGTAAAAGTGCAAACACTTGCTAATGCACAAGTGAATCTTATTTTAGTAAAGATCAAAATCTGTAACCTCCTAAAATGTTTGAATAAAAAGATAAAGTCAAAAAAAAAAATCTGTAACCTTGGCTCTTGTCAGCTGCTCAAGGAAACACAATATGCACGGTGTGCTTTGATGGCAACAAAACAATGGGGGTTTTCATGTTAAATTAATATGAATCAACAAGCTCCTGTTTTTGCACAAAGGAGAAGGATGTGATACTTGATAAAGTGATTATCTCATCAAGATGCCTGACACAGTGCTGACTGGAAAGGGTATTCCGTAATAACTTGCATCTGGCTAGGTATGGTTATAACCAGTTTCCTGCATTTGTAAATCATTGCAAAACAAGGGTGTTACATTGTATCTGTGTAGAAGGGGATTTTTGGAATGGTTAAAAAAAAATTGTCAGCCATTTTAATTCCCTCACCCAAACAAAATTAACATTATTCCCCTAACCAAATTCCATCACTTAGCTTTACCCCTTAGAACTGCTTTGGTCTCCAAATTTAATCCACTGATCCTGCATAATCCAGCCAGTGCATATTGTTCCACGATGTCTGCTTCTGACTGATCAGCGTTGTCATTCACTCATGCCATGTGGCAACTTTTTAATGCAAATGTAAAAGTTTGTGGCCATGGCTTGGACTCCAGTAAAGATGGCTGCCTAGACTCTGCGCTCCCATCTACCTATTCCTTAATCTGCGTCATCTGACCCATTAGTGCACTCTGTCAATAAACTTGGACACCCTCGAGTATAAGTCATCATGATGCGTCTGCACATCTAAAAAGTTTCAGCCACAGAGCTTTTTCCCCGGCAGTGTTCGAGTTTCAAATCCCAGGCCTGCCTGACGAGTTGACCTCAGCAGCAACATTACACACACACATATTTGTGATGGCAGAAAAGGACCACACCGGCCCATCTTGTCTGCCCTTTACACCCTCCCCTGCCCCCTCCCACGTTGGCCCCTCTCCTGCTGAATAATGGTTTAGCCCACATCAAGAAGATGTTCTCCAGGCTGCTCTCTGAAATGAGCGAAGTCTACTAAGCATGTGCCTAAACTACAATGGATGTTAAACAGCTTAAAGAAAAGAGTAACTGCAGCTGAAATGCACATCCACAAAGCAGAGGATGGTGTGGAGCATCTTCAGAGCCAGCTGCGTGAACAAGACAGAGTCATCCACCTCCTACAGGACCGAGTGGAAGATATTGAGAATAGGAGCTGATAAAACAACCTCTGTTTTGTTGGCTTCCCAGAGGACAGCAAAGGACAAGAATTGAAGACGTGGGGCCCAGTTTTCAAATGGCCTTGGATCGACACAAGGGACTTGTGGCAGAGGGTTTGATGCAAGTGGCGACTTGCATCCGACAGTGTGGCAAACGCAATTTTCAAAGGAAGCCCACCGCAAACCCCGACGCAAGTACCTTGCGTCCAAAGCAGCCAGTTAGACCAGCTCCCCCATGATCTACCTTTGCACCATTGGGGGAGCCAAATTATGGGGCATGCGTCAAAGCTTTGGCGCAATCTGCAGTAAATTGTGTAAAGTGTTGCAACTGGGCCCAATGTACTAAAATTGGGTGCAGTTGTGGAAAATGCAGTTGGCGCACTTACGCCAAACTTCGGGGTTAACGCAGGGCTTGATGCAAGCCCTGTATCAACCTTCCGAAATCAGACTCATGGCGTTGAGTAGCAGAGACAGCGAGCGAATGTCATGCCTGGGACAACGTCAGAAGCTCGAACAGTTAAAACCTGGGTGTTCTCCCTAATACATGCACCTATCCTGCATGGCCAACTGTTTGTGCTTGCTATTTGTTTTCACTTTAACTTATTGCTTTCCCCTTCTCTCCTGTCGGGCCACTACCTCTCCCTTCATCACCACTGTGAAAGCTTTGCAGGGAACCTCCTGCTGTCCTAGGTTCAACATAGAACTCACCACTCAGCATCCACCAGGGCAGAGGAGGGCTGGACCCTCAAGTAAGATGAAGGAGAGTAAGTCCTTTACTTTTTTTCCATTCTCTTCAACCAAGCAGTGTAACGTACTAACCAGGGGCAGGTGTTAATGCAATAGGCACCATGGTAAATACTGGGGGAGGGGTCAGGCTAGGGGGATGTTTGTACCACTCCCCTCGGAAGGGCAAAGCCCCACCATCATACCTCACTGCTGAGGAACAATGCAGCCTTTAAAGGGGGGTAACTACGGGATGACTGTTACGGGTAGGTGGAATAGACGATTCCACTAACTATGGTCCAGGTTTTTCTCTCTCTTCTCCCACTTGGAACTGTGTTAGTACGCTTTGTTGATCTGGAGATGAATACCTATGGGCTCTTATGGGTGGGGGAGGGTAGGCATGAATCCATTGATAGTTTCACCAAAGCCTAGTTTGTCCCAAGGGAGTAGATCTATGCTTTCATTGTTGTACTTCATCCTCCATTGTTACAATGACACACTGTTAAGCCATACAGTATGGTACTCTGTTACTACAAAGGTGCAACCTCTTCGAGTGCGATAAAAAACTTGGATTGTAAATACTGCTAAGCTACCAAGAGCTTGTTGTGACTAAGTTATATTAACTCACTGTGTAATGTATTGTATTGTTGTTTTATTATAGGTTTTGTAAATAATATTTTAATTGTGAAACTTATCTTATGTACCATGGGACCCCATTGTAAATGAGCTCCGTCTCAATTGGGCTATCCTTTTTTGAAACCAGAATAAAAAACATTACTACTTACTAATACTACTACTGCTGTAACCTGTGTAGGGCAACCACTGGGGGAGCACTCTGTGGGCCCATTAAATAGGAGCATCCCATCCAATATCTCATCATAGTCACAGCCTGGTATGGCGCACCTAGATTTTGTCACGTGGAATGTGAAGGGTCTCTACCACCTTATTGAGAGGAAGGTAGTTCTAACCCAGCTCAAAAAACAACATGGGACAGCAGTGGGCATTCTGCAAAAGACCCATCTCGCTCGGTAAGAAGCCATGAAGCTAAAATGCCAATGGGTAGCAGCAGCAGTAAGTGCCACATTTTCTAGGTGGAAGTGGGGGACCTCTATTCTGTTCCATAGGCACCTGCCATGGCTAATAACACACCACAGAGTTGACCCAGAATGGCACTGGGTAATGGTTCAGGTCAAAATCCTAGAAATGGAATTTGTACTGGGTGGAATTTATGGCCCAAAGGAAGGGGGCACCAGTTTTGTTCTGCACCCTGGCTCAAACCAATGATGAAATTAACCCTGATAATCCCCATCATGCTAGGGGAGGACTTCAATCTCCCACTGGCTGGAACCATAGATAAAAGTAACCCAACTATACAACCACCTAGCCCTGCGTTGGAAGCTATTTGCTTACGGTGGAATACAAACTGGTGGATGGCTGGAGGCTCCTTCAACTTACATCCAGGGACCATTACTTCTTTTCTCATGTGCTCAGGAAGAACAAATTACTCACCTTAGTAATTGCGTTTCTTCTAATGGAGTCTTGCTGTATTCTGACTATATGCAGTTAGCCCCAGCACTTGAACTGCTCTGGAGAGGAGAGAGATAACTCTATGCCAAGGCATAGAACTCTGAGCTCGAGCTTGGTTTTCAAACCTCTGTCCCAGGTACTCTTCAGTTTAACCGTCAGATTCTTACAAGCCCTATACTAAGCAACTAACAACCCAGAAATTGTTTTTAAAACGTTTGTGCCAAAGAGCAAGAGACATCGATTTAGAGTCCAAAGACTAAAGTCGAGACCCCCAAAAAGAATCCAAGTAAGTAATAAACAACTATAATAAAACACAGGAACAAGAAAAAAACCTCAATTAAGAAGAGGCACCCAGGTACACCCCTGGGGTGCAACACTGCGCCTGCCCACCCACATCCCAAAACAACTAGGTTCCAGGAGGGGAGGCAGGGAGGTCAGAATACAAGAAGACTCCATTAGAAGAAACACAATTACTAAGGCGAGTAACTTTTTCTTCAAACAACATGAAGTCTTGCTGTATTCTGACTGCATGCAGACTACGAAGCAGTACCCCCAAGAAGGAGGGAACTACAGAACCTATTTAGGGAACAGGCTCTGCAGTACTGCAGTACCAAACCTAGCATCACTTCTTGCCTGAATGTCCAAGGAGTAATGCTTGGTAAATGTGTGAACAGTCTTCCAGGTGGCTGTTTTACAGATTTCCACTAAGGGTATGTCTCTAGCTGCTGCAACCGAAGCAGCTGTACCTCTGGTAGAATGAGCCCTCAGGCCTGAGGGTGGCTCTTTCCCCAACTTTGAGTAGCAGAACTGAATGCAAGAGACAATCCACCTAACAATAGTTCTCTTGGTGTCAGGCTTACCTTTACCCACCTCCCCATAAGTGAGAAACAGCTGGGAGCAGTCGTTTCTATGGGGCTTAGTGGATTCTAAGTAGTAACTCAGAACCCTCTTTACATCAAGACTGTGTAGTCTCCTCTCTCCAGAAGAGAAGTGCTCAGTGAAAAATACAGGCAGAGTCATAGACTGGTTCAGATGGAAGTCTGTTACCACTTTAGGGAGGAACTTTATTTGTACGAAGGACCACCTTATCCCTATGGAATGAGATGAAATCGGGTTCCACTGATAGAGCCTGTAACTCACTGATTCTCCTGGCAGAAGTAATAGCAACCAGGAATATAGTTTTTCAAGTCAGGTATTTGAGCTCAGCTGAGTAAAGGGGTTCAAAGGAAGGCTGCATCAGCTGTGCAATACAGATATTCAGGTCCCATAGAGGAGTAGGATCCCTGAAAGGGGGATTGATGTGGACCAAACCTTTAAAGAATTTCTTGAAAACTGGGTGGGAGGCTAGAGAAGAGCCCTTCCCAGCCGAAAGAAAAGCAGAAATAGCTGCCAAATATACCTTGAGAGTGGTAGGCCAAAGGCCTAAACTGTTAAGATATACCAGATAGTCTAAGGCAGTGGCAATATCAGCTGTATCTGGCTGGATGTGCCTCTGGGAACACCAGAACCCAAACCTCTTCTACTGAGAATCATAGGTTTTCCTAGTGGAAGGTTTCCTACTGGCCTTAGGGATATCCAGAGCAGACTTCCGGTGATGTCACAGACCCGATACAAGCCTAATCCGTGAAGCTCTGAGCCAGGCAAGCCTAAAAATCCCCCAAACGAGAGAAAAACAAAACAAAATGTCAAAAAGCTCAGGGGGTCAATCCCAGAACTTAAATAGAGGCAGATCCCGGCAAGAATCCAGGATGAGCAGTAAAGATGCAGCTAGATTGAAGTCAGGCCCTCCCAGCAGGTCGTCCTCACCACAGGGCCAACGGACTCCAGAATATGACATGGATGGAGAGTCTGAACAGTTGTTGTGCTCCAAATTCGAGAGGCTGCTACACGAAATAACTGAATTCAGGAAAGAAAATAAGCAGGAGTTCCGAGCGGTACAGCTGCAATTATCGGCTTTCGAGACTCGGGTAAATCAAATAGAGGAGAGACTCTCGGATGTGAAGGATACAACAACGAAAGTGACTAAGATCATTCATACTTTAATACAACAATCGGAAAGCTTAAAAGATAAATGTCTGGATTTAGAAGGTCGCTCCCGAAGAGACAATTTAAGGCTGTATGGACTCCCAGAGAACTCAGAAGTAGCCCCCATGTCTGCTTTTTTAGAAAATTTATTGAAGGACATGCTTGATCTCCCTCCCACCATGGCATTCCATATAGAGAGAGCACACCGGGCACTCCAGGCAAAGCCAACTGACCCTGCAGCACGGCCGAGATCTATAGTATTTAAACTAAATTCGTACTATGCCAAAGAAGAAATACTACGACGAGCATAGGCAAAAAAGGACATAAGATACCTAACCCACAGGCTGTATCTTGATCATGACTATCCAACTGAAATACAAGCAGAGAGAGTCAAGTATATGCCCATTCTGAGAGCACTTAGAGAAAAATCAATACGCTTTCACACACCTTACCCTGCACGACTGAGGGTTTTTTGGGACGACGGGATGAAGATCTATACCTCTGCAGATGAAGCTCTGGATGCCTTGGGGGAACGTAACATCGTAGTCAAAGAGAGAAGGAACCAAGAGTTAGGAACCTGGAAACCTCCTAACCAGCAAGCAGTTAACAGGAAAGTAGGGGGAACCAGAAGAGAGATGCACACAGAGCTGATGCGCAGCATACAGAAGCTCCTCGCGAAGAAGCCAGTTCATCGAGAGTCTCCTCCTTGAAACAATCATTGCCACAGGGAGTTTCAAATCTAGCATCGAAATAACTTTTTTCTCCGACTCGAACGTGGTCTTGGTTGTACTCCTCACCGTACAACTGCAGGATGAGTACAAGAGTTAATTTTATGTAGGAATTTTGAAAATGCAGTCTAAAAAATGGAAACCTGACTACTGGACTCTCTTACTCATAATGAACTGTACCGAACATTAAAATGGTGACTCTAGTGAGGGAGGGAGGGCTAGTCGTTTATGTCTTTGTTTCCCTCCTCCTCTGAAGCTGTAAACAATGAATAAATAAGCTCAGAAGGGTACTAGTGCTACTAAGATTCAGCACGCTAATTTATGTGGGGGGTGTATTAAGATGTGAGCATAGTTAAAGTTACTGTTAAGGGGGGATTACTGATATAATATTGATATAGTTATTGCCTAAGGGAGCTTTCTTCCCCCCCTTCCCCCAACCAACCCCCCCCCTTGATAGAAGCTAGAAGAAATCTCAATTAGAGCACCCGAGGACAATTCCTGAAGCTGTTCAACTAAACAGAATGGCTTAGATGTACGAAAAATTTGGCTTAAGAGGGAAAATAGATCTCTCACATTGAGAAGGGGTGAAGGTGAGCGGTCACGACAAGACATCTGGGTCCGGGGCTCCTCAATGGATTAAATATAGCCTTTTCAGAGGCCTTTTCTGGGCCTGCCTGGCGAAGAGCATGTGACGACTCTAAACTAAGGCGCATCGCACAGGAGCCCAACGACAGCATGGCTCTAGGGGGGGGTTCCCCGGAAACGGTAGGGTAAATATCTCCCCTGTTCTCCTAGATATAGGAGGACAAAGGGGCTAGTAAAATTGAATAGCCCCCAACCTTGGAAGTACACTTGTTGCAAGTTTTACTGTTGAAATGTTACAAAAGTTCTGAGTTATTTGTAAATATTTGTTTGAGTTTGGCAATGCAGGGCAATCGAGAAAGGCAGGCAGCAGGAGTGTAAATGCAAAAGTAATGGAACAGAGGAAAAATGTAGTAGCCACCATGGGGGAAAGCTGTAAAAGGGGAGGTAAAACAAGCCAGAGAGATGCTTCTAAACTAGTGAAATGACACAAAACTGGGCTGTATGCACGTATAATGTGCACCGTTTCACGAATCCCATCAAAAGGACGAAGATACTTCAGTCAATGAGGCGTCAAGGGGCAAGTATTCTATTGCTACAGGAGACCCATCTCTCACATGCTGAACACATAAAATTTGAGAAACTAGGTTTCTCCCAGGTGGTTGCCTCATCATACAAAGGGGGAAGGCGTAGGGGAACAGCTGTGTTGATAAGAAAGGGTACCCCCTTTGAAATCACAGATAAACTGGTCGACAAGGAGGGTAGGTTTGTATTTGTCAAGGGCTTACTGGAAGATCAGCAACTAACACTTGCATCAATATATGTGCCCCCGGCCTCGGAACTCTCAACCTACCAAAACTTTTTTACAAAACTAGCAGGATGGGTGGAGGGTAGATTGATTTGTGGGGGTGACTTCAACCTTGATATAACAGGGGGGAAGGGTAGTTCCAGCCAAGGCAGAGCAGGTAAGCTAGGTAGAAAGGTTCAGAAGCTGATGCAGGAGCTGGGTTTCGAAGATATCTGGAGGCACATACGGGGGCTGGGATGTCGACACACGTTCTACTCGCAGGCACATGATTCATATTCCTACCTGGACTATATGATAACGCAGAAGGAACAACTAGGTTCCATCCAGCAGATCTGGCAGGGAGACTTTGCTCTCTCTGACCACACACTCATTTTTTGTAAGATACACTCTCTAACACCTAAAAAAAGAACGTTTTGGAGACTCAACCTAGCACTACTTAGGGATAAGGAGACGCAGGAAGAGATTAACAATACAATAACTCAGGCAGTACAAGACAATGATATGCAGGGAACATCTACATCAATACTATGGGATATGATTAAGGCAATAGTGAGGGGGAAAATTATTGCAATTTCCTCACACAAGAAAAAACAGAGGGAGGAAAAGAGGCTTTCATTAGAAAACAAAATAGAAATACTGGAGGAGGAACAAAAGATTAAGCACTGTAAAACCCGAACCCGGGAATTAGGTGCTCTTAAAAAACAGCTCAACATTATTTTAGATTATGCAGTAGAGCAAAAATTGATGTTTCTACGTCATAGATACTACGACGGGGGCCCTAAGTTTATGACAATGGTTGCAGCCCAGTTAAGGCAAAATCCACCATTGTAAAAATTAAACACCCGGTCTCAAATGACCTTAAAACTACCACCAATGCCATTTCAGAGGCCTTCCGGGACTACTATTCTGCTCTCTATTCAGAGGAAACAGACCCTTCTGTGGGGGAGATTAGGGACTTCCTGTCAACCCTCAAACTTCCTGCCCTATCACAAGAACAAGGGGAAAGTTTGATAGCCCCAATCTTACCCAGTGAAATTGCAGCTACGGTAGGGGGTCTAAAAACAGGTTAAGTGTCCAGGAACTGATGGGCTCCCTGGAGAGTTTTATACGACCTTCACTAAAACACTAACTCCTTTACTCGTAAGGGTGTTTACCTCTGTGACTTCCTGAAATGGAGAGATCCCCCCTTCCTGGAATGAGGCGATAATTTCAGTCATACCCAAGGGGGGAAAAGACCCAACATGTTGTTCCTCATATTGCCCCATCTCTATCTTAAATACAGATTACAAGATGCTGGCCACGATACTGTCCAAGCGCCTAGTTGAATACGCCCCAATCTTAATAAACATGGACCAATGTGGTTTCATCCCAGGATGTCAAGCTCAGGACAATGTGAGGCGCACAGTCTATATCATGGAACAGATTAACGAGCAACGAATTCCAGCAATTTTGCTGGGACTTGATGCAGAGAAAGCCTTTGACAAGGTGACATGGAAATATTTAAAAGAGGTCCTGCTTGAGTTTAACTTCCCCACCCCATTAGTAGATACCATTTTCAAATTTTACAAAAGCCCAACCGGCTATATACGGGCAAATGGCCACATCTCGGAAAGATTCAGTTTGCTACGAGGGACTAGACAGGGATGCCCCCTCTCTCCACTCTTGTTCACTTATTATATAGAGCCCTTGGCCCAGAGCTTGAGGCAAACACCAGAATTGCAGGGTGTCCTGGTGGGGGGATTGGAACAGAAACTGGCCCTATTTGCAGATGACATCTTACTGTATGTCACCAACCCGGAAAAATCGTTGAAGGCACTATTTACAATAATCCGGCGATTCACAAATCTGTCGGGATTCACCCTCAACGTGGGTAAATCAGAAGCTCTGGCTTTTAACTACACACCGACTCCATCAAGTAAAAAGCAATTCCCAATTAGGTGGGATAAAGAAAGCATAAGATATCTGAGGATTCAAATCCCTAGAAACTTGGGGGAACTGTCGGTTCAGAACTATGATCCATTGATTCATAATATAAGACGGGACTTGAGGAGGTGATCCATGCTCCCCACAACACTCTACGCTAGGAACTTAACCCTAAAAATTAACATACTCCCAAGATTCCTATACTTATTTCACTGCGTCCCTTGTACCCTTACCTCCAAGGAACTTTTATCCTGGCAGAAACTACTAAATAGTTACCTATGGAACTACAAGAGATCTAGAGTAGGCTTCCTGAAGCTAACTCTTCCTAAAGATCGAGGAGGGCTAGCCCTCCCTTCGCTTTGTGAATATTGGATGGCTTCACAAACGAGGTTAGCACTATTATGGGGTAATAAAACCTACCAGGCAAGGTGGAGGCAGATAGACTTGGAGAGAGAAACGTTGATCCCTCTCCCAGCATGCCTATTTTCTCCCACGCATCTCAGAGAGATATCTCAAACAGTCCCTCCTGCGACGATGGCCATCCTGAGAGGATGGCAAATGGGCACGAAACATAAAACATTTCAACAGCATTGCTGGAAATACAAATGGTTTATTTTAAACCAAGCACTTAACAATCAATGGTATAAAAACCAAATTAAAAAAGGGCTTGAGGCTCCATGGCAACTTCTGAGGGGTATGGGTATCTTGAGTTTTGAAGAGGCTCGGAGAAAATTCGGGTTGACAGAAAAGGATAGGTTATTTTTCTATCAAATAAAAGACTATCTCTTGAAGCAATTAAGGCAGCAGGAAAAGAATACTTTAGTATTAGAGGAGGACCCCCCATTTGTGCAAATATGGACCTCACAATATGGTGAGAAACCAATAATGGTCATATATAAATCCCTTATATATCGGGTCATGTATGCAATCTCTTCAGTGCAAACAAAATGGGAGCAGGAGCTTAGCCACCCAATAACTGCTAGAGAATGGGATAAGATCTGGAGAGGTACCTGGGCGACCTCTTCCTCTCCGACGTGGGGGGGGGTTTGTCTGGAAGGTGCGGGTGAGGTACTTCCTGGTTCCCTCAGCTATGGCTTTGGGTCGGCCGGGGGGTCCCTCCCGGTGCTGGAGGGAGTGTGGAGAGAAGTGTGCCTCACATAAACATATATTTCTGGAATGTCCAGTGATAGGGGGCTTTTGGCGCCAGGTCACGGAACATATAAAAGGGATTTTAGATATACAAGACAAGATTGAACCCCACAACTTGATTCTGGGAGTCCCGCCATTAGGACTGAGAGATGGGGCCCAAAGATACCTATGGGCAATATTACTGGGATCAGCTTATAAATCAATAACTAGAAAATGGCTCCAAGCAATCGCTCCTCAGATTAAAGAATGGAAAACAATAATCCTTCATATCCAGCAAAATGAACAGATTTCCATGGGCCTTCAGGATCGAACAGAAGCCTTTATAACAAGGTGGGCGAGGTGGGAGCTTTATCATGAAAAAGTGTCTTAGTACTCTTCAAGGATAGGAAAATTATAGGGGTAACTGTGAGTAGAGGGATAGAGAGTTAAAAAGTTATATCTTAGCTGTACTCTGGAATGAAATGGTAAAAATGTACCTCTAGCTACCTTGGAACTTTTAATGGTATTGAAGCAACAAACAGCTTGTAAGAGATGACCCTGCATATAGTTGTTAATGATTGCCAAAACTATGTTATGTTTAATGTGTTATACCAAGTATTTCAAAATGGTGAATACAAAAAAGGAAAATTGTTATACTGAACTTTTAATGTAAATGAGATGGATAATAGAAGTGATGCAATAAAACAAGTATAAAAAAAAAGGCTATCCAGAGCTGATTGTGAGAGATGCAGGTCTGCATATTCTAGCTCCTCAAGAACCAGGCCTTGAGCCTGAGTGTGTGAAGACTGGTGTACAATATCCTCCCCTGAGATGAGGTGAGGAGGTTGAACTGTCTGGGAAGGCACAGGGAAGTGTCACTGAAAGGGACAATAGCAGAGGATACCATGGCTGTCTGGCCAAATCCAGGGCCATCAGAATCACAGTGCAGGGTTGGGACCTGATCTTGACCAGAACTCTTGAATATCAGAGGAAAGGGAGGAAAAGCATAGAAAAACCTGTTGGTCCAATCCAACAGGACAGCATCTGGAGGAAGAAACGCCCGCAGAGGGGGCCTGCAGCAGAACAGAGGGAGGTGATGGTTGTCCGAGGCTGCAAAGAGATCTATCTCTGGAGTGCCCCATCTCTTGAAAATGATCTGAAGAATGAGAGGATTCAGGACCCATTCGTGGTGACCTTGAGAAATCCTGCTGAGAGCATCTGCAAGTACACTGTCCTTCCCTGGGAGATGCACAGCAATCAGGGAAGCCTGCATGGAATGAGCTAGTGACCGTATTTTCATGGCCTCAGTGCACAAGGCCGAGGACCGAGTGTCCCCCTGCTTGCTGACGTACCACATGGTTGTGGTGCTGTCTGTCCTGATCTGCACCACTTTCCCCTGAATTAAACTCGAAAATGTCTGAAGAGCCAGAAAGACAGCCCTGAGTTCGAGAAGATTTATGTGTAGAAGAGACTCCTGATAGGACCAAGTCCCCTGAGCAGTATGCTGATCCATGTGGGCTCTCCATCCCAGCAGAGAAGCATCTCTGGTGAGATTCATTTTGGGAACGTGACTGAGGAAAGGAACCCCTTGCCTCAAGTTGTCCTCCTCCAGCCACCACTGGAGGGCCTGAACCAAAGTTAGAGACACTGGATCCAACTTGGAGAGGGGATCTTTTTTCTGAGACCAAAAGGCTCTTAGATGAAATTGAATAGCCCTCATCTGTAACCATACCCCTTGCACTTCTGCAGTGCAGGCTGCCATGTGGCCTAGCAACTGCAAGAAGTGTCTGGCTGGCCGAGACACAAGTGGACAAAAAGAGGAAGCCAGAGAGATGAGCGACTGGACCCTTGAGAGAGGAAAGAAGGCCCTGGCCTGAACAGTGTCCAGCTCCACTCCTATAAATGTGAGAAGCTGAACTGGCTCCAGAACAAACTTTTCCAGATTTAGGATGACTCCTAAGGAATGTAGAAGATTTTGAGTGACCCCTAGGGCTGACTTGACTTGGTCTGGGGAATGACCTACTATGAGCCAGTCATCCAGGTAAGGGAATAGTAAGATGCCTTGTCTTCTGAGGAAGGCCACCATTACTGCTAGGCATTTGGTGAATACTCTTGGGGCAGATGTTAGGCCGAAATGCATTGCTCTGAACTGGTAATGGCCTGAGGGCAGTTTGAACTGGAAGTACTTTCTGTGCAACTGCCTGATAGGTATGTGGAAGTAAGCATCCTTGAGATCCTGGAAGGCTAGCCAGTCTCCTGGTCTCAGAGAGGGAAGAATAATTCCCAAAGTCACCATCTTGAAGTTTGGCTTTAGTATGTGTTTAAGTACCGTAGATGCAGGATGGGTTGCCACTCCCCTGTCTTTTTTAGGGTAAGGAAGTACCTGGAGTACAACTCTTTTCCCCTGTGAATGAGAGGTACCCTCTCCACTGCCTGCAGAAGCAGTAGAGAAGAAACCTCTATTTCTAAGGCCTGTGTTTCCTCTTCCGAGGAAGGACAGAAAGCCTTTGCTCTCAACTCTGGGAACCTGCTGAAGCTGAGAGCAGGACCCTGGCTCACCACTTCCAGGACCCACTTGTCTGAAGTGACAGACTTCCAGGCCTGGAAAAAGTGAGCCAATCTGCCCCCTACAGGAATTAGGGAGGCGACCCTGGCTGACACATCAGGGTGTCTGTTTGGCAGGTGGCTTAGACAGAGGAGAATGCAGCCCTTGTCAACTCCCTTCTGCCTCTTCACCTAAAGAACCCCCTCTGCTGAAAAGAAGGAGGCTTGGGCCTGGTAGAAAGGCTTGTGAAAAGGCCTGCCCCTGCCAGCCCTGGATTGCTGCCTCTGAGGAGTGGCCTGCTTTTCTTTGGCTGCAGCACTCCTGTATGTGGTCCTGTACTCGTCCATCTTTTTCATGTACGTCTGTTTGCTCCCCAAACAGAGAGTTACAAGTGACAGGAAAATCCATGGCCCTGGTCTGGGTATCCTGAGATAAATGGGTACACCTGAGCCAGGCAAATCTCCTCTTGGAATCAGATGTAGCCATGACCCTAGAAAGAACATAATTTGAGTTTCCAGCAGCATGAAATTGGACCTTTGAAGCTTCGATGCCATCCACAGCCACCTGCTCCAGCTCTTGGCCAGCTGGGGAGGGGCATTCTTAGCCAGCTCCAGAACTGTATCCCACCTAGACTTCTGGTATCTGGCTGTATATGTCATATAATTGGATTGCCAGAATCCCAAAGAGGATGCCAAGTACTGCTTCTTTGCCACGGCATCCACTTTCCTGGAATCCTTATCGGGGTGAGATGCGAGGGGGATATTAGCCTTGTCACAGGCTGCAGCTTGCACTATCCCAACATGACTGCAATGGTTAATAAGGAAATCTATACCAGGGCCTGACAGAGCATACCTCCTGTCCATTTTCTTATCCACAGGAGATATGGATGTTGGAAACTGAAAAATGTTTTGGGTCTGTTTCCCCAGGGACTTGTGCAGAGGAATAGGCACCCTTTTTGACTCTGGGACATCCATCATCTCAACATAGTCGGGCTCCTCCTGATCCTGTTCAGCTTCTTCCACTGGAAGCTGAAGAGTCTCAGCCACCTTCTTGTAAAATAAGAAGTGGGAGGGGGACTCAGAAGGCCTCAGAGGAGACGCATTAGAAGGCCTGTCTGGGGAAACGTCAGGCTCAATAAGCTCATCTAGGTCTTCATAATCCTAATCATCATCTTCGTCTCCTTCCCACTCGCCCTCATAAAAAAATGCTTCGGGGTCATATTCAGAAGCAGACAAGTCCAACTGAACCGACTGTCTCTGTGTCGGTTCGGTCGGAACCAGGCAAAGCAACTGCACAATAGCGATCGCTTTGGCTATCTCGTCAGTGGTCGGACCATGGGAACCGGGATCCGAACCGGCTGACCTGCGCTTTCATTTTGTAGGAACTGATTACACAGAATCGGCTCTCCTCTTGCCGAGGGGGTATCGCCCAGGTCAGTGGGCACCCCCTCAGGTTCGGTCGGAACCGAACCGGGCTGGCCATCTGGGTCAGCGGATTTTTTGGCCTCCCTTTCCTTTAGCCTACTTAAACGTTTATCCACAGTGGCCTTAGGAAAGTTCCTGCAGATTTGGCAGTCTTCTTTGAGGTTATCAAACCTCAAACAATAAACACAGATGAGGTGGGGATCAGCCTTGGCAAAAGCCTCCCCACACTCAGTGCAGTGTTGAAACTCCGTGGGCCTGGTTTTCTTTTTGGGTTTCTCAGACATGCCTTTAAATACAAAGTCACCCTTACCAGCATTCAAGCCAGGCGACTACCAAACCTATCAGTTCCAACCGTGTCACGGGTTGGATGAAAGAACCGGAGAAATCAACGTTTTTTTCAGGAACCGATAGATACCGGAAAACCACACTACAATACCTGTAAAAACAGAAAATAATCACTTTGGTTCCCAACCAGACCGACCGGAAAGAAACCAAAAAATTAAAACAACTTCTTTCTTAACCACTCTACTACCTACTAATACACTTACTGTACCGGGACAGAGATGTAAAGACCGAAAAAATAAAGAAGCAGTTTACTAAACCGACCGATTTTACCACAACCGAACCGAAGTGAAGGAGAGGATCTCCAAAGCGACTTCACAGTAAGGCGGAGTAAAGAATCTGACAGTTACACTGAAGAGCACCTGGGACAGAGGTTTGAAAACCGAGCTCAAGCTCAACGTTCTATGCCCTGGCATAGAGTTAACTCTTTCCTCTCCGAAGCAGTTCAAGTGTTGGGGCTAACTGCATATAGTCAGAATACAGCAAGACTTCAAGCCATTTGAAGCACAGCAGGATGGACTACTGGCTGCTACCTCCAGTCTTTGCACATTCCCTCACATACTCCATTACTGGGAACATAGTCCTATCTGACCATGCTCTAGTGCTTGTTTCTATCCAAACAGCCCCCTCTAACCCAAGACATCCAACTGGCAGCTGGACCCCTTCTTGCTCGCTGATCCTAACTTCCAGCTGCATATGCAGAGAGGGAATAAACTTTCCTTTGATTGAATGTTTTCCCCAGACATGTCCCTGGCTACCACGTGGGAGCCACACAAAGCTTACCTAAGAGGTACTATCATTAGGTTTGCTACCTAAAGATGGAAAAACAGGGAAAGAGTGAAAAAGGTTACGGCTGAGCTTGAGACCAGAGATATCTCCTTTAGGAGTGGGTCTGACCCCTCCGAACAGAACCAGTCAGCCAGATTTGCCGGGTGGCCTGCTTGAATCCCTGGCAGATCTGGCAGGCTTGGACGTCGTGAGTTGAGCCTAGGAAGTAGACACAAGTAGAATGGTCGTCCTTCTCAGGGAGTTTTTTTCTGCAGGCACACTTGGTCTTGGAGTGATCCAAGGTCAAAGTCCATTTAGAAGACAAAAGGAGAAAAACAAAGAAAAGGAACTACGGTGAGAAAAATAAAACGCTGAAAGCGCATGAAAATGGAGGTCAATTGAAGCTGTGGCAGTTTTCAGAGGTCTGATGTGCACTGGTCGAGGGTGGGAAAAGAACTGTGGAGGCTATTAGGAGGGCACCCACTATTATAGGATAGACGAACGTCAGAGGGTGACGTTGGAGGTGGGTGGCACCCTCTGGTACACTGCAAGCTAAAAGGGTTTTTGTGTGGTCCTAGTGCCTGGTGGCCAAGTCCTACTGGTGTGGCCTGCTGCAAGAGATACCCTTGATACTAAATAATTTGTGCATAGGGTGACCCCATAACCTTTGTGCACTGGAAGACCCCATAACCTTTATGCATCAGATAACCCTGTAAACTCTGTACATCAGGTGACCCCATAACTTTCTGTGAACTGAAGTCACTCCATAACCTGACTTGTGACTTCTGCGCCTTAGAGGTTTACTGCATACCTAATTGTGCTGTTGTTCCTGTGCTGTTTTGTCTGTACGCAAAAATAAAAAAAAATTACAACTGATAAAAAATCTGGCTTTTGATCTGCCTACTTGTTCTGTCAGAGCTGCACTTCCAAACTACATATTATCAGCATCACTGTGTGTTCAAGGAGCTTGACTTTTGTTTTACTCCATGCCATCACCCCTAAAAGAGTTTAATCTATTTGACTCCATTCCTATTGCCATTCTTGCTGCCTGGGATAAAAGATTTACTAAAGGCCTGTTTACACTGCCACATTTCTACTGTAGCAACCCGAGTGCACAGGTTGCCGTGGTGCAAATGCAGCAGTGTGGACACTTACCTGACTGTAGTAAGTCGCTGCTTACTCTGCACCCACTGCCTCAACGGAGTTGGGAACATGCAGTGATGCGAGCAGTCTAAGCGGATGTGTGGACTGGCAGCACATGCAATCAGCTCGTTTCTCACAATGCTCGGTTTTAAATCAGGAAGTGTGACTCACGTATTGCAGGTAAATGTTTGTTTGCCAACCAGATCTGACATAGAAATCAAAGGGACAGATTTGACAAGACCTGTGTTGTGTTCCATTTCAAGAATGCAGTCCCACCAACGACGGGGATCCCACGATCTTTGACTGGATCAGCTCCCACATGCTGTCACACACTATGATACCCCCTCCAGAAACAGTGTATGCCAGCTCCCTCTCTCCGGCCCCCAACATCTCTGTCAGCACCCCCACCATCTCTGTCAGCCACTTTGTCACTGCAACTTGGCACTGCCAGTGCTTCTTATAGGCAAGGCAATGTGAGGGAGTGATGTTCACAAGTCACCAGCCGCCGGGCCCCAGACTCACAGCCCCTCTTCAGCATGATCTGCATGGGCGCAGAGAGGGGGGTCATGTAAATATGGCTGCGCATGGGCTCAGGAGATGGGAGCAGAGCAGATATCAGACAGGAGTGGTGTGGTCATGTAAACACAGCTTAAAAGTATGTCAGTGCTGGGATCTCTCTGCTGGTCATTGTGTACCCTCCCTTAAAACTGAATGCTTAGCCAAGTCTCGGTATTAAGAAGATGTAAGAAAGAAGTTAAAAAAAAAAGTGTAAGACCCCATCAAAGAGAGGCAAAAAGGCAGATAAAGAATAAATGTTGAGTTGCTGTCAAGGCTGAGCACAAAAAGGCAGATGGGCTGACGTTTCCTGCTTACCGAAGGCATGCCCTCAATTCAACCTGTCACCACAGTGGATTGCTTTGACTTTCACTTCAGCTTTCAGCCTTTAGGCTAGATCAGATCCTTTTTTTTTTTACTTACTAAGCCCTTCCAATATGTATCAAATATTCTGCAGTTTGGCTTGGACTGTACTAAATATTAAAAATAAATCTCGGTTTCTCTTCATCTAGCTTTCCCTTGACTTTTGTAATGAATTTTCAATACAACAGTCACATTATTTCGTTGTGTTAAAAAAAGAAGTAAAAGAAGGAAATGCATTACAGTATCTTTCCTGTATGATTTATATCACCATTCCACCACATCAGTCTTACAACGTCATGTATCTGCGTGCTCGCCTTTAAAGCACAGCACAGTCACACCAGTGAAATCTAGGGCTCTATCTGAATGTCAGCAGCAGTACTGGCAGGGAAGTGGTATCGGTTAGTCACTTCACTGTCACCTGTGTTTCACCACATATTGTTTTTAATATTTTATGGACTGTTATTAAGCAATAAGGTACGACTGGGGGTTATGTTAATGTGCTTGTTAATCACCCCCTGGGGGTGCCATATTGCCCCCAGGAGGTGATTAACAAGAACATTAACATAACCCCCGATCATACCATATTGCTGTTACTATAATTGGGTTGTTTTTCTTGCCATTTTCTAATGACACACAGTCTTTATTTTAGTTATTCTTAACCCTTGACATAAAATAGTCCCTACACCAAAGGTTTACATGGGGAAAACAAATCTGTTCTTTCGCTGTGAGTCAGCAGTGAGTCTGCTTTGTGGGGGGTGGGAGGGGGAATTCATTCTACTCAGCTGTATTGCGACTGTTTTATTCAAAATTGAAATTCAAAAGTCTATTTTTTTTAGCCCCGCTGGTAATAGTACTTCAAAGGAGTGTCCTACAAAAGAGTTTAGTTCAAAAAAAATGCTGTATCCCATTATCTAGCACAGCTCAGCCATAAAAACAGGAAAAAGTAACAGTTTAGTGTTTAATTTGTCCTTTCTTTTCAAACATGGGTAAATGATTCCTGAACTGTTAGCCTTGCTCTAATGGTTGCTATCAGTTTCAGACACAGAATGCTGCAAATGTAAGCAGGACCTTGATTCTTTTAATCAACACTCAAGTGATCAGGCTCTACAAGTATGTTAATAAGCAGATTAACATAAGGCTCTCAGAATGCTGACAGCCAACCAGATTTCAGCATTCTTGAGACCCTTATAATAATAAATATTAAACTGAAAGATACAGACATGTTCCCTCTATACAGCCAGTGGTCATCACCTGAGATTTTATAATTCAAACATAAAGATCCTTTTAGCCAAAATAATTTTGTATAGCAACATTAGTTGCCAATTTGTAGAAAATTTCATGAATTAGCTCAAATACTCAACATTTCCACACACACTACAGACTGTTAACAGAAAATTAAAACAAACATAAGTAAAACATGCAATTTGTAAAATAGAACATCAGTATAAATAATGAGCACAGGGGCAGGTGGTACTTTAAATGTTTAAGAAGAAAAACAACATATGTTTTGCTCCAAAGGGTAACAGGCATATGCTATGATATTTTAATAGAAACAGAAACATAGAATTTGATGGCAGATAAGGACCACTTGCCCACCTAGTCTGCCCATTTCCCTAACGGATAAGCTGCAGATCCTAGTTAAACAACAGCCTTCTTCCTCCTACCCCTCACTAGAATTGTCTTGTCTGTCCCATACATTCTTGAATTCCCCTGTTTTTGACTCTACGACCTCCTCAGGAAGGCTGTTCCATGCATTTACAACCCTCTTTATGAAAAAAATACTTCCTCACATTACCTCTGAGATGTCCCCCCTCTATCTTCAAATTGTGCCCCCTTGTTCTTGCACATCTCTTTATCTGAAAGATGCTACCCTCTTGGACTTTGTTGATTCCTTTGAGGTATCTGAAAGTTTCTATCATGTCCCCCCTCTCTCTTTCCTCGAGGCTATACATCTTAAACTCCTTTAGTCTTTCTTCATATGTCTTCCGGTGCAGATCCTGAACCATTTTGGCTGCCCTCCTCTGGACAGCCTCCGCCCTGTCTATGTCTTTGCGGAGATGGGGTCTCCAGAACTGTACACAGTACTCCAGATGTGGTCTTACCAACTGTCTGTACAGAGGGCCAACAACTTCCTGTTTTCTACTGGTGATGCCTCTCCCTATGCATCCCAGTACCCTCCCCCAGCCCTCCTTACTGCCTTCTCACATTGCTGGCCCATCTTTAGGTCATCTGATATGACTACCCTCAGGTCTCTTTCCATTTTTTTTGTTGTCAGTATCTCACCCCCCATTGTGCACTTTTCCCCTGGGTTTTTGTTTTCCAGGTGCATTACTTTGCACTTCTTTGCATTGAATCTAAGCTGCCATACATTAGACCATTCCTCCAACCTTGCCAAGTCCCTTTTCATCCTTTCCACCCCATCTTGTGTATCAACCCTGTTGCAGATCTTTGTGTCATCTGCAAAGAGACATGCTTTTCCTTCCAGTCCCTATGCAATGCCACTTATAAAGACATTAAAAAGGACCAGCCCCAGTACTGAACCATGTGGTATCCCACTAGTAACCCCCTTCAAGACTGTGGACTCCATTTACTATTACCCTCTGTGTCCTGTTGTCCAGCCAGTGTTTTACCCAAGCTACCACTCTGGGATCCACTCCCTGGCTGGCTAATTTGTTTATTAATCTTTTGTGTGGGACTGTGTCAAACGGCTTGCTAAAGTTTGGGTAGGCCATGTCCACAGCCCCTCCCTGGTCTACTACTTTGGTCACCCAGTCAAGGAAATCAATTAGATTTGTCTGCCATGACCTCCCTGCTGTGAATCCATGCTGCCCTGGGTCCTGTGCCCCACTGGCCTCTAGGTACTCAACAATTCTTTCCATCAGAAGAGATTCCATCATTTTCCCTACCACTGAGGTCAAACTGACAGGTCTGTAGTTTCCTGCCTCTGTCTTGCTCCCACTTTTGTGAAGAGGAATCACATCCACCCTCCTCCAGTCCTCAGGTACCACACCATCCTCCCATGATTTATTAAAAAGGGTAGTCAGTGGTGTTACTAGTTCTTCCCTTAATTCTTTTAGAATTCTGGGGTGAATACCATCATGCCCCATTGCATTATCCACCTTCAGTTTTAAGAGTTCTTTCAGAACCCTTTCTTGTGTGAAAGTACTAATATCAACCCCCTATCCAGAGTGCTTCTATTGACTGGATATGGTATCTCCCAGACTCCCCCTGCCTTTCCATTGTGAATACAAAGCAGAAATATTCATTTAGTATCCCTGCTTTTTCACTGTCGCTCTCTGCCCAACCACCTTCCTCTTTATTCAGCCTCAGCATCCCTGCCTTAGTCTTTCTTTGCTCCCTAATGTACCTATAAAAGTTGTTATCCCCTTCTTTACCGAGTTTGCTATCTTTACCTCAGTTTTGGCCTTTGCTATTCTGACTGCCTTTCCCACTTTCTTCTGCTTTAACTGGTACAGTTCTCTGTCCTGCTCCTTCTGTGTTTCCTTATATTTCCTGACTATCTTTTTCTCCCTAACCTTCCCCGCCACTTTTGAGAACAATAGTGTTTTTTTCTTTCGTATTGCTTTGTTCATTTGCTTCACACAAATGCTTGTTGCCTCTGTGATGGCGGTTTTGATGTTTCCCCATTGTTGCTCCACCCAACTTTCTTGCCTGTTTGCTAGTGCTTTTCTGAAGCACATTCTCATTTTGACAGAATCAGCCCTCCTGAAGTCCAGTACCTTCACTTTTGTATGGCTTGACTCTACAGCTAAGTTTATCATGAACCACATTGTTAGGTGGTCGCTTGTTCCCAGACAGCTACCCACTTCAAGATTGGAGATCCTCTCTCTGTCCCCATTTGAGAGTACCAGGTCTAAGATTGCTCCCTCCTGAGTGGGTTCCAAAACTAGCTGTCTGAGGCATGCCCCCTGTAGGGCATCGAGAATGGCCCTGCTCTTGGATGTGGCTGCAGCAAAGGTGCTCCAGTTAACATCTGGCATATTCAGGTCCCCCATCAGCAATAACTCCCCTTTCTCTGCCATCCTAAGGATGCCTTCTATCATTTCCTTGTCCATTTCCCTTCCCCTGAGATGGGGGCCTGTATACAACCCACGTGGATTGTGGTGCCCTTTCCAGTCTCCAGGGTGACCCACAGTGCCTCCTCTCCTCCCTGTTTACCCTTTAGCTCTGTTGCTTTGATCTCTTCCCTTACATAGAGAGCTCCTCCTCCTCCTCCTCCCTTTCTTCCCTCCATGTCCCTCTTGTAGATTGTGTACCCTAGTATGTTGACATCCCTGTCATGGTTCTCTGTGTACCATGTTTCTGTGACTGCCACGATATCCAGGCATCCCTCTTCCATGAAGGCCACCATTTTGGGGAGCTTTTTACCTAGACTACAGGCTTTGGTACTCATTACTCTCCATTTTTTTATGACTATTTCTTTTTGAGCCATCCCTGTCTTTACTGCCTTTGTCTTTTTCTCCATTTACCCCTGCCCTTCTCCCTATCGATTGCTCTATCTTGGCGTTTACCTAACTACCCTGATTTTCTTTGGGGGGGGCTAGGATTTCCCTTCTCCTTTTCAGTGCCCCCCCCCTTGGCTAGTTCAAATGCTTGCCAATGAAGTATTTAAACCTATCGCCTAGGATCCTGGTTCCCCTCCTAGATAGATGCAGACCATCGTGCCAGTATAGGCCTGCATAACTCCAGGTGGAGCCCCAGTCCCAAGTGAAGCCAAATCCTTGAGCTCTGCACCAGCTTTTCAACCAGTTATTGAATCCCATGATGCAGAGTGCCCTAACCTGATCCATGCCATAAACAGGTAGCACTTCTGAGAAAGTTACTGTGTGTGCTACTCGTCTAAGGCCCCTCCCCAAACTCCAGCTACACTGCTCTGATCCCATTCTCAGCCAGGTCATTTGCCCCTAGATGAATAATGACATCCAGCTCACTTCCCCTTGCAGCTGCTCCCATGATCCTGAGGATTAATTTCCTGTCACTCCAAACCATGATGCCAGGCAGGCACCTTACCTCCCTTTCCCCTCCCTCCCCCAGTTCTACCACCCTAACAATTGAGTCCTCCACCAGCAGTAATTTCCTTCCCCTGTGGGGTCCAGTGCCACCCTCCTGTGGGTCTCCATTGTGGAGGTTCCCAGCATCCTCCTTGGTCTCCACTGCCTCCATAGAGGAACCATGCTCTGCCAGAGTGGCGAATGAATTGTGGAGAGGCACAACTGGAGGGATGCGCCTCTGTCCCATCACTCTCGCCCTCTCTGAGTCCATCATGGTCCAACCACTCCTCTTTCTTTGCAACCTCTGAGGTAGTGGCAGTGGCCTGGGTGGGGGAGCAGGTTTCCCGAATCCTTGACAGGTCAGCATGGAGACGAACAACCTCCTCCCTTAGACCAGAGAGGTGCCTGCAAATAGGGCAGCAACGCAGTCTCCAGAATGTCTCCCAGAAGACTGCTGCTCCACAGCCAGTGCATTGAACCACTCCCGTCTGTGTCCCTTCCTGTTACAGAAGCTTTTTTTTGTTCTAGTTTTAGTGTGTGCAAACTTGTGAGTGTCTCTACCCCCTATTCAGTGTGCTGTGCCTTTAAGGATATGAACAGGTGTATGTTGTTAGCAGTTTTGGGGAAGTGATGTCAGAACCCCTGCTATAAAGGAAGTTATGCGCTTGGGGCAGGTGGGGTGAGGGGCAGGGTGGGTGGGAGTAAACCTATGCCCTCCAGAAATCAACTACAACTCTGACCCTCCACCTCGGGGAGTGCCTTCCTTCCTTTCAGATACCTATTTCACAAAGGTTAAGTAGGTCTAGTCACAAATGACTGCAGATATCTCCCAGCTACAGTTCCTCCCTTGCAAATTAAAGTTAAACTAAGGAAAGTCAACCCCCAAAACAGAGAATCAATACTAATTACTTAAATGGGTCCAAAAAGTAATAGTTCAGTGTAGTCTAGAAAATAACCTCCTTGATTTAAGGAAGCTTTGTCTGCTTTCTCTGTGTGTCTCAGAAGACAAAGACCACAAACAACTCCTGTTTTAAATCCACAGTTCAACTAGGCCCCTTTCAGCTCCTCCCCTTAACAGACACCTATTTTACAGAAGTTAACAGGTCTAGCCACAAATGACTGCAAAACAGAAAATCAATACTAGTTACTTACACAGGTCCAAAAAGTAATAATTCAGTTCAGTGTAGTCTAGAAAATAACCTCCTTGATTTAAGGAGGCTTTGTCTGCTTTCTCTCTGTGTCTCAGAAGACAAAGACCACAAACAACTCCTGTTTTAAATCCACAGTTCAACTAGGCCCCTTTCAGCTCCTCCCCTTAACAGACACCTATTTCACAGAGGTTAAGCAACAGGTCTAGTCACAAATGACTGCACATATCTCCTAGCTACAGTTCCTCCATGGCAAATTAAAGTTAAGCTCAGAAAAGTCAATCCCAAAAACAGAGAATTAATACTAGTTACTTACACAGGTCCAAAAAGTAATAATTCAGTTCAGTGTAGTCTAGAAAATAACCTCCTTGATTTAAGAAAGCTTTGTCTGCTTTCTCTCTCTCTCTCTGCAGACAGACACCACAAACTGTTTTAAATCCACAGTTCAACCAGACCCCTTTCAGCTCCTCCCCTTAACAGACACCTATTTCACAGAGGTGAAGTAACAGGTCTAGTCACAAATGACTGCAAAGATCTCCCAGCTACAGTTCCTCCCTGGCAAATTAAAGTTAAACTACGAAAAGTCAACCCCAAAAACAGAGAATCAATAGTAGTTACAGTACTTACACAGGTCCATGAAGTATTAATTCAGTTCGGTATTAGTCACACTGAAGATGCATCTCCAATACTATTTAAATAAATGGATACATATAAAGATGCTTGTAAACCCAACAAGGGCAGCATTGGTGAAGGTGCAGTAATAAAAATTCTAACACCCCTCAGATATAAATTTTGCAGTCCAGCTTTCTGATATTCCATTTTCCTGCTGTAAAGATCAATAATGCACAATGAGAACTTTGAAAAATTAAAGTCTACTGCTAATTGTTGCAACAAATACATTTTAAATGCAGCAAAAATCTCTATATATAAGCACCATACAGTTGCTCCAACAATGCAGTGAATTTTTTTTTTCACAAAATGCATGGAAGCTGCTTTTGAACTCACCAAGTTAAGAGTTATGTGAGATTGAAATATCAATAGCACTAGTAGATTTTTTTTTTTTACTCTACCCTTCAGAAAGTTCCAGCACGGATCCACATCAAAGAACACATGGGTATTCCCCTCCAACCTGACTCGGCACTTTGCAAGCTCCAGTACTGAAAACGTTCCTCTGATCTCTAGTACCTCATGTCTGAATGCTAGAGAGCGTCTTTTTTTGTTGTGATACAAAACAAACTTTGGGAAACAGAAATTTTATACCCTTATATTCAATGCTGCTACGCAAATGAGCAACCTTCATCAAAAGCTCTCCATTACTTCCAAACGCAAGCACATAGAGAATGGTTGGTATTTAATTTCATTTGTCTTGGTTATATTTTGATTCACTCCACTTTAAACGCTGGTTCCAGTTCACTTATTGGGGATCCTGTATGCTTATACAATAAAGGGCAAGTTGTCTTCAGGCAACTATACAGCATTAATGAAAATATATTTTAACAAATCAGGGTGAGATGTAAATTGCCTTTCAAACATTTTTGGAATGCCCACTAATCGAACATTTTTGCAGAGCAAGGCATTCTCCATAGCTTCTATTTTCCTCCTCAATGAAACACAGACCCTCGTGTCAACACAGACCACTGCATCACACAGAACCATTTTGGCTTGAAGAGTCTCAGATCCTTTACAGTACCTTTAATGGCATTCAGATTGAACTGTTGATTCTCAAAAATCTTTTCTAAACTGCCCATCTTGGAGACGAGTTTACCCAGCTATTCGTTAATGTTCAAACACACATCATGGAGTCACTGGATGGCTGCTAATTCAGGCAAAGTATGACTTTTAGCAAATGAAGCAGCAGGAATGGGCGGCAGGCAGCTGGGAGATACATACGTAGTGGATTCCAGGTTAGAAATATCAGCAGATGCCACAGTCATCTTACCAGCCACTGATTCATTTGGTCCGGGTATCCCTTGAGAAATGAATTTGCCCAAGGGACCAGTTTCATTGGATAATGATCTTTCTTTCTTTTAGCTAGTTGCCGCTCCATTTTCTTATCTTTTATAGTTTTTTTTCTTTTGTTAAGATGGTGGGGACTTAGCTCCTGGCTCCATTATTTTTTTCCCCAATCCCATGGTACAGAGCTTAGCAAACACTGCTCCCTTCATGTTTCTATCGTGCTCCTCCCCATTCAGAATGTTTTTGCTTGTTTCACCACATGTTAATGTTAAATGTTTTCCCATAATATGCTGCTGTGAAAAGGATTGCCATCACATACTGTACCTATCTGAAATAGTGCTGTCCTCATGGGTACTTTGACTTTAATTTAATTGCCTTAATAACTGTGCACATTACACAAGAATCCCTGTTGTAAATACACAGATTATATCTGGTTAATACCTGCATCATCAACTACTGTTTCAGTGATGGCATGCCATTCCCCTGTGGGTCAGTATATACTCAGCGTCCTAATTCTCCAGGATATAAACAGCAGGGTGTCTTAACCTCCACTGACAGTTCCCAGTGCTTGTACATAAAAGTCCCAAAAGAATCTTGAGAATTCAACTGACCTTCAAGTGCAGATGAACTCCAATTATGACAAGCATGAAAACACCACAGATAGAAAGAAAGCCTGGTTTTGATATCGTTGACTGAATGGACAATCGTTCCATGTTTAATATGCACTTGAAAAAAAAAAACATTCTCCTTTGGGCAACATGCATGTAAGTCTATCTTTTCAATTGCCGATGGGTGCCTAAAAAGTCCTAAAAGAAAAATAAAATGATTTACTAGTTCTAACTCTCACACACGCTGGTCACCTGCTCCCATCTGCTTGTACCTCCTCCCTGCTCATCTTCCCCAGGATTTACTCTAATCTTCAGAAGCCTACGTGGCTTTTTGTATAGAGTGGGGATTCCAGGGGTGGTGGCAGACCCCCCTCCGATACCCAAATCTAGCATCGAAGTACTAGCAAGACTTTGATACAAGCACAGCTAAAGAAACTAGTGCAGGCCCGGTGGTGCGGAGGGTTGAGGCACTGGACGCCACACCTCATGCCACGCCATTGACCTGGGTTCAGGAATGAGTTTGGGTCATCAGGGGTTGGCAGTAGAGGACTGAGCATCCGGGGGACTGCTCTCCTGGGGGTGGGAGGGTTGTCTTCCCTACTGCCACTGTGCAACCTGAGGTAGCATGCTGAAGGGTTGGAGGCTGCGACGGACGTCCTGCAGGCGGGTGCGGGAGCACGCCCGTTGCATGCTGAATGTCATTGCACATCCGTGCCTCTAGGAGCAATGGAAAACAAAAAACAGAAAATGGACCCTGGCACCCGGACAGGTGAAGGTGCGTCCAGAGGATGGCCCCCACACCCTCACCCGGCTGGTCTCCATGTCTCCTCCACTCTTCGGCCGCCATTCTAGATAGAGCACCGGAGGAGATAGGGCGGTCCCACTCCTGGGGGCTCAGAGCCAGGGGGTGGGGTGGTCGGTGGAGAAGCAATCCTGGGAATGGAGACCAGACCAGGGGGACCTCAAGCCAGGCAGAACACAGTCGGATCAAGGATCTCACTGGAGAGAAGTCTAAGGGGCCAGTGCAGGAGCATAAAGTCTACAAAAAAAGTACCCAGTGCATCAGCTAAAATATTTAGCTTTAAAATGGTCTGTGTGAAAAATGTAGTCATTGGCTAAGGGGCCATAAGTGTAAAGCCTGGACTGAGAACAATCTACTCACATCTTCACAAAATCCAAAATGGATGCTAGTGAACAGAGATGGGTTTGTAAAGTTGGCTGCACATGATTTTGATCTCAAGTACGAACCTTGATCAAATAATGTGGTAGCAGGTGCCTTAAGCTGTGAGCCATTTATCAGGCTTTATATTCCTCATCGGTTTGTTATTGAGCCTTACACCAAACTACAACAGCTTGACGGATTGACCGCAGATGGAGCAGAACATGTTTAGACTCACAAATAATTACCAGTCAGTAACATTGGAGAATGACACGCCTGTTCAGCACACTCAGACCTCAGACTACACATCAAAGAAAATAAATACAGACGTTATATTACACGATCCCTTTTCTATGTTGGAATATATTTGTGCTGGTCTTACAAGCTAGCCCACTATCTAAAAAAGAAAAACACATTAACTTGAATGTTTGATAGAAAAAAACAGGATAACATTTTTTTTTATTTGAAAACGACAAATAGCTATTAGGTCAATGGTAACATTGTGGTACATAAAATATTGTGCGTAAAATAATGAGAGTCATAAAGTAGTAAACTACAGTACACAAAAGTTCAGATCAAAATGAAATGCATAAAGTACAGTTACGTAAGAACTTACCATAACAGTAGAGCTTCGAGAGGATCTCTTGCAGCAGGTCATCACTGTTAGGACCAAGCAGTCAGGCGCCAGAACCACATGGAAATCTTTCTGGCTAGCACTCTACCAAAGGGGGCCACCTACCTCCGACATCCGTGCCTTCCATCAGCCAATCCTATATAAGGTAGGCAGCCCCCACACTCTTCTCAGTTCTTCCACCAGAGACTAGAAGCTGGATCCCGGAAGGGTGGAACCAAGAAGGACTCTGATGTATCCCAATAACCAATAAAAGATAAAGGCAAAGGGCTCAAGCCTATGGAAGGGGAGACAGAGACACAGGATAAGGGGGAAGGAGGGAGGGGAAAGCATGGCTTGCTGCAAGAGATCCTCTCAAAGGTCTACTGTTATGGTAAGTTCTTACATAACTGTATTATCTTACTTTGAGGGTATCTCTTGCAGCAGGCCATCACTGATAGGACTGAGTCCCAAGCAGTATTGGCATACAGACAGACAGTCTGGGTGGCAGGCAAAAGAAATAGCCTAAGAAAGGAGGCCTTGGAGGACAGCTAGTCCGAAGTTGGCCCGATGCAGAGAGGCAATGTCCAGACTGTAATGCTTGGTAAAAGTGCGGACAGTGCTCCAGGTGGCAACAATGCAAATGTCGGCAATGGACACACTGCGGAAACAAGCCACTGATGTGGCTATACCTCTTGCAGAATGGCCTTTCACCTCTTTAGGAAGTTCTTTGCCGTATTTCTAGTAACAATAGACAGTGCAATTGGCTAACAATTTAGACAAGCATTGTCTGGACACCGAGGCACCTTCTTTTCAAGGGGTGAATGAACCAAACAACTGGTTGAACTTCCTAGAGTCCTTGGTCCAGTGTGCATAGTACTTCAGGTTTCTATGTACATCCAAGACATTGAGCAATGCTTCCCCTTGAATGGAATGCTCCAGAAAATAGACAGGCAGGTGGATGGATTGATTCAGAGTAAACCTTGATACTACCTTAGGCAGAAACGTAGGATTTCTATGCAAATTTGTGAAAAAACAAATAAGGCTCCTTACACATCGGGGCCTGAAGCTTGGAAATCCTTCGAGCAGATGTAATGGCAACTAAAAATAACGCGTTCCACAACAGAAAGCATAGCTCGCAAGACGCTGCCACTTCAAGAGAGGCAGTGAAAGCTTTTCCAATACAAAATTAAGGTCCCCAAGCTGGGACAGTCTCTCTGATTGTTGGCTTCAAATGTAAAATGCCCCGGAAGACTGTGTGGGACACACAGAGCTGGGCCAATGAGTGTCTGTCCACAGGTACATGACATGCAGAGATGGCAAGAGAGATGCATCTTAACAGAGGAGGACTGCAAACTCCAGTCTGAGAGGGACAGAACATACTCCAAAACCTGATCCACTGGACAAGTGAATGGATCTAAATGGTACGATGCAGTGCAAAGTGAAGTGCTTATATTTCATAGAGTAAGTGGCTCTGGTGAACGGCTTCCTGGCTGCTACCAAGACATCTGCCACTCTGGGGGATATCCCAAATCTGGCGATGGCTATGTCCTCAGGAGCCAAGCATGGATATGGAGAGACTTGAAGAACTGACTGCGCTGAGGACAGTGGACAGTTTTAAAATGGGGTGGGATAGAATCAAAGAGAGGGTAAACATGGGAGGGAAAAGTTGGGGGGTATGAATGAAGGAATGGGGGGCAGCTGCAGAAAAACTATTCTGCGAGCTGCACACTCAGGTAGACTTGATAGACCTCTGGGCCTTTTTTCTGCTGGCATACTTGTATGTTCGTATGACCTGAGGTTGGGGCAGACCAGGATGCCCTGTTTCTGGGAGAGCAAGCCCGTGCACAGGGGAAGGGACAGTGGAGGTTCAACTACCAGTTGTTACAGCAAGGGGAACCAAGTTTGACGAGGTCAGAAGGGGGCAATGAGGATCATTGTAGTACCCTCCATTTGGAGTTTGACAGAACTCGTTGAAGGAGTGGAAAGGGAGGGAAGGCATACAGAAACCTCCCTATCCAGGAGAAGGACAATGCATTTCGCCAGAAAACTCCAGGACCTGGATATAGTGAGTAATAAAGCAGCAGTTTTGCATTGTGTGAGGACACAAAAAAGTTCAACTCAGGCCAACCACATCTGTCAAAGGGCTCTTCTACCACTGAGGTCAATAGTTCCCTCTCGTGGGTTTGGATCATGAGTGACAGACTATCCGCCAAGACATTTTGGTCACCAGGAACATGGATGACCTAGAGTTCCAGATCGTGCTCAATGGCCCAATACCAGACTCTCATCGCTTCCCTGAACAGGGGATAGGAATGTGCCCCTCCCCCCGCCTGTTTATGTAATAAACTGCACACATGTTGTCTGTCTGAACCAAGACAGGACCCGTGGAGAGGTGAGTCTGGAAGGCCTGCAGGGCATACAGAACTGCCTGCATCTCCAGGATGTTTATGTGGAGATCCCTCTCTAACTCAAACCATGTCCCTTGAGTTTGGTGGGTCCCCATGTGGACTCCCCAACTGAGGTCGGAGGCATCCGTCATAAAGATCTATTGAGGGGGAGGTAGAAGTTTAAGTTTATTGTAGCAAAACTCCATTGAGCAGGCTCATTCACAAGGAGGTCCTGTACACATAACAGCATTTTGTAGAAAGGCAAATACAGTATAGAAAAGGGAACTCCCGAGACAGATTGCTGGGCTCCAGCCACCACAACAGGACCTTCTTGACTGGACTCAACATCAGCACTGGTTGATCCAGGTCATCCAAACACTGGTCCCAGTGGACCCGCAGTGTCCACTGAGGGCTATGGATATGCAGCCGGGCCAGGGGAACTGTAGCAATGGCTATGGCCATGAGGCCTAAAAGCCTCAGAAAGACCCTCACTGGAACATGATGGCTGGAGTGAAGGAGACAGGTCTGGTCCACCAGACACTCTGCTCTGTCTGGGAGTAAAAAGGCCTTCCCCTGGCTGATGTCCAGCACTGTACAGGAGGTGCTGGCAAGGGGTCAAGAGAGACTTCTGGCAGTTGATAGTAATACCCAAAGCTTGGAACAGGCTGCAGGTATGAGAAAGAGTTTGAAGGAGATGGTCCCTGGATGGGGCCGCTAACAGCCAGTCATTCAGGTAGGGAAAAACACAGAACCCCTGCAGTCTCAGTGGCGGCTGCCACCACTGTGCCAGGCATTTGGAGAAGACCCTGGTGGCTGAGGACAAGCCAAAGGACAGAGCTCTGAACTGGTAGTGTGCTCCCTGGAAGTGGACATGAAAGAAGCGCTGGTGGGAGACTAAAACCTTGATATGCAGGTAGGCATCCTGCATATCCAGGGAACAAAACCAGTCACCTTGATGAAGCAGGAGTAGCAAACCCTGAAGGGGGACCATCCTAAATCACTTGTACTCTAGAAACAGGATTCAGTTGGTTTAGCTTCAGGACGAGTCAAAGGTATCCTGTCTGCTTGGGGACCAGGAAGAAGTTGGAGTAGTACCCCTTCCCTGCTGATGTCAAGTGACTGTCTCTTTAGCCTTTTTTGGAGTAAGGTCTAAATTTCCTCCCGGAAGAAGGGGACATGGCCGGGAGGAGAACAGGAATTGCCTGAGGGTTTTCTGGAGGCCACTCTAGGAACTTGAGCAGCACCCAGCTATCTGTGGTGATTTCCCTCCACCTGTCCAGATGCAGCGAGAAATGATCCCCGATTACCGCCTCCTGCAGAATCACCTGGTGGGGGGATCTGGCAAGGAGTCAGAAGGTGGGAGCAGCCACAGCTGAGGCTGCTGCTGCACTTCGTGCTTTATGGGTGGGAGTGGCTAGAGCTAACCCCACCTTGCACTTGCTTTGGGAGGGGGTCGGGCTTGTCTGCAGGAGGAGTGATGAAAAGGAGCCTGCTGTCCAGACCTTGACTGGGTATGGGACATACAGTGGACAGATTTTAGAGCCCGTCCCGAGGTCTGTATTTCAGAGGTGATATCCTGGAAATCTCCCCTTAAAAGTTTGAACCCCCTGAAGGTTGAGTCCATAACACCGGACTGGACATCCTGTGCAAAGCCAGAGACCCGCAACCAGGAGTAATGCCTCATACAGATAAGATACCGACGGCTGCTGCCCAGCCCGAGGCATCTACAGCACAGGTAGCCTGGAGATGAGAGTACCAATGTCCGAGCCTGCTTCAAGGGCCTGCTGTTTCAAGGGGTCATCTGGCATGGCTAGGGCAGCCTCCTGACCCTGGTACCAAATCAGGTTCTGGTACTGAACCATATGAGCCAGATAACTGATAGCCCTGATGTCCAGAGGGGCAGAAGCAAAGGCCTGCTGGCCCAATTGGCAGGACTCCCTATAGAGAGGAAAGCAGCTGAGGTGCTTCGGTCTTTTGGTGCAGTTGTGGGCTGCATTTTTAATGATTGAGTCAGCCTTGGGTTGTTCACTGAAGTAGGGCTTACCAGACGGGGCATGGTAAAGCCTGTTTGACTTCTTGGATACCACTAACACCGTATCGGTGCAGTACCAAGCAGCCTGGGTAATGTTCTTATACAAGTTGATCATGGGTGGGACTACCAGTGGTGGGGTGTCTGTTGCCATAAGTAAATGGCAAGTCGAGGTCGCTCTGGGACCTGTTCCTCAGTCTCCCACCCCATGGTGTGGTAGATCGGCAAATAACCTTAGCCATCTTTGTCGACCTCACCAAGGCCTTCAACACTGTTTCCCACCTCCTCCTGCTAAACAATCTGGCCTTTGCAGGGTTATCTGACTCAGCCTGGAGTTGGTTCAGTTCCAATCTAACATGTAGGACACAATCAGTCAAAATCTGTGATTCCACCTCCTCCCTCCTCCCGATACAAACAGGTGTGCCTCAAGGTTCCGTCCTTGGTCCCCTGCTATTCTCCATTTTTCTGAACAACCTTCCATCAGTTTGTACTTCCTCCTCTATTCACATGCAGGTGGACAGTACTATCCTTTTCCTGACTGGCATCTCTCCCTCGGATGTTGCTTCCAGGCTCCAGATGGACTTCTAGAATGTTCAGCTCTGGCTAAGCTCCCATTAGCTTTTCCTTAATGCCAAGAAAACAGTCTCCATGACCTTTGGCACTAGGCAGCAGACTCTCCAGGCTACCAAAATTGCTCTCCTTCCACACCCTTGATGGTACTTTGCTAAAGGATACCACCTCCTTTAGGTATCTTGGGGTCTGGCTGAACCAGCACCTCAACTTTTCTGGGCACATAGACTCCATTCTGAAAAAGCTGCTCCCCAAATTAGGCGCCTTATACAGAAACTGAAGCTGCCTACCCTTTTTGGCTAGGCGTAAGCTCATCCAGAAAATGAGTCTACCCAATTTTGACTACTGTGAAGTAGTCTACAGTGCCGTTCCACCGTCTTCTCTAAACAGACTGGATTCCCCCTTTTTTTTTGGTATTTTTCCTGCTTCCTCATATCTCCTCTGTCGGCCTCTCCTTTGGGCCATCAATGGATTTGTTCCTCCCACTGCTCACTCATACCCCCACCCATTGCCACCATCCATCTCTACCTCAGATGGCAGCCACCCTTGGGGTAATCCAGTGTAACCCTTCACCAGATGGGTTCTCCATTGAGGAGAAAGGCACCGGTAGGGGCTGGCCAATGCAACTACTTGGCCTCTCCGGTGCTGATGAGGTGGTCTTTCTGGGGGCCCGACCAGAGCACTCGTGGTGGTGAAGGGACCAGATGGCAGTCATCTGGCCAAAAAGAGGAGAAATTATCCCGTTTTCTCCCCGGGAGCGCAATGTGCCATGACGTCTAGGCATATGCTGACGTCTGCCACGCCCCCCAGTTAATTGGTCGGCACACTGCTATACCTCCGGTCTCCACCGGGGGCCAGCAGATGCCAGACCACATCCCACCTTCCCTCTGGAGAAGGCGAACAGTCGGACGCTCAAGCCTTCTCCTCCCAGCTGGCCTTCCAGGACCAGAGTCTGTTCCAGAACCCAGGTCGCCGGCATTGCAGGCGGAAATCCAACTGCTGCACCAATGGGTGGATTCCCTCTTTAATGCCTTCTGTCGCTTCGCCCGGACGCCCCCACTCACCACTGCTCCTCTATCAATCCCTTGGTTTCCCTCTGTCTGATAGATGACTAGCCCACAGCATGAAATTCACCTCGAAATTCTGATTTGCTTCTCTACCACCCTGCCTATTTGATACTATGTCTCTTCGGCAACAAGGACCCTTCTCCCTCCGCTCCTGTGATTCGCGCACCTTGGCCATCCCACGCCGCTCAACTACAAACGGTCAATCAGCATTCTCCCATAGATTCCCGAAATTACGGAACTCACTGCTTAATCAAATCAGGCACTGCTCCTCTACTTGGTCCATCTCGTCCTCCCTAAATAACTTCCTCTATCCTGCCTGTAGCTGCTCTTAAGACGCCTCCCTTTACTCTCCTCCTCCTGTACCATTCAGCTCTTAGCTCTAAATTGCATGTAGCTCTTGCCATTCAACTGTATGTTACACTTAGTTCCTAAGTACACAGTGGTGTTGACAGTAATGTGCTATGGGCTGGTGCTCCTAGCCCCCCTCCGCTCTGGAACATGTCCCAACGTTAATCACAATTTGTACTCCATGTACTGGCATTTTCCTTTTGCAATTCCCTACACCTGTATGTGTAGCTATAGCATTGTATTTTACCAGGGCCAGTTATGATTACCGTATATGTACTCTGTATTATATTGTTGAATGTTTTAACTATTGTACTCCCAATTCCCATTTCCCCTAGGATGCTCCATGAGACGAGCAATTTAATAGTATTCAGTGTGCCTTTCTTGGTGAAAATTTTCAACAACAAATAAAAAACGGTGGCCTGAATATTTATTTATTTAGCTTTTGTTAACCGGGTAAGTGCACTAGCCATAAAATGACTATTTTCAGGCACGACCTGGGAGACTACAGACATGCAGAAACTTAACAGAATAAATTATAAGTGCTTTACTACATACAATGAGTTAAACAGGATACAATATATCAGAACATACAAAGTAAAGCGCTTTACATACAATGAGTTAAAGTGGATACAATATATCAGAGACATACAGAGTAGATATATACAGAATATGCCTCACGATAGCCATGACTGTAGGGTGTCTTTGGGGGGGGAACGTAAGGACATTGCTGGGTGCCACCTCCCCTTCTGAGGAATCTGGCCCCAAGGAAGAGGAATCACTGCTTAAGTTCTGGTCAGCATCATCGTCCGGACGCCTGGCTCACTGGATGACAGACCTATCCTGGCATGTGCGCAGGCACTAGGGATGGGTCGAACAGGGGCTGGGGAGGTGGGTCCCAAGGAAGGTCCGGGGGGGGGGTCAGGTCTGGAGCCCTGGGAGCAGGGACCTACATCTGCATGAAGGACCAGAGGGCAGAAATGAGCACATGATAATCCAAACAGGCGTTGGTCACACAGGAGACAGGTAAGTGGGGACCAGTGACGGTCCCTCAGAAGACTGGAATGGGTAGCTCGGTGCAGGTCCTGCCAGCGTCAGATAGGGGTACACAGGCGCCGGACCCAGCACTGGGTACCCAGGCATAGGTCTGCAATAGGACAGGTGGCAGTCCCACAAGAGTGGGAGGCATGAGGATGGGTGATGGACTCGCGGGCACCAGCTGAGGTAGTGGGGCCGTCGCCAAACTCGCATCAGAGAAAGGACAGGTGCAGGCCCTGTGGATGCTGGTTGAGGCGATGCTGGAGGGGTGTCCATGGGCGCCGGCTGTGGGGAGACAGGTGCTGGGGTGGAAGGCAAACCCCCCCCCGGAGACGGCTGAGGAGAAACTGGGTTCTGGGAGGCACCGGTGTCCTGCAGTGTCTGCCCCTGCAAAGGAGGGGCAGAACTGACACCAGTCCAAACAGAGGAGACCAGCATCGGTGGCACAAGGACTGGAAAAGCAGGGGCTGGGGCACAGGACACAGGGTACCCTGTCCAGAGGAGTTGCCACCCACGAGGGAGACCCAGACGGGTGGCAGGACCACTGGTAGCCCTGTGGAGATTCGGGAGTGCGAGCCCATGGAGGTAGACTCCCTGAGGGAGGAGGACCATTTTGAGGCTGATGTGGGGACCATGAGCGGGAGGCAGACCGTGATCAGTCCTGATCTTTATCCCTACGTTTATGCTTTCTGGAAGATTTGTCCCAGGACTTCGATGAAGAGCCCAAGGACTGGTCCGGAGGAGCTTCTGGCCTGCAGCTCCCGTTCCACTAAGGTGACCTTCTGCTTGAGGAGGTTATTCTCCAGGATCTGCAGGTGGCTGGGATGAACTTCTGGCAAGCCTTGCAGGTGTGGACATCGTGGTCTGGACCTACGCACAAGATGCAGGCAGAATGACCATCCTTGTCCAGGATCCATTTGCTGCAGGCACATTTCGTGAAGCAGTCAGAAGAAGAGGAAGGTTGTGATGACATAAACCATCTGTTAAGAACACCAAAAATTTGACGTTAAACTGAGAAAAAGTAAAAATAAAGTACAGTAAAACGCGAGAAAATGGCGGTCGACGGTAGTTGCAGTGGTAGCCAAGATACAACACGTGTTGGTCGACAGTGGGAAAGAACTGAGGAGGGTGTGGGGGTCACCTGCCTTATTGAGGATTGACGGACGTCAGGCACCGACATCGGAGGTGGGTGGCCCCCTCTAGTAGACTGTTAGCTAGAAAGATTTCCGTCTGGTCCTGGCGCCTGACAGGTTAGTCTTACCAGTGATGGCCTGCTGCGAGAGACACCCTCAAAGTAAGATCCCCAGATCTAAGCATTTTTACTAAACTGGTATTCTAATTAAGAAGGATACAGGACTTGTAGGGGTGCTTTATTCTAGGGGACTACAGCTACCTAAATAAATCAACCCCTGGGGTATCCCATGTAATCGGCGACTGCAACTGAGTGCTTTCAAAAAGGGCGTCTCATTCACAGTGCTTTTACACACAGCTACCGCCAGGGAGGGCGACAGGATAGGGGGTTGGCGACTATAGTGACAGGATGTCACTATGTACTCTGTGAGGAGAGACCACACCGTGCGGCGGGCAGAATGGGAGGGAGGTATGTGGGGAGTACTGCGTGGTTGACTGCTGAGCTGGACGTGTGCCGTGGTGGGTTGGGGACAGGCTGGGGTTGGAAGGGTGCTGGGTTCGGTTCTGGGAGTATTCATTTTTTGCACAGGTCACGGATTGTTTTTTTTTGGTTCATTTTGCACCCCTCCTCCCCACGACATGCATCCCCCGGAGTTGAGAATCCTTTAGTGGAGGGGGGGGTCCAGAGGGCATAGCCCCCCACATAAAACATAAGTGTCCGGCGCCATCTTGCTCTGAACCCCGAGTCTACAGACTAGCCCAAACGGTGATCGCTATTACACAGTCGCCGTTATCACATGGAACCAATCCTGGCCACCTAGTGGTTCAGCTGCGCTGTTGTGCTGGAGACCTTGGAAGTGCAGTCAGAAGGTGGTATTTGGCTGCCAGGACTGGGGACAGCACTGCTGCTGGCAGATCACCTCAGCCTGGGGCACACTGAGCATGGCGTTCCACTGTCACAGCAACCCCTGCAGTGCACTGGGGAACCTGTTCCTACACAAGGTGTTTGCTACATATGCGTAATGCTTGTAGGTGGCTGGCAGGGTGACAGCAACAGCACTCATGTGCCTCACAACCGTGCCCCCCCCCCCAACAACTCAATGGGTGAAAACTGGGGTGACAGGTCCGGGGAGCAACCAGGCCTGAAAGGGGACAACTAGCCAGAGACTAACATACAAATGAAAAAATTAAAACTCCTCTGTTTTTAACATGACTATCTGACTAATTCCTAAACAGAAATCAGTATAAACATCAAAAACGAGCTGAAAAACATAGAGAAATATGTAAATCTCTTGGGCACATATGTCAGGAAACCAGCAATTTCTGGTATGCATTATGGAGGTGTTAGCACAGCTACACCAGTGAGTGTAATTTTATGGATTTATAATTACATTTTTTTCATTATGGATTTATAACTGCAAGACTTGCTTGTTTACAGATCACTCATAGCTACAGCAGCACACTGAACCAAATACAATTGTAAATGAAGACATTACAGCTATAAGGCTTTACCGCAGCCTAGATTAACCCGCATAGTCTTCCAGGTCAATTTCTTTTTACTCACTTGGCACAGTATATTTGTTATAAATGCAAAAAGTGCACTTAGATGCCAATACATCTAACTGACTGAGCGTGTACAACTTAGTCCCCTGCAGATAACAGTACCTACAGTTTCAACACAACATAAGAAGCAGGTGAGTCAGTGATGGAATACAAAATGTAACATTACTCAGCTACTGTGGACTCTGGCAGCGGCACCAAGGGTTAAAACGGCTTATTCTAGCTAACTGGAAATCCATTAAAATACCAGTTTAGTAGACTGGTTTAAATGTATGAGTATGACTGCAGATAATGAAAGAAATCAGGCATGCACTTTGTAACAATTTTGACAAGGCATAACCCCCTTTCAGAACATTTATAAGAGTCACTAACACACACACACACACACACACACACACACACACACACACACAGTTAGGCTGGTATTTGAAGTGCATTCACCCCTTCTGATAACAACTGTCTGTTACATTATTAGCTTACACTGAATCCCCTTAAAGCAGCAGTGCAATGAAAAATGTTTTTTCTTCTCCATGCCGGCGACCTGGGTTTGGGAACGAGCTCAGGCCGCCAGGGGTTGGCTGAGGGGAGATGGGCTGCAGCATCTGACGACAGTTTGCCTTCTCCGGGGGGTGGGGGCCTACAGACTGGCAAGTGGTGACCCCTGGCAGAGGCTGGGGACGCGACAGCAAGCTGCAGCCACTGGGGCATGACTGGTCACAGGCGTAGGTCTGGGACCTATCAGCTCCAGGGGCAGCTCCTTCGTGGAAAGAGGGGGAGGGATGTTGCAGACGCTGGCATGCACACTTTGACATATGGGCATGCAACGTCCCACAGAAAAGGAAAAAAAACTCTATAGCCAGGAAGACGGAGTGCTGAGCCGGGTCCCGCTGTGCCAGAGCCTGAAGTCCCGGATCCTGATAAGGACCACAAAATTTGGGGGTTGGCCTCTACCCTGACCCCACCCGGGGGGACGTTCCAAGGCAGATGGAGGGACTGGGGGTTGTCAGGTAAGGCATTAGGCAAGGACAGGCTTAACTGGAGCCTCCTGATGATGCGGCTCTGAGGGAAATAGAAGGGGAAAAACAGAAATAAAAAAAAATACATTTTTTTTTTCCAAAAATGGTAGTTTCAGCTACAGTTAAGAAAAATATTACCACACCTGTCAAATGTACTTGTCTAGGTGCCTCCTCTGCTGCACACTGTGAATCTTTTTATGTTTCTTTTTTTCTGCCCTGACCCTTGCCAGGTCTACAATGCTATTTCCATGCAAAATGTGGTGGCCATCTTTTTTTTTTTCTTGAGAAAAAACTCAATTAAAACATTTATAAAATATTAACATTTTGGTGTAATTGGAGAATTGTTCCACTATATAAAACTAGCAGATGCCTGGAATCTTTTATAGTGAAAAAAACACAGCATCACATTTTTTGCCCAATTGCGTTGCACTGTTGCTGTAAGATGGTCCCATTCTGAAAATGAGTAGACAGGTAACACTGTAACTATCTCACAGTCTTGTTCTTTACCGCAATGCTATTCCATACTTGTAAACATATATACATAACTGTAGTAACTGTATTTTTTGTTTTTATGAAATAAATGAATTAGTGGAAAAAAATTAAAAATTACTGTAACACTTGAGACAAGGACCGACATGTCTTCTCTGTTTTGTTTTGTTTTTTATTACTATTTTTCTACTTCTCCCTCCCACCTCCTTCTGAAATCCTTTGATGGCTACCACCCCACTCCTTCACCAGACCCCACACCACAAGGAAACCAACCACTCAGCTTTTCCTCATGACTTACACTCCAGGCAGGGCCTCTGGGGTGGCACCACCTCCGGTGTCCAAATCTAGTAGGCAAGCAGTTTTTGTTGTGCTGGTCCAGTGGGGCAACATGAAGCCCGAGTGTGCAACCAAATGAGTCATCCTGTTAAGTGGGGGCTGCAGTGGTTCCTACTTAATGTCCCTCAACCGACACACCATCATGAACATGTGATGGAAGCAGTCAACAGGCATGCACACCACAAAGCCATGCATCTCCCCTCCCACTGTCATCCCCCAACTTGTACCATCTGTGGGCCCCCCAGTATATGCTCATTTTATTCTTTTGGTAACCAGGTAAGATCCACTAGGCACAAGTGCCTGTTTTCAGGGGTGACCTGGGAGCACCGGGGTAGTTAAATGATTTACTCAGAGTCACGAAGTATGCAAGTGGAGGTTGTGGGACTCAAACCCAGGTCTGCTGGATGTACTAAGCTCATTCACAGCTTGTTATTCCAACCTCTAGGCTATACTGCTAGCCCTGGCATGCTATGTGGATTGGTCAGCCATACATTCTGAAGAGTCAAACATCCTGCGTGATGCTTAAACCTCTCCCCCGCCATCCCTCTTGTGACCTGGCCTTGCTCCCAATCCCGGGTCACCAGGGCCGCGAGTGGAGATGCTGCCACTGCGCCCCTGTGTGGACCAAGAACTGCTGTTTCTAACATAATCACAAAGATGTTGTAAAATCTAACATGGTGAAAACTACAAATGTGGGTTCTGGAGCCTCAACAAAGGCTCAGCAGCAGTGCATCGTGTTGTCATGCAGGTGATCCGGGTTTTAGAGTGAACTTATGTCAATGCACTGGGAGGCAGGCCGCACCGGGACAGCTGCCATGTGGCAAAATCTCTTGGTTGGGGAGTGCTGACAGCCACCACAGCGACCCCTGCGGGCCAAGGAGCTTGCTACTGCTGCAGAGATAAGTTGCAGGCTGTGCTAATGTCAGGGAAGATGGAAGGAACCAAAGGGAAACAATTACATGTCCATCTATATCATGGTCTGGGACCCTTGACTCACCTGCGTCCTGGTGCCTTCCGATACTGGATCCTCATCCACAGGAAGGACGGCCTTGAGGGAGAGGGAGTCCTTACCCCCAGAGTCCCTGCACTGGAGAGAAAGACACTGTGATATTTGGAGGAGCACTCAACCCAGGGGGAGGGATATGCGGGTGTGTGTATGTATATGTTGCAGGACCTGAACAGATTTCTTTCCCTGGAAGACAAGCATGGCCGAGAAACAAAGCTATACGGAAAAAAAAAAACCAAAAAACAGATGTAGATTCTGACAGTCAAGGTGTAGACAAAGTAAAAATGGTTCTTGTTTACAATATAAGATTTTAACACTGGTACTCAAATCTGCCTGCAAGCACACATCACAGATACACATGTACATACCTTTCAATTTTCCAACACTCACATGTGGGACAGTATTCCTCATAGCATGGGGAGAAAAGGCAAAATGTGGACACCTCCTCAAACCTGAGAGCTAGAAGCTTACAAACTAAAAATGAGTACTTTCTTGTTCGTAAAGTATCCTGTTCATTGAGCAGCACTGATTGTTATAAACATTTATTATAAAATCTTTTATAAAATGAGTAAAAGACACCAAGATTTTTGACTGGTCAGATGCAATCACATGATGGTGCATTATTCCAGTGTAACAGCACAGGCCAGGAATATTTAACTTTCTGAACCTCGTTACATGTTTTTTAAAATAAAACCTGAGGTACCATTTTTATAATCGCAGTAAGGCACTCTTATCTAGGGTATGAATAATTACAGGAATTGCTTCTTGACTGCATAGGGCACTTGGCGTTGCCTCATGTCACGCTTAGCATGGTGTGCTGTTATCCCACAATAGTGCACACTCCGTCATGCCTTATTGCTTAAGTGTAGAATGTGGGACAGCACCCTATCCATGTCGGACAGAGGGCTTCAAGTAGAAAAATGAGGATCACTCCTTCGTCATGTAGGGCTGGTGAGAGGTATGGGTACAAAGTGCACTGCAGATTTTTCCGTATCATGCTGTTTTATGAAACCCTGACTTGAAAGGACCACCCTTTCTGAAGGTGAAGGGTGATCTGGTTCTCCATATTTATCTTATCCAGGGCCTTCTGAGTAGAACGTGCCTGTTTGCCAAACTGGGCAACGCTGCGTTTGTGCTGGTTTTGCGATACTGACTTCTTGTTTCTAGCAAATAAGCCAAGATCTCAATGTTCCTTTTCACACGTGAGACTGACTGAACCTGGTGATCTGAACTTCAATGATGAAAACGCAGAGTAAAGATGGTGGGCCACCCAGTCCCACCCGAGGAAAAAGAAATGTTCACATGCTACTGGGCAGCAAGTCTCTTGTAACAGTCACGCTTGCAAACATTTCTGCTGTGAAGAGGTTGCATGGCTTTGTTTCAAGTTCTGCTTCCGTTGTGCTCCTCACTGCTTTAGTAAGGAGCAGGGGACAAGAAAATATTGAAAAATACAGCAAATAGAACACACAACAGGTATGCAGCAAGGCTGACCCAAAACCTGGGGTCTCCTCTTAGTTTTTTGTCGAAACTGCTGAAGACAACATAGCCTATCGTCATTCCAGCCAGGCCTCCAGCGATGTGAGCCACAAAAGATACCTTTGGAGAAAGAGTATACTGTTAGAAAATCGGGTTCTTCACATGCGGGAAACTAAAAAACGAGCATTCTGATTGGTTGACATATATTCTAAAGGGCTATGTTAAGTATGGGATAACACATGACAGAGAATGTGGTTATAAGGAAATAATACACACCTTGGGCTGCTGTTAGGCATGAGGCATAGTCAAATGCCATAATAACCACCAGAGAAGTGCATGCAAACCCTGGAGTGTGTTATCCACTTATAAAATGGGCTTTTAATTGTTTAGAAAAATATGTAATTCAGGCAAGGGGTGTGGTTGTCAGGAAATAATCAATGGTCATGTAACATGTTTTGACCAATGAGGCTACAGGAGTTCCATGGCCTATTTTAAGACTTTTATAAAATTAGATTACTCGATGGTAACAAAACCCTTGGGCATGCCTTTACAGGTCAAGGAATACATGTCTAGTCAAACCTGTAAAATGGTACAGATCTTAAGACAGCAGTGCATAATAGCAGTGAAACTTCTGACATACTGTATATTTTTATTTCATTTTAGATTTCCTTTTATCTCCTGACTTGTATGATATCCCTTTTTTCATTTTTTTTACAATTGAAATAATACCTTTTAATAAGGCTTGGAGCAGGTTTTCATCAGTATTCTCTGTTGCTTTCGAAAACCTATCGTTTAAGATCACTTTTCTTATGACAATAATGAACTAGCATGCAGCAGACACAGCTCCCTGACCATATGGGACAAAAGCTGTACAAACCCAGCTGAAAATTCTGACGAAAACCTGGTTTGAGTCATATTAAAAGGCACACTCTTATTATTCCAAATGTGAAAAAAAAGTGCAAAAACAGACTCAAAATGGGGAAAGAAAGGCATCACACAAGTCGGGTTACAAGGGGCATTCTAAAATAGAATAAAAAAGTATAGGTCAAAATTTTCCGTTATCATGCACTGCTGCTTTGAAATGGAAAATTTCATACCTGAAAATTTTGTTTCCCTGAGTAGCCATTTTTTTTCAGTTTATCCATTATTCTCTTTCTTGGCTGACCCCACTCTCCCCTACCCTCCCAAGCCTCATCACCTGCATTCTTCCCTGATTTAACCGGCCCGATCCCCACATGCTTTGCCCCCCTCCCCCTGGTGGCAGGGAGTTTTCCTCAACCTGCTGGTCAAGGATCCAGTTCCGAGCAGTGAATGGGTCACCGGTGTGAGGCACGCAGAGGGTTGGTGGTCATTTCTAGTATTCTGATTCCCCCTTCCCAGGGAGCGTGCGTGCAATGCCGACTACGGTGATTGCCGTGTGTGCTTCTGCACACCGCGCATCTGACGTCCGATGCTCCTCTGCTTTTGCCTTGTGGCTCCCACATCCTACCCCCCAGCCACCGCTTAGCCAGGGCAAATGCTGGGTGCTGCACCATCCTCCTCAAGATGGAGAGCAGTCCCTGATGCTCGCCTCAACAGGCAACTTTGATGCTCAAAGTTTCACTCCGAAACCCATGTCATCGGCACCGCAAGTGGTAGCACTACTGCTGCGCCGGCATGCTCCCCCCAGATTCTTCCATCAAGATACAGCTGTGACACTGCGAGAGTCCCAACCTCCACGCTGGAACCTAAGGCACACCCTAACTAGAGGAATGACGGGTAGGTGGGACTCTCCCTGGTGTAGTCTGCTGTTCCCACCCTAAATAACTGGCTGTCTATTACCAAACCCAGAATCACTGCACACAACCCACAGAAAAACTGAACTGTCAAAGCCCTATAACCTTACAACATGCACACGAGTCATTAAAGTCATTACTTCATATCATGACTGTTGGCCAGGAGCCAACTTATACCTGATCAAAACAACAGAATACTAGGTGGCACAAGACCCTGCAATTGGTCAAGATGTAAGACATGTGAGCACATTTCCACTACAAACTTTATCAACATCCCCCAAAACAAACAATTCAAGATATAGGGGAATTATACATGTGCGTCTCAGAATGTTGTTTATTAGATTCCATGCATGAAATGTTCACAAACAGGGTAAGTAGGGGAGATTAGACAACCTCTTCGAACCAAAATTAACTTGAACAGACATGATATTAAAATGAAGATGACTGAAAAACCAGTGGGACGACATTTCTCTCAGCTGAGTCACTCCATCTCTGACCTCTCTAGCCTGGTTCTTAAAGGACATTTTTTAAAATACACAACAGAGACGAGTGTTTTGAGGTCAAATTTGTTTTTCCTCTGAATGTGGTTGATGATGGCATGAATGTGGATACTAGTTTCTCATCCCATTACACTACCTAAAGTGCTCCTGCATCTTGTTTCAGGTACACCACATGGACAGGTATTTGTTTTACATATTTTGAATATATATAAAATAGTCCTATCTAATCTATATAACTGTGTTTCTATAGGTGTGATTTTAACTGGTGGGTGGTAATTTCATGGGCTTTAGATTCTTACATGCAGAACTGCTGTTTCTAGTGGTGTTTCTGTTTGACAGTGTCAGTAGCTCAGCAGGTTGTACAGTTGCCAGAGGCCTGAAGATCAGAAGGCTATGGGTTCTATCCACACACCAGGAACTTGGGTTAAATCCCAGTACTGACACTGTAGTGCAGCATGAGGGGGGTGCTGCACTCCTGAGGTGCCATCTTCTTCGGATGAGACCTTAAACCGAGGTCCCATCTGCCTGTTCTGGTGGTAGTTCAGGTGGATGTTAAAGATCCCATGGCACTTCTCCAAAAGAGTAGGGTGATATTTTATTGGATGCAATTCATTACAATCATGTATGACATAAAAAAAAAAACAGTAATACAGAAATTAATACAAGAAATAATCAAGGGGAATACAGAGTTAACACAACACATCATTACTACACTAGAATGACCCACCACCACCGTATATACTTATAACAACTCTTTTCTCAATACACCCACTATAAAGTTCTCACCAAATCCTGGTGTGCCTACTCTATTAATACTTTATAAAGAAGGAGAACCCATTCCACCATTTCTTGACTTTGTCTAACGGATGAAGGATTGTCTTTTTTGTAAACCTTGCCGAGGGCTTGTTCATGTAACATGGCAAGAGTTTCATAGTGCATTCTCCATTGTTGAAAGACCCACTGGCAACGGGCCTACCATATATAAAATTTCAAACAACATAGGACTACTACTACAGTTCCTACAGGGCATTTTTTTAAAGCACTCGGGAAAATTCCTAATATCAAAGATTCGTACGACATGTTAGTTTGCCATGGCAACTTCCATTTCTGTGTTATGTATGCCCATAGTGGCTTTACGTAAGAACACTCCAAGAAGAAATGTTCAGTTGATTCCTCAATAGCCTGACATGATGTGTAAGGACAATACCTTTCCTGTACTGCTTTATGTTTTAAGTTCCCTCACAGGTTTAGCTTACCACATACTGCGAGCCATAGTAGGATCTCCCACATATGAAAGGGGATCCTCTCGTTTTTCAGTTGTGACAGCATCCATTTGTTTTTTTTTGGGGGGGGGGACATTACTTGAACTCAGGTTCTAAAGGGTGGGATACAGAGATTATCAAGCTGTACAACTGGGCCACTGAAGACTGTAGAATTTGTTTCATAATTCCCCATTTGTAAAGCCTCTGGGCAGTGGGTTTCAGAAAATCAGGAAGGTTGAGATGGGGGGATACTTCTGGAGGGGTCCCGGTCCAAACCTGAGAGTAGCTGGCTATGATCCCTTGAAACCCTAGATGTGACAGGGAGATAGAAGGACACAACACTCCTTTAATGTTCTGGGAGATGAAGAGAGAGTGAAAAAAAGAAAGGTGGTCAATCATACCTAGACCCCCTTGTTTTTTGGGGAGATATACAAAGGCCCTCTTGATGGGACTGAGGCGGCTTCCCCAGAGCATCTGAAAGAAGGCACTATACAGTCTTGCTTCTAGTCTGTAAGGGGGAGGGAAAATCACTGCTATATAAAGAAAGCCTGGAATTATGAATTGTTTTATGAGTTGAATTCTCTTTAGTTTGGATATCCTCCAACACTTCCACCTTGCTACTTTGGCTTCTGTTGAGTTTAGCACTAAGTCCCAATTCTGAGGTCCAAAAAGGATACCTAATGTTTTTACTGGGTCAGAAGTTAACTGGATCCCTGATATGGCCAATGGGGCGCTAATAGTAGACCATTGCATTTTCTAGGTTTAAACTGGAGTTTGAAACGCTAGAGTATAAATGTAATTCTTGCAAGAATATGGGTAACTGCTCGGGGTTGTCAAAAAACAGGCAGACGTCTGCATAGGCCTGAGCTTTTAAGGGGGGGGAGACCATTAGGCCATGGGGAGTCTCTATAGATAAGTCTCCTCATTAGAGGATCTAGGGAAAAAAATATACAGCAAAGGGCTCAACGGGCAACCTTGGTATACAGCCCTCGAGATCTGGAAACTTTTTATCTGTCCTTTTATAATGGGAGACACAAAAGCGGATGAGTACAGGAGTTTTATCCAACGTATAAACTGAGGGGGGGTGCCATAATATTCTAGTGTGGAAAACAGAAAGGGGTGGTAAACCCTACTGAATGCTTCACTCTGGTCTAGTGTTATTATGCTTCCCTTCTGGTTATTAGTTGATAAGAAGTCAATCATATCGCTAATGGTCATCAGTGGGTCTCGGATTTTGCTGTTGGGGAGTCCACAGAATTGCTAAGGGTGGATTAAGGATTGTACCACTATCCATAATCTTCTATTTAGTACTTGAGATAACATTTTGAAATCTGAGTTAAGAATTGTTATAGGCCGCCAATTTTGAATTTGCGTTCTCTCGCCAGATTTAAGTATGAACACTATTAGCCCAGTTGTGAAGTCAGATGGAACATCTATGTGAGTTAAAAAGTATGAAAATACTTCACTTAGGCATACTGCTAATTCTTTAGGGAAGGTTTTACAGAATTCATATGTAAGGCCGTTTAAGCCAAGGAAAATATCTAATTTTAAGTGGGTAGTAACTTCTTCTATTTCCTTTGACGTGATTGGGTTGGCTAAATTATTTATCCTTGGGGGGGAGGGGTCAGGGTGCTTAAGGCTCTTAAGATATGAATTCATAACAGATTCCTGGGGGGGTGTCACTCATGACATGTAACTTTAGAAATTCTGAGATGACTTTAGCTATAACTGAGGTAGATTCTATGAGATTCCCTGTGCTGTCGTGTAATTTTTCTAAGTTTGTAGCCTGTTTTCTTGCTTTATATGCTTCATAAGGGTCACCTATGGGTGTTTTGAGTCCCGTATTGTAATATGACTAACAGTTGTAGCTTGGTCACACTAGAATTCTTTCATTTGGGATTTTAGATGATCTATTTGGGAGGAGTAATCCTTCCTGGACTGTGAAGTTAAAGTAATGATGTACTAAAGTTGGTTCCTTAGCTGAAGGTATTTAAAAAAATTGGAGTTTTCCCTTTTTTTTTCCCCAACTGACTGGAGCCAGCGAGCTATGTCACGCTTTGTGTCTGCCCACCATTTTCTGGTATTGTTGTAGAGGTCGCAGACTGAAGTTCTTGCCCAAAGAAGGTTTGAAATACCCTTTCTAACTTCAGGGTCCAATAGAAGAGAGGTGTTCAGCCTCCATCGATCCCGTTTCTTCCCCGGGAGGGTGCTGTCCTGGAGGGTTAATTTTAACAGGAGGTGTTCTAAGAACTCTAAGGGGAAGATCTCTAGGTCTGGGGGGAAATATTTTTGGAAGTGAAAAATGGTCTATGGTCGAGGAGAATTTCCCTCTGGTGTAGGTAAATTTTGATCCTCTCATCTGAGACTGGGCACAGTTTGTTAGATCTATTGCTGCTATACAGTGTTTGAGAGCATGAGTCACAATAATTATTTTACCCCACTGTTTTTATATGTAACCCCTTGTTACCCGGGGTTACTAGAATCCCAGTAAGACCTAGTGGTAGGCAGGGAAGGCAGCTTGTGAAACTCCAGTTAAATGGGTTTCACACTGTCTCACTCTGTTCTCAGTCTCAGCTGAGACTGAGGGTTGACATCACCAATAGAACTTTCGCAGCTGCATAAGCCACATTGGAATCTGCAGCAGAGGGAGTTAGATAGAACGTTGGGAGTTTTCAAAGGGCAGTTTCCAGTTTGCCTTCAGTAGGAAGGAGTCAGTGTCAGTCTGCAGTCTGGTTTTGAAGAGTGAAGGTGTGCTCAAGTGGTGGAGACCGCTGTTCCGAGTCTCAGTGCCCCTCCCTCTGGGGGATGTAAAGATCCCCATGCAGATTCCTGGGGCAATCCCCTTAATTCTGCCAGGAGGAAGAAAAGCTGCCTGTTCAGTTCAGCCTTTGTTTTGGAAAGTTGGAAGATTTGTGATTCGCCTGTGGGGCACCTGCAACTAAAGGGTGAGTGTCTGCTCTGACAAAAAGGGCAAAATGTTTTCTTCACCCTGGGACATGTGTGGCAATCTAGGACTTGAGATACATTTTGGGAAGCCTATAGGACTAGGCCAAACAAGTGGAGTAGTGTCAAATGCTAGAGTGTTGTGTGATTTCAAGTAAATTGTAGAGGAGGTGCGACAGTTCATCTACCATTTAATCTACATTCAGAAGTTTCAGTTTTCCAGAGAAATGGCCGGGTATGGGCTGTGGGAGCTGGAGGTGGGCAAACCCCCCATCTTTAGTAACCAGGTCCACCTCTACGGATTTCTGCTGTGGTTGCTACTTTGCCTCATGCACTTGGCCAGTGATGGGAAGTACCCAGACGTGGGGTTGCAAAAGGAAAATCTCTAGAGTTGCAGACTCTAAGTGATGGGGAGCCACAACAAGTGTAAAGAAGAATTCTCTTTGTGAGATGGGGAGTCATAAGAAGTAAGGAGGAAATCTCTCTAGGAGTCGCAGACTCTGTGGTGTGGGGAGCCACGACAGGATAATTGATTCATTCTTCCAATGGACCGTGGATTAAGTGGCCGGCAGGGAGCCGGGCCGGTCTGGCTGTGTACCCAAAGTTACAAGTCCGGGGCTGTGTGCCTGTGGGTCCAGAGCCTGAAAACAGTATAATTGGTTCATTCTTCCAGTGGACCACGTTGTAGTCTCTAATCTGCATTACTAGGAAATGTAGCCCATGGGGTCCGTCTATGCTTTGTTTTGTTCAGCTAGTTTGTGAATAAAAGCCACACTGAAGAATCCCATTCCTGGTTCTGGACATTATAGTTATTGCTTCCTGTGTTCGGATTTACTTGGGTGCCCCTATGCAGGGTAGCCAAACCTAGGTCCCCCTGTGCTGAGTAACCTCATCCTCCCCGAACCCAGGTCCCCACCAGGTACTGCTGTCAGCTTCAACAGCATGCCACCTGTCGTTTTGGCAAAAAGGCAGGGGTGAGGGGTTACATATAGTTTTGGGAAGTTCACAGTTGAAGTCCCCCCCCCTCGAAATATACTTCGTGAGTCACGAAAAAAGGGTTGGAGGGATGAAAAAAGGGTAACTCTCTCAGCCTTCAATTGCAGCCCGTAAAGGGAAATAAATCTACACGGGAAGTAGTGCCAAATACTGTCCAGAATTAATAACCTACCTGGAACTAAGTTAACCAGTTTTGTAAGTGTAAAAGAGAAGGAGTTAGAGAATACCCACTCCATCTATCCTATCTGTCCCGAAGGACAAGAAGGAAGGTCCCCAGCACCATTCAGCTTGATATAAGTGGGCCTGGTTAACTGATGACATCCATGTTTCTGTAATAAGGATACATCAAATTGAGATCCGTGTAAATACTGCAAAACCATACTTCTTTTTTTATGGTTTACTAAACTACAAATGTTTGCAGTAACCAGACATTGTTTCCCCATAGAGTTGAGTTCCTACCGAGTTAGGGACCTTTTTTCCTTTTATTCTTCTTCTTCCCTTTGTACTCAATCATGCTGTTGTTAGTAACTACAGGATCTTGGTTTTGTGAACTTGTGTCGGAATCTCCTACCTCCATTTCGGACTCCCCCCAGTTGGCAGTGGCCAAGACTGAGAAGGGGTTGCCCGATTCAATCTCAGGGGGTTCTGGGGAGGGGGGCTTTTGTGTTCCTTAAAGACCTTCTTCTAGGCAATGGGGAGGGTCTCTGAGCTGGGAAGGCAGGGGATATGGGGGTGGAGTAGGGGTATTTTATTGCACAAAATTCAATACAATGTATACAAAATACAATACAGAGGGAAAACAAAAAGGAAATCAGTAATACACACTAGGAAAATCTTGCAGAAATCATTGACCATACAGAAAAACTACACAAAAAAGAAATAAACCCCAGCAGTATAATCAAAGCGTCCTCCAAAGTGAGCACAGAACAATAAATTATATACATTACTAAACCCTTCATAACTGTAAAAAGAACATACTTAGTAAAACAACAGCAATAACACTAATGTATTCCTACAAACCCCCTGAAGGTTAAAAAAAAAAACAAAAAAACGGACACCTAAGTCAGTGATGCAAAATATGCCGTAACCCCCTCCCATGTTATGAACTTTAGCTTGGGGATGAGATAGTGAATCTTTTAGAAAAACTTCCAGGCAAGCTGCTTCACACAGTTTTCCTACAGATAAATACAATGTCCTATGTTGTTGAAAAACATATTTACTTCTAGCCTGCCATAAATAGAATTTCATCACGGCAAACACTTCTAGAGTAGTCCTGTCATATATAAGCAATCTGTCCATGTAAGCTCCCAAAATAAACTGACTATAGGTCAAATTCTGAATCCAAGGCAGCATCCAGGGGTGGAGTAGGGGAATTTCCCCGATGTCCTGGCCAAATTTCCCCCATTCACCAAAAATACCACCAACAGCTTAAAATCTAGTTCAATTTCAGTTGGCGTTCATCTGTATCCCCCCTCCCACAAGACAAGGCTGAAAACAGGCAAAAACAAAATTGTCAGTACAGTTACATAAGAACTTGCCATAACAGTAGATCTTTGAGAAGAGCTCGTGCAGCAGGTTACACCATAAGAACTGAAACCAGTAGGTGCCAGGACCCCACGATGTTGGCCAATAGTATATATGGGGCAGTCCCCCAGCCCTACCTCAGTTCTCCCGCCGAAGACTCCAGTGAACTCAGAAATGGAGAACTGAGGAGGTTCCTCCGAAAAGGGGAATGCAAACCAGTCAATGGAGAAACAGATACCAGAGGGAAGGTGGGAGAGAAAACAGCATCTGCTGCAAGAGCTCCTCTTGAAGATCTACTGTTATGGTAAGTTCTTGCATAACTGTACTATCTCACTTTGAGGGGGAGCTCTTGCAGCAGGTTACGCCATAAGCACCGAGTCCCAAGCTGTAAAAGGACCAACCTCCAAGGCCAGGAGTAGGTAAAAGTTGGCTGGAAAGCTCATGACAGCAGGCCCTGTATGACAGCAAGGCCGAAGCCTGCCCTATGACGAGAGGCAATATCCAAACTATAATGCCGAATGAAAGTGTGTACGGTACTCCATGTGGCAGCTGTGCAGATATCAGCTGCAGACACATTCTTCATGGATGAAGAGGGAGCAACCATACCACTGGTAGAATGACTTCTGACCAGTCCTGGCAAAGGCTTGTCACACTTTCTGTAACAGTAAACAATGCAGTTAACCATTTGGACAAAGCCTGCTTAGAAACTGGAGCCCCTTCAGTCCTCGGGGCGAAAGAAGCAAACAACTGTTCAGACTTTTGGATATTACGGGTGCGATCTAAGTTGTAATGAAGCACCTGATGGATGTCCAGAGTATAAAGAAGAGCCACCCATCGATTAGAATACTCTGGGTAGTAAACAGGCAGACAGATGTCCCGATTCAGTGCAAACTTGGACACAACTTTGGGCAGAAACTTAGAATTCACCTGCAAGGACACCCGGTCCTTGTGCAAAACTAAATAAAGCTCTTTGCACATCAGAGCCTGAAGCTTGGAAATTCTTTGAGCAGAGGTAATAGCAACTAAAAATAACACTTTCCATAACAGAAAGCGTAGCTTGCAACTTGCGGCTGGTTCCAAGAGAGGTAAAGTTTTTCCAAAAGAAACAAAGATCCCAAGACGGGACAGGGTCCCTGATGGAAGGTTTGAGGAGCAGGATACCCCGCAAAAAAGTGTGAGAAAGATCCAGCTGGGCAAGAGTTTTGCCCTTGACTGGTACTTGATATGCAGAAATGGCCGATAAGTGTACCTTAATGGAGGAGTAGCTCAGCCTTGAGTCTTATAGAGAAAGGAGGTACTCCAAAACAGGAGTTCACCGGACATGTGAACGGATCAATATGGCGAGCGGAAGACCAAAGGTAAAAACACTTCCATTTCATAGAGTAAGTAGTTCTGGTGGAAGGCTTTCTAGAAGCCACCAAGACTTCTGCAACTCTGGGGGAAACCCCAAACCGAGCAACTACTAGGTCTGCAGGAGCCATGCATGCAGGTGCAACGATCTGAGGTCCGGATGGACCAGGGTACCCTGCTCCTGGGACAGCAAGCCTGAGTTCAGGGTCAGGGGGATTGGGGGGTTCCACTGCCAGTACTGCAGTGGAAACCAAATTTGACATGGCCAATAGGGAGCTACTAGAATAATCTCTGCTCCTTCCAACTGCAACTTGAGGAGGACCTTCTACAGTTAGGGGAAGGGTGGGGGAAGGCATAAAGAAACCTCCCCATCCAAGAGAGAGACAATGCGTCTCACCAGAAAACACCAGGCCCAGGATCTAGTGAGCAAAAACTGGGCAGTTTGGCATTCAGCGGGGACGTGAAGAGGTCCAACTTGTGCAAGCCCCACCTGTCAAACAGCTCTTCAGCCACAGGACTAGAGGAGCTCCTCTTCGTATACCCTGGACCAAGACTGGCTTAAGCTGTCGGCCAAGGTGTTCTTATTCGTGATGGCCGCTGCCAGAATGCATGGGACAGACATAAGGCAATTATAGTGGGGTGTAGGAGAAAGTAGGCTGTTGGTTAACTAGGATATGCAACTTATCCAACAGGTAGGGAAATGGGCAGACTAGGTGGGCCAAACGGTCCTTCTCTGCCGTCAAAGTCTATGTTTCTATGTTGGACCTGGGATGTGTATGGTAGTGAGTTCCAGATGATGCTCGATGGCTCAATACCATACACTCTCTGTCTCCTTGCAGAAGGGGTAAGAGTGAGTCTCTCCCCATCCTTGCTTGTTGATATAGAAGACCACCAACATGTTGTCTGCTTGGATACGGAGAGGGCTTTGGAGTAGATTCATCTGGAAGGCCTGAAGGCCATAAAGAATCACCTGCATCTACAAAATGTTGATATGGAGATGCTGCTCCGAGGGAGACCAAGTGCCTTGTGTCTGATGGTCTGCCAAATTTGCACCCCAGCCCAGGTCGGATGCACCCATTGTCAGGTTCTGGGAAGGAGACTCCTGCTGAAAGTGAACCCCTGTACACAGATTGGAGGGATTTAACCACCAAGACAGGGTTTGGCACACTAGAGTGGAGACCGCCACCAGCTGCTCCAGCTCATCCATGTGTTGATCCCATTGGACTCGCAGGGTCCACTGGGGAACCCTCATGTGCAGGCGTGCAAGAGGGACCATTGCGATGGCCGCTGCATTGTGTCCTAGCAGTCACAGGAATACTCTGGCCGGGACCTGGTGTGCCGAGAAGACTAGGCAAGCCTCTTCCTGCAGACTTTCTGCTCTGTTTGAAGGCAGGAAGGCCTTGTCCTTGGCAGTGTCAAGAATTGCCCCGATGTACTGCAGTCTTTGGCTGGGCCATGCAGAGGACTTTGGGAGGCTGAGGGTTATACCCAAGTCCTGAAACAAGGTAAAGATATCATCCATGGTACGGACTAGTTGATCCCTGGACAGAGCTTCCTAGAGCCAATCGTTCAGGTAGGGAAAGAAATAATGATCCTTCCTTCTGAGGGCCACCACCACTACTGCTAGGCACTTTGTAAAGACTCGGGGAGCCCAGGACAGACCAAATGGTAAGGCACAAAATTGATAATGGCTGCCCTGAAAGCAGAAGCGAAGGAACCTCCTGTGGGGTTGAAAACCAAAATGTGGATGTACGCATCCTACGTGTCCAGGGAGCATAGCAAGTCCCCTTGATGAAGTAAGGGGAGCGGGCCTGGAAGGGTGGCCATCCTGAACCATCTGTACTCTATGTATTTCTTTAGGTGGCTGAGGTCCAGGATGGGCCGTGAGTTTCCCATTTTCTTCGGGACCAGGAAAAAGTAGGAATAAAATCCCTGGCCCCTTTGGGCTGGCGGAACTGGCTCTATGGCCTGTTTCGGTAAGAGTACCTGGATCTCTTCCTGGACAAGGGACAGGTGTAACAGAGGGTAGTGGGAGTTTATGGGAGGGTTGTCTGGGGGCATCTCCATGAACTCCAGGACATGTCCTTTCTCTATCAGATGAAGAACCTACTGATCCGTTGTGATTTATTGCCATCCCTCTAGATAGAGAGAAAAGTGATCCCCTACTGGCTCCCCCAGAAATTCTGCTGGGTGGGGGGGTCAGGTAAGGAGTTAGACCGAGGAACCTGGGACAGGCAGAGAGGCCTGTGAGGCTTTGGGGGCTCTGGGACCCGAGCCTCCCGAGGTCTGCGAAGTGGCTTTATGCTTAAAGGCTCCTCTATTCTGTTGACCTTGGGGCTGTTGCCTGGACAACCGACAATGTACAGATCTTACAGCGTTGCCAGATTCCTGGAGGCGAGTTATGATTTTCTCAGGATCCTCACCAAAAAGGACCGAGCCCTTAAAGGGGTAATTCATAAACTTTGCTTGGACATCCGGGGTGAAACCAGAGACCCAGGGCCAAGAACAGCGCCGAAGACAAATGCCCGAGGCAGCTACCCTTGCCACATCTGCTGTGTCATAGGAAGAACGAAGAATGTGAATGCCTATGTCTGAACTGGATTTTAGAATGTGCAGCAGCTCAGCCTTTTGGGGACCATCCTGCTGAGTCTGGACCAGTTCCATGGCCTTTTCCCGCAGGGCGTTCTGGTATTGGACCATGTGGGGCAATAAATTCAGAAAGCAGATGGCACAGGTGGCCGATGCATAAACTTTTCTGCTAAGCTGATCCACCTGTTTGGAGTCCTTGTCTGGAGGCTGAGTGCTTAGATGGCGCGGCCTCCTGCACCAATCATGAGCTGCCATGATGACCACAGAGTCTGCAATCCGTTGCTCCCCAAAATAGGGTTCATCCTTGGGAGCATTATAGAAATAGTCAGCTTTCTTCGAAAAAGCAGGGGCAGAGGATGGGTGTTTACATGCTTATTTAGTGACATCCATAAAGGTGTCCACGAGAGAAGGAACAACAATAGGCTTTAGATCCTCCTGGCAGAAAAAGACTGCCAGCCAGCATCTCTCTGGGTCTAAATCTGCTGTATCCCAGCCCATGTTAGACTGGATATGCCGCATTACCTCCAGAAAGACTGGATCATCCGGAGGTGACCTGGGGGTGTCTTTGGGGTCCACAGGAGATGGGGACAATTCAGAGTCAGAAGACACCGAAGAGGAGGAAGAAGAGCTGCGACTCAATGCCACTGAGGAAGAAGACCTACAGGTCAAGCATCAGTGCTGGCAGCCACGCAACCAATGTCTGTTCCTGTCTGAAGACCGGGTGCTTCTTCCCGTGATCTCTGGAGCAACCCCTGGGTGTGTTGTCTGGTTACGGGATAGGCTCCCTGAGCTGCAGAGAAGGCTTTTGAAGAGGAGCCTGAGCCTGCATCCTGGAAGGAAGAGGATCCTTGGGAGGGGGAGCTGGCTTCAGAAGCAAGTCGCCCTTAACTGTATTTCACCAGTCAGTAAATGGGGCTGTCAGGTCTGGCAGAGGATTCTGTGGATTGGACGAATTAACCGGCGTTGGTTGGGGGACATTAGACGGTCCTGGTGTTGGTTCATTTGGAGGTGGCAACCCAGACGTTGGACCTTGAGAGGTCAGGTTGACTGACATTGGTCCAGCGGGTGTCAAGATATCTGGTGTCGGCCCTATAGGTGTTGTTGGGTCTGACGGCAGGCTCTCTGGCATCAGTTGGACAGAAATGTTGAGACCAATAGGTGACGCAGGATGATCGGGTGACGATGGAATGGGGTCACCAGATTAGATGCAGGGGTGGCTTGTGTTGACCGAACAGGTGTGGACTGAAGCTGGTTGGGAGATGCCACTGGCATTGGTCTAGAGGGTGCCCGTCTAGGAGAGCAGACTCCCAAAAGGGGTAGAGGTGTCACTCTGCCGAGGGGGGTGGACACAAGCCCCTGGTGATGCTGGGAGTCGTTGACCCCAGAGCCATGGTTAATTGAGCGTCTGCCGAAGCCGGGGTGGATGACAGGCAAGGACCCACCACGCAAGAAGACCAGGCCGAGGCTGCCTTGCTGCTGGTCCGAAGGCTAATGGAAGGGACGGAGCAACAGGGGCTGGGAGGCCGAGGCCGAAGCCCCGGACCCCGACGAATCACTAACTAAAGTCTGAATGAAGGCAGGTTTCACTATGGGGAGCCTGGAAGGAGAGAGGGCTGCCACAGGTGTTGAGTCCGACTTCCCGCCCGTCGATTTCAAATGAGGAGACCGGGAATGGGATAAAGACTTGTGCTTGTGATTCTCCCTATGCTTATGTTCGTGCTTGTGATTCTCCCTATGCTTATGTTCTCTATCCGACCTTTTCTCCCGGTGGGAGGATGAAGAGGTGGAGGCCCCAGATATCAGAGGAGGAGAAGGAACTTTTGCCCTGGATTTGTTTCTCCATCGCTGCAACCTTCTTCTCTAGCAAGAAGCTTTTAAGGGCCTTTTGATGGTGGATACTGGTCCTCTACTTGAACTTCAAGCAGTACTCGCAGGCCTCAGTATTGTGCCTTGGGCCTAGGCAGAAGAGGCAGAGAGAGTGGCCATCGTTCATTGGGATCTGCTTGCCGCAAAGACACTTGGACCGCTGCAGTACCACTGACAAGGTCAGAGAAATTAAACAACAACCTAATTTTTTTGTGAAAATAATAGAGCACGGGTAATCGCAAAAAAAAAAAAAAAAAAAGGGTAGACTGGAGTAGAAGGCATCTTTGGAGCCGATGTGCGTAGGTCAACAGAGGGAAAAGAACTGAGGTAGGCCTGGGGGACTGCCCCTTATATGCCACTGGCCGATGTCAAGGGCCGGTCCCCCACTGTATACTGCTAACTAGAAGTTTTCCGTGGGGTTCTGGCACCTTCCGGCTTCAGTCTTTATGGCGTAACCTGCTACAAGAGCTTCCCACTGAAGTGAGATCTATAATTTCAAGGATACTTTCTTATCTCCGTTTGGTTGTGTTTATTATCTAATTGCTGCCCAAATCTGTCACTGTGTTGGACATGTGACCAGGTTGATCTATTAATTTAATTTTTTTATAATCTCCTTTGTGAATGTAGTCATGCTTCTGTTGTAAATTGTACTATCTGCAAAGTGGACACACAAAACATGGCTTTCAATATCACGTGACCATGCAGGCCTCATGAGAAATAATGAGTCAACTCAGCTGCAGAAAAATGTTCCCTTGGGAATCTGTAGCTACAGATTCTGAAAGGCAGATGGTAGAGAGCCAGTTTGAATGCCTCAGACAGCTTGAAAGGCAGAGGCGTGGTGTTGCACACCTTAGATATCCTAAAAAGCAAAATCATAAAATTGGAATGAGGATTTCTGAGTGTGTAGAAGTCAGCTGGCCTGGATGGATGATGGCATCCCTCCATTCACACACTCATCTGGGAAGGCAGTGGTAAACTGTCACTCAAATGGGCAACCACCCACAAGCAGAATGGATAAATCAGCATGTTGAGGTTCAACTAGCTCTCTTGGACCCAATAACACCTGAAAACCAAGAGCCCTGCAGCTAGAGATCTGCTGAGAAATATAGCTTAGGGAGTAGTGTTTCTTCAGATAGCAGCAGGTAAATAGGTTGTAGAGTGAGACTAGCTCAGATCCTTCTATCTGTTAACTGTCTGGTTTAACTCCATTTATTTTCATTTCTAGTAAACTGTAATCCTTTTGTTTGTACATAAATCCCATTGTAAATACTTGTAGTCTTTTAGTAAAGAATCTGTTTTTGATGGAACAAGTGACTGCCTGTTTATTTACTTTCTGCTGGACTCTGTAATCCGTTCCTAAAGAGCATTCTACCCACAGCTACTATGTTCTCCTGACCTTGTGCAAAGGAGGAGGTAAGAAGCAGATTTCACGGTCCCTGTCGGTAAAAACCCGGTGGTAGCAGTAAACTTGAAGTCCTTGGTGAGGGGATTTTTGTCAAAGTCACATTCTAGTGTCAAATGTTTTTTCTTTCTTTCTAATACTATTCTGGGCATTTAAAAGGGAGCTTTTTAAAGAAAATGGTCATTTCCTTCTATCATACTATCATACTAAAATGCCAGCAGAATAGGCCTAACGGTCTTTCGTGTCTGCTCGTTTGGTCAGTCCCCAACCTGGGTGCTGACCTTGCTGTCCCCCTCGCCTTCTCTGGCTTCTCCCTTCCCAGTTCCGGATATTCTTGCTGCATTGGATTTTGCTTCCAGAACCCTTCCCCTGTACCTGTCCCACCCCCTCTTGAACCCCTCCACTGTCTCTGTCTGTTTCTGAGGAACAATTACTGTAAGTTTGAAAGGTTAAAGATTTTCTGTAAATATCTGCTGGTCCATTAAAAGGTATAAAATCACTTATTCTGTGCATCTTGTTGTACAAGGACCAATACGGCAACAATTTTTGTTTGTCATTAAAGTCATTCACTAAAAATACCAGCAACAGCTTAATCTGGTTCAATGTCAGTTGATTTCTATCCCCCCCCCCCCGCAGAACAGTTATGTAAGAACTTACTGTAACAGCAGATCTTCGAGAGGGTCTCAGTCAAGTCACACCATAGGAACTTCACCATTGGTGAAGCAGGTTCCACAGAAGATTTTCAGCTGTACAACTGGGGCCACCCATGCCGTCTATGTCTGTCCACATCACCAACCCTATAAAGGTATGAGCGGCCCCGTTCCCTCCTCAGTTCTTTCCCCCAGAGGGAGGAAAGCTCATGCCATGGGGGACCAAGGGGGGAGAGAGAGATGCCCAGGCCCAAACGAAAGGCTGGATACACCAGACAGTCAGTTCCAGGGCAAGAACCCCAACAGGGGGGATAGTGGGAGGGAAAGCAGACCTGATGACTGAGATCCCCTTGAAGATCTACTGTTATGGCAAGTTTTTATGTAATTGTTCTATCTTCTTCTTCGGGGGTATCTCAGTCACCATGTCACACCGTAGGAATGAGTCCCAAGCAGTTACAGGGGCAAAGAGGCAGTCTGGAAGGAGGGCTCACCATAAACTTAACATAGGAGGCTCTGCAGCACAGCCTTGCCAAAACCTGCACAGGCTCTTGAAACAATGTCCAGACTGTAGTGCTTGGTTAAAAGTATAGACAGTACTCCAGGTGCCAGATGAACAGATATCTGCAGCCGAGATTTCTCAGAAACAAGCCACAGAGAAAGCCATGCTTCTTGTGGGGTGAGCTTTAACTGCTACATGCAATTCCTTGCCATACTTGTTGTAGCAGAACACAATGCAATTTGCCAACCATTTGGATAAACACTGCTGAGAAACTGAAGCACCCTCTCTACCTGGGGCAAAGGAAACAAACAACTGCTTCGACTTTCTACATTCCTTGGTGTGAAGCAGGTAGTACTTCAAAGCTCTGCGCACATCTAATGCATGGAGCGGTGCTTCCCCTTGACTGGCACATTCAGGAAAAAACAGGAAGGTGGATAGACTCGTTGAGTGTAAACTCAGAAACCACACTGGGGAGAAACTTACGATTTGAGCACAAAGGCATCCCCGTCTTTGTGAAACATCAAATAAGGCTCCTTGCACCAGAGGGCCTGAAGATTCTGAAATTCTTCAAGCAGAAGTGATGGCAACTAAAAATAATGCTTTCCAAGAAAAAGTATAACTCGCAAGTTGCGAATGGCTCAAAAGGAGACAGGGTCAACTTCTCCAAAACAAGATTCAAATCTCAAGCTGGGTCAGGAAAATGGATTGGGGGTTTCAGATGTAGAATGCCCATAAAAAGGTGCAGGAGACATCCAGCTAAGCAGTTGTGCGGTCACCCATGGGCTCATGAAAGGCAGAAAGGTATATCTTGAGGGAGGAGTACTGGAGACATGAGTAAGACAGATATCAGGTAGTCCAGGATGGGGTTCACTAGACAGGTGAAAGGATCCAGATAATGACTGGTAGCCCAGATGGCAAACTGCTTCCTCTTCACAACATATGTGGCTCAAGTGGAAGGCTTCCAGGTGGCAACCAGGATGTCTACCACTCTGTTAGAGACCCCAAATCTGGCAATGGCTATGTTCTCCGGAGCCAAGCATGCAGACGGAGGGACCGGAGGTTGGGATGGACCAGGGTCCCCCTGATCCTGAGTCAGCAGGTTTCTGCAGAGGGGGAGAGGGACCAGCGGTGCCTCCACTAGCTGCTGCAGCAGAGGAAACCATATCTGCTGAGGCCAGAATGGAGCTACCAGAATCATGCTGGCTCCCTCCATCTGCAGTTTGATTAGCACCCTCTGAATCAAAGGAAACGGAGGGAAGGCATGAAGGAATCTCCCGCTCCAGGAGAGGGACAGTGCATCTTGCCAGGAAACTCCAGGCCCTGGATCTAGTGAGCAAAAACTGGGCAGTTTTGCACCGAGTGGGGACGCAAAAAGGTCCAACTCTGGATGACCCCATCTGTCGAACAACTCTTCTACGATGGATGAGAAAAGCTCCTATTTGTGCATGCAGGACTGAGTCCCACTGAAGTTGTCTGCCAGAGTGTTTAACATACCTGGCATATGGACTTATGAGAGTGACAGACTGTGATCCAATGCCCAGTACCACACTCTCACTGCCTCCCTGCATAGGGGGTGTGAATGCATTCCCTTCCTGCTTGTTGATGTACTACACTACACTGAGATTGTCTGACTGCACCAGCAGCTGACCTGGAGCAAGGAGCAAAGACCTGAATGGCACAGAGCACCACCCTCATCTCCAGGACACTAATATGCAGGGAGGTCTCCATCTGGGAAAAAGAGCCCTGGGTTTGGAAGAGACCCAGGTGCGCTCCACTGCCCAGACTGGAAGCATCCATGGTGAGGATCAGTTGCGGGGAGGAAATCTGGAATGGGATGCCTTGCAAGAGATTCAAGGGGTCCATCCACCACTACAGTACCTTGTGGGCAGGGGAAGAGACCAGGACTGGATGATCTAACTTATCCATGTGCTGGTCTCACTGTACCCTGTGGGTCCACTGGAGGATGCACATATGGAGTTTGGCCAGTAGAACAGTATGGCAGCCTCCATGAGGCCTAGCAATCTCATACACCCTGGCAGGGACGTAGCTGATTTGAGCAACTTCCTGGGCTTGGGCTATAAAAAACTGCCCTGTTCTGGGATAGGAAGGCCCTCCACTGTGCTGAGTCTAGAACCGCCCCTATGCACTGCAGTCTTTGGGATGGCACTAGGACCGACTTGGGCAGACTGACAGTGATGCCCACTGATAGAAATAACTGGAGAGTTCTCTCCAGAGTCAGCAGGAGCTGTTCCCTGGACAGGGCCGTTAGAAGCCAGTCATCTAGGTAGGGTAAGATGTACAGTCCCCTCCCTTCTGAGGGCTGCAGCTACTGCTGCTAAACACATGGTAAAGACTCGTGGCACAGAGAACAAGTCAAAGGGCAACACCTTGAATTGATGATACCTGTCCTGAAACAGAAAAACTCCTATGGGGGACCAAAATGTGCAGGTAGGCATCCTGCATCTCCAGTGAGCAAAGCCAGTCACCTGTCTTGAGAAGAGGCATCAGGCCTTGCAGGACTGCAGCGGTGATTGGAGGGGCTGTTGCAGCCAGAGTTCATGGGTGGCCATTTCCGTGGCTGTAGCCGCAGACTGGGAAGCGGCCACAGCCACGAACAAGGATTTTGGTGGCTGTAGCCACAATCAGAGAGTCGCCAGCCATAGCCACAGGGGAGGCTCCTGCTGGAGCCAACAGAGGTGCTCCAAGCAAAGGCGCCCATTTCAAAAAGTACGGCTGGGCTATAAAAGGACTGAGCCCAGCTGTGGACAAACAAGGACTGCTGCAGTGATTTGGAGGGGGCCACTGCCATAGCCAGAGTTTTTGGTGGCCGTTTCCACAGCCAGGGACTTTGGTAGCCGTAGCCATGGACAAGGATTTCGGTGATCGTATTCGCAATCAGAGAGTCGGCGGCCGTAGCCACAGAGGAGGGCTCCTGCTGCAGCCAATAGGGGAGCTCCATGCAAAGGCACCAATTTCAAAAAGTGCAGCTGGGTTATAAAAGGCCTGAGCCCAGCAGCAGACAAACAAGGACTACAGCGGTGATTCGGAGGGGGCCGTTGCCACAGCCATAGTTTTTGGTGGCCATTTCTGCCATAGCTGTAGACTGGGGAGCGGCCATAATGGTGGACAAGGATTTTGGTGGCCATAGCCAAAAATCAGAGATTCGGTGGCTGCAGCCACAGAGGAGGACTCCTGTTGGAGCCAACAGGGGCACTCCAAGCAAAGGCGCCAATTTCAAAAAGTGCAGCTGGGCTATAAAAGGCCTGATCCTAGCCACGGACAAACAAGGACTGCAGCGGTGATTTGGAGGGGGCCGTTGCTATGGCCAGAGTCTTCAGCGGCTGTTTCCATGGCCAGGGACTCCGGCAGCCATAGTCACAGACTGGGGAGCAGCCATAGCAGTGGACAAGGATTTCGGCAGCCGTAGCCACAGAGGAGGGCTCCCGCTGGAGCCAACAGGGGCGCTCCAAGCAAAGGCGCCAATTTCAAAAATTGCGGCTGGGCTATAAAAGGCCTGAGCCCAGCCATGGACAAACAAGGACTGCAACAGTGATTTGGAGAGAAAAATTACCACCACCACTATTAATTATATAGACTACCTGGCCTCCTCCCAGATGGGGCTACCACCACAAGAGGAGGAGGGGAGTTGATCTCTTGAAAGCGGAGGGACCACTGGAAGGAAAGCTGACTTTTTATCTGTAAGGGACTTTTATATTTATCACGTATATTTCTATCAAGTTATCTTAGAACCAAGTAGAGTGATTTAAATGGTAGGGACATTTACTAGCAGAAGGTAGTAAGGAGGCAGAGCACATTTTTTAAAGTTTTATCTGACTTTTTTACAGCTCTAAGTGACTTTATACCACTGATGGACTTTTATATTTCTAATGTGATATTTATATCAAGTTATCTTAATTCATTCACGCCACAAGAGCTCTTTGAGACTTCCACCACTTGTTCCCTGTATACTCTTAGCACTGCATCCTGGGCCTTTCTAAGCAAAATCAAGCCATAATCAGCATGCCACAAACAAATGTGAATATCTCTTGAACCGTAAGTGCTACACACAAAGTATGAGTGGCAAAGTTGTTCAGCACAAAATTACTTTTCCAATGGTGCTATCAATCAATTTAGTTTTTATTTTATACTAGCTGAAATACCAAACAACTGATTTTTTTCAAGGTGCTTAGGTGAGGTGTGAGACAAATGTCAGCCATGCACACCATACCTTAAACAAATGCAAATAACTCCTAAAGTATACATGGTAGACACAAAGTATCAGTGACAAAATTGTTCAACACAAAATTACCTTTCTAATGGGGCTATGTAATCAATTGTAATCCATTTCATTTTTATTTTATAGTAGCTGAAATAGCAAACAACTGTTTTTTTTTTCAGATTTATTCAAGGTGCTTAGGTGATGCTTGAAAGACAAATGTCAGCCATACACACCATATCTTAAACAAATATGAATAACTCCTAAAGTATACATGATAGACACAAAGTATCAGCAGCAAAATTGTTCAGCACAAAATGACCTTTCTAAAGGTGCTATGCAAGCAATTCTAAGCAATTTGGTTTGTTTAATATTTAGGTAAAAACTGCTGACTTCCTCAGACGTTTCTAGGCCTGAGTGAAAGTCAGCCGAGTCCGTCTACAGGCGTTCTTGTCCTGAGTGGCTATGTTTTCAGACGCCACCTACAGGCGTATGTGGGCCTGAATAAGTTAAAACTAAGTAGACTGCTTTAAGTGTCGGGGACATATACAGGTAGATGGTACTAGGAGCTCTGAAGGGGAAAAGAATTTTGGTACAAACACAGAAAGATAGTCATTGCAGGTAGGCTATGGTAAGGAATACTGGAAGGTACATTACAAACTGATTCTGTGTCTCTTGTTATTACGGGGGTATTCTTGCAGATTTTTAAGACTTAGGAGATAGAATGAATGGGCAGAAAGGTTAGGGAGATAGCCTGAAACTGGATTGGGCAGGTCTTGAGTATGGGCCCCAGGCCAATAGGGCACAGTGAATCTTTGGTAGGGTGCAGTGGGCGTGGCACAGCCAATGTGTTGGCTATAGCATGGAGGCTGGGGGGGCTGCATAGTGCACAGACAGCTTACACAGCTAACAGTGGAGGAGGTGGGGTGACTGAGGGGGAGGACTGGAGGAGGTCCAAAGTGAACACCTGCTAGGCGGAGGGTGAAAGACAGAACATAAGGGGGGGCTGAAGAGGTTCCAGGAACAGGTGTGGAGGTAGGCTCTAGAAGAAAGGTAGAGGACTGCAGGGGGGCGAGAAGAAGGGGGGGAGCATTAGGGCAGCCACAGGAGACTTAGGTACAAGTAAAGTAAGGGATGAGAGGGGCCAGGGGAAGTGGTAGGATCAAAGAGAACACAGCAAACACCATCAGGGAAAGGGCAGGAATTTGGGAAGAGCGCATCAGGCAGCAGGCTGTGAAACCAGGGGGCAGTGCAGGAAAACAGATACCCACCCCTGGGGGGCACTTGTGGTGGAGGACAGCAAGGAGGGCGGCAGTGAGAAATTCTCTGGAGTCGTGGGAGGGGAGGAGGTGTTATAAGGATCAGGAAAGGGGGGATGCACCTTTGGTAGGGGTCCTGGAGGGAAATAGCCAAAACGTGCAAGAGGAGGGGGTGAAATCAGTCACGTGGGGGACACTGCGTAATGGAGAGACGGGAGGAGCCTACAGCAAGCTCAGGAAGGCCAAGGATAGAAGCCGGGGGGAAAGAGAGAGGGTACCTGCACACAGAGGGAGGAAGGGATGGAGCAAGAGAAGGGGTTAGAGCCTGTGAAAGGGGACGCTAAGATGAGAGGGACTGGTGGGGACACCAGAGGGGTAGGAAAGGGAGATTCAGTCCAAGGGGGGAGCGAAACTCTGGGGGAGGAGATGGATAAGGGGGATAATGGGACTAGGGAAGGAAATGGTACGCCGGGGAAGGGGTGTAAGCAAAACTATAAGAAGAGAGATGGGAGAAGGAGGGTAGTGCTCATAGGGGACTCAATACTAAAGGGAATCAGATGAAAAAGAAAAAGAGGGAGGAACGGCACCATCTGGGTTGAGTGTATGCCAGGAATGACTGTGCTAAAGGCGAGGCACAATATACCCTATGGGGCAAGCAGCAAGATGAGAGATGACACTTGGTGTTCCACCTAGGCACCAATGATCTGGAGGGTAATAGTCCTATGGAAGCGCAAGTTAGGTTCAGGGAGCTTGCTAGGTTCTGTAATAGTGCGGGTTTAAAGTCAATGGCATTCTCGGAGGTACTGCCTGTGCCACAAGCTAGCACAGCAAGGAGGCAGAAGATTGAAGAATTTAATGACTGGCTGGGGGGGATGGTGCAAAAAGATGGGGTTTGGGGTAGTGGAGAGCAATGTGGGAAGACGAGAAACTATTTGCCCCAGACAGGCTGCACCTGAGCAGGGAGGGACAAGCAGTGCTATAGAGAAGGTTAGGAGACGTTTTCTAAAGAAATTATAGTTTACACTGATTTCCAGGGTGGGGGGGGGACAGGGAAGAGGCCACTGAAAGTGGCAGGTTTGATGAGAGGCTCTCAGCCTCCCCCCAGGATGCAGATAAAGTACTGGCAGAAAGCAAGGTCAAGCAAAGGTTAGCAGGGGAGAACAGAGGGGGGAAGGGGTCCTGGTGGAAGGGATTATCAACAAGGGCCAGGAGCTTAGGGAACAAAATGGTGGACTTGGAGGCCACCATGGTGGACGAGAGACTGGACATAGTAGCAGTAAGTGAGAGCTGGTGGACAGAACCTCATGCCTGGGAGACAATTATCTCAGGTTACAGACTGTATAGGAAGGACAGGGATAGCAAGAGGGCATGGGGTGGCATTATACGTGAAAGAAGACATTAGGGCAACTGAAGGGCAGGAGGAGGCAGTGGAGACGGAGCTCATGTGGGTCATGCTTGACAGAAGAACCGGGGAATCAGTGAGGATAGGGGTAGTTTACAGGCCTCCAACGCAGGGGGAAGAAGGGGATAGACAGCTGATACAGGCAGTCACAAAGATGGCTCTCAAGGGGAAGCTTCTGCTAGTGGGGGACCTAAACCTTCCTGACATAGACAGGGGGATCCCGGCTCCGGTAGGAGCAAGGGGATCCTAGAGGCACTACAAGGGGTATTCATGTAACAGCTGGTCAGGGAGCCCACTAGGGGAAAAAATCTGCTGGACATGGTCCTCACAAATGGGGAGTGTGTGGAAGAGGTGGAGGTGGGTGACGGACTGGGAACTAGTGATCACAGGGCTGTGAGGTTCAGGGTAAAAACAGGGAGGGAGGGAGACAAATCAGACTAGAATAAGGGTGATGGACTTCAGAAAGATGGACTTCAGCAAAATGAGGATGATATTTGAGGAAGAAATGGCTGGGAAGGGGGATATAGGGGATGCTTAAGAGCTATGGGGCACTACTGGCTCGATGGCTGGTTTGCACAGAAGAGACTGAATTTTTTCCTGGAGAACAGACAAGTGGACCGAGAAGGGGTACCTAGAGGTTGCTCGATGAGCTCCAGGGTGTGACCCCTTTCTACGATCTGCAAAATCCAGGTATCCGATGTTATGGTTCTCCATTGGTTTAGATGGAGGGAGAACCGAACTCCGATCACCACTTCTTGGTTGAGGACCAGAAAAGGGGGGTCTGGCAAGGAGTTAGGCAGAGACGGATCCAGTTGCGGGGGCAGGTCCCTCACTTCTGGGACGCTTGGCCGTGGCTCCAGCATTAGAGGGGACGGGCAAGACAGCTGGGGCTCTGCGTTAACCCTGGGGGCAAGGGGCTGCACCGGGTCTATTGGATGCTTTGCAAAAGAGGGGGGAGCTGTCTACCTCTCTGCTGAGTATAGTAGACAGACTTAAGAGCCCTTCCTGAAGCCTGTAGATCATTGATAATGTCCTGGATGTCAAGACCAAATAGCTTAGTGCCACTGAAAGGGGCACTGAGCACCGTCTGCTGAACATCAACAGCAAAACCTGAGACCCTCAACCAGGAGTGCCTACACAGGCATATGTCTGTGGCAGCAGCCCTGGCAATGGTGTCAGCCATATCATAGAAGGCCCTGAGGAGGTGCTTACAAATGTCCTCAGCTATCTGCAGGCACTTAAGAAGCTCCTGTTTCTGTGTGCCATCTGGGAGGGCCTGGGCAGCAGCCTTGCCCTTTCTTCCATTTAGAATTCTGGCACTTTACCATAAGAGACAGGTAGTTTGCAATCCGCAGCCCCTGGGTGGCATACACCCTCTTGCCCCAGAGCCAGAGGTCAATTCTGCAAGATTCTTTGACTGGGGGGAGGGAGCTAAGGTACTTAGGCACCTTAGGCCTGATATCGGCTGCCTAAAGGACCACCGAGTCTATTGTGGTCTGGGAAGCATAGCAGGGGAACCCCTGGGGAGTGTGGTAAAGTTTGTCCACTCTGCAGGGCATAGCTGGCATCATGGCTGGTCTGTGCCAAGCTGTGTGGCTGCATTCCTCAAGGCAGGAAAGACTGGAGGAATGATTTTGGGTAGAGATTTTGGGATCTACCGGAAGTCTACCAGCTCTTTCCTGGTGACATCCTCTTCCTCAGTGTGGAAGCCCATGGCTGCAGACAACTGTTTCACCATACTGAAAATTGTGGGATCCTCAGGAGGAGACCCTAGGGGTATGCTTAACTGAATCCTCACAGACAGAGGAAGCTGTGGACCTGTCAGAGACCAGGACCTCTTCTTCCTCCTCCTCCTCATCATCCACCACAACCCAGTTTTCCTGGTCAGAAAAGTTCACAGCCCAAAATCCACACATAAAACCCCACAAATATGGACCTATAAATCCCAAGAATTGGAACCTCTCCTGCATAGCCTTGCCTCTCAGACTGGTCCGCTCTAGCAAGCATCTCCAAGGTTGATAAAGCCTGAATCTATTTTAAAGACATCTTCCTAGTAAATTGGAATGCCTTCGCACCACTAAAACAAACAAGGGTTAGAGGTCATCACCTCCCCTGGATTACTAGCCTGCCACAGAGCCAGAGATCGGGCCTGGAAATGGCACAAAGTCTCCCAGCTTCCAAATGACCTTCTTATTTACTGAAAACTCTATAATGCCTGCACCTGAGCTACCAGGCTAGCCAAAACAGAGTAGTTCAAATCTACCTTTGTGACATACATCAACTCCCCTCCAAGTTCTGGAGAGTAGTACACACCCCGTTTACCCTCCCCATCCTGTCCATCCACCCCTATACTTAAGATAAACGCCACTCTCATTGGCGATCCAGTTGCAGTAGCTACTGAATTAAACTCCTATTACACCATTTGTGCTGATGAGCTACTCCAATCCCTCCCAAATGATTCCTCTCCCTCTCCCCCTTTCTACTGCCTCTGATTCCCCCTTCTCCTTCACTACTGTCTCCCCAAATGACATCCTAAATGCCCTGCTAATGATCAACCCTTCAAAAGGCTCCTCCCCAGATGGCCTTGATCCTAAACTACTATCTCTCTCAGCCCCAGCCATCGCCTACCCACTCTATTATCCTAAACCTCTCTTTCTCAACCACCTCAGTACCTTCCCCATGGAAACACGTAGTGGTCCTTCCCCTTCCCAAAGCTGGAGACCCCACCTCCCCTGGCAACTACCGCCCCATATCTCTTCTCCCTACCGTTTCCAAACTTCAGGAACTCCTAGCCCTCTCCCAGCTCACCGCTTACGTCAATGACTACTCCTTCTTCACCCCTTATCAATCTGGCTTCAGGAAAAAGCACTCCACCACCACCTCCCTTCTTCGGCTCACTGATTCTATCCTCATGAGAATGGACAATGGGCGAATCATCTCAGCCATTTTTGTTGATCTGGCCAAAGCCTTCGACACAGTCTCCTACTCCCTTCTCCTTGACACCCTATCAAAAGCTGGGCTATCCCCCTTATCCACAGACTGGTTCAAGCCATACCTCAATGGCAGAGCCCAATCAGTCGATTTCCCCACACCTCCCGATAAGAACTGGGGTCCCCCAGGGATCAGTGTTAGGCCCCATACTATTCTCTATTTTTCTAAACGATCTCCCATCCACCTGCTCTCCACTCACATGTACGCTAATGATACAGTCTTGTATGTATCTGGCTCCTGCCCCACCGAGGTTGCATCCAACTTGCAGGCCAACTTCGACAAAGTTCAGTGTTGGTTTGCAAACCACCAACTATCTCTCAATGCCAAAAAAACAGTCTCCATGACCTTCGGCACCAGGCAGAGACTTACCAGGTTTCCTTCTCCACCCTCCTTCCACACCCTTGATGGGACTTTACTTGAGGACACATCCTCCTTCAGGTATTTAGGTGTCTAGCTGGACCAACACCTGAACTTCTCTGGTCATACCGACGCCATTCAGAAAAAATTGCGTCCCAAGCTCGGTGCCTTATCCAGGAACTGTGCCTACATCCCACCCACGGCTAGACATGAGATTGTCCAGAAGATGATCCTACAGTACTTATCTTCGACTACTGTGACATAGTCTATGGTGCTGCCCCTATGTCCTCCCTGGCCGGACTAGATACTCTCTTCAACTCCTTTTGCCATTTTGCCCTTGACGCCCCCCTCCGCACTCACCATTGTGATCTCTACCATGCTCTGTCCTTCCCTTCCCTGACAAACCGACGTCTCTCTCACTGTACAAAATTCACCTCCAAGCACTGGTTGGGTGAACTTCCCTCCTATCTCTCCCCTGCCTTTACAACCGCCCCCCCCCTCATCTTCCCATTCTCTAAGATTTACCGACTCATGAATCTTGGTGGTCCTATGCCGCTCCACCCTTATTGGCCAATCGGGTTATTCTTATTGCCTCCCAAAAATTTGGAATTCACTTCCCCCTCAAATTCGCCACTCATCCTCTAGCTACTCCATTAACTCTGCCCTCAAGAACTTCCCTGCCCCTTCCTTTGCCTGCCATGACCCTTCCTAATCCCCCTAAGCCCATATTACCATATGCCTACTCCCCACCACTCCTATTTCCCTCTGATTGTGCTCCTCCTTGTTCCCTACTCTCCCTCCTCCTAAAGTGTTCCTCCCCCTTCTTTCTCTACCCGTAATCTATCTCCCTCCTGTGAGCTCAATCACTGCCTTGTGCAGGCAGAATCCATAGCGCACAGTGGGTAACAACTTTACCTCCTTTCCCCTATTTCTCCTTTTACTGCAATGTGGTGGGGTTGTGGGATAACAAATAGACCAGACACCGAACTTCAAGTTCAACACACAATCTGTGTGTGATATTTATTCAAAATATAGGAAATAACCTTCAGAAATGGCATATTCCTTCTTCAGTACATCAGTTTGCAGCAACAGACTTATGAATGTCCTTTCTCTGCACTTAGCCAGCACCTACTGACACTGATCTCTGATCTACCCACTTTTTAGTGAAAACCCTTCATCCCTGTTGTAGGCCTTGTTTGCTTGAGTAGTGGGGGCTCAAAAAGAAAACAAAACAAGCTATAAACAAAGAACCTCAGTGCAGAAACACTGAATAAAGGGTTACCTCAAAGGGCATTGGCAACAAATCAAGTTTCAAAGAAATACATCATACATAAGTCCATAATGCAAAGCATCATGGGATATACGCAAATCACCATGACATTTCAGACTTGTTCAGTTTACAACAATTTACATGCATTTTAAATAGCACAACTAACTTAATTTCTAGAATAGTCACCTAGTACTTAACATTATTCAAAAACACCTTGTGCAACGGTATTTTCAGCATTTACAGGTTTCATAAACATAAGGTATATAGATCAAAATATTTTATGACTTAGTGCTATTACATACTAAATCCAACAACGATAAACACAACCTGTTTTACATACATTTGGAGGTCACCACAATAACCTCCCTGTATGAGGACCTGAGAGGGAAAAGGAAAATTAAAGAGGACACTATAGCATAGTCAAGAAAGGGAAGAGGGTGCCCATAGGTGGCCAACCTTATGGTCTAGAAATTGTAAAGGATAGATCAGGCTAGGAAAATAGAAGAACTGTTGCAACAGATTTAAGGAAAGGTCGGTCCTCAAGAGTGGCAGGAGCTTCCTGTCACATGCACCCCTTCTGTCACTGCTAGATCACTACTTTGTGCAGGCAGGGTCTCTCAGCACACTGGTGGGGTACTACCCCTCCCTACTAAAGCTGATCTCTGCTATCCCCTCCCACAACATCCCTCCCCCAACACCCCCCTCTCTTGCATTACTATATATAAATAACTGTCACTGCCTATAACCGGTGTCCTACCAGTACAGCTGTCCACCGCCCTGCCCAGACAAGAATAACAAGACACTGTTGAATTTCAACTCCCCCGCCCTTCCTCCCTTGGATACCCCCCCACCTACAATACCTGTCTCTCACCATCCTGCCACACTCTACCTCTCCTCTTCTCCTACCCCCCTTCTAGTTAACATAGCCTAACACTGGCCTACCCCTACACTCAATTAAGCACTTATAACCTACCCCTCTTATATGCACTTTAGTCCACCCGCTGCCTCTGTTTGCCTCAGAATTGTAGTTCTGCTGTCTGCGCTCTCCGTAAATTTCCTTTTCTTCTTCTATTCTACCCTCTGCAATTTTTCGTTCCCTCCTTCCATTCTTCCTCTCTTTACTCCAATCACTGTAAATCTTGAATACCTATGTTACACTAATTGCTACCAATTACTATTGGGTCCCCTTACCACCTAGTGCTACACATTGTTGCCAAGTTATTATATATGTTCCAGTACTACCAACTGTCACAAACTGTTGCCAATTTGCCATACGAGTCTTCATATCTACTATACTTAACTGTTGCATTGTTAGCCAATGTTATCCACCAGTAATCCCTCCTGCTCTCATTGTATGCAAGTAAGCAAACTGTATTCCAACATTGTAACATTTCTCTGTATTCTACCCCATTGTTCCCTACCCCCCAGGTCGCACCGGGAGATAAGCAACGTACTGCTCAGCGTGCCTTCCTGGTGAAACATTTCAATAAATAAATAAATAATCATCAGGAAGAATGAGACCTGGATGGTGGTACTCCTTGATGTCAATCTCTTCCAACTCCAGGTCTGGTGTCAGATGTGCAGACGACAGCCTACGAGGAGTCTCCCACAGCTAATGAGTAGGGGTTGACAACGAAGCTGCCGTCAATGGCGCTGGCAAAGTGGGCCTATACGTGCTCAGCTGCTGCACAATCACTGAAGTGAATTTCGATAAATGTCATTTAGGTCGATAACATTTGTTGATTTGGGGGTGCTGATGGCACAGGTACTGACGAGCCACCTGATGGGTCCTGAGAACTCGAGAGCCTGAAGCCCTAGATGGAGAAGGGTCAGGTCTCAATGGGGCATTTGATGAAGAAGGGACCGACGACCTGGAGGTAGATGGGTGGTCGCCATGAGAATCATGCGGAGGTGCAGTCGGTATGGGTCTGGAGGGCACAGAGACTTGAACAGCGGTTTTGCACATCGGTGCAGTCGCACCCGACGAGGATCCCCCACAGGAAGGAGATGAAACTGTTGGGGAATGAGATCACCTCTGGGGGAAGCATTCGTGGTCTTGGTCTTTTTTATGACTTTTCACTGAGGACTTGTCTCAGGTCTTGGAGGCCTGGGAGCGTGACGACCCTCTCGGCGACAGAAAGGCTGGGACCCCAGAGGACCCCTGCCCCGAACTGACTACTTGTTGATCTATCAAGAAATTTTTAAGAGCCTTTCTGTATCGCCTGAGGGTTGTTTGGTTAAACTTCTGGCAGAGTTCACAGTCAGGCCCATGACAGCAGACACAGAGGGAATGTTCGTCTGCGGAGGCGGTCTTCTTTCTGCAGTGACAGTGACTGAAGAGAGAAGTAGAAGGATTAACTCTCGACAAACAAGTTGAAGGAAACCCTTAAATAAAAGAAATTCAGAAAAATCGCAAAGAAAAAGCCGCAGGCAAAAAGGCATGAGCACTGCGTTGGAGCTTCACGGACCCATGCAAATCGGTGCTGACGGTAGGAACCAGGAGGGAGCTGGGCCTCATGCCTTTTTAGGTTGGTGGACGCTTAATGGACATCACTGACGTGGGCAGCCCCAGTTGTACTGCTAAAAATCTTCCGTGTGGAACCTGCTTCACTGATGGAGAAGTTCCTACAGTGTGACCTGATGACTGAGAGATCACGGAAGAAGATCTGCCTAGTCCTCATTTCCTGATATGAAAGGAAAGGAGTGGGAGGGAGGAAGGAAGGGAGGGAGGACTCCTGACTGTTTTTTCCTGGTCCCCTCTACACAGTGCCCCCCCTTCCCTTTTTAGACTTACAATTCCACACCCGGTCCTTTCTTTTCACTTACATACCTAAAAAAATGTCTTGTCCCCTTTCGTTACCTCCCCGGCTATTCCCTCTTCAGTTTGCGCCTTTGCACTCCTGATTGCCTTCCCTGCTTCCCTCTGTTTCCCCAGATTCACCTCCCTATACTCCTCCCTTTGTGTCCTCTTATACATTCTGAATCTTACCCTTTAACTTTTCAGCCACCTCTTTCATAAACCATAGCAGTCTCTTTTCCCTCTTGCTTTTGCTCGACACAGAGGTTTGCTGCCATTACTATGCTCCCTTTTAGCTTCTTCCAATGTTCCTCCACCCCACACAGACCATGCCCCCTTGCAAGGTCATACCTGAAGCATTCACTTATCTTTATAAAATCTGCCTTCCTAAAGTCCAGGAACCTCATCCTAGTGTGGTTCGATTCCACAGCCATCCTTATACTGAGCCACATTGTACCGTGATCACTGGTCCCCAGGTGGCCTCCCATTCTGACACGTGCAACACTGTCCCTGGTAGTACCAGGTCCAGTACTGTCCATCATGAGTGGGTTCACTGACTAGTTGCCCAAGGAACAGCCCCTGCAGAGAGTCCAGGATGTCCCTGCTTTTAGCTGAAGCCACTGCTGAGAGGCTCCAATACATATGGCAGGGTGAAGTCCCCCACCAGCAGTACCTCTCCCCATCCGCCATCTTGCCATTGGCTTCCATCAGTACCTTATCTAATTCTTCCACCTGCACTGAAGGTCTGTAGATCATGTTCAGCTCAGCTCGTGTTGCCATCTCGAGGCTGAGATGACATCAAGGACCCCTCAAGGTCCACGTGATGTCATCTCAACCCCTCAATGGAATTACAACATTATACAAAATGAAATGGACAGGCAAAAACAGTAAGGCTGAATTATTGCTAACCATGATCTCACCCTAGAATGGCCATGGTCAACCATTTTACCAAAGATTGACAGACTACAGTTAAGAAAACATAAAACTACAATGCCATTTTAACCCTTACGCTGCTAACAGAATTAGAACTTATAGGAATTTTGAACTGATACTGTATATCAGTCTGCAGCCCTGCAAGGGTTAATAGACAATGATAGTACATCCCACTCACCATTTCTATATGTGTTTATTATGAATACATTGACAGTGGGGAAACAGGTCAAGCTGAATACTGTATATGGATTTTAGGCAGCATAACGAGACCCTACCTTAACTATTTGATGAAGAAGAGTTGAACAGGCACAGTGAGAACTACTGCACGGCAATCAGTAGGACACTTTAGAGATACATGCTTAGAAGGAAGCAAGCAAAAGGCCCTCATTCCATGCCAGGAAAAGCAAAGAAACATCTGAAAAGCGTGACCATCTATTAAAGAACAGAGATTACAACATGAAAAGAACGTAAACAAGAAACAAAAGCAAACCAGATCCTGAAAGATGATCACTTTAACTTTATGGTTCTGCACTTTACTGCTGTAACATCCTTTGCTACTGCCCAGTGGGGTGGTGAAGACATCGCCTCCCCCAAAGACTGACAATAACTGTGCTGTCCCCCCTTTCCCATTCTTGGCTAGTGGCAGGAGCTGATGGTTGGGGGTGTGGGAGGGGATGAAAGAAGGTGGCGGGGCACAGCCCTTTGAAAAGCAAAGTCACTCAGCGGGCTGAATACTGTTATTTCTGCACTTTACTGATATAACATCCTTTGCTGCTGCTCGGTGGGGTGAAGACATCACCTGCCCCAAAGACAGCCAATAACTATGTTGTCCTTCCTTTTCCCTTCTCGGCTGGTGATTGGGGGCGTGAGAGGTGATGACAAAAGGGGCGGGGTACAACCCTTTGAAAAACAGAGCCATTCAGCAGCTTGAAATTGTGAATTTCTGCACTTTACTGCTGTAACATCCTTTGCTGCTGCCCGGTGAGGTGAAGATATCGCCTGCCCCAAAGACTGACAATAACTCTGTTGTCCCTCCTTTCCTCTTCCCGGCTGGTGGTTGGGGCACGGGAAGTGACGACAGAAGGGTGCGGTGCACAGCCATTTGAAAAGAGGAACCGCTCAAGCAGCTCTCTGTGGAATGACTCTTCGTATGCATGGCGGGAGTCTACAGAGGGAGGTTGCATTGAAAAATATTGTTTGTTTTTATTTTTATGCTGTATTCATTTAATTGTATGATTTTATATTTTATATAGTAATCAAAATGTTTTTACTGATACTCAGCTTGTGTCTGCTAAAGGGGGCCCATAAGGTACCACCAGCTGAAACGTATCACTTTGACTCAACCCCAGGTATAGACCATTATTCTGTCTTTAATCACATTTCCAAGGGTGCTTCAACCAGTTTGCATGTATCAGGTTTAGGTTGTATTAATACACATGCTGAACTGTTTAGTAATATGGTTAGGTCTGATTTTGTAACTGATGGTGGGATAGTTAATTGGCTTTGTTACTTACAAAATTGCGATATCTTTGTGAAACACAGTACTGTTTCCAATAACAATCCAAAGATTCTAAAATATTTCTGGAAATGCTGTGATAAAGGACCTAGACACAGCCATAGTTTGTTGCTCTTACTGCTTCTATCTGGCTCTGTTCATCCAAATCCTAGTCCCTGTTCTAGGAACCATGAATTAAAGGATGTACCCATTGGGATCCCACTCTCAATTCGGATAGTTCACCTGAATATTCAGTGTTTATTAGCCAAAAAAAGCCAGTTCGAATGTTGGGTGGTGGAAAATAAATTTGACATTATAGCATTAACAGAAATACGGCTCTCTAATAAAATATCTAATGATGAAATACATTTGAATGGGTACTCAATATTTTGGAGTGACAGAAAAGGTAGGAGGGGAGGAGGCTGCTCATTTTATGTTGCAGACCATCTAATAACCACAGAGCAATGCAATGATTTGGAAAGTCCACTGTATGAATCTCTTACAATCAATATTATTTAGGATAATAATAAGATTCTAACCATTAGTAATGTTTATGTCCCCCCCAGGTAACACTAAAATGAGTACCGAGTTATTTTTTCAAAATCACCTTTTGTTACCCCCTACTAGAGAATGGACAGTTGTTGGAGTTTAATTTAAATTGGAGTTCAATTCATGCTACTGAAATGAGGAATTCAGTCTCTGACTTAGGTTTCCATCAAACGATAATTGATACAGCCTGTACCAATTACATTACTGAATACGAATCCATCCTGGATTGGGTTATTACTAATAATCCCTCACATGCTGTTTCATCAGGAGTGTAATCAGATAGTCTCAGCAATAACTGTGCCGTGTTCTGTAACTGGGCAACTAAATTGTGTAAAAAGGAACATAAGGTCATTACCTACTGTCATTTAAAGGATTTGGATATTCAAGAATTCTCTGTAGAAATTATATCAACATACTGGTCATATTTAGATAGGATAAGTAATATAGACAAAGCTTTGGATTATTTTTGTTTACAATTCTGTGCCATATGTGATAAACTATTACCTTTAAAGAAAGCTAGAGTTAGAGGGGAGATTAATGAATGGGTCACATCTAATCTGCTTAAATTAATTAGATACAGAAATAAATTATGGGCCACATATAGAAATACTAAAATGAATGCCCACTTGCAGGAGTATAAAAGTTTATGGAAAAAGTGTAACTCTGTGATTCAAACAGCTAAGGTTAATTTCTTTAAATGGAAATTGTAGCAGTGCGTCCAACCTATTGCAGATTTTGGTGTCATCCGCAAAGAGGCAGAACTTCCCTTCCAGCTCATCTGCAATGTTACTTATTAAGCCATTCAAAGAGGACCAGTCCCAACACTGATCTCTGGGGCACCCCGCTGGACACTCTCCTATCCTTGAAGTTAACTTCATTTATCACTACCCTCTGTCAACTATGCCGTAACTAATTTCTTATCCTGTTTACCACCTTTGAACCCACTCCTGAGCTACCTGGTTTCCATTATGGAATTGTCTTGAATGCCTTACTGAAATCTAGGTAGGCTACATCCACCACTCCAACCGATCTAGTTCCTTGGTCACCTAGTCAAAGAAATCTATCAGATTCGTTTGCCACAACCTACATGTGAAACCATATTGCCTCAGGTCTTGTAACCCACTGGATTCAAGATATTCCACAATCCTTTTCTTCAGCAGTGATTCCACAAATTTCCCCACCAACGATCTCAGGTTGACTGGCCTATAATTGCCAGCCTCTCCCCACCACCACTTCTGTGTAGTGGGACTACATCCGTCGTCCTCCTCCTCCTGCAGTCCTTCGGAAGCACTCCTGTTTCACGTGAGCTGTTAAACAGAACTGTCAGAGGTGCAGCCAGTATTTCCCTGAGCTCCCTCAATACCCTTTGATGCACCCCATCTGACCCCATTGCTTTGTCTACCTTCAGATCAGCAAGTCACTCCAGGCCACTCACCTCCCAAAAAATGAACAGTGTCCACCTGCTTCCCTCCAAAGCTTCTGTTACTTTTTTGTGGTCCCTATCCTTCTCTTTCCTCTGTGAACACTGAACAAAAGTATTTGTTCAGGATGTCTGCCTTTTTCTGGTCCCCCTCTGCACTGTCCCCCCTTCCTTTTCAACTTTACAATCCCACCCCTGGTCTTCCTCTTTTCACTTACATATCTGCCATACCCTTGACCACTCCTCCAGTTTTCTCACGTCTCTGATCATCCTTTCCACCCCATGGAGTGTCCATCCTACTGCAGATTTTGGTGTCATCCTCAAAGAAGCAGACCTTTCCTTCCAGCTCCTCTGCAATGTCATTTCTCTTTGGATCGACAACCCCAAGGGGGACCCCATCACTGACTCATCAAGACTCCAGAGACCCAAAACCCTAATGCTTTCTATTTCCCTATTTTGTGTGCTTTGTGTTCTTCAAGTCCAATGTTTGCATTAATGCAGTTTTTTTTCAATTAATTTCCTTTTGTCGTACAGTGGAATCGTTTAATCATTTGTGCAGGTCTCGAAGGTATCTATGCAAAATGAAATAAATATTAGAGGGAGACCGGATCCAGTGCAGAGGCCATCAGGCCTCAACATGCATGTCAACATGAGGCTCCTGGCCCACCACAAGGTGTTGTGTGTGTGCCAGAACACTGCTGCACCCCTCCCCAGGCTGGGACCAGTGCTGCACACTACAGCACCTTCCCCAACCAGCCTTGGCCCATTATGTCAACTCATTGAGCTTGCACCTGATCTCAGGTCACTGGCACGGAAAGGCAACGTGAAGCCCACTGGGCCAACGGACATCCCTGCAAACAATGTTACTTCAGTTTCATTTGGTGACATTCTGACCCCAACATTTTCATGACTCCTCCTTCTGAACATGGCAGGTATCATTTAACGACATATTACAAGCTTAGAAGCTTTGAATATGTTCTCGCTGGAGACTAGGAGGGAGAAAGGTGACATGATAGAGACATACAAGTTTCTGAGAGGAATAAACAAGATGCCCTCCTTGGATCTGCTCATCAGGGTAGACAACTCCAGTACAAGGGGACATGAGTGGAAGTTGAGGGGAGGGAGCTCAGGAAACACTGTTTTACAGAAAGGGTGGTGGAACCATAGAACAGGCTGCCCACCAAAGTGGTGGAATCAAAGACAATGACATGATTCAAGCTGGGGTTGGGTAAGGCAAGAGCTCGAATAAAAAAAAGTGGGAACAGTAGGGGGCAGTAAATAGTTAGGCCCTGGGGTATGAAAAGAAAAAGATCTAGGGAACCTACGGGCAGACTAGATGGACCCTTGGTCTCCTTCTGCTGTCACTTTCTGTGTTTCTGTACTGGACAAAATGTAATTTTGCACCAGAAATGTGAAATCACATGTCGCCAGATCTGAAAAACAGCTGTCACGTTCATGAAATGGTGTGAAAAAATGGCTACGTTGAAAATATGGGGTTTAAATATTGAAACCTACCAAAGTTACGAGTGTACGTAGAAAAATTACAACATGCCTTCATAACTGCTGGGGTGTTTTTTTTTTATATTTTGACCCCAAATCTTCAACACAGCTTTCTTATGACCCCACCTCATTAACCTGGTAGGTGACACTGAAGAGTGAAGAAGTGTCTACAGTCCAGACAGGATTACAGTGTTGGACCTCAGGAGGTATGTACAGGGTAAAGGGGGTGTGGAGTGGTGTGTGGGGACAGCGGCAGACAATGAGGGGCTGTTTTCTTTGTTTCAGGAAAAACCAAAAAGCAAAAGATGTCATTGGACAATTTTCTTTCAGGTACCTCCTACACTGGGGAGTGGGCACTTGCCCACTCAAGTGATGATAAACTGCCCATTTTAAGTCGCGTTTCTGTGTATCTGATATATCGAATACACAGTAGCGTGACTCAAAATGGGCAGTTTATCATCACTTGTGAGTGGACAAGTGCCCACTTCCCAGTGTTGGAGGTACAACAGCAGTTCACAAATGTTTTAAAATTGTGCACTACTTGCCCTACTTGGCTTGGATTCGCTAGCCCTTTTCGCCGGGAACCCCACACTCCAGTCTGAGGTTCACTCTGGGAATTTTACCTACTCCAACATGATGGCTGAGGTTTCTTCCATGCCAATTTCTCCTGTACTCCTCAGCTACATATTTGCTAGGCTACTCCTGCAACACATTTTTTGCAGGAAAATCACCTTGCTTGGGGTAGTCTCTTGGGCAGCTCTGCTTGCCACTATGTGGGTCACACTATTATTCCTTTCTCTCTCCAGTGACACTAAACCTAATCCTGGACCCATCTCTAATCCTTCAAAATCTTATTCCAGCTCTGCTCATCTCCTGCCACAGACCCAGGGCCTGTCCCTGGCCCACCTAAATATCCATAGTCTCCTGCACAATCTACCTGAGCTGGAGGCATGGGTGTAAGTCAACAACCCTTACATCCTTGCCCTATCCGAGATATGGTTGAAACCCTCTGTCTCTGACCTTAACTGCTCTCTTCCAGGCTATAACTTGTTCCAGGTTCGACCGTCCATCTCCCAAGAGGGGAGGCAGGCTGGCGCTATACTATAAACCGCATCTTAATCTCTTCCTAAAAGCCGGCCTGGTGGCACTGAGGGTTGAGGTGCTGGACGCCACACCTCGCGCCATGTCGGCGACTCAGGTTTGGGAACGAGCCCAGGCCACTGGGGGTCAGCAGGGGAGAGAGAGGATTGAGCATCTGGAGGACTGCTCTCCTCTCTTGGGGGGTGGATCCAGGCTCCTGCCCGGCACTGCAGTGGCATCCAGAGGCACTGCATTGCACAGGGCACACTACAGGAGACACAGAGCTATGGTGGGCGTGCCTGGTGCCATTGCACATCCGAGCTCTACCAGGGGGGGTGGAGGGGAAGGGACATAATGCAGCCAAGAAAATCCCCGCTCCCGGAGATAGGCGATGGCACCGCCCCCTCGACAGCACTCCACTGGCCGGACTCATCCAGCTCCTAGGCTGAGCCCAGCCTGGCCTGAATTACAGATAGAGTGCCCTGGGCGGATAGGGCGGCCCCACCTCAGAAGGGTTCAGAGCCAAGGGGATAGCCAGGCTGGTGACAGGAAGCTGGAGAGTTTCAGGCCTGGAGGTAGAGCCGAGAGTGTGTGGATGCCCGAGAGAGTTCTCCGGGGCCAACAGGAGCCAGAAAGAGAGTATTAAAAAAAATGTAGATAAAATGTTCTCCCTAATACCCACACACCCGGTTAATAACTGCAAAGTACTTCACTCACTCCTACTCCTTGGTGGGGCTAAGAAATTCACACCTTCTGCATATATATTCTACCTAGGAACAGCAAGCTCGGTCTTGAGGAGATTACTGAGCTGATTCCCATGGTGTCAAAGAAAAGCGAGGTGATCTGCTTGCGTGATTTTAATCTGGACTGGCAGGGTCCTGACTCATCTCTTCTTACTTCGTCTATCAGCAAGACCAATCTTCTACAACTCATTGGGTCCCCAACTAGGATCTCTCATAACAACTCATGTTGTTCTCCAATTGACTGGATCCTCACAAATCGGAAGGATTGTTACTCTTTTGCAGGTGTTCTACCGGACTCTATTAGCGGTCACTGCCACGTCTACTGCATGAGAGGCACCCCACCTCCTTCTAATCCACCCAAAGTTCTATCCTTTGCTGACTTCTCCAAATTTGACCAGGCTTTGTTCCTCCATGATCTTCAACACACTGACTGGTCCCATCTTTTTACTACCGCTTACATTAACCTTGCCACAGACTATTTTAATACAACTCTACCGGCCCTACAGAGCAGGCACATCCTGCTCTCAACACGTAGGGTCAGAAGGAAAGTGACCAAGTGGTTGAAGTGGCCCCTCCTGAAACTGCTTAAGCACCATGACAAACTTTGGATGAAATGGAAATCCTCCTCTCAACAAGCTGACTGACACATATCGCTCCTTGAGCAACACCTGCAAGGAGGAGGTTCGCACTGCCAAAAGCAACTACTATCGCAAATTGCTTAAATCCTCCGTCTCTAACCCCAAAAGCTACTGGTCCCAAATTAATGTGATACTGTATAACACCAAGTCGCAGATTCCCAATGACATGCTAATTAATGACATTCACTGCAATAATCACACCATCATTGCCAATAACTCCATCTTCACTATGGTTCCCAATGTTCCCCGTTCGCATCCTGTGAGTCACAACCTCCTACTCCTCCTCATGATCCACCTCCTACTTTGATGCTTTCCCCTGTCTTGCGGTCCGAGGTCCTAAAGCTGCTGAAAACCATTCCTGCTCATGGCAGTCCTGGGCTGGACAGATTAGAACCCAGGATTCTTAGACTTGCTGCGCCTCTCCTGGCCACTCCAGTTACTTGGCTTTTCAACCTATCCAATTGAACCGCTATTGTGCCTTTAGCGTGGAAATCTGCTAACACAATTCCAATCTTCAAGAAAGGTAACCCCCAACTCTTGTCTAACTATCAGCCCATTGCATTTCTGCCTACGCTCAGCAAGATTCTTGAGAAACTAATCCACCACCAGATTTCGGCCCACTTACTCCATTTCAATCTCCAGTCCCCCGTTCAGCATGGTTTCGGGCAGGACACGGCACCACCAGTGCTCTTACCCTTTTTACCAGTGAGGTTAAATCCAACATGGATACAAGCCTTCTTACTGGGGCTGTGTTCATTGACCGCTCCAAAGCCTTTGATCTGGTGACTCACCCGCTGCTCCTGCACAAACTGGATTCCCTTGGTGCTTCAGGATCCACACTGTCCTGGATCCGCAGCTGCCTTGAGAACAGGTCTCAATCTGTCTCCTTTGGCAAGGTTCTCTCGTCTCCTGCGGAGTCCCCAAAGGCTCCATCCTTGGGCCCTTACTCTTCTCCATATTTGTTAATAACATCCCCACCTCCATCCCCCACTGTCGCTCCATTACGTATACTGATGAAATGGTCCTCTACTCCTTCTCTAGCTCAATCAATGACCTCAACGATCATCTGTCATCCGCGTTCATACAACTACAAACCTGGTTCTCCTCCACCTTCCTTATACTCAATTTACCAAAGACCCAGGCCATGCTATTTTTGTCCTCTAGGAAAAGTCCCCACCTTGTCCCCCAAGTTTCACATGCATTGCCATGATGGGTCTACAGTCTCTACCACTGATTCCTTTAAATACCTGGGGGGGTGAAGCTTGATCCCGTACTTTACTTCTCCCTTCACAGAGATGAGGTATGCAAATCTGTTAACACCAAGATAGGTGCTGCATATCGTGTACACCACTCCTTAACCTCTGCTACCAGGATATCTGTAGCAAGTGGGGTCCTGCTCCCCAGTCTACTATTCACTCTCCCTCTTCTTTTCCAGGACAATGTCAGTGTTCTCCATAAGTGGGACACTGCTTACAAGAACATTTGTAGATTTGCCCTATTGGCACCTCACTTTATGCACCATTGTTGGTTTTAATCTGCCTTGCACTGGCTGTCACCTATCTCCTGACACTCCTACTCTCTGGGATGTTCCATTGACTCTTTGACCAGATATCCTCATCCTGACTCTCTAGTGGTCATGCTTTCCCCTGTACATTACCCCCGCACTTTGAGGTCCTCTTGACGCTCAGCTACGTTTTGTCCCGTACTGCTCCACCAAAATGGGGGAGCAAGCTTTCTCTTATTTCGCTCCCAAATACTGGAATTCCTTGCCTCCTCACCTTAAGTACTCCTTATCTCACTTCTTCTCTCTGTCTACATTTTTTTCTTACCTCTATGCACTTGATACCTGTGACTGTACCTAACCTTGCTTGATCTTCTCTCGCTCTTCTGTGCCTTGGCTACTTCCTCTCAAATACATGATGATTATCTTTGTGCTTGCCTTAATTGCCTTCTCACCCCTGCGTGGATGGTTTTTGTGTGTATGTATATTTCCGTGGATGGTTTTTGATTGTATGTATAATTTTCATCTATCCCTGCGTGGAAACCTGTTTATTACTGTCTTGTTCTGACTGTATGCTACCTGTGACTGTCTGGAACCCTGTATTGTGTACTCTCCTGCGTCGTGCCTGAAAATAGGCAGGGTTATTGCCTAATGTACTTAGTCATCAAAAGCTAATAAATAAATAAATCAGTCTGTTTGAAAATTGTGCTGTTTTTCTTTGATTTTAACAGTCTGCTTCAGAGTTGCACTAGGCACTGTGATGTCATCAGCATTGTGAAAGCTGCTATCTCATTGGTTCAGTATTCCACTGTGATAGAGTTCTTAACAATATCCATCGTGACAACATAGAGAATAATGCATGGGCAACCATACACAACAAGGCTGTTTCCATCAAGGGGTTGAGATGACAGCATATGAACCTCGAGAGCAAAGTTCGAGAGGTCCATGCTGTCATCTCAACCCTGAGATGGAAACACAGACCAAGTTATGTGTGGTTGACCACATTTTATTTTTTACAGTATATGGTTATTTACATTAGAGTGACAGACCCGTACTGAAGTGAAAACAAAAAATCTTGCCATTTCATTGTTCTACTCGCATAACAAAATTAAATTTCCAGACTTTTGAAAGGTAAAAGGTATGACTTTGGACACTGGGTGGTTAGTAAGTAGCTAGGTGTAGAATAAATAAGAAATTAAAAATTGTATGACCTTTGAACCATGCATAACGACTGTTCAGAATGCGTATAACAATATTTTAGAATGCGCTTAACAAGGATTTTGAGCAGGCTGATTTTTATACATAGCAAAGGGTAACCATATACTATAACAGATTTTGATTTGTTGCTATTACAGATGTCACTAGCCAAGACATCTTTTTTATCTTGTCATTTTTACTCCCAATCAAAAAGAGACTGCTTCTTTTTCTGTACTTACTGGAGGTCCACGATCATGAGACAAGAATCTTCTATACAGTGCAAACCCCATATCAGTCCCAACTAAAAAAGGGCATAAAAGAAGGAAAAATGACCTGTTAATGTCTGATGTACAGTACTTGTAAAAAAATCAAATGTTTTGTTAGCATATTCGCTGGCAGTGCATATCAATGGATTAGATAAGGCTTCTGAAGATCAGAACATGATAACTTTGGGGTCATTTATAGTTTTCTGAAGCAAAATCTAGATACCCTGAAAAGTGAACCAAACCGTATTAGACTTTTAATGATCACTGTTGGACCTCTGCAGTTATTGTGGTGCAGCAGCACCCCATATGGTAGTGCAATACGCTACTGCTGGCACCGCTAGGACACATTTCTGTCTTTTCTATCATCTATTTTTGCCCCAAAGATGTTAGAGCATTAATGGGTAGAGTAATGCCACAACACTGAACTGTAGAATGCAAGGGCACTATGTTTTTATCCACTCCTCAAATGATTCAATTTACCCCTCCCCAAGAGATCTATGGTCTAAATCTACACCTAGCATATCCCTCCCTGTAAACTTTTCATGAAAACAAAGAGCTTATAATGTTACCTCTGATAACAGACAAGTATTTCAGCAGTGTTGCTGGGATAGTATCCTACCAGGTCACATATCATAATTTTTGCCAGATTTCACATGGCATCAGATGGCACAGACCAAGGCTCCGACCTCATAAGATCCACAGTAAGGATCCAAGGTATATATGAATCCAACAAGGATGTGATGGATCCAAACACTGAAGCCAAGTATCCAACCTTAGGAACCACCTATTTGAGGTCAGAATCAATGAATACCTGGACCTGACTCTGGATCCAGAATCAGTCTTTGGTCACAGATAGCAGATCTCGCAGCATTCATTGTGGAGGTGGACCTAGACTGGATTACAATCATAGAAACATAGAATCTGACGGCAGATAAGGACCGCTTGGCCCACCCAGTCTGCCCATTTCTCTACCTAATGGATAAGCAGCAGATCCTAGTTAACCAACAGCCTACGTCTTCCTACCCCCACCCCCTAGAATTGCCTTATGACTGCCCCATGCATGTTTGAATTCCACCACTGTTTTTGACTCCACAACCTCCTCCGGAAGGCCATTCCATGCATCCACAACCCTCTCTGTGAAAAAATACTTCCTTATGTTACCTCTGAGCTGTCCCCCCCCCAGCTTCAAATTGCGCCCCTTATTCTTGCATCTCTCTTTTCTGAAAGTCTACTCTCTTGCACTTTGTTGATTCCTTGAGGTGCTTGAAATTTTCTATCATGCGCCCCTTTCCTCGAGGCTATACATATTAAGCTTCTAAAGTCTCTCTTCATATGTCTTCCGGTGCAGACCCCGCACCATTTTAGTTGCCCTCTTCTGGACTGCCTCCATCCTGTTTATGTCTTTGCGGAGACTGGGTCTCCAGAACTGCACTCAGTACTCCAGATGGGGTCTCACCAGCTGTCTATACAGAGGGATAAAAACTTCCTGTTTTCTACTCCCTATGCATCCCAGTATCCCCCCAGCCCTCTTACATTGCTTGCCCACCTTTAGGTCATCTGAAATGACTACCCCATGTCCCTTTCCATTTTTGTTGTTGTTAGTATCTCACCCCCCATTGTGTACTCTTCCCCTGGGTTTTTGTTTTCCAGGTGCATTACCTTGCACTTCTTAGCACTGAATCCAAGCTGCCATACATTTGACCATTCCTCCAACCTTGCCAAGTCCCTTCTCATCCTTTCCACCCCACCTTGTGTATCAACTCTGTTGCAGATCTTGTGTCGCTCTGCAAAGAGACATACTTTTCCTTCCAGTCCCTCTGCAATGTCGCTTAAAGACATTGAAGAGGACCGGTCCCAGTACTGATCCCTGCAGTACCCCACTAGTAACCCCCCTTTCTTCAGAGTGGACTCCATTTACTATTACCCTGTGTGTCCTGTTCTCCAGCCAATTCTTTACCCAGGCTACCATCTTGGGACCCACTCCAAGGCTGGCTAACTTGTACATTGATCTTTTGTGTGGGACTGTGTCAAATGCCTTGCTAAAGTCTAGGTAGGCCATGTCCACAGCCCCTCCCTGATCTACTACTTTGGTCACCCAGTCAAAGAAATCGATTAGATTTGTCTGAAATGACCTTCCCGCTGTGAATCCATGCTGCCTTGGGTCCTGTGCCTCTCTGGCCTCTAGGTACGTGACAGTTCTTTCCTTCAGAAGTGATTTCATCATTTTCCCTATCACTGAGGTTAAACTAACAGGTCTGTAGTTGCCTGTTTCTGTCCTGCTCCCACTTTTGTGAAGTGGAATCACATCTGCCCTCCTCCAGTCCTCAGGTACCACCCCATCCTCCCATGATTTATTAAAGAGGGTAGTCAGTGGTGTCACTAGTTCTACCCTTAGTTCTTTTAGAATTCTGGGATGAATCCCATCAGGCCCCATTGCTTTGTCCACCTTCAGTTTTAAGAGTTCTTTCAGAATCCTTTCTTCTGTAAATGGGCTGGTATCAACTTCTGTATCCAGAGTGTTTCTATTGTTTGGTTTAGGTACCTCCCACTCTTCATTTGTGAATACTGAGCAAAAATATTTGTTTAGTATCTCTGCCATTTCACAGTCACCCTCTGCCCACCCCCTCCAATTTATTAAGCCTCACTATCCCTCCCTTGGTCTTCCTTTGCTCCTAGATGTACTTATAAAAAGTTTTATCCCCCTTCTTAACTGTGTTGGCCATCTTTTCTTTGGTTTGGACCTTTGCTGTTCTGACTGCCTTCCCAGCTTCCTTTTACTTTAACTGATACAATTCTCTGTCCTTCTCCTTCTGTGATTCCTTGTACTTCCAGAATGCTTTCTTTTTCTCCCTAACCTTTCCTGCCACCTCCTTTGAGATGTTTTCTTACTTCATTTTGTTTTGTTTATTTGCTTTACACAAAGGCTTGTTGCCTCTGTGATGGCAGTTTTGATTATGCCCCATTGTTCTTCCACCCCTCCTTCCTGCCCATTTGCTAGTGCATTCCGTAGGCACGCACCCATTTTGGCAAAGTCAGCCCTCCTGAAGTCCAGTACCTTTGCCTTTGTATGGCTTAACTCTACTGCTGTGTTTGTGACCCATACTGTTCGATGGTTACTAGTTCCCAGATGGCTACCCACTTCTAAATCTGTGATCCTCTCGATCCCCATTTGAGAGTACCAGGTCTAAGACTGCTCCCCCTTGAGTGGGTTCCAATATTAGTTGTCTAAGGCATGCCCCTTGTTGGGCATCAAGAATGACCCCACTCTTAGAAGTGGCTGCTGCTAATGTACTCCAATTAACATCTGGCATATTCAGATCCCCTATCAGCAATCTCTCCCCTTTTTCTGCCATTCTAAGGATACTTCCTATCATTTCCTTGTCCATATCCTCCTTCTGAGATGGGAATCTGTATACAACCCCTGTGCGGACTGCGGTGCCATTGCCTGTCTCCAAATTGACCCATAGTGCTTCCTCTCCTCCCTGTTTACCCTTTTGTTCTGTAGCTTTGAAACCTGGTACAATGAAAACCATGACTGGGAAACAACTATCCTCGGTTTCAGCCTCTTCCGGAAGGACAGCGAGGGCAAAAAGGGAGGAGTGGCTTTGTATGAGGGGGAAGGGATCAATGCCACAATGATCCAAAATACTCAGAAGGACTCTCAGGCCCTTTGGGTCACATTCAAGGCAGGGACCGGTGATTAGGGTCCGCGTGATCTACAGACCCCCAGTGTAGGGGCTGGAAGGAGACAAAGAGCTCACAGATTCCATACATAAGATGGCATTCAAGGAGAAGTAATACTGATGGGAGACTTCAATTTGCTGGACATAAACTGGAGTTCCCATTCAGCAAACTCATCGAACAGCAAAAGCTTTCTTGATGCTCTAGGGGGATCCGGATTAAGGCAGCTAGTCAAGGAACCAACTAGAGGGAAGCATTCCTTGACCTGCTGCTCACAAATAGAGAAAACATCTCAGAAGTAATGGCTGGTAGTCATCTCGGAACTAGCGATCACCGCACGGTGTGGTTCCAGGTGAACACAAATAGGAAAAAATCCAAAGCTAAAGTCCTGGGACTTTAAGAGGGCAGACTTTAATAAAATGAAGGAACATTTTAAACAGAACCTTCTAAGCACAGTAAGCAGGGGGAGGAGGGTAGAGGAACACTGGACAAGGATCAAGATGGCTATAACTGAAGCCTCATATCAGTGCCTAAAAAGAGCAAGTAAAATGAAATGAAGGAGAAAACCACTTTGGTTTTCCAGGGAAGTGGCTGCCAAAATCAGAGAAAAAAGGCAGCTTTTAAAGGTACAGAGACGCTAAAAGTGATCAAGGCTGGGGTACATACAACAAGGACAAGCTGAGGGATGCAGAGAGGACAATCAGACTCGCAAAGGCATCAACAGAGGAAAGGATAGCTAAAGGGGTAAAGAAGGGGGACAAAACCTTCTTTAGATATATCAATGAAAGGAGAAGGAAGGGAGGGTCAAGTTAGAAAAGCAAAGAAAATGGGGGACACACAGAGGATGACAGGGAAAAGGCAGAGTTACTAAATGGCTACTTTTGCTCAGTCTTTACTAAGGAAAGAGATGGTAGCGAACCCAAGCTGGGGGGACAGCACTTCTGGTAAGGAGGTAGACTCAGGATCATTCACAATGGAGAGAGTCCTAGAAGAACTAGGGAAACTTGAGGTAAACAAAGCGGTGGGGCCTGATAAATTATACTCCTGAATAGGGGGAAACTGTTTAACCAGGAAAGGCACACTAAGCCAGAGCTTGTTTCCAGGTGCGACCTGGGAGCATAAGAAAGTTAAGTGACTTACTTAGGGTCACACAGTATGCAAGTGGGGGCTGTGGTATTCAAACCCAGATCTCCAGGTTTGCTGCTCACAGCCCTAAACCACAGTGCTATACTGCCTCCTATACTCCTAATTCTCCTAATACTCAAGGAACTGAGGGAAGAGCTGGCAGAACTCTTCAACCTATCCTTGGAACAGGGTGTTGTTCCAGAGGATTGGAAAAGAGCCAATGTGGTCCCTCTTTGTAAGACTGGGAGTAGGGACGTCATGGGTAACTATAGACCGGTAAGCCTCACATCGCTTGTGGGCAAGATTATGGAAGCACTCCTCAAAGAAAGAATTATTTCCTATCTGGAGGAGAGCCAACATTAGATCCTAGACAACATAGGTTTATACGACGGGGAGATCGTACCAAACAAATTTAATAGACTTCTTTAACTCAGTGTCCAAGACAGTGGACCAGGGCAGAGCAGTGGACGTAATCTATCTAGATTTCAGTAAAGCATTTAACTCCATTCCACACAGAAGGCTACTAAACAAGCTAGCCAACCTAGGAGTGGATCTGAAAGTAGTAAACTGGGTGCAAATCTGGCTAAGTGGGAGAACCCAGAGGGTAATATTAAATGGCACACTACCGGAGGAAAAGGAGGTGACCAGTGGGGTGCCTCAGGGGTCAGTATTCGGTCTTATCCTATTTAACATCTTCATTAGTGACATAGCTGAAGGTTTAGAGTGAAAAGTATGTCTGTTCACAGATGACACAAAGATCAGTAACAGGGTAGACACCTGGGGGAGAGGGGGGTGCAAAGGATTACGTCCGACCTAAAGAAACTGGAGCAATGGTCTGTGACCTGGCAACTGAATTTCAATGTGAAAAAGTGCAAGGTCATGCCCATGGGGAAGGGAAACCTGGGGGAGGAATACTTCATAGGAGGAGTGAGACTGGAGGCAAGGAAGCAGGAGAGGGACCTGGGGTGATTAATTATGGACGACCTAAAAACAAGCAAACAGTATGAAAAGGCAGCGCTTAGGGCCAACAGGATGCTGGGTTGCATAGGTAGGGGAATCTCCAGCAGGAAAAGGGAGGTGGTGTTTCCACTCGATAGATCTCTGGTGAGGCTGCACCTGGAGTACTGTGTACAGTTCTGGCATCCACATCTCAAAAAGGACATAGATAGACTGGAGAGGATTCAGCATAGGGCAACTACATTTAAAGACTGCCTTAGAAAGTTTCTGCTAATAGCTAATAGGTCCTATTCACCATCATCATCAGTGACATGGCGCAGGACCTAGAAGGCAGAATTTCACTGTTCGCTGATGACACAAAGCTCTGTAACAGAGTAGACACACCAGAGGGTGTAGACAGAATGAGAAGCGACCTGCAGAAACTTGAAGAATGGTCAGGGGTTTGAAAGCTGAAATTCAATGCAAAGAAGTGCAAGATAATGCATATGGGGCACAAAACCCCTGGCACAATATATCAGTTGGGGGTGAGGATATAGCATGCACCAAGCAGGAAAGGGATCTTGGGGTTATCATCTCTGATGACCTCAAGTGAGAAACAGTGTGACAAGGCAGCAGGTAAAGCAAATAGGATGCTGGGATGTATAGGCAGAGGCATTACCAGCAGGAAAAGGAGGTCATAATTCCGCTATACAAGACACTAGTGAGGCCCCACCTGGAGTACAGTGTACAGTTCTGGAGACCATACCCACGAAGGACATAGACAGGGTAGAGAAGGTTCAGAGGAGGGCAACAAAGATGGTGCATGGATTGCATCACAAGTCCCATGAGTCAGGTTGAAGGAACTGAACATGTACCTCTGGAGGAGAGGAGGGAGAGGGATATGATAGAGACATACAAGTATCTTACAGGGAGGAACAGGGTGCAGGAAAACACTATTTTTAAGTGAAAAGATGTTCCAGAACTAGAGGGCATGGGATGAAGTTGGAGGGAGGACGATTCAGAGGAAACATGAGAAAGAATTTCTTTGCAGAGCAGGTGGTGGACAAGTGGAACACCCTGCCAGAGGAAGTGGTGGGGCTGAAACAATCACAGGATTTAAGAATGCATGGGATAGACATAAAGGAATTCTGGAGGTCAGGGGTTAGGTGCAACAGACTTCTAGGAAAACAAACTGAACTTACAAGCTCAAATGGGCAGACTGGGTGGGCCATAGGCCCTTATCTGCCGACACTGTCTATGTATCTATGTAACTAAAATGATACAAGGGGCTGCACAAGACACCATATGAAGGCAGATTGAGAGAACTCCACATGTACTTGCTCGAACAAAGAAGGGATAGGGGGACATGATAGAGACCTTCAAATACCTAAAAGGTATAAACAAAACTCGGGTACAAAGACCTGTTCCTGGGTAGGAGTTGCACATAAATCAGAGGGTATGATATGAAAACTGAGAGAGGGAAGATACAGGGCAACGGAAGGAAGTTCTTCTTCATGGAGACAGTGGTGGACCCATGGAAGGGCCTCCCCCAGGAGATGGCAGGGGTCAGGACAATCGGAAGTTTCAAACATACATGGGATAAATACAAAGGCATCATAGCCCTCGGCAGTAAATAAGGGAGGGGGTAGTTACTCTAAAATTGGCAGACTAGATGGACCGTAAGGTCCCCTTCTGCCATCACTTTTCTATGATACTATGATGATTCTATGGTCGAGTGTGGCCAAATTTGGAGGTGAATACCACCACTACCCAGTGGAGGGTAGTAGGGTCCACAAAAGCATTTTCTTAGCACCACTAATTTTCAGGCATTCTAGATGGGTACCTACCACTGCCACCTCTTGCTCCATTTTGCAGTGTACTGTGTGTAACTTTCTCAAACTGACAAATTATTATTCTACTAATCATTAAGGGTAATATTAGACATATAAGCCTGTAAATAAGGCAGAATCATCTGACATTTACACTGCAGTTCTCAGGCATACTCACTGATGCACTCCATAATGTGTACACAACAGCCCACCTGCAGGTGTGTGGTAAGAAAGATCTTACCACGCTCCCCAGGTGGCTTGTGAAGCACAATGTACAGCTTGTTTGTGCAGTTAAATGTCTGAACAAGATGCTTTTTGAGTTTAAGAGAGGACAACTACTAGTTTGACTGACAACAGCAGTGCAGTCAGAAAAATATTCCAGCACAGTCACACGGTGTGGTGCAAATCATATTCTTCCTTTTCTCGCGGCACATGATGTGGTTCAGCAAATTACATTCTGAGTCAGATGGAATGATTTACAGCACTATAAAAAGCACCGGCCCCCATTTCCAGATTGGGTGGGCAGGTGGTAATTACAGGAAAGAGGGTCAGAAAAGGGCTTTCTGCCCTGAAAACAGATAATGCTCCAGGGCCAGGTGAGGTGCACCGGAGGGTAGTCAGATACCTGGCAGTGGAACTAGCAGAACCCCTAGCAGGGCTATTTAACAGCTCACTATAATCAGGGGTGGTTCTAAAAGATTACAGGGTAGTGGAAGTCCTTCCTCTCCAGAATGGAGGAAACAAGGAACAACCCATAAACTACAGACCCATCAGTCTTACCTCCATCATGGATAAACTAATGGAGACGCCAATCACAGAGGATCTAGTGGCGTACCTGGGGAGAAATGGGATCCAGGACGGTAAGTAGCATAGGGTTTATTTATTTATTTATTTGTGAGAATCAGTTTACAACCTTTGAGCCAGAGGCTCGTTTCCGAAGGTACCTCATCACATTGAGACATACACAGCATTTAGATTACATAGTACAGGTTTTCTTCAAGTAGGCGTTTGTTAGAGGCGCCACGTCACACTGTGGTCAAACAACATACATTTGAGTTACAGGGTACATGTAATAGAAATAGGTCTGACACAATTGGTTTCACTTGCTGAGCAATCAACTGGCATGAGACAGCAGGCTCTGGCCAGGTTATACTTAGGAATGGTGTGCTGGGTAAGGGATGGGGGTGGGCTAGGTGGGGAGCTGCCCAGTGGGCATTGTCACGAGTGGAGAGTGGAGTTCATGGCAGGTAGGTCTTATCAGACCAAACTGATAGTATTCTTTGACTGAGTATCTAGGGCAGTGGATAAGGGACAAGCAGTGGATGTACTCTACTTTGTCTTCAGCAAGGCTTTCAACTTTGTGCCACACAAAGAGTTGCTGAAGAAGTTAGAGGATCTGGGTGCAGTGAAGGACCTAGTTAGATGGGTGGGTAGCTGACTGGGTATGTGGGGCTGAGGAAACAGCAGAGGGTGAGATCTAGTCAGGGGAGAGTAGGTCCTGAGTGGGGTGCCACAGGGTTCAGTCCTGAGTTCTGTCCTTTTCAATAAGTTCACCAGCAATACAGGGGAATGAATACAGGGCAAGATGAGTCTCTCTGCGGACAGCACTAAGCTCTGTGGCTAGGTAGGCGATGAGGAGGGAGTAAAGGAGTTACAGAGGGACCTGCATGGGTTAGAGATGTGATCCAAGGTTTGGCAGTTGAAATTCAGTGCCAAGAAGTGCAAGCTGATGCACACACTCTGCAAGAACCCCGGGACAGAAAACAGGATGGGAGGGTTTAAAATGGACATGACGTCTGACAAAGGGAACCTGGTGGCCATAATAATGGACTCCCTTAAACAATCTAGTCCATGCAAGAAGGCTTAAAGCAAAGCAACCAAAATGTTGGGTTGTATGGGGGTTCGACAGCAGGAGGGAAGAGGTAACACTATATCGCTGCTGATCGCTGGTGAGGCCACATCTAGAATACTGTGTCAAGTTCTGGAGTCCCCACCTGAGGAAAGACAACGAGAGGCAGGAGATGGTGCAGCCTAGGGTAACCCAAACTGATTCAGGGCCATAAGGACAGATCCTGAGAGAATCAACTTCAGGCTTTGAACATGTACTCGCTGGAGACCAGAAGGAAGAGGGGTGATGACAGACACTTTCGAGTTCCTGAAAGAAATGAACAAGGTAGATTCCGAGAAAATACTCAGTAGGAATGGCGAATCAAAAAGATGGGGACGTGAGTGGGGGAGGGGAGGTTAATGAGGGAACTGAGAAAGTTTTATTTTACAGTGAAGTGGCTGAGCTGTGGAACAGCCAGCTATTAATGATTTCACACGTTTGGTACCCAGTAAAAGGCCTAATAGTTACTCAGGGTGATGACAGCTGGTCAGGGGGAGGGAGGGCGAGGTCAAAACCCCAGACTAGACATAAAGGTCTTGGGGTAGGATAGGGTAGAACAGGGCAGACTGGGTGAAGCAATCGTCTTTTTCTGCTGACATTTCTATGTTTGTATCTCATTTTCAGTGGGATCCTGCTTTTACTCATTTCCACAGCTGGGTGGACTGGAGCACTGGGACATTACGTGACTTGCTCAGGGTCGTACATGGTGAATATTTAGCTCTGATGGCTCTGAACTGATTCTAAGTGTGATGTGAGCGGGTTTTTGATTTTATGCCCTAAAGCTTTGTGACGCTGACCTTGGCTAAAAGTAAGCTGTAATCACGCAGGGCGCCATGTCCGCATGTGGGCTGCAAACAAAAAGGTTAAATGCACACTGAAAATACAAAATAAAATTAGAATCACTGTCTCAATCACAAGTCTGCTGCCAGACCAGTCTAAAAATAAAGCAAGCAGAGCCATGCTTCCTTGCAAGGACTAGTTAATATCAACCTCATGTTTTCAGCTTTTCTGTGTCTTCTATAGTCCAACAAACTTACCTATAGTTAAAATAAATATTATTCGGAACACACCAAACAGCGGAATCATATCTTTAAAATTCTGGGGAGGAAAAAAGGAAAATGTTAAGTAGCACTAAAACCCTTGTCGTGAAAACAGAAATGGAAATCTGAAAAGTAAGTTTACATTTGGGAGGCAGTATAGTGCTGTGGTTAAGAGCACTGAGCTGCAAACCTGGGGAGCTGGATTTGAATCCCACAGCCACCACTTGCATACTCTGTGACTATGAGCAAGTCACTTAACTTCCCTGTGCTCCCAATATACAGCTGGAAACAAGCCCTGGCTTAGTGTGCCTTTCCAGGCCGGGCCAAAACATTGTAAAAAAAAAAAAATAATAAAATTATTTGGAATAGTGCGCAAAGGTCTGCAACATCCTACCGAATGCATGTACATCGGTTGCAACCAATGTAACCTGATTACGTCAGTGTTTGGTGGCTACTACTGCCCAAAGGAAGACTGAGATTTGTAAAATAATTAAACACACACAAAAATACAGGTTACTCACCTGTAACAGGAGTTCTAGGAATGGTATATGTTGTTCATCCACACTGTCTGGCAGGTTCCTTACCGCTTTAAATCTTGCCGGAAGGTCTTCAAGCTGGCTCCTCCCACCCACTCGGGTGGTAAAACTCTCGGCTCCGCCACATGACGCCAGATCTAGCCCGCTGGAAGCCAGGTTGTGTGTCGAAGCCGGGGAGGTCGGGTGGGTCGTGTGGATGAACAACATATACCATTCCTAGAACTCCTGTTACAGGTGAGTAACCTGTATTTCTAGGGACATGGATATGTTGTTCATCCACACTGTCTGGCAGACTCCTAGCAGTTCTCCGGGAGGAGGGAGGCAAGGCGCACACCCCCTACTTAGGGAATAAAGACTGGAGAAATGAGGCCCCAAAACCAGCATCCCGGTGTGACTCAAGGTCGATGTGGTAGTGGGTGATGAAGGTATGCGCTGACTTCCAGGTAGCAGCCCTGCAGACTTCCTGGATAGGGACGTTCCTGGAAGCAGCTACCGATGCAGCGGTATGGTGGGTAGAATGAGCTCTTATCCCTCTGGGAGGCTCCATGCCCGCCAACCTATAGCACAGATCTATGCAGGAGGTGACCCACCTGCCTATCGTCCACTTGGCTGCAGGTCTGCCAGGTGCGGCTTCAGCATAGGTGACAAACAGCTGGCGAACATCTCCCCAAACTTCAGCCGTCCGCTCCTTATAATAAGCGAGCGCTCTTCTAGGGTCCAAAGTATGGAGCCTATATTCAGCCTCCGAGGTGTGACTGGGGTAGAACACCAGCAGAGTCAACACCTGGTTAAGATGAAACTCCGACACCACCTTGGAAGGAATTTCGGTGGGGGCGCAGAAACTCTGTCCCTGTGGAAGACCAGATAGGGAGACTCGATGGGCAAGCGCCTGGGGCTCTCCCATCCTTCTAGCTGGACGGATAGCCACCAAGAAGGCGGTCTTCCATGACAGGCAGGGAGACATCGACTGTGCATTGGTTCGAATGGCCTGCCCATGAGCTTAGCCAATATCAGCAGTAGATCCCACGGAGGTGGAGGTTCTCGCACCAGAGGGGATATGTGATCAAGGCCTTTGAAAAAGCGCCCGACCACCTTCTCCTGCGCCACCGACTGCTTCCCGGCCCGGTCCGGTAAGCAGAGATGGCTGCCAGGTGCACCGTAAGGGTCATCGACCGAAGCCCTTGCTGAGAAAGGGACCACAGGTAGTCCAGAATGCTTGCCAAGGAGCAGGAGGAAGGGTCCAGGCCCTTGCCCTGACACCAAATGGAAAATCTTTTCCATTTGAAGGCGTAGCATTTTCTGGTCGACTCCTTACGGGACGCCTCAACGACGTTGAGGACCTCGTCGGAAAGACCCAAGGCCTGGAACTCTAACCACTCAGGAACCAGGCCGTCAGGTGCAGGGATTGAAGGTCCGGATGGAATACCTTCCCCTGATTGACTGAGATCAGGTCCGGGCGGGCTGGAAGCCACCTCGGGAGCCTGGAGCTGAGACTGAGGAGATCTGGATACCAGAACTGGCGGGGCCAGTCTGGGGCTACCAGAATCACCTGCACCTTGTCCCTCCTCGCCTTGAGAAGCACCTTGTGGATCAAGGGAAATGGGGGAAAGGTGTAGAAGAGGCCTGGGGTCCACGGCCTTGAGAAGGCATCCCCCTGCAGCGAGCCCTGCTGAGGGGGGCAGGCATGAAACAGTCTCAGCTTCGCATTCTCCCTGGAGGCAAACAGGTCTGCCTGAGGCGTGCCCCAGTGGGAGAAGAGATCTTGTACTACCTCCGGCAGGAGAGACCACTCGTGAGACGCAGCCCCTATCCGGCCTACGGCATCAGCCAGGGTGTTGGAGGCTCCTCCCATGTGAATGGCAAGGAGATCCGCCTCCAGGCTGCGCACGAGAGACCAAATGCGGAGAGCTTCCCTGCACAGAGGCATGGAGCGCGTTCCGCCCTGGCGGTTTAGGTAGTACATGGTCGTGGTATTGTCCGTCTGGACCTGAACCACTTGACCCCGTAGAAACGGAGCAAGCGGTGAGGGCTAGACAAACCGCTCGAAGCTCCAGCAGGTTGATGTGGCATCGGGACTCCTGAGGGGACCAGAGGCCGTGTGCTCTGTGCTCCCCCAGATGGGCACCCCAACCCATCAGAGAGGCATCGGTCAAAGAGACCGTCGGCTCGGGGCGGACAAACAGGATGCCCTCCTGCAGATGTGCTGGAACGGTCCACCACTGGAGAGCGTTCCACATCCCCTGGTCACTGTCACTAGCTTATCCAGCGGATCGGCGCCGTGACCACTGACTAGCCAGCCCCATTGAAGGGGCGCGTGTACCAGCCAGGCCAACGGACCACGCTGGTGCAGGCCGCCATGAGGCCAGGAGGTGCAGGAAGTCCGGGCAGGCGCGTGCCCAACCAGAAATGATTGGGCAAAGGAGGAAGAACCTCGGCCCTGTTCGGCGGGAGCTGTGCTCTGGCTCGAAGAGAGTCGAGCTCTGCCCCAATGAAATGTATCATCTGCTTTGGCACGAGTTCCGACTTGGCGTCGTTGATGAGGAGGCCAATCTGAGAGCAAACCTGGAGGGCCAGATCTCTGGACCGCTCCACCTCCGCTCTGGAGGGGGCTGCAATCAGCCAGTCATCCAGGTAGGGGTACACCCGGACCCTTCGGCGCCTCAGGAATGCTGTCACCACTGCCATGCATTTGGTGAAGACCCTGGGAGTTAGGGAGAGGCCGAAGGGCATGGCCTGGAACTCGTAAAAGGATCCCTCTGCTCTGAAGCGGAGGAATCTCTGATGAGACGGACGGATTGGGACGTGAAAGAATGTGTCCTGGAGGTCCAGGGAACAGAACCACATGCCTCGTTCCAAGGATGGGATTATCTGAGCCAGAGTGACCATCCTGAAGGTGCGAGACCTTAGGAACCTGTTCAGGTCGTGCAGGTCGAGAATGGGGCGCCAGACCCCTGTCCGTTTTGGGACCAGGAAATACCTGGACACAAACCCCGGGTCTGGAGGAGGATCTGCCACCTTCCTGATCACCTCTTTTTCGAGGAGCAGGGCAATATCAGCTCGGTGGGCCAACAGCGAGTCTGCGGACCCCATGGCCCCCTGAGGGGCTACGGCTCGAAAGGGTGGGGTCTGCTCGAACTCCAGAGGCAGGCCCTTTCCTACCACCTCCAGCACCCAGCGGTCCGTGGTGATAGAGGACCAGGCGGAAAGGAAGTGGTGGAGCCGTCCCCCCACGGGGGGAACCCAGGGGTGAGTGACGAGGCTGGGGGCGACACCCCTCAACCCATCACTGGGCAGGCTTGGAGGAGGGACCGGCCGAGGGACCTCCTGGGACTTTTCCTCCCTGCTTCCTGTTGGAGGAAACCGCGGGCTTGGGTTTGGGATGCCAAGCGCGAGCCTGCTGGCCCTGATGCTGGTGCTGTTGGGCCGGATGTGCCGCAGGCGCAGAAGGACGAAAGGGCTTGTGCTGCTGCTGGCGGCCTTTGTCCTTCTGGGCGGCGGTGACAGAGTCCAGGGTGGCACTGGACTTTTCGATCCGCTGGAGGTGACCTTCCACTCCAGGGCCTAAGAGGTCGGTCCCCAAGAAGGGGACATCCGCCAACTTGTGCTGGGTATCTGCCGTGAAGGTGGATATCCTCAGTCATGCTCTGTGGCGCATGGCCACTGCGGCCGCAACCGATCTGGCACAGGAGTCCCCTATGTCCAGAGCTGTTTGGAGCTGCTGCTTCGCCACTGCCCTACCCTGGTCCCTGACCTGCCGGACCTTGGTCTGCAGGTCGGCCGGGAGATGAGGGATCACGCCATCTAGGGAGCCCATGAGGGCGTGGGAGAAGTGTGCCATCATGCGGCCGAGCTGGCCTGGCGGAGGCCAAGGGGAGACTAGCCCGTGCACTTGCGTCCGGCGTGAGTCCAGCTTTTGGACTCCTCGCCGGGGGCTTGTCCACGTCCCTAGTGTTCCCGGACGGCGGAGCAGCTGTCGGTGACCAACCCCTCAGCAGAGGGTGCTCCAAACCGGGCAAGAGCCGGTGGGACCGCATACTTCCTGGCCATCCTGGCCGGGCGCAGTGACAGGAAGCAGGCGCTGCCAAGCTCAAGGCTGGGCCGGCGATGCCCTCAGCCACAGGAAGGCCTCTGTGGGTAAATCTCCTCCGGTCCAGTATTTCCATCAGGGATACTTGGCCCATTTGGATATGGGTTCGAGCTGCATCCGGTGGACTCCGAGATGAGCCGAAGCAGACCCATGAAGGGCGATGGGCTTCGTCCAGTGACTGGCCACCGGAGGACTCCAGGTCAACCGGCCTGGAGAACAGGGAGGAGTCGTCGTCGGACTCCGAGGAGTCCGCGAAGAGTTGCCTAGGGCCTGAGCCACCCTCCACCTGCCGAGGACGGTCGGGAGTGAGGGTGACCATCAACCTGTGGGGCAGGCCTTGACCCGACCGAAAGTCCTAGGTCGGTGCACCCGATTTCGGTTGTGGAGGCGGTGGAGGTTCCACCACAATCGGTGGGGCAGCAAGTTTCGGCCGAACAACTGGCCCATGCTTGGGCATCTCAACTGCAGCGAGAGGCTGTTTCGGCCGTTCAGGTGACAGCCACTTGATGGCCGGGGAAGGCGTTGGTGTCGACTTGGTCCCGGACAAAAGTAACTGCTGCCACATCAGCTCCTTGTAGCGTCAACGCAATCTGCGCCAAAGCCTCTCCTCATCTGAGGAGGTAGACGAGACGGCGACATTGCCGCTTACCTCGGTGTCGAGACCGAGACCGCCGATGTCGGCGGGATCGACTGGACCGAGAAGAGGTCCAAGACCGAGATCCTCGGTGTGTCCGAGGGCAGGTCTGGGAGGCAGCGGGGGACACCCACTCTCCCCTCGGCTCAGACGCCTTAACCAGGAACTGCTGCCCTGAAGGCGCAGGCAAATCCTCGGTTTCCACCGGGGCAACTGGCGAAGAAGGGTTGTCGGCTTCACCAGTCGACAATCCGTCCGATGAGTCGAGAAAAATCTCGACCGCGTCGACGGCTGTTTCGGCCAGCTGACCTGACGGGGACACCGTGAAGCCAGCAGCCTTAGCCACAACCTCGACTGAAGTTGCCGTTCGGCTGTCTGGGGAAGGGGACCTCTCCCATGAACGCCGATGATGGGACTTACCCTTGGGATCCTTCTTTTTGAACAGAGAGGAATGTCCCGATGGCCCCTCTCCCTTCGTGGAAAGGGAATGGCAAAGCTCCTTGAACGAAGCAGAATACGAGGCACCCAGAGAGAGAGCACAATAAATGCCGCAACCGAGGAGGAGGAGATGCAGCCTGGGCCGCCTCCTCCTCGAGGGTGATCATCTGCTCGAGCTGCTCAGCCGAGCCAGCCGCCGGGGTAACTGCCCAACGGGCCTCTTTCGACTTTACCGGCGGGTAGCGCTTCTCGGGGCGCCCAAGCTTCAATCGGGCAGCGCGGTCCTCCAAGACGTTGGCCGAGAACAAACAGCACGACTCGCAGGCCTGCAGGTCGTGTTCTAGGCCAAGGCAGTAGACGCACACGGAGTGCGGATCCGTCCTGGACATCTTCTGCCCGCAAGGGCACCGTCGAAAACCGGGAGTCGATTTGTCCATCGCAGCCGCGAGGGAAAAGGAAGACCGAAGTCTTGAGAATTTTAAAACGAGTTTCGGACGAAACGAAGAGTTAGGATGCAGTCTATCACGCAGAGCGTTAAGAAGGGAACCTGAGCTTCCAAGCGGTAAGGAAGATCTGGCGTCATGGGGCGGAGCCGAGAGTTTTACCACCCGGGTGGGTGGGAGGAGCCAGCTTGAAGACCTTCCAGCAAGATTTAAAGTGGCAAGAAACCTGCCAGACAGTGTGGATGAACAACATATCCATGTCCCTAGAAAAAATATTTACAGACACGGGGGAATTTTATTTGATTTGTTTTACAAAGTATTTACCTAGGATAGCCCAGCTGAGATGCAACATCTGATCAGTTAGGTCCTGCTTCTGTCAGTTTCTGATGTTGAATGAACTTAAGAACTGTGAGGTTAAGTGACTTTCTCAAAGTCACAGAGTGACTGTCTGGCACTGGTGGGGTTTGAACCTTCAATCTCCTACTTCCCAAGACGATGCTCAAACCACCAGACAATGTTGCCTAATTAAGTGTATTTGCTTGTAAAGAGAGGATAAAAAAAAAAAAAAGCATACCCTCACCCCCCTTTAGAACTGCCCATCATTTTCACAGGAATGAACTTCCAGAGAAGGTGGTTTCATTGAAAATGGGGGGCAGTTTTAAGGGGGGGGGTGGAATAGGGTAAAAAGGAGAGTCATAACTGGAGGGAGGAAGGTGAGTGGGGAAAAGTGGGTGGGGGAGGATAACTCCATGGAGAAAGGAGAGGGGGGCAGCTCCAGTAAACAGACTGAGCTGCACCTCGAGCAGGCTTGATAGACCACTATGGCCTGTTTCTGCTGCCACTTTCATATTTTCCTATTAAATGCTATACAGTAATATTTGTAACCTACAGTATATAGCATTATTTGCAGAAAGTGTTGAGGCAACGGGAAATGAATTCTGTAATACATGGCATACTGCTTTTTCCATAGGACCTCTTGTAAAATCAAAACTTGTAACACTGCTGCTCTGAACTAAGTCATGATACCATCAATCTGACGTCAATGGTATTAGGACTTAAAATCCTGCCAAAAGCTGGGTGCTGTGGCCGGCCCAGTAGTGCACAAGGCTGAGGTGCTTGATGCCTCACCTTGCGTCATGCTGGTGACCCGGGTTCGGGAACGACCTCGGGCCATCAAGGAGCCAGCATGGGGAAAGAGGAAGGGAGGGAGTGGGATCAAGCAGGCAAAGGGCAGCTCTACTCTCCCGGGGTGGCGTCGCCGCCCCAGCTCCGCGCCCATCGGGTGGAGGTCCGATGGGAGTGTGGGTGGAAGGGGCAGGCGGCAATTGCCAGGGTGGGAGTGGAAGGGCCGAGCCTGTACCGGCGTGTGTGTGCACCTCCACACATACGCATGTTTGCTGGGGTCCCAGGTCTGGGAAAAAATGGGGAAAAAAACCCCCGCAAAAATTACTAATCAAAAAAAAAAAAAAGTTGGGTGCTGTTGACATTTCAGATTCAGTGTTCACAACTGTCCAACTGCAGTGGCTAAAAATAACAGAATTACAGACAAACCTGGAGTTAGAAGAACTGTCTGGTAAAGAATATGAGCCAACCAAGGAGAGAAAAGGTAAATCCAGATAATGTTTTTTTTTTTTTTGGGGCACTGCCTACGGCCTTGTGACCAACCTACACCAGCTGTGGAGAAATCATAGCCTAATATACAGCCCGTCATGGATTACTGCTTAATTCTATCTGCTTTTGCCAATGGCAAGAGTCAGCTTGGTACTGCCTGAATCTCCTAGGAGTGAGAGAGTTGGTAGCGTTATCTGCACTGACCATTGCTGAGAGTGCTGGGCGTGCGCTGCTTGAATTCACTGGAAAGAGATTTGGCATGAATTCACAACTTGCTGCTGTTGCTCGGTAGGACTGTTACTTTATTGTTCTATCTACCCTTCCCTGCTGTGGCTGCCCTGAGCTCAGAGTTAAAGCAGTATTCAGAGACAGTGATCTGGTGAAACGCAGTTGGTGTTTCCTACTGGAACCTGCTTAACTTCAGCAGCTGTGTGACGAAGAATTTCTGCCAGAACTTAAGTTCCAGCTATAAAAGCTTCTGAGGAGCTGTGTAGATTAATAGTCCTGGACTGGTGCGTGGGGCTAATAGCCCTGGACTGGGCTCAATAGTACTAAATTGGGCACTGAATTGATGTTGCAAGCACTGTGAGAGACTGCTTTTATTTTTATATCTTTATGTATTGAATTGTGTTGACCGGGTAGGCCCAATGAGACTAAAATCCCTTTTTTAGGGGTGGCCTTGAATTAATTACATGGAAACATAACGGAAAGCAGCACACAAAGTCAGATGAGCAATACAAGTCATAACAATAATGAAATTACACGGTTATGGAGTTAGCAATATTGGTTCATACATAATGAAGTGCCAGCACAAAGACAGGTCTGAGTTCACAGAGCAGCAAATTCAAAAACAGGCAGATACATCTCAACGAATACAGGTCCAGATACTGCGCTCGAGAATAGTCTTAAGCGTATGCAACCTACTGAGCCATTGATGTCAATGGCTCAGTAGGTTGCACACCAACCCCCTAGAGCAAGTAGGTTGTAGGTTCTAGTCCCACCCATCAGGATGTAAAATCAATACTGCAGCGCAGTAATCCCACATACAATCTGTATTCACAAAAGAAGAGGGGGGGGTACCTAATCCAGCCAACAGAAGCACTCTGGATAGGGGGGTCGATACCAGTCCATTCACAGAAGAAAGGGTTCTGAAAGAAACCTAACACTGAAGGTGGACAAAGCAATGGGACCTGATGGAATTCACCACAGAATTCTAAAAGAACTAAGGGGAGAACTAGTGACACCACTGACTACCCTTTTTGACAAATCATGGGAGGATGGTGTGGTACCCGAGGACTGGAGGAGGGCGGATGTGATTCCCCTTCAAAAAAGTGGGAGCAAGGCAGAGGCAGGAAACTTCAGACCTGTTAGTTTGACCTCAGTGGTAGGGAAAATTATGGAATGATTTCTGAAAGAAAGAACTGTTGAGTACCTAGAGGTCAGCAGGGCACAGGACCCCAGGCAGCATGGATTAACAGCGGGAAGGTCATGTCAGACAAATCTAATAGATTTCTTTGACTGGGTGACCAAAGTAGTAGACCAGGGAGGGGCTGTAGACACGGCCTACCTAGACTTTAGCAAGGCATTTGACACAGCCCCACACAAAAGATTAATAAACAAGTTAGCCAGCCTGAGAGTGGGTCCCAGGGTGGTAGCCCGAGTAAAAAATTGGCTGGACAACAGGACACAGAGGGTAATAGTAAACGGAGTCCACTCTGAAGAAAGAAGGGTTAATATCAGGGTACCGCAGGGTTCAGTACTGATTCCGGTCCTTTTTAATGTCTTTATAAGTGACATTGCAGAGGGACTGGAAGGAAAAGTATGCCTGTTTGCAGACGACACAAAGATCTGCAACAGGGTTGATACACAGCGTCATCGAGGCACAGGTCACGAAGCATAGGAAAACCAGGAGCAGTTGTAGAATTCATCAAAAATTATATATTTACACTCGCAGTATCATAAAATAAACTTGTTCAGTATAACTATTTACAAAGGCAAAATAAAGTTTTCCTTCAGTCTCTGTCCCTTGTCCTCCTAATCTTTCTTGCAGTTGCAGCTTAGCTCTTATAAGTCCTTTCAACCCCCATCCTTAGGAAGCATCATGTTTTTGTAAATATCAGGCAGGAGCTGCTAGAACATAGTGTGCTTCTTGAGTTGAGGCCCTCTTTTGCACAGCTTTTGCAAAAGGCTTAAAAATTGAAGTTTGGTAACCTCTAGCTTCTAACAGCTTTTTGCAGTCATCTCAAATTATAATTATATACATTTCAACAGTAATGCTATGTATTTTCCAAACACAAGGGATACCAATATCAGTTACATTTTCATACAAAGATTTGCACATATTTTATATTAAGGGGATACGCGATGGTTACTTATGTGATAGCTGATATATCAGCATGAGTGGCAAGTGAGCTCAGGGGTTATCACGAGTGGCGAAGAAACAAGTGACTGAATTCTGAGCTCACTTGCCAAGAGTAGTCTGTACAGCTCCTTAAGTAATGCAGCACCAAAATTATTACCCTGATCAGTAATAATTTCTTTAGGTATGCTCACTCTGCTGAAAAGTTTGGCAAGCTGTGCTGCAACTTTTGGGGCTGCAATAATACGTATTGGAACTGCTTCTGGAGATCGAGTAGCATAGTCTCACGCTACCAGGATAAATCTATTACCCTTTTTACTTTTGTCTAAAGGACCAACCACATCCATTGCAATGCTCTCAAAGGGCACATCTATCAAGGGTAGGGGCACCAAGGGCACCTTGTCTTTTCTAGTGACTGGGGCTACTTTCTGACACTCAGCACAGGAATTACAATAGGTAGCAACATCTTCATGAATTCCAGGCCAGTAAAATCTGTACAGCAATCTGGTAAGGGTGCGATCCCTCCCTGAGTGACCAGCCATAGGACTTCCATGTGCTATCTGTAATAACTCTGTTCTATACTTCTGTGGTATAACCAATTGTTCTGTCTGTTTCTGTGTCTGAGGTTTAACCCAAACTCTGTACAGTAACCCATTATATTTTTTAAACATTAGTCCACCCTGTTTTGGTTTCACCCCCAGCTGCTTAAAAAAAAAAACATGGAGAGAAACATCGTTAGCTTGTCCTGAAAGAAAATCACAATCAGTTATCAATTTAGTTTCAGCATTTTCATATTTTAACCCTTCACGTCCATCAGTCATTTGCGGCTACAGTTTCTTCAGGCAGTCTTTCTTTCTTGGATTTCCAGATTTTGGAGCTGTGCTCAAACAAGTCCGAATCAAAACCTTTGAAAGGAAAAGTGTCCCCATCATCTGACATTTTCTTTGCCTGCGCTCTTGTCACCACAGCTGCTGAAACATCAGAATTTACTCCCTCTTTGATCAACTCAGTAAATCCTGGAAAGCCATTTCCGATGATCACAGGTACAGGTAACTTAGGTACTACCCCCACTGTCATTTGGTGCCACACACCCTTAACTGTCAGAGTCACTTGGGTGGTGGGATAGTATCGAGTGTCCTTGCGGATGCAGATGACACCAGTACCCGGTCCCTTTGCACAGTGTTTTCCCAGCACTTTAACATGCACTAGGGTCTGTCTGCTTCCCGAATCAATGAGTCCCTTCACAGTCTCATCCCCCACCTTCATGTCTGTTAAGTACTTGCCCCAATTTGCCAAGGACAAATCTGCTCCAGTGCCACTCTCCTTACTACGGCAGTTTCTTGCAAAATGGCCTGGCTTATTACAGTTACAGCAGATAATGTCTTTGGGCACAGATTTGTTACTCCTACCAGAGTTCTTATCAGGCATGGAATTTAAATGGGGAAAAAAGTGTCTTACCAGTGCTTGGCTGTTACCTCGCTGCTGTGGCGTCTGTCTGGCCATTTGGTAGTCCTCAGCCAAAGAAACAGCCTTTTCCCCACTCTCTGGTTGGTGTTCCTTTACCCACAGCTGCACATCTGTAGGCAAGATGTTGATGAATTGCTCCATGGCAAATGTGTCAATGATCTGTGGGACTGTTTTGCTCTCTGGTTGGAGCCATTTTATTAGGAGTTCTTAGAGTCAGGTGAAGGCTTCTTGAGGATTGCCGACCGAGTTGTACCTCAGAGATGGAATCTCTGCCTGTATGTCACTCTGGAGATGTCATACCTTTTCAGGATTTCGCTTTTCACTAGGTCATAGTTTTCTGACTGTGCAGTGTCCATACTGCTGTAGGCAAGTTGAGCTTTCCTTGTCAGGTAGGGTACCAGTCTGATTGTCCAGTGCTGCTCTGGCCACTGGCAGGCTGTGGCAACTCTTTCAAAAGTTGTCAGGTATGCCTCAATATCATCTGAGGGACACAACTTTGTAAGCTTAAGGGCTTTTAAGTTGCTTGCATTTTGTTGCTCGTCTGGATCTGTGCTTTGACAGCTTGCAAGGCATCCAGCCATTGCTGCTCCTGTCGCTGCATCTCTTCTCTCCTCTGCTGCTCCAGTTACTGCATCTCTTCTCTCCTCTGTGCTTCTAAACGTTGAAGCTCTTTTTCTCTCTGCTTCTCAGTCTCTTTTTGTTGTATGGCCCACCATTTGAAAAAGTCCATCAGGCTTTCAGGTTCTGTCCCTGCCTGTTCTTTTTCTATCACTTGTGCTGGCTGTACAACCTCAGACTGGACTTCTGTCTCTACTAGTTTAGCTGCCATTCTCCTGGTAACCACTCCTGGATTTGCGCAGAATCCATACCTTCCTCTGTGCTTCCCTGCTACTAGGTCCAGTACACACGCACAAAACTCCTGTCTCAGGGTATGCACGGCGTAAATCCAACTTAGGCTGACACTATCCATCATCGAGGCACAGGTCAGAAAGCATAGGAAAACCAGCAGGAGTTGCAGAATTCATCAAAAATTATATAATTACACTCACAGTATCACAAAATAAACTTGTTCAGTATAACTACTTACAAAGGCAAAATAAAATAAAGTTTTCTTTCAGTCTTTGTGTCCCTTGTTCTCCTAATCTTTCTTGCAGTTGCAGCTTAGCTCTTATAAGTCCTTTCAACCCCCATCCTTAGGAAGCATCCTATTTTTGTAAATATCAGGCAGGAGCTGCTAGAACACAGTGTGCTTCTTGAGTTGAAGCCCCCCCTTTTGCACAGCTTCTGCAAAAGGCTTAAAAATTGAACTCTGATAACCTCTAGCTTCCAACAGCTTTTTGCAGTCATCTCAAATTATAACTATACACATTTCAACAGTAATGCTATATATTTTCCAAACACAAGGGATCCCAATATCCGTTACATTTCCATACAAAGATTTGCACATATTTTATATTAGCAGATATGCAACGGAGGAAAAACAGATAGCAAGAGAAAACAGACAGTGAAAGGCAAAGAACTGCGAGCCTGTTGGGTTGATCAAGTCCGAAGTCTCAAAGGAAAACTGGGTTGCGCAACTAGACAGAGAAGAGACAGAAAAGGAAAGACTAGATCCTTGCATTTAAACACTTTCTCCATAACAACATGGGCAGGGTCCTCTTCTAGCTTGTGACACACAAGGTGGGATGGAAAGGATGACAAGGGACTTGGCAAGGTTGGAGGTATGGTCAAAAGTATGGCAGTGTGGAGGGGTTATGGAATAACAGATGAACCAGACACCGAACTTCAAGTTCAACACACAATCTCTGTGTGATGTTTATTAAAAATACAAGAAATAACCTTCAGTAATGGCATATTCCTTCTTCAGTACATCAGTTTGCAACAACAGACTATGCATGTCCTTTCTCTGCACTTAGCCATCACCTCCTGGCACTGATCTCTGATCTAACCACTTTTCATTAAAAAAGGTAAGTCCTCAAGAGTGGCAGGAGCGCCCTGTCACAGGCAGCTTAAATTCAATGCAAAGAAGTGTAAAGTAATGCACCTGGGAAACAAAAACCCAGGAAGAGTACACAATGGGAGGTACTAACAACAGCAAAATGGAAAGGGACCGGGGGTAGTCATATCAGATGACCTAAAGGTAAGCAAGCAATGTGAGAAGGAAGTAAGTGAGGGTCAGGCCGATACTGGGCTTTTCGCCAACTGCTGATGCTATTATGTACTGGGGAAGGAGGTCTGGCTTTGTCCCCACCGGGATGCCCCCTGCCCCAGCACCACACAGATGCTAAAGACAGAGGAGGCAGAACTGAACTTTTTCTCCCACTCCATCTCTGCTAAGAATTAAATACTCACTGGGCTCCTCCCCAAGGGAAGATGCACAAGTAAGTATCAAGTGGAGGAGGAGAGCTACAGAGTGGGTGGAAAGCTACGGAATGGTATTCATACATAAGATGATGGGTGGAGTAAACTAGAGACGGGGAATTAAAATATTGAATATTGGACAGCGGCAGCTCTCTGGGCCGCAAAAGGGAATCTTCCCAGCCACTAGGGAGTGGGCCAGGGCCAACAGGACCAGGGTGCACAGGATCTTTCCTGGCCACAAAGGGAGTGGGCTGGGGGCAACAGTATCAGGGTGCAACACATCCATCCCAGCTATAAGGGAGTGGGCCAGGGCCGGCAAGTGCAACAGGACAGGAGAAGAGATCTGGCACCAGTACAGGCATTTTGGAGTGGTGGCCCTGTTTGGCCGCAGTGGAAATTTTCTTGGAGGAGAGTTGTAGCAACTGGATTGTGATGGAGGGTTGTAGTGACTGAAACTATGTGCCTCCCGCCCACCTCGGCCTCAACCTTTATTAAATAGTTGTAAAGGGAGGAGCTAGCAAGGGGGCTGTGGCCAGGACTCAGGGGAGAAATCGCTGGGGGTAGGGTTACATGTTTTTGGTTCTGCCTGTGACACATGCTTTGTTCAGCCTGTGTTGGCATTATTATTTGGGGGGCCTTTATTCGTGGTTTGCAGCTGTTTATGTGGAGAGTTTTTAAGCACACTCTTGGAAAAGAGGAGGCCCTAGAGGGGGCAGGTAAACTGGGAGTGGAGAATAGCTTGGAAGACAGGTGCAGTGGAGTTGCTCCCCTGCAGGGGGATGCAGGTGGAGTGGGTAATGGAGGATATGCTGGCACTGGCAGTAGGGTGGGGAGGGTTGGGGAGCAGGACACTGAGAGTAAGGCAAGAGACGTGGACAGCAAAGGAGGGGGAGCTTGGAGTGGGGAGGCCCTGGGAAGGGTGGAGGATGATCTAGTGGGGGATGAGGGGATAGCTCGAGGGCACAGGATGGTGACTGGTGACTGACCCAATGAGGGGGCTGCGTCCTGGATGTGGTCCTGTTGGACAGGGAGTTCATCAGGAACCCACTGGCGAGTAGTGATCATGCCATGGTCTGGTTATCCCTGGACCTGAGGGGGGTAGATCGCACAAAAACGACGATAGTTGACTTTAGAGGTGCAGACTTCGGGGGTATGGTGCACATCCTTAGGGGCTACCTGGATAGGATTAGGCAAGGTATGGACACTGAGAGCCAGTGGCAAGTTATTAAAAAGGGGCTCCTGGAAGCTACCAAGGCATGCATGAAGGAGCAACGTAACAGGGGTAAAACCAGGAGGCCGAGCTGGTGGATAAGGGAGGTCCAGGATGCGGTGAGGAAAAAAAGGCTGCGTATAGCTGATACTGATGTTCTCGGGAGGCTATAGACAAGGGGGAGTATAATATGATCACCAGAAAGGTCACCAGGGTGGTGAGGTCGGCTAAGGCAGGGGCAGAGAGGAGGCTGGCTCAGGGGATTAGAAGGAGTGAAAAAGGGTTCTTCCGGTATATTAGAGAAAGAAGGAAAGGGAAGGGGCAGATTAGTAGGCTTAGGTCAGGGAATGGGTGGGCGGAGGAGGCAGGGGAGCAGGCGGAGGTGCTAAAGGACAATTTTGCCTCGGTCTTCACTAGGAAGGATGGGGCAGCGGCTCCATTGCGGGGGGCAAGGCGGACCAGCACATGGGGGGAATGGATGATGAAATCCCCATTGGGAGGGTGTGGGAAGCCCTTAGGGCCCTGAGAGCGGATAAGGCACCGGGCCCAGACGGGATCCATCCCAGGGTGCTTAAGGAGTTGGCAGATGCCCTGGCCGCACCCCTATAACTCCTCCCTTCAGTCTAGTTGGGTGCCCTAGGACTGGAGGATGGCCCGTATCATGCCCATACACGAGGGCGGAAAGTGATGGAGGTCATCTTAAAAGAGAGGCTGGAGGGGTTCCTGAAGGCATGGGGTCACCTAGAAGATTACCAGCATGGCTTTGTTAAGGGCAGATCAGTGGATGTCTTCTTTCTAGACTTCTGCAGGGTGTTCGACTCAGTGACACATCCCGGGCTGCTGGAAAAGCTGGAGGGGATGGGGGTGGGGGTGCAGATGGTCAGGTGGATAGAAAGCTGGCTGGCAGGTCAAGTGCAGAAGATGATGGTTGAGGTGAGGTCTTATCTCCCAGAAGGGTCATTAGCGGGGTCTCACGAGGATCAGTATTGGGACCAATCCTGCTTAACGCTTATATCTCAGACATATGAAGTGGTATCAGGAGTGAGATGAGCCTCTTTGCTGATGATTCGAAGCTGGGGGCGGTGGTGGATGGGAAGGAGGGGAGCTTGGCCCTCCAGAAGGACCTAGAGACTCTGGAGAGGTGGTCACGCGCCTGGAAGCTTAAGTTTAATACTGGGAAATGCAGGGTTCTACACCTGGGGACCAGAAACCCAGCTCAGGAGTACACCTTCGGTGGGGAGACACTGCAGGTGATGAGGGGGGAGAAGGACCCTGGGGTGGTGGTGGATGCCAAAATGAACAACTCAGAGTAATGTAGAAGGGCTGCGGTCTAAGCAAACAAAATGCTGGGGTGCACAGCCAGGTGGATAACCTCGAGGAGCTGTGAGGCGCTCCTTCTGCTGTATAATTGCCTGGTTAGACCACACCTTGAATACTGCGTGCAGTTTTGGCGTCCTTACTTGAAAAGGGATATTGCTCTTCTGAAAAGGGTCCAGAGACAGGCAACCAGGATGATACAGGGTATGGGGAGAGACTCAAGAAGCTCAACCTGTACTCTCTGGAGGAGAGGAGGCACAGAGGGGGACATGATCGAGGTCTTCAAATATCTCAAGGGAATAAACAGGATAAGCTAGGAAGGGGTGCTTCAGCTGAGAGAGGAGGGGACCACCAGGGGACACTCAATGAGGCTGGATGGTGGGAGGCTAAAGGGAGAGACCAGGAGATGCTACTTCATGGAGAGGGTGTGGAACCCTGGAATGCACTGCCTGAGGAACTGGTGGCTGTTACAACTGTGGAGGGGTACAAGAGAGGCTGGGACAAGTATAGGGTTAGGGTGCCTCTTGGAACCTCACCGGGGGATGGGTAGAGACCTTAACGGTGCCTTGTATGGGCACATAACCACAAGCAGATTCAACAGACCATAGGGCCTACTCTGCTGGCTTCTTATTATGTATAGGGAGAGGCATCTTTAGTAGAAAACAGGAAGTTGTTATCTCTCTGTACAGACAGTTGGTAAGAGCCCATCTGGAGCCGGGCTGGTGGTGCTGAGGGTTGAGGCGCTGGACACCACACCTCACGCCGGCGACCAGAGTTCGAGAGTGAGCTCGGGTGCCTGGGATCGGCAGGGGAGGGACCGGATTGAGTGCCTGATGGGCTGCTCTCCAGTCCCGGGGGGAAGGTGTTGGGGAGCTCGGTGCTCCGGCAGCCCCTGGTGGAGACTGGGGGTGCCGCAGTAGCGTGGAGCAGCACGTACAAGAGCGTGCCTGACGCTGGCAGGGTTGCCGTATGCCAAGTGTCAGGAGCATGCACATGCTGGGGGAGGGTGGGTGGGAACAAGAACAGAGGAAAAACCTGGCTCGTGGGGGCAGGTGACAGCACTGGTCCCCCATGCCCTCCGCCGGGTTCCACCTCAGATGGCCTTCCAGTATCCTCCCCACAGTTGGAGTCTGAGTCGCAAGGAGCCCAAGAGGTGCAGGGCTACCTTCCTCGGGTGGGTTAAACCGAGGGTGCCAGCTGCAGGTGGGGGAGCAGAGAGAAAGTACAGTCCGGAGGGGGTCTCAGGTGGGCAGGACAAGGACCAGTTGCCAGAGAGAGGTCCTCACGAGCCGCGACTGGAGCAAAAGAAAGTTTAAAAAAAGAAAAAAAAAAAAGCCCCATCTGGAATACTGCATGCAGTCCTGGAGACTCCATCTCCGCAAGGACATAGACAGGATGGAGGCAGTCCAGAGGAGGGCAACTAAAATGGTGAAGGGTCTGCACCAGAAGCCATATGAAAAGAGACTAAAGGAGCTTAATATGTGTACCCTAGAGGAAAGGGGGAAGAGACATGATAGAAACTTTCAAGTACCTGAAGGGAATCAACAAAGTCCAAGAGGGTAGCATCTTTCAGAAAAACGAGATGTGCAAGAACAAGGGGGCACAATTTGAAGATAGAGCGGGGATGGCTCAGGGGCAATGTGAAGAAGTATTTTTTTCATGGAGAGGGTGGTAGATGCATGGAACGGCCTTCCTGAGAATGTCTTGGGGTCAAAAACAGTGGGGGAATTCAATAATGCATAGGACAGACATAAGGCAATTCTGGTGGGGGGTAGGAAGAAGTAGGCTGTTGGTTAATTAGGATCTGCAGCTTATCTAATAGGTAGGGAAATGGGCAGACTGGGTGGGTCAAATGGTCCTAATCTGCCGTCAAAGTCTATGTTTCTATGTTCAAGCCCTTTTTTAAAGCCACCAAGCGAGAAGCAATCTTGGAAGGCTGCAGGTTGGGTTTTCCACAGAGAATGGGCAGAGTAAGCAAAGCTTCTTTTGCCTGCAAAGGACCTTGTTCTCAGTACCGTGGAGTACCATACAACTGGAGAATTGGAGCACTCTCCTTTATTGGACACCTTTTGCCACTGAGAGACTTTGGTCCTTAAAGACCGGGGGAAAACAGTTTACTCACCTGTAACAATAGTTCTAGGAGTTGTATATGTTGTTCATCCACACATGTTGGCAGTGTCCTTTCCCTTTAAGAGATGCCAGAAAGTCTTCATGCTAGCTCCTCCCACCCACCCAGGTGGTATATCCCTCGACTCCACCCCATGACGCCAGATCCTGCCTGCTGGAAGCAGAGTGTGTGCATCGAAGTGAGGGAAGTCGGATGGGTCTGTGTGGATGAACAACATATACCACTCCTAGAAAGTACAGTTATGTAAAAACTTACCATAACAGTAGATCTTTGAGGAGTGTCTCTTGCAGTAGGTAATACTTTTGGGTGTCCAGCAGAGGTCAGTGTGGCGCACGGCAGCTCTTCTAGCAGTCTTTTCCAGGGACCACCCACACATGACATCAACTTCTTGTTTCCTATACAAGTGTGGATGGTCCCTGGTATCCTCAGTTCCCTCACCGGATTCAGCTCGGAAAGCGAGCACCGAGGGGAAGCCGAGGTACCAAAGGAGTCCCAACCCATAATCATTAGACCCGAATTTGCTCTCTTAGAGAAGGAGGGGGACGGAGGGTGGGAACCGTTCTACTGCAAGAGACACTCCTCAAAGATCAACTGTTACGGTAAGTTTTTACGTAACTGTACTATCTTCCATGGATTGGTCTCTTGCAGTACGTAATACTTTTGGGATGATTTCCAAGCAGTAAATCCCATGTGGGAGGACAGTTATGATAAGAAACCTTGTAGGACTGCACAGCCATAGGCCACCCTACGTCGTGAGGCAATATCCAGACTGTAGTGTCTTGTGAATGTATGAATTGTGGACCAGGTAGGCGCACTGCAGATATCTGAAATGGAGGCCTTTTTAAAGCAAGCCGCATTAGTGGCCATAGCTCTAGTGGAAGGGGCTTGGAACGGTCCAGGTAAAGGCTTACATAGACTTTGACGGCAGATAAGGACCGCTTGGCCCATCTAGTCTGCCCATTTCCCTACCTACAGGATAGGCCGCAGATCCTAGTTAACCAACAGCCTATTTCTTCCTACCCCCCACAAGAATTGCCTTATGTCTGTCCCATGCATTCTTGAATTCTCCCACAGTTTTAGACCCCACAACCTCCTCAGGAAGGCTGTTCCATGCATCCACTACCCTCTCTGTGAAATATTTCCTCACATTACCCTTGAACCGGCCCCTTCTATCTTTAAATTGTGTCCCCTTGTTCTTGCGCATCTCTTTTTCTGAAGGCTTGTTGGATTCTGTGTAACAAAATGTAATACAATTTGTCAACCGGAATGAAAGGGTACGTTTAGTAACCGGGAGGCCTTCTCGACGTGGGGCAAAAGTGACGAACAGTTGAGACGTCTTTCTAATTGATTTGAGTCCGATTAGTATAGCAGTAATGGACATCTTGTATGGGGTAGATGTTGATCCTGATTGGAGTAGTCAGGACAGTAGACCGGAAGATTTAAAGTATGTTCGGAGACTACTTTGGGAAGGAAGGAAGGGGTGGTACAAAGGACCACCCTGTCTTTGTGGAAAATCAAGAAAGGTTCCCTACATGAGGGCATGAAGCTTTGACATACGTAGAGCGGAAGTGACAGCCACCTAAAATAGGGTTTTCCATGAAAGAAAACGGAGTTCACAAGTGGCTGCTGGCTAAAAAGGCTCAAGGATCAATTTTACTATCATAAAATTGAGATCCCACGGAGCAGTGGGTCTTCTAATGGGAAGTTTAATATGTAAATACAGGTTACTCACCTGTAACAGGAGTTCTAGGAATGGTATATGTTGTTCATCCACACTGTCTGGCAGGTACCTTGCCGCTTTAAGATGGCTGGAAAGTATTCAAGCTGACTCCTCCCACCCATCCGGGTGATGAAACTCTCTGCTCCGTCCCATGAGGCCAGATCTAGCCCGCTGGAAGCCAGGTTGTGCGCTGAAGCCGGGGAGGTCGGGTGGGTCCGTGTGGATGAACAACATATACCACTCCTAAAACTCCTGTTACAGGTGAGTAACCTGTATTTTTGGGGGCGTGGATATGTTGTTCTATCCACACTGTCTGGCAGAGTCCTATCAGTTCTCTGAAAAGAGGGAGGCAAAGCGCACACCCCCTACTTAGGGAACAGGGACTGGAGAACTGAGGTTCCAAAACCAGCATCCCGGCGTGACTCAAGGTCGATGAGGTAATGGGAAATGAAGGTGTGTGCAGACTTCCAGGTAGCAGCCTTGGAGATTTCCTGGATAGGGATGTCCCTAGAAGCAGCCACCGATGCAGCAGTATGACGGGTGGAATAAGCCCTAAGCCCTATGGGAGTCTCCCTACCCGCCAACCTATACCGGCGATCAATGCAGGAAGTGACCCACTTGCCAATCGTCAACTTTGCTGCAGGTCTGCCAGGTGCGGCTTCAGTGTAGGTGACAAACAGCTGGTGAACCACTCCCCGAACTTCCGCCGTACACTCTTTGTAGTAAGCAAGTGCTCTTCTCAGGTCCAAAGTATGAAGCCTGTACTCGGCCTCCGAAGTGTGACTGGGGTAGAACACCAGCAGAGTCAACACCTGGTTCAGGTGAAACTCTGACACCACCTTCAGGAGAAATTTCGGGTGGGGGCGCAGGACAACCTTGTCCCTGTGGAAGACCAGGTAGGGAGCTTCGATGGAAAGCGCCTGGAGCTCCCCAATCCTTTTGGCTGACGTGTTGGGCCACCAAGAAGGCAGTCTTCCACGACAGGTGAGAGATGTCACACCTGTGCATCGGTTTGAATGGCTTGCCCATGAGCTTGTCCAATACCAGCAGTAAATCCCACGGAGGTGGTGGTTCACGTACCAGAGGCGATATGTGATCTAGGCCCTTGAAAAAGTGCCAGAACACCTTTTCCTGTGCCACTGACTGCTTGCCAGCCCGTGCCTGGTAAGCAGAGATTGCTGCCAGGAGCACCTTGAAGGTCATCGACCAAAGGCCCTGCTGGGGAAGGGACCACAGATAGTCCAGAATGCTAGCCAGTGGACAGGACAAGGGGTCCAACTCCTTGCCCTGACACCAAATGGAGAATCTCTTCCATTTGAAGGCATAGTATTTTCTGGTCGACTCCTTGCGGGATGCCTCAACAACGTTGAGGACCTCGCTGGAAAGACCCAAGGCCTGGAACTCTAGCCGCCCAGGAACCAAGCCGTCAGGTGCAGGGACTGAAGGTCTGGATGGAGTACATTCCACTCGTTGATGGAGAGCAGGTCGGGGTGGGTTGGAAGCCGCCTCAGGAGCCTGGAGCTGAGGTGGAGGAGATATATGGATACCAGAACTGGCGAGGACAGTCTGGGGTTACCAGGATCACCTGCCCCTTGTCCCTCCTGATCTTGAGGAGCACCTTGTGGATCAAGGGCAGAAGATGGAAGGCATGGAAGAGGCCCGGGGTCCATGGCCTGGGGAAGGCATCCCCCAGCAGCAAGCCCTGCTGAGGGAGGCAGGCATGGTACAGCCTCCGCTTGGCATTCTCCCTGGAGGTGAACAGGTCCACCTGAGGTGTGTCCCAGTGGGAGAACAGGTCTTGTACTATCTCTGGCAGGACAGACCACTCGTGAGATGCCTCGCCTATCCAGCTGAGGGCAGCAGCCAGACTGTTTGAGGCTCCTGCCACATGAATGACTAGGAGATCCGCCTCCAGGCTGAGCACAAGAGACCAAATGTGAAGAGCTTCCTTGCACAGAGTCAAGGAGTGTGGCCCGCCCTGTCTGTTGAGATAGTATGTGGTAGTGGTGTTGTCCGTCTGGACCTGGACCACTTGACCATGAACAAACGGAGCAAAGGCGGTCAGGGCTAGCCGGACCGCTCGGAGCTCCAGCAGGTTGATGTGGCATCGGGACTCCTGAGGGACCAAAGTCCATGGGTTCTGTGTTCCCCCAGATGGGCACCCCAACTCAGAGAGGCGTCGGTCGTCAGGATGACCGTCTGCTCGGGGCGGACGAACGGGATTCCCTCCCGCAGATGAGCTGGGACAAGCCACCACTGCAGGCCATCCCACATCTCCTGGGTCACAGAGACTGGCTGGTCTAGATGATCTGAGTGCTGAGACCACTGGCGGGCCAGCCCCCACTGCAGGGGGTGCATATGCCAGCAGACCCAACGGACCACGCTGGTGCAAGCCGCTACGAGACCCAGAAGGTACAGGACGTCCCAGGTAGGACCCAACTGCCCAACCAGAAATGATTGGGCAAAGGAGGAAAGGACCTCGGCCCTGTCCACTGGAAGCAGGGCTCTGGCTTGGAGAGAGTCGAGCACCGCCCCGATGAACTGAATCACCTGCGAGGGCACAAGTTCTGACTTGGCCTCGTTGATGAGGAGGAAGAGTTGAGAGCAAGCCCGGAAAGCCAGATCTCTGGACTGCTCCACCTCCAACCTGGAGGGATCTGCTATCCGCCAGTCGTCCAGGTAAGGGTAGACCCGGACCCCTCGGCGCATCAGGAATACTGCCCCCACTGCGATGCATATGAAGACCCTGGGAGCTGATGAGAGGCCGAAGGGCATGGCCCAGAACTCATAAAGGGTTCCTTCTGCCCAAAAATGGAGGGACCGCTGATGAGATGGATGGATTGGGAAGTGAACGCGTCCTGGAGGTCCAGGGAGCAAAACCACATGCCCTGTTCCAGGGATGGTATTATCTGAGCCAGGGTTACCAACCGAAAGGTGCGTGGCCTTAGGAACTTGTTCAGGTCGTGCAGATCGAGAATGGTGCACCAGCCCCCTTATCCGTTCTGGAACCAGGAAGTACCTGGAAACAAACTCTGGGCACGGAGGAGGATCCGCAACCTTGCTGACTACCCCCTTGCGGAGGAGCTGGTTGATGTCATCTTGGACAGCCAACTGGGAGACTGTGGACCCAGTAGCCCCCCGACGGGGCGCGGACTCAAAAGGGAGGGACCTGCTCGAACTCCAGAGGCAGGCCCCTGCCGACCATTTCCAGCACCCAGTGGTCCGTGGTGATAGCAGACCAGGCAGAAAGGAAGTGGCTAAGCCGGCCCCCAACGAGGGGACCAAGGGAAGCTGAGACGAGGTTGGGGGTGGCACCCCACAACCCGTCACTGGCAGGCTTGGAAGAGGAGGGCTGGGCCGACGAGCTGCCGGGGCCTTCCCCCTGGGGCTTTCTGACCGAGGAAGCAGCGGACTTGACTCTAGGGCACCAAGTTTGAGCCTGCTGGCCCTGCTGCAGGTGCTGCTGTGAAGGTCTTGCTGGAGGAGAGGAGGGACGAAAGGGCTTATGCTGCTGATGGCATCTTTTGTCCTTCTGTGCAGATGTGTCCGAAACTAGGGTGGCATTGGATTATTCAATGCACTGGAGGTGGCCCTCCACACTGGGCCCGAACAGGTCAGTGCCCAGAAAGGGATCATCTGCAAGCTTGTGTTGGGTGTCTGCCGTGAAGGTCGAGATCCACAACCAAGCCCTGCAGCGCATGGCCACTGCAGCCACTACTGAATGGGCACAAGAGTCTCCAATGTCCAGAGCTGTCTGGAGCTGCTGCTCTGCCACCGCCCTACCCTGATCCCGGACCTGCTTGACAGTGGTCTGGAGGTCGGCCGGGAGATGAGGGAACACCTCATCCAGGGAGCCCAACAGGGTGTGAGAAAAGTGTGCTATCATAACAGCCGAGCTTGCCTGGTGAAGGTCCAAAGAGGCAGCAGCGTAAACCTTTATCCAAGTAGTCCAATTTCCTGGACTCCTTATCTGGGGGTTTGTCCACATCTCTTATGTTGCCCGAGCACCTGAAGACAGAATCTGCCATCAACCCCTCGGCTGAGGGGCGCTCTGAGAAGTCAGGGAGAGAGCCATTAGGGACCGCGTACTTGCGGGCCATCATGGCCGATGGCGCTGGGCAGGAGGCTGGGTGCTGCCCAACTTCTAATGCCGGGCCCACAATGGCCTCTGCTACGGGGAAGGCCTCCATGGGGGAATCTCCCTTGTGTAGAATCTCCATAAGGGGATATCTGGCCTGTTTCTGCACGGGTTCGAGCGGCATCCTGGTGGACTCCGAAATGAGCCGAAGGATAAGGAACAAGGTGGGGCTATCGTCCCCGATTCCAGGTCTACTGGATGGGAAATGCAAAGAGGAGACTCCAAAGAGTCCGCGTACAGCTGGTGACTGCCTGAGCCACTCTCCACTCGCCGAGGGCGATCGGGGGTGAGAGTAACAGACAACCGATGGGGCAAACCTTCAGCCGACCGAGAATCCTTGGTCAGTGCCCCATTCTTCGACTGGGGAGGCGGAGTTCTACCACAATGGGCGGGGCAGCTGGTTTTGGCCGAGCCGTCGGCACCGAGACTGGGTCCTCGACTGGGGAACTGGAGACGGGAGTCGGCTTCGGCCGTTCAGACAACAGTCACTTAATCGTTGCTGGCCAAAATGAGCTGTTGCCACATTAGATCCTCATACCGCCGAGGCAACTTGCACAGTGCCTCTCCTCAGCCGAGGAGGATGAGGAAGAAGAGTGGCGGTGCTGCTTTCCACAATGTCGGGACCAAGACCGCCGAGGTCAGCTGGATTTCCCCAAAGCGGAGGAGAACTGAGACCGAGACTTTCGGCGGTGCCGCCAGTGGGCCGAGGAAGGAGCAGGGGAAACCCACTGCCCCTCCAGTTCAGGGTCCTGGGCCGGGGATTTCAGCGCAATGGTCTGAGGCAAGTCCTCGGAAGGCACCAGAAAAATCTTGGCTGCGTCAACAGGCATCTTGGCCGGCTGGTCTGACAGGGATACCATGAAACCAGCAGCCTAGGCTGCAACATCAACCGAAGTCGAGAGCCAACGGTCCGGAGAATGAGATCTCTCCTGCTCCCAAGAGCATCGACGGTGGCTCTTACCTTTTTTCGGATCCTTCTCCTGGGACCAAGGGGTGGGAGACCCAGAAGGATCCTCCCCTTTAGCTGAGAGGGACTGGCACAGCTCCCGAAAGGAAGCCATGTAAGAAGAGCCCAGTTGGAGCGGAATAAAGGCCGAAGTGGAGCTTGCAGTGGCCTGGGCCGCCTCCTCCTCGAGGGCCGTGAGCTGCTCTAGTTGTTCCGCAGAGTCCGACGCCACGGAGACCACCCAATGGGCCTCCTTCGATTTGACCGGAGGGTACAGTTTCTCTGGTCACCCCAGCTGGAGTCAGGCAGCATGGTCTTCGAGCACTGATGGAGTAAAGCAGAGACATCTCGCAAGCCTGTGGATCGTGGTTATGCCCGAGGCAATAAACGCACGAGGCATGGGGGTTAGTGCATGACATCTTCTGCCCACAGGAGCACCAGCGGAACCCGGGGACGGTCTTGTCCTCCATTGCAGCCGCGAGGGAAGAGGATGAAGACTGAACTCGAACAAGTTTCAAAGTAAGTTTAAGAAAAAAAAATCTGAAGTTTTTAGAGCCAGGGCCTGCAAAACGCGCGAGTGCTAAGTAGGGAACCTGATGCTTCCAAATGGTAAAGAAGATCTGGAATCATGGGGCGGAGCAGAGAGTTTCATCACCCGGTTGGGTGGGAGGAGCCAGGTTGAAGACTTTCAGGCCATCTTAAAGCGGCAAGGTACCTGCCAGACAGTGTGGATAGAACAACATATCCACGCCCCTAGAACCTTCCCTTCAAAAACATCTTAGCTACATGATGTTGGTACAGTAACCTGTCATCCAGAGATTCATGGAAGGCCAAGATGGTGGCTGAGTGATGCAAGGATAACTTAAACCAGACTCAGATAATGAGGCCAGATAGTCCAGAATCTTCGTCAGTGGACAAGAGTAAGGGTCCAAGGATCGGGAGACAGACCACATGGAAAAGCGTTTCCATTTGGAATGGTATAGTGCTCCTGTTGTTGGCTTATGGGAGGCCAAGAGAATAATGGTAACAGGAGAGGACATTTGTAGACTAGTTATGAAAGTGTCCTCAGGAGCCCCTATGACAAAGTGACCCCGAGCCTGTGGTTACTGCCACCCTTCTCCCCACCCCCCATCTATACCCCCCCTCTCCTCCAATCAATGTCTACTGCTGCATAATCAACTTTTCTCAATCTAAAAATTCTGTATCTTCTAGGCTAAGTACAGTAGCTGCAATAATTGTTCTTGTTAATGTGATTATTTCCCTACAGCTTTCCCTCTCTGTTTGCATTCCTGGTATTGTACTGCGTATATTGATCCTTGATGCCTGACGTGGAAACTTTGTAAATGAGCTTGTAGCTCAAAGGTTGTAATCCAAGATTTCAATAAATAAGACTGCCTCCTCAGACACACCCTTGAAGCAGCGGCTTGGGAGGCCATGTCCACCGTGTCATATGTGCAGCGTAGGACATGTTTATCCACGTCCAGACCTGACTGGGGCGCAGGCAACCACTTACTCCTTGGCATCTGAGTCTGGCATAGAATTAACCAGCTCCATAGTCTTCTGTCAAAGTGACTGCTGATAAATCGCCATATGTGCCATAAGGTTCAGGGATCTAATGGCACCTGTGGCAAAGAAATACAGGTTACTCACCTGTAACAGGAGTTCTAGGAATGGTATATGTTGTTCATCCACACTTATTGGCAGGTTCCTTGCCACTTTAAATCTTGCCGGAAGGTCTTCAAGCTAGCTCCTCCCACCCACTCGGGTGGTAAAACTCTCGGCTCCGCCCCATGACGCTAGATCTGGCCTGCTGGAAGTTCAGGTTGTGCGTTGAAGCAGGGGAAGTCGGGTGGGTCGTGTGGATGAACAACATATACCATTCCTAGAACTCCTGTTACAGGTGAGTAACCTGTATTTCTAGGGACATGGGATATGTTGTTCATCCACACTTATTGGCAGACTCCTAGCAGTTCTCCAGGAGGAGGGAGGCAAGGCGCATACCCCCTACTTAGGAAATAGAGACTGGAGAACCGAGGCCCCAAAACCAGCATCCCGGCGTGACTCAAGGTCGATGTGGTAATGGGTAATAAAGGTGTGTGCTGACTTCCAGGTAGCAGCCCTGCAGATTTCCTGGATAGGGACGTCCTGGAAGCAGCCACCGATGCAGCAGTACGACAGGTAGAATGAGCTCTTATCCCTCTGGGAGGCTCCATGCCTGCCAACTTATAGCAGCGATCTATGCAAGAGGTGACCCACCAGCCTATACGTCCCGCTTAGCTGCAGGTCTGCCAGATGCAGCTTCAAGCGAAGGTGACAAACAGCTGGAGAATCTCTCTCCGAATTTCAGCCGTCGGCTCCTTATAATAAGCGAACGCCCTTCTAGGGTCCAGAGTATGGAGCCTATATTCGGCCTCCGAGGTGTGATTGGGGTAGAACACCGGCAGAGTCAGCACCTGATTAAGGTGGAACTCCGACACCACCTTCGGAAGGAATTTCGGGTGGGGGCGCAGGACAACCTTGTCCCTGTGGAAGACCAGGTAAGGAGACTCGATGCAAAGCGCCTGGAGCTCTCCCATCCTTCTAGCTGACGTGGTAGCCACCAAGAAGGTGGTCTTCCACGACAGGTGAGAGATCACACCTGTGCATTGGTTCGAATGGCTTGCCCATGAGCTTTGCCAGTACCAGCAGTAGATCCCACGGAGGTGGAGGTTCTCGCACCGGAGGGGAAATGTGATCAAGGCCTTTGAAAAAGCGCCCGACCACCTTTTGCTGCGCCATCGACTGCCCTCGCCCGCCCGTAAGCAGAGATGGCTGCCAGGTGCACCTTTAGGGTCGTCGACCTAAGCCCTTGACTAGAAAGGGACCATAAATAGTCCAAAATGCTTGCCACAGAACAGGAGGAAGGGTCCAAGCCCTTGTTCTGACACCAAATGGAGAATCTCTTCCATTTGAAGGCGTAGCATTTTCTGGTCGATCTTCACGGGACGCCTCAACAACATTGAGGACCTCGTCGGAAAGACCCAAGGCCTGGAACTCTAGCTGCTCAGGAACCAGGCCGTCAGGTGCAGGGATTGAAGGTCCGGATGGAACACCTTCCCCTGATTGACTGAGAGCAGGTCCGGGCGAGCTGGAAGCTGCCTCGGGAGCCTGGAGCTGAGGCTGAGGAGATCTGGGTAGGGGCTATCAGAATCACCTGCGCCTTGTCCCTCCTTGCCTTGAGAAGCACCTTGTGAATCAAGGGAAATGGGGGAAAGGCGTAAAAGAGGCCCGGGGTCCAGAGCCTCGAGAAGGCATCCCCCTGCAGCGAGCCCTGCTGAGGGGGGCGGGCATGAAACAGCCTCAGCTTCGCGTTCTCCCAGGAGGCAAACAGGTCCACCTGAGGTGTGCCCCAGTGGGAGAACAGATCTTGTACTACCTCCGGCAGGAGAGACCACTTGTGAGATGCAGCCCCTATCCGGCTCAGGGCATCGGCCAGGGTGTTGGAGGCTCCTGCCACATGAATGGCTAGGAGATCCGCCTCCAGGCTGTGCACAGTGACCAAATACAGAGCTTCCTTGCATAGAAGCATGGGCGCGTCCCGCCCTGTGGTTCAGGTAGTACATGGTGCGTGGTATTGTCCGTCTGGACTCGGACCACTTGACCCGGAGAAAGCGGAGCAAAGGCGGTGAGAGCAGGCGGACCGCTTGGAGCTCCAGCAGGTTGATGTGGCATCGGGACTCCCGTGGGGACCAGAGGCCGTGCACTCGGTGTTCCCCCAGATGGGCACCCCAACCCATCAGAGAGGCGTCGGTCGATAGAGAGACCGTCGGCTCGGAGCGGACAAACGGGATGCCCTCCTGCAGATGAGATGGAACGGTCCACCACGGAGAGCGTTCCACATCTCCTGGGTCACCATCACTAGCTGGTCCAATGGATCGCAGCGTTGTGACCACTGGCTGGCCAGTCCCCACTGAAGGGGGCGCATGTGCCAGCATGCCCAACGGACTACGCTGGTACAGGCCGCCATGAGACCCAGGAGGCGCAGGAAGTCCCGGGCAGGGCGCGATTGCCCAACCAGAAATGATCGGGCAAAGGAGGTAAGAACCTCGGCCCTCTCCGCCGGGAGCCATGCTCTGGCTCAAAGAGAGTCGAGCTCTGCCCCGATAAACAGAATCACCTGCTTTGGCTTGAGTTCCGACTTGGCCTCGTTGATGAGAAGGCCGACCTGAGAGCAAACCTGGAGGGCCAGATCTCTGGAGCGCTCCACCTCCTGTCTGGAGGGGCTGCTATCAGCCAATGCGCCAAGGTAAGGAGTACACCGGACCCCTCGGTGCCGCAGGGAAAGCTGTCACCACTGCAATGCATTTGGTGAAGACCCTGGGAGCTGGAGACAGGCCGAAGGGCATGGCTCGGAACTCGAGAGGATCCCTCCGCTCGAAAGCGAAGGAATCTCCGATGTGACGGACGGATAGGGACGTGAAAGAACACGTCCTGCAGGTCCAGAGAGCAGAACCACGCCGTGTTCCAGAGATGGTATTATCTGCGCCAGAGTGACCATCCTGAAGGTTCGAGACCTTAGGAACTTGTTCAGGGTAGTGTGGTGAGAATGGGGCGCCAGCCCCGTCCGTTCGGAACCAGGAAGTACCTGGACACGAACCCCAGGTCTGAAGGGGTCCTCTACCTCCTGATCACCTCCTTTGGAGGAGGAGGCGATGTTGGCTCGTGAGCCGACAGTGAGCCCGGACCCCGAAGCCCCGAGTCTTGACGGCTCTGAAGGCGGGGCCTGCTCAATTCTAGAGGCAGGCCTTTTCCTATCACCTCAGAACCCACCTGTCCCGTGGTAATAGCGGACCAGGTGGAAAGGAAGTCAGAGCTGTCCCCATGGGGAACAAGGGAACAGGTAGCGGGGGATGGGGGCGACACCCACAGCCCGTCACTGGGCAGGCTTGGAGGAGGACCGGCCGAGGGACCTCCTGGGCCTTCCTCCCTGCTTCCTGTTGGAGGAAGCTGGCGGCTGGGTTTGGGATGCCAAGCTCGAGCCTGCTGGCCCTGACGTTGTGGCCTGGCGGCGCCATGGACGAGAAGGACGAAAAGGGCTTAGGCTGTGGCTTGCGGCCTTTGTCCTTTGAGCGGAAGAGACCGAGTCCAAGGTAGCATTGGACTTCTCGATCCTCTGCAGGTGACCTTCCACCCCAGGGCGAAGGTCAGTCCCAAAAGGAACATCCGCCAACTTGTGCTGGGTATCCGAGGTAAAGTGGATATCCTCAGCCAAGCCGATGACGCATGGCCACTGCGGCCGCCACCGACCTGGCACACGAGTCCCCAAAGTCCAAAGCAGTCTGGAGCTACTGTTTGGCCACTGCTCTGCCCTGGTCCCACACCTGCCTGACCGTAGTCTGCAGATCCGCGGGAAGATGAGGGACGACCTCATCCAGGGAGCCCAACAGGGCATGTGAAAAATGTGCCATGAGGATGGCCGAACTGGCCTGACGAAGGCCGAGAGAGGACGCAGCATAGACTTTTTGGCCGGCATAATCCAATTTCTTGGATTCCTTGTCGGGAGGTTTGTCCACATCCCTGGCGTTCCCGGCATGCTGGAAAACGCTGTTGGTAACCAACCCCTCCGCAGAGGGGTGTTCCGGAAAACCAGACAGGGAACCGGTAGGGACCGCACACTTCCTGGCCATCTTGGCCGAAGGCGCAGGGCAGGAAGCAGGGCGCTGCCAAAGCTCCAAGGCCGGACCCACTATGGCCTTGGCCACCGGAAAGGCCTCCGTAGGAGAATCCCCTCGGTCCAGAATCTCCGTGAGGATACCTGGCCCGTTAAAAAGGGTTCGAGCTTCATCCCGGTGGACTCCGAGATGAGCCGAAGCAACCCTAAGAAGGACGAAGGGCTATCGTCCACTGACTGTCCTCCCGAGGACTCCAAGTCGAATCACTTGGAGAAAAGGGAGGAATCATCCTCGGACTCGGAAGAGTCCTCAAAGAGCTGCCTCGGGCCTGAGCCACCCTCCACCTGCCGAGGTTTATCGGGAGTGAGGGTGACAGACAGCCTATGGGGCAAACCCAAAGCCGACCGAGAATTCTTGGTCGGAGCCCCAACTAATGGCTGTGGAGGTGGAGGTTCCACCAGAATCGGTGGGGCAGCTGCAATTGGCCGAACAACTGGCCTGGGAACAGGCTCCTTGGCTACAATGAGGGGTTGTTTCGGCCGCTCCGGTGACAGCCACTTAATGGCCGGGGAAGACGACTGGGTCGGCTTATTCCCGGTCAAAAGGAACTGTTGCCACATGATTCCTCTCATACCTCCGGCGCAACTTGCGCTGAGCCTCCCTCGTCGAGGAGGAGGAAAAGCGCGGCGCCGCTTGCCGCGGTGCCGAGACCGCCTATGACGGCGGGATCGGCTGGACCGCGAGGATGTCCGAGACTGAGACCGAGAGTCTCGATTAGGCCGAGGAAGGCGAGGAGAAGTGTCGGAAATCAGCACTCCCCTTGGCTCGGACGATTCCACCAAAGGCTCCGGAACCGGAGGCACAGACGAGCCGACGGGATCCTCAACTCCCACCGGGAGAACCGGGGAGAGGGGTTTCTCAGCTTCTCCAGCCGACAACCTGTCTAACGGATCGAGAAAAATCTCGACCGCGTCGGCGGGAGTCTCGGTCAACTGGCCAGCGGGGACACCGTGAAGCCAGTGGTCGAAGCTGAGGGGTCGACCGAAGTCGACTGTCGACAAGAAGGTGAGGGGGATCTTTCCCGCTCCCAAGAGCGTCGACGGTGAGACTTACTTTTGCTCTTTTTGGACCTGGAAAAGGGTCCAGAAGAAGTTGGACCCTCACCTTTCGTCGGAGGGTCAGACAAAGCTCCTTGAAAGAAGCGATACGAGGCACTGAGAGAGGCGGGACAAAAGCCGCAGGCCGAGGTAGAAGCGGCCGCGCGCCCTCCTCTTCGAGGGCGATCATCTGCTCGAGCTGATCCGCCGAGCCCGCCGCCACGGACACCGCCAACCGGGCCTCTTTAGATTTAACGGTGGAATTCTTTTCTCGGGGCACCCCAGTTGTAATCGGGCAGCCGGTCTTCAGGGCGTGGGCGAAAAAGGACACAAGTCGCAGGCCTGCGGGTGGTGCTCAAAGCCTAAGCAGTAGGCCGCGTGGAGTGCGGATCCGTCCTAGACATCTTCTGCCCGCAAGGGCACCTCCGGAAACCGGGAGTCGATTTGTCCATCGCAGCCGCGAGGAAAAGAAGACCGAAGTCTTTTTAGCAAAAACTTTTTGATTTCGAACTTTCGAAGAATTAGGAACCAGTCTTATACGCAGAGCGTTAAGGAGGGAACCTGAGCTTCCAAGCGGTAAGGAAGATCTGGCGTCATGGGGCGGAGCCGAGAGTTTTACCACCCGGGTGGGTGGGAGGAGCCAGCTTGAAGACCTTCCGGCAAGATTTAAAGCGGCAAGGAACCTGCCAATATGTGTGGATGAACAACATATCCATGTCCCTAGAAATATACTTTTCGGCCCCAGCTGTCCAGCTTTTTCGAGACTGGGTCCAGAGGTTGAGCGCTTAAATGTTTAGGTTGCGTGCTGCGGCCGCTGGCAGTGGCAAGTACCAAAGAACTGGCCCTTGGTTGCTCCGCCAAAAAAGGCTCTGTCCTGGGGGCTTGTAAAGCCTATCAGCCTTCTTGGGTACTGCTCGTATAGAAGAAGCCATACGCCAGCAAAGTCGAGTTATGACTTCGAAAGGCTCGACTAAGGGTGGGATAACCAAGGGTTTTGGCTCCCAGGAATTTGGCCAGACACCTGCGCTCTGGGTCCAAATCCTCGGTGTCCCATTCATAGATTAACTTGATGTGCCTCATCATATCTAAGAATGAGGGATCATCCCAAGGGGATCTAGGTGATTTCTTAGGACCCAGAGAAGAGGGTAAGAACTCTTCCCCTGAAGAGTCAGGAGATGATGGGTCAGCGTCCCCTTCATCTGATAAGCATGTGTGACCACTGGATGAAGTAATAGGTGGAGAACACTTCTTCCTTCTTTTACTCTTCGGGTCTGGGTGGGAGCCCTCATCCCCAGCCAGAGTAGGTGGAGTGGGGGGAGGTCCCATGGGTGGTGGAGTTGGGGTGGGGTCTGGAGGTCTATAAAGAAGCTCCCCCTTCATGGTATTCCACCACAAAGGGAATAAGGACCCAATGTCTGCCACTGGGACAACCGCTGGGCCTGGCGTCGGGTTTGCAGGATCAAGCGTCTGAGGATCGGGTGTCGGCGCCGGGTCCTGGAGGCGTGTACCTGTGTCGGGATGTTCGGTGTCACCTTTGCCTGGGGAGCTGTTGTCCAGGGTGAGCGGAGGCCCTGCAGGCGACCGATCCTCTGAAGGAGGGGCGGGCATCAGATCCACCACTGGCGACCGCCTCTTATCAGGCATTAGGGTGTGGAACATTGGTGAAGGCGACCGGCTAGGTTTGCATTTGTCAGCTGGAGGGTGAACCTTGGCCGGCGGGGGTGGAGGGGATGTCCAATGCTTGACGACCTCCTGCTTACCCTCATGTTCACTGGAGCGCTTCCATTTTTCAGACGAACTGAGCCTGTCTTTCCGAATCCTCAAGGACTGGCCTTCCTGGATCGACCCTGAAGCAGGCTTGTAGGGTCAGTGGGCCAGGGAAGAAGAGTGCCCAGAAGAGGCTGACTCCTGGTGTTTGCCCTGGGAAGAGGCGGGAGTAGACTTACTCTTGTGGGAGGACTCGGCGGCCTGGGCTGGAACCAAGCTGGACCTCCAGCCAGAGGTCAATAAAGAAGAAGATACCTGTTTGGAGGGCGACTTTAGGTGGGACTTGGACCTGGCCCCATCTTTATCCCAGTGGTGGTGCTTCCCACCCGATGATTTTTCCCCAGGGTGGGGAGTCCTTGGTGGGAGAAGAAGAGCTGGCCCCTAAACCTTGCCGTACAGCCGGCACTTTTCTCTCCAATAGGTAGGATTTGAGTGCATTGGCTCTTCTTGTTCTTTTTTTCTGATTAAACTTCTGGCAGTGAGGGCAGGTGTCAGACTCATGGTCAGGGTCTAGACAGATTAGGCAGGCCGTGTGGCCATCCTTCGCCGGAATCTGCTTCTCGTACGCACACTTGGATTTTCATTGCAGTGGAGAGGGCGACAACATACACAGGGTTGGGAGATTATATGAATACTAAGAAATAAATGACTTTTTAAGACAAACTTTCCTCAAGAGTGGTCGACTGGCAGAGAAGGCATCCGTGGAGCTGAACTACGTGGGTCGACGGTGGGAAAAGAACTGGAATGGCGCCAGGGGCCGCCCCCTTTATGCCACACCTGACGTCGGGTGGAGCCAATGTCAGGGGCGGTCCCCCGCTGCAGACTGCTTGCTACAGGTTTTCCATGGGGTCCTGATGCCTGGCAGCATTAGTCCTAATGGTATTACCTGCTGCAAGAGCTCCCCCTCGAAGTCAGATTTATAGATGCTTCGCTGAAGGTGGTAGCCATCGATGAGAACACTGACGGGTATGGCCGTCAATGAGAGTCTAGCTGCATCGTCGATGGTGGTAGCTGTCAATGAGGACATTGACAGTTATGGGCCATCAATGAAAGGCCATATGCATCGTTGACGGTATGGTGGCCGTCTATGAGTAAAGGGGGAGCTCTTGTTGGGTGAGCCCCCTTGGTTGTAGAATCTTTGATGATGTTTCTCGTTGATGACTGCTGTTTTCAGAAGTTGTTCTAGCTGCTGCATGTGAGCTGAAGATGGCAAAAAAAAGGAACTGAGGATACCAAGGACCACCCACACATATAGGAAACAGGAAGCTGATGTCATGTGTGGGTGGTCCCTGGAAAAGACTGCTAGAAGAGCTGCCGTGCGCCACACTGACCTCTGCTGGACACCCAAAAGTATTACCTACTGCAAGAGACCACTCCATGGAGATCTACTGTTACAGGTGAGTAACCTGTTTTTCTAGGGATGTAGATATGTTGTTCTATCCACACTTGTTGGTAGACTCCTAGCAGTGCTCTAGGAGGAGGGAGGCAAGGCACACACCCTGTATTTAGGAAATAAACTGAGGCCCCAAAACCAGCATCCCGGCTTGACTCTAAGTCAATGTGATAATGGGAAATGAAGGTGTGAGCTGACTTCCAGGTAGCAGCCCTGCAGATTTCCTGGATAGGGACATCCCTAGAAGCAGCCACAGACGCAGCAGTATGATGGGTTGAATGAGCCCGAAGCCCTACCCGGGGCGGGGGACTGCCGACCTATAGCAGAGATCAATGCAGGAAGTGATCCACTTGCCAATCATCTGCTTGGTAGCAGGTCTGCCAGGTGCAGCTTCAGCGTATGTGACAAACAGCTGGTGAACCTCTCCCCGAACTCCAGCCATGTGCTCTTTGTAATGAGTGAGCGCTCACCTCAGGTCCAGAGTATGGAGCCTGTGTTTAGCCTCCAAGGTGTGATTTGGGAAGAACACCAAGAGAGTCATGGGTGAAACTCCGACACAACCTTCGGGAGGAATTTCGGGTTGGAGCACAGGACAACCTTGTCCCTGTGGAAGACCAGGTAAGGAGACTCAACCAAAAGTGCCTGGAGCTCCCCAATCCTTCTTGCTGACGTTATGGCCACCAAGAAGGTGGTCTTCCACAACAGATGTGACATCTCATACCTGTGCATTGGTTCAAATGGCTTGCCCATGAGCTTTGCCAATACCAGCAGCAGATCCCAAGGCGGTGGTGGTTCACTCACTGGAGGGGATATGTGATCTAAGCCTTTGAAGAAGCACCAGACCACTGTCTCCAGCACGACCGACCACTGACTGGCCTGCGCCCAGTAAGCAGAGATGGCTGCCAGGTGCACCTTACGGGTCGTCAACTGAAGTCCCCCTTTGGAGAGAGACCACAGATAATCCAAAATGCTAGCCACCATACAGGTCAAAGGGTCCAGCCCCTTGCCCTGACACCAAATGGAGAATCTCTTCCATCTGAAGGCATAACATTTTCTGGTTGATTCCTGTCTAGATGCTTCCACTGCAGTGAAGAAATCTTCGGAGAGACCCAAAGCCTGAAATCTAGCCGCCCAGGAACCAGGCTGTCAGGTGCAGGGATTGAAGGTCCAGGTGGAGCACCTTCCCATGAATCATCATAGGTACTTCAAGCTAATATGGACATTGCGTCCGTGGTGCTTGCCAAAATATCAAACACAGAATTTCACATTGTCTCCAATTAGTGAGTCTAAGTCTATTTTGAAGGAGTCCATATTTGGGCTATCTACTACCTCGACTGGGAGGGGATTCCATGTTGAAACGACCCTATGGCTAAACCAATACCTTCTTCGAAGAGTATTCCATTTTGACAAGTACAATTGCTTAAGAGTGGTTTCTGTTACTTACTCTATTGTCAGTAAGGGCGATTCCTAGATCATTACTACGGATGGGGTCGGTTAATGCTCTAAATAGTAGACACGCGTCTCCCCTCAGTCTTCTATATTGAAGCGTATACAAGTTAAGCAGTCTCAACCTGGATTCATATGGCTTGTTTGCCATCCCTATAATGGCTCTAGCGAGTCTTTGTTGTACTCTCTCAATCTTTAAAATATCTTCCTTATAATAAGGGGGCCACACCTGGGCACAGTATTCAAGATGTGGCCTCACCAAGGCAATATACAAGGGAAGTAATACTTCTCTCTTACAACTAGATATGTGCCTGAATATACAACTGAGATTTTGATTAGCTTTATTTATTTGGATTTTACAGTGGGTTCTGAATTTCAGGTCAGGGTTAACAATTATTCCAAGATCCTTTTCTTGCTTGGTTTCAAGAAGAGCAACGTTCCCTAGTTTGCACACATGATGTTTGTTGTGTATTCCCAGATGCATAATTTTGCACTTCGTGGGGTTTAAGGCGAATTTATTTATGCTAGACCAAGATAATATGTTGTCCAGAGCTAGCTGAAGAGCAGTACTACTTGCTGTATTATTCACCACAGTACCCAATCGACAATCATCTATGAATTTTAATATCCATATGTTGGGGTTACCGACGGTGACAGCAGAAACATAAATGGTGATGAGACAGGGGCCCAAGACAGACCCCTGGGGAACCCAGCTAGTGACAGGAGCCCAGTTAGAATATTCTCCATTTACAATGACTCTCTGCTTGCTTCCCTCCAACCAGTTAGCAATCCATTTGACAATATTAGTTTTTAATTTAAAAGCTCTCAAGGTATTGATAAGCTCAACACGTGGCAATTTATCGAATGCTTTAGCAAAGTCTAGGAACACAAGGTCCACAGAATTACCCTGGTCAATTTTGCTAGTAACTTTTTCATAGAAGGTTAATAGATTCGTTTGACAGGATCTAGATTTAGTGAACCCATGTTGGAGAGGGTCAGATAATCCAGTTTGATGGACAGAATCAAGAAAAAGGTCTTTAATAATATTTTCCAAGATCTTGCTCATTAACGAGGTCAGGCTAATAGGTCTTTAGTTCTCAGGGTTGGTTTTAGGACCTTTTTTGTGAATAGGTACCACAGCCGCTACTCTCCAGTCATGTGGAACCTCCCCAGTATCAAGTGAATGTTGGAGAATATTTGTAAGGGGAAGATAGATAAAATCAGCGAGCTCTTTCAACACCCTAGGGTGAATTTCATCGGGGCCTGGTGATTTATTTGTATCAAACTTTCTTAACCTGTCAAGGACTTCGTTAGGTTTAATGATAAATTGCCTAGGAGATGATGTCACAGCTGTACCTGCTGATCCACTACTGATCTTGTTGCAAACAGTACAGAAATATTGATTCCGGATATCAGCAACCTCTTGATTACTAGCTATCGTGCCGGCATTAGTTAAACAAGGCCCTGTAGTGTTTGCTTTACCCCTAGATTTATTAACATGAGCAAAAAAAACTTCTTTTTATCTTTAACCCTGGTAGCCAATTGAATTTCATACTGGGATTTTGCTGACTTCATCTTGGTTTTAATAATTTTAACCAGTGATCTATACTTAGGGAGAAGGTGGGTGAACCCCTTTTTGATTTGCTGAAACAGTTTAGTTTTTTTTTTATTGATCAGACGTTTAATCGTGGGGTTCACCCATACAGAGATATTTTTATGACTGTTACCATATTTTTTTAATTCTAGGAATACTGTCATTAATCAGATTTTTTAGTTTATTAATCATAAGCCCCCATTTAGATTCTACTGAATGATTAATAAACACTTTATGCCAATCCCAGTGGGTAAGGCTACTTTTTATATTATCACAGTTAGCTTTAATGATTGATGGAGGGCAGGTCCGGGCATGCTGGAAGATGCCTTGGGAGCACGCTGCTGAGGCTAAGGAGATCTGGGTACCAAAACTGGTGGGGCCAGTCCGGAGCCAGCAGGATACCCTGTGCCTTGTCTCTCCTGACCTTGGGCAGCATTCTGTGGATGAGGGAAGGCATAGAAGAGGCCTGGGGTCCATGGCCTTGAGAAGGCATCCCCCTGCAGCGAGACCTGCTGAGAGGGGCAGGCACAAAGCCTCAGCTTTGCATTCTCCCTGGAGGTGAACAGGTCCACCTGTGGGGTGCCCCACTGGGAGAACAGACTGTGAACTACTTCCAGATGGAGAGACCAGTTGTGAGATGCCTCGCCCACCTGGCTGAGGGCATCCACCAGCTGACTGGAGGCTCCTGCTACATGGATGGCTAGGAGAGCTGCCTCCAGGCTTTGCATGAGAGTCCAAGTGCAGAGAGCTTCTTGCACAAGGGCAGGGAGTGCGTCCCACCCAGGTAGGACATGGTAGTGGTGTTGTTCGTCTGGACTTGAACCACTTGACCCCGAACGAAGCGAATGCAGTCAGCACTAGCCAGACTGCCCGGAGCTCCAGCAGGTTGATGTGGCATTGGGACTCCTCGGGTGTCCAGAGTCCGTGGACTCTGTGTTCCCCCAGATAGGCACCCCAGCCTTAGAGAGAGGCATCGGTTGTCAGGATGACCATTGGCTTGGGGCGGACAAATGGGATCCCGTCCTGAAGATGCTCTGGGATGATCCACCATTGGAGAGCATCCCACATCCTCTGGGTCACAGTGCCCAGCTGGTTGAAATGACCTTTGTGCTGAGACCGCTGGCTGGCCAGCTCCCAATGCAGGAAGTGCATATGCCACCGGGCCAATCAGACCACAGTGGTGCAGGCCGCCATGTAACCCAGGAGGCACAGGAAGTCCCGGGCAGGATGCAAAATCAGGCAAAGGAGGAGAGAATCTCCACCCTGTATGCTGGGAGCCTGGCTCTGGCTTGGCAAGAGTCGAGCTCTGCCCCGAGGAAGTTGATCACCTGCAAGGGCATGAGTTCCGACTTGGCCTCGCTGACTAGGAGGCCAAGATCAATGCAGGTCTGAAGGGCCAGATCCCTGGAATGCTCCACCTCCAGCCTGGAGGAAAACACTATCAGCCAGTCATCCAGGTAGGGGTACACCCGAACCCCTTGATACCACAGGTAGGCTGTCACTACTGCAATGCATTTGGTGAAGACCCCCAGGGCTGAGGAGAGGCTGAATGGCATGGCCTGGAACTCGTAGAGGGTTCCCTCAGCTCAAAAGCAGACGAACTGTCAGTGGGATTAATCGGGACGTAAAAAAATGCATCCTGTAGATCCAGAGAGCAAAACCGCATGCCATCTCTAGGGATGGTATGATCTGGGACAGAGTTACCATCTGGAAGGTGCAAGACCTGAGGAATTTGTTCAGGTCATGCAGATCTAGAATGTGGCGCTGGCCCCCCCTCCGTCTCAGTACCAGGAAGTACTGGGAGACAAACCTTGGGTGTACCGGATGATCCGCTACCCTGAGCACTACCTCCTTGCAGAGGATTTGGGCTATGTTGTCTCGAAGAGCAGACAGAGTGTTTACGGATACCAAGTCCTCCCAGGGGGCGCGGGCTCGACTTGGAGGGTACTGCTCAAACTCCAGAGGCAGACCTTGGCCGACCAATTCGAGAACCTACCTGTTCATGGTAACAGCGGACCAGGCGGAAAGGAAGTGGCAGAGCAGACCCCCCATGGGAGGACCCGGGGAGGTGCGATGGGCATGGGAGTGGCAGCCCCATCCTGTCACTGAGCCAGCTTGGAGGAGGAAGAGCTGGCAAAGGAGCCACCGGGTCCCTTTCCTCCGGGCTTTTAGGGCACTGAAGCCCCTGACTTGGCCCAAGAGCTCCAAGAGGGAGCCTGCTGCCCATACTGGTGCTGGGCTGGTTTAGCCGCAGGGGCGGAAGGCCGAAAGGGCTTGCAGTTCTGTTGCTTGGAGCCCTTAGGATCCTTCTGGAGAAATAATGGGTGAATCCAAGGTGGCACTGGACTTCTCGATACGCTGGAGGGGACTGTCTACACCAGGCCTGAACAGGTTGGTGCCTAAAAAGGGTACATCCGCCAATTTATGCTGAGTGTCTGCCATGAACGTAGAGATCCTCATACAAGCCCTATGGCGCATGGCGACTGCGGCAGCCACCGAGTGGGCACAAGAGTCCCCCAAGTCCAGAGCCGTCTGAAGTTGCTGCCTGGCCACAGCCCGACCCTGGTCCTGGACCTGCTTGACTGTGGTCTGGAGATCTTCAGAAAGATGAGGAAGCACCTCATCCAGAGAACCCAGGAGGGTGTGGGCGACGTGTGCCATAATGACAGCCAAGCTCGCCTGACAGAAACCGAGCGAGGAGGCAGCATAGACCTTTTTGGCCAAGTGGTCCAATTTCTTGGACTTCTTGTTAGGCGGCCTATCAGTGTCTCTTTTGTGGCCCGAGCGCCAAAATACAGACTCTATCACCAGCCCCTCGGCCGAGGGGTGTTCCATAAATCCCGAGAGGGAGCCGATGGGAACCACATATTTGCGGGCCATCTGGGCACAAGGTGCAGGGCAGGAGGCAGGGTGCTGCCAGAGCTCCAGGGCCAGGCCAACAATGGCTTCGGCCACTGGGAAGGCCTCCGTCAGAGAATCTCCTTTATCCAGAATGTCTGTGAGGGGATAGCGAGACCGCTTCTGAATGGGCTTCTAGTGGCATCCCCGTAGATTCGGAGATAAGACAGAGGATGCCCATGAAGGAAGTAGGTCCCTCCTCCTCCATCAAGAGACACCCCCCCCCCATTGACTCCTCACTGACCAGACGGGAGTGCAGGAGGAGCCCATGGACTCCAAAGAGTCCTCATAAAGAGGCCGACCTCACAAGTCACCCTCGACAAAATGCGGATGGTTGGGCATGAGAGTGACTGACAGCCTATGGGGAAGTCCCTTAGCCGGCCGAGACTCCCGTAGGTGGAGTGGCCAGCTTTGGCCAAGCCAAGATAATCACCGGCTCCGTGGGCGGATGGGCGGTTTCGACCGGCTACAGAGGCATCGGCTTGTCAGGAAACAGCCATGCGGTGGCCGATGTGGAAGCCGGGTCGGCTTCGGACTGGCCAATACTAACTGTTGACACATGAGGTCCTCGTAGCATCGACGCAACTTGCGCCGAAGCCTCTCTTCAGCCGAGGATGAATAGCATCTGCAGCTTATGGCACCAACGGGATCTACTCGACCTGCTGGACGAGGAAGACTGAGACCTCGACCACTGGGGGGACTGACGGGGGCACTCAGAGGGAGTCTGGGATTACCCCCAGCTCATCCTGGTCTCTGTCAGTGACCACAGGGGTCGACTCAGCGTTGATGGTCACCGGTAGGACCAGAGTCCTAAGCAGAGAACTGTCAGCCTCATCAAGAGACAATGGGTCAACTTGGTCGAGAAAAATCTCAGCTGGATTGTTGGCCCATGTCTCAGCCATCTGACCTGATGGGGGTACCGTGAAGCCAGCAGCTAAGGCCGCGGTTTGGACCGTAGTCAAAACTGGAGATTCCTGGGACTGAGACTGCTCTCGATCCCAAGAACATCAACGATGAGTCTTCTCTTTATCTTTCGACTCCTTCTCCTTCTTATGGGAGTGCAAGCTGTGTGAACCCCAAAGGACCCTCTCCCTTAGTCGGGAAAGACTGGCACATCTCTTTGAAGAAGCCTGAAAAGAAGCTCAGTTTCAGAAGAACAAATGTGGAAACCGAAGAGGACTGGTCGGCGGCCCGAGTCTCCTCCTCCTCGAATGCCTTAAGCTGCTCCAACTGCTCGGTGGACCCTGCAGCCACGGAGACCACCCAAAAGGCTTCTTTGGATTTGACTGGTGGATTCCATTTTTCCGGGCGGCCCAACTTCAGGTAGGCAAGGCAGTCCTCGATGACCGACGTGTGAAATGACCAACAAAAGTCGCAGACCTGGGGATCGTGCTCGTGACCCAGGCAGTAAACGCACATGGTATGGGGTTGGTGGGCAACATCTTCTGCCTGCATGGGCACTGGCGAAATCCGGGTAAGGACTTTTCCTCCATTGTGGTCACGATAGAAGACTGCACTGAAGACGAAGTTTTGGAAGTAAATCCAAAGATTTGAGCACCAGGGACTACTCAACGCAGGAGCAGTAAGGAGGGAACCTGCTTCTTCCAGTGGAAAGGAAGATCTGGCGTCATGGGGTGGAGCTGAGGGATACACCACCCGGGGTGAGTGGGAGGAGCCAGCTTGAAGACTTTCCGGCATCTCTTAAAGGTGAAATGCTACTAAAATATTATACAAAATCTCAAATCAGCTTAATGTCTTTTTTTTTTTTACTCTATGAAGTCTGTTGCTTTATCACAATATCAAAAAAAAAGATGCTACCCTCTTGGACTTTGTTGATTCCTTTGAGGTACCTGAAAGTTTCTATCACGTCCCCCCCTCTCCCTCCTTTCCTTGGGGGTATACATATTAAGCCTCTTTAGTCTCTCTTCATATGGCTTCTGGTGCAGATCCTGCACCATTTTAGTTGCCCTACTCTGGACTGCCTCCATCTTGTCTATGTCCTTGCGGAGATGGGGTCTCCAGAACTTCACACACTACTCCACATGGGGTCTCACCAACTGTCTGTACAGAGGGATGACAACTTCCTGTTTTGTACTGGTGATGCCTCTCCCTATGCATCCCAGTATCTCCTCAGTCCTCCTTACTGTCTTCTCACATTGCCTGCCTACCGTTAATTCATCTGATATGACTACCCTCAGGTCCCTTTCCATTTTTGTTGTTAGTACCTTCCCCCCCAATGTGTACTCTTCCCCTGGGATTTTGTTTCCCAGGTGCATTACTTTGCATTTCTTTGCACTGAATCTAAGCTGCCACACTTTTGACCATTCCTCCAACCTTCCCAAGTCCTTTCTCATCCTCCCCTCCCAGTGTATCAACCCTGCTGCAGATCTGTGTGTCACCCGCAAAGAGGCATACATTTCCTTCTAGTCCTTCTGCAATATCACTTATAAAGACATTAAAGAGGACCAGCCCCAGTACTGAACCCTGCAGTATCTCACTAGTAACCCCCCTTTCATTGGAGTGGGCTCCGTTTACTATTACCCTGTGCGTCCTGTTGACTAGTCAATTTTTTACCCATGCTACCACCCTGGGACCCACTCCCAGGTTAGCTAGCTTGATTATTAATCTTTTCTGTTGGACTGTGTCAAATGCCTTGCTAAAGTCTAGGTAGGCCATGTCCATAGCCCCTCCCTGGTCTACTACTTTGGACACCCAGTCAAAGAAATCTATTAGATTCATCTGACATGACTTTCACGCTGTGAATCTATGCTGCCTTGGGTCCTGTGCCCTGCTGGCCTCTAGGTATTCAACAGTTCTTTCTTTCAGAAGTGATTCCATCATCTTCCCTACCACTGAGGTCAAACTAACAGGTCTGTAGTTTCCTGCTTCTGCCTTGCTCCCACTTTTGTGAAGGGGAAATCAGATCCGCTTTCCTCAAGTCCTCAGGTACCACACCATCCTCCCATGATTTGTCAAAAAGTGTAGTCAGTGGTGTCACTAGTTCTCCCCTTAGTTCTTTTAGAATTCTGGGGTGAATCCCATCAGGCCCCATTGCCTTGTCCACTTGAGTTTTAGGAGTTCTTTCAGGACCCTTTCTTCTGTGAATGGACTGGTATCAACCCCCCTGTCCAGAGTGCTTCTATTGTAATACTTCCATGAGTCAGAATCTGGAAGTCATTCCAATTTTTTGGAAGTCAAAGTATTTCCAAGATACCACAATTTGGAAGCTGATATTCTAGGAAGTACCAATTTATGGATGTTAATATAAACATTAGTAGTAAGGTACATTTTCTTTTGGAAAATCCATCATTTCTTGGCTTCTGTGCCTTAAATACCACTAAAAATACCACCAACAGCTTAATCTGGTTCAAGGTCAGTTGGCATTCATCTGTATCCCCCTCCCCCGGGTCGTGCCTCAAAATAGGCAGGATTTGTCTAGTGCACTTACCCGGTCAACAAAAACTAAATAAAGTAAATAAATACATAAAATTTTGGAAGTCATCCATTTTTGTTTTTCACATTTGGAAGTCAATGACTTCCTTTCCCTATATTGTGAAAGTTTTTGCCTTATTTTTGGAAGTCAAATGCTCCCAAAATAGGGTTAACTGAAGCCCTGGGTGTGGCCATCTGAATTAGAGCTGACTTGAATTAGGTGGTGTCGCTTGCCGAAAGTATGGGATCATTACAGTGTGTGGCCATGGAGTGCCTGCCTGGTGTGAAATGCAGACTAATCCTCATGTATTGCCCACCTGGCGGAAGTGGGGCTTTTCTGCAGAAGTTTACTGAGGGGCTGTTGGCAGGGCTCCAGATAAGATTTTAGGCCAAGAAGTAAAAACGTCCTATTTTTCCAAGGTGGTAGTATTTCGGTATGCCAGGTAGTATTTTATGACATGGTCGCTGTTTGGTGGATGTCTGAGTTTTCTGTTTGGCCATCACTACTAGCGAAAGCTGCACTTTCGAGCTAAACTTAAACTCTCTGCACTACAGTTAAGCAAGGTGGAAGACCAACTGCATGTATTAACAGGATGTGCTATAAGCTTATGTTTTTAGCTAAGGTTGTTCAGAAGGTGGCTGCAGCCCAGTTCAAGAGTAATCTTGGAAAAAAAAATTACCTCCTTGGGCCCTTCCAATCTGGTTTCTGAAGCAAACACAGCACAGAGATGGACCTGATCAGGGTATGCAGTGATCTCTCTACCTGGTGAGAGATCGTGAGATCCCTATTGTGATACTTTTAGATCTTTCTTCTGCATTTGACACCGCTGATCATGCAGGTTTACTGGCCAGTCTTGGGGAGCTCGGAGGGTTGTGTGGACTTTTTGAAGTGGTTCTGGCCTTTCCTTAGTGGTAGGGAGCAGTTGGTAGTGCTCAGTTCTTGCCAGTTGTGGACAGTTCTGGACTGCGGAGTTCTCCAAGGTTTTGCGCTTTCACCTGTTTTGTTTCTCATGTATATACTGCCACTGGGAGAGATCGTAAGGGGCTGTAGTGTGGAGTTTCACTGCTATGCAGGTGACACAGAAACATAGACTTTGACGGCAGATAAGGACCACTTGGCCCACCTAGTCTGCCCATTTCCCTAACTACTGGATAAGCTGCAGATCCTAGTTAACCAACAGACTATTTCTTCCTACCCCCCCCCACAAGAATTCCTTATGTCTGTCCCAAGCATTCTTGAATTCTCCCACAGTTTTAGACCCCACAACTTCCTCAGGAAGGTGGTTCCATGCGTCCTCCACCCTCTCTGTGAAAAATACTTCCTCACATTAAACCCAGCTGTACAACATGACACCCAGCTGTATGTGTCCTTTGCTCTTTACAAGACTGTCTTCAGTGCTGAGATTACAGCAATGTTTGGAGGAAATTAGGGGTTGGATTACCTTCAATTGGTTGGCTCTTAACCCTTCCCAAGACTGAGTAACTAGTGGTGGGCTCTGAGAAGCAGACAGCCATTCAAAGCTACCCGACTCTTTCCTCCCAGTGGGGTCAATTTCAAGTGACAGAGGAGGTTTGCAGTCTGGGAGTAGTTCTTGATGGACAGTTGACATTTGTGTCAAGTGTCTTCTGTAGTCAGGAACTGCTTTTACTATCTTAAAATCATTGCCAGACTGCAACCACTGCTTGATTCTGTAGGTCTAGTCATGTCAGTCGACACCTCTACAAAGGCTTACCTAAGGGGTCAACTACGTCACCTGCAGCTGGTTCAGAATGCAGCAGTGAGGCTTCTGACATCCATTCACAGGTCAGATCATATTACCCGCTTGCTGCCGTTTCTGCACTGACTGCCTGTGAGGTGGCATGTTGAGTGACGGGTGCTAATAATTACATTTAATCCCTGAATTGACTGGGTGCCCAATACCTCACTGATCTATTGCTATCTATATAACCTCTGGTCCAATCTATAACTTTTTGTATGGATGTATGAGTGTAGGTATGTAAGTATATATGTGTATGTATACAGGAGCAAGTGTATGTGCCGTTCACACTTATGCATATATACATGCTATCAATCTTTGGCTGCTGCTTTGCAAATCACACATGACTGTATCTATAAAGTATGCCAAATCTTCCACATGCAGTGACTATTGTACCCTACTGTCTTCTCCTGTAAATATGTCGTAAGTAAATTCAGACATTTATTATGTATTCTACCACTTGATTATAATGTACTACCTTGTGATTTGTCTTGACCCTTTCAGGTCCACCTTGCAAATGAGTTCTTCTCAATGGTGTTTCGCCTGGTAAAATAAAGCTTTGATTGATTGATTGATCTCCTGACTCCCACGTTCCCTCTAGGGACTTCAGGTCCAGAGAGCAAGGAATACAGAGTGTGCCACCATCCCATCTAAAGTCTGCAGGTGACTGGGCGTTTTCGGTGGCAGCTCCCATCCTCTGTAATTTGTTAACAAAGAAGATCTGCACCACCAGATCTGTGCAATCTTTCAAAAAAGAAACTGAAATGTTGCCGTCTCCAGACAGCGTATAATTTCAGCTAGAACTACTCCAGTTTATTTCCGCTGTGTTTATCATTTGTATGTCTTACAGCTATGTGCTTATTTATGACTATTCTGTTTTTACTGTACTGGCGTTCCAAGCTTTGGAGGGGTGCTTTGAAAAAGCCTAATAAACTAATCACAGATACAGACCTTCAATCAAAGTTAAAATACTGGTTGTTCTATCAAGGGGGTAGGCAAGTCACACCAGGAGGTTTCCTGTCCAGGGTCTCACTAAGCCATCTTAATCTGTATTTATGTCACCAGAAAGGCTCCATTGAGCAAGTTCATTTACAAGGAGGTCCTATGTAGGCCAGCATAAAATGTTAAACAGCAGTGATTTACAATAGGTTACAGTTAGATTCAAGGTACAAAATAAGTATAGACAGCGATACAATGAAAGAAATGTAATACATGGGCAGAAAAAGCTCCAGGGAGAAATATAACCCTGCATAATACTCAGTTTGTGCAACACCACTTGTATAAAAACAAACCACTGCAGAAGACAGTAACGTATTGACAGGGTTTAACAAACACGCAGCCACAGGAACAGACCTCAGAACAGAGAAGTTATAAATTCTTCTCATAGTGTTTAAGAAGATTTCAGTCGTTTGATGTTCCACACAACCCTGCACTGCTCTGGAGCTCCAGGCTATAGGCTCCACCACAAAAACAGCATTCCGATGCTGCTCCATGAGGAATGGAGCGGGGGGGGGGGGGTTTGGCTGTGTACAGTACCTTTATTAAACTTGGCAGGCCAACTTTCATGTTTTTGTCCCCAACAAATATTTTTATTGCATTTTGTGTTTTGAGAATACACACCAATAGTACTGTTAACTTGGGACTTCTAGGCCCAGAGGGCTTACCGGGTCAACAAAATTCAACATACAGACAAACTTAGAGAGTAACAGTGATATATTAGTTCAGAAGTGCATCAGGTAAGGTTCATATTCCCACCTTTCATCCCGTTAGTATTACAAAGTGTGATGAGGGTTTAACTTACAGTAACAAAAGGACACATGAAGAGGCGAGGTACATAAAGAGAGAGAAGGGATGTGAGGGAGTAACTCATACAGAATAAGGCATATAGCATTTACATACCCACAGTATGTGCTAAGGATATTTCTTTGTTGTTTATTTCATGTTTGTTGACCAGGTAGGTGCATTAGACAAAAACACTGTTTTTTTTTTCAGACCAGAAAGAGGTACAGACAATAAACAGACAGCAATCTACAAAGACAATAAATACCTTGGGGGAAAAATATATAACATCACCGAAGTACAAGCAAGTAGGAGCCACATGGTCATATTAAGCACAATGTAATAACATAAGAAGTTTGACTTCAGGAGTGCAAATCTGTTAGGCAGTTAAATAGAAGAAGCGTGAGACAAATACAATAAAAGGGATCATTTACACAAACTGTTATCATTAGATTGGAGAAACTTGCAAAGTTCATTTTTAAAAGCTAGGCGAGTCGGAGCATCTTAAGAGACATAGGAAAAGAGTTCCATGCATATATGCACATGTACACTGCACAGATCCAAAACATCCTGTGAAGATAAGGGAACTACAGCCAAACAAAGAGGGGAGGGGGCTCTGGTAAATATTGTGTGTAATATAGATAGCCCCAAAAATAATAAAATCTGTCCTACGTTTAGTAACATTTACTGTACACACACGCACACACATTCTGCTATATTATCTAACATGCGTGATGTAGCCCTGTTCTTCTCTTAGCAATGTCATAATAGGGTTTTGGGGTGGAGGATACAGGGGCTCCTGAACAATACGAGATAATAAAACATTAAAATGCTGGAATATTCTTAAATAATTTTTTTACAGTTTATTCTGATTCAAAGACAGGCAGCACTCTGGTGTGACTTGCCCACCCTGACTGTGTCATCTGCTCTTTAAGTCAAAGTCCTCCCTGTGTGTTTCTCTCTTTTTTTTTTTTTTTTTAAACCAAACAATTTTATTTGGAGGTATAGGCAATAGATCATAAGGTCAAGGGGTGACCACTTCACAGTGCAAGGCACACATTTTATAATATTGCTAGCATCACAGTTACACACATTTAACTCTTCCATATCAGAAAAACTTCCTCTGGTTAAAGTGTCCAGGAGCTGGTATCAATGTCCACTGCCCAAAGAGCAGCTGCCTGGACCCGACAATAAGTTTAAAACATAAATTGCAAGAACCTGGTCTTAAAACGTCCCAAACTGAAGTTCTGTGCAGGCTTTAAGGAGGTTGATAAGGCTACTAAGTGGTAGGCATTTGGATGTCAGGTTTGCAGTGCAGCTAACGCCTTCTCAGGTTAAGTGTGTGGGTTTTGGCAAGGGTATGGTTACAGTGTGAGCCCAGAGTTTTTGTCCTTCGGGTCTATGCTTCCCAACCTAATTTAATTAGGTCTGGGGGTGTCTTGGTTGACAAATGTCCCATTTCTCCCAGTTTTTTTTTTTTTTTTGTGTGAACTTTTTGCTGCTCCTGTCGACCCAGGCATCTCTCCGAGGTGCTCTCTCGACCTAGCCTCTACTCCCTGCTTGAGATTTCTCCTCCTCGGGCATCTTTCACCCAGGACCTTCCAGTCCCCTGGTACACCCCCTGGGGGAGGCCGCCCCACCTACCTGGTGGCCTGTCTGTAATTAGAGGGCTGGTCCTGGCTGGCGCTACGGGGGACTTGGAGGAGAGATGGTATGGCACTGGGGATGTGAGTTTAGGTCCCTGGAGTCCTCTTCTCCTCCCTGGTCAACTGGGAATTTTTTCTTTCATGGGTGCTCCTCGGAGTGCGGACGTCCAATGATGTCAATAGCGCTGATATGCCGATGCCCACCGACACTCCGCCCGCTCGTGTCAGCACCGCGTGTTCCCAGCACTGCCCCCAGCCACCACCAGGAGCGGCACTAATCCCAGATCATTCTCCAAGAAGGGAGAGCAGTCCTCTGGATGCTCAATCCCTTCCCCTCCCCTGCTGACTCCCGGTGGCCCGAGTCCACTCCCGAACTCGGGTCGCTGGCGTGGCACGAGGTGTGGTGCCCAACTCCTCAACCCTCAGCGCCACCGGGCCTGCCCCATTTCTCCTAGTTGTCAGCATGTTTCTCGTGTGTTAGCCTGAGAGTGGCTGTTATATACAGACTCCATTCTTTTGCGCTCTTCCACTCTGTCTTCCCTAGACGTGAGCATGGACAGGGAGCTCTGCAGCCAATGGACTGTGATCCCTTTGAGAGCTGCTGTGCAAAGGATCCTCAACAGTTTTTGTTGCATTTGGTGTCCTACTTCTGGGGTCCTGATTCCCAGGATCAACTTTTTTTTTTTTTTTTAAAGGTAAATGGTATGAGTGCTCCCCCAGACCCCAGCAAGTACTTCATGGATTGCTTCCAGCAGGGCTGCAGTTTCGGGCAGGTCCAAAATATGTGATAATGTGATCGTGGCTTACCACACTCCTTCCAGCAGCGGTTACTGTTGCCTTGTTAACAATGCTGGATTAAGGCAAGGTGTGGAAAAACCTGGTTAGGCATTTCCACCTAAACTCTCTCCATCTGAGAGAGGCGGACAGCCTCCAACCTCTCTCTCAGACAGATTCCCATTCCTCTGGAGTAATTTCTATCTCTGCCTCCCCCTCTCCCACTGCATGTGAATGAGGGCAGGGTTGCCGGTGTTCTACTTCCATTAGAGCTTTGTAAGTCCTGGCAACTGTGTACTGGTACGTTTCATAGTATAGTGATGGCAGAAAAGGACCATCCTGGTCCATCCAGTCTGCCCACATCCTCCCTCCCCTTACCGGTTTCCCTTTATCAGTGATACTTTTTGCTTCCCAACCCCTTATACCTGTCCCAGGCTTTCTTAAAAACCTCCTACAGTTTCAGTACTCACCATCTCCTCAGATAAACTGTTCCATGGCTCCATCACCTAGTATAGCTGCCCAGTACAGAAATTATTTCAGCTGGGTCAGTTCCCTGTCCACTTCTGCCATTCTGTCTTGGCATGCCAGACAGTGCCTCACTTACAAACAGCGGAACAGATCCTGCCTTGGGAAAGCATACCTCCCCTGCAACTCAGCAGAACAGGCAGGAGCCCTGGTTAATGATGGATTTACACCTTGCCAAAGACACCTTGTTCTACCTACTGAACGCAGAGGCCGCACATGGAGGGTGGAAGTTAGGGTTTCCTATTATACTGGAGTGGGGACTTCTGTCATTTGGGTTGCTGGTGAGTCTTTTGGTTCTGAGGAGCATACATAAAGTATATTTTGCCCACAGGTTCTGGACCTCCTCCCATGTGTTCTGCAGAAGGAGCGTGTGTGGAATGGCAAAGAGGACCTGCCTCCATCTCCAGCCAGCTGATGCCACCCCCTGGTTTAGTCCATGAGACCACCAGGGCCAGCTGTGCTGCTTGAGTTTCTTTTTATGGACCACCGTATGCTTTCTTTGATAGGGATATACCCCCAGTGTCCCAGCCAACATTCCCTATCAAATAAGAGCAGACTTTTATGCAGTTCGAGTTTATTTGTAGGAAAAAACTCATTGATCAAGTTCATTCACAAGGAGGTCCTGGTAGACAATGATACAACAAGCAATACAAATTGCATACCATACAATCCAATGTAGCAGGATAAGAACACACATTTATTTTTATTTATTTAGTTTTTGTTTACCGGGTAAGTGCACTAGCCACAGCAATGACTATTTTCAGGCAGAACCCGGGTCATCACAGTATAATGGTAAATACCAATCAGAAGACAGAACATTTGATACATAACATAGAGGATTGTGTATGAGCAGTCATACATAACAAGGATATTCTTGTATCGAGAGGTTTCTTTGGTAACAGACGACCTCGAGAGCGCAGCTCGAGAGGTACTTTGTTACCAAGGGAACCTCAAGATACAAGAATTTCCTTGTTTGTGTATGACTGCTCATACACAATCTTTTATAGTGTATGGGCAGTTACAGCATAGAAAATCACACAAAACCATCTGGGGAAGACAACAGAGAATATAAATTTTAACATTTTCTTTTTTTTTTTTTTTTAACTGACACAGTGTGCTGCAGATGTTTCTGCAAGTTCAAATTTTAAAACAGCAGTTTCCAGTTTAACTAGATTCAGGAAAGCAACTATGTGGCAGCATTCCAAGTTGTTATGCTGCAGTAGTGACATAGCTAGTGCAGCATAACAGCTGTGATGACATAGCTACTGCAGCATAACAACTCCATTCTAGTTATGGATTTCTATCCATAACAACATTCTACCATACACTATAATACTAATACTAGTTGTGTAGGAAAATAAATCTTTCTGACTGCTGCCTTTGTTTCCATACAGTCACTTCCTTACCAGTATCTAGTTTGTTGGTGTGTAAAGCAATGTGAGATACTTCAGTTGTAAAGGAAGGGAGGACAAGTTGAACTCTATGACCCTTCTGTCCTCACCTAATATATAAAACCGTATTCTATTCTTAACAAGAGAAATTTTTAATGCACAAACAAATTTTAAAAAGGTTACATAAATCAAACTCTTACCACCAAAGCATTCATAAAATATCCTCCTATGAGAGCATAAACTCCTCCTGAAGCTCCTACCAGAGCGTGCATTGGATCAAAGATCGAGCTGGCTAAGGAACCTGATAAATAGAAATGACAATGACACTTGTTTAAGTATTTTTATTGAGATGTTTCAACATACAGCATTCCAGGCTGCTGATGGGATTCATCCCAGAATTCTAAAAGAACTAAGGGTAGAACTAGTGACACCAATGACTACCCTCTTTAACAAATCATGGGAGGATGGGGTGGTACCTGAGGACTGGAGGAGGGCAGATGTGATTCCCCTTCACAAAAGTGGGAGCAGGGCAGAAGTGGGAAACTACAGACCAGTTAGTTTAACCTCAGTGATAGGGAAAATGATGGAATCACTTCTGAAGGAAAGAACTGTCAAGTATCTAGAGGCTAGAACGGCACAGGACCTAAGGCAGCATGGATTCACAACAGAAAGGTCATGCCAGACGAATCTAATAGATTTCTTTGACTGGGTGACCAAAGCAGTAGATCAGGGAGGGGCTGTGGACATGGCCTACCTAGACTTTAGCAAGGCATTTGACTTAGTCCCACACAAAAGATTAATATACAAGTTAGTCAGCCTGGGAGTGGGTCCCAAGATGATAGCCTGGGTAAAGAATTGGCTGGAGAATAGGACACAGAGGGTAACAGTAAATGGAGTCCACTCTGAAGAAAGGGGGGTTACTAGTGGGGTGCCACAGGGTTCAGTATTAGGACGGTCCTCTTCAATGTCTTTATAAGTGACATTGCAGAGGGACTGGAAGAAAATATGTCTCTTTGCAGATGACACAAAGATCTGCAACACAGCTGATGCACAAGGTGGGGTGGAAAGAATGAGAAGGGACTTGGCAAGGTTAGAGGAATGGTCTAATGTATGGCAGCTTAGATTTAATGCTAAGAAGTGCAAGGTAATGCACCTGGGAAACAAAAACCTAGGGGAAGAGTACACAATAGGGGGTGAGATACTAACAACAACAAAAATGGAAAGGGAAGTGGGGGTAGTCATATCAGATGACTTAAAGGTGGGCAAGCAATATGAGAGGGCAGTAAGGAGGGCTGGGGGGATACTGGGATGCATAGGGAGAGGATCACCAGTAGAAAACAGGAAGTTGTTATCCCTCTTTACAGACAGCTGGTGAGACCCTATCTGGAGTACTGTGTGCAGTTCTGGAGACCCAATCTCCGCAAGGACATAGACAAGGTGGAAGCTGTCCAAAGGAGGGCAACTAAAATGGTGCATGGTCTGCACCGGAAGACATATGAAGAGAGACTAAAGGAGTTTAATATGTATAACCTCGAGGAAAGGAGGGAGAGGGGGGGGACATGAGAGAAATGTTCAAACACCTCAAGGGAATCAATAAAGTCCAAGAGGGCAGCATCTTTCAAAAAGAGGTGTGCAAGAACAAGGGACACAATTTGAAGATGGGGGCGGAGGCGGCTCAGAGGTAATGGAAGTATTTTTCACAGAGAGGGTTGTGGATGCATGGAACAGCCTTCCGGAAGAGGTTGTGGAGTCAAAAACAGTGACTGAATTAAAGCATGCATGGGACAGCCATAAGGCAATTCTAGGGGGTGGGGGTAGAAAGAAGTAGGCTGCTGGTTAACTAGGATCTGCAGCTTATCCATTAAGTAGGGAAATGGGCAGACTGGGTGGGCCAAGCGGTTCTTATCTGCCGTCAAATTCTATGTTTCTATATTTTGATTGGGGAAAGATGAACCACTGCCTCAGTGCTTTTGTGCTGAGATTGTTTTTTGTCCGTTTTTGTTTAAAGATTTTTTTCTCTGTGTCTGTGTGAATTTAGTGCTTGTGAAACTCTACTGTCTCTCTGCGATAGTTGCCCCTTAGCACTTAAAACTACTGTTTTTTTTGCCCTTCAAATCATTCTGAATTAGTGTCCCAGTATTTCCTTTACTCAACTAATTAGTCTGGTAAGCCTCGATGTACCACAGTTGCTGTATCAAATGTCTGTACAAATCCAATTTACTGTATATGACTGCTTGTTCTATTTGACTGTTCTTTGTATTTTTATCTCCCTCCACCCTCTCCCCCAGGATGCACCTGGGAGACTAGCAACTCGTTGTTCAGTGTGCCTTTCTGGTGAAACTTTTACAATAAATAAATAAAGGTGCTGGGTTCGCAGCCCTGAAGAACCCTGAGTGCTCTATTTTATTTATTTTTATTTAAAAGTCTGTGACCGGGAGAGGCACACTGAGACGGAACTCGTTTCTAGGTACGACCTGGGAGAGGGGGATAGGGAAACGATTACAAAACTAAAATTACAACATTTCAAATATACAAGTGACACTTATAGTACAGGAGATTTGTGTAAATAATCGAGGCAGGTTGGTTACAGTAACCTGGGTAGAAACAGTAATATAAACCAAGTCTGCAAGTAACACAAGCATCTATCATACAAAGTATAAAAGTAAGACAAGGTCTAGGTGAGCAAGATAAGACATTTATTTCAAAAGTTTCACCAGGAAAGACATACTGAGCTGACAGCAGCTCAATTCCAGATGTGTCCTGGGGGGAAAGGGGATATGGAAGGTCAAAAGTAAAACCAACAAAACGGTTATAAAATCAGCATCAAAAAGCTATACAACATCCAGCCCTGTGGCGATTAGGGTTGAGGCACTGGACGCCACACTTTGCGCCACGCCAGCGACCCAGGTTCGGGAACAGAATCCGGCCATTGGGGCCATAAAGGGAGGCAAGGATCGAGTGTCACAGCCTCTTTCCTTGGGGTGTTTACCGCGAGCGGCACAGCCAGAGGGGTTCACTCGTGCCCAGCGTGCTTGGCTGCCTCTGTGGAGGCGGAGACAGCTGTTGCACCCACTGCATGCTGTGCGGGCACAAGGGGAGAAAAATGGAGGAGAATACCGGGACCCGGCAGGACCCAGGATGGCCCTGTTGGGACTGGAGAACATACCCCTCGGGGTCGTAGCCCCTGCCAGGTCTGTGGTGGTGGCAAAATAATACTGTGATAAAAAAAAAAAAGCTATACAAATCAGGTATAAATAGAGACATGGTGGCGAGTAAAACACATTTCTATTAGGAATGGACTAAAAGTGCGAGGTAAAAATGGTGGGAGGGGATTGAACAAAAATGAGAATTAGAGTAAGAGGGTCAAGGACAGTTACAAGAAGGAGAACCTAAGTCATGAAGAAGAGACTTTAAGGAGAAGGCAGAAGAAGCTGAGTGAACAGACAGGGGGACAGAGAGGATCAGAGCTTAGGGATAAAAAAAGCAGACTGACCAGCAGTAGTTTTCTAGAAGGAATAAGAAGGGAATGTGAAGTACTGCTGTGGAGAGGATAGTTGGAAACAGGGGGAGGAATTATAAGGGATGAAAGGTAGGAGGTAAGAGCACCAAATCAAAATTCAGAAATAAAGGAAACACAATGGGAAAAACGCCTGGTATCAAGAAAACGGAGAGAAAGGGCAGAATACAGACAACAGTGGCGGGTATGAGGGGAACAGTCCAGAGCAAAATGACAATGAATGAAGCAGAGGGGTTCAGTCTGGCAAGGGAGGATTTAGGTGCACCACTATAAATCAAATCACCATAATCAAGGATTGGGAGAATCATCTTTAAGATAATCTCACGACAGACAGGAAATGGGATACATGCTTTGTTCCTGTACGGAGCACCAAGTTTGGGGTGAAGTTTTTGATGACCGGCATCAACATGAATGGAAAAATGAAGATAATGGTCAAAACAAATGTGATGGGGACACATGTGGCCCAAGGCAGTACAAACTAGCAAGAGCGCTATTGCTGGACAATTTGCAAGAGTAAGAGCTAGTGAGTTCATAGTAATGTTAAAGAAAGTTAGGGGAGTTAGCCTGGCTGGTGGCAAGAACAGATGGGTGGTTGAGGGTGTGAGAGGGTATATTTAAAGAGGTTAAGTGAGGGTAGCAAGTGGAAAGATGTTGGAAGGGCGTTCCAGTTGTGAGGGAAGTGGTAGTAAAAAAGTGGCCCTGCCTGAGTTTGATTTGGGATGGGGAAGGACAAAGGTGCAAGTGTCTCTAAAGCGGAAACGTTAGGATTGGTCGGAGGAGAGGCAGGGGGTGAGCAAGCCAAACCAGTATTTGGATATGATAGTAGAGGTGTGGTGCTGGCAGTGGGAGGAAGGTGGGGGGGGAGAGGAGTAAAGGGTAGAGTGGTTAAGTCCTGGGCGGAGCATTAATGGCGAAATGGCAAAAGGCATTGAATAGAGAGTCTAGTCTGGAGAGAGTGGAGATGGAGGCGGACCCATAGATGACAGCGTAGTCAAAAATAGGTAGGATTGTTTTTGTGAGTAGTATACGGTAGCCTGGGAGGGAGAGGGCATCTTTATTTCTGTAAAGAGCACAGAGCTTACCATGAATGTAGTCAATGTGAATAGTGTAGTCTAGGTGGGTATCCAGCCAAACGCCTAGCTACTTGTAGACAGAAACAGTATACAGTGTGGTGCCATCGAGGGTAGTGAAAGAGGGGAGTTTGGAGAGTTTTTTGGGGTGCTGAAAGAAATGGATTCTGTTTTATTGGCATTTACTTTGAGTTGCTTGGCTTGGAAGAATCTAAGAATGTGGGTGAAGTCGTTTTGCAACTAAGTAGACACTATGGAGGTGAAGGGGCCTGTGGAGCAGAGTATGGTGTCATCTGTATAAAGGTGAATTTGGGAGGAGGAGCAGACAGAAGGGAGATCATTCAGGAAGACAGAGAAGAGGATGGGACCTAGAATTATGCCTTGGGGTACACCAGCTAGAACTGGGGGAGTCCTCAGCTAGGACATGTTGGGTGCAGCCAGAGAGGTAGGATCTATACCTTTCAACTGAGGGAGGGGAAAGACCAGCAAGTCCAAGCTTAGTGAGGAGGACAGGACGTGAGACAGAATCAAAGACCTTGACAAGGTTGATGAAGATGGCAGATGTAAGGTGGCCTTGGTCCATACCTGTTAGAATGGCACTGGTGACACGGAGAAGGGAGGAGACAGTGGAGAGATTTTTCCGAAACTTGGACTGGTAGGGGGAGAGGAAGTTGGTGGGAGAGAGGAAGTGGGTGAGCCTGGTTAGGACTAGGGAATCCTAGAGCTTAGCTAGTACAGGAAGGAGGAAGATGGGGTGATAATTTCCTGGTGAGGAGTGATCGCCACCTTTGTTTAGGGGGATCACTTTAGCGGATTTCCAGGTCTGCGGGACAGTACTGAGACAGAAAGAGAGGCACATGATAGGCCACATGACAGGTACAGCATGGGCGATCACAATGCAAACTTCCCAGCACTGCCCCACCAATGTGTCTCAACACTGCCACGGAGGGACCACCACGTAGGTGAGAGGGTATTTTGGCTTTTATGTTCATTCACTCATTAGCCTCTCACATGACACTGCTAACAAGGGTGTCAATTAGTGCAAGCTGTATTGGTGGTTTTGTGATTTAGACACCTGCCCACTGGGAACTGGACTGAGAGCACCACAACTCATTCCACATAGACCTCAGGTGATGATGGCTTTCGACCACTACAGACCTCTGCTGGATTTGAACCCATGATCCAGAGGTGAAAAACTCCTAAACCCACTACCAATCCACTGAGCCACCCAGTTCCCCATGCTGACATTCTCTGACTTTAAGATGATCTTTCACGTGGTTAAAGACTGATGGCATATCTTCCAGTTTCCACTCGCTGTACTCTAGTGAGCGATTCCCATACACACTGCATCTTTTTTATGAAAGTGTTTGGCAACTACTGTATCTTGTTTAATCAATCAATGAACTGGAAATATTTGATTCTCTACTGCAGATGAGTCCCCACATAGCTGGACACTGTGAAATTTGTCCTTTGGCACTATACTGCAGACGTGCTAGTATGAGAGTGTGACAGGGTATCCCCACCCCCCCCCAGGATGTAAATATGCACCCCAGGACATCCCGTCTTCTCTAAACCCTTTTTCCCCCCAAGCCTACCGTAGTAGCATTCTTTCTATAGGTCTCCCTTGACCTTTTCCCATTTCTACTCCAAGGGGGTGGCCTCCTCATCACAGCACCTTTTGCTATTCTACCCCCCTTATTTCTATTTTCCGTCCTTGGGGATGCACAATGTAGAGGCTACGACTTGCCTCCTGGAAAAGTGTCCTAGGTTAGTGGGCAAAATAGACATATTTTTCTCCACTGTGCTTCAAAGAAGGAGCTACATGTGAAAGGTACCTAAGGTCTGTCCTATAGAGGTATTATGAGGGCCAGACAAAAGGCAGGACACTTGATAATGAATAAACCCTATTTTAAGGGACCATGTTGCCCTGTGTGTAATATTCAGGGAAAATAATGAGATACAGGGACGCCTGTTTAATCTTATACCCCTTGATATACTCTCATGAGAAAGATGATGATAATAAAGGCTACTGTGCCTTTGGTAGTGTGTCTGAAGCCTGCAGATGGCTAGGAAGGCTCCCTGGTATTAATAAATACATTAGCGGCTTGGTTTTTCCATTGCCGAAAAGCCGCTAAACAAAAGGGCCCCTGCTATTTAAATTAAGAAAAAAGAGCCCAAGGAGAATAGACAGGGCTAACGAAAGCCCTGTGAGTAAACGGAAGGCCCAAATGAAATATTACCCATCGGCTGATAATTTCAGCTAACAAGCTTATAATCAACAACGCTCTTAGGCAGGAAACTCTCCATTCTAAGTGCTTGCTGCATAGCGCTTATAAACAGAAGAGAAGAACCTTAGCCTGGCAACCATAAAAAAAGAAAAGGACTTAAGGAAATAAAATTGTATTAAAAAGTCCTTTGTTAAAACTTTTTAGCATAATTAAGTGATATGCCTTAGCAAACTGCTACAGGCAGAAAGCATTTATAATAACTGGTTACCATTTTTTCCCATAGGGACACCAGGTTATAATTCTGTTGTTAATAGAGAGAAGCAGGGCAGGAAAGCAAAAAACAAAGGGGGTTAGGGTGGGTCATGGGCCGAGGCATGGCCTGGATAACAGTTACAGGAAGATTCAGTCAGGAGCCAGGCTCATAGATTTTTTTTGAGGGACATGTGGGAGGGGGAGGAGCATATGGATAGTGAGAGCCTGTTCCAGAGAGAGGGGTGGCAGACACAGAGAAGACTTTACTACAAATGACAGAATGGGTGTGTGGGACTTCCAGGGGAGGAGTGAAGGAAGACCTGAGGGTTCTGGGTGCTACCTTATCTATGAGTAGTAAGGAGAAAGGGGATAGATGATGATTCCTAAGCTAATTATCAATTAGAGTGGCCACAGCAAAGTCGAAATGTCTCTGAAGGTTTGGCCACCCTAGGGTTTTATAAAGTGTGCAGTGGCGAGTAGAGTAGGGTGCTTGGAGAATGAAGTGGCAGATGGAGTTGTATGTAGTACTGAGGTGACAGCGAAGCAAGGAGGTGGCAGCGAAGGAGTATACAAGGGAACAGTAGTCGAGCAAAGGGAGGAGGTTACCTTGCACTACAGCAAGGCGGGCTTCCAGGGACAGAAATTGCTTGGTTCTGTAGGCCGTGCCAAGTTTCTGGTGTATTTTACTTATGTTTGTTATGTGTTCATTGAAAGTAAGGGAGGGTCAAGGGTCACCTCTAGGTATTTGAATGGAAGACTGTGTTGAGTGGTGGACCAGCTGGGGAGTGTATGAGAAGGGATGTTTTTGACCTGGCGACCTTAGCTAGGAAAGGCTTTGAGCCAAATAGCATGGCTTTGGTTTTTCTATCATTAACAAGTAATTTCCTGGAGAAGAAGCAGCCATGGGCAGCGCCATAGTTAGTAGTTAGGATGGATGAGATAGACTCAAGGGATTTGGCACTGTGGTACAGTACCAAATCATCGGCATAGAGGAGTGCCTTACAGTTGAGGCTTTTGGTGGGGAGAGCATTAATGAACAGAGAACAACAGAGGGCCGAGTATGGAACCCTGTGGGACTCCAGTGCAAGAGGGTAGTGAGTCAGAGGGCAAGTTTCCAATCAGAACAGATTGGGAGTTATCTGACAGGTAGCTGCGGAACCACGCAGCGGTGTCTGGTGAGCAACTGAGGTGGGGCAAGGTGAAGTGAAGGAGGTGATGGTCAAAAGCCTTTGACAGGTCTACAAATACTGCGCCTGCAGCCTTGCCTGTATCTCTGTTTCTCAGGACGTGGTTGGAGAAAAGGGCGAGGGCAGAAGAGGTGCTGTGATGTTTGCGGAAACTATGCTGGAGTGGACATAGAAGGTTATATTTTTCCAGATGCTCGGACGGTTGGTGGTGGATTATTTTTTCCAATAACTTACTGAGGTGAGGGAAGAGTGAGATGGGTCTATAGTTTTCCAGAGCAAGGGGGTCTCCAGCTTTGTAGATTGGCACCACATGTGCATGCTTCCCTGAGTTAGAAACTGAGGATGTTGAAAGTACCAGGTTGTATATAAAAGTCAAACGTTTGACAATGGCTGGGGAGATGAGTTTCAGAAATGTTGGATAAAGCCCATCACTTCCAGGGCTACCCCTTGCTGGGAGAGTCTTCAGTAGTTTGATGGTAGCACTAGGCCCGATGGTCCTAAACTAGAACAATGGAGGAGTGCTACCCTCTGCTGATGACCGGGAAAAGTCGAGAGTGTTTTCATGGCTAATGGGAGGTTGGGCGGGCAGCTTGCATAGGTGTGGGGTAAGGTCTGTGAACATAGTATTGAAAAAAATCAGCAATTTTTACAGGGTCAGAAATGGGACCAGAGGCTGATGCAAGCCGAGTAATTTGCTTGTTGGATTTCGGATTCAGGACGGACCCAATGGAAGCCCAGAAGCCACGAGGGTTATAATGCCAAACACATGCCCAGTTTCCCTACTCCAGTGCATGCGTCTACCACAAACTTCCTGTTCTCTGCGCCATCCGTCCCCGCTCTTCAGCGCTGGAAACTTCCCCGACAGAAGTCAGCAGAAAGTTCTTTTTTTTTTTTAAATCCAAAATACTACTGGGCACAAAAAAAAAACCAAACAAAAAAAAACTACCTAATTGGACGCAAGATAGGAAAAAAAAAAAGCTGCTTCAGTTTACGAGCTAGCCGCTATGGACCGCATTAAAATCCCAACAGTCTGTGGCTTGACTCCATACAGAAATCCACTTATTTTGTATAACTGCTGTGGCGAAAAAATGACCCCCAGCAATCATACAAAATAAAGGATGAGTAGGTGTGTAAAACTCGGATTTACACACCCTTGAGGTGGGATGCCTTAATAAGCCTCGAGCTTTGCTCTCGGGGTTTCTGAGGCATCCCATCCCTCGGGTGTAAAATCCTCTCTATACCTACCTACCCATCCATCCATTATTCTCTACGTTATAGTTATTTTCACTTTTCTGTGGCTCAGGAAAGGTGGCTAATAATGTTATTGTGGAAAAGGAACCCAGACTCTTACCTGTTCCTTGCAGCTCCTATTGAAAGCTGGTAGGCTCTTTAGAGCCAGCAGGCTCAAACTAAGCCCTATTTATAGTAACTAAGCAGGCTACGACATCAGGAAGAAGGAGGGACATAACTTCTTAAGTGGCCCTTAAGCATTCAGTAGCTGAAAATAAAGGTTGTAGTCCACTAAGATGAATTATTATGAATGCATTCTATAGAAGGTGGTTATAAGTAGGTTTGTGGTCCGTCTGACGCCCCACATGTTTGTACTAGCACAGATATCATGTGTATAGTATTGCAATTCTTGGGGTGATGGGAAAAGATTCTGGGATAACATCAAAAACATCCTTGGAAAGGAGGACAAGAAGCACCCTCAGCTGCTCAGTATCAGTAACACCTCCACTACAGACCCTCTAGCTATTGCGGAAGCCTTCAGTAAGGCCTTCACCGATCTTACCTCAGTGCTGCCACCTGCCTATTTTCAACCTGGTTTGAACCATTCCAACAATGTATCTACAGAGTGTTCTCACCCGACCTTCTGCTTTAAAAGGGTGATGGTGAAGGAGGCCCTAACTATGATCAAGAAAGTACTAGGCAAGACCAGATTGGGCAGTGACAGGATAGACATGAAACTTCTATCCCTCACCTTGAACACTCTTATAGTGCCCATTACTACGCTGTACAAGAAGTCCCTGACCCTTGCCCAATTCCTGGCAGTTTAGAAGCAGGCCCCAGTTACGCCTGTGCATAAAGGAGGCGACAAGTCTCTGGTAGCCAACTACAGACCCATCTCGATCCTCTCCCCCCCTGTCCAAGGCATGGAAAAGATTGTGGCGGGTCAACTCATCAACTGCTTCAATAAGTATAATCTACTATGCCCCAACCAGCATGGCTTCAGACAAAATCACAGTACCACCACAGCCCTGCTGGACTACACACATAAGGCCCTGGATGAAGGCAAACTGGTGGGGTCTGTCTCTATTGATCTCACCAAGCCTTCGATACAATCAACCACCCCATGTTACTGACCCAACTGCAAAACATGGGTGTGGCACCCAATGCCCTTTGCTGGTTTCAAGACTACCTGATACGGAGAAATCAATGTATCAAAATTGTGCAAACAGTATCCAGTGCAAGACAGGCATCATTAGGGGTATCCCAGGGATCAATACTAGGGCCCCTACTCTTCAGCCTCTTCTTAAATGACCTTCCCACAGCCTGAGACACCAAACTCATACTATATGCAGACGATGCTGTGCTCCTGAGCAGCAGCACGTCTCAGGCTGTCCTACAATCTGAGCTGCAGAATTCCTTCTCTAAACTCGAGGACTGGTTCTGTAGTCATAAATTGGGGATCCGTACAATTGCTCGGCATGAGGTTTCCCGTCACTTGGTTTACCGACATTATTTTCCCGGTATTACTTTTCCCAACTTAATTATTGACCGACTATTAGTTTCCCGAGAAAGCTCTGCAAGCAAAAATCAGCGCTCCCTTACTTGAACCCTTCAGCACAAAACTCTGCAAGCAAATTGAAAGGATTCCATCAGCAGCACTAAGCAAACAAATGAATAATTAAATCAGCGCTCCCTTATTTGAAATGATTCCATCAGCAGCACTAAACAAATTGAAACAAATAATTAAATCAGCGCTCCCTTATTAGATCGTTTGAATTAGCAGCGATCGTTTGAATTAGCTATTAAATCAGCGCTCCCTTATTTGAATTGTACTGTCATTGCTTCGATTAAGGGATCTGGGATTTTGGAGCACAATTCATAGCTAATTCAAACGATATTGAAACGAATAACTAAACTAAATCAGCGCTCCCTTCGATTCCATCACAAATCATAGCAACGATCACTTCAGTAATGACAGCACAATTAAAGTGAAGAGAATAGCATTTTGCATGAAGGAAAGGGAACGCATTTAAATAAAATCATCTTAGTTCTAATCGTTATCTTTTTTTTCTGTTATTATTTGACAGGGATGCAAAAGGCGGCCACCACAGCCACGTTATCAGCGCAGTTTATTTATTCAAGTGTAAGCGGAATTACTTCGGCAAATAATTTGAATAATAGACTGCAAAGGAGTTCACTTTGAAGATAGTTTTTTTCTGGGGGAGTGGACCTGGGATAAGCAGGTTATTATTATTATTACCAAGAATGTCTGGTAAGGAGTTTTTACTGTCCTGTATTGCATGATATTCTCTTTGGTTTTAGTTAGCAATTCCCTGGTTATCCATGTCATATTAAGGTAAAAGGACTCTGAAGACGGTGATTAACGTTTTTAATCGGTTCTCTTGCACTGATACTGACTTTAATTCAAGCACAGCAAAGTAATACATTGCACTATGCGATCAAATGATATACGGGGAAAGATCGCGACAAGAAATGTGAAGACGGGAAATAGGTCGCAGGATAAACATAGTCGGGAAATTTAATGATGGGCAACCATACCAGACCCATAAATTGCTACTAAACTACAAGAAGACCAAGGCCATGCTTATATCCAGCCCCCAAAACAAAAATAAGCACCATCCCCTCATCATCTCTAACTCATGCTGTGAGCTGCTGGAACAAGTCCACTTGTTCAAGTATCTCTGAGTCATAATTGATGATACCCTCATGTTTATGCACCACATTGACTCTCTGGTCAAGATGGTCAATACCAAGACAGGTGTCCTGTACAAGCACAGGCAATACCTCTCTCCAGGGGTCCTCCACCTCTCAGTCCACAGTTCCATTATATCTACTACTGACTAGTGTTCAACGAGGCGGCAACAGATACAGCGCTCGAGGGTTCAGACTGCGCTCAACAAAGCCTGCAGACTCACCCCTGGATGCTGAACATGGCACTCACACCTGTACTCTGTACGAACGTGCAAATTGGCTGTCATTAAGAAACAGGGTCAAATTCCAGACTTGCATCCTAGGGAAGAAGGCTCTATTGGGTAAAACACCACCTTGTGTAGGCAATTTGATCAAGGCGGCCAACTCGTTACAGGTCACCAAGGGGAGGACTAGAGGTCCTTGGCTATCCCCTTCCGTCGCACCTCACTTGGGCAATGTGCATTTGCCTACCGGGCCCCCCTGTGAATGAATGAACTCCCCGGGCACCTCTTGGCCACCAATTGTCTGGCCCAATTCAAAACTGACCTCAAACAGCACCTAATAACACTCTCTAAGTGCACCTGCCCCTAAGTCCAGCCACACCTGCTCTCTCTGCCCCCCCAGCAAGCACTAGGCAGACCTCAGGTACCCCCTACCTCTGTCCCTTCTCATAAATTGCCTCAGCAATCAATTTGCGTCATGCTCCTTCGGCACTCACCACCCCACCTTCCCCCTACCCCAACTCCCAGTCCCATGAGTTTCCCTAACAGTCACTACTAACGCAAGCTGCCTGACCATGCCCCCTCGCACCCCACCATTTACTCTAGCATGCCTTCTTCGCTCAGCCTCCCCTCACCCCCTATTTCTCCCTATACCTTATCGTCCTTCTTCCCCCACCCTTCATCTCCGCCACAGTACCTATCTCTCTCTCGTACCTCCTTTGTTCACCCCACTGCCACCTATCCCTGTCCCTCTGAACTACTGACAAGGTACTTTGTGACTGCTTATCCCAGCCACCATCATAAAGTGTTTTTCTTGTTATTTTAACTCGTAGCTGCATTTTGAGTTATCCTGTAAGTTCTGAATTCAAGTTGTATCATTCGTTGTGATGTACCTTAGCTTTCTCCTATTGTACTTTGTTTTGCAATCTATGACGTGGAACCTTCGTAAAAGAGCTTGTGCTCAAAGGTCTTTTCCGAATCACTAAATAAATAAATAAATAAATATTAGAGTAAGGGGCAGGTCAGCTGACTATCTGATGTCATCATGTCTCTATATAAACCTTTACCGAAGGCAGACAGTCAGTAGAGCTCAGAGAGCTGTACTGAGAGCAGGTACAGCAGCATAGCACAGATGACTGTGGAGACTGCTTTTGCGCAATTCATTTTTCCACTCTGTGGCAACATTGTTGGGGGAGAACATTGCTGGAGCTCGGAAGAGCTATTATTTCTTAATTTTGCAGTTTTATTTTATTTGTATATTTTATTCTGAGTTAAGAATATATTTTTAGAAAAACCAAACAAAAGAAGAAAACAAATATCACACAAGAGATTTGTGCGTTTTACAATTTTACGCTTTGTCAGGTGTTGTCTATTCCCACACCCTTCTACAGAGACAGCTCAACAGGTTTGTTACCCACTGAGCAACAGCTGGAATGTGTATGGATGTCCAATTTTGGGAAACAGTCTTCTGGGCACAGGACAGGGCCAGATGCCTTAATGCTTTAGCTGCAGGACTTAAATTTAGAAACATAGAAACATAGAAGTTGACGGCAGATAAGGACCGCAAGGCCCATCCAGTCTGCCCATTTCTTTTTCTACCTTATAAATGTGCCATTAGCCTTTGCTCTGTCAATGGCCTATCTACCCATACTTGTCTGTATTGCTCCCTTAAGCCTATCTTTGAAGCCCTGCACTGTATTCATATCCACCACTTCATGAGGTAGGCCATTCCATGCATCCACCACCCTTTCTGTGAAAAAAACTTCCTCACATTACCCCTTAATCGGCCTCCCTCTAATCTCACATTGTGTCCTCTTGTCCTGCTATTTTTCTTATACTGAAACATGCTATAATAATAATAATAACTTTATTTTTATGGCGCCTTTCAAAACCAAGGTGCCTAACAAAGCTAAAATCACAATCAAAATTTTACAACAACATAGTCAGTACAACATCTCAAGGCAAATAATATAATGATAAAATCTTAAACTCATTCCATCCATTAAATGCAATAAGCTTGACTCCATAACCAGGTTTTCAGTGCTTGTTTAAAACACTCCACTGTCGTGTGCTCACGAAACCAATGGGGTAGAGAATTCCAGAGGGCAGGGGCAGCATACATAAATGTTCCAGCCCCAGAAGATTTCAAATGTACCTTCAGAATCTCTAGCAACCCCTTGTTGGCTGAGCAGAGCGATCGCCCGAGGCGATGAGGAACGAGGAGCTCTTTCAGGTAGTCCAGGCCAAGTCCGTATAGGGCTTTAAAAGTCAGGAGAGTGACTTTAAAGGTGATCCGCCACTGAACTGGCAGCCAGTGCAGTCCACGCATCACTGGCGAAATATGACAGGACCGTGAGGATCCCATCAACAGCCATGCCGCAGCGTTCTGCACTAGTTGCAGGCAGCGGATTTCCACCCCAGGTATCCTTAGGTATAGGGAGTTGTAGTAGTTCAAGTGCGAGGTCACAAAGGCGTGGTTCAAAGTAGGAAGGTCGTCGGACGGAACAAGGTGCCTGATCCTGGCGATATTCCTCAGATGGTAAAATGAGGAAACTGACGACAGCCGACACTTGAGAATGCAGGGTTAGCCCATCGTCAAAAATTACCACCAGGTTCCGCACCTGTTCAGAGGTTGGAAGTGGCTCACCCCCAAGATATAAGCCAGAGGGCGAACTCTCTCCCCCCCCCAACCTCTCTATCCGGCGACCAGGATCCACTACCAATACCTCGGTCTTATCGGAGTTCAACTTTAACCAACTGGTATTCATCCACTCCTGGATTTCGGCAAGACAGTTATTAAAGACCAAGACAGCTCCATCCTGATAGGGGGCCAAAGAAAAGTAGAGCTGGGTATCATTTGCATAGCAGTGAAACCTCAGCCCATACCTTCTTACAATGTCTCCAAAGGGCAGCATATATACTGCGAACAACATGGGGGACAGCACTGAACCCTGAGGGACTCCACACGTTAATGAGACCAGATCAGAGGAAAAAACAACCTTGACACCACCCTCTGAGATCTTCTCGTAAGAAACGATGTAAGCCAATTGAGAACCGTACCAGACAGTCCACAAATGAACCTCAGGTGATCAAGCAGTACCCCATAGTCCACGGTATCAAACACTGATGAGAGATCTAAGAGGACCAAGATAGAATGGCTCCTCCCGTCTCTAGCCATCTGGAGATCATTGCGCACCCGAATCAGCGCTTTCTCGGTACTATGCTTCTTTTGAAATCCGGACTGGAGAGGTTCATAGATGGCATGGATGGTCAGGTGGTCCTCCAGCTGTGTGGCCACTACTTTCTCAATCATCTTCCCCACAAAGGGAAGGTTAGAGATTGGTCTGTAGTTAGCAAGGCAGTCTGGGTCCAAAGAAGCTTTCTTCAAGAGTGGTGTCACCACTGCCTCTCTTAGGGAGCTTGAAAACTCACTTGTCTCCAGGGAGCACCAGACTATCTAAGCTAGAACCGGGCCAATGACATCACTACAACCCAAAATTAGGGAAGTAGGTCCCGGATCGAACCTACAGCATGTAGGGCGCACACTCTGGACAATCCGCATGACATCCATGAAAGCCGGCCGGCCAAAGGTACTCCAAGGAAGGCCAAGATATGTGAACCTGCACTGGTCCACCACAGCACCCATACAGTGTGCCGGACTGAAAGCCAATCTGATGTCAACAACCTTATTTGCAAAAAATCTAACTAGTTCATCACACTTTTCTTGCGAAAACACTTTCCGAACTTGTAGACAGGCTGGGTTGCACAGTCTGTTCACAGTTTGGAACAGCTGAGCTGGTCGATTCTGAGCAGCCACAATCTCCCCAGACAGGAACTCTGCATTCTTACGGAAGATTTCGGATTGATAGACTTGATAATGGTCCATCAATCTAAGGCGGTTGACATCAAGAGCGAATTTCCACCAGTAATGCTCCAACCTTCGTCCAAGTCGCCACATCTCCCTCAAAGTCTCATCAAACCATGGGGATCGAGGGTGAAGGAGAGTGGACAAACATGGACAGGAGCAATGATATCCAGAGCCGTCGTAATGGCCAAGTTATAAGCCACCACGAGGGCTTCTGGGTCATTGTTGGCCTCTGAGAAGGACGAGAGATCCAGGACCGCCATTAGGCCTTGAGAGTTTATATCTCGCAAAGGGCAGTACCGAATCATTTCTACAGGGATTGGCCTACAAAGGGGGGGGCGCTAAAACTAAACCCCACAGTGTAATGATCAGACCATCCAACCGGTTCCACCCCCAAGTTGGAGACCTCAATCCCCAGGAGGAAGACTAAGTCAAGAGACTGACCTTTATTGTGAGTGGCAGTGGAAACAACCTGTGTAAGGCCCAGAGATGTCATCAACAGGAGGAAGTGCTGACCAAAATGCGAGAGTTCGTCGTTGACCCAGGTGTTAAAGTCGCCCAGGACCATTAGCCTAGGTGACTCAAAACACCATGTCGACGAAGAAGTCTGCCACTTCCTGGAGGAATAGTTTTTCATCACCTGGTGGACAGTAGATGAGAACGATCCTACAGCCTACACCCGCCACTATGGTACACTCAAATGACTGTCTTCCCCACTGGTACATTTGTGAGGTTAAGTTGGGACTTAAAATAGGCCGCTACCCCCCCCCGCCCAATCTCAGGTGGTGTATCACAGAGTACCGAAAGTTAGACTGTCACCTTGTTAATGCCCTTAAGGTGTTTGAATGTTTCAATTACATCACCTCTTTCCCTCCTTTGCTCTAGGGTATACATATTGAGCTCCGTTAATCTGTCCTCATATGTTTTCTGATGCAGTCCCTGCACCATTTTGGTTGCCCTTCTCTGGACTGCCTCAATTTGGTTAATGTTCTTGTGAAGGTGTGGCCTCCAGTACTGCACGCAGTACTCCAGATGGGGCCTAACTAGTGTCTTGTAAATACAGGTTACTCACCTATAACAGGAGTTCTAGGAGTGGTATATGTTGTTTATCCACATTTGTTGACAGGTTCCTTGCCGCTTTAAATGTTGCCGGAAGGTCTTCAAGCTGGCTCCTCCCACCCACCCGGGTGCTAAAACCCTCGGCTCCGCCCCATGACGCCGGATCTAGCCCACTGGAAGCCAGGTTGAGTGTCAAAGCCGGGGAGGTCAGGTGGGTAGTGTGGATGAACAACATATACCACTCCTAGAAAGTACAGTTATGTAAGAACTTACCTTAACAGTAGATCGAGAGAGAGAGGCTCTTGCAGTAGGTAATTACACATAGGACTGACGCCGGCCGGCGGCAGGACCCCAAGGAAAAATTTCTAGCTAGCAGTCCCTGGCAAGGGACCGCCCCCACGTCAGATGACCGGCATCATGCGACGTCGGTATAAAGGGGCGGTCCCAGACGCCCGCCTTCCAGTTCTTTCCCGCCACAGGCCCGGAAGACCAGGACAAGAGAAGCGCAGATGTTTTCATTCCTGGAAAAAGAGCTGAAAAAGCCTAGGGGGATGGAGGGCGGCAAGGTATTACCTACTGCAAGAGCCTCTCTCGAAGATCTACTGTTACGGTAAGTTCTTACGTAACTGTACTATCTTACTTCGAGAGGGCTCTTGCAGTAAGTAATTACATATAGGACTGAATCCCAAGCAGTCTGGAACAAATAAAAGGCATCGGGAGGAGGAAACTACTCCAGAAAGTGGCAGTAGCCTTGCAAGCCTCAAGACAGGAGGCCTTGCAAAACAGCTAGCCCGAAGCCTGCTCTACATGTAGAGGCAATGTCCAAACTGTAGTGTTTCATAAAGGTATGGACGGAAGTCCAGATGGCGGCAGCGCAGATGTCTGCCGCAGAAACATTCTTGAAAGAAGCCGCAGAGGCCACTACTCCACAAGTGGAGTGACCTCTGACTTGACCCGGAAGGGTCTTGTTGTATTTGTCATAACAAAAAGTGATGCAATGAGCCAACCACTTCGATAGGCATTGCTTGGAAACAGCATTGCCTTCCCTTTTGTGAGCAAAAGAGACGAACAACTGATCAGTCTTTCGGAGATCCTTTGTCCTGCTGGTGTAGTATCTCAGAATCCAGTGAACATCCATGGTATGGAGTAAATATTCTCCTTGGTTGGAGTACTGCGTGAAAAAGGCAGGTAACTCTATGAGCTAGATTAAGAGTGAACTCTGCTACCACTTTAGGTAGAAACTTAGGGTTGTCTGAAAAGAGCCACTAGTTCTTTGTGAAAAATCAAATAGGGATTTTATACATATAAGGGCCTGGAGCTCGGAAATCTTGCAGCCGAAGTAATGGCCACCAAGAAGAGCGTCTTCCATGAAAGAAACTTCAGATCTACGGAAGCCCGCAGAGTTGAAGAGGAAGGATAAAGTTTCTCGAGAACAAAGTTCAAGTCCCAAGGGGAGCAGAAGTCGAGACGGGGGCCTCAGATGAAGGACCCTCTAAGAAAGGTCTTAGAGACTCTAATTGGGCAAAAGCTTTATCTGTGAAAGGAACATGGTGACGCTGAAATAGCGCTATGTGCGTTTAGGAGGAATGACTGAGACCCAGGTCGAAGAGGTGACGTAAATATTCCAGCAGAATGGCCACTGAACAGGAGAAAGGCTCCACGTTCCTAGAGGCGGCCCAAATAGAAAATCTCTTCCATTTCATGGCATAAGTGGACCTAGTGGAGGGTTTCCTAGCCTCCACCAGAATCTCCACCACCTTGGGAGAGACACCAAAGCGAGACTGAACTAGGTCTGCAGGAGCCATGCATGAAGTTGTAGGGACTTGAGGCCCGGATGGACCAGGGTCCCCTGATCCTGGGTCAGCAAACCTCGAGATAAGGGAAGAGGAAGAGGAGGAACCTCTGAGTACTGTTGTAGAAGAGAGAACCAGATTTGCCTGGGCCAGAAAGGAGCGATCAGAATCATTCTCGCTCCTTCTGTTAGTTTCTGCAATACACGAGGGACCAGAGGAATTGGGGGAAAAGCATAGACAAATCTGCCCTTCCAACTTAGAGACAGAGGGTTGTTCCAGAAAGTGCCTCGCTCTGGAACGAGCAAGCAAAAGCTGGGAAGTTTTGCGTTTTGGGAAGAGGCAAACAGGTCTACCTGTGGAGTCCCCCAAAGCTGGAAGATGTCGTCTAGCACCTTTTGGTCCAATTCCCACTCGTGTGGCAGGGCAGAGGAGCGACTTAGCTTGTCTGCCAGGGTATTGTCGACTCCTGAAACATGAATCGCTGTGAGGTGAAGGTTGTGTTGAGTTGCCCAGTCCCAAACCCTCATTGCTTCCCTGCATAGAGGGTAGGATCGTGTCCCTCCTGCTTGTTGATGTACCACACCATCACATGTTGTCCGGCCTGGACTGGAGAAGTGACCGGAAGAATGTATTGGTGAAGGCTTGGAGAGCATATAGCACTGCTCAAGCCTCCAGCAGCACTGATGTGGAGAGCTAGTTCCAATCTGGACCATGAGCCCTGGGTTCGGTGAGGACCCAGATGGGCTCCCCAACCTTCTCCTGATACATCTGTGGTCAGAGTCTGGGAGGGGGCCAGATGACAGAAGGGGACCCCCCCCGAAACAGGTTCTCTCGAACCATCCACCACTGCAAGTCTCGTGCCATCGGTGAGAGATCAGAACTAGATGATCTAGGTCGTCTACAAGTTGATCCCACTGGGAGCGAAGAGTCCACTCATCCTCATGTGGAGCCGAGCCCGGGGAACTGTCGGGATAGTGGCCGCCATGAGCCCCAGGAGATGGAGAACCGACCTCCGCCGGGAACCCTCCCATGCCTGATAGCAGGAAATTCAGGATTGAAGAGAGGCCGCCTGTCCGAGGCAGGAAGGCCTTGCTCACCGTCGTATCGAGGATAGCCCCGATAAACTGTAGTTTCTGGGAGGGTCCAGATGAGACTTGGAATGGTTGATGGTAACACCCAGGCAAGTAAAAATCTGCTGGGTGAGGGAGAGAAAATGCAGGAGCTCCTCCCTGGACGAGGCCGCCAGGAGCCAGTCATCCAGGTAAGGGAACACCTGAACTCCCATCATACGCAGGTGGGCCGCTACCACAGCCAGGCATTTGGTAAATACTCGGGGTGCCGAGGAAAGACCAAATGGGAGTGTCTGGAACTAGTAATGGTCCCCCTGAAAAGCAAACCGAAGATACTTGCAATGAGAAGGGCGAACAGGGATGTGCAGATATGCATCCTGCATATCCAGCGCACAAAGCCATTGACCCGGCCGAAGGAGGAGCAGAAGGGTCTGTAGGGAGAGCATCCTGAACCTTTTGTATTCCACGTAAAGGTTCAAGAAGCGGAGATCGAGAATGGGTCTGAGATCTCCCGTCTTCTTTGGGACCAGGAAGAAATGTAAATAGTAACCCGTCCCTTGAAGGTGAAGGGGAACGGGTTCTATGGCCTGCTTCGTGAGGAGGGCAGAGATTTCTTCCCGGACCAAAGGAAGATGGTCCCTTGCGTAGGACAACTTCAGAGGTGGGTGGGTGGTTTCTGTAGAAACTCTATAGAGTGCCCTTCCGCTATAATCTGAAGCACCCATGAATCCGTTGTTATCCTCTCCCAACCTGGAAGGTGGAGGAAGAATCTCCCTCCTACCGGTTCCTCCGGTGTGTCCAGAGGCGGTGGGAGGGGAGGAGGTGGTGGCGGGGCAGCACCGCAGCTGGGGGCCTGCAGCCGCGGAGCCCGATGTTTAGTGGCCTGCCTTCCTTGAGGTTTCGCTGTGGCCGACCGCGCCTGCGAAAAGGACGGCGCTGAGTGGTGATGGGGACGGTACATGGAATCCACAGATTTCAGAGCCGCCCCTTTCTCCTGCAAGTCGGTGATGATGTCCTTGACATCACCACCAAGCACCGAACCCTGAAAGGTGCTTCCTGGATCGCGGACTGCACCTCCGGGACCAAACCTGACACACGGAGCCAGGCATGACGCCGAAGACTCATGGCGAAAGCAGAGCTCCGTCCGGCAGTGTCCACTGCATCGTATGTCATCCGCAGAATGTGGCGACTGGCCAAATGAGCAGAACGGACTAAATCGGCTAACTCCTGCTTGACTTGAGAGTCAGGTAAGGAGTCAATCTTAGATTCCGCCTGGGTAAGGATGGCCTTCAGGCAATCCCCCATATGAGCAACGTAATTCAGGGCCCGAATTCCCAGTGTGGAAGAGGTGTAAATTTTTCTTCCATACTGGTCCAGGAGGCGAGATTCCTTAACCGGAGGAGACGAGCTTAGATGTTTGGGATGCGCTGACCGGCCGTGAGCGGCGCTAATCACGACCGAATCTGCACGAGGGTGAGAGTCCAAATAGTCTACACCCTCAGGAACCTGGTATAGCCTGTTAGACTTCCTAGGAAGCGGGGCTAAAGCTGACGGTTGTTTCCAAATAGTGGAAACAAGGTGGGCGTGAGGCTTGATCCAGGATGGCACTAAAGTTGGAGCTATCAGGGGCAGGTCCAGATGTTCGGCCAGTTTGACCCGCTGAGGATCTGGTTTCAAGGAGCGCTACTGATGTACTTCCTGGATTTTTCTGAGCAACTCCGTAAAGGAAGGGTCCTCTGGAGGAGACTTCGGAAGGATCCTCGGCCGGGGCTAGGACGGACAGCGAGGCTTGTCATCTCTCTCGAACCATCCGTCGGAAGAATCCGAGGAGTCTGAGAGGGAAGAAGAAGAAGAATCGGAAGCAGAATAAGACTCCCTAACATGGCTGAGGGGAGGAACGGGTTCCTTGGCGGGGGGGGGAGATCCCTGGATGCGTGTCCTGCCCCTCTCGGGATCCAGAGGGAAGGGCCCTGGAGTCCGGAGGCGGTGAGGGAGTGTGCCGTCTCGGGCGTACGGGAGCCGGGGGTGGCACCATCACCGTAAGGCGGCGCTCTACTTCCTTGGTGAGCTGAGCCTTGGCCTCAGCCCACCAGGAAGCCAGAGTCTCCTGCAGATCCACCGGCGGCCGAGGGGGCGGTGGAGGTGGAGGAGGAGGGGGAAAGGAATACGGATTGTATCCGTAAGGCGAGTATCCGAAACCCAGCTGCGGGAAAACAGGTGCCAGGTATTGAGGCGTCGGGTACTGCGGCGTCAGAGGGACCAGCATCTGGTACTACGCCACTGGATACTGTGGTCCCGGGTACGACTGTGTCAGATAAGACGGCGGGTACCCGGGTGCCGGAGGAGCTGCCGGAGCAGACGGCCCGGAAGGTGGCCCCACGGGTGGGTCAACATTGAGAGGCCCGGGGGGAGCAGGGCCCGACGGAAGGGGAAAATCCCAGGCCGGTGTCAGCAGGACCGGCGTTGGGGCCGGCGTCAGATCCGGTTCTCTAGGAGGAGGGTCTGACGGAGGTGGAACATCCCCCGGATCGCCCGGGGATGGAGGGGAAAAATCCCGGGTCAGGCTGGGGGACCTGGCTCCCCGGACAGCAGCGAAGGCTGCGGGGAACCGGGCACACGGGAGTTGGAGGGTCCGTCAGAGGGTTCCGCCGCCCAGCGACGCTGGGAGAGCCGGAGCGGCTTAGGCTACGCCCGGGCGGGCCGGAGGAGCTGGCGCCCATCCTATGGGGTCCCTCATCGGAGGAGGGGCCAAGGAGGAGCAGCGCCCGGTCCGAGGGGACGAGGTTGAGCCGCCTGAAGAGTCAGGCGCCTTATCGACTCTCTCCCGGGCGGACGCCGGAGGAGCCGCGCCGGACTTATGGAGCGCCGCGACAGTAGGGCCACAAGCCTGTGGCTGAACTGGGGCGGAGGCCTCCTTTGCCCGGAGGCGCCTGCAAGGCCGAGCAGGAAGCCAGACGGGCGGGCTGGACGCCCTCCAAACCCCCAGGCTGCGCTGCCGGATGGTCCCCTGAGGATGTTACCTGGGCCGTGACTGCCGGCGGGTCAGCAAGCAGGGAGGCTTCTCCCGGTGCCTCTCCCTTGTCCCGCCTCTTGCAATGTCCTTCCGGAGAAGTAGACTTTGCCTGAGCTTCTTCAATTCCTTTTCTCCATCGAAAACATCTTTCAAGAAGATGGGCCCAGGACTGTTACGCCAAGCTCATGTTAGCCAAGGCCAGAAGTGAAGGCAATGCGGCACTTGCTCTACCACGGTCGGGGCCTAGGCAGAAGAGGCAGAGGGAATGGCCGTCCTTGTGTGGCAGTTGGGCGCCGCACGAGTCGCACTTGTTTTTGTGCTCGGATGGTGTAGGAGACGACATACACCGACGATGACCTGACGACAGAAGGAAAAAATACTTTTAATTTTCGGTAAAACCGACGAAAGAGCAGGCCTGACTACAACAAACTTATACAGCGAGTAGCTGCACGCTAACTAACAGTGGAAAGAACAAAGGCAGGCGCCTGGGACCGCCTTTATACAGACGCCGATGATGCCAGTCACCTGACGTGGGGGCGGTCCTCGCCAGGGACAGTAGCTAGAAATTTTCCATGGGTCCCAAGCCGGCCGCCAGTCCTATATGTAATTACCTACTGCAAGAGCCTCTCTAAGTAAGATCTCCTGTTACAGGTGAGTAACTGCATTTCTAGGGACATGGATATGTTGTTCAATCCACACTTGTTGGCAGACCCTAGCAGTTCTCTGGGAGGAGGAGGCAGAGTGCACACCTCACTTAGGGAACAAGGACTGAGAACGAGGTCCCAAAACCAGCATCCCGCGTGACTCTAGAGTCAATGTGGTAATGGGAAATGAAGATGTGTGCTGACTTCCAGGTAGCAGCCCTGAAGATTTCCTGGATAGGGACATCCCTAGAACAGCGGTATGGTGGGTAGAATGAGCTCTTATCCCTTTGGGAGACTCCATGCCCGCCAACCTATAGCAGAGATCTATGCAGGAGGTGACCCACCTGCCTATCGCCTGCTTGGCTGCAGGTCTATGGCAATGCGGCTTCAGCGTAGGTGACAAACAGCTGGCTTAACCTCTCTCCCTAACCTTAGCCGTTTCGCTTCCTTATAACAAGAGAGCTCGTAGGTCCAATGTATGAAGCCTATATTCGGCTTCCGAGGTGTGACTGGGGTAGAACACTGGCAGAGTCAACACCTGGTTAAAGTGAAACTCCGACACCACCTTCAGAAGGAATTTCGTTGTGGGTAAAGGACAACCTTGTCCCTATGGAAGACCAGATAAGGAGACTCAATGGAAAGCGCCTGGAGCTCTCCCATCCTTCTGGCTAACGTGATAGCCACCAAGAAGGCTGTCTTCCACGACAGGTGAGAGATGTCACACCTGTGCATTGGTTCAAATGGCTTGCCTATGAGCTTAGCCAATACCAGCAGTAGTTCCCACGGAGGTGGAGGTTTTTGCACCGGACGGAATATGTCATCTAGGCCTTTGAAAAAGCACCCGACCACCTTCTCCTGTGCCACAGACTGCTTGCCAGCCCGCGCCCGGTAAGCAGAGATGGCTGCCAGGTGCACCTTAAGGGTCGTCGACCGAAGCCCTAGCTGAGAAAGGGACCACAGGTAGTCCAGAATGCTAGCCAAGGAACAGGAAGAAGGGTCCAACCCCTTGTCCTGACACCAAATGGAGAATCTATTCCATTTGAAGGCATAGCATTTTCTGGTTGACTCCTTACGGGACGCCTCAACAATGTTGAGGACCTCATCGGAAAGACCCAAGGCCTGGAACTCTAGCCACTAAGGAACCAGGCCATCAGGTGCAGGGATTGAAGGTCCAGGTGAAGAACCTTCCCCTTGTCAACTGAGAGCAGGTCCAGGTGGGCTGAAAGCCGCCTTGGGAGCCTGGAGTTGAGGCTGAGGAGATCTGGGTACCAGACCTGGCGGGGCCAGTCTGGGGCTACTAGAATCACCTACACCTTGTCCCTCTTCACCTTGAGAAGCACCGTGTGGATCAAGGGAAATGGAGGGAAGGCGTAGAAGAGGCCCGGGGTCCATGGCCTCGAGAAGGCATCCCCTTGCAGCAAGCCCTGCTGAGGGGGGCGGGCATGAAACAGCCTCAGCTTTACATTCTCCCTGGAGGCAAACAGGTCCATCTGAGGGTAGCCCCAATGGGAGAACAGGTCTTGTACCACTTCCAGCAGGAGAGACCACTCGTGAGAAGCAATGCCTATCCGGCTGAGGGCATCGGCCAGACTGTTGGAGGCTACTGCCACATGGATGGCTAGGAGATCTGCCTCCAAGCTGATCAGGAGAGACCAGACGCGGAGAGCCTCCTTACGCAGAGGCAAGAAGTGCGTCCTGCCCTGACAGCTGAGACAGTACATGGTCGTGGTGTTGTCTGCCTGGACCTGAACCACCTGACCCCATACAAATGGAGCGAAGGCGGTGAGGGCTAGTCGAACCGCTCGAAGCTCCAGCAGGTTGATGTGGCATTGAGACTCCTGAGGGGACCAGAGGCCGTGGGCTCTGAGCTCCCCAAGATGGGCACCCCAGCCCATCAGACAGGCATCAGTCGTTAGAGTGACAGTCGGCTCAGGGCGGATGAACGGGATACCCTCCTGCAGGTGAGCTGGGATGAGCCACCACTGCAGGCCATCCCACATCTCCTGGGTCACTGTCACTGGCTGGTCCAGAGGACCGGGGCACTGTGACCACTGGCTGGCCAGCCCCCACTGCAGGGGAGGCATATGCCAGCGGGCCCAATGGACCACGCTGGTGCAGGCCGCCATGAGGCCCAGGAGGTGCAGGAAGTCCCGGGCAGGGCACAATTGCCCAACCAGAAATGACTGGGCAAAGGAGGAAAGGACCTCGGCCCTGTCCACCGGGAGCCGGGCTCTGACTCGAAAAGAGTCAAGCTCTGCCCTGATGAACTAAATCACCTGCGATGGTACGAGTTCCAATTTGGCCTCGTTGATGAGGAGGTCAATTTGAGAGCAGACCTGGAGGGGGCTGCAATCAGCAAGTCGTCCAGGTAAGGGTACACCCAGACCCCTACGCGCCGCAGGAATGCTGTCACCACTGCCATGCATTTGGTGAAGACCCTGGGAGCTGGAGAGAGGCCGAAGGGCATGGCCCAGAACTCGTAGAGAGATCCCTTTGCTCAGAAGTGGAGGAATCGCTGATGAGACGGACAGATTGGGACATGAAAGAACACGTCCTGAAGGTCCAGAGAACAGAACCATATGCCTGGTTCCAAGGATGGAATGATCTGAGCCAGAGTGACCATCCTGAAGGTGCGAGGTCTTAGGAACTTGTTCAGGTCGTGTACGTCGAGAATGGGGCACCAGCCCCCCTTCCGTTTTGGGACCAGGAAGTACCTGGACACAAACCCTGGGTCTGGAGAGGGTCCACCACCCGCTGATCACCTCCTTCTGGAGAAGCAAGGCAATGTCAGCTCGGCAGCCGACAGAGAGCTGCTGGAACCGTAGCCTCATGGGGCGACGGCTTGATGGGGGTGGGACTGCTCAATTCCAGAGGCAGACCCCTGCTCACTCACTTCTAGCACACCCAGCGTCCATGGTGATAGCGTAACCAGGCGGAAAAGAAGTGGCGGACCCATCTTCATCGGGACCCAGGGAGGAGAGACGAGGTTGGGGGCCACACCCCTCAACCTGTCACTGGGCAGGCTTGGAGGAAGGGCCCGCTGAGGGACCTCCTGGACCCTTGCCTCCAGGCTTCCTACTAAAGGAAGCGGCAGACTTGGCCTTAGGGCGCCAAGTGTGAGCCTGCTGGCCCTGATGCTGGTGTTGCTGGGCCAGACGTGCCGCAGGAGCAGAAGGGCGAAAGGGCTTACACTGCTACGGGTGGCCTTTGTCCTTCTGGGCAGATGTGACCGAGTCCAAGGTGGCATTGAACTTCTTGATCCTCTGGAGATGGCCTTCCACTCCGGGCCCGAACAAGTCGGTGCCCAGGAAGGGAACATCTGCCAGCTTGTGCTGGGTGTCCGCCATGAAGGTGGAGATCCACAGCCAAGCACTGCGGCTGCTATTGACCGGGCACAAGAGTCACCAATGTCCAATGACGTTTGGAGCTGCTGTTCAGCCACCGCCCTTCCCTAATCCTGCACCTGCTTGACCATCATCTCAAGGTCAGCCGGGAGATGAGGAATCACCTCATCCAGGGAGACCATAAGGGCGTGTGAGAAATGTGCCATCAGAACGGCTGAGCTAGCCTGAAGAAGGCCTAGGGAGGAAGCAGCTTAAAATTTCGCCCTGAGTAATCCTACTTTTTGGATTCCTTATCGGGCGGTTTGTCCACATCCCGAGCGTTCCTGAACACCGGAAAACGCTATCGGTCACTAACCCTTCTGCAGAGGGGTGCTCCGAGAAACCAGTGGGGACCGTGTACTTTCGAGCCATCCTGGCCGAAGGCGTGGGACAAGATGCTGGCAGCTGCCACAACTCCAGGGCCAGGCCAACAATGGCTTCGGCCACCGGAAAGGCCTCCGTAGAGGAATCCCCTCAATCCATTATCTCCGTAAGGGGATACTTGGCCTGTTTTTGGACAGGTTCAAGCTGCATCCCAGTAGACTCTGAGATAAGTCGAAGCATACCCAGAAACTAGGATGTGCTCTTGTTCACCAACTGGCCTCCTGCAGACTCCAGGTCAATCGGCCTGGAGAACAGGGAGGAGTCATCATCAGACTCTGAGGAGTCTGTGAACAGCTGCCGAGCACCTGAGTCACCCTCCACCTGCCGAGGTCGATCGGAAGTGAGGGTGACAGACAACCTATGGGGCTAGCCCTGACCCGACCGAGAATCCTTGGTCAGGGCCCCAGTCTTTGGTTGTGGAGGCGGAGGTTCCACCACAATGGGTAGAGCAGCTGGTTTCAGCCGAACAACTGGCGCCGGGGGCGGCTCCTCGACTACCACGAGGGGTTGTTTCGGCTGCTCCAGTGACAGCCACTTAATGGCCAGAGAAGGTGATGGAGTCTGCTTGTTACCGGTCAGTAAAACTTGCTGCCACATCAAGTCCTTGTAGCACCGATGCAACTTGCGCCGGAGCCTATCCTCCGAAGAGGATAAGCAGTGACACCACTTTCCATGGTGCAGAGACCAAGACCGTCGACGTCGGTGGGACCGGCTGGACCTGGAAGAGGACAGAGACCTTCGGGGATTCCAAGGGTAGGTCAAAGAGGGAACGGGAGAAACCTGCCCCTCCTTCGGTGCAAGGACCTTAACCGGGGACTTCAGCAAAGGAGGCACAGGCAAGTCCTCGGTAACCACCAGGGGAACCAGTGAAGAAGGGTTGTCGGCATCTCCAGGCGACAAACTGTCCGACGGGTCAAGAAAAATCTCGACCGCGTGGACAGATGTCTTGGCTGGCTGACCCGACGGGGACACCGTGAAGCCAGCGGCCGCAGCCACAACCTCGCAGAGTCAGTGGGCAGTCGGTGAGAGGGGATCTCTCCACCTCCACCTAACGTAGACTGTGGGACTTACCTTTACAGTCCTTCTTTCTGGACCGACTGGAATGTCCCGATGGCCCTTCTCCCTTCGTGGAGAGGGATTGACAAAGCACCTTAAAAGAAGCAGTATAGGAGGAGCCCAAGGAGAGCAGGATGAATGCTGTGGCTGAGGAGGAAGAAGCAGCGGCCTGGGCCGCCTCCTCCTCGAGGGTGATCATCTGCTCCAACTGCTCCACGGAGCCTGCCGCCGGACACCGCCCAACAGGCCTCCTTAGACTTGACTGGCGGGTACCGTTTCTCGGGGCACCCAAGAAGTCTGGCAGCGCGGTCCTCCAAGACCGAAGCTGAGAAAGACCTGCACAATACGCAGGCCTGCGAATCGTGTCCAAGCCCTAGGCAGTAGATGCACGTGGAATGCGGATCGGTCTGGGACATCTTCTGCCCACAAGGGCACCGACGGAAGCTGGGAGTCGATTTGTCCATCGCAGCCGCAAGGAAAGACAAAGACTGGAGTCTTGTAAATTTTAAAATTAGTTTCGGAAATTCCGAGGAGTGTGGATCCAGGCCTAAAACGCAGAGTGCAAAGGAGGGAACCTGAGCTTCCAAGCAGTAAAGAAGATCTGGTGTCATGGGCCGGAGCCGAAGGTTTTACCAGCCGGGTGGGTGGGAGGAGCCAGCTTGAAGACCTTCCGGCAACATTTAAAGCGGCAAGGAACCTGCCAACAAGTGTGGATTGAACAACATATCCACATCCCTAGAAAGAGGGATTATTACCTCCCTCTTCAGACTTGTGACACCCCTACTAATACACCCCAACATTCCCCTAGCCTTACCTACTGCTTTAGTGGTCTGCTTGGATGATTTCAGGTCATTGGTGATGATGATGCCCAAGTCTCTTTCTTTCCTTGTGAATGCCAGCAACTCCCCTCCCAGCCTATAGGTGGCTTCAGGGTTTCTCTTCCCTATGTGCATGATCTTGCACTTCTTTGCGTTAAACCCCGGTTGCCATTCTTCCGACTATTTTGCTAGTTTATCCAGATCTCTTCTCATTCCGCCCACCCCATCTGGATCATCTACTCTGTTGCAGATACTGGTGTCATCTGCAAACAGACAAACCTTACCCTCCAGTCCATCTGCAATGTCACTGATGAAGATATTGAAGAGGACTGGCCCCAGGACTGATCCCTGAGTTACCCCACTTGTGACTTGCATCTCTTCTGACTGTATACTGTTTACCACCACTCTCTGTTTTCTACCCGTCAACCAGTTTGCCACCCAGTTGACCAACTTCTGACCCACCCCGAGCCTACCCAGTTTATTAATCAATCTTCTATGTGGAACAATATAGAATGCTTTGCTGAAGTCAAGGTAGGTGACATCAACTGCTCCCCCTTGGTCCACCACTCTGGTTACCTAGTCAAAGAAATCTATGAGATTAGTGTGACAGCACCTTCCTTTTGTAAACCCATGCTGTCTTGGATCCTGTGCTCCTATGGATTCCAGGTGTTACACTATCCTTTCCTTAAGGAGTGCCTCCATAATCTTGCCCACTACTGAGGTAAGACTGACAGGTCTGTAGTTCCCTGCCTCCTCCCTGCTACCACTCTTGTGGAGCGGGATCACGTGAGCCCTTCTCCAGTCTTCTGGGACGTTGCCTGTGCTCAGAAACTCACCAGACAGTTCTGATAATGGCTCTGCTAGTTCCACCCTTGGCTCCTTTAGAACCCAGGGATGTATACCATCAGGTCTCATTGCCTTGCCCACCCTGAGCTTATCGAGCTCTTGTAGGACCCTTTCTTTTGTGAAGGGACTAGTGCACACCTCCCTTCCCCGTTTCCATGGTTCTGAGCTGTATGCCCTGCCCTACCTTCTCTTCAGTAAATACTGAGTAGAAGTATCTATTTAGGATAGATGCTTTTGCATGGTCGTCCTCCTCCTCACATGCCCCCTTATCCCCTTTGATCTTAGCAATACCCCCTCTAGACTTTCTCCTTTCACTAATGTATCTATAAAAAGTCTTGTCACCTTCTTTTACTGTTTGTGCTAGTGTTTGCTCAGTTTGGGCCTTTGCCTGCCTTACTGCCTTCCCTGCTTCCCTTAGGGAAGTTTGGTATGCCTCCCTATCTTCACCCCGCTGCGTTCCCTTATATTTCCTGAAGGCCAGCCTTTTGGCTCTGACCTTTTCTGCTACTGCTTTTGAAAACCAAAGTGGTTTCCTTCTTCTTTTGCACTTCATTTTCTCTCTAACACAATGGGATGTTGCTTCAAGTATTGCATCCTTAATGCTTGCCCACTTTGCCTGTCCCCCTCACCTGTATTTCTTTTTGCCAGGGCTAGCTTAACTCTTTTGGCCATCTTATCAAAGTCAGCTCCTCTGAAGTCCCATATTTTTGCCTTGGAATGGGATGATTTAGTTCTAGTGGCCATATTGAACCATACCATGTGATGGTTACTGGCCCCTAGGTGACCTTCTACCTGGAGATCTGTGATCCCTTCCCTGTTAGTCAGTACTAGATCTAGGATGGCTCTGTCTCTTGTGGGTTGTTCTACCAGTTGTTTGAGGCCCTTCCCCTGCAGGGAATCCACCATGTGTCTAGTTCTGGCAGATGTTCCTGCTGGTATTGATCAATCTGTATCTGGCATGTTGAAGTCTCCCATTATCAGAACCTCCCCATTAGCTGTCATGTTTTGTATATCTTCTAACAGTAATGTGTCTATGTCCTCCCCCTGGTCTGGAGGCCTGTACATAACCCCAGTTCGTATAGCTGTCCCATTTCCTGTTTCCAGAGTGACCCACAGTTCTTCTGGCTCCTTATGTGTATTCTGAATTTCTGTAGCTTTGATATTTTCATTGACATAAAGGGCCACTCCACCCCCCTTTTTTGCACATTGGTCTCTTCTGAACTATACATAGCCAGGTACTGAAGTCTCCCAAGTGTGGTTACTGGTAAACCATGTCTTGCTAATGGCTACTATGTCCTGTTTAGCCTCTGTCATTATTGCCTGCAGGTCTGGGATCTTGTTTCCCAGACTGCATGCATTATTACATGATTTTCCATTGGCCCGTGCATTAGTTGTTGGGCAAGGTCTGGCGTTCCGTGATGGGGAGCCTGGACCTTTTCCTTACCTGTGATCCAAAATGAACTACAAACATGCTGAACTCCTGTTTGACCACTATCTGAGGGTGTAGGGGTGTTCTTCCCATTCGACGTATGGGGTGCTGCACCCCCCTTCCCATTTGCTAGTTTACATATTCTGCAAAGATGTCAAACTTCTGCCCCAATGCACTGACTCCCTTCTTAGTCAGATACAGTCCATCAAATTTAAAGAACTTTCGCTCCCAAAACTGTTGCCAGTTCCCTACAAATCTGTGTCCTTTTTCCTGGCACCAGCCCTTGAGCCACATATTTAGCTCCCTATCTCCCCTCCTCTGACTTTCCGTCCATCTGCCCCTCTCTCCCAGACTGGCAGGATCTCAGAGAAGGAGATGGCGGACGAAATGGATGATAGTTTGTCACCCAGCCCTGGTAAGGTGTTCCTTGCTCTCCACAGTTGACCAGCTGGCGAGATAGTTAGTCCCTATGTGTACCAGGACGTCAATGTTTTCTCCTGCTTCCTGAACAATTTTAGCAATGTGGTCAGCGTCTCTCCACACTGATGTACCTGGGAGACATCTGACCATTACCCCTGGCTGGAGGTAGGCATCAACTCCCCAAATCACAGAATCTCCTATGATCAGAAGTTTTTTGGATTTCCTTTTTGCTTTTTTTGTTTTGGTTCCTGTTTTCGGTGAGTTTTGTTGTGCTAGCTCCTGCGCTGCAGTGTCCTCTGCCCCTTTGTTTGATTTCGGAGATAGAGGCAGATACCCGTTTATAGTTTTTATATGGTTTGTGGAGGTGATATGTTGGAGAGCACCGAGTAATGGGGCACCCAATTTCCCCCTCCTAACCACCTGCCAACCTCCCGGCCCCAAGAACCTCTGGGGAGTGCATGACAGGGATTGCCCTAGCACCACATTGCCATTTCACAGGCACCAGGTCAAAACCACAAAGGGACCACCAGACCATGGAATGTGGCCCAGTGCATTTTACCTGGTTAAATAAATAGCACTCTCTCCATGATGGAGTAGATCTAAATTCCAGGCAGGCACTACGCTGCCAAATCTGAGAGCTAGGTGTATAAAGGTGCCCTTGCCTACTTAACACTTTGGATGAACAGGATCTTTATCAGGTCTCCTTTTATGGAGTCTGTGTGGGTGTGAAGTACGCCCTACAAATAAAGTTATATTGTGTCTGATTAAACCGCTTGCTCTTGGAGCATCACATAAAATGTAAGATGCATCGCAACCACATTTTGTGATCCATAGGTGTCCCTGGATCTCGAGCCCATGCTAGCCTTACAAAAAGACTACCTGTGTTGCCCCCCAGCAGAAGCCTGGAATAAAATAATGGTTTAGTAAGGAGAGGTGGTCTTGACAATCCTTCTTCTAAAGAGGGCCGAATTGGGTTTTCCCTTTTTTTTTTTGCAAATCAATTGTTACTTTTAGAAGGAAGTGCCTAACCTGCAGGTAAGCAAAGTCCCCAGCCTTCAAAGAATGCTGTTTAAACTCCATGAAGGAATTTAATGCCTCCCAGAGCCCCCGTCTTAGACCACTATCCTGTCATCTTTGAAGGACTGGAAATAATTATGGGGTTGTCCCTATATTCTGGATTATACCTTAGGGGAAGGCTGTTGCCAAGGATATGTTAGTACTGTGCTGTATAATTCTGTGCAAGTCCAACCACATCCCTACTGTTACTTTAGTCGTAGGGTTTGTACCTTTTTTACAAAGACGTTTAACTCCTTTCAGTTTCACAGTAATTATTATATACTGAATTTCCACAGTTGTATAACCCGTTACAAGTTACTTGTAAGTGTATTATTTACTTATTTCAAAAGTTTTACCAGGAAAGACGTACTGAGCCGACAACAGCTCATTTCCAGATGCGTCCAGGGGGTGGGGGGTGAAAAAGAAAATACAGTAAGAAAAAGAATAAAAAGTACATTAACAGAATCTAACAATAAGTAAATGAGAAGCAATATAGTTTAATAATATGTGACAAAGTACAATACTTACAGAAGAGTGTACTAAAATTCAATGCAGTGACAAAAAGCACAACGTACCAAAGGTATTTAAAAAAAAACTGCACTTTGAGCCAGCCCAGTGGGGTGGAGGGCTGAGGTGCGCAGCACCGTACCTACTGCCATGCCAGTGACCAGGGTTTCGGAATGGACGTGGGTCACTTGGGGGCTGGCTGAGGGAGGGAGGATTGAGTGTCCGGAGGATAGCTCTTCTCCCTTACGTGACTCGCTGTTGACTTGTCACCTGGAGGTATCTGGGTGGCTGTGGAGGTCTAGGAATTTATTTATTTATTTTATTTATTCAGACTAGAACACTTTTGAGCTATAAGCTCTTTTACAAAGGTTCCACGTCAGTAAGACAAAACAAGTTATAGTGATGAACAGATAACAACACGAGTACCAAAATGGAGTGGCACTGTACAATGTATGCCAGACAAATTATATAAAAGTTTTTTCATACATTCAGAACAACAATACAAAAACTGCAAGATCAGCCCAGAAGGCCTCATCCAGGAAGGTTCTGGTAAGAGGATGGAGTAGAAGTGCAGGTAGGGGTGGGTGGGGGGAGGATGGGCGAGGTACAGGAGCTGGGGAGGAGATTGGTGTTGGAGGAAAAGTATACATGACAGGGGAAGGGGAAGTAGGGCACTCTCAGTAGGCAGGTACCATGTGCTGACGGGGAGTAGTGTAAAGGCGGGGAGTACAAATTAATGGAAGCAGTCGGAGCAGGCATTAGCTACTAGGTACTGTCAACGCTTATGTTTGAACAAATCCAGTGTGGTTATAGAGGAGACTTTACTTTGTAATGAGCTTAGCCATAATGAGGCTCGATAGGCAAATGATATTTGTCCTAAGGAAGTGCAACAGCGTGAGTTCCGAAAAACGTGGTTGCATGAGCCTGTAGTTCGACGGGGGTTGCTGTAGAGGTTAAGAAGCTTCTGAACCCCTGGGGACATGAGACCTAGGCTAACCTTTGTCGCCAACAGGCAAGTTTGGTAGGTGATTCTACATTTTAGTTGGAGCCAGTTTGCCTGAGCATAGAAGTTGCATGTATGCGTCAGGCATGCAGCTCCAGTGTGGAGCCTGCAGGCTTTGATAAGCACCGTTGTGATGCGTTGGAGGGACATGTCGGTGGCAGAACCGTAGATAACCAGCCCATAATCTACTAGGGAAGTGACAGAGCTGCGGATGGCCAGGTTTCGGGCTTCAGGGGTCAGACTTTGTGCCTATAAAGGAGCCCAATTCGAGAACTGACTGCTTTGGCAGTATTATCTATGTGGCTAGCCAGGGTTTGAGGACGTCTCCATGGAAGTGGAGCTCTTCACTATGTCGCTGCATGGAAAAGGTCCAGGGGCAACCTAACCTGGAGGAAAAACCCATCTGGCCGCAGTATGATGTCTGGTCCCTCACAGGCTCTGAACTCCATGACCAGGCTCCTTCCACAGTTCAGGTAGCCAGGACGCTGGTGAGAACGCAAGTCCCGGAGAACCCGGGTGATGGGGCAGGGGGGACTGGGCAGAAGGGGGTGTGCAAGGGGCGACCAGATGACAAAAAATCTGTAGTAAAAAAAGGACTTTGACAGGAATAATGAAACAATCCTCATTAGGGTGTAAAATATGGGGTATGGGGGGGGGGAAGGACATCAAAACAAATCAGGGCAGGAGGGTATGACAAACAAAGGCTGACTGGGGCTGCATGATTGCCCAGTGGGTGGGGCGCTGCTCTCCCATGCTGGCAACCCGGGTTTGGAAGCAGACTCGGGAGGCTGGGTTGGGTGGCCAAGGTGGCACCTGGCTATGGCAGCGGCCTCTGCAGTGGGCCAAGGAGCTTACCTCCTCCACAGGACACTACTGCACACTGCTCGGCCTGCCAGAGCATGGCTAAACACCAAGTGGGTGGAGGGTGGATTGCAGAACAGGGGAGGGGAAAAAAAAACAAAAAAACAGCATGACAGTCAGTAGCACTCTTGGGAACCTTGCTCCCCGCTGGCTCTGATGGTGGGGTGGAAGGGCTGATGATGGGGGTGTAAGGTTGACGGTTCTACGACTTGAGGCAAAGGTGGTGGCACCAGGGCAAACACCTACATAAAAAGAAACAAAAACAAAGACTGACCTCCAATCACTCCTGCAAGATACACCAGCCCAACTCGATGCCCTTTGTGAACCAGTTCCAGCGGAATTCCCAAAATAAGCTGCAGGACCAGATTCCCCACAATATGCTGAACACTGCAAACACAGACACATCCGTATTACTCAGGTTAAAGATCTACTGTCTGTACATGAACCTGTTTCAAAATTTGGACACCAGCAACAAGGGCGTCATGGTCAAGAAGCTTTATGAAAGTCAGTGATGGACTCAGTCTTCACAAAAGGTGAAGCATCAGTGAATACTGAAGTCTGCCTGTCCACCAGCTTGAGCAGGCTCAGGCAGTGGGCTGGGCAAAACATCCCAGGGTTTGCAGTCAATACACAGTCACAAAATTTAGCATTTTGTGACTTCATGGCAGGTGAGCACCAGGAGATTTTCTGCTGCCCGATCAAGTCCCCCCCACCTCCAAGCTGCCTAGCATGCCCTGATTGACAGGTTTTCTCAGAAGCATAGTAATATATTCCCGAACCATCCATGCCCAACCAGCGATATGAAGGTACTTTTACACATAAACTGGATTTCCACACCATCAAATCACCTGTTTGGGAAGTGCACTGGTATAGTCATTTCCAGTGCATTCACACAAAGGGACTGTGGCGCAGTGCAGAACCTGCAGTGTTGCTGGCAGCCTGGTTTCCCCCTCCCCCCTGTTTTTTTATATCCCTCTACTGGCTTCTAGAACTGGAAGTGCATCACTTCAGATGGTGTGGAGTGTTTACACAGGGACTTAAACCTCCTGCACCGTTGTAACTCCCAGAGTCCCAACCACTACAGAGTTTCACAGGCGCTGAAACAGATCAGCTTACCATGCTCCCAAACATGTTTACACTTACCCTCCAGTAGTGAATCAGCTACACAGCAATACCCACACTGGAGCAGAACACGCAGTATAAACAGGCCTCTACTTCAGCCCTCTGCCTTCTGACAGGTAAATCTGGGGGCAACGGATGGAGGCACACATCGGTGTACCCAGAAGACTGGGACTTTTTTTTTATTATTGTTGATATTGTTTGGGAGTGAGTGGGGTTGTATGTGGGGGGGGGTATGGAAGTGGCTGGTGCTCTGATGGAATGGGCCACCAAAGATTTATAAACTTCTTCATGCTTTCAAAGAGAGGAATCCAGACAGATGGAGGGGGTGAAAGGTCACACAATTTTTCAACTAGCTCTTGTCTGGAGGAAGTTGCCAATTCACTGCTAATTTGCTCGCAGTGTTTAGATTTTGCCCAGCACTACCAGTCAATGTACAGTATCAAAAAAGAGACCTGAATGGATTAGCCATATCTGGAGATGAGAGGGGGAATCTATCTCTGAACCCATTTAACCCAGGGCCTCATCTGTTCCAAGAAAAAGCACAACAGATCTGCACACACATGAGAATCGGATGCTGTCGGCAATCTGCTGTTTGCAAAGAAAGCACAAAGGTGCACTGCAGCAGTTAAGCAGTACTGATTTCATTCACACCCACTGTGATTACAACACAGATCCCCAGCACCCTGCCATCTTACACAGCTTCATCAAGGGGTCCCCTGACAAAGCCCTGTTGGACAGCAAAGTCCTGGGGTTCTGTGTTGAAATCAGACTGGCTGTGAATGAAATTGGTGGTGTTTAACGGTTGCTGTGCTCTACTGTGCTTTTACCGAAAACAAACTTTCTCTTGATAGTACCTGATGTGGTCACGTGAACATGTGTAGGGATCCACTCCTGCTGTGCTCCTCTTCTGTTTCAAATCTGCCAAATGTACCGGGTGATGTTTCACTTTTGACTGGTGGTGAAACTTTTTGGTAGCTCAAAAGTGTCTCATCCACTAATCCAGTCCCCTTTGTGAAACGGACTGCTCTGCAAATCATAACCAATGTGCCAGCTCAGCAACTCAGGACACACAAACATACTGAGCTCAGCCAGATGTTCAACTACGCAAGTGAACCAAAAACAGAGGAAGGAGTCAGTAGGAGGAAAACAAGCTACAGCATTACAACACAACTTGAAAGACTGGTGGGATCATGAGTTATGCAAGCCATATGGCATGACAGGAGGTGCATTACGGTGATAGAATCTCACATCTCAGGTACACTGTTAGACAGGAGGTGCAGCCCAGTGCCATTAAATGCACATGAGAAGTGCAATTATATAGAGAATAATGGATGGGGTGGTGTGTGTAATGAGATTTTACACACGCCCAAGGTGTTGGATGCTACATAAACCCCAAGGGCAAAGCCTGAGGGGTTTATAAAAAGCATCCCGCACCGAGAGCATGTGTAAAATTGAGTTTTACACAGAACTCCATCTTTTATTTTATATAATTGCTGGCCAGTGCTTTTTCGTCACAGCAATTATATTAAAAAAAAAAAAAAAAAAAGACTGGCGTTGAGAGGCAGCCACTGACCGGTCAGGATTCAGTGCGGTCCACGGTCCGCCAATATTTTAAATATTATTGTTTAAACCTTGCAGAGTGGACCTCACCCATTTCTTGGGGAGGGGGGCTGAGTGGCTTTACCTACCCCCCCCCCCGAGTGGCAGTTGAGGTGTCCGTCAGGTCCTACGAGGGATATGGAGAGAGAGAGAGAGAGAGGGCGTGCGACTTGCGCAGAGGCAGGGAAACCCGGTGTGTTTGCCATTATAACCAGCTGGTTATAACGGCATATTATAACTGGGTTTCCCTATGGAAAAAAGTGCTGGCCAGTAATTGTATCACCACAATGACACACCCAAAAGTGTCTTATTGCACTTCTAAAATGGCATTTAAATATCTGACTTAAAGGAACACCATCAGCTTTTGTAACATTTTTTTTTAACCTTGGCAACCTGCTTCCTCCTGTAGTGTCATAGAAAACACATCCAGTCACCGTACTGTATTAAATCAGAAATGGTGCTGTTTTGGGACAAAAGTAATTTTACTTGTCCCTACTAATATCCCCACCACCTGTGTTCACATGTCTACGTGGCACCAAAGCAGCAGTATACTCGTTCGTGAATGCGTTCTGTTTTTTACAAGAGAATGAAACTTAATAGCATATATACGTGTAAGGTCAGCACTGTCCTTGGCAATACGAGTTATAATGAGAAACTATCACTACAGGTAAAAGAAATCGCACTTTGAAAAGTCAAGCCGGGACTCCAGGCGTATGCAAGCTGATGAGCATGCCCAGAATCCCGGCTCGACTTTTCAGAGTGCAATTACTTTTACCTGTAGCGATCGTTTCTCATTAACACTCATATGGACAAGGACTGTGCTGACCATACATGTATATATGGTATTACGCTTCAGTCTCTTGTAAAAAAATGGAACAAGCTCATGAATGAGAGTACTGGTGCTCTGGCGCCATATAGACATGTGATTGCGGGCGGAGGGGAGATTAGTTGGGATGAGTAAAATAAGTTTTTGTCCCAAAACAGCAGTAGTTCTGACTTCAGATTGGTGCGGTGACCAGATGTGTTATCTGTGCCACTACAGGAGGCAGAAGGGAGCCTATGTAACAACAACAAAAAAAAAGTTAAAAAAAAGCTGACAGTGTCCCTTTCAAGTAAGTTGAAATAAGAAGAAATGCTTTACAAAGATAAAAAAAAAAATGGGAACCTTTCACTGAAATATGCTTCCATTTTAACTTTGAAGACAAAAAAACTGTACATATTCTGGTAACTTCAGGTAGCTAAAAACATTAAAAGACAATGAAAACCATATGTGGCATGCATTTTATAAAAAAGAAATGTCACCTTTTTGCATTTTAAACCAATACAGGCATCTTAATGGAAATGTGTTTAAAACTATTGAACTTGCCAGTTTGTTTTTTTTGGGGCTAGATTTCTCCTGAAAATACCCATACAGTATATGATTCTAATCAAATGTATGCGTTTTTATGAACTTCAGGAATTTATTTAAGCAGTTTGGGTCTGCCTCTGCCTATGTATGTGTGTTCCCCCTTTCTTCTCTGTTTATGTCACTGCCTCTTTTCTTCACTTTCTATTTTTTTTCTCTTTCGTCACGTTCAAAATTCTGCACAATTCCACTGGTACAATGTTCCTTTCCTAACATACTGTACACAGGCAGGCACACCAAAGGACTCGTGTGGAGCCAGAGCTTCAATTTTAACTCTAGCACAAAAAGCAGCAGAGATGCCACTGGTAAGGAGGTAAAGATAGGAGAAATTTTTATTTTTTTTATTTTATTCTTTGGTAACCAGGTAAGCACCACTAGGCACAGGTGCCTGTTTTCAGGGGCAACCTGGGAGCACTGGGGAAGTTAAGTGACTTGCTCAGAGTCACACAGTATGAGAGTGGAGGTTGTGGGAATCAAAACCAGTTTTGCATATACCAAGCTCATTCACAGCTTGTTACTCTAACCTCTATGCTATACTGCCAGCCCATGGCAAATTTGTCACTGTCAGCAAGGGAACACTAGTAATGAAAACTGAACAATAGTTCAACAGGTCCTTCAAGGGTGATGAAAAACAAGGGGCCAGTGTGCTAGGGCAGAAGTTTGACATGTATATCGAATAGTTAAACTGGCTGCAGGGGAGACTGAGATTAGGGGAACCAAGGTGATAGGAGAGAGGAAGGGGAACCTAGCTAGTACTCTGCCATATCGGGGGGCTTGTAGCAGCACAGCAGGTAAGAACTGGGTTTAGGTCCAAACTGGGCTAGGAGAAGGGACAGTAAAGAGGGGGAATACGAAGTGTGCAGTCACCACATAAAGCAAGACACTAAGGCCAGGGAAGGGTAAGGAAGAAAGACAGGTAAACAGCAAAAAGGGTTCAGAAGTTAGATGGATGGGGGTCTGCCTTAACCCCAGGAGCCTGGGTAATAAAATCAGTGAGCTTCAGGCAATGATAGCAGACATGGAGATGGACCTTGTGGCCCTCACGGAAACTGGGACAGACAGTTGCTGGGTACACAATGTACAAGAGGGACAAAGGAAAAGGTAGCAGGAAAGGCGTAGTAGCCCTTGATTTGATTTAGTTTTTGTTGACCAGGTAAGTGCACTAGACAAATCCTGTCTATTTTCAGGCACAACCCGGGGGAGGGGGATATAGATGAATGCCAACTGACCTTGAACCAGATTAAGTCTGTTGGTGGTATTTTTAGTGAATGGGGGGAAATTTGGCCGGTGTGAGCGGTCCTTTGGATTTTTCGGATGGAACTTGCCTTAGTCTTGAGGAGAAACAGCACTGTCTGGAGGAGGAACTATTGAGAGTGAGCAACCTGCTGATACAGGAACGTCGGAACCTAGTAGTTGAGAAAGACAGGAAACAGAAGAGATCGGCCGGTTCACCGAGTGCTTTGGAGGCTGCAGGACCCAGTAAACTTCATTCAGCCACTGAGAGACCTAAAGGGAAAGTGAATGCGACTTCCCAGGATTGGGGGGACTTGGTTGAAGAATCTTGGTCACCGGAGCAAGCGCTCGCGATGGGGCAGGCTGGTTCGATTTCAAATGCGTGGAAACCGGAGGAGGCGATGCACAGGCTCCCAGGAGGCTATTCAGATAAGTACTGTGGATATTGCAAACTCTTCAGGTGTTGACTTGGGCTGAAACTGCCATTTCCCTACACCTCAGTCTATTACTGCCTTTGATTTGTCTTTGGGGACTCAAGTAGAGGTGGGAGCAGGGATGTGGCTACTCCCCTGTCATCCAAGAGCCTACTCTGGAGCCTGTGGACAAACCCTCCTATGCTAGTCATTTTAGGCAACCTCTTGAGTTGGCCAAGCAATGAGAAATATAAAATACGTTCTTTGCGATTATGTGTGTCCTAAGGATAATCCCCGACAGGTTTTTGTTTTTGTTGGGAAGACGTTGTTAAAACAAAGTATGGGTTTTTTTCCTTCTGAAGTCTATGCCTTAATACATGTTCCGGGGGAGTTTACGTTTGATATCAGTTTTCGTACCCCTGCTCTGATGGAGCTGTTTTGGAATCGTTATTTAAACTTAAAAACAAATCCCTTATGGTCTGACTTTATTGTGTTACCTTTGTCGAAGCAGGCCTATAGAGTCATTACAAGATTGTTTAGGAATGAAGGGATTAATATTGTGGATATCATAAAATGGTTATCTAAATCATGTGACATTCAGGGGAATCCAGTCCCTATCCTGGATGCGGAAGGGTTTTGGAATGGGGGTTGGAAATTTAGGGTTAAACTCCATTCCACCGATTCTGAGTTGTTACATCTGCCCATTTGTTTCTTTCTGGGAAGGGATAAGGGGTTCCTTTTTACCCTGGGCAGCCTAGAGTTTGCTTTAAATGGGTCTCGGACTCACATAAGCACCTCATGTAATGTGCTTAAATGCTCTTATTGTGGGGAGACTGGCCATCCAAGTGCCCATTGTTTTCAGACCTCAAAATGTAATCTCTGTGATGTGGTGTGTCACACGCTTGAAAATTGCCCTCAGCTGCTAAAACACTGCTGAAGCCGATTCACGGGTACAGGATCATTATATCGTGAGGGGTTAGACTTGGTCATCCTACTAGGAGGGAGGGGACCCGGTGCCGTTAGGGGATGCTCCCCTTGGCTAAACCGAGTTTGTCTGAGGACTCTTGATTTGATTTTGGTAGCACAGCTGCACCTGGAGTTGGGGTAGAAGGGTATCTGGGATAGGACAGGGGAGTCGCAGGCCTTGCTCCCTTATTAAATGATTTGGAACTCATGGAAGATGGGTTTGTGGTGGTTAATAGTAAAAAGGGGAAATCTACTAAAGGGAAGGGGAAGTTGGGGAAGAAATCAGCCATACCTGCTCCTGCCGCTTCCACTGCTGACCCGAATATATTTTCAGTTTTGATGGAGAGTCCAGTGGAAGTCCCAGACAGGGCTGGGCCTCCTGCACCCTTGTCAGGGTTAGAGTCTACTGCACCTGCTGCAGACCTGGTAAGCCCTAGGCCACCAGATGATAAATGTGGTAGGATTACGAGGGCGTCCAGTAAGGTAAAGTGAATTTAGCTCCTCTTTGCTTCATGGTTCCCTTTTACTTTCGGGTGGCAACCTTGAATGCAAATAGTATTAAAACTCCTGCAAAACGTCAGAGTACTTATTCACATTTTCTATATGAAAATCTGGATTGTGTTTTTCTGCAGGATGTACGACTGCATTCTCTTGAAGAAATAGAGGATGCCACTGCTGGTTGGATATGGGGGGATTGTTTTTGGTCCTTAGGGAATGACTTGTGTAGTGGGATTGGGATTTGTTTTTTTCATTTTCATATTACTGTGATACACCAGATAGAAATTCTAGCTGGTATGGCCTTGGTTTTGGATATCAAATGGGGTTCACTACTCTTGCGATTGATAAAAGTGTATGCCCCTCAATCTAAGTTTGAAAGGGTGTCCCTCTTTAACTCATTATATCCCTTTTTATGCACCGCTTATTACATAATTCTTGGGGACTTTAATTGTTCTTTGCCTTCCAAAGTGACTTCTGGGAAAGGGAAAAAGGTGTATAGCGATGGGGCTAGTTTATTGAAACTTCTTACAGATACTGGTTTAGTGGATGCTTTGGGCCCTCCACTAGAGGGTTTGGGACACTTATTTCTGTGGACCCAGAGCTTCCAGAATTGATTATTTTTTTCTCACACCTGAGGTTGTTGTGTAATCTCAATCCCTGCAGGAAGTAGCTTCATCAGATCACAGATTACTGAGACTGGCCTTAAGCGATGTTCCTAAAGCTCGGAGAGGGCCAGGTATTTGGAAACTGAACTGTGCCTTATTAGATATCCCCTGTGTGGTAGGTGGGTTGCGCTCTCTTTTTTTGGCAAGGCAGTCAGTCTCATTTTTATTTGATAATTTAAATCTTTGGTGGGAGGATACTAAAAGTGAAGTTCGGATCTATTTCAAGGTTGTGGGTCGTTTAAATGGGCGGTTATCACATGCTGGGTTGAGGCATCTTAGGGACAGGCTTAATTTTTTGTCCACTCAGACAGTTTCTTGGATCAGACTGTTTAGAACAAATTAAAGGGTTAAAACTGGAATTGGCTAAGGCACAGTCTCAGGTACTGCATGATATTGAAGTGAAGCATAAATTTAAGATTTGTGGCAGGAAGAAAGACACTTTACCCTTTGAGTATTTGAAATTTATTAAACATTCACGGGTATGATGTATTTAAACACTCCAGGGGGAGGGCAGGTTACTACAAATGTTGATATTTTAGACACTACTCATGAACATATTTCTGCCTCATTTCAGAGCAGAGCGCTCTCTGCTGATTCTATTTGTGATTGGTTTGCTAGGTCAGTCCCAGCCTTGTCTTTAGCTGACCGGATTGATTTGGTACGACCCATTACAGTGGAGGAACTAAAGACTGCGGTCTGGTCTTTAAGATCAGGCATTACTCCCGGATCTGATGGGCTGCCTCATGAGATTTATAAGGTCCTATGGGAGATTTTAGGTGCTGATCTATTCCAGGTTTTGAATGATGGGTTGCAGTCTGGGGTTCTCCTCATAGTATGTTGCAGGTGTGTTGCTTCTTGTATAAAGACAAAGGAGATCGGGGGATTTAAGTAATTGGAGGCCTTTGTCACTTTTAAACACGGATTACAAAATTCTGATGAAAATCTTATGTATGCGGTTGAGGGGGGTTATGGGCTCCCTGTTACATCCAACACAGTTCAGTGGTGTATCTCATAGAAGGGTTCAGGATGCACTGATTCTACTTAGGGAACTGGTCTTTAAGGGAAAGTCTGGGTAAATGTTTGGGCATCTAGTTTGCCTAGACCAGTCCAAGGCATTTGATCAGGCTGAATATGTTTATCTTTGGGAGAGTCTAAAGAGGTATGGATTTCCTTCACAATTCATAGGATGGCTGCAAACATGTTATAGGGGCACTATTCTGATTCCCAGCGTAAATGGTTGGATGGGTATGGAGATTGGGGTACATAGGGGAGTGCGGCAAGGGTGTCCATTAAGTCCCCTGCTCTATGTGCTTTCCTTGGATCCCCTTTTACATGCCTTAAATGGTTCAGATGAGATTGCTGGTTTATCAGTTGGGTGCATGGACCCTCAGATAGTGACTTTGGCATATGCGGATGATTTAATTTTAGTGTTGTCAGATAAAGATTCTGCTATTGCGGCAAGGCGTTATTGAGCGTTTTTCTGTTATGTCTGGGTCCTCTATAAATTGGCTCAAGAGTGGGATACTGCCTTGGTATGATGCGCTGATGTGTCATTAATTTGGGATATGCCTATAGAATCTGAATATGGGAAGATACTAGGTGTTTACTTCGGGGGTCTGGATGATCAATGGTATAATTGGGAAAAGCAATTATTGAAGCTCGCAACAGGGTACAGCTTTGGAATAAGGGACGCATGTCTAAAGCTAAACGTATTTATTTGATTAAAACCTGTTACCGTATTTTTTGTTTATTGCTGCGGTTTTTCCCTCCATTTCTCTGGAGACATCTCTTTATGGTGTATTTTTTCTTTGTTTATGGGGCAGCAGATTAAACCCATTAAAGAGGGGTGTTACATATTTACCTATTAGTGAAGGAGGTTTGGGGATGGTGAATCCGGTGTTTTTACATAGTATTTTTATTTTTTATAATTTAGTACCCTTGCTGAAAGGGATGGATAAGATTTGGTCCCCGTGGGTGGCAGATGGTATTGATCCACTTCTAACGCAATGGGACCAGGAGACCTTTCTGGCTCGTCAGGTTCGGATAGGTGTCTTAGCTAGTCATTTTTGTACAATGTTTCAAAAGTTGAAAGCATGGCGTGTTGTTAAAAAATCTGTTCTTTTACAGACGCACGTCAACAATTCTATTATGCCATATTGCAAGATTTCTTTTTTGTCGATCCCTGGTTCCATGATAGGCCTCATTCTGAACAGCATGCAAAGTTACGATTATTGATGAGTAAGAGGGTGCCTAAATATATGTGGGATTTTGTATGGCTTTGCCTTCATAAAAAATTAGGGGTGAAAGGTAATATGAGGCATAAGGAAATATCAGAAAGATTTTGTCCTAGGGAAGAGACCTGTATTGGGGTGGTTGAAACGATGGAACACTTTTTTGTGGAGTGTCCTTTTGTTGTATCATTTTGGTCACATTTTCGTGATGAATGGCCTTTAAATCCTTTTAGGGTTCTGACAACAGCAATTTGGGTGGAGGGGGTTCTACTGAGCTCCTGGATTATTTACGATGCGATTACACTGCACTTATTAATAGGTCATGTTGGTTTCCAGTTACGGCATGCTAGATGCAATCTCACACTTAGGCAGAAATTGCTCTCTGAATCTCAGATTGTTCACAACATGTGCAAACATGTCTGTAGATGGAGATTGCAGGAACAAGAAAAGGTGCATCCTGAACTGTTTAGATTGTGGTGGAGGAAAATGACCTGACTTGATACAGGGTAGAGTCTTTGTGTACGCCTTGGTCCTAATCTTGGGTAAAAGGGTTTCCCTTATAGGGAGGACAAGCTCTCCTTTGTGTACGCTGGTATACATCATCGCTATTTTTATGTACATACGAATGTTCCACTGTTGATATATACTGTCAGTACTGGCTCTGATTATTTCCTGTATGTCTATTGCTTTTATGTTCAATACAGATTAATGTGGTTTTGTGTTTCTTTACTGGAGTGTTATATTTTTATCTAAGAGGGAAAGGTGGTATTTGGGGGTCGTTGTATTTTTTACTTTTGGTTCTTGTTTATTCATTTGTGTTCTGTATCTATTTGATTATGTTTTCTCTTAGCTATGCATTGTTGGTGGGTTTTTGTATTTCTTTATGTTTGTACGATTTGATTTCCAGTCATAATAACGAATTCCCCTACTCTTTTGGTAGGGAGGGGGTTTGTTTTTCCTTTCAGTTGAGGGGTTCTGGTATGTTGTACTGATCATGTATGTTTTTTCTTTTCATTTATTATGATTTGTATGATGTAATACAATTGTGTTTGATTGCCCTTTTGAGTTTTGAATAAAAATTCCCCTACTCTTTTCGAGAAGTGGTTTGGGATCTTTAACATCCACCTGAACTATCACCAGAACAGGCAGATGGGACCTCGGTTTAACATCTCTCCTCTGAAAGACAGCACCTCAGGAGTGCAGCACCCCCGTCATGCTGCACTACAGTGTCAGTATTGGGATAGAACCCACAGTCTTCTGATTATGGCAGGGATGGCACTGAAGTTGTGGAAGCAGGGGTAGTACTGGGGAGACAGAGTCACTGTGGGCGCAGCTTACAGCGGTCTTAGGCAAGAAACTATGGTCGAGGGTGATCTACAGATCACCAGGGCAAAGAGAAGAAAGGGACAGGGAGCTTGGTGAAGAAACTGAAAAAGGGGTGACAAAGAAGGAAGTAGTGGCAGTGAGTGATCTGAACCTGCCAGATATCAACTGGCATGTTCCAGCGGCCAGGAGCACAAGAAGTCAAACCTTGCTGGATACACTCCATGACTGTCTACTGGTGCAGCTAGTTAAAAGAACCCACTAGGCAGGTTCCATTCTCAATATGGTGCTCACCAACTCAGAGGTGGTAGGAGCTGTGGGAGTAGGAGAGCCAAAAGGGAAGAGCGACCACAACTCTATTTGGTTCAAACTGCCCTAGGGACTGAAAAGCCCCTTTTGAGAGTGGACATCCTTGATTTCAGAAGGGCAGACTTCAACAAGTTGAGGGAGTTGGTCCGGGACAAGGTAGTCGGGGTAGACAGCATAGGTGGTGTAGGAGAAAGAGATGGGTGGCAATAAAGGGGGTCATTCTCAAGGCATCTAAGTTATGTATGAGAATGGAAACCAGAAGTAGTAAGTACAAGAGACCATTATGGTTCTTAGCAAGGGTCACGGAAGCAATGAGGGACAAAATAAAAGGCCTTCACCAGGTACAAAGAAAGGCAGGGACAGAAAGAATGGGAAGAATACATACTGAGAAATAAGGGGCAAAAAGAGTGGTTGGAGGGCAAAAGCAGACAAAGAGCTGCTTACTGCTGAGGGTGGTTAAGAAAGGAGAAAACAATTCTGCCAGTATATCAGGGGAAGAAAGGAGGGGGAATTGTAAGGCTATCCGAGGGACTAGGGTGACAGAGGAGGATGTGCAAATGACTGCCATCCTTAATGATTACTTTTGCTCGGTCTTCACAAGGGTAGACAGTGGGCCCTTGCCAGATAGTGGCATCAAAGCAGCCACAAAGGGGTCCTGGAGGTGAGGCAGCCAGTATCTACATGCAAAATGGTCCAAAACGGGCGAGCAGCCCTAAAGATAGATAAGACCCTGGGACCTGATGGTATGCTCCGAGTTTGCTCAGGGAACTGGCAGCAGAACTGGCTGAATCCCTGCTAGGACTATTCAATAGCTCACTATAGACAGGAGTAGCTCCAAAGGACTGGAGGGTGACGGATGCAATTCTGCTCCATGGGGGTGGGGGGGCAAGGAACAAGCGGGGAACCACAGACCGGTCAGTCTTACCTCTGCAGTAGGGAAGCTGATGGACAAAGAGGCCCTAGTAGAGTACCCGGAGAACAATGGTTTCCAAGATAGTAAATAGCTTGGGTTTGTGGCAGTTGGGTCTTGTCATGCTAACCTAAATGGTTTTCTTTGACTGGGTAACGAGGGCATTGGATAAGGCACCTCCGTGAATTTACTCTACTTTGACTTCAGCAAGACTTTTGACTCAGTATCTTACAGAAAACTGCTGAAGAAGATGGAGGACCTGGGTGCAGCTAGGGACATAGTAAGATGGGTATGTAACTGCCTAAAAGGGAGGAAGCAGAGGGTTGTGGTTAGTGTGTTTAAATCAGAAGAGAGGGCGGTCCCAAGTGGGGTACCACAGAAATGTGTCCTGGGCTTGGTCCTCTTCAATATGCTCATCAGTGACACTGGAGAGGAATCCAGGGCAAGTTGTCTCTTTGCAGATGGCATTAAGCTCTGTGGGAGGGCGGATAGTGACAAAGGAAATCAGGGAAATGCAGAGTGACCTACAAAGATTAGAGAGGTGGTCTAGGGAATGGCAGTTGAAATCCAATGCCAAAACTGCAAGGTGATGCACCTAGGGCAAAAGAACCCCAGGACTGAGTACTAGAATCGTGGGGTAAGACTTGGCACTACGGCTGAGGAATGGGATTTAGGAGTCATCATTAGAGGCTCCCTAAAACAATCAAGCCAGTGAGACAAGGACTAGAGTAAGGCAAATAGGATGCCGGGATGCATCAGGAGGGGTTCTGACAGCAGAAGAAAGGAGGTAATATCTCTGTATCATTGGTGAGGCCACACCTGGAGTACTGTGCCAGTTCTGGAGTCCTCACTTAAGGAAAGACAAGGACAGGCTGGAGACAGTGTAGCAAAGGGTGACAAAGATGACTCAGGGCCAACAGGGCTTTACAAAGGACCACCTCAAGGTGCTGAACATGCACTTGCTGGAGACCAGACGGTAACAAGGAAATATGATAGAGACCTTCACGTTCCTGAAAGGAGTAAACAAGGTGAACTGCAGAAATCGGATTATTTAGCATGAGTAACAGTTCGAGGGCATGAGTGGAAACTGACAGGAGGGTGGTTCAACAGGCACATGAGAAAGTAGTATTTTACAGAAAAGGTGGTGGAACCATAGAGCAGTCTACCAGCTGAGGTTGTGGGCGCAAAAACCATTAATGATTTCAAGCACGGCTGGGACACAGTGAAGGGTATAATCGTTACCCAGGAAGATAGTAACAGGGAGGGGAATAGCGGGTTGGATAGGGAGAGCTTGAACCCTGTATGGACAATAGATCCCAGGGCTACATAGGGAACCACAGGCAAACTGGATGTACCATTGGTCTTTTTCTGCAGTCACTGTCTATGTTTCTACTTCATTTTTTCAATTTGTTTAGTGTGTAAGGAGAGTGTGGTGATCAGGAAATCGACCTTTTATTTTTATTTTATTTTTTTTAACCAGGAAAGGCACACTAAACTGAAGCTCGTTTCCAGGTGCAACATGGGAGCACAACTAAGTTAAGTGACTTACTCATGGTCACACAGTATGCAAGTAGGATTCAAACCCAGGTCTCCAGGTTTGCTCAGCGCCCTAAACCACTGTGCTATACTGCCTATTTTAGTTAGTTTTTTTAGGGCCTATTTGAAGGTTTTAAGTAAGTAGAGGTGGCAGCCATGTTTGTGACTGAAGGCAAGTTCTGGGTGTAGCAGGACTGATTTTCTCATTGTGTGTTGTGGCTACGAACAAATTTGGTCAGATTTAGGACTAGGATGATTGTGCATTATGCTGCAATTATGCATGGTCACCTGACTGGTTTTACCCTTGTTGTTAGACCCATCTGACAAGGAACGCCAACAGGGACAGATGTATTCTCCATACTCCACATTTTTCATTCTGGTTTCTGTAAGATCTTACCCAGCATGCACTAGCATGTAAGAAATGAATCTCCAAGCTTCTTGCCTCCTGTCAGGCCTGTATATAAAGGGACTCTTCCAGACCCCTTCGTCAAGGGTAATCCACTGTTTCTGAGGCATCCATACTGCATAGTATATAAATACACTTAGCTGAAAAAAATAAAATTAAGCAATTATTCCCCAATTTTTATTATTGTCCCTATTTTTCTAATTCCCCCCCAATCCCATGTCCTCCACACCACTGACTCTGACTGCACTGTGGCACTATCCCTCAGCTGTGAGGGGAGTAATTGCAGTCTCCTTTGGGATCCTCTTGTTTCCTGCTCGCAGTTTGATCACTGGGTGTGCCAGAATGTTGTGGCTCATCCCCCCAGGAGCGAAGGCAGCTATCACCCTGGTCAGTAGCTAGCATGACCTGTGCATCACCTCTACAACACACTGGTGGAGGGGAGAGCAATAATTCTGAGTACACATTAGGTCCCAGGGTAGGATAGGGCAAAACAGGGCAGACTGGATGCAGCAATGATCTTTTTCTGCCAAGATTTTCTGTGTTTCATTGAGTGACAGACAAAAGCACTATCAGTCGAACCCAACATTCTTTGCATAGTTACACTAAATTAATGTGTACTGTTGTAATACTGTTACTAAAATGTAAGATTTTTAGATTTCCACATCTTGGTATTCCTGGCAATTAATTTTTCATCCTTTAATTTTAATGGCCTCTTTATTTATTATTGTATTTTGCCCCCTTCCTCCTACCTGCCCCCATCCACGCAGCCCTCCCCAGCAAAGTCGCCCACCCTTTCTGGAAAGTAATCTTGTGCCCCCACGACTTGCCCATGACCCCCCCCCAGAGCAGGATCCAGTGCAGTGCACAGCCAGTGGTGCCATGCCTGCGGAAGGGCTGTCCTTCATCCCGCTTTGGAAAGGATGTTTTTCTTCCCCTTGGGACGTCGACGTACAATGACACAGAGCGTCTTGTTGACATCCCACCCATTTCTGGATCTCCTGACTGCCAAACAGCTAGTCTACACTAGGTGTCAGGTGTACTGCTGGAAACATAACCCTTCCTCCCCAGGAGAGGAGACCTCCGAATGCCTGATCCTCTCTCCTACTGACACCCCCAGCTACTCGAGTAGGCTCCGGAACCCTGGGGGTAGGCGGTAGCACTACCAGCATTCCACCGAGCGGGCATATTTCTTTCTTTTTTTTTTTTTTGCTACTGATTTTCCTACTTCTTCCTGGCCGCCCAGTCTGCTCCCTGTTGTCCCGCCGTATCTACCGGGGATTCCGCCACCGTCCGCCTCTCCACCCGCTGGTCTGAGGCACCCATAAGCCCCTGCGGTTGTACCCACCACTGCAGGGCTGCAGGGAGCCCCCCAGACTCCCCATGGATCCAGCCTGGGGTGCTCAGCCACCGGGCGAAGCTTGTGGACGGCCATCAAGCCGCTCAAGTGGGCGCCCGTTTTCCGCCCCTCGGAACTGAGGGCATGTAACGACGTCACCGGAGGGGGGGCGCGCATGTGTCCACATGCGCTCCCTCCAGACGTCTGCCCTCAGCTCCACCCCTGAGTGCAACGAGCCTGCAGTCTCCCAGCCTCCACTAGGAGGCAACCACGCACTGACTGCCGTGGACCCCCCTTCCCGGAGAAGGAGAGCCGTCCTTCAGACGCTCATTCCTTCTCCTCCCCAGCCGACCCCCGGCGACCTGTGCTTGTTCCCAAACACTGGTTGCCGGCATGGAGCAAGGTGTGGCAGCCAGCGCCTCAGCGCCACCAGGCCGGCAAGCCGGCATATTTCAATGGATTCTATATGGACAATGATGCGTCTTGGATGAAGCTGAGCAATTTTGACCCATGGCTTTGAAAAGCCCATGACATGACAAGGAAGATAATGACGATTTGTTTGAACACATTTCAAATCTTTATTCATATATTGTATTTTCTTTATTTAGTGCTCTCCTCTTTCTTTAAAGAGCAGTTGACACCTTCAGGAGAACTTTAACAAAACATAATAATTAGACACAGCTCAGCTTGTATTTCACATTAGTTCTGTACTTTCCCTCACCATTACTTATCACGGAGGTCATTTGCATGAAAACAGAATCTTTGCTCGTGAAGAGTTCATCTACTCCTGTTGCTTATTCCCTACCTGAGGTTATAATGCATGACTTGTGACATCACACTTAATTTCAAGGCAACAGACTGTGATGTCACAACAGAGGATTATGATTTAAAGTAGAGCGTAAGCTATAGAGGCAGGTGGGCTTTATGGATAAATGTTTTCATGCAAATTTCTTCAATAATAAAGAATGGTGAGGGGTTTCACTAGTATGAGGAGGGAGGTGATCATGCCACTATAAAGAAAACACTGGACAGACCACAGCTGGAGTATGGGATTCAATTCTGGAGGCCCCATTTCCAAGAAAACAAAGATAGGCTGGAGAGGGTACAGAGAAGGGCGACCAAGATGATCCACAGGATGCAGGGGAGACCATCTGGGGAGAGGCTAGAGGAGCTCGCTCTCTATATGTTGGAGATGAGGCGGGATGGGGAGACATGATGGAAACCTTCAAATACATGAAGGGTATAAATAAGGTTAAGGGCAATAGCATCTTCAGACTGAGGGAAAACAAAACCACCAGAGGTCATGCATTTAAACTAGAGGGGGCAGATTTAAGGGGAACTTTAGGGGGTGTTACTTCTCAGAGAGGGTTGTACAACCATGGAACAGACTGCCAGAGTGGGTGGTGGACATTTTTTACAGTAGAGAAATTCAAAACAGCATGGGATAGCTACATGGGACTAGCAAGGGGAGGTGGGGGAGGGGGGCAGGGTGGGAGATAAAAGGGTGACGGGTGGGGACTATTGGGCAGACTCGACGGGCCGTAAAGTCCATTTCTGCTGGCACGATTCTATGATGATTCTATAATTCTATGAGAAATCTATAGAATGTATACTAAATGCAAGCTGAATTGCACCTAAATATTATGTTTTTCAACGTTTTCTTAGAGGTATTTATTTTATTCAAATTTTGATGACCAGGTGGGCCCTTTGGGACAGTCAAGTACCTTTTTCAGAGGCGACCTGGGGAGCCAGATGTTCCAAGCATAAGAAAATGGTACAGATACAGATAATTATGTACAAATATTACTGGACAGTTACATACATTCACTTACTAAACTAGCCATCCCATTCATTAGGAGACAGTACAAACTACATATGTAAATTGCAACACAGGTGAACAAACAGTGAGGTTGATATGAGCATACAATATAATCGTAGTAGAGTCAATTAGTACATAAGTGCAGTGTATAGGCGATTGGCTGTGTACATAGCCCTAGATATTAATCATACACACCAGGAGAGTATAGCATCATCAGCTCTTTAAAACTATATAGATTAACATGAAAACAGGATCACTGCCTCCATTAGTCTTCATTTGCTCTGGCTGTTTGTCTACACCTGTCAGCATATTCTTCTGTTTATGACATCATAATTTCCTCAGCAACATTCTGTGATGTCACAAACAGAATATTATGATGTCAAGCACAGACAAGCAGTCAGAGCTAATGGAAGTCTAGGGGGCAGTAATCCTGTTTTGTAACATCATAGGACCTCCGAGGGAAGTTGCACAGCATACAAGACTCCAAGCCCGAGGTCTGGGCAAGAACAAAGCAAAGCGGAGCAGTTCTGTTTGCCCACACCTCACAAGAGCAGTCCTTTATACCATAAGAGACACCCTACTGAGCCCCTACTATCTCATTATAAATCACTCAATTTTAGCTTGAGTAATTCGTGATAAATTTCATTTTTTTTTGTTTAGTTTTTTTACATTGTATTTTGCTGGATCCCCCACCCCAGTGCTGATGTGGACCATGCCCTCCTAACACGAGAGACTACGAAAATATAAACATATGAACTTGCAAGCAGATAAAGGCCTTATGGTCCATCAAGTCTACTCGAATGTGCAGCTAGCAGCCCTTATAATGCAGCTGTCCCTCCCTCCCCTCCCCCGTGCCCCTCCCCCTAACCCTGTCCCACCCCTTTTAAGCAGCCCACTGTTCTGCAGGATACCACTTCTGCAGGCAATGTGTTCCACCCTGACACCACCCTCTCCATAAAAAAGTGTCTTCTCATCTCCTTCCTGAACCTTCCTTCCTCCAATCTCAGATCACGTCCTCGAATGTCCCTGCCCACTCATAACTTGAACAGCCCCTCCGTGTCTGTTTTTTTATTCCCTTCTTGTACTTGAAGGTTCCAATCATATCTCCCCTGTCCCTCCTCTCCTCCAGTGAGTACATGTTCAGCTCCCTCAGCTGACCTCGTATGGAATGTCTCCTAGTTCTTGGATCATCTTTGTTGCCCCGCGCTGCACCCCCTCCAGTAGCTTAATGTCCCTCTTCAGGTACGGTTGCCAGTACTGCATGCAGTACTCCAGGTGTGGCCTAACCAGTGACCTTGACAACAGTAGGATCACCTCCCCTCTCCTTGGTGATATACCCCAGGCTAAATAACCCAGCATTTTAATGGCCATAGCAGCCACCTTCCTGCATTGTGCTAAGTTGTTTAATGAACCCATAATGATCATCCTCCAGATCTTTCTCCTACTCTATTACTGCTAGCTGAACCCCACCCCAGCTAGTAGCCCCTCCTTGGTTTTTTTTTGTCTCGAAAGGCAACATCTTGCACTTCTTGGCATTGGACCCCAGCTGTCAGGTGTCCAATCAGGTCTCCAATTTAGCCAGGTCATCCTACGATCCCTGCCACCCTTGTAGGTCATCCACCACTGCACCGATTTTGGTGTCAACGGCAAATAGGCTGATCTTGTTCTTTATGCCCATAGAGATGTCTGATATGAATAACTAAACAACACTGGTCCTAGAACAGAGTCCTGCGATACCTTGCTTGTCACTGCCCTTGGAGCGGAGAGCTCCCCCCACCAACACCACCCTCTGCTGTCTTTCCTGTAGCCAGTTTACCACTCATCCCACCATCTTGTCCTCCACCCCTGTTCCCTTCAACTTGCTTCCCAGCCTCTTATGCAGCACCGAGTCTAATGCCTTATTAAAGTCCAGGTACAGGACATCCACTGCATGGCCCTTGTCCAACTGCCTAGTTATCCAGTCATAGTAATCCACCAGGTTGGTCTAACAGGATCTGCTTGTGACAAACCCATGCTGCCCATCATCCTGCAGCCCATTTGACTCCAGAAAGGTTACCAGCCTTTCCTTCAGGATTGTCTCCATCAGGTTACCCACGATGGATGTGAGGCTTACCGGCCTGTAGTTCCCTGGTTCATCTTTGGGGCCACTCTTATGGAGGGGCACCACATGAGCCATCATCCAGTCCTGAGGTACGCTCCCAGAGTCCAGAGAGGCATTGAACAGGTCTGCCAAAGGCCCACCCCCCAGGATCTCTGCCAGCTCCTTCAGAACCCTGTGGTGAATGCAATCTTGCCCTGGTGCCTTGTCCACCTTCAATGCCCTCAAGCCCTCCAGTACCCTACCCCCCGTATTTTTCCCATCTGTTACCTCCGCCCTCCTGTGCCTGCCCCCGTATCTCCCTCCTTTCTCCTTAGTAAACACCAAACAGATGTATTCATTGAGCACTTTTGCCTGCTCTGCCCCCATTTCCACCCTCCCCCCATCCCTCTTAATCTTCACTATGTGGTCCTTGCAACTCCTAGTACACTATACAGAGATGAGAGGTACAGGGACTGTGTGAGGGATTTATAATTATGTTAATCTGCAGATACAGTACACGCCATTTAATCAGGATGTGGATAATCAAGATATACACTTAATTGGGACATCCCACTAAAAACCAATTAAGTGGCAATGCTTTTCAATGTAGCCATCCACTGTTTCATTGCAACGGCCCTCTTATGTAACTGGGACAGTTTTTTTCCCAGTCCCAGCCTCAGTCACTCTATTTCTCACAATCATTTACCATCACTGACACTGCAAGTAGCTGTTAATCTCCCTGCCATGAGCGTGCATATCCTGTTCATGTCTTTACAGTCCTCAATATAAATCTGGCTGGTCTCCCAGGTGTCCCAGTCTCCAACCTAAAAACAAACTTTCTGAATCTTTCCTTGGTGTTTAGTCCGGTTGTTCCTCCCTCACCAACAGGGGAAGCATCTCCTCTGTGCATTCTTTGAAACTGACCGTGATGAGCGAGCTGCGGCTGACCAACCTGATAATCCTCCAATCAGACACTTACCAACAATGTGATTCCGGACTGGACTGTCTCACCTTTTGACTCCCTCAAAATGTTTTTTTTTTTTAATATTAACTGCAGGCAGGTGGGACTGGGATCAGGGGAAGGGAAGGCAGTCCAGGGATGATGGGGGGGGGGCCTCAGGTCATGGTGGACGGTTGTGTCTCTGAATACAAGGAGTTTGGGAAACAAAATGGTTGAAGAGAACTTTCTCTCTCTACTTTGGGCTGCCCATGACCCAAACACATAACATCCCCTATAGGGTGGCTGGTTACCTCTCCCCGGGCTGAGATACAGATATGGCACACTGATGAGTCCAAATGAGGATGAAACGTGTTTGTCTCTGCTGTTCTCAGCCTTCGATGATTGTATTGTGAGGCCTTCTGGCACCATGCAATTCTGCTTAGAGTTGAGCCAGTCCAAATTAATTCATGGGAATTTGCATATGCTTCCCATGATGCTTTGCATTACTGGGGTATGTGCAATTTGTGTTTTCTTTAAAATGGCTGAGTTGCATTCACTGATGGCAGAGGGAGAGGTGGACATGGCTGCTATCACAAAGACATGGGCCACGCCAAACCATAACTGGGACCTTTCCAACTCTGTGTACAAGTTTTATAGGAGGGTTGGGGGGGGGTAGGTAAAGGGTGGTGACTCTGTAAGTAAGGGAAGGGATAACCTGCACTATGGAAGAGGAAACAGATGGAACAGAGGTGCTCTGGATACAACGAAAGGTAAAAAGCTTAGGGCAGGAGTGGTGTACAGGCCACTCAACCAGGATGACAAATCACACAGGAAGCTGGAGTTCAAAATTGTGGAGATGGCTGGCACGGGGGAGGAATTGATCATGGGAGACTTCAATCTACCTGGGGTGGATTGGAAGATTCCCTGCCACCACTTGTACTGGAACTCAAGTGCTGCTGGAGGCATTCCAGAGTGGTTTCCTGACACAATGTGCCCTGGAACCCACCAGGGAGAGGGAAATACTGGACCTGGTTCTGACGAATGGCGACGACAATCACACTGTGTGGTTTCTCCTGGACATGGGCAAGGAGAAAACTGGAACAAAAACAAAGGTGCTAGAGAGGGGAAATCCTAGAAGGGCACTTTGCTGGGATCAGGAAGAAAATGGGGGGGAGGGGTTGATCAGAAATGGGTCATTATCAAGGAAGGGCTGTTAGTAGCCACTAACAAGTGTGCCAAGATAAAGAAAAAAATCCAGAGCCAAGAAGCCCAGTCGGTTTGATGGGGAGGTAGTCCAGGCGGTAAAGAGCAGTAGGGCAGCCTTCAGAGTTTATAAGTGAGGAAACATACAGTAATAAGGTAAGGGAAGCAAGCAAAGTAGTTCAACTGGTCAAGGCCATCAAAGACAGTGTCAGTGGCTCAGCAGGTTGCACACTCGCCTCTGAGGCCAGAAGAGCAGAAGGCTGTGGGTTCTATCCCCATGTCAGGCACTTGGGTTAATTCCCAATACTGACACTGTAGTGCAGCATGAGGGGGGTGCTGCACTCCTGAGGTGCCGTCTTTTGGATGAGACGTTAAACCGTGGTCCCGTCTGCCTGTTCTGGTGGTTGTTCAGGTAGACGTTAAAGACCCCATGGCACTTCTCAAAAAGAGTAGGGGAAATCCCCGGTGTCGGGCAAAATTCCCCCCATTCAGTAAAAATACCACCAACAGCTTAATCTGGTTCAATTTCAGTTGGTTACCATTTGTATCCCTCCATCTGGGTCGCTCTTGAAAAGGGAATTCTAGTCTCATTGGGCCTACCTAGTCAACAAAATTCAATAAAATAAGACCTGCAGCAGGCAGAGAGGGTGCAAATGGGACAGAAGGCTGTCTTCCAGTACACAAGATCAAAAAGAAATTGCCATGAGTAGGCAAACCTAACTGGTGCAGCTTCACAAGTGAGGTGGCTTACCTCGCACAAGGAGACAGTCCAAAGCAGAACGTGGTTTGCACACAAGGAAAAAACACTGGAAGCAGAAAAAGCTTTCAAAATCGCTTTACTGGAAGCCAAGCCTCTATCCAAAGCAAATCCAAACAGTGTACAACTTCTTCAATGTAGCTCTGTCCCCTAGCACCTCGACTCTTGAGAGTCTTCAGTGGGGGGTGAGGCTACAGAGTAGACCAACTGCTTTTATACAGCTTTTGATTACGTGTCTATGACATCATTACATTAGAAATTTCTTTAGCCAGTGCTCATTACTGGCTGTATTATGAAATCAACACTCAGCATCATGATAAAACCAAAATATACAAAACATGCAGCAAATGCAGAACAAAAATATGAACTGTTTCCATCACAAACATTTTTTGGAATTAATATCTCATAAAAGTGATAAAGGAAGAAAGAAAGACAGTAATCTGGGTCTGACTGTTGTCACTGCTTAGGCAATCTTAGCTCCATAATAATTAAATCCAGGTAGGTAGGAGTGCCCAGGTACTGATGAAGTGTAGAAGCAATCCTGCAAAATAGAAAGAAAAAAAAAAAAAAAAGCGACAGTAATGTAAGGTTAAAAATGGAGGAGGGGTGAGTGAAGGGTAGCGTGGAAAAAGCAGAAGTACTTAAGTTCTGCTGTTCAGTTTTTGCTAAGAAGGATGGCCCAAGTACCCCATGGGAAGAAGGGGGGAGGTAATGGAGGAGAAGGAGTCACTTATGGTGAGACAAACTGACGTGGCGGAGAAAGGATTAAAGACCTTGAAGGTGGACAAGTCCTCAAGACAAAATGGCATACACTGAAAGGTACTGAGGGAGTTACCGGAGGTGCTGGCGGGTCCCCTGGTGGACCTGTTTAACACCTCTCTAGGGATTGGGGGGGGGGTACTGCGGAGTGGAGGTCAGCATGTGTATGTCTGCTACACAAGAGTGGCCCAAGGAAAAATCCTGGTAATTATCAGCCGGTTAGTCTGACCTCGACAGTGGGGAAGCTCATGGAAACCATTGTATAGGAAAGGCTCCATGACAACAGGCTGCATGGGTTTGCATCGAGGTGGTCCTGCCAGACTAACCTAATTTATTTCTTTGACTAAGTAACCAGGTCAGTGGACACAGATTTTAGTAAGGCCTTTGACTCTGTTCCCCACAGGAGATTAATTAGGAAGCTGGAAGACTTGTGGGAGGGTGAAACTGACTACACGGGTGAAACATTGGCTGCAAGATAGGAATCAGAAGATAGTGGTCCGGGAGAGGGGGGAATTCTTGGAAGCTAGACCAGTAACTAGTGGGGTCCCACAGGGCTCAGTGCTTGGACCGGTGTTACTCAACTTCTACATCAGTGACACTGCAGATGGGATAAGAGGCAAGATGTTTGCGGACAACACAAAGTTATGTGGAAGAGTGGACAAAGAAAAAGGGAGATAGGATACTAGAGAGGACCTGACCAAATTGGAGAGGTGGTCAGGTATTTGGCAACTGGGATTCAGTGCCAAAAAGTATAAAAGTAATGCACTTGGGAGCAGAGAACCCAGAGACCAGGTACTGGCTGGGAGGTGTGCAAGTTACCAAGTCAGATGAGGAGAGAGGCTTGGGTGCAGTCATTATGAGTGACCTGAAGCACTGCAAGAGAGCAGTAGCCAAGGTAAATCGGATTCTGGGATGTATAGCCAGTAGGAGAGCAGATATTCTGCCACTGTACAGGTCTCCGGTTCGTCCGCATGTTGAGTACAGTGTGCAGTACTGGAGCCCTTACCTAAAGAAAGACATCAACCTACTGAAGACTGTCCAGAGAAGGGCGAACAAGATGATCCAGGGAAAACAAGGCAGGCCATACGAGGACAGACTCAAAGACTTCAACATGTACTCCCTGGAGGACAGAAGAGGAGAGGAGTGACGTGACGTGATCAAAACCTTTAAATACCTTAAGAGTTTCAACAAGGTAAACTCTGAGGGTTTCTTCAGCCTTAGTGGGAACATGACTACTAGGGGGCCCTCAAGCTGGTGGGGAGATGATTTAAAGGAGAATGAGGAGAAACTTTTTCACTGAGAGGGTGGTGGCCAAATGGAATGAGTTGCCAGTTGAAGTTGTCTCCCTGAATACTGCAAACAGCTTCCAGAGAGGCTAGGATAGCAGAGTGGGTGGGCAGATTCCTCAGTAGTTACCGGGGTCTGCAAACTCGAGCAGACAAGATAGATGGCAGGGCCTTTCTCTACTGGCACTATTTGTATGTTCGTAACAGGCACCAACAATGGGAAGGGAAAGAAAACAATGCGCAAGTAATTTAAAAAAGTAAAAGCACTGAGGGTAAGATGGGAGAGCTGATGTCTATGGCAAAATAGAGGGACAGCTAAGCACTGCAGAAAGCACGTTTTGAAAACCGGGACTACCATTAAATGGGATTAAAGGCTCTCCACTGAGACACCCTATTTAAGTGTCTTCTATTGCATTATAAACAAATTCTAGCCAGAGCAGATAGGGCTGTGAAGAGCTACCAAATGACCAAAGTTATTTTCTTGTTGGTGCCATATAGTGCTGTTTAGTCACGATCATCACAGTGCTCCCAGATCCAAATAACCATTTGCTGGCTTGCATCACCGAGACCTGGCTGGATGAAAATTCTGGCCCTATATTGGAGGCCATGATTCTGGCCGGGTACTCGGTGATACACCGCCCAAAATTGGATCGCAGGGGTGGGGGGTTGCAGTCTGTTTTAAGACTGAATTGGGTCTCGCGAATGTAGTAGTAGGTGAGGCTGGGTCTTTCAAGTGTACAGTAGTGGCAGGTGTAGGCGTTCGAATCGTGCTCATCTACCGTCCACCCGGAGATGGGAGACGTTTCTTACAGGAAGTAGTAGACTTCCTCATCGACATGTCGTTGGAGTCACCCAGATTGATGGTTCTGGGTGATTTCAACGCCTGGGTCGACAATGAACTCTCTAATTTTGGGAATCACTTCCTCCAATTGATATCTTCTTTGGGCCTTACACAGGTGGTTTCCACTGCTACGCATAAATCTGGACACTCTTTAGACTTAGTCTTCCTTCTAGGGATCGACGCATCCGACATGGGGGTGGAACCAGTCGCCTGGTCTGATCACTACATCGTGAGGTTCAATTTTTGCACCCCACTGAGGAGACCAGCCCCTGTGGAGATGGTCAGGTACCGCCCATTACGGAATGTTACTCCACAAGGTCTAGCGGCGGTCCTTGATCTATCATCCTTCATTTCAGTGAGCAATAGTCCAGATGCTCTGGTGTTAGCCTATAATAAGGCCATCACGACTGCCCTGGATTCTATTGCTCCTGTTCGTGAGCGCCCCCTATCCCTTCGCCCCAGATCCCCGTGGTTTGATGGGACCTTGAGGGAGATGCGGAGACAGGGGCGAAGGTTAGAGCGTCGCTGGCGCAGGTCTGCCCTTGATGCCGACCACTCTAGATTGATGGAACATTATGTTAGCTATCAATCTGCAATCACCCATAAGAAGGCAGAATTCCTGTCCAGGGAGATTGCAGTTGCTCAGAATCGACCGGCTCAGCTGTTCCGAACGGTAGACAGACTGTGCAACCCAGCCTGCCTGCAAGTTGAGGAAAGCTTTTACATAGAGTAGAGTGCGATGAGCTTGCTCTATTCTTTGCAACTAAAGTGGCCGACATCAGGGCAAACCTGGGTCCGGCATCCTCTAAGGGGTGATGCTTTTGGATAGCGTGGGATCACAGTGCCCCATTTCTCCTGGAGTTCCTTTTGTCGACCTGAGTTCGTGGACATTATGAGGATCGTCCATACTATGCGTCCCACAAGTTGTGGTTTGGATCCCGGACCGACTCCCCTCATTTTGGGTTGTTCTGACATCATCGGTCCGGTCCTGGCACAAATAGTCTGGTGCTCCTTGGAGTTAGGTGCGTGTCCCTGCTCTCTGAAAGAGGCAGTGGTGACTCCTCTTTTGAAGAAAGCTTCCTTGGACCCAGACTGTTTTTCAAACTATCGGCCTATCTCTAACCTCCCCTTTATTGGGAAGGTTATTGAGAAGGTCGTAGCTGTTCAATTGGATGACCATTTAACCATCCATAATGTCTACGAATCCTTCCAGTCTGGCTTCCGGAAAAGACATAGCACCGAGACTGCGCTGGTTCGGGTGTTAAATGATCTTCTGATGGCGAGGGATCAGAAGAGACGTTCTATCTTGGTTCTTCTTGATCTCTCTGCAGCCTTTGACACTGTGGACCACATGGTGTTATTAGCTCGCCTGGGGCAAATTTGTGGTATGTCTGGAACCGTTTTGCAATGGTTCACGTCATTCCTCACCGGAAGATCACAAAGAGTTGTGTCTGGGATTTTTTCCTCTGACCCAATTTCTTTGTTGTGTGGAGTGCCTCAGGGATCTGTGCTATCACCTATGTTGTTTGCAGTGTATATGCTGCCCCTCGGAGGTATCATAAGATGATATGGGCTGAGGTTTCACTGTTTTGCAGATGATACCCAGCTCTATCTGTCTTTTGCACCCGACCAGGATGGAGCTCTCTCGGTGTTTAATAACTGTCTGGGGGAGATCCAAGACTGGATGGATTCTAGTTGGCTAAAGTTGAACTCGGAGAAAACAGAGGTTCTGATAGTTGACCCAGGTGGTCGGATTGAGAGGCCGTGTATTGGTGCACCATCTGGAATTTTTCTCGGTGGTGTATCTCTTCCGTTCTCTGAACGGGTGCGTAGCCTTGGGTTTATTCTTGACGACAGGCTGACTCTCAAATCTCAGATGTCAGCCGTTGTCAAGACTTCCTTTTATCATCTTAGGAACATTGCCAGGGTTAGGCACCTTGTTCCGTCCGACTCCCTGACTATCTTGGTCCATGCTTTTGTTTCTTCACATTTGGACTATTGCAACGCCCTTTACTTTGGGCTTTCTGGGGTTGAAATCCGTCGCCTACAGCTGGTGCAGAACGCTGCAGCCACGGTATTGACTGGGACAAGTAGGACCTGTCATACTACTCCCGTGCTGCACGAACTGCACTGGCTTCCTATGCGGTGGCGGATCACCTTTAAAGTCATTTTATTGACTTTTAAAGCCCTTCACGACCAGGGTCCAGCCTATCTGAAAGACCTTCTGGTTCCTTACTGCCCTGACCGATCACTCCGCTCGGCCGACATGGGGTTGTTAGAGATCCCAAGAGTGAGTTTAAAATCTTCTGGCAGCAGAGCTTTTTCGCATGCTACACCCACTCTTTGGAACCCTCTACCATGCCGGTTACGGCACTGCACCTCCGTGGAGTTATTTAAGAAAAACTTAAAAACATATTTATGGAGTATGGCCTTTTTAGATAATTAAGTTATTGTATTAATTTTTCGATTTTATTATTTATATGATACTGGACGATATGCTGCTTTTTATGGATGTTTTATGAATTTTATTTAGAGTTTTGGATTGTTTGAAATTGTTCAGCACCTTGACATTCTGAAAGGTGCTTTATAAATAAAATTATTATTTTCCTGTAACAAGCCCTAATTTTTCCTGCATTTTCCCTGTGTAGGCATCAAATCCCTGTAGATTTTTCCATAAGCCACTAGTTTCTTATTTGTGACTTTGTTGTTTATTTAAATTTAATATGTCGGCAGCCTCTTATCAGCAAAAGGGCTCCAATCTGCTGTTAGGTATTAAAATTATATATCAAGATGGCCTTGGAATGATTTGGATTTATATGGAATCCATAAGGCATAATGGGGGAATTAACTTATTGGTTGGATTTTGTTGACTGGGTAGTCCCACTAAGACTAGAAGTCCCTTTTTCGGGAGGGGTAACAGATGGCAACCAACTTAAATTGTAACATGGCATAAATCCTTTCTTGAACCCGATTAAGCTGTCGGCATTTTTAGTGAATGGGGGAAATTTGACCAGGACACCACGGAAATTCCCTTACTCTTTTTGAGAAGTGCCATAGGATCTTTAACATCCACCCGAACAGGCAGACAGAAAAGACGGCACCTCAGGAGTGCAGCACCCCCCAACCCCACTCCTGCACTACAATGTCACTATTGGGATTTAAAGAGCTAGTGAAGCCAACCCAGGCACACAGAAAAATATAAATTTTAAGAAGTAGTCAGTTATAAAATTTTATTTCTGAAGTACCTTTCTTTTACCCATCAGAGAGTCTTCTATGTCATAATGTTGTGGTGAATGTGTGGAACAGCTCATAGCACAGCAGCTGACATATCTAGCTCTGCTGCCCCCCACTACATCAGCATTGTGATTTCGCTGACAGTGAAATCACAGGTGAATGACCTGGCAGTCACTGAATTGCTGTTCCTAAGGTACTGTAGCCGCAATATCACAGTCAGTGAGGTCACAATGCTGGTGATGTAGTGAGGGGCAGTATAGCTAGCTATGTCATCTGTCACACACAGTGCTGTTCCACACATCACACATATTAACATCAGGTAAACAAAAATCTAATTAAACAAAGGGAAAAGAAAAAGTGCCTCAAATATAAAAGGTAATGGTTGATTGCTTTCAAAAATCTAATATTAGTTTTAGGCAGTACACTAGCTCTTTAACCCACATACCTGATGTGGGGATAGAACCCACAGCCTTCTGATCTTCCAGTCTCAGAGGCCAGTGTGCAACCTGCTGGGTCACTGACTGAGATAAAATATGATATGATATGAATATATGAAATAAAACATTGCACTCATTATTTCATGAACTATACTCAAAATTAGTAATCATAAGTCAGCCAATCGTTCAAAAAATAATAGTTAAATTTATTGCAAATAAATTAGGTTTATATATATTTTATATATATATATATATATATATATATATATACACACACACACACACACAGATGCTATTTTATGCATTTTTCATTTGTTAGTTTTACACAAATTCTCCAGACTTTTTCTGACCACCTGATGGAATCTTGAACGAGTTACATAAATGTTATTATTTTCCTTCAAGGCCCTGACCCTGCAACTAAATACACACTCAGTACATCATATTATAAAAAGAGAAAAAAAAACAGTCTTCTGTTTCCAGTTGTTTGACCAGGACCGGTGCTCAAATAAATCCAGAGACCTCTCTTTCTTGATGGGCTCTTTATCTGTTATCTTTGTGAAACAGGCATTGCCCTTGCTGCAAAAGTAATTGATGGCTTTTGAGGAAAGCTCCAACATACTCAGCTTGAGACATTTTATCTAATGCGAATAAGTGTTTGTTTTAAATTTACTACATCTGGGCTTTAAATCTTGGGCAGCGGTTCCCCGTACAGTTTTCCTTAGTAATAGATACATACTGTAAGAGATAAGAGAAAAGCAAGGACACAGATCAGCAGGATTAAGACTTGGAGGGGGGGGGGATGGGCTCAGGAAGCAGGGAAACAGGCAGAGGTGCTAAATGAGTACTTTGCCTCAATCTTTACAGAGGGAGACAGGGGATCCCTACAGACTGATGGGAGGGAAGAGGAGCCAACAAAATCGAGGGGTCAGTCTGAGACCAGAGGACTGAAAGAGGCTACGGTACAGGCAGGGCCAGACCCAGAAGGGGTGGGGCGGTTGCATGAGGGGGAGGACTGAGGGGGGAGAAATCATAGTGGATAGGGTGAGGGAGGCCCTTCAGAAGTTAAAAACTAAGAAGGTGCCAGGGCTGGATGGGCTACATCAGAGGGTTATGAAGGAACTGGCAGAGGAGCTGGCAGCTCCACTGGCTGCACTCTTTAACACCTCTCTGCAGACAGGATGGGTGCCCCAAGAGTGGAGGGTGGCTCATGTAGTGCCTATCTACAAAGGAGGGTCTAGAGAGGAGATGGGGAATTATAGGCCTGTCAGCCCAACGTCTGTGGTACGCAAAGTAATGGAGGGCATTATCAAGGAGAGGCTTGGGAGGCAGCTGGAAAGGTTAGGGCACCAGGATGATAAACAGTATGGCTTCGTCCCGGGGAGACAGTGTCAGTCCAACCTCATAGAGTTGTATGACTGGGTGACGGGGGCCCTGGACAGACATAGGCCAGAGGACATCCTATACCTGGATTTCAGCAAGGTGTTCGATTTGGTACCCCATAATGGGCTGATAGCAAAGCTAGGAGAGATGGGGTGGGAGGACAGGTGCTCAAGTGGGTGGAAAATTGGCTTTCGGGGCGAATACAGAGGGTAATGATAGGTGGGATAGTCTCCTCCCCCAGGAAGGTAATCAGTGGGGTCCCCTAAGGTTCAGTATCTGGGCCACTCCTGTTCAATGCCTATGTCTCGGATATAGGAAGGGAGGTTAGGAGTAGGCCGAGTCTCTTTGTGGATGACTCCAAACTAGGAGCACTGGTGGATATGGAAGAAGCAAGAGAGGCAGACAGTCCGGGGGGACCTGGATACCCTGGAGGGGTGGACAAGGAGATGGGGATTGAAGTTTATTGCTGGGAAATGTAGGGTACTTCATTTGAGGTCAGAAACCGACCATATATACACCCGGGGAGACACTGCAAGCCACATTGGGTGAGCGGGATCTAGGGGTGGTGGTAGGCGTCAAAATGAATAACTCCAAAAACTGAAGAAGAACCACAGCCAAAGCAAACAGGATATTGGGTTGCACAGCCAGGGGCATTACGTCCAGGAGGAGGGAGGTGACCCTCCCTCTATATAATGCCTTGGTCAGCCTGCAACTTGAGTACTGTGTACAATTTCTTTATATCTCATCTGAAGGAGGACATAACACTGCTGGAGAGGGTCCAGAGGAGAGCAACCAGGATGATTCAGGGCATGGGAGGGGAGGCCCTATGAGGAGAGACTGGAAGAGCTAGGGCTGTACACACTGGAGGAGAGGAGAGGAGAGACAGGGGAGACATTATAGGGGTCTTCAGGTACGTAAAAGGAATAACCAAGAGTGAAACCAAGGAGCTGTTCAGGCTAAAGAAGGGGGGGAACAACCAGGGGGCATGAAGAGACATTATTTCACTAAAAGGGAGGTGGAGCCATGGAATGCGCTGCCCGGGAGGCTGGTGGAGGAGGGCACAGTGGAGGGGTGGGACAGGTACAAGGGGAAACTGAAGCCAAAGAAGACCCTCTCAGGGGCTGGGGGGGGCGGGAAGGCGAGCACCCACTAGGTGGCTGGCTGCCGAGCAGACATCACAGACCATTAGGCCTATTCTGCTGGCTTTTGGTATATTAGTATGTTAAATGCTGCATGTGTGTGGGTGTGTGTGCTTGTGTGTTTGCATGCAACCTGTCCTGCCCAAGGAATGACAGCTAACAAACTGTAATTGCACTGTCTGTAATCTGACACGGAGTCTGACTTTCTTTGTCACAAAAGCCAGAGAAAATGAGAGTTAACCCCTAGGTTACTGAAAGAAATAAAACAAATCTGTTAGACTGAGCTGGACAGATGATAGAAAAAGCAGTTTAAAACGTTTTTTTTGTTAATATCCTGAGAAATTCTGAAGTACAGTACAGTAGCACACCCCCGATGCCCTTAACATAGAGCAGCATATAGCAAAAATCAGAGGGGGAGTGCACTACTATGCAGATGTGGAGGAATACATCCAAATGTCTAAAAAGGAAGTTCCACAGAAAGCCGTTTTAGAGCTACATTCTGATCAATGACAGAAGGGCTGCAGGCTCTGCCCACAGCCCTAAAAAAGGAAAATATTGTCCAGTGTCCTTATTATAAGAGTTCTTTAAGGATCAAATATGTGATTTTTAAAATGCTAAATACCCTTTTTTGAATTACTGTACTAAGGCTTATATGCAAAATGATAATGTCTTATAGCTCTATTTCACTTCCTCCTTTTTATGATGGCTCGCGCTTCTGCAGCCAACATATTGCAGTAGTAGCAGATTTGGAGGACTGGTCACTGTGGGCGAATGCACAGCATGCATCAGTAGGTGCGTCCCTCATTCCCCAATGAGGCAGCTGCAGGCACTGACACCAGAAACACGTAACGTGTCCACCAGATCAAAGAAAAGGTCCGCAGCAATGAGAGCCAAGCTCATCATGCAGCGGCACCGTCAGACATGCCTTTGCTGGTGAAGCAAACATGGCGGCAGTGACTGGCGCCACCACCTGCCACAATGCCAAAGTTCAGGGGGTGCCCAATCCCCGTGCTGGCATGCCTAACCCATTTCATGTGCCGACAGAGCCCACTCCCATCGGCACAATGCCCTCATTTGTTGTGTGCCGGGGTGCCTAATCCCGGCACTTGCCCCTTCCGTATATGCAGTGAGGTGCCCAATCCCCATTGGCTAGCCCCAAAACACTCAGGTGGCATGCTGGGAGCCCACCCAGCGCACAAATGCCCCTGTAAAACAAAACTGTCCAGCGACTTTTTTTTAACCTGTAAAGAAGAAACAGTCCCTCGCTGATCCCCCTTCGGTATGTGCCAGCGGGGTGCTAACTCTATTGGCTAGCCTCCCGCCAAACACTCAGGTGGCACGCTGAGGCTTCACCCTGCATGCCAAATGTTTCTGTAAAAAAAAAAAAAGTCCTGCGATGTTTTTTTTTAAACCTGTAAAAGAAGAACGGTCCGCGGTCTGTCTTGCTCCTACCCCACCCTCTGCGCACCCCGTTTCCCCACTCCCCCTTCACCCCATACTTACCTCTGGAGTCTGGTGTGACAATCTTCAGTCAACCGGGAACACGTCTTCACTTTTCAAAGCCAACTGCGAACTGAAGAAATGCCGGTAAGCTGTATAATGGCATAAACAGGTTTTTTTCAACTTTGGTGCATATCTTGGGCATTTTTAGGAATTTTGGCACCCAATTTTCACCATGGGGTTACTGGGGCCCCTCCTCATGAATTCAGTCACTGTCATGGCATTATTCGGTCCCGAAAGGTGATTTCGCGGTCACTGCGTGGAATCACCTTTCAAGACTGATTAACGAAATGACAATGCCACTGTTCAGGAGGTGGGCTCTTAAAAAGCCTATATAGCAAATCTGGTGAAAAAAATTCAAAAAATGACTGTTTTACGAGCATACACTGCGCAGTTTCCACACACGCTCGTAACTTCATGAATTTGTAATATTTTCACTCCAGATTTTCAACATTTGCATTTTTCCACACCTCCTTATCAACAGTACAGCTGTCATTTTACATATCCTGGCCGAAATGTGTTTTCGCACTTCCGGCGCAGAACACCGCGGTCGCTGTGCGAAATCAGTTTTCGGGACAGTTTGACAAAATTACAGTAACACTCTTCATGAGCAGAGGTCCTAGAATGCACATGTTGAAAATTTGGTGATGAAAGTCCTTAAAATGACTGTGTTACAAGCATAGGTTGCGCAGTTTCCACGCACCCCTTGTAACTTTGCAAATTTGCAATATTTTCAAGCCAGATTTTCAACACTGGCATCTTTTCACACCTTCTCATGAACACTATAGCTGTCATTTTTCACATCCTGCTCAAAATGTGTTTTCTCACCTGTGGCGCAGAATGGTTGGTCGCTGTGGGAAATCAACTTTTGGGACAGATTAACAAAATCACAGTGCCACTGTTCATGAGTGGAGGTCCCAAAATGCCTGTGTTGAAAATATCTCTCTTCGGGGTTGGGGTGAGGTTGGCGTCCGTTCAATACTTCACTGCCATTCCTATTATGCATATCTAACTCCTGCACTACCACTGCCAATGCCAGCAAGACAACATTCGGCATTGACAAATGCTTGTTATGTTTGTGGTGGCTATGATAATTTACTTAACGGAATTACATTTGTATTCCCATAATTCTTCAATATTTTACAATTACAGGATAGGCCTTTCGGCACCATGCATTTCTGCTTCAAGTTGAACCAGCATAATATTCTGTGGTGATTTGCATATGCAGCCCATGATGCTTTGCATTGTGGGGGCATGTGTGATTTTGTATTTGTTTGTAACTTGGCTTCCCAGCCAAATGCCCTTTGGGGTAACCCTTGCCTCAGTTCTTGCACAAAGATGTTCTTTGTCTTTTAAACTGTTTTTTGTTTTAATTGGGTTCACAACATAATCCAGATCAACCATCTTAGGGTAGCTGGTTCATTCCACTGGGGTGTCAAACAGACGAGGCATACTGATGAGTCCTAGTAGGATGAAACACGTGTCTATGTCTTCTGTTACCACCCTTTGCAAACTGTGTAAGAGGCCTTTCGGCGCCATGCATTTCTGCTTCAAGTTGAACCAGCATAATATTCTGTGGTGATCTGCATATGCAGCTCATGATGCTTTGCATTGTGGGGGCATGTGTGATTTTGTATATTCTAATGCATTAATGATGTTTATTCACTTGTTGTACAAAAGACTCAGGTTAATACATTAGTATAGCTTTGTGAACGTGTGGGATAAATAACCGACACAACCTAGCAGGAATCAAGTACTTAAAAAACACACATATGCGTTTGTCAGTTTGTAGAAAAATCAATAAATATATACAGAAATCATAGAAGAAACAAAAAAAATGTTAATCCTGCATAACAAAATAACTTCAGGACTCTGCTTTTCCCAGCAGAGCCTGTGGCTTCATTTCAGCCTAGACAGCCAGTGTAATACCTCTTACACTTCAATCGTCTGTGTGAAACTCTGCACACTCCAAAGAAGATCCTTCTCCTCCCACTGTCAGCACCAGACTGACTCGACCATCTCCCATTCCCCTAGTGGTGAGCCCTATTTATACCCTAGGGATTATATCACACTCTGTGGGGGAGTTACCACTGGCCGTGACATTACACACTCCTCAAACAATCAGAATGGCACCTCAAAGACTCAAGTCACAGATGACCAAATGCCCAAGAAAAAACAATACCCACAGGTTTGCAACAGTATTTGCACAGCTGGAGTGCAGTTACCGGCAGGTTCTTAGCAGGGGAGGTAGGGAGGGAGCTCAGAATAGATTCCCTTGGAAGAAACAAGATTACTATGGTTAGTAATTTTTTCTTCAAACCCCCAAGAAATCTTACTGTATTCTGACTAATGCAGATTACCCAAGCAGTACCTTTAGAGGTGGGTACAGAACGTACTTAGGAAACAGGATCTGCAGGACTGCTGTATCAAACCTGGCATCCCCTCTGGCCCGAACATCCAAGCAGTAATGCTTGGTAAATGTGTAAACAGTTTTCCAGGTAGCTGCTTTACAGAGTTCCACCAGGGGAATATCCCTTGCAGCTGCTAAGGAAGCAGCTGCACCCCAGTCAAATGGGTCCTGAGCCCTGTGGGTAGCTGTTTGCCCACTTTGCTGTAGCAGAACTGGATGCAAGCCACAATCCATCTTGCAATGGATCTCTTAGTGGCCAGTTTCCCTTTCCCCACTTCTCTATAGGTGAGGAAGAGCGGAGTATGGTCCTGCCTGTGACCCTTTGCGTGATTCAGGCAGTAGTTGATAGCTCTTTTTACATCCAAGCTATGCAGCCTACATTCCCCTGAAGTGGAATGGTCAGTGAAGAAGACAGGCAATGTAATGGACTGATGGAGATGGAACTCTGATACCACTTTGGGCAGAAATTTCCTTTTAGTCCTCAGAACAACTTTGTCTTTATGGACAGCAATGTAGCCAGGCTCTGTAGATAAGGCCTGGAGTTCACTAATCATCTTGGCCAAGGTAATGGCCACTAGGAACACTGTTTTCCACGTCATGTGCTTCCGGTCTGCTGAGGACATGGGCTCAAAGAGGGGCTGCATGAGCTGGGCAATACATATATTAAGATCCCACATGGGTGTAGCCTCTCTATGTGGGGTGCAAATGTAGTAACCCCTTGAAAAACTTTCTTAACACTGGATTGGAGGCTAAGGACAGCCCCTTGCCAGCTAACAGATAGGCTGAGACAGCTGCCAGGTGTACCTTAAGGGTAGAGGCCCTTAAACCCAGAGAATGGAGATGGGTTAAGTATTCCAAGACCACTAGCAGTCTGGCTTGGGTAGGGTCTATGCTCTTTCCCCTGACACCAAATGGAAAACCTCTTCCATTTGGAAGAATAGGTTTTCCTAGTACGTGGTTTTCTAGATACCCTGAGTATCTCCATCACCCCTTCTGACAGCTGCAAGTTTGCATACTCTAGGTACTCAAGAGCTAGGCCTTGAGCGTGAGGGACTGAAGGTTGGGGTACATGACCCCGCCTTGGGAAGAGGTCAGTAGGTCATACCTCATGGGGAGGCTAACTGGCCTGGCTACTGACATGGATAGAATCAGTGAATACCAGGGCTGCCTGGCCCAGTCTGGGGCAATAAGAATCACTGTTACTGGCTTGGACCTGAGCATGTTCAGTATCCTTAGCAGCAAGGGAAAGGCATACAGGAACCTCTCTGTCCAATCAAACAGTAGTGCGTCCATAGGGATTGTGCCCTTGGCAGGAGGTTTGCAGCAGAACTATGGTAGCCGTTGATTGTCTGGAGCTGCGAAAAGGTCCACGGGAGATGGACTGCCAAGAGGGAGACTTCCAGAGAACATGCCAGGCTCCAGATTTTCATGGCCTCTGTGCACAGTGGGGTTGATCTTGTGCCCCCTTGTTTGATTATGTAGTACATGGTGGTCATATTGTCTTTCCTGACCTGCACCACCTTGCCCTTTACTAGGCTGGTGAAGGACTCCATGCCCAGAAGGACTGCCCCAAGTTCCAACAGGTTAATGTGTAGTAGTGACTCCTGTTTTTGCCATGTGCTGTGTGCTCCCCCAGATGTGCCCCGAACCCAGGAGTGATGCATCTGTAGTTAGAACTAGTGGAGGGGGTTGCTGCAAGAATGGCACCCCTTGTCTGAGGTTGGCCTTGTCCTACCAGCACTGCAGTGCTTGAAGGAATGCTGCCGTGACAGGCACTAGCTTTGATATTGAGTCTCTTTTTTTAAAGCCAGTGAGCTCTGAGGTGGAACTGAATGTCCCTTATTTGAAACCTGGCCCCTGACACTGTTGCTGTAGATGCAGCCATGTGGCCTAGCATCTGCAGAAAATGCTTCGCCATCCTTGGGACATGCAGCCTGAAGGAGCAGGCCACCCGCACCAGGCTGTCCACTCTTCCCTGTGGGAGGAAAGGCCTTCCTTTTTGAGTGTCCAGCTCAGCTCTTATGAATTCCAGGAGCTAGACTGTTTCCACTACTGACTTTTTTAGATTCACCAGGTACCACAAGGGCTGCAGGGTGTCCTGTGTGAGTGCCAGTGCTTTCTTGACTTGATGATGTGACTGACCCATAATTCGCCAGTCGTCCAGATATGAAAATACACAGCCAGGCATTTTGTGAACACCCTTGGGGCAGAGGTCAGTCCAAAGGGCATTGCCCTGAACTGATAATGGCCTGATGGCAATCTGAACCTGAGGTACTTTCTGTGGGACTGCCCGATAGGAATGTGAAAGCAGGCATCCTTTAGGTCCAGGGATGCCAGCCAGTATCCCTGCCTTAGAGTTGGAAGGATAGTAGTCAGAGTCACTATCTTGAATTTTGGCTTTGACAAGTACCTGTTTAGATGTCTGAGAACCACTCCCCTGTTTTCTTTACTGTGAGGAAATATCTTGAGTACAAGCCTTTTTCCCTTTTGGGCTAAGGGAGCTGGCTCTACTGCTCTTTGTGACAGAATACTGGATACTTCCTCCTCCTCTAGCAAAGCTGTTTCTGATGGGGGAGAGGGGTTGAAGACCCTTGACCTCAGCTTTGGCATGAACTTGAAATGGAGGACAAGACCCTGGCCCACCACCTCCAGGACCCACTTGTCTGTGGTGATATTTTGCCACTCCTGGAGGTAGTGGGCCAGCCTGTCCCCTACTGGGATTGGTTAGCGACCCAAGCAAGCACCTTAGGGTGCCTGCTTTGCCTGGGCCGCTGGCTGTGTGCTGGGGCTAGTGCTGCCACTATTCCTTCTGCCCCTGCCTCTAAAGTATCCCCTCTGTTGTTGGTATTGGGAGGAAAGCTTGAGGCTGGAAAAAAGGCCTGTAGCGAGTCCTGCCCCTAACACCTCTGTTCTGGAGCTTCTGGGGCGTGGAAGCTCTTTTTTTCACTGCAGCACTCTTATAAGCAGCCTTGTATTTGTCCATTTTTTCATATATGCCTCTCTTTGCTCCCCAAACAGAGACATAGGATCACAGAGAAAATCTAGGGCTTTGGGCCGTGTATCCTGCGTCAAGATTGGTGGTCCTGAGCCAGGCAAACCTTCTGAGGGATACTGATGCTGCCATTTGTCTGGATGCAGTGTCATTAGCATACACTGCCATCTTGAATTGTGTTTTGGCAGTTTCCACTCCTCTCTTGGCAGCTTCTTCCAGGTCGGCTGCCATGGGAGATGGAACAGCCTTAGCAATCTCTAGGACTGTGCTCCAAAGGGTTTTCTGGTACCCAGCCACATATGACATGTAGGAGGCCTGTTTAATGGCAAGGGATGACCCTAGGTACACTTTTTTTTTTTTGCCAATGAATCCACTGTCCTATAATTTTTATCTGGAGGGTTAGAAGCCAGGGGGATGCCAACTTTGTCACAAGCTGCAGCCTGCACTACCCCCTCATGGCTAGGGTGCCCAAAAAGGAATTCCGCTCCTCTTTTGGCAACCCAGTACTTTTTGTGCACCTTTTTGTCTGTAGAAGGTACTGACGTGAGTGTCTGCAAAACTTTGAGGGTCTGTTTCTTGAGGGATTTGTGGATTGAAACAGCAATCTTTTTGATGCTGGAACATCCATCATCTCCCTACAGTCCTCTTCTTCATTCTCAGCTAACTCTTGAGTGGGGAGATCAAGAGTCTGAGTCACTTGTTTCATGAAAGAGTAGTATGAGGTAAAGTCCTCAGTTCCCTTATCAAAGGAGTCAGGACGGTGAGGATCCAGGGAGATGTCCCATCAATGGGTTCCCCAAAATCCTCATCCTCCTCTTCTTCCCCACTGCAGTCACGATCGTGGTCCAGTGAACCAAGAACCTGGGTTAAACCGGGGGTTTGGACCATTGTATGCAACATTAGTTTTTCAATCGGAACCGGGATTCCGGACTGCAGAGACTGAATAATGTTAATCGCGTTAGCAATTTCTTCAGCAGTAGCAGCCGCAGCCTTCTTCGGTTGCAGTTCCTGTCAAGTATGTTTTTCTTTTCTTTTTGCCCGCAACAGTCTGTTCAGCTGTACTTTTTTTCCTCTGAAGAGTCTTCGCCCTGTTCAGGGGGCAGCTCCTCTGGTTCTTTCTGAGGAGGAACCAGTTTATCTGTGGCCGGATCAGCAGCCTTTTCAGTCATTTTTTCCTGCAGTCTTTTCACCCGCCTCTCAACCGTTGCCTGCGGAAAATCCTTACAAATTTCACAGTCTGTCTTAAGGTGTTCAAACCCAAGACCGGATACACAGATGAAATGTGGGTCAGCTTTAGCAAAAGGCTCCCACACTCAGTGCAATGCTGGAAACTTGTAGGTCCTGTTCTTTTCTTGGTTTTCTGTGACATAACCAGAAAAGGAGGAGGCACAGAACCACAATGGCTACTGCACAGGACCCAAAAAAGCACACAGAACTTCATAAATAGTAAACAAACAGCTTACCTTGATTGGAACTGAAAATTATTTATTGCAGGAGATAAGTGCATATTTCCACAGCGCAAACTAAAGTGCAGGCTTGAAACGGAAATAAATAGGCAAACTGCGCAAAAACTGCAAACAATTACACGCCGGCACCTACATAGGTGCACCCGCAGCAGATCTAGGCAGCATGGACAGGAGCATGCACACATGTGACATGAGCGACCAATCAGCTGACGTTTTGCCCGTAGGCTTCCTCAGAGCTGATTAGCTCCCTCATCTGGTTCATATTTATAGTGCAATGCTCATACATATTAAATATGTGAAAAAAATACCCAATCACAGTGAGATAGACAAATACAACACATACATACAACCTCAGTTAAAAGCAACATTTCATGTGTAATACAGGCATTTAAAAATAGCACTGCAGAGGTAACTCTACATTTAATCCTCTTGGCGTCAAGAGTAGCCAATGTATAGATCCAGTAACATTCTCTTTGATTTAATTTGTTTGCAAAACCCCCACCACATATTCCCTGTTCCACTTTTTCAATTCTCACAAATTTTAAACTTGCAGGTGATCCATGTTCCATTTCCACATAATGTTTAGCCATAGCATTTGTTTCTACCGAATTTCTAGTGGCTAACTTGTGCTCACAAATTCGTTCTTTCAATGTTCTTTTCGTCTGTCCCACATAGCCCATGCCACATGGGAAGACCAATAATAAATCACACCTGTCGTGGAACAGTTTATGAAGGAATTTATTCTAAATTTTTTTTCCTGTTCTTGGATGCTTAAAAGAGTCCGTATTCATGATATTATTGCACTGAGCACAGTGGCCACATTTATAATTACCAGTGGAGATAGGAGGTAGCCACATCCTTGGTTGCTTGTCCATATTTTTGTGCAAGCTGTGAACCAATTTGTTCCATAATTTTTTTTCCTTTTTTAAAGGTCACTCTCAGTTCGGTTTCTGCAAAGGGTGCTGCACTCTGTACAATATGCCAAATGTTTGTGCACAATATCTGAAATTGCCCCACTTTGATTGCAATAGTTGTTCACAAATGCAATTTGGTCTTTAGCTGGAGCCTTTTCTTTTCTTTCCAATAATTGTGAACTTTCTTCTCTTTTAGCTCTGTCCAACCCCATCTTCATCTTCTTTGGTGGGTACCCCCTGTCAACAAATCTTTGAGCTACAACTTGGGCATTTCTCTCAAATTCCACTTCTCAGCTACATATTCTCTTCGCTCATAACATTTGTCCTACTGGAATGCTGTCCTTCAGTTTTCGTGGATGAGAACTCTAGTAATGCAGCAATGTGTTGTGGTCTAATGGCTTCCTATACATCGTTGTTTACATGTGGTCCCCGTGCCTTTTTTTTTTTTTTTTAATTTAACCATCTTTATTAGTTTTATACATACAAATGTGGACATGAAACAGTAATAATCCACAAAATGCATAATGCATCAAATAGTAATGTAGTTCCATGCCCCCAATCCCATCCCCAACCCCTGAAACCCCTCCCACCCCAAGGCTACGGCTGGGGCAACCTATATGGCCACCATTTTAAGAGACAGCTATTTAAGATAGGGTGCATCAGAGACACAAACCACAGGAAACCAGATTCAGAGTAGCACATATCCTTCAGGATCCCTTGGGTTCTACTTGATCCAGATATAATGAGTGCCTACCTTCCCAAATCTTTTTATAGGGGCTAAGAGAACCTCGGAGGCTGGTATGAAATTGCTCAGTCCTCAAGTTAAAAAGCAGCTCTTGAAGCCACTCTAGATAAGTTACTGGATTTGAGTCTTTCTTGTGACGTAGGATCACTTTTTTGAGGGACAGAGAAATTAAAGCCATATAATACCTACACTGTTTAACAGTTATGTTCTTAAACTGCTCAACCAGGCAGATTTCAGAAGTAAAACAATCAGATATCCCAAGTAAAGAGTCTGCCTTGGCCTTAATGGTGTCCCAGAGAGACTGAATTGGAGGGCAGTCCCAGAAAATATGTGCCAAGGGGCCAGGCACCTGCTGACACCTAATGCAGTTGGGCGAAGAGACCATACCTAATCTGAACAACCTAGAGAGTCCAGAACATACTGTTTAGAAATTGAAATTGTGTTAATCTGAGTCTATCCTGGGTAGTATACTTGTTGGTATTCTTCTATATTCTATCCCATCTATTTTCTAGGGTAGGGAATTGGTCATGCCAGTATCTGGGAATACCATCAAGATTCAGAAAGCCTCTGTCAAGCAAAAGACTGTAAATCTTTTAGACTGCATGTTGTAGTAGAGAAGAAAGAGAGAGGGGCTTAATAAAAACTGCAGTGGCCTTATCATCAGGGCACATGTCCTTTGCGCAGGCTACCAAATGCCACACTTGGAAAACTCTGAAAATTTGCTTGTCTTTAATGTTGAATCTTTGGAGAATGGTCCCTGTCGGGCTACAGACCCCGCCTACTAAGAAATCACTGAGCCTGACCCCTTGTAACTGGGGGATCCAATGACTGGAAATAGTTTTTCCTCCGATTTTAAAGTTGGGATTTTCTAGAAGGGGCTGGGCTGTATCCATTTTGTGGTTGTATTTTAAGAAAGAGGAAAGTTGGCTGTGTACTTTAACTGAAGTGGCAATGGGGGTGCCCCGCAGGGACCGAGGGAGCTCTTTTGGTAAGATGTGCAGGAGTGCCTCTGGGGAAATACCTGTTTGTGCAATTAATTCCTTTTCCAGCTTTTACAATGAGGGGGTATATGAGGATGAGTGCAATTCAGTTGTACCAGGGATCCATTCCAGGTACTTACAAGCATGGCAGGCCCAGTAATATAACCCAAAGTGTGGCAGGCGCAATCCGCCTTTGTTTTGTGGGAGGGCTAACTTGGAGAAAGCCCTTCTTGAGGGTTTACCCTGCCACAGGAAGTTTGAGTTTAGAGTGAACTTTTTTAAACCAGCTTTGGGGGAGCCATGAGTTCAGCATGTTCAAAGGGTAAAAAATTATGGGGAAAATATTCATCTTGAATCTGATCAAACTAATACGTCCCAGAGGGAGAGTGGGAGGTTATTCCATCTAAGTCCTGATGAATCTTTTGCATAAGTAAGTCCAAATTAAGTTTAATCATTTTAGTGCCACTTGTAGCCAGACTGACACCTAAATACTGAAGACTTTAGGAGTTCCATTGCACCCCAAGATGTGAGATATCTTATATCTTGTCTAAGAAGTTTATGATTGAGGGGGAATACATTTGTCGTCTAAGTTAATTTTATAATTGGAAAACTGACTGTATTCACTAATGATACCTAGAACCACTAGGAAGGATTCACTGGGATTAGTTAGGTGTAATAAAATATTGTCCGCATAGGCCGATAGCTTGAAATCTTGGGACCCGATGGTAATAGCACTTACCTTTGGATTGTTTCTTAGTTTAACTAGCAGGGGTTTGAGATATATATTAAACAAAAGGGGAGACAGGGGACAGCCTTTCTTAGTGCCAGACTGTAAAGCAAAGTAATTCCAGGATACTCCGTTACATTACAACCGAGCCCCAGGGCTCCTATAAAGGGATGCAACCCATCTGATAAATAGAGAAGGGAAACCAAATCTAGCCATTGTGCAAAACAAAAACTGCCAATCCGCTCTATCAAAGGCCTTCTCTGCATCTAGGGACAACAAGCCTACAGAGTAGTCTGAGTCCCTAGCCGCAGAGAAGATATGACTCAACTTCCACAGATGGTCAGAGGAGGTTCTACCAGTCATAAACCCCACCTGTTTCTGTGAGATTGGAGGGGGGTGGGACTTTAGAGAGTCTACTGGCAAGCAGTTTGGCCAGAATTTTGATGATATAATTTAATAAAGAGATTGGTCTACAGCTGGTGACCCTTTCTGCATCTTTCCCTGGTTTATGGATAACAATAATTAAGGCCTCTAGAACACCTTTATCTAGAGTATCTGACTCCAGTATCCAGTTAAAAAGTGTGAGTAACCAAGGAGACAGCTGTTTAGCAAAAACCTTGAGGAAATTAGGGAAGAAACCATCCGGGTCCGGGGCCGTGTCCAGAGGTTGGGACGAAATCGTGGCCTGTATCTCCCCCTCAGTCAGTGGGGCTATCAATAATGGTTTTTGATCCTCGTCTAAAGGTGGCAGAGGGACAGTATCCAGGTAGTTATCCACCTCCAAGCAGCTTGGCTGACTTGGCATAGCAATATATAACTCCTGGCAGTATTTAGCAAATTCATCTGTAATGGACCTGGGATCTAGTTTAAGGGTATTGTCTGTAAGAGAACGTATTGCATTAACCACCCGAGAGGATTCCTGCTTCTTTAACCTAAGGGCCAGCAGCTTCCCTGCTTCTTCCCCCTGGTCTAAGTATACAGTCGGCGCCACTTGTAGCGCCCATGCTTAATACGGGCAATCGGTTTTACTGGGCAGATTATGTTTGTCACTTGCCAAATCCATAGGCTTTAGTGTTAAAAAACAATGGTTATAACGATCTATGCCCACCTTCTATTGCGGACAGATTTTGGGCAGATTAGCTGCAACTGTAGTTAATATTTCACTTAGTCTGTTCATGCTGTGGCATTAAACAGCTAATCTGCCCAAAATAAAAGGTGGGCATAGCACTTAATTAGCTGCTGATTGGTTGCAGTAAGCTGAGGTTTTAAAGCAAGTAGATGGAGCACAAGGAACCGCGATCACTATGATCGCTCTGGAACCATTGAAAAGGTAGCTTAATGGGAGCTAAGAGAGCTAAGTTAACCACAGGAACAGCAGACAAGTACAGTATGCCCCAATATAGTTTACAGACTTCAGTGGACATGCCGCTGAAAAGGTAGTTGGAGGGAGCTTAGTTAACTGAGGCTTTAATGCATTTTTGCACTGCAAACAGAGGAAGCACAAGGAAGTGCGATCGCTCCAGAACCATTGAAAAGGTAGTTTAATGGGAGCTAAGCTAAAGCCAACACTACGGAAAAGGTAGCTGGAGGTAGCAAAGCTAACTGAAGTTTTAATGCAGTTTTTAACTTGCACGTGCATGAACTTGCATGATCACAACAGAGGTTTTTTTTTTTACAACTGAAATATCAAGACACAATGCTTTTTGGTTATAGTGCCCACTCCCTATAATGGGCAAAATCTGCTTACACAGATGCGCCAAGCAGCTTAGACTGTACTGCTCTGGTTTTTAATATAGCATATTCTGCCTTTTCTCTCAAGAGCTCATTGTACTGATCTCTGAGAGCTATCAGTTTCCTCCTGTCATCCTCTGATGTGGTGGGGGGCTAGCTTAGTTTCTAAATTGCGGATCTGAGATAGTAGATCTAGGGCTTTTCCCTGTCTAGTTCTTTTACTAAGGGAAGCTAATCATATAAATTCCCCTCTGACCATGCATTTTAAGGCCCCCCCACTCCATATCCGCTCTATTGGTGGAGTTCAGATTGTGCTGGGTATACTGATCAATGGTGTCAGTTATATGCTGGACAGTCTTTTCCTCCTTAAGAAGCTGAGAGTTTAATTTCCAGATTGTTCCCTGCAGAAAGTTTGGGGCAATATTTAGATGGCACCAGATAGCTGAACGATCTGAGATAACCACCGGCTCAATACCACATTCCATGATACCTGGTAAAACAGACTGACTGAGCAGGAAGTAATCTATCCTGGAGGAAGAGTTGCGAATAGTGGAATGAAAGGTGCACTCTCTCGCCCTCGGGTATAAGGTCCTCCAGGGGTCACAAAGGCTTAAACTGGGGGCACTGTTGAGCCACAGCGGACAGGCAGCAATCTTTCTTAGCTCCATCAGAAAAGCTCTAAAATTTAAATATTTCGGGGTTTTAGAGAACTTTTTGGGAAAAACAAATATCACAGAATGAAAGAAGGACCCCAAAAATACTGTATATATAAAATGGGTAACCCCAAGAAAGACAAAGGTGGAGGAACCAGCACTAAATCAACATCAGGATGAACTGCGACGGAGGAGCATGCAATACCTCATCGCGAGCCCGAGGAGACAATGTTATCGATTGGAATTAAGCTACAAAGAATAATCGCATCAGTGTCTGATCTGAATGTAAAAATGGACACATTTGCTGCCGAAGTTACTGTGGTGGAGAAATCGTTGGAGGGAATGCAGCTCAAGGTCGGTGATGTGAAACGGCAGGTGGAGTCATCAATGGCAGCAAACACTCTCTTAATAAATGAGAATCAACATATGAGGGCCAGGCTCGAGACCCTGGAAAACCAGGCCCGATCAGCGCACGTTAGAATTCTGGACCTGTCCGAGGGGATAGAGGGGGACCATCCTCTTATGTTTCTACGGGAGTGACTGGATTCAAAGTTAATGCCAGAGGGTCAGAGCTTAAATATCACATACCAAAATGCTTACCGGATCACCCCAAGAGGTTACCGAGGAGAAATGAAAAATCCTAGGACTATGCTCTTGGTCACAGACGGCGTCGGCTCACGGGATCTAATAATTAAACTCACCAGACAAATAGGACCTCTTACTCAGGACGATTGAAACATCTATTTTTTTCCAGACTTGAGCTATGCTACACACCTTAGAAGGAAGAAATTTGATGGGGTCAGGAAAATATCGCAAGATGCCTCAATTATCCATACGATAGTGTTCCCAGCAAGGCTGTGCATTGTACATGGCAGCAAAGTGTGGGCCTTTTCCGATCCCACTGAAGCAGGGAAATGGGCCTCTCGTTTTGCTACTGACTGCCCGAAACGAAGGGAAGAGGGGGACACTGACTCTGAGGGCTGAAACAGTGGAACTCTAATTGATCAGGCCTGTCTCTTCTCTGTTGTTTTTAAAGTTTTACCCCGTAGTGTCAGGAAAATGAATGTTATATTTAAGTTCAGTAGATGGTGCAGTTTCCCTAAAAACAGAAACATGACTGGGGATTTATTAAAGAGGGGACAACAACTTCATGGGGTGAAACTAACAGCTTCTTATTTAAACGAAAGGTCTTTGATCTAAAATGTTAACTGAGGGGAGATGGGGTTATTACCATGTAAAATAGTTTAAAATATTAGGACCTTCATTTTGGTCTTATATTTGCTCATTCTGATGGATAATAATAGGTTTTAAGTTACTAGTACAAATGCTAAGATTTTGCTGTCCTGAGCAAATACTCAGAGTTTATTTTGAACTTTTAGGTTTTAAAGTATGACACCAAATACTCTTTGGTAGGGTCTGGATTTTCGGGATTTTCATGGACTTAAGCTATAGAGGAAAAGTCATACTGCTCTTGGGCTTACTAATACAGTTTTTTAAATTTAGTTTTTATCTTTTTGAGGTGTTTATTTAGTTATCCCTCGAAGTAGTGTCTCTATATCTAGAATGCAAGTTCAAACAAAGGCCTAAACTGTCTGCAAACTCTCGAACTGCCCTCTGGGCTAGGAAGGCCACTGCACCTCCTTTCCAACTTGTCTATATCTGGCAAGAAGAGGAAGTTTCAATTTCCTAGTATAAAAGGAATCGTGGTGAAAGGTGTGAGCAGAGACATAAGGTTTGTAAAAAGGCTGGGGTGTCTGCATTAGGTCCATATATACTTCCCAAAAGGACTCCTGTCCTGTCCAATGTTCCCTTTAAGAGTATATATCGATCCTCGGGATCACTAATGCATTGCTCACAGACAACGGGGTGGGCCTCGAAAAAAACTATGGCTACCCCTCTGCTCTGTGTGCTGTTCCCAGCAACAAAGACCTGCCCCACATGCTGTCTTCAAAACAGATTACCTTCGGATTCCAGCAAACAAGTCTCCTGTAAAAAGGAGATAGTCCCCTTTAAAAGCTGGATATCTTTCAAAATTTGGTATCTTTTTGTTTTACAGCATGCCCCTTTTACATTCCACGAAACTAAAGTCTTGGTATTAGCCATGCATAAGGAAGGAAGAAAGAAAGATGGAGTCTTGAACTCTAGCAATGTACAGCTCACTAATTTCTTGAACCATGGTGATAAAAAGCATTTGCTAGCGTGAGTGTCTCCTCTCAGTTCCCCACCCAGCCATAGCCACCCTACCCCCCATGTCCTCACCCCTACCCCACCCCATCCTCCCTCCCTCAACCCTCTGCCCAAAACAGACCAACAACATACTGTATGCACGTAAGAGAAAAGTAGTAACAATAAACCAACTTCCTCCCTCCCCCCCAAAAAAATGACAGTGGTCCATGATGAACCGGCAACGGTCACTAAATCCCACCCTCTGCCCCTCCCTCCCCTCAACAATCTCCCTGTAGATTAACAGAAAAAAATATATTGCTAGGCCACACTGACAGATATCCTGATCTAAAGCAGTGTCAGTGGCTCAGTAGGTAGCACACTCGCCTATGAGGCCAGGAGATCAGAGGGTTGTGGGTTCATTTCCCACATCTGGCACTTGGGTTAATATCCCAGTACTGACACCGTAGTGCAGCATGAGAGGGGTGCTGCACTTTGAGGTGCCGCTTCGATGAGACGTTAAACCGAGGTCCCATCTGCCTGGATTGGTGGTAGTTTAGGTGGATGTTAAAGATCCCATGGCACTTATCGAAAAGAATAGGGGAATTTCCCCGGTGTCCTGGCCAAATTTCCCTCATTCACTATAAATACCACCAACAGCTTAATCTGGTTCAAGGTCAGTTGGCATTGTATTCATCTGTATCCCCCTCCCCCGGGTCGTGCCTGAAAATAGGCAGGATTTGTCTAGTGCACTTACCCGGTCAACAAAAACTAAATAAATAAGCTGCTATAACATAACCTAAATTGTTCAGGCAACATCCCGAAACAAATACCACAAAATGGAAATAGTACGTTTAAACAGTCCACTGAGGAAAGTCCTTGTTCAGGCTTCTCTAAGTTACAAAACAAAAGAAAATAAAAACCCAACATCTACAGACCAATGGCTTGAGCATTCTGGACTGATATAGCTGCCAAGCGAGGGCCATACAGGGTAGTGGAGACTCAGGTGGCAAATTCTGCCAGAGTCCTTAAGTTGTGGGTCAGACAGCTTACAAACCGCAGCCGGTAGACAAATGTTCATACTGTCCAAGGTGGTCTCCTGGGTTCGGTCGCTAGATGTCGCTGTAAGACTGCTCATATCCCTTCGGTGCTTCATTTTAATGCAATTCTATTATGGCGATAACAGGGAGTCAAGGAACTGGAACAAAGCAGGGCCTGAACCTCTTTCACCAGGCCTCTGACGTCTGCAGAGCACATCTGGAAGAGAACCACCGATGATCGCACCGCGTCTCAGAGGTAAAGACCCACAATTAAGATTGACCAGTTTAAGCACGTTCTAAGAGAGTGCCTGCCATTAGCTCAGGATAAAAGAAAAATATTCACATCCCAGATTAGTAAATAGGGCCGCCTGGAACAAGTATAGTTCAGCAATGAACAACAATTCAGTATGTTACTGGCAAAACTGAAGCATGCAACCTTTATTTATTTATACCCATCAGATTTACAACCTTTGAGCCAGAGACTCATTTACAAAGGCACCTCGTCACAGAGAGGACAAACACTGTTACATAGTTCAGGATACAAACAGTGATACATAGTACAAATACAATAATAGATACAATGGTTACACATGCGTTACAAGGGGAAACACCCCAGTCATACCCTGTACATTGCAGTATAAGTAGAGCAGTAAACAGTGTCATACAATGTTGGAGCCACTCTAACTGCAATTGAGCAAAGGCATAGACATTGAGATGACTGGTGTCAGCTGAAAGTAGTGTGTAAGACAAGTGTCCTGTGGGGTTAGTGGTCTTTGGTGCTGGAGAAGAGAGTCGGGAAGGAGGAGGGAGAGTAGGAGTACGCAGTCCGGAGGACACTGTCGAAATCTGGAGTAGCCCGGTAGGTGGGCCCCACAGGGAGATTATTGGGGGCACAGTTAGTTACATTTACAGCAGCGAGCGTCGAATAGGTGGTTCCAAAGGGCGGTCTTGAAGGGACCAATTTTGGGAATGTTGGTGATGTTGACTGGAAGGGAGTTGAGCCAGAGGTCCTGGTTCTGCAGCCTTACCAGAACTACGGGTGGAGACAGTAGGGGTGGCTCGCTGGAGGGAGACTGACACCCCAAGGAGAGACAGCCCGAGCAGTGTTTTCTTAGCTAGCAAGCAGGTCTGACAGTGAAGTCTCTCCTCAAGGTTGAGTAGGTTGGCGTTGGAGTAGAGTAGGCATGTGTGAGTGCGTCTGGGAGCTCCGGTCAGGAGCCTACAGGCCTTACTGATGGAGAGCTGGATTTGGTGAGTGCAGTATTGTCAGCCGCTGCGTAGATAGGCAGGCCATAATCCACTAGGGACAGGACAGAAGAGGTGATGGCCAGCCAGAGGGCATCAGAGGGAAGACAATCCCTGTGGCGGTAATGGAGGCCGATCCGCGAGTTAGTGGCAGCAGAGAGGGCACTGATGTGGGCGTGGGAGTTGAGGGAAGCGTCGAAGGTGATGCCTAAGTATTTATAGGTGGTCACTTGCTTTAGGGGGTGCAGAGTACTGGGGAGTATCAGGACGGGGCATTTCTGGCCTTGCTTTGGTAGTGGGTGAAGATCATTGCCTTGGTCTTCTTTAGATTAATGACTAGTCTATGTTCAATGAATCGTACCATAGGCTCCTGAATTTGTAACACTTAACCTGCCAGGCGAAACCGAGACTTCATGATTTGGGAAACGGGTCTGGCAGGGAGCTCCTCAAGTCATCCAGTGCAACATCAGGGGTTTTGTAAGCCTTCCAAGTGCCATTTATTAGAACTTGTATCCTGACTGAGTACCCCATTTTGAATTTAATGCCAGCTGCTATCACCTTGGTGACGATGGGATGAAACTCTTTCCTTTTCTGCCTTACTGAGGCCGGGAGGTCTGGGGCTATGCGAATGGGCTTCCCCTCCCAGAGCACCTCCTGAAGCTCCCTGGTTCAGGTGATAAAGTGCTGCCTTTCCCGAGAATTCAAAAAACAGAAAATGAAGGGTCTGGGTGGTGAACCTGCAGGTGGCATGGATCGCAATGAACGGTGCACCTGTTCAATAGAACAGTGTGGTCCAAACGGTGAGGGCCCGGTTAGCTTCTGTACCAACTTCTGCGTGAAAGTAATGGTGTTCTGGCCTTCCTCTTTTTTGGGGAGCCCAATAATTACCGCATTATTGTGGTGGCTCCGACCCTCTAAATCCTCCAATTTCACTTCTAGGCGGGCTGTTTTTTGGCGCATGGCTATGAGCTCAGGGTCCATGCGGGCAGTCCACTTCTCAATCGAGGTAATCCTGGCTTCTGAGTCTCCCACTCGCCTGTTGAAGTAGTAATGACTTGGAGCTCTCTGGTGATGGTTTTCAGTTCTTCTTTAAACAAAGACATCTCAGCCAAAAATCTATCTTCCGTGAGGGGTATGGGCCCCGGTGTAGTAGTGGATGAGTGCCCTGTTCCTGAAGCCTGGGCCTTGGAATGCTTGGAGACCTTCTCGGGAGAAGGTGGCAGGGTGTGCTTTGGAGGATTCTTCATTTCAGACTCCATCCCAGACACAAGAGCGACTCTCCAGGGTGACCACTCGTATAAAGAGCTGCAGCGGAGGGTAGCTGTATTAGTAAAATGGCAAATTAGGTTATTTTGGCATAGTTATTGAGGGGAGAAGCAGGAGCTCACAGTGGAAGCAGCTACTCATTCCTCTGCATCACGTAACTCCGGCGGTCCCCATTCTTCTAGAGAGTTATGTCCAAAAAAACAGACGCTGCTTTGACTCAAGTGATGCTCTTTGTGCTATGTCAAATGTGCAAATAGGTACAGAAACATTGTTGGTCACATTTGATATTGAAAGTTTATATTCGAATATCCCTATTTTTGGGGTAGAAGCACTACAACATTATTTGAATCTGAGAAGAACCAGCTGTACCAGAAACTGACTTCCTGATAGAAATGGCAAATGTGGTGCTAAGATCCAACTACGTTATGTTTAAAAATAAGCTCTATGCACAAATAAATAGCACAGCCAAGCGCATCATCTTTGCCCCATGTCTGGTAAGCCTCTACGTGGGCTTATGGGAGGAGAAATTTCTGTATAACAACTCATTGTTTAAAAAATATGCAACGTTTTGGAGATGTTTTATTGACAAGTGTGTCATGTTTTGGGAGGGACCCCTGAGGGAACTGGAAGTGTTTTTTGAAGTAATGAATAGTTTTGACATGAACTTGAAATTCGAAATGACAGAGTCAAAACAGTATCCATTTTTTGGATATAACTCTACAAGGATGGGGACCGCATGCAAACAACGGTGTATAAGAAGCCATCAGACCGCAACACATTGCTGCTTTACTCGAGTTCTCATCCATGAAAACTGAAGGACAACATTCCAGTGGGACAAATATTACGAACGAAGAGAATATGTAGCTGAGAAGTGGAATTTGAGAGAAATGCCAAAGTAGTAGCTCAAAGATTTGTTGATGGGGGTACCCACCAGAGAAGGTGAAAATGGGGTTGGACAGAGCTAAAAAAGAAGAAAGATCACAATTATTGGAAAGAAAAGAAAAGGCTCCAGCTAAAGACCAAATTGCATTTGTGAACAACTATTGCAATCAAAGTGGGGCAGTTTCAGATATTGTGCACAAACACTGGCATATTGTACAGAGTGCAGCACCCTTTGCAGAAACCGAACTGAGAGTGACCTTTAAAAAAGGAAAAAACTTATGGGACAAATTGGTTCACAGCCTACACAAAAATATGGACCAGCAAGCAAGGATGTGGCTACCTCCTATCTCCACTGGTAATTATAAATGTGGCCACTGTGCAGTAATACCATGAACACGGACTCTTTAAAGCATCCAAGAACAGGAAAAAAATTTAGAATAAATTCCTTCATAAACTGTTCCACTACAGGGGTGATTTATTTACTGGTCTGCACATGTGGCATGGGCTATGTGGGATAGATGAAAAGAACACTGAATGAACAAATCTGTGAGCACAAGTTAGCCATTAGAAATTCAGTAGAAACAAATGCTATGGCTAAACATTATGTGGAAATGGAACATGGATCAACTGCAAGTTTAAAATGTGTGGGAATTAAGAAAGTGGAACACAGAATATGTGGTGGGGATTTTGCAAGCAAATTAAATCAAAGAGAATGTTACTGGATCTATACATTGGATACTCTGACCCCGAGAGGATTAAATGAAGAGTTACCTCTGCAGTGCTATTTGTAAAATGCCAGTATTACACATTACTTGGTATTACTTGGGGTTACTTGCTGGGATGGGGCACAAGAAATGTTTTTAACCGAGGTTGTATGTATGTGTTGTATTTGTCTCTCTCACTGTGATTGGGTATTTTTTTCACATATTTAATATGTATAAGCATTGCACTATAAATATGCACCAGATGAGGGAGCTACTCAGTTCTGAAGAAGCCTTCAGGCAAAACGTCAGCTGATTGGTCCAGCGTGTCACGTGCGTGCACACGCTCCTGTCCATGCTGGCTAGGTCTGCTGACGGTGCACCTACGTAGGTGCGGGCATGTAATTGCTTGCAGTTTTTCCACAGTTCACCTATTTATTTCCGTTTCAAGCCTGCACTTTAGTTTGCGCTGTGGAAATATGCACTTATCTCCTGTAATAAATTATTTTTAGTTCCAATCACGGTAAGCTGTTTATTATTTATGAAGCTCTGTGTGCTTTTTTGGGTCCTGTGCAATAGCCATTGTGGTTCTGTGAGCCTCCCCCACTCCCTTGCTTCGGTTCAGTTTGCTATTTGCACCGCACTGGACACTAAAGTGTTTTGAGCCCCACTTCTGTGTTTAACTTTGTTTGACATGACCAGAAAAGAAAGACCGATCTCTCTCTCTCTTTTTTGGGTGACCCCAACTGATAAATAACCAGGAGTTACCCCAGTAAAACAATAAGAACTATAACCAACTTACTTCCAGAGTCGGAAAAACTTAAATTACACTGAAATTTACTTCAGAAAGCAAAAGAAACGTCGGTTCCTTCCCGGTTAGGGTAACTGAAAAGGAACCGAACAACTTACTCAAAAACAACTAACTCTAACTAATTCGACCTGATACCAAGGACAGAGCGTCAAATTCCGAAAATAAACAGTACTTAACGTAAAAAAAAACAAAAAAAAAAAAAACGAAAATAAATCTTTTCAAGTGAATGAAGGAGAGCTCTCTGGAGACGTGTTACTGAGGCAAGCAGAGTAAAGAATCTGACGGTTGAAGAACTGTAACCAGGGACAGTGGTTTGAAAACCGAGCTTGAGCCTAGCATTCCATCATTTGCATAGGTTCTATTAACCACTTCAGCTCTGGGGCAGTCCTATGGCGAGGCTATACTGCATTAGTCAGAATGCAGTAAGATTTCCTGGTGATTTGAATGACGCTGTTTGTAAGTGAACATAATTCTTTTTTTCACACCATACAACGTAGTCTCGATGGCATCACTACAAGGTAAGAAATCCATTGCTTTGTTCAAGGTGGTAAGCGTCAAATGACTACGATGCCCATACACTATAAAAGACAATTTATGGGCATCAATTGAACAACACTAAGTCAGCTTCTCATGGTTCCCTGACAACGTTAGTAAACCTCTTGAGCTGTGCTGTCAAGGTAACCACTCAAAGCTAGCATAGAGTTGTTGTTCATCGATGCCCATACATTATCCTCTATGTTATGTATTGTAAGGCACCCAAAAGCCCCTGGGACTGGGTGTCATATAAATAAAACTGCCTTGCCTTCATTTTTGGCTTAAATCTTTGCTTGCAACACTTTTTTTCCTTTTTTTTCTTTCAATCTACATTTTATGCCCCGGTATTTACTAGAAGTTGGCTGGCAGCCCGCTCCAGACCCTCCCTTCAGGGGGCTCGTTTCTGGCTTCTGGTCGACGATCTCATCACTGGGAATGTCACTGGCACCGTCATGTAGCCTGCCAGCTCCATTTACTCCCCTCCCCTGCTGTGGGGGCACGTGCACGCAGCTATCCACAGCACCCTCCCTATTCTTGCCATTCTCCACCTGCACTACCCATGGGCCTCCACATGGTGGGAGTGACTAAGTCCCTCCCAGGGAGCAGAGTCCCTACAATATGGAACCGATAGAGCTTGGACTCTGGTATGATCAGGGCTGGTGGAATGGGTGTGTGGGGTGGGGCGCCACTATACCACCAGAGACTTTAGGGCTTGTCCCACATGGAAGCGATTAGGCTTGGGGGTGTGAGCTGCTCCGGCTCATTCATCCCCATGCCAACATGCAAATGGACTGGTAATGAGTATGCATAAGGCCCCTCTGCACCCTGCATGCTCGGTTAGTTCATTTGCATTCCTGGGCTGAATATCACCCATGGGGGCTGCAGTGCATACCGGTATGTGCCACGCATTCCCCCTGGAAGGTATTCAGTCGGGGTCACCCTGGATGCACCTGACTTGGCGGCCACCTGCACTGCGACTCCTTTCCAGGGTCAAATTTTTAACAGGAATGATGAAGCCCGCCAGGATGAAGTGCAGTGTCACAGGTTTACTGCATGACAAAAGGGATCAACTCCCTTTGAAACTGCATTGTTTGCTGAAGTAACTCTACTGCAGAATTCTGCAGTGCAGTGCTTCATCCTGGTGGGCTTCACTGTATGCACACCCTGTACCGGTGGTGCATTCTCTTTAAATATTGTATCAGTGCCGACTGGCGCACCCTCTTTGTGCAATGCATCTTTCTGCTCATGCATCAATCTGGCACTTAATATATCCCCATAGATGTAAAATATTGTTTTTAGTGCGTTCTGATTTTACACAATGCAGCATAATATTGTGCAGATATAGAGCCCCACTGAAAATAAGATGCCATTTCTTCTGTGAACTATCCAGGCTAAATATATAGCAATCAACAGGCATATTCCAGGAAAACACATTGTAAAAATGTATAAAAAGAAGACCACATTGAAACTGCCTCTCCACAGATCTGCGTTGTGCAATTCATTAGAAATAATGGGTAAAAGCATCCCAAAAGCTCTTCACAGCCATGTCAGCTCTGACCAGAGTTTAAGTGGTGAAAAATAACTTCTAATGACAGCAGAAATCTGGAACGTTAAAACCATCTGACTGTTGAACATTACCCCCAGGTTGCAAACTCCTCCCTAATCTGTGGTGTTGCCCCATAAATAACAGACAGACCTAGATTTTACTTTTGCTTCAGAGACCAAGTAATCTGAGCCCCCAGAAGCAACTCTGATTTGATGGGTCTGAGTCTCAGCTAGCTCACACTTACCTAATTTCTGATCTCCATGACAGCCTTCTCAACCACATGCACTGGACCACCTTGTCTGGGTCTAAACGAATGGTAGAGCTAAGTGTCATCTGTACAGCAGTAAAAACTCAAGCCATACCTTCAGATCACTTCTCCCAGTGGAAGCATATATACTGAAAATAACAAAGGGGAGAGTACAGAGCCCTGAGTGATGCCACACACGATAGGGAAGAGAGCAGACTGGAAATTTTCCAACACCACGGTCTACTGGCAGTTTTCCAGGAAGGAACTGAACCTGTTGAAAACTGCCAGACAAACCGCAGAAACTCCTCAGATGCTCAACTAACTCTCCATGATCCACAGTATCGAATGCTAATGACAGATCAAGGAAAACCAAAACAGATATCTCTCCCCGATTCTTCGCCAGGAGCAGATAATTCATAACCCAAACTAAGGCAGCTTCTGTGCTGTGGTGAGATCAAAAACCCAAGTGGAGAGCATTGTAGAGTTCAAATTTCTCCACGTGCTCCCTTAGACAAACTGCCACCACTTTCTCTATAACCTTTTCTACAAAAGGCAGGTTAGAAATGAGCCTGCTGTTTGTGAGATCATAAAGATCTAAACTGGTCTTCTTCAAGAGGGGCCTCATAATGGCCCCTTTAAGAGGGTCTGGGAAAACACTATCATGAGAAAACAACTCACTGTCTCCACAAACACAGACACTGGCATCTGCCTGCCCTCCTTCAGCAAATGAGAGGAGACTGGGTCTAAGATGCAAATGGATTGATTCACACTGACAACACTTGGCAGATTTCTACATAATCAGATGGCTGAAAGTCTAACCACAATACCCAATATTGAGTTACCTCAGCTCCAAGAGCACTGCACTAGTGACCAGCACCAGTGGAGGAGATATCATGCCTTATCTCTGCCATCTTAGATGAGAAGCCATCAAAAAACCACTTGCATCTCTCCACTGAACCTGGCTCCAACCGAAAGCCAAGACAGTCTTGATTTAGAATCTTATCAACCAGCCTGAAGAGAGCTACGAGTCAGTTTCTCCCAGCTGCAATAAGGGAGGAGCAAACGTTTTTCTCTCACATCGATCATTGCCTCCTGATATTGCTGATAATGGAAAATCAAGACAAGCTTGTCCTAGGAGCAGGCCAGATCTCCTCCAACGCCACTTGAGCCATCCACATCTCTTTAGTCCCCAAATATACTAAGGAATTTCCAGAAATACATTATTACCATGGCACCGATTTTTCTGTGGCACTTTGGGACCAAGTTCTGCAGCAGGATTACCATTTGCTGCAGAACTTCTGCAGCTGTGGTTTATAATTTCTGCATAAGTTCTGAGGCACCAATGAACTGCCACGTCACAGTGTGAGCCTGTCATCCTGAAACCATGTCCATGGCAAATGGGGTGGGGGTACGCACAGTACCACCAGTTCAAAAAATAAACCCACAAACTTTTAGAAAAATATGTGTCTGGGGATACATGATGGACAGGAGTGGTATATGGAAAATATTTTCATGAGTGAACAGTGACCTCTGGATACTCACGAGTGGCAGAGCGCAGAGAAGCCACTGGTGAAAGTATCCAGAGGTCACTGTTCACGAATGAAAATATTTTCTATATACCATGATTGCACATCATGTGTGCAATTTATACAATAGGGTTTTTGTGTTATATGGGTTGGAGCTGTCCGTTATTTGCAGAGGATGTGTTTTTTAAAGGTATTATTTTATGTGTTGGTGGTTTTTCATAGTGCTCTGCGTTTCATTGGGTGATTCTAGGTCTCCATTATAGTGACTGGGCTTTGGTTGAAGTGTCTTTTAATTTGGTAAATGTTTTTTAAAGTTGTGTTATTGGCTGTTGTACTGCTGTGTGTGGTTTGCATGCATTGCTACTAGGTGTTTGAGGAATATGGGGTGGGGTTTACTTGTACGGTATGGGTTAGCTTCCGTGTTCGCTCCGGTCTTTCTTCATGAGTTATTTTGTGATTTGGGGCTGAAATAACTGCTTATTTATTTATTATTCTATGGCAGGTTATTTATTTATTTTAGTGCTTGTGCAACTTTGTGTACTTGTTCCGGTTTCTGTCACCGGCTTGCAACATAAACGGCAGATTGCTTCAACTTTAGGATACAATGGTATATGCAAGATTGCTCTCAACTTTAGGATGCAATCTGATAAGCAACACTGAAAAGAAATACAGTTAGAATATTGTTAATTTATGTCACTGCTTTTGCAACTTTCTAGACTCGTTCCAGTTTCTGTCACTGCCTTAGAAAGCAAAAAGACTTTCCGTTTTAATTTTCGGAGACAATTTTATAGGCAAGTGTTAAAAGAAATCAGTTGAAAATACTTTTTCTTGTCTTCGGTTTGTCAGCATTTCTTAGTCAGGTATTGGGGTTTTTAATCTTGTTTTCTGTGACAGATGCTGTCATATACAGGGCACTGATTTCTCTACTCAGATTCTGTACTGGAGTCCAGGACAGGCACTTGCTTACGGCGGTTCTTGTCATATTGTCCTCCTGTAAAAATAAAAGTAGAGAATTATAAATGCAGCAATTCAGTAGATGGTTAAGTTGCTTAATGTGAATTGTATTTGATATGATTAGTTTACCTTGTATTATATTAAAAGTGATGTTTAGTGGCGTGGATGGTGGGATTTTGAAAACAGGCAAACAACCCTTCTCGGAATCTGTAGTTTTAGAACTGATGTTTTTTTCTGGTGATTTCGCAGCAGAGGTTGATGGCATTGGTTGTAGGTTGTTGCTTAAAATGTGTGATATTCTTTTTTTTTTTGCTTCTCCTCATTCAGTTTCGAATATTCATTCAGTGACTGAACTTTCTTGTGTCCAGAAATCTGTAAACTAGGGGTGTTGGCTGCACACTTGAGCAGACTTAGATAAACCGGGTGGGTCTGTTTCTGCTGGCATATTCGTATTATTTCACTGGGTGGAATATTGGTCTTGGATAGTTTTTGTATAAGATGCTTACGTATCGAGTGGTTTGTAAGCCTCTTATTGGTGTGTATTTCACCAGCTTCTACCATATTTTTTACTATTCTACTAATAGTATTAATACCTAAGGGTTGGTACTTAAACCAACTAGTGGGGTAGTGTAGTCTGACAGCTACAAAAACAGAGAGGAGGCTGTATTTGTTTTGTCAGGTCCTTTGGCTTTATAAAGAATTTAATTATTTACAGGACATTTTTTCTTGTGCGCAATTGCATAAGCACGGGACTTTAGCATTCTAGTATCTTTTGGATTTGAGCCTGATCTAGTTTTAGCCTGTCTCTCTCTGACATATTCCAAATACAACACTCTGTGCTCGTCTTTTCCCAGTCTGATGTCACCCCACTGTAAATTGTGGGTTTCCGTGTTCCCACAGATCTTGGAATACATCGTGATTGTAATCCACATAGTATTTATTAAGGATTGAGGGCTTCCTGGTCCCAATATATTTTTGTCATACAGTTCCTGAATAATTGAAAATCGGTAAGCTCACCGGCAGCTTGGGGTTTATTCCCCTTTCCTTTTAAAATGTTTTGCTTTGATAAGATCACTTGTGTTTTTAAAAATTTAGCAGACATAGATAGAGACTCTGGGTAGTCACACTCTTTAAAGAGGACCTTCACCAGTTCTTTTGACTTTCATGCATAAATTACCCCTTCTTGCATTGATTCTGGAATTGTATTTCATTACTGTCTGCTGCAGTTAGTTTTTGCATTCTGAGCTGCTAAAAACTGCAGGGTGTACCAGGGCTTCTATAGCAAGCCTGGTGTTTCTGTGGACCCAGGGTTGTACTGCTGACATCACTGTAGGGCAGAGTCAATTTCACAAAAAGAAAAAAACATACTGACAAGGCATTTGGATTTTGGCATAATACATTGCTAACATGGTGTCTTGGGGGAAGGGGAACACAATATGTACACTGAGTACTGGTAGGTTTCCCTTGCAACATTGTTGCAACTGCTTGGTACTGCACAGTGTGAGTCACTCCCCTGTCCTACTATGATGTCACCAGGAGCTAGCAGCCCAGCAGCTAAACATCAATGGCAAGTGTAGTAGGGCTCAAAAACAAATCCAGATTATGGAAGGCAGAGTAAACCTTGGCCAAAAATCACAAATGCACACACACTTTCAGGTCTACTACTGCATATAATGACTACAAGCTATAATTTTTTTGGACTATCACTGAAGTCCCTCTTTAAGGTAGCATTCAAAACTCTGAAATTTAGACCTCACAATCAGAGGCACAAACTCACTGCCATCATGTCTTTTGAGGGAAATAAAGTACTGGCAAAGGATGGGGTCCAGTTGCTGAGGAGGTGCGTTTTGAATTAGTTCCGTTATGCCAAGTTGTTCCTGGAGATACTTTTGTAGGTTCATTACATTGGCCTCTGGTTTCTTTAAGGTGTTCTCATTTTTAGTGCTTCATATGAAGGTGTCTATGGCTGCAGAATCGATGTGAGATTTCTTTTTTAGGTGCTACATCTACTTCTTGTGTTTCAGATATTGTAAAGTTCATATCCAACACTGCAGGGTCCAGGAGAGGTTCCACACTGGCTTCAAACTTGACTGCAGCTCATAAATATTTCCTCTTCTATATTAATCAGTCTTTGTCTTTTTAATGTTAGTTTGTTAATTTTCGGCCGTATTGCATCTGAAGTACATGTCTTTGTTTCAGAAAAATTAGTCATATTTAGCTGTAGTAAAAAAAAAAAAAAAAATTTCTGTGTTTTTGGCAGGTTCCACAAACGGTGCAGTCTTCAAGCTGTCTGAACGCAGTCTACAGAACCACGAGTGATAGCAGTGGTATGTGCAAATCGCAGGTAGTTTTTTTTTTGTTTGTTTAACCAGAAGTAGCACACTAAGCTGAAAGCTTTTTTACAGGTGCAACCTGGGAGCACAGGGAAGTTAAGTGATTTGCTCAGGGTCACACAGTATGCAAGTGGAAGCTGTGGGACTCAAACCCAGGTCTGGTCTGCTGGATGTTACCAGATTTGAAGCTCAGAGCCTTAAACCACTGCGCTAAACTGCCTCAAGTTTTACAGGTGTATTTAATTAATGGCTTTCTGTTGTTTGGAAGTAGTACCAGCAAGGGGGAGTTTAGGAGTGTAGAGTTGGTGACGTAGTGACAGTGAAAATATTTACTCATGACATAGACACTGTGGGTATAAACGCCAAGAAAAAGAAATCAGTGTTTACTTCATGGTTCGTTTATACAACAGTAGTGGAAGTAAACGTTTATATTACATAGAATATATCCTCACCCCTATTGTTTGAACAAATATTTATACAATAGGGGTGAGCAAATAACTCACTGACTAAACACATGTCTTATCACTGCAGTGGAATAACCACTATGATGACATCACCACAGTGAAAATAAATGGATTTAATTTCACTGTGGTGATGTCATCAAACCAAAAAACAGCAGAAAACACACTTCTGTTGTATAAATTGGATACATGATGTGCACTTGCGTAATATGGAAAATATTTTCACTCCTGCACAGTGACCTCTGGATAGTCACGAGTGGCAAATATGCAGAGGTCACTCTAAAGGAGTGAAATTTTTTTCCATATCACACTCATGCCCATCATATATAATATGCAAAAAACTGTGTTAATGCATCATTTAGGGTTAAAACACAAAAAGTCAGGAAATGAAAAATCTTTAAGGTTGCCCCCCTTCGTGGACCCACCAATCATCCCAAGATTGACAGATGACGGGGTGTGTCATTGGGGTTGTGAGACCTAAATGTTGCTCCATTCCTTGTGTAATCATAATCAGAAGCAACAGTGAAGAAGAATGGGGCAACATTTAGGCCTCATAACCCCCAATGACCCACCCCATCATCTGTCAATCTTGGGATGATTGGCGGGTCCACGAGGGGTGGAGGGGCAACCCTAAAGATTTTTCATTTCCTGACTTTTTGTGTTTTAACCCTAAATGATGCACTAACAGTTTTTTGCACAGAATGTCCTTACTTTTTGAGAAAGAATAGAAAACTAAGAAGTTGCGGAAGTTGGTGGGAGCATGGGCCCTTCTGGCCCTGCGCTCCCACCAACTTGTAAACGTGCACGAACCATCAACACCCTCCAAATTTCAATGTAAAAGACCACACTGTGTCCGAGATATAACAGTTTTAAAGTTTGAGATTTTCATTTGTTGGAGTTGCAGAATTCCACACCTGTTCACATTTTACAGACAAAACGACTGAAAACTACATCCATGACACTAAGGCTAGGTACCCTATCAATTTCAAGGCACCGCCACAATGCAAAACGCTGTCCGCAATACGTAAACTGCGCCACGCAATATCTCCATGAAAAATATATTGTCCAAAGCCGGCCCGGTGGCGCTGAGGGTTGAAGCACTGGATGCCATACCTCACGCCACGCCGGCGACCCGGGTTCGGGAACGAGTCGGGGTCGGCAGGGACAGGGAAGGATCGAGCGTCCTATGGACTGCTCTCCTTCCCTGGGGAGGGGGAAATACAACTGCTGCTGCACTGCTGACCTCTGGTGGTAGCTGGAGACTACACAGTGCACGGCCGCAGAATGCAGGGGATTGGAGCTGTGGCGGGCGTCTTTTCGGGGGTGCACAGGAGCGTGCACCTGACGAGCTGGACGTCACTGCACGTCCGAGCTTCCGGGAAAAAACGGAAAAGACCCTGCCCTTGGGGACAGGCGACGGCACCACCTCTCATCAGCCACACTCCATCACACCGGACTCCCTCCTGTCCTGGGCCCGAATTGTAGATAGAGAGCCCTGGGCGGATAGGGCAGCCCTTCCTCGGGGGGCTCAGAGCCGGGGGGATAGCCGGGCTGGTGCCAGGACACAGGAGGAGTTTCAGGTAAGGAGGTAGAGTTGGGGGTAAGGCGGATGCTCGAGACAGTTTCCCGAAGAGACAGTGATAAAATAGAGTGTAAAAAATTATATATATATATATATATATATATATATATATATATATATATATATATATATATATATATATATATTTTGTCCGACATGAAAACACTGTAATTCACATCTACAGGACATGTCGTAAACACCGTCCAAATTTCAAGTAAAACGACCAAACCGTTTCCGAGATATTTAATGTTAAAAATTGATAAAATTGGCCTATCGAATGCAGTATAAAATCTGGCCATCTTGTCCCTATCTCGCGATCAAAGAATTTGCAGTCTCGCGATCAAAGAATAAAAAATAGTGTAATTCAAAAATCTGACAGAAGTAAAGCAAACCACCGCCATGGTTCGATAAAACGAAGCCCCCCCCCCCATACAAAACCCACCCTCATTTGTGTCCCTAGGCCACCCCTGGGCTGAGAAATTAATTTTTTTCATTTGGCTATCTGGTCGTCATTTCGCGATCAAAGATCGCGATCAAAGAATCTTGCGATCAAAGAATTTGCAGGCTCACGATCAAAGATTAAAAAATGGCCAAATTCAAAAATGTTTAAGAAATACAGTAAACCACCACCATGGTTCGAGAAAATGTAGCCCCTTGAGCAAAACCCACCCTCATTTGTGTTCCTAGGCCACCCATGGGCTGAGAAATGTAATTTTTTCATTCGGCCATCTCATCCCTCTCTCGTGATCAAAGATCGCGATCAAAGAATTTGTAGGCTTGCGATCAAAGATCATTAGCGAGCCGCGATCAAAGAATAAAAATGGTGAAAACTCTATTTTTTGACACTTTTACTTAAAACCAAAGGCGTGGGTCGATAGATCGAAGCCCCCTGAGTAAAACCCAAGCAGGTTTTACTTCAGGAGTGACCCCTGAACCGAGATATTTGTTTTTTTACGATCGGATTTCAAAAACAAGATGGCGGACCTCGTGATCAAAGAATTCTCGGGGACAAAGATTCTTTGTCCGCAAGGCTGCAAATTCTTTGACCGCCAGGTGGGACGAGATGGCCCAAACCCCATTCTTCATTTGCAAAACAACCATATAAATTTCCCTATTGACTTATAATAGGAGCTTAAAGGTGCTATAACTTTTGAATGCCTTAATATTTTTTCACCAAACGAAAAGCGTCAAGTTCGGCCACTGAAGCTCTTTCAGATTAGCCATCTTGCAAAGTGGCACGCCACACGACGGGTCACAAGAGGGCCACGGGCAAAATCCCAAAACAGCCTACATATAACTGGCTTAAAAGTATTTTTCAGCGTTTTGGTGTGCAAAGACCAGACGTCCGACTCGAAAATGAAATTTGGCAACTCAAGAGATCTATCATGCCCCACCGCACATACCAAATTTCAGGCAAATCCGTTGAACGGGTCCAAAGTTATTAACGCACATTTTGACTAACCTAGAAGTGCCTTCATAACCCTAAATATAGGGGTGCGACCGCGCCCCTATGATAGATATAGATATATATATATATATATATATATACATATATATATATATATATACACACACACACACACACACACACACACACCCACACTGTAGAACTGATTATAATCGCGCTCTGTTTATTTTCACTATATTCGCTGTGTTGACTTTAAAGCGAAAATAAACAGAAAGCGATTAAATTAGGAAATTGTTAACAACGGTAAATGAGGAGGAAACTGAGCAACTCCAAGATTCATACAACATGTTTTATTCACTAATTCACTTAAAGTCCCTTTATTTAATACAATCAAAGAAGACATAAAAATAAAATAAAGTTTCTTCATCCCTGCAGCACCAGTGTCTTTGTTGCGTAAGGCAGTGTTTCTCTATGCCAGAGGCTCTTAAACTTTATCTTGTTCCTGCTCCCTTTGCTGTGTCTGCAATATATAAGAATGCAGACCAGCCTTAGAATGTTGATGAGAGACATCTCTAAACAAGTGTGGTCAAGTCTGTAAATGCTATCCCTAGAATGACTTACCGATTCACTGACTAAATACTAGCTCAGTTAATTGCCTGCACGCTTTGTTGTCAGGAATGCGCTAATTCAATCAGCCGCGATTAAGTCTGTGCACAGCTGATCGCGAATACTGGCACCCACTAATATAATCAGTTCTACAGTATATACCACGGGGGTGAGGGCTTTCTCAGTAGGATGACCTGTGTTATTTCCACTGCAGTGAGGATAAATCCTGATGACATCAGCAGAGTGAGGATATCGACATTTATACAATACGTGTTTTGGGATAAATGAGTGTATAAAAAGTAATATCTCTGCTCCCCTGTGAAGATATCATTGTTATCTCAATGTTCCTATACGTCATAAATATATCTTCACATTCCTATACGTCATCGCTACTGCAAATCACTATAATTAGAACACCTTCCACCGTGACTCAAGATGATCATTTCAGCAGTTTCACTTTCACATAACACTCGTACCCAGCTTGTACATATACGGTCAAATACCTCTGTCAGACACCTCCTAAAACAAACAAAACACGGCTTTTAAAAGTAGCAACCTAAAACATTACATACTATTTCATTTAGTAGCTCAACTATCCTCCTGAACAAAGCTGTGTCCATTCTGCTTCTTATCACCGAAAAAAAACAAACATTAGAAGCTACACGTCACTTTTACTTACCGAACTACAATTCATATGGTAAAATATCCCAGCACATTTTCCCTAACGATTTCACAAAACATTCCCCGATATAACATTAATAACAGCACTTCTTTCCACGCCACATTACCTTTCACCCCAATCCCCGAATACTTGTTCCATGTATAATGCATCTCAGTCACAGTTTAAACATCTTATATATACAATACCAGTAATTTCCCACTGCAACAACACATTTTATTTTCTCAAGTCATGCTCAACAGATCCATATTCCAACACCAACCATTCCCTCTCAAGCATTCGCAGAGCCTCACCTCATGACCGTATGCACATCCTCCCATAGCAACAGTTGCTAAGCGACCAAATACCTTCTTCCTCTTTACAGAATTTGCAACCACTGACTTAATCCACACAAAACCAGTACCAAAATTGAATAAGCCTGCACATCTCACTATAGTACATACACCATTCCCTCTCGAGCATTTGCAATGCTTTACCTCACGATCGTGCGCACATCGCAACATAGCAACAGTTACCACGTCAACACATACCTCCGTCCTCTTCCCGTAACTGAGTCAATCTACAGGAAAACATTGCCAATACTTTACCAAATAATGCATATTTACACATGGGCAAAAGTAAGACCAAATACAGCAGCTCCAAAATCGATGACTTATACCATTTCATTCTGCGACTAATCTCACACAATCTTATTAATCCATACCATCTTAACTTCTCCAACACCGCACCGCAACTCCTACTACCCCACTTATTCAGCACATATTCTCAGCAGTCTCAGTACTCAATGCTAAATGCAAAATTCTACACAATGTTTCACCCACATTTGCCTCTACAAACTCTGCACTTTACCTCATCGCTGCAGCTATAGACATCTTTCAGTACGCGGCACCGCAGCAACGGAACTGAAACCAAAACCACTGATTAGTTTGACAGCACGAGACACTACCCAGCTACTTCACCATAGCTACCACACATTTCTCAGCTGTACCAATCAACACAATTCCATGAGGAAAGTTAATCTGTCTATTGTCCTTCACCACATAAACAAGAAGCGCGCAAATAAAACGCTACCGACTGTCGCTACACTAACAGTCTCGTTCCTAGTAAAACGGTTCGAACTTCACAAGAAACCCGTCGGAAAGTGCACTCTGTCCAATTAACTTCAAATAGCAACTAATAAACAGTGGAAAAAAAAATATTACAGAACAATGGACATCTCATTTGAACTTGACCCCAACACAGTCCCAATCATACAAACTCAGTCACAAGATACAACTTCTTCAACAGAAGAGAATAACAGCATCAGTGGCGTCATCAGGCTGTTTTTTTTTTTGGGGGGGGGGCTATAGCTCCCCCAATCATTTCCCCCATCAACAAATGAAAATCACAGCTTCCCTGCAGCAGAAAGAAAAAGAAGCTGTGACTTTCCTTAAAGACATCAAGTTCACAGTGCCGCTGCATGGAGCACACTTTTGTTTTTCTCCATTGGACTCTGTGAGCCGCTAATCAAGTGCCTACGAAGTACAATGGCGAAAAACTAAATTTTCAGTCTTGTGGGTGCGTGGGTCATATCATGGCTTCTGTCGGTTTGGGAGCCAACGGAGAGGAGATCCAGAGTCGTCTTGGAGAAATGCCATGGGAGAGCGCAGAGTTTGGGGTGGCAATTTATTTGTCACTGATGTGACCTGGCAGGTAAGATTTATTTGACATACAGCAACAGCAAGCACCAGGGGGTCAATTTTACGCTTCTTTCTCAGTTCGGTGTGAGGGGTCAGGGTGGGTGCAGGTGGGCCTTGCCTTGTGGGACCTTAGAGGACAGCACACAGGTCAGCTGCCACTGCGCCAGGGATGAGAGAGACACAGGCCACACTGAGGCAGAACAGGGGAAGGGACAAAATGGTATGGGGGGGTCACAGTGCCGCACATTATGCCTTGGACTGGGAAGGGAACCAGAATGGAGCAGAAGTGGGCACATGTGGGAGGGAGAGAGTGATGGATTCCAGAAGGAAGGCATGGGAGCAGAGCAGGGATGGGAAAGGGAAACTCTCCTGAGGGGCTGTGATATGAGGAGAAGGAAAAGAGTAAAGACTGAATTGTACTCGTCCCCGGCCTGTTGAATGAACTGAGGAGGGAGTCAAAGTGTGCTTCAATGCTGCTGCCTGCTTGGCCTGTAGACAGAGCTGAGAGACAGAGAGAAAGGTATGACCAAAGTAATTTAAAAAAAAATCAAACTATATGTAGATGGGTGGATAAGCAGTGTGTGGTGAGGTGATGGAGGACTTGAAAGGCAGGGGGAATTCGGATTTTTGTTAAAATACACCGTGTGGCTGCTCCTGCTTAATGTGTTTAAAGCAACAGTAACTGTTGCTTTAAAGTTAACACAATAAGGAGGAGTAGCCTGCCACACAATGATGCTTGTAAACACAATAAAAATTATGGAGGAGCAGCTGCACTGTAATGTATTTTATTGCTGCTTTAAATGCAGTAATATTAAGGAGCAGCCACACTATTTTTTTTTCATTAACAAAAAAAGAAAGATACCCCCAGGGCTCTACCTTTCCAAGCCCCCCATGCCACCACACACTGTTCATCCACTCATCTACTGTACTTACTGTAGTTTGTTTAAAAAAAATGTCTCAGTTAAGTTTACTTACACAGGTAAAACACATGTATCTCATTAAGTTTTTGCTGTGTGAATAAACTTAATTAAGGTACATGTGCTGTTTTCTTCATTCTCACACAAAAACTTCAGTCTGCAAAAGAAATGTGAGCCTTCCTCACTCATAGAGGTATCTGTGGTTGTTTTTCTTTCCACTGCTGGGCCTTTATTCAAGGCATCTTAAACAACTCAATCATTGGCCCTGGAAATGTGGGACAGTGATCAGACATGGAGATACTAGCTCAAAACACTGGTAACTAGTGCCTTTATTTTGTACAAAGAATAATATAATTGCTCAGCAAATCAGCATCAGAGTATCCTGAATTTCGACTTTAACTTTACAGCACCTTCGCTGAGCGGACAGAACTTTTTCCATATGTTACGTACAGTATATGGAAAGGAGCACTTCCGAGAGGTGAAATGTAGCATGTACCTTTTAATGTTGGGCAGCTCAGAGGTATTTGTGTGTGGAGATTTCAGAAAAAATATTTCATTTTATTGTCAGCTTTGTTGGCTAGAGTAACTCCTGCTAGCTGTAAAATGCCAATAAAAATGCAGGAAAAGCCATCATTTTATGCTTAAAATCTCAAAAGTTTCCAGGGGAGCATGCCTCCGGACCTCCCTAGGTTAGTTAAGATTTTAACTATGGGGCGTTAGCCCTCCCAATTATACAACTCTGGTGACGCCCCTGAACAGCACACAGCTCAAGGAAACTATGGACCCTGATAAGGAGCCATCAGCCTCTTCTTCAAAAACAACAGATAAGTCAAATAATTATCCTACCATAGATGACTCAGTATTAAATTTCATCGTAGGGCAAGAAAACAAAAATACCTCTCGTAAAACAAATTATGACATCTTAACTATGCAAAAGCATATTGCTGAGACTTACTCAGACAACAGAAACTTAGAAAACATAGAACCAATTACATTAAATACCTACTTATCAAAGTTTTCATTAATGCTAAGAAAAAATGGACAGCCATACGAGCCAATAAGCCTAAGAGCAATGTACCAAAGCATAGAAAGGTACCTCAAAACCAAAAATTACAGTCATTCACTAGGAAAAGACAAAGAATTCGAGCTAACTAGACAAGCATTGGCAGCAAAACAAAAGCACCTAAAAATCTCAAGGGAAAGGATGTAAACCAAATGCATCTGATCACCTCTCAGATGCCATGATTGATAAACTCTATTCTGAAAAACAACTAGGACCTCATTGTGCTGCATCACTTATAAACACACTATGGCTGATTTGCTGCACATTTTTTGGCATAAGAGGATCAACAGAAATTATGCAGCTAAAATGGGGAGATCTAACAAAAAATATACATGAAAATGGAATCCAATACATTCAATATTCCACTGAACGCCAAACAAAAACTCGCTCTGGACTCAACATAAGAGACACCAGAAAAATTAAACAAGGGCATATGAGAACCAAGAAAATCCCACCAGATGTCCTGTAGCAACATACACCTTATATGCCAGCCAGCGGCCTGACTCCTGCATGAACCCTGATGACCCCTTCCTCTTAGCAGTAAACAACAACACAGAACAGTACACAGGACTAGGAGCAGTCAAGTGGTTCAAAAATCAGCCAACAGGAATAAAGAAAATAGCTACTATAGTAAAAACAATGATTGCCAATGCAAGTATAACAACAGACCAAAAATTAACTAATCAGAGCACGTAAGCATGTCGTCCAAAAACTAAATGACAGTGGAATACAGGCCACCGAAACAATGCAAATTACTGGACACAAATGTGTACGAAGCATTAACGACTACTCCCATATAAATGAAAATCAACAAAAACATATTTTGGCTATACTAAGTGGAGCTAATATTGACACTCTCCACAAAGAAGACCGCCATGAACAAGTACAAATGACACAACACTCATACAATGTACGCAATGCATGGGACGGATACTTCTTCCAACCAGCTTTCCATGCAACAAATATCAACTTCCACTTCCACTTCCACAATGGTAAACATTTATTTTCTTTCTGTACTCTAATACCACACATACATAAATTATGTAACATTAACTCACCACACCCCAACAACCAACACACACCACAAACAACAACATAACAATCTAGTCATAACCTCACAAACAACAACAAAACGTTCACAGTATGCCTACATACTTATTGTTTTATTTTTCTGTTCCCCCAACAGAAACAATCAACAAACACCCCACGAAAAGACATCTACAAGTTATATCAAGTGACTCAGACTAGGTCTATATACAAATTTCACACTCAATTTCTACCACACTTTACATACAACATATGTTATATACCAATAAATGCACTATATTTTTCCTCAATTACTTTGCACAACAATGTACTTTATCTACGCATCACACACGGAAAGCAAAAAGTTCACAAAATCAATCTTATACATTAAAAATTAATAAACACAGTCTTGTAACAAATGAATAAACAAACTGCACAAAATACCTCCAACAGATAAAGTACAATGCTGTCCAACATATAAGCAATTTATAACATACACCACAATCAGTGTACCACAACTAACAATGCATTTTCTTTCTTTTTCAGGAATAAATACCAGCACTCCAGAAGATATTCCAGAAGATATCTAACACCACAAGACCAGAACAGCCACCAAACAACAGCACCAAACAAAGAAGAAAAACCAGCGACTACTGTCACCAATGGACTAATACCACAACTATGTAAAAACAACACAGACTTTCTATCTTTTTGACATTCGTCAGATAATAACACTTTGAGACTCTGAACTAAAGACTGCAGTCATCAATACAGAGTTAATCAACAACAAATACTTAAAGTAACATCGACGCCATATTTCCAGACATCAACAAAGTCAAATATTTGAATATTGAAAGACTTCATATTACTTTCAATTTAAACTTCTAGCAATGTTACTTAGCATGAAGTTCACAGTTTGCAACCTTAAAAAATGACAATGAAACAATAGTTTTCAATCTGTTTATTCATAGCACAAATAAACTGAAATTTAAACCCAAGAGTCCCGAAGAAATCGGACAGGTACCGAGGTCTTCCTCGACAGCTCATCCTGCCTTGGCGGTGTTGTGCAATGCCAGATCTATAAAAAACAAGACAGCTATTATAGCTGATCTTGTTGAGTCATATGATCTGGCTTGTATCACTGAGACCTGGCTGGATAAAAATCCTGGCCCTATATTGGCCTTGGTACTCCAGCCGGTTCTCGGTGATACACCGGCCCAAGGCTGGATCAGAGGGGTGAGGTGTGGCCATTATGTTTAAATCTGAACTGGGCCTTGTGGATGTGCCATTGGGGAACACCAGATCTTTTGAATATATCCTGGGCAAGGGTGCAGGTTGTGGGATTCTCCTCGTCATCATTCACCACCAGGTGACGGAGGCGACCTTACAGGAGATTGTAGACTTCATTGTCACCTGGTGTTGAGGTTCTCAGATTAATACTCCTGGGCGACTTCAACGTCTGGGTCGATGATGAACTATCTCATTTTGGTCAAAATCTCCTCCAGTTGATGAATACACTGAGCCTGACACAGGTTGTTACCTCCTCTACCCATATAGGGGGGTCATTCATTAGATCTGGTCTTTCTCTTGGGTATGGAGATCACTGACTTGGGGGTGGAACCAGTCAGTTGGTCGGACCATTACACCATAGGGTTCAGTTTCAGGGCCCCCTCTAATAGGTCTGCCCCTACGAGATGGTCCAATTCACTTCTTTAAGGGGTATTGGCCCCAATGACCTAATGGCTGTGCTGATCTATCGAGTCTGTCGGGTGAATGCATGAGTCCAGATGGTCTTGTATTAGCCTATAATAAGGCTGTGGGAGATGCTCTGGACAAAACTGCACCTGTTCGTGTTCGGCCTCTCACCATCTGTCCAAGGAGTCCATGGTTTGATGGTTCCTTGAAGGAATTAAGGCGAGTAGGCCGAAGGCTGGAGAGAGCCTGGCGGAAATCGGGCCTTGATGCTGACAGGCTTAGATTGTTGGCCCATTATGATAGCTACCAATCAGAAATCACTCGTAAGAAGGCAGAATTCCTGTCCAGAGAGATTTCTGCTGCAAAGAATCGACTGCTCAGCTTTTCCGGACTGTGGACAGACTGTGCAATCCAGTCTGTCTTCAGCCTAGAGAAGCCTTCTCTCAGCTTAGATGCGAGGAGTTCGCTCACTTCTTTGCAGATAAGGTTGCCAGCATCAGGTCCGGCATCGGTCCGACCTCTCCTACGGGGGATTGTGGTAGACGACTGGTGGTGTCTTATCCTCGGTCTGTCTGGTTAGACTTTCACCGCCCAGAATTCGTGGACATTGTGAAGATCATCCAAACAATGCGACCAACTAGTTGTAGTTTGGATCCAGGTCCTACACCGCTGTTAGTAGGTTGTGTAGAAATTATCTACCCAATCCTTGCTGACATTATCTGGAAATCCTTGGAGAGGGGGTTTTCCTGACCCCCTTAAAGAGGCAGTAGTTCGACCACTCCTAAAAAAATCCTCCTTGGACCCAGACTGTCCAGCTAACTACCGGCCTATCTCTAACCTGCCATTTGTTGGTAAGGTTATTGAAAAGGTAGTTGCGTTGCAATTGGATGATCATCTTACTTCTCATAATGTCTATGATACTCTCCAGTCTGGTTTCAGGAAAAGGCATAGTACTGAGACTGCCCTTGTTCGGTATTGAGCGACCTCCTAATGGCCAGAGATCGAAAGGCTTGTACCATTCTGGTCCTTCTTGATCTATCTGCCTGATTTGACACTGTAGACCATGGGTGCTATTGGAGCGATCATGGTTTTTGTGGGCTGTCTGGTACAGTCCACAAGTGGTTTTGTTCTTACCTCACTGGCAGGTCTGAGAGAGTTGTCACCGGAATTTATTCCTCTGACGCTTTCTCCCTGCCTTGTGGGGTACCACAGGGCTCCATTTTAGCTCCCATGTTGTTTGCAGTGTATATGCTGCCATCGGGAGAAATCATCAGGCGATACAGTTTGAGTTTTCACTGCTATGCAGATGATACTCAGCTGTATCTGTCCTTTCTCCCCGATCAGAGTGATGCACTCTCTGTACTTAATAACTGCCTGGATGAGATCAGAATTTGGATGAGTTCGAGTTGGTTGAGACTCAATCCGGATAAGACTGAGGTATTGGTCGTGGATCCAGGTCGTCCTGGGGTGGGTTTGGGTGCTGGACAGCTATCAGGTTTAGTACTTGGTGGCATACCGCTCTCTTCCTCTCAACAGGTGCGAAATCTGGGCGTTATTTTTGATGATGGTCTGACCCTGAAATCTCAGGTGTCAGCTGTTGTCAAATCCTCTTTCTACCATCTGAGGAATATCGCCTGGTGAAACATCTGATTCCCCAGGAGGACCTTCCAACTTTGGTCCACGCCTTTGTCACTACCCGTCTGGACTACTGCAATTCCCTCTACCTAGGGCTACCGGGGGTTGATATCCGCCGCCTTCAGCTGGTGCAGAACGCTGCAGCCAGGCTTTTGACTGGGACTCTTAGAACCAGTCATATCACGCCTGTGCTTCGCGAACTGCACTGGCTGCCTGTTCGGTGGCGGATCACCTTTAAGGTTGGTTTACTAACCTTTAAAGCCCTACACGACCAGGGACCCAGTTACCTGAAAGATCTTCTGATTCCCTATTGCCCCCTCCGTCCCTCCGCCCGCCTGGCTAGGGATTGCTAGATTCCCAGGGTTCGCTTGAAGTTATCGATCCGTGCTCTTTGCTCTTTCGGCTCCAACCCTGTGGAATTCTCTACCGCTGGTTAAGAGAATGCCCAACCGTTGATGGTTTTAAAAATGCTTTAAAGACATATCTTTTTACCCTGGCTTATTCTTCTTAGTTTTGGTTGTTTTAATGTTTGGATTTTATTGTTCTACTTATTTCTGTACAGCGCCTTGATTTCGAAAGGCGCTTTATAAATAAAAATGACTTGACTTGACTATTTCTTTATTCAACTGTTAAACAACTGCTATGTTTATTGACTTACAAAGAACTCTTTTTCTATGTTACAAAACAGTAATGAAACTTTATATAGTTCCTAAAGAACCACTTAGAAAACTAAAACCTATGTTGTTGAAATACTAGCTATATACACTGTCAATCACCTGGACATGAAATGGTTAAAATACTGTCACCATTACTAACTTGCTATTTTCTGTATTGTCAAGCAGTTAAACCTCACATACTTTTATGTCTACCAATTTTCTGCAATAAAAAACACTTTTACAAAATAAATACTATCTCGTTCTATTTTTCTTTACATTACACTCACAACTATAATAATTACAGTTCTAACATACAAATAATCCCAAACCACATATTGTATAAACAGAACATGACATGGCCTGACTGAAGATATCATATTTATCTTCACTCGAGGCCAATGCCATCATGATATCTCATGAGTGGCGATCACTGGCCTCTCGTGAAGATAAATATGCTATCTTCAGTCAAGCCATGTCATATCCCCTATTTATCCATACTCTGCTGCAGGGGTTGACAAATTTTAAAATTACATGCTAGTCCAAGGACAAGTGGCCAAGCCAAAAATGGTAGTCCCAGTTTTGTGAGTGGTAGTCCATGTTCGGAAGGCTATAATTTAAGGAAAACTTGGAAAAAAGTATGTAGCAACAAAACACATGGCGTAGGAGGTTGTATTATGAATACTATGTAGCTATAGATACTGGAAAACAGGAAAAAATGATGCAGTTTCTGTTAAATTAATATAGGTGGACGTGGAAGTGTGAGACAAGTGCCAATCTTAGAACAAAGCTCAACAAACTAACATGCATACTAGTATGTCAGGATAATAATTTAGAACTGTGTATGTATTTACTGTTTTGTGATGCTAATAAAATCAATTCTGTAAAATCTCTGTATGGTGTGTTTATTTTGTGGTGGTATGGGTAGTCTTGAATGGAAGGAAAAGGGAACAGACACTAATGAAAAATTGTCTAAGTAACAGGCTGCTAAACTAAGTAAGACAGGAGGCAGTCAGAGTGGAATGGGATTGGGATAAAGAAATAGCAACTAGACTTAGTTATGTTGGTAACAGCTGAAGTTGTTAACCTTGTTCTGCAGTTTAGTTCACTTTTCAAATCCCAACCCTCTCTCTTTCCTGCCCTTTCTTAAATATTTATCTCCTTAGAGCAGCCTGTTACTATTTTTTAATTTTTTTTGCCAAATGTGAGCTGTGGGTAACACAGTGCCCCTTACTTTTCTTAGGGTAACACAACAAAACCCAGTCCTTTCTTCCCCTATGTGACTCTCCCTTCAATTACCAGTCTTTTTTGTTTTGGGGGCAATTGCTCTGTTTAGTCAGTTATGTTTGTTGAAGTTGTTGCCTTTTTCTGCACTTTAGTTTACTTAGTTTGCAAATCCCAATCATCTCTCTCCCTCTTCTTTAATATATATCCCCTTAGAGCTGCCTGTTATTTATTTATTTTCGTTAATTTGCTCAGTTCTGAAACTTCTGGCTTTAACCTGGCTCTGTCTTGTTTCCTTCTCTCTCTCCTCCTTTACTGCTGCTCGGTGTCCTTCTCCCCTATATCTGTCCTGACGGTCACGACCCTTGCCCAATCCAACACCAACAAACTTTCTTCCTTTTTTGGCCAGTCCTTTATTTATTTATTTTTTTTTTTTTGAGGTGACAGATTTATTTAAGGAAAAAAAAAAAAACTTAATGGCAGTCTAGGTCTGCACAGTGTGCTCTGTACTAGGCTGACAGGTAGATTACTGCTACCATGCTCTCCCCCGCCTTCCTTCCCCCGCTTACTATATGCTACCGGGCACCCTCTGGCTCCTCTGTCAATATTTCTTCCCGTGCTACCCTGAAATGCTTTTTTCTCCTGTGTACAAAAGTTCCCTTCCTAGTAAAATGTGCAAAAAACAAATGAAGCGTTTTTTGTTTAGCTTTTCAGCTTTCCGTGGTACACTGGGCCTACAGTCGGTTGCCGCTCCTCTCCTAGCAGCTGAACGCAGTGAAAGTGGCGCCTCTGACAACCCCCCAAGTCAGGGCCGGGCGCAGGGGTGCAAGGACGCGACTGCACCAGGGCCCAGAGAGCACCGGGGGCCTGCGCCAAGTCGCCGTCCCGAGTCGGAGTCTGCCGACTGTTGTGTGCCAGGAAGTGCTAGGCCCATGGCCGACGGCCGTCCATTTAAAAAAATTAAACCCCCGCTGCTCTGCAGTGCACAATACCTGGTCCTGGGTCTGGGTCACGACTCACGCCATCACGGTGGGTCCTTTCCTTGGCTTCCGCCTTCTGCCCCCTTCTTTCCTTTGCTTTGTCACTCAGTCACACTTCACTTCTTGATTGGTTCGAACTTCGGGTTGCTGAGTTTAGCCTCACGCTTCATGCGCTATGGTCCCCGGCCCGCCCTCCTCTAGCTGCACCGCAGTGCTGTGATTTGCTGACTGGCTGCCTGGAGGCTGTGCCTGGGCTCAGTGGGCTGGGCTGGAGTCTGGACTCGCCGACTGACTCAGAGGCGGCTGCTTGCCGCTGGGCGCTGGAACTGCTGCTGTGCTGCCTGCAGCCCAGCCAATCAGCCATCTCGGATTCTCCTCATCATTCTCGCCGTGACGGACGAGACGCGTGGTGTGTGCGCCTATCTTGGTTGGTCTAAAATACAGTCTCACACAGTCTGTTTGGCGGCAGACGGCAGTTGGCGGGCGAACAGGACGGAGTGACTGAGTGGAATTGATGGATGTGTGTGGGGCAGCAGCAGGATCGCCGCCGGGCAGGTGCCAGGAAGAAATTAATTTGCAGCCCAGCGCTGCACTGCACAGTGACACAGTCTGCACTCAACACTGTTGTAGCAGAGCCCATTAAGTTTATAGTAGTACTGTAGTCTAAACTAGAGACAACAGCAGTACAATACAGTTGGTGCCGGTGGGGTGGGGGTCTGGCTCTGGTCTGGGGGGGGGGAGGCAGCACAGCAGCTATTACAGAGAACTTGTTGGTCTTGTAAGTGAGGACAGCTGAGCTCAGCAGGTGTGTCACACTAAAAAATAGCTAGCTGGACTGAGACTGGGACTGGAGTGAGTGGCCTGGCAGCCAGCAAGCCTTAGCAGCCACAGGAGGAGTCTGACTGGTGGCAGCAAGCAGCCACAGGAAGGAGTGAGTACTGTGGCTGCCCCTAGCCGCCTGTATATATGGGGCCCCAGCCAGCCGACAGGAAAAAATAGCTAGCTGGCCTGCCTGGCAGCAAGCAGCCACAGGAAGGAGTGAGTACTGTGGCTGGCGGCTGCCCTAGCCTGTATAGGGCCCCAGCCAGCTGACAGGAAAAATAGCTAGGTGGCCTGGCACTGGCAGCAAGCAGCCACAGGAAGGTGAGTACTGTGGCTGGCGGCTGCCCTAGCCTGTATAGGGCTCCCAGCCAGCTGACAGGAAAAAATAGCTAGATGGTCTGGCACTGGCAGCAAGCAGCCACAGGAAGGAGTGAGTACTGTGGCTGGCGGCTGCCCCTAGCCTGTATAGGGCCCCAGCGTCCGGGTGGCGGTAGCGGCAGGCCTGGCCTGGATGGGTCAATCAGTTTGATTGAACTAACTTAATATTTGTCTTTTGTCTCAAGAACTTAGAAGTCAATAATTCTTAATACATATGAAAAAAAAAATATAACACAGAGAGTTGTTTGAGTTGTGTTGTGACACTGTGTCACTGTCACTGACTGTGTAGGAGTCCCTGTTTGGCATTAAAATAACAAGATATTCTCTCTGGCTCTGCTGTGCCTGCGGCGTACCTAGTGTTGTTCGTGTTCGGAGTACGCCAGCAGCAAACACTGTAGCCAGCCTAGTACTGACTGTGTAGGAGTCCCTGTTTGGCATTAAAATAACAAGATATTCTCTCTGGCTCTGCTGTGCCTGCGGCCTACCTAGTGTTGTTCGTGTTCGGAGTACGCCAGCAGCAAGCACTGTAGCCAGCCTAGTACTGACTGTGTAGGAGTCCCTGTTTGGCATTAAAATAACAAGATATTCTCTGGTTTTGCTGTGCCTGCGCCTACCTAGTGTTGTTCGTGTTCGAGTACGCCAGCAGCAAGCACTGTAGCCAGCCTAGTACTGACTGTGTAGGAGTCCCTGTTTGGCATTAAAATAACAAGATATTCTCTCTGGTTCGCTGCTCATGGCTACCTAGTGTTGTTCGTGTTCGAGTACGCCAGCAGCAAGCACTGTAGCCAGCCTAGTACTGACTGTGTAGGAGTCCCTGTTTGGCATTAAAATAACAAGATATTCTCTCTGGCTCTGCTGTGCCTGCGGCCTACCTAGTGTTGTTCGTGTTCGGAGTACGCCAGCAGCAAGCACTGTAGCCAGCCTAGTACTGACTGTGTAGGAGTCCCTGTTTGGCATTAAAATAACAAGATATTCTCTCTGGCTCTGCTGTGCCTGTGGCCTACCTAGTGTTGTTCGTGTTCGGAGTACGCCAGCAGCAAGCACTGTAGCCAGCCTAGTACTGACTGTGTAGGAGTCCCTGTTTGGCATTAAAATAACAAGATATTCTCTCTGGCTCTGCTGTGCCTGTGGCCTACCTAGTGTTGTTCGTGTTCGGAGTACGCCAGCAGCAAGCACTGTAGCCAGCCTAGTACTGACTGTGTAGGAGTCCCTGTTTGACATTAAAATAACAAGATAGCCTTTCATTTTTTTCTGACAAGAAAGAAAGATAACACATCAAGATTATAACTGCAAAAAATACTTTATTTTGAGAATCAGTAAAGAACACAGAACAGCAATACATTCTTTTCTTGACTGGCTCTATTTTCATACTTTCGCTGCTTTAAGTTCAAACTAAAAGTTAGACTTAGGCATAGAATGCAAGCATAGGACTACTCTGGAGCAGCACATCTATACATTTTTCTACACAAATGAGCCTGCTTAGTGCTCTTGGCGCCTGTTTGCTAGTGCCAAGTGAGCCACCCACCACCACCTGCTGTAACGTCTCATAGATATTATTGAACTTTAAACTAGTCTAGTCAAAAGTACAGTTTGTATTCATAAAATAAATAAATAGACATAGCTTGCCTTAGCTAGCAAGGTAAACCTTACATGACAGAAAGGAAAGAAAAGAAATCTGATATGATGTCTAATCCTGTAGCACTACCAAAGTACAAGTCTGGTTCTGCAAACGTAAAGAACAAAAAGACAGCTAGAGTTGACTCAAAAGAAGCAGAAAATGCTAACAAAATATTTTGTAAATGGTTAGTTGTCCACTGGCAACAGTGTCCAAATCTGGTGAAAGTACAAGTGAGCAAAACCATCAACCTCATCACATGAAACAGCTGTAGAGGCAGTAATAGATGGGGAGACGACTGGGGTGGACTTGGAAACATGATGAATCGGACTCACCAGAAAGAAATGTACAGCTAGACCAAGAAGAAATAATGATGATGAAAGACATACAGCAAGAAGAAATACAACAATGTATTGAACTGAATCAGGTTGTGACATAAACCCTGAACCCAGTAGTGAACCACCTTTCATTTATAATTTTTATGACCCAGCTACCTGGCCTGAAAGTTTTAGTTCAGAGTTAGATCGCCTCAGGGTTGAAATTGTGCAGCATAAGCCCCTGCAGCTGAAGGAAACTGACACTGAGTTCCCTAAAACAGCTGGTCGCCAGTTTTCTTCAGCAAACTATGAGCGTAAAGTGGGATCCTCAAAGATTCACAGGCCTTGGTTAGTTTACTCCAAGTCTGCTGATGCTGTATTTTGTTTCTGCTGTAAGCTTTTTGTGAGGATAGTGGCATGTTTACACAAGGTTTCTCCAACTGGCAAAAATTATCACAAAGGCTGAGTCAGCATGAAGCTTACCCATCACACATGGAGAATTACTACAAATGGAAACATTTAGAATTAGGGTTAGAGAAATGTGCTACTATAGACAGGAGTTTGCAAGAAAAGCTGGATAAGGAAAAGGAACGATGGCATGCTGTGCTTTGTCGAATTTTGGACTGTGTTTTATATTTAGCAGGCCAAAACTTAGCCTTTAGGGGTTCAGTAGATCGTCTGTATGTGAACAACAATGGTAATTTTCTGAAATTGTTGGAACTGTTGTCCCGGTATGACCCTATTATGGCTGATCACTTGCAACGTGTTCAGAGAGGAGCAAATGTTCATTATTTAAGCAAAGATAGACAGAATGAATTTATGCAGATGTTAGCTAAGGCTGTGACTAATAAGATTAGGAACAAGATATACACTGCTCGCTACTATAGTGTGCTGATGGACTGCACTCCACATATTTCTCACAAGGAGCAGTTATCACTAATGATTCGCTATGTTGAAATCAATGGTGATCAAGTTGAAATGCGGGAGAGCTTCCTGGAGTTTCTCCATGTTGAAAATACAACAGGAGGCTTTGGCTGAATTATTGCTAAATGAAACACTGAACATGGCATTAACATTGAAGACTGCAGGGGCCAGTGTTACGATAATGGGGCTAACATGAGAGGTATCCATCGAGGAGTTCAGAGTAAGAATACGACAGGTCAATGAACGTGCAGTATATGTTCCTTGCTGTCCCTCATAACTGGAACCTTGTGTTAGAACATGCAGCTGAATCATCGTTGAAGCAAAGAATTTCTTTGGAGTACTACAGCCGGTTTACAGAATCTTCTCTGGGTCCACCAAACGTTGGGACATCCTTGTCAAGCACATGAAACGATATACCCTCAAGCCACTTTCAGAGACTCGATGGAGTGCCCGTGCTGATGCTGCAAAGGCAGTCTGTGAACAACTGCCTGAATTGTTAGATTCGTTGCTGGAAGTATCAGAAACTGAAAACTGTGACAGTGAAACACTGTCTGACATCACAGGTCTTGTGAAAACACTGGAATCATTTCCATTTATTGTATGTTTACTTGTGTGGAATGAAGTGCTTAGTGCCATCAATCGGGTGACTGTGATTTTACAGTCACCTGCTTTGAGTCTTCCAAACGCCATAGATGTGGTTTCTCCATCAAGGAACAACTGTCTGATTATCAAGACAGGGATTCAGCAGAGTGGTAGAGGAAGCAAAGCTGCTAGCCCAAACCATGGAATTGAACCGATTTTCCAGAAAACGCATCAGGACGGCGTAAAACGCGATGCCAGAGAGCTTGTCGCAGACGAACTCCTTAACTGGCCAAGAAAGCTTTGAAGTGAATTTTTTCAATTGCCTACTGGATAAAGTACTGATGGAAATTGAGGAACGATTCCAATTTCTGCATGACTTTCAGTCACTTTTTTTGCTCTGTTCAACATCAAATCATGTGGGATATGGGATTAAAACCTTGAAGTAGCATGCAAAGAGTCATCTGGATTTTTGGGGATATAGATGGTCTGGACATGTCTAGAGAAATTACCTTGCTGGCTCGACTGTTACCTGATGATGTGAAATGTCCATTTGAAGTGTTACAGTACCTGGTACAGAGAGACCTGAGCAGAGGATTTCCAAACACCCAAACTGGACTGCAAGTACTGCTTACAATTCCAATTACAGTTGCAGTGCTGGAGCTTCTTTCAGTAAACTGTCCTTGATAAAGAATTACCTGCGCCTCCACAATGTCACAGGAAAGACTGTTTGCATTGGGTGTACTTTTCAATTGAAAATAGACTTGCAAGAGAAGTAAACTTTTCTGATGTGATTGAAACATTTGCTGCAGCAAAAGCCCGCCGTGTACAACTTTAACTTCACAAAATGGAAAAACAGCAGCAATATTCTTTTGGTGGTGGTGGCTGGGAGGGCCCTCCTGGGGTGGGGGGGCATGCTGCTTGGACGGAGGGGGGCCCACTATAAAGTCTTGCACCAGGGCCCAGTACATCCTGGAACCGGCCCTGCCCCAAGTCACTGCTACGGCCAACAGGTCTCACTTACCCTTGGTGGTATGACCTGCCATTCTAACTGCTGTGCACCTCCCTGCTCAGTGCTTGGTGGTCCAATGACTCTGGCTCCTCCTCTGTTTGCCAGCAACTCACTCCCCATATTCCCTGCTCGCGCTCTCTCTCTCTCTTTCTCTCATCTTGGCGGCACAATATTCTGGTCTCTCATCATGCGGATCAGCGCCCGGCGATCTGGTGGGTAACATGACCACCAGAATGACTGGACCTCGCAACCCACCAGCGCACCCTGCTGGAAAGGTTAAGCTTTTTTTTTGTTTTTTAAAACCATACTTGACCGTGGAGAAGTAACTTTCAAGAAAGTGCTTGTCCCAGAGTTTAAAATGATAGCCCGGGACGTCGGGCTATAGGATTTGTCAAGTCCTGCTCTGCTGATGTCACCAGAGTGAGGATAAATGCACTGCAGTTTGCATTCTAAAGGAAACTGCTTCAGAAAAAGTTTCTCTTTCTCACTGAAGCTGCAACTTACTCAATTAGCTTTGCAAAATACTCTCACCTATGTCCCACTGTGTTTCTAACTTTGCTAGCCCATTACTCTGCTGATCTCAGCTTCAAAGCAACCTGAATTCTAAATGAAAGTCTTTTACAAAGCAGGTTCTGTTTTTCAGGGCTACCTGCAGCAGTTTGTCTTTCTCACTGCGCCTCTGACTCACTCAATTAGCTTTGCAAAACACACTCACCTGTGTTTCCGACTCCCAGTCCATTCAGAACACACACACACACACACACACTGACAGCACACACAGAATGAGTAGGAAACACACAGACTCAGAAAAAATGTTCCTGCAGCTCTCACCCCTGTGGTATAAATCGCACACATGATGGGCAGATCATGGCATATGGAAAATATTCTCACTCTTGCCTCGTGAGCTGTATTTCCACTCGTGCTTCGCACTCAAGGAGAATACACAGCTCACTCTGCAGGAGTGAGAATATTTTCATATCCCACCCTGCCCACCATGTATCCCCTATTTTAATATATATATATATTTTTTTTTTAAAGCTAAAAACTATGTATCTTTTAATTTTTGTTTGTGTTTTGAGGGACTCATTACCTTCAGGTATGGATTTCTGCATACCCTTACATGTTGGTTCATTCATTCCAGACTTCCTGGATGGACCCAGAGGTAGCTCTGCTGGACCAAAAACAGCAGATGAATGGCCAGTGGGGCAGCTATCCTTGACAGTTCCTGGCTCTGCCACTAAGCCAATTGCTGCAGCCATCGCCGAGCACCTGCAGCTAACCCATGGCCTTTATCAGCAACAAGAAATTTGTAATTGGGACCATTACTTTTTGGAGTATCAGCATCTGAGGAAGAGGACTGTTCCGCCTTTCTCTTCTGCTACTCAAGATTGCTTGCCTGATGCCTTCTTCATAATAGTTTTTCCTCCTCCTCATTGGTTAAGAGCTGGTGACATGGGGCTGCGTTACCCTGTAGATGACTCTGCTACAGTCTGTAGAGCCATTCCAGGTCAACAAGTCCATAGCACTGGGAAAGAAACCTCAATCATGTTGTTATGGTTTTGTTGTAGGCTAAATCCTTAAGAGGGGCTCTTCCACTCTTTTCTTAAATTGCATCATAATCCCTTTTAGCCATATTTTGGGTTTTGAGTAATTGTATAGGAAGTAGTATTTAAATATGTACAAGATACGTAAATGCTTTGTATTTATAGTTCTATAGGTTTTATTACATGATATGCAACTGTCTGTTTCACTATTGTACATAACTTATGAGGTATATTTGTAACTTTGTACTAAGAACCCCATTGAAAATAAACTCTGCTCATTTGGGTTATCTGTATTCATATCATGAATAAAATATACTACTACTACTACTAGTATAACCATTTCACGTCAAAGGGCACTATGCCAATTAAATACAGCCACAAGATAAACCCCCATGTGGCCAGACGTAACAAACCTGCAAAAGAAAATACAAAGTAATTCCAGCAAAAAAACAAAACAGAAAATCCAAATCCCAGTGACATGCAACCTTCCTCAAAAACTTCTCTCAGACAGAAGATGATTACACAGATCCATCCCCAACACAATGTCCTTTGTGGTGATTCACATAAACTACTCATAATGCTTCACAACACAGGGAAGGGTTTGTATTTTGTATTTCTGTGCAACATTCAGAAGCAAAACCAGAACATCCTAAATGGAAAACATACCTAAAATAAGATCCACACTCTACACTCCCCCCCCACCCTCCCGAAGACAAAAATCAACCAAATAAAACTGCAGAACCACACACCATGGACTAAATCAAAGAACACAAACACACAAAGCAAATAAGCAAAAACTAAGAAAAAAAAAATGCTTACAAACTGTCACTAGCTTTATCTCTGCTTTCCTCATTCTTTCTCAATGATGTCTCTCAAACAGCACACAAATGCACAACCTACACACGAAAAAACAATGCAAAGAAGCGAAAAAAAAAAGTTAAAACAGCTAAGAAACACTCATGTATAGGTGCACCCTGGGAAGGGGGATTTATGGTGCCGCCACCACCCCCACCTTCTGAATCTGGAAAATTAAAAAATATATATATATATATATATACACATACACACACACACATATACACACGCACACACATATACAGTATATATGTTGGGGTAAATGACTTCCGGGGGAAGGTGGCAGGAAAAGGGTATTTTTTTCACTGTGAGGCTCTCCCTCTGACAAAAATGTCATCCTGTGTGTGTATGCTGTTTTCTCTATGTTTCACTGAAGACCTGGATTCAAAGAGAATTTCGCGATGTTTATTGAACAGGAAGTCGATGCTCTCTGACAGGGCTTTTAAAGCAACAGTATGGCGCCAACCAATGCAATCTCCAAAACTGCCCTTTAAAACACTATTTTATCGTTGAGAAGCACTTAAAGGGGGCAGGAAATGTGTGCTAATTGGCAGCAGTTAGCAATGTTCCTAGTAAGAGAAATGATAAACTTGCCTCCAAATGAACCATACTTAACTGTACCTTAATAAACATTGATGTGAAAAACTGTTTTCAACTGTTTTCTTTTTATGGACAACATTCTGAACAGTTCTCGTCAAGGAACCAGTAATTTGGAGTGTTTACTATGTCACTGTTTGAGTGCAGAATTCTAAACATGAGCTATTGTCCTGTCAAAACCATGCTTAGAGTTCTTTCCTCAAACCATGACAGTTAAAACTCCAGATCACATGTTCCATAAAGAGAACTGCCACAGAATGCTGCCCATAAAAAACAAAACAATGCAAAATACAATTTTGCATATCACTTTTTATTCAGGTACAGTTACATATGGATCATTTAGGCTTCTGTATACCATTTCTATAAACTGGAACATTATAAACAGCTAGCAATTACAAATAATTTCCTGTCCTCTTTAATAACACATTCCATACCTGGGAGTAGGCCTTACAGTACCATCTCTCCTGGTGAGCTGCCGGCACGCCAGTCGGGATGTTACTACAACATAATCCCCAGTCAGTCATATATCACTCCTTACTTAATCACATCCTTCTCCTTGTGACAGATGCCATGAGAGGAAGTCAAACGTAGTTTCTGCTGGGGTTGTGTGATTACAGAAAGTAACATTGCCATAAGGAAACACACTGTTTTTAAAAACAGGAGAGTTTTTTAAGTGTGTTAAGAGTGACTCACCACTCTGTGTTTAACCATGGGGGTGCCACTTGGCTGCTTAACAACTGGGACACCACGTACAGTATATACAGTCAGGAGGGTTACCTAACAGTAAACAGCTAATCATAAATCTGGGATCTTCCCTTCCATTTGGAAGCATACAGTCATAGTCCCACTTCATAAGCATGGTACTGTACTACGGGTGACCCTGGCTACTGTAGGCCAGCTTGTTCCTCCCAAATCTCTCCCAAGTCTTCAAAGACTGACTACCAATCAGCTGTCCAATTTTTATCGTTTTCCAAATTTTCCCTAACTTTCAATCTGGCTTCCATCCTACTTATTGCACTACATCTTCTCTTGTACATTTTTTTTGTTTGTTTTAAATAAAGCTTTTTACTTTTCTATCGCTACCTCATGCCTGGGTCAGAGGGCTTATCATTAATTCAGTGGGCCCCATTGGGCTGGCAGTGTAGCTTAGAGATTACAACAACAAGCTGTGAATAAGCGTGATACATCCAGAAGACCTGGGTGTCATTCCCACAACCTCCACTTGCATACTGAGTAACTCTGAGCAAGTTAGTTAACCTCCCCAGTGCTCCCAAGTCAACCCTATAAACAGACCTTGTGCCTAGTGGGCCTTACCTGTTGCTAAAGAATGAAAATGGTTTTACCCCGGACCAGAAATTATCCACTGTTACAGTTCTTGACCAATTCTACACTCAATGCAGATAATCCATGGCAGACTAGATAGACCAAACGGTCTCCTTCTGCCACCACGTTCTATGTTTCAATGCGATTTCTGAAGACTTCGAATTTTTGAATTTTCCAAAATGCTGAAGAAAGATCATTCCATGTCTTAGAAATGAAACAGCTAGATACTATTTTTCCATATAAATTAAAAAATGTTTTTGTACAACCAGCCCCCGATGTCTAATGCCCCTTAAACTATGACCATGATCTTGGGCAGTGAAGTCATCCACTGATTAATCTTTAATCATCCCATTGATTCTTTTGAAAGCCATCATGGTTCCCAACTTTTCCCTCCTCAAGCCTATCAAGGCTAGACATCCTGTTCAACTCCCTTTGCCATTTTTTTTTCCCTGTTGCCTTCTTGGTACAAGCTCTGCATTCTCTATGGTCGACCTGCACTGGCTCCCATTCAGCTTTTAAAATTTAACACCAAAAAGTGCAAAGTGATCCACACAGGGACAAAAAATCCTCACCCCAAATGCAGCATGGCTGAGTCAGTAGTAGCATTACTGAGAAAAATGATGTGGAAGTACGGATTACAGACAGCTGATGTCATCAGCACGATGCAGTAGAGCGGTGGGTAGGGTAAACAGGATGTTGGTGTGCATAGGGAGGAGGATCAGCAGCAGGAGGATGGAGGTGGTGCTACCCCTGTATACGTCACTGGTTTGCCCTCATCTGGAGGGCTGTGCGCAGTTTTGGCATCCACATTTGAAAAAGGACAGAGACAGAGTGGAAGCAGGATAGAGGAAGGTAACCAGGATGATGCAGGGGGCAGCAGGAGAGGACTTACAAAGAGAGGTTGGTAGAGCCGAACATGTACACACTGGAGGCAAGAGGGGACAGAGGACATGAATGAAACAAATAAATACATCAACAGGGTCAATAAAGTGGATATCAGGGACCCGTTCAGGCTAAGTGCAAACACAGACACCAAAGGGCAACTCTAAAAAGGATGGTGAAAAGGTGGGATAAACTACTCTGTGCAAAATCAGTAGTGGGGGATTCAAAATGTTGGTGAAACAGATACAAGGACTTGGTAAAGACCATATCGGAAAGAGATGGAGGAGAGGGGGAGTGAAGAGTCACTAAGGCTCGTTTGTTCAACATTATATAGGAATGGGCAGACACCATGAGCCAGGGGCCTTTTCTGCCAACAGAGTCTACATTTCTATGCAACTGCTAATGCTCATAGCATCTTGGCTTGCATGGGTTTTAATACTGGTTAAACAAACTCCCTATTAGCCCAGTGAACTTACTTACCCCTGCTTCCGATTCTGGGTACAACTTACATTCCCAAGTTGGAAACCGGTTCCTCATCCCACAGTTCAAAATAATTCTGGTCTACTCACCTTCAGCTACAGGCTCCCACACTAATGGAAAAGCCTACCATTGGGATTACAGCGGGCAAAGTTTGGTGAAATTCTGACAGTTATTTAATATGAACCAGAATATTTGGGGGAGGGGGGTTGATTAGTTATGATTATTTATTCATATTTGAAAAAATGTTATAAAATGCATAAAAGGGGCCAAACTGTAATATTTAACACAGAGGCTCAAAAGGAATAATTGAAATAATTATTTGCATGAAATGTTAAGTAAAACTGCTAAAGCAAAGCAATCAGTAGCTCCTTGAAGGATGTCCTCTTTTGGTGGCTTTCCTGCTTGGGCCTATGAGTGTGCTGGGGGGGGCGGAGAGAGAGAGAGATGGTGAGAGAGCAAACTAGAGAGACGAACACAGATGCAAGTCAGTACCTACTACCGTCCAATACCAAGCAGCTAACATTTTTTTTTTTATTATTGCTGTTGGAAGAGGGGGTATATTATAATGGATGTTCCAGAGCAAACCAGGTCAAAAAAAAATAAATGGCTAATGAATTATTAAATGAGCAGCAGTAATAGCCTCCCACCCTACCCATGCAATACAGCTGCACTGCATGTCCCACCCAGTGTACTGTGGTATGGTACACTACCTGGCCCAACAGGTGGTAAAGTTTTCTATTACTCCTTCTACTCAGGATGGCAACAACTTTTGAAGAAGAAATGAAAGACATCTTCTTACTGACCACCACCCAGGCAGTCGCATCAGTCAAGTGAGGTGCAGTCAATGGAATAAAATAGTTTCCCACTGCTGTGTGTGCGCCTGAGAACACATAATGATAAATACATGCTTCCTACTTCCAAGAAACAATTGCTGCCAGTGCCAAGCACGTTATAAATAAGTATACAATAAAACATAATGGCAGCCCAGTTACTGTAAACAAGATGTAGTAATACATCATACTACAAGCAATGCATGAATGAATTTAGTAACCTTTTTCTGTAGAAATCCCAGCCAAATATGGAGGGATGTGAAAAAATATATTATTTTATTTATCCAGAGAACATCATTAAGGCTTCATCTGAGCTATCTGTTGTAAGAAAATTACAACCGTAACTATAGTATTAACATCATACTACTGTACAGTCAGGTGGTAAAATAATATGTTTTTGATGCAGTAGCTGGGAGCAGTACCTACCTTCCAGATCAGATGAATAGTACTACAAAGTTTGGGACGTGGAATAGAAACATAGAAACATGGAATTTGATGGCAGACAAGGACCGCTTGGCCCACCCAGTCTGCCAATTTCCCTACCTACTGGATAAGCTGCAGATCCTAGTTAACCAGCAGCCTACTTCTTCCTACCCCAACCCTTAGAATTGCCTTACGACTGTCCCATGCATGCTTGAATTCCACCACTGATTTTGACTCCACAACCTCCTCCGGAAGGCGTTCCATGCATCCACAACCCTCTCTGTGAAAATCTTCCTTAAATTACCTCTGAGCCGCCCCCATCTTCAAATTGTGCCTCTTGTTCTTGCACACTCTTTTTGAAAGATGCTACCCTCTTGGACTTTGTTGATTCCCTTGAGGTACTTGAAAGTTTCTATCATGTCCCCCTTCTCCCTCCTTTCCTCGAAGCTATACATATTAAGCTCCTTTCGTCTCTCTTCAAATGTCTTCCAGTGCAGACAATGCACCATTTTAGTTGCCCTCCTCTGGACAGCTTCCATCCTGTCTATGTCTTTGCGGAGATTGGGTCTCCAGAACTGCACACAGTACTCCAGATGGGGTCTCAACAGCTGTCTGTACAGAGGGATAATAACTTCCTGTTTTCTACTGGTGATGCCTCTCCCTATGCATCCCAGTATCCCCCAACCCTCCTTGCTGCCCTCTCACATTGCTTGCCCACCTTTTAGGTCATCTGATATGACTACCCCAGGTCCCTTCCATTTTTGCTGTTGTTAGTATCTCATCCCCCATTGTGTACTCTTCCCTGGGTTTTGTTTCCCAGGTGAATTACCTTGCACTTCTTAGCACTGAATCTAAGCTGCCATACATTTGACCATTCCTCTAACCTTGCCAGTCCCTCTCATCCTTTCCACCCCACCCTGTGCATCAACTCTGTTGCAGATCTTTGTGTCATCTGCAAAGAGACATACTTTTCCTTCCAGTCCTTCTGCAATGTCGCTATAAAGACATTGAAAGGACCAGTCCTAATACTGAACTCTGCGGTACCCCACTAGTAACCCTCCTTTCTTCTGAATGGACTCCATTTACTATTACTCTCTGTGTCCTATTCTCCAGCCAATTCTTCACCCAGGCTGTCATCTTGGGACCCACTCCCAGGCTGGCTAACTTGTATATTAATCTTTTGTGTGGTACTGTGTCAAATGCCTTGCTAAAGTCTAGGTAGGCCATGTACACAACCCCTCCCTGATCTACTACTTTGGTCACCCAGTCAAAGAAATCTATTAGATTCGTCTGGCATGACCTTCCCGCTGTGAATCCATGCTGCCTAGGGTCCTGTGCCCCTCTGGTCTCTAGATACTCGACAATTCTTTCCTTCAGAAGTGATTCTATCATTTTCCCTATCACTGAGGTTAAACTAACAGGTCTGTAGTTTCCTGCTTCTGCCTTGCTCCCACTTTGTGAAGGGAATCACATCTGCCCTCCTCCAGTCCTCGGTACCACCCTCCTCCCATGATTTGTTAAAAGGGTAGTCAGTGGTGTCACTAGTTCTACCCTTAGTTCTTTTAGAATTCTGGGATGAATCCCATAAGGCCCCATTGCTTTGTCCACCTTCAGTTTTAAGAGTTCTTTCAGAACCCTTTCTTCTGTAATTGGGCTGGTATCAACTTCTGTATCCAGAGTGTTTCTACTGTTTGTTTTATGTACCCCCTCTTCATTTGTAAATACTGAGCAAAAATATTTGTTTAGTATCTCTGCCTTTTCACAGTCTCCCTCTGCCCACCCTCCCTCACCTTTATTAAGCCTCACTATCCCTCCCTTGGTCTTCCTTCGCTCCCTGATGTACCTATAAAAGGTTTTATCCCCCTTCTTAAGTGAGTTGGCCATCTTTTCCTCGGTTTGGGCCTTTGCTGTTCTGACTGCCTTCCCAGCCTCCTTTTGCTTTAACTGATACAGTTCTCGGTCCTGCTCCTTCTGTGATTCCTTGTACTTCCTGAATGCTTTCTTTTTCTCTTGAACCTTCACTGCCGCTTCCTTTGAGAACCATAGTGGTTTCTTACATCATTTTGTTTTATTTGCTTCACACAAAGGCTCGTTACCTCTGTGATGGCAGTTTTTAATATTCCCCATTGTTCTTCCATCCCTCCTTCCTGCCCATTTGGTAGTGCATTCCTTAGGCACTCACCCATTTTGGCAAAGTCAGCCCTCCTAAAGTCCAGTACTTTTGTCTTTGTATGGCTTGACTCTATTGCTGTGTTTATTGTGAACCATACTGTTCGATGGTCGCTAGTTCCCAGATGGCTACCCACTTCTACATCTGTGATCCTCTCTCCATCTCCATTTGAGAGAATCAAGTCTAATATTGCTCCCTCTCGTGGGCTCCAGTACTAGTTGTCTAAGGCATGCCCTGTAGGGCATCTAGAATAACTCCACTCTTCAAGTGGCAGCTGCAACTGCACTCCAGTTAACATCTGGCATATTCAGATCACCATCAGCAATATCTCCCTTTTCTGCCATTCTAAGTATACTTTCTATCATTTCCTTGTCCATTTCCTCCCCTGAGAAGGGTCTGTAAACAACCCCTGTGCTTGTTGGTGCCATTGCCTGTCTCCAAATTTACCCACAGTGCTTCTTCTCCTCCGTTTACCCTTTTGTTCTGTTGCTTTTATTTCTTCCCTTATGTAAAGAGCTACCTCCTCCTCTTTTACCCTCCATGTCCCTCCTGTAGATAATGTATCCTGGTATGTTTACGTCCCAGTCATGGTTTGTGTGTACCATGTTTCTGTGACTGCCATGATATCCAGATGTTCCTCCTCCATCAAGGCCACTAATTCAGGAAGCTTGTTACCCAGACTACGGGCATTGGTACTCATTGCTCTCCATTTTTTGATGGCTTTACCTTCTGTTGCAGCATCCCCCACTGACCGTTCTACCTCGGTCTTTTTCTCATTTAGTACTCCGTTTTGTAGGGAGAGGCTGGGATTTTCCTGCTGCTTGTCAGTGCCTCCCCCTTTGACTAGGTTAAAAGCTTGCCAATGAAGCATTTAAACCGATTGTTCAAAAGACTTGTTCCCTTCCTGGACAGATGCAGACCATCCTGCCAGTATAGGCTGGTGTCCCTCCAGGTGGAACCCCAGTCCCCAATGAAGTCAAACCCCTGTGCTCGCACCATTTTTCAACCATTCATTAAACTGCATGGTGCTAATTACCTCGCCTCCCCATGCCTTTGACAGGCAGCACCTCTGAGAAGGATACTGTGTGTGCTACTTGTCTTAGGCCCCTTCCCAACTCTGCAATGGCCTCCTGCACTGCTCTAATCTCATGATGAGCCAAGTCATTTGTCCATAGGTGGACAATTACGTCCAGCTCAGACTCCCTTGCAGCTGTTCTTGTGATCCTGAGGATGCGCATCCTGTCCCTCCAAGCCATGGCACCAGGCAGGCACCTTACTTCAGTTTTCCCAGCTCCCCCCAGTTCTATACCCCTAATAATTGAGTCCTTTCCCTGTGGTGTCCTCTGCCTCCTTCCTGTGGGCCTCCCTTGTGACAGCTGTCATCAGTCTTCTCTGGGGGTGCATCCATAGGGGAGCTATGCTCCCCCAGAATGGTGTATGGATGCAGAGGCTTGCTGTATTATATGGACTCTGGACTCACTGATGTTATTTTTTTGTGCTCATTGTGTTCTTTCAGATAATCCTGGGATACTCTCACCTGTCCTGACCAGACGTATCTCATGCGTGCCTCATAGTAAGTAGAGTAAACCCTGTACACAAAAGATTATTTTTTTTTTTTTTTTTTAACCACAATCACAATGAGGAACAGTTTAGTGGATAGGACATGCTCAGAGCTAGTATCCAAATGTTTCTTTCAGGTATCATATCTGAAATTAAAGTAAGGAATGCTGACTTTCAGGTATGTCAAATGCTCAGTGTTTTCCGACATGTCAAAAAAGGATCATGTGTCAGTAATGACGTTACCAGCAGAGCAAAGCAATAGTTCTGAAGAGACACTAGTGTACTTCACGACAATCTGTACTACAGCAGGTTCCCTTTTATTTTGCTTTCTAGTATTACAAAGGATCAGCATTCCAATTAATATTGGGCTCTGCCAGGTACATCTCAACAATGGTCTGTGCTGAGGCTGTGTTAGAAGAAATGGATGTAGGGGAGTCACGTGATGCCGTCCAGCTAGCGGCTGCACGATCGTCTCTCCCGCCTGTTACTGGCAGTTTTAACAGTCCCTTTCCACCTCTACAGTTCTCAAGCTACCTTACGTACCTCCTGCTAGTCATCCGGTCATTGATTCGTCCCGATTACTGGCTTTGACTTCCCGGGATGGACGCGAGATGAGGCAGGCCTTGCCTTTGCACACGCTACCGGCAACCCCAGAGAAGGGGAGCAAGAAAGCCAAAGCACATGGGGCTTCCTCCGCCCGCACTGCTGCGCCACCCTCACAACACTCACCATTATCGAAGGAATGCTTTTTGGCTCAAAATGCAGCCTTTAAGGGATCTTATGCAAACCTTCACGGCAGAGTTAAAAACCTTGCGAGGAGACCTAAATCTGACATCGAGGAGGGTGGGGGGATGCAGAAGCCCGAATTACTTCTGTAGAAGGCTGGAGGGACAAAACTGATACTCAGCTTGCATCTCTGAAACAGAAATTGGCTAAAATGGAAGGAAAGTTGGAAGACCTCGAAGAGAGAAGCAGGCACAACAACCTGCTCAATTTTGGATCACCAAAGGAGGCTGAGACTTCCTCCCCCGTGCTGTTCACTCAAAAGCTCCTGGAGAAAATAGCCGGGCCCTCCCCTAACCATTCCTGTTACACTGTCAAATGGGCACACTATTCCCTGCGTGCTAAGCCGCAACAAGGAGCGACTCCACATCTGCTGATAATCAAGTTGCTGAATTTTTTGGGTAAGCAACATGTCCTTCAGAGATGTCGGGACCTAAAGGAGATCTCCTGGGAAGCCCAGCGCCTTTGTATCTCTCAGGACCTACCAACCACAGTTAGGCAGAAGAGGGCCACATTTCATCCGGTGGTGACCAAGCTCTTGGCTGCGTCTATCAAATTTCGGATGCTCTACCCTGCTAAATTACAGGTGTACTGCAAAGACTGAGGCATTCCTTTGAAAGTGTGGAAGAAGCTAATGGGGAATTACACCACCTGCACCCTGACCTCTTCAGCACCCCCTGAACTATCTCCTGTGGGTCCTGATCTAAAAGCAAGTTTACTGTATTACCTGAGGAGTGTGTATTGGTGATGCAACTTGGAACCACATAGATGAAACACTTTACATTGTCTGGATTTAGCAGAGAAGTGCAGTGACTGTCTATCCCCCGCCTATTCTTATTTTATATTTTTCTTTTATTTCTATTTTTGTGTGTTTACTTACCAGGTTCCTTATTAGTTGGTTTAATAGCATCCGTATTGCTATGCTTGATGTTCTATGCAACTGCTTAAATATCCTGTTGGAGTAGACGGATGGAACCCATTTACAGGGGGTGGAGATTATGACAATTGGCAAATCTTCAGCTTACTCTAAGCTTTTGTTTCAACCAGTCTGAGATGGTGGCCCGGGTTACTTTTATACAAATGAGGGCCTTAGATACAGACCTTCCGAACTAACATTATTTAGGCACAAGGGGTGTTGTGGGATGATCCACTGGGTTACCCCTCTGTTTTGACAATTTTTTTTTCTTTACTTTACTGTTTGCATTCATGGGGCTAACGGGGGGGGTAGGGAGTGACGTGCTGGTTTGCTTGCAAGGCTGACATGAACTGTAAAGTGGGGGATGGTTTCCCTCCAATAGCATGTGGATTGTTCAGTTATGTTATATGTTTTCTTTTGAGTAGAGATTTTGGTTGGAGGGTGGCGGGTCTTGTGTTTATAATTTTTGGGGTGATTTCTTGGATGGGCTGGGGCAATATCGAAGGAGAGGGTGGGGAAGGATCTGAAGCAACTACTTATGTCTTGGATGGGGATAGAGTTTTTAGGGAGCACTGTATAATACTCTCAGGTAATCACTATGGCTAATATTTTAAAATTTGCATCATGGAATGTTAAAGGGACAAGGTCTTCACTTAAGAAGCATCAAATTCTTAAGCACTTGAAGCAGCTTCACTGCCAGGTTACTTTCTTGCAAGAGACGCATCTATTAGCCGCAGAGACAACCCTGCTCAGAAGATGGTTTGTAGGACAGACATATGGAGCAGGCTGTGCCTCTGCAAGCTAAGGAGTGGCCATTGTCATTTCCCAACAGGTCCTATTCCAACACCATCAGACTACTGCTGACAATAACCGCAGATATGTCTTTGTTAAAGGGTTACTGAACCGTAATGAACTTATTCTAGGGTCTATATATGGTCCCAACCAAGCATACCCTTCTTTTTTCATGGACATTGCTGCCCAAGTCCCTACACTCCCTCTGATTATCTTAGGGGATTGGAATGTCACTCCTATGCAGGACTGTGATGGATCCAGACCTCAGAAAAAAGATTTATCCCCCGAACAGCACTCTCTTCGAGATATGATCCAAACTCTAGGGTTATGTGACCCATGGCGGCTTCTGCATCCACAGGATCATGTATTAACCTATTACTCTCCAGCCCATGGTTCCTACTCTAGATTGGATTTTATCCTTCTCAGTTCTTCTCCTTTCCCTGAGATAATCGAGGGAGAAATTGCCCCTCATGTCCTCTCTGACCACTCCTTGGTGTGGCTCACACCTGTCCTCCCTTCCAATAAAGAGAAGGACACGATCTGGAAATTTAATAATCAGTTATTGTCTGATAAATCCCTGGTAGATCGGATCAAAGACCAAATCACTCTATTTACTCATCAAACCTCGGGTTCTACTGCACAGGTAGATCTGAAGTGGCCTGCATGCAAGTGCTATATCAGGGGGGAATTATCTAAATGTAAAAAAGTTCAAGTTGCTTTAGCAAATGACCTCCTCCAGCAGATTGCGGCTATTGAAAATATATTGTCCCCTCAATCTCCAGAAGATACCCTCCAGGAAGTAACAATTCTGCATGATAAATATGCAGCCCTATTAAAACAGAAGGCTGAGTATGCCTTTTTATAAACTAAGGCAAAATATATTGATCAATGTGACAAGGCAGGACGCCTATTGGTTCTTAGATTGCAGCAAGTGGAGCCCTCCGGTTGGTAACCACCATTATTGCTAGGGAAGGGTCCCTACTGTCCTGTCCCTGAGAAATTGCACAGGAATTTGCTACGTTTTATGGCGAACTATACGGCCCTTGCTCACCTATCAAGTCCCAGTCTGACCTTGCTCTCTATCTGCAGCACTGTAACCTTCCCCATTTAACTCAGGATCAACACTCCCTCTGCTTCCTCGTCCCATCTCTGTACTGGAGACCAGCCAGGCCACAATCAGTTTGTCTCCGGACAAGTCCCCAGGCCCAGACGGGTTCACCCCCAATTTCTATAAAGTTTTTGTACAGCAATTGCTGCCCCCACTGCCTTTTTTGCCTATATCCATGAGCATGGTATTTCAGATTCGGGCCTTTTGGAAGCACTTATTGTGGTACTCTCAAAGCCTGATCAATCCCCAGAATCTGTGGGCAGTTATCCACCTATCTCATTAATTGTGACACAGAAATATTGACCAAAATTCTGGCTACCAGGGTGCTACAAGTGTGGAAAGGTCTGCTGACTCGGGAGCAAGTGGGATTCGCACCCAATAGGTCCTCTCCCGACCATTTCCGGAAACTGTCACATATCCTCTCTGAATCCAGGGAAGCTGACATTCCTATGGCCTTGGTCTCCCTGGATGTGGAAAACGCTTTTGACAGAGCGGATTGGTCTTTCCTGTACATGACTCTTGAGGCTTTCGGTTTTCCGCAGGACTTTATCAGGTGGGTATGGGTATTGTACTCCTCCTCATCTGTGAAAGTCTACTGTAATGGAGTATTTTTTTACTTCCATTCCTCTTGGGTCCGGTACATGACAGGGATGCCTGCTTTCACCCCTTCTCTTCAACTTACATTTGGAGCCTCAACTTCGGAGACTTCATATGTCCCCGGAGGTGACCGGTATCCTGGCAGGTCCCAATGTCTTTCTGATGTCTATATATACAGACGATATTTTGCTCTATCTTACCCACTTAGATGCCTCTCTCCCAGCAGCGTTACAAATGATTCAAGAATATGATACCTTTTCCCATTATAAGCTTAATCTCAGCAAAACTGAAGTTTTCCCACTCTTGCTCACGGTTAGCAAGCAGGAAGTGATATCTCCGGGTATGACTTGGTCACTGCACTCGCTCAGGTATTTGAGGTTGTACCTAGCTAAAGATCCCTCTCTCATGCACAAGCTTAATCTGGAGGACTTGATCCACTGGATACAACAGAACCTACATCGGCAGACCCTCCCCCTTTCACTCTGGGGCCATATTTCGGTTATTGAAATGAATGTGCTCCCAAGAATGTTTTACCCCCTTCATATGTTGAATTTTTGGATACCACTGCAGTGGTTTCAGAAATTACATAGAATTAGCACAAAATTTATTTGACAAGACAAAGCCCCTAGGAGGACATACAAATGTAGGGGAGGTATTAAACTCCCTCACTTTCTGATTTACTTCTACAGCCACTTTACCAAATTATTTCAGTGGTTTCTTCCTTCATCTATTAGTCCCTCATCTGGCTATAGGCCCCCCTGGCTGGATCTTGAAATTTACCTGGGGGTAAAATGGGGGAGGAAGGGGAGAGGGAGGTAAGGTGCCTTCCTGGCGCCACGGCTTGGAGGGACAGGAAGCGAATACTCAGGATCGTGGGAGGAGCTGCACGAGGGAGGGAGCTGGATGTCATTGTCCACCTAGGGACAAATGACCTGGCTAGGAATGGGATCAGAGCAGTGCAAGAGGAGTATGTAGAGTTGGGAAGGGGCCTTAGACAAGATAGCGCATCGGTAACCTTCTCGGAGGTGCTGCCTGTCTATGGCAAGGGAGATGCTAGGGCACTTCTCACCAGGGAATTCAATGAGTGGTTGAAAAACTGGTGTGGAGCTCAGGGTTTTGGCTTCATTGGGGACTGGGAAGCCACCTGGAGGGATGCAGACCTATACTTGCGATGGTCTACATCTGTCCAGGGGGTGAACCAGGATCCTAGGTAAGAGGTTTGAATGCTTCATTGGCAAGCATTTAAACTAGCCAAGGGGGGAGGCACTGAAAAGAAGCAGGGAAATCCAAGCCTCCCCCCACAAAACATGGTGATTAGGGAGGTAAACACCAAGGTACAGAAGTTATTAGGGAGCAGAACAGATTTAAATGAAAAAAGGCAAAGGCAGTAGGACAGAAATGGGGCTAAAGGGGTAAGCCTATCAAAAGTGGGGGTGATGAGTACCAATGCCCGTAGTCTGTGTAACAAGCTCCCTGAACTAGTGGCCTTGATGGAAGAGGATTGCCTGGATATTCTGGCAGTCACAGAAACATGGTACACAGAGAACCATAACTGGGATGTCAACATACCAGGATACACAATCTACAGGAGGGACAGGGAGGGTAAACGAGGAGAAGGAGGAGTAGCTCTCTATGTAAAGGAAGGGATCAAAGCAACAGAACTAAAGGGTAAACAGGGAGCAGATGAGGCACTTTGGGTCACCCTGGAGACAGGAAATGGCACCACAATCCGCATGGGGGTTGTATACAGACCCCCATCTCAGGGGAGGGAATGGAAAAGGAAATGATAGAAGGCTTTCTTAGAATGGCAGAAAAAGGGGATATATTGTTGATGGGGGACCTGAATATGCCAGATGTTAACTGGAGCACCTTTGCTGCAGGCACATCCAAGAGCAGGGTCATTCTTGATGCCCTACAGGGGGCATGTCTCAGACAGCTAGTATCAGAACCCACTCGGGAGGGAGCAATCTTAGACGTGGTTCTTTCTCCATCCCCATTTGAAAGTATCTCAGATTTAGAAGTGGGTAGCCATCTGGGAACAAGCGACCACCAAACAGTGTGGTTCACGATAAACACAGCCATACAATCAAGCCATACAAAAGCAAGAGCACTAGACTTTAGGAGGGCTGACTTTGGGAAAATGAGAGTGCGCCTCAGAAAAGCACTAGCAAACAGGCAAGAAGGAGGGGTGGAGGAGCAATGGGGAGTGATCAAAACAGCCATCACAGAGGCAACAAGCCTTTGTGTAAAGCAAATCAGTAAAACACAATGAAGGAAAAACCGCTATGGTTCACAAAAGAGGTAGGGAAGGTTAAGGAGAAAAGGACAGCACTCAGGAAATATAAGGAAACACTGAAGGAGCAGGACAGAGAACTTTATCAGTTAAAGCAGAAAGAGGCTGGGAAGGCAGTCAGAATAGCAAAGGCCCAAACCGAGGAAAGGATAGCCAATTCTGTTAAGAAGGGGATAAGACCTTTATAGGTACATTAGGGAGCAAAGAAAGACCAAAGGAGGGATACTGAAGCTTAGTAAAGGGGAAGGAATGTGGGTAGAGGGTGAAAGTGAAAAAGCAGCGATACTGAATGAATATTTCTGCTCAGTATTCACAAAGGAAGAGGAGGGGGAGTAACCTAAACCAAACAAGAGAAACACTCTGAAGACGGGGATCGATACCAGTCCATTTACAGAACAAAGGGTTCTGAAAGAACTAATAAAATTGAAGGTGGACAAAGCAATGGGGCCTGATAGTTCTTTTAGAATTCTTGGGTGAATCCTAAGGGTAGAACTAGTGACATCGCTGTCTACTCTCTTTAACAAATCATGGGAGGATGGGGTGGTACCCGAGGACTGGAGGAGGGCAGATGTGATTCCTCTTCACAAAAGTGGGAGCAGGACAGAGGCAGGAAACTACAGACCAGTTAGTTTGACCTCAGTGGTAGGGAAAATGATGGAATCACTTCTGAAGGAAAGAATTGTTGAGTACCTAGAGGACAGTGGGGCACAGGACCCAAGGCAGCATGGATTCACAATGGGAAGGTCGTGTCAGACGAATCTAATAGATTTCTTTGACTGGGTGACCAAAGTAGTAGACCAGAGAGGGGCTATGGACATGGCCTACCTAGATATTAGCAAGGCATTTGATACAGTACCACACAAAAGATTAATACATAAGATAGCCAGCCTTGGAATGGTTCCCAAGGTGGTAGCCTGGATAAAAAATTGGCTAGACAACAGGACGCAAAGGGTAGTAGTAAATGGAGTACACAGTGAAGAAAGGAGGGTTACTAGCGGCGTACCACACAGTTCAGTACTAGGACCGGTCCTTTTTAATGTCTTTATAAGTGACATTGCAGAGGAACTGGAAGGAAAAGTATTTCTCTTGCAGATGACACAAAGATCTGCAACAGGGTTGATGCACAAGATGGAGTGGAAAGGATGAGAAGGGAATTGGCAAGGTTGGAGGAATGGTCAAATGTATGGCAGCTCAGATTCAATGCAAAGAAGTGCAAGGTATGTACATGGGAAACAAAAACCAGGGGAAGCGACACAATGGGGGTGAGATACTGGCAACAGTAAAAATAGAAAGGGACCTGGGGTACTATATCAGATGACCTAAAGGTGGGAAGCAATGTGAGAAGGCAGTAAGAAGGCTGGGGGATACTGGGATGAACAGGAAGAGGCATCAATAGTAGAAAACAGGAAGCTGTTATCCCTCTGTACAGACAGTTGGTGAGACCCTTCTGGAGTAATGTTGCGGTTCTGGAGACCCCATCTCCAGAAAGACATAGACAGAGTGGAGGCTGTCCAGAGGAGGGAACAAAATGGTGCAGGGTCTGCACCAGAAGACATCTGAAGAAAGACTAAAGGAGCTTAATATGTATACTCTTGAGGAAAGAAGGAGAGAGGGACATGATGAGAACTTTCAAGTACCTCAAGGAATTAACAAAGTCCAAGAGGGTAGCATCTTCCAGAAAAAGAGATGTGCAAGAACAAGGGGCACAATTTGAAGACAGAGGTGGACTGCCTCAGGGGTAATGTGAGGAAGTATTTTTCACTGAGAGGGTTGTGGATGCATGGAACAGCCTCCCTGAGGAGGTAGTGGAGTCAAGAACAGTGGGGGACTTCAAGAATGCATGGGACAGGCATAAGGCAGTCCTAGGGGCGGGTAAGAGGAAGTAAGCTGTTGGTTAACTAGGATCTGCAGCTTATCTGTTAGGTAGGAAAATGGGCAGACTAGGTGGGCCAAGCGGTCGTTATCTGCCATCAAATTCTATGTTTCTATGTTTACCTGCTGCATCAACATGGTCTTGATTTACCTTCCCTGGGATATATTCCCTGGTCTAAACTCCCTACAGGGGTCAAGGACTCTGTTGTCGGAGTATCGCTTAAAGTTTATTTACAGTTTTGGGCCCTGGTAAAGTTTCCCATTTTATTTTATTTTATTTAAACAGCAGTTTGGAAAACCTTTGAGCCATAGGCTCATTTACAAAGGTACCTTGTCACAGTAAGACAAACCAAAATACACAGTATAGCAGTACAACACATAAGTAAAACAGTAAATTAAGACATCAATACAAACAAGCTGGTACAGGTAGGATGGATGCAAACAATACCAGAGTTATGTCGTCCTTAGCAGCTTAGTAATAAGCTTTGTCATAAGTATTGAGTACGGCTTTGACTAATGGCAGTTACAGCATCGGGTGTTAATAAGGTGGTTACGTAAGGGAAGTTTTGAAGCCGATATAGTTGGAGCTGGAGATGGAGGGGGCAGTGTGTTGAACCAGGAGGGGGGCCCTAAAGCTGAAGGCTCTTTGGACGTGAGAGGTTCTAGCTCTAGGATAACAAGAGAGGTTTTCCCAGAGGTCCGTATGAACTAGTGGGACAGAGCGGCGATGGTGGTGGTCAATCCTGGTGGGGAAAGCCCAAGAGGGTCTTTTTGTGGGTACAGGGAGATGATTTGAGGCTGTCGAGATCAAGTACCAGCACTTTAGCATACAGTAGACAGGTGTGTGTCATCCTAGGTGCTCCAGTAATTAACCTGCAGGCCTTATTCAGAGTAGTGCGAATTTTATGGAGTGCGGTCTGATCAGCAGCACCATACACCGGCAGTCCATAGTCCACTAGGGACAGGATAGAGGAGGTGATCATGCAGTCAAGAGCCTCCGGGGAGGCAGTGTTTATACCGATGTAAGATGCCCAATCGGATATTAGTGGCAGTGGCTAGGGCAGCGATGTGTCCATGGAAGGAGAGGAGGGTCAAAATGGATCCCTAGGTATTTATAGGAGCAAACTTGTTCGAGTGGGAATGAGGACCCAGAGTGAATGAGGAGTTTGAAGTTGCAGGACTTGTTTTGGGGATGAGTGAAGAACATGGTTTTGTTTTTAAGATCTATCACCAATCTATGTATCTTGAACCAGCCCTCGGCTTCAGTGAAGGACTTCTGCAGCGAGTCCTGGAGGCAGTAGGGGTTACGATTTGAGGCAAAGATGACTGCATCATCAGCGTATAATAGAATGTTCCCAAGCAAGAGCGTGGAAGGTGTTAAGGTAAAGGAGAATAGTAAGGGCCCAGAATGGAGCCCTGGGGAACCCCAGAAAAGATGGGACAGATGTCTGAGTAGCTCCCATTAATTTTACACGCTGTGAGCGGTCAGACAGATAACTGGTGCACCAGGAGATAGACCCAGCAGCAAACCAGAGAGACTAAGGGCATCAAGAAGGAGGGGTGGGAGACAGTGTCTAAAGCTTTCAAGAGGTCAATGAAGACAGCACCAGCCAGAGAACCAGTGTCTAAGGAGGAGTGGAGAAAGTTGGAGAACTCTAGGAGGGCTGTGTTGGTACTGTGGCCCGCTCGGAAGCCATGCTGCTCAGGATAAAGGACATTGTAGGTGGAGAGGTAGTCAGAGATTTGAGAGGCCACCACTTTTTCCAAGGCCTTGGAGAGAGGAGAGAGAATGGAGATCGGTCAATAGTTTCCAGCCACAGTCCTATCACCACCTTTAAAGATAGGGGTGACAGTGGCGACTTTCCAGGCAGTTGGAACCTTCCCAGGCAAAGAGTGGTTGATGAGGCATGTGATTGGGGTAAGGACTGTGTCTAAGACCAGCCGTAGGATACTCGGATCCAGGGTGTCACTGCCTGTACTATTACTCTTGAGGGCAGTGACAGGTGCGCCTAATTTCTTGGGCAGAAACACGGCGGAGGAGAAAATAAGATGCAGAAAGATTTATTGCAGGTGCTGGGGAGGAGGTCAAAAAAATTTGTAGGGAGGATAGGCTAAGGTCAGTGAATGAGGTGTTGAGGTGGTTGGCCATGAGGGTTGGGTCTGAGGAGATCACACCATTAATGTTGATCTGGGTGGGTGGGGAGAGTGTGCACTCCCATTTAACTGTTTAATGTTATCCCAGAAGGTTCTGGGATTCCCCCATGAGGCAGTGAGTGAGGACCGAAAGTGCTCAGACTTGGCCTTTCTGATGGCCCTAGTGCACTTCTTTTGGGCGGCAGCATATAACCGCCTGTCATTGGGCCGGCCAGTCTCAATGGCACGGTGCCATAGGTTGTCCCTATGTTTGAGCTGGTGGATCAAAGCTGGGGTAACCCAGGGGGCATTCTTCCTTTTAGAACGGCGGGTCAATACTGGGGCAAAGATATCACAGGCACTATTAAAAGTTTGGGTAAAGAAGGAGAGAGCTGTGTCGATGTCAGGAGTTGCCTGTATAGGAGACCAGTCAATTTGGGACAGAAGTTCTTAGTTTTATCAGTCCACCAGGTATTAGGACGCCGCGCATGTGGACTGTGCTATGGGTTTGGGGACTGAGGTTGACCAGTGGAACAGAATGGGTGAGTGATCGCTGACAGAGTCTGGGAGGACTTGTACATTGGGGATCCGATTAGGGCGGTTGGTGAGTACCGCATCAAGCAGGGTACTGGAGCCTCTCCTGGGGTTAGTCCTGGTAGGGTGGGTAACTAGTCATGCTAGGTCTATTGCAGAAAAGGAGTCTCGGTAGAGGAGGAGGAGGGGCTGAGCCAGTTGACATTTAAGTCACCCACCAGAATTTAAAACGGAAGGAGGTAGAGAGGTAAGGTATTCGTAAGAGAGGCAATGGTCTGCTTGGTCCCTGGGGGGCACGATGCAGTAGTCAGATAAAGGGTCCCTTTAAAGGGTCAGGGGTTGGTTTCAGCGTAGCGCCTGGGCCCTGGAGTCAAGGATGGGAGGTGGGCAGGCTAATGGGAGAGATTCTTGACATAAATAGCGCAGCTGCCACCCCTGCCTCCCAACACGGTTGGACCGGAAAAGGTGAAACCAGGAAGGGAGACTAGGAGTCAGGGGAGGATTTCGACAGCCAAGTCTCAACAAGGGTGATGACATCAGGGTTAACTGATGTGACCAGGCATTGTAGTGAGTCAAACTTTTTAGGAGGCTACAGATATTCATGGAGACCATGCATAGGCCTGTGGTGCGAGTTGGGGAGCCTGGGAACCGGCCAGGGTTTGATGAATGTTCCTGACAGGAGTAGTAGCATGACTAACACCCTGGCTGGGAGATGGTGAGAGGTTTTCCTCTTACTGACATGAGAGGGAGGGAGGGGAGGCTAAGGAGCAGGGGTGGGCAGGGAGGTACAGGAGGAAAGCAAGAATAAGAAGACACCCAGATGTGCCTGAGGTGAAGAGAAAGCTAGGGGAGGGAGGACAGGGGCACGGGACACACAGAGGTCCCAGGGAGCAGGAGAGGAGGTTCAGGAGCAAGGGGAGGGAGGGGTGCCAGGGCACAGTGTGGACTAGCAGATGGGTAAGTGGGTAAGTGCACTGCTAGTGGGGATAGGCACAGGCAGAGCATGAGGCAGGGCCAATACATTGTGGTGAGCAAGATCCCAGGGAAGTAGTGCTGTACAGGTAGGAGTAGGAAGTAGTGAGGGAGCATAGGTCCCTCTAGTGGCCAGCAGGTATAACCTGCAAATGGGAAAGTGGGGAGATAGGTTCTGGGCAACAGGACGTGATATCACCGGATGTGATGTCACTGGGTGGATCCTTAAATTGACAGCACCCCTCTGCAGGCATCCAGACGAAGAGAAGAGGCTCTCTTTACCTCGAAAGTTATCAGGCTGGAGATTTGGCTTCCTCAGCTACTCAGGTGAGCAGCTTGTTACTTCAGTTGCTTGACTGTCCCGAGTGCCTAGCTTGGGGGGTGAGCTGCCTATGTTGTGGAGAAAACAAAGCCTCTCATTACTATGCAGCGGGAGAATATGATGTGACTTACACAAAGGAGCTCCACTCTAAGCAAACAGGGCTATTCCAAGATGAGGTCACACTAGGACCCAGCTAACCTAATGCCTTCAGTAACAAGCACAATTAGCTCAATACCACCATATTAAACAAGTCTGATCTATATTAGCTGCTTGGTATATCTGGCTTTAAGATGAAATCAGCAATTAGCTCCAAATACCACCATATTAAACAAGTCTGATCTATATTAGCTGCTTGGTATATCTGGCTTTAACATGAAATCAGCAAGGCAACTCTAGAAAAGCCAGTGAGTCCCTAGCTTTACACTTCAGCATTAGTAGCACAAAGAGAATCAAATAACAAGCCCACCCAGTGGTGAACAGGAACAAAGTTCATAAAATATAAGTGTTCATCAGGTAGTACCCCTCTGCAGGCGTCCAGACGAAGAGTAGAGGCTCTCTTTACCTCGAAAGTTATCAGGCTAGAGATTTGGCTTCCTCAGCTACTCAGGTGAGCAGCTTGTTGCTTCAGTTGCTTGATTGTCCCGAGTGCCTAGCTTGGGAGCTGCCTATGTTGTGGAGAAAACAAAGCCTCTCATTACTATGCAGCGGAGACTATGTTGTGACTTACAAAAAGGAGCTCCACTCTAAGCAAACAGGGCTATTCAAAGAAGAGGTCACACTAGGACCCAGCTAACCTAATGCCTTCAGTAACAAGCACAATTAGCTCAATACCACCATATTAAACAAGTCTGATCTATATTAGCTGCTTGGTATATCTGGCTTTAAGATGAAATCAGCAATTAGCTCCAAATACCACCATATTAAACAAGTCTGACTATATTAGCTGCTTGGTATATCTGGCTTTAAGATGAAATCAGCAATTAGCTCCAAATACCACCATATTAAACAAGTCTGATCTATATTAGCTGCTTGGTATATCTGGCTTTAACATGAAATCAGCAAGGCAACTCTAGGGAAACCAGTGAGTCCCTAGCTTTACACTTCAGCATTAGTAGCACAAAGAGAATCAAATAACAAGCCCACCCAGTGGTGAACAGGAACAAAGTTCATAAAATATAAGTGTTCATCAGGTAGCACCCCTCTGCAGGCGTCCAGACGAAGAGAAGAGGCTCTCTTTAACTCGAAAGTTATCAGGCTGGAGATTTGGCTTCCTCAGCTACTCAGCTGAGCAGCTTGTTGCTTCAGTTGCTTGATTGTCCCGAGTGCCTAGCTTGGGGAGCTGCCTATGTTGTGGAGAAAACAAAGCCTCTCATTACTATGCTGCGGGAGAATATGTTGTGACTTACACAAAGGAGCTCCACTCTAAGCAAACAGGGCTATTCCAAGATGAGGTCACACTAGTACCCAGCTAACCTAATGCCTTCAGTAACAAGCACAATTAGCTCAATACCACCATATTAAACAAGTCTGATCTATATTAGCTGCTTGGTATATCTGGCTTTAAGATGAAATCAGCAATTAGCTCCAAATACCACCATATTAAACAAGTCTGATCTATATTAGCTGCTTGGTATATCTGGCTTTAAGATGAAATCAGCAATTAGCTCCAAATACCACCATATTAAACAAGTCTGATCTATATTAGCTGCTTGGTATATCTGGCTTTAAGATGAAATCAGCAATTAGCTCCAAATACCACCATATTAAACAAGTCTGATCTATATTAGCTGCTTGGTATATCTGGCTTTAAGATGAAATCAGCAAGGCAACTCTAGAAAAGCCAGTGAGTCCCTAGCTTTACACTTCAGCATTAGTAGCACAAAGAGAATCAAATAACAAGCCCACCCAGTGGTGAACAGGAACAAAGTTCATAAAATATAAGTGTTCATCAGGTAGCACCCCTCTGCAGGCGTCCAGACGAAGAGAAGAGGCTCTCTTTACCTCGAAAGTTATCAGGCTGGAGATTTGGTTTCCTCAGCTACTCAGGTGAGCAGCTTGTTGCTTCAGTTGCTTGATTGTCCCGAGTGCCTAGCTTGGGAGCTGCCTCGAAAGTTATCAAGCTGGAGATTTGGCTTCCTCAGCTACTCCCGTAAGCAGCTTGTAGGACATAGCATTTCAAAGGACATATCCCAACCTATTTTGCAGAACTTGAATCTCACAATTGGAGGGCGCCCAATCAAAAGGGGCTGGCTTCCTCTTCCCAGAGTGCTTGTTGGTTAGAGACCTGCTGGATACTGGTGTTTTAAAGTCCTCAGATGCATTACTGCAGCAATTAGGTTTAAATCAGAAATTTATCTTCAAGGTATTCCAATTAGGACATGTGTTAATAGAATGGTTTGGCCAGGGGTCTTGGACTGTGAATTTCTCCACCTTTTTCTCTGAAATTCTCCCCCTTGTCTCTCAGAAACATGCTGTATCTTCCTTATATAAGGTACTTTTCTCCCGATATACCCCTGAAAATCGATGGCACCTCTCCGTATTGGGACCAGGTTTTTACCCTTTCTTTCACCACAACAGTGGACGGGTATATGGGAAAATACCTACCGCTATGTGGGTCAGGACAAACTGCGGCTCACACAGTTTAACATTTTCAATAATTTGTATTATACCCCACAGAAGCTAGCACGAATGGGTCGGTTACAATCCTTTAGTTGCACTAGGTGTGGAAGGGAGGAGGGCTCCCCTCTGCATATTTTCTGGTCCTGTCCCAAGATAGCTCCTCTCTGGAAGTTAATAGAGCACAGGTCTGACCCTCTGTTAGGTATACAGGGACTCTTTACCCCAGAGATCTGTGTACTAGGGGACTTGGTCTCTATTCCGATATTAGAATGTAGATATTTCATGGCACTAATGTCTCGCTCTTTAAAAAAAAGTAGTCCTTAGACATTGGCTAGACCAAGATACGATTTCTTATAATGAATGGTTGCAAGAGTTATCTAACCTGCAGGTGGAGCGCACAATAGCCCGCCTACATCTACATCCACAAACTTATGATAGGAAGTGGAGTAAATTGTATACTCTCTATACTGGTGGTAATACGTAAATAGGGACTCAACTTGGACTTCCAGTAACCTTGCTCGAATCCACAAATCTTCTCAGATTTGTCTGACACATTATGTATGGGATCGCTTGACTATTAAGCTCTCTTACTATATTATTCAAGGTAGTTGCTCCAGGTGGGAGGGGATGACGCTGGAGGGAGGGAGGGGTGGCAGTGACATCTGGTTACTACTGTTATGATATCATCTCTACGTCATGGTGCCTTGTTTATATAATCAATAAAGTATAATAAATTTCAAAAAGAAATCGATGAAGGTGTCACAATTACATCTTGCAAGTGACTCCAGAGACCTGAAGCTGAACCGTGACTGTGGGACAGTGCTATTTTTGAGTGATGGTGAAGAAGATCCTTCTTCAGTGGCCGAAGAGGAAGAGAGGAAACAAAACACTGCAATACCAGAGGACAGGCCACCTGATGCTGTGCTGTATTGTGTTGTGACGAAGAATGTGAATCAGATGCTGTACTTCGTTCCACAACAGCACGCACTTTATCAATTACTTCTTGTTTGTTTAGCTCAAAAGAAGTGCCATCATCACTCAATAGTTGCTTTGATTTGTATTGTGGATCCAAGACTGTTACTTTAATGTAGTGCTCTGACTAAAGCATTTCATGTAGTTTTTTCCATTTTCATCAACATTTCTGATCATTCGTCTTGTGATATCCCTGGAAGGGTCCCCTCTGGAGTCCTGCACCACCTTCAGATACCTCGGTGTCTGGCTTTACCAGCACCTTAACTTTTCAGCACATATTGACTCCTTACTTAAGGAGCTGCACCCTAGGCTTGGTGCACTTTACTGGAATCGTGACAACATACCCCTTCAAACCAGGAAGGACACTGTAAAAAAGAATTATCCTCCCAGTCTGACTATGGGGACGCAGTCTACGGCGCCGGCCCTAAGACCACATTAGCTAGGCTGGACCCTCTTGTCCACTCTTTTTTGCCATTTCGCCCTGAACAGCCCCTATTCCACACACCACTGTGCCCTTTATCAAGCAGTGAACCTCACCTCACTTGACTATTGCAGGCTAACCCACTGCGCAAAAATTACAGCCAAGTATTGGACTCAGGGCTCCCTTCCTATCTCTCCGACATCTTAACAAACCCTAGCGCACAAGCATACACACTCAGAAACTCAGACTCCAGGTCCCTAGCTGTCCCATACCGGTCTACCTCCACAGGGCAATCAGGGTTCAGCTACCACATTCCTTCGCTATGGAACTCCCTCCCAGCTAACATTCGTCGCTTCACCTCCCTTTCCCTCCTAAACTCCATTCTCCAAGATCATTTTATCCTTACCTGTGCTTGTGTCTAGGCATCTACCAACTACTAGGCAACTCTCTGGGAATGTCGGCACTTAGCAAATTTGTAATTCATCAGTGTCTAACTATTGTCCTCTCGCCTTATACTGTCTCTCATATGGCTCGAAACCTAATTTTGTTGTACCTTTGCTGTATGTAACTGTGTTACCAACTGACACACTCAATCCTGTATGAATGTGGTTTCAGAACCAAATGTTAGTGATCTCCCACAATGTATTCACTTGTCTATCCTAACTTCAAGTGTTATCTCATACCATACGTACTATGGTTACCAACTGTCTCTCTCAAGCTACTACTGACTTGTGATCAGATCCAAATGTTAGTACTTCTCCCACTATGTATTTTCTTGTCTATACTGTGTAAAATTGTCTTCCTATGTTCTCCCCTACCCCAGGACGCATCTGTAATCGAGCAGTACTCTGCTCAGTATGCCTTCCTGGTACAACGCTTAAATAAATAAATAAAATATCTTCTATTCTGGTGGGCGACCCGTGGGCAACCTGCAAGCACCAACTGCAGCATGTGTGATGGAACTGTCTGTGTCCTCTAAATTTTAACATTTTATTATGGGTATCACCTGGCTCAGAGTTGCTGCATTTGCGCTCACCTCTCTGGTGATTTCCTCAAATAGCCGAAGGAGTGAAATTACAAAGTCCAACACTGGCCCCCTGTGGTGGAGTAATACAGACAACTACATCACCAGTTTTATCTTCCAAGGTCTGACACCTTTCTTTTGGACAATACGAAAGGTTGAATTTCACCTGGCAGAAAATGTCTTGCATGTGTCTGCGCAAAGGTACATTGTGCTGCTCCTGTACTTTTTCATATAAATGATGGGGTCTATGAGTGACTGAAATGAGTACAGATTCTTTTAGCAGTACTAATAAGAGCCCTAATCCCTGTCTTCATCAAGAAAACTATTAAATTCAAGTAGTGTGTAAAGCAGCACATGTGAACAAAGCCCACCTCCTCCAAGGCCTTCCTTATGTTGGGCCCATTATCTGCAACAATAAAGCCAACTGACAGTCCTTGTGATATGACCCATCGCGGTACTGGTTGTTTGAGCTCCTCACTGATATTGTGTGAGTATTGGGCAGAATGGAAAATAAAACATTCTTGTAACAGGAAACTGTGTTTCACTATCCCCACAAGAATAATTATCAAAACATGCCCAATGTGCAGTGACAGTGACATCTCGTTCAAATATCTGTTGTGAGATGCACCACCCTCCCCAACAGCACTGTCCGAAACTCGTTGTTTTTTTTTTTTGTTGAGATCCAGAATCCCTGTTGAGAAGTATTTTCCTGAGGTGCATTATATCGAGGTTCGAAGTACTCAAGCAGCCACCTGAATCTATGTTCAACCATGTTATATGGTAGAAAGTCAATGGCTATCATCTCTGAAATTTTCTGTTATTTTAACAGCAACAGGGTGGATCGAGGGATATTTGGCTTTATGTTTGTACGTTTCTGAGATGGTAAGCTATTTCCTTGACAGAAGGGGGCTTCTGAATATATGGCTACTAGCAGCAGGACTCTGAGTTTTTTGACTGGCGGTAGTGCTGAAGGTGTTTCTGTATTGCTGCAGGGTCTATCACTGCTTTCATCTATCAGGGTTACCCCTGACTGTAGTAAGCTATCATTGTCACTTTCTCTTCTATTCTCAAAAACGGATTTCTCATTAAGGTTATATCATCTGACCAGGTGCCTTTTCAGTGCTGAAGTTTCCTGTGCTCCTTTCTTTTTGCCCCTGCTGACTGCCCGTTTACAAGTAGTGCATGTTGTCACCAACTCATTAGATGCACTATCAGGGAAGTATGACCAAACAAAAGATGATAACGTCTTAGTTTTGTTGCCAGGGGGTAGGCACTGCAGCTTGGTCACCTTTTCAGGAGTGCTTTTTTCTTGTTCCAGATTTTTCTCAGGCCCTCTTCCTGATGTACTTTATTCCCTTCCTGTAACCCAATCTCCTCCTCTTCCTCCTCCTCAATCACAGAATTAGAAACACTTGCTTTTACTTCTTCTTCATTTGCAATTTTCATCCCGTCCGGTAAACCTGCCCCATCACTGTCTTCATCATCTTCATATTCAGTTTGTAAAGTACATGGATGGTACAGCTGCACCAGAGAAAAGGCTGTGCCAGGTCAAATTTAACAATGCAGTCAGTGTGGACAGAACAATCCAGGGGACCGGCACCATGCTAAGGCCTAGTGAACAATATGTTCTAATTTTCCCCCACAATGCTGAAAATTGAGGAACACTCACCAGTCTGTGGATCTGTGCAAAAAGTCCTTTATTAGTGCAAATTGAGCAACGTCTTGCACATACAAAATATATTGTTCATTAAGCCTTAGCATGGTGCCAGTCCCCTGGATTGTTCTGTCCACACTGACTGCATCTTCATATCCACCCTTGTCAGGCGCAGCCTCAGAGCAAAATCTGTGAGGGACTAAAATTAGCGAAGGACGCAATTGTTCCATACCTGGGAGTGCCTCTGCAGGTAATGCCAGATGCCCCTTTATTGGATGCAAGCATTCGCTTGGAAAGTGACACTTCAAAATTTACCACAAGCACTTTTTGGCATCTGATTTTGATGGCTCTGTGCAGGATGATCGCAGAGTCGCTCCTTTGGCCCCCCTTTCTGGTTGCCTAAAGCTGCAGTGCCTATCTGAGACTCAGAATTTGCCTAAACATTTTCATCTTTTATTTTTTGTATTTTTCAACCCCCAACACCCACATTTTGTTATGATTATGGACACAGCACAACAGTCACTATGACCCCTTCCTTCTCAGCTTAGTGCAGAAGAGTGACTGAATCCTACTGTTACTGTTCAGTGACTGCGAGGCATACTGATGAGTCCTGGTGGGAGGAAACACGTGTCCATGTCTTCTGTTGGCACCCTTTGTAAACTGTGTTAGAGGCCTTTCGGCACCATGCATTTCTGCTTAAAGTTGAACCACCACAATATTCTGTGGTGATTTGCATATGTATCCCATGATGCTTTGCACTGTGGGGGCATCTGTGATTTTGTATTTCTTTGAAATTTGGCTTCCCAGCCAAATGCCCTTTGGGGTAACCACTGCCTCAGTGCTCGTGCTCAGAGGTTCTTGGTCTTTTAAATTGTTTTTTGTTGACTGTATTCAGCAACTCAACAATGTTATGCTACTAGTACAACCTTGGAATATAAATTGGTGATGTAGTTGTCTAGAGCACACTGGTATAGTGGTGAATAGTTATCGATGATAATGGACATTGAAAAGTAAGGAATAATGATATGACTGACTGATGATGACATTTCTATGCTTTACTTTTATTGGGCAGTGCGCTGTCTACAGTTGCAGTAGTCAACTCTCAACAAAGCAAGGAAACGCAGAAAGATAGAAATTGTCAGCAGATAAGGACCACTAGGCCCATCTAGTCTGTTCTTAAGCCCTATACTTGTTTGTGGCCTCTGACCCTAAGTGGTCAGTGGTTTCCCATCACTCCTTCCCTCCTCAAGGTTTCCTTGTGCCTATCCCAGGCATGTTTTAAAAAAAAAAAAAAAAAAAAAACTGTGCTTGCTCCCACCACCTCCTGTGGCAGACTATTCCATTTGCCCACCACCCTCTCTGTGAAGAAAAACTCTCTCATATTTCCCCTTAACCTTCCCCCCTTCAATTTCATATCATGACCCGTTATTCTTGTACTCCTGCACTGGAAGATGCCTCACCCCATACCGTGTTAATGCCCCTTGAGGTATCTGAATTGTTCTAGCATGTCCCCCCATTCCCTCCTTTCCTCCAGCGAGTACAAACTGAGGTCCTTTAATCTGTCTTTATGCGTTTTGTGGTGCAAGCCATGTACCATCTTCGTTGCCCTTCTCTGGACTGCTTCCACCCTGTTGATATCTTTGCGAAGCTGTGGCCTCCAGAACTGCACACAGTACTCAAAGTGGGGCCTCACTAGTGTTTTATACAGTGGCATTACCACCTCCCACCTTCTGCTAGTGATACCTCTGCCTATGCACCCTAGCATGCCACTGGCCATCCTTGCAGCCGTTGTGCTCTGCTTGGACACCTTTAAGTCATCTGAAATGATGACCTCCCCAGGTCCCCTTCTTCCTTGGTGATTGTCAACACCCCCCCCCCACATCCTGTATGTTTCCCCAGGGTCCCTCTTCCCAGGTGCATTATTTTGCACTTCTTTGCACTGAACCCCAGCTGCTACACCTCAGACCATTTGTCAAGCTTCCTCAGGTCCCTCTTCATTTTCTCTACCCCTTCTGGAGTATCCTCCCTGTTGCAGATCTTGGTGTCATCCGCAAACAGGCAGACCTTTCCCTCCAGCCCTCCCATAATGTCACTTATGTAGACACTGAACAGGACTAGTCCCCGAGGTACCCCACTGGTCACTCCCCCCTCCCTGGACTGGATCCCATTTACCACCACCCTCTTGTCTCCTGTCTGTTAGCCAGCTTCTAACCCAGTCCACCACTCTGTGTCCCATACCCAGACTAACCATCTTGTTAAGCAGCCTTTTATGTGGGACGGTGTCTGAGGCTTTGCTGAAAATCGAAGTAGGCAACGTCCACCAACCCCCCCGCCCGATTTAGTTCCTTCATCACCCAATCAGAAAAATCTGTAAGATTCGTTTGACGTGACCTTCCTGCTGTGAATCCTGGACACTGCTGGCTTTCAAATGTGTGCCACAATTCTTCCTTTTAGTAGTGCCTCCAAAAATGCCTCTATTCTTTTCAAGAAGTGCCATGGGATCATTCATGTCCGCCTGAACAACCACCACAACAGTCAGATGGGACCTCAGTTTAATGTCTCATCTGAAAGACAGCACCTCAGGAGTGCAGCATCTGCCTCATGATGCACTACCATACCTCTCAACCTCCTGCTTCAGAAATCAGGGACACAGCTTAAAAAAATTAGGGACAAAGGACCAAAATCAGGGACACATCTTCAAAATTAGAGATATCCACCCAGAAAGCTGGTAGAATATAGGGCTTAGTGCAAAATGCATTTTCTAAAGAAGAACAAGTCTGCTACTTTAATGCCTGACATTATTTTGTGCTTACAACCCCCATTGTTTAGCTAAGGAAACACACATTTTAGGAGGGACAGAGTAAAATTCTGAGGCAAAATCAGGGACGTCCCTGAAAATCAGGGACAGTTGAGAGGTATGTGCACTACAGTGTCAGTGTTGGGATTTACCCCAAGTGCCTGGTGTGGGGTAAGAACCCACAACCTTTCAAACTTCCAACCTCAGGGCGAGTGTGCTACCAGCTGAGCCACTGAGTAACTGAATGACAAGGAATGTCAAAAAAACAGCCTGTATGGAATTTCTTTCCTCCTTTTACTGTCAAATCTGTATTTCTTTTTTGTGATACAGAATTAGTTTAGCTGACCCGTATTGGTCCTTGTAAGAACAGATCCAGAAGCAAATGTTTTGATAGCTTTTATTGGACCAACATAGTTTTTTTTTTTTTCCATTATAGAACTGTAGTTTATATTTTTGTTTTTAAAATAATGATTGCTTTGCCTTCTTCCTGAGTACTCAGCCAGCAGCACTGCACCACCCATGACCATGATCTATGTATCTTTTTTTTGTAATAGAACTGTACTGTTTTTTTTTTAATTATTGAATTTATTTATTTATGCATTTGTTTACCGGGTAGGTGCAATGATCCATCCAGTGGACCGTTTTTCAGGCACAACGCAGGCCATGAAGATGGCACAATGGTAAGGTATAGATACATAATACAGAAAACAGCACAGGGATCCCAGAGTACAGAGAACTGCCAAGGATCCAGAAACACAACATTACAAGTATACCAATACAGTAGATGCCCAGTGCAAGTATAAAACACGAGAATTTGTATAGTAGATACAATTTTACAGTAGGTGCAAAATAGAAGTACATAGTATTTTCATGTAAGTGCCCAAGATACAAACACATCGGTGTGGACAACACATAGCAACACAACAATTACTTGCTTTGCCTTCCCCTTGACTACCCAGCCAGTAGCACGGCACCACCAGCGACCGTGACCTATGGCAACTTGTATTTTTTTCCCTCATCATCACAGAACTATAGTATTTTTTTTTAACTAATGATTGCTTTGCCTTCCCCAGGACTACTCTACTACACACTATACATACCCAGCCTAATTGCCTTGCTCTGTCTGGCCTGGACTACCCTTACTAACTGCTTTATTTTACTCTCCCCTGGACTACCCAGTACCCGGTTAGATTAGCGCTACAGGAACAGCGCCAGAAAAGAAAGAGCTAGTCCCTATAGCAATAACATGGACAGCGAGAGGGGATTTACAGTGCTTTCAGTAAGTGCTCCCCTGGTCGCTGTCCATGGTGCTTATGGCGCACAAGGGCACCACGATCCAGGAGGTTGGCCGAGCTGCTCCCGTGGCATGGAGGGCTGAGGCACTGGAGACCAGGGTTCTAATCCTGGTCGCCAACTTTTTTGTGCACTCTGGACTTAGAATTTTTTATGTGGGGCTGTGGAAACAGTATTCCACGGCCCTGCAAATTGTAACTTTCTCCGTGATCTGCTCCCCCCCACCCCCGGAGTGAGAATCCATCAGTCCGGGGGTGCAGGGGGCAGAGCATTTTGCAGTGCTCAAGATGCCAATGGTATTCTTGTCGGCGCTATTCTGACCCAGTGGCAGATTACCCTACAGCTTGATTTTGCTTTGCCCTCCCCGTACCACCTCCCCATACACACAGATTGCTTTGTTTTGCCCTCCCCTGGACTACTCTACTACATACATACACACAGCCTGGTTGCTTTGCCCTCTGGACTACCCATGCAGCCAGACAGATACACTGATGATTGCTTTGTTTTTGACCCGGACTAGTACATATTTATTTATTATTTTTTAAAACACACACACACACACACACACACACACACACACATACAGCCTGATTGCTTTGGTTTTCCTTCCCCTGCCCTACACAGCCAGCAGTACTGCACCACCTTTTCAAACTGACATGGGGGATATTTTTTAATTTAACAACATTCGGAATTACAACCCTTGACCTACAGGTTGGCAATTGACAACCTGTATTTTTATTTGTAATGTGAGTGCATTTTTTTATTATACACCAGTATTTTTTTTTTTTGCAGCAATTCCTTGCCCTCTAACATAGAAACATAGAATCTGACGGCAGATAAGGACCGCTTGGCCCACCCAGTAGACTACCCTGGCCTACCCCGTATACACTAGCCAGTGGCACTAGACTGCACCATAGCAATTTTCTCACTCAGCCACTTTTTTTTTTCTTTTTGCACATCTCCTTTTTGTCAAATGATTTTTCTTTGTTTTCATGTGGGCTCACGCGCCCACCCAGTCTCGGTCTCTGTCTCTCTGTCTCTACCCCATTGGCTTTTGGATCTCTGCTTAGGATTCTGCCAATTTCCTCAAGACGCTAGTGTGCACGCAGCACTGCACACAGTGCTCCACCATTTTTTTTGGATATGGACTCACCTGCCACTGGTGCCCAGTCTCTCCCTCCTGACTCCATCCTGTTAAATAGAGAACAGTCTGCGCTCTCAGTGTCATGCACTCTCCTCTGCACCACGTGGTGTGCTTACATGGCTTTTATAGCCAACTTCCTGCTCCTGGTGTCACATGACACCCTTACCCAATGCTGCCTTTCCCACTGGATGCCACCAGCCATTTGTTCTGAGTGTGGTGTGATGAAAGCATAGGAGAAATGCGGGTGGGTGGGAAATGGGGTTGAAACAAAGCAAGTTGCTTATCCACGGACCCGGAACCAGACTTTTTAAGCAAAGTTCATATTTATCGGAGTCCGTGAGTAAGCACCAGATCCAGGGGGGCTCTGACTGATGGCAGAACAGTCCACCCAGCCCTGACTGGGATCCGATCTGCCCACCAGTTTTTCCTCTGCCAAACAGTCCCACAAGATACCACTTACAGGTCATTGCGATTGCAACAAATCTTGTACTGGTTCTAGCTATAATATGTTGTCACTAACAAAAGTTTCTGAATTGTATACTTGTATTTATTGTAATCCGTACAATGTGCTGCTTTCCATCTATTTATTGTGTAATACTGTAGATTATAAAATGGGCAAAGGATTTCAAGCAATCCGGCTGGTTGTTAGCCGTGCATTAGATGTGTCTCATGCACAGCTAAAACTAGAACCCCCTTTAGAATACACAGGCCCATTTTATAAGTGCAATAAGCCACTCCGGGGATGTGCATTAGACAGTTCTAATGCACGGCTAGGGGACTGGACACACTCAGCCTGTGGCCTCGTGCCTCACTACGTCCCACTAGCCGTGCATTAGAACTGTCTAATGCACACCCCATCGTGTCTTATTGCTTACGTGTCTGATGGTGCTGCTAATCCTGTACACTTACTGCTATTCTCAATAAATATTGTTTCTTTGGAAACGTACTTACTGAGCAAATTACTCTGCATCAAATTTTTATTGTTATTTTAGCATTAACTGTTAATTCATTGTACTTTTGCACCTTATTGTACTGTCTGTTCCCCCTCCCACCTCACCCCAGGACGCATATAAAAATAAGCTGCTTCCTAGTAAAAGGTTTGAAATAAATAAATACCATTTAATTTTACTGTATATGGTGTCTACTGGCACCGCTAATCCTGTACACTTTCTGCTTCCCCTAATACTGGCCCCTATGCATTAAAGGCCGGATTGCCTCGGATTACCATGGATCCACAGTATGTAGGCAATCCATCTGAATACTGTGAACCAACAGTTCCGCGGACCCCTGCATTCACGGAAGGGACACTTGCCCCTTCCACACAGGATCCCCCGGCCAGTTGCGCAGCTGGTCTGGGGGTGAGCCTGTACTCCACACCATTCATGGAGGTGTGGAGTGCCAGGCAAGAGGAAGCAGGATATGGCAGAAGGGACCCTCCCATATTCATTGTATGCCCCCCCCCCGTTAAACCACGCTAGCTGCAGGAGACCAACACACCCCTCTACTGTGCTACCCTAAGCCCACCGGGCTGACAGAGAGGGATGGGGGGCAGCCAATCGGGCACTCTCCCATACTTTGACATTTTTCCGGTCCTGTGCCTTCCCAGAATCCCCTGCTCATGCACTGGCTGGAAGCATTGTAGGAAAAGGCAAGGTAATAAACCAGACATATATGGAGCTCCCCAGGGGCCATAAACAAGTTGGCAAAATTTGGAAAAATATTCTAACAGCAAACAAAGTAAAGAGCACACTACGACTACACACACAAATCAGAACTCTCTGAACAACACATTTTTTGTAAATGTTAACTGTAGTTCGCTTCTAATAGATTTGATTTCCCTCCCTACTTTCCCATGTTATGTTAGCTAGACAATCACATACTTCCTGCATTCTATGTTACTGATCTTTTTCACATGTCTGACCACCCACTTCTACTGCAAGAGATTCCCATCCATGAATGTCTCCAGGTACAGCACATCTTGGTTATGCAAGCTCTCTACCTACTCTTCTCATTCACCACTAGTACACATTCTCTTTATTTATTAAACAGCCTGGGCACCCCTAGAAGCCCTGCATGTAATGGTTTAGATTTAAGCAATAAGACACGACAAGGTGTGTGTTACCGTGTAATAACATCACTCCTGTGGTGGGTTGAAGCATAAGGCGAAGCAGAGTGCTTCCACCACCCCAGGAGTGACGTGATTAAACAATAACACACCTTGGAGTGCCTTATTGCAATTGTACAATGGCTCGATGTTATACAAAATAAAAAAAATATTTAAGAAAGGTTTTAGTAGATTTTTAGTATGGCAATATATCTTTGTTTCTGAAAAAAAGAAATGGATGGCAACCAGCATATCCACACAGTGATGTTATTGTGTAATAACATCACTGTCTCAGGCACGCACTGACCAATCAGAGTACAGGAAATTTTCTTGCCATTGTATAATACGAACTAATCAACTTGCTGCACCTCCTGTTGGCAACACAGCTCACCATGTCCCTCATGACTGGCAAAATCCTATCTTTCTAGAAGAAGGACACTGTAACTCTCCTCTGCCATGCTGGTATAACAGTGGCCATAACAGTTATAGGCCAAGTTTGGTACAAAGCATTTCCAAAGTGTTTGCTACAAAGCATTTCCAAAGTGCTGGAAAAACTGCCCCACTCCCAGATACCCTCCTTCGCCCTCTACTCAGTGTTCCCATGTACCCCCAATTGTACTTGATGCACGTACAAATTATGAAATTCAAGTACATTTTTGTGTGAAGGAGGTACAACGTACCCCCATAATTCTGTTTGAAGTATATGTATCCGACAAAAATGTTGTAAAAATCGTAGAATGAACCCTTACAATTTAATCTGAGCCCCTGAAAACTTTTGGAGACAGATCTTCAGTCTTAATGGAAACACTGCCCTCTACAACAATCTCTTTCCTGTGTAATCTAATTTCAGACCACAGCACTTCTAATTCAGTACACTCTCCTAACTTCCTTACCAGATTGACAGGACTTCTTCACATTTGGAAACTTGTATGAGCATTTATTTTTGATTACTTTCATAATAAAAGGTACTATCCAACAACTGTGTACTAGCAAGACATATGTACTTTCATAACCTGGCAAGACCTACTAGGCACAAAGCCTGTTTTCAGGAGCAACTAGGGAGCACTGGGGAGGTTAAGTTACTTGCTCAGGGTCACATAGTATGCAAGTGGAAGCTGTGGGAATCAAACCCAGGTCTGTTGGATGTACCAAGTTCATTTACAGCTTGTTACTCTAACCTCTAGGCTACACTGCCAGCCTTCTAGCTATCCCACAGCTCTCCTTTTCGTTGTCACTGAATGAAAATCATAAAAAAAAAAAGAAATGAATCCTTACCTCAGCAATACTAACAAGCAATATAAAGAGAGGAGGGGGTAGACAATTAGCTCTTTCCATGTATGTCTCCCTGGCATCTTCTGGAAGCATCCATTTGGAAACGTGTTTATGGACTCGATCACACCACGTACACGACTTGCACTTGCCTTCCTCTGTGTTCTCCTCTGAATCTTCAGGATCGGCATCCCTGTTCATCATCTCCATTGGATCAGAATCAAGTCAGTTTCTTTGCAGTCAGACCTACAACAGTAAATAACATGCTCAGATTTCAGTAGGATATGGCCAACTGTTACGGGGTGGGGGGGGCAGTGTATTGTAAGAGCTACAGACCTATCTGTGCAATATGCTGCAATGAAAATACTGGACAGAGGATTGGAAAGATGACCTACTCACTAGACAACATGTAAAATTATTATTTTTTATTACAAAAAGTAAAATCCAGGAACAGGCCTGCTAAGTCCGCACTACAGCGCCACCTTTCAAACACAGACTGGCTCCCAGTCTATACCTCCCACAACGCTGACATCGCCCTATCCCACTTCAGCAGCATCCTCCTAAGCACCTGGGACCACCACGCTCCACTTAGGAAAACTACAGTTAAGTGTTATCATCACCCCTGGATAACTTCGGACCTCATCACCTTATGTCGAGCCAGGGACAAGGCATGGAGACTGTATAAAGCTTCCCTTGCCCCTTGCGATCTCCAATCCTACAAATGTCTCAAACAACTGCACCAACACAATTCAGAAATCTAAAGCCTCATACTGCAAAGCACAACTTACCCGTAACAATGCTTCCCCTGCATCCTTCTGGAAAGTACTAAATTCCCCTATGGACCCCCCCACTAAGCAAGCCAGCCCAGTCCTCGGCTTAAATGGCAGAACAGTAGAAGATCCGGCTTCTGTAGCCGAACTCTTCAACTCATTCTTCACCTCCTGTGCTTCTACCAAACTCAGCCTCACCACCCTACCCCATAATTTCCCCCTTCCCTGACTCCGGCTTCCTCTCTACCCACTTCACACCCCAGGAGGTCTACTCTGCCCTCATCACCCTAAACCAATCCAAAACCAGCCCAGATGGCTTACACCCTACATTGCTCCACATCTCTGCCTCAGTCATAACCGCTCCCTTGACACACATACTCAATCTCTCCCTCTCATCTGCCACAGTCCCCACCGCCTGGAAGATGGCCAAGATACTTCCCCTGCACAAAGGAAGAGACCCCTTCCAACCAGAAAACTACTGACCCATCTCTCTCCTCCCCTTCCTCACCAAACTCCAAGAATCACTCATGCTCTCCAAACTATCAGTGTTTCTCTCCTCAGACAGCACCCTCTCTCCTTTTCAAACAGGCTTTAGAAAACACCACTCCACCATCACCACCCTGCAACGTGTAACTGACTCTATTCTCACTGCCATGGACAAAGGCAAACCACCTCAGACATCTTCATCGACCTGGCAAAAGCCTTTGATTCAGTCTCCCACCCACTGCTTCTCTGCAAATTAAGTTCCTTCAGCCTCGCACAGTCTGCCATCAACTGGTTCCACTCGTACCTCCTGAATAGGCAGTAGTTGGTTCAAATAGGGACAATCCCCCCGCTACCCACCCATCCTCAGGAGTCCCCAAGGTTCTATCCTCGGCCCCATACTTTTCTTTCGAATATGCTGGTGCGCCGGCATTCAGGGCCCCTCCACTGCATATATTTTGGTTTAGCATCAGTGCTAACACCTAGCACCAGCACTAACTGTCCCTTTCAATACTGCAGTCAGGCGCTAAGTCGGTGCTAGTCCAGCGCAACAGCTTTGCACCCGGCACTGAGCTTTGAATATCTGTGCCCTTATCTCTAGTGATTTAAAATTCACAGAACAAATTCAGTAACTGGTAGGGCTAATAAAATGATATGGACTATATGAAACAATATAACAAACGATGCAAAGGTACTATTACCCTTATATTGGGCATATGTTCATCCACACATTGACGTTTGTTCTCAGCTAGGGTCTCCTCAAAATAAAACAAACAGTAGAAACCTTGAAAGAGTCCAGCACAAGTTTACTGAACACATCACTGGTCTAAAAGAATTAAACTATGCAGATCTACTGTAAATCATTAAAACTTACGTCACTAGAGACAAGGAGACATAAGGGGTGACTTGTTAATGTTGTAGGAAGTCAAACGACCCAGCTATTTTCTTTGAAATGGGCTTTGATTACAAACAAAACGTTAAGGAAACAAGAGGGCACCTGCTATAGTTGTGTAGTTTTCATTACAAAACAAGTAAAAGAAAATTCTTCTATACACAAACAGTTGTGAATGCCTGGAATAATCTACTTTTACACATAATCATCAGTAAGAACAAATCAGTCTTAAAAAACAGACTGTATACTTGGTTACTAAACACCACGTGTCCATATGACTAAGGGTTTTAATGGGAACTTACTTGGGCCCAATACCCCCCATTTACCAGTCAACCACGGTATGAATCTACTGAACTGATATTCCCCCAAAAAGGGGAAAAATATTTACATGTTTTTATATACAAAACCATTTCAAACAGATGTCATTTTCGTAAATTTTTTTGACAGATGTAGAATATGGTTATGAATACAAAACAGGAAAACATATCAGGATTGCCATGCTTCTTTTGGTTATATCTGCTTTCAAAGCTGCAGTTTCAAAGGTGGTCGGCTCTGGACAAAAATAATTGAAACATCCCAATAAAAGATAACATTTGCAAGAACGCTATTCAAACAAATCAAATATGCATGCAGAATGGCAAGGACTTTAACATAAAATAAACCGTGCAATCAAGACGGACAGATATTATGGTAAAGTGCCTTGAATGATACCAACTACTGCAATTGTGGGAGCTAATTTCCTTGCTGCCACCCTGTATATATTCTTAGCTGGACATGACATAACAGGATAAATCATTATTTTAATAATGCATCCACATATTACGAATGTACCTATACCAGAAAACAACCCTGAAAACATTTGAGAGCAACAGAAAAATGGGAATTTGAAACATCAGGGAATATCTTTAAACAAGTCTAACCAAATAACTCACCATTTATGTAGTTTTCATCTAAATTACCAAGTAAATAAGGAGGGTATTGAATATTTAGAATAATACACTGGCGGGTGTGCGTAACAAGAATTTTACACACACACCCAAGGTGTTGCAAGCTACATAAACCCTGAGAGTGAAGCTCGAGAGGTTTATCTAAGGCCCCGTCCACACTGCACTGCTCAGACCCCATAACGGATAGAAACCGCTACAACAGGGAGCAGTGCGGTGTGTCCCACTACCGCTGGTGTCCGTTATGGGACCGCCACATGATCCACCTTGAGCCGGACAACTGTTACCGTGGCACCCAATCCCAATGCAGCTCACGCTGCGCTAGAGACCAGTGCCGCGCGTCCCTACACCCGTAGCGTTACAGGCGTAACCAGTTTCATAATCATTGTTGAAACCACCTCATATGTGGTTTCAACAACGATTCTGAAACGCCTTCTGTAACGTTATTAGAGGCAACACAAACCGTTAGTGTAACGGTTTGAGCATTCTAACGTTAGAGAGGGGTAGTGTGGACAGGGCCTAGGTATCCAACACCAAGGGTGTGTGTAAAACTTTGAGTTTTACACACTACCCCATGTTTTATTTAATATAATTGATGAGGTAGCATTTTTTCATGAGAGTACAGTAATTAAAATAGAATAATGAATAGGTGCCAGTGCATTACCGGCAAGTAACACCATCGAGAGGTTCTGGACACGTACAAACCTCGAGAGCGAAGCTCGAGAGGTTCCCATGTCCAGAACATCAAGATGGTAGGACTAGCCGGTAATGCACCAGCATCTATTCATTATTTTCTTTTACTACACGGACAAGATTTTTTTTTCTTATTTTGTGGCTGGCAGTCGGCAGTTTCAGTGACAGATGGTGTGCCCTGAGTGCCACGTTCTCTTGTTGCTGCTCTCATCCCAGCCTCGCTGCGCTACACCTCGCCTGCCTCTACTCACTGTATGAAAAGAACTGGTAGCTAGTCCTACCTTTTTCCTTGTTTCGGCTGGGCTCTGTTTTTTTTCTGTGAGGGAAAAAGAAATGCAGTGTTCAGAGGCAGTGCAGTCTTGCTAAGCGAGACAGCGAGACGCAATGTTTATTAAAATGTTCTGCCCACCCACACATGAAAAGCAGCCAATCAGGAGGCACGCTTAGGACAACGTGGGTGGCAGAAGGCATCTTTGTGGGCCCTTGCGCTGTTTGGCGATTGTGGTGATAATACTATCGTTGAGGAGTGCAATGATAGCATTATCACACTGAAACTATACTATTAAACATGACCGACAGTAGTATCATCAGTGAACTATTGAGGGTATTACCAAATGTTTTTTGTATGCTTTACAGACATATTAAATTCAAGATCCATATATTAAATAATTATAATTAATGGGTTCTTTTTTTTCAGTGTAAAAATCCGTGTATTAAAAACCGTAATACCCGGGTAGGTATTATAACAAAGTCATATCAACCCATGAAGTCGCGCAAAACACCAGTAATTATAAAAATAAAACATAAGCGATGTGTGTTAAGATTTTTTTTTTTAAACACACCCTTGGGTGTGTGATGACTGTAAACCTCTCGAGCTTCGCTCTTGAGGTTTATGGGTCATCACACACCTCGGTGTAAAAAAAATCTGTAACACACACCTGCCTATCCATTATTTTATATATATATATATATATATATATATATATATATATATACACACACACACACATACACACACACATACATACAGGAGCTTTTCTACAGAGGGCTGGAATGCTATCACAGTGACAAGTGGCAGAAATTTTTTATTCTAGGTATACCTGCGATTTCGTGAAGAGTCTGGTTGTCCCGGAAGCGCTGTGTCAGGCATGAAAGGGAGAACTGGTACGTGTTTCTTCTTAAGGTTATACTGAAAAGACAGTATAGCGCAAGCTGCGGTGTGGCTCACGATTTTTTTCATAGAAAAAGCAGCTTGTGTTTGCCATTATAACCAGCCAGTTATAACAACAAATTATAGCCGGATTTTCCTTTGGGAAAAAACACAACCCAGTTATTATCACACGTTTATAAATAATAACACTAGTTCCAAATCTCGATATGGTGCCTAGGTTCAAATCTAAGCCCAAAGACCAAATTTGCTGGGTGGACAGACAAAAGTAATTTGGAGCAATTTAGGCAATGTGACTTTTTTTTTTTTCCAGTTTAACCGGCTAAAATCCTGAGAGTCAAATATTAGTTTTCTGTCTAATACAAGTGAAAATATCTACACATTCCCTATCTGTCACTATATTCCCTGATTACGATAACATGCTCTATGAAGGCCTTACACTAGAGTCAGGTCTGATGCCTGCAGGTGGTGCCGAATGCAATAACTAGCCTCCAGAGTGCTGTTCTGAGGTCAGAACACATTACACTGGCGCTACACAATCTGCAATGGCTGCCAGTTAGGCAGAGAATCAACTACAAGGTCCTCTTATCAACTGTAAAGCCCTTATTGAACAAGGTACAAGCACCTCCATAAGCTCATGACCAAGCCCTATCTCATCAGGAGAGCCAAGCATACTTTGAGTTAGGGGATACTTTGAGTGTTTCTATCCCTTTTAATCACAGCAGGGGATTGTATCTTTTTTTGTGATGGCCCTTGTCAGTGTGGCTCAGTAGGTAACACATCTGCCTCTGAACCAGAAGGTCGTGGGCTCTCGTCCCACACCGGGATTGGGCTTGCACCTAAAAATCGCTGGCATCCGAGTGCAGTATTAGGGGGGTGCTGTACTGCTGGGGTGTGCCGTCCTTCAGTTGAGACGTTAAACCGAGGTCCCTTCTACCTATGCTGGTGTTGTCCTGGTGGGTGTCCAGTTGGAAGTAAAAGAACCCAGGGCACTCTTCGCCAAGAGTAGAGGACATTCCCGTGTCCTGGCCAACATTCCCCTTCCATAAACCAGTTCATGCAATTATCCAGGCTGTGGGTGGGTGGGTGGGTGATGATGTGCGATATGGCCAAAACTACACATTCAGTCACTTCACTTCCAGTCTAGCATTGCTTGTAAAGTGCTTTGGAATACACTGTGTATGAAAAGCGCTATATAAATGCTGATTCTTCTTCTTGTCCTTCAGACCACTCTTTCCCCTTTAGATCTGCCTGGCCTACTCTCTCTCTCTCTCTCTCCCTCGAACATACGAAATTTGCAGATAAAGGCCTAGCGGTCTATCAAGTCTGCTCAAATGTGCAGCTAGCACCCCTTATTCTGCAGCTGCCCCTTCCTTCCACTTCATTGACCCTCCCCCTTGTCCTGTCCCATCCCCTTTTGAAGCAGTCCACTGTTCTACTGTACTAGATACCACTTCTGCAGGTAACGCATTCCACCCAACCACCACCCTCTCTGTAAAAAAGTGTCTCCTCATATCCTCCTGAACCTTCCTCCCTCCAGTCTCATATCATGGCCCCTGGTGTCCCTCCCCCCTTACTTTGTACAGCCCTCTGTACCAGTCTTGTTTATTCCTTTCATGTACTAAAGGTTTCAATCATGTCCCCTGTTCCTCCTCTCCTCCAGTGAGTACATGTTCAACTCCCTCAGCCTCCTCTCGTATAAGTCCCCCAGCCCCTTGATCATCTTTGTCGCCCTGCGCTGCACCCCCCTCTAGTAACTTAATGTCTCTTCAGATACGGGCACCAGTACTGCATGTAGTATTCCAGGTGCGGTCTAACTAATGACCTATACAGTGGCAGAATCACCTCCTCCCTCCTCGAGGATATACCCCTTACAATACAACCCAGCATTTTGTTGGCCTTTGCAGCTGCCTTCCTACATTGTGCTGAGTTGTTCATTGACCCTGTAATGAGCACCCCCAGATCCTTCTCCTGCTCTGTCTGGGCTAGCTGCACTCCCCCCAGCTGGTAACTCCTCCTTGGGTTCTTCATCCCAAAATGTAGCACCTTGCACTTTTTGGCATTAAAGCCCAGTTGCCAGGTGTCTGACCAGGTTTCAAGCTTTGCCAGATCACCCTGCAACCCCTGCCATTCCCCTAGGTCATCCGCCACTGCTCCTACCTTGGTATCACCAGCAAACAGACTGATCTTGCTCTTGATGTCCAATGATATGTCTGCAATGAATATCCCAAACAACATTGGTCCCAACACCCGAGCCCTATGGAACACCGCTCGTCACTACCCTTGCGTGTGAGAGCTCCCCACCCACCGCCACCACTCTCTGTTGCCTTCCCTGAAACCAGTTCCCTACCTGCCCCTGTGCCTACTAACTTACTTCCCAGCCTTCCATGTGGCACCGAGTCGAATGCCTTACTGAAGTCAAGATACAGGACATCCACTGCATGGCCCCTTTCCAGTTGCCTAGTTACCCAGTCATAGAACTCCACCAGGTTGGTTTGGCAGGATCTGTCCCGTATGAAGCCATGCTGTCTGCTGTCCTGTTAGTCCTTTGGCCTCTAGGAGGGCCACCAGCCTCTCCTTCAGGATAGTCTCCATTAGCTTACACACGATGGATGTGAGGCTCACTGGTCTGTAGTTTCCCGGTTCATCCTTGGGGCCACTCTTGTGAAGGGGCACCACATGAGCCATCCTCCAGTCCTGAGGTACACACCCCAAATGTAGTGAGGCACTAAATAGGTCTGCCAAAGGTCCTGCAAGGAGCTCTGCCAGCTCCTTCAGTACCCTAGGGTGGATGCCATCTGGGGCTGGCGCCTTATCCACCCTAAGTGCCTTCAAACCCTCCCGAACTCTGCCCTCCATGATTTCCCCATCTGTCAACCCCTCCCCCAGTTTCTGCCATTTCTCCCTTTGGGTGTCACCCCCCTCTTTTCTTTAGTAAATACTGAGCAGAAGTACTCATTTAGGGCTTCTGCCTTATCACACCCTGCTTCCACCCAACTCCCCTCCTTCCTAATCCTTACTATGTGGTCCTTACAGCTCCTTTTCTCCCTGATGTACCTAAAGAAGTCCTTCTCCCCCTTCTTAATGCCTTGTGCTAGCCTGAGTTCCGTAGATGACTTGGCTCCCCTTACTGCCCTTGTCACCTCCTTTGATTCTGTCAAGTACTCCTCCCTGTCCTCCCCCTTCCCTGTTTTCTTGTACTTCCTAAAGGCAGCTCTTTTCCTCCTTACCTTTTCCATGACCTCCTTGCTCAATCAGCTCGGTTTCTTAGCCCTAGCCTTCTTACTCTGGGCCTTGCAGCAGGTTTTGGTTGCCTCCACTATCCCCAGCTTTATGAGCTCCCACCTCTGGTTAGTGTCCATACTAGATTGAATTCTGGCCAGGTACCCTTTTACCACTTCCTCCATCCTCCCAAAGTTGGCCCTCCTGAAGTCCAGCACTCTTGTGCCAGACTCCACTCCTTCCTTGCCCATATCATTTTAAAATGAGAGTTTGGTGCCACCTATTCAGGGCTCTTGGCAGTTTCTACTGCTTGGCAGTCTGAGAATCCCACAACAAAAAATTGGGGGCCACAGACCAAATTCTGTAAGTCCAGTTCTGTTTCTTTAGAGCTACTCTGGCACGTCCCCTACAATGTGGGTGGGCACCAGGCAGAGACCTGTACATCCTGAGAAGCCAACAGTGCATCCAAGGGGACCCACAACACGGATGGACGTGCATCCTAATGGGTTACAGTAATGTCATGGGCACAGGACCACATGTCCTCAAGAGCCCTGCTATTGAATTTACAGTTACTCTGCTTAGTGGCTATTTTTCCTTTTGATGCAGTGTCTGTATTAGTTACTTTTCATCATCTGTATGTCAACAAAAAACAGGCACACCAGGTGTACAAATAGCCAGCCCCCAAAAAGTCCCTTTCCTTCGGACAACTCAAGGCCAACGGTCCTTTGAGTACTGAGCGTCTCACTAGCTAAACTCACTCAGTGATGATACACTGACGGAAACTAAACTTGGCCTGTTTAAATCCAAGCTTAATGCTTTTCTAGCCTCAACCAGTGGCTATGAATGTAAGGTCTAATCTCAACCAACCTTCTATAAAACCTAGCCCTACCATTTTTCAGTAGGTCACCCAATATTTCTACCTCCCCTCTCGAACTGAAAATTCCCTCTCCCCTTCAACCCTCCTCCTCCTCCTCCTCCAAGACCTCCTTGCCCAGTCTTGAATATCCATCTCTACCTTCTCTAGGTCACCTAGCTCCTACCCTGTCTCAAATACCTCCCCCCCCTCTGTGCACCCCACCACTCATGACCTCTTAATCCTAGGTCCACCCCAGCCAAACCCACTTCTTTGCAGACAATGGCTACCTGACCCCTCTCCTCTTCCCTTCCTTCTAATGTACCCTGTCAATTCCCCCCAAATCCTCAGTAGGTCTCAATTTTTACCCACCTTTTTAGTTCCCGTCTTCAAACTGCACTTTATCTTTTCAGCCTTGCAAATTAGGGCTACTGATTTAAACCTGTGTCAAACTGGATGTGAGGCACTTTATAACAAGAACGGTTTTCCAGACAGGTTTGCTCTACTTCTCTCCATCTGTGTTCCTTAATCTATTAGTACTGTATTCAATGTGTAACTACTCTGTACTACTTCAGTTTTTTTTTTTTTACCCAATTTGCGGACGTGGAACCTCTGTAAATGAGCTACCAGCTCAAAGATACTATAATCAGAGATCTAATAAAATAAAGTACTAAATAAATATTTTGGTACGTATCCTATTATCTATAGCAATTTCAGCAAAGGAAGGGCATTTACTGTATTTAACATTTGAATTAGCATCAATAAAGCAGCATTTGTTTTCTTTATTTAGAGTTTAAAGAGATACTAGAACCAAAAATGTTATTAATTTAGAAAAGTAATCAGTTGATACTTTTTATTTCTGAAGTTTTTGTTTTTTCTCCATTTTTTTTTTTTTTAACGGTTTTGTTCTTGACAGTATTAGGTGTGATGTGAGGAGCAGTACTTCACCTGGATGCCGACATATCTAGTTCTATTCCCCTTCATACCTCATCAGTGTTGTGATCTGATTTAATTTGACATCACAAGTGACAGGGCGGCAGGTGGTTGCCTCTTCTGGGTCAGTTGTGATATCACAGACAGCAAGGTTACAGGGCTGAGGAGGCAGGAGGTGTAATGGAACTAATTATGTCAACCTTCAGGTAGAGCACTGCTCCACACATGACACTAAGCACTGTCAAGTAGAAAATAGTTTAATTAGCAAAGCAGAAAGGAAAAAAACTTTAGAATACAAGAAGTAATAGCTCATTTCTTCTGAAAGTTAATATTAATTTCAGGCAGCAAACTAACTCTTTAAAGGAGACTGGACATGTTGTGGTAATTGGTAACTATGTGTCTGTTTACAGAAATGGAATGCATACCTCCAGATGTTTTATACTGAACTGTATCTGAATAAACAATGTGAAGTGTGTGACACTTGGACAGCTGGTTCTGATCACTGTATCATTTTTTTGTAATATAAAAATGGGTTATGGACTGTCTCTCTTGAGGAATGCTGAAACAGCATGTGAGTATGGGATAGGCATAAGGCATGGGATAGGCATAAGGGAGCAATACAAATGACTATGAATAGATAGGCCACTGACAGAGCAAAGGCCGATGGCACATTTATAAGGTAGAAAAAGAAATGGGCAGACTGGATGGGCCTTGCGGTCCTTATCTGCCATCAACTTCTATGTTTCTATGTACGACACACACAGGTTTTAGATACAAGGTGTTACATGGAAGGCCAGAAGCTAATTACAGGCTAGAAGATACCTAACTGCTAAGATAGATCATAAACTTGTATAATGCTTAGAGGAAGAAGAGCAGGGTATGACGTTTTAGTGCAAAGTCATAAAAGATGCTTTGAAGTCCTGGAAGGGGGAAGCTTATCGTAAGATCAAAAAGTCATTTGAAGAACATGACTTATGCCGAAGTTGCAGAAGTTAATACTTGGAAAAGACATCCTTTTTTTATATAGATATATATGTTTTATATATTCTAACAGGGAGGAGCTAGGTGACCTCATGCAAATAGGTGGGGAAAACCAGCTTTTAAACATTATTCTTTTTTTCTTCTAGAACACTTCTATCTAGACTCTGACAAAGAAACATCTGTGAGCACTTTAAGCAGGTATTTGAGAGAGAGAGAGAGAGAGAGATCTAAGTACTGTAGTAAGAATTGCACTGTTAAAACCTGTTTTATGAGATTTGTATGTCTTGTGATATAATAGTTCTGTATTTTATGTGTTACATATTTTTCATCTATTTTAGTAAAACTCTAATTTTAGAGCTTACTTGGTCTGTCTTTGATTTATTTCCTTTACAAGTAGAGTATAAATGGTTAAAGCAGACACAGTGTGCATAAGCTCGAATGGTGATACCAAACTGGAAAAAGGTAAGCATTTTAAATCTGAGGTCTTTTATTACAGTTTTTAAGGGTTCCTTTCTGTACACCTGGTTAGGTGCCCATAGGCAAAGATATCTGGCCCCCCGAAGACAGAAATACCTGAGCCTGTGCATTGGGTACGCTAGCAAGAGGTTCACAGTTTGAATCCCTTCAGAAACTTGAGACCAAAAGGTTGATTCGAAACTCACAAAACAGACAAGAGGGTTACCTTGTTCTGTTAACTGTTCACAAGACTGCGCTCGGAGGTTGGCATTTTGGGAGTAGAGGGCTGACCTGCTGAGTTGGTTTGTGACAGACCGTATGTTGTATTGTTTTCAATTCATGGTCAACATTCTATACAGTTCAAGAACCTAGTATCTTGGAGTTTTCACTATGTCATGGGCTGTATTCGCAATGCTAATCATGAGTTGTTGACTTATCAGAGCAGTGGTTAGAGGTCCATACACAAACCATGATCTGGTCAAATCTCCCAAATGCTGGTTCCTCAAAAAGAACTGCTAAGAATGTTGCCCATTGTTATCCATGGTCCAGCACTCCTGATGGTGCCCCCACCTTGCGGGCAGCAACTTACGTAGGTATATGTACTAACCTTAGGGGGAAGGCACTTGTTGTATAAGCATAAGTGTCAGGATCTGTGTTCTATTATACTTCACTGATTTATATTAGCCATGACAAATGCTTTTTGCTCTATTTCTTACTGTTTTTTTTTTTAATTTATTCTTTTATGTGCCCCCTCCTACCGCCAAGCATCTGCCCTGGTCACGGACAACCATGGCTGTGGCTCCCCCACATTAGCCACCCTCCCATGACCCCCTGGATTGCCCCCTAGGGCAGGGTTGTGGCACCCTGGCCCGAGGTGCCACGAATGTCAGGATAGGGTGGGAGTCGGCCTGGGGGAGCAAATTGTGGCCAGAGGGGCGGGCTTCATAGAGAAGGTAGATGGGTGTGTTTTTTCCCGTTTTGCAGGGGTGGGAACATGCGATGACTCGGCGTCCGTCCCCTTGGTCACTCTGGCACCGACTGCTTGCGGAACCTCTGGCCTCCGCCAGAGGTCCCTGTTCACCGGCGACACCCACGCCCTCCCCCCCAAGAAGGAGAGCAGTCCACGGGATGCTCAATCCATCTCCCCCTGGCCAGCCCTCCGACGACCCAGGTTTGTTCCCGAACCTGGGTCACCGGCATCGCAAGCAGAAATCCAACTGCTGCACCAATGGGACAGCTTTTCTTACTGCATTTTTATATGTAAGGCAACAGTGCATCATTACAACTGACCTTGGATTATAGTGGTCTCACTATATTGTTATTTACTGCCAGCTATGCAATTTTTCACACTAGTTAGGACATTTACACTGACCACCTGTTTTATCCAATTACATATGAACATATGAATGTGCCAGCAGACACAGACCACCCGGTCTACCTAAGTCTGCTCGAGTGTGCAGCCAACACCCCTAGTTTGCAGCTGCCCCACCACCCCTCCCCTTCGTCATCTCACTGCCACCCCCCACCTCCCCACCCTCACTCTGCCCTGTTCCCTGTCCCATGCCCTTTTGAAGCTGTTCACAGATTTACATACCACCTATTCTGGTAGTGCATTCCATTTTGCCACCACCCTCTCTGTGAAATACTGTCTCCTCATTTCCTTCCTAAATCGCCTCCCCATTCTTAGCCCATGCCCCTGGTGACCTCCCTCCTTAACTTAAAAGACCCCATCTGCCCCATCCTTACGGATTCCCCTCAGATACTTGAATGTCTCTATCATGTCCCCCGTCATTTCTATCCTCCAGGGTGTACATATTCAGGTCTCCCAGCCTGCTGTCATAGTCTGTCCCCTCCATTCCACATATCATCCTTGTTGCCCTCCTCTGCACCCCCTCCAGTAGCCTGATATCACGCTTTAGGTATGGCCTCCAAAACTGCACACAACACTCTAAGTGCAACCTTACCAGCGACCTGTAGAGGGGCAAGATCACTTCTCTTCACCTGGACGAAAACCCCCTCACTATGCACCCCAGCATTTTGTTCGCTTTTGCAGCCGCTCTCCTGCACTGGGCAGTGTTGTTCATGGCTTGTTATCAATATCCCTAGGTCCTTCTCCACTTCAATGATCCCCAGCTTAACCCCCCCCCCAAACCAGTATTCTCTCCTTGGGTTCTTCACCCCAAAGTGCATAACCTTATATTTCTTTGCATTAAACCCCAGCTGCCACCTCTCTGACTGCTCCTCTAGCTTGTGTAGGCCCCCCTGCAGCTGCTTCCATCCCTCCTCTCCATCCACCACTGCTCCGATTTTGGTGTCGTCAGCGAACAGACTTTCCTTGCTCACCACCCCATGTGCAATGTCTGATATAAAGAGCCCAAACAATACTGGCTCCAACACAGAGCCCTGTGGCACCTTCCTTAGCCGTTGCCATAGTTATCATCAGGGTATAAGACCCTTTGTAACACGTAGCTTCTCTGAGAAGAGATAAACTGTCTGCATTGCCTAGATAAGGAAAACTGGTGTCCTCCCAGTGTTCACACTGTATTGGTAGTAAGTCTGTATTACTTATCTGTAACAAATTTTGCTTTTGACCCCCTGATTCTACGTCATCACCCCAGTATTCTGGGAATTGATTTCTTAGCATTACACGGCTGTGTAGTGGATGTAGCCAGCAGGCTACTCATTCAGGTCAAAGGACAGTGCCATGCTGTCACCATCCCAGACTTGCATGTGGTTGCAGCTATCTCCCATAACAACAAGGAGTATGACATCATGGCCTTGTTCAAAAGTCACAAGTTGTTTTCTGAGCCTGCACCCTTGCTGCAAATACACCTTGGTGTAACTGCCAACAACAAACACAACTGTGGTAGAATGCACACTACCATTGAAACCACAGGGCCTGACCCTGTGAGGCAGAAGCAGTATCCATTTCCTGCTGAAGCCTTGCCATCACTTAGGGAAACCATCCAATCACTACTTCAATAAGAAGTGATTAAGACCTGCGTTTCTACTGTCAGTTTACCTATTTGACCCATTAAGAAACTGAATGGGGACTGGAAATTCACAACTGACTACAGAAAACTAAATCAGGTTACTCCTAGGTTCGCACAACAGTAGCATCAGCGCCTGATGTACTCAAGCTGTTGACACCTGACAAAAAGTGGTTCACAGCTCTTGACATTTCTAATGGGTTCTGGTCACTCCCATTAACACAGAGAAGCCAATACAAATTTGCCTTCACCTTTGATGGACGTTAATACACCTGGACATGTCTCCCACAGGGGTTCTACAATATCCCCACTCTCTTCCATCTCCACATGATTGATGCTCTGCAGGGGTTCTCTATGCCCCAGTGCCTCCTGCAGTATGTGGATGACTTGCTCCTGGCAACTACCAAGAAGAAAGATCATCTGACCCTCCTAGATGAACTTCTGTCTCTCATCAAGAGAGCAGGCCTCAAGTGCAATCCCTCCAAGGCACAACTACGTGAGAAGGAGGTCATCTTCTTTGGCCTATGCATTGCAGACCAAGGCAGGAGCTCAGCTGTCAAAAAGATCCAGGGCTTGCAAGATCTGCACTTCCTACCAGCGTGGCAACACTCAGATACTTTCTAGGAATAGTAAACTACTCCAGGGATTTTATCCCTGACTTTGTCTTGAAGGCCGCTCCCTTGTATTAACTTCTGAAAAAGGATGTCCCATGGGCATGGGGCCCTACTCATACTGATGCTGTGTCACAGCTCAAATAGGCCTTAGCCTCAGCCCCAGCACTGATCAATCATAACCCAGATCTTCCATTCCATTTGGAAACTGCCACATGTGATGTGGCTATGTCTGCAGTGATGGCACAAAAGTACAATGGGTATTTCAGGCCCACTGCCTATGCTGCTCAGATGCTGTCCCCAGTAGACAGAAAGTATAGTCTATGTGAAATAACACTCTTGGCAACATATTGGGCTGTCAAATACTTTATGTACATCATTGGGTATGCACCTATTGTTTTCAATACCTATCACATCCCAACCAACTTCTTACTTTCAGACAAAGTAAAAGATAGTTCAGTTTCCAACATCAGACTCATCCACTGGTCTTCACTGTTGCAGGACAGGGATATCAAAGTACTGCCTGCAAAAATGCCGTCTATCCTGGCACATGGCCTACTCTACACAGGTAAGCCCCATGACTGTGCAGGCCAACCTCCTGACATACCTGAGCCGGAAACATTCTTACCGGCCACATCAGATGTTTTAGAGGATACTAGCAAGTATCGTGTCTTCACAGATGGCTCTGCCTCTTATGTGGAGGGGGAACAGGTGGTAGGGTTTGGTGTGTTCATAGTCCATCCAGATGACAACTTCAAGCACACTGCTAGGAAATGTACTGTCATTTCCTCACAGTATGCTGACTTGGCAGCTGTGGCCTGTGCTCTAGAGGTTATGCCCCACGGTGCTAAGGATGCTATTGTCTTTGCAGACACCATCTGGGTCTGCTCCTCCATTACTGAGTTTCTACCATTTTGGGAGAGAAATAATTTCACATCCTCTGATGGCACACCTGTCAATACAGAAACTGGTTTGTGTATATACACACACTGACACCAGTTTACCCAAACTGTACATTAACAAGGTAAAAAGCTCATTGTAAAACTGACCCTTATCATGAATTCAACGATTGAGCAGACTCACTTGCTAAAGTGGGCGCTCGAGGGAGGAAGACATGGTCAGTGACTCACCCAGTAGCCGTGGCAACCATTTTCTTAACTGTCAACGCCAGGCAGAAACCGCAGCAAGAACACTACTGGACCCTTCTGCTGCACAGAAATCTGACCCAGAACTAAAAGATGTGTTCAAATAACTGGACAATGGAACTGAACAAGAACTACCAACTGGTAGTCCATACAGAAGACATTCTGACAACATACGCCTACCTCAGGATCAGAAACTGATCTGGTATAAGAAGGACAATACAGGTCACAAACTGTGGATTGCACCACAATCCTTATGAACCAAATTCATCCATATGGTTCATGACACCCCCACTGGTGGACATCAGGGGGCAGATAACACCACCCAGAGACTTAAAACTAACATCTGGTGGCCTGGTATGACCAAGGACATGGAGCACTATGTGGACAACTGCATAGTGTGTGCCAGAACAATCCAATTTTGGTGAAAAGAAACACCAAACTACTGCCACAAAGGCAATCTGGACCATGGAATGCGATATAAATTGATTTCATTGGCCCCTTGACTTACTCCAGCAAGGACAAGTATGCACTTGTTGTCACAGATTTGTTTTCCAATTAGGTTGAGGAATTCCCTGCTAGGAATAACATGGAAAAGACAACTGCCAAGAGCCTGGTGGATCAATTTTCTCCAGTTGGGGCCTACCCCTTAAGGTAGGCTCAGACCAGAGAACCAGTTTTACAGCTGAGCTGATGAAGGAGACACTCCCAAATGCTTGGAGTAGATCAGAAATGCCATATCCTCTACCATCCTCAATCCTCAGGCCAGGTAGAAAGAGCAAACAGAAGAATCAAACAGAGGTTATGTAAATTCATCAATGACAATCCGAAAGATTGGGATTCCCACTTGCCACTACTGCTGATGGCAATCAAGGGCACTTCTGCAGCAACTACTCAGTGCACACCATACGAGGGTATGACTGGTAGAGCCATGAGATTACCTAAGCACCTCTTGACTGACCTCCACACCTCTACATCAGACAGGGTTATCTGTGGACAAATATGTTGGAAAACTGTGAGATAACATCATGAAAACATATTTCTTCGCTGCAAATCATATGGGCAAAGCTTAAAACAACAAGCAAAAGCTCATTTTGATAGGCATGCCAAAGAAGTCGACTGGCAAGTTGGAGATCAAGTCATGTTTCTCCAATACAGACTATAGTCTCATTCGTTTACCAGCAAATGGGAAGGCCCATATCCCACTGTCAACAAACTCAGCCCTGCTGTTTGTTAGATGAGAGTTCATCATCAGAAACAGACAAGTGGTTCCATGCTAATCAGCTGAAGTTGTACAAAGGCGACTAATTACTTAGCCTAACCGTCTTAGGGTGGAACAGTACCCTCGCTTTTCTTTTTTTGGTTTTTAAACTCTTTTTATCACCTCCGGTACTCCCCTGAACTCACTCTGGTTGCCCTAACTTGCTGGTCCATTCTACCGCCTACCGTTGCCTCTGTTCCTTATATATTACTGCCCTTCCCCCCTCCCTAACCAGCCTGGCACTTTCCCCAGCTCTGAGCCCCCTTGGGTGGGACCACCTGACCATTTCTGGCACTCTATCTACAATTTAGAGTGCCCAGCTGGCTTGGTGAGGTGGTTGAAGGGGCGGAAATGGATACCTGGTGTTAGGCGTATGACAGCCAGCCCTGTAGGGAGCCGTTGCCTATCAGAGGCGGAGAGGGGATTTTCTTTGTATAGGTACAGTCCCTGCAGAGCGCGGCTGGCAAGGCAACATTATGCCATTGCTCACCCCTCCGGCAAATGCCATGCCGCTACGTTGGTGCCGCCAGGAGCCGCTCTACGAGCAGGAGCTCCCTGGATCCCTCCCCGGGAAGAGAGGGCAGTCTCCCGGACACTTAATCTGTTCCCTCCCCTGCCAACCTCCGATGACCCGGGCTTGCTCCCGAACCAGAGTCGCCAGCATGGTACAAGGTGTGGCATCCAGCACCTCAACCCTCAGCGCCACTGGGCCAGCTCTAGTACCCCTCACTTCACAATGCTTTTTTGTTTCTTTCAGATATACACTGGCAAAATGGCTGTCTTGTATCTCCTCATTCTAGTGGTATTACTATCTTTGACATACTCTCACCCCTCACGATTGAGCACAGACGACCTATAGCACATCTGCTTGACAAACTTGAATATTCAGCTAGACATGCACTCATCCTCCAGCCCCCATGGAGTACACCCTGACATCCCCAGCAAATTGATGACCATTAAGGAAGGCTCAGATTCCTATTTTAATGCCATGGTAGTAACTCCAGACAAATCCATATTGAAGATATAATGGTAAACTGATATATTTTGTTTTATGCGCCTCTCCCCCAGCTTGCCACTCCCGACCCATCAGGGAAGACATAGCAGACATCCCACTGCCTGGCACCCTACCCAGACCATACCCCTATGGCCCCATGAAGCCACAGTTTACTCCCCCAAGCGGGGACGAGGGTGGGTGCAGACACCCCATGACTTATGTTTCACTGGTCTTGGGTCCATCTGGCGGCCACAGGCAAATCGTGGGCACATCTCTGGCTCCCCATCTCCTAGGTGGTGGCAGGCTCATTTTCTTGTTTTTCTCCCTCCCCGTGCACCGTGCAGCCCCAACGTCATGGCGCAGAGCACAGACGTCCACATTGTATGTACTGGGGCTGTCCATCCCCTTCAGTTTGGGGCTTGCAATAATCCAAGCCTCCGTTCAGAGTCAGGCAAGTGTGCAGGTATCAGCCTCTTCCCTCCCCGGAGAGGGCGATCGGTTGTCGGACGCTCAAGCCTATCTCCCTCCAGCCGACCCACCAACGACCCGAGTCCGCTCCTGAATCCAGGTCACCAGTGTGGCGTCCAGCACCTCAACCCTCAGCACCACTGTGCCGGAGGTAAACTGATTTTAATGGTTACACTCTTCTTGTAGCATGTTTATCTAAATGAACTTTTCACGGATGGATCAACACAGGGATTGCACCAATACAGTACACTCTCTATTCAACAAACCTCTTCTAGACACACTGGTCTCTACAACGTAACTGCCCTAACAGATCCTATCTTTTGTGACAACCTCACCTCTGAGGAGTCACAAGCTTTCTGTCTTCATAACTATATGGCTACTGAAGCTATGTTCCTTTCTGTGGTCCCTCCCACTGAAGAAGAACTGACTGAATGTCCTCCGTAGGAGCCTGGTCCTCCTAGTGGCCTGACCACCACTTCCCTTCCAGGAGCTTTGATTAACAATGTACAGTTTATGCATGTCCCAGTTATTTTTAATCTTACATACTGGAATATGGCAGAGTTTGGTCTCTGTCACACAACCAACACTTCTACATTTTTCAGCATGATGCTTTTAGGCACTGTAGCTGCTTACCAAACTTGCACAAATGCCACCACACTAGCAACCTGGGTTTGGGAATGGTCCAGGGTTACTCAGGGGCCAGCCGAGGGAAGGAAAGACAGTGTCACAAGGACAGAACTCCTCTTTCTGAGGGAGGAATAGTGCGTTTGTCTCAATGCTCTGTCACCACCTAGTAGATGCTGAGTGGTGCATCAGATGAGCGTTACAGGAAGCAGAACCAATATAGATGCCTGTAACATGTATGTGCATCAGCAGACGTGTCACTGTACATGACTCAGCCCCATGGGAAACCAGAGGAAGAAGAGGGGGAAGAAAAGCCATATGTGTACCACCTGCCAAAGATGATGGCACTGGTGCCCTTGGGTCCCACCCCATGTGGCTCCCCGCAGGTGTGACACGGTGGGGGGGGGGAGTGGCAGATGGGACTGGGGGTGCTGAGCAACACATCTGAAACAGGCAAAGGTGGCAACTGGGGAACCAAACAGTTCTATAATAAATATTATATACATCTATATCTATATCTATATACACACACACAAACACACACACACACACACACACACACAATGGGGGTGAGAGCAATATCAGTGTGATAAACTAGGTTATTTCCACTGGAGTGTGATATCTGACGATGACATCACTGAAGTGTGATATATGACAAATATACATACTCTGCTGATGTCGCCACTCATTCACTCACTCACTCCAGCCTGCATACTAAATTGAACTTCTTTACAAATCTATTTCTCACGGGATCCGTATGGTTGCCCTGCATAAGGTTTCCTGACATGAAGTTTACAGACACTACTTTCCTGTCATTTGTTTTCCCCGCTAAATTATTTCCAGTTGACAGTTTCCCAACTAGTGCTGCAAAATGAACAGCAGCAGAAGCACTATAAGAATACCACCATTTTTAAAAAAATTGTTTTATATAATAAATGCAGATGTGCATATCTTCTAGATTCTGGCTGCACTGAAGCTCCATTCGGTTTTTTCCTAGCTTGGCTTTGAGGGGACTGCTATTGGAGGAGTGACATTAATGGCAGCTGCTCCTGGGGTCTATGTGTAACAGCAGCGGCTCATGGAGTCTGATTAGCTGATCAGAGCAGTTGTCTGGAGCTGCTGAGCCAATTTTCCTAGAAAATATGCCTTTTTTATGAATACCCATGCAATCTCAGTCTTCTTTTGGATGCGTTTTTAATGTGGCAAAATAAAATGAAACACAATCTTGCTGTACTTTTTTTTAAAAGTAATGCTGTTTGTTGCTTGCCATGTAAGTATTGTCAGATTTGCCAATGAGTCTTAACAGTTTCCTCAGACAACTGTCTGCCTGACTACAGATCACACATTGACATAATGTTTGCATCTTTTTTTATTTGGCAAATACATTGGGTTTGGTCTGTTTGGACCACGAAATCTGGACTGCACTTGCAGTGCTAATAGAGTCTGACATAACTGCTGAGATCAAAGCCACCAACCCCAAATATATAACACAGAGCTGGAGCCAAGGAGGAGAGGGCAGAAAGGAGCCTAAAGTGGCAGTGACACTGCTGGAAAGTGGAGTGGTATAAAGCGCCATCTCTAATGTATACAATACCAAAGAAACACAAGTTCTTGGGGATCTTCTGCAGTGGCAATATCCGTTTTCCTCGCCATGGTTTTTTATTAACAAGGCTTACCTCTGGATGATCCCCTTGGCTTTGCTTCCTCTGTAGACTTTTATTATACAAAACTGCAGCACTACATACTGCGTCGGCTCATTCAGATTACTTGTTACAATTTCGATCAAACAATGTTCGGGCAAACATCGCATCGGCAAACTCAATTACGGGAAATAGATTGCAGGAAATACAGAGTCGGGAAAAGGACTGACGGGCAACCATACTAGACCCTTTGTCACTGCTACTTGCAAGTAATTCATTTAACATTGCAAAGCACATTCAGCTGTTTTCCACAGTGTTTTAAAACTCCCAACCCATTATTACATTTTCAAAAAATCCTGCATTCTAAATAACAGTGCCTCATACTTTCTGTTTCTCACTGTACTTGCAAGAAACTCTCTTAACACTGCAAATAACATTTAGCCGTTTCCCCACAGGGGTTATAAAACTCCCAGCCCATTACTATGCTATTTTAAGTTCAAGAAAACCTGCAATCTAAATCACAGTGCGTCACAGTTGCTGCTTCTCACTGCTTGCTGAATCTAACTTAATTAGCATTGCCAAACACATTCACCTGTTTCTCATACTGTGTGTAACACTCCCAGCCCATTCAGAAACACACACACTCAGAACACAATTAAACAGTGCTCTCAGTATACAGTCTAGACGTTAGAGTAATGAGCTTTGAACAAGCTTGGTACATCCAGTACACCAGACCTTGGTTTGATTGTCACAACCTCCACATCCACACTGTGTGACTCTGAACCAGTCACTTCTAAAAACTTACCCAGTTACCAAACAATAAAAGAACACACAGGAAAACATAACTATACTTTGGAAGCTCTCACCCCCATTGTATAAATAGCACACGTAGTGGGCAGATCGTGTGCTATGAATAATATTCTCACTCCTACATCATGAGCTCTGGATACTCTCACTCGTGAATATCCAGTGCTCACTCTGCAGGAGTTGAGAATATTATCCATATCACACTACTGTCCATTATATATCCTCGAATTTTATATATATATATATATATATATATATACACACACACACACACATATATATATATATATACACACACACACACATATATACATATATACACACACACACATATATATGTATATACACACACACACACACACACACACACACACACACACACATATATATATATATATATATATATATACACATACACACACACACACACACACACACGGGCCATGAATGGAGTTTCTGAAAATAGAAAATTACAAACTGCTGCACATTAGTAAACATCTCCTGTCTCCTTTAATTTTACATTCATTTTTTCACCCTCAGCTATTTTGCCTGTCAGAGGTTTACAGAACACTAAACTAGTTTGGGAGTAGCCCCGCTCAACAAAGAAGCTCTCTGATCTCACTTCGTTATGGTTCTGTGCTTTTGACTCCCTTTCCATATTTTCTCTGTTTAGCACAGTAAAAGTGTGCTTTTAAGTAATCCTGCCGTATTCTGCACTAGTAACAAAACAACAATAAAAAAAATGTCTTTCATCATGGTCAACTAGCCTGCTATCCCGGATGCTTTTAGCAGTTTTTATGGTAATTGCTATTATCCACAGCCCTCAAAATGACATCAAAATACAGCTGTAAATGCCACCAGAACTTCACTCCTCACAATTATAATACACTGCAAAAAAAAATAAAGAAAGTCTAATTTGGTGAACATCATGGTTACTATCAAGAAGGAACTGCAGGGACGGCTGCCTTTGATTGGTACCACGACACATCCTTCACTATTGTACTGTTCAGTTCTAAGATTTCTACTGTCACAATCCCATTAAAGCATGACTAATAAAAACTCATTAGAAAATAAAGGACAACGCCGCCTTAAGTGACGAAAACTAGGTGTGTTCTAAAAATGCCCTACAGAACTATATCTACATATTCCCTCTATTCCTTCTCTTAAAAAAAGCATCAAAGTGGTTTCATCTTCAGTATGCCAAAAATCAAAACAGTGTGGAAACAGACAAACCTCACAAGGCTTCCTACCACATAGCAAACTTAGATTTTCGTTCGGTTATCCAAGTCAGAGAGAATCTTAAATGTCCACAGCTTGGTTCTGGAAGGGAGATAGCAACTTATTTAAAACACTGAAGCAACAACCGTGTCAGAAAAATGCTCCTACTGTACACAGAAAGCTACTTCCTGCATTCTATAAATACTCCCTTGTTTCTTCTGATGTTCCTTTTGGCCACCACTCACACTTCTTCCTGTAATCTGACCTACCGACAAAACAACACCACAGCAAGACACTATTTTCCTGTTTTCTCTTCAACCTGATATGTCATGACGTTTGACTGGAAAAAAAAAAAAAAAGTTTTCCCCTTGTATAGAACTTTTTGTGCCAAGTAACAGACAATACACTAAGCTGCAATGGTATCCACTGATGACAGTGACTGTAAAATGACAGTCAAAATAGCATCTCATTTACAGCGCTATCCTGTTGGGCTATACTGCAAGGACAGCGACCCTATGCAATCACAACTGTAGGAGAGGGTGACTGGAAGGGGAGGGATAGGGAGAAGAGGAGGGATAAGGAAAAGGGTTTGTTTGAAGTAGTGTGCCTGCTGCAGCCAAGCTAGTCATGTGGTGTGGTGAGGGTGGCTAGGTCTGGTGCAGCAGGTACTGGGTTCGGGGCTGGGGACTGGCAGAGAATATTTTGCTGCCTGCTCCTGCCGGGTTTTTTTTCTAAATACGCAGTGTCACCCCCTTCCCGACAGGCACCCCCCCGAAGTTGGTAAATCTTAATCGGGGGGGGTATGAAGGATGCAACTTCCCCACATAATCACTTAAGTTCCCATGCTGGATGTCTGTTCGCCGGCATATGTATATTGCCAATTTGCTTTTTGGCGATATACACTCGCCATAACAGCAATCACTATTTTGCAATCGTTATGACATGGAACTAGTGCGAGAGTAAAACAACAAGCATTTGTCAATGCCGAATGTTTGCTTGCTGGCATTGGCAGTGGTAGTGTAGAAGTTACAGAGCTGCGTAATAGGAATGGCAGTGAAGTACTGAACTGAAGCCAACCCCACCACCACCCTGCAGAGAGTGACAGGCATGGGGGGGTGCGTTTGGGTCATCAGGCATAACGGCCACGCCATTTCACCACACCCACCCTGCAGACACTGACAAGTGCCACGGTGTTCCTTGTGGTCTTTGGCCCTTGCTCGCCTCTTCATTAGGAAATATGGTGAGATGGGTGCGATATAGGAGAATGGGGTGAACTTTGGGGCCGAAGAGTCCAAGGCATACCTCGATGCCTCTCAGTGACTGCAGGGTGTGGAATGGTATGAACATCACAGGCAAGAATCCCAAGTCACACCCCTGATGCCTGTCATTCTCTATAGGGTTGGGCGTTATAGTTGAAAAGCCTAATACCTCAGGCATTCGTTGGTATTTTCACTCCAAATTTTCAACATGTTTGTTTTGTGACCCCACCTCATGAACAGGGGGAATATCAGTTTGTTAGCCGAAAGCTGCTTATGCACAGTGACTACGGCATTTAGCACCACAGGTGCAAAAATATTCCGAACAGGATGTAAAAAATGACAGCTGTACTCTTTCATGGGGAGGTGTAAAAAATGGCTATGTTGCAAATGTGTAGTAAAAATATTTAAAAAAAATTGGGAAGTCACGAGCGTACATAGAAACTGTGCAACGCACAACCGTAATATAATTAGGTTGGGGATTTCTTACAGCAGATTGTCAACTCAGGCATTCTGGTGCCTCCGATCATGAACAGTGTCACTGTGATTTTCTTTATCTGTGCCGAACAATGATTTCCCACAGCGACCATGCATCCCTGCACTGAAAGTGTGAAAACACACTTCGGCCATGTTGGGAAAAATGGCAGCTGTACTGTTCATAAGGAAGTGTGGAAAAATGCCACTGGTGAAAATCTGGACTGAAAATATTACAAAGTCATGAACTAACGAGGGAGCGTGGAAACTGTGCAATGCTCACTGTAACACAGTCATTTATGGACTTTTGTCACCAAATTTTCAACATAGCCATTTTAAGACCTCTGCTCATGAACAGTGTAACTGTGATTTTCTTAATCTGTCCTAAACATTGCTTTCGCTACACCAACAGCACCATTATGCGCTACATGTCTTGAAACACATTTAGGCGACATATGAAAATTGCAGCTGTACTGTTCATAAGGAAGTTTAATAAAATGGACATGTTGAAAATCTGGAGTGAAAATATTAAATTTGCAAACTTACGAGCATGCATAGGAACTATGCAATGCACGCTCGTAAAAGTCATTTTTAGGAATTTTTTCACCAAATTTTCAACATAGCCATTTTAAGACCTCTGCTCATGAACAGTGTCATTGTGATTTTCTTAAGTTATCCTGTACATTGATTTCGCACACCGACTGCGCCATTGTGCACTACATGGGCGGAAACACGTTTTGGGTGAGATGTGAAAAATGACAGCTGTACTGCTCATAAGGTGGTGTGGTACAATGGTAATGTTGACAATCTGGAGTGAAAATATTGAAAATTTGCAAACTAACGAGCGTGCGTAGGAACTGTACAACAAACGCTCGTAAAACAGTCACTTTTGGGAATTTTGGCACCAAATTTTCAACATGGGGTTTTTGAGACCCCTTCTCATGATTGATGTCACTGTCATGGCGTTATTTGGGCCCGAAGGGTGATTTCGCAGTCACTGCGTGAAATCACCATTAGGGCAATACCCATGACAGTGACATCAATCATGGAAGGACCAAAACCCCATGTTGAAATTTGGTCAAAAATCAAAAAATACCTGAGATATGCAATAAGTTGACCCCTCCCCCATTTAGCCCATTATACAGCTTACCGGCATTTCCTCCAGTTTGCGATCGCCTTTGAAGAAGTGCAGGCGTGTTCCCGGTCCACGAAGATCGCCGGCGCCAGAGTCAGAGGTAAGTATGGGGTGTGGGAGGTGGGTGCGAGTTGTGGGAGGGCGGGGAGACTCGCCGTTAGACCATTTTCCTTTACAGGTTACAAAGAAAAGCGGACAGCGTGGGGCGTTTGCAGCTGGGGTGGGCTCTGGCGTGGCACAGAAGAACGCTGAGGGGCGTTCAGCCCGGCTGAGGGGATTACCGCACCCGTCCAGCCTCTGGTACCACGCTGGGGTGGGGCTCCCAGCGTGGCACTCACTACGGGGGAGAGACAGTGCAGCCGGCGAGGATTGGGCACCCCGTCGGCTATATGATAGTTGCCACGCTGGGTGGGCACCCAGCGTGGCATTTAGAGAAGTCTTTGGGCGGGGAGCGCAGCACAGCCGGCGGGGATTGGGCACCCGTCGGCTATACCGCGATGTGAAGTGCGCATGCCTGCTGGCGACTGTGTGTGTGGTTGGGGGAGCTGCGGCGTGAGCAGCCTTATCTTATCGCTGCTCACTCAAGCATAGCTCCCTTTCAATCAGAGTGTTACTGCATTTTGGAGCATGCCTTAGACAGCTCCAAAATGCATTGGCTTACAGGGGCCGCGCCTGCCAGCACACTGACTGAATTGGAGGAGGAGGTGACACACCTCCGAATCTCCGATGATGGCACTATGTTTCTTGCACATGCGTGCAAGCAAACATAAAAATGACAGTTGTGCAGCAACAATGTTCTTGTGCCAAGTAACATGGCGCAAACAAAATACAGTGCACCTATACAGAACACCAGCACTGCTAACTGAGATATAGCAGAAAAAATGGCAAATCAGTATTTCTTTTTCTGCTTTATTAGTACTAGTGTAGAAACTATACCCAATAAAAAAAAATTTAAGACAGAAAGAGAAAGGAAGAAAATAACTATTCATTTACAGTCCAATGCACAAAACAAACCAATAGCAGTATTTTGTTATTTGGGGGGAAAAATGTAAAACAGTCTTTTTTAGCAATGTTCTATTTCTGCCATAAAATTCATCATAGGTATATTTTTATTTCTGCCTGTTTTAAAACAGCTTTCATTATGAATGTTATATTTAATGATATAAGTCAATAGAGATGGCCAACACCAACTATTTGTAAAACATTCCTTCCCGCAAGGTTGCCTGTTGACTTTAAATTGCTGGATTCATACAGTGGATGTATTAGGTGGCTGCAAGCTGAAGGGAAACACCACAATACCACACCTACATGTTAAATTTATTCATAATGGGTGTGGCTAGATGGTTTTTTTTTTTTTTTTACTTCAAAGCCACATCACCTCATGTCAGGAATAAAATACAGTAAAAAAGTGGTATTGTGTTACTGGATATATGTGACCTATTGAAGGTGCCACGGATGTTGGAAAGGTACTACCAGTGTTCCGCATTCATTATATTAGCGCGGCTGGCCACCACTCTATATTTTAGATTTTTTTTTTTTTTTTATTTTTTTTTTATTTACCACCGCTCTACATTTATTACCACCACCCTATATTTTTATGCATTACGGTTTTTTGATATAAAATCCTCTGAAATTGTCTTTTGTCATCCTTTATGCAAAACTACCCCTATTTTGATAACAATGCGGTATAGTTTACTTGAAATCCACCTATATACATGTACTGTGCATAACGCGTGTATAATGTACTGTGGGAGAATGCTCTTAAGTAGTGACTCGCTGGACCTAAAACTAGTCCTCCTCACCTTCGACTCAATTATCTTCCCACTCACTGACATCCTAAACCAGTCCCTGTCATGAGCAATTCCCCTCTACCTGGAAAGCAGCTGTCATAACCCCAATATTAAAAAGTGGGGACCACATGGTCCCGGGCAACTACCGGCCCGTCTCCAAGGTGTTAGAAAAAATAGTGCCAGATCAACTCCCGGACTATCTCACTAAATATGACCATCTCTGCCCCGAACTGCATGGCTTCAGGAAGGGTCGCAGTACTACACCTGCCTTTCTTGAATACACTTTTATAAGCAAAGACCTTGACAGAGGGCACCTAGTTGGATGCGCCTATACTGACTTAACCAAGGCATTCGTTTCTGTCAGCCACACACTCCCAATCCAATCCCTGCACTGCATGGGCCTGTCCCTGGATGCTACTGCATGGTTTAAAAGCTACCTCAGTGGCAGAACCCAGAGGGTCAAGTTAAACTCCACACTCTCAGCCAGTAAACCGGTACTTTCTGGAGTCCTCCAAGGCTCAATACTGGGCCCCCTCCTGTTTACCATGTACTTGAATACTCTCCCAAAGGCCTGCTCAGGACAAATTCTTCTGTACGCTGATGACACGGTTATATATATTTTTTTTTAGTCTTTGGTAACCGGGTAAGGCCCACTAGGCACAAGTGCCTGTTTTCAGGGGTGACCTGGGAGCACTGAGTGGTTAAGTGACTTGCTCAGAGTCACACAGTATGCAAGTGGAGGTTGTGAGAATCAAACTCACGTCTGGGCTGCTGGACGTACCAAGCTTGTTCACATCTCATTCCTCTAACCTCTAGGCTATACTGCCAGCCAGTATATATCTGACAGCCACTCGGACCCCCACTCCCTTCAATCCTCCCTGCAAAGCTCCTTTTCTGAAGCCAATGCCTAGTTCTCAGAGCACCGCCTTGTCCTGAATTACAAAAAGACCAAGGCCATGCTTTTCACTCACAGACAAAATAAGCTTAAAAATGTCCCCCTCATCATTATTAATGTCCAGGGCTCCCCCCTCGACCTTGTGCCCACTTTTAAATACCTGGGTATCACCCTTGACTCCTCTCTCACGTATCGTGATCACATCAATCTGCTCAGCTCAGACTAGGTATTCTATATAGGCACAGGGGGTGTCTGCCTCCTGACGCCCTAGGTCTTGCCATGACATCATCGGTACTCTCCCTTATTGACTATGGGATTATCTATGGCACGGCTGACCCCACTGCCCTGCATCGAGTCATGATCTTCCTAAATAAAGTCTGCCGGTTAGTTACTGGATGTAACCGTTAGGCACGTACCTGTTTTATTATCATCAAAATTGTTTATTAATTATTTAATACATATAGTACAAGAAAAATATTTATGACAGGATTATCATAGCAGAACTGATGCAATAACATTTTTAAATATCTTTCAATCAACCATATGCCAATGCCAAAGACTATTTATGTAAATAAATATTCTATATGCCGACAAATACACATACAGCATATAAGTATTTAAGAATTAATATGATCCTGCATCTAAGCTACTACCTTATCACAAAATTCCATGAAAGGGCCCCAGACATTTTCAAACATTTCATTCTTCCCCATAATTGTGTAACTAATTCTTTCATTACCTGTGAGCTCTATAAACGCACCAACTGGCTTAACTCTGAAGGCAGACTCGGGTACTAGTCCTGTCTCCTTGCTAGGAAGCTCTCCCTAAATACCTCCCCCTCCAGGTCTCCACCACCTTGTTCTGCCCTCCACTCCAGCCATAGTCTACATGGGTTCCTTGCTAGCCTCCCCCACCCGTACCCTACTGCAGAACCTCTCTGGGCCAATGCTCCTTTTTATTACAGGACCCCCCCCCCGGTTAAATGAAATGCCATTGACCATCACCCAGGAACAGTGACTGGGCCCATTTAAAACCCTACTCTGCTGAAATCCTTTCCCACTCCAGCTGTGACTATGCTTAGTCCTTCTCCCCTTGCCTGTGAGTATAACCTTTTGATTTTCTGTAACTGTTATTGTACATGCTGGATTTATAATGGTTTGACACGGGTTGATCCTTTCCACCCTTAAACTGCAACTTGTCCTTATTATTTGCCTCTTGTTGTAAGTACCGTCTCTGAACTTGCGATGTATGTTTTCTGGTGTGTTCTCTGTATATCTAATACTGCATATCTTGTCATTGCTTGTAATGTATGTATACTGTGTATGTAATGTATATATGACATGGAGTCTTTGCAAAGGAGTCCTTGACTCAAAGGTTGTTAATTCTGATTCCTTCAAAAAATAAAAAATAAATAAAGGAGACCTTGAAAAATAATGAACGTTTTGACCTCATCACCACTGCCAACGCCCTATATTTTCAGACACTGGGAAACCCTGGGTACTACACAATTTTACTTTTATCTTTACTGTAAAAGTTGGTGTGTGTGTGTGTGTGTCTGGCTGTCTCTCAGTGTGTTTCAGTATATCTTTGTGTTATGGGTGTGTCACAGAGGAAAAGATAGCCAGATCAGTTGAGACGGGGATAAAACTTTTTATAGATGCATTAGGGAGCGAAGAAAGACAAAGGGAGGGAGTGGGCAGAGCGCACAGTGAGAAGGCAGAGATACTGAACAAATACTTTTGCTCAGTATTTACTAAAGAAGAAGAGGGGAGGTACCTAAACCAAAAAAAGAGAAGCACTCTGGGCAGGGGAGTTGATACCAGTCCATTCACAGAAGAAAGGGTCCTGAATGAACTCTCAAAACTTAAGATGGATAAGGCAATGGGATCTGACAAGACTCGCCCCAGAATTCTAAAAGAACTAACGGGAGACCTAGTGGCACCACTGGCTACCCTTTTTCACAAATCATGGGAGGATGGTTGGTGCCTGAGGACTGGAGAAAGGCAGATGTGATCCCCCTTCACAAGACTGGGAGCAAGGCAGAGGTTGGAAACTACAGACCTGTTAAGTTTGACCTCAGTGGTAGGGAAAATGATGGAATCACTTCTGTAAGAAAGATTTCTCAAGTACCTAGAGGCCAGTGGGGCACAGGACCCAAGGCAGCATGGATCCACAGCGGGAAGGTCATGTCAGATGAATCTAATCTATTTCTTTGACTGGGTGACCAAAGTAGTAGACCAAGGAGGGGTTGTAGATATGGCCTACTTAGACTTCAGCAAGGCATTTGACACCGTACCTCACAAAAGATTAATACACAAGTTAGCCAGCCTGGGAGTGGGTCCCAGGGTGGTAGCCTGAGTAACACACTGGCTGGACAACAGGACACAGAGGATAATGGTAAACGGAGCACACTCAGGAGAAAGAAGAGTCACTAGTGGGGTACCGTTCAGTACTGGGACCAGTACTCTTTAATGTCTTTATAAGTGACATTGTGGAGGGGCTGGAAGGAAAAGTATGCCTCTTTGCAGACGACACAAAGATCTGCAACAGGGTTGCTACACAAGGTGGGGATGGATACACAAGGGGGGTTGGAAAGGATGAGAAGGGACTTCGCAAGGGTGGAGCAACTTTTTTTTATTTGACTCTAGGATTACAAGTACCTTTGAGCGAGAGGCTCTTTTACAAAGGTTCCACGTCCGATGAGGTACAATTCAAACAAGACATTGAATAACAGTAGAACAGTGGGTTACAGGCAGTTACATACAGTTTTATACATTCAATACAGTGGCAAAAATGCCAGGAGGAGGTCTGGTAACAGGATTAACACAATATGGAAGAGACACACATTAGTGGGGTGCGGCCATGGGCACTTGTCAAATATCAATTAAAGTGCTACAAGGGAGGTAGAGAAGGTGGGTGGGAGATGGGGCGGATGAGTGGGTGTATGGGAGAAGGAGTTGAGGAGGGAGAGGGTTAAGTGCTACGTGGAAAGAACAAAGAGGAGAGGGAAGAACAATTAGGAAGGACAGTCACAGGAGCTACATGTAGACAGGATGTGACGAAGACTTGATCTGAATGGACCAAGCTTTGGCATTGAGGCAATGTCAATGTTGAGGCCACTGAACCAGCTGGGAGCTCTGTGCACAAAGATCTTTGCCCTTGCGTGGTGGAGAAACACGGGATATGCATTAGTTGGGATTCAGAGCCCCTGGTGATGCGAGTAGTTCGTGCTGTTCAGGGGAGAGCTTGGACACCTGGGGGAGCAAGGCCCAGTGTTACTTTCTTTGCCATAAGGCAGGTTTGGTACTTGATCCAGTTTCAAAGTTGAAGCCACCCAGTCTGTGCATAGAGATCATACGTTTGGGTGAGGCGATGGGTGCCAGTTATGAGATGGGGAGCTTTGCTTAGTGCAATGGATATGCGCCTGAGGGCGGTGGCAGAGACAGAGCCATAGATGATCAGGCCGTAGTCAATTATTGGGATTACTGAGCTCTGTACTACAATCCTTCAGGCATCTAAGGTAAGGCACTGCCTGTCAAGAGTAGACCAATGCGAGTGTTGGCAGCTTTGGCAGTGTTGTCAATGTGCGTAGTATATGATAGGTTACAACTGATGGTAACTCCTAGATATTTAATGGACTGAACCTGTTTGAGGGTTGCACCAAGGCAGTTTTTGATCGTGATGGTACTGAGTCTGTGTCTGTTGTGCAGGCTGCAGAAGAGCATGGACTTGGTTTTTTTTTTTTATAGTTGAGAAACAATTTGTGTGTACTAAACCAAGTTTCAATCGAGGTGAAGGCAAACTGTAGATTCTTTTGAAGGTGGTCCAGATCCTTGTGAATGGAGAGGATGACGTGTCATCAGCATAAAGGAAGATTTGTGCAGGACACGATTGTAGAAGATTATTCAGAAAGAGGCTAAAAACAAGTGGCCGAAGAATGGAGCCTTGAGGAACTCCTGAGTGAACAGGACGTGCATCTGAGAAAACAGCTTTTTTCACTCTTAGGGAGCGATTCTCCAAGTAGCTCTTGAACCAGGTAGTGGACTCAGGTGACAGCCCAGCAGAACGTAGCTGTATGATTAATAGTTTTTGATGTATGGTGTCAAAAGCCTTGGTCAGGTCTATGAAGACCGACCTGGTTAGGAGGCTGCTGTCCAACAAGCTGTGGATACCACCTGTGAATTCAAGAAGGGCCGATGTCGTACTGTAACCTATACAGGAGCCATGTTGTTGGGGGCAGAGGATGTTGTGTTTATCCAGGTATTCAATTAGCTGGTCAGATACCATACATTCAATGGCCTTGGGGGAGAAGAGTATGGAGATAGGCCAGTAGTTCACATGCAGGTCCTTGTCCCCACTTTTGTGGACCGGGGTTACCGTGGTCGATTTCGATCTGTCTGGGAACTGGCTGAGGGAGAAGTTGAACATTTTTGTTAGTGGAAGTAGTACTTCATCAAGGGTGAGGGACACCAGCTTGAGGTCAAGTGAGTCCCCACTAGTTCTGGATTTGGCGATTGCATTAGAGATGCATTTACGGACCTCATGCACCTTGACTTCCTTAAAGTATAACAGTGGGTGGTTGGAGGGAGGGAGGGAGGTTGTGGGCTGGGGTAGGAGAAGGATGGTGGTAGTCATTGAAGAAGCCCGAAGGGAGAACACTATTGAGGTTGGAGAATGCAGTATTGAAAGTATTTGCAATTGTGGTAGAGTCGAGAGCTATGCGACCATCAATAACCAACATAGTAAGTCAAAAGTATGGCAGCTTAGTTTCAGTGCAAAGAAGTACAAAGTAATGGACCTGGGAAAGAAAAACCCAGGGGAAGAGTACACAATTTGGGGGGGAGGTACTAACAACAACAAAAGTGGTAAGAGACCTGGGGGTACTCATATCAGATGATCTTAAGGTAGGCAAGCAATGTTAGAAGGCAGTAAGGAGGGCTGGGGGATTCTGGGATGCATAGGGAGAGGCATCACCAGTAGAAAGGGGGAAGTTATTATCCTCTGTACAGACAACTGGTGAGACCCCATCTGGAGTACTGCATGCAGTTCTGGTGAACCCTTCTCCGCAAGGACAAACAGGATGGAGGCAGTGCAGAGGAGGGCAACCAAAATGGTGCAAGGTCTGCACTAGAAGCCATATGAAGAGAGACTAAAGGAGATTAATATGTATACCCTTGAGGAAAGGAGGGAGAAGGGGACATGACAGAAACTTTTAAGTACCTCAAGGGAATCAACAAGGTCCAAGAGGGTAGCATATTTCAGAAAAAGGAGATGCTCAAGAACAAGGAGGCACAATTTGAAAATATAGGGGGGACAGCTCAGCGGCAACGTGAGAAAGTATTTTTTCGTGGAGAGGGTAGGGTTTTGGAAGCGTTAAACAGCACTGCAATTTCAGCTTATTTAGTACTTTCAAAACCTCTGTAAATACCGTTGCATCCTGTATGCAGGAGGGGATACCACCTGTGCAAGGGGGCAGCAGTCTACATGCACGTACACACGCTATCTAATTAGCACCGGGCACCAGTGAATATGGTCCCCATCCAATTGCACTATTCCTGGTTAGTGGAGTGTTAATATGTTTAGCACTGCTCTAACCATCTGAAAATGGGGGTCACTGTTCCCCAATTTAGCTACAATGAGTGCACACCGTCCTGGCACATAAACAATAACAGTAACATGCTTTCACACAATCACACTATACATATTAAAAAGCTGTTTTGCATTTTAACTGTCAAATCTTCCTTCCCACCTTCTTATTTAACACAGCAAATGATCTCTATGTGTGTGGGGGGATACAATGCTCCCTTCCTTAATTATAAGATGAACCGAGTTCTGTCACTTTGCTACCAGCTCCCTCCCCAGAACTGACCATTGCCCCCCCTACTCCTCCCTAGCCATCCTCCCCCTACCCTCACGTCGCCAGTTCCACTGCACTCCTTCCCCTCCAAAATCAGGGTTTTAAATGATCGATTAGCAGTTTTTTTCTTGGGACAATACTAACTGTACAGAAAGCATTTATATAGGTTTTCTAGAAGTGTCATGTTTGTTAAACGCAGTGTGGCAAGTGATATGTATTTTCACAATGTTTTAGAACTTTTATGAGCAAAACGCTAATCAATTTTTAGAGTTATTTAAAACCCTACAAAATGCTGCCTTGGATCCACAGAAATATAGAATGTGATCGTTGATAAGGACCGCGTGACCCATCTAGTCTGCCCATTTCTCTTCCCCCTGGATAAACTCCAGATCCTACTTGATCTGCAGCCTACCTCCTCCTTCCCACCCCTAGTGTTTCCTTCTGCCTGTCCCATGCATTCTAGACTTCGTCCACTGTTGTTGCCCCCAGAATCTGCTCAGGGAGGCTGTTCCATGCATCCACCACCCTTTCTGTGAAAAAATACTTCCTCACGTTGCCCCCGAGCCTTCCCCCTTCCAACTTCATATTGTGACCCACTTATTCTTGCACCTCTTCTTTTCTAAAAGACGCTGCCCTCTTGAACTCTATTAATCCCCTTGAGATATCTGAATGTCTATCATATCCCCATCTCCCTTCTTTCCTCCAGTGTATACATATTGATCCCTGCCCTCTTATCTACGGTCACTCTTCTCTCATATTCCCTCTGCTCCTTACTCCCTCCACTTCAGAGATCCTCAAACCTTCTCCCTTCCCCACACTCACTCCTCTGCTGGGCAGTCAGCCTTCTCCCATCGCATTCCCTCCCTCTAGAACCTGCTCCCCTCCTCTATCCATCTCTCTCCCTCTCCCGTCTCCCTGAGATACCAGTTAAAATTTCTCTCCGCCCGCACCTGCTTCTGTCAGCCCTCTCCCTGATCCTCCCCTGTTGGAGCCCATACCATCCCTGAGGTTGAGCGCTCCTGCAGGGTTCTCGCTCAGCCTGTATTTTGCTCCTTCCTATTCCACATCTGCACTGCCATCATTCCAGCTGTTTCGGTTCATTATTTGCGCATCACAGCCACTCACTGTACCTTTACTTAGCTCCGTTTATGTCTTGTTTTCACTTGTACCGTGTCAAACTGTGTTCTGTTTGAACTTACTTGGTGCTGATCATTAATTACTGTGAACGCTTTTCACCATTTCCCACTGCCACTCCCCGGGGTCACACCTGGAAATAAGCCTTGGCTCAGCGTGCCTTTCCCGGTTACCAGTTTTTAAATAAACAAACTGAAGTAGTACTAGTAGTAAAAATATTTATTTATACAAGAACAGTAAAACATTTTTACATACCCGTTAGGTCGGGTATCCTGTTTACAAGGTGTCCCTGTAGTTTTACTGTACCAAAATACTGTTCAGAGTCTTCCAATTCATTATTATTACACTGCGCAAATGATGGCAGTATGTGAACAGCATCAACTGTATACTGTATCGTGGGTGACGACAGCAGAACAGATAATCCAGATGTTTTGTTTTTATTTGTAATTTCTCACCAGGAATGGCACACTAAGCTATGATAGCTTGTTTTCACGTGTGTCCTGGGGGTTGGTTCCGTGGACCTATTTCATTGACAAGGAACGCTGGCCTTGACACCAGGGAACTCTCCTACTCTTCTTCGATAAGTTCCATGGGATCTTTTACTTCAGCCCGAACAGTGACCAGAGATGAGCAGAAGGGACCTTGGTTTAACGTCTCATCCAAAGAATGGCTCCTCACCAGTGCAGCACCCCATTCATAGTGCACTACAGCATCAGTTATAGGTACATGCCCCAAGTGCCTGGTTTGGGTCTAGAACTCACACAGGTCCCATACTCAGTGGAGCACCAATCATGCATGAGAAACAAAAACGGGGTTACAAGCCTTCCATCGCATGTTCATCAGTGACGTTGCAACTGTACGGAGGAAGGAAGTGTTCCCCATGCAAAGCGTGCACGGCACCATAAACAAAGCATGGTGACCCTTGCACAGATAGTCACATACATTTTTTGGAACACCCTGCCCACAGAACTATTACAGCATGACAGTAAGCAGGTGTCGCAGTTTTGCGATGACCTGAAGTTGTGCAAGTAAGAAACTGTCATGGGACATTACTCAGATATGATGGCAACAGGGACTGAGGCTAGGGATGGGTGTCCCTCTGTACCCTTCCCCACAGGATGCATGACAAAACTGGCTGGAAACAATGTGTCACCTCATCCTTTACCCTACAGCTCAGCGCCAGCACAGGTACTGGTACTGGAGATGTTGCTGTGATTTCCTGAAAAGGCTTAATAACGTCTGATGTCCACAGCTGCTTCTCCTTATTGGCCCATCTTTCTTGGATTCTTCAGGCGTAAGCACAGAAGGTATCCTCTCACATGGATACCGCTGTCATCTTTGGTACACTGCAATTAGCTGGGTCTGGCCTCCCAGACATCCTTGTGTGTTGTCTCTTCAGGACTCCTTGCAGTGATCCACGTGGAAACTTGAAATAAAGTGTATACGGTTATTAAAGTGCAGGGTCTCTTAAAACAGGAGCTCTTCCAATGAAGGTATGGTAACTGGTGCTAACCCCCAGCAGGAACTGTAAACTGGTACCCCCAAAAAGGGGTTCATTGCTACTGGGGACCACTGAGTAGGACACACAAGCTGAAGCCCCCGACCACCACCACTATTGGGCATGGAATCCGGACCAGGGCTCCAGATAAAGGTGTGTATCAGCCTATTTTACTCGCCTCATTTTAGGAAATACTCTTCAGAAATTTTTTTTAATGAGTACCAGTACTCATCCAATATTTGTAAATACTCCACATGCAAAAGAATAGTGCTTCATAACATAACTGGTGATCAAAAGAAACAGTTTTTCTTGCCAGATTTACAGCACTTGTATGCAACCTACTTGTGTTTTACTCACTATGTTTTAAAACTGGTGAGTAAATTCCTACCTGCCGACATTATTTGGAGCACTGTTGGCTCCTGAAATTGTCATCTAGGAAAAAAAAACTATATTTTTTCAATAAATGTACTCCTCAATCCACTCCAGCAAGATATTTGTACATATCTGAATTTCATTTTACTCACCTCACTTTCAAAATGAGTACAGGTACTCATCCCAAAAAATCTTATCTACAGCCCTGCCCGAGACCCTTTTCAAAATAAGGTAAGACCCCCTTAGTATGTTCTGTTCAATTTAAAGCCCCACCCATTACTAATATAATCTGTTACTATTATTCTTGCTTATTGCTTCTTTACTACAAAGTCACGAAAAATATAACTTTATAACAAATATTTGCAGTGCCCAGTCCTATAAAATAATTACTTATGTTTGCAACCTTCCAGAACACTGCCTGCCCTTGGGACTGCCAAGCAGACTGCTGCAATGATGATGTTGTGCAGTTTGCCATATAAACACAGATTAAAAAATGATCCTCAAACTTCCTTGTACAGTCAAATTACTACACTTGTGTTATGAAACCGGAATCTCACCCCATCAGTGTACATGGGTTTCTAAGGAATGACTCAGTCCACCTTTAGATACACAACTATGCATACATAATTAAAGCGTGCTGTCTCTCCCAGAACTTTTTCCATATCCTTCAGAAAGACACTTTTTTATATCTGAATTTATATGACTGTAATTTTCCATTTTCTGAAGTCAGTATTCCACTGCATAAAGTTATGTAAGTTAAATATGTTTTCTGTTTATAACAAAGAGGTAGAAGACTTAGTTTGCAGATTTACTGTGTGTTATTTTTATTTTGTACTCACAGGGATTGCTACTGTTTGTTGCTAACATTTCATTGCTTTATTTTTCTCCGATTCAAATTGTTGTTGCTGGTATACCTTCTTTTGCATTATTACAAGGTGTGCTAACAGATTACTGATGTAATCTTCTGATTCAAATTGTCTTTTGCAAGGTATATCTTCTGTTACTGCTTTATTTTTCTCTGTAGCAAAGTGTTTCTTACAGGGCTATATCTTCCAGTGTTCCCCATTCATTAAAAGTGAGAGGCGGGCCACCACACTATTTCAGAATGCCGCCTCTCAAACTGTATGACCGCCTCTCTCACTTTAAGTGTGTTGTCACTTTATATCCGCACAGAGTTCGCGTGCGAGCACGGGTATATGGAGGAGTGGTCACTTAGCAACATGGGGCAGCATTCTCGCGCATTGAGGAAACTGTGCATGCGCGAGAACAAAGATAGCCAGCCAAATGGAATCCGGTGCGATCTGTGTGTATGCGCGCAGCTGTAGTAACGGACAATGCAGTCAGATCTCTCGGCAATCACGAGGGATATCTTCTGGTGTGTCAGATGACCACTGGAAGAACAAAACGCAGGATCCAATGAGGGAACATGCTCAAGTAGTGATGGCAGACACCCTATCAGTGGAGCAGCTACACCACTGGGGTAAGTCCCATCTCGGTAGTCTGCTGCCACTTGAAGATTTTTTTCCATTGCGTTTGTGTGGTAGAAAACATAAGGATCGATCATTTCTGAGTTGGCAATTGTGACTGAAATTCTGTCAGCAGCCAGCTTAATTTCATGCTAAAGTATAATAAAAAAAAGTTATTTTCCTGAAGACTCTCATAGAAAATCTATATTTACAAGAAGACTGCAATAAGGGAAGGGTGCTGTGTGTGAAGGGGGAGGGGAGGGAGATCGCATGGTCTCTTCAACAGAGTCACTACCCATGCAGCTCTGATTCATTTGCTATTGAAGGCAGCTGCATTAAGGAAAAAATTAAAGTTATGTACTGGGGTGGGCCAAAAAAAGTGCACAGTATCGTAGAGTTTTGGTGGTGGTGAGAAACTTGGAACAGGATTTCGAAATATTATTTGTGTGTGAGGGGAAAAAAAAAAAAACATTGCTGTGACCAGTCTGTCAGTCCCTGTCCTGCCTGTATGTGTGTCCCTTTTCTGTGTGTGCTAAATTTTGTTGCTGACCACAAAAAAAAAAAATTGCTTGTGTGTGAGGGGAAAAAAAACAAAAAACAGGGCTCCATTGCTATGACCAGTCTGTTAGTCCCTGTCCTGCCAGTACGTGTGTCCCTTTTCTGTGTGTGCTAAATTTTGTTGTTGACCACAAAAAAATAAATTACTTGTGTGTGAGGGGAAAAAAAAAAAAACACTGAGCTGCATTGCTGTGACCAGTCTGTCAGTCCCTGTCCTGCCAGTACGTGTGTTCCTTTCTACGGCATTCTGTGTGTGCTAATTGTTGTTTACCACAAAAAATAACGTGTGTGTGAGGGGAAACAAAAAAACAGGAATCCAAACGGTACGTCCAGTGAGTCTGCCGGTCCCTGTCCTGACATTATCAAACTCTCATTCTGTTGTACTGACAAAATAAACACACGACACACTTAGGAAAAAGCTTTATTGAAATAATCCACAATGCAGAACCTAACTAACTTTGGCTTCAAATTAACTAAAAAACAGAAACATCTTGAATCTGATCAAGATGACAGTCGTCAGATCACAGTGCCAGTTGCTCCAGTTGTTATCGATGTCCAAGAGTCTCCCTGCACCTCCTCCTGTAATACAGAAAAAAACACCTCTAAGTATAGAGTAACAGGCTTTTATACTGGCTGGCTTAACAAATACTGCTGGTTACAGTACAAAGAAAATGATGGCATGTTTTATGCATTTTGCATAAAACATAAACAGATGCTCAAATCAGGAACAGTTTGGGTAATCAGTGGGCGAAAGACATTCAGAGAAGATGCTATAAAAAGGCATCAGAATAGTTCAGTTCATGTTGTTGCTTCTGAACTGGAAGCTAACTGCAGAATTTCAGCTTCAAAAGGTGGAATAGAGCAGGCAACGCAGCAGGCCCTGACCCTGGAACAAGAAGCTTTTGTGGCATCCCTTCGTTGTATGTACTGGCTAATCAACAATGAGCTGCCTCACACAACGAAATATGGCTCACTGCTGGATCTCGCCAAATCATTGGGATGCAAATACTTAGACAATATACATATTGCTGATGCTGTTAAATATCGTTCTAATCGACTGTCAGAGAAATGGTTCTCTCTCTCTGGGCGAGGTGGTCAGGAGATCAGTTCTTACAGATTTGAAGGCTGCCAAATTTTTTCCATATTTGGTGGACGAAACAACTGATATTGCTGTTATGAAGCAGCTCATTTTGTATTGTATGTACTGCAAAGAAGGGAAACCCAGAGTTTCTTTCCTGGGACTAGAGGAACTAATTGATGGAAAGGCAGACACAATTGTTAAAAAATGCTGGAGTTCTCTGATAACAATCAAATCTCGGTTGATCACCTTGCAGGGTTAGGCAGTGATGGAGCAGCTGTTATGCTGGGCAGGTAAAATGGGGTGGCTAAAAAGCTGAAAGAAGTCAGCCCAATTCTTGTTGAAAATCACTGTATGGCTCACCGGGAGGCCTTGGCTGTAAAGGCAGCAGCAAATGAAGTGAACGCCATTAAAAAGTTTAATTAAACACTAAATCACTTATACAGATATTACGAAAATTCTGCTGTTCGCATGTCTGCCCTGAAAGAAATTCGGCAGGCAATGGAAATCCCTGTTTTAAAGCCTAAACAGGCAAAAGCAGTTAGGTGGTTGTCCCATGATGCAGCATGCGACACACTAAGGAAGATTTTCCCATCTGTTGTTACGTCGTTGCATAGAGAGGCCTCTGAAAGGCATGATCCCCAAGCTGTGGGCCTAGTAAAAATGGTGGAAAACTGGGAGTTTTTCTCTATTTTATGCATGATGTGTGACATACTTCTACACCTTAGCATCTTATCTAAATGCTTTCAAACATCAGCTCTGAATTTTACTGATATAAAGAAACATTTACATTCCACTTTAGAGATTCTTAGGGCACGCCTACTGGTACCTAGTCAGTACTTCTCCTCCGTTTCACCTGAATGGTAATGGCCTGAACTTGCCATTTAGCAAACTACAGTTAAATCATTTCAGAACCTCTGTGCATGACAACTTTACTAGGGCCCTAAATGCTCAAATTGAGCAAAGGTTTCCAAGCACAGAACTTTTGAATGCATTCAGTATCTTTGACCCCAGCATGATACCGGAAGGTGATATTGAAGAGTTGGAAGGGTATGGTAGTGATAGCCTTGAAATTATTCTTGGTCAGTATGCTACTGTTGTGGATGTAGATGCTTCCGCACTGGAATGGGCTTCCCTGCGTAGTCTCATGTTCACGGAAAAGATGGCCTTTAAGACTATTTCTGATGTGCTGCACGCTCCAACTACTAAGTATGTAGACCTGTATCCAAACATATCTATTTTGGCAGAACTTGTAATGATAATACCAGTGTCAACTGCAGATTGTGAGAGGGGGTTTTCTGCACTGAATCGAATAAAAACGCAGGAACGAAATAGATTAAGTGCCAGTGTGCTAAATGCACTTATGCTTATCTCAATTGAGGGCCCTGATGCTGACAGTTTCCCTTATTTGGAAGCTGCAGCTCATTGGGCAGGACTGCGAAACCGAAGATTAGATCTTGGCCTTGCAGGCACTAGTAAAGAGTTGTAGCATGGCCTCACCAAAATGTCAAGACTCTCACAAACTGTTGCCTGGCCTGCAACTAGAATGCAGAGGTTCTCCAGTATGTTTTATCACACTTTTCTTTTGGTACTGCACACTACGGAGGCCTCCAGATCATCATATTACTCTTATTTCTTGTTTCTTATGCATTTATTGCATCCCGACTGACTCTGCCCACCAGTAGCTCCGCCCCTGGTGACCCCGCCCCCTGTGGCTCCTCCCCATTACCACTGCTCTATATTTTCACGCAATGTGGAACACTGTCTTCTCTGAAATTATTACAGGTGGTGTTTACATTTTTGTGACTTTTTATCCTTGGGCTAAGCAAAATTACTGTTTGATACTGTTTTATTTTATTCTTTTTTTATTGAAAAGGTGTGTTGTCTCAGAGGTATTTCAGTCTCGTTCTCACATTGAAGGAGACAATTGCTTTCCTCCCACAGCTCTTCCAGAGGATTAGGTGTGTATCTGGGGGGGCGGAGCTGGCAAACTGTCAGTAATTTCCAACAGAAAGAAGAGTTAAAAGGTCGGGTTAGTTGATATCTTGGAGGTAGAAGTCTTGGTTTGCTGGCCAAGGCACCTAGCTTCACCTGAGCTCTCTCCTTCTAAGATTGCTTTAAAGGACAGAGCAGAGAACCTTACCAGAGCAAGGGAAACGGATTAAGACTTCTTTTGGCTAAGCAGATTTACTGTGTGTTATTTTTATTTTGTACTCACAGGGATTGCTACTGTTTGTTGCTAACATATCATTGCTTTATTTTTCTCTGATTCAAATTGCTGTTGCTGGTATACCCTCTTCTGCATTATTACAAGGTGTGCCTACAGGTGTGTGCTAACAGATTACTGCTGTAATCTTCTGATTCAAATTGTCGTTTGCAAGGTATATCTTCTGTTACTGTTTTATTTTTCTCTGTAGCAAAGTGTTTCTTACAGGGTATATCTTCTCTGAAATTATTACAGGTGGTGTTTTACAGTTTTATCCAACATCAGGATAAGCTTTCAGGGTTACTGCATTTGTTGTTGACTGATTGTTTCTGCTCTTGCCTCCTTGTTCTTTCGTCCGTGGTTCTTCTTTTTCGGCAGGGGAAGGGCCCATCCACCCACCCCCATCCACGCCACACTACACTGCTTTTATAGGGTACCACAGTTGTGACATTTCCTGTGGCAAAGCAGGAAGGGGCGGATCAGTGGGGCATCCACAAGGTGAGCTCATTTACAGGGCACTTGTAATTTAACTTGTTATAACAAGTCATACGAAAACAAAACACAAAATCAAACCATCACTTGCATTTTCTTCCTTCTAATTACTCTGACCAGGTTATAAACCCAGCAACTTATCTGGAATGGACATCATTAACTGCAGGTACTGAGGAACACTTTTCAGAAGGACAGTTTTACAGGATTTAGGACACTGTCCTAGATGCTGGACCATTGGAGATCTTAGGGCTCAGCTCCGGGCAGCATGGGCAAATTTCATATTCAAGAGGAAATACATTATAAGAACCACCCGCCATTTCTCTAACATCCAACAGAAGAACCTCGACCGTAGAAGGTAGTTGGTCCAGGAAGTTAGCAAGTGGTTAGAAGGCGCAAACTGGGTGCCCCATCACTCTGTGCTCTCCAACATATTACCTCACAAAAAACATATAAACACTACAAACAGGTATCTGCCTCTATCTCAGAAATCAAACAAAGGGGCAGAGGACACTGCAGCACAGGAGCCAGCATAACAAAACTCGCCCAAATCAGGAACCAAAACAAAAAAGGCAAAAAGGAAATCCAAAAAACTTCCGATCATAGGAGACTCCATGATTTGTGGAGTTGATACCCATCTCTAGCCAAGGGTAATGGTCAGATGTCTCTCAGGTACATCAGTGTGGAGAGACACTGACTGCATTGCAAAAATTGTTCACAAAGCAGGAGAAAACACTGACGTTCTGGTACACATAGGGACTAATGATCTCGCCAGCCAGTCAGTTGTGGAGACCAAGGAACACCTGACCAGGCTGGGTGACAAACTATCATTCATTTCGTCCGACATCTCCTTCTCTGAGATCCTGCCAGTCTGGGAGAGGGGGGCAGATGGACGGAAGGTCAGAGAAAGGGAGATAGGGGAGCTAAGGCTTGTCCATTTGCAGATGACACCAAGATCTACGACAGAGTAGAAGATCCAGATGGGGTGGGCAGAATGAGAAGAGATCTGGATAAACTAGCAAAATGGTCAGAACAGTGGCAACTGGTATTTAATGCAAAGAAGTGCAAGATTATGCACATAGGGAAGAGAAACCCTGAAGCCACCTATAGACTGGGAGGGGAGTTGCTAGCAGTCACAAAGGAAGAAAGAGACTTGGGCATCATCATCACCGATGACCTGAAATCATCCAAGCAAACCTCTAAAGCAGTAGATAAGGCTAGGAGGATGTTAGAGTGTATTAGTAGGGGTATCACAAGTCGTAAGAGGGAGATAATAATCCCTCTTTACAAGAAACTGGTTAGGCCCCATCTGGAGTACTGCATGCAGTATTGGAGGCCACACCCTCACAAGGACATTAACCAAATTGAGGCAGTCTAGAGAAGGGCAACCAAAATGGTGCAGGGACTGCGTCAGAAGACATATGAGGACAGATTAATGGAGCTCAATATGTATACACTTGAGCAAAGGAGGGAGAGAGGTGATATGATTGAAACATTCAAACACCTTAAGGCATTAACAAGGTGAAAGAGTCTAACATGTTTAAATATAAGGACAAGAGGACGCAGCATGAGATTAGAGGGAGGCCAATTAAGGGGGAATGTGAGGAAATTCTTTTTCACAGAAAGAGTGGTGGACGCATGGAACGGCCTACCTCAGGAAGTGGTGGATATGAATACAGTGCAGGGCTTCAAACAGGCATGGGATAGGCATAAGGGAGCAATACAGATGAGTATGAATGGATAGGCCACTGACAGAGCAAAGGCCGATGGCACATTTATAAGACAGAAAAAGAAATGGGCAGACTGGATGGGCCTTGCGGTCCTAATCTGCCATCAACCTCTATGTTTCTATGTTTCAAACTGGATGATACTAATCTAATGGTTTGATGGTTTTCTCATGAAAGAAAGGGAGCTGTCAAACTGAAAGAACCTTCTTTTATCACACTTTGTACTATAGGAGTATTTAACAAATGATGAAACAAGCTCAATGGAGTGCAACAAAGGGTGATAGATGATTCAGAGCCAACAGGGCAAGGTCTCACGAGGATCGCCTCAAGGCACTAAACATGTACTCGCTGAAGAGCAGATGGGAGAAGGGAGCTACGACAGAGACCTTCAGGTTCCTAAGAGGCATAAACAAGGTGAGCTTTTGGGAATTATTTAGCATCAGTAACAGTTCAAGATCATGAAGAAGAATCATCATCGGCATTTATATAGCGCTTTTCATACACAATGTATCCCGAAGCATTTTACAAGCAATGCTAGACTGGTAGTGAAGTGACTGAATGTGTAGTGGCAGCCATATCGCACATCAACACCCACACACAGCCTGGGCAATTGCATGAACTGGTTTTATGGGAAGGGGAATACTGGCCAAGACACAGGAAATGTCCCCTACTCTTTGCGAAGAATGCTTTTTTTTTTACTTCCACCTGGACACCCACCAGGAGCACACCAGGATGGGTAGAAGGGACCTCAGTATAATGTCTCATTCGAAGGATGGCACACCCCAACAGTACAGCCCCCCCCCCAATGCTGTACTTGGGTGCCAGCATTTAGGTATGAGTCCAAGCCTGGTGTGGGACGAGAACCCATGACCTTCTAGTCCAGAGGCAGATGTGCTACCAACTGAGGCATCCTGACACCTTATGAGGGCATGAGTGGAAACTGGCAGGAGAAAAGTTCAGGAGGTATACGAGAAATTATTATTTTACAGAAAGGGTGGCAGAACCACAGAACAGTCTACGAGCAGAGGTGGTAGGCGCAAAAACCATTAATGGTTTCAAGAATGGCTGGGACAGGGTGAAGGGTATAGTGGTTACTCAGGGTGATAGTAACAGGGTGGAGAATGGGGTGGGGGTGGATAGGGAGGGCTAGAACCCTGTATGGGACTATAGGTCTCGGGATTAGATAGGGAACCTTGGGCTGACTGGATGGACCACTGGCCTTTTTTCTGCTGTCACTGTCTACGTTTCTTTTGTTTGTGATATGTTCTGGCCTGGGTCAAGGCTGAAAAAGACCTCTAGTTCAGTGCTTTTACCTGGTAAACAAATTCTAAATAAAAAAACAAACAAAAACAAAAAAAACACACAATCACCAACTTCTACATTAGCAATTCACTCACAAATTTCCAGATTAAGGACTGTGGTCGACCCTCAGACCTTATTCCTTAATCTGCAAGATCCCATAACCATCAATGTCTGCATTCTGCTTGGCCACCGAGTTCATTTTTTTTCAAGGGCTAGGATTTGGCTGAGGCCTGGGCCATCATCTTCAAAATTAAGTCAGCTAACTCAGAACAAATGTGTTATAATACACAGTTAATGTGTTTTTTCACATGGCTCGACACAGCTGTTCTTTGTTATCCTTTTATTTAGTTCAACAGTTTTACCAGGAATGACGTACTGAACTACTAACAACTCATTTCCAGATGGGTCCTGAGGCAGAGAAGGGGAGAAAATTGCTAATACAAACTACTGAACTACAAAAAAATACAGTATGTAACAACGTAAGAAGCACCAATAAAATGAACTGTATAGTCAATGCTTCCATGTGGTAAATATACTATACAATAACGTGCAGAAGAAGAGCAATAGGTAGTCTGGAGCAATGCATTCCTGTATATAGGATGGGGGGAATGGCAGATTTGGGAAGGGGAGAGGGGCTGCACTAGATTAAGTGCAGGGTAAATGGGGAGGCTTGGAGCACAGCAACAAAAGCCTTAGGCCCGTGTCAGGAGCAACTGCAGGAGTGTGTAGTGAAGTCGCATAGGAGGGAATTCAGTGACTGAAGGAAGGAACTGGATCCAGAGTTTGGTAAGCAGGAGGAGACAGTAGCTTGAGCAGGAGATGATTTCATCTGGGGGAGGAGAGAGCAAGAGTCAGAGTTACAAAGGAAAATAAGAGGTAGTGGGGGGGGGGAACGTGAGAAGAGAGGTGAGGTAAGAAGGGAGGGAGCCAAACCAGTATTTAGAGATGCAGCAAGCAGAACCACAGGCACAGAATACTGTGTCATCTGCACGTACATGAATGGATGCAGAAGTCATTCAGAAAAATGGAGAAAACAGCTGGGCCAAGGATGGACCCTTGGGATGGCGTGAGCTGACTGGGAGTGAGGGAGATAGAGAATCTCCAATCCAGGCAGCTTGAGACCTGCCCTCAAGGTAGGGTCAGCTCCACTCAACTGAGCAGGCAGAGAGCCCTGCTGCCTTAAAACTATCTGGGAGAATGGGATGGACAACACTGTTGAAGGCTCTGGCCAAGCTGACAAAGATGACGGACGTAACCAGGTCCTGATCCATGCCAGACAGGATGGAGTCAGTGAGTTAGAGGAGGGAGGTGGAATGGAACATCCTAAAGCCAGACTGGAAAGGAGTGAAGGATGATGAGTCAAGGAAGGAGAGCTGGGAGAGAACAAGGTGTCTGAGTTCGGCTAAGGTGGGAAGAAGGAAGACAGGGTGGTAGCGTCCAAGGAAGAGGGGTACCCCATTTGGGAAGGGGGATGACTGTAGCCTGTTTCCATGAGTCAGGGACGGAGGTGAAGCAGAGGCTGAGAAGGATGATCATAAGGAGAGCAATGGCACAAGTGGAGAGATACAGTCTGGGATCAAGACCATTAGGGCCCACACACCTTTGTGGGGTTTGGCACCAAGAGTGCCTTAAGCAATGCAGAAGGAGTGGCAGGAAAGAAGGGGAAGGGGCATTCAAGGGGTGAGGAGGCAAAGAAAGAGAGGACAGAGAGGGCACACAAGAGGTTAAAAAGTTGAAAGAGAAGGTAACTGCAGCAGGGTCAGAGACAGGAGAGTCACCAATTTTGAGAACAGGGGGTGGAGACTGTGTCTGAGGGGAGCAGAGGGCATGGATTTGCTTCCAGAACTTAGAGGGGTGGTTAAGGTTGTTCTGGAGTGTGGAAGCAAAGTATTCAGACTTCACAAGCCTAGTAGTTCTGGTATATGCATTGTGAAGAGCTCAATACTTGCCGAAGACAGAAGGGGAGCCAAAGGACTTATGGGTCCACCAGGTTAAGCCACTCACACAGGTACATGCCAGCAACTCAGATGAGATCCATGGGAGGGAAAGCCCTGGACCATGGTTGAAGGGGAACATGGTAATCTCAAAGACATGAATTTGGTGGTGAAGAAATGGGAGGGCAGTACTAATACTGCTGGCTGCAATTGGGAGATCAGCTGGTAGTCACCAGGTCAGCTTGGAGACAGGACAAGTACAACAACCAGAAGAACCAGATCTTGATGAATCTGGTGTGAGATTTGAAGCAATGAATCTTGCACAAACACACAGTAGACCACATGGTAGTCACTGAGGACATCGGCAGGATACCAGCACCACAATACAATGGGGAAGGGAGGAGAGGACCCAGTCCAGGAGGGGTGATTGAAGGAGTTGTGATTGTGTCGACTGGGATCAGAAATCATTTGTGAGAACTTTATGTTTTGGCATAATTTATGTAGGTAGGGGGAAGAGAAAAATGAGGTTGCAATCACCTAGGATGAGTAACTCACCAGAGGAGGCTTGGAAGGGGATGCTAGTAAGGAGCTCAGTGACTGATGGCAGGGACATGCCAGGGCAGCAGTAAACTGTGGCAACAAACTGATTGTTGTTTTTTCGTTTAAAGAAAGGGCTCAAACCAGAAGATTTGTTTTACAGATGTAATATCTTTTTTTGAATCAGCTATGCTGGCAGGAATAAACACAGATACCAGAAGTCTCAGACTCAACAACGGCCAAGAAAATTCCACGTGAAATTCAAAATAATTATATAAAAGTTATTCTAAGAGTGAACACCATGATGCACTGTATGCAACCCACACACCACAGAGGTCCCCCCTTTGCCCATGGGGGGGTTGCAGCTGTCTCAAATCAGTTGTTGGCTCCCTCTGCCCCCCAATGCAGTACAGGTAGGCACAGCTGCTCACTGGCTTGACTATGAGGGGTGGGAAGTGGGATAAACTCACACACAGAATCCTGAAAGACACTAAGCCACCCATTCTGATGCTCCAGGGGTGTGTAGCTTCTGCCATCCAGAAGGCTGCCACAGTGGCTATGTTACTGTACCCCAGGCAATCAATGTACGACTGGATTGGTCTGTCTGGACTGCGATCACCTCACCCTTGCTCCACAGATCCATACTGCGTCTTGGGGCGTGTTATGTTATAAAGAGTGCCATGGCAGTACAGTGATAATGCCAACTTTATTTATGTAGTGCCCAATCCCTAATGCTCTGAGCGCCTTACAGTACAACACATAAAGAATAGCTTAAAATCTAAAATAATCAAACTATCATAGAACCAGGCAGGCCATAACATAAATTAACTGTGGTTCAGAGCTCAGTGCTTATGTTACACACTGTAGCTGGATGCTGTAGGTTGTGCTTGGATACAGAAGCCAGACCAGTAAGTAGGACAATGCTTGCAAGGTATTAGTAGCATGGAATGATTCGTGCTTAGGTACTTTTAACACAGACATGAGCAAGTCAGTGATTACAGTACATATGAACTGGATAGTTAATGCAAGGTGCTTAGATGCTTGAACTGATGAGGAGTCACTTGTTATGATTTGATAGTTTTGGCCTTTCTCTGTATCCCACCGTAGGAAGGATGCTTAGTCCAGTATTATGAAACCCCCCAGTGGGATAAGAGTGCCGCAGAAGGAGGAGGTGTCGGGGGAAGATGGGGAGTGAGTGCGACTCGCTCTAAGCAGGGTGGTGTGCAGCCTGCTGGTTTAAATAGGATGTGGGGGAGGAGCTCTTCCCCCACTTAACTATGGGCATGACCCTACATTTAACTGTGGTTCAGAGCTCAGTGCTTATGTTACATGCCGTAGGTTGTGCTTGGATACAGAGGCCAGACCAGTAAGTAGGATAATGCTTGCAAGGTACTAGTAGCATGAAATGATTCGTGCTTAGGTACTTTAACATAAACATGAGCAAGTCAGTGATTATAGTACATATGAACTGGATAGCATATGCAAGGTGCTTAGATGCTTGAACTGATGAGCCACTTGTTATGATTTGATAGTTTTTGACCTTTCTCTGTGTAACGCCTCACCCCTGCCTTTTTTGCAAAATCGACAGGTGGTATGCTGTTGAAGCTGACAGCAGTACCTGGTGGGGACTGGGTTCCGGGAGGATGAGGTTACTCGGCACAGGGGACCTAGGTTTGGCTACTCTGCACAGGGGCACCCAAGTAAATCCGAACACAGGAAGCACTAACTGTAATGTCCAAAACCAGGAATGGGATTCTACAGTGTGGCTTTTATTCACATTCAAGCTGAACAAACAAAGCATAGACGGACCCCCATGGGGCTACATGTCCTGGTAATGCATATTAGAGAAAACAGAACACTTCTTTACTATTTCCAGTCCTCAGGCTCTGAACCCACCAGGCACACAGCCCGGACCTGCACGCTACTTGGGTTCCCCCACTGGCCCAGCTCCCCCGCCGGCCACTTGATCCACGGTCCATTTGAGGAAATGAACCAGTTTTCCTGTTGCGGCTCCCCAAACCACCTTAGAGCCTTAGACTCCTAGAGGGAATTTTCCTTCCAATCCCATGTCTGGGTACTTCCCTCATCGCTGGCCAAGTGCATGAGGCAAAGTAGAAATCCACAGAGCAAATCCGTAGAGGTGGACCTGGTCACTAAAGATGGGGGGTCTCCCACCTCCAGCTCCCACAATCCATACCTGGCCATTTCTCTGGAAACTAAACAACTCTTTTCTGAAAGCTTGGCAATGTAGATTACTGGGTAGACGTATGTCACATCTCTTCTACATGTCTCGACTTCCCATAAGTGCTGGACTTGAACATACTTTTACTTTTGGCTAAGCCTATTACTCTAGGCCTCCCACTACTTCAGTAGTCCAATCCCCACTATCACACAAGTCCCAGGGTGAAAAACATAGGCCCTTTAGGAAGAGCAGAAACTCACCCTCCAGTTGCAGGTGCCCCACAGGCGATTCACAAATCTTCTTGTTTTCCAAAAACTCTTGACCAAATAAAGCAGCTTCTCCACTAGTAGAAAAAAAACAGGGGGTTGCCCCAGGAATATGCAGGACAACCTTTCTGCCCCATCCCCCGAGGGAGGGGGCACTGAGACCCGAATCAGCGGTCTCCACCACTTCAAAACTATCTTCTATGTCTCTCTTTTGGTGAAAACACACACATTTTTCCTAAATGTAGCCCTATGTCAGGGCTGAGGCTCCACCAGCCTACACCAGAGCTGCTGTGCTGCTCTCTCAGCAAGCTCCAAGTGACCTACAGACTACTGTTCAAACCTCCCAACATTCTATTCCAACTCCCTGCTGCAGATTCCATTGTGGCTCATGCAGCTGCGACAGTTCTATGGTAATGTCATCCCTCAGTCTCAGCTGAGACTGAGAACAGAGTGAGACGGTGTGAAATCCATTTAACTGGAGTTTCACAAGCTGTCTACCCTGCCTACCACTAGGTCTTATTGGGATTCTAGTAATCCCGGGTAACAAGGGGGTTACATCTGTATCCCACCATAGGAAGGATGCTTAGTCCAGTATTATGAGACCCCCCCCCAAAAAAAATATCAATAATGGTTCTGTATCTGACTGTTGAAGTAGAGTAGGATGACACTCCCAAGAGAAATGAGTAGCAGTACGATCACCACCTCCAGCTCCAGAGAGTGTGACCAGTAGCATGCAGGAGAGGAAAACCCCCCTGGGGGGAAACCTCTGAGGACCCATGGCTACTGACCTGCCCGTCCTTCTGGGCATACTAAAGAAGAGTAATCCTAAAGTTTTGATTAATCGGCTAATATGAACCCCAAAGTTGTGGAACCTGATCCAGAGAAACGGAGAACTGAAGAAGTAATGAATCGTGACATATCAGGCGAACAGAGCAACCATCCTTCTAGTAAACTTCAAGTTCGAGAATCCAAGTGCAGGCGGGAATGACAGAGTGGAATCCATGGTCGATATGAATCTGAAGCGACGAGTTGCAGTGGTGAAGCACTCCAGCAGTTGAGGACTTCGCAGAGGAGAACAAGGAATCCAAGGCTAAGAATCCACGTCCAGAGAAGGAGGACAATTGGGTCGTATTCCGCTTGGCAAGCTTTGCAAATGAAGGCCGTGGCGATGAAGCACAGGAACTGGCATATGTTGCGTGATCGGGAAGGATGGAGCAATAGGAACTTCCAATCCGGAGAGGGGAAGCAAGGAAGTGAAGCAAGTAGATATCGTTGTGTAAACAGGTAGACAAAAGTCAGATGCACCTCCAGCTCTCAAGCAGCGAAGCAGGTTGTGAAATCGGTGAGGTAGTCGTGATGAGTTCTAGGCCCTGGAAGAGTGAAGCAGGTAATAAGAGCAGTAGGGTAAGAAGTGGACCTGTATGTAGGGTGGTGGTGGTGGTGGTGGTGGTGGTGGTAGTAGTAGTAGTAGCAGTGACTCTGCAAGATGTAGACATAGTAGCAGAAGAGTAGTATAGCATAATTTATGCACGGTATACAACGAGAAGCATGAAGAATTAGAAACAGCACAACATTGAAACATAGTCTGGTGATCTGAATAGTTGCGTAGCGATGAATGCATTCACATTTGGAAGCCAGAATGGTATGGTAGCTAGAACTGACTTCGTGAGAACAGTCTGACGAATCCTGAATAGTCAAGCTTATGAGTCATAATGGTGATAGCTGAAGATGCTGAGTTGAATGAAGTAGCGTTGCCATGGACCAAGAAGCCTTGATGCACAAATCATGATTTAAAGTCTTCTGGATAAGCTCAACGAAGTCCTAGTAGGAGTGTAGAAGTAGTAATTTATGTGAGGGAAGCGCAAGACAAGCATCCAAGATAGATGACTAATGGCTAAACAAACCCAGATGTGAGTCCATAGTAAACAGGAGCTCCTAAGCTGGCAGACACGGCTACAGGTAGTTGTACAGTAGAATATGCGAACCTCCAGGCCCCAAGCTGGGTGTGGCAAGTGTAGAGCAGAAGTAAGTAAACCCCCCAGCCCAATGGGTGAGGCAGGTCAACAAGTAGGCGATTATGGTGCAGTAATAGAAGAGTGAGGGACCTCAAGGCCCGTAGAGGCGCAGGTCTGGTGAACTGCAATGCGGTGAAACTCCGGTCCCGTGGGGCGAGGCAGGTTGCAGAGCAGTGGTAGATAATGAATGGTAATGTTGAACTGCATGCCATGCAGAAATAGTAGCGAAGTAGTAAGGAATAGATTGTAATGGCATTGCAAATGGTAGCATATACTGAGGTAGTTAGGAGCAGAGTAGTAATGTAGTTTAAGGCGGACTTATAGAGGCTGTATCCTGAATATCGAGGATGGGAAAGATTGCAGTGGAGAAACCTGGGCGGACGAGCTGCCAACTCGACCAGAGGTAATAAGTGTCCAGAAACCACAGTAGATCAATGACTTAGGCATCAATTAAACCAAGGAAGGCAGTATGGAATAGAGCTCAGCAGGAGGTCATGTAAAGATGGCAGTAGCAACTCGGGATGACGCAGCATAGCTAGAAGCATCCATGAGAATTGAGGTGAATATCTTGATGTACTCCAGCATAATCCAGAGGAAAGAAGAAGCATTTGGAGATAGATCCGAATGAATGAAGTAGCTGTAGGAAGCATCCATGGGAACAAAGGGAGCTGAGCCCGAGATAGGGAAGTGCGGCTAGAACACATGTAGGTCATCCGATAGACCGTAGGAGGGACAGCTGACTGCGTAGGTCAGCTGGTGAGTAAACGGAACAGTAGCTAAACCCAGGAAGGCAAGCACATAGCATGACCATGCAAGGTCAGCAGGTAGGGTACGTAAAGAGTGGTAGCTAGCCCCACGTAAGCTAGCATGCACGGCTGGACCACACGTAGGTCAGCCGATAAGTGAGAAGTAATAAAGTAAAATGCAGCGAGCAGCATGGTAAGCATCCAGGGACGTGAAGTAAATCCTGAGACGTAATGGAAAGTAAGTCAATAGTGCAGCATGGATGGATATCCTAGACAAAGAGAGAGACAGACGCAATGTGACAGCTGCAGTATCCAGAACTGGAGTATTGTGACTGAAGACGAGACATCACTGGCAATGCATGGAATCCCGATAAAGGTAGGAGATTAGGCGTGGCTGAAGGCTTCTGGCAAACAGATATCCTGATAAGTGCCCAAGAGAGCAACACAATCTGAAGGAGGCAGATGGCTGAGTAAATCCGCTGAAGGCGATCCAGGATGCAGCAATGATGTTGAGCTCAGGATGTACAAGGTAGGCAAAGGTCAACATGAAGAATCTTGAGTAAGGAAGTGAACGTATTATTATAGTGCATGACTGGGTCCAGAGCAGGAATCCTGAGGCCGAAGGCAATGAATCAAATAAGCCCATATGAAATGTAGCATGAATGGGGTGGACCACTTGTAGGTCAGCCGAAGGAAGGAGTAGAGAGTGGTAGCTAGGCCCCACGTAGGCTAGCATAACCGCAAATCCTCATGTAGAGTAGCTGTAGGAGAGCAAGACGAGTGCCCAGTAAGGGGAAGCAAATTGAGGAGCAACAAGTCAATTGATTCATGGAAGTTGATCCTGAGAACTGAAATCCAGGAATATGCTAGGGCCCAATGCGTAGAACTTGATTTCACTAACGTTTCTCGGTGCAGATGAGCAGACATAAGTGGGCGGTAGAGAAGGGAGACTGAGCCTGCATACTCTCCTATGGCAGTGCTAAAGGAAAGAATAGGGTACAATTTCAGATGTTGACTGCAAGGTAGGCAGTAAGATAAGCCAAGTGTCCCAACATGCAGTGTTGTCAGACTCCTGGATTAACAGGCAGTATGTAGCAGACAGAACAATGGGACCTATCTCAGGTCATGTGAGTGGATAACACACAATTAGGAAGTGCAGAAGGCAGGTACATATGAAAAAGGGACCGTCTGAGCACAAGCTTATATTAGGTAGAAGTATAAGGGGTGTAAAGGGCACCTTGTGCCTGTTAACGTCACTACGGGGAAAGTGCAGGCTGACAGCTATATGCCCAGCCGTCGGATATGAAGTGTAGTACTGTGCAAAAGTCTTCTGGGAAGATCTGGTAGTTAAGACTACCGAGGGAAACAGCAGAGCTTGAAGTTAATGACTACACGTGTACCTGATAATTGAGCAGCTCTCTGTAATTGCAGAACTGGTGTAATTGCTGTTACAATCCTAGCAGTTGTGCGCCACTGCTATAGCGACAGCGGCCTCTAGTGGCTGATAGTTAGGAACCTGTAGACCCAGCAGGATGAAAGCTTTGTTTTCATTGGCTAAAGCTCCTGTTGCCTTGCATGCTCAAAATATGGTGACGAACGCTAGAAAGAGCGCCACATTAGGAAGTTCAATGGTGTTCAGAGTAGCCGCCCAAACCAAGACACAGCACTAGTATGGTGGTGCTGAGAAAACGGATCGAGCAGGCTGATGCGAGGGAGCTCCAGTCAGGAGGCGGGTACAAGGTAACATTTCAGTAGTAAGCAGAGGAGAAAGACTGCTACTCTTCCAGGGCATAAAGAAATTTCACTTTGTTTGAACATGATATTTAAAGGAGTAAAACTTTAATACAAACTTCTCCACACGTAGGTACACAGCAAACCATGAAATAAAAAAGGCAGCACTCCCCTGACATCAACGTTTCACAACTCACTCGTCACTTTATCAAGATGTAATTAGAAATTTGCACACTCCTATTTTTATAGCTCAGTACCACCACCATGCAGTATAAAAATACCAATCAACTAAAAAAACTTTTGTATACTTTTTACATACTGGCTAGTTCACTCCAACATGAGAAAACTTATTTTGGAAAGTGTAGATCTTGATATGCTATACAGCACATATTTGATTTTTATACCCCTTTACACAAAGAACAAGATTTAAATCGTTCTATCAGACACATTATTTGATTTTCAACACCCCTCTACACACTTTGTAAAACTGCCGACCTTTGGATTAATCAGAGTAAAATTTCTGACTAATTGGCAGCGTCACTTATTAACATTTAGTGATGGCTTGATTGACATTATCTTGGCAGACGCCAACAGAACAAGAACCAGAAATTAAACAAGAAGCGATTAAAAAAAAAAATGAAAGAACTTTTAGAGGTTTTAATGAACACACTGACTTTGCACAGTTTGAAGAAAGATTAAGGATTATGGTAAAAAGACAAGACGGACAAATTAAAAAAATAAAACTTCGTAAGTTTGAAAGAGATTGAAGGGACTATGAATTGGGAAATATTTCTGAGTGGGGTAGAAACAAAGAAAAAAGGTCAAACATGAAATCCTAAGTAATCGATGCAGACATATATACGAATCTAATTACATCTTGATAAGCGACAGTGAGTTGCAAACGTTGATGTCGGGGAGTGTGTTTTATTTCACGGGTTTACTATGTACCTATGTGGAGAAGTTTGTATTAAAAAGTTTTACTTTTCTAAATATTGTGTTCAAACAAAGTGAAATTTCTTTATGCCCTAGAAGCGTAGCCGTCTTTCTTCTCTGTTTACTGTGTTTTTCACTTGATGACTCCTTCCTATGTGCTCTGAAGCCGCGAGCTTGTATTGCGTATCTAACAGTTCAGTAGAACAGGAGAGCTCTCTTAGAAGCAGCAAGTTGAGGCACTAAAGAATACATGACGGCGGTTGGAGGTGGCTGAATGAGTGAAAATGAGCGAACAATGATACGAGCTGAGGCCGGAGGTGAGGCAAATCCCCCCCCCCCCAAAAGGCAGAAAACAAACAGAAGGGCAGGGAAAAGAAAACAAATGAGAGGGAACAGGGCATGGAGCGCGGGGGGGGGGGAGGCAGGAGCCAGCCACAGCGCACAGCATGGAGCGAGCGCAGCGAGTGTGACTCGCTCTAAGCAAGGCAGTGTGCAGCCTGCTGGCTTAAACAGGATGTGGGGGAGGAGCTCTTCCCCCACTTAACTACAGGCATGGCCCTACATTTGAAAAAATTAGTTTACAGGGATTTTTTAATGCACATTTTCAACACAGAAGAGGGGATGTGGCACCTGCTGCCATATCCCATAATCCTCCAGTCTGAGGGCTGTATTAAGGCATAGGCAACCTAGGCAAAGGCCTGGGGCCCCAGCTTGCCAGGGGCCCCCAGCAATCCCCAACATATAGTTACTATTATATACTCTTCTTTTTTGCCTGAGCTGCATTTTCTTTTTTGTTTTGTAAAGGACTCAGCCACTGAGTAATCTGAGCAAGACGGGATGAACTGTGACATGACTCACCTCACCGATTTTTGGTAAAAGCAAGCAGTTTGCCTCTTGGCCGCACACCACTCATGGAGATGCTCAAAATGCCCAATATGGATATAAAATAAATGGCTTTTTACCTGGTTTCTTAATTTTTGCCTAAATAGGTGTTCACTCACCCTGCTCGTAAACCCGCACATTCTGGAAGCTCTTCAAGGTCAGGACCACGCGTCTGCAACAAGCATGGTCCAGATGTACGATTTTTTCCATATCCACCAAGTACAGTCATGTCGCGCCTGTTCCTTGCGTATTTCTAAACTATTCCATCTATCTGGCACCACAAACTGAGTGCTGGAAATACAGTATTTGCATTTTTAAGCTGAGTCCGAAATCCCGCACATGCGCACAAGATGCAAGACGAAAAGATCCCATGCATGTGCAAGATAGAGAGAGAGAGATAGATATTTTATTTATATAGCACCCATCTCCAAAGACTCGGTGCTGTACAATAGAACATGACATATAGAAATATAACAATATAAATATACACAATATACCTAAAAACAACAGCTTAATTAACCATCACAAATATACTATTTTATAAAACCTCTTCAGTTAAAAGCCTGATTAAATAGATATGATTTGAGGCCCTTCTTAAAGGCATCCACAATGGCAGCCTTCCTAAGATAACCAGGCAAGGAGTTCCACAAGGTAGGCGCAGTGGCTGCAAACACCTGATCACCAGTATACCGCAACCTAACTCTGGGAACTCCAAGGAGGCCATCCCCGGCAGAACGGAGAGCCCAGGCCAGGCGGTACGGCACAAAGAGCTCTTACAGATAGACTGGGCCTCTCAAGTGCAGGGATTTACAGGTTAACAGCCCCATCCTGAAGACAATCCTCCACCGAACTGGCAGCCAGTGCAGTTCACATAGTGCTGGGATGATATGTTTGCCTCTTTTCACCCCCAACAATAATCTTACTGCCGCGTTCTGCACCAGCTGCAGTCTGCGGAGGTTGCCTCCAGATATCCCTAGGTACAGGGCATTGCAATAGTCTAACCTCAAAGTGACAAAAGCATGTACCAGTGTGGGCAGGTCATCAGGCGGGATCAGGGCTAGAATTTGGGCAATATTCCCGAGATGATAAAACCCGGTTCTCACCACGGCCAACACCTGTGCTTCCAGTGTCAGGCCACCATCCAGGATTACGCCCAAATTCTTCACCTGCCTAGAGAGGGCCAAAGGCACACCCCCCAACACAAGTTCATGGGGTAATGTCATACCCATCGAACCAACTCCACCACAAGTACCTCAGTCTTGTCTGGGTTTAGTTTAAGCCAATTTTGAGTCATCCATGTCTAGATTTCCTCAAGGCAGCTGTTAAATACAGAGTCTGACACCTAGCTATTGGAGCACAGGAAGATACAGCTGTGTGTCATCTGCATAGCAGTGGAAACCCAGCCCATACTGCCCAATAATGTCCCCCAGTGGCAGCATATACACCGTGAACACCACAGGTGACAAAACTGACCCCTGTGGAACACCACAGCCCAGAGGCTTCGGGTTTGATGAGAAACTTCCCATAGTCACCCTCTGCACTCTGTCAGGTATGACCTAAACCAGTTGATGACATTTCCGGACAGGCCACATCAAAACCACAGTCGGTCAAGTAACACCTCATGGTCCATGGTGTCAAACGCTGCAGAGAGGTCTAGGAGGACCAAGATGGTACGGTCCCTTCTATCCCTCGCCATCAGGAGGTCATTAAGCACCCTCACCAGGGCAGTCTCTGTACTATGCCCCGCTTGGAACCCAGACTGAAAAGGCTCACAGGCGGAGGAAGCAGCGAGATGTCTCTCCAGCTGAATGGCCACCACCAAGCGTGTGCCATTGGTGCGCATGTGCGGGATTTCGGCCGCAGCTTAAAAATACAAATACTATATCTCCAGTGCTCGGTTTGCGGTGCCAGATAGATGGAATAGTTAAGACATACACAAGGAAGAGGCGTGGCATGTCTGTACTTGATGCATATGAAAAAATCGTACATCAGGACCGTGCTTGTGGCAGACGCGTGGTCCTGACCTAGAAGTGCTTCCAGTATGTGCGGGATTACAGGCGGGCCGACTGAAAACCTATTTAGGCAAAAATTAAGAAACCAGGTTAAAAAGACATTTATTTTATATTCATATGGACATTCTAAGCATCTCCCCGAGTGGTATGTGGCCAAGAGGCATACTGCTCGCTTTTACCAAAAAACGAAGGGGCAAAGCTGACAGTGTCCCTTTAAGTGCAAATGACAGTTTAAGGGGCCCTGGCCAGACTGACCTTTAAGGTGTGACAGGCCCATTCCCTTTGCTTCGTCTCCCAACCCCACACTTACAATCCCCACTTAGAATCAAGTCTTACTCTTAAATATAATAGATTAACGGTACAATTCAGTGGGTGTGCTTTATATTTAACCTCTTTCCTAAAGAAATCTACAATGCATTTCAGTAGTACAATTAAAAATTGTACTCCTTTTTTTTAATTTCATCTCATTCATATTGAAATTCTGACCTTGATATAGCTCTGTTTTCAGGGTGAATAAAAATGACCGTATTTCCAGGATCCCATCAGTAAATCTTACCATTTATTGACCCTGGCTTACTTATCAATAATAGAAATGTTTGATCCTGGGAATAATTTCTTCCAGCAATCAATCACTCGCTTTGAAATGTAATCTCTGAAGTTCATGACTCCCCTAGTAAACTATCAACTTAATTCTTACACCACTTGAGGACCTAGCCTCTTTTAGGCCTTGTCCACACTGCACTAAAAATCTGTAACGTTCTGAAAGCGTTACAGACTGAAAACGTTACAATGCATCCACACTACCACTGAAAACGTTCTGAAAACGTTACAGGATTTTACTGGTGTAGTGTGGACAGGGCCAGACAGAGTTCTGAAACCGTTACAGAAACCGTTGTTGAAACCACCTCACAACAGGTTTCTGTAACGAGTTAAACGCCTTCTATAACATTACCAGTGTAAGCATGAACTATTACGGTAACGGTTCGGACCCTCTGTAACGTTACAGAGGGATTTTCTGGTGTAGTGTGGACAGGGCCTTAGAGATGGGTCTTTATCCCACCCCACAAAAGCCCCACATCCTGGTTCATAATACCCGACAGGACAAAGTCCAAAGAAGCAGCTGCTGCGACTTGCTTGGATAAGGTGGTGCGCACGCAAATAGGCAGCCAGCCCAAACGCTTAACAAGTTCCAGAACAGTGTAGCACTCTGCAGTAACAGTTAAAAACATTCAAACTGTAGATGAAATTTCAAAACATTTATTTTGTATTCAAGTTCACAGCACAATCTGTGGTTCTATGATCTAAGGGGTTACCGTAGAGTGTTACACTGTTCCAGACCTTACCTGACAGGACAAAATGATAACATTCAGACTGCAAGCACATACATGTGTGTTTTTTGGGGGGTGGGAGGCATTGGAGAAGTGCACATCATGACCATTCACATCCCAGAACTTTTTCCCCCAGGCCAATTAGTAATTAATTTTCTCTAAATGATCAAAACTCAAGACTATTGTTATTTTTTCCATACTGATATTATTAGTTTCATTAATTGTGAAGCATTTTAGTTAGGTTATATATGTTTTATGCCACTTTTGAAGGACAGTAAGAACATAGGGAGGGGTATAACCAGCAGAGAGATGGTGGTAGTGTTATCCCTAAGTAGATCGATGGTGAGGTCCCACCTCAAGTACTGTGTTCAGTTTGGAGGCCCCATCTCTGAAAGGACATAGGGTGGAAGCAATACAGAAGGGCAGCAAAATGGTGCACGCCTGCATCACAAGCCCAGTGATTAAAGAGGAAAGGCGGGGGCTGACAGAAGCGTTCAAATATCTTGCCAGTATTAAAAGATATATGAAGGTAGCATTTTACATAGAAAAAGTTGCTCAAGGACAAGGGGGGGGAGACACAAAGGAGATGTGAGGAACTAATTCTTCATGGAAAGGGTGGTGGACGCCTGGAACAGCTTCCCAGTGGAGGCGGTAGGTGCTGAAATGTTAACAGGATTCAAGCATGCATGGGATAGACATAAAGGGGACCTTAAAAATAAGGTGGGAGGGGGTGAAGACCAAGAAGCAAGTAGGGTCTGCGATGGTAGGGTAAATAGGGCAGACTAGGTGGGCTAAGAGGTCCTTCTCTGCTGACTTCTACGTTAGTATGTTTCTATTTTTCGTCAAGTTTCAGTAACTGATATGCAAGGGCCAAGGGGTGCAGTCACAGCAAAGGGGCACAGTCATGCTGAAGGGTCATGGTTGCAGTGAGGGGGGCCCACATTTCTTTTGGGCCTAGGGCCCCAGGTTGCCTTAATCTGGCCCTGTCCAGTCTGGCTGCCTAGTATGGACAGAGGGTGGACATCCTATTGGTCATCAAATCCCCCAACTCAGCTCCATCTGCCCTGCTACACCACTGCCATCCAACGGAGCTCCATACCAGACACACCGCACCTGGCACTACTGGGTAGAAATTAAGTTTTGTAGCCATTAGCCAGTAGGGTTAGTGACTAGGACAATCCACTAGCCCGACAAACTTTTCCACTGGTCCAGCTGGTGTACGTACTGAAATGTTACCTTCTCCGCTACAAGCCCACAGGGCTAGTTAAAAGGAAAATCTCACTAGCCCAATACAGAATCTGCCAGCATTTGGCTAGTGGGCCAGTGGCACTTTTGACCCCTACACCATATACTGTGCCTGCTCCTTGAATTTCTTCCTCTGCACAACATACAATAATATCTAAATCATAGCTGTACACGAGGAGCTAGGGCTAAGTACCGAGTACTGAAACTGTAGTATAGCGCAGGGGAGATGCTGCATTCTCAGAGGTACCGTCCTTCAAACGAGACATTAAATTGGGGCTGGCAGTATAACCTAGAGGTTAGAGTTATGTGAATGAGTGTGATACATCCATCAGACATGGGTTTGATTCCCACTACCTCCACTTACATATGGTCTTACCCTGAACAAGTCACTTAACCTCTCCAGTGCTCCCGGGTTACCCCTGAAAACAGGCATTGTGCCTAGTGGGCCTGAAACTATGGTCCCTCCTGCTAGCTTCTGATGACTGTTTATGTAGAAGTTAAAGATCCCATTAAGCTCATTTAAAGGGGGGGTGAGAGGGCACTAGACCACCAGGAACAGTTATTACTATTGGGCGACCAGTGGGGTGGGGGGGGCCACTGAAAACCAGTGTAAATATAATGCAATGTCAGATAGGCAATTAGGGTGGGCAGAACCACTGGACACCAGGGAAAAGTTACTTATATGTCGGGTGGCAATCGGTGGGGGAGGTGCAAGGCCATAAGACCTAGTTTGGCAAGTCATAATTAGAAAGGCACTAATGGCTGTTTAGAGTCTCGTTAAACCTTCAAATATGAAGCGTGTTTATATGGAAGTGCAGTCAGCTGCTTTGTATAGACGCACTGGCATATTTTAGGGCTACTCACAAACGGTGTAATTCCTCACTAACTGTGCCTTCCAACATATGGCACATTTTGCTAACCCCTTGCTTTTGGGGTGCTAAGTTGCATTAGCAAGGCACTACCATGCTTTGACTATCCGGACCAGTGTATATAAAAGGCCCTCTGTAAAACCAAATTATATTCTAGTATGGGTATAAAAAAAAAAAAAAAAAAAAAAATTTGTGCAGCATGCTAACTGCATCCGTTTATTCAGTGCAAAATTATAATAATTCTGCAATGGCAGATGAAGAAAGATGGCAACATATGCATAGATTGCAGGTAGAGTTCTCAGCAGACACACAAACAGGGACACTCCACAAGTAACTATCCGTGCTACAGCAGAGAATCAATGAAGAAGAACAAAGATAAGATGAGCACCAGAATAAACTGCAAAAACTGTTTATTACAAAAAAATCAGTGTACTCACAAACTCGGGCTCAAACATAAAAAGAGCAGCAGCAGTTTGTTTCCCCCCTTCACTGCTGCTGCTGTTTTTACGCCTGAGCCTGAGTTTGTGAGTACACTGTTTATTTTTGTAATAAACATTTTTTTTGCAGCGTATTCTAGTGCTCAGCTATCTTTGTTCTTCAGAGATCCCAGTTGAACTCAGTCATTTCATTTGACTATAACAATGTTTATGAATAATGCCCGTCAGTTTTGAAAGCTCATGCCAAACTCGTATAAATGAAGTACTAGGCATACAGTACCTCTATAGCAGCTAGCAGCAATGCAGATCTATCGATCATATCTGCCCTACACTGATATCACATGGCCACTATTATTAGTACCTTGAGATGTCATTTAGGGTGAAGCTGTACTGAGCCACACTGCAGTTGGGTACATCTTTATCCTCTGCGTCAAAACAAATAACTAAAAATAGTAACAGCATAATATCAGTGTAGGGCAGACTTGAGCAACAAAATCTATGGACTGCTGCCAGAAACCGTAAAGGCCCACACCTCACCTGAGCATTAGATGGGGTTTTAAACTGTGATGGGCAGTGTTCGTAACATGTAATTCAATAATTTTATACATTTTTGTATCCTTTGTAAAGCTTGCTCATTTTAAATTTTGTTTGAGAAACCATGGGGAAAGGCAGCAGTGTGTGTGTGTGTTGCCTTCCCAATACAAAGCTCCAGGTACTGAAGGAAGGGGGCTCACAAATGGGGAAATCTTTGTGGGAAGAGGAAGGCTGGGGGTAACAACTGGAAGAAAGCATCAGAACAAGGAAAACAAAATGAAGAATAAAAAATGGTTGTGCGCCTGTATAATTTCGGCTCTCCTTTAGAAAAGGAGACCAGAGATGCTGCACCTCACATTCCTGTTGGCAATAACAATATTTCCCGTAGATCATGTCATGGCTGACTGAGGCATAGGAACAGAATCAGAGGTAGAATATTAAGTTCAGATTCTGAATCCAACTCCATTTTACTATAAAAAGCAAAATCTCTCCCGCCCACTAACACTCAGAAAAACCTTCCCCAAAGCCCTTGCCACCCCCCACCGTAGCTGTCAGCTGCTGGCTAGGGTCCCTAGGGGCTGAGGAAGTAGAGGTTGTCCAGTCCACTACTCCCGTTTCCAGGCAGAAGGTCACCTGGGGGCCAGTGACTATCACATGGTATGGTTCAATTTGGCTACTACATCTAAATCATCCCATTCCAAGGCAAAAATATGGGACTTCAGAGGAGCTGACTTTGATAAGATGGCCAACAGAGTTAAGCTAGCCCTGGCAAAAAGAAACACAGGTGAGGGGGTACAGGCAAAGTGGGCAAGCATTAAGGATGCAATACTTGAAGCAACAGCCCATTGTGTTAGACAGAAAAGGAAGTGCAAAAGAAGAAGGAAACCACTTTGGTTCTCAAATACAGTAGCAGAAAGGTCAGAACCAAAGGCTGGCCTTCAGGAAATATAAGGAACACAGCGGGATGAAGATAGGGAGGCATACCAAACTGCCTTAAGGGAAGCAGGAAGGCAGTAAGGCAGGCAAAGTCCCAAACTCAGGAAACACTAGCACAAACAGTAAAGAAGGTGACAAGACTTTCTATAGATACATTAGTGAAGGAGAAAGTCAGAAGGGATATGCTAAGCTTAATGAAGAAAGGGAGCATGTGAGGAGGAGGACCATGCAAAGGCATCTATCCTAAATAGATACTTTTGCTCAGTATTTACTGAAGAGAAGGTAGGGCAGGGCCCACAGCTCAACACCATGGACATAAGGGGAGGAGGTGAGCATTTCTCCTTCACAAAGAAAAGGTCCTACAAGAGCTTGCTAAGCTCAGGTGGATAAGGCAATGGGACCTGATGGCATACATCCCAGGGTACTAAGGAGCTAAAGGTGGAACTAGCAGAGCCATTAGCATAACTGTTTAGTGAGTCTCTGAGCACAGGAGAGGTTCCAGAAGACTGGAGAAGGGCTCATGTGATCCCGCTCCACAAGAGTGGTAGCAGGAGGAGGCAGGAACTACAGACCAGTCAGTCTTACCTCAGTAGTGGGCAAGATTATGGAGGCACTCCTTAAGGAAAGGATAGTGCAACACCTGGAATCCATAGGTGCACAGGATCCAAGACAGCATGGGTTTACAAAGGAAGGTCCTGTCAAACTAATCTCATAGATTTCTTTGACTGGGTAACCACATGGTGGACCGGGGGCAGTTGATGTCGCCTACCTTGACTTCAACAAAGCTTTTGACACTGTTCCACATAGAAGATTGATAAATAAGCTGGGTAGGCTTGGGGTGGGTCAGAAGTTGGTCAACTGGTTGCGGGCAGAAAACAGAGAGTGGTGGTAAATGGTATACAGTCAGAAGAGATGCAAGTCACAAGTGGGGTACCTCAGGGATCAGTCCTGGGGCCAGTCCTCTTCAACATCTTCATTAGTGACCTTGCAGATGGACTAGAGGGTAAGGCTTGTCTGTTTGCAGATGACACCAAGATCTGCAACAGGTAGATGATCCAGATGGGGTGGGCAGAATGAGAAGAGATCTGGATAAACTAGCAAAATGGTCAGAAGAGTGGCAACTGGGATTTAATGCAAAGAAGTGCAAGATCATGCACATAGGAAGAGAAACCCTGAAGCCACCTATAGGCTGGGAGGGAGTTGCTAGCAGTCACAAAGGAGAAGAGACTTGGGCATCATCATCACTGATGACCTGAAATCATCAAGCAGACCTCTAAAGCAGTAGGTAAGGCTAGGGGGGTGTTAGGGTGTGATTAGTAGGTATCACAAGTCGTAAGAGGGAGGTAATAATCCTCTTTACAAAACACTGGTTAGGCCCCATCTGGAGTACTGCGGCAGTATTGGAGGCCACACCTTCACAAGGACATTAACAAATTGAGGCAGTCAGAGAAGGGCAACCAAAATGGTGCAGGGACTGCATCAGAAGACATATGAGGACAGATTAACAGAGCTCAATATGTATACCCTTGAGCAAAGGAGGGAGACAGGTGATAAGATTGAGGCATTCAAACTCCTTAAGGGCATTAACAAGGTGAAAGAGTCTAACATGTTTAAATATAAGAAAAATAGCAGGACAAGAGGACAAAGCATGAGATTAGAGGGGGGCCGATTAAGGGTGAATGTGAGGAAATTCTTTTTCACAGAAAGGGTGGCGGATGCATGGAATGGCCTACCTCAAGAAGTGGTGGCTATGAATACAGTGCAGGGCTTCAAACAGGCATGGGATAGGCATAAGGGAGCAATACAAATGAGTATGAATAGATAGGCCACTGACAGAGCAAAGGCCGATGGCACATTTATAAGGTAGAAAAAGAAATGGGCAGACTGGATAGGCCTCGAGGTCCTTATCTGCCGTCAACTTCTATGTTTCATGTGTCTATTCCAAGACTCCAAAATGTTCATCCGCGAAACTGCAGTGCTAGTCATAAGCCCCCCCAGAATCCCCAGCTTCCAAGGTGTTGAATGTCCAACACAGTCCGGAGAGGCCCCACCCCAATACCCCAAGACAACCCTAGCGGCTGGCACTCTTAGCCCAATATGCATCCAACTGACATGACGACTCCTCCATGTCCACCCCCCCAAAAAAAAAAAAAGATTATCTTGGACGGTTCAGTTAGTAATAAAATAAATACAGTATAATTTTTAATAATACTCCTTAGTGGCGTTGCCATGATGGTTCTCCATCCTCCTCCAATGTTCTTCTCCCTCACCTACCCCACTGCAAACATAATCAGAGGACTCACAGAAGCCCTCAGTCCTCCCTCGGAGTGCAACCTAAAGGAGACCCTGGGAATAATTCAACTCCGTCCCAAATGTTTATTGTAGGAACTTAAGAGGTTCATTTTAATAGTTTGGCAGCTTAGTTGGTGGCACACTGGCTCTGAATGACAGGCACAGTTGGACTGGATCCACATGATAGGCACAAGACACAAATCAATGCCTTCAATTTAAGGTGCGGGGGAGGCAGTCTTTTATTAAGTACATTCAGATGCAGAATCAGAACTGGATTCAGATTCCAAAATGGGTTTTTCGGAATTTTTTTTTTTTTTTTTTTGCCATAATCTGAAAAACTCAGATCCTGAAAATGGATCAAAATCCAATGATTCCAAATTTAACATCCAAAATCCGACCAACCCTATTAATTTCCTTTTTTTTGCACACCTATTTCAGAACAAATATCTGACATTCTGTCCCTGCTGGGGAAACATTGTGCCTTATTTTAAATCTATTTCTTATCCGTTATAAAACTGGGTAGGGAATTTCCTGTGTCCTGATTGGTCACAAAGATTCCTAAGACATTTGGTTCAGAAAAAGAAATCCATGGCTTCACACTTCTTCCCCCAACCCACAGCAGGGCACTCGGATATCAATGCTTGCCAAAAACCTTTTTAAACATTTCTAGCAGCCATGTTAGTATTGTACATACAGTCTCCACTTCCATTTTGCCATAACTTACGAAAAATTATTATTCTCACCACATCTACTCAGAAAAATGAAATTTAAATACCTGCAAATTTTCTTTCTCCAACAGCTGGTCTCTGGGCTTCCATACAGATGGGCAATACCTCCTAATGCACACATGCAGGCAGGAATTCTGAACTCTGCAGCCTAGATATCCGCCCCTTCCTCTTCTGCTCAGTACTTACTGAGAAGAAGGTAGGACAGGGCCCACAGCTCAGCACCATGGACATGGGGGGGGGGGTGTGCACAAGTCCCTTCACAAAAGAAAGGGTCCTACAACAGCTCACTAAGCTCAGGGTGGACAAGGCAAATAGGACCGGATAGCATACATCCCAGGGTACTAAAGAAACCAAGGGTGGAACTAGCAGAGCCATTATCAGAACTGTTTAGCGAGTCTCTGAGCACAGGAGAGGTCCCAGAAGACTGAAGATGGGCTCATATGATCCCACTCCACAAGAGTGGCAGCAGGAAGGAAGGAGGCAGGGAACTACAGGCCAGTCAGTCTTACCTCAGTAATGGGCATGATTATGAACGCACTCCTTAAGGAAAGGATAGTGCAACACCTGGAATCCATAGGAGCACAGGATCCAAGACAGCATGGGTTTACAATGGGAAGGTCCTGTCAAACTAGTTTCATAGATTTCTTTGACTAGGTAACCAGAGTGGTGGACCAAGGGGGTGCAGCTGATGTTGCCTACCTTGACTTCAGCAAAACTTTCGATACTGTTCCACATAGAAGATTGATTAATAAGCTGAGTAGGCTCGGGGTGAGTCAGAAGTTGGCCAACTGGATGGCAAACTGGCTGGCGGGCAGAAAACAGAGAGTGGTGGTAAACAGTATACAGTCAGAAGAGATGCAAGTCACACATGGAGTACCTCAGGGATCAAAGTCTTGGGGCCAGTCCTCTTCAATATCTTTCTTACTACTTGCCAGCAGATACAGGTTACATAGTCTACCAAGTCTGCTCGAGTGTGCAGCTAGCACCCACTTTACAGCTGCCCCTCTCCCCCTCACAATTACCCCCCCCCCACACACACACACACATAGATGAATGCCAAGTGAGACTGAACCAGATTAAGGTGTCTTGTGGTATTTCCAGTGAATGGGGGAAATCTGGACAGGTCACCGGGGACATTCCCCCTACTCTTTTCAATAAGTGCCATGGGATCTTTAACATCCACCTGAACTACCACCAGAACAGGCAGATGGGACCTCGGTTTAGCTTCTCTTCCAAAAGATGGCACCTCAGAAGCGCAGCACTCCCCTCATGCTATACTACAGTGTCAGTACTGGAAAAGTATCCCAAGTGCCAGATGTGGGAACTGAACCCATAGCCCTCTGATCTCCAAGCCTCAGAGGCGAGTGTGCTACCTACTGAGCCACTGACACTGACCTGGCTGACTTCATCAGTGACACTGCAGATGGACTGGAGGGTAAGGTTTGTTTGCAGATGACACCAAGATCTGCAACAGGGTAAATGATCCAGATGGGGTGGTTAGAATGAGAAGAAATCTGGATAAACTGGCAAAATGATCGGAAGAGTGGCAACTGGGGTTTAATACAAAGAAGTACAAGATCAAGCACCAGGGAAGAGAAACCCTGAAGCCACCTATAGGGTTGTGAGGAGAGTTGCTGGCAGTCACAAGGGAAGAAAGAGACTTGGACATCATCATCACGGATGACCTGAAATCATCCAAGCAGACCACTACAGATGTAGGTAAGGCTAGAGGGATGTTGGTGTGTATTAGTAGGGGTATTGCAAGTCATAAGAGGGAAGTAATAATCCCTCTTTATAAGGCACTGGTTAGGTTCCATCTGGAGTACTGCATGCAGTACTGGAGGCCCCACCTGCACAAGGACATTAACAAAGTGGAGGTAGTTTGGAGAATGGCAACCAAAATGGTGCAGGGACTGCATCAGAAAACATAGGAAGACAGATTAATGGAGCTCAATCTGTATACCCTAGAGCAAAGGAGGGAGAGCAGTGATATGATCGAAACATTAAAACACCTTAAGGGCATTAACAAGGTGAGAGAGTCTAACATGTTTCAATATAAGAAAAATAGCAGGACAAGAGGACACAGCATGAGACTAGAGGGAGGCTGATTAAGGGGTAATGTGAGGACGTTCTTTTTCACAGAAAGGGTGGTGGATGCATGGAACGGCCTACCTCAGGAAGTGGTGGATATGAATACAGTGCAGGGCTTCAAACAGGCATGGGATAGGCACAAGGGAGCAATACAGAGGAGTATGAATAGATAGGCCATTGACAGAGCAAAGGCCAATGGCACATTCATAAGGTAGAAAAAAATGGGCAGACTAGATGGGCCTTGCAGCCCTTATCTACTGTCAACTTCTGTTTCTATGTTTCTGTTCCCGCCATTTCTTCCTAAAGCAGTCCAAATGTGGCAATACTATATGAACTTGGAAACAAAAAAGAGAACAATTATCCAACACTGCCAAATGGCCAACTCTGTACATTCTAGGAGGGAAGAAGCCCGGAGACCAGCTGTCGGAAAAAGAAAATTTACAGGTATTTAAATTTCATTTTCCCTCTTTTAAGCTGGTCTCTGGGCTTCCAAACAGATGGAATATACAAAAGCAGTACATCCCCAGATATCCCAGGTGGGAAGAATGTAAATGCCCTTAAGGGTCCACCACCATCTGAAGAACCCGGCAACCAACGGATGCCTCCATCGAGACCGTCACATCCAGTTTGCAAAATTTTGTGAATGTGTGAATGGATGACCAGGTGGCCGCCCTGCATAGGTCTGCTAAAGATGCCTCTCCGAAGTCCGCCCACGAAGTGGCCATAGCCCAGGTTGAATAGGCTTTCACTGGACCAGAAAAAGGTACTCCAACCTGATCATAGGCAGTGGTGATGACAGAATGGATCCATCTGGCTACAGAGTCTTTGGAAACTGTTTTACCCATATTTTGGCCTGTAATTAGAAAGAACAAACTTCAAGTTTTTCATACAGAATCCGTTCTTTTAATCTACATTTTCACCGCTCTTCTGGGATCCAGCGTGTGAAATTCCTTCTCCTTGTCATTTTTTGGGTGCGGGCAGAAGGAATGTAGAATCATCTCCTGTTTGCACTGGAATGGAGACATTACTTTTGGTAAAAAAAACTGGGTTTTTTCAGAGAACTACAGAGTCCTGATGAAAAACAGTATAAGGCTCCTTGGTGGCTAAGGCTCCAAGATTCTCCTGACTGAAGTAATAGCTATGAGGAAGGCAACCATTATTGTGAGACGCATAAGGGATGTCTCCTTAAGAGATTCAAAAGGAGCCTTGGTCAAAGCTTTGAGAACCAAATTAAGTCTCCAAGGTGGTACCATTGGTTTGACTGGAGGGCGGTTTAATGTTGCTGCCTGTAAAAAAAAAAAAACTCCTCTAACATAGGGATGTGAACCCAGAGACTCCCCTGAATCCACTAACAAGAGCGGAAACCTGAACTCATAACGTGGCCGGTTGCAGTTCTTTGTCAAACCCATCCTGAAGAAACCGTAGTAGGACAGGCAATGATATTGGTTGGTTCTGTATGTGTTTGGATTAAAACCAGAACAAGAATTTTCTCCAAATCCTGTAATACACTTTAGAAGAAGAGGGGCAACGTGAGTGAACCATCATTTCAATCACAGAAACTGTGTAGCTGAGCTCCTTGAGAGCTTCCTGCTTAATCTCCAGGTCGAGAGGGACAGGTTGCGCAGACTGGGATTCAGAACCGAACCCTGACAAAGAATGTCAGGGCTGATCTGGAAAGTAAGAAGTGGTTGCCTTGACAGGCGAATCAGATGCAGGAACTATGGATGACGAAGCCATTGGGGACAGACTAGAATCAGCTCTGCCCAGCCCAGCACCACTTTGTTGAGGACTGTGGAGAGTAGCAGTACTGGGGTGGGGGGGGGGTCGCATACAGGAGACCGAACTGACCCCAGTCTAGGGAAAAGGCACTCTCAGCCACCGCTAGTTCGTCCTTGGCCAGGGAACAGAACTGCTTTACCTTGGAGTTTCGCCAGCAGGTGAAAAGATCTATCCGAGGATTGCCCTAATGTTCTCTTAAGATGTGGACAGTTTGGCCACTAAAATCAGGGAAAATTCCAGGATTAGTGGAATACCAGGAAGGAAGCATGTTATCACCTTATATGCAGATTATACTCTCCTCTCTGTGACACATCCTGAGCAATCGATCCCCCCCATACTAGAAATTATCGAGGCCTTTGCCAAATTTTCTGGATACAAACTTAACATCAATAAATCGGAATTAATGTACCTAAGAACAGAAAGTGGGGGAGAGGAGAAATCATGGGCCTGAGAATGATGAAAGATGCTTTCACTTATCTGGGAATAAAGGTGTGTAAGGACCTGAAAGACTTCTACAAATTGAACCACATACCAATTATAGAAACGGTCCTCAAAGATTTACACAGATGGAGAGCTCTTCCTGTCTCATGGATGGGTAGGATTAACCTCCTAAAAATGAATGTGCTGCCAAGAATCTTATATGTAACGCAGATGTTGCCCCGAGGTGTCAATAAGAAAGCTATAAAACACTTGGAGAGGGGATTTACAGACTTCATTTGGCAAGGTAAAAGGCAGAGGATTAGCCTAACAAGACTAAAAGCTGATAACATGAGGAGAGGATTAAACTTCCCAGACATTAAGGGTTACTACCTGGCCACACAATTCAGATATCTACATAATTGGATAAATAGGGGGGATGCAGCAAATTGGTTGGACTTAGAAGAAAAGGATTGTCCAGGGAGAATCTCGGCATACCTGGGAGAGAATGGGCTACGAGCCTACAAGGCTCTCGAGAACCCCAACCCATTGGTAGTGGACAGCCTAGAAGCATGGAGGGAGATGAAAAACTACCAAACATAACCCATGTCAATACTCTCCTAGTGCCAACAGCCGAAAACCCAGATTTCCTGCCTGGCTTAGAAGACGAGGGGTTCAAGGAGTGGTAAAGGAAAGGAATCAGATGCATAGGGGATTTAATAGAGAGAGGGGAGCCATGCACGTTCCAAAAAATCCAGACTTCACTAGGTGTACCAACATCCCATACGTTCAGATACTTTCAAGTGAGGAATTATTGGAAAAAGTTAGACAGACCACTAGAACAAGAACCCTCTATGTGGGAAACTGAGAGAATAATATTGGATCAAAGGGAAAAGGACTTATCGGGCAGGTGGCCAAGTTAGACAGGTCACACTTTCAACGGGAAGCACAAAAAGCTAAACAAAGGTGGGAACAGGACCTACAACTTGAGATCTGGAAGGACAATTTGTGAGATGCTCCTTGGTACACATATGGATTTACTCCTATGCAACAAATTTAAAGAACTGCAATATAAATTCTTACACAGGCTTTACTGCCCTCAGAGTATGGTGCAAAACTTCTGCACAGGGATCTCCCCCCTTTGTGGGAAATGTGGAGTGACCAGAGGCACGGTTATTCACTACTATTGGGAATGCCCAGGAATCCAGCGGTATGGGAATGACATCTGCAGAGAGCTTTCCCAAATTGGGGGTGGGGAGGACAGGGACATTTTCCTCATACTCCTTACTGCTGGGAGTTGCTGATCAAGAGATGGATCAGAATCCTCAGTCATTGCCAGGCAGGACATACAAAACATGTGGACCACGAAACACACCCCAACAATCACCCAATGGAGAAGCCCTGCTATTAAGGCCCTATCGACGGATAGGCTGACATATGCCCTCCGAGGAAAGGAAGAGGCCTTCCTTGATACGTTTTTTTGGGATTTCTGGGTACACTCTCCTTGGGGGAGATGTCTATATTACAGGAGGGAAGCTCAATTTGAGAATAATAACCACACAAGAGACAGTATCAAGAAAGTAAACAGCCTTTTTATTTTTACTCCTCTTTTCAGTCCTTGCATATATATATATAGAGCTCTTACCCGACTTTAAAGAACACAGAGCACAGCCTAATTCAACTTAATTCAGTTTAATTTACTGAAAATGAATTTAATCTAGCTCTACTTGACTTCTTTTTGTAGCGGTTACATCATCACAGTGTGAATACTAAGATGTTCAGTTTGTATTCAATCTCTTTTATTACTTTACAGGTGACCAAGAGATAGGGAAAACATTTCAGGTATGACAAGCTGATGTATGATTCAAAAGAGGAGGCGAAAAGACTACAATAAGATATATTGCTGCTAACCTTCCTTGTACATATACTAACATAACACAGTCTGAAATATCAAATGAAATGTATGTGTGCCTTGTATCTGATATGCTTTTAACTGTTACCTATGTATAATCTCAATAAAAAATATTATACAAAAAACAAAAGATGTGGAAGGTGCTGTCCTTCAGCTCCCATTCCCCTGGTAGAACATCCTTGCGACTGAGCCAGTCTGCCATGACATTTTCCTGACCTGGAATGTACATTGCCCTTATGCTTGCCAGGTGGTGTGCGGCCCAATGAAAGAGAAGAAGGGACTCCTGGAGCATCCTTGAGCGTTTTGTGGCACCCTGATGGTTGATGTATGCCATCGCTGTCGGATTGTCTGTTAGGATCAGCACATCCTGACTGAGGACTTGATGTTCGAAGTGCAGCAGGGCTGGGCGTACTGCTCTCATTCTGAGGACGTTGGTGCTGCATCTTGTTTCTACCAGTGACCACTTGCCTTGAGCTGACATCTGATCCAGGTGAGCCCCCCCAGCCCCTGGGGCTGGCATCAGTCGTGATTCGGATTTGGTGTGGATGGCCCAACTTGTGACCCCTCACAGTACGGGTCCTCAGAGTCCACCACTGGAGGGAAGTCCTTATCTGGTGAAAAATTGGGATCCGTTGATTCTGGCTGTGTCTGGACTGGGCCCACAGTCTGAACAGGTGTGCTTGAATGGGCTGCATGTGAATTAGAGCCCACGGGACTGAATCCGCCAGTGATAATAGGGTCCCAATTAGCTGTATGAAGGTGTGAGCTAGCAGCTGAGGAGCTGCGTGAAACTTCCTGATGAGCTTATGCAGGTCCCCGAGTTTCAGTTCCGGGGGAACACCTTGTTGGCTTGTGTCTGCCCCAGATGATTCAAGGTCTAGGTTGGAGTCAGGGAGCTCTTTCTCCAGTTGATGACAAACCCATGTGCCGACAGGCACCGGACTACCTCCGCCATGGCTTGTACTGCTTGGTCGAGCTGAGGGCCTTGATGAGAATATCATCCAAGTAAGGGAAAAGTTGTATCCCTCGGTTCCGGAGGTGAGCTATGACCATTACTAGCACCCCGGAGAATGTCCTTGGGGCTGAAGAAAGCCCGAATGGTAGCGTTTTGAATTGGAAGTGCTGCTCTCCCACCTTGAACCTGAGATACTGCCTGTGTAGCTTTGGGATAGGAATATGCAAATAGGCGCCTTGCAGATTGATGATTGCCAGAAAATCCCCTTGTTGTAACTCCCTGATAATTGGTGACAAGGTTTCCATCCTGAAGGGTCTGCTGCAGACAAAACGATTTGAGAATCTGAGGTCTAGGACTGGCCTGAATTCCCCTGTGCATTTGGGCACAATGAAGAATAGGGAATAGACCACCCAACTGAACTCTGTGGGGGGAACTTGCTCGATAGCCCCGCCTGAAAAAGATCTGTAATGGCCTGCAACATTGCCTGTCTTTTGGTCGGGTTGCCTGAGACAGGGGAGGGCACCACATGAGGTAGTGAGGGCTTGGAGTTGAATTCTATTCGGTCACCTTTGCTGACAATGTCTAGGACCCATCTGTCCAACGTGGTTTGACCCATTCCTCAAGAAAGTTTGAAAGTCTGACCCCCACTTGAAGATGGGCCCAGATGGCTTCATTGTGACTTTTTTGTTCCCAGTGTCTCTCGTGCCATCTCCACCACTGGATCCTCCTCACCTGAAGTTGCGCTGGTTGCCTGAGAAATTAAGAGTTTTGACCCTTGTTGTAACCTTGGTCACGAAAATTGCGTCTGGGGCCTGAAGACCATGATTTGCCCGTTTCTTGACTGGTGCATGTGCATTTTAGCTGTCTCCCAAGATTACTTCACTGCCTCCTTAAGCACTGAGCCAAAACAGGAGATTACCTTCACAAGGAGTGTTTAGCAAATGGCTTTTCAAGGAGACGTCTGCTTGCCAGGTCTGAAGCCAGAGGTTGCGACGAGACAAAGTTTGACAAAACATGATCCAAGCAGCGCACCGGACCACCTCCTCGAACATGCCTGCTGCATAAGCGGATGCCAAACCCATTAATTGCAGCTGATGAATAGCAGCCTTGCTCTTCTCTCGGTCCTCAGCGAATTGGAAGGCAAAATCCAAGGCTCAGGACAGAGCGGCCTTGGCAGAAAAAAGATAGGCAGTTGCCACCTTGAGAGAAGTTGCTGATATTTGGAATGCCTTCTTGAGTGAAGCATCTATTTTCCTGTCCACTAGGTCCCTGAGAGAAGCCCCTCCTTCCACTGGAATGACAGTCTTTTTGGTCAGCTTTGAAATCAAAGGGTCGATTCTGGGGCAGTCTAGCCACTTATCAGATGGTTTCTTGTCAAACTTGAGAAGCTTAGTTATCTGCCGAGGCAATGGATAGGTGCGCTCTGGGCCTTGCCATTCTTCCTTTAGCAAGTCCTCTATGGCTGGAGGAACAGGAAAAGCTGTGGCTGGTTTGGCGGCAGCTGCCAGGTGAAAGGCCTGTTTCAGCTGCGTTGGAGCCACTGGGGAAGATCCGAGGTGAATCTCAGCTATGACTTTTTTTATGAAAAATTTTAGGTCCTCCAGGTCAAAGTTTCTGGAAGAGGAGTCGTCCGAGGTGAGTCAACTAGCTCCGCCTCTTCTGGAGACGAGGAACTGGAGTCTGAGGAGGCCAGGGAACGCTCCCAGTGATGCTTCACTTTGTGGATGCCCCTGCTCTGAGAACAAGATCTTTTCTTTCTCTTGCGGTGTGAGGAATGCTGATCCTCTTCATCCGAGGATTGGCTCCTATATCTGGATTTTTTTATTTTTATCGTAGTGATGTGAGGACAACTGCCCCTCTTTGGATGAGGACAGGCTTCTCTTCCGTTTTGCCTTCTTGTGAGGTCTCACATCTGGTGAACCCGGAGGTTGCCTATGGATGCATGAAGGGTCCAGGGCTAGGGTCCTATTCAGCTTATCTATGAGGTCAGGGGCCAGTGAGGGGGTTGCGGACTGCTGGGTGTCCCTGGTGACTGCTACTCTCTCAGACCTGATGGCTGCTACTTTCTCAGATCTGCCTGTTAGCTATCAGTCCGAGCCGAGGAATGGAAGGCCTCCCTCAGGTCCTCCCCATTCGCAGACGCTGCTTTCTCACATTTTAGGTAAAGTGAACCAGTGAAAGTAATTAGTAGAGGGGACTTGCAGCACTGGCATTTTCTGCCCCTGGAGGGCTTGTCTGAGGCCATGACTCAAAATGGCACTAATCCCCTTGAAAACAGCGTACCCCCCGGAGGCTTTCTGCTAAAATGCTGAGAGAATGCTGAAGCACAGATGAAACGCTATTGCTGGCCCTTTAATGGAAATAATACTTGAGCTGCCTTGGCTCTTAAGCTGCCAGAACCGATGCTTAATCGTTTTCTGTCCCTTAATGCTGACTTCACCAATGCTGCTTGGATTTTTGTTCCTTAATGCTGAATTCACTAATGTTGCAGGGGGGTGCACAGCTTTCCAAAAGGCTCCATTGGATCTGAGCAGCCTTGCCCCTGAACTGAAGCGCTCAACAATGAGAGAGCACTGGAACATTGACGAGCGGCTGTGAGAGTGCTGCAGGCCCACCGTAGATGAGCAGCTGAATAACTCTGTAAGCCAGCCATCGACAGGAAGAAAAACTGTGCTGCTGAGCGTTTAGCACTCCAAAGTGATTCCTTCTGCCTCCGATCACCGAGAAATGGCTTAAGAGACCCCCCTTCAGTCCAAGGGGTAAAGTGAAAACTCCTACAAATAAACCCAAAACCGAGGGAAAACTCCATGGTGAATGTGGGGCCAGTCTGTGCAGCTTGCAAGGCTGAGACTGGAACCCACACAGGAGCACTGAATAAACGCGGTGTTTACTTATAAATCCAAAAAGAAATAGAAATTATAGACTTATAATCTGCTGTCTTCAGCCCTGCCATGTGGTGACAGAGCTCTGCTGCAGAGTACCTGCCGTTTGGAAGGCAGGAAGTAAACTGGTGGAAACAAGAAGTGGAGGGGTGGCTATCCAGGCTGCAGAGTTCTGAATTCCTGCCTGCATGTGTGCATCAGGCGGTACAGCCCATCTGTACTGAAGCCCAGAGACCAGTTTAGGAGAGAGAACACACACTACTCATACACAACACACACCCCTCTACTTTTAAATTTTGTTCCTTTACTTTGTTTTTATTTATTTACTGAATTCTGTTGATCAAGTAGGCCCACTGAGACTAGAACTCTCTTTTTCAGGGGTGATCGGGGTGGGGTGGCGATACAGATGGTAACCAACTGAAATTGAACCAGATTAAGCTGCTAGTATTTTTTTTAGTGAATGGGGGAAATTTGGCCAGGGCACCAGGGAAATTCCCCTACTGACCTGCAGGGAGAACCTCTGGCTGGCAGAATGGCCACTTCGCCTATGCGTTCAGAGAGGGTGGACATGCAGGGGGTAAAGGAGCTAGCCTCCTTCTCTACCGCATCCCCTGTTGAGGTGAAGCAATTTTCTGATGCTGCCATTGCAATGGAGCAAGGAGGATTATCTGGAGATTTCGTTAAGAGCATAAATTCGTTGACCGGAGCTCAACAAAATCATGACGTGGCAAAAAAAAGACAACTGGAGAGAAGGCGCTACAGTTTGTCTCAGTACCAGTGAAGACACCCAAGCGACAACCCTCGGAGACATGTGAAGCAGCTGCAAGAGTGCAGATGGGTTTTTCAGGACACTAGACAGCATCGTTCGTGAGAGTGCTAACAGGAGAGCCACACCCAGCGAGTACACAGGCCCCAATGCAGCCTGTATGTGGTGCAAAAGAACAAGGCAGTGGGACACAGTACGAGAACAACAGTGGAAACTGAGAGATCCCTTCTACATCTGCATCATCTTTCTCCTTTCAGCCAGGTACCAGCAGGGAACCGCTGTTGATTTTTAAAGGCAATAAGAAAAAATGTTGGTACTATCTCGTCCAGAAAGGCACATACGGGACCTTTTCCTGATCTAAGATGGGACATGACTAGTGAAGAAATTCAAGCTAATAAAAAACCTTGGTCTGTAGAGGCAGCCCTAAAGGCTGCGGGGTGTGAACAGCAAGCAAATACTGGCAGATGGGTTTCAGGTTCCTCACCCATAAATATGATGGCCTCAGTAATTACCAGGCTACCTATACAAACTGATATTTCTGACTCTGATATGGAAGGCATTTGCAGTGTCAGTGGCTCAGTAGGTTGCACTCTTGCCTCTGAGGCTGGAAGATCAGAAGGCTGTGGGCTCTAGCCCCACACCAGGCACTTGGGTTAAATCCCAATACTGACACTGTAGTGCAACATGAGGGGGGTGCTGCACTCCTGAGGTGCTCTCTTTTAGATGAGACATTAAACAGAGTTCCCACCTGCTTGTTCTGGTGGTTGCTCAGCTGGATGTTAAAGATCCCATGGCACTTCTCAAAAAGAGTAGGGGAATTTCCTCGGTGTCCTGGCCAGATTTCCCCCAGTCACTAAAAATACCACCAACAGCTTAAAATCTGGTTCAATTTCAGTTGGCATCTATCTGTATCCCCCTCCCCGGGGACGAGGCTGAAAGCAGGCAAAAAACTGTCTAGTCCTCTTTCCCAGTCAACAAAAGCTAAATAAAACAGTACAACCCCAATAACTGGATCTCACTCGCCACTCCATTAAAACTTCCAGCTGCAATTGGGGCCCCCTCCACACACCAGAACGACACTAGTGGACTTTCATCTCAAACTAACCAGCAAACTAAAACTAACACAGACCCTACCTCCCCCAATGAAGGGGGCACCTGACCTAGATCTTATGCGTCCTTTTTTAGGGCACCCACCTATCCGGCCAAAAGGCACAATGCCGTCAGACTAGTGTACAAGGGAGGATTAGACGCATTTCCTGATAGGAAATTTACTGCCAGAACATTATTAATGGGAACTATGAACTTCACAGCTCAAGAAGTCTATGCACTCATTCATGTATCCGGAGAAGCGACATTTGATGTTAGCTTTAACTTAAATGCAGGTTTTCAAAAATTCTGGACAAAATATCAGCTGTTGAAGCGATCACCTGTTTGGTTACCATTTGATGTTATTCCACTTTCAAAACCAGCAAACAAGACCATTACAGTCCTGTTCCGCGATGAAGGTGTAAGCAAGACTGACTTACTGTACTGGTTAAAGCAACATTGTACAGTGGGGGGGCAGCCAGTGGCAATCTTTGATGATGACAATATCTGGACGGGGTGGCGGATCCGAGTATTGTTAAACAGTACAGACGAAAGGGTACAACACTTATCTGTTTTTTTTTTTTGTTTGTTTTTATTTTTGGGGGGAAGAGATCAAGAGGTACTGTTTTATGCTGGGCAGCCCAAGGTGTGCTATAGCTGTGGGGTTACAGGGCATATCAGTAGCCTATGTTATAAATTAAAATGTACAATCTGTAACTAAATGGGGCATACAAGTGGGTTTTGCAGAAACAAGCAAAAATGCAATTTTTGCGACACAGCAGGGCACTCATACTGCACATGCCCATGGGCAGCCCAAAGCCAATCAGAACAGGCAGACAGTGAGGGGCAAAGACAGAAATTCTTGTAACCATAGCCGAGAGAAAAAAAAAAACAAACAAGCAAGAACCCCCAAAGTCTCAGTTAGTATGACTGAACAGACCTCTAGGAAACCAGTCAAGAACAAGGTATTGATACTGAGGTGGATCAGGGAGAGCCAGAAGAAGTGGCAGTTGGGTCAGAGGAGAGGGACCAGGCAGGGAACAGCATGGACTGTGGGGATAAGAATAGCTTGGTCTTACAGCAAGAAAATGCAGACATGCCTCCCCCCTCCCCCAACACCCAGTACAGGTATTTACTGAAACAGAGAACAGAAAAAATGGTTACTAGAAGGAGAGAGGCACTTGGGACATGCCTGCATCTAAAATCTCAAGCTATGGAAACCTCCATTACAAATAGATTTGAGGCTTTAGCTGAGAAAGATTAAGAGGCAGACAATGAGTCAGATAATTCTTCTCTGTGGTCTTCTCTGCCTGATACTAGTTCAGACAGGGAGGACACTCCCTTAACTGAATCATTAAAGAATGGAAATCCCAACAGCTAGCGACTGCGAAATAGAGACAAGGCAGAGCAGTAAGGAAAAACAAGCATTTGTCAATGCCAAATGTTGTTTCACTGGCATTGGCAGTGCAGGAGTTACAGATGCATAACAGGAATGGCAGTGAAGTACTGAACCGACGCCAACCCCACCCTGCAGAGACCAACAGGCGTTGGGGTGTGCCTTTGGGGTGTCCGCTATAACGCTCATGCCATTTTACCTCACCCTACCTTGTAGACACTGACAAGTGTCGCGGTGTGCTTCGGGCCTTATACTTACCCCATTCCGTAAGAAAATACGCTGAGATGGGTGTAGTATAGGAGAAAGGGGTGAACTTTAGGGCCGAACACTCCAAGGCACACCTCGATGCCTGTCACTGGCTGCAGGATGGGGGTGGAATGACGTGGGCATCACATCCAGTGATCCCAAGTCACACCCCTGACGCCTGGCAGTCTCTACAGGGTGGGGTGTAACAGTTGGAAACCCTAACGTCGTAGGCGTTTGTTGGTATTTTCACTCAAAATTTTCCAACATTGGCTTTTTGTAACCCCACCTCATGAACAGCGGCACAATCAGTTTGTTAGCTGAAAGGTGGTTTTGCACAGCGGCTATGCCATTTGGCGACACAGGGACGAACACACATTTTGGGCAGGATGTGAAAAATAACAACTGTATTGTTCATGAGGAGGTGTAAAAAAAATGGCAACACTGAAAATCTGGAGTGAAAATATGAAAAACTGGTGAAGTCATGAGCATGCATACAAACTGCGCAACACACGTCCATAACACAATTATTTTGGGGATTTGTTTAGTCACATTTTCAACATAGGCATTTTGGGACTTCCCCTCATGAACAGTGGCGCAGTGATTTTGTTACACTGTCCCAAAAGTTGATTTCCCACAGTGACCACTGTTGAAAATCTGGCATGAAAATATTGCAGATTTGCAAAGTTACAAGGGTGCGTGGAAACTGCGCAACATATGCTTGTAACAGTAAATTTATGGCGTTCGTCATCAAATTTTCAACATAGACATTTTAGGACCTCTGTTCATGAACAGTGTCACCGTAATTTTCTCAAATTGTCCCGAAAACTGATTTCTTACAGCGACCCCGCTGTTTTACGCCGGACGTGCAAAAACACATTTCAGCCAGGATATGTAAAATGAAAGCTGTACTGTTCATAAGGAGGTGTGGAAAATGCCAATTTTGAAAATCTGGAGTGAAAATATTATAAATTCACGAAGTTACGAGTGTGCGTGGAAACTGCGCAACACACGCTCGTAAAATACAGGTTACTCACCTGTAACAGGAGTTCTAGGAATGGTATATGTTGTTCATCCACACTGTCTGGCAGGTTCCTTGCCGCTTTAAATCTTGCCGGAAGGTCTTCAAGCTGGCTCCTCCCACCCACCGGGTGGTAAAACTCGGCTCCGCCCCATGACGCCAGATCTAGCCCGCTGAGAAGCCAGGTTGTGCGTCCGAAACGGAGGGCTGGGTGAGTAGGATGAACACATACCATTCCTAGAACTTGCCAGGTGAGTAACCTGTATTTCAGGACATGATATGTTGTTCATCCACACTGTCTGGCAGACTCCTAGCAGTTCTCCGGGAGGAGAGAGGCAAGGCGCACACCCCCTACTCAGGAAATAAGGACTGGAGAACCGAGGCCCCAAAACCAGCAACCCGGCGTGACTAAAGGTCGATGTGGTAGTGGGTGATGAAGGTGTGTGCTGACTTCCAGGTAGCAGCCCTGCAGATTTCCTGGATAGGGACGTCCCTGGAAGCAGCCACCGATGCAGCGGTACGGCGGGTAGAATGAGCTGTTATCCCTCTGGGAGGCTCTATGCCCACCAACCTATAGCAGAGATCTATGCAGGAGGTGACCCACCTGCCTATCGTCCACTTGGATGCAGGTCTGCCAGGTGCAGCTTCAGCGTAGGTGACAAACAGCTGGCGAACCTCTCCCCGAACTTCAGCCATCCGCTCCTTGTAATAAGCGAGCGCTCTTCTAGGGTCCAAAATATGGAGCCTATATTCAGCCTCTGAGATGTGACTGGGGTAGAACACCGGCAGAGTCAACACCTGGTTAAGGTGAAACTTCGACACCACCTTAGGAAGGAATTTGGACAACCTTGTCCCAGTGGAAGACCAGATAAGAAGACTCGATGGAAAGCGCCTGGAGCACTCCCATACTTCTGGCTGACGTGATAGCCACCAAGAAAGCGGTCTTCCACAACAGGTGAGAGATGTCACACCTGTGCATCGGTTTGAATGGCTTGCCCATGTGCTTAGCCAATACCAGCAGTAGATGCCACGGAGGTGGAGGTTCTTGCACCGGAGGGGATATGTGATCAAGGCCTTTGAAAAAGCGCCCGACCACCTTCTCCTGTGCCACCGACTGCTTGCCGGCCCGCGCCCGGTAAGCAGAGATGGCTGCCAGGTGCACCTTGAGGGTCGTCGACTGAAGCCCTTGCTAAGAAAGGGACCACAGGTAGTCCAGAATGCTAGCCAAGGAACAGGAGGAAGGGTCCAGACCCTTGCCTTGACACCAAATGGAGAATCTCTTACATTTAGAGGAGTAGCATTTCTTGGTCAACTCCTTACGAGACGCCTCAACAATGTTGAGGACCTCGTCGGAAAGACCCAAGGCCTGGAACTTTAGCCACTCAGGAACCAAGCCGTCAGGTGCAGGGACTGAAGGTCTGGATGGAATACCTTCCCCTGACTGACTGAGATCAGGTCTGAGTGGACTGGAAGCCGCCTCGGGAGCCTGGAGCTGAGACCGAGGAGATCTGGATACCAGAACTGGCAGGGCCAGTCTGGGGCTACCAGAATCACCTGCGCCTTGTCCCTCCTTGCCTTGAAAAGCACCTTGTGGACCAAGGGAAGAGGGGGAAAGGCGTAGAAGAGACCCGGGGTCCACGGCCTCGAGAAGGCATCCCCTGCAGCGAGCCCTGCTGAGGGGGGCGGGCATGAAACAGTGTCAGCTTCGCAATCTCCCTGGAGGCAAACAGGTCCGCCTGAGGCATGCCCCAGTGGGAGAACAGATCTTGTACTACCTCCGGCAGGAGAGACCACTCGTGGGACGCAGCCCCTATCCGGCTTAGGGCATCGGCCAGAATGTTGCAGACTCCTGCCACATGGATGGCAAGGAGATCCGCCTCCAGGCTGCGCACGAGGGACCAAATGCGGATAGCTTCCCTGCACCGAGGCATGAAGCGCGTCCCGCCCTGGCAGTTTGGGTAGTACATGGTCGTGGTATTGTCCGTCTGGACCTGGACCACTTGACCCCGTATAAACGAAGCGAAGGCGGTGAGGGCTAGACGAACCGCTCGAAGCTCCAGCAGCTTGATATGGCATCGGGACTCCCGAGGGGACCAGAGACCGTGCGCTCTGTGCTCCCCCAGATGCGCACCCCAACCCATCAGAGAGGCATCGGTCGACAGAGAGACCGTCGGCTCAGGGCGGACGAACGGGATGCCCTCCTGCAGATGTGCTGGAAAGGTCCACCACTGGAGGGCGTTCCACATCCCTTGGGTCACTGTAACTAGCTGATCCAAGGGATCGGAGTGCTGTGACCACTGGCTGGCCAGCCCCCACTGAAGGGGACACATGTACCAATGGGCCCAACGGACCACGCTGGTGCAGGCCGCCATGAAGCACAGGAGGCACAGGAAGTCCCGGGCAGGGTGCGATTGCCCAACCTGAAATAATTGGGCAAAGGAGGAAAGAAACTCGGCCCTGTCTGCCAGGAGCCGTGCTCTCGCATGCAGAGAGTCGAGCTCTGCCCCGATGAATTGTATCACCTGCTTTGGCCTCGTTGACGAGGAGGCCAACCTAAGAGCAAACCTGGAGGGCCAGATCCCTGGAACGCTCCACCTCCATTCTGGAGGAGGCTGCAATCAGCCAGTCGTCCAGGTAGGAGTACACCCGGACCCTTCGGCGCCACAGGAATGCTGTCACCACTGCCATGCATTTGGTGAAGACCCTGGGAGCTAGGGAAAGGCCGAAGGGCATGGCCCGGAACTCGTAGAGGGATCCCTCTGCCCTGAAGCGGAGGAATCTCTGGTGGGACGGACGGATTGGGACATGAAAGAACGCATCCTGGAGGTCCAGAGAACAGAACCACACGCCTCATTCCAAGGATGGAATGATCTGAGCCAGAGTGACCATCCTGAAGGTTCGAGACCTTAGGAACCTGTTTGGGTCATGCAGGTCTAGAATGGGGCGCCAGCCCCCCGTCCGTTTCGGGACCAGGAAGTACCTGGTCACAAACCCCGGATCTGGTGGAGGATCTGCCACCTTCCTGATCACCTCTTTTTCGAGGAGCAGGGCAATGTTGGCTCAGAGAGCCGACGGCTCAGAAGGGCGGGGCCTGCTCGAACTCCAGAGGCAGGCCCTTTCCTAACACCTCCAACACCTAACGGTCCATGGTGATAGCAGACCAGGTGGAAAGGAAGTGGCAGAGCCGTCTCCCCACGAGGGGAACCCAGGGGGGAGTGACAAGGCTGGGGGCGACACCCCTCAACCCATCACTGGGCAGGCTTGGAGGAGGGGCCGGCCGAGGGACCTCCTGGGCCTTTTCCTCTCCGCTTCCTATTAGAGGAAGCCTCAGGCTTGGCTTTGGGATGCCAAGCACGAGCCTGCTGGCCCTGGTGCCGGACGTGCAGAAGGGCGAAAGGACTTATGTTGCTGAAGATGGCCCTTGTCCTTCTGGGCAGAGGTGACAGAGTCCAGGGTAGCGTTGGACTTTTCGATCCGCTGAAGGTGGCCTTCCACTCCAGAGCCGAACAGGTCAGTCCCCAAGAAGGGGACGTCTGCCAATTTATGCTGGGTATCCACCGTGAAGGTGGATATCCTCAGCCATGCTCTGCGGCGCATGGCCACTGCAGCCGCTACTGATCTGACACAGGAGTCTCCAATGTCCAGAGCCGTTTGGAGCTGCTGTTTCGCCACCACCCTTCCCTGATCCCACACCTGCTTCACCGTGGTCTGCAGGTCGGCTGGGAGATGAGGGATCACCTCATCCAGGGAGCCCATGAGGGCATGGGAGAAGTGTGCCATCAGCACGGCCGAGCTGGCCTGGCGGAGGCCTAGGGAGGACGCAACGTACACCTTGCGCCCGACATAGTCAAGATTTTTGGACTCCTTGTCGGGGGCTTATCCACATCCCTAGCGTTCCCAGAACGCCTGAAAAGGCTATCAGTGACCAACCCCTCCGCAGAGGGGTGCTCCGAAAAACCGGACAAAGAGCTAGTAGGGACCGCATTCTTCCTGGCCATCCTGGCCGAAGGTGCAGGGCAGGAAGCTGGCCGCTGCCAGAACTCCAAGGCTGGGCCAACAATGGCTTCAGCCACCGGAAAGGCCTCCGTGGGCGAATCCCCTCGGTCCAGTATCTCCATCAGGGGATACCTGGCCCGCCTGGATATGGGCTTGAGCCGCATCCTGGTGGACTCCGAGATGAGCCGAAGCAGACCCATGAACGACTATGGGCTCTCGTCCATCGACTGCCCCCTCGGAGGACTCCAGGTCAAGGAGCCTGGAAAACAGGGAGGAGTCGTCGTCAGACTCCGAGAAGTCTGCAAAGAGCTACCTGGGGACTGAGCCACTCTCCACCTGCAGAGGACGGTCAGGAATGAGGGTGACCGACAACCGGTGGGGCAGACCCTGACCTGACCGAGAGTCCTTGGTCGGCGCCACCGATTTCGGTTGTGGAGGCAGAGGTTCCACCACAATCGGTGGGGCAGCTGGTTTCGGTCGAACAACCAGCCCAGGCTTGGGCACTCGACTACAGCGAGGGGTTGTTTCGGCCTTTCAGGTGATAGCCACTTAATGGCCGGGGAAGGCAACTGTGTCGGCTTGTTCCTGGACAAAAGGAGCTGCTGCCACATTAAGTCCTCGTAGCATCTACGCAAACTGCGCCGAAGCCTCTCCTCTTCCGAGGAGGAGGACGAGGACGAGCGGCGCCGCCGCTTTCCTCGGTGCCGAGACCGCCGGTGTCAGCTGGATCGGCTGGACCGAGACGAGGTCCGAGACAGAGACCCTCGGTGTTTCCGAGGGCGGGTCTGGGAGGGAGCAGGGGACACCCGCTCTTCCCTCGGCTCAGAAGCCTTGACCGGGGACTCCGGCACAGGAGGCGCAGGCAAGTCCTCGGTCTCCACCGGGGGAACCGGTGAGGAAGGGTTGTCGGCTTCACCAGTCAACAGCCTGTCCAACAGGTCGAGAAAAATCTCGACCGCGTCGCCTTACATAACCTCGACCAAGTCGAGTGTCGACTGTGCGGGGAAGGGGACCTCTCCCGCTCCCACGAACGTCGACGGTGGGACTTACCCTTCGAGTCCTCCTTTTTCGACCGAAAGTGTCCAGATGGCCCCTCTCCCTTTGTGGAAAGGGATTGGTAAAGTTCCTTAAAAGAAGCTGTGTAGGAGGATCCCAGAGAGAGCGGGATAAATGCCGCGACCAAGGAAGATGAGGATGCAGCCTGGGCCGCCTCCTCCTCAAGAGCGATCATCTGCTCGAGTTGCTCAGCCGAGCCAGCCGCCGCAGACACCGCCCAGCGGGCCTCCTTGGACTTCACTGGCGGGTAGCGTTTCTCGGGGCGCCCAAGCTGTAACCGGGCAGCGCGGTCTTCTAGGACGTTGGCCGAAAACGATAGACATAACTTGCAAGCCTGTGGGTCGTAATCAAGGCCAAGGCAGTAGACACACGTGGAGTGCGGGTCCGTCCTGGACATCTTTTGCCTGCATGGGCACCGCCGAAATCCGGGAGTCGATTTGTCCAGCGCAGCCACGAGGGAGTAATTAGACTGAAGTCTTGAGAACTTTAGAACTATTTTCGGGCGAACCGAAGAATTAAGATCCAGTCTACATGCAGAGCGTTAAGGAGGGAACCTGAGCCGGCCCAGTGGCGCTGAGGGTTGAGGCACTGGATGCCACACCTCTTGCTATGCCGGCGACCCGGGTTCGGGAATGGACTCGGGTGGCCAGGGGTTGGCAGGGGAGAGGGAGGATCGAGCGTCAGAACGCACTTGCCTTCTGCATCCCTTCAAAAGCCAGTGGAAGCACCGGCAGCAGTAAGGGATGGAGGCGGCTCTGTTCGACGGAGTCGGGGAAGGGAGACATTGGACGGCACATGAGAGGTAAGGCGTGCATCAGCATGCCACCACTCGGGACATACATCCCAAGCACCGGACATCTCAGAGGGCAGGGGATTAAAGAGGAGAAAAACGGAAAAACACCTCTCGGCAGCCCTGGATGAAAGCCGCTCCGGTTCCATCCAAGACCACCAAGAAGGGACAGACCCCGCTGTGCAGAAGGTAGGAAGAGGAAGCACTCTAGGGGCAGATCCCAAGAAGGTGGAATGGTGGAAATGAGCGGATGGAAGGAGTGGGCACCAAGAGGAGATAGGAGGGATAAATAGAGAAAGTAGAAAAAAAAAAAAAAAAGGAGGGAACCTTAGCTTCCAAGCGGTAAGGAAGATCTGGCGTCATGGGGCAGAGCCGAGAGTTTTACCACCCAGGTGGGTGGCAGGAACCAGCTTGAAGACCTTCCAGCAAGATTTAAAGCAGCAAGGAACCTGCCAGACAGTGTGGATGAACAACATATCCATGTCCCTAGAAACAGCCATTTTTTTTTCCAGAGCCCCCCTCATGAACAGTGGCACTGTCATTTCATTAATCGGTCCCGAAAGGCAATTCCGCACAATGACTGTGAGATCACCTTTCAGGACTGAATATCGCCATGGCAGTGACTGAATTCATGACGAGAGGTCCCAATAACCCCATGGTGAAAATGTGGTGCCAAAATTCCCCAAAATGGCAGAGCTATGCACCAAAGTTGAAAAAACCCTATTTATGCCATTATACAGCTTACCGGCATTTCTTCAGTTCGCGGTCGGCTTTGAAGAGTGCAGACGTGTTCCCGGTCCACCAAAGATCATCGCACCATGCCCGGAGGTAAGTATGGGGTGAGGGGTGGGGAGGCAGGTGCGAGAGGGTGGGCGAGGCTGGGGAGGGCCACCGAGTCGATTTAAGGACCGTTTCTGCTTTGCAGGTTTAAAACATTCTTGGGATGGTTTTCTTTTACAGGGGCATTTGGCACGCTGGGGTGGGATCCCAGCGTGCCACCAGAGTGTTTTTTGTTGATCTGTAGCCGACAGGGGGATTGAGCACCCCTGTCGGCACACAACAAATGGGGGGGCCCAGTATGCCAATGGGGAGGGCCTCCCATCGGCAAATTAAACTGGGAAGGGGGACATGATGCTTGAGGTGGATTGTGCACCCCTCGGCACACGCTTGAAATGGGGGGGGGGTGCATTATGCCGACAGGGAGTGGGCTCCCCCGTCGGCAAATGACCTGGGTTGGAGCATGCCGACAAGGAGACTGGGAACCCCTTAAGTCGGCTCTCCACACGACAGCAGTCAGCACTGCCATGTTAATTGAAGGGCTTCACCAGGAAAGGCATGTAGGGAGGGCGTGTTCTGGTGCCGCTGCATGACGAGCTTGGCTGTCATTGCAGGGGATCTTTTCTTAGATGTGCTCGCCACATCATGTATTCCTGGTGTGGCACCTACATGCTGGCTTACTGGGGAATGAGGGACGCACCTACCGATGCGTGCCTTGCATTTGCCCAACAGTGACCGCACCTCCAAATATGTTACTATTGCAATATGTTGGCCGCGCGAGCCAACATAATAAGAAACCACCATGATGTGAATTATGTTTTGAACCTTTGTTGAACTGCCTCATCCACACTGTCCCACTACATCAAAAATGGAGCATAATCTACACCTGTATACTATTAATGTTAGTAGCATGAAAAGCCCAAGGAAAAAAATGGCAGTGTTAGCCAGTCTTAAACAATTACAGACAGGAATTTTTTTTTTTTTTTTTTTTCTTTTACAAGACATCAGGTTACATACTACCATGGAATTAAAATAAACCATTAACCAGTGGGACCCACCGAATGGTCACTGGCAACAGATACATGTTCAGGAGTGACCATTCTGTATCACAATATACAATTTCAGTTGATAAAATTAACGGATCTAGTTCCAGGAAGGGCCTTAATTCTCGATATAATGATTGGGAACAGCCTATACAGATTAATAAACATTTATGCTGCACAATCAAAAACTGCATGCATAAAAGTGGTTTCATGCTATTCAGCATTTTCTGCACTCCTCCTAGAACGTTATCTTGGATGGAGATTTTAATTGTAGCGTAAATATTACAGATAAGGGGAAAAATACAACAAAAACAATGTTTTGTGATATGACAATTTTAAAAAATATGACTCAAACAGCCCATCTGATAGACGCTTTCTTAACACATACAGGGACTACGACCCTCACCTTTTAGAAAGGGACAAGGGCCACAAGAATTGACTGTTTTTTTATCTCACATACCAAAACTATTCAGAATGTTAACATCATGCTAGCAGAATTTTTGGACCATAATATCATTACCTAGTACTCCATGAATGGCCCAGGGGACTGGAAATTTAATTCATCTTTATTTTCTGAGGAAGGGCTACAAACTATCATAAAGCATTTCATACAAGCATGAAAATCCGTCTATATTATGTATAATGATCCTATTCTTTGATGGGAAGATACAATCAAAGAACTACAACAGGTTTTAAAACAATACAGTAAGAACAAGAAAAATAAACAACATTTAGAATATTTAAACAGAAATAAGCTACATCTGTTAACACTGGCTTGTACTATAGGCCAAGATCTCCAAGACCAAATACAGCACATAAGGGAGGAGATGAAAACCTTTCATGTCCAACAAGAATTAAACCTACTGAACCAACAAAAATGTGGGATACCAGGGAAAAAAGGAAAAATATGCCCATATGAATGTAGTCAGGAAAAAGTTAAACAGAAATATATGGCACATTTAAAAAATCCCAATAATCTGATAAGCACCACTACTCAAGAACTTATACAAACTGTCACAACACATTCCATAGGGCTATTTAGTATTAGTCAAAACCTCTCCTTAGACATAGACTCTTTTTTCCAGACATTTAGAGTGCCACTAGTATCACCAGAATTAAATCAAGAATGGGAGGCAAACATACAAGTAAGTGAGAATGAAAATGCCATTGCAAACCTTACCAAGCATTTGTCAATGCCGAATGTTGTCTTGCTGGCGTTAGCACTGGTAGTGCAGGAGTTAGAGAGATGCATAATAGGAATGGCAGTGAAGTATGGAACCGACGTCTACCCCACCCCCACCCTGCAGAGAGTGACAGGCATTGAGGTGTGTCTATGGGTTGTCAGCCCTAATGCTCATGCCATTTCACCTCACCCTACCCTACAGACTCTGACAAGTGTTGCGTTGTGCCTTGGGGTCATCAGGCCTTACGGTCACCCCATTCCATAAGGAAATGCGTTGAGATGGGTGTAATATAGGAGAACAGGGTAAACTTTGGGGCAGAAGGGTCCAAGGCACACCTTGATGCCTGTCTCTGGCTGCAGGGTGGGGTGGGGGTGGAATGGTGTGAGCATTACAGCCGACAATCCAAAGGCACACCCAGATGCCTGTCAGTCTCTACAGGGTGGGACGTTACGGTTAGAAACCCTAATGCCCCAGGTGTTTGTTGATATTTGCACTCCAAATTTGTGACCCCACCTCATGAAAGCATTTGGGACCTTCGCTCATGAACAATGGCACTGTGATTTTGATAATCTGTCCGGAACTCAAATTTCCCACAGCAACTGTGCCAGATGTGCGAAAACACATTTCGGGCAGGTTGTGAAAAATGACAGCTATACCATTCATACAGCGATTTGAAGAAAATACAGGTTACTCACCTGTAACAGGAGTTCTAGGAATGGTATATGTTGTTCATCCACACTATCTGGCAGGTTCCTTGCCGCTTTAAATCTTGCCGGAAAGTCTTCAAGCTAGCTCCTCCCACCCACCCGGGTGGTAAAACTCTCGGCTCCGCCCCATGACGCCAGATCTGACCGCTGGAAGCTCAGGTTGTCTTGTCGAGAGCGGAGGTCGGGGTGGGTTCGTGTGGATGAACAACATATACCATTCCTAGAACTCCTGTTATAGGTGAGTAACCTGTATTTCTAGGGACATGGATATGTTGTTCATCCACACTATCTGGCAGACTCCTAGCAGTTCTCCGGGAGGAGGAGGCAAGCGCACACCCTATATACTTACTTGGGGAACAGAGATTGAGAACCGAGGCCCCAAAACCAGCATCCCGCGTGACTCAAGGTCGATGTGGTAATGGGTAATGAAGGTGTGCTGACTTCCAGGTAGCAGCCCTGCAGATTTCCTGGATAGGGACGTCCCTGGAAGCAGCCACCGATGCAGCAGTATGGCGGAGTGATGGAGCTCTTATCCCTCTAGGAGGCTCCATGCCCGCCAACTCATAGCAGAATTTATGCAGGAGGTGACCCATCTGCCTATCGTCCACTTGGCTGCAGGTCTGCCAGGTGCGGCTTCAGCGTAGGTGACAAACAGCTGGCGAACCTCTCCCGGATGTCAGCCGTCGCTCCTTATAATAAGCGGGCGCCCTTCACAGGTCCAAAGTATGGAGCCTATATTCGGCCTCCGGGTGTGATTGGGGTAGAACACCGCAGAGTCAACACCTGATTAAGGTGAAACTCCGACAACCACCTTCGAAGGAATTTGGTGGGGCGTGGGACAACCTTGTCCCTGTGGAAGACCAGGCAAGGAGACTCGATGCTAAGCGCCTGAGCTCTCCCATCCTTCTGGCTGACGGATAGCCACCAAGAAGGCGGTCTCCACGACAGGTGGGGGAGACCACACCTGTGCATTGGTTCGAATGGCTTGCCCATGAGCTTTGCCAGTACCAGCAGTAAATCCCACAGAGGTGGGGGTTCCCGCACTGGAGGGGAAATGTGATCAAGGCCTTTAAAGAAGCTCCCGACCACTTTCTCCTGCGCCACTGACTGCTGACCGGCCCGCGCCCAGTAAGCAGAAATGGCTGCCAGGTGCACCTTAAGGGTTGTTGACCTAAGCCCTTGACTAGATAGGGACCATAGATAGTCCAAAATGCTTGCCACAGGACACGAGAAAGGGTCCAACCCTTTATCCCGACACCAAATGGAGAACCTCTTCCATTTGAAGGCATAGCATTTTCTGGTCGACTCCTTACGGGATGCCTCAACGACGTTGAGGACCTCGTCGGAAAGACCCAAGGCCTGGAACTCTAGCCGCTCAGGAACCAGGCCGTCAGGTGCAGGGATTGAAGGTCCAGATGGAACACCTTCCCCTGATTGACTGAGAGCAGGTCCGGGCGAGCTGGAAGCTGCCTCGAGGTCCTGGAGCTGAGACTGAGGAGATCTGGGTACCAGAACTGGCGAGGCCAGTCTGGGGCTATCAGAATCACCTGCGCCTTGTCCCTCTCGCTTTCAGCAGGACCCTGTGAATCAGGGGAACGGGGGGAAAGGCGTCAAAGAGGCCCGGGGTCCACGGCCTCGAGAAGGCATCCCCCTGCAGCGAGCCCTGCTGAGGGGGGCGGGCATGAAACAGCCTCAGCTTCGCGTTCTCCCTGGAGGCAAACAGGTCCACCAGAGGTGTGCCCCAGCGGGAGAACAGGCCTTGTACTATCTCCGGCAGGAGAGACCACTCATGCGATGCAGCCCCTATCCGGCTCAGGGCATCGGCCAGGGTGTTGGAGGCTCCTGCCACATGAATGGCTAGGAGATCCGCCTCCAGGCTGCGCCCTAGTGACCAGATGCGGAGAGCTTCCTTGCATAAGAGCATGGAGCGCGTCCCGCCCTGGCGGTTTAGATAGTACATGGTCGTGGTGTTGTCCGTCTGGACCCGGACCACTTGACCCCAGAGAAGACGGGCAAAAGGCGGTGAGAGCTAGGGCGGACGCCCACGGGCTCCAGCAGGTTGATATGGCATCGGGACTCCCGCTGGGACCAGAGGCCATGCACTCGTGTTCCCCCAGATGGGCACCCCAACCCATCAAAGAGGCGGCCGGTCGTTAGAGAGACCGTCGGCTCGGGCGGACAAACGGATACCCTCCTGCAGATGGGACCGGAACGGTCCACCACTGGAGAGCGTCCCACATCTCCTGGGTCGTCCACACACGCTGGTCCAAAGGATCGCAGCGCTGTGACCACTGGCTGGCCAGTCCCCACTGGAGGGGACGCATGTGCCAGCATGCCCAACGGACTACGCTGGTACAGGCTGCCATGAGACCCAGGAGTCGCAGGAAGTCCCGGGCAGGGCGCGATTGCCCAACCAGAAATGATTGGGCAAAGGAGGTAAGAACCTCGGCCCTGTCCGCCGGGAGCCGTGCTCTGGCTCGAAGAGAGTCGAGCTCTGCCCCGATGAAAGATATCACCTGCTTCGGCTCGAGTTCCGACTTGGCCTCGTTGACTAGGAGGCCAAGTTGAGAGCAAACCCAGAGGGCCAAATCCCTGGACCGCTCCACCTCCTGTCTGGAGGGGGCTGCTATCAGCCAATCGTCCAGGTAAGGGTACACCCGGACCCCTCGGCGCCGCAGGAATGCTGTCACCACTGCCATGCACTTGGTGAAGACCCTGGGAGCTGGAGAGAGGCCGAAGGGCATGGCCTGGAACTCGAAAAGGGATCCCTCTGCCCTGAAGCGGAGGAATCTCTGATGAGACGGACGGATAGGGACATGAAAGAACGTGTCCTGAAAGTCCAGAGAACAGAACCACACGCCGTGTTCCAGAGATGGTATTATCTGAGCCAGAGTGACCATTCTGAAGGTTCGAGACCTTAGGAACCTGTTCAGGTCGTGTGGGTCGAGAATGGGGCGCCAGCCCCCCGTCCGTTTCGGGACCAGGAAGTACCTGGACACGAACCCTGGTTCTGATGGAGGGTCCTGTATCTCTTTTATTACCCCTTTCTGAAGGAGAAGGGTGATGTCGGCTCGACGAGCCTCTAGAGAGTCTGGGGACCCCGAAGCCCCCCTTGGGGCGACGGCTCTGAAGGGTGGAGCCTGCTCGAATTCCAGAGGCAGGCCTCTTCCCACTACCTCCAGAACCCACCTGTCCGTGGTAACAGCGGACCAGGTGGAAAGGAAGTGTCGGAGCCGTCCCCGGGGAACCAGGCGAGGCGAAGGGGATGGGGTGACACCCCTCAGCCCGTCACTGTGCAGGCTTGGAGGAAGGACGGCCGAGGGACCACCAGGGCCTTTTTCCTCCTTGCTTCCTAATAGAGGAAGCTGACGGCTTGGGCTTGGAATACCAAGGTCTAGCCTGCTGGCCCTGACGTTGTTGGGCCGGGCGCCGCGGGAGCAGAGGGCGAAAGGGCTTAGGCTGAGGTTTACGGCCCTTGTCCTTCTGCGCGGACGAGACAGAGTCCAAGGTGGCATTGGGCTTTTCGATCCTCTGGAGGTGGCCTTCCACTCCAGGGCCGAAGAGGTCAGTTCCCAGGAAGGGAACATCCGCAAGCTTGTGCTGGGTATCCGAGGTGAAAGTGGATATCCTCAGCCACGCCCGCCGACGCATAGCCACTGCAGCCGCCACTGACCGGGCACAAGAATCCCCAATATCCAGCGCAGTCTGGAGCTGCTGCTTAGCTACTGCCCTGCCCTGGTCCCGCACCCGCTTACTGTGGTCTGCAGGTCCGCAGGGAGATGAGGGACGACCTCATCCAGGAGCCCAACAGGGCATGGGAAAATGTGCCATCAAGACGGCCGAACTGGCCTGGACGAAGGCCAGGAGGAGGCAGCATACACTTTCCGCCCCGCATAGTCCAATTTCTTGGACTCTTTGTCGGGCGGTTTGTCCACGTCCCGGCATTTCGCGCACGCCGGAAAACACTGTCCGTGACCAACCCTCGGCCAAGGGTGTTCGGAAAAGCCGGACAGAGAGCCCAGGGACCGCGATACTTCTGGCCAACCTGGCGAAGCGCAGGACAGGAAGCCGGACGCTGCCACATCCAGGGCCGGACTAACAATGGCTTCGCCACCGAAAGGCTGCCGTGAGGAGAATCCCTCGGTCCAGAATCTCAGTGAGGGATATCTAGCCCGCTTGGACACGGGTTCGAGCTCATCCCAGTGGATTCTGAGATGAGCCTGAGTAGTCCAAGGAAGGACGAAGGCTATCGCCCACCGACTGCCCCAGAGGACTCCAAGTCTAGGCGCTTGAAACAGGGAGGAGTCGCCTTCCGACTCCGAGTCGTTGAATAGTTGCCTAGAGCCTGCGCCACCCTCCACGTGCCGAGGCTTATCGGGAGTGAGGGTGACCGACAGCCTATGGGGAAGGCCATGAGCCGACCGCGAACTTTTTGTCGGGGCCCCAACTGTCAGCTGAGGCGGAGGCGGTTCCACCAGGATTGGTGGGGCAGCAGGAATAGGCCGAACAACCGGCCTGGAAACAGGCTCCTCGACCACCGCGAGGGGTTGTTTCGGCCGCTCCGGTGACAACCATTTTATGGCCGGAGAAGAGGCCTGAGCCGGCTTGTTTCTGGCCAATAATAGCTGTTGCCACATAAGTTCCTCATATTTTCGGCGCAACTTACGCCGAAGCCTCCCCTCATCCGAGGAGGAGAAAGATGAGGAAGAGCGGCGACGCCGCTTACCGCGGTGCCGAGACCGCCTATGACGACGGGATCGGCTAGACCGCGACGATGTCAGAGACCGAGAATCTCGGCTAGGCAGAGGTCGACGCGGCCGGGAGCCGAGGATCGGCAAACCCTCGCTCGGTCGGACAAAACCGACGGCTCCAGGGCCGAGGCGCAGATGAGCCGACGGTATCCCTCAGTCCTCGCCGGGGAACTGGAGGAGGGAGTTCGCTTCTCCTGCCGACAACTCCGCTTCAACGGGTCGAGAAAATCCCACCACGTCGCGGGTGTCTGGGTCACCTGGCCTGACGGGGCACCGCGGAAGCCAGTGGCCAAAGCCTAGTACCCCACCAAAGTCGACTGTCGACAAGGGGAGGGAGATCTTCCCGCCTCCCAAGAGCGTCGACGATGGGACTTACCCTTACTTTTCTTCGGACCGATGAAACGGCCCAGAAGAAGTTGGACCCCTCACCTTGGCTCCAGAGGGTCACAAAGCTCCTTAAAGAAGCCGAATAGGGAGGCCCCGAGCCAGAGCGGACTAATGCCACGGCCGAAGATGAAGTGCCTGAGCCGCCTCCTCTTCGAGGGCGACCATCTGCTCAAGTTGTTCTGCAGAGCCCGCAGCCGCGGACACCGCCAGTCGGGCCTCCTTAGATTTAACCGGAGGAAATCTCCTTTCGGGGCGCCCATGTTGTAGACGGACAGCGCGATCCTCAAGGACGTAGACCGAGAAGGATGAGCACAGTTCGCAGGCCTGCGGGTCGTGCTCTTGGCCTAGGCAGTAAACGCACGTGGAGTGCGGGTCCGTCTGAGACATCTTCTTCCCACAGGGGCATCTCCGAAAACCAGGAGTCGATTTGTCCATCGCAGCTGCGAGGGATGAAGACCGTGAAGGTATAGAAAAGTTTTGAAGAAATTTTCAAATTCGAAGTTTTTAGGCCCAAAGCTTAATCGCAGAGCGTTAAGGAGGGAACCTGAGCTTCCAAGCCGTAAGGAAGATCTGGCGTCATGGGGCGGAGCCGAGAGTTTTACCACCTGGGTGGGTGGGAGGAGCTAGCTTGAAGACCTTCCGGCAAGATTTAAAGCGGCAAGGAACCTACCAGATAGTGTGGATGAACAACATATCCATGTCCCTAGAATGGCAATGTTGAAAATCCGTAGTGAAAATATTAGAAATTCTCGAAGTTGCGAGTGTGTGTGGAAACTGCGCAATGCACGCTCGTAACAGTCATTCTGTGGAATTCTGTCACCAAATTTTCAACATAGCCATTTTGGGACCTCTGCTCATGAACAGTATCACTACGATTTTCTTAATCTGTCCAGAACGTTGATTTCCCCACAGCAATCGTGCCACTGTGCACCAGATGTGCAAAAACACAAAAGAGGAGGGGGTACCTAATCCAATTAACAGAAGCACTCTGGATAGGGTGTCGATCCCAATCTTTTCACAGAAGAAAGGGTTCTGAAAGAACTCCTAAAAATGAAGGTGAACGAAGGAATTGGGGCCTGACGGGATTCACCCCAGAATTCTAAAATAATTAAGGGGAGAACTAGTGACACCACTGACTACCCTTTTTAAATAAATCATGGGAGGATGGTGTGGTACCCGAGGAACGGAGGAGGGCGGATGTGATTCTCCTTCACAAAAGTGGGAGCAACACAGAGGCAGGAAACTACAGACCTGTCAGTTTGACCTCTGTGGCATGGGTGTAGGCAGGCATACTCCAAGTACTCCATGGTGTGCAATTTTATTTAAGGGGGGTAGCAAATAGTTTTCATGGAAAAAGGAAGCAGTTCAGAGCCTAACAAAGAAAATGCTGAACCTTTCTGTAATTTTATTCATAGGAGTCGAAACTAGAAGGACTGGTCACTAATACTGCCTTTGTATCCCAAGGACAAAACAACTTTACAGGCTCTGGATTGGTATGTGGGTGTCTTAGGGAGCAATGCATGGCATTTCTATTTACCCATGCATGGCACCAATCATTGTCATGAGATACAAAAGTTGTATTTTTGGGGCCAAATGAGACAACAAACATGGTATATTGTCTGGCTACACCCTGGGCGAGGGGGGTAGCTCACCCTAACAAGTGGGGGAAGGGTAGCAGTGAGGCCACTTGGTGTGCAGATCTGAAATACCTGGCTACACCCCTGCTCTGTGGTACGGAAAATGATGGAATCACTTCCCAAGGAAAGAACTGTTGAGTACCTAGAGGCCAGTGGAGCACAGGACCCAAGGCAGCACGGATTCACAGCAGGAAGGTCGTGTCAGATGAATCTAATCGATTTCTTTGACTGGGTGAACAAAGTAGTAGACCAGGGAGGGGCTGTGGACATGGCCTATTTAGACTTTAGCAAGGCATTTGACACAGTCCCACACAAAAGGTTAATAAACAAATTAACCAGCCTGGGAGTGGGTCCCAGGGTGGTAGCCTGAGTAAAACACTGGCTGGACAACAGGACACAGAAGGTAATAGTAAACAGAGTCCACTCTGAAGAAAAGGAGGGTTACTAGTGGGGTTCACTACTGGGTCCAGTCCTTTTTAATGTCTTTGTAAGTGACATTGCAGATGGACTAGAAGGAAAAGTATGCCTCTTTGCAGATGACACAAAGATCTGCAACAGGGATGATACACAAGGGGGCGTGGAAAGGATGAGAGGGACTTGGCAGGGTTGGAGGAATGGTCAGAAGTATGGCAGCTTGGATTCAATGCAAAGAAGTGCAAAATAATGCACCTGGGAAACAAAAACACAGGGGAAGAATACACAGTGGAGAGGAGGTAGTAACAACAACAAAAATGGAAAGGGACCTGGGGGTAATCATATCAGATGACCTTAAGGTTGGCAAGCAATGTGAGAAGGCAGTAGGGAGGGCTGGGGGATACAGGGATGTAAAGGGAGAGGCATCAGCAGCAGAAAACAGGAAGTTGTTATCCCTCTGTACAGACAGTTAATGAGAACCCATCTGGAGTACTGCGTCCAGTTCTGGAGACCCCATCTCCGCAAGGACATGGACAGGATGGAGGCAGTCCAGAGGAAGGCAACTAAAATGGTGCAGGATCTGCAAGAAAAGCCATATGTGGATAGACTAAAGGAGCTTAATATGTATACCCTTGAGGAAAGGAGGGAGAGGGGGGACATGATATAGACTTTTAAGTACCTCAGTGGAATCAACAAAGTCCAAGAGGGTAGCATCTTTCAGAAAAAGAGATGTGCAAGAACAAGGGGACACAATTTGAAGATAATGGAGGAGGACAGCTCAGGGGTAATATGAGGAAGTATTTTTTCACAGAGAGGGTGGTGGATGCATGGAACCACCTTCCTGAGTAGGTTGTGGGGTCTAAAACTGTGAGAGAATTCAAGAATGTATGGGACGGGCATTAGGCAATTCCTGTGGGGGGTAGGAAGAAACAGGCTGTTGGTCAACTAGGATCTTCAGCTTATCCAGTCGGTAGGGAAATGGGCAGACTAGGTGGGCCAAGCGGTCCTTATATGCCATCAAAGTCTATGTTTCTATGTAGCATATTTCGGGCAGGATGTGAAAAATTACAGCTATACTGTTCAAAAGAAGGTGTGAAAAAATGGCAGTGTTGAAAATCTGGAGTGAAAATATTAAAAATTCTCGAACTTATGAGCGTGCGTGGAAACTGCGTAATGCACGCTCATAACAGTCATTTTTTGCAATTTTTTCACCAAATTAGCAACATAGGCTTTTTGGGAGCCCACTTCATGAATATTGACACTGTCATTTCGTTAATCGGTCCCAAAAGGTGATTCTGTGCAGTGACCGCAAAATCACCTTTCAGGACCGAATAACGACATGACAGTGACTGAGTTCATGAGTTGGGGTCCCAAGAACCCCATGATGGGGAGCACCCTCATTGCAGCGACGAAATTGTTTCAAGTTGGTGGCACGCTTCTGCAATGCTGTCATAAGACAGCATACCATTTCATTCATGCCACAGAGACCAGCCCGAAAAAGCAGTGGCACTATTGGCCACAACACGACCGCACCTCCAAAACATGCTACTCCACACTACGCTACCACAACATGTTGCTTGCATTGCACATGCAAGACAACATAAAAATGATAACTCCCCAAGGGGACATGGACGAATGGCAGAAATATATAAATGTATTAGCAACGACATAGCACTCTAATTGACCCAGGTATTCTCAGCTACTTTGAAGAACACAAAGCCCTACTTTGAGAATGCTGAGGGGCAGATTTTTATGTAAAATAAAAAAAAAAAAAAGGGGACAGGGAGATTCTAAACAACTGGGGGCCTATCAGCCTACTTACTAATGATTTTAAAATTGTGACAAAAATGTTAACCCTGAGGTTAACAAGAGCTGCTAAAGAGGTTATCACAAAGGCACAAACATGTGCAATCCCAGGAACATCCATCACAGAACATTTAATGCTCCTAACAGAAACGTTTTTACAAAGTTACCAGGGCAACATACCAGGTATGCGCCTCTCATTGGAGCAGAGAAAGGCTTTTGATTTAGCAAATCACTGATTTATATGCGAGACCTTATAAAAATTTACCTCGCTACAATTAATATTCTATACACAGGGCCTATACCGAAATGCTACAGTAACACCTTTAGTTAATGACTGGACTGGCCCCAAAATTAAGGTAACCGGGGGGGTCAGATAGGGGTGCCCTATGAGCCTGTTATATGAAATCAGCATAGACCCCCTACTAAGAGCCTTAAATGAATCTCCAAGGATCCAACATATTAATACCACAGCAGGCAGACTTCCACAAGCAGCTACAGCCTATGCAAATTACCTCTTTACCCTTATACAAGATTTGCAATCAGCCACGGAATGTATAAAAATCTGTAGACAATATGGGAAGATTTCAGGGGCAGTTTTGAATTTAGAGAAATCCGCTGGATAAAACAAATCATGCCACCACTATTAATGCAGAGATTACAGTAAACAAGGGCTCAATTCATATTCTGGGGGTAAGATATTCAAAACTTTGCTCCGGGGCTAAATTAACACTGCCCGGTGGGCAAACTCAGCCCGGAGCACAAAGCAAGCTAAATTCAAGAGGAATAGCCTGGGGCAAACAGCTTCTGAATATAGCATGGGAATGAGGCCAGGCAAACTGGTAAGGTTACCACCTACTCGGTTTTTGACTGAATGATTCGGTTTTCTAGGTTCAGATTCGGTCCTCCTGTTTTCACCATTGCAAATTCGTTTTTTATGGCGGGTCAAGCAGCACCTGTGAGATTCCTCACTAACCGTTTCATTTTCTTCTCATCTGACTGTAAGCAAGTGTCTGACATTTCAGTGTGCTTGCTTGCAGTGCATGCTAATCAGGAAGTGCCTTCAAGTGCAGGGAACTTAAAGAGCCAAATGTGTCCCTGTCTGCTCAGTTGTCACCTCTAACTTCACACCAGCAAATTGGAAGATTATTCATGGGAAGCGTAAACAATACCACTTTAATTAACACCTTCATTTTTCTGAAACCCTCAGACATTCAGACAGGCACCACATATTAGGGTAGTCTCTTGTCCAGTGTGGACTGTACAGTATGTTTGAGAAACTTTACCTGCTAATCTAGTTTTATTCAGAGGTAGTACTTTTTCAGTCATTTTGAATGCTCACATACTTGTAAAACAGATTCTGTTAAATCCTTCACCATTTTACTTGCATGTTCATATTACAAACAAATTCTGATGTCGTGTAAACCTGTTTGTATACTAGTAAATCTGAGAGCTGTAAAGTAGGGCTATTAACACCATTAGCAGCAAATTAAACTAATCATTTCTAGGCTGCATTGTGAGTATGGTCTTTGACTGCTGTGATAAGAAATACTTTTATACCTTTAAATGCTCACCATTTTTTCTTTTAGGGTCTGTCCTATATTTAAAATTTGTTACCCCACTTGTTGTTAAATTAATAATCTAATATTTTATTTCATTTCTAGCAGTACTACACCTCTCTCCTCAGTAGTTATTGCTGTCAATTTTCATACTACCTAGATATTCCAAGAAGACCCTTCCAATTTTCAGGCATCTCAGATGAACAGAACAGAATAGTGTGGCTAATGTCATGCTAAGCCACAGAAATGAGAAAAGGAAGAAAGAGAGAGCATTAGCTGGTGAGGAGAAAGGAACACAATCTAGATTTGATGGCACAGCAAATTTAGGTAATTTATCAAACATTATTATTTTTTTTTTCCAGAAAAGACACACTAACCTGAACCTTGTTTACATGTGCAACCTGGGAACACAAGGGAGTGAAATGATTTGTGCAAGGTCACACAGTATGCAAGTCTGGGCTGTGAGATTCAAACCCTGGTCTCCAGAACTGCAGCTCAGAGCTGTAAACCACTGCTTTATGCTGCCTCCACGCTACATATCACATATCATGCTATCTGGTATGTATGACTGATATGGAAATAAAATAGGATATTTAACAGCATAGAATAATTCCCACCACTTTTAAAAACTTCCGTGACATTACAAATAGCTTTAGAGTAGGAGCAATGGGAAGGGCAGTAGCACATCCTAAAATGGGAGATGGTATTTGTAATTACAGCTCGTCCACCATTACTGGTGTAATTTATTTAGTGAAAGAGTTTTACCAGAAAAGGCCACCTCTTCCAAAATTGCCAGTTGTCAGAGGTTTCCTTGTAGTCACTCGATGTGTCAGCTAAGCTGTGTACACAGGATGGAAAGTCCCCTGAACCCCATCTCTGACCCCACCAAATGTTAACCCACACTGAAACTTAACATATTTAAATCTAAATCAAACAAACCAAAAATAATAATCATGATGTACTTTAAAGCAGTTACACACAATGCAATACCAGCAGCAATTCTGAATAAATCAAGCGAAACAGAGTCCAAGCGATGCCCTCATAAGTCATAAAAGGGGCGGAGTTAGGGGTGGAGTTTGGGGGTGTGGTTTAGTATTCAGTTTTCATCTCATCCAAAGGTGGCAACCCTACAAACTGGGCTGGGAGTGCAGGGCAAACTTAGCCCTGGAATAAGACAGCTCTGAATATAGCAACCAGGAAGTGCAAACCACAACAGCAACACAGTGCACAGCGACGTGAAGGTAGGTAGAGGTGAACTGTGTGACCAATGTTTGTGCCAGCAAATGTGTGGACCCAGTACAGCTGCAGGCAGCAGTGCATGTGAAAGTACAGTGTTCAAAACTGTATAATATTCCCCGAACTGTTTGCGCAGCGCTAACTTGTTTGTGCGGGCTTAGCGCAGGGCTAAACCATTAGCCCGGGTGCAAACACATTTGCCCGGCGCTAAACTTTGCCACATTCAAAAGTGACATGCAAATGAGCCTACTTAGGTAGTCTCTGGGCAAACATCCAGATTAGCATCTCATTACGCCCTGATTTGCATGCAGTTTGCACCAGGCTAACGGTTTAGCCCTGCGCTAAACTCGCGCAAACGTGTTAGTGCTGAACAAACAGTTCAGGGAATATTATACGTTTTGAACACTGTACTTTCACATGCACTGCTGCCTGCAGCTGTACTGGGACAACACAGCATAGGCACAGATGGTGGTGGTGCTGCTGCTGCAACTGTCACACTGTAGGTCACGCTACAGTACACAGCAGACACTACAGTGGCAAGGGGCCAGTATTGTGTGGACACAGCACTGCCTGTGGTGTGTAGGGCAGTGCTGATGACTGCACTATACACAGTGACAGGCCCAACATGCAGGCGTTTACTGACAGTGGACATTACTGTTACACTGTTGTGTGACCCACAGATGCTGCACCTCTGGTATGGGATGCTCACAGTGACATATACATGTCCAGCTTTGTGTGCTGTGGCAGCTGTACAGCTGTGTGGTATGTGGGGGGGGCATATATTATCAGGAAGGCACACTGGTGTTGGGGTATTCCCAATACTGGCCCATGTGCACTGCATGATGTGTCCCAGCCTTGTGGCCACACCTGGTCTGTGGCATAGTCTGGCCAACTGTACACTCTCCCCTCAACATCCTCCATGCCCACAGTACTGCACATGTATGCTAGCATCTGTTGGTGTCCACAGAAGAGTGGTCCGCAGGTGTGTGCTGTATGGCCACACTGCCATGCTGTCCACTGGCGGTAGGGTCACCACTTACTGCCTGGCACGGCTGGGACTGGAGACAGCTGATGGCATCATTGTGATGCCATCAGTGAGCAGCATGTTTCCTCTATATCTGGGTTTGTATATGTGTCATATTTGTTTGTTAGGGTCGCGCAAAGCCACGCAAACACCGCGCAAAGCCAAAATGTCGCGCAAAGCTGATTGCCCAAGGTTAAGACTACCTTCTCCTGGGTGGTAATGTGCACCGCGCTAAGTGTTGCACTGAGTCCTGCAAAACCACTTTGTGCGGCGCTAGTCGCTGAATATAGCATTGCACCTATATTCATGTACACACCCACTCAGTTTGCCCCTTGCATACATTATGATTTTTCCCGGCCCTAATGCAGTTTGCGCAAGCTATTTGGCCTGCGCAAACAGTTTTTGCCCGGCGCAAAGTTTTGAATATCTGGCCCTAGGAATCACATATGGGACTGCTAATGATAGCATGGTTAACTGGGAGCCAAAAATCAAACAAGGGCAGGTGTTGGTACAGCAATGGAACAGATGGAAGTTGGAGGAAAAAAAAGAATATATACGTGTATATATGTATATGTATATGTATATGATTAAATCATACCTTTTACCTGTTTTTCTATATTCAAGTTCTGTCCCCCCCCCCCCCAAAAAAAAAAGAAGTCTAGAGGTTGCATTATTTTCTTTTGTTCAGGCTGTTTGGGGGAACAGGCTAAACCCATCTAAAGAAACATTACTTACTTACTTACCCATTAAGCAAGGGGACCCAACATGGTTAACCCTATATCCTTTCTACATAGTATTTCTATATCTGCCAACGTTCAGCCTTTATTACAAAATACAGACCAAAGTTGGGCACCTTTAGTATATGCTGCATGCCAAACATGGTGCCAACAATAGGACCAAAGCAGATTAAGAATTACTAAAAAAGCAAGTGTGGCTCAGAAGCACCTCAGAGAAGCTTCTGTCAAAATGAAACATTGGAAGGTCTCTAGCCAGGTGGTTTTAACAAAACATAGAAAGGCTCTATATGCCTGGATACAGGAAAACAACTTCCCTGAAACGGAAGTATTCACAAAATGTGCTAGACCTGCAAAATCTGTTACAAGAATAAAGGATTCCTCCTAAAATGTGGGATGTACATTGATTAGGGTGCCACTCTAGGTTGATGTTTGTGTGTGCGCCATACACGTTTTATTACAGTTTATATTGACTGTGTATCTTGTTACACCTTGTATTATATATGCTGTATTATGTATTGCTGTGTACTGTAAACAAATTTGTCCTTTGTGTCCAGTACCATCTTGAAAATGAGCTCACTCAACAATGTAATTGCCTGGTTGAATAAAGTTTGATTGATTGAATGTCAAAATTAACCAAAAGCACAAAACATTGGTGGAGAGATAATATAGTAGACCGGCATGTCAGCAGGAAATTGAAACAACTGAACATCTATTTTTCTATTGTACTTATATTATGGGTGTTTGGACTAAGTTAGCAGATATATGGAAAGAGGCGTGGTTTTCCACAATTACCTTCGAGGTTATCATATATGGAGAGATAGCCACAACGTGGGGAAAAGGCATGTTATAATGGTATGTATAAAATGGCATATATGGAATGCAAGAAGTCTGTTTCATTTACAGCAGAAACATATAGACTATACTGAAATCATCAATAAAATTACTGCCGACTAAAAATACTTTATTGGGAGGAAAGAAGGAATACTGAGGTGAGAACATCGAGGATGATATGGAGAAATCTACCATGGATTACAAATTCAGATGTACCAGTTACCGGACTGTTAAATTTAACTATAAACTGTACTAAGAGAGGACACCCTGCAAAAGTATATGTAGAATAAATATTTCAAGGGCTTAGTTTGATATTCCTTTTTTTTGTCTACTGTTTGTCTATAATGATGTAATTATTGATTCGAGTCTTGAAACGAGTCCTTTGTAAATAACAGTACAAGTACAAATTGGTTTTGCTTTTCTTTGAAGCGTATGTATTTGTTTGATTTTTCCTTCAATAAACACCCCTACTCTTTTCAAGAGGTGCCATGGGATCTTTAATGTCCGCCCGAACGACCACCAGAACAGGCATACAGGACCTTGGCTTCATGTTTCATCCAAAAAGACAGCCCCTCAGGAAAGCAGCATCTTCCTCATGATGCACTACAATGTCAGTACTGGAATTTAACCCAAGTTCCTGGTGTGGAGCTAGAACCCACAACCTTTCGATCTTCTGGCCTCAGAGGCAAGTGTGCAACCTGCTGAGCCACTGTCATGGTTTAATGTAGGCTTAAGCGCGCTGTCTCAAGTAAATCTGTTCCTGTAACAGCACCCCCACCCTTGATTGCTTAACCCGGTCCCTGCTGCTCTGCACCAACTATTATTTAAGTATTTGTTTATTTGCTTTTGTTAACCAGGTAAGCACACTAGACAGCCAAGTGCCTATTTTCAGGTGCGACCCCAGAGATTACAATAGTACATACATTCATAAGGTAGAAAAAGAAATGGGCAGAATAGATGGGCCTTGCAGTCCTTACCTGCCATCAACTTCTAGGTTTCTATACATGAACATCAGGCAAATCAAGGTACATACAGGTGCATCAGACACATAGATTACATCAAGAGGTAGATAACAACATGGTACAGGCATGGACAACAGATGTCTACATGCAACCTGGGAGATTACCAGGTACAATACATCAACATCAGGCAAATCAAGGTACATACAGGAGCATCAGGCACATAGGTTACATCGAGAGGTAGATAACAGCATGGTACAGGCATGGACAACAGATGTCTACATGTAGGGTCAGCCATGACCTCAAGCAGGTATGGGTAGTGAGTTACACGAGTAGTACAACAGATTGTGGGGGAGAGGGCAGGGGAAAAACATAAAAATATAGTTTTACAGGCATACTTTACAGGGACAGGCTGGGCAGAGAAGGGACCCAGTTCCTTTGGCACATCAGATGGCAATGAGCTTGCCAGGTGGACAAAGTGTGTGCAGTAACAGGGGACTCATCTCTTAACAGTCGAACCAGGTTTTCGTGACTCTGGTGCAGAGACAGGTGGAAGCCGATTTTAGGAAGCCCCATATGTAAGCTTTGAAGCAGGGATGGGAGGGGGAGGAGCGAGTGCTGGCAGGAAGGGAGTTCCACAGCATAGGCAGCGAAGGCCCGATCACCCATTTGGGTGCAAGTTTTTGGAACCAGGAGGACCTGAGAGTCGCTGGATCTTAAGTGGTAGGAGGGGTTTGCGGGTTTGAGGGACATGGCAAGTGCAGGAGGGATGGCAGTTCTGACAATGTTGTCGATGAAGTTGCCAAGGACAAAGGTGCGGTGGCTTTCCGGAGGAAGCCACTCAAGCCGAGAGTATAGTTCACAGCGGTGTGTGAGGCGAGGGACAGAGTGTGCAAAGCAGCATACATTATTGTACACTGTGTCCCATTTTGTGAGACTGGTTTTAGGGACGTGGGCAAAGGATACCAGACCACACAAAGCGTGGTGAGGACCCCTGCCAGGGGCGAGACGCATGAACGAGGTGAGAACTTAGCTCTGTATGCCAGGCTCAGCTTACAGTGGGTTGCCTTATAAGTGTTGCGAATGTGCAGTGTGAGGTCCAGTTGTGGGTCAAGGGTTACCCCCAGGTACTTGACAGTGTCTGCAACATGCAAGAAGGAATCATCAGCTCCTGCGATCCCCGAGCTTCAGCATGGCCGAACACACAAACCACCATCTGCTATGACGAAACAAGCCATCTGGACTGGCAGTCTCTTCTCATACACAAGCTATCCTACTCTTGTGGACTGTAAACAACACCGGTGGTCCAGTATGTGGACACATCAAAGAACACCAGGGCTCATCTTCCGAAAGGAAAAAAAAAAATAATATGAGGTGACCTGGGGACACTGCCACAACACACACGGTACAATACTACTACAAATACTCACACCATCTAGTGGCACAGATGTTAAATAGCACCGGTTAATACAGGAAAAAAAGTTCTATTTCTAAAACTCAAAGCTTTTTAAATATATTTTTTATTGTTTGGTTAATAACAATTTTATTTTTATATGAAATTTTATTGTTACATGAAACGCATTTTATAATCCCAATAAGAAACTCTAGGGCCATTGAGATTATAAATACAACCCATAGTGCCCATTTCTTGTCAAAAGCTTCCTTCTCAAAGAAGAGTACCTCCTTTGATGAGTAGCTCAGTGCCATGACCAAACTTTCAAGTAAAGAAAGCCTAAGACATATACTGCACTGCATAAGCTTACTTTGATCAAGCTGGGAAGCAGTTTTTAAATCTTCAATAAAAGTATTATCTGATCTTTAATTAAAAAAAAAAATTAAAAAATACCCACCCCGGGGTAGGGCCAGCCCAGTAGCATGGCAGTAGAGCGACCTGGGTTCCAGAATGGCCGTAGGTCACTGAGAGGCTGGCCTGGGGAGGGAGGACTGAGAATCCCTTGAATAGCTCACCCTCCTTGGGGAGGGGGGTATGCATGTCCCGCTCAGCGGTTGCCACCTAGAGGAATCTGAGTGGCAGAAAAGCAGGACCACAAGGGAAGGACCCTGGGTGGTGTCCCTCCGAAGGCAGACCTTGTACAATGCATCTTTTCACATGCTGTGGGCCCAGGATGAAAAATGGTGGGGGGGGGGGGAACAACAGCATGGATGATGGCCCGGTCTCCCACAGACCCCACACCAGCACCTGGGCACCTCCACAGTCCTGTGGCAGAGGATGACGGAACCAGGGTAAGTCCCAGGGAAGCCAGGTGCTAGGGACCTTGGGGGACCGGTCCAGATGGAGGCAGGTCAGGGGTTAGATACACAATACTACTTGGAAAAAAAAATGGCATGAACTCTACTAATTAATATAATGTGAAATTATGTTTTCCCATGCTGCTACACTGTAAATCAGTTAACCGTATGTATGTATTATTCTTTTTTCTTTTAACAAATACTGAAGTACTATTATTTTGATGTATAGGATTTGATATGATAGAAACGTACAATTTGACAACAGATAAGGACCGTTTGGCCCACCTAGTCTGCCCATTTCCCTACCTAATGGATAAGCTGCGGATCCTAGTTAAGCAAACGCCTACTTCCTCCTACCCCCACTAGAATTGCTTTATGTCTGTCCCATGCCTTCTTGAATTCCCCCACTGTTTTTGACTCCACTACCTCCTCAAGAAGGCAGTTTCATGTATCCACAACCCTCTCTGTGAAAAAATACTTCCTCACATTACTTCTGAGCCGTCTCCCCTCTATCTTCGGATTGTGCCCCCTTGTTCTTGCACATCTTTTTCTGAAATATGCTATCCTCTTGGACTCTGCTGATTCCCTTGAGGTTCTTGAAAGTTTTTATCATGTCCCCCCTCTACTTCCTTTCCTCGAGGGTATACATATTAAGCTCCTTCAACCTCTCTTCGTATGTCTTCTGGTGCAGACCCTGCACCATTTTAGTTGCCCTCCTCTGGACAGCCTCCATCCTGTCTATGTCCTTGGGGAGATGGGGTCTCCAGAACTGCATGCAGTGCTCCAGACGGGATCTCACTGTCTGTACAGAGGGATAACAATGTCCTGTTTTCTACTGGTGATGCCTCTCCCTATGCATCCCAGTATCCGCCAGCCCTGCTTACTGCCTTCTCAAACTACTTGCCCACCTTTAGGTCATCTGATATGACTATCCCCTGGTCTCTTTCCATTTTTTTTGTTGTTAGCTGCTGCCTGAGAACAAGCAGAGAACACCAGGAGGAAGGAGCTGCTGTTAAAACTAAACTTTTCTACTGGGACTAAGAACTAGAACTCTATTACTGGGACCTTTAATTTAGGGTAAAAAAAAAGTGTGTTTGTCAGAGTTTGCTGAAGTGAATTGTAATCTGTGCAGTTATCTAGGTGTTTGTCTCAGGTGGCTGAAGGGAATTATTATCTGTGCCATTAATTAAGTATAGAAAGATTTGTAAAGCAGGGGGAGTGGCTTAACTTGAAGGAAGCCAGGTTAAAGCCAGATTTAAACACTGCCCTAGATAGCTTCTGCCTGAGAACAGGCAGAGAACACCAGGAGGAAGGAGCTGCTGTTATAACTAAACTTTTCTACTGGGACTATACTACCCTCCTCCTCTCCACCCTAAACCAGTTCTACTTTTATAGGCATGTGATTTGAATGACAACAGAAACTTCCTGTTTGGGAGCAGGAAGCGAGCGGTCACAGAGCCACCAAAGACTCACCATCCTAGAAGGATAAGAGTAGCTCTCCACCCCGCACCCCCCAAAAAAGCTGCTGGAGGTCTGACTCTGAGCAAGTAAGGAGACTACTGAGAAATATAGGAGCTTCCTGTCTCAGAACAGGAGGATCAAGAGCTTAAAAGGCACAGAGGCAGCAAGTAAGTACTGAGGAAAAAAAAAAAATAAACAGAGGAAAGAGTAAGTATTCTAAACAACAGTTAAGGGGCCAGAAATAAGACATGATGAGAGTGGTACAGTGCAGTGGCTGTGGAGCAGCAGTCTTCCAGGAGATCAATCAATCAATCAAATCTTTATTTATTCAGGTGAGCATCATTGAGCAAGACTCATTTACAAGATGGACCTGATAAGGTCAAGGTTCAACAGTTGATACACAACAGATACATCAATACACTTAGGAGGAGCTGGATATCACTGTCCACCTAGGGACAAATGACCTGGCTAAGAAAGGGATCAGAGCAGTGCAGGAAGAGTTTGTGGAGGGGCCTTGGACAAGTAGCACACATGGTAACCTTCTCGGAGGTGCTGCCTGTCTGTGGCACGGGTGAGGCTAGAGTGCTCCACACTATGGGATTCAATCAATGGTTGAAAAACTGGTGCAGAGCTCAGGGATTTGGCTTCACTGGGGACTGGAGGTCCACCTGGAGGGATGCAGGCCTATACTGGTATGATGGGCTGCATCTGTCCAGGAGGGGAACCAGGATCCTAGGTGATAGGTTTAAATGCTTCATTGGCAAGCATTTAAACTATACAAGGGGGGAGGCACTGGAGAGGAGCAGAGAAATCCTAGCCCCCCCCCCCAAAAAATAAATCAGGGTACTAAGTGAGGTAAACCCCAAGATAGAGATGTCGACAGGGAGAAGGGCAGGGGTAAATGGAGAAAATGACAAATGCAATAAGAACAGGGATGGGGCAAAAAGGGGTAAGGCCATCAAGAAATGGAAGGTAATGAGTACCAATGCCCGTAGTCTGGGCAACAAGCTCCATGAACTGGTGGCCTTGATGGAAGAGGGATGCCTGGATATTGTAGTAGTCACAGAAACATGGTACACAGAGAACCATGACTGGGATGTTGACATACCAGGGTACACAACCAACAGGAGAGACAGGGAGGGGAGAAGAGGGGGTGGAGTAGCTTTCTATGTAAGGGAAGGGATAAAAGCAACTGAACAAAAGAGTAAACAGGGAGGAGAGGAGGCACTGTGGGTCACCTTAAAGACTGGAAATGGCACCACAGTCCGCACAGGGGTTGTATACAGACCCCCATGTCAGGGGGAAGGAATGGACAAGGATATGATAGAAAGCATCCTTAGGATGGCAGAGAAAGGGGAGATACTGTTGATGGGGGACCTGTATGTGCCAGATGTTAACTGGAGCACATCTGCTGCAGCCACATCCAAGAGCAGGGCCATTCTCGATGCCCTACAGGTGGCAGGATTCAGACAGCTAGTTTCGGAACCCACTCATGAGGGAGCAATCTTAGACCTCGTACTCTCAAATGGGGCAGTGAGAGAATCTCAGATCTAGTAGTGGGTTGCCATCTGGGAACAAGTGACCATCAAACAGTGTGGTTCACGTTAAACTCAGCTACAGAGTCAAGCCATACAAAAGTGAGGGTACTGGACTTCAGGAGGGCTGACTTTGGCAAGATGGGAGAGTGCCTCAGAAAAGCACTAGCAAACAGGCTAGAAGGAGGGGTGGAGCAACAATGGGAAAACATCAGACCTGCCATCACAGAGGCAACAAGCCTTTGTGTGAAGCAAATAAATAAATCAGAACTAAAGAAAAGGCCACTATGGTTCTCAAAAGAGGTGGTGGTGAAGGTTAGGGAGAAAAAGATAGCATTTAGGAAGTATAAGGAAACACAGAAGGAGCAGGACAGAGAACTGTACCAGTTAAGGCAGAAGGAAGCAGGGAGGGTAGTCAGAAAAGCAAAGGTCCAAATTGAGGAAAAGAGAGCTAACTCGGTTAAGAAGGGGGATAAAACATTTTATAGGTATATCAGGGAGCATAGAAAGACAAAGGAAGGGAGGGATAGTGAGGCTGAACAGAATGGACAGTGGGTGGGCAGAGAGGGACAGTGAAAAAGCAGGGATACTGAATGAATACTTCTGCTCAGTATTCACAAGAGAGGAGGAGGAGGGGGAGGTGACTAATCCAATTAACAGAAACACTCTGGATTGGGGGGTCGATCCCAGTCCTTTCACAGAAGAAAGGGTTCTGAAAGAACTCCTAAAACTGAAGGTGGACAAAGCAATGGGGCCTGATGGAATTCACCCCAGACTTCTAAAAGAATTAAGGAGAGAACTAGTGACACCACTGACTACCCTTTTTAACAAATCATGGGAGGATGGCGTGGTACCTGAGGACTGGAGGTAGGCGGATGAGATTCCCCTTCACAAAAGTGGGAGGAAGACACAGGCAGGAAACTACAGACCCGTCAGTCTGACCTCTGTGGTAGGGAAAGTGATGGAATCACTTCTGAAGGAAAGAATTGTTGAGTACCTAGAGGCCAGTGGGGCACAGGACCCCAGGCAGCATGGGTTCACAGCGGGAAGGTCATATCAGACAAATCTAATTGATTTCTTTGACTGGGTGACCAAACTAGTAGACCAGGGAGGGGCTGTGGACATGGCCTACCTATACTTTAGCAAGGCATTTGACACAGTCCCACACAAAAGATTAATAGTCAAATTAACCAGCCTGGGAGTGGGTTCCATGGTAGTAGCCTGGGTAAAACATTGGCTGAACAACAGGACACAGAAGATAACTGTAAATGGAGTCCACTCTGAAGAAAGAGAGGTTACTAGTGGGGTACCACAGGGTTCAGTACTGGGTCCAGTCCTTTTTATTGTCTTTATAAGTGACATTGCAGAGAGACTGGAAGGAAAAGTATGCGTCTTTGGAGATGACACAAAGATCTGCAATAGGGTTGATACACAAGGAGGCATGGAAAGGATGAGAAGGGACTTAGCAAGGTTGGAGGAATGGTCAGAAGTATGGCAGCTTGGATTCAATGCAAAGAAGGGCAAAATAATGCACCTGGGAAACAAAAACCCAGTGGAAGTTTACACAGTGGGGGGGGGGGGGAAAGGTAGTAACAACAAAATAGAAAGGGACCTGGGGGTAATCATATCAGATGACCTTAATGTTAGCAAGCCATGTGAGAAGGCAGTAGGGAGGGCTCGGGGGATACTGGGATGTATAGGGAGAGGCATCACCAGCAAAAAACAGAAGTTGTTATCCCTCTGTACAGACAGTTGGTGAGACACCATCTGGAGTACTGCGTCTGGTTCTGGAGACCCCATCTCCGCAAGGACACAGACAGGATGGAGGCAGTCCAGTGGAGGGCAACTAAAATGGTGCAGGGTCTGCAAGACAAGCCATACGAGGAGAGACTAAAGGAGCTTAACATGTATACCCTTGAGGAAAGGAGGGACAGGGGGACATGATAGTAACTTTCAAGTACCTCAGTGAATTAAAGTCCAAGAAGGTAGCATATTTCAAAAAAAGAGATGTGCAAGAACAAGGGGGCACAATTTGAAGACAGAGGGGGGACGGCTCGGGGCAATGTGAGGAAGTATTTGTTCACAGGGAAGGTGGTGGATGCATGGAACAGCCTTCCTGAGGAGGTTGTGGGGCCTAAAACTGTAGGAGAATTCAAGAATGCATGGGATAGACATAAGGCAATTTTTGTTGGGGGTAGGAAGAAATAGGCTGTTGGTTAAATAGGATCTGCAGCTTATCCTATAGGCAGGGAAATGGGCAGACTAGGTGGGCCAAGCAGTCCTTATCTGCTGTCAAAGTCTATGTTTCTATGTTTCTACCCCCACTGTGTACCCTTCCCCTGGGTTTCTGTTTCCCAGGTGCATTACTTTGCACTTCTTTGCATTGAATCCAGGCTGCCATACATTTGATCATTCCTCCAACCTTGCCAAGTCCCTTCTCATCCTTTCCAACCCACCTTCTGTATCGACCGTGTTGCAGATCTTTGTGTCATCTGCAAAGAGACACACTTTTCCTCCAGTCCCTCCGCAATGTTACTTATAAAGATATTAAAGAGGACTGGTCCCAGTACTGAACCCTGTGGTACTCCACTAGTAACCCTCCTTTCTTCAGAATGGACTCCTTTTACTATTACCCTCTGCGTCTGGCTGTCCAGCCAATATTTTACCCAGGCTACCACCGTGGGACCCACTCCAAGGCTGACTAACTTGCATATTAATCTTTTGTGTGGGACTGTGTCAGATGCCTTGCTAATGTCTAGGTAGGCCATGTCCATAGCCACTCCCTGGTCTACTACTTTGGTCACCCAGACAAAGAAATCTACTAGATTTGTCTGACATGACCTTTCCACAATGAATCCATGCTGCCTTGGGTCCTGTACCCCAATGGCCTCTAGGTACTTGACAATTCTTTCCTTCAGAAGTGATTCCATCATTTTCCCTACCACTGAGGTCAAACTAACAGGTCTGCAGTTTCTTGCCTCTGCCTTGTTCCCACTTTTGTGAAGTGGAATCGCATCCACCCTCCTCCAGTCCCTCAGGTACCATCCCATCCTACCATGATTTGTTAGAGGGTAGTCAGTGGTGTCACTAGTTCTATCCTTAAATCTTTTAGAATTCTTGGGTGAGTCCCGTCAGGTCCCATTGCTTTGTCCACCTTCAGTTTTAAGAGTTCTTTCAAAATCCTTTCTTCTGTGAATGGACTGGTATCAACCCCACTATCCAGAGTGTTTCTATTGTTTGGTTTAGTTACCTCCCCTTCCTCTTCTTTTATGATTACTGAGCAGACGTATTCATTCAGTATCCCTGCCTTTCCACAGTCACCCTCTGCCCACATTCCCTTCCCTTTATTAAGCCTCAGTATCCCTCCCTTGGTCTTTCTTCGCCCCTAATGTACCTATAAAAGGTTTTATCCCCTTCTTAACAGAGTTAGCTATCTTTTCCTCAGTTTGGGGCTTTGCTATTCTGACTGCCTTTCCTGCCTCCTTCTGCTTTAACTGATACAGTTCTCTGTCCTGCTCCTTCATGCTTCCTTATAGTTCCCTAATGCTATCCTTTTCTCCTTAACCTTCCCTGCCACCTCTTTGAGAAACATAGTGGCTTTTCCTTCATTTTGTTTTTTGATTTGCTTTACACACAGGCTTGTTGCCTCTGTGATGGCAGTTTTGATTTTTCCCGTTGTTCTTTCATCCCTACCTTTTGCCTGTTTGTTGGTGCTTTTCTGACGCACTCTCCCATTTTGCCAAAATCAGCCCTCCTAAAGTCCAACACCCTTGCCTTTGTATGGTTTGACTCACAGCTGAGTTTATTGTGAACCACACTGTTTAGTGGTCGCTTGTTCCCAGATGGCTACCCGCTTCTAAATCTGAGATCCTGATGTTATACATTATACAATGTTTTTTCAAAATCAATAAAAATTATAAAGAAAAAAAAAAGCTTCCTTCTGCAGTCTCACAATGCAAGTCAGCTTTCTCCATGTGATATGTATGCAATAATACATGACAGGGTGTGAGACTACAGGTTAATAATTGCACGCCTCTCGAGGGTGCCTTTGAACAGCAGAGAAAGAAGTGTGATTACTGATCATAATCAGACATCCCTGGAGTGTTTCCTGCACTTATAGAAAGTGTAAGAAAAATCTTACCTAGAAAAAAGTAAAAAGCATGTATTACAGTTAAGAAAATACTGTTTTTTTTTTAACTTGAAATCTGTGTAGGAGAGACAAAGATTCCTGCCTGGTTTGTTACTGTTTTACACTCAGCCGCATGCACACAATATAGGTTTTGTTCTGTCAAGTTTGTTCCCCCCCACATACGGACACACTACAGTATTGTGAGGAAGGAAGATGCAAAACCTGAAAGCTTTACTGAAAGCGGGATGGTGACAGCGAGACCTTGCATGTATCAGACAGAGGAACTGCAAGCCTTACACACTTTTTTTTGGTTACTTTTAGCGAGACAGTGGTGCGACCTGGGGGATAAGACATGCTGGAATGGCAATATCAAACTCGGCTGTCATTTGTTTTTTTCTTTCTTGGGGTGCACTTATAGTTACATGTAACCCCTTATAAATAGGGGTTTACTAGAGCCTCAGCAGTCTCTTTAAGAGCTGGCAGCTTGCTAACCTAGTCAGTTCACTAAAAAGGGAGGGACTGTGGGTTCTTCTGCTCGAGTCCCGCCTGAGCCGCAGGGTAGGTGTGCTATTTTTGCCATCGACATAGGCAAAGTGGGCCCTTACTAGGCTGTGGGATTTATGTAGTATATGCTAAGTATTAAGAAATGTCATTTGTCTAACCTGTTTTACCTTGCAGCTGGGACTTTGAGCATTTTGCCCCTCCATTTTGGACCCGGACTGCCTATGGGGTCCAATAAGGAACAAGGGGTGCCTAAAATGGAGAACTGAGCAGCCAATTAAGCTGGAACTCTTTCGGGAGCCGGCTGCCAATGGGAGGTATGGTCCGTGATGCTGGGAACTGAAGTCCAGAAGGTGGTGCCTTATTTGCACCAATAGAAGGAGATGGGGGATTGGCGTCAGGAGCCTTCCAATAGAGCCGGTCGCGCCTGAAATTGTGACCTACTTAACGGCTGAGAGTTCAGTTGTCGCTAGGTCGAAGGAGAGAAGGAGCTCTGGGCTCCTGTGCACTGTAGAGTCTCACGCCGGAAGCGCATGTGAAGGCCAAGAAGTCAGGTGGACAGTATAGCCAGCGGAGCCGAACAAGATCCGCTGTGGTGTGCAGGTAGAGGCGGCTGTATCCGGACAGCTACTCACCAGGCTCACCTTGTAGAGGACAGGAGAATCTGCTTCATTGCTCAGTCTGTCAGGAAAAGTGAAGCCACGCTGCATTACCCAGGTCGTGCCGTGAATGCAATGGAATTAGAGCAGCTGCTTGGTATGGTACCCTCTGTTCTACATATAAATGTGTGGAGAAGTGTTCGATCACAGGCATATGTCCTGCAGTGGTGTGAGAGGGATCTTTCTACAGGACTCATGAGTACAAAATCAGGGTAGCTCCCTGTCAGATTGTTCTTTTGAGGGCAAGTTTGGCCTGTCTGTTCCACTGGCCCCATGAACTGAGCCTGCTGGCTCTCCATTATCAATTTGGGTATTGAACATTTGTCTTCATCTTCAGGGCCCCAACCGGCTGCACTTAATAGGCTAGCCCCTTATTGCCTGGGTACCCAGTGACAGTGACTAGTAGGGAGCTGGCCTGTGCACAGTGCTTTGAAATAGTAGAGGTTAAGCTAAACAATCAGATTTCCCCTGCCCTTGTTTTTCCCCCTTCAATAAATCAGATTTGTTTGTTTTGAAAAGTATACTGTCTGAACTGCGTGTTTGTGCCACCATACTGTGCATGGGTTACTGTGTTAATGCATCTTATTTTACAGGGGGTCCTCAGCACCAAGCTGATCAATCAATCCTGTGGGAAAGTGTGTGTTGCAATGGTGGTGTGTGGAACGTTCGTGAGCCACTAGTGGAAAGAAAGGGGGGTTGCAGTGACCCAGTGGGCTGTGACCAAGTCGTTCTTGACTGTTCCAACCCCGACCTCTGGGTGGAGGCACCCACCATTGGATCCAGGCCCCTCAACCTGTTAGTGGTCAAGCAGGCAGGGGTAGTAGCTCTTGGGATAGCACCACCGGGGGTTACATCTTGGAGGCACCGCTGGGATTAGCGTCCTCTAGTGGCCTAGTAGACGAAGTACCCCACCATGGCCGAACTAAAGGAAAAACTGGAGGGCGATATCACGTCCAAACTCAAACTAGACCCTGTTAAGATGATGGTGCATAAACTGATGGGGTAGGGTGAAGCTGAAGAATTGGACCCAGTAAACTGTGTTACTGTTAGATGTCCCTCTCGGGATAAAGAACGCTGACCTCGTTTCTGCGGCTGAGCGTGTTAAATGTTTAAGTAAAGTAGAGGTGAAGGGGCGAATTGCCGACCTACTCGACCAAACCCTGCAGGTGCTGCTTTTATGCAGTACGACAACAGACCTAGAGAGAGTGCCCCCAGTGATTTTCCCAGAAGGTGCTCTAAAGGGATGGAGGGTAATTCATGCCCTAAGTGGTTTGATCACCCCAGGGGGATCCCCCAAGACTAATAGCTTTAAAGATAAATTGCTTAAACTGTTGGCTACAGAAGGAGGACTACTCAGGAATTACTACAGGAGTTAGACCTTTCCAGTGATCCCACCCCAACCGTCCCCAGGTACATCTCCGGGTCATCCAAGAGCTCCATCCTGGCTTCACCCCTATAGCTGTTCCCCAATACAGTTAGACTCCTATCAAGACTGAAACTCTTTCTGGTACTGTGCCCAGCCTGGGGAAGATGATTTGAGACTTGGACGGACTATGCTACACCCCAGTCCAAGAGTGGCAGTGCTCTGAGGGGAGAAACGAAAGAGACTGACGGAGAGCCTGAGGGCCCAGCTTTGAAGCTATCCGCTTTTGGTGGCTACTAGTCCCAAGCCACTGCAGTCGAGTACCTTATGCCTTAGAGGGGTGTTTAGTAGTACAGAAACTGGGAAGACCTGTTATGGAAGTTCAAGTCAGCTAAACAGTGGAGAAATGAGAAGCTGTCAGCCTTTGTTACCAGAATGGAAAGAGGCTGCAAAAGGCTCATTGGAGTAACTGCCCAAGCATTGAATCAATGTCCACCTAGACCATATCTTGAAATCTGACAGGTTTTCCAGTGTGATACTGCTAAAACTCGAATTGCATAACCCACGGGCTGCCCTCCCAGTACTGCCAATTGATGAGTGGAAATCTGGAAGTTGAAACCCATTAAGAGGGGTGGGAGCCCTATGTGGGGGTTGTGAATCTGTGCTAGACCTCTGAGCCTAGTGAACCAAATGAGACCCATCCATCGAGAGGATTGATCAAGGGGGTGACCGAGACTTACCGGGAGTCCGACTTATTCTCCCAACCCTTAGCAAGCTCCTTGAAAAGGTAGTGGCTGAGCAGCTTTCGGAATATATCCACTCTCACGAACTTCTGTCCCTAGCCCAGCATGGCTTTCGTAAGGGACACAGCACCACCACAGCCTTAATCTCGGTTACATCAAGTATCCGGACAGCCATGGACCAGGGCAAACTCTCTGGTGCAATATGCAATAGGAGCCTTAGCAACAAGATGGAAGATCTGGAGGCTGTCATGGTACAGTCAGACCTGGACATTGTGGCCATCACTGAAACCTGGTGTAATGATAACCATGACTGGGAGATGGCCATACCTGGCTACAACATATTCAGAAGAGACAGAGCAGGCAGGAAGGGAGGAGGAGTGGCACTGTATGTGAAAAATGACATAAGGGCCACAGAGATCCAGGAGGAACAAAATGGGGAAGAGATACTGTGGGTTAAGCTGGAAAGGAAAATAGGGACAGCCATCCGCACAGGTGTGGTCTATAGACCACCAGCCCAGGAGGAAGAAACAGATAGGGAGCTGATGCTAGCCATCCAAAGGATGGCAGACAAGGGTGAGGTAGTACTGGTTGGAGACTTCAATATTCCAGACGTGACTGGAGCATCCCAGTAGCAGCATCAACTAGGAGCAGATTTATCCTGGACTCCTTCAGGGAGCCTTCCTCAAGCAACTGGTCATGGAACCAACTCGCAGAAGGCAATACTGGACCTTGTGCTCACAAACAGGGACAGTGTGATGGGGTAACAGTGGGGAGCACCTGGGTAACAGTGACCACCAGTCACTGTGGTTTGAAATCACAGAAAGAGCAGAACCAAACCACACAAAAACACATCCTGGATTTTAGGGGGCAGACTTTGGGAAAATGGGAGATACTTGAAAGAGGCATTAAGGGAATGGGACAGGAATCAGGGTTGAGGAACAGTGGGCAGTATTTAAAATGGGGATTATAAGAACAACAGAATTATGCATTAAGCAGGTTAGCAAGAGGAAAGGAAGAGAGACCATTATGGTTTTCCAAAGAGGTAGCAAAGAAAGTGAAAGCTAAAAGATTGCATTCAAGCAATACAAAAGACACAGGCAGAAGGGGATAGGGAGAAGTACCAGGAGAAGCAAGGGAGGCAGGAAGTCAGTAAGGAAGCCAAAGCTCAGACAGAAGAACACATTGCAAAATCAGTGGGTAAAGGGACAAAACCTTTTACAGGTACATAAGTGAAAATGAAAGACAAAGGAGGGACAGTGAGACTGAAGGGGAGGATGGGAGCGCGTGAGGATGACAACAGTAAAGCTGACATACTGAACAGGTATTTCTGCTCAGTCTTTACTGAGGAAGAGGGGTAATGGGTCTGAAGGAGTACAAGGGGTGAGAATGGTGCAGAAATGGACACAAGTCCCTTTACCGAGAAAGGGTCCTGAAGGAACTGGAAGTAATAAGAGTGGATAAAGCAATGGGGCCAGACAGGGTGCACCCCAGGGTCCTTAAGGAACTAAGAGAGGTGGTGGCTGAACCTCTGGTTATCCTGTTTAGCTGATCACTGGAAACAGGGAGGTACCGAAGACTGGAGGACAGCAGATGTAGTCCCCTTATACAAAAGTGGGAACAAAGAGGAAGCAGGGAACTACAGACCAGTCAGCCTCACCTCGGTAGTGGGGAAGATCATGGAAGCACTACTGAAGGAGAAATTGGTGGAACATCTGGTTATCAATGGACTACAGGACCCAAGGTAGCATGGTTTCACCAGGGAGGTCATGTCAGACCAACCTCGTTGAATTTTTGACTGGGTGACTATGGAGGTGGATCAGGGGAGGGCAGTGGACATGGCCTATCTGGACTTCAGCAAGGCCTTTGACACTGTGCCACATAGAAGACTATTACACAAACTGGGGAATATGGGTGTGGGCAGGACAGTAGTGTGGTGGGTGCGTAACTGGCTGGGTGGCAGGACACAGAGGGTGGTGGTAAATGGCTGTCACTCCACAGAGGGAAGAGTGACCAGTGGGGTACCACAGGGATCAGTGCTGGGACGGTCCTATTCAACATCTTCATCAGTGACATTAGCAGGATCTAGAAGGCAAAATTTCACTGTTACGCTTATGACACAAAGCTCTGTAACAGAGTAGACACACAGAGGGTGTAGACAAAATGAGAATGACCTGCAGAAACTTGAAGAATGGTCAGGGTTTGGCAGTTGAAATTCAATGCAAAGAAGTGCAAGATAATGCATATGGGGCACAAAACCCTGGCACAATATATCAGTTGGGGGTGAGGATATAGCATGCACCAAGCAGGAAAGGGATCTTGGGGTTGTCATCTCTGATGACCTCAAGGTGAGAAACAGTGTGACAAGGCAGCACGTAAAGCAAATAGGATGCTGGGATGTATAGGTAGGGGCATCACCAGCAGGAAAGGAGGTCATAATTCCGCTATACAAGACACTAGTGAGGCCCCACCTGGAGTACAGTGTACAGTTCTGAGACCATACCTACGTAAGGACATAGACAGGGTAGAGAAGGTTCAGAGGAGGCAACAAAGATGGTGCATGGATTGCATCACAAGTCCTATGAAGACAGGTTGAAGGAACTGAACATGTACTCCCTGGAGGAGAGGAGGGAGAGGGATATGATAGAGACATACAAGTATCTTACAGGGAGGAACAGGTGCGGAAAACACTATTTTTAAGCGAAAAAGATGTTCCAGGACTAGAGGGCATGGGATGAAGTTGGAGGAGGATGATTCAGAGGAAACATGAGAAAGAATTTCTTCACAGAGCGGGTGGTGGACAAGTGGAACACCCTGCCAGAGGAAGTGGTGGGGCTGAAACAATCAAGGATTTAAGAATGCATGGGATAGACATAAAAGAATTCTAGAGGTCAGGGGTAAGGGGAAACAGACTTCTAGGAAAACAAACTGAACTTACAAGCTCAAATGGGCAGACTGGGTGGGCCATAGGCCCTTATCTGCCGACACTGTCTATGTATCTATGTAGTATTTATCGACCTGTCCAAAGCCTTTGACCTCGTTGACCACAAACTGCTTGGTGCACAGTTGTGGTCACTTGGCCTCTCCCCCCATGCCATGAAATGGCTAATGGGTTATCTACATGGCAGAAAGCAGCGTACCTGCTTCAGTAAAGTCCTCTGAGCCCCTACCAGTGACCTCCGGAGTGCCTCAAGGCTTGGTACTGGGTCCCCTCCTCTTCTCCCTCTTCATCAATCAACTACCCATGGTTACTGCCAGCTGTAGCGCCACCATGTATGCAGATGATCTGGTAATCTTGGCTCACTCCCAGAAAGCCACTACCCTAAACCAGAACCTGACCGATGACTTTAACAGGGTATTGTCATGGGTTACTAGTCATAAGCTGGTCCTGAACCTGAAAAAGACACAGGCTATGCTCTTTGGCTCAATGGCTAAAATCAAAGCCTCATCGGCCTGCTTAAACGTCACCAGCGCAGATGGATCCTCACTACCCATAGTGAGCTCAATCAAATATCTGGGGTAACACTTGACCCCAACTTGACATGGGTAATCATATCCTTAACATCTGGAGGCGGCAAACTGCAAACTGGGTCTGGCCTATAGGGCCAAGTATAACCACTGCAGCCTAGGCTTGCCCTCAGCGAAGGGTGTGCTCCTTCCCCCTTAGCTATGGGCTGCACCCCTGTTTGCTCGCTCTCCAAAGACACATCTCACCTGGTGGTACACTGCTTACAATAACATTTGTCATTTTGCCTTGGCTGCCCCGACTCACCCACCGTTGTAAGCCATGTAGAAACTCTGCTGGCTCTCACCAGCTAGATACCTTGATTTTGGTTTGGGATGCCTCTCTGGGAAAGTGATCAGAACTAGCACCCCCCAGGGGCTGGCCCGGCTTCTGCCTAAACTGAATCCCACCCCCTACCAACTTAGGTCTCTCACATCAGGGTTGCTCAAAGTCCCTCCTACCCGGACCCTCATGGGGGATCGGGACTTTGCCATAAGTGCACCCAGACTCTGGAATTCACTGCCTGTGGATATCTGAGCTGCCCCTCCTATCTGAGTTTTGAAATTCCTGTGGGTTTCCTAAAACTAGCATCAGAGTGTGACTGCCCAAACCTCCCTAGAGTAAAGTGTCAAATTGTTTTGTCTGAACCTCCCCAGGGTGTCTCCATTGAATTCCTGGAGATATTTTCCCTACTATATCAATGACTTCCGACTACTCCTGCCTAAAAGCCTTGGGCATTTTACACCCATTATTGCTCCAGTCATATAGGCTAACCATGACATATTGCACCTTGGTCACTTGGTAGAAACTTGTACTACCAAGTGTTTCTGTCTGTCTAACATGTGCATATTTAGAAAAATGTGATGAGCTGTATATACCTGTCCACGATCCAACTAGCCTAGGGGGTGTATACGACAATGTTATAAGTTATATTATGACCAATCCAGTCCTTGAGCTATGCTCCACTCCGATGTAAGATGACCTGTATATATCTGTCAGTTGAACTAGCTAGTCTAGAGTGTATAATCTGAAATGTGCTTACTACCGTATGTTTCCCCTAGCGTCAAATGATGTATTTCCCACGTGTTTGTTTACTGTGACAAAAAACTGTACTCTCTCTGCCATGTCTCCTTGACTGTTGTTCCTCATGTTGTACTCTCCTGGGTCATTCCTGAAAATAGGCATAATACTTGTCTAATGTACTTACCTGGTAAACAAAAGCTAAATAAAATAAATATTTCCCGTGTCTCCGGAGACCCACGGTGGAGTGGGGGTGCATGCAGTTTCTTCTGATCCCCGGGTGGAGAGTGATTTGAGGGCTGAGATTAGAGATTTACGGGAAATAGTGAAAGAGTTGAAACAGACTGCTGCCAACCCTCCAAAAACTGGAGCACCCGAGTTATTTTGGAGCAAACGATCTGGTCAAGAAGAGCCCTTTAGAACTCCTGAAACCTCCCGGCAGGCAAGACATCTCCCTTCCACCAAAGACCCTCAAGATACTAAGTTATGTTACCATTGTGGGGAGGATGGACATTTTCAGACTGAGTGCTGGAGAACCTAAGGAGGGTCACCAGCAAGCTAGTAGCCTGGCATGGCAAGGCCTGTGCCAGGTCCCAAGGAGGGCCTCCTCGAAAGGGTTTTGCCACCTGGGCCAATGCCCAAGCAACTTCCCAAACCATGCCCTTTGAATAGTCTGACGTGGTGGGTCCCTCAATGGAAACCACAGTGAAAGTGAATGGAGTACCTACCCGGGCTGTGTTGGACAGTGGTTCTCAAGTGACCATCATGTTTCAGGACTGGTATCAGAAGTACTTGGCCTGATGTGCCCCTGCAGCCTTTAGATGGACTACATGTCTGGGGACTGAGCGATAAGGCCTATCCCTATTCCGGTTATATCCGTATCTGGTTATCTTTTCCTACTTCTGTGGCTGGGGTGGCGAACAAGTGGAGATCCTGGGCGTTAATGTGTCCCCACTGGACTGTGATGGGGTGCCCTTGTTGATTGGAACCAATGCTTGTATGTTTGGTCAGCAGCGCAGCTGTGTTCTGAAAAACAGAGGTCCAGCACTGGGCGAGCTCTCAGAATTCCAGCTTTAATTCAGAAGGCCTATGAGGACAGAGAGAAGGCTAACAGGTGGAACACGAAGGTCCCATGGGCGTTGTCTGGAAGAAGGATCCAGAGTCTTTGCTGCTAGCACCAAATGCCCAGTGTGTTCTACAAGGAGAGGTCCGGATTAGAAAAGATGTTAAGAATAAAATATTGATGCTGGATGCACCAGGCGATGGAAAATTGCCAGAGGGGCTGCTGGTCAAACCCAGTATTTGGCCTGCTCGAGCCCATGCTTTTGCCAAAAGAGTAATGGTTCAAGTCCACAATGTATCTGATCGAGAGATTCCGGTGAAGCAAGGCTGCACTCTGGCTGCAGTGCACTGTCACGGACACTGCTGTTCTGAGCAGCAGCAGAATTCAGGGAGGTGATTGTGTGACCCCGATCTGTTTAATTCGGTGACTCCCGCTGCCAGCTGGTGGAAGAAAAGAGATTAGTGAAGGGCTTGCCAGAGGAACAGGTGTTTTCTCTGAGGTATGGATGTAGGATGTTTGCAGGGCTGGAGCACACATTCGGCTACAGGATGAGTGACCATTCCGTGGCGGTCGTGCTCCTGGCCCTTGCTGATATAGATGATGCGAGGCGACACCTGCAGAAGATGCTTGTCGCTGGGGTGATACAAAGTCCAGAAGCTCCTATCGTCCCCTACTGTAGTAGTAAGGAAAAGAATGGAACTGTCTGGATGTGTGTGGATTATCGTGCTCTGAAGAAGAACTATACCAGACTAGTATACCATGCCACATTCAGGATGCATTGGATTGTCTAAATGGTAGCAAATGGTTCTCAGTATTAGAACCTTCCATGATGGGTACTATCAGATCCCAGCTGCTCGGAGGCCGAGGAAAAACTGCATTATATGCCCGCTAGGTGTTTATGAGGGGATGCCTCAGGGGATTTCAGGTGCCCTGCTACTTTCCAGTGCTTGATGGAGGCGTGCCATAGGGATATGAACTTACTAGGTGTTAGTCTATCTGGATGATGTCATAGTGTTTGGCAGTCCTTGGAGGAACATGAAGCCAGTTGTTCAAGGTCCTGGATTGATTGGAAGACTTTGGCCTCAAATTGTCTATAGATAAGTGTCAATTTTTACAAACCTCCGTGAAATATGTGGGGCACACAGCATCCATCGAGGGCATAGAGACTGGCCCCAGTAAAGTGGAAGCTTTGACTACCTGGCCTCAGCCAAAGAATTTGAAAGAGCTCCAAAGGTTCCTGGGTTTCTGTGGTTATTATAGGCGTTTTATCCAGGACTATTCCCAAGTGATCCGCCCTCTACTCAGCCTTACTCAAGGGTATCCTCCAACCCACAAAAGTATAAAAAGCAGTGCTCCCTGAGACTGAGAAAAATATTTCCATCCAATTGATATGTTTTGGGACCCGCTGGACTGCTGATTGTGTGGCAGCTTTCCATGATATTATATATCAACACCCATGCCCAGTGCTAGCCTATGCTGACCCTGCCAGACCGTACGTTCTTCATACTGATGCCAGTCTACAAGTATTAGGGGCTGTGTTATATCAGAGCACACTAATGATCTAAGACCGTAGCTAACCATCAGCAGGAGCCTAACCTCCTCAGAAAAGAACTATCCAGTACACAAGTTAGAGTTCCTGGCCTTGAAGTGGGCCATTGTTGACAATTTCATGAGTACTTATACGTGCTAAGATATTGGTAAAACTGATAACAATCCTCTGACCTATGTACAGACCTCAGCTAAGCTGGATGCCACTCAGCTATAGGTGGCTTTCTCGTTGTCTACCCTCGACTATGCTGTTGAATACAGGGCAGGCCTGAACCACATAGAGTGATGCTCTCTCCCAGAGGCCTGTGTCCCGGGACAATTGGGTCAGGTTGTCAGAGCCTGAGCATTAGAGCCCTTTGCCAAGAATTTGATCAAGGAGGAACAGGTATTCCCTGATGCTGTGAACTGCATGGTAGATTGTTTGGGGCCATCTGAGAACTGTATACCTGCTGCTTTACTGTCGCTTCCTGCATTAGATACTGGTGCGTTGCCCCAATTCAATAATGACAGTCTTTGACAGGCTCAATCCAGAGAACCCATGATAAAAACTGCTCTGGAGGCTCTGCATCGGGAAAGATGTGTCCAACTCAGTTCCACTGACTTGAGAACTGCCCTGTTATACAAGGAGGGTCCCGCTGAAACTGATCAATAGACTATTATACAGAGAGACAGTAGGCAGGGGCGAGTAGACAAGCAACAACTGGTGCTGCCCACTGTTTTTTAGAACTGGTGTTGAGGTCCCTGCATAATCATATGGGACACCTCGACATAGACAGAATCCTTGACTTGGTGAGGTCCCGGTTTCATTGGCCCAAAATGAGTGCTGATGTGGAACAACATATCAGGACTTGTAGCCGATATTTACAAAGAAAGACCCTGCCTCAGTGGGCTGCCCCTTGCTAACATCATTACTAGTGCCCCCATGGAGTTGGTCTGTATTGATTTCCTGAGTCTAGAACAAGATCAAAGAAACATCAGTAATATATTGGTGGTTACTGATCACTTCACTCGTTATACTCAAGCTTTCCCAACTAAAGACCAGAAAGCATCCACAGTGGCTAAAGTACTTGTTGAAAGCTTCTTTGTCCACTATAGGGGCCTCAACGAATCCATTCTGACTAAGGAGAGATTTTGAGAAGCCCACTTGATTAAAGAGATGCTATCCTTGTGTGAGTACAGAAATCAAGAACTTCCTTATCATCCCCAGCCTGAGCGGTTTAACGCATGTTTGCTTGACATGTTGGGCCTCTGCAGCAAAGACAAGCCTAGATGGAGCCAACAGATTAGCACCCTGATGCGTGCTTACAACTGCACCAAGAGTGATGCCACTGGATTTTTCCTGTATAGACTGATGTTTGGAAGAGAAGCCAGATTGCCAGTTGAATGTTTGTTTGGGGTTTCTCCTGATGGGGTTCAAGCAGCTACTCATCTACAGTATGTGCAGAAACTGAAGGCCCAGTTAAACCATGCCTACCAACTAGCCCAGACCATGGCAGCTAAGCAAATCTAGCTAATAAAGAAAGGTATGATAAAAAAAGTGAAAGCAATGGAACTCAGAGAAGGGATCGAGTGTTGTTGGGGAATCTGGGGCTGCATGGCATCACCTCCTTCGTATTGTTGTAGAAAAGCTGGAAGATTTACCCCTGTATACAAAGTGCGACCTGAAAACAACTCAAAGATGTGAAAACTATGCACAGAAATCATTTGCTGCTAATCGGACAGATCCTGATAGAGACTGAACCTAAACAACACCCCTCTGGGCCCGTGACTAGAGCCATTGCCGGAAAAGACAGCAGACTAATCCCTGCAATCGAGTTAAAGAGGTCTCCTCCACCCTGTGCAGTTGAATCCGATTGCCATTCTGTGTCTGAGGACAGTGAGTGTAATCCTGAGTACTACCCTTCTTATGAACTGAGTCAGTTGTTTTGGGGCAATCCCTAATCAACCCTGGGGATGAAGTGGGTTTTCTGGACTGTCCGAACCCCAGCTTTGTCTCTGGAGCTGATGCTCCTGGAGGCGAAGCCACTGGCATTAAATCCAAGATGTGGGTTCCTTGTGCCTGGCTGAACTGCCTGACTTTTCGGACAAAGGAAGTGATGTGGGGGAGCCAGCCGGTGATATGCCCGAGCAAGAAGAATATTTTGAGTGCCACGATGGTTCCCTAACAGTACCAGAAATTCCCTTGGATGAGCCAAGTGTTGTGAGTTCAGGAGGGGTGGACCCATGCACTGAAGGTACCACAGACTCCAGCTCTCCTGCCCCCATAGAAATTCCCCTGGCCACCCCGAATGGGGCTGGAGTGGAGTCTGGACATTGAAAGTGTTCCAGAAACCCCTGACAGACTGTGTAGCAGAAATGCGGCCTGTGGTGAGATTGAGTTATGAGTCCCTGGGCCAGCCTGTGGATCTGCCCCTGAATGTGGTCCATAAGGGGTGTATGTGACCCCCAAGCTCTATGCCCAAATTAAGCCTGGGAGATGACTCTAGATTATTCATTTGCCCTATTGTTTCCAGTCCCGGGTGAATGATAGAGATAAGCTTCCTTTAGCCCAGGTCCCCATGCAGAAGTCATATCCTGAGATTTATAATAGATGTGTTGTGCTACAAGATATATATATCCGTATGTAATATTCAGTGAGTACTGCTATGCATAATAGAATATAACATTGTTTTACCTGAGTCAATATGTTGAATGCTATCTGAAGGGGTAAACTACAACACAGTATAACCAGCTACTGAGCGCTGGCTGGAGAGTAGTTGCTTGCAGCGGACGTCAAGCTTTTCCGAGGCGGGAAGGGTGTAACCCCCTTATAAATGGGGGGTTTACTAGGCGCTAGCTGTTTCTTTAAGAGCTGGCAGCTTGTTGACCTAGTCAGTTCACTAAAGGGAGGGACTGTATGGGTTCTTCTGCTTGAGTCCGCCTGAGAGCCCTTGAGGTAGGTGCTATGTTTTGCTACCGCCGACAAGTAGGCAAAGTGGGCCCCTTATTGGGCTGTGGGATTTATGTAGTATATGCTAAGTATTAAATGTCGTTTGTCTAACCGTTTTCCCTTGCAGCTGGGACTTTGTGTGTTTGCCCCTCCATTTGGACCGGACTGCCTGTAGGGTCAAATAAGAACAAGGCGCCTAAAATGGAGAAATTGAGCAGCCAATTGGGGCTGGGACTCTTTCAGGAGAACTGGCTGCCAATGGGAGGCCTTGGCCCGTGATGCTGGGAACTGAAGTCAGAAGGTGGCACCTTATTTGCACCAAGAAGGAGATAGAGGGATTGGCCTCAGGGCCTCCACAGAGTTGGGTCACGCCTGAAACTGTGACTCGCCGCTTAGAGCTGAGAGTTCAGTTATTGTTGTGGAGGAAAAGAGAGAAGGAGCTCTGGGCTCCTGGGCTGTGAGAGTCTTGGCAAGGGAAGCGTGTGGAAGGCCAAGAAGTCGGGCGACAGTATCGCCGGAGAAGCGAAACAAGATCTGCTGTGATGTGCAGGCAGAGGAGGCTGTACTTGTGACAGCTACCTACCAGGCTCACCCTGTACAGGATGGGAGAATCTGCTTCATCGCTCAGTCTGTCAGAAAAAGTGAAGCTGCGCTGCGTTACCCAGGTCGTGCCGTGAATGCGATCGGGAATTAGAGCAGCTGCTTGGTATGGTACCCCTCTGTTCTACATATAAATGTGTGGAGAAGTGTTCGGATCACAGGCCTATGTCCTGCAGTGGTGTGAGAGGGATCTTTCTACAGGAGTCATGAGTACAAGATCAGGGTAGCTCCCTGTCAGATTGTTCTTTTGAGGGCAAGTCTGGCCTGTCTGTTCCACTGGCCCCATGAACTGAGCCTGCTGGCTCTCCATTATCAATCTGGGTATTGAACATTTGTCTTCATCTTCAGGGCCCCAATCAGCTGCTCCAAATAGGCTAGCCCCTTATTGCCTGGGTACCCAGTGACAGTGACTAGTAGGGAGTTGGCCTGTGCACAGTGCTCTGAAATAGTAGAGGTTAAGCTAAGCAACCAGATTTCCCCTGCCCTTTTTTTTCCCCCTTTAATAAATCAGATTTGTTTGTTTTACAAAGTATACTGTCTGAACTGCGTGTTTGTGCCACCATACTGTGCATGGGTTACTGTATTACTGCATCTCTCAGCACCAAGCTGATCAATCAATCCTGGGGGAAAGTGTGTGTTGCAACGTTGGTATGGGGAACGTTCGTGAGTCACTAGTGGAAAGAAAGGGGTTGCAGTGATCCAGAGGGCTGTGACCAAGTTGTTCTGACTGTTCCAACCCCGACCTCTGGGTGGAAGCCGCCATTGGATCGGGCCTCAACCTGTTAGTGGTCAACCACGCCAGGCTAATGTATAGGATAAGCGCCACCTGGGGTTACATGCATGTTGTGTGGCTGGGAACTACAAGCCGTGTAATTATGGTGGAATCATTACACGGGCGTTAATGGTTCTCAGACAATCACAATGCTTGATTTTTCTTATATGTTTTTTATATTTATTTATTTCATTTTTTTATTTTTTATACTTGTTAGCAAGATGAGCAAATTGCCCATTTTCACAAGTGACAAGTTTTACATAAAAACATAAATCGAAACAGGACATACTATATAAACAAAGTACAAAATCAACATAAATGCATACACTGATACATTGGATAAACAATATCTACTGGTAGTAAGTAAATGTTATTCAACACAAGTGTGCAGGGAAGGAAACACCACATGAGATATGTCCCACAATTAGGCTTTAAGACAGCCTGCATGGGCATAAAAGCCTTAAGGAGAATAGTACTTAAGTAAAAGCTCCCCGAAACCTGACTGCCCGATTTGGCTTTTGGCAATAAAATAAAAATTAAGTGTTTTGCACTCTCTCCAACACTTGTAAACTCTGCGGCAGGCTTTCATGGGCGCTGCATGGTGCCATCTCGTGTTAGTGTGTGGCACCGCACTGCTCACTTGTATGCCGAGATGGCACCGTGCAGCACCCTCTCCATGTTGCCTGGCAGAGACTATGAAGTGGACAAATGAAGTCCAAACATAATTTTTATTTTTTATTGCAAAAGCTAAATTAGCAGTCAGGGTTTCGGGGTAAAGCCTTTTACTTAAGTAATGTTCTCCTTAACCAAGTTGGAAAGTATCTAATGTATGTTTTATTTACTTGTTTTACTGGGTGGTATGCTGATCTCAGGAACCACTTTCAGGCACAACCCGGGCCATTTAGATGGCTTATCTTATACAGTTCACAATTTCATTACAATCACAGTAGAGAAAAAAAATCACAAGTTTACAACACAGAGAAAATGTGGGAGAGAGAAAGAATATGGTAACTATCTGACAGACAAGACAAGCAATCACTGATTTCATGGACGTTAGCTTTCCTTGTATCGGACATCAAGCATTAAGTGTTTTTATGTAACCTAACTAGCCATACGTTTAAATGTTTTTATAATATGCATCACCATTCCCTCCTGTTCCTCCTGCCTATATTGTCAACACAGACCCTATTTGACCTTGTGGTAGATTCCTCCACCCCACCCTCCACCTTGCCCACTTTACTGTACCGTTTGTCATATGGTAAAGATGCTGTTTATTTTGGGAGCATTATGTTCTATTATGTCTATGGAGGTTGGCGGTAACTTGCCTCTCTGTGTCCATCATTAACCTCATTTTATTATGGTTTCTTATGGGAAAATGCTGGTAAACTAGCAATTTTTTTTTTATTCTGTTGCACACTGTTCCCAAGTTTTGTTTTTTGTTTAATAATAGTTTATAGGGAAGTAGTATAGCACAAATGTTTAAGGCTCTGAGCAGCAACTCTGGTGACATCCAGCAGACCAGACCTGGGTTTGAATCCCACAGCTTCTACTTGCATACTGTGTGACCCTGAGCAAGTCATAGATACATAGACAGTGTCGACAGATAAGGGCCTATGGCCCACCCAGTCTGCCCATTTGAGCTCGTAAGTTCAGTTTATGCTTTCCTGTAGTCTGCTGCCTCACCCCTGACCTCCAGAACTCCTTTATGTCTATCCCATGCATTCTTAAATCCCGTGATTGTTTCAGCCCCACCACTTCCTCTGGCAGGGTGTTCCACTTGTTCACCACCCGTTCTGTGAAGAAATTCTTCCTCATGTTTCCTCTGAATCGTCCCCCCTCCAACTTCATCCCATGCCCTCTAGTCCTGGAACATCTTTTTTGCTTAAAAATAGTGTATTCCTGCACCCTGTTCCTCCCTGTAAGATACTAGTATGTCTCTATCATATCCCCTCTCTCCCTCCAGAAACACAGAAACATAGAATTTGACGGCAGATAAGGACCGCTTGGCTCACCCAGTCTGCCCATTTCCCTACCTACTGGATAAGCTGCAGATCCTAGTTAACCAGCAGCCTACTTCTTCTTACCCCCACCCCCAGAATTGCCTTATGAGTGTCCCATGCATGCCTGAATTCCACCACTGATTTTGACTCTACAACCTTCTCCGAAGGCCGTTCCATGCATCCACAACCTCTGTGAAAAATACTTCCTTAAATTACCTCTGAGCCGCCCCCATCTTCAAATTGTGCCTCTTGTTCTTGCACACCTCTTTTTGAAAGATGCTACCCTCTTGGATTTTGTTGATTCCCTTGAGATACTTGAAAGTTTCTATCATGTCCCCCCTCTCCCTCCTTTCCTTGAGGCTACACATATTAAGCTCCTTAAGTCTCTCTTCATATGTCTTCCGGTGCAGACCCTGCACCATTTTAGTTGCCCTCCTCTGGACAGCTTCCATCCTGTCTATGTCTTTGCGGAGATTGGGTCTCCAGAACTGCACACAGTACTCCAGATGGGGTCTCAACAGCTGTCTGTACAGAGGGATAATAACTTCCTGTTTTCTACTGGTGATGCCTCTCCCTATGCATCCCAGTATCCCCCAGCCCTCCTTGCTGCCCTCTCACATTGCTTGCCCACCTTTAGGTCATCTGATATGACTACCCCCAGGTCCCTTTCCATTTTTGTTGTTGTTAGTATCTCACCCCCCACTGTGTACTCTTCCCCTGGGTTTTTGTTTCCCAGGTGCATTACCTTGCACTTCTTAGCATTGAATCTAAGCTGCCATACATTTGACCATTCCTCTAACCTTGCCAAGTCCCTTCTCATCCTTTCCACCCCACCCTGTGCATCAACTCTGTTGCAGATCTTGGTGTCATCTGCAAAGAGACAGACATACTTTTCCTTCCAGTCCTTCCGCAATGTCACTTATAAAGACACTGAAGAGGACCGGTCCTAATACTGAACCCTGCGGTACCCCACTAGTAACCCTCCTTTCTTCTGAGTGGACTCCATTTACTATTACTCTCTGTGTCCTATTCTCCAGCCAATTCTTTACCCAGGCTATCATCTTGGGACCCACTCCCAGGCTGGCTAACTTGTATATTAATCTTTTGTGTGGGACTGTGTCAAATGCCTTGCTAAAGTCTAGGTAGGCCATGTCCACAGCCCCTCCCTGATCTACTACTTTGGTCACCCAGTCAAAGAAATCTATCAGATTTGTCTGGCATGACCTTCCCGCTGTGAATCCATGCTGCCCTGGGTCCTGTGCCCCTCTGGCCTCTAGATACTGGACAATTCTTTCCTTCAGAAGTGATTCCATCATTTTCCCTATCACTGAGGTTAAACTAACAGGTCTGTAGTTTTCTGCTTCTGCCTTGCTCCCACTTTTGTGAAGGGGAATCACATCTGCCCTCCTCCAGTCCTCGGGTACCACCCCATCCTCCCATGATTTGTTAAAAGGGTAGTCAGTGGTGTCACTAGTTCTACCCTTAGTTCTTTTAAATTCTGGGATGAATCCCATCAGGCCCCATTGCTTTGTCCACCTTCAGTTTTAAGAGTTCTTCAGAACCCTTTCTTCTGTAAATGGGCTGGTATCACCTTCTGTATCCAGAGTGTTACTACTGTTTGTTTTATGTACGTCCCCCTCTTCATTTGTAAATACTGAGCAAAAATATTTGTTTAGTATCTCTGCCTTTTCACAGTCTCCCTCTGCCCACCCTCCTCCCCTTTATTAAGCCTCACTATCCCTCCCTTGGTCTTCCTTTGCTCCCTGATGTACCTATAAAAGGTTTTATCCCCCTTCTTAACTGAGTTGGCTATCTTTCCTCGGTTTGGGCCTTTGCTGTTCTGACTGCCTTCCCAGCCTCCTTTTGCTTTTAACTGATACAGTTCTCTGTCCTGCTCCTTCTAGATTCCTTGTACTTCCTGAATGCTTTCTTTTCTCTTGAACCTTCACTGCCACTTCCTTTGAGAACCATAGTGGTTTCTTACATCGCCTTGTTTTGTTTATTTGCTTCACAAAAGGCTCAGTTACTCTGTGATGATGGCAGTTTTATTATTCCCATTGTTCTTCCACCCCTCCTTCCTGCCCATTTGCTAGTGCATCCTTAGGCACTCACCCATTTTGGCAAAGTCAGCCCTCCTAAAGTCCAGTACTTTTGTCTTTGTGTGGCTTGACTCTATTGCTGTGTTTATTGTGAACCATACTGTTCGGTGGTCGCTAGTTCCCACATGGCTACCCACTTCTACATCTGTGATCCTCTCTCCAAGTCACTTAACGTCCCTATTCTCGCAGGTCGCACCTGTAAAAAAGCTTTCAGCTTAGTGTGCTACTCCTGGTTACACAAATAAAAAAAATAAAACAAAAACAGTTTATAGCCAAGTGTTAACTATTATATACATAATCTCACAGAAGATAAGGGCTATGCATGAAAGTAAGTTTATGTTTTTACTGCATACTGTTTGATAGAACTATAGCAGTCGAAAAGGCTCATTCAGAGACATTCTGGACACTAAGATTTTATAAGCAGGTCCACAGCCTGATGGTAATTTTGCTGGTTGTCTCTATAATCATTAAAATGCGTAGATCTGCTTTTTTATTTTTACTCATTTATGCAGCTCCGTGATGCAACAATTTGGGTAAGATGTGCCCTAGTCCTACTGAAATGTATTTTGTGCACTGTATGCACTTTCACTGTGGATCACTTGTATAAGTCTATACTTCAAGGGATAAAGTGGGTTTGCATAGCAATTTGCGAGCCAAGAATTGGGAAATGCGAGTCAATTGCCAGCATGATTACCAGTGATTGCTAATCACTAGAAGCTGGCTGTCCCCCTCAGTTTAATTTTTCCTAGTGTCTAGTGGCGCCCCCACCCTCCGACTGCCACCCCCTTTATTTTCCCTGGTGTCTAGTGGTGCCCCCACTCTCTGACTGCCACCCCCTTTATTTTCCCTGGTGTCTAGTGGCACTCCCACCCTCCAACTGCCATCCCCTTTATTTTCCCTGGTGGCTAGTGGCGCCCCCACCCTCCGACTGCCATCCCCTTTATTTTCCCTGCTGTCTAGTGGCTAGTGGTGCCCTCACCTTCCGACTGCCACCCCTTTATTTTCCCTGTTGTCTAGTGGCACCCCACCCTCGACTGCCATCCCTTTATTTTCCCTGGTGTCTAGTGGCACCCCACCTCCAACTGCCATCCCCTTTATTTTCCCTGGTGGCTAGTGGGGCCCCCACCCTCCGACTGCCATCCCCTTTATTTTCCCTGCTGTCTAGTGGCTAGTGGTGCCCTCACCCTCCAACTGCCATCCCTTTATTTTCCTGGTGTCTAGTCGCACCCCCACTCCACCCACCTCCATCCTACCTGGATCGCCGTCCTATGTTTTTTCTTTTTTCCTAATCCTGGTGTCTAGTGGTAACCCCACCACCACCATCCGATCGCTGTCTTCCTTGTTTTTCTTTCAATGGAGTCTAGAGTCACCCCCCCCCCAATTATCCAATTGCTGCCCCAGTTAGGTTTGCTTTCTCTGGTGTCTAGTGGCACCCCATCCCACCCCACATCGCCGTCTCTATCTAAAATAAAGAAAACGGTTCCTCGATTATTATTTTTTTAAACCTGCAAAAATGAAAAACAGTCCCCTGCCGATATGACCCCCAAACACACACACCTCCCACTCAGCACCCACCACCCCACACACCCCAGTACACCCCATACACCTGGACAGGTACCAGACCCGAGAGCCACTCTTCTGATCTAAGACACGTCTTGCTGCTGGAACCGGTGACTGCAATATGAGACACTAAGGTAAGTATGGTTCAATGTAATTTAATGGGGGTTTCAACTTTTATGCATCACTTTGCCATTTTTTTGTTATTTTGACCCCACATTTTCAACGTAGCCTTTTGAGGACCCCATCTCATGAACAATATGACTGTCGTTAGGCAACTCCTGCCCAAAAAGTGATTTTGTGGCCAGTTGGCGAATTCACCTTTCGAGTGGGATTTAAAAAACTTTTCCTGACCTTGTTCATGAGGTGAGGTCATAAGAAGGCTATGTTGAAAATGTGGGATCAAAATATGTAAAAATGGCAAAGTTATGACCATTTAATGCAATCTCGCTACGCACGCTCGAAATTTGGAAATTTATTATTTGACACCAAATTTTCAACATAGCCATTTTTTATACCACCTCAGGAACATGACAGCTGTCATTTTTCATATCCTAGACAAACTGTCTTTTTGCACCTGTGGCGTGGAATGATGTTGCGATGGTGCGGAATCACATTTTGGTGGGGAATTTTCAGTACCGGGTACATGAGGTGGGGTAATAAGAAAGCTACACTGACAATTTGGTCAAAATGGCAAATTCAGTCTCAAAACCATGTATACAATGTCTATTTTATCAATATATATAATTAAGTAATTATATGGGTTAAATTAAACATACCCATTTTAGAAAACTGCTACTCAAAGGCGGCTGACTGCTAATCATTTTTCATTTTGATTAGCAAAGGCCGTTAATCAACTCTCTGACACAAATTTATGCCTTGTACTTATAAAATCAATAAACTTTACAAAAAACTATTAAAAAGGCAATAATGTCAAGGTAACTGCTGGAGTTGTCTTGACATTACTGAAAGCTTAATTATTTGCTGCCATTAAATTCACAGGACCCGTGACACAGTATTTCTCATGTTTTTTATACATCAGAAAATGTGCCAATACAATATATATCTGTTCATAAAAACAGTGGTTTGTAAAAATATGCCTTTTTTTTTTTAAACCCTAGGCACTTTTGAACTTTAGCCAGCCCCCCCCCCCCCATGTTCGGCTTAGCTGCCTTCCTCCATCCACAGAGCACACAGCAGGAGGCTGAGGTACAGCGCAGCAGCACAGTTCTACAGTTGTTTGGAGCCATCTTTAAATCCTAGCCTTTACCCGTTTGCTTTATGTCATGATAGCCCAGTGTATGCTATTTGAAGTTTACATAACAACAGTTTTCAGCAGTTCCTTCGAGTACTTTAATTTGACAGTTGCTTTCTCTAAGTTAATTTTGCCTGTATTTTCTTTTCTTTTTTTTTGGGTGGGGGGAGCAGAAAGGAGCTTCAGTCCCTCCTTGGAGGACTCAATTCTCAGGCAGACATTCGGTTATCATGGACCCTGTCCGTTCCCAATTTTTGTGCTGCTTTGTTCCCGGGCCCCATAACCTCTGCAGGAGCATCTAAAATACCTTGGATGTGGGCCCTTCCCAGATTATTGGCGGTGAGCCTCTGCTGACAGCCAGCCACCGCTGGGTGTCAGTTTATGGCGCATCATGCAATCCCCCCTCCCCAAGGAAGGAGAGCGGTCTACAGATGCTCAGTCCTTCCTCACCCCACTGACCCACCGAGCAACATCACTCTATTCCCAAACTCATGTCGCCGGTGTGGTGTCCAGCGCCTCAATCCTCAGTGCCACCAGGCGGCTTTGCCTGCATTTTCTATATTTGAATTTTCACTGTATTCTTAGTGCACTAGTAACAATACTGAAGGTCGGCAGATAGTTTGCCAGGTTGGGATTAGCGTATCATGCCAATAGTAACCTCACCCCATTTGCTCTCATGTCTGTAGCCAGGAGTATTTTACTTCTTAAGCTTACCTGTGGTCTTCCCATCTTCTCAAATATCTCCAATCATATTCCACATAAATGGAATGTGGCTTATAATAATATCTGTCATTTTGCTCTAGCTAGTAGTCGACTAGTCCAACACTGTACCCTACATTCTAAACTTGAATGGCTGCCCCCTGCTGGTCAACCAGACCTCTCCCTTGGGGGTGTCATTTACAGTGTTCTAAACAACCATTCCCCCTTATCTCTATCCTCCTACTCAGTGCCATATAGAACTGCCTACCCTCTTAGTTCTATGGATCTTGATTTGCTTTCTACCCTTAGGACGAAGACCAAGCCTGGAGAGGCAGGCTTTGCTGTATTCACCCCAAAAGTGTAGAACAACATCCCAACTAATATCAGACCTTGTGCAACTGCTGGTGCTTCCTAGAATCAGTTCTGATCTTACCTACTCCAATTGTATGCATGTTCCTGTCCCTAGGCTTCAAAACTGTAGTCCCTATATTCAATCCTGCCACCTGTATCTGCATAGCATTTGACAATGTGTAATCAAACAGGCTATTGAACTAGTTCTTGTAATTTCCCATCCTCCCCTGTTTTGAGCTGCCTTGCCCTCTTTTGTTCAATCCGACAGGTCTGCTGATTGACTTTGCAAGTTTATTGCTCAATACCAACCTGTAATTGTTGCTTTCCAAATGTTTGTGTATACCAAGGTTGCTACTGTTGACTCCCAATGCATTGTTAACTGTAAATGTTTGTACTTTCATAGAAACATAGAATTTGACGGCAGATAAGGACCGCTTGGCCCACCCAGTCTGCCCATTTCCCTACCTACTGGATAAGCTGCAGATCCTAGTTAACCAGCAGCCTACTTCTTTCTACCCCCACCCCCCAGAATTGCCTTATGACTATCCCATGCATGCTTGAATTCCCCACTGATTTTGACTCCACAACCTCCTCCGGAAGGCCATTCCATGCATCCACAACCCTCTCTGTGAAAAATACTTCCTTAAATTACCTCTGAGCCGCCCTCTATCTTCAAATTGTGCCTCTTGTTCTTGCACACCTCTTTTTTGAAAGATGCTACCCTCTTGGACTTTGTTGATTCCCTTGAGGTACTTGAAAGTTTCTATCATGTCCCCTCTCCCTCCTTTCCTCAATTATACATATTAAGCTCCTTATCTCTCTTCATATGTCCTCCGTTGCAGACCCTGCACCATTTTAGCCCTCCTCTGGACAGCTTCCATCCTGTCTATGTCTTATGGAGATTGGGTCTCCAGAACTGCACACAGTACTCAGATGGGGTCTCACCAGCTGTCTGTACAGAGGATAATAACTTCCTGTTTTCTACTGGTGATGCCTCTCCTATGCATCCCAGTATCCCCCAACCCTCCTTGCTGCCTTCTCACATTGCTTGCCCACCTTTGGGTCATCTGATATGACTACCCCAGGTCCCTTTCCATTTTGTTGTTGTTAGTATCTCACCCCCATTGTGTACTCTTCCCTGGGTTTTGTTTCCCAGGTGCATTACCTTACACTTCTTAGCATTGAATCTAAGCTGCCATACATTTGACCATTCCTCTAACCTTGCCAAGTCCCTTCTCATCCTTTCCACCCACCCTGTGCATCAACTCTGTTGCGATCTTAGTGTCATCTGCAAAGAGACATACTTTCCTTCCAGTCCTTCTGCAATGTAAAGCTATAAAGACATTGAAGAGGACTGATCTAACTCTTGAACCCTCGGTACCGCTAGTAACCCTCCTTTCTTCTGAGTGGACTCCATTTACTATTACTCTCTGTGTCCTATTCTCCAGCCAATTCTTTACCCAGGCTGTCATCTTGGGACCCACTCCCAGGCTGGCTAACTTATATATTAATCTTTTGTGTGGGACTGTGTCAAATGCCTTGCTAAAGTCTAGGTAGGCCATGTCCACAGCCCCTCCCTGATCTACTACTTTGGTCACCCAGTCAAAGAAATCTATCAGATTCATCTGGCATGACCTTCCGCTGTGAATCCAAGCTGCCTAGGGTCTTGTGCCCCTCTGGCCTCTAGATACTCGACAATTCTTTCCTTTAGAAGTGATTCCATCATTTTCCCTATCACTGAGGTTAAACTAACAGGTCTATAGTTTCCTGCTTCTGCCTTGCTCCCAGTTTTGTGAAGGAATCACATCTGCCCTCCTCCAGTCCTCGGGTACCACCCCATCCTCCATGATTTGTTAAAGAGGGTAGTCAGTGGTGTCACTAGTTCTACCCTTAGTTCTTTTAGAATTCTGGGATGAATCCCATCAGGCCCCATTGCTTTGTCCACCTTCAGTTTTAAGAGTTCTTTCAGAACCCTTTCTTCTGTAAATGGGCTGGTATCAACTTCTGTATCCAGAGTGTTACTACTGTTTGTTTTATGTCCTCCCCTCTTCCTTTGTAAATACTGAGCAAAATATTTGTTTAGTATCTCTGCCTTTTCACATTCTCCTCTGCCCACCCTCCTCCCTTTATTAAGCCTCACTATCCCTCCTTGGTCTTCCTTTGCTCCTGATGTACCTATAAAGGTTTTATTCCCTTCTTAACTGAGTTGGCTATCTTTTCCTCAGTTTGGGCCTTTGCTGTTCTGACTGCCTTCCCAGCCTCCTTTTGCTTTAACTGATCACAGTTCTCTGTCCTGCTCCTGCTGCGATTCCTTGTACTTCCTGAATGCTTTCTTTTCTCTTGAACCTTCACTGCCACTTCCTTTGAGAACCATAGTGGTTTCTTACATCGTCGTTTGTTTATTTGCTTCACACAAAGGCTCGTTACCTCTGTGATGGCAGTTTTATTATTCCCCATTGTTCTTCCACCCTCCTTCCTGCCCATTTGCTAGTGCATTCCTTGGGCACTCACCCATTTTAACAAAGTCAGCCCTCCTAAAGTCCAGTACTTTTGTCTTGTGTAAGCTGACTCTATTGCTGTGTTTATTGTGAACCATACTGTTCGATGGTCGCTAGTTCCCAGATGGCTACCCACTTCTACATCTGTGATCCTCTCCATCTCCATTCGAGAGTATCAAGTCTAATATTGCTCCCTCTCGAGTGGGCTCCAGTACTAGTTGTCTAAGACATGCCCCTGTAGGGCATCTAGAATAACTGCACTCTTAAGTGGCAGCTGCAACTCGCCCAGTTAACATCTGGCATATTCAGATCACCCATCAGCAATATCTCCCTTTTCTGCCATTCTAAGTATACTTTCTATCATTTCCTTGTCCATTTCCTCCCCTGAGAAGGGGTCTCGTATCTAACCCTGATGTGGATTGTGGTGCCATTGCCTGTCTCCAAATTTACCCACAGTGCTTCTTCTCCTCCCTGTTTACCCTTTTGTTCTGTTGCTTTTATTCCTTCCCTTATGTAAGAACTACTCCTCCCCTCTTTTACCCTCCCTGTCCCTCCTGTAGATAGTGTATCCTGGTATGTTTACGTCCCAGTCATGGTTTTGTGTGTACCATGTTTCTGTGACTGCCACGATATCCAGATGTTCCTCCTCCATCAAGGCCACTAATTCAGGAAGCTTGTTACCTAGACTACGGGCATTGGTACTCATTGCTCTCCATTTTTTGATGGCCTTACCTTCTGTTGCAGCATCCCCCACTGACCGTTCTACCTTGGTCTTTTTCTCATTCAGTACCCTGTTTTGTAGGGAGGCTGGGATTTTCTGCTGCTTGTCAGTGCCTCCCTATTGACTAGTTTAAAAGCTTGCCAATGAAGCATTTAAACCGATTGCTCAAAAGACTTGTTCCTTCCTGGACAGATGCAGACCATCCTGCCAGTATAGGCTGGTGTCCCTCCAGGTGGAACCCCAGTCCCCAATGAAGCCAAACCCTGTGCTCACACCATTTTTCAACCATTCATTAAACTGCATGGTGCCAATTACCTCACCTCCCCATGCCTTTAACAGGCAGCACCTCTGAGAAGGATACTGTGTTTGCTACTTGTCTTAGGCCCTCCCCAACTCTGCAATGTCCTCCTGCACTGCTCTAACCTCATGATGAGCCAAGTCATTTGTCCCTAGGTGGACAATTACGTCCAGCTCAGAATCCTTGCAGCTGTTGTTGTGATCCTGAGGATCGCTTCCTGTCCCTCAAGCCATGGCACCAGGCAGGCACCTTACTTCAGATTTCCCAGCTCCTCCCAGTTCTATCCCCTAATAATTGGAGTCCCCACCAGGAGCTGCTTCCTTTCCTTGTGGTGTCCTCTGCCTCCTTCCTGTGGGCCTCCCTTGTGACAGTTGTCCTCAGCCTCCTTAGTCTCCTCTGCGGGTGTATCTCTATGGGAGCTATGCCCACAGAATAGCCCGTATGGATGTGACTGGGTGTGCCTCTGTTTCACCATCCTCATCCTCCTGAGCCCACTGTGGTCCAACTGCTGTGCTTTCTTTGCAACCTCTGAGGTAGTGGTGGTGGTTCTGGTGCTCCCTGGATGGGGGAGGTTCCCTTTCTACTGTCCATTGTGGCCTGGGGGAAGGTCCCCGTACTACTGTCCAGTGTGGCCTGAAGACGGGCAACTTCCTCCCTCAGGGCAGACAGTTGTCTGCAAATAGGGCAGCATCTCAGCCTCCAGAAAGACTCCCGGAAGACTGCTGCCCCACAGCCATTACATTGCACTACTCCCCACATTTTTTTTTGTGTGATTGGTTTGTAATGTAGAAATATATATTTATATTATACAATGTTTATGCTTATGCTTTCCTGGGTCATGCCTGAAAATAGGCAAATGTTTGTCTGTGCACCTTACTCAATAAACAAAGAACTAAATAAATAAATTATGCTACCCTTATACAGACATTCCAGACTATGATGAGCAGGGTTCCACAGAGATCGGTACTGGGCCAGGTGCTGTTTGAGATATTCACAGCAGATATCTTACATGGTTATCAGGAGTTAAGATCAGACTGTTCGCTGACGATACCAAGATGGGGGCAGTGGTGGACGACACAGCTGTGTGGCAGAGGCTACAAGACAACCTGACTAAACTGGAGGAGTGGTTAAAAAAGTGGTAGTTGGGGTTCAGTGCTAAGAAGTGCAAGGTACTGCACTTCGGAGCAAGGAACCCAAGGAGGAGCTACCAGTTGGAAGGGGTTAAGTTAGGTATCACCAAGGAGGAAAAGAATCTAGGGGTGGTTACAATGGGGAATATGAACAACTCAGCTCAGTGCAGGAAGGTGGCAGCTAAAGCCAACAGGATGCTGGGGTGTACTGCAAGAGGAATCTCCTCCGGAAACAGGGAGGTGATCCTGCCTCTGTACAGTTCACTAGTCTGGCCACACCCGAAGTACTGCGTGCAGTATTGGTGCCCGTATCTGAAAAAGTATGTCACGATTACTGGAAGGGATACAGCGCAAAACAACAAAGATGATCCAGGGATTGGAAGACAAACCCTATGAGGACAGGCTGAGTAAGTTAAATATGCACTCCCTGGAGGAGAGGAGGGATCGGGGGGATATGACAGACCTTCAAATACTTGACACGGATAAACAACACAGGTACAGAAGGTGTATTTAAGTTGAGGAGGAGGAGGACCATGAGAGGGTATGGTCTCAGCTGGAGGGTGGAAGATACAGGAGAGAGATGAGGAGACATTTTTTCATAGAGAGGTTGGTGGCTAAATAGGACACTCTACCCAAGGAGGCGGTATCCTGTAAGATGGTGGACAGTTTTAAAAGGGGATGAACAGGGTGGGGAGGGTAGGGGGCAGCTGCAAGTAAGGGGGCTAGCTGTACATCTAAGCAGACTTGATTGACCATGGGGCCTGTTTCTGCTGGCAGATTTGGTATGTTCATATGTTCATCATATTGTTAGAGCTATTTCTGGACACACAAACTATTAAACACTGAACTAACATGATAGAAACAGTCCAACAGTGAACACATGGGGCACACAATTCTTACAATTCCTTTTATTTTATATATATATTTTTTTAAAGTTGGTAACAGAGGCATGCTGAGCGAGGCTCGTTTCAGGTTTGACCCGTGGGGGTACAATTACATCAACACATAGGGTTAAGAAGGTTACAATAAGACAAAGCAGAGATGCATTATTACAAGTCAGAGCAGTTACAACAAGCATTTGTCAATACCGAATGTTTGCTTGCTGCTATTGGCACTGATAGTGTAGGAGTTAGAGAGATGCATAGCAGGAATGGCAGTGAAGTAGTGAACTAATGCCAACCCCCACTCCTAAGCTGCAGAGACTGACGGGCAATGGGGTGTGCCTTTGGTTCAGCCATAACGCTTACGCCATTCCAACTCACCTCACCCTGCAGACAGTGACAGGTGTCACGGTACATCTTGGGGTCTTCGGCTCTTACGCTCATCCCATTCCATAAGGAAATAAGGTGAGATGGGCGCAGTATAGAAGAATGGGGTGAACGTTAGGGCCAAAGACCTCAAGGTACACCTCAATGCCGGTCAATGGCTGCAGGGTGGGGGTGGAATGGCATGAGCATAATGGCGGAGAACCCCAAGCCACACCCTCGATGCCCGTCAGTCTGTACAGAGTAGGGCGTTAACAGTTGGAAACCCTAATGCCCCGGGAGTTTGCTGGTATTTCCATTCAAAATTTTCAATATAGGCTTTTTGGGACCTCAACTCATCAACAGTGGCACTGAGATTTCATTAATCTGTTCCAAAGCTTGAATTTGCACAGCGACTGCAACATTCTGCGCCACAAGTGCAAAAACATTTTTTGGGCAGGATGCAAAAAATGACAGCTGTACTGTTCGTAAGGAGGTGTGCAAAATGAGCAATGTTGAAAATTCTGAGTGGGATTACTACAAATTTGTAAAGTTGCCAATGTGCATGGAAATTGTGCAATGCACGCTAGTAACAGTCATTTTATGTTAACGAATTTTCAACATAGGCATTTTGGGACCTCTGCTCATGAACAGTGTCTCTGTAATTTTCTTAATCTGTCCCGAACACCAATTTCCCACAGCGACTGCGCTATTCTGCGCCTAAAGTGCGAAAACACATTTCGGCCAGGATGTGAAAAATGACAGCTGTACTGTTCATAAGGTGGTGTGGGAAATGCTAATGCTGAAAATCTGGACTGAAAGTATTACAAATTCGTGAAGTTACGAGAGTGCGTGGAAACTGAGCAATGCACACTCATAACAGTCATTTTTTGTAATTTTTTCCATCAAATTTGCAACATAGGCTTTTTGAGAGCCCATCTCATGAACAGTGACACTGTTGTTTTGTTAATCAGTCCCGAAAAGTGATTCCGTGCAGTGACCGTGAAATCACCTTTCGGGACCGAATAACACCGTGACAGTGACTGAATTCATAAGGAGGGGTCCCAATAGCCCCATGTTGAAACTTTGGTGCCAAAAGTAAAAAAAAAAAAAAAAATGGCAAGCTATCCACATAAGTTGGGGGGGAAAAAAAAAACATTATGCCATTATACAGCTTACTGGCATTTCTTCAGTTTGCGGATGACTCTGAAGAGTGCAGGCGTGTTCCTGGTTCACCAAAGATCATGCACTGGGCTACAGAGGCAAGTGTATGGGAATTGAGGTGTGTGGGAAGGTGGGGTATGAGAGAGGTGCGTGCGGGTTGGGGAGGGCAAGGGACTCAACGAGGACCATTTTCTTTTAACTAATTAAAAAAAAAAAAAAAAACACCTAGCATGGCACTTTGGCTCACTGGGTGGGGCTCCCAGCATGCCACCTGGATGTTTGTTTGGGGGGAAGGAGTGGAGCAAATGGGCATTGGGCACCCCCATCAGCCATACAGTGTGCTGGGGGAGGTGTGTGCATGAGCCGAGGGGGGATTGGGCACCCCCTCAGCACACAACAAATGGGGGGGAGCGCATCATGCCGATGGGGATAGGGCTACCCCATCGGCAAATGAACTCGGGAGGGGGCATGCCCATCGGCTTTAATATTGACTGGGAGAGGCAGCGGCTGTCCCTCGGCTTTGTAGGGACAGTGAGAAGCCGACAGAAAAGCCACTGCTACGTTTCTCCGAAATGGGACAGCAGACAATGCAGCTGTAATTGGCTGCTGCAGTCAGGAACTGCCAAGCAAACAAAGCCGATTGCTTAATGACGGGGCACTCCCTGATTGCAGCGGCCAGTTTCTTTCAAGGTTGTGGCACGCTACAGTACTGCTGTCATGGACAGCGTGATTTTCCATTGGTGCCACACAGACCAGCCCCAAAATGGGCTGCTGACATTGCAACAACACTGCCACGCCTCCACAACTCGCTACTGAAGCAAGCTGCCGCAATATGTTCCTTGAGCATACGAGCAAGCAAACATAAAAACTGCTTGGGTAGGAGGCAGGTACATACAACAAGGTTCATACTGTCATACAATGAAACAGCACTGCAACCGAGCAAGGTACAAAAACTGCCTGGGCAAGAGGCACGTGCATGGATGTGTTCTTGAATTTTGAAGGCTGCTGCTATGCATTTTAATGCTGAGAGGTATGCATAGCAGGTTGAGCGTTAAGGGGATAAAGCAAAGTAAATTGGGGGGGGGGGGCTGTACCCTGGGATACTGCCTGACATGGTTTCATATGACAGGTTTAAGTGACATCTGATTATTTCTGTAGCAAAACCATGTATTCTTGATTTACACCATTTCTGTAAATTCATGCTGTGCATTTCTGAGCCCCTCTTGGGGTGCTAATGAAAAGAAAGTTAAAAAAAAAAAAAACATTCATTAAAGCAGCAGTCCATTTTATGGGTAAAATGAGTACCTAACAACTTTTTTTTTTTTTTTTTTTTTACATATACCCTAGAGCCTTTTGCTCCCAAACCGCAGCTTCTGCTTTAGTTTCTGGCTGATGCTGGCGACCTTGTCATCATAGAGGAGGCCTGGGTGGCACAATTTTTTGTTTTTTCTTTTTGTCCCAGCCCTAGATTCTTCCCCCGCCTCCCCTGATGCCCTGTCAAATCTCTCACACGCACACTGCAACACGTTATGGAGCAAGCACCCTGGCCCCTCACGGGAGTCTCACCTCAACGCCACTGCTTTCTGACTGGGAGTGCTGCAGTGCGGCAGCACAACCCCAACATAGAAACACAGACAACGACGATGGCAGAAAAAGACCAAGGATCCATCTAGTCTGCCCATAGCGTCCTACCTGCCCTGGGACTTACTGTCCATACAGGGGTTCTATCCCTCCTTGTCCAACCCCCTTGACTGCCCGACACAGATCCTAAGTCCACTCCCAAATCTGGGCCGCTGGAATGGGAGCGAAACATACTACCCGCTAGACCATAGCATGGCCTACCTACACCATTTTATTCCATGTTTTAACACCCTTTATTTCTCCTGTGTTGTAAGATGCCCTTCTCTCCTCATTTTAAGTCTGGTTTATCTGGCCAGCTTTGGCATCATGCATCCAGTTCAGGATTCATGCTTCTGAAATGCAGGTCTAGATGCTGCTAATGCAATGGACTTTTGCAAACAGGCCAGAGGTGCCACAGTCATGCTAAGACATAATGACTGAAAGCATCAGGGATGCATTGCAACTCTTAGCTCATGTCCCGGGGTGCATCATTCAGAGAGGAAGGAATAAAACAAAGCTGAATGCATTGATTTAACAACCTACAACATACAGTAAGTTTTGGTGACTGCAGTAGCTTTTAGAAAACAAAGGGCATATGTAACATTTTTAAATATAATGGTTCAATACTTAACCCATAGGCTGCCAACAGAATTTGAACATACAGGAATGTTGGACTAATATCTCAGTCTACGGCCATGCAAGGGTTAAATGTTAGCATTTCAAAACACCAATGCTATAAAACTGACTTGTTTTTATACCTGGATAACATCATTTCGGTATGACACCAATTCTACAAGAGGCTCCCAGAGGTGCTAACTGAAACAGCAGCGACACTTTGTATGCTACACTAAATGTCAGCTGAAAGTAAAAGGGAATTTTATCTGCACAGTCACATGATACAGTACAGTAGCCACGCCTGCAGAAGCACCCTTGACATTTTCCTTAAAGCACAGCCGTTTTCCTTGACTCGGGATCACATGATACAGTATATGCCCTCGAGCTGTGATACGTTCGGTACACAGGCTTAGCAGTGATATGGGATGTAAGCAATATGACTGGATAAGTTCTGCTTTGAATGTACCCTAGAAGGGCGATTATCCACCATTATTACTCATCTTTGGAGAACTGATTTTGAAAATTAAAATTAGTGAATACATTTAAAAAACTGTGTTCCACACTGGTCCAGTGACTTAGAGGACTAAGGCATTGTCTGGTTCACTGGTTCGAAAATGGATCATGGGTACTCTGAGGGAGGGACGACACAGAATATCTAGGACGGCTCTGCTCCCTCAGTGAGAGGAATTAACATGTCTCACTGCTTGCCTGCCACCTAGTGGAATCTGGGTGGTAGGGCAGCCGCACCATGCAGGGATGAGACCCCACTTGCAGTGGGGGCGCACCACGTTGAAGGTGGAGGTCATACATCATGCCCACTGCGTGCAATGTTGACCCAGGAGAGAAAATGAAAAAACACCCAGACAACAGAATGACAGCCAACCCCTCACAGGTCCCACACCGGTGATCGGGCACCTCCAGAAATCCTCTGGCAGAGGACAACAGAGTAAGGCAAGCCCCAGAGAAGCCAGACGACAGGGCTGTGGGGGCTAGTCTGAAGGGGTTCCAGGGCCTCCCTGCTGGCCCCCCAGCAATGTGTCATACTGCCATGCAGGTAACCCGAGTTTGGGAGCAGAGACTCCAGTCCTGCATTAAGAGGCAGGTCAGGATGTAGGCAGCTGCTGGAGGGATGTACGTCCGAGTCAAGGAGGGCTAGCGGCCGGTTCTGGCATGCAGCGACTTCTGTGGGTGATCCAGGGAGCTTGCTCATTCTGCAGGGGCACACTGTCACGTCGAGGCCAATGGCACAGCTCATGCCAAAAGGAGGAGGGCAGCAACATGGGTGAAAACTCAGGGGAAAAATCCCTGCCGTCTGAATGACGGTGAAACACCTAAACAGAGTAAATCTCTAGTTAAAAGGGTATACACCTGGACGGAGAACAAAAAATAAATAAATAAATGTGTTTTTCGGTTGAGTGTTTTTTCAGCTGGACAGAAGGTCTACTTCCATGCATTTATAATAAGAAAACTACATGAATTGGAATGTTCAATAGCCAATCAGATTCTGTCCGTCTGTGGCTTAAGACCATGTCGGTTTAGAGGCAAAAGATAAGCCTGCTGCAGTACAAGGGTTGTATAGGATTTCCACAGCAGGACAAATTAGAAGAATGAGTAGGAACTGGTTTGGGATCTGTGTCAGAGCTGGGAACAGAGATCTAATATGGTGACCAAAAATAAGGGTTCTGAGATTTAAATCCTGGTTCCCCCTTCAGATTTCGTTCTTTTGGGGTGTAAAAGATTAATAGAGCAGGCCTATGGCAGGGAGCAAAAGCAGTTATGTCCAGTAGGTCTGGCAGCAAATCTCACATCTATGGCTTCAGACACAGACTCCCCTAAAGGGTGCCCACTAACTGGCTATGAACAGCATTTGAACCTCCAGCCACACATAAGGCTAGTTGCGTTGCACACCACCACATGCACTGCCAACCGCTGTTAATGGCCACAGTTCCAAAAGACGGCAAGCGCCTTTGAGCTTTCCCACTGTGGGAACAGCTACACTGAGCATTCCACAGCAGAACAGTTAAATAAAAGCGGTTCTCCAGGCAAGTTGGTGGGACTGAAGAGAGCTGGAGGAGTGTCCGAACACTCCCCAGTGCCACATGTTTTTGCTAATGGCCACAGCAACTGCAGGATACTGGCCATTGTCAGGGTGCCCACGAATTACCCATGAGAACAGCCATTACACCATCTACTAAAATAAAATGTTCATAGCAATTACATTCTATTTATGTATTTATCTACTTATTGAAAACTTCAGAGATTACTTTTTTTTTTTTCCCCCAGGTGCGACCTTCTGGAAGCACAGGGAAGTTAAGTGACTTGCTCAGAGTCACACAGTATGCAAGTGGAAGCTGTGGGATTCAATCCCAGGTCTGGTCTGCTGGATGTCACCAGATTTGCAGCTCAGAGCCTTAAACCACTGCACTCCGACATCCCGCTCCCGGATGTCACCCCGATGCCGAGCCCTGCGGGCCTTCCAACCTGGACCCACCCGTGAGGCCTCTGGCCGGGTCGTCTGCTCCGGCAGCTCCTCCGGCTCCGGGTACCCTCCATCATATCCGACGCCGCCATACCCAGGACCACAGTATCCGGCGCCACAGTACCCGGCGCCTGGTTTTCCGCCGCTGGGTTTCGGATACTCTCCTTATGGATTTAGTCCATACCCATATCCCCCTCCTCCACCACCCTCTTAGCCGCCGGTGGGTTTGCAGGAGACTCTGGCCTCCTGGTGGGCTGAGGCCAAGGATCAGCTCACCAGAGAGGTGGAGAGTCATCTACCAACGATGGTGCCAGTCCTGGTTCCCGAACGTCCACGGCGATACACTCCCTCATCCCCTCCGGACACCAGGGCTAATCCCTCTGTGTCCAGAGAGGGGCAGGACATGCTTCCCCGAGACCTTCCCAAGGGGTCCATTCCTCCCCCTGGACGGGAAAGGGAGTCTTTTTCTTCTTCTTCCTCCTCGGACTCTTCAGATGGCTGCTCCGAAAGGGACGACGAGCCACGCTCTCCATCAAAGCCCAGGCCAAGGACTCCTCCGAAGTCGCCTCCAGAAGATCCTTCCTTTACGGAGCTGCTAGGCAAAATCCAGGAGGTACATAAGTGGCAATCTTTGGAACCAGACCTTCAGCGGATGAAACTCACCGAGCATCTGGATCTGCCCGTGAGAGCTCCTACCTTGGTGCCACCCTGGATCGAGCCTCATGCCGACCTTGTTACCACCATTTGGAAACAGCCGTTGGCTCTAGCCCCATTTCCTCGGAAGTCGAACAGGCTATACCAGGCTCCCGAAGGTGCTGACTTTTTAGATTCTCACCCTCATGCTGACTTGGTAGTGATTAGCGCCGCTCACGGCCGGTCGGCTAACCCAAAACACCTTAGCTGGGTAAAGAATTGGCTGGAGAATAGGACACAGAGAGTAATAGTAAATGGAGTCCACTCTGAAGAAAGGGGGGTTACTGGTGGGGTACCGCAAGGTTCAGTATTAGGACCGGTCCTCTTCAATGTCTTTATAAGCGACATTGCAGAGGGACTGGAAGGAAAAGGATGTCTATTTGCAGATGACACAAAGATCTGCAACAGAGTTGATGCACAAGGTGGGGTGGAAAGGATGAGAAGGGACTTGGCAAGGTTAGAGGAATGGTCAAATGTATGGCAGCTTAGATTCAATGCTAAGAAGTGCAAGGTAATGCACCTGGGAAACAAAAACCCAGGAGAAGAGTACACAATGGGGGGTGAGATACTGACAAAAAAAATGGAAAGGGACCTAGGGATAGTCATATCAGATGACCTAAAGGTGGGCAAGCAATGTGAGAGGGCAGCAAGAAGGGCTGGGGGATATTGGGATGCAGAGGGAGAGGCATCACCAGTAGAAAACAGGAAGTTATTATCCCTCTGTACAGACAGCTGGTGAAACCCCATCTGGAGTACTGTGTGCAGTTCTGGAGACCCAATCTCTGCAAAAACAGACACAGGATGGAAGCTGTCCAGAGGAGGGCAACTAAAATGGTGCAGGGTCTGCACCGAAAGACATATGAAGACAGACTTAAGGAGTTTAATATGTATAGCCTCGAAGAAAGGAGGGAGAGAGGGAACATGATAGAAACTTTCAAGTACCTCAAGGGAATCAACAAAGTCCAAGAGGGTAGCATCTTTCAAAAAAAGAGGTGTGCAAGAACAAAGGGCACAATTTGAAGATGGGGGGGGGCAGCTCAGAGTTAATTTAAGGAAGTATTTTTTCACAGAGAGGGTTGTGGATGCATGGAACGGCCTTCCGGAGGAGATTGTGGAGTCAAACAGTGGTGGAATTCAAGCATGCATGGGACAGCCATGCGGCAATCCTAGGGGGTTGGGGTAGAAAGAAGTAGGCTGCTGGTTAACTAGGATCTGCAGCTTATCCACTAGGTAAGGAAATGGGCAGACTGGGTGAGCTAAGCGGTCCTTATCTGCCGTCAAATTCTATGTTTCTATACTGCCTTTTAGATATTTTAGGCAGGATGTGAAAAATGACATCTGTACTGTTTATGAGGAGGTGTGAAAAAAATGGCAATGCTGAAAATTGGAGCGTACATGCTCATCTGCAAAGGTTCCACGTCAAAAACATAGTCGCAAAAAACACTGCAAGTACCATATGCAGTTCCAGATGAAATGCGGACAAGTCAGGCTCAAAGAACTTAAAGACAGAACAAGTACTCCCTGAGGAGGTTGTGGAGTCAAGAACAGTGGGGGAATTCAAGAATGCATGGGACAGACATAAGGCAGTCCTAGTGGGGGGGGGGGTAGGAGGAAGTAAATTATTGGTTAACTAGGATCTGCAGCTTATCTGTTAGGTAGGAAAATGGGCAGACTGGGTGGGCCAAGCGGTACTCATCTGCCGTCAAATTCTATGTTTCTATATACGGTTTTTGAAAAACTCCATACAGATCGTTCTATAAAAAGTCATAGGTCAATATAAGAACAGGGCCAGAATTGAGCCGCACTAAGACAAGGGTCCTGGACTTCAGCAGGACCGATTTTAAGATAATGGCAGAACGCCTCAGGGACTCCCTACCAAGGATGGGGAAACTGGGGGATCCGAGGAATCATGAGCAAAAAAAAAAAGGGGGGGGGAATTAAAAAGGCAACAAATCTGTGTGTCAGGGAGGTTAAGAAGGGCAAGAGAAAAACAAGCATTTGCCAGTGCTGAATGTTTCTTTGCTGGTATTGGCACTGCATGATTTAGAAAGATGCATAATAGGAACGGCAGTGAAATACGGAACTAACGCCAACCCCCTCCTCCATGCTGCAAAGACCGACAGGTGTTGAGGTGTGCCTTTGGGTCATCTGCCATAACGCTCACACTATTCCACCTCACCCCACCCTGCAGACTCTGACAGGTGTCATGGTGCACCTTGAGGTCTTCAGCCCTTATGCTCACCCCATTCCATAAGGAAATAAGCTGAGATGGGTGCAGTACAGAAGAATGGGGTGAACGTTAGTGCTGAAGACCCGAAGCCACACCAACGGAGTCCGTCAGTCTGTACAGGGTGGGACGTTACAGCTGGAAACCCTAATGCCCAGAGCGTTTGTTGGTATTTTCGCTACAAATTTTCAACATGGGCTTTTTGGGACCCCACCTCATGAACAGTGGCACTATCATTTCGTTACTCAGTCCCAAAAGGTGATTTCGCAACGTGAATGCGCCATTCGGTGCAATGGGTGCGAAAAGACATTTTAGGCAGGATGTAAAAAACAACATCTGTACTGCTCATGAGGAGGTGTGAGAAAAAATGGCAATGCTGAAAATCTGGAGTCAAAATATGAAAAAGTGGTGAAGTTACGAGCATGCATAGAAATTGCATAACACACACTCGTAACAGATATTTTTTGGAACTGTTTCACCAATCTTTCAACATGGCCTTTTTGGGACCTTCACTCACGAACAGTGGCACTGTGATTTTATTAATCTGTCCTAAAGGTCTATTTCATGCAGTGACTGTGCCATTCTGCGTCATAGGTACGAAAACAAGTTTTATGCGGGATGCAAAAAATGACAGCTGTACCGTTCATAAGAAGGTGTGAAAAATGGCAATGTTGGAAATTTGGAGTGAAAATATTAAAAATTGGTGAAGTTACAAGTGTGCATATAAACTGCGGAATGCACGCTTATAACACAATGATTTGGGGGAGTTTTTTTAACCAAAACTGCAACAGGCTTTTTAGGACCCCACCTCATGAACAGTGGTACTGTTGTTTTGTTAATCGGTCCCAAACGGTAATTCGGCACAGCGACCATGAAATCACCTTTTGGGACCAGGAAACGAAATGACAGTGCCAGTGTTCATGAAATGGGGTCCCAAGAACCCCATGTTGAGAATCTGGGACCAAAACTCCAAAAAGTGGCTGCGATATCAACTTAAACTGAACCCCATCCCCATTCACTGCCATTACAAGGCTTACTGCCATTTCTTCAGCTCCCAGTTGGTCTTTGAAAAGTGCAGGCACATTTCCAGTCCACAGAAGACTGCTGCTCCCAACCTCCAGAGCGAAGTATGGGTAAAGGGGTGTGGGGAGGTGGGGTGCACAGAGGGAAGGTGCAGGTTGGGGAAGGGGGGCCCGGCAGAAACTACATGGGACTTTTTTTTTTTTCCAGATTAAAAAAATAAATTTGTCGTGGGACTATTTTCTCTTTTACAAGTGAAATATTACAAAATGGATTTCAGCACACTGGGGTGCCAGACTAGCGTGTGTGTGTGTGTGTGTGTGTGTGTGTGTGTGTGTGTGTGTGGGGAATCAATGTCAACCTGGGGATTGGGCACCCCAAGGTCAGCTGAAAAAAAGGATGCGTGGAAGGCTCAGCAGACACCAAGAGTGGGTATCCCAGTGTCGGAAAAAGATAGTGTGCCACAATAGTGTGGGGGGGTCATGCCAACACGGAGATTGGGCACCCCGTTGTCGGCTTTGGGAGGAGTATGTGCTGGGCGGCAGGACTGCAATTATGCAAAGCCCTGCGGCTCATTTATTTATTTCACTGGGAAAGGCACACTGAGCAAACAAGTTGCTCGTAAACATAGAATTTGACAGCAGATAAGGACCGCTTGGCCCACCTAGTCTGCCCATTTTCCTACCTAACAGATAAGCTGCCGATCCTAGTTAACCAACAGCTTACTTCCTCTTACCCCCCACTAGGACTGCCTTATGCCTGTCCCATGCATTCTTGAAGTCCTCCACTGTTCTTGACTCCATGACCTCCTCAGAGAGGCTGTTCCATGTATCCACAACCCTCTCAGTGAAAAAATACTTCCTCACATTACCCCTGAGCCGTCCCCCTGCTATCTTCAAATTATGCCCCCTTGTTCTTGCACATCTCTTTTTCTGGAAGATGCTATCCTCTTGGACTTTGTTAATTCCCTTGAGGTACTTTAAAGTTTCTATAATGTCCCCTCTCTCCTTTCTTTCCTCAAGGGTATACATATTAAGCTCCTTTAGTCTTTCTTTGTATGTCTTCTGGTGCAGACCCTGCACCATTTTGGTTGCCCTCCTCTGGACAGCCTCCATTCTGTCTGTGTCTTTGCGGAGATGGGGTCTCCAGAACTGCACACAGTACTCCAGATGGGGTCTCACCAACTGTCTGTACAGAGGGATAACAACTTCCTGTTTTCTACTATTGATGCCTCTTCCTATGCATCCCAGTATCCCCCCAGCCTTCCTTACTGCCTTCTCACATTGCTTGCCCACCTTTAGGTCATCTGATATAATTACCCCCAGGTCCCTTTCTGTTTACTGTTGTCAGTATCTCACCCCCATTGTATCGCTTCCCTGGGTTTTGTTTCCCATGTGCATTACCTTGCACCTCTTTGCACGAATCTGAGCTGCCATACATTTTACCATTCCTCCAACCTTGCCAAGTCCCTTCTCATCCTTTCCACCTCCATCCTGTGTATCAACTCTGTTGCAGATCTTTGTGTCATCTGCAAAGAGACATTCTTTTCCTTCCAGTTCCTCTGCAATGTCACTTATAAAGACATTAAAAAGGACCGGTCCCAGTACTGAACCCTGCGGTACCCCACTAGTAATCCTCCTTTCTTCACTGTGTACTCCATTTACTACTACCCTTTGCGTCCTATTGTCTAGTCAATTTTTTATCCAGGCTACCACCTTGGGACCCACTCCAAGGCTGGCTATCTTGTGTATTAATCTTTTGTGTGGGACTGTATCAAATGCCTTGCTAAAATCTAGGTAGGCCATGTCCACAGCCCCTCCCTGGTCTACTACTTTGGTCACCCAGTCAAAGAAATCTATTAGATTAGTCTGACACGACCTTCCCATCGTGAATTCATGCTGCCTTGGGTCCTGTGCCCCACTGGCTTCTACGTACTCAACAATTCTTCCCTTCAGAAATGATTCCATCATTTTCCCTACCACTGAGGTCAAACTAACTGGTCTGTAGTTTCCTGCCTCTGTCCTGCTACCACTTTTGTGAGAGAAATCACATCTGCCCTCCTCCAGTCCTCGGGTACCACCCCATCCTCCCATGATTTGTTAAAGGTAGTCAGCAGTGTCACTAGTTCTACCCTTACTTCTTTTAAAATTCTTGGGTGAATCCCATCAGGCCCCATTGCTTTGTCCACCTTCAATTTTATTAGTTCTTTCAGAACCCTTTCTTCTGTAAATGGACTGGTATCGACCCTCGTCTTCAGAGGATTTCTCTTGTTTGGTTTAGGTATCTCCCACTCCTCTTCCTTTGTGAATACTGAGCAGAAATATGCGTTCAGTATCCTTGCTTTTTCACTGTCACCCTCTACCCACATTCCCTCCCCTTTATTAAGCCTCAGTATCCCTCCTTTGGTCTTTCTTCGTTCCCTAATGTACCTATATAAAAGGTCTTATCCCCCTCCTTAAACAGAACTGGCTATTCTTTCCTTGGTTAAGGCCTTTGCTATTCTAACTGCCTTCCCAGCCTCTTTCTGCTTTAACTGATAAAGTTCTCTGTCCTGCTTCTTCTGTGTTTCCTTATATTTCCTGAATGCTATCATTTTCTCCTTAATCTTCCTGCCACCTCTTTTGTGAACCATAGCATTTTTTCCCGTTGTGTTTTATTGATTTGCTGAACACAAAGGCTTGTTGCCTCTGTGATGGCTGTTTTTTTGGGTGTTATTTTCCTCCTCAGAGCTCTGGCTACAACCCCCCGCCTCGTCATTCCCAGTGCCATCCTCGGACATAGAGACCCCCTCCTTCGCACCCCGACTTACCCTTCGGCGGGGTGGTGAGGAGCGGCTCGACCCACAGCGGATCCATGCCAGGGAGGCGTCTCCAGGAATGGCACCAGGAACGGACGATGCAGCGGACACCCATTTTCTGATTTTCTCCGGCGGGATGTGGCGTGCAATGGCGCCAGCGACTGAAGTCTGGCGCCGCTCCCGTGCGCACACTAGTCAGCGTCTGCCACGTCCGCCCTCCCCTGTCTTCGACTACGTGTTGCTGATCCCCAGCCTCGCTAGAGTCAGACAAGCACCGGCCGACTAATCCCCCCACCCCGGAGATGGAGAGCAGTCCTCCAGACGCTCAATCCATCTCCGCCCTGCCGACCCCCGGCAACCCATGCCCGTTCCCAAACACGGGTCGCCGGCGTGGCGTGAGGTGTGGCGTCCAGCGCCTCAACCCTCAGCGCCACCGGGCCAAGTGATGGCTGTTTTGATTACTCCCCACTGTTCCTCCACCCCTCCTTGCCTGTTTGCTAGTGCTTTTCTGAGGCACACTCTCATTTTCCCAAAGTCAGCCCTCTTGCTTTTGTGTGGCTGTGTTTATACGTGAACCACACTGTTTGGTGGTCGCTTGTTCCCAGATGGCTACCCACTTCTAAATCCGAGATTCTTTCTCCGTCCCCATTTGAGAGTACCAGGTCTAAGACTGCTCCCTTCCGAGTGGGTTCCAATACTAGCTGTCTGTGGCAGGCCCCTGTAGGGCATCAAGAATGACCCTGCTCTTGGATGTACCTGCAGCAAAGGTGCTCCAGTTAACATCTGGCATATTCAGGTCCCCCATCAACAATATCTCCCCTTTTTCTGCCATTCTAAGAAAGCCTTCTATCATTTCCTTGTCCATTCCTTCCGAGATGGGGGTCTGTATACAACCCCCATGCGGATTGTAGTGCCATCTCCAGTCTCCAGGCTGCCCAGAGTGTCTCATCTGCTCCCTGTTTACTCTTTAGTTCAGTTGCTTTGATCCCTTCCTTTACATAGAAAGCTACTCTTTCTTCTCTTTTACCCTCCCTGTCCCTCCTGTAGATTGTGTATCCTGGTATGCTGACATCCCAGTCATGGTTCTCTGTGTACCATGTTTCTGAGACTGCTACAATATCCAGGCAACCCTCTTTCATCAAGGCCACTAGTTCAGGGAGCTCGGTACACAGACTACGGCATTGGCACTCATCACCCTCCACTTTTTGATAACCTTACTCCTTTTAGCCCCATTCCTGTCCTTACTGCCTTTGCCTTTTTTTACATTTACCTCTATTCTGCTCCCTAATAACTTCTCTACCTTGGTGTTTACCTCACTAACTACCATGTTTTGTGGGGGGAGGCTGGGATTTCCCTGCTCCTTTTCAGTGCCTCCCCCCTTAGCTAGTTTAAATGCTTGCCAATGAAGCATTTAAACCTCTCACCTAGGATCCTGGTCCCCCGGACAGATGCAGACCATCACACCAGTACAGGTCTGCATCCCTCCAGGTGGCTCCCCAGTCCCCAATGAAGCCAAAACCCTAAGCTCCACACCAGTTTTTGAACCACTTACTGAATTCTCTGGTGAGGAGTGCCTAGCATCACCCTTGCCATAGACAGGCAGCACCTACGAGAAGTGCCACTGCATGTGCCACTTGTCTCAAGGCTCCCTCCCCAACTCTACAAACTCCTGTTGCACTGCCTGATCTCATTCCTAGCCAGGACATTTGTCCCTAGGTGGACAATGACATCCAGCTCCCTCCCTCGTGCAGCTCCTCCCGATCCTGAGGATTAAGCTTCCTGTCCCTCAAGCACGTGGCGCCAGGAAGGCTGCCTACCTTCCTCTCCCCTTCCTCCCCATTTCTACCCCCCCAATGATTGAGTCCCCCACCACAAGTTGTTTCCTTCCCCTGTAGGGTTTCATGCCACCCTCCCGTAGGTCTCCTTTGTGAAGGTTCCCAGCATCCTCCTTGGTCACCACTGCAGGTGCCTCCATAGAGGAACCACTATCCACCAGAAAAGTGAATGAATTGTGGAGAGGTACAGCTGGAGGGATGCAACTCTGTTCCACCACCCTCTCCCTCCCTGAGCCACCCTGGTCCAGCCTCTCCTCTTTCTTGGCAACCTCTGAGGTAGTGGCATTGGCCTGGTGGTCCCTGGGTGGGAGGAGGTTTCATGAATCCTAGCCAGGTCAGCCTGGAGACAGGCAACCTCCTCTCTCAGACCAGAGAGGTGCCTGCAAATAGGGCAGCACTGCAGCCTCCAGAATGTCTCCTAGAACACTGACACCCCACAGCCATTGCACTGCACCACTCCTATCATGTCTTATTTTGTGACCCCTCTACTGTTTCTCTGTAAGCTTACTCTCTCCTCTCCTTACAACTCTGAAGCTTCCTGTTCTGGGACAGCAACTTCCTATGTTCTTCAGTAGCCTCCTTCTTCCTTGCTCAATGTCAGACCACCAGCAGCTGGGGGAGGGTGAGATACTTTTTTCCCTTAGGGTTGACAAAACCAATAATTCTCTATGATCCTTCCCTTCCTACTGCCAAACAGGAAGTAGAACTGGCTTAGGGTGGGTGGGATGGAGGGCAATTAGTAAGAAAAAAGGCTAGCAACAGGAAGTTGTAATTTTAGTCATCTGCTTTTACAGTGTCTAAGCCACACCCCCAATTAAGCTCTCTTTCTTCCTACTGGTTTAGCAAAGTCAGCTGATACAGTACCCTTCCCAGCACAGAACACACACTGACTTATTTTTAACCCTAAATAAGACCCCTTCTACTACTAATAAAGTAACTGTCTATTTAATCTCAACAGACACAGACTCCTGCTGAGATATAAGATTTAAAGTAAGAAAAAAAAAACATAGCTTTTTTTTTTTTTTTAGTTAGCTGCTTTCTGCTCTACAAGCAAGGCTAGCAACAGCCTAGGAGGGCCACCAGCCTCTCTTTCAGGATAGTCTCCATTAGCTTACCCACGATGGATGTGAGGTTCACCGGTCTGTATTACCCGGTTCATCCTAGGGCCACTCTTGTGGAGGGGCACCACATGAGCCATCCTCCAGTCCTGAGGTACACACCTAGAGTGTGCCGAGGTCATTAAATAGGACTGCCAAAGGTCCCGCAAGGACCTCTGCCAGCTCCTTCAGTACCCTGGGGTGGATGCCATCTAGGCCTGGTGCCTTGTCCACCCTCAGTGCCTTCAAACCCTCCCGAACTCTGCCCTCCATGATTTCCCGATCTGTCACTCCCTCCCCCCTTGGGTGTCACCCCCCTCTTCTCCTTAGTAAATACCGAGCAGAAGTAATCATTTAGTGCTTCTGCCTTATCACACCCTACTTCCACCCAACTCCGCTCCTTCCTACTCCTTGCTATGTGGTCCTTACAGCTCCTTTTCTCCCCGATGTACCTAAAGAAGTCCTTCTCCCCCTTCTTAATGCCTTGTGCCAGCCTGAGCTCCGTAGATGCTTTGGCTCCCCTTACTGCCAGAGTCACCTCCTTAGATTCCGTCAAGTACTCCTCCCTGTCCTCCCGCCTCCCTGTTTTCTTGTACCTTCTAAAGGCAGCTCTTTTCCTCCTTACCTTTTCCATGACCTCCTTGCTCAACCAGCTCGGTTTCTTAGCCCTAGCCTTCTTGCTCTGGGCCATGCAGCAGGTTTTGGTTACCTCCACTATCACTAGCTTTATGAGCTCCCACCTCTGGTTAGTGTCCATGCTAGGTAATAATGCACGAACATGCCCTGTGCCATTCCACACTTACTACAAATCAGCGAGAGCTCTGGGCAAAACCTGTGGACCATGCTCTTTTGGGGGTAGTACAGACAGTGCAAAAATTTATATTGTGCCTCTTTGTATTTATTGCATATTAAAAGTCCCATATGCAACGGCAATATAACCTCCCAGTTAGAGTCCTTTATCTCCATCTCCAGGTCCTGTTCCCATCACCTCTTAACCCTATGCGTTTCCCCTCGAAAGACCCTTCTATCTAACCTTACCACTCTACCATCAGTCCTTTCTCATATCTAGCTGCCCCTACTATTTCCTTCTCAATCTCTAATATTGGGGTGTTCTCTACCTGAGCCCGTCTTAGCCGTTTGCAGTAATCCCTAACCTGGAAGTATCTAAAGATGTGTGGCTAGAACATACGAAATATGCCAGCAGATAAAGGCCTAGAGGTCTATCAAGTCTGCTCAAATGTGCAGCTAGCATCCCTTATTCTGCAGCTGCCCTTCCCTTCCGCCCTTCCCCTTCATTAACCCTCCCCTTGTCCTGTCCATCCTCGTTTGAAGCAGTCCACTGTTCTACTGCAAACCACTTCTGCAGGTAGCTTGCCATTCCACCAACCACCACCCTCTCTGTAAAAAGTGTCTCGTCTCCTCCTGTCTCATATCATGGCCCCTGGTGGCCCTCCCTCCCTTACTTTTAACAGCCCCTCTGTACCCGTCTTGTTTATTCCTTTCATGTATTTAAAGGTTTCAATCGAATGTCACCCTGTCTCTCCTCTCCTCCAGTGAGTACATGTTCAACTCCTTCAACCTCCTCTCATATGATAAGTCCCCAGCCCCTTGATCTCTTTGTGGCCCTGCTGCAACCCCTCCAGTAACTTAATGTCCCTCTTCAGATATGGATGCCAGTACTGCCGCAGTACTCCAGGTGTGTCTAACTAATGACCTATACAGTGGCAGAATCACCTCCTCCCTCCTCGAGGATATACCCTTGCAATACAACCCAGTATTTTGTTGGCTTTTGCAGCTGCCTTCCTACATTGTGCCGAGTTGTTCATTGACCCTGTAATGAGCACACCAGATCCTTCTCCTCCTCTGTCTGGGCTAGCTGCACTCCCCTAGCTAGTAACTCCTCCTTGGGTTCTTCATCCCAAAATGCAGCACCTTGCACTTTTTGGCATTAAACCCCAGTTGCTAGGTGTCTAACCAGGTTTCAAGCTTTGCCAGATCATCCTGCAACCCCTGCCATCCCCCTAGGTCATCCACCACCGCGCCTACCTTGGTATCATCAACAGACTGATCTTGCTCTCGATGTCCCATGATATGTCTGCAATGAATATCCCAAACAACACTGGTCCCAACACCGAGCCCTGTGGAACACCGCTCGTCACTGCCCTTGGGTGCGAGAGCTCCCCACCCACCACCACCCTCTGTTGCCTTCCCTGCAGCCAGTTTCCTACCCATCTCACCAGCTCTGCACCCGCCCGTGCCTACTAACTTCCTTCCCAGCCTTCCATGTGGCACCGAGTTGAATGCCTTACTGAAGTCAGATACAGGACATCCACTGCATGGCCCCTGTCCAGTTGCCTGGTGCCCAGTCATAGAACTTGACCAGGTTGGTTTGGCAGGATCTGCCACGTGTGAAGCCATGCTGTCTGTTGTCCTGTAGTCCTTTGGTCTCTGGGGCGACCCAGCCTCTCCTTCAGGATAGTCTCCATAAGCTTACCCACAATGGATGTGAGGCTCACTGGTCTGTAGTTTCCCAGTTCATCCTTGGGGCCACTCTTGTGGAGGGGCACCACATGAGCCATCCTCCAGTCCTGAGGTACACACCCTGAATGTAGTGAGGCATTAAATAGGTCTGCCAAAGGTCCTGCAAGGGCCTCTGCCAGCTCCTTCAGTACCCTGGGGTGGATGCCATCTGGGCCTGGCGCCTTGTCCACCCTCAGTGCCTTCAAACCCTCTCGAACTCTGCCCTCCATGATTTCCCCATCTGTCACCACCTCCCCGCCTCTGCCATTTCTCCCCTTGGGTGTCACCCCTCTTCTCTTTAGTAAATACTGAGCAAAAGTACTCATTTAGTGCTTCTGCCTTATCGCACCCTGCTTCCACCCAACCCTCCTCCTTCCTAATCCTTACTATGTGGTCCTTACAGCTCCTTTCTCCCTGATGTACTTAAAGAGTCCTTCTCCCCTTCTTAATGCCTATCCTCATTTGTATATCCTGGAATGAGTACATCTCTGTTCTTGTAAAAAGGTCTCCCACACACCTTATTCCTTTCTCTTGCCATATTTTAAAGCCTTCATCTTTTAGCCCTTGTAAAAAAAAAAAAAAAAATCAAGATTGTCTGCTACTGGGACAAGGAGGGTGTTTTCAAATACTGCCCCTTGCCTTTTTTTTTTTTTGATGGTTCTAGGCTTGCAACAACCATGGGGTTGGGATCTTTTAGCTTTCTGTATGTCTGTAGGCCATCCTGTCCCAAGTACGGCAAGACCCTCCCAGGTGCACCTTTCTCCTTTAAGTCAAGCCACCCAGCTGCTTTATCTCTGTTAATACAACTCTGAAGATACCTACTTAGAAAGTAGCTACATAGTATTCCCTTAATGTCAGGAAACTCAAGCGCCCTGTTCTCCAGAGGCCTTGAGGCACTGGAGCTCACTCTCTGTTTCTTGCCTTGCCATATAAACTCTGTGAAGCCCCTCTCTATTCTTTTAATGTCCCCATTCGTGGGGCAAAAGGGCAGCATTTGCATGACATATAGTATTCTGGGCAATACATTCATTTTAACAAGATTGATTCTGCCCATCCACGAAACTGGCAGTGTCTTCCACCTACTGAGGTCTCTTAAAATAGTTCTGAATACGGGGTGTATAATATGAGTCATATAGACTGCCCAAGTCCTTCCCAACCTTGATTCCCAAGTATGTGAATGTCTTACATACGATTTTTAACCCCCCATGCATCTGTTCTGTTTCTTTCATCTTCCCCTAGGAATGTTATTTCTGATTTATTCAGATTTAATTTGTATCCTGAGAACCTAGCAAATTGTTCCACTATGTTCAGCATAGTTGGGACCGATTCTTCTGGGTCTGTAAGGAACAGAAAGATATCATCTGCATATAGTGTTATGATGAGTCGTCCTCCTTTCGTTCCTTCAACTCTTCAAATCCTCAGGTCATTCTGCTAACTTAATGGCTAATGGTTCTACTGCTATGGCAAATAACAAGGGAGAGAGGGCACCCTACCTGGTTCCCTTCCCAGCCTGAACTCTATGGATGGGATACCATTTATTATAACTTTTGCCGTGGAAGTCTTGTAGAATATCCCAACTAGTTGAAAAATTCCTCACCCAGTCCAAATCTTTCAAGTGTTTTCATCAAGTAGTTCCATTCTATTCTATCGAATGCCTTTTCGGCATCCATGGACAGGACACAGGCCCTGCCAGGATGCCAAAAGCCCACTACGTTCAGTAATCATCACATACTGTGGTAGGACTGTCTGCCTTGCACAAAGCCTGTTTGATATGAATGGACTATCAGGGGGAGCAATCTTTCCAGTCGCATGGCCAGAACTTCTGTCATGATCATACAGTCATAGTCCAGGAGGGAATTGGTCTGTAAGATGCACAATGTTCTAAATTTTCACCTGGCTTAAGGATTACTGTGATAAGGGCCTCACAGCAAGTTCTTGGTAATCCTCCTCTCCCCTGGCCTCCTCCACTGCATTTCTCAGAGGCTCAGCCAGTTCCTCTCTTAACACTTTATAATTTTGGCTCCAAAGCCATCTGGGCCTGCTGCTTTGCCCTTCTTTAGTTGGCCTATAGCTGGATTTCTCTCTTCTATCGATACTTTTGAGCCTAGGGTTTTTCTGCTCCAGGCTAAGTCTGGGGATGGGGAGTCACTCAAAACTTCATCCATTAGCTGTTCTGAACCTGTCATTCTGCCTGACACAAAGCACCACAGAACTCCTTGAAGCTTTCTCTAATGGCAGCCTCCTCTTTCAACAAGTTTCTCTTCCTATCTCTGATATGCACTATTCTCTTATTAGATTGATCTCCCTTCATAACATTGGACCAACAGGGGCCCAGACTTATTTCCCACTTGTATAGTTTCTGCTTGGTGTAAAATGTCCGTTTTAACCTCTTCTGTTAAGTTCAAATTGAGTGCTTCTGTAGCTATCTGAAGTTTTCCTAATTTCTCCTCCAACCCCCTTTGATAAACTTCTCTCTCCAGGTCCCAAATCCTTTTTTTCCATCTCCCTCTGTATTTGCCATTTCTCTCTCTTCATTTTGGCAGTGCAACTAATAATGACCCCCCTCATGTAAACCTTACCTGCCTCCCAGTAAACCCCTTCCGAATCCATGGCACCCCTATTCGTTTCTTTAAAGAGTTTCCACTGTTCCTGCAAAAAGTCTCGAATTCCTTTTGGTTAATAAATAGGTAGGAATCTCAACCTCCCTCCATCCTCCCTGGGACCATGTGTAGCTATATTTGGATCATAGCATGGTCATATTTAAAAAAAAAAATTGGACTGTGCTCCACTTTTGCATCTTAGGAGTACAGGTCCCTTGGAATATATAGTCCAATCTGGACCAAGAACCATGTAGATTTGAAAAGAAGGTGTATTCTCGGGCTCCTGGGTTGGCGCCTCCATGCATCCAGCAAATTAAGATGGCGAGACCCAACTGCCACTCTTGCACTGCCGTGACCTCCCTGGATCTAGCCCCAGAATAATCCAACCTGGGGTCTGCCACACAGTTGAAATCTTCTCCTAGTATCAAGATAGGAAACTATTCCTGCATAATTATATCCAGGATCTTCTGATAAAAGGTTGGATCCATTACTGATGGTGCATATATGTTGCCAAAAGTTATTAGCTGACCTTTTACATCTCCCACTACAAATATATAATGGCCCTCCACTATACGATGGGCCACAATAGGAACGTTTTTAAGCATCAAAATGGCTACTCCTCTTTTATGGGAGTTATATGATGACGCATGGCATGCCCCAACCCAGCCCCCCACCAGTTTTTCATGTTCTTTAGGTGTCAGGTGGGTTTCTTGGATCATGGCTACATCTTTGTACCCCTCCTGCAAAGTTCAGCCATGACCTTAGCCCTCTTAGCTGGGGATGAGCCTTTACATTCCAGGAGATGATTTTACTAGCCTGATTCTGCATTAGATTTATGCTGTGCATTTTTCTGGGTAAAACTGCTTTGCAGCCATAAATTCAGAGCAACATTGTCCATGTTGTTATATAAAACAATCCAATCAACTGTAAACTCTAATAGGTAACTAGAAATAGTAAATTTATTCCCCCTTTGAACACCCAATTCCCCGACTTAACTCCCAGTTTTCTCCTTATCGAACCTTTCAAACACAGAACTTTGGTGAAGTAGTAATTGTTGATTAAGTGTCTCTGTCTCCATCTACTACGCCCCCCTTCCTCCGCACTCTTCTTTATCACCCTTTATTCTTTTGTGCTTTGTACTTAATACCCTTTTCTTATATTCTCAAGCCTGGATCTTTATCCTATTTCAGGATTTCTAAGGTCCAGGAGTCTTCCCTCCCCCTTCCTCGGTGTGTCCTCCATCCAGTGAACAATTGTAGTTTGAACCCCACAAATAATAGCCTCAGTGGGAGTTAAACATCAAAACATCCATTTATAGATTGTCACCTTTCCCTCCTCTGCTCCCTCTATGATTTTCTCCCCCATCGTACGTCACCCCCCCATTATCCATTTCCTCCCCTCCCCTCCCCATTGTAGGACACTCAGTTTCTATTTGAGTTTGTTCTTTCCTATTTGGTAAGACTGACTTTGTTTAAGGGGGTCTGCAGTGGGAGAGGTGAAGAGTCCATGCCTATTCTCATGCACGTGGCCACCCCCAGTCCCAGCACTCCCCTGCAGTGTCCTCTCGAATATTCAGCTTCCAAGCTGCCAGCATTGTTATCATCATATGGCCGCAACCACACATTCAGTCACTTCACTACCAGTCTAACACTGCTTGTAAAGCACTTTGGGATACTGTGTATGAAAAGCACTCTATAAATACTGATTCTTCTTCTTCTTCATCCCTTCCACGCCTTGTAGCCATTAACTGAGGCCTTCATTTAGAAGAGTGGGGCTCGCTAAACAGTTCTGTCTCTAGTCCAGGGGGGAAGTGGAGTTAATGCTGATGTTCATCGAACTCCCCCTGAGATCCCATCCATTTTTTTGTTCCCAAATCCAAATGTGTGGTGACAATCAGAGGCATAGGCAAGAAATAAAGAGCAACTCCAACTTACAGTTTGAGTCTTCATGTCTTCCTGTTCTTCTTATCCCACTCATCTACGAATGTTTGCAGCTTATCAGATTCCAAAAAGGAATAGGTAGCCCCATCAGAGCACACTTTCACCATAGCTGGGTACACCATGAAGAAATCGAGGCCTCTTTCCCTCAGGCAATCCATCTGTGAGTTGAATTGTTGCCACTTTCTCTGAATTCTAGTTGGCATATCCTGGCGTATCGTAAGCTTGTGCCCCTCATATAATAAGTCCTTTTTATTTCTGTAAGCTGCCATAAAAGCCTGCCTGTCTGGCTAGTGGTGTAGCCGAAAAATGTCTTGGTGAGGCAGCTGATCATTTGGCGAGTGTGGTGCAAGGGCGCTATGTGCACATTCAACCTTCAGTCTCCCTCTTTTAAGCTCAAGACCCAGTAGCTCTGGGAGGGTTTCTGCGCAAAACTCCAACAGGTTTCCCTGCTCAGCACCCTCTGGAAGGCCTCGTATACAGAGATTGTTTCTTCTACTGTAGTTCTCCTGGTAATCCAAGGCCTCTTTGAGATCCTCCACCTCCTTCTCCAATTTTGCTAATTTTTCTGGGGTCGCCCTTGTGGCATCTTCCAAATCTGACACTCTCTGCTCGACTTCATTAATCCGTTGGGTATGTTGTTTTTTATCTCTGGTGATGCACAGGATTTTCCGTTCGAAGTGGTCCCATCAAGGTTTCAGATCTGCAAGGACCTGCTCAGACACCGCTCTGCTAATGATGGCAATCTCTGCTGCTGACAGTGAAACTGGGCCTGGGCCTCCCGCTCCACCACCATCTTGTGCAGCTATTTTATTCACATTTTTAGTCATCTGGTGGGCTGATTTTCCCATATTCAGGAATTCATCCATTCTCCTTTGTGCAGGTGGCTTAAAATATACCTCAAACTTCGGATTTTAGGTGAAAAAAGCAGTTTATAATTCATTATAGTGTGGAGCTCTGTAGAGATGTATCTTCTTCCTTCAGCTGCTCATTAGAGCCCCCCCATCCAGAGTTTTAAAATAGCCCTAAAAGCTCATCTGTTTTTCTAGGCTTTCTATGAGGCTTGTTGAATTTATTGAAATAAGAAGAACTCGGTATGTGCTATATTTTTATAATGATGATTTTAAATGTTTGCTGTTGTTGGTTTTACTGTATGTAAATTGTACAGGCACTGTAAGCATTGGAAGGGCACCTAATATAAATAAAACTGATGATGATGATGATGATGATGATGCATCTCCGACAACACACCTTCCCAATGTTTTGGCCCCCTCCCCACTTTTTTTGTGTTCCTGTTCTCACCTGTGCACAGTTTGCATTTTGTGTGTTGTTTAACTTGCTACCATGGCTATTTGTTATAACGTATTTTTATCTCCTATGCTCTTTTGTCCCGTGTCCATTGTTGGGCTGTGTTGCCATTTTCTTGTGGTTTGCAGGTGTTCCCTCACCACCCCACTACACCCCCTTGTGGGTACGTCCATGCCTGTCCTCTGCCACTGGGTCTCCACTGCTGTTCCTGTGGGCGTCTGAGGCTGCTCTTCCACCTGTACACAGTTCCATACCTTGCAGATGTGCGGGCCTGTTGGTTGTCGTGTTGTGTCCCACAAGTGTCCCTTACATATCACATGTGTGAGACAGCCAATGCCATGGCTGTTCCTGTCCATTTTCAGAGCGACTGTCCCTGTCATTCAGGCTACTGCTCTCTTGTGTTGATCACCAGGATGGCCACTGTATGCAACCTGTCTGTTGCTGTGTCCATGTGGTCATCACTCTCTTCCATCCCCCATGTCCCTGTGCAGTCAGCCATTTGGTGTGCTGTCACCTGCCCCATGTCAGGGTTCCCTGTGTCCTACTCCTGTGTGACGGGCTGCTGTGGCAGTCTGCATGTCTCCCTTGCTCTGTCTAGTGCTATATTCATTGCTGGGCAGTCCCTACACTGCCCTCTAGGATGTGCCTTGCACACTTGCAATTACACCCTGTATTCAAAAGTGTTTGCATGGGGGACAATGCCTTTGAATGTTGCATGCACTGGACCATGGGCTATTACAATCAGCCATTCAGTGCAAACTCTGCCTGCAGAAAATTCTTTGAATATTGGGCCCTAGGGGGCAGATATTCAATGCCTTGTGCTGGGCACAAACCATTTGCGCTGTAATTGTGCCACATTTGCACCCAGCTGCAATATTCAAAAGTGCAAACAGTGCAGGTGCAAAGTAATAGCAGTGGTGCTAATAGATAATGTATGCAGGGGACCTGGTGATGGGTGGGAACATGCATACAGGTGCACTGTTATATTCAAAAGTAGAGCCACACAATGGCATTATCACCACATATATTGCAGTGCCAATTACCTCTTAAAAGGTGGCGTAACTCCAACGTGGTCACGTGGCCCTTCCTGATCCCAGATACATGTTGTACTAATATCATGCATATTCCCTGGTAGTCTAGTGGTCCCCATCCCAATCCCTGATCACGGACACATGTTATGAGTAGAAATCATGCTGTCCCTTATAGTCTAGTGGCCATCCCCAGCCCCGATCCTAGATACATGTTATAATTCATAACAGTCACTTTCCTGGTAGTCTAGTGGTTCCCCCAACTCTGATTGTGGACACATGTTATAATCATAACTTTCCTTTCCCTTGTAGTCTAGTAGCCCCTCAACCCTGATCTTTGATCCCTGACACATGTTATGCTCATAAACCCTTACTTGTCATGGTAGTCTACCCCAACCCATCCCTGATCTCCCATATTAAATATAAAATCATGCTTGGTGATCCAGAGGACCACTCCAGATCTGATCCCCGTGATAGTGCAACTCCTGAATACATGGTGGTCTAGTGACCCCTTCAACCCACCCACAGTGCCTATCCTCGCTACACCCATTCCATAACCAAGCCAGTGATTGGCTCAGCCACTACTCACTTCTGTGGCCAGCTGCTGAATGAGCTCTGAATGAGCGCGTACTGTATGCTGTACACCTGTATACACCTGTATATACCTGTATACACTGTATACAGAAGGAGGCAGTATAGCCCAGTGGTTTAAGGCTCTGAGCTGCAAACCTGGAGACCTGAGTATGAATCTCACAGCCCCCACTTGCATACTGTGTGACCCTGAGCAAGTAACTTAACTTCCTTGTGCACCCAGGTTGCACCTGGAAACAAGCTTCAGCTTAGTGTGCCTCTCCTTGTTAAAAATGTCCCCTTTCCTCCCAACAGCCCATGAGCACATGGCTACATTGCTAAAATAGTTCAGTAATCCTGCTAAGAATTCAAACATGCCCACCCTTTAACAAAAGAGCACGGTGCCATGCAGAGAGCTAATGTAACATAATAACTCTATGGAACAGAATGCTGGGTCCGATACAACAGTTAACAGTGGACACAGTAGCATAGCAAATTCCAGAGGGCCTGGGTGCAAGGGTATATTATAGCCCCCAGTTTTGAAGAAACATCAAAATTATGATCTGGGCCCCTCAAGCTTTAGGCCCAGGTGTGACTTCACCCCTGCACTTTGTAGCTACACCCCTGAGTGGACTCATGCAGTAGAGGAGAACTGAGGGAGACACACACCAGTGTGGAAACAGAAATAATGCAGTATAAACTGCTAACAATGTTCAATAACAGGGATTTAGAGAAAAGGATAAAATGGTCCAATGTGTCTCTGCAGTCAGCAAGTCCAAGAGGAGTCTCCTTGATAAAATCAGTATGCTCAACAAAGACTGAGGAGTTCACCCTCCAGCAAAGCATAGCAAATATTACCATTGGTTTCTATGTATTATTATAATGAGGATCGTCTCTCCTGTTGTGTACAAGGTAGCCTGCAGCTACAGAACTGTTGCCCAGGTCTGACATACAGGTGGAGCTGTGAGCACACAGCATGTGGCTACTGATCTGTAGTTCCAGTCTGACCTACAGGTGGAGCTGTGTGCACCTTAAAATAATGCTGGGCAATCTGCAAGGTACTGCATGCAAAGCAGGCTATAATGAGATGCTAAAATGGCTGTTTACCCTCAGATTGCCTAAGTAGGCTCATTTGCATAGGAACAAAGCTATGCAGAATATAAAATTCTGCCCATGGAATGACCATTCCAATTCCATTGAATTCCATGAAAGTTTCTTGAAAATTCTGCAGAATTTTGCAAACTTTTAAATTTCAGTTATTTCACTATAGTTTTAAAAGTACATGTCAAAAAACAACACCAAATTTAGTATGTGAACAGTACCACATAGGTTACAAAAGTGTAGATTGAAAGGGGGCTAAGTTATGGGTGGCCAAACATTTAATCAAAATTTAATTTTTAGTTATTTTGAGAATTGTACAATTTCTTATCCAAATTTCTCCACAATATCAGGATTTATAGAAGCACCTAGAATGCATATATGCACCATGTTTTAAGTCTCAAGCTTCAATGGGAACTGAGTTATAGGTAGCTAAATATTTTGCCAAAATTTGAATTTCTGTAATTTTAGTATACTTTGATAGTATTCATTGAAATGTTACAAAAACTGACAGGTATACAGGTTATCCCTACATTTGTATATGCATGTGCAGTAGTTTCAGATTTCAAGCTTTAAATGGGACTGAGTTATAGCCTGCCAAACATGTTGCCAAAATTTAAATTTCGGTTATTTCCCTCTAATTTTAAAACTACATATACAAATTTAACCAGAGCTGACACATTTAAACTACTATACCACCTGATCATTTCTGAAAAGTTCCTATTTGCAGCTTTAAATGGGACTGAATTAAAAGCAAACACTGACAACATTTAAAAATTTAATTTTGCAAGAATGTAAACTACAAATTCATAAACCGCTGAAACTTTAAAACTAGAGAATGCAATAACAATAAATTTGGCAGGTTCTCAGACATTACAAGGAGACTGTGTGTCCCAATTTTATTAAATGCTTGCTGTGAGAAATTGCAAAATAACATCTGTACTTAAAGTCAAATCCCATGAGTCTTTGTGAAAATTTTAGAATTTCATGATAAATTCCATACAACTGGAATTTTCTAATTTCACTCAGTCCTTTTTGGGGGTATTCTAACTAAAGGATAGGGTATAAGATGCAGGTAGTACAGGGGGTCATCAGGTTCAGGAGTTAGATGCACAGTTTCACCAAGAAATGGACAACTGAGCTGGGTAGCACAACAGTGGTAGACCCTTAAGTTGGAGCAAGAAAGTACAGAGTGTCAACAATTCCAACCTGAATGCAGGATATTTAAGGATCACATCCAGTAAATTTATGATCCATGGAGCCTAGTATTAATGCAAGTCTATGACTTAGAGGTAGTCAAAAAGATGTAGTGGGGAAGAAAATGTCTTGGGCAGCAGGAAGAAAGAATTCTGGCTATTCCAACAGGGTAGGTCCTTAGGAAAATAAGTAGGTGACTCATGTTTTAAGAGAGTTTGTCATTGTAAAGAACAAAGAGGACATCAGTGTGATCTGTAGTTCTACAGAGTCAATCTGGCTATGCCAAAAGACAAGGGGGGGGGATAGTAACCCAGAGAGGAACAGCAAACTACACAAAGCTCAGCCCAGCTTATCAAATGAAGTAGTGATATGTACATCGTTAATGTTAAATTCCACACAAAATAATTTTGGATGCTTCATCTACAGTATATGCTATCATAAATATGTTAGAATATGTTACTAATCATTTTTTTCTTCTGCAAAAGTAAAACTGCTTAACCAGCTTATCCAGTTGTGTTAGACACCAGGATTCACCGTCTATGGTTATGCATGTCAAATGTTAACTCTATGCATTCAAGAGCAGAGAAGTTACAAACTTCCACATTTTGATAGTTTTCACAAAGTTTTGCAAATATTTACATAGTAAAGTTTTGAACCCTGTAACTTTAAAATCTTTTATCTAATTTTCTCCATATTTAGATCATTCTATAAGCATTACAAAAGGTTGTCCATACTAATTTACACATGTCTAGCTCCAAAAGTGCCTGAGTTATATACAGATGAATTTTTTAATGAAATTTCCTGAAAAAAAAATAAAATGACAGATTTTGAGCACATGTAATTTTGAGACATGCATCAAATTGTCATGAAATCAGGTACATTATTAGAACACCTATCATCATGAAATCATGACAATTTTAAGATCCCTGACCAATAGATAGTTAAGGTATATGTGATAAAAATGTCAATGAAGTTTCACACAAACAGTAAAATGACAACATTTGAGCACCTACAAGTTTAAAACTATCCATCTGAATTTCATGATGTTTGGCACATTAGTGGTCATTGACTGGAATAAAATACATTTCACATTTCAGAGATCTAGCTTGAATGGTAGCTGAGTTATAAGCAAATTACAAAAATTTTAAAATTCAGCAAAATTCTGATGAAATTCCTTGAAATTTCACAGAATTTTGTGAGATGTCATCGAAATTCCATAAATACAGAATTTTCCCATTCTGCACAGCTCGACATAGTAGTTTTGAATATAGCAACACTCTAGCCCTGGGCTAAAGTGTTTGCCCTGGGCTAATGTGTTAGCACCATGCAAACGAGTTTGCTCTGGGCTAACCTGTCAACACCACAGCACAGTTCTGCCGTGTGTGGTCTGCACTGTTTGCAGTTGTTGTGCACCACTTCATTGCTATCACCCACACTGAGTACCTACTATAACTCTACCTTACTCCACCTCTGTGTGCACTGAGCTGCTGTTGCTGTTTGCAATGCCCAGTTGTTATATTTAGAGCTGTCTTATTTGCTGGGCTATGTTTGCACTGAACTCTTTGTCCTGTTTGTACACCTTGTCTTGCACGCTCTGTTCAAGTCATTTAGCCCCTAGGCTATTCCTTTGAATATAGCGGCAAATGATTCTGGGCTATTTTTGCACACCAGGCATTGCTAATTTTGCCCTGGGGCTAAGTTTTGAATATTGGGACCTTGATGTTCAGATTATTTACATTCAACCAACCAATGAATTGCAGGATGGTTGTTGGACCCCACTCCAGATGCAGATGATATCATGAATAAAATGAAACCATCTCACAGTGTTTCTGAGGTGGGGTTTCTCATCAGACACCACATCCCTCTCCCACTATGCCATAAATAGACTGACGTAAGAGGGCACAAGTGATGCACCCATTGCAGTAGACTGCAACTGTAAGTAGAATTTACTATCGAATATAAAATAGTTATGTTGCAGGACAAAGTCTGATATATCTAATATTAGATGATGTGATGCTATTCTTACCTCTGGGTCCTCAGCCATGAATTTTTTGTAGCCCTGATACCATGCTGTTATTTAATATTTATGTATAAAGATGTTATCTCCAATGTGAGCCAACAAAAATTCTCCTATTGCACACCTTCAAGTTTGTTGATATAGTAATGTCCATTGTATCCCTTGCAGGGCTTGGTATCTTATGGATCATTACTTTTAAGAAATTATCAACAAATTTTGAAGGAGGCTCATTTGAAGAGCCAATGCCCAAATAATGTGCTGTCTCAAGGGGATTTACTGCTGACTTGTACACTTTGGATATTGAATATATTGTCAGAATGGTTAGATGTTTAGTTCTTAAAAAGTCTGCCTTTTTTAAAGAAAAAATACAAGCTATAATTGCTACATTCACAGTCTCATCCAAAATTAATTTGAATGGTAATGTGGGGTTGTAGGTTAAAGAGCAATAGCGTTCTTGGTCAGATAATTGGCTCATGATTTAATTTACATATTTGGTTGAGCCTTGAACTACAACCTTTTCACCCTTGTCTGGATTTTTGATTGTTATTTCTGGCATGTTTTGTAATTCTCTAATCAAATGCCATTCTTTAGCAGACAAGTGAAAATGGTTTGGAACAGGTGTTTCAAATAGTTTTGACATGCCCTGCCTAACAAGTCAGTCAAACTGTCTGATATTGATGTTTCTTAAGGTCTATATGCAACACATGTTTCTTGTCTTCTTCCAGTATTATGTTTAACACCATGCCCTATCATTAACACTGTCCTGCTGTTAATTTACAATTTGTGACAAAACATTGACATTTTTATTATCAATACACAATGTATCAGTATTTGTATTTTGTTGCATATCATTACAGTAAAAGGTTACCAGAGCCTCTTGTTGATTGTCCCATCTACCTTCAATAGTAGGTTGATCTTCAGCCTCCTCTACCAATGTTTGCAGTGACACATAAAGATTATTTTCTGGGTCCATAAATTAATTTATTCCCACTTTTGAGATGTGGAACCTTATATTTGTAGCTTGCGTGATATTTTGATGTCTAAAATGAATTTTGAGGTCCAGCCTCTTTAATAACTTGAAAAAGTCTATTTCATAGTTAAACTGAATTGCCTATTGACTTAGAACAAAAGTCAGCCCCTTTGCTAGGACTGCCATTTGATCTTCCATAAGGGTGTATGAAAAGATATTTAAGACTGGCAAAGGATTTATTTCTTGCAAATGGATCTCCTGGGGGCCTGTGTTATCCCAGCTCCTCCTTTTCCCCCTACTGGGTTTCCTTTTCCTCCCTTTCCATGATTTTGCTGCTGGGGGATAGGGGTTCATGGGGGAGAGGGTCTGGGTACTAGTCTAAAAAATCCATCATGTGTTCAGAACTGAAATTCTTATTTCCTCTCTGGGACTACTATGTCTCAACTTAATTTTGATTTCTTGGCATCAATTGACCCCAACTACATGATCTCACTTTTTATCCCAGGAAAAGACCAAGCCTTCTTCATAATCTTTCCTGATGTTGTAAAATTTAGATTTTTTCTATTTTACATGTCTAACTTATGTTTGGCAGTCTTTTCTTTCAATTCTTTATTAAAGTTCACAAATTCTGTTTTATGGATATGGGGATTTACCTATTTCTTTACTTCTTCTAATACATTCTGGGTACACTCATCTAACCTCTTTGTCCTGCTCAATTATGGTATTAACAAATTCAATAGACTGGCCCACCAGTGAAGTGGTTGGATTTCTGCTTGCGACGCCAGTGACCTGGGTTCGGGAATGAGCTCGGGTAGCTGGAGGGCCGGCCGGGGGGAGAAGGATTGAGCATCCCACTCACAGCTCTCCTTCTCCAGGGAGAGGGTAGGGGACTGGTCTGGTGCCTGCTGGCTCCTAGTGGAGGCTGGGAGTATCACAGGATGCATGGCCCAAATGCTAACTGGGGGAGGAGTGGACGCCGGTGTATGCCATGACGTCACTGCGCTGCCCCCAACAGAAAAAGGGAAAAATTGCTCACTGGCCACTGGATGATGGTTCTCTGTTCCCTGAGTGCCTCCAGTGCCTTTCCAGGGCCTCCTGCTCCTCAGCAGCATCCCCAGGCCCTAGTCGTGCATGCTGGAGCCATCCCCTCTCCCCGGTGCCTTCCCCCTCAGAGGAGGGGGACCCACCCTGCAAAGGGATACGCCGGGATATCCTGGGGATCAGCTGCAATATGAGGATCAGAGGAGGGCTGGGTAAGGACAGTGGGGCTGGGGGAACCTGTGGAGCCGAAGGAGTGGGGACCAGCTAGCATGGGGCAGAAAAGAAAAAAAAACAAATTCAATGGAACATACTTCAGCTGTTTGTTACCATCTTGGTTTAAATCCTCATCAAGGGAACCTGATGAGGGTGCTTTCTGAACTCTTAAACCCCAGGGCACTTGATGTTTATTACTGTATTATGGCAGTGTCATCCCATCAAACCATTTATTGAATTCTTTTTTTTGCAGTTGAAAACTTGTATTCAGAGATCAGGGATAGACAACCATACACATACGCTATGGTTCTCCTTCAGAATATTGGTCCAGTGAGTTAGGGCAGAATCTTACCCTTAGCGCACTGGGAGAAATTGGAAAATGCACACAAGTATATTACTCTGGATAGCTACCGACTGATTTAGTTAAAGATTTTACAGAAAATCTGTCTCAACCCCTGCAAACTGTATAGTTGGGGTCTTTGGATTCTCTTACATGCAATCATTGTTGATTGGAGGAGGGCACCTTACTACACATTTTGTGGGACTGCCTGAATACATGTCCTTTATGGCAGGTGGTTTAGAGAGTTGTAAGCACAATGCAGGGACTAGAGGGTGTCTTTACAAGGGAAAGATGTCTACTAGGACTTGATCTTATGCCTCTATTTGGCATTTGTCAATTTCACTTTACTTTGACAGTGATGATGGTTAAAAAATGTATTTTATGTCACTAGGTAGACCAAGTGACACTGTCACTCCTAGAATGGTATAAAGAAATGTTGTCAGTATTATGAATGGAAAAAATGGTTGCCTGCTTTCAACATACACACAAGCTTTTTACAGTAAATGGGCTATAATGGATGCTAGTCTTCCTTCACTGGATTGCACATCAGAAGCATATGTATTATAATATTGTAGTTAAAATTGTGCCTTGTTTGTTTTCTGGGGATCATATTGTGATTTCCTCACCTGTGAGGGAAGAAGAATGGGTGTTGGGGTATGTGTTTTGTGATATTGTTTGCATTGTTTATTATTCTTTGGCCCAGATATTCAAAAGGGTTGCGCATGGCGCAACAGTGTTGCACCATGCACAACCCACTGATGCGCCCCGGCACGATATTCAAAAGGGAAAAGTGTGCTACACAAATCCCGATGCGCCAGAGTGCATCAGTAATGTATGCAGGCACAGGTAGGGGGGACGTGCCCATGCATAACCTGCACAGCCCAATATTCAGCCCAGGATGTGAAGAGTCACGCATGCACAACCCCTACCCGTGCCTGCACAAAGTTAAGCCAAAAAAAAAAGGAACAAGTGATGGCCACCCACAGGTGAGCTGCCACATTGCAGGGCACAACACAGCAGCTGCCACCTGTGGGTGGCCACCCGAGTTCCTGCCACACCTGGTGGCACCCCCATGCCCCATCACGGGCATCCCTGTAGTGAAATCCCCCCTCCTATGTCCCTGGTGGTCCAGTGGACCTCTATGTGTCCGATCATGGCCATTTGTTTAGAGAATAAGCCCCCCTCCTATAGCCCTGGTGGTCCAGTGGACCTCTATGTGCCCTATCGCGGGCATCAGTATAGTACCCCCCATGTCCAATATCCCTGGTGGTCCAGTGGACCGATCGCCGCCTGATCGCGGGCATCTGTAACACATAAAATACCCTTACTACCCTGGTGGTTTAGTGTACCCCCCTCCCACCCACCCACTGAGCTCCACCACCATGCTCCCCCATCAGCCAGCGGGCGGCAGCACCTACCTGCCTGCCGCCCACCAACTGACAGCTCAGTAGGGCTGCACATCCATTGGTTTACAGTGAATGCATTCACATAACTGAACTGAGTAGTACCGTATGGGCTGCATGCCCATTGGCTCACACTGTGAACCAATAGGCATGCAGCCCTACCGAGCTGTCAGCCGGCGGGTGGCGGGGTGGCAGACGGGTGGGGTGCTGCCACCCACCGGCTGATGGGGGAGCGGGGCGGTGGGGCTCAGTGGGTGGGTGGGGAGTGGGGTACACTAGACCACCAGGGTAGTAGGGGTATTTTATGTGTTACAGATGCCTGCGATCGGGTGGCGATCGGTCCACTGGACCACCAGGGATATTGGACGTGGGGGGGTATTATACTGATGCCCATGATTGGGCACATTGAGGTCCACTGGATCACCAGGGATATTGGACAGGGGTTTCTTTTATATGAATGCCCGTGATCAGGCTGCAGGCGCGGTCCCGACGGCTGCTGCCTGGCAGGCGCCAGTCGTCGGAGATCTGCGCACCTGCATGCTAATGGCATGCAAATGGTGACATAATGAGATGCAAATGGCCCTCTGTGTGCCTTGCATAAATTATGGCTCCATTTGCATGTCCCCATTTGAATATTGCAGGTGCTGTGCATGGCGCAATGGCACTTGCGCTAGCACATCTCCATGCTCCACTCTGGCCACTTGCGCTGGTGCAGTGCCACTGCACCATACACAGTGGGGGTGGCCAGGGTGTAATATCCAAAGCTGCTGTGCCATAGCGCAGCTCCATTGAATATCGCCCAGGCCACACCCCTGTGCAACAAAGTTGAGCTTTGCCAAGGCTTGCGCCCCAGCCTGGCGCAGTTTGAATATCCGGGCCTTTGTTTTTTTTAATTAATAAAGTATATAGAAAAATAAAAACACATACGATTAAGTTGGTTTCGATTTCAAAAGGGAGCATAATTTGTTTGCTGTTATTCTCATAGAAAGTTATAAAAATAGTACATGTTGCACAACGATAAGTAGGCTTGCCACTAAAAGGCAGGCCAGGTTGTCTCATGACTCCTTACCAGGAAAATGGAAGGGGGAAGGGAGGGGAGAGGAGGGGAGGAGAGTGATGGTGACATCACCAATGAGGTAGGCAGCATCATATGACAAGGGGGCCAGGGCTCAGGGCATTGGCCAGGGGCGGAGCTAGCAGGGTCCTCATTGGGATCCTTAGGGGTATATCAGGGCTGCTCACCCTGGATTAGCCTCTTTTTGCTGAGAGATTCCTGAATCAGAGCTCAGCACATTATGGCAAATAGGTAAGGTACAAGTATGGGGTGGCTAGGCCTTGCAGGCTTGGCCCCTATGCTATTTAGTTGGAATATTGTTGTATTAGTATAAAGGTTCTTAAATGTCTGTAATATGCTGCAGGGTCCAGAAGTGGGTGTTAGTTCTTTGGAAGTCAGAATTGTGTTTATATTAAAAAGTTTAAGGGCCGAGGCGGGGGGGCGCCTGATTTATTTCAGTGGGGACTGCAGCAATAAGTGTGTTCGCTCTGTAGCTAGTGGTTTAGATTCACTTGCATTATGTGTCATGGATTCACCCATGCTGGGCTCAAAACTTGGCATTACTCTGTTAAGATGGAACTGGTAGAGGGGGAGCATGGACAGACAGTCCCTCGAGGAGGAGGAGGAGGAGGTTTGCTGCCAAAAAGGCCACTTCAGTGAAGCAGCAGCTGTATGTGTCTCCAGTGTTGTTAAAAGGAAAGAATAAGAAAATTTTGGGAAGGGACCACTTGGTGAGAGGCCCTGGAAGGGATTGAGTGGAGTAATGGTGGTTTTGGGCCAGGGTGGTATGGAGGCCACTATGGTCGGGAGCCGTGACTGCTGAATGGTAGTAGTGGGTGGTGAGAGCTTGATTTGGTGCAGATTTGGAGTGTTTGTGCTCATAGATGCAGTCATAGTTTGAGAAGGTGACTGCATGGTGCGGTTTGTTGGCTGGCATGGGCCGAGGTTACGGCTGGCACAAGAGAGTGACCTTGGTCGGGCACACAGGGGGGTCTGGGAAAACAGGTCTTGCAACACATGAGAGCCACCAAGGGAGAGCTGGGCTGAAGCACCACCTCGTGGGGATCCAGATGCTCATGACAACATGTGAGTGACTGGTTGCAGAGGCCTTTGTGCTCATAGATTTGGTTGTGGTTTAAAAAGGCAACTGCATGGTGCAGTTTGTTGGCTGGCATGGGCCGAAGTTATGACTGGTGCAAGAGGGCATCCTTAGTTGGGCACATGGAGAGGCCCTGGGGTACAGAGGCCTCGCAGGACATGACAGCAGCTGAGGGAAAGCATGGAGGATGCACTGTCATGAGGGGGGGCTCAGGGGAGCCAGATGCTCAGGAAAGCATGAGTGTGGTTGGTTGTGGAGGCCTTGGCAGGCCATGAGGAAGCACGGTACCCAGGCAGAGCTGGACTGGGGTGCCAGGTGGTGTGGACCATGTGAGTTGGCATTTAAGGTCACCCCCCGGGGAACAATGTGCCAGCGGTAGGCCGCAGGTGGGCAGGGGCATCTGGGGGTTGGAGCCAATACGGGCGGGTAGGCCTAGAGGGAGGCAACATAGCCTAAATAGAAATGGCAGGAAATATCCTGACAGGCCAGGTGGGAGCCATTATAGGCCCATTACTGTGACAGGAAGAGGAGGACCACAGGGTCAGAGTTTATTTTGTCCTATGCTGGGAGTGGGTGAGATTTTTTGAATAGCGTGGCTGGTAACAATGAAGCTTTCCATTGAGAAAGGTGGGGGCAGAGATGATTCCTGATGCATAGTGAAGAAAGGGGAGAGCTATGTGGGGCAAAGGGGGCCTGGTCATTGAGGGGGCAATGGTAGGAGAGCAAGCCCTCGGCATGGCCCTAGGAAAAACTCATAGGAGGACTAACATATGCGAACAGTGCAATTGTATGACAGTGCATGGAGTTTATTGCAACAAACTGAAGCTGAGTGATGTGGGTACCTACTTGTGGAGATAACTAGGGGAAGCTGTATAAGGCAGCTCAGCGGAGGAGTATGGTGTATGCACAGAAAAATCAGGCCATTAGGTAGCAGAAGCATGCCATAGTGGGCAAACAAGTGGTTGTGCCAGCCAGCGGGGGGAGATATAGGCACGTGGGTTACCCATGTAAGCAGGGGCAGAAGGGTGCTCTGGGTACCACCCCACAACAGGGAGCGAGGGGCAGGTGGATGGGACCAGACATCTGAGTGGTGGTATGGGCAGTGGAACTTGCTGGATGGGCAAAGTGACAGAAGCCTACCAGGGAGGCATCAGGCACTCACAGTGTTTGCTTTCTCCACATGTAATATCACAGTGCACAATGATGGCACCCAAGAGGACACTGGTTTCCAGCACAAAGATGATGGAGGAGGCGACAAAGCTAATGGGACAGATGACTAAGTTGGTGGTGGTGGCCAAGCAGAGAGAGGCAGAGGAAAAGGTGCTGAAAAAGAGGAAGGAGAGGGATGAGCACCATGGAAGGGGGAAGGCTGGGAAGAGGCCCAGATGGGTGGAGCCAAGCCCAGTTCCCGTCCTAGCCCCATACCCAAACCAGAGCCAGAGAAGGAAGCTCCAGGTGGGAGTAAGGATGGAGTTGATATCACCAGTGAGGGTGAAGTGGGTGACACGGGGACAGAGAAGATGGAATGGGCTCTGCAGGCCATAAAAGGAAAAAGGGACAAAGTAGAAGCTGGGGGCTGGGGGAAAATCAGGGGGCAAGAAGTTATATAAGGGACTCCTGGGTTTCTCGTTAGGTGACCACATGCCAACTTTGCTTAATAAAAAAATTTGGAAAGGGGAATATGAGGACATCTTTGGCCTGGTGGATGAGGACACAGCCACAAAGTATGAACAAAATGAATCAGTGGGGAAATCTGAGATGGCAGTAGCCTTGGTCCTAGTGGGCCACAAGGTGGAGGAGGCCAAGCTTAGGGGTAAGGCCATCGAGAATTGACAGGCGGGTTTTATCATCTACAGTGCAATAGTACTGGAGAAGCAGCCAATTGAGCTATTCCCTTGCTGATGTACATGGCCATCATCAGAGATGTGTACAAAGCCAAATCTGAATATGGGTGGCTGAAGTATGACGGAGCATTCTGGAGGCGGATGGCAGCTAAAGGGGATCTGAGATGGGACTACACCCACTCAGAGCTCTGGGCGAGGACCCTGTCAGGGCAGTTGAGTGGAACAATGGAGGAGCAGGTGAAAAAGAGCCCCATAACCACGGGAGTCAAGACCTGTTGGGGTTTCAACAAGGTGTCCTGCACTTGGAACAATTGAAAATTCAAACATGTCTGCTCAAAGTGCGGAGGGTCACATCCGGCGACTAGCTGCAGGCATGGAGGAGACAAGGGGGCAGGGTGGGCCAATACCGGAACAACCCTTTCAGGGGTGGGGGATTGGGCAGGGGACAGGGGCACAGCAGGGGAGGATATAATGCCAATTATGGGTGGAATTAGAGGAGGCCGGGGGAAGGGCAGTGGGTAAATACACTGGCATGCATGCACATCACCCTTGAGGTGGTGGAGTCATGGATTCAGGACTACCCAAATACCAAGGGAGCAGAACTGCTTAGGGAGGGTTTTCGGAAAGGTTTTCTGCTGGGTTCTCATGGGGGCAGGCAGGGATGAGTGCCAAGAACCTGGGGTCTGTAAGAGGGAAAGAAGACATAGCATGGGTGAAAATAAAGAAGGAGGTTAGGGCAGGGCAGGTGAAGGGGCTTCTGACAGTACCACCCTGCCATGACTTCAGGGTGTCACCACTGGGAGTGGTACCAAGAAACAGGGGGGGAGTTTAGTTTAATACACCATCTGTCTTACCCTGAAGGGGAGTCAGTGAACAAGGTTATACCGGAGCACCTCAGGACAGTCTCCTAATCCTCATTGGAGCAAGCAATTGCACTGAACAGGGCGGTGCAAGGGTCATGGCTAGCAAAGATGGACATTGAGCAAGCATTCTGGCGGTTGCCTGTCAACCTGGTGGATTGGGACCTATTGGGCTTTCAATTTGAGAGCAATTTATATTTTGACAAAACCACGCCAATGGGTTGCTCTGTGGCCTGTTCAATCTTTGAGGTGTTCAGTTCCTGCGTGCAGTGGGTATTTGGGGTGAGATACCGACATAAGATGGTAGTGCACTATCTGGGTGATTTCCTCCTAATAGGTGAGACCTGGGCAGAAACACAGGCAATGTTGGAGCATTTCAAGGGGATGTGCTGACATATAGGGGTACCACTGGCATGGAAAAAAAATGGAGGGCCCTGTATGCAGGTTGGAGTTCCTGGGAATAGAGGTGGATGAGGGGCAGGGATGCTTCTGCCTACTGGGGGACAAGGTATCTCAGCTCAGGGGGCTGTTGGCACAGGTAACAGGGAGGAGGAGGGTGCCACTGGTACAAGTAAAGCAACTGCTGGGGCACCTTAATTTTGCCTGCATGGCCATTAGTCCTGACAGGATGTTTACCAGAGGGTTAGGAAGGGCTACAGGGAGGGCTAAGCAGCCGCATCATTGGGTGGATATTACAAAAGGCATATGGGAGGATTTTAAGGTATGGGAGGAGTTTTTGGAAAACTATAATGGAATAACTTTCTGGCAGGATGACTGGAAGCGCAACACAGATCTGGAGTTATACACAGATGCCTCAGGTGCATTGGGGATAGGAGCATATTTTAAAGGACAGTGGATATCTGAGCCATGGCCGGAGCATTGGTAAGAAGGGGGGTGCTGAAGGACATCACATTCCTGGAAATATTCCCAATCTGGGTGGCTTTGGAGGTCTGGGGGTCTGGGATGAGGGAAGCTCATCCTCTTCTGGTGAGATAATAAAGGGGTGGTGGAAGTCATTAACAGGCAGGGCAGGAATACGGAGGCTGTGGGCAAGATCCTGCTGTGCATGGTGCTGCTGGGGCTGCAATTGAATCTATCTTTCAAAGCACAGCATATCGAATGGCTCAAGAATGAAGTGGCTGACAGTCTTTCCCATTTGTAGCTCAGCAAGTTTGGGGAGCTGGCACCACAGGCAGCAACACACAGGACCAGGGCCCCTGACCAGTTGTGGGAGATTGGCGGGATACAGCCAGAACACTGTACCAGAGAGCCTGGTTGGCTAACACCCTGAGGGCCTATGAAGGTGGGTGGGTGAGATTCCAGGACTTTAGGGAAAAACACGGGTGGGATACGGAGGAGTTGGTCTGGGATGAGCAGGTGAGAAGGTTCATAGTAGATAAATGGGAAGAGGGGATGGCCTATGCCATTATGGTGGTACAGTTGGTGGGCATAAGTTGGGTATGCCAGGATAATGGATGGGTGGATGCCATGGCTGGCAGGACTATCAAGAGGATGGTCACTGGTTGGCAGAGGGGCCAAGGCAACAGGAGGGATGGGAGAGGGCCCATCAGGGGACAGCTGTTGGACAGGATGCTGGGGGCGACACAGCACATGTGCACATCAGTGCGGGAAGCATGTCTGTTCAGGGCAGTCTTTACAGTCATGGCAGCTGGTGCCTTTCAGGTGGGGGAAGTAGTGGCCCCATGCAAGGTGGAAGCCGACTTGGCCATGCAGCCTAACAGCATGGTTTGGGAGAAGGCAGGTTGATCATTACACTGTCCAGGTCCAAAATGGACCGGGGGGGGAGGGACCACCATGTCACTGCTACAGCAGCCATGGGGCATATGCTGTGCAGTGGCAGCCCTGGAGGAATATGAGAACATTTGGGTGAGGGCCGGGGAGGCTTGTTCTGCCGCAGGACAGCTTCCTGGTCACTGGTTTTCAAGTAGAGTGATTGCTCAAGAAGGCCTTGGCATTTGTAGGGAAGGCCCTTGGGATTTGTTTCCCACTCCTTCTGGATTGGGGCAGCCTCAGAGGCAGCTGATAAAGGGGCTTCGGTGGAGGAGTTGAAAAAGGTTGGGTGCTGGAGGTCCAATTGTTGTAAGAGGTATGTCAGATGTTGGTGTCACAAATTCATGCTGTTCCTGTTGTTTCCATGGCAGGTTCCAAGTGGAAGTGCAGATAGTGGGGCACTCCTTCATCTATTGGGCAGAAAGGTTTGTGGCCACCATGGTCAGAGGGATGCAGTTATGCACTAATACAGAGCACACACGGGTGCAGTGGAAGGGCATCAGGGGCATGAGGTGGGCCCAGCTGCTGCCCCTTCTTGAGGAATTGAGGGTGTAATGGGGCAGGCCAGATTGCATTATCATCCACCTTGGGGCAATGACTTGAGGGTTTACCATGGGGAGTACTGGGGCAGACAATAACAGCTGACTTAGAGAAAGTAAAAGGATGGTGGCCAGGTGTGACCATCAGCTGATCCGAGATCACATCATGGAGAGTATGGAGGGGAGTCAAGGATGTCAAGTTGATTGAAAATGTGAAGAAGCACCTGAACAGTAGGGTGGCAAGGGCAGTGATTGAGATGGGGAGTGCACATCCAACACAAGGACATTTCCTTTGACCAGGCAACTGTATACAGGTACGATGGAGTGTACCTGTCAGAATTTGGGATGTGCCTGTTCCTAAGGTCAATAGGGGAGCTACTGAGAGAAGTGGCTAAGAAGGGTCTTAGGTTCTAGCCTGCAAAGGGGGAGACCCTCCATCTTTCGCTAGCTGGAGGTGGGGCAGTGGAAGAAGAAGAAAGGGGGAGTGGGGGAAGGGAGTCAAGAAAGGGGGGGGGTAGGCCCCATGGTCTGGGTGCAAGGGACCCAGGTGTGGTATTAATGTGGGGAGGAGAGAATAGGTCTAGGTGTCAGATTCATAGTGCCCAGGCCTGGATGGCTGAGGCCCAGTTAAGTGGGGAACCAGCCTGGTTCTGGTGATGGAGGAGGGAGCTGGATTCAGAGTGTCCAGACCCTGAAACATGAAGAAAGAAGAAGCAGCCAGAAGGAGGAAGAGGCCGGAGTGAAGAAGAAATGATGTGACATAATTTGTGTTATTATGATTGAATTATAATAACATGGGATGTAAGATTATCTTTGTGCCAGAATAAATATTTGCCAGCGAGCATCCAAAATTCTAGAAAGTGGTTGTGTGAAATTATTTCTGGAGGGGGTCCTGGGACAATAGTTTAAAGGATTCCAAGTCAAAACCATGAAACCAAAGACAGCGCGGTAAAATATCAGCACTGTGAAAATAAATGAGTAAAATTCACAAGCAGGAATTTGCAAAGGGTTTTAACAAAAATCATTAGATAAAATCTTCCTGAAAAGAATCTGCATTGAACTAGAAGTTTTTAGAAGAACCCTGTGAAAATAGTCACTCAAAATTCATTTATTTGACCACATGCTCTTTTGGATGTGCAGACATACCGGGATATGAGTTTAAAGCAATATATGGGTAGTATATAAATAGTTCATAATGCCTACATGGTGGCTATATATACTTAGATAAAAAAAAGTATCTCTCTTCCATTCTGCTATCTCATATGCATAAGGTCATTTTGTTATAGCTTTTTTTTTCCAAAATCTTTCAAAATATAAAGTATCCAAAAATAATTTTCTCAATTCCTTTTAAGGAAATAATTTTCGATCATTAACTTCCTTCCAATATTTTAGAATTATCCTTTTAGTTCACATCATAACTATAGCTTTAATGCCATTTCTTTTTGTGAAGGAAAATCAACCATCAGAATCTAATATTAAAAATAATACAAATATATATAAGAAATGCACTTTGCTTTTAAGAACCCTCCTTAGAATACCATATGTACTTTTCTACAAATACTGTATTAATGAAAGATACCAAAAAAAAGTATGTGAAAAAAATCCACTTCTGTGCAATTACTGTTCCAGCAGTTAGCCAATTCTGTTATTCCCGTTTTGAATAGCTGTAAAGGTGTGCAATATGATCTGTTTAATTACTTATACTGCATTGATTTATTTCTGGAATTTTTGTACATATTGACTGAAGTTAACAAGCTTTCCCAGTGTGCTAGATCTTTCTCCAGGTGTTTTTATTTTTGTAACCTTTTTAATTTAGAGCTGTTATTTTTTTTTTCAGTATCCATGAAAATAACCATTTCTGATTATGTTCAAGAAGTCTTATTAGGTCTTTTATTAAATGTATCTATTGACTTTGACGGCACTATTTCCCTCCAATCATATTTTTCTGAATAAATCTTTTAACTATGTGCATCTGAAGTATTCAGTTTCTTGAAGATTATGCTGTTGCTTACATTCAGACCAATGCTTTAACTTTCAAGTTACAACCAGATGATTCCATTGATTGATCCCCTTCTTTCTCCAAGTTTTGAAGAAAAATGGATCTTTATTTATTAAGAATAGTCAATTACTCTGTATGTTATTATATGTGCTTGTAGTTGCATTTACCCTTAATTTCTTTTGAAATGCTATTGCATTTTTAACTATATTTTGTATTATACAATTTTGACAAAATGAAATTGACTGTATATTATTTTCTTCCTGTTACAAATTATAATAAAGCACTTACTAAACTATTGTCTGATTTATTAGCCACAAGGCCACTTTAATAATTTTTTATTCAAGAATGACATATGGTAGAAGCTATTGTCTGGACACCCCAGTCCTCTATATTCTTTAGGTAGACATAATTTTGACCAGACTATTCTGGGTTTGCTGTAATCCCATGTAATGTCTTTAATGATTTTGTTTATGGTTCTGAACCAATGTATTACTTCAGTAATTATTGATTGTAAAGTATAAGAAATTAGATATACTGTGGCTATTTTAATTAATTGTACCTTACTCCATAGTGACAATTTCATTTTGCTCCAATTCAATATCTTATCTTATATTTTTTTGATAATTTCACTATGAGTCTGTAAAACATAAATCCTTAAATGGGAAATGTTAAATTGATACCTAAATATTCTAACTTTTGTTTATCGAATTGTACAGGGAAAAAGACATGCATGGCCTGGGCTGTTAAAGTCTTTAGTGTGATTAATTCTAACTTTCCCTGATTTATACAGTAATCAGATATTATTGAATATAATTTTATCTGTTTTATCACTTCTTCTCTGCTGTTTACAGGATCTGTTCATAATAATAATATGTCACCTGAATAAGTGTTTAAAACATAATTATGTTTACTTACATTAATACCCTTGAGTTTTTTGCTTGCACATATTTTACTAACAAAAAAATATGTATAATATATAAATAATGATGGTGACAAAGGGCATCCTTGCCTTACTATCCTACTTATTTTCAAATTTTGTGCAAGTTTTCCATTAATTTTTAATCTTGTGGAAGGTGCATCATATAAAGCCATAATCATTTTCACAAAAGATTCTGGAATCCTTAAATAGATTAATACCCCTATAATTCCATTCAATCATTTTGAATGCCTTTTTGGCATAGAGTGAGAGGGCAAAGGCATCCATGTCTGTAGAGAAGGAATAATCTAGTGAAAGAACTGTACTTTATGAATCCCTTCATGTATTGTTCCACTTGGTAGAAAACCATTAGTCCATTGTTTGAGATCTTTGTAAATATTTTGTAATCTGAGTTCAATATTTGGTTTTAATAATAGTGTGATAAATGCATCTTGAAATGAACTGGGGATTTGTCATGCCTGTTGCATTTTCAGAAACACTTTATGTAAATAAGGTATCAATTCTTTTTTATCTTTGCGAAAAATATAACAGTAAAACCATCAGGGCCTGGTGTCTTCTCCTTTGACATGGATGTCATCGCTCCATCTATCTACTCAACACTGATTGCTTCAATCATTACATCATAGTAATCAACCATAACCTCTTTTGGTAAGGAGTTATCACAATATTCCAACATGTCTTTTACAGAGCTATTCAGTTCAGCTTTGTTTAAATCATTATAACAATAAAGAAATGCCTCTTCTATTTTTTTTTTGCTCTCAGAGCACACTGTTTGTCATAAATAACCTTATTTCTGCTTTTTGATGTTCTTGGGTTTATCTTTTGGCTAGGTATTTTCCCACTCCTTCACTGTGTAAATACCATTTTTTTCTTATTTCAGGCCATTTGGATTCCACTTTTATAATAATAATTCTTTGCAAAGTGTCTTTGGTGTTTTCATACTCTTCTCTAAAGCATTCTTATCCTTCCCATATTTTGATTTCTAATGCCTGTAATTCTTTTTCTAACAGTCTCTGCCTTTGTATTTTTTTTTCTGTTTCTCCAATTAACCTCTGCTACTATTTTGTCTCTTATTGTGGTTTTAAAACCCTTCCAGTCATTGAATACTGTAGATGTCACTTCTGGATTGTCTTGCAATAATTAATGCTTTAACTCTTTCTGAACAAACTTGTTCCTCTTGTAGTAAAGTATTATTCATTTTCCATAATAAATCTGCTTGCTTATTTGAATCCAACTGGAATGCCAGTAAAAACAGATTATGATCCGAAATATAGGTAGGCTCAATACCTGTTTTATATAAATCTGCAGCACCTGTCAGATTTCTAGACATTAGTGGATAATTGATTCTTGAGGATGTTTATTGCACCCCTGATTGAAACATGCAGGGCCCAGTTTTCAAATCTGTTAGAATGATGCAAGAGACTTGCATCAAAAGAGTTTGACACAAGTGGCAACTTGCATCACAACTTGTATCAAATGAGATTTTCTAAAACAGACTGCATCAAACCTGACACCACTATGCCAAAACCCCCTTGTGCAATGGTTGAGGCAAGCAACCTGGTGCACCAGGTCACAAGGGAGCTTGCACCACAGCAGGGCTGCAACATCCCCTTATTTGGGATTTTTCAAGCCCTGCCATGGATGTAGCAAACGGCACCAATTAGACCAGCCCAGGAGGTGGTCTAAGTGGCTTGCACCAGTGGCAGGTGATTCAACAATGGTCAGCTGGGTGCAGAAGGGGCACAGGGGGTGTCATTGGGCAATTTGGACAGCTGAGCAGCAGTGGGAGTGATGGTATCCTGTGGGGTGCATTTGCATTGTACTGCACATACAGTATATTCAATTGTACTCTATGTACAGTATAGTTCTCTTCCCTGGTGGTCTAGTGGCTACCCCATCAATCCCGATGTCCCCCCTAATAAATGACAAAACATCCCTGGTAGTCTAGCAGCCCCACTCCAATCCTGATGTCCCTGTAATAAATGACAAAACATCCCTGGTAGTCTAGCAGCCCCCCACAATCCTGATGTCCCCCATAAAAATGACAAAACATCCCTGGTGGACTAATGGACCCCCCGATCTCAGATCTCTTCTAATAGCATTGTTGCAACATTCTCTGGTGGTCTAGTGGGTATCCACCCCCACATCATGGCAGACAGTGCCCTACCATCCTGTTTACCCTCATCCTGAATCCCAGCTGGTGACAGACACAGCCCTCTGCTCACAACCATGGCTGGCTGCCTCAGTGAGAGATCAGATGAGCAGCTGGATGTGGTGGTGAGTGGAGGGCTGCGCCAGTCACCTGTTGGGGTTTGAGATGGGGAGAGGGGTGGTGGGACACTGACTGTTGGGATTGGGTCCACTAGACCACCATAGAATGTTGCGGCAATGCTATTGGAAGAGATCAGAGATCGGGGAGGTCCACAAGTCCACCAGGGATGTTTTGTCATTTTCTACAGGGGACATTTGGATCTGGGGGGCCGCTAGATCACCAGGGAGGAGAACTATACTGTACCTACAGTACAGTGACTATACTGTACATACAGTACAATGCAAATGCACCCTGCTGGGTGCCATCTCTCCCCCCCTGCTGCCCAGCTGTCTCCCCAACCCACCTGGCACCTCTCATGCCCCTTCTGCACCCAACTCCCTCCTGTCAAACAGCTTCACCCCCACCACCATCCCAGCCCTGCAAGTGTTGCACCCGGTGGGGGCTGGATCCCTGCAGCAATTCCTACAGGTGTGCCACCTGCTTGGTGTCAAGAAGTCAACTTGCACCAAACCTGGGGAGTTTGGTGCTGGGACTTTGATTTTTATAAATCTGGGTATAGGGTCCCTGGCACGCTCAGAGTTTGTCACAGGCCTGAAGCAATGCAGTTTGCACACCCTAAAGGCTCTTTGATAATCGGGCCCATAGTCTCTGGTAAGGGATTTATTTCTCTCCAGGTATTCACAAGAGCATTGCTCTCTACAAATTCATTAGTGATCCTAGACCTGTATTTGTCCCATCCTGATGGTGTTCTAGATTTATTGAAATGGGTGTCAAGTAAACTATTTAAATCTCCTCCTTATTCACTTAGTTTTTCTGTTATTTCTACAAGAAAGTAACTACAGTTCTTAAATGGCACATACAGTGAACCAATAATATTTTTCATGCAAAACTCTTTCAATAGAATTACATAGTTGCCTTCATTTTTTTATATCTAACACCCTTCATGGACTGTTTTTATCAGTTAAAATTGCTACCCCTCTACTATTATTTTTACTTTCTGAGAAATATATTGAGCCAACCCAGTTGCACTTTAATTTCATAATTTCTTTTCCTGGTAAGTTTGTTTCCTTCAAAAAAGTCAATATCCGCCTTTTGTTTTGCTAAATAATGTAACATCTTTTACCTTTTACAGGAGAATTGATACCATTGACATTCCAATTAGTGATTTTCATATAATTTGCCATTTATGTTTTTGTTTCCTGTTTAATAACATCCACTCTTGAGCTATTTGTCTTGCTTTTAATTTATTTCCACTGTGATAAAGTTCCATAACATATTTTTGTTTATCTTTTATTGCCTTGTGATAGTGCTTGCACCATCCCTGACAGCATCCTTTTTTGTTCTACCTCCTCCCTTCATGATACCAATTACCCATGTTCGGCATCTTCCCCTTATCACTTGGGACTAGAGACAATAAACAGTGACCCTCTCTCCCCCTCATCTCCTTCTGGCATTACATATAACAATAAATAAATAATCAAACATTGTTAATTTATACTACATGTCAAGTTTCCCACTTCATCTATTGTGATCAACCATTCTGAAACATGTGTGGTAGTCTCATTTTCAAATCTTGGTAAGACTCATCTTTTGAGTGATAAAACAGTACTTAATTATTCAGTCATACTTTGAATATCACCAGATAGACAGTAGACTTCATTTCTTTTCTGTCCACAACAACAGTTGTAGAGGGTTGTACTGTTTCCTTTCTTTCCAGAAATCATACCAAAAGTCCTGTTTGATTGCTATTGTTTGTTCTTTGTATTTGAAACCTTGTTTGCCATTTATGCTAATATTATTCAAAATTTGTTTTCACTTCATAACAATTTTAAAATTGTTGCTCTTGAGGTATTTGGTGTATTCTCTCTGTTTCTGGTAGTGTAGCATCTGGACCCAACAAATTTCAAAACAGATCTGACAAGATGACATTTAATGAGCTTGTTTTTCCCCATTCTTCTTGAATACCATAGATTCCTATATATTTATTTCTGTTTAGCTCTATTTTCTTGTTCATCTTACTTTGATTGTCTTCTTGTATACTTAATTTTTCAGTTTTGTAAAGTAAATCACGTAGCTCATTTGCTGTGTTTCAACTAGTGTCTTTATCACTTGAAAGCCCTACTGGGAATGTTTGCTCTGGAAGCTGTCTGCTGTATTCTGAAAGCAGAATGGAATAAGTGCTGTCCCTTCTGCACAGCCAGCCAAAGTAAGCTGGTGGCAGTGGACCTGGTGGAAAAGATCTTAGAAAGAGGTAAGAGGCAAGTAACAAGGATCAGACCACCACAACTGGCAAATGTGCACCAGACCTGCAGCCTCAAGGAGCAGCGCACCCCATCAATTACACCAAGAAAATGTTTACTTTATATATGCACCACACCGTCAACACCAAGGAGCACATGCACTCAAAACAAATGCTGTGCAGATTATTCATCTCAGTCAAATCACCAAATACAACATAAGGTAATGTGCAGTCATCAGACAAGGAAAGCATGATTTTTTTTTTTACATTCTGTTTTTCCCTTGCTTATCAGGCTGCCCCCTTATTGTTCCTTTGGCTACCACTCAACACCAATATCCAAGTAGCTGGCCTTTATCTCTACAATCTGCCCTCAGTGGCAGGGCTGGTTGGGGGTATGGGCTTCCTCCACCGGACAAACATTCATTCATTTTTATTTATTTATTTGTTCTTTGGTAACCAGGTAAGGCCCACTAGGCAAAGTGCCTGTTGCTAGAGCACCGCTGGTGGAAATCAGGCATGGTTGAGAACAGATTTAGATTGATGGATCATTATAAAGACTATAAATTGGAAATCTCCCGTAAGAAGTCAGAATTTCTGTCCAGGGAGTTTGCTGCTGCGTGGAACCGACCAGCTCAGCTCTTCTGGACTGTTGACATATTATGCAATCCAATCTGTCTTCAGACCAGATGAGCATTTTCATAGAGTAAGTGCGATGAGTTTGCTCACTTCTTTGCAGATAAGGTTGCCACCATTAAGTCCAGGATCCATACAGCACACTCTAGTGGGTGTTGTGGTGGTTGGCAGGAGGTTGCAGGTGCCCAGTTTACCTGGTCTGACTTTGACAGATTAGCGATCACTAACATCGTGAGGATCATCCAGTCTTTGTGACCAACTTACTGTAGTTTAGACCCGGGCACAATACGTCTCCTTGTGGGATGCATTGAGGTGATCAGCCTGGTCCTGGCTGAAATAGTCTGGAGTTTGTTTGAGATGGGGGTGTTTCCTGATTCCCTGAAAGAGGAGGTGGTGAGGCATCTCCTTAAGAAATCCTCCCTCGACCCTGACTGCTTAGCCAACTACAGACCCATCTCTAACCTGCCCTTTGTTGGTAAGGTTATCGAGAAGGTAGTTGTGTTGCAGTGGGAGGATCAGCTTACCATCCATGATCTCTATGATTCTCTCCAGTCCAGATTCAGGAAGAGGCAAAGTACAGAGACGGCACTTGTATGGGTACTAAATGATCTAATAGCAAGAGATCAGAGAATCTGTTTAATCTTGGTTCTTCTTGATCTCTCTGCAGCATTTGACTCGTAGACCATGAGGTGCTATTGGAGTGCCTGTGATTGATTTGTGGACTGTCTGGTACAGTCCTCAAGTGGTTTTAATCTTTCCTCATGGGCAGGACTCAGAGAGTGGTGTCAGGGATTTTTTTCCTTGACCCCTTTCCCCCTGCCCTGTGAGGTTCGGTAGGGCTCCATATTGTCACCCATGTTGTTTGTGGTGTATTTGCTGCTGTTAGGAGACATTATAAGGTGGTATGGACTGAGTTTTCACTGCTATGCAGGTGATATTTAGCTATACAGTGGCATCCCCCAGGATGAAACACACTTCTAATGCACTCTGCAGTATGCTGCAGTAGACCTACTGAATAAAGCAATGTAATGTCAAAGGCAATTAGTCCCTTTGTCATCCAGGAAACTGTGGTATTCACTTCATCCTGGCAGTGTCACATTCTACTGAATGACAAAGGGGACTAATTATAATTGAAATTACATTGCTTTATTCAGTAGGTCTACTGTAGCATTCTGCAGAGTGCTGCAAAATGCTGCAGAATTGTGTTTCATCCTGGGGGAAGCCAGTGTACATGTCCTTTGTGCCTGGATGGGAGGATGCTATCTCGGTCTTTAATAACTGCCTCTCCGAGATCCAGGACTGGATGAATGCTAACTGGCTGAGGTTGAACCCAGACAAATCTGAGGTGCTGGTGGTGGACCCAGGTCATCAGAGTGTGGGCCCGACAGCGGGGCAGCCTTCTGGGCTTTGGCTCGGAAACAGTCAGTTGTTGACCTTGGACTGGGTGCAGAATCTGGGCATAATCTTTGATGATGGCCTGACACTTAAGTCTCAGGTGTTGACCGTGGTCAAGACTTCCTTTTACCATCTAAGGAATATCACCTGGATTAAACACCTGGTTTCACTCGATGACTTTCCAAGTCTGGTCCATGCTTTTGTGACCTCCCGCCTTGACTACTGCAATGCCCTGTACCTAGTGCTACCAGGGTTTGATATCCACTGCCTGAAGCTGATGCAGAATGCAGCAGCCAGGTTGTTGACAGGCTTACCAAGATCTTGCCATGTCACATCTGTGCTCTGTGATCTGGACTAGCTCCCAGTACAGTGGAGGATCGCCTTCAAGGTTGGTTTATTACCCTACAATTCTCTACATGGACAGGGACTGCAGTACTTGCAAGATCTCCTCTGTCCCTACTGCCCACTCTGCTCCACCAGTGAGGGATTGCTAGAGGTTCCCAGGGGGTTTGGTTTAAGAACTCAGGGGCCCTTTCTTTTGCTTTTATGGCCCCTACCATGTGGAACTCTCTACCTTGTTGTGTTAGGGAGTGCCCGAGAGTTGAGAGTCTTAAATCCACCCTTAAGACATAGTTATTTGGATTAATTTTTTTCTGAACCTCTTTGATATATTGCTTGTTTTAAGAATTGCTGAATTTTAGTGGTATTTGTGTTTTGTGTTATTGTTTTTAGTATTTGTTGTATTTGTACAAGCACTTTGGTCTTTTGGAATTGTGCTTTTAAAAACAATAAAGATCGATTGATTTTCAGAGGCATCCTGGGAGCACTGGGTGGTTAAGTGACTTGCTCAGAGTCTCACAGTATGCAAGTGGAGATTGTGGGTATCAAACCCAGGTATGACAAACGTACCAAGCTCATTCACATCTCATTACTCTAACCTCTAGGCTATACTGCCAGCCTATACAAGACCTCATGTTTATAGGTTCTGTCTAGTCAGCGTGCAGAGTACAAGAGTACCACGTCTGCCATCCTGCTACACCTGAGAGGTCTGTTTTTCCTTCTTTCCTCAAGGATGCTGGTGGTAAAGACTCAAGGTGTCTGCATGTTGTAGCATGCTGGCAGCCAGGCAGCCACCATTCTCCATCCCCTGTATAATACCCATTCAACTGCACCTCCACAGCAAGGCTTGCACCCCCCACTCCCAGAAGACAGTAGCCACTGTGATTCTCAGTCCTCCTTCTGCCAGCTCTCCAACACTATTACTTTGGGGAATGGACCTGGGCTGCCAGCATTGTCAGTCAAAATGCTACTGCAGTGTCTAAAGGTTGGTCCAAGCATGAAGTTTTAATGTGCACTGTTTTTTTTCACATTCATGCCAAATAAAATGCATAGGATATTGGATAAAATGGTTGAGCTCTGATTAAGAAAAAAACCAAAACAAACAAGTCAGTTATCTGATCTGTTGGCTTTTTTCAAATCAGAATTCGATTTTTTATCTATCTGGCATTGGTCAATTAAATCAGATATGAAACTATTTAATCACCCAGCTCATTTGCATATATGCCTGGTAGACATTAGTACTGATGTGCAAATAGTTCAGTGCCACACTCACTGTGCTTTTGAATATGAGACTGAGCATGCCAACTGACTGTCCATGTTAGATACATTTTGTATGGTGATAAACTTTATAGCATAGTGCTAACTGATTATGGGGCCCTAAATGAAGTAATTTCTAAGAACTTTTACATAATGAATTTAAACTTGACAACTTTTAATTAATTAATTTATTAATTTTAGCTATTGTTTACTGGATAAGCACACTGGGAGGGACCCTTTTAAAGGGTAGGACCTAATGCTCAGTCTCTGGAAATAATCCAGTAATATAAAACCAACAGGTCTTAGGCCAAAAAGTCAACAAAACAATTGTGCAAATGCTAGCCACTGACTTTGGAAAAAAAATGTTCAACAAGAGACCATTAATAACAGTTATGAAATGGGTACTAAGAATCCTGAATGCTAATTGGTCGAGAGCCATTTTCAGCCTGGCCATTATTTTTTTATTTTAGTCTTTGGTAACTGGGTAAGGCCCATTAGGCACAAGTGCTTGTTTTCAGGGGTGACCTGGGAGCACTGGGTGGTTAAGTGACTCGCTCAGAGTCACACAGTATGCAAATGGAGGTTGTGAGACTCAGGCTCAGGTCTGGTCTGCTGGATGTATCAAGCTCATTCACACCTCATTCCTCTAACCTCTAGGCTATTCTGCCAGCCCAAATTATCCCAGCACAATGGCCCAGCTGAAAGTACTCCCAGACCAACAGACTGACCACTCATGTTTGAACCACTCCAGGTCTGAAACTGACCATTGCCCACCACACAGAGTGGATCACACTTTCATTTTGTTTTTTTAATTATCATACACCATCTCTTTTGTTTTACCACGGGGGGCAGATGGACTCAGACTATACCCTGCACTAAAGGCACACTTGCTTAGTCATTTCACAGTGACCAAAAAATAAATAAAAACACAAAAACAAATTACCTGCCAACTGTGAGTAATTGAGCTGTCCCTAGCTACTGCTCATGGCAGCTCAAGTCTCTGTTCCCCTCAACATTTCTCAGCTAGCCTCTTGTTCCCAGTTCCACAGATACACCATTTATTTTCTTAAAATATTCAACAAGAAAAGCCACTGTGCCATAATGAGACACTATCCACACTGACCCGATGCTACAACATGAAGCCACTGCTCAGTTGTTCCATTACTTACAGGGAGAAAAAAAATGGAGCTGCCACCTGCTGGCAAAGAAGTCACAACAAAATGTCCAAATGGGATTTTTTTTTTTGTTTTAATGATTTTTTTTTAACATTTTGTATCTTTTTCTGGCAATTAAAATATTGATTATAGTAATTTATGTATTTATATGATTCTGATAGGGACCCATTTCATAACCACAATAAGGCACTCCAGGGGGGTTATGGTGGGCTAACGGCCTTTCTTGGGTGGTGGAAGCACTCAGCTTTGCCTCATGCTTCAACCCATCTGAGGCAGGCCGTTATCCAATCATAATGCCCCCCATTGTGCCTTATTGCTTAAATAAGAAGATTAACGCTATAAAGGATAGGTTGGTGAATGTAGAACATTTCACACAAGCAATGAACATTAGTAGTTGCTTTTTGAACCACTAAAGAATAGCAGCTTCCCTTATGGAAACTGCTCAACTGTTCTTACTGGGTAACACTGAAGAAATGGAGAGTGTTCAGGACCCTTTGTCTCATAGGGCTCATACCCTTTATTCCACTTGAACAAACTGAGACAATCAATGAGCTTTGGAGGAAACTGGCCACAATCATGTATTTATTACCCATAACAGTAGAGCCAAGTCAGCATGATGTGCACAGCAAAGTAGTCCTGGTTGGTAATCATTACTGTCAGCAGTTTTATATAACAGCCATCCCCTACTCAAAGAGAAGCCAACTGAACAGTACCAACCCCATGAGGTAACCTGCCTCTGGGTCATCAGGGATGGCTCTTGACTGAGTCCCAAAGTGTCTTCCCCATCACAGGACACTGTAATGCTGCAGGTGAGTACCCAAAGAGGCTGCCCATCCAACTACCTCTCTTGAAAGGAGGAACTCCAACTCTTCAGCCCAGACTTTCTGTCAGCCTGAGAGTGATTTGGCTGCAAAAATCTCATGATCTCCTGTTACCTCCTCTGTACAACTCTTCCAAGACTACTGTGCCACCACAGAGTGAGAATAGTTGCAATACTCAACCCCCACAAGCACTTAATGCTACTACTTTCTCCATTGCCCATTGTATGCTTTCTAGAAACATATCTAATCCTATGTTAGACAAGTGCATCCCATCCTTGGCATTGAATTGGGGTCCTTTAAACAGAAGCAGACCCATGTTATGCATTAGGACAGACTCCCCTATGGTGTCAATAAATGGTCACATGGCTATGGTGTGCAGTCTGCAAATGTTTTCAGTGGCTCTGGTGTCATTGGTCTGCTGTCACTGTTGTCTTTGAATAATGTCTGACAAAATAATATGCACATTTGGCCACAGTTGCCTCAAAAAGGCCAAGTCCTTCTTCTCATTGTGCAGCAGGTCAAGTGACTTTACAGCTTCCAGATCAATTCCCCCCAAATACATCACCAGCACACTGGGAGGGCCCCATCACTGAGCTTCAGCTTTTAACCAAGGTAGCAGCTCACACCATCTCATTCCCCCGCTTCCCATCCAATGCACTTCTGCCTGCCAAGGATCCAGAAATAGGTTTGCATGCCTTTTGTACTGCTTCACTTGGATGGTAGCTCTTTTGATGAAAGAATGGATGCATACCTAGATCTGCACACCCTGGGAACCTGCCAAGAACAAAAACAAGGAGTTAAAGCATACAGTATGTGGTCTCACATAACTTTCAAAAGCCTGTGACCTCTAATGGCCTTAGACCTAAATCTGTTAATCTTGTAACCCCTCTGCCCTGGCATGATACACAGCCCCAATTCAAAAGGAATGAGTGTTGAATTACTTTGAATCAACCCCAACCTCTGCAAGGTTTTATAGAAAATGTGCTAAACTGAAATATTGTGACTGGTGACTCATCATCATGCCAACAGAATGATTTGGCTCCCACTGTCTGCCTGGTCACCTAAGCATGGACCCATGCACTGATGTCCCATTGTATCTCTCAGAAGAAATCTCAAGCTGCACCAGCATCCCTGAACCCTACTGTTCATTTTGATTCAGTGCAACAGGACAAACATTCCCACTATGATTACCACCACCACATCATTGTTCCACTGCCACTGGCAAGCCAGCTGCCTTGCTCAGCTGCACTAATTCAGATACTAGAAAAGCCACTAAAAAGACTTCTCTGAGCAAGCATGCCTCTGATGGTAATGAGCAAACCATTGGAAGCTCATCCCAGACTTGTTTCAAGTGTGCTGTGCTGATCAGGTGCCAGCCATCTGGCTGCTTGGGAATTGCTCAGGCCCATCCTTCCAACACCTTGCAAAGGTGGAAGTCCCTAGAGGTATCAGCATGCCCCATGACCTTTGAGAACCATGCTATGCCTGCCAAGAGCTGACCCTCCACTGCCAGTGTGGACCCCTCTTCCTTCCTGTGGAGGATATGTGAGCAGAGCTGTTCTACCAAGACAAGCCAAACATTTGCCCATCCCTGAGCTTGATTTACCCTCAAAAAGCGCTCTACACCTGTTTGGTAAAACATCCATATGCTGGGTGCTAATGAATTCCTGAGTAGTTTCCAGGCTTCTTTGTTACCAATCCCAACAAGTAGGCTGGGACTTTCCTGAGATGCCTCTCTGCTTCTGGAATCAGCTCTTGAAACTCTGTCACTGCAAACAAGAAATAGCATCAGGAATACCATTATCATGGTCTGGTTTATAGGACATTCCTAAATCATGATTTATGGGATTGTCTGGGCCTGAAATCCAGGGAATTAAATTATGACACTAGGTCACATGTTCTACAACTGTTGAGGGATCTGTACCATAAAATGAAAAGGGCCTCCTGGTTTAACCAGAGAGTAGTAAGTGTTTTGAATTTATTGCCAGCTGATATGGTAGGTAGCAGTAGCAAGGATGTTTTTAAAAAGAAATTAGATGAATATTGCAATAGAAATAACATTATAGGTTATTTATTTTGATTGGTGAGCTGTCAAGGGCATTGCCCACTTGGCTAAAAAAAAAACTATGAAAGCTATGAAACACCTGGGACATGCTATGCTTGGAACTGGATGTTTAGCAACAGACATTTTAATCCAAAGACCCTTATGATGTTGCCCATTGGGCCCTTGTCCACAAGCTGACCATTTATGGTACTTTGTAGCATTCAATCCCGGGGCTCACACATACTCCTTTTCTCCATCCACCTTCTCTACATCATCCAGCTTTACCAACTCATTTCTGTGCACCGTGCCCTCCTAGCCTTTCTCCCCCTACTTCCCCCCCTCTCTTCCCCCCTACCTTCACCTCTACCTGGTGTATATTTTATTTTTTATTTTTCTTCCGTTACTTCCTCCTGCAACCTTAGATAACCTGCTTTATCTTCCTATAGACACTTCTATGTATGTAAATACCGTGTAATCTGTACAATATCTGTATAATTCTATGTACATATGAACTTCTTTTTCTTCCTCTCTGTAAAGAGTATTATCTGTATTGCTTGTAAATACATGTGTTGACCTGTATATACAATTGTTCATGCTCCACCCAGGTCCATCTTGCAAATGAGTTTCTGCTCAACGATGAATGCCTGGTTAAATAAAGACTTGATTGATTGATTGATCGATTGATTGGTATAAACTACCTGGTGTTATCTGTCCTAAAGATGATGGACTTGTCCTTTAAATGCTCATTCCACACCACCAAGGCCACCACAATAAAGAAAAATTCCAATAGGGTGATCTATGTCAGCAATCCCAAAGCAGCCCTGGAGAGTGACCACTGGCCAGTGCCCCATTTTCCCCAGAAATAGACACCAAAGCCCAAATCCCCTGATGCATCAGTAAAGAGTTCCAACTCTTGGCTGGTCACAGATGCCAACCATAGTGTCACCCCAATGAAGCACTCTAAGAATGTTGCTACACACCCAGATCCTCCCTCATGTTTTCCGTCACCTGTATCCTGTGGTGTGGAACAACCTAATACTGCCCTAATCATATGCCACATGAACATCCTTCCCATGGACATTAACTTGCAAGCAAGATTCAAATGCCCTACCAACTGTAGAACCACCTCTCTCTCTCACACTGTCAAACAATGCATACAGCAAGTCCATATGCACTGGCTCGATGGGTTGACCATATCCTTCTCTAGGTATGACAAATCATTTATCATCCAAAACTCCCCTAGCACTTTTTTGTGGACTAACCCAATGAAGGAGACCCAAAGCTGGGAACACAGAGGTAATGAAAAAGGGCCCACTGACCCTGCCTGCTGCAGTTTCTTTTGTAGTTTGTCCTGCACACCCCCTGGTTTCTCCCTGGCTGACTTCAAATTCTCCACCTCATAAGCTTCGGGTGAACCTTTGTGCGGTATCTGAAACCCCTCCCTGAAGCCAGCTCTGAACTAAACAACACTCTTGGTTTTATACCCTGAATAGGCTCCCCAGCTTCTCAACTGAAATTGCCCTTTGCACTTTTGTGAGAGTTCTCCAGCTTGGTACTCTACTACTGCTGCTGAGTGCTACCTGTAAAAACAAATTACTCCCCAGCCTACAGCCAGGCTCCATCTAAACCACTTATTTAGTCACTAAGTAAATCTAATTAAATGAATTATTCTGCAATTAAATGTGAATATGTTTACAGCCAGAAAGTGGGCTCTGTACATCTGTTTTCTTCTCAGTACATGTATTCTGCCTGAGGAGTAGTACACCCAGAATCTGCAAAAACATATGTTGTGCAGAGTGTGTTGATTTGTGTGTGAAGTCCTACTGTGTCCTTCCCTCTGTCTGCTCTCAGGAGTTTTTCCTAAATCAGCCTGCTAGCTTTAAAGTAGTTTTATGACCCCTGGGGATCTCCAACTCAGCAAATGTTATTGCTTTTCTTGTATCTGCAATGCATCCTGTATCATATGACAGTGATGTAGCCAAGCACATAGATTCGGCAACAAGCACTGCTTTACAATACAACAGCAGAGATGGTTATATTTTAAAATCTATACAGAGTTCAGCTTGGTGACTACCCTCATTGTAAAGGACCTTTTGTTGTGAACAATTTTGACACTGGTCGTGTATGTGTAACTTGTATTGTTTTCAAGATATTTACATTTGTTTGGCATGTCTACTTGAGTGTTCACTAGGAGAGAAAAAAGCATCTGATCTTTGTAAGTGCATCTGCACACATGCCAAACAAATCTAAATATCTTGAAAGCTATACCAGCTACACAAAAACAACAAGTAACAAAGTTGTTCAGGACAAAACGATTGTTACAATGAGGGTAGTCATTAAGCTGAACTCCTTACAGTTTTAAAATATTTGCCATCCAAAGTACTAAATTTGGTTAAAAAAACATGGAAATGTGGTTAATAAGATGGCTATATTTTACAAACTAAACAAAGTTCAGTTTAGTGACTACCCTCATTGTAAAGGTCTTTTTGTCAGGAACAACTTTGCTCCTGCGTGTTTTTGTGCAGCTTGTAAAGTTTTCAAGATATTTACATTTGTTTGGCATGTGTGCAGAAGTGCTTACAAACAGTAGATGCTTTTTTCTGTCCTAGTGAACACTCAAGTAGACATGCCAAACAAATGTAAATATCTTGAAAACCATACAAGTTACACCTACACAACCAGTGTCAAAATTGTTCACAACAAAAAGACCTTTACAATGAGGGTAGTCACCAAGCTGAGCTCTGTACAATTTTTAAAATATAGCCACCTCTGCTGTTGTATAGTATAGCAGTGCTCGTTGCTGAATCTGTGGGCTCGGCTACATCACTGTCATATGAGACAGGGTGCTTTGTAGGTACAAGAAAAGCAATACATTTAGCTGAGATGGAGATCCCCAGGGGTCATAAAACTACCATAAAGCTAGCTGACTAATTTAGGAAAAACTTCTGATAGCAGACAGTTGGAAGGACACACTAGAACTTCACACACAAATCAAAACACTCTGCACAACATATGTTTTTACACATTCTGGGTGTACTATTCCTGGGGGTCCCATTGTAGAGAAGTGGACAAGAATACATATGAAGAGGCTCTGAACTTCTAGAGCAAACAATTATCTATACATTTCCACCCAGGGAAAGGAGATGATCATTGGCTAAACTTGAGACAGTCAGGCTTATCCCATTAAGTACTCACTTTTGCTATAAAAAAGGGGAAGCTTATCTGCCCAGCTCAAACTGCATTTGCATCTGAACTACAGTAACAGTCAAGGAATCTTCCCCATTCCTGGTGAGAGTTCTTTGTGCCGACCCAGGCCTTTGAGTGTGAGTGCCCAACTGGAAATAAAGCTGTAAGCCATGAAGGAAATGGGTGAAAACTCTTCCCATTTCTGATCTAGAGGCAATATCCCTAACAATGGAATCAGAGCTGACAAAAGTTACTGCTAGGTTTAAAATTGAGAATGGTAAGCTAGATTGGTTTTAATTAGTCTCTGCTGCTTTCCAAGGTCTTACAAACAAGAGCAGAAGAATTCCCTTTTAATGGAAAGTACTTTTTAAGACTAATGGTCCTTCAGGAAGTGTGCAATTGTCACCTATGGTAGTAGACTGCATACTGAGGACTGTACAGAGCAAGCAGGCATAAGGCCATGTATTCTTTGAGGGATACTGATCCCTAAAGTAATGTAAGGTGGCTCCTGATGCAATGTGTCTATCCAGTCTGGATTTAAATTCCGTTTTTGTTTTACTCATTATTATGTTCTCAGGTAGGGAATTTCAGGGGTTCACAATTCTTGTTGTGAAAAAAATATTTTCTTTGGTTATGTTTAACCTGTTTCCCTTTATCTGAAGCGGGTGACCCCTAATGTTTTTATTAGCAGGTTTAAAGGAAATGTTTAGATCACATAGTAGGGCTGGATCCTTCATTACATTGTACATAAACAATAAATTGGAACACATCCTTTGTGTTTCCATGGACACAAGATTCAGTTGCTGCAAAGTTTTTTTTGTTGTTTTTTTGCAAGTTGCTTCTTATAATGAAAACTTGCCATTGTTTGTTGTGCAGACAAATAATAATTGTTGTTAAAGAATGTAGAAACAACTTATACATAGAAAAACTAAAAATGGTAAATGTCATGATATGCATAGAGTGGTTCCAAAAACTATGCATGCAGTTCGTAAATTGTTATTGTTATTTTTAAATCAATGTAACCTCAAAATGTGATTGTCCTAAAAACTGACAGACTGATACATTGCCCTTAGTTACCTCAGTGTCTGATTCATTTAGTTAGTTTTTGTTAACCAGGTAGGCAATCACAGTGCAGTAGGACAGCACATGGCTATTTCTGTAAATCAGTTATTGTTATTAAATCAACTTAGCGTCAAAATGTGATTGTCCTAAAAATCTAACAGACTGACACATTACTCTAAGGTACCTCAGTGTCTGATTTATTTATTGAGTTTTTGTTAACCAGGCAAGTGCACTGCACAATCAGATGCCTATTTTCAGACCTGATCTGGGAATTAACATGCTCTTCAGAGGTAACAGGAAGTAATATTTCGACTCCTACTCTAGTCCCATAGTACACCTCCCTTACATAAAAGTGCAAAAGCTAGAATAAAAAAGTCAGGTTTGCTAATTGCAGCTGTGGCTATCATGGGTGCAGGAACATGGGGAAAGGTTTTGGGGGGGCTGCATTAATTATAAAAGTGACCATGATTGCTTCCCTTCTGACCGTGCTTGCATTAAAGGGTCACTTTAAATGCTCATGGGCAAAAACCAGGGGCTACTACCCCTCCTCACCCATAGGTTCTGGCACCTATGGCAGCTACTAATTACAGCATCAATTAGACAAATTCACTCTGGAAGAAGCCTGCCCTAACTGGCTATGAAACCCTTCTGTCATGTTAGTTGCAAGTTTCATATTTTCCTAGTAGTGGCATCCATGAACATTGGCATTAGACACCCACAACTGTTAATCTTGAGTAGTAATGCAATGGGAAATGAATATGCTTTTATAGTTAAAATCAAAATTCCATTGATCCTGTTAAAAAGGTTCTTGTCAGGATAGTGTACATGTATATCTTTATGCTAACCTATACTCAACTCCCTGCTCTCCCCCTGCACTGCCCCTATGCTTATGGCCCATTCTTGTCCTTAAAAACCTGAATTGCCCTTCCATGCCATGTCAATGTATGTGTTCCAGTATGAAATGGCAGCCAGGATGCACTCCACTATGAAACTAGATTGTCATACCTTTTTAGCCTTTGAAAAAGTAAGGATGGTTATAATATACACCCTCTTATAAAATTATTTAATCAATGAAATTCAGTTGCATTTAATTTTGTCTCACTAAAGTGAAGGGGTTTACATTCTTTGAACGCTTTGGAAAAGATTGTTATGGAGACCCCTGAATGATTGGGCTGATTCAGACGATGTGGCTTCTTTGACCAAACAGCTCTACATTTTTGTTTCCTGTCCTTCATGCACACTATGTATAAATTAATTATGCTGAAAAAATAAATGTAATTTAAACCCTTTGCATGCCCTTCCAGGTTTCATAAAATTTGTGAAAATCTCATTTGTTTTCCCCCAACAAGTAAACATTTTCATTTAATGCTGTCTGCAGACAAAGATGCAGATCCAATGAGGGAAGGGAGCATTAGGTCTAGCTATCCTATTTAACAGGCAATAACCTGCAGTTTAAGCAGCCCCTCAAGCCAGTGTTGAAACCTTTTTTGTCAGTCTTTCAATACAATTATTCACAATAATCTTGTATACTATTTTAAAATTTGGAGCATTCCTTCTACATAATGGCATGCAAAAGTAGAGCACTAAACCAAGAACATTTTTTTCCAAGTTACAAATCCCATATTTTAAAGCTTCTCTCTCCATACAAAGGGGAGAAACACATTTTGCCATTCATAGAACCAATATTTCCACTAAGTCCCGTAATGCCACAAGCATTCCAAAAATGTTACCAGTTTATACCATCTACATTTTCAGATCACTAACCAAAAGGCCTGCATATTCTTTTTGTCAGTTACATAGTCTATATTTTCAGCATTGCCATCTACCCAAATGCATGCTCACCAAATTTCTTTGTTTTTTTTTATTTAATTTTATATTTTCTCAATCCAAAATTTCCAGCAAGTGGTCACATGGTGATAAGATAAAAGCACTGAAAACTGCCAGCCAAAGTGGCTACTTTACATGACTCCAAACAATGGAGTTATGAGAGCACATGGCCAGAGTCAATACAGTGAGATAGGGGAGTTGGCTTAGCAGCTTCAACACAGAAAAACCTATAACAGGCAACTACAGATAACACTAATTAAATCAACCATTTGTGAAATTTGCTATGAAAACCTTCACCAAGTCTATTTAAAACTGAAATTATCTAGCCAGTTACAAAAACAACTTCAGAAATCAACAATCCCCCCCAGCAATTCAGTCACAGTTTTAAATCCCCACACTTTATTGACTTATTTATTTATTTGGTATAATATAGCCAACAAAAAACAAAGGAACTACCTGCTCCTATGGGATTGCTTGCCTGCTGACAGTGACATCTGGGCCAACCTCAGAGTTAAAACAAAATGCACTTACCAGAATGTCCCAAGTTTAAAAGGCCTAATTCCTGCTGCTGCCTTAATCCTTGGAGGGCTGACAAACTCCTGCTGTTTTCCCTGGGGCTGTTCTATATGCTGAATAGAGAGAAGTCTGAAAAAAGGGAGAGGAGCAAAGAGAGGAAGAACCTCTCAGGTGCTATTGCTTTATAGGCTAGGCTCCTCCTTTCCAGCCTTAAGTCACCTGCCCCCACTGGGAACACTTACCTGCCTACCCCCCACCCCTGATGGGTTGCTACCTGATTACTTCCCTGCCAGCCCAGGTGTCACTCAGGGCTGTGCTCATAGACAAAGCCCTACCTGCAACTATAAATTGTAGGATTTATCATTTGGTTGCAAAGAATACCCAATCAAACAGCATGCCTGCCTATAAACATAATTTACATACTGAGATGTTCCTGTGATCACTTTTACATAGGGAAAACCAGAAAATAGTTGAAAATTTGCTGCAAAAAAACTATGTTTAAACATCAGTTACTGTGGGGGTTGACTCACAAGCAACATAAGAAGGGAAATGTGAATTTAGTGTGAAAAAGCACCCTGGCTTTTGGTGACTGTGTGGCATCAGGTTGCTCATGGTTTGAGCAATTGTTCAATGCAGCACTGGCATTATATTGAGTTTGCACTGTCTTTCAAGGAGTAATTAAGGTGTTTCCAGCCTTAAATTCTGCTTAATTCGTCCTTAATTAGAGCATACAAATTAATGACTTTTTACACCCTTAATATTAAAAAAATATTATTGCACTTATTTCTATACTTAATCTTAACCCCTGAATACCTAAGGTTAAATATAATTTAGTACTAAATTTTACACAGAACTGTAATCCTTTAACAACTAAAATTAAATAGATTGTATTACTTAGTCGAATACTTAATTTAATTTTGTGAAATCCACAAATTCCACTTAATTCAGAAGCTAAAAAAATACCTTAATTTTATCCTTGATCTATCAGTGTATCTTTTCAGGGGTAAATAAATGGGATGAACCTTAAATTAAGTCTGTCTTACTTGTGGCACATAAATTAGGGATTTCACCCCATTATCTCAATCCCTTCATTTCTAAAATGATGATTACTTGATGTTAGTGCTGTAAATAGACCAAATATGATTTTCTGAATATTTCCATGCTATGTTTCCTGAATATTTGGATGGACCTCTGGATATTGTCCACTTTTACCTTGTTTCTGTATCAATCTATGTTGCTATCTTCATTTCCACCTTTCTTAACCCTTAACACTTGAAATTTACCCAAAACTAAACATGTAACATTCTACTGATTTTCTATGTTATGTTTTAACATAGCTTAAAACAGAACTGTTTTGTAATTTGACCAGAATATTAAAATATGTAACAAAATGAAATGTCTTCATTTACATGTTTTCTATTCCATATCAATGTGTTTGCCCATTATGCCTTGTCATCCTAAATACTGTGTATATGCTTGATAATTCAAAGACCTGCAACACTTTTTTTAATTTTCTTTTCATTGCTTAATAAAACAATACAAAGTACATTAGTTTCATGTAGTACGTTGAGAAATGATGACTTGCAGTATCTTTAAGACAATCTAGTGCCCCTGTAAAATCAGGGGGTACAAATCCAAAGGTGTGCCAATGGTTATATTATGCAGCATTTTTTCTGTTCTCTTAAAGCATCTCTCAAACCATCCATCCCTGACAACATCATTGGCCTCTCAGGTCACCTTCCTGCCAGCCTCCGTTCCATCATGGGCTCAAGCACAAACTTGACCCATGCTGTCTATTGCAATGGAACCAGTAAAGACTGCTATGAAATTGAAATAAAGTGGTTTAAGTTCATACCTGCAAAGAGAAAGAAACATACAAATATACAGTTTATCATTATTTCATCACAATGTGTCATTTTGTAATTTATAGCACAAACAACAAAGTTATTAATAGCAAAGCAATTTTAATTTCCTCAATTGGTCACAATTTGGTTACATTATGGCTATTCAGGGGTTCAATATGTCTTTCCAAATACAGCACCAAAAATAATGGACTTCTGAATATTTGTGGCCAATTCTTAAACAGTCCACTATTCAGTAGTATTCATAGAGAAGTCCACTGGGTCCTCCCCATCCTAATAATTTGTTTCCCCACTCAGTTTTTTGTCCAGAACCTTTATCTCCCCATTGCACCCAACCAGCCTCCTCTCAGCATGCTTTTAAAAAAAAAACTATGCACTGGTAAATATGTTAGCTCTTATCTACACACTACGGTTCAGTCACCACCTCACTAGCTTGACTCCCTTATATATAAAAATGCATACTAGTAATTATCTTCTGCCCCTGTACCCCCATCCATGATTTTTGGTGGGACTATAGACAAAATATTCATCCAGTGCAGTCATCCTACCCCCCCATGTGCCCTACCTGCTCCTCTTCATAGTAGCATGCAGCATGTGAGTGGGTATATGATTGGGAGAGGGTGAGGCAGTAGCATCATTAATGATGCTAGGCATCCTTATTGGTCAGGCTAACAAGTGTCACTAATGACATTGCTGCTTTGCCCTTTACCCTCCTGATCATGCACCTGGTCTCTCTATTTATTCAGTGCTACTATGGAGCAGAGTGGGCAGGGTGTACTGCAGGAGGGGGGTCTGACTTAGTTAGCTGAATATATTTGGTCTACTAGACCCCAACTAAATCATGGGTGTGGCAAGGAGAAAAGATAATTATGTATTTCTGAGAATTCAGTAGTTGGTTTTGTGGTGATTTATTGCACAGTTGTGCAGAGGCAGTTGCCAGCATCCCCCCACAAGACACTGGGGAGAGGAAAGGGCAAGACAATTAGGAATAGGGAGAGTGGGTGTCTAGGAGACTATAAAAACTAAAAAAAATGTAGCACTAGATACAGCATAAGGAGCCACAGTGAGAAAGTCACAGCAAACTTGAACAAAAAGCCAGAGTAACTAACTAGGAAACCCAGCATACCAAAAATCATTTGGTGCAAATATAAAACATTGGCCAGAGGTATTTGTGCTAACCCAGGTCTTCGAGTGTGAGTGCCCATTTATTGTTAAAATGGTATACCTCAAGCAGTAGCACCTCCTACCCTACCTGGGAGATTAGCCCTTGCAACCAGGGGAAGATTAAATATGTTTTTTCTCCCACACTATGGGCAGATATGAATACACAAATTTCCAAATATCTGGCCTCTGAGTACCATGTGTTCTGTCAAATATGCAGAAAAAAATTATTCACACAACCCTAATTTTCACTGTATAGCAAATGGTCATCACTAACAACAACTCAAGTCACACCAAAGTATTACATGTCTGGAGTCAAAGTAAACTACAACAAATTCTGGCAGAGCCACTATGGCTGCAAATGCCATTAACTTGATTCAGGTGTTTCATGGGCTTAAACATAAACATGAACTACATTTAGTAAGGCCTGCAATACCATTCCATGTATGACTTGCAAACAAGCTGAGCAGCCTAGGAGTAGGTCACAAGGTAGTAAACCAGGTTAGGAACAGGTAGAATGATGGAAGATTGAGAGTCATGGTAAATGGTGCTCAGTCTAAGGAAAGGAGTGTGACCCGCAGGGTACCACAGGGACAAGTCCTGGGTCTAGTCCTATTTTATGTCTTTACAAATTAAATTGCAGAGGGGCTGGAGGGGAAAGTGTGCCTGTTTGTGAATGACACGAAGATCTGCAACAGGATGGACACTCTGGAAAGAGTGGAAAAATGAGGAGGGACCTAGGAAAACTAGAGGAATTTTCCAAAATGTTGCAGCTGAGATCTGAGACAAAAAGTGCAAAATCATGCATCTGGGTTGCAGGAACCCAGGGAAGGATTATTGGGGGGGGGGGCTGATGGTCATCAAAATGGAAAGGGATTTTGGGGTAATCATATTGGATGACCTAAAGGTGGCTAACAATGTACCAAAGCTCTGAGGAGATCCAGTGGAATGCTGTGGCGCATAGGGAGAGGTATTACCAGCAGAAGAAAGGAGGTGGTGATGCCACTGTGTAGATCACTGGTGAGGTCTCATTTGGAATATGGTGTCCAGTTCTGGAAGCTGCATTTCTGTCATGCAACTTTAAATCACAAATGGGTTAAACAGTTCTATTTTAGATTTCTGTCCCTTTCCCCTACTGCTCCCACTGGTTAGCCTTACAGAAAGCAATCAGAACATATCTTGGCTAGCATGATGATTCACCTACACAAGCTGCTTCTCAGTCTACAGCACTGTCTTTTTAAAATGTTAACTTCTTGTTGAAATTATGGCATAATCTTTCCATTCATGTTATTGTTTCTTCTGTGAATGGACTGGTATCAACCCCACTATCCAGAGTGTTTCTATTGTTTGGTTTAGTTACCTCCCCTTCCTCTTCTTTTATGATTACTGAGCAGACGTATTCATTCAGTATCCCTGCCTTTCCACAGTCACCCTCTGCCCACATTCCCTCCCCTTTATTAAGCCTCAGTATCCCTCCCTTGGTCTTTCTTCGCTCCCTAATGTACCTATAAAAGGTTTTATCCCCCTTCTTAACAGAGTTAGCTATCTTTTCCTCAGTTTGGGGCTTTGCTATTCTGACTGCCTTTCCTGCCTCCTTCTGCTTTAACTGATACAGTTCTCTGTCCTGCTCCTTCTGCGTTTCCTTATAGTTCCCGAATGCTATCCTTTTCTCCTTAACCTTCCCTGCCACCTCTTTTGAGAAACATAGTGGCTTTTCCTTCATTTTGTTTTTTTGATTTGCTTTACACACAGGCTTGTTGCCTCTGTGATGGCAGTTTTGATTTTTCCCCGTTGTTCTTTCATCCCTACCTTTTTGCCTGTTTGTTGGTGCTTTTCTGACGCACTCTCCCATTTTGCCAAAATCAGCCCTCCTAAAGTCCAACACCCTTGCCTTTGTATGGTTTGACTCTACAGCTGAGTTTATTGTGAACCACACTGTTTAGTGGTCGCTTGTTCCCAGATGGCTACCCGCTTCTAAATCTGAGATCCTGATGTTATACATTATACAATGTTTTTTTCAAAATCAATAAAAATTATAAAGTAAAAAAAAAAAAAAGCTTCCTTCTGCAGTCTCACAATGCAAGTCAGCTTCTCCATGTGATATGTATGCAATAATACATGACAGGGTGTGAGACTACAGGTTAATAATTGCACGCCTCTCGAGGTGCCTTTGAACAACAGAGAAAGAAGTGTGATTACTGATCATAATCAGACATCCCTGGAGTGTTTCCTGCACTTATAGAAAGTGTAGAAAAATCTTACCTAGAAAAAGTAAAAAGCATGTATTACAGTTAAGAAAATACTGTTTTTAAACTTGAAATCTGTGTAGAGAGACAAAGATTCCTGCCTGGTTTGTTACTGTTTTACACTCAGCCGCATGCACACAATATAGGTTTTGTTCTGTCAAGTTTGTTCCCCCCACATACGGACACACTACAGTATTGTGAGAAGGAAGATGCAAAACCTGAAAGCTTTACTGAAAGCGGGATGGTGACAGCGAGACCTTGCATGTATCAGACAGAGGAACTGCAAGCCTTACACACTTTTTTGGTTACTTTTAGCGAGACAGTGGTGCGACCTGGGGGATAAGACATGCTGGAATGGCAATATCAAACTCGGCTGTCATTTGTTTTTTTCTTTCTTGGGGTGCACTTATAGTTACATGTAACCCCCTTATAAATAGGGGTTTACTAGAGCGCCCCTAGCAGTCTCTTTAAGAGCTGGCAGCTTGCTAACCTAGTCAGTTCACTAAAAGGGAGGGACTGTGGGTTCTTCTGCTCGAGTCCCGCCTGAGCCGCAGGGTAGGTGTGCTATTTTTGCCATCGACAAGTAGGCAAAGTGGGCCCCTTACTAGGCTGTGGGATTTATGTAGTATATGCTAAGTATTAAGAAATGTCATTTGTCTAACCTGTTTTACCTTGCAGCTGGGACTTTGTGCATTTTGCCCCTCCATTTTGGACCCGGACTGCCTATGGGGTCCAATAAGGAACAAGGGTGCCTAAAATGGAGAACTGAGCAGCCAATTAAGCTGGAACTCTTTCGGGAGCCGGCTGCCAATGGGAGGTATGGTCCGTGATGCTGGGAACTGAAGTCCAGAAGGTGGTGCCTTATTTGCACCAATAGAAGGAGATAGAGGGGATTGGCGTCAGGAGCCCTCCAATAGAGCCGGGTCGCGCCTGAAATTGTGACTCCCACTTAACGGCTGAGAGTTCAGTTGTCGTTATGGCCGTAAGGAGAGAAGGAGCTCTGGGCTCCTGCACTGTAGAGTCTTCACGCGGGAAGCGCATGTGGAAGGCCAAGAAGTCAGGTGACAGTATAGCCAGCGGAGCCGAACAAGATCCGCTGTGGTGTGCAGGTAGAGGCGGCTGTATCCGTGACAGCTACCTACCAGGCTCACCTTGTAGAGGACAGGAGAATCTGCTTCATTGCTCAGTCTGTCAGGAAAAGTGAAGCTACGTTGCATTACCCAGGTCGTGCCGTGAATGCAATCGGGAATTAGAGCAGCTGCTTGGTATGGTACCCCTCTGTTCTACATATAAATGTGTGGAGAAGTGTTCGGATCACAGGCATATGTCCTGCAGTGGTGTGAGAGGGATCTTTCTACAGGACTCATGAGTACAAAATCAGGGTAGCTCCCTGTCAGATTGTTCTTTTGAGGGCAAGTTTGGCCTGTCTGTTCCACTGGCCCCATGAACTGAGCCTGCTGGCTCTCCATTATCAATTTGGGTATTGAACATTTGTCTTCATCTTCAGGGCCCCAACCTGCCAGCATAATAGGCTAGCCCCTTACGTTCACTAGGTACCCAGTGACAGTGACTAGTAGGGAGCTGGCCTGTGCACAGTGCTTTGAAATAGTAGAGGTTAAGCTAAACAATCAGATTTCCCCTGCCCTTGTTTTTCCCCCTTCAATAAATCAGATTTGTTTGTTTTGAAAAGTATACTGTCTGAACTGCGTGTTTGTGCCACCATACTGTGCATGGGTTACTGTGTTAATGCATCTTATTTTACAGGGGGTCCTCAGCACCAAGCTGATCAATCAATCCTGTGGGAAAGTGTGTGTTGCAATGGTGGTGTGTGGAACGTTCGTGAGCCACTAGTGGAAAGAAAGGGGGGTTGCAGTGACCCAGTGGGCTGTGACCAAGTCGTTCTTGACTGTTCCAACCCCGACCTCTGGGTGGAGGCACCCACCATTGGATCCAGGCCCCTCAACCTGTTAGTGGTCAAGCAGGCAGGGGTAGTAGCTCTTGGGATAGCACCACCGGGGGTTACATCTTGGAGGCACCGCTGGGATTAGCGTCCTCTAGTGGCCTAGTAGGCAAGTACCCACCATGGCGAACTAAAGGAAAAACTGGAGGCGATATCACGTCAAACTCAAACTAGACCCTGTTAAGATGATGGTGCATAAACTGATGGGGTGGGGTGAAGCTGAAGAGTGGACCCAGTAAACTGTGTTACTGTTAGATGTCCCTCTCGGGATAAAGAAGCTGACCTCGTTTCTGCGGCTGACGTGTAAATATTTAAGTAAAGAGGAAAAGGCGGTGCCGACCTACTCGACCAAACCCCTGCAGGTGCTGCTTTTATGCAGTACGACAACAGACCTAGAGAGAGTGCCCCCAGTGATTTTCCCAGAAGGTGCTCTAAAGGGATGGAGGGTAATTCATGCCCTAAGTGGTTTGATCACCCCAGGGGGATCCCCCAAGACTAATAGCTTTAAAGATAAATTGCTTAAACTGTTGGCTACAGAAGGGAGGACTACTCAGGAATTACTACAGGAGTTAGACCTTTCCAGTGATCCCACCCCCCAACCGTCCCCAGGTACATCTCCCGGGTCATCCAAGAGCTCCATCCTGGCTTCACCCCCTATAGCTGTTCCCCCAATACAGTTAGACTCCTATCGAAGACTGAAACTCTTTTCTGGTACTGTGCCTGTGCCCTCGGGGGAAGATGATTTGGAGACTTGGACGGACTATGCTACACCCCAGTCCAAGAGTGGCAGTGCTCTGAGGGGGAGAAACGAAAGAGACTGACGGAGAGCCTGAGGGGCCCAGCTTTGGAAGCTATCCGTTTTTTGCAGGCTACTAGTCCCGAAGCCACTGCAGTCGAGTACCTTTATGCCTTAGAGGGGGTGTTTAGTAGTACAGAAACTGGGGAAGACCTGTTATGGAAGTTCAAGTCAGCTAAACAGTGGAGAAATGAGAAGCTGTCAGCCTTTGTTACCAGAATGGAAAGAGCGCTGCAAAAGGCTCATTGGGGGGGGGGGTAACTGCCCAAGCATTGAATCAATGTCCACCTAGACCATATCTTGAAATCTGACAGGTTTTCCAGTGTGATACTGCTAAAACTCGAATTGCATAACCGACGGGCTGCCCCTCCCGAGTACTGCCAATTGATGAGTGAAATTCGGGAAGTTGAAACCGACGAAGAGGGGTGGGAGCCCTATGTGGGGGTTGTGAATCTGTGCTAGACCTCTGAGCCTAGTGAACCAAATGAGACCCATCCATCGAGAGGATTGATCAAGGGGGTGACCGAGACTTACCGGGAGTCCGACTTATTCTCCCAACCCTTAGCAAGCTCCTTGAAAAGGTAGTGGCTGAGCAGCTCGGAATATATCCACTCACGAACTTCTGTCCCTAGCCCAGCATGGCTTCCGTGAAGGACACAGCACCACCACAGCCTTAATCTCAGGTTACATCAAGTATCCGGACAGCCATGGACCAGGGCAAACTCTCTGGTGCAATATGCAATAGGAGCCTTAGCAACAAGATGGAAGATCTGGAGGCTGTCATGGTACAGTCAGACCTGGACATTGTGGCCATCACTGAAACCTGGTGTAATGATAACCATGACTGGGAGATGGCCATACCTGGCTACAACATATTCAGAAGAGACAGAGCAGGCAGGAAGGGAGGAGGTAGCACTGTATGTGAAAAATGACATAAGGGCCACAGAGATCCAGGAGGAACAAAATGGGAAGAGATACTGTGGGTTAAGCTGGAAAGGAAAATAGGGACAGCCATCCGCTACAGGTGTGGTCTATAGACCACCAGCCCAGGAGGAAGAAACAGATAGGGAGCTGATGCTAGCCATCAAAGGATGGCAGACAAGAAATGATAGTACTGGTTGGAGACTTCAATATTCAGGCGTGGACTGGAGCATCCCAGTAGCAGCATCAACTAGGAGCAGATTTATCCTGGACTCCTTCAAGGAGCCTTCCTCAAGCAACTGGTCATGGAACCAACTCGCGAAGGCAATACTGGACCTTGTGCTCACAAACAGGGACAGTGTGATGGGGTAACAGTGGGGAGCACCTGGGTAACAGTGACCACCAGTCACTGTGGTTTGAAATCACAAAGAGCAGAACCAAACCACACAAAAACACGTATCCTGGATTTTAGGGGCAGACTTTGGGAAAATGGGAGATACTTGAAGAGGCATTAAGGGAATGGGACAGGAATCAGGGTTGAGGAACAGTGGGCAGTATTTAAAATGGGGATTATAAGAACAACAGAATTATGCATTAAGCAGGTTAGCAAGAGGAAAGGAAGAGAGACCATTATGGTTTTCCAAAGAGGTAGCAAAAGAAAGTGAAAGCCAAAAGATTGCATTCAAGCAATACAAAAAGACACAGGCAGAAGGGATAGGAGAAGTACCAGGAGAAGCAAGGGAGGCAGGAAGTCAGTAAGGAAGCCAAAGCTCAGACAGAAGAACACATTGCAAAATCAGTGGGTAAAGGGACAAAACCTTTTACAGGTACATAAGTGAAAATGAAAGACAAAGGGAGGGACAGTGAGACTGAAGGGGAGGATGGGGCAGCGTGGAGGATGACAACAGTAAAGCTGACATACTGAACAGGTATTTCTGCTCCAGTCTTTACTGAGGAAGAGGGGTAATGGGTCTGAAGGGGTACAAGGGGTGAGAATGGTGCAGAAATGGACACAAGTCCCTTTACGAGAAAGGGTCCTGAAGGAACTGGAAGTAATAAGAGTGGATAAAGCAATGGGGCCAGACAGGTGCACCCCAGGGTCCTTAAGGAACTAAGAGGTGGTGGCTGAACCTCTGGTTATCCTGTTTAGCTGATCACTGGAAACAGGGGAGGTACCGAAAGACTGGAGGACAGCAGATGTAGTCCCCTTATACAAAAGTGGGAACAAAGAGGAAGCAGGGAACTACAGACCAGTCAGCCTCACCTCGGTAGTGGGGAAGATCATGGAAGCACTACTGAAGGAGAGATTGGTGGAACATCTGGTTGTCAATGGACTACAGGACCCAAGGCAGCATGGTTTCACCAGGGGGAGGTCATGTCAGACCAACCTCGTTGAATTTTTTGACTGGGTGACTAGGGAGGTGGATCAGGGGAGGGCAGTGGACATGGCCTATCTGGACTTCAGCAAGGCCTTTGACACTGTGCAACATAGAAGACTATACACACAAACTGGGAATATGGGTGTGGGCAGGACAGTAGTGTGGTGAGTGCGTAACTGGCTGGGTGGCAGGACACAGAGGGTGGTGGTAAATGGCTGTCACTCCACAGAGGGAAGAGTGACCAGTGGGGTACCACAGGGATCAGTGCTGGGACGGTCCTATTCAACATCTTCATCAGTGACATTGCAGAGGATCTAGAGGCAAAATTTCACTGTTAAGCTTATACAAAGCTCTGTAACAGAGTAGACACACAGAGGGTGTAGACAAAATGAAAGTGACCTGCAGAAACTTGAAGAATGGTCAGGGGTTTGGCAGTTGAAATTCAATGCAAAAGTGCAAGATAATGCATATGGGGCACAAAAACCCTGGCACAATATATCAGTTGGGGGGTGAGGATATAGCATGCACCAAGCAGGAAAGGGATCTTGGGGTTATCATCTCTGATGACCTCAAGGTAGGGAAACAGTGTGACAAGGCAGCACGTAAAGCAAATAGGATGCTGGGATGTATAGGCAGGGGCATCACCAGCAGGAAAAGGGAGGTCATAATTCCGCTATACAAGACACTAGTGAGGCCCCACCTGGAGTACAGTGTACAGTTCTGGAGACCATACCTACGTAAGGACATAGACAGGGTGAGAAGGTTCAGAGGAGGCAACAAAGATGGTGCATGGATTGCATCACAAGTCCTATGAAGACAGGTTGAAGGAACTGAACATGTACTCCCTGGAGGAGAGGAGGAGAGAGGGGATATGATAGAGACATACAAGTATCTTACAGGGAGGAACAGGGTGTGGAAAACACTATTTTTAGCGAAAAAGATGTTCCAGGACTAGAGGGCATGGGATGAAGTTGGAGGAGGATGATTCAGAGGAAACATGAAAAGAATTTCTTCACAGAGCGGGTGGTGGACAAGTGGAACACCCTGCCAGAGGAAGTGGTGGGGGCTGAAACAATCACGGGATTTAAGAATGCATGGGATAGACATAAAAGAATTCTAGAGGTCAGGGGTAAGGGGAAACAGACTTCTAGGAAAACAAACTGAACTTACAAGCTCAAATGGGCAGACTGGGTGGGCCATAGGCCCTTATCTGCCGACACTGTCTATGTATCTATGTAGTATTTATCGACCTGTCCAAAGCCTTTGACCTCGTTGACCACAAACTGCTTGGTGCACAGTTGTGGTCACATGGCCTCTCCCCCCATGCCATGAAATGGCTAATGGGTTATCTACATGGCAGAAAGCAGCGTACCTGCTTCAGTAAAGTCCTCTCTGAGCCCCTACCAGTGACCTCCGGAGTGCCTCAAGGCTTGGTACTGGGTCCCCTCCTCTTCTCCCTCTTCATCAATCAACTACCCATGGTTACTGCCAGCTGTAGCGCCACCATGTATGCAGATGATCTGGTAATCTTGGCTCACTCCCAGAAAGCCACTACCCTAAACCAGAACCTGACCGATGACTTTAACAGGGTATTGTCATGGGTTACTAGTCACAAGCTGGTCCTGAACCTGAAAAAGACACAGGCTATGCTCTTTGGCTCAATGGCTAAAATCAAAGCCTCATCGGCCTGCTTAAACGTCACCAGCGCAGATGGATCCTCACTACCCATAGTGAGCTCAATCAAATATCTGGGGGTAACACTTGACCCCCAACTTGACATGGGTAATCATATCCTTAACATCTGCAGGGCGGCAAACTGCAAACTGGGTCTGGCCTATAGGGCCAAGTATAACCTACACGGCAGCCAGGCTTGCCCTCGCGAAGGGTCTCCTTCCTCATAGCTATGGGCTGCACCCCTGTTTGCTCGCTCTCCAAAGACACATCTCACCTGGTGGTACACTGCTTACAATAACATTTGTCATTTTGCCTTGGCTGCCCCGACTCACCCACCGTTGTAAGCCATATGAGAAACTCTGCTGGCTCTCACCAGCTAGATACCTTGATTTTGGTTTGGGATGCCTCTCTGGGAAAGTGATCAGAACTAGCACCCCCCAGGGGCTGGCCCGGCTTCTGCCTAAACTGAATCCCACCCCCTACCAACTTAGGTCTCTCACATCAGGGTTGCTCAAAGTCCCTCCTACCCGGACCCTCATGGAAATCGGGACTTTGCCATAAGTGCACCCAGACTCTGGAATTCGCTGCCTGTGGATATCCGAGCTGCCCCCTCCTATCTGAGTTTTTGAAATTCCCTGTGGGGTTTCCTAAAACTAGCATCAGAGTGTGACTGCCCCAAACCTCCCTAGAGTAAAGTGTCAAATTGTTTTGTCTGAACCTCCCCAGGGTGTCTCCATTGAATTCCTGGAGATATTTTCCTACTATATCAATGACTTCTGACTACTCCTGCCTAAAAAGCCTTGGGCATTTTACACCCATTATTGCTCCAGTCATAGGCTAACCATGACATATTGCACCTTGGTCACTTGGTAGAAACTTGTACTACCAAGTGTTTCTATCTATCTAACATGTGCATATTTAGAAAAATGTGATGAGCTGTATATACCTGTCCACGATCCAACTAGCCTAGGGGTGTATCACGACAATGTTATAAGTTATATTATGACCAATCCAGTCCTTGAGCTATGCTCACTCCGATGTAAGATGACCTGTATATATCTGTCAGTTGAACTAGCTAGTCTAGAGTGTATAATCTGAAATGTACTTACTACGTATGTTTCCCTAGCGTCAAATGATGTATTTCCACGTGTTTGTTTACTGTGACAAAAACTGTACTCTCTCTGCCATGTCTCCTTGACTGTTGTTCTCATGTTGTACTCTCTGGGTCATTCCTGAAAATAGGCATAATACTTGTCTAATGTACTTACCTGGTAAACAAAAGCTAAATAAAATAAATATTTCCCGTGTCTCCGGAGACCCACGGTGGAGTGGGGGTGCATGCAGTTTCTTCTGATCCCCGGGTGGAGAGTGATTTGAGGGCTGAGATTAGAGATTTCACGGGAAATAGTGAAAAGTTGAAACAGACTGCTGCAACCCTCCAAAACTGGAGCACCGAGGTTATTTTGGAGCAAGCGATCTGGTCAAGAAGAGCCTTTAGAACTCCTGAAACCTCCCGGCAGGCAAGACATCTCCTCCACAAAGACCCTCAAGATACTAAGTTATGTTACCATTGTGGGAGGATGGACATTTTCAGACTGAGTGCTGGAGAACCTAGGAGGTCACCAGCAAGCTAGTAGCCTGGCATGGCAGGCCTGTGCCAGGTCCCAGAGGAGCCTCCTCGAAGGGTTTTGCCACCTGGGCCAATGCCCAAGCAACTTCCCAAACCATGCCCTTTGAATAGTCTGACGTGGTGGGTCCCTCAATGGAAACCACAGTGAAAGTGAATGGAGTACCTACCCGGGCTGTGTTGGACAGTGGTTCTCAAGTGACCATCATGTTTCAGGACTGGTATCAGAAGTACTTGGCCTGATGTGCCCCTGCAGCCTTTAGATGGACTACATGTCTGGGGACTGAGCGATAAGGCCTATCCCTATTCCGGTTATATCCGTATCTGGTTATCTTTTCCTACTTCTGTGGCTGGGGTGGCCGAACAAGTGGAGATCCTGGCGTTAATGTGTCCCCCCACTGGACTGTATGATGGGGTGCCCTTGTTGATTGGAACCAATGCTTGTATGTTTGGTCGCTTAGCGCAGCTGTGTTCTGAAAAACAGAGGTCCAGCACTGGGCGAGCTCTCAGAATTCCAGCTTTAATTCAGAAGGCCTATGAGACCCAGAGAAAGGCTAACCAGGTGGAACACGAAGGTCCCATGGGCGTTGTCTGGAAGAAGGATCCAGAGTCTTTGCTGCTAGCACCAAATGCCCAGTGTGTTCTACAAGGAGAGGTCCGGATTAGAAAAGATGTTAAGAATAAAATATTGATGCTGGATGCACCAGGCGATGGAAAATTGCCAGAGGGGCTGCTGGTCAAACCCAGTATTTGGCCTGCTCGAGCCCATGCTTTTGCCAAAAGAGTAATGGTTCAAGTCCACAATGTATCTGATCGAGAGATTCGAGTGAAGCAAGGCTGCACTCTGGCTACGGTGCACTGTGCGGACACTGCTGTTCTGAGCAGCAGCAAGAATTCAGGGAGGGGTGATTGTGTGACCCCGATCTGTTTGATTTCGGTGACTCCCCGCTGCCAGCTGAGTGGAAGAAAAGGATTAGTGAAAGGCTTGCCCAGAGGGAACAGGTGTTTTCTCTGAGGGAATGGGATGTAGGATGTTTGCAGGGAGCTGAGCACCACATTCGGCTACAGGATGAGTGACCATTCCGTGAGCGGTCACGGCTCCTGGCCCTTGCTGATATAGATGATGCGAGACGACACCTGCAGAAGATGCTTGCCGCTGGGGTGATACAAGAATCCAGAAGCTCCTATGCGTCCCCTACTGTAGTAGTAAGGAAAAAGAATGGAACTGTCTGGATGTGTGTGGATTATCGTACTCTGAAGAGGCGAACTATACCAGACTAGTATACCATGCCACACATTCAGGATGCATTGGATTGTCTAAATGGTAGCAAATGGTTCTCAGTATTAGACCTTCGCAGTGGGTACTATCAGATCCCGACGGCTCCGGAGGACCGAGAAAAAACTGCATTTATATGCCCGCTAGGTGTTTATGAGGATGCCTCAGGGGATTTCAGGTGCCCCTGCTACTTTCCAGTGCTTGATGGAGCGTGCCATGGGGGATATGAACTTACTAGAGTGCTTAGTCTATCTGGATGATGTCATAGTGTTTGGCAGCTCCTTGGAGGAACATGAAAGCCAGTTGTTCAAGGTCCTGGATTGATTGGAAGACTTTGGCCTCAAATTGTCTATAGATAAGTGTCAATTTTTACAAACCTCCGTGAAATATGTGGGGCACACAGCATCCATCGAGGGCATAGAGACTGGCCCCAGTAAAGTGGAAGCTTTGACTACCTGGCCTCAGCCAAAGAATTTGAAAGAGCTCCAAAGGTTCCTGGGTTTCTGTGGTTATTATAGGCGTTTTATCCAGGACTATTCCCAAGTGATCCGCCCTCTACTCAGCCTTACTCAAGGGTATCCTCCAACCCACAAAAAGTATAAGAAAGCAGTGCTCCCTGAGACTGAGAAAAAATATTTCCATCCAATTGATATGTTTGGGACCCGCTGGACTGCTGATTGTGTGGCAGCTTTCCATGATATTATATATCAACTTACCCATGCCCCAGTGCTAGCCTATGCTGACCCTGCCAGACCGTACGTTCTTCATACTGATGCCAGTCTACAAGTATTAGGGGCTGTGTTATATCAAGGGCACACTAATAGTCTAAGACCCGTAGCCTTCGCCAGCAGGAGCCTAACCTCCTCAGAAAAGAACTATCCAGTACACAAGTTAGAGTTCCTGGCCTTGAAGTGGGCCATTGTTGATCAATTTCATGAGTACTTATACAGTGCTAAGATATTGGTAAAAACTGATAACAATCCTCTGACCTATGTACAGACCTCAGCTAAGCTGGATGCCACTGGCCATAGGTGGCTTTCTGCATTGTCTACCTACGACTATGCTGTTGAATACAGGGCAGGCCTGAACCACATAGACGCTGATGCTCTCTCCCAGAGGCCTGTGTCCCGGAACAATTGGGTCAGGTTGTCAGAACCTGACATTAGAGCCCTTTGCCAAAAATTTGACAAGGAGGAACAGGTATTCCCTGATGCTGTGAACTGCATGGTAGATTGTTTGGGGCCATCTGAGAACTGTATACCTGCTGCTTACTGTCGCTTCCCTGCATTAGATACTGGTGCGTTGCCCCAATTCAATAATGACAGTCTTTGACAGGCTCAATCCAGAGAACCCATGATAAAAACTGCTCTGGAGGCTCTGCATACGGGGAAAGATGTGTCCAAACTGCGTTCCACTGACTTGAGAACTGCCCTGTTATACAAGGAGGGTCCCAAGCTGAAACTGATCAATAGACTATTATACAGAGAGACAGTAGAGCGGGGGCGAGTAGACAAGCAACAACTGGTGCTGCCCACTGTTTTTGAGAACTGGTGTTGAGGTCCCTGCATAATCATATGGGACACCTCGACATAGACAGAACTCTGACTTGGTGAGGTCCCGGTTTCATTGGCCCAAAATGAGTGCTGATGTGGAACAACATATCAGGACTTGTAGCCGATGTTTACAAAGAAAGACCCTGCCTCAGTGGGCTGCCCCCTTGGCTAACATCATTACTAGTGCCCCCATGGAGTTGGTCTGTATTGATTTCCTGAGTCTAGAACAAGATCAAAGAAACATCAGTAATATATTGGTGGTTACTGATCACTTCACTCGTTATACTCAAGCTTTCCCAACTAAAGACCAGAAAGCAACCACAGTGGCTAAAGTACTTATTGAAAGCTTCTTTGTCCACTATGGGGCCCCTCAACGAATCCATTCTGACTAAGGGAGAGATTTTGAGAGCCACTTGATTAAAGAGATGCTATCCTTGTGGGGGGTACAGAAATCAAGAACTACTCCTTATCATCCCCAGCCTGAACGGTTTAACCGCATGTTGCTTGACATGTTGGGCACTCTGCAACCAAAAGACAAGCCTAGATGGAGCCAACAGATTAGCACCCTGGTACGTGCTTACAACTGCACCAAGAGTGATGCCACTGGATTTTCCCTGTATAGACTGATGTTTGGAAGAGAAGCCAGATTGCCAGTAGATGTTTGTTTTGGGGTTTCTCCTGATGGGGTTCAAGCAGCTACTCATCTACAGTATGTGCAGAAACTGAAGGCCCAGTTAAACCATGCCTACCAACTAGCCCAGACCATGGCCGCTAAACGAAATCTAGCTAATAAAGAAAGGTATGATAAAAAAAGTGAAAGCAATGGAACTCAGAGAAGGGGATCGAGTGTTATTGAGGAATCTGGGGCTGCATGGCATCACCTCCTTCGTATTGTTGTAGAAAAGCTGGAAGATTTACCTGTATACAAAGTGCGACCTGAAAACAACTCAAAAGATGTGAAAACTATGCACAGAAATCATTTGCTGCCAATCGGACAGATCCTGATAGAGACTGAACCCCTAAACAACACCCCTCTGGGCCCGTGACTAGAGCCATTGCCGAGAAAAAACGACAGCAGACTAATCCCCCTGCAATCGAGTTAAAGAGGTCTCCTCCACCCTGTGCAGTTGAATCCGATTGCCATTCTGTGTCTGAGGACAGTGAGTGTAATCCTGAGTACTACCCTTCTTATGAACTGAGTCAGTTGTTTTGGGGCAATCCCCTAATCAACCCTGGGGATGAAGCTGGGTTTTCTGGACTGTCCGAACCCCCAGCTTTGTCTCTGGAGCTGATGCTCCTGGAGGGCGAAGCCACTGGCATTAAATCCGAAGATGTGGGTTCCTTGTGCCTGGCTGAACTGCCTGACTTTTCGGACAAAGGAAGTGATGTGGGGGAGCCAGCCGGTGATATGCCCGAGCAAGAAGAATATTTTGAGTGCCACGATGGTTCCCTAACAGTACCAGAAATTCCCTTGGATGAGCCAAGTGTTGTGAGTTCAGAAGGGGTGGACCCATGCACTGAAGGTACCACAGACTCCAGCTCTCCTGCCCCCATAGAAATTCCCCTGGCCACCCCGAATGGGGCTGGAGTGGAGTCTGGACATTTAGAAAGTGTGCCAGAAACCCCTAGACAGACTGGCAGAGAAGTACGGCCTGTAGTGAGATTGAGTTATGAGTCCCTGGGCCAGCCTGTGGATCTGCCCCTGAATGTGGTCCATAAGGGAGTGTATGTGACCCCAAGCTCTATGCCCAAATTAAGCCTGGGAGATGACTCTAGATTATTCGTTGTGCCCTATTGTTTCCAGTCCCAGGGTGAATGATAGAGATAAGCTTCCTTTAGCCCAGGTCCCCATGCAGGAAGTCATATCCTGAGATTTATAATAGATGTGCTTGTGTACAAGATATATATATCCGTATGTAATATTCAGTGAGGTACTGCTATGCATAATAGAATGTAACTGTTTTACCTGAGGTCAATATGTTGAATGCTATCTGAAGGGGTAAACTACAACACAGTATAACCAGCTACTGAACGCTGGCTGGAGAGTAGTTACTTGACGCGGACGTCAAGCTTTTCCAGGGCGGGAAGGGTGTAACCCCCTTATAAATGGGGGTTTACTAGAGCGCCCCTAGCTGTCTCTTTAAGAGCTGGCAGCTTGTTGACCTAGTCAGTTCACTAAAAGGGAGGGGACTGTGGGTTCTTCTGCTTGAGTCCCGCCTGAGAGCCGCGGGGTAGGTGCGCTATGTTTGCCATCGACAAGTAGGCAAAGTGGGCCCCTTATTGGGCTGTGGGATTTATGTAGTATATGCTAAGTATTAAGAAATGTCGTTTGTCTAACCCGTTTTCCCTTGCAGCTGGGACTTTGTGTGTTTTGCCCCTCCATTTTGGACCCGGACTGCCTATGGGGTCAAATAAGGAGCAAGGGGCGCCTAAAATGGAGAATTGAGCAGCCAATTAGGGCTGGGACTCTTTCGGAGAGCTGGCTGCCAATGGGAGGTATGGCCCGTGATGCTGGGAACTGAAGTCCAGAAGGTGGCACCTTATTTGCACCAATAGAAGGAGATAGAGGGGATTGGCCTCAGGAGCCCTCCAACAGAGTTGGGTCACGCCTGAAACTGTGACTCCCGCTTAACGGCTGAGAGTTCAGTTATTGTTGTGGAGGTAAAGAGAGAAGGAGCTCTGGGCTCCTGAGCTGTAGAGTCTTCGCGCGGGAAGCGCGTGTGGAAGGCCAAGAAGTCGGGCGACAGTATCGCCGGAGAAGCGAAACAAGATCTGCTGTGATGTGCAGGCAGAGGAGGCTGTACTTGTGACAGCTACCTACCAGGCTCACCCTGTACAGGATGGGAGAATCTGCTTCATCGCTCAGTCTGTCAGAAAAAGTGAAGCTGCGCTGCGTTACCCAGGTCGTGCCGTGAATGCGATCGGGAATTAGAGCAGCTGCTTGGTATGGTACCCCTCTGTTCTACATATAAATGTGTGGAGAAGTGTTCGGATCACAGGCCTATGTCCTGCAGTGGTGTGAGAGGGATCTTTCTACAGGAGTCATGAGTACAAGATCAGGGTAGCTCCCTGTCAGATTGTTCTTTTGAGGGCAAGTCTGGCCTGTCTGTTCCACTGGCCCCATGAACTGAGCCTGCTGGCTCTCCATTATCAATCTGGGTATTGAACATTTGTCTTCATCTTCAGGGCCCCAATCAGCTGCTCCAAATAGGCTAGCCCCTTATTGCCTGGGTACCCAGTGACAGTGACTAGTAGGGAGTTGGCCTGTGCACAGTGCTCTGAAATAGTAGAGGTTAAGCTAAGCAACCAGATTTCCCCTGCCCTTTTTTTTCCCCCTTTAATAAATCAGATTTGTTTGTTTTACAAAGTATACTGTCTGAACTGCGTGTTTGTGCCACCATACTGTGCATGGGTTACTGTATTACTGCATCTCTCAGCACCAAGCTGATCAATCAATCCTGGGGGAAAGTGTGTGTTGCAACGTTGGTATGGGGAACGTTCGTGAGTCACTAGTGGAAAGAAAGGGGTTGCAGTGATCCAGAGGGCTGTGACCAAGTTGTTCTGACTGTTCCAACCCCGACCTCTGGGTGGAAGCCGCCATTGGATCGGGCCTCAACCTGTTAGTGGTCAACCACGCCAGGCTAATGTATAGGATAAGCGCCACCTGGGGTTACATGCATGTTGTGTGGCTGGGAACTACAAGCCGTGTAATTATGGTGGAATCATTACACGGTCGTTAATGGTTCTCAGACAATCACAATGCTTGATTTTTCTTATATGTTTTTTATATTTATTTATTTCATTTTTTTATTTTTTATACTTGTTAGCAAGATGAGCAAATTGCCCATTTTCACAAGTGACAAGTTTTACATAAAAACATAAATCGAAACAGGACATACTATATAAACAAAGTACAAAATCAACATAAATGCATACACTGATACATTGGATAAACAATATCTACTGGTAGTAAGTAAATGTTATTCAACACAAGTGTGCAGGGAAGGGGGGAAACACCACATGAGATATGTCCCACAATTAGGCTTTAAGACAGCCTGCATGGGCATAAAAGCCTTAAGGAGAATAGTACTTAAGTAAAAGCTCCCCGAAACCTGACTGCCCGATTTGGCTTTTGGCAATAAAATAAAAATTAAGTGTTTTGCACTCTCTCCAACACTTGTAAACTCTGCGGCAGGCTTTCATGGGCGCTGCATGGTGCCATCTCGTGTTAGTGTGTGGCACCGCACTGCTCACTTGTATGCCGAGATGGCACCGTGCAGCACCCTCTCCATGTTGCCTGGCAGAGACTATGAAGTGGACAAATGAAGTCCAAACATAATTTTTATTTTTTATTGCAAAAGCTAAATTAGCAGTCAGGGTTTCGGGGTAAAGCCTTTTACTTAAGTAATGTTCTCCTTAACCAAGTTGGAAAGTATCTAATGTATGTTTTTATTTACTTGTTTACTGGGTGGGTATGCTGATCTCAGGAACCACTTTCAGGCACAACCCGGGCCATTTAGATGGCTTATCTTATACAGTTCACAATTTCATTACAATCACAGTAGAGAAAAAAAATCACAAGTTTACAACACAGAGAAAATGTGGGAGAGAGAAAGAATATGGTAACTATCTGACAGACAAGACAAGCAATCACTGATTTCATGGACGTTAGCTTTCCTTGTATCGGACATCAAGCATTAAGTGTTTTTATGTAACCTAACTAGCCATACGTTTAAATGTTTTTATAATATGCATCACCATTCCCTCCTGTTCCTCCTGCCTATATTGTCAACACAGACCCTATTTGACCTTGTGGTAGATTCCTCCACCCCACCCTCCACCTTGCCCACTTTACTGTACCGTTTGTCATATGGTAAAGATGCTGTTTATTTTGGGAGCATTATGTTCTATTATGTCTATGGAGGTTGGCGGTAACTTGCCTCTCTGTGTCCATCATTAACCTCATTTTATTATGGTTTCTTATGGGAAAATGCTGGTAAACTAGCAATTTTTTTTTTATTCTGTTGCACACTGTTCCCAAGTTTTGTTTTTTGTTTAATAATAGTTTATAGGGAAGTAGTATAGCACAAATGTTTAAGGCTCTGAGCAGCAACTCTGGTGACATCCAGCAGACCAGACCTGGGTTTGAATCCCACAGCTTCTACTTGCATACTGTGTGACCCTGAGCAAGTCATAGATACATAGACAGTGTCGACAGATAAGGGCCTATGGCCCACCCAGTCTGCCCATTTGAGCTCGTAAGTTCAGTTTATGCTTTCCTGTAGTCTGCTGCCTCACCCCTGACCTCCAGAACTCCTTTATGTCTATCCCATGCATTCTTAAATCCCGTGATTGTTTCAGCCCCACCACTTCCTCTGGCAGGGTGTTCCACTTGTTCACCACCCGTTCTGTGAAGAAATTCTTCCTCATGTTTCCTCTGAATCGTCCCCCCTCCAACTTCATCCCATGCCCTCTAGTCCTGGAACATCTTTTTTGCTTAAAAATAGTGTATTCCTGCACCCTGTTCCTCCCTGTAAGATACTAGTATGTCTCTATCATATCCCCTCTCTCCCTCCAGAAACACAGAAACATAGAATTTGACGGCAGATAAGGACCGCTTGGCTCACCCAGTCTGCCCATTTCCCTACCTACTGGATAAGCTGCAGATCCTAGTTAACCAGCAGCCTACTTCTTCTTACCCCCACCCCCCAGAATTGCCTTATGAGTGTCCCATGCATGCCTGAATTCCACCACTGATTTTGACTCTACAACCTTCTCCGAAGGCCGTTCCATGCATCCACAACCTCTGTGAAAAATACTTCCTTAAATTACCTCTGAGCCGCCCCCATCTTCAAATTGTGCCTCTTGTTCTTGCACACCTCTTTTTGAAAGATGCTACCCTCTTGGACTTTGTTGATTCCCTTGAGGTACTTGAAAGTTTCTATCATGTCCCCCCTCTCCCTCCTTTCCTTGAGGCTACACATATTAAGCTCCTTAAGTCTCTCTTCATATGTCTTCCGGTGCAGACCCTGCACCATTTTAGTTGCCCTCCTCTGGACAGCTTCCATCCTGTCTATGTCTTTGCGGAGATTGGGTCTCCAGAACTGCACACAGTACTCCAGATGGGGTCTCAACAGCTGTCTGTACAGAGGGATAATAACTTCCTGTTTTCTACTGGTGATGCCTCTCCCTATGCATCCCAGTATCCCCCCAGCCCTCCTTGCTGCCCTCTCACATTGCTTGCCCACCTTTAGGTCATCTGATATGACTACCCCCAGGTCCCTTTCCATTTTTGTTGTTGTTAGTATCTCACCCCCCACTGTGTACTCTTCCCCTGGGTTTTTGTTTCCCAGGTGCATTACCTTGCACTTCTTAGCATTGAATCTAAGCTGCCATACATTTGACCATTCCTCTAACCTTGCCAAGTCCCTTCTCATCCTTTCCACCCCACCCTGTGCATCAACTCTGTTGCAGATCTTGGTGTCATCTGCAAAGAGACAGACATACTTTTCCTTCCAGTCCTTCAGCAATGTCACTTATAAAGACACTGAAGAGGACCGGTCCTAATACTGAACCCTGCGGTACCCCACTAGTAACCCTCCTTTCTTCTGAGTGGACTCCATTTACTATTACTCTCTGTGTCCTATTCTCCAGCCAATTCTTTACCCAGGCTATCATCTTGGGACCCACCCAGGCTGGCTAACTTGTATATTAATCTTTTGTGTGGGACTGTGTCAAATGCCTTGCTAAAGTCTAGGTAGGCCATGTCCACAGCCCCTCCCTGATCTACTACTTTGGTCACCCAGTCAAAGAAATCTATCAGATTTGTCTGGCATGACCTTCCCGCTGTGAATCCATGCTGCCCTGGGTCCTGTGCCCCTCTGGCCTCTAGATACTGGACAATTCTTTCCTTCAGAAGTGATTCCATCATTTTCCCTATCACTGAGGTTAAACTAACAGGTCTGTAGTTTCCTGCTTCTGCCTTGCTCCCACTTTTGTGAAGGGGAATCACATCTGCCCTCCTCCAGTCCTCGGTACCACCCCATCCTCCCATGATTTGTTAAAAGGGTAGTCAGTGGTGTCACTAGTTCTACCCTTAGCTCTTTTAAATTCTGGGATGAATCCCATCAGGCCCCATTGCTTTGTCCACCTTCAGTTTTAAGAGTTCTTCAGAACCCTTTCTTCTGTAAATGGGCTGGTATCACCTTCTGTATCCAGAGTGTTACTACTGTTTGTTTTATGTACCTCCCCCTCTTCATTTGTAAATACTGAGCAAAAATATTTGTTTAGTATCTCTGCCTTTTCACAGTCTCCCTCTGCCCACCCTCCTCCCCTTTATTAAGCCTCACTATCCCTCCCTTGGTCTTCCTTTGCTCCCTGATGTACCTATAAAAGGTTTTATCCCCTTCTTAACTGAGTTGGCTATCTTTCCTCGGTTTGGGCCTTTGCTGTTCTGACTGCCTTCCCAGCCTCCTTTTGCTTTTAACTGATACAGTTCTCTGTCCTGCTCCTTCTAGATTCCTTGTACTTCCTGAATGCTTTCTTTTCTCTTGAACCTTCACTGCCACTTCCTTTGAGAACCATAGTGGTTTCTTACATCGCCTTGTTTTGTTTATTTGCTTCACAAAAGGCTCAGTTACTCTGTGATGATGGCAGTTTTTATTATTCCCCATTGTTCTTCCACCCCTCCTTCCTGCCCATTTGCTAGTGCATTCCTTAGGCACTCACCCATTTTGGCAAAGTCAGCCCTCCTAAAGTCCAGTACTTTTGTCTTTGTGTGGCTTGACTCTATTGCTGTGTTTATTGTGAACCATACTGTTCGGTGGTCGCTAGTTCCCACATGGCTACCCACTTCTACATCTGTGATCCTCTCTCCAAGTCACTTAACGTCCCTATTCTCGCAGGTCGCACCTGTAAAAAAGCTTTCAGCTTAGTGTGCTACTCCTGGTTACACAAATAAAAAAAATAAAACAAAAACAGTTTATAGCCAAGTGTTAACTATTATATACATAATCTCACAGAAGATAAGGGCTATGCATGAAAGTAAGTTTATGTTTTTACTGCATACTGTTTGATAGAACTATAGCAGTCGAAAAGGCTCATTCAGAGACATTCTGGACACTAAGATTTTATAAGCAGGTCCACAGCCTGATGGTAATTTTGCTGGTTGTCTCTATAATCATTAAAATGCGTAGATCTGCTTTTTTATTTTTACTCATTTATGCAGCTCCGTGATGCAACAATTTGGGTAAGATGTGCCCTAGTCCTACTGAAATGTATTTTGTGCACTGTATGCACTTTCACTGTGGATCACTTGTATAAGTCTATACTTCAAGGGATAAAGTGGGTTTGCATAGCAATTTGCGAGCCAAGAATTGGGAAATGCGAGTCAATTGCCAGCATGATTACCAGTGATTGCTAATCACTAGAAGCTGGCTGTCCCCCTCAGTTTAATTTTTCCTAGTGTCTAGTGGCGCCCCCACCCTCCGACTGCCACCCCCTTTATTTTCCCTGGTGTCTAGTGGTGCCCCCACTCTCTGACTGCCACCCCCTTTATTTTCCCTGGTGTCTAGTGGCACTCCCACCCTCCAACTGCCATCCCCTTTATTTTCCCTGGTGGCTAGTGGCGCCCCCACCCTCCGACTGCCATCCCCTTTATTTTCCCTGCTGTCTAGTGGCTAGTGGTGCCCTCACCTTCCGACTGCCACCCCTTTATTTTCCCTGTTGTCTAGTGGCACCCCCACCCTCCGACTGCCATCCCCTTTATTTTCCCTGGTGTCTAGTGGCACTCCCACCCTCCAACTGCCATCCCCTTTATTTTCCCTGGTGGCTAGTGGGGCCCCCACCCTCCGACTGCCATCCCCTTTATTTTCCCTGCTGTCTAGTGGCTAGTGGTGCCCTCACCCTCCAACTGCCATCCCTTTATTTTCCCTGGTGTCTAGTCGCACCCCCACTCCACCCACCTCCATCCTACCTGGATCGCCGTCCTATGTTTTTTCTTTTTTCCTAATCCTGGTGTCTAGTGGTAACCCCACCACCACCATCCGATCGCTGTCTTCCTTGTTTTTCTTTCAATGGAGTCTAGAGTCACCCCCCCCCCAATTATCCAATTGCTGCCCCAGTTAGGTTTGCTTTCTCTGGTGTCTAGTGGCACCCCATCCCACCCCACATCGCCGTCTCTATCTAAAATAAAAAGCGGTTCCTCGATTATTATTTTTAAACCTGCAAAAATGAAAAACAGTCCCCTGCCGATATGACCCCCAAACACACACACCTCCCACTCAGCACCCACCACCCCACACACCCCAGTACACCCCATACACCTGGACAGGTACCAGACCCGAGAGCCACTCTTCTGATCTAAGACCGTCTTGCTGCTGGAACCGGTGACTGCAATATGAGACACTAAGGTAAGTATGGTTCAATGTAATTTAATGGGGGTTTCAACTTTTATGCATCACTTTGCCATTTTTTTGTTATTTTGACCCCACATTTTCAACGTAGCCTTTTGAGGACCCCATCTCATGAACAATATGACTGTCGTTAGGCAACTCCTGCCCAAAAAGTGATTTTGTGGCCAGTTGGCGAATTCACCTTTCGAGTGGGATTTAAAAAACTTTTCCTGACCTTGTTCATGAGGTGAGGTCATAAGAAGGCTATGTTGAAAATGTGGGATCAAAATATGTAAAAATGGCAAAGTTATGACCATTTAATGCAATTTCGCTACGCACGCTCGAAATTTGGAAATTTATTATTTGACACCAAATTTTCAACATAGCCATTTTTTATACCACCTCAGGAACATGACAGCTGTCATTTTTCATATCCTAGTCAAACTGTCTTTTTGCACCTGTGGCGTGGAATGATGTTGCGATGGTGCGGAATCACATTTTGGTGGGGAATTTTCAGTACCGGGTACATGAGGTGGGGTAATAAGAAAGCTACACTGACAATTTGGTCAAAATGGCAAATTCAGTCTCAAAACCATGTATACAATGTCTATTTTATCAATATATATAATTATAAGTAATTATATGGGTTAAATTAAACATACCCATTTTAGAAAACTGCTACTCAAAGGCGGCTGACTGCTAATCATTTTTCATTTTGATTAGCAAAGGCCGTTAATCAACTCTCTGACACAAATTTATGCCTTGTACTTATAAAATCAATAAACTTTACAAAAAACTATTAAAAAGGCAATAATGTCAAGGTAACTGCTGGAGTTGTCTTGACATTACTGAAAGCTTAATTATTTGCTGCCATTAAAATTCACAGGACCCGTGGGACACAGTATTTCTCATGTTTTTTATACATCAGAAAATGTGCCAATACAATATATATCTGTTCATAAAAACAGTGGTTTGTAAAAATATGCCTTTTTTTTAAACCCTAGGCACTTTTGAACTTTAGCCATCCCATGTTCGGCTTAGCTGCCTTCCTCCATCCACAGAGCACACAGCAGGAGGCTGAGTACAGCTTAGCAGCACAGTTCTACAGTTGTTTGGAGCCATCTTTAAATCCTAGCCTTTACCCGTTTGCTTTATGTCATGATAGCCCAGTGTATGCTATTTGAAGTTTACATAACAACAGTTTTCAGCAGTTCCTTCGAGTACTTTAATTTGACAGTTGCTTTCTCTAAGTTAATTTTGCCTGTATTTTCTTTTCTTTTTTTTTGGGTGGGGAGCAGAAAGGAGCTTCAGTCCCTCCTTGGAGGACTCAATTCTCAGGCAGACATTCGGTTATCATGGACCCTGTCCGTTCCCAATTTTTGTGCTGCTTTGTTCCCGGGCCCCATAACCTCTGCAGGAGCATCTAAAATACCTTGGATGTGGGCCCTTCCCAGATTATTGGCGGTGAGCCTCTGCTGACAGCCAGCCACCGCTGGGTGTCAGTTTATGGCGCATCATGCAATCCCCCCCCCCCAAGGAAGGAGAGCGGTCTACAGATGCTCAGTCCTTCCTCACCCCACTGACCCACCGAGCAACATCACTCTATTCCCAAACTCATGTCGCCGGTGTGGTGTCCAGCGCCTCAATCCTCAGTGCCACCAGGCCGGCTTTGCCTGCATTTTCTATATTTGAATTTTAGCTGTATTCTTAGTGCACTAGTAACAATACTGAAGGTCGGCAGATAGTTTGCCAGGTTGGGATTAGCGTATCATGCCAATAGTAACCTCACCCCATTTGCTCTCATGTCTGTAGCCAGGAGTATTTTACTTCTTAAGCTTACCTGTGGTCTTCCCATCTTCTCAAATATCTCCAATCATATTCCACATAAATGGAATGTGGCTTATAATAATATCTGTCATTTTGCTCTAGCTAGTAGTCGACTAGTCCAACACTGTACCCTACATTCTAAACTTGAATGGCTGCCCCCTGCTGGTCAACCAGACCTCTCCCTTGGGGGTGTCATTTACAGTGTTCTAAACAACCATTCCCCCTTATCTCTATCCTCCTACTCAGTGCCATATAGAACTGCCTACCCTCTTAGTTCTATGGATCTTGATTTGCTTTCTACCCTTAGGACGAAGACCAAGCCTGGAGAGGCAGGCTTTGCTGTATTCACCCCAAAAGTGTAGAACAACATCCCAACTAATATCAGACCTTGTGCAACTGCTGGTGCTTCCTAGAATCAGTTCTGATCTTACCTACTCCAATTGTATGCATGTTCCTGTCCCTAGGCTTCAAAACTGTAGTCCCTATATTCAATCCTGCCACCTGTATCTGCATAGCATTTGACAATGTGTAATCAAACAGGCTATTGAACTAGTTCTTGTAATTTCCCATCCTCCCCTGTTTTGAGCTGCCTTGCCCTCTTTTGTTCAATCCGACAGGTCTGCTGATTGACTTTGCAAGTTTATTGCTCAATACCAACCTGTAATTGTTGCTTTCCAAATGTTTGTGTATACCAAGGTTGCTACTGTTGACTCCCAATGCATTGTTAACTGTAAATGTTTGTACTTTCATAGAAACATAGAATTTGACGGCAGATAAGGACAGCTTGGCCCACCCAGTCTGCCCATTTCCCTACCTACTGGATAAGCTGCAGATCCTAGTTAACCAGCAGCCTACTTCTTTCTACCCCCACCCCCCAGAATTGCCTTATGACTATCCCATGCATGCTTGAATTCCACCACTGATTTTGACTCCACAACCTCCTCCGGAAGGCCATTCCATGCATCCACAACCCTCTCTGTGAAAAAATACTTCCTTAAATTACCTCTGAGCCGCCCTCTATCTTCAAATTGTGCCTCTTGTTCTTGCACACCTCTTTTTTGAAAGATGCTACCCTCTTGGACTTTGTTGATTCCCTTGAGGTACTTGAAAGTTTCTATCATGTCCCCTCTCCCTCCTTTCCTCAATTATACATATTAAGCTCCTTATCTCTCTTCATATGTCCTCCGTTGCAGACCCTGCACCATTTTAGCCCTCCTCTGGACAGCTTCCATCCTGTCTATGTCTTATGGAGATTGGGTCTCCAGAACTGCACACAGTACTCAGATGGGGTCTCACCAGCTGTCTGTACAGAGGATAATAACTTCCTGTTTTCTACTGGTGATGCCTCTCCTATGCATCCCAGTATCCCCCAACCCTCCTTGCTGCCTTCTCACATTGCTTGCCCACCTTTGGGTCATCTGATATGACTACCCCAGGTCCCTTTCCATTTTGTTGTTGTTAGTATCTCACCCCCATTGTGTACTCTTCCCTGGGTTTTGTTTCCCAGGTGCATTACCTTACACTTCTTAGCATTGAATCTAAGCTGCCATACATTTGACCATTCCTCTAACCTTGCCAAGTCCCTTCTCATCCTTTCCACCCACCCTGTGCATCAACTCTGTTGCGATCTTAGTGTCATCTGCAAAGAGACATACTTTCCTTCCAGTCCTTCTGCAATGTAAAGCTATAAAGACATTGAAGAGGACTGATCTAACTCTTGAACCCTCGGTACCGCTAGTAACCCTCCTTTCTTCTGAGTGGACTCCATTTACTATTACTCTCTGTGTCCTATTCTCCAGCCAATTCTTTACCCAGGCTGTCATCTTGGGACCCACTCCCAGGCTGGCTAACTTATATATTAATCTTTTGTGTGGGACTGTGTCAAATGCCTTGCTAAAGTCTAGGTAGGCCATGTCCACAGCCCCTCCCTGATCTACTACTTTGGTCACCCAGTCAAAGAAATCTATCAGATTCATCTGGCATGACCTTCCCGCTGTGAATCCAAGCTGCCTAGGGTCTTGTGCCCCTCTGGCCTCTAGATACTCGACAATTCTTTCCTTTAGAAGTGATTCCATCATTTTCCCTATCACTGAGGTTAAACTAACAGGTCTATAGTTTCCTGCTTCTGCCTTGCTCCCAGTTTTGTGAAGGAATCACATCTGCCCTCCTCCAGTCCTCGGGTACCACCCCATCCTCCATGATTTGTTAAAGAGGGTAGTCAGTGGTGTCACTAGTTCTACCCTTAGTTCTTTTAGAATTCTGGGATGAATCCCATCAGGCCCCATTGCTTTGTCCACCTTCAGTTTTAAGAGTTCTTTCAGAACCCTTTCTTCTGTAAATGGGCTGGTATCAACTTCTGTATCCAGAGTGTTACTACTGTTTGTTTTATGTCCTCCCCTCTTCCTTTGTAAATACTGAGCAAAATATTTGTTTAGTATCTCTGCCTTTTCACATTCTCCTCTGCCCACCCTCCTCCCTTTATTAAGCCTCACTATCCCTCCTTGGTCTTCCTTTGCTCCTGATGTACCTATAAAGGTTTTATTCCCTTCTTAACTGAGTTGGCTATCTTTTCCTCAGTTTGGGCCTTTGCTGTTCTGACTGCCTTCCCAGCCTCCTTTTGCTTTAACTGATCACAGTTCTCTGTCCTGCTCCTGCTGCGATTCCTTGTACTTCCTGAATGCTTTCTTTTCTCTTGAACCTTCACTGCCACTTCCTTTGAGAACCATAGTGGTTTCTTACATCGTCGTTTGTTTATTTGCTTCACACAAAGGCTCGTTACCTCTGTGATGGCAGTTTTATTATTCCCCATTGTTCTTCCACCCTCCTTCCTGCCCATTTGCTAGTGCATTCCTTGGGCACTCACCCATTTTAACAAAGTCAGCCCTCCTAAAGTCCAGTACTTTTGTCTTGTGTAAGCTGACTCTATTGCTGTGTTTATTGTGAACCATACTGTTCGATGGTCGCTAGTTCCCAGATGGCTACCCACTTCTACATCTGTGATCCTCTCCATCTCCATTCGAGAGTATCAAGTCTAATATTGCTCCCTCTCGAGTGGGCTCCAGTACTAGTTGTCTAAGACATGCCCCTGTAGGGCATCTAGAATAACTGCACTCTTAAGTGGCAGCTGCAACTCGCCCAGTTAACATCTGGCATATTCAGATCACCCATCAGCAATATCTCCCTTTTCTGCCATTCTAAGTATACTTTCTATCATTTCCTTGTCCATTTCCTCCCCTGAGAAGGGGTCTCGTATCTAACCCTGATGTGGATTGTGGTGCCATTGCCTGTCTCCAAATTTACCCACAGTGCTTCTTCTCCTCCCTGTTTACCCTTTTGTTCTGTTGCTTTTATTCCTTCCCTTATGTAAGAACTACTCCTCCCCTCTTTTACCCTCCCTGTCCCTCCTGTAGATAGTGTATCCTGGTATGTTTACGTCCCAGTCATGGTTTTGTGTGTACCATGTTTCTGTGACTGCCACGATATCCAGATGTTCCTCCTCCATCAAGGCCACTAATTCAGGAAGCTTGTTACCTAGACTACGGGCATTGGTACTCATTGCTCTCCATTTTTTGATGGCCTTACCTTCTGTTGCAGCATCCCCCACTGACCGTTCTACCTTGGTCTTTTTCTCATTTAGTACCCTGTTTTGTAGGGAGAGGCTGGGATTTTCTGCTGCTTGTCAGTGCCTCCCTATTGACTAGTTTAAAAGCTTGCCAATGAAGCATTTAAACCGATTGCTCAAAAGACTTGTTCCTTCCTGGACAGATGCAGACCATCCTGCCAGTATAGGCTGGTGTCCCTCCAGGTGGAACCCCAGTCCCCAATGAAGCCAAACCCTGTGCTCACACCATTTTTCAACCATTCATTAAACTGCATGGTGCCAATTACCTCACCTCCCCATGCCTTTAACAGGCAGCACCTCTGAGAAGGATACTGTGTTTGCTACTTGTCTTAGGCCCTCCCCAACTCTGCAATGTCCTCCTGCACTGCTCTAACCTCATGATGAGCCAAGTCATTTGTCCCTAGGTGGACAATTACGTCCAGCTCAGAATCCTTGCAGCTGTTGTTGTGATCCTGAGGATCGCTTCCTGTCCCTCAAGCCATGGCACCAGGCAGGCACCTTACTTCAGATTTCCCAGCTCCTCCCAGTTCTATCCCCTAATAATTGGAGTCCCCACCAGGAGCTGCTTCCTTTCCTTGTGGTGTCCTCTGCCTCCTTCCTGTGGGCCTCCCTTGTGACAGTTGTCCTCAGCCTCCTTAGTCTCCTCTGCGGGTGTATCTCTATGGGAGCTATGCCCACAGAATAGCCCGTATGGATGTGACTGGGTGTGCCTCTGTTTCACCATCCTCATCCTCCCTGAGCCCACTGTGGTCCAACTGCTGTGCTTTCTTTGCAACCTCTGAGGTAGTGGTGGTGGTTCTGGTGCTCCCTGGATGGGGGAGGTTCCCTTTCTACTGTCCATTGTGGCCTGGGGGAAGGTCCCCGTACTACTGTCCAGTGTGGCCTGAAGACGGGCAACTTCCTCCCTCAGGGCAGACAGTTGTCTGCAAATAGGGCAGCATCTCAGCCTCCAGAAAGACTCCCGGAAGACTGCTGCCCCACAGCCATTACATTGCACTACTCCCCACATTTTTTTTTGTGTGATTGGTTTGTAATGTAGAAATATATATTTATATTATACAATGTTTATGCTTATGCTTTCCTGGGTCATGCCTGAAAATAGGCAAATGTTTGTCTCGCGCACCTTACTCAATAAACAAAGAACTAAATAAATAAATTATGCTACCCTTATACAGACATTCCAGACTATGATGAGCAGGGTTCCACAGAGATCGGTACTGGGCCAGGTGCTGTTTGAGATATTCACAGCAGATATCTTACATGGTTATCAGGAGTTAAGATCAGACTGTTCGCTGACGATACCAAGATGGGGGCAGTGGTGGACGACACAGCTGTGTGGCAGAGGCTACAAGACAACCTGACTAAACTGGAGGAGTGGTTAAAAAAGTGGTAGTTGGGGTTCAGTGCTAAGAAGTGCAAGGTACTGCACTTCGGAGCAAGGAACCAAGGGAGGAGCTACCAGTTGGAAGGGGTTAAGTTAGGTATCACCAAGGAGGAAAAGAATCTAGGGGTGGTTACAATGGGGAATATGAACAACTCAGCTCAGTGCAGGAAGGTGGCAGCTAAAGCCAACAGGATGCTGGGGTGTACTGCAAGAGGAATCTCCTCCGGAAACAGGGAGGTGATCCTGCCTCTGTACAGTTCACTAGTCTGGCCACACCCGAAGTACTGCGTGCAGTATTGGTGCCCGTATCTGAAAAAGTATGTCACGATTACTGGAAGGGATACAGCGCAAAACAACAAAGATGATCCAGGGATTGGAAGACAAACCCTATGAGGACAGGCTGAGTAAGTTAAATATGCACTCCCTGGAGGAGAGGAGGGATCGGGGGGATATGACAGACCTTCAAATACTTGACACGGATAAACAACACAGGTACAGAAGGTGTATTTAAGTTGAGGAGGAGGAGGACCATGAGAGGGTATGGTCTCAGCTGGAGGGTGGAAGATACAGGAGAGAGATGAGGAGACATTTTTTCATAGAGAGGTTGGTGGCTAAATAGGACACTCTACCCAAGGAGGCGGTATCCTGTAAGATGGTGGACAGTTTTAAAAGGGGATGAACAGGGTGGGGAGGGTAGGGGGCAGCTGCAAGTAAGGGGGCTAGCTGTACATCTAAGCAGACTTGATTGACCATGGGGCCTGTTTCTGCTGGCAGATTTGGTATGTTCATATGTTCATCATATTGTTAGAGCTATTTCTGGACACACAAACTATTAAACACTGAACTAACATGATAGAAACAGTCCAACAGTGAACACATGGGGCACACAATTCTTACAATTCCTTTTATTTTTATATATATATTTTTTTTAAAGTTGGTAACAGAGGCATGCTGAGCGAGGCTCGTTTCAGGTTTGACCCGTGGGGGTACAATTACATCAACACATAGGGTTAAGAAGGTTACAATAAGACAAAGCAGAGATGCATTATTACAAGTCAGAGCAGTTACAACAAGCATTTGTCAATACCGAATGTTTGCTTGCTGCTATTGGCACTGATAGTGTAGGAGTTAGAGAGATGCATAGCAGGAATGGCAGTGAAGTAGTGAACTAATGCCAACCCCCACTCCTAAGCTGCAGAGACTGACGGGCAATGGGGTGTGCCTTTGGTTCAGCCATAACGCTTACGCCATTCCAACTCACCTCACCCTGCAGACAGTGACAGGTGTCACGGTACATCTTGGGGTCTTCGGCTCTTACGCTCATCCCATTCCATAAGGAAATAAGGTGAGATGGGCGCAGTATAGAAGAATGGGGTGAACGTTAGGGCCAAAGACCTCAAGGTACACCTCAATGCCGGTCAATGGCTGCAGGGTGGGGGTGGAATGGCATGAGCATAATGGCGGAGAACCCCAAGCCACACCCTCGATGCCCGTCAGTCTGTACAGAGTAGGGCGTTAACAGTTGGAAACCCTAATGCCCCGGGAGTTTGCTGGTATTTCCATTCAAAATTTTCAATATAGGCTTTTTGGGACCTCAACTCATCAACAGTGGCACTGAGATTTCATTAATCTGTTCCAAAGCTTGAATTTGCACAGCGACTGCAACATTCTGCGCCACAAGTGCAAAAACATTTTTTGGGCAGGATGCAAAAAATGACAGCTGTACTGTTCGTAAGGAGGTGTGCAAAATGAGCAATGTTGAAAATTCTGAGTGGGATTACTACAAATTTGTAAAGTTGCCAATGTGCATGGAAATTGTGCAATGCACGCTAGTAACAGTCATTTTATGTTAACGAATTTTCAACATAGGCATTTTGGGACCTCTGCTCATGAACAGTGTCTCTGTAATTTTCTTAATCTGTCCCGAACACCAATTTCCCACAGCGACTGCGCTATTCTGCGCCTAAAGTGCGAAAACACATTTCGGCCAGGATGTGAAAAATGACAGCTGTACTGTTCATAAGGTGGTGTGGGAAATGCTAATGCTGAAAATCTGGACTGAAAGTATTACAAATTCGTGAAGTTACGAGAGTGCGTGGAAACTACGCAATGCACACTCATAACAGTCATTTTTTGTAATTTTTTCCATCAAATTTGCAACATAGGCTTTTTGAGAGCCCATCTCATGAACAGTGACACTGTTGTTTTGTTAATCAGTCCCGAAAAGTGATTCCGTGCAGTGACCGTGAAATCACCTTTCGGGACCGAATAACACCGTGACAGTGACTGAATTCATAAGGAGGGGTCCCAATAGCCCCATGTTGAAACTTTGGTGCCAAAAGTAAAAAAAAAAAAAAAAATGGCAAGCTATCCACATAAGTTGGGGAAAAAAAACATTATGCCATTATACAGCTTACTGGCATTTCTTCAGTTTGCGGATGACTCTGAAGAGTGCAGGCGTGTTCCTGGTTCACCAAAGATCATGCACTGGGCTACAGAGGCAAGTGTATGGGAATTGAGGTGTGTGGGAAGGTGGGGTATGAGAGAGGTGCGTGCGGGTTGGGGAGGGCAAGGGACTCAACGAGGACCATTTTCTTTTAACTAATTAAAAAAAAAAAAAAAAACACCTAGCATGGCACTTTGGCTCACTGGGTGGGGCTCCCAGCATGCCACCTGGATGTTTGTTTGGGGGAGGAGTGGAGCAAATGGGCATTGGGCACCCCCATCAGCCATACAGTGTGCTGGGGGAGGTGTGTGCATGAGCCGAGGGGGGATTGGGCACCCCCTCAGCACACAACAAATGGGGGGGAGCGCATCATGCCGATGGGGATAGGGCTACCCCATCGGCAAATGAACTCGGGAGGGGGCATGCCCATCGGCTTTAATATTGACTGGGAGAGGCAGCGGCTGTCCCTCGGCTTTGTAGGGACAGTGAGAAGCCGACAGAAAAGCCACTGCTACGTTTCTCCGAAATGGGACACCAGACAATGCAGCTGTAATTGGCTGCTGCAGTCAGGAACTGCCAAGCAAACAAAGCCGATTGCTTAATGACGGGGCACTCCCTGATTGCAGCGGCCAGTTTCTTTCAAGGTTGTGGCACGCTACAGTACTGCTGTCATGGACAGCGTGATTTTCCATTGGTGCCACACAGACCAGCCCCAAAATGGGCTGCTGACATTGCAACAACACTGCCACGCCTCCACAACTCGCTACTGAAGCAAGCTGCCGCAATATGTTCCTTACGCATACGAGCAAGCAAACATAAAAACTGCTTGGGTAGGAGGCAGGTACATACAACAAGGTTCATACTGTCATACAATGAAACAGCACTGCAACCGAGCAAGGTACAAAAACTGCCTGGGCAAGAGGCACGTGCATGGATGTGTTCTTGAATTTTGAAGGCTGCTGCTATGCATTTTAATGCTGAGAGGTATGCATAGCAGGTTGAGCGTTAAGGGGATAAAGCAAAGTAAATTGGGGCTGTACCTGGGATACTGCCTGACATGGTTTCATATGACAGGTTTAAGTGACATCTGATTATTTCTGTAGCAAAACCATGTATTCTTGATTTACACCATTTCTGTAAATTCATGCTGTGCATTTCTGAGCCCCTCTTGGGGTGCTAATGAAAAGAAAGTTAAAAAAAAAAAAAACATTCATTAAAGCAGCAGTCCATTTTATGGGTAAAATGAGTACCTAACAACTTTTTTTTTTTTTTTTTATATACCCTAGAGCCTTTTGCTCCCAAACCGCAGCTTCTGCTTTAGTTTCTGGCTGATGCTGGCGACCTTGTCATCATAGAGGAGGCCTGGGTGGCACAATTTTTTGTTTTTTCTTTTTGTCCCAGCCCTAGATTCTTCCCCCGCCTCCCCTGATGCCCTGTCAAATCTCTCACACGCACACTGCAACACGTTATGGAGCAAGCACCCTGGCCCCTCACGGGAGTCTCACCTCAACGCCACTGCTTTCTGACTGGGAGTGCTGCAGTGCGGCAGCACAACCCCAACATAGAAACACAGACAACGACGATGGCAGAAAAAGACCAAGGATCCATCTAGTCTGCCCATAGCGTCCTACCTGCCCTGGGACTTACTGTCCATACAGGGGTTCTATCCCTCCTTGTCCAACCCCCTTGACTGCCCGACACAGATCCTAAGTCCACTCCCAAATCTGGGCCGCTGGAATGGGAGCGAAACATACTACCCGCTAGACCATAGCATGGCCTACCTACACCATTTTATTCCATGTTTTAACACCCTTTATTTCTCCTGTGTTGTAAGATGCCCTTCTCTCCTCATTTTAAGTCTGGTTTATCTGGCCAGCTTTGGCATCATGCATCCAGTTCAGGATTCATGCTTCTGAAATGCAGGTCTAGATGCTGCTAATGCAATGGACTTTTGCAAACAGGCCAGAGGTGCCACAGTCATGCTAAGACATAATGACTGAAAGCATCAGGGATGCATTGCAACTCTTAGCTCATGTCCCGGGGTGCATCATTCAGAGAGGAAGGAATAAAACAAAGCTGAATGCATTGATTTAACAACCTACAACATACAGTAAGTTTTGGTGACTGCAGTAGCTTTTAGAAAACAAAGGGCATATGTAACATTTTTAAATATAATGGTTCAATACTTAACCCATAGGCTGCCAACAGAATTTGAACATACAGGAATGTTGGACTAATATCTCAGTCTACGGCCATGCAAGGGTTAAATGTTAGCATTTCAAAACACCAATGCTATAAAACTGACTTGTTTTTATACCTGGATAACATCATTTCGGTATGACACCAATTCTACAAGAGGCTCCCAGAGGTGCTAACTGAAACAGCAGCGACACTTTGTATGCTACACTAAATGTCAGCTGAAAGTAAAAGGGAATTTTATCTGCACAGTCACATGATACAGTACAGTAGCCACGCCTGCAGAAGCACCCTTGACATTTTCCTTAAAGCACAGCCGTTTTCCTTGACTCGGGATCACATGATACAGTATATGCCCTCGAGCTGTGATACGTTCGGTACACAGGCTTAGCAGTGATATGGGATGTAAGCAATATGACTGGATAAGTTCTGCTTTGAATGTACCCTAGAAGGGCGATTATCCACCATTATTACTCATCTTTGGAGAACTGATTTTGAAAATTAAAATTAGTGAATACATTTAAAAAACTGTGTTCCACACTGGTCCAGTGACTTAGAGGACTAAGGCATTGTCTGGTTCACTGGTTCGAAAATGGATCATGGGTACTCTGAGGGAGGGACGACACAGAATATCTAGGACGGCTCTGCTCCCTCAGTGAGAGGAATTAACATGTCTCACTGCTTGCCTGCCACCTAGTGGAATCTGGGTGGTAGGGCAGCCGCACCATGCAGGGATGAGACCCCACTTGCAGTGGGGGCGCACCAGTGGAAGGTGGAGGTCATACATCATGCCCACTGCGTGCAATGTTAGCCCAGGAGAGAAAATGAAAAAACACCCAGACAACAGAATGACAGCCAACCCCTCACAGGTCCCACACCGGTGATCGGGCACCTCCAGAAATCCTCTGGCAGAGGACAACAGAGTAAGGCAAGCCCCAGAGAAGCCAGACGACAGGGCTGTGGGGGCTAGTCTGAAGGGGTTCCAGGGCCTCCCTGCTGGCCCCCCAGCAATGTGTCATACTGCCATGCAGGTAACCCGAGTTTGGGAGCAGAGACTCCAGTCCTGCATTAAGAGGCAGGTCAGGATGTAGGCAGCTGCTGGAGGGATGTACGTCCGAGTCAAGGAGGGCTAGCGGCCGGTTCTGGCATGCAGCGACTTCTGTGGGTGATCCAGGGAGCTTGCTCATTCTGCAGGGGCACACTGTCACGTCGAGGCCAATGGCACAGCTCATGCCAAAAGGAGGAGGGCAGCAACATGGGTGAAAACTCAGGGGAAAAATCCCTGCCGTCTGAATGACGGTGAAACACCTAAACAGAGTAAATCTCTAGTTAAAAGGGTATACACCTGGACGGAGAACAAAAAATAAATAAATAAATGTGTTTTTCGGTTGAGTGTTTTTTCAGCTGGACAGAAGGTCTACTTCCATGCATTTATAATAAGAAAACTACATGAATTGGAATGTTCAATAGCCAATCAGATTCTGTCCGTCTGTGGCTTAAGACCATGTCGGTTTAGAGGCAAAAGATAAGCCTGCTGCAGTACAAGGGTTGTATAGGATTTCCACAGCAGGACAAATTAGAAGAATGAGTAGGAACTGGTTTGGGATCTGTGTCAGAGCTGGGAACAGAGATCTAATATGGTGACCAAAAATAAGGGTTCTGAGATTTAAATCCTGGTTCCCCCTTCAGATTTCGTTCTTTTGGGGTGTAAAAGATTAATAGAGCAGGCCTATGGCAGGGAGCAAAAGCAGTTATGTCCAGTAGGTCTGGCAGCAAATCTCACATCTATGGCTTCAGACACAGACTCCCCTAAAGGGTGCCCACTAACTGGCTATGAACAGCATTTGAACCTCCAGCCACACATAAGGCTAGTTGCGTTGCACACCACCACATGCACTGCCAACCGCTGTTAATGGCCACAGTTCCAAAAGACGGCAAGCGCCTTTGAGCTTTCCCACTGTGGGAACAGCTACACTGAGCATTCCACAGCAGAACAGTTAAATAAAAGCGGTTCTCCAGGCAAGTTGGTGGGACTGAAGAGAGCTGGAGGAGTGTCCGAACACTCCCCAGTGCCACATGTTTTTGCTAATGGCCACAGCAACTGCAGGATACTGGCCATTGTCAGGGTGCCCACGAATTACCCATGAGAACAGCCATTACACCATCTACTAAAATAAAATGTTCATAGCAATTACATTCTATTTATGTATTTATCTACTTATTGAAAACTTCAGAGATTACTTTTTTTTTTTCCCCCAGGTGCGACCTTCTGGAAGCACAGGGAAGTTAAGTGACTTGCTCAGAGTCACACAGTATGCAAGTGGAAGCTGTGGGATTCAATCCCAGGTCTGGTCTGCTGGATGTCACCAGATTTGCAGCTCAGAGCCTTAAACCACTGCACTCCGACATCCCGCTCCCGGATGTCACCCCGATGCCGAGCCCTGCGGGCCTTCCAACCTGGACCCACCCGTGAGGCCTCTGGCCGGGTCGTCTGCTCCGGCAGCTCCTCCGGCTCCGGGTACCCTCCATCATATCCGACGCCGCCATACCCAGGACCACAGTATCCGGCGCCACAGTACCCGGCGCCTGGTTTTCCGCCGCTGGGTTTCGGATACTCTCCTTATGGATTTAGTCCATACCCATATCCCCCTCCTCCACCACCCTCTTAGCCGCCGGTGGGTTTGCAGGAGACTCTGGCCTCCTGGTGGGCTGAGGCCAAGGATCAGCTCACCAGAGAGGTGGAGAGTCATCTACCAACGATGGTGCCAGTCCTGGTTCCCGAACGTCCACGGCGATACACTCCCTCATCCCCTCCGGACACCAGGGCTAATCCCTCTGTGTCCAGAGAGGGGCAGGACATGCTTCCCCGAGACCTTCCCAAGGGGTCCATTCCTCCCCCTGGACGGGAAAGGGAGTCTTTTTCTTCTTCTTCCTCCTCGGACTCTTCAGATGGCTGCTCCGAAAGGGACGACGAGCCACGCTCTCCATCAAAGCCCAGGCCAAGGACTCCTCCGAAGTCGCCTCCAGAAGATCCTTCCTTTACGGAGCTGCTAGGCAAAATCCAGGAGGTACATAAGTGGCAATCTTTGGAACCAGACCTTCAGCGGATGAAACTCACCGAGCATCTGGATCTGCCCGTGAGAGCTCCTACCTTGGTGCCACCCTGGATCGAGCCTCATGCCGACCTTGTTACCACCATTTGGAAACAGCCGTTGGCTCTAGCCCCATTTCCTCGGAAGTCGAACAGGCTATACCAGGCTCCCGAAGGTGCTGACTTTTTAGATTCTCACCCTCATGCTGACTTGGTAGTGATTAGCGCCGCTCACGGCCGGTCGGCTAACCCAAAACACCTTAGCTGGGTAAAGAATTGGCTGGAGAATAGGACACAGAGAGTAATAGTAAATGGAGTCCACTCTGAAGAAAGGGGGGTTACTGGTGGGGTACCGAAGGGTTCAGTATTAGGACCGGTCCTCTTCAATGTCTTTATAAGCGACATTGCAGAGGGACTGGAAGGAAAAGGATGTCTATTTGCAGATGACACAAAGATCTGCAACAGAGTTGATGCACAAGGTGGGGTGGAAAGGATGAGAAGGGACTTGGCAAGGTTAGAGGAATGGTCAAATGTATGGCAGCTTAGATTCAATGCTAAGAAGTGCAGGTAATGCACCTGGGAAACAAAACCCAGGAGAAGAGTACACAATGGGGTGAGATACTGAAAAAAAAAATGGAAAGGGACCTAGGGATAGTCATATCAGATGACCTAAAGGTGGGCAAGCAATGTGAGAGGGCAGCAAGAAGGGCTGGGGGATATTGGGATGCAGAGGGAGAGGCATCACCAGTAGAAAACAGGAAGTTATTATCCCTCTGTACAGACAGCTGGTGAAACCCCATCTGGAGTACTGTGTGCAGTTCTGGAGACCCAATCTCTGCAAAAACAGACACAGGATGGAAGCTGTCCAGAGGAGGGCAACTAAAATGGTGCAGGGTCTGCACCGAAAGACATATGAAGACAGACTTAAGGAGTTTAATATGTATAGCCTCGAAGAAAGGAGGGAGAGAGGGAACATGATAGAAACTTTCAAGTACCTCAAGGGAATCAACAAAGTCCAAGAGGGTAGCATCTTTCAAAAAAAGAGGTGTGCAAGAACAAAGGGGCACAATTTGAAGATGGGGGGCAGCTCAGAGTTAATTTAAGGAAGTATTTTTTCACAGAGAGGGTTGTGGATGCATGGAACGGCCTTCCGGAGGAGATTGTGGAGTCAAACAGTGGTGGAATTCAAGCATGCATGGGACAGCCATGCGGCAATCCTAGGGGTTGGGGGTAGAAAGAAGTAGGCTGCTGGTTAACTAGGATCTGCAGCTTATCCACTAGGTAAGGAAATGGGCAGACTGGGTGAGCTAAGCGGTCCTTATCTGCCGTCAAATTCTATGTTTCTATACTGCCTTTTAGATATTTTAGGCAGGATGTGAAAAATGACATCTGTACTGTTTATGAGGAGGTGTGAAAAAAATGGCAATGCTGAAAATTGGAGCGTACATGCTCATCTGCAAAGGTTCCACGTCAAAAACATAGTCGCAAAAAACACTGCAAGTACCATATGCAGTTCCAGATGAAATGCGGACAAGTCAGGCTCAAAGAACTTAAAGACAGAACAAGTACTCCCTGAGGAGGTTGTGGAGTCAAGAACAGTGGGGGAATTCAAGAATGCATGGGACAGACATAAGGCAGTCCTAGTGGGGGTAGGAGGAAGTAAATTATTGGTTAACTAGGATCTGCAGCTTATCTGTTAGGTAGGAAAATGGGCAGACTGGGTGGGCCAAGCGGTACTCATCTGCCGTCAAATTCTATGTTTCTATATACGGTTTTTGAAAAACTCCATACAGATCGTTCTATAAAAAGTCATAGGTCAATATAAGAACAGGGCCAGAATTGAGCCGCACTAAGACAAGGGTCCTGGACTTCAGCAGGACCGATTTTAAGATAATGGCAGAACGCCTCAGGGACTCCCTACCAAGGATGGGGAAACTGGGGGATCCGAGGAATCATGAGCAAAAAAAAAAAGGGGGGGGGAATTAAAAAGGCAACAAATCTGTGTGTCAGGGAGGTTAAGAAGGGCAAGAGAAAAACAAGCATTTGCCAGTGCTGAATGTTTCTTTGCTGGTATTGGCACTGCATGATTTAGAAAGATGCATAATAGGAACGGCAGTGAAATACGGAACTAACGCCAACCCCCTCCTCCATGCTGCAAAGACCGACAGGTGTTGAGGTGTGCCTTTGGGTCATCTGCCATAACGCTCACACTATTCCACCTCACCCCACCCTGCAGACTCTGACAGGTGTCATGGTGCACCTTGAGGTCTTCAGCCCTTATGCTCACCCCATTCCATAAGGAAATAAGCTGAGATGGGTGCAGTACAGAAGAATGGGGTGAACGTTAGTGCTGAAGACCCGAAGCCACACCAACGGAGTCCGTCAGTCTGTACAGGGTGGGACGTTACAGCTGGAAACCCTAATGCCCAGAGCGTTTGTTGGTATTTTCGCTACAAATTTTCAACATGGGCTTTTTGGGACCCCACCTCATGAACAGTGGCACTATCATTTCGTTACTCAGTCCCAAAAGGTGATTTCGAACCGTGAATGCGCCATTCGGTGCAATGGGTGCGAAAAGACATTTTAGGCAGGATGTAAAAAACAACATCTGTACTGCTCATGAGGAGGGGTGAAAAAAAATGGCAATGCTGAAAATCTGGAGTCAAAATATGAAAAAGTGGTGAAGTTACGAGCATGCATAGAAATTGCATAACACACACTCGTAACAGATATTTTTTGGAACTGTTTCACCAATCTTTCAACATGGCCTTTTTGGGACCTTCACTCACGAACAGTGGCACTGTGATTTTATTAATCTGTCCTAAAGGTCTATTTCATGCAGTGACTGTGCCATTCTGCGTCATAGGTACGAAAACAAGTTTTATGCGGGATGCAAAAAATGACAGCTGTACCGTTCATAAGAAGGTGTGAAAAATGGCAATGTTGGAAATTTGGAGTGAAAATATTAAAAATTGGTGAAGTTACAAGTGTGCATATAAACTGCGGAATGCACGCTTATAACACAATGATTTGGGGGAGTTTTTTTAACCAAAACTGCAACAGGCTTTTTAGGACCCCACCTCATGAACAGTGGTACTGTTGTTTTGTTAATCGGTCCCAAACGGTAATTCGGCACAGCGACCATGAAATCACCTTTTGGGACCAGGAAACGAAATGACAGTGCCAGTGTTCATGAAATGGGGTCCCAAGAACCCCATGTTGAGAATCTGGGACCAAAACTCCAAAAAGTGGCTGCGATATCAACTTAAACTGAACCCCATCCCCATTCACTGCCATTACAAGGCTTACTGCCATTTCTTCAGCTCCAGTTGGTCTTTGAAAAGTGCAGGCACATTTCCAGTCCACGAAGACTGCTGCTCCCAACCTCCAGAGCGAAGTAGGTAAAGGGGTGGGGAGGTGGGGTGCACAGAGGAGGTGCAGGTTGGGAAGGGGCCGGCAGAAACTACATGGGACTTTTTTTTTTCCAGATTAAAAAAATAAATTTGTCGTGGGACTATTTTCTCTTTACAAGTGAAATATTACAAAATGGATTTCAGCACACTGGGGTGCCAGACTAGCGTGTGTGTGTGTGTGTGTGTGTGTGTGTGTGTGTGTGTGTGTGGTTGGTGTGGGGAATCAATGTCAACCTGGGGATTGGGCACCCCAAGGTCAGCTGAAAAAAAGGATGCGTGGAAGGCTCAGCAGACACCAAGAGTGGGTATCCCAGTGTCGGAAAAAGATAGTGTGCCACAATAGTGTGGGGGGGTCATGCCAACACGGAGATTGGGCACCCCGTTGTCGGCTTTGGGAGGAGTATGTGCTGGGCGGCAGGACTCGCCAATTATGCAAAGCCCTGCGGCTCATTTATTTATTTCACTGGGAAAGGCACACTGAGCAAACAAGTTGCTCGTAAACATAGAATTTGACAGCAGATAAGGACCGCTTGGCCCACCTAGTCTGCCCATTTTCCTACCTAACAGATAAGCTGCCGATCCTAGTTAACCAACAGCTTACTTCCTCTTACCCCCCACTAGGACTGCCTTATGCCTGTCCCATGCATTCTTGAAGTCCTCCACTGTTCTTGACTCCATGACCTCCTCAGGGAGGCTGTTCCATGTATCCACAACCCTCTCAGTGAAAAAATACTTCCTCACATTACCCCTGAGCCGTCCCCTGCTATCTTCAAATTATGCCCCCTTGTTCTTGCACATCTCTTTTTCTGGAAGATGCTATCCTCTTGGACTTTGTTAATTCCCTTGAGGTACTTTAAAGTTTCTATAATGTCCCCTCTCTCCTTTCTTTCCTCAAGGGTATACATATTAAGCTCCTTTAGTCTTTCTTTGTATGTCTTCTGGTGCAGACCCTGCACCATTTTGGTTGCCCTCCTCTGGACAGCCTCCATTCTGTCTGTGTCTTTGCGGAGATGGGGTCTCCAGAACTGCACACAGTACTCCAGATGGGGTCTCACCAACTGTCTGTACAGAGGGATAACAACTTCCTGTTTTCTACTATTGATGCCTCTTCCTATGCATCCCAGTATCCCCCCAGCCTTCCTTACTGCCTTCTCACATTGCTTGCCCACCTTTAGGTCATCTGATATAATTACCCCCAGGTCCCTTTCTGTTTTTACTGTTGTCAGTATCTCACCCCCCATTGTGTACGCTTCCCCTGGGTTTTTGTTTCCCATGTGCATTACCTTGCACCTCTTTGCACCGAATCTGAGCTGCCATACATTTTACCATTCCTCCAACCTTGCCAAGTCCCTTCTCATCCTTTCCACCTCCATCCTGTGTATCAACTCTGTTGCAGATCTTTGTGTCATCTGCAAAGAGACATTCTTTTCCTTCCAGTTCCTCTGTAATGTCACTTATAAAGACATTAAAAAGGACCGGTCCCAGTACTGAACCCTACGGTACCCCACTAGTAATCCTCCTTTCTTCACTGTGTACTCCATTTACTACTACCCTTTGCGTCCTGTTGTCTAGCCAATTTTTTATCCAGGCTACCACCTTGGGACCCACTCCAAGGCTGGCTATCTTGTGTATTAATCTTTTGTGTGGGACTGTATCAAATGCCTTGCTAAAATCTAGGTAGGCCATGTCCACAGCCCCTCCCTGGTCTACTACTTTGGTCACCCAGTCAAAGAAATCTATTAGATTCGTCTGACACGACCTTCCCATCGTGAATTCATGCTGCCTTGGGTCCTGTGCCCCACTGGCTTCTACGTACTCAACAATTCTTCCCTTCAGAAATGATTCCATCATTTTCCCTACCACTGAGGTCAAACTAACTGGTCTGTAGTTTCCTGCCTCTGTCCTGCTACCACTTTTGTGAAGAGAAATCACATCTGCCCTCCTCCAGTCCTCGGGTACCACCCCATCCTCCCATGATTTGTTAAAGAGAGTAGTCAGCAGTGTCACTAGTTCTACCCTTACTTCTTTTAAAATTCTTGGGTGAATCCCATCAGGCCCCATTGCTTTGTCCACCTTCAATTTTATTAGTTCTTTCAGAACCCTTTCTTCTGTAAATGGACTGGTATCGACCCTCGTCTTCAGAGGATTTCTCTTGTTTGGTTTAGGTATCTCCCACTCCTCTTCCTTTGTGAATACTGAGCAGAAATATGCGTTCAGTATCCTTGCTTTTTCACTGTCACCCTCTACCCACATTCCCTCCCCTTTATTAAGCCTCAGTATCCCTCCTTTGGTCTTTCTTCGTTCCCTAATGTACCTATATAAAAGGTCTTATCCCCCTCCTTAAACAGAACTGGCTATTCTTTCCTTGGTTAAGGCCTTTGCTATTCTAACTGCCTTCCCAGCCTCTTTCTGCTTTAACTGATAAAGTTCTCTGTCCTGCTTCTTCTGTGTTTCCTTATATTTCCTGAATGCTATCATTTTCTCCTTAATCTTCCCTGCCACCTCTTTTGTGAACCATAGCATTTTTTTCCTTCGTTGTGTTTTATTGATTTGCTGAACACAAAGGCTTGTTGCCTCTGTGATGGCTGTTTTTTTTTTTTGGGTGTTATTTTTCCTCCTCAGAGCTCTGGCTACAACCCCCGCTCGTCATTCCCCGTGCCATCCTCGGACATAGAGACCCCCTCCTTCGCACCCCGACTTACCCTTCGGCGGGTGGTGAGGAAGCGACGACCCAGCGGATCCATGCCAGGGAGGCGTCCTCCAGGAATGGCACCAGGAGCGGCGCTGCAGCCGGACACCGATTTTCTGATTTTTCTCCGGCCGGGATGTGGCGTGCAATGGCGCCAGCGACTGAAGTGCAGCGCCGTCCCGTCGCACACTAGTCAGCGTCTGCCCGTCCGCCCTCCCCTGTCTTCTCGACTCGTGTTGCTGATCCCCAGCCTCCGCTGAGTCAGACAAGCACCGGCCGACTAATCCCCCCACCCCGGAGATGGAGAGCAGTCCTCCAGACGCTCAATCCATCTCCGCCCTGCCAACCCCCGGCAACCCATGCCCGTTCCCAAACACGGGTCGCCGGCGTGGCGTGAGGTGTGGCGTCCAGCGCCTCAACCCTCAGCGCCACCGGGCCAAGTGATGGCTGTTTTGATTACTCCCCACTGTTCCTCCACCCCTCCTTGCCTGTTTGCTAGTGCTTTTCTGAGGCACACTCTCATTTTCCCAAAGTCAGCCCTCTTGCTTTTGTGTGGCTGTGTTTATCGTGAACCACACTGTTTGGTGGTCGCTTGTTCCCAGATGGCTACCCACTTCTAAATCCGAGATTCTTTCTCCGTCCCCATTTGAGAGTACCAGGTCTAAGACTGCTCCCTCCCGAGTGGGTTCCAATACTAGCTGTCTGTGGCAGGCCCCCCTGTAGGGCATCAAGAATGACCCTGCTCTTGGATGTACCTGCAGCAAAGGTGCTCCAGTTAACATCTGGCATATTCAGGTCCCCCATCAACAATATCTCCCCTTTTTCTGCCATTCTAAGAAAGCCTTCTATCATTTCCTTGTCCATTCCCTTCCCGAGATGGGGGTCTGTATACAACCCCCATGCGGATTGTGGTGCCATCTCCAGTCTCCAGGCTGACCCAGAGTGTCTCATCTGCTCCCTGTTTACTCTTTAGTTCAGTTGCTTTGATCCCTTCCTTTACATAGAAAGCTACTCTTTCTTCTCTTTTACCCTCCCTGTCCCTCCTGTAGATTGTGTATCCTGGTATGCTGACATCCCAGTCATGGTTCTCTGTGTACCATGTTTCTGAGACTGCTACAATATCCAGGCAACCCTCTTTCATCAAGGCCACTAGTTCAGGAGCTCGGTACACAGACTACAGCATTGGCACTCATCACCCTCCACTTTTTGATAACCTTACTCCTTTTAGCCCCATTCCTGTCCTTACTGCCTTTGCCTTTTTTTACATTTACCTCTATTCTGCTCCCTAATAACTTCTCTACCTTGGTGTTTACCTCACTAACTACCATGTTTTGTGGGGGGAGGCTGGGATTTCCCTGCTCCTTTTCAGTGCCTCCCCCCTTAGCTAGTTTAAATGCTTGCCAATGAAGCATTTAAACCTCTCACCTAGGATCCTGGTCCCCCGGACAGATGCAGACCATCACACCAGTACAGGTCTGCATCCCTCCAAGTGGCTCCCCAGTCCCCAATGAAGCCAAAACCCTAAGCTCCACACCAGTTTTTGAACCACTTACTGAATTCTCTGGTGAGGAGTGCCCTAGCATCACCCTTGCCATAGACAGGCAGCACCTACGAGAAGGCTACCGTACGTGCTACTTGTCTAAGGCTCCTCCCCAACTCTACAAACTCCTGTTGCACTGCTCTGATCTCATTCCTAGCCAGGACATTTGTCCCTAGGTGGACAATGACATCCAGCTCCCTCCCTCGTGCAGCTCCTCCCACGATCCTGAGGATTCGCTTCCTGTCCCTCCAAGCCGTGGCGCCAGGAAGGCACCTTACCTTCCTCTCCCCTTCCTCCCCCATTTCTACCCCCCAATGATTGAGTCCCCCACCACAAGTTGTTTCCTTCCCCTGTAGGGTTTCATGCCACCCTCCCGTAGGTCTCCTTTGTGAAGGTTCCCAGCATCCTCCTTGGTCACCACTGCAGGTGCCTCCATAGAGGAACCACTATCCACCAGAAAGTGAATGAATGTGGAGAGGTACAGCTGGAGGATGCAACTCTGTTCCACCACCTCTCCCTCCCTGAGCCACCCTGGTCCAGCCTCTCCTCTTTCTTGGCAACCTCTGAGGTAGTGGCATTGGCCCTGGTGGTCCCTGGGTGGGGGAGGAGGTTTCATGAATCCTAGCCAGGTCAGCCTGGAGACAGGCAACCTCCTCTCTCAGACCAGAGAGGTGCCTGCAAATAGGGCAGCACTGCAGCCTCCAGAATGTCTCCTAGAACACTGACACCCCACAGCCATTGCACTGCACCACTCCTATCATGTCTTATTTTGTGACCCCTCTACTGTTTCTCTGTAAGCTTACTCTCTCCTCTCCTTACAACTCTGAAGCTTCCTGTTCTGGGACACAACTTCCTATGTTCTTCAGTAGCCTCCTTCTTCCTTGCTCAATGTCAGACCACCAGCAGCTGGGGAGGGTGAGATACTTTTTCCCTTAGGGTTGACAAAACCAATAATTCTCTATGATCCTTCCTACTGCCAAACAGGAAGTAGAACTGGCTTAGGGGTGGGTGGGATGGGGCAATTAGTAAGAAAAAGGCTAGCAACAGGAAGTTGTAATTTTAGTCATCTGCTTTTACAGTGTCTAAGCCACACCCCAATTAAGCTCTCTTTCTTCCTACTGGTTTAGCAAAGTCAGCTGATACAGTACCCTTCCCAGCACAGAACACACTGACTTATTTTAACCCTAAATAAGACCCCTTCTACTACTAATAAAGTAACTGTCTATTTAATCTCAACAGACACAGACTCCTGCTGAGATATAAGATTTAAAGTAAGAAAAAAAAAACATAGCTTTTTTTTTTATTTACTTCTTTCTGCTCTACAAGCAAGGCTAGCAACAGCCTAGGAGGGCCACCAGCCTCTCTTTCAGGATAGTCTCCATTAGCTTACCCACGATGGATGTGAGGTTCACCGGTCTGTATTTACCCGGTTCATCCTAGGGCCCACTCTTGTGGAGGGGCACCACATGAGCCATCCTCCAGTCCTGAGGTACACACCTAGAGTGTACCGAGTCATTAAATAGGACTGCCAAAGGTCCCGCAAGGACCTCTGCCAGCTCCTTCAGTACCCTGGGGTGGATGCCATCTAGGCCTGGTGCCTTGTCCACCCTCAGTGCCTTCAAACCCTCCCGAACTCTGCCCTCCATGATTTCCCGATCTGTCACTCCCTCCCCTTGGGTGTCACCCCCTCTTCTCCTTAGTAAATACCGAGGCAGGTAATCATTTAGTGCTTCTGCCTTATCACTCACTTCCACCAACTCCGCTCCTTCCTACTCCTTGCTATGTGGTCCTTACAGCTCCTTTTCTCCCCGATGTACCTAAAGAAGTCCTTCTCCCCTTCTTAATGCCTTGTGCCAGCCTGAGCTCCGTAGATGCTTTGGCTCCTTACTGCCAGAGTCACCTCCTTAGATTCCGTCAAGTACTCCTCCCTGTCCTCCCGCCTCCCTGTTTTCTTGTACCTTCTAAAGGCAGCTCTTTTCCTCCTTACCTTTTCCATGACCTCCTTGCTCAACCAGCTCGGTTTCTTAGCCCTAGCCTTCTTGCTCTGGGCCATGCAGCAGGTTTGGTTACCTCCACTATCACTAGCTTTATGAGCTCCACCTCTGGTTAGTGTCCATGCTAGGTAATAATGCACGAACATGCCTGTGCCATTCCACACTTACTACAAATCACGAGAGCTCTGGGCAAAACCTGTGGACCATGCTCTTTTGGGGGTAGTACAGACAGTGCAAAATTTATATTGTGCCTCTTTGTATTTATTGCATATTAAAAGTCCCATATGCAGCGGCAATATAACCTCCAGTTAGAGTCCTTTATCTCCATCTCCAGGTCCTGTTCCCATCACCTCTAACCCTATCGTTTCCCCTCGAAACCCTTCTATCTAACCTTACCACTCTACCATCAGTCCTTTCTCATATCTAGCTGCCCCCTACTATTTCCTTCTCAATCTCTAATATTGGGTGTTCTCTCTACCTAGGCCCGTCTTAGCCGTTTGCAGTAATCTAACCTGGAGTATCTAAAGATGTGTGGCTAGAACATACGAAATATGCCAGCAGATAAAGGCCTAGAGGTCTATCAAGTCTGCTCAAATGTGCAGCTAGCATCCCTTATTCTGCAGCTGCCCTTCCCTTCCGCCCTTCCCCTTCATTAACCCTCCCCCTTGTCCTGTCCCATCCTCGTTTGAAGCAGTCCACTGTTCTACTGCAAACCACTTCTGCAGGTAACGCATTCCACCCAGCCACCACCCTCTCTGTAAAAAAGTGTCTCGTCTCACTCCTGTCTCATATCATGGCCCCTGGTGGCCCTCCCCTCCCTTACTTTTAACAGCCCCTCTGTACCCGTCTTGTTTATTCCTTTCATGTATTTAAAGGTTTCAATCATGTCACCCCTGTCTCTCCTCTCCTCCAGTGAGTACATGTTCAACTCCTTCAACCTCCTCTCATATGATAAGTCCCCCAGCCCCTTGATCATCTTTGTCGCCCTGCGCTGCAACCCCTCCAGTAACTTAATGTCCCTCTTCAGATATGGATGCCAGTACTGCACGCAGTACTCCAGGTGTGGTCTAACTAATGACCTATACAGTGGCAGAATCACCTCCTCCCTCCTCGAGGATATACCCCTTGCAATACAACCCAGTATTTTGTTGGCTTTTGCAGCTGCCTTCCTACATTGTGCCGAGTTGTTCATTGACCCTGTAATGAGCACACCCAGATCCTTCTCCTCCTCTGTCTGGGCTAGCTGCACTCCCCCTAGCTAGTAACTCCTCCTTGGGTTCTTCATCCCAAAATGCAGCACCTTGCACTTTTTGGCATTAAACCCCAGTTGCTAGGTGTCTAACCAGGTTTCAAGCTTTGCCAGATCATCCTGCAACCCCTGCCATCCCCCTAGGTCATCCACCACCGCGCCTACCTTGGTATCATCAACAGACTGATCTTGCTCTCGATGTCCCATGATATGTCTGCAATGAATATCCCAAACAACACTGGTCCCAACACCGAGCCCTGTGGAACACCGCTCGTCACTGCCCTTGGGTGCGAGAGCTCCCCACCCACCACCACCCTCTGTTGCCTTCCCTGCAGCCAGTTTCCTACCCATCTCACCAGCTCTGCACCCGCCCGTGCCTACTAACTTCCTTCCCAGCCTTCCATGTGGCACCGAGTTGAATGCCTTACTGAAGTCCAGATACAGGACATCCACTGCATGGCCCCTGTCCAGTTGCCTAGTTACCCAGTCATAGAACTTGACCAGGTTGGTTTGGCAGGATCTGCCACGTATGAAGCCATGCTGTCTGTTGTCCTGTAGTCCTTTGGTCTCTAGGACGGCCACCAGCCTCTCCTTCAGGATAGTCTCCATAAGCTTACCCACAATGGATGTGAGGCTCACTGGTCTGTAGTTTCCCAGTTCATCCTTGGGGCCACTCTTGTGGAGGGGCACCACATGAGCCATCCTCCAGTCCTGAGGTACACACCCTGAATGTAGTGAGGCATTAAATAGGTCTGCCAAAGGTCCTGCAAGGGCCTCTGCCAGCTCCTTCAGTACCCTGGGGTGGATGCCATCTGGGCCTGGCGCCTTGTCCACCCTCAGTGCCTTCAAACCCTCTCGAACTCTGCCCTCCATGATTTCCCCATCTGTCACCACCTCCCCCGCCTCTGCCATTTCTCCCCTTGGGTGTCACCCCCTCTTCTCTTTAGTAAATACTGAGCAAAAGTACTCATTTAGTGCTTCTGCCTTATCGCACCCTGCTTCCACCCAACCCTCCTCCTTCCTAATCCTTACTATGTGGTCCTTACAGCTCCTTTTCTCCCTGATGTACTTAAAGAAGTCCTTCTCCCCCTTCTTAATGCCTATCCTCATTTGTATATCCTGGAATGAGTACATCTCTGTTCTTGTAAAAAGGTCTCCCACACACCTTATTCCTTTCTCTTGCCATATTTTAAAGCCTTCATCTTTTAGCCCTTGTAAAAAAAAAAAAAAAAATCAAGATTGTCTGCTACTGGGACAAGGAGGGTGTTTTCAAATACTGCCCCTTGCCTTTTTTTTTTTTTGATGGTTCTAGGCTTGCAACAACCATGGGGTTGGGATCTTTTAGCTTTCTGTATGTCTGTAGGCCATCCTGTCCCAAGTACGGCAAGACCCTCCCAGGTGCACCTTTCTCCTTTAAGTCAAGCCACCCAGCTGCTTTATCTCTGTTAATACAACTCTGAAGATACCTACGCAAAGTAGCTACATAGTATTCCTTAATGTCAGGGAAACTCAAGCCGCCCTGTTCTCCAGAGGCCTTGAGGCACTGGAGGCTCACTCTCTGTTTCTTGCCTTGCCATATAAACTCTGTGAAGCCCCTCTCTATTCTTTTAATGTCCCCATTCGTGGGGCAAAAGGGCAGCATTTGCATGACATATAGTATTCTGGGCAATACATTCATTTTAACAAGATTGATTCTGCCCATCCACGAAACTGGCAGTGTCTTCCACCTACTGAGGTCTCTTAAAATAGTTCTGAATACGGGGTGTATAATATGAGTCATATAGACTGCCCAAGTCCTTCCCAACCTTGATTCCCAAGTATGTGAATGTCTTACATACGATTTTAACCCCCCCATGCATCTGTTCTGTTTCTTTCATCTTCCCCTAGGAATGTTATTTCTGATTTATTCAGATTTAATTTGTATCCTGAGAACCTAGCAAATTGTTCCACTATGTTCAGCATAGTTGGGACCGATTCTTCTGGGTCTGTAAGGAACAGAAAGATATCATCTGCATATAGTGTTATGATGAGTCGTCCTCCTTTCGTTCCTTCAACTCTTCAAATCCTCAGGTCATTACGCAACTTAATGGCTAATGGTTCTACTGCTATGGCAAATAACAGGGGAGAGAGGGCACCCCTACCTGGTTCCCCTTCCCAGCCTGAACTCTATGGATGGGATACCATTTATTATAACTTTTGCCGTGGAAGTCTTGTAGAATATCCCAACTAGTTGAAAAATTCCTCACCCAGTCCAAATCTTTCAAGTGTTTTCATCAAGTAGTTCCATTCTATTCTATCGAATGCCTTTTAGGCATCCATGGACAGGACACCAGGCCCTGCCAGAATGCCAAAAAGCCCTACGTTCAGTAATCATCACATACTGTGGTAGGACTGTCTGCCTTGCACAAAGCCTGTTTGATATGAATGGACTATCAGGGAGCAATCTTTCCAGTCGCATGGCCAGAACTTCTGTCATGATCATACAGTCATAGTCCAGGAGGAATTGGTCTGTAAGATGCACAATGTTCTAAATTTTCACCTGGCTAGGATTACTGTGATAAGGGCCTCACAGCAAGTTCTTGGTAATCCTCCTCTCCCCTGGCCTCCTCCACTGCATTTCTCAGAGGCTCAGCCAGTTCCTCTCTTAACACTTTATAATTTTGGCTCCAAAGCCATCTGGGCCTGCTGCTTTGCCCTTCTTTAGTTGGCCTATAGCTGGATTTCTCTCTTCTATCGATACTTTTGAGCCTAGGGTTTTTTTCTGCTCCAGGCTAAGTCTGGGGATAGGGAGTCACTCGAAAACTTCATCCATTAGCTGTTCTGAACCCTGTCATTCTGCCTGACACAAAGCACCACAGAACTCCTTGAAGCTTTCTCTAATGGCAGCCTCCTCTTTCAACAAGTTTCTCTTCCTATCTCTGATATGCACTATTCTCTTATTAGATTGATCTCCCTTCATAACGTGGACCAACAGGGGCCCAGACTTATTTCCCCACTCGTATAGTTTCTGCTTGGTGTAAAATGTCCGGTTTTTAACCTCTTCTGTTAAGTTCAAATTGAGTGCTTCTGTAGCTATCTGAAGTTTTCCTAATTTCTCCTCCAACCCCCTTTGATAAACTTCTCTCTCCAGGTCCCAAATCCTTTTTTTCCATCTCCCTCTGTATTTGCCATTTCTCTCTCTTCATTTTGGCAGTGCAACTAATAATGACCCCCCTCATGTAAACCTTACCTGCCTCCCAGTAAACCCCTTCCGAATCCATGGCACCCCTATTCGTTTCTTTAAAGAGTTTCCACTGTTCCTGCAAAAAGTCTCGGAATTCCTTTTTGGTTAATAAATAGGTAGGGAATCTCCAACCTCCCCTCCCATCCCTCCCTGGGACCATGTGTAGCTATATTTGGATCATAGCATGGTCATATTTAAAAAAAAAAAAATTGGACTGTGCTCCACTTTTTGCATCTTAGGGTACAGGTCCCTTGGAATATATAGTCCAATCTGGACCAAGAACCATGTAGATTTGAAAAGAAGGTGTATTCTCGGGCTCCTGGGTTGGCCGCCCTCCATGCATCCAGCAAATTAAGATGAGCGAGACCCAACTGCCACTCTTGCACTGCCGTGACCTCCCTGGATCTAGCCCCAGAATAATCCAACCTGGGGTCTGCCACACAGTTGAAATCGCCTCCTAATGTCAAGTTAGGAAACTGCTCCTGTATAATTATATCCAGGATCTTTTGATAAAAGGTTGGGTCCATTACTAACGGTACATATACACTGCTAATGTTTATCAGCTGGCCTTTTACCTCCCCCACTACAAAAATATAACAGCCCTCCAAGGGGTCTTTTATTGTACGATGGGCCACAAAGAGAAAGTTTTTATGCATCAAAATGGCTACTCCTCTTTTATGGGAGTTGTATGAAGATGCGTGGCAGACCCCAACCCCCCCACCAGCTTATGTTCTTTAGGCGTCAGGTGGGTTTCTTGTATCATGGCTACATCTGTGCCTCTCCTACAACGTGCAATCAGGACCTTGGTCCTCTTTACATTCCAGGAAATAATTTTGCCAGCCTGGTTCTGCAGTGTGCTTATGAAATACATTTTACCTGATAGTTACCGCTTTGCAGCCACATATTCCAAGCAACATTATCCATGTGATTATGTGTAACAATCCAATCAACTAATAACACTAACAGATAACTAGAAACAGTGAACATCCCCCTTCCCCCTTGAAACACCCCATTCTCCAACTTTCCTCTGTTTTCCCCTTATTAAGCTTACCAAACACAGAACTTCAATAGAAACATAGACTGACAGCAGATAAGGACTGCTTGACCCACCTAGTCTGCCCATTTCCTATATATTGGATAAACTGCAGATTCTAGTTAACCAACAGCTTATTTCCTCCTACCATTCACTATAATTGCCTTATGTCTGTCCCATGCATTCTTGAATTCCCCAAATGTTTTTCACCCCACGAGCTCCTCAGGAAGATGGTTCCATGCATCCACCACCCTCTCCGTGAAAAAATACTTTCTGGCATTGCCCCTGAGCCGTCTCCCCTCTATCTTCCAACTGTGCCTCCTTGTTCTTGCACATCTCTCTCAAAGATGCTCCCATCTTGGACTTTATTGATTCCCTTGAGATACTTGAATGTTTCTATCATGTCCCCCCCCCCTTTCCTCAAGGGTATACATATTAAGTTCTTTCAGTCTTTCCTTATATCGCTTCTGTTGCAGACCTTGCACCATTTTAGTTGCCCTCCTCTGGACCGCCTCCATCCTATGTCCTTACGGAGAGGGGGTCTCCAAAACTGCACGTAGTACTCTAAATGGGGTCTCGCCAACTATCTGTACAGAGGGATAACAACTTCCTGTTTTCCATTGGTGATGCTGCTCCCTATGCATCCCAGTATCCCTCCAGCACTCCTTACTGCCTTCTCACATTGTTCACCTACCTTAAAGGCTATCGGATATGACTACTCTGAGGTCCCTTTCCATTTTTGTTGTTCTTAGTGCCTCCCCCCATTGTGTACTCTTCCCCTGGTGCATTACTTGGCACTTTTTTTTGCCTTGAATCTAAGCTGCCATACATTTGATCATTCCTCCAACCTTGCCAAGTCCCTTCTCATCCTTTCTAACCTCCTTGTGTATCAACCCTGTGGCAGATTTTTGTATCGTCTGCAAAGAGGCATACTTTTCCTTCCAGCCCCTCTGCAATCTCTCCTATAAAGACATTAAAGAGGACCGGTCCTAGTACTGAACCCTGTGGTACTCCACTAGTAACCACCCTTTCTTTCAGAGTGTACTCCATTTACTTTTACCCTCTGTGTCCTGTTCGTCAGCCAATTAGTTACCCAGGCTATCACCCTGAGACCCACTCCCAGGGTGGCTAACTTGTTGATTAATCTTTTATGTGGGACTGCGTCAAATGCCTTGCTAAAGTCTAGGTAGGCCATATCTACAGCCCCTCCTGGTCTACTACTTTGGTCACCCAGTCAAAGAAATCTATTAGATTCATCTGACATGATCTTCCCGCTGTGAATCCATGCTGCCTCGGATCCCGTGTCCCACTGGCTTCTAGGTACTCAACAATTCTCTCTTTCAGAAGTGATGCCATCATTTTCCCTATCACTGAGGTCAAACTAACAGGTCTGTAGTTCCCTGCCTCTGCCTTGCTCCCACTTTTGTGAAGAGAGATCACATCTGCCCTCCTCCAATCCTCAGGTACCACACCGTCTTCCCACGATTTGTTATAAAGGGTGGTCAGTGACATCACTAGGTCTCTCCTTAGTTCTTTTAGAATTCTGGGGTGAATCCCGTCAGGCCCAATTGCTTTGTCCACCCTGAGTTTTAGGAGTTCTCTCAGGACCCTTAAAATGGACTATTATCGACCCCCCTGTCCAGAGTGCTTCTATTGCTTGGTTTAGGTACCTCCCCCTCTTCTTTTGTGAAAACTGAGCAAAAGTACTCATTCAGTATCTCTGCTTTTCCATGGTCATCCTCTGCCCACCGTCCCTCCCCTTTATCAAGTCTCACTATCCCTTCCTTAGCTCACTGATGTACCCATAAAAGGTTTTATCCCCCTTCTTAAAGAGGAAGTCTCCCATAGTTTCACACCAATATTTTCCCAACTGCTTATGTGTAACTGTTGTGTGCCTCCTCCAGTTGCCAGCAGTACTATTGCTGTCCAAATCTAGATTATAAATAAAAAACATACACACCCCAGAAATTAGCAATATGTTTGTACTCCATTTTACCATCAATGTTGCTGGAGAATGATGTCATCAGATCAACAGATAATTGTGCTGCACTAAATGCAGTTCCACCAGTAAACCAACCCCACAATGTTTGATGCCCCACTTGAATAATGGAGGAACCCTTTAACTGTTGTGCACATCCTGAAGTGAAGGTCTAATAGGGACTAGGATCATGTGAATGTGATGCATATACAGTATTCATATAATGAAGTGCCTGTATGTGTTGTGTTACCATTTCTGTTAGCAAAAACAATTTACCCAATAAATGATTCTGGGCGCAACAAGAGTTTTAAGTGGTATTATACAGCTGTTGCATTATGTTGTGTGTGTGTGTGTTAGCATTCTCTGTTTTGACTGACACCAGCAGTGAGAAACAATCTTGCAAATATGCCCCTTTCCCTTTGTAACTAGGCAGTCAGTGATTGGATGGCTGCAGTAAGGCAATCAAGAGTTCAGCTATAACAAGGAATAAGTTACCAGGAAAGCATCATCTGCAGCATATGGAAGAAGGGTACTCTAGTTGTTAAAGCACAGGTACAAGAACTGGGAGACTCCGATTCAAATCCTACTAGAATCCCCTTACTCTCTAACCCTTAACAAGTTCCTCTAACCTCCTTGGGAACTGTGATGGCTCCTCAGGTCCATGACTTTAGAAGTGCCCCCATTCCCATTATAAATCATTGGCAGTGATGTGAGAGCTATAGCACTTCACAAGGTACTGAGGACAAGCTGTGTTAGCCAACCCCCCCGCTTTGTAATGCCAGCATTTGAAGTAGGATGTCCCTCACAAATCTGATGCTACACTTCAGCTGTTGTAGGTAAAGAAACTAACCAGTCTCAGTGTTTGTATTTATTTTTTATTTTATTTATTTATTTTTTTTTTTTATTTACCGAAATCTAGAATTAAACACCATTGAGCTAGATGCTCGTTTACAAAGGTTCCACATCAGTGGGAGAGTAGACAACACTTACAAAAGTTATACAGGCAAGACAGTAAAAAAGTGGCAATTATAGTTACAATATACAATAGGTTTGAGTACACAGTATGCAATCAATGTGGGCAAACTTGAGCATAGTTGGCAAACAGAAGGAAAAAAAGGCAGACAGGAGTTAGGAAGGGACAATGGGAGTAAGTGGGTTGGGGAGGGGTGTGAGATGCGGAAAGGGCAGCAATCATTGACATTGTCATAGTGAGGGGTGGGAGGGAGTGAGGGGGGGTGGGATGAAGGCAGCTAGAGGCCTTGTCAGTGCAGGGAGCCGCTATGTGGTAGGGCAGAGACTGTTGGCGGGGGTAGGGACTAGGTGTTGCAGTCATAGGTGCTGGTTGCGGAAAGTTGTAGATGAAGCAGTCTTTTAAAAGGGCCCAGAGTAGGTCGGTTGGAAATGTCCTGGCTGAGGTAATTAAACCAGAGAGGTGCTCTGTAGATGAAGGAGCATTGGCCCTGCATCGTTCGAGGACAAGGAACATGGAAGAAGTGGGTGCTAGAGCTTCTTGTGCATTGCGAGCTGCTGTACAGTTGAAGTAGGTTAGCTGTGCCAGGGGGAAGGATACCAAGAAGAGCCTTTTTGGCGAGCAGACAGGTTTGGTAGTGTATCCTCCCACTGAGCTGAAGCCAGACCGTTTGGGCATAGAGGTCACAAGTATGGGTGAGACTAGCGGCCCCTGTGAGCAGTCTGCAAGCCTTGTTCAGGGCAACTGATATCCTGCGGAGAGCAGAGTGGCAAGCAGCGCCATAGATTACCAAGCCACAGTCTACTGCAGAAAGGATGGAGCTGCTGATGGAGAGTCTAAGGGCATCCGAGGTAAGACAGTGCGTGTGCCCGTGGAGGACCACCGATCTTGGAGTTGACAGCCCTGGAAACATTGTTAATGTTCTGGTCATAGGATAGACAGCTGTCAACGGTGACCCCAAGATATTTAAAGTGCTGGGTATGTTCGAGCTGAGTTCCAGAGCAGGTACTGATGTTAAGAGCATGAGACTTTTATGCTTGTTCCGAGAGCTGCTGAACATCAGGACTTTGGTTTTATTGTTCATAATTAGTTTATGGTTAGGGACGGCCTCTCAGCGCAGCGGTAGCGCTACCGCTCGCGACACTGGTGACCCAGGTTCGGGAACAAACCTGGGGAGCTGGAGGGCTGGCAGGGGGGAGGAAGAAGGCTGAGCGTCAATGGACTGCTTGCCTTCTCCAGGGAGGGAGGGGGGACAAGGTTCGGTGCTTGACTGACCCCAGGCGGAGGCCTGGGGTACAGCAAGCGCCAGCCCAATCCAGGAGGGTTGGGCGTGCCAGACGTTGGCAGAGCTCCCGCCTTGACATCTGGGCATATGGCACGCCCAGGAAACAGGGGAAAAACACCTCCATCGCTCCAGGTAGATGGAGCACCAGCACAGACCTCAATGGTTTGGGCCCCACCTCGTCCTCGCCTGGGGGGAAAATCCAAGGCTACATGGGGGGGACTGCCGTGGGGCTCCAGGCACGGAAGGAACCAAGGCAGATGCCAGGCGCTCCTGAAGAAGCAGAATGTATGGGGCAGGGGAGGGAGGAAAAAAAATAGCAAGTATAAAAAAAAAAAAAAAAGAATTAGTTTATGGTTGTGGAACCATTCCCTGAATATCCCAAAGCTGCTTTGCAAAATTGTCCTCAAGTTCCTCTGGGTCTGGGCTGCTTGTGAAGATTACCGCATCATCTGCATAGAAGAGCATCTGTTGTTGGCAGTGGCATGGTAGATTGTTGAGAAAGATACTGAAAAGGAGTAGTCCTGAGGGACATCAGATTTTACAGGCAGATGGTCGTCGAGGACACTGTTAATTTTCACCCTTTGTGAGCATTGCTCTAGATAGCTTTTGAACCAGAGAGTTGACTCTGCAGAGAGGCCAATGGAGGTTAATTGGTTTAGGAGGAGGGAGTGGTGGACAGTATCAAAAGCCTTTGAGAGGTCGATGAAGACTGTCCCAGCTAGGGTTCCTTGATCCAACAACTGGTGTATGATCCCAATGAGTACTAGTAATGCCGTGGAAGTACTATGGACTTTACAGAAGCCATGCTATTCAGAGCTTTGTATGGAGTACTTTTCGAGGTATTCGACCAACTGGTCAGCCACGATACGTTCTAGTGCTTTGGAAAGCGGTGGGAGAATGGAGATAGGCCTGTAGTTTGACAGCGATGTCCTATCCCCATTCTTGAGAACTGGAGTCACGATGGCAGATTTCCACACCTGTGCTCTGTATTTGCTTAGCTCATTCCTCCCGTGTCATATGCATTCTGTGTCTTGGTATTTCCAGTCAGAAACTCAAATTTAAGGAGCATTTGAAATGTAAAACAATACACTTTATAAAGTAAGTGATCTAGCTCTCCACTTTCAGGCTGCTGAAAGGGTGTGTGTGTCATTTGTGCAAAGAAACATAGAAACATAGAATTTGACGGCAGATAAGGACCGCTTGGCCCACCCAGTCTGCCCATTTCCCTACCTACTGGATAAGCTGCAGATCCTAGTTAACCAGCAGCCTACTTCTTCCTACCCCATCCCCCAGAACTGCCTTATGGACTATCCCATGCATGCTTGAATTCCACCACTGATTTTGTCCCACCAACCTCCTTGGAAGCCGTTCCATGCATCCACAACCCTCTCTGTAAAAAATACTTCATAAATTACCTCTGAGCACCCCCCTCTATTTTCAAATTGTGCCCCTTGTTCTTGCACACCTCTTTTTTGAAAGATGCTACCCTCTTGGACTTTGTTGATTCCCTTGAGGTACTTGAACGTTTCTATCATGTCCCCCTCTCCTTCTTTCCTCGAGGCTATACATATTAAGCTCCTTAAGTCTCTCTTCATATGTCTTCGGTGCAGACCCTGCACCATTTTAGTTGCCCTCCTCTGGACAGCTTCCATCCTGTCTATGTCTTTTGGAGATTGGGTCTCCAGAACTGCACACATACTCCAGATGGGGTCTCACCAGCTGTCTGTACAGAGGGATAATAACTTCCTGTTTTCTACTGGTGATGCCTCTCCTATGCATCCCAGTATCCCCAACCCTCCTTGCTGCCCTCTCACATTGCTTGCCCGTCTTTAGGTCATCTGATATGACTACCCCCAGGTCCCTTTCCATTTTTGTTGTTGTTAGTATCTCACCCCCCATTGTGTACTCTTCCCCTGGGTTTTTGTTTCCCAGGTGCATTACCTTGCACTTCTTAGCATTGAATCTAAGCTGCCATACATTTGACCATTCCTCTAACCTTGCCAAGTCCTTTCTCATCTCAAAGGATGAATTTAGTCTTGTGTGATCCTTTGGGAAACTGCCCAGGCCAACCTTGTAAATGAATCTTCTCAAGGGTGTTCACCTGGTTCGATACAGATTGTCTGATTTGAGTCTACTGCTCTCCACAACATGTTACAACAGTCTCACAGAGAGAAATGAGCAGTACAAAGAAAAATTTTGTTTTCTGTGAATGAAATACTATTATATGTATTATTTGCTCTATACATAACAGTATTAAGGTTATAAGTACTACTCCCTGTGTGAGCTGGATGACAGAACTGTCTTAAGCCATTGCAAACAAATTAAAATCAGGACAGACAGCATTGCTACCCCTATGTTTTCTTCTGCACTGTTGCTACAATGACATCAAGGAATGGGAGTGGCTGTATTACAAGTGACTCATTTGCATGTAAATGGAGGCTTGCTTAACACTTTACTACCTTGTGTCAGAACCTCAGACTCTAAATATGTGTTGCAACAGAAAAAATGACTGATCTCTTATTGACATATGTACAGTAATTGATGCAATGTATAATAAATATATAAGACATATCCAGATCATAAATATACAGGAGTCTTCTCCTTTATCAGAGTTGGCTATCTTTTCCTCAGTTTGAGCCTTTGCTATTCTGACTGCCTTCCCTGCTTCCTTCTGCTTTAACTGATACAGTTCTCTGTCCTGCTCATTCTGCAATTCCTTATACTTCCTGAATGCTGTCTTTCTCCTTAACTTTTCCCCGCCACCTCTTTTGAGAACCACAGTGTTTTTTTACTTCATTTTGTTTTGTTTATTTGCTTCACACAAAGACTTGTTGCCTCTGTGATGGCAGTTTTGATTTTCTCCCATTGTTCTTCTACCCCTCCTTCCTGCACATTTGCTAGTGCATGCCTTAGGCATGCACCCATTTTGCCAAAATCAGACCTTCTAAAGTCCAGTACTTTTGTCTTCGTATGGTTTGACTCTACAGTTGTGTTTATCATGAACCACACTGTTCAGTGGTCGCTAGTTCCCAGATGGCTACTCACTTCTAAATCTGTGATCCTCTCGCCATCTCCATTTGAGATTTGAAATAGTAATTACTAATTAAGTACCTCTTTCTCCAACTAATACGCCCCCTCCCTCCGCACCCCTCTTTATCACCCTTTGTTCTTTTGTGCTTTGTACTTAGTACCATTTTCCTGTATGTTTCAGCCTGTTTCTTTATCCTGTTCAGGATTTCTAGAAGCCAGGGATGTTCACCCCCCCGCACACTTTCCACACTACGAATAATCAAAGTTTAAACTCCTTAAAACTTCAGTGTTTCTATGTATGTTTTTAGGTTCTATACAGAGAGAAACCAAATAAGACAGTTCAACGGTGACAGTTGCATTGGCCTGCAAAGGTAGACCACAAAGATCTCTTAAACTTGTTAAACCTGGGGAGATTCAGCACTGTATTAGGCAGCTTGTTTAATCACTTAGTGGCCCTGACAGCAAATGACCACTTGACCAGCTGAATATGCAGGAAAGGTGGCTTAACAGCATCCCTGGCCATGTTTCTGGTGTTGCATTAGTTGGAGAAAGTGCAGAAGCAATTTGGTAAAGCCAACTGTGTTAGACCCAGGAACACCTTTTTGGCCAACGAACATTCCTGGAGCTTTTTTCTGCTGGGTAAAGGTCTGCATTTTCTTTAGCCTTTATTTCTTTACCTTACTGCCATCCAGACCTCATTATTCTCAGCCCTCCAACCCACCATTCCTGTGACTTACCTGACTTAGGGCAAGTCCCCACAAATTTTTCCCCTGTGGTGGTACTAGAGGGGGAGGATCATCCATCCCCCACCTCCACGAAGCCCAAATCCAGATACCTAGAGTCCTGCTTAGTAAGTGGTGTGCAAAGGGTCAATGAGATTCATCTAGTTGGACTGGATATTTTCCTCCGGAGCAGCCCAGTGTGCAATGCTGCACTGTGTGTACATGCCTCCGCAAGCATGTGCGTTATCAGCATCCCTCCTGCTAAGGCGACCAGTTATCCTACCACCGGCCCTCCACCAGGTGGCAGGCTAGCAGCGTGACACCTGAACCCCTCCTCTCCAAGAGAGAAGATCTGTACCTGAGAAGCTTGATCCTCTCCCTCCACCAGGCCAACCCCTGAGCGACCACAGTGCATTCCCAAACCAGGTCCACCCGCATGCATAGTAGGCAGTATCGCTACCAATGTGTTATCAGGCCGGCTCTTGTGCTTTTGCCCACAAAAAATCAAAACTCAGTATTAAATCATTCCAGCAGAATCCCCAACAGGTGGAATTACCCATTTGGCCTTCCATATAGATGATGTCAGCAGATAAGGACCACTTGGCCTACCTAGCCTGCTCGTAAATTCCTCCCTGATGGTGCTATACTCTTCTTGGATACCTCTTCTGGAGCAACAAAGAAAATGTCATGATTCTGAACAACAGCGGAAGGAAGGATAAGCCACAGAACTAGAGACCTGTAAGCATGCCGTATACAGTGGGAAAAATTACAGAGGGACAAACTGGTGAACTTCCTAGGGGAAAATGGGCTACAAGATCCAGACACCATGAGTTTTTCAGGGGAAGTTCCTGCCAGATGACTCTGATCAATTTCAACTGGCTGATCAGCGACTGACAGTCAATACAGTGGACTTCAGCAATGCCTTTGACTCAGCCCCCACAGGCTAGTCAATAAGCTAAGGGACTTGGGGTAAAGGAAAAAATTGTGACTTTGGTGGAGAACTGGCTGAGGGGAAGAGCACAAAGGGTAACTGGAAATGGGAAGTTTTCAGAGGTAAGGAAAGTAACAAGTGGAGTCCCACAGAGGTCAGTGCTGGGCCTAGTCCTTTCAATGTGTTCAACTACAACACAGAGGAAGGAATCACAAGGGTGAACATGGAGAAAGTGATGTGAAAACTCAGGCAGGATCTGAGTAGATCAGAGGGCTGGTTGGTGATCAGGCAAATTAGCTTTAATGCTAAAAAAAAATGTAAGGTAGTGCACAGTGAGAAACAAAATCCTTTGAGTGCAGTATAGAATGGGGGCACAGAGGAGGAAAAGGACCTGGGCTCACGATACCTGACAGTTTAAAAACAACAGCACAATGTAACAGCTGTGGGTAAGACAAACAGGATGCCAGAATGCATACAGAGTTGGATAAGCAGTAGAAATGGAGAGGTGATCCTTCCATTGTACAGGTCATCGGTGCGACTGCAGCTGGAGTCCTGCACAAGGTACTGGAGTCCACACCTGAGGCGAGACTGCGTCAAAGTGTAGGCACTACAGCTCAGGGCAATGAAGAAGGCCCAGGGACTAGGTGGCAAGACATACGAGAAATGGCTGCAGGTCTTGAAAACATACACCCTTAAGAAAAGGAGCAACATGACTGAAACCAAAACATACACCTACCTGCACAGGATTACCAGTGTGGATGCCAAGAAACTTTTCTCCTTGAGCTCAAACACAGGAACAAAGGGAACTCACTCAAGCTCTCGGAGTTCAAACCCGGATGTCCAAGCACTTTTCACTGAATCAGCAGTGAACAAGTGGACTAGCTGCCACAGGCCAAATCAGTGAGCAGCTTCTAGCAGCAATAGGTTAAGCATGTGGGATGAGTCTGAAAAGGCGTGGCAGAAATAAACAGGTGGGATGGCCAGTACAAAGTAGTTAGGGAAGGTAGACTGGATGGGCCGAAGGGACTTTTTCTTCCAACACTATCTATGTATCTAATTATTAACATATCCAGCCCATGAAGCTTGAACCGAAATGCACTTTCACACTAGATGTAAATCACCGTAATCCTACGCCAGCCCAATCCCTGCATGCAGAGGACTGGATAGAGAAAGGGGACAGTCTAAGCGTGGAGCTGGCTGAACACCGGCCTGTCCCACTGAACTTTGCAAATTTTTTTTTTTTTTATATATAGCGTTACATTGGTTATAAAAAAAAAAGAGCTGTCGATAGCCTTGCTTGTACAGCAGAAAGCAGCTAACTAAAAGAAGTTACATTTTCTTATTAAAACGTATTTCAGCAGGAGCCAGTGCCTGTTAAGATTAAGTAGACAGACTATTAGAAGTAGAAGGTGTCTTATTTAGGGTTAAAAAAAAAAAGAAAGAAAGAAAGTCAGTGTGTGTTCTGTGCAGGGAAGGGTACTGTATCAGCTGACTTTCCTAAACCAGTAGGAGGAAAGAGAGCTTACCTGGGGGTGTGGTTTAAACACTATAAAAGCAGGTGAGTCAAATTACAACTTCCTGTTGCTAGCCTTTTTTCTTACTAATTGCCCTCCACCCACCCAAAGCCAGTTCTACTTTTATAGCCACTGGATTTGACTGTCAACAGGTACTTCCTGTTTGGCAGTAGGGAGGCAAGGATCATAGAGAAACATTGGTTTTGTCAACCCTAAAGGAAAAAAGTAGCTCACTCTCATCCCCTAGCTGCTGGTGGTTTGATACTGAGCAAGGAAGGTGGCTACTGAAGAAAATAGGAAGTTGCTGTCCCAGAACAGGAAGGGTGAGAGTTGTAAGGAGAGGAGAGGAGAGAATAAGCATCCAGAGAAACAGTAGAGAGAACACAAAATAAGACATGATAGGAGTGGTGCAGTGCAATGGCTGTGGGGCGGCAGTGTTCCGGGAGACATTCTGGAGGCTGCGATGCTGCCCTATTTGTAGGCACCTCTCTGGTCTGAGACAGGAGGTTGCCCATCTCCAGGCTGACCTCGCTAGGATTCATGAAACCTCCTCCCCCACCCAGGGACCACCAGGGCCAATGCCACTACCTCAGAGGTTGCCAAGAAAGAGGAGAGGCTGGACCAGGGTGGGCTCAAGGAGGGAGAAGGTGGTGGAACAGAGTTGCATCCCTCTAGCTGAACCTCTCCACAATTCATTCGCTCTTCTGGTGGATAGTGGTTCCTCTATGGAGGCACCTGCAGTGGAGACCAAGGAGGATGCTGGGAACCTTCACAAAGGAGACCTACAGGAGGGTGGCATGAGACCCTACAGGGGAAGAAAACAACTCCTGGTGGGGGACTCAATCATTGGGGGGGTAGAAATGGGGGAAGAGGGAGGTGAGGTGCCTTCCTGGTGTCACGGCTTGGAGGGACAGGAAGCGAATCCTCGGGATTGTGGGAGGAGCTGCACGAGGGAGGGAGCTGGATGTCACTGTCCACCTAGGGACAAATGACCTGGCTAGGAATGGGATCAGAGCAGTGCAAGAGGAGTTTGTAGAGTTGGGAAGGGGCCTTAGACAAGCATCACATGCGGTAACCTTCTCGGAGGTGCTGCCTGTCTATGGCAAAGGAGATGCTAGGGCACTTCTCACCAGGGAATTCAATGAGTGGTTGAAAAACTGGTGTGGAGCTCAGGGTTTTGGCTTCATTGGGGACTGGGGAGCCACCTGGAGGGATGCAGACCTATACTGGTGCGATGGTCTGCATCTGTCCAGGGGGGATCCAGGATCCTAGGTGAGAGGTTTAAATGCTTCATTGGCAAGCATTTAAACTAGTCAAGGGGGGAGGCACTGAAAAGGAGCAGGGAAATCCCAGCCTCCCCCCAAAAAACATAGTGATTAGTGAGGAAAACACCAAGGTACAGAAGTTATTAGGGAGCAGAACAGATTTAAATGCAAAAAAGGCAAAGGCAGTAAGGACAGAAATGGGGCTAAAAGGGGTAAGGCTATCAAAAAGTGGAGGGTGACGAGTACCAATGCCCATAGTCTGTGTAACAAGCTCCCTGAACTAGTGGCCTTGATGGAAGAGGGTTGTCTGGATATTGTGGGAGTCACAGAAACATGGTACACAGAGAACCATGACTGGGATATCAACATACCAGGATACACAATCTACACGAGGGACAGGGAGGGTAAAAGAGGAGGAGGAGCAGCTCTCTATGTAAAGAAAGGGATCAAATCAACAGAACTAAAGAGTAAACAGGGAGCAGATGAGGCACTTTGGGTCACCCTGGAGACAGGAAATGGCACCACAATCCGCATGGGGGTTGTGTACAGACCCCCATCTCAGGGGAAGGGAATGGACAAGGAAATGATAGAAGGCTTTCTTAGAATGGCAGAAAAAAGGGAGATATTGTTGATGGGGGACCTGAATATGCCAGATGTTAACTGGAGCACCTTTGTGCAGGCACATCCAAGAGCAGGGTCATTCTTGATGCCCTACAGGGGCATGCCTCAGACAGCTAGTATTGGAACCCACTCGGGAGGAGCAATCTTAGACCTGGTACTCTCAAATGGGGATTGAAAAGAATCTCAGATTCAGAGTGGGTAGCCATCTGAGAACAAGCGACCACCAAACAGTGTGGTTCACGATAAACATAGCCATACAATCAAGCCATACAAAAGCAAGAGTACTGGACTTTAGGAGGACTGACTTTGGGAAAATGAGAGAGTGCCTCAGAAAGGCAGTAGCAAACAGGCAAGAAGGAGGGGTGGAGGAACAATGGGGAGTGATCAAAACTGCCATCACAGAGGCAACAAGCCTTTGTGTAAAGCAAATCGATAAAACACAACGAAAGAAAAAAATGCTATGGTTCTCAAAAGAGGTGGCAGGAAAGGTTAAGGAGAAAAGGACAGCATTCAAGAAATATAAGGAAACACAGAAGAAGCAGGACAGAGAACTTTATCAGTTAAAGCAGAAAGAGGCTGGGAAGGCAGTCAGAATAGCAAAGGCCCAAACCGAGGAAAGGATAGCCAATTCTGTTAAGAAGGGGGATTAGACCTTTTAAAGGTACATTAGGGAGCGAAGAAAGATCAAAGGAGGAATACTGAAGCTTAATAAAGGGGAGGAAATGTGGGTAGAAGGTGACAGTGAAAAAGCAGGGATACTGAACAAATATTTCTGCTCAGTATTCACAAAGAAAGAGGAGGGTAAGTTACCTACACCAAACAAGAGAAACACTCTGAAGACGGGGGTAGATACCGGCCCATTTACAGAAGAAAGGGTTCTGAAAAAACTAATAAAATTGAAGGTGGACAAAGCAATGGGGCCTGATGGGATTCACCCAAGAATTCTAAAAGAACTAAGGGCAGAACTAGTGCCACCGCTAACTACTCTCTTTAACAAATCATGGGAGGATGGGGTGGTACCCGAGGACTGGAGGAGGGCAGATGTGATTCCTCTTCACAAAAGTGGAAGCAGGACAGAGGCAGGAAACTACAGACCAGTTAGTTTGATCTCAGTGGTAGGGAAAATGATGGAATCACTTCTGAAGGAAAGAATTGTTGAGTACCTAGAGGCCAGTGGAACACAGGACCCAAGGCAGCATGGATTCACGATGGGAAGGTTGTGTCAGACGAATCTAATAGATTTCTTTGACTGGGTGACCAAAGTAGTAGACCAGAGAGGGCTGTGGACATGGCCTACCTAGATTTTAGCAAGGCATTTGATACAGTCCCACACAAAAGATTAATATACAAGATAGCCAGCTTAGGTGGGTCCCACGGTGGTAGCCTGGATAAAAATTGGCTGAACAACAGGACGCAAAGGGTAGTAGTAAATGGAGTACACAGTGAAGAAAGGAGGGTTACTAGCGGCATACCCATGCAGTTCAGTACTGGGACCGGTCCTTTTTAATGTCTTTATAAGTGACAATGCAGAGGAACTGGAAGGAAAAGTATGTCTCTTGCAGATGACACAAAGATCTGCAACAGGGTTGATACACAAGATGGAGTGGAAAGGATAGAAGGGACTTGGCAAGGTTGGAGGAATGGTCAAATGTATGGCAGCTCAGATTCAATGAAAAGAGTGCAAGGTAATGCACATGGGAAACAAAACCAGAGAGCGTGACACAATGGGGGTGAGATACTAACAACAGTAAAAATAGAAAGGGACCTGGGGGTAATTATATCAGATGACCTAAAGGTGGGCAAGCTATGTGAGAAGGCAGTAAGGAAGACTGGGGGGATACTGGGATGCATAGGGAGAGGCATCAATAGTAGAAAACAGGAAGTTGTTATCCCTCTGTACAGACAGTTGGTGAGACCCCATCTGGAGTACTGTGTGCAGTTCTGGAGACCCCATCTCTCAAAAGACATAGAGTGGAGGCTGTCAGAGGAGGCAACCAAAATGGTGCAGGGTTTGCACCAGAAGACATACGAAGAAAGACTAAAAGAGCTTAATATGTATACCTTTGAGGAAAGAATGGAGAGAGGGAACATGATACAAACTTTCAAGTACCTCAAGGGAATTAACAAAGTCCAAGAGGGTTGCATCTTCCAGAAAAGAGATGTGCAAGAACTAGGGGCACAATTTGAAGATTGAGGGAGCGGCTCAGAGGTAATGTGAGAGTATTTTTCACTGAGAGGTTGTGGATGCATGGAACAGCCTCCCTGAGGAGTCGTGAAGTCAAGAACAGTGGGGACTTCAAGAATGCATGGGACAGGCATAAGGCAGTCCTAGTGGGGGGTAGGAGGAAGTAAGCTGTTGGTTAACTAGGATCTGCAGCTTATCTGTTAGGTAGGAAATTGGGCAGACTAGGTGGGCCAAATGGTCCCTAACTGCAATCAAATTCTATGTTTCTAGCAATTAAACTGTAGAAAACACTGCATCTACAGGAAAACTGCTCCACAGTAGGTTACAGGGACAAAGTTAGACTGCTCTAGGAGCCCCAAGCAGGTGCTGCTAGGATATGGGTGAAATCTGGACTGCCAGATCCAGACTGGACAAGGCCAGAAAGTAAAAACCTGTGCAGATGGTCTGGACATGTTGGCTGGAGAGGGTGCAACTTATGCGGTCTAGTCAGTCCAGTTTTTACCATTTTAGCCTGCCTGATGCATGGCTTTGAAGGACAGGGAGCGAATCCTCAGGATTGCCGGAGCAGCTGCACAGGGGAGGAAGCTGGATGACACTGTCCACCTAGGGACAAATGATCTGGCTAAGAAACGGATTAGAGCAGTGCAGGAAGAGTTTGTGGAATTGGGGAGGGGCCTTAGACAAGTAGCACGCACGGTAACCTTCTCGGAGGTGCTGCCCATCTATGGCATAGGAGAGACTAGGGTGTTCTGCACCATAGGATTCAATCAGTGGTTGAAAAACTGGTGCAGAGTTTAGGAATTTGGCTTCATTGGGGACTGGGGGTCCACCTGGAGTGATGCAAGCCTATACTGGCATGACTGGCTGCATCTACCCAGGAGGGGAACCAGGATCCTAGGTAATAGGTTTAAATGCTTCATTGACAAGCATTTAAACTAGCCAAGGGGGGGGAGGCACTGGAAAGGAGCAGGGAAACCCTAGCCCCTCCCAAAAAAAATCACGGTAGTAAGTGTGGTAAACACCAACATAGAGGTGGCAATAGGGAGAAGGGCAGGGGTAAACGGGGAAGTGACAAAGGCAAGAAGGACAGGGATGGGGCAAAAAGGAGTAAGGCCATCAGGACATGGAGGGTAAAATGAGTACCAATGCCCGTAGTCTGGGCAACAAACTCCCTGAACTGGTGGCCTTGATGGAAGAGGGATGCCTGGATATCGTAGCAGTCACAAAAACATGGTACACAGAGAACCATGGCTGGGATGTTAACATACCACGGTACATAACCTACAGGAGGGACAGGCAGGAGAAAAGAGGGGGAGGAGTAGCTCTCTATGTAAAGGAAGGGATAAAAGCAACTGAACAAAAGAGTACACAGGGAGGAGAGGAGGCACTGTGGGTCACCTTGGAGACTGGAAAGGGCACCACAATCCGCACAGGAGTTGTGTACAGACCCCCATGTCAGGGGGAAGAAATGGATATGATATGATAGAAAGCATTCTTAGGATGGCAGAAAAAGGGAAGATACTGTTGATGGGAGACCTGAATATGCCAGATATTAACTGGAGCACATTTGCTGCAGCCACATCCAAAAGCAGGGCCATTCTCGATGCCTTACAGGTGTCAGGCCTCAGACTGCTAGTTTCGGAACCCACTTGTGAGGGAGCAATCCTAGACCTCGTACTCTCAAATGGGCGCTGTGAGAGAATTTCAGATCTAGAAGTGGGTTGCTATCTGGGTACAAGTGACCATCAAACACTGTGGTTCACGTTAAACTCAGCTACAGAGTCAAGCCATACAAAAGTGAGGGTACTTGACTTCAGGAGGGCTGACTTTGGCAAGACGGGAGAGTGCCTTAGAAAAGCACTAGCAAATAGACTTGAAGGAGGGGTGGAGCAACAATGGGGAATCATCAAAACTGCCATCACAGAGGCAACAAGCCTTTGTGTGAAGCAAATAAACAAATCAAAATGAAAGAAAAAGCCACTATGGTTCTCAAAAGAGGTGGCTGGGAAAGTCAGGGAGAAAAAGATAGCATTCCAGAAGTATAAGGAAACACAGAAGGAGCAGGACAGAGAGCTGTACCAGTTAAGGCAGAAGGAAGCAGATAGGGAAGTCAGAATAGCAAATGCCCAAACTGAGGAAAAGATAGCCAACTCGGTTAAGAAGGGGGATAAAACCTTTTATAGGTACATCAGAGAGCGTAGAAAGACAAAGAGAGGGATAGTGAGGCTGAATAGAATAAATGGTGGGTGGGCAGAGGGGGACAGTGAAAAAGCAGGGATTCTGAACAAATATTTCTGCACAGAATTCACAAAAGATGAGGGTGAAGTGCCTAATCCAAATAACAGGAGCACTCTTGATAGGGGTGTCGATCCCAGCCCTTTCACAGAAGAAAGGGTCCTGCAAGAACTCCTAAAACTGAAGGTGGACAAAGCAAAGGGGCCCGATGGAATTCACCCCGGAATTCTAAAAGAATTAAGGGGGGAAAACTAGTGAAACCACTGACTACTCTTTTTAATAAATCATGGGAGGATGGTGTGGTACCAGAGGACTGGAGGAAGGCAGATGCGATTCCCCTTCACAAAAGTGGGACCAAGACAGAGGCAGGAAACTATAGACCTGTCAGTTTGACCTCTGTGGTAGGGAAAGTGATGGAGTCACTTCTGAAGGAAAGAACTGTTGAGTACCTTGAGGCCAGTGGGGCTGGGACCCAAGGCAGCATGGGTTCTGAGGAGAGAAGTCATGTCAGGCAGATCTAATAGATTTCTTTGACTGGATGACCAAAGTAGAAGACCAGGGAGGGGCTGTGGACATGGCCTACCTAGACTTTAGCAAGGCATTTGACACAGTCCCACACAAAAGATTAATAGTCAAATTAACCAGCCTGGGAGTGGGTCCCAGGGTGGTAGCCTGGGTAAAACACTGGCTGGACAACAGGACACAGAAGGTAATTGTAAATGGAATACACTCTGAAGAAAGAGGGGTTACTAGTGGGGTACCACAGGGTCAGTACTGGGTCCAATCCTTTTTAATGTCTTTATAACTGACACTGCAGAGGAACTGGAAGGAAAAGTATGCCTCTTTGCAGATCACACAAAGATCTGCAGCAGGGTTGATACACAAGGAGGCGTGGAAAGGATGTCAAGGTACGTGGCAAGGTTGGAGGAATGGTCAGAAGTATGGCAGCTAGGATTCAATGCAAATAAGTTCAAAATAATGCACCTGGAAACAAGAACCCAGGAAAATTACACAATGGGGGTGTAACAACAAAAATGAAAGGGACTTGGGGTAATCATATCAGATGACCTTAAGGTTGCAAGCAATGTAAGAAGGCAGTAGGGAGGGCTGGGGGTATACTGGGCTGCATAAGGGAGGCATCACCAGCAGAAAACAGGAAGTTATCCCTCTGTAAAGACAGTTGGTGAGACCCCATCTGCAGTACTGCGTCCAGTTCTGGAGACCCCATCTCCGCAAGGAAAGAGGCAGTCCAGAGGAGGGCAACTAAAATGGTGCAGCGTCTGAAGAGAAGCCAAACGAAGAGAGACTAAAGGAGCTTAATATGTATACCCTTGAGGAAAGAGAAAGGAGAGGGGAACACGATAGAAACTTTTAAGTACCTCAGTGGAATCAAGAAAGTCCAAGAGGGTAGCATCGTTCAGGAAAAGAGACAAGCAAGAACAAGAGGACACAATTTAAAGATGGGGAATTCGGTTCCGGGGCAATGTGAGGAAGTATTTTTTCACAGAGTGGGTAGTGGATGCATGGAACAGGCTTCCTCGGGAGGTTGTGGGGTCTAAAACTATGGGAGAATTCAAGAATGCATGGGACAGACATAAGGCAATTCTTGTGGCGGGTAGGAAGAAATAGGCTGTTGGTCAACTAGGATCTGCGGCCTATCCTGTAGGTAGGGAAATGGGCACACTAGGTGGGCCAAGCAGTCCTTATCTGCCGTCAAAGTCTATGTTTCTATGTCTATTCTGGATGTCATCTAGGGTGATGCCCATGACTTAAACCCAGACCGCCACACTCATATTCGACCTGGACAGCAAACAGTCTGGTCCAGATTTCACCCACACCCTTACCTCAGATGAACTCTGGACCAATTGGAATAGAGGACCAAAATGGTAAAAAAAAAAAAAGACTGATCAGGCTGGAACACCCAGTCTGCGCAAGCTGCGCCCCAGTCCAATCAGAACCAGGCGATTTTGCAAACTCCTGTGCTGCTACACTGAAACAAAACCTAGGCCCACAACTACAGCAGGAACACACATACACACACACACACACACAGCGAGGTGATTTCACCAGAATCATTGTGGTTACAAAGCCCTCCAACCAAATTTGGTATGAACAAATCCTAGGCAAACCTTGATTTAGGGAACCTTATTGGCTTGCAAGGGACATCATAGGGGTTGCAAAGAAATTACTGGGGTCTCAATCTGCAACCTTGCCCTGGATACCCCTAAAGGGCACTGTGTGTCACTGTATTTAGTCCCTGGACTAACTCTCCTCAACAAGCGTGTTTATTGCAAAAATGAAGGAATGATGACATAAAAAAATAAAGCCCAAACAACTTTTAAATTTCTTCTGAATACAGATGTTTGCCTTGTTTACTACTGTGCTGTCACATCACCCTTTGTATTTAATGTCCGTGCTCTGCACGTGACTCTGGAGTCTTAAAAAAAAGGCACTTGCCTAAATGCATTTTTGCGTAATAAAAACTAGTGTCTTCATGAAGAATTCAGTTCTGCAGATATAGAAAGTTAAACAGTCATTTGATGACATATAACGAAAGGTCGGTTACCCCATACCTGCAATCTGTATAGTTATCGGTTCCCCTTATCGTCCTTCCTTCCCAGTGAGCGAGTTCCCCACTAGTTATTCAGCTTCGGTTGTACTGAATGGCTGTGTCAGTTAAAGTAATATATAATGCACGGCTGTTTCTCTAGGAGCTGGCTCGACCATTTCGGAGTTCTCCCAATCAAGGGGTATGTGCTCGTGTTAGCTCAGCCTGAGCGAGACTCGTTTAGGTCACCGCCCAACGCCCGAGGGGGTTCCTGACTGGTCCCGCCCTTCACTTCTGTTTTCAACTAAGTTTCGTGATGCCTTAAGAGGAAAACGTGCGACTTGTGCAGACTGCTTGCTAGTGCATTCCCTCCCTGTCCCCGGCCTCTCGTGTGCACGGATTACTCATCCGGATTCGGTGCTCCCGTTTGGAGTTAGGGCTACCGTGCTGCAGCCCTAGCGGAATTCCACCGTCCGGAATTGGGATTTTTCTCGGGCTACCTTCTGCTGAGCTCTGTAATACGTCTAAACTAGACTTGACCTGTGTTCCCAGCATATCTCTCAACTTCCTGCATCATAAATCCGGGAGAACTTGGAAGGCTTAAAAAAAAAATCAGGGGCACATGTTCAAACTTGGTGATATCCACTCAGGAAGCTGATAGAATATAGGGTTTAGTGGCAAATGCGTTTTCTAAGGAAGAACAACGCTTTAACGTTAATGTTTGACTTGATTTTGTGCTTCCAACTCCCACTGGTCATGGAAACACAATTTTTAGGAGGGACAGAGTAAAACTTTGAGCCAAAATCAGGGACAGTTAGGTATGTCCCAGGATGTCTTCATTGCACTGTGTTCACTCAAGTTTAGGGGCCTTGATAAAATCAAGAGATGACCTCACTTTCTGTTTTCAGTTAGTGTTTAATTTATACATTACATGTCGAGTTAGCCCACCCCCTGTATGTGACATTGGATCCTCCAAGGCACCCCAGAGAGGCGCAGCTTGCTGGTATTGGAGGTGGGATGCTCTGCAGCTGCAGAAGCAAATGTGCCTCTAGCATCCACAGCCCCTTCAGTTTGCTAGAGCAGAGCACCCCTTTGGGGCAGCAGTTGGCAGAACTAGTCCGATCCATGGGTATCCAGTCGGATGCTCATGTTTGTCCACTAGTGGATACCTGCCTGTGCAGGATGGGCAGACAGTATAAAGCAGTTCTCAAAAACTGCTGTACTCGCATTGGCAAAACTGAAATTCAAAGACTTCAACTGGCTGGAACAGCCCCAAGCCCTCCCTAGCAGCTCAGGGGGCTGGCAGTCTGTCCACCGAATAGCATCTTTGGGTTAACCAGTGTTCGAGCAGACTGGGGCCTTGTAAGTGTTTTCTAAAGCCCCTAGGGCAGTGTAGCATATGCCCCTTCATAAGCCACCTGGATTCTGTGCTAAGAAGTGCAAAGTAATACAACTGGGAAACAAAAACACAGGGGAATATACACAATGGGGGGGTAGTAAGAACAACAAAATTGGAAAGGGACCTGGGGGTAATCATATCAGATGACCTTAAGGTAGGCAAGCAATGTGAGAAGGCGGTAGAGAGGGCTGGGGGGATACTGGGATGTATAGAGAGAGGCATCACCAGCAGAAAATAGGAAGTTGTTATCCCCCTGTACAGACAGTTGGTGAGACCCCATCTGGAGTACTGTGTCCAGTTCTGGAGACCCCATCTCCGCAAGGACATAGACAGGATGGAGGCAGTTCAGAGGAGGGCAACTAAAATGGTGCAGGGTCTGCAAGAGAAGCCATTCAAGGAGAGACTAAAGGAGCTTAATATGTATACCCTTGAGGAAAGGAGGAGAAGGGGACATGATAGAAACGTTTAAGTACCTCAGTGGAATCAAGAAAGTCAAGAGGTAGCATCTATCAGAAAGAGATGGGCAAGAACAAGGGCCATAATTTGAAGAGAGAGGGGGGATGGCTCAGGGGCAATGTGAGGAAGTATTTTTCAGAGAGGGTGATGGACACATGGAACAGCCGTCCTGAGGAGGTTGTGAGGTCTAAAACTGGGATAATTTAAGAATGCATGGGACAGACATAAGGCAATTTTTGTGGGGGGTAGGAAGAAATGGGCTGTTGGTTAAATAGGATCTGCAGCTTATCCTCTAGGTAGGGAAATGGGCAGACTAGGTGGGCCAAGCGGTCCTTATCTGCCGTCAAAGTCTATGTTTCACCTGCACTGTGACATACAGTACCTTTGTTGACAGGATGCATGCCTGCCCATCCCGGACACCTATGTAGCCTTGTGTGCGGCTCAGGAGGGGGTGCACTCCATATTTGTGAAGGGCACAGAGTGCCTTAGTTGTGGGCACCCTGTGCAAAGGGGCACCCCAAGGCTTTTCCCAGCCCTCCACGTCTGTGCACAGGCTAGGAACCTTCTGAGGATAGGGCTCTCAATATGGTTGTGTTACCCAAGCAGTAGTGTTGTGTACCAGGCTCAGGCCTGCTTTTTGTTTAATTTCCAGCATTTTCGATAAACTGAAAGCACACCTCTCCTACCTTCTGCATTAGATTCTGAGTTTGCAGCATCTAACAGAGTTATATTGAAGGGGGCATGAGGGATATCCATCGTAATCTAGGGTAGGTGAAAGGTATGGACAGAGGAGTAAAATAATCCCTAGTCACGTGGGACATGGTCATTGATAGCTGGAAAAGATTCTAGGATTGGGGCACGGCAGACACAGCACCGGAATGTTTGCCACAGGAAAGTTAAAATGGCTGGAAATCTGGTCACACATTTCACTGAAGTGGTGATCCATGGTGGCTTGTTGTAATAGTAAATCTACACTTAAACCTGAAATTTCAGTGGGGTGTTGATCCATGGGGACGCGGACCAAATTTCCGGCTGTTTAATTTTCCTGTTCTGAACTTTCCTGTGCCGTATTTACTTGCACCCCTAGGACCACCATGCCTCCCCATCACAAGCTGGGACGTAGTAAGCGTGACATGCAAACATGTACTGATTTAAAGGGATGAGAGGCATGGACCAAGGTGTAAAATGAGGAATGCCACATGTAAAGTGGGACAGGTAAGAGATATGGACTGAAGGGTAAAATGATGTCCCATGTAATGCGGGGTAGTTAAGCCGTACAGTATAAACGGGGGGGGGGGGGTAAAATGAGGGATGTCTCTTGTAATGTGGGAGAGTTGAGAGCCAGCATCACGTTGCCCTCATGGTTTACCAGTTCTCCAGTACTCAATGGAACCTTTTTGTTTGTAATTCACAGAAACTAATCCAGAGTCTCCTAGTGCATTGACGCTTTGTCGACAGTTGGTGGTGATGTGGCACTGTCCATATAGTGAATATACATTGAATAGTGTCCTCAAATGAGGCCACTGTGGCAAGCTGTCACCAGCAGAATTTGGTGTAGCTATAGAGCCCCAATTAAAATTGCAGTGCCAGTGGCTAAGTAGGTAGCATATTTGCTTCTAGGACCAGAAGACCGGAAGGTCTTGGGTTCTAGCCCCATACCAGGTAATTGAGATAACCTGTAACAGACACTGCAGTGCAGTACAAAGGGGTTACTGCACAGTTGAGGTACCATCCTTCGGATGAAACATTAAACTAAGGTCCTTTCTGCCCATCTCTGGTCACTGTCTAGGTGGAGGTAAAAGATCCCATGGCACCACTTAAGAGTAGGGGAATTTTATTAAAATAAAAAATACAGACATACCACATTAGTCATAACTAATAGCAGAATGTGGTATGAATCATAACAAAACCATAATACAGTAAAACACAAAACAAATACGTGTTTATGAGAACAAAAAGAAAACGAGAAACAAACAAAACCAAGGAATAACAGCCAGTTATAGCACACCAAGGTGTAACATTCCCGCACTTTATTTGTGTATGTGCAGTTAAGCCCACAGGCATATGCAAAATAAAAAAAAAATACCTCCACCCTTTCCCTTATACTTCCAGATAGAAACAGAATTTGACAGAAGATAAGGACCGCTTGGCCCATCCAGTCTGCCCATTTCTCCCTACCTACACTGTTACTGCAGACTGTACTCGATCTACAACTTGTTCTCCCTCCTCCTCCTCCTTCCTTTCCACTATGATTCCCTTGTGCTTATCCCATACATTCTTGGACTCCACCACTGTTCTCGACCCCACCACCTCTGCTAGAAGGTTGTTTCAGGAATCCATCACTCTTTCTGTGAAGAAGTACTTCCTTACCTTCCCCTTCCTTCCTTTTTCTGCTATATCAGTGAAAAAATGAAGAAAGTGGGAGGAATTGTAAGGGTAAAAGTGGGGAATGAGGCTCTGGAGGACAGCGGACAAAAAGCTGAGACCCTAAATGAATACTTTTGCTTGGTATTCACGAGGGAGAATCAGGGCCAGACAGCAGTATCAAAGCTGAGACCAGAGGGGTTCAGAGAATGTGCACCCAGGAGTTCACAGACAGGGTCAGGAAGGGCCTTTCAGACATCGGTCCCATCAAGGCCCTGTCCCTGACAGTTTACACCCTAGAGTGCTCGGGGAGCTTGCAGAAGAGCTCGCAGTGCCTCTCACGCACTTGTTCAACAGGTCACTGGAGTCAGGGGTAGTTCCAGGCGACTGGAGGGTGGCTGACGTGGTGCCACAGCATAAGAGTGGAGATGGGGAAGATACAGGTAACTATAGACCAGTCAGCCTCACATCAGTAGTGGGTAAACTTATGGAGACCCTTATCAAGCAAGATGTAGTGGAATACCTCCATGTAAATCATCTCTAGAACTACAAACAACATGCGTTTGTGATGGGCAGGTCATGTCAAATGAATCTTAATATGTTCTTTTACGAAGTGACCAAGGAGTTTTGACAGGGGTCATGTGGTGGACTTGCTTTACTTTGACTTCAGTAAGGCATTTAACACAGTCCCGCATAGACGCCACTTAAAAAAGCTAGAAGACCTTGGGGTAGCAGAACAGATGGTAAAGTGGGTACGGTGTTGGCTGTGAAGGACAGAAAACAAAGGGTGGTAGTAAATGGGGTGGAATCTAATAAGAGGCACGTCACTAGTGGGGTGCCTCAGGAGTGGGGTCGGTGCTTGGGCTGGTCCTCTTCAATGTATTCATTAGTGACATCAGCGAGGGCATAAATGGCAACACCACCCTGTTTGCAGACAACACGAAACTCAACGGAAGAGTGGATAGTATGGATAGAGTCGGATAACTGCAGGAGGACCTTAAGAAGTTGGAAAGGTGGTCAAAATGTGGCAAACTTCAGTGCTAAGAAGTGTGAGGTGATGCACCTCGGTAGGGCCAACCCCAAAGAAGAATACTGGCTAAACGGAGTCCAGTTGAGCTCCTGTGCTGAGGAACGTGATCTGGGAGGCATCATTAGGGATGACCTCAAGCAGCAAAGTCAGCGCAATAAGGCTTACAGCAGGGCTAGCAGGGTGTTAGGATGCATTGGCAGGGTGATAGACAGCAAGGACAGGGAGGTGATACTACCATTTTACCAGTCATTAGTGAGGCCTCACCTGGAGTACGGTGTACAGTTCTGGAGGCCTCACCTAAGAATGGACATTGATAGACTGGAAGTGGTCCAGAGAACAGCAACAAAAATGATACTCGGCCTTCAGGAAATCACCTATGAAGAGAGGCTAGGGGCTCTGAAATTGTACTCGCTAGAGACTAGGAAGGAGAGGGGGGGATATGATTGAGACCTTCAAGTTCCTTACAGGCATCAACAAGGTGCCAGAAGCACAGCTTTTTACCAGGAATGTCAATTCTACTACAAGTGGGCACGAGTGGAAATTGAAGGGTGGAGTGTTCTAAAGGGACATCAGAAAGTATTACTTCTCAGAGGGGTTGGTGGACCCTTGGAATAGATTACCTCCTGAGGTGGTGGCTGCAAAGTTAGTACCAAGCTTTAAGCATGGGTGGGACAAGTATTGGGAACAAATACATGGCACTGACTAGGGCTAGGCTGGGTGCCTAGGAAGACAGAACATGTGCACAGTAGGTCGTGGGATACCTCGTTTGGGCAGACTCGATGGACCACATGTCCCTTTGTTCCATCGTCATTTATGTTTCTTACATCTCTTTCTGAATCTACCCCCCCCCAGCTTCATAGCATGTCCCCTTGTTCTTGAGCACTTTTTCATCTGAAAAGTGCTTCCCTCCTGTACCTTATTTATTTATTTAGATTTTGACAACCGGGTAGGCCCACTGAGACCAGAGGTCCCTTTTTCTGGGGTGACCCAGGGTTAGGTACATACAGCAAAAATTATATACAGTGGACAGTAATACAGAGGTTAAAAGTGAGACACTATCAATTGGAGACACAGTAATTCCAGGTGAGATATTTAAAGGTTTCCATCATATTTCCCCCTCATCTGTTCTAGGGTGTATATATTGAGGTTCTTTAGTCTCTCCTCCTAGGGCTTTTGATGCAGACCACCCTGCACCATTTTAGTTCCTCTCTTCTAGACCATCTCCACTCTCTCTATGGCCTTCCAGAGATGACTCTATCACCCATTAAATATTAAAGACAACCATTGTTTCCCTAGTAATCAGACATGTGCCTGGCAGTTCCAGTCTTTCACATCACTCCCTCATCAGGTTGGTATCCACCCAACATCTTTCCATAAAGATCTGAAAGAAAGGGGATCTATAGACTCCTTTTCCTCATTACATGCTTTCAGCGGGGAGCAGTGCACCATATCTACTACTAATGGAACCTCTAAAATTGTTTTTGTTGTACTACCAGGGCACACCTCATTTGGCACAGATAGTATCTGTACCATCAATCAATCTTTATTTTACCAGGCAAAACATTGAGAAGAACTCATTCACAAGCTGGACCCGGACATATAGTAAACAATAACAACAGTGCAAAACCAGTATAACAAAGGGAGGATATTGGGGTGCAATGGTTGTGGGGGAGCTGTTTAGATAAATGTACTATGGAAACGGGGGGTTGTCCAATTTGTTACAGGCTGAGCAGACTGGAAGAGGAGGTACAGGGGCTCTGGAGGGAGCTAGAGAGGGTGAGGGGGGGCTGGGGCAGGAGGGACCCCAGAGAGGAGTAGCTGGGAGAAGCAGAGGAGGAACAGCAGGGCTAAATCCCATGAGGATGTAGGGAGGGGGAATGGGGGTAAGGGGAGCAGAGGGGCAGTAAGTGGAGGGAAGACTCAGGGCAGGGGGAAGGAGGAGATGGGCACCGCTGTGGTGGTAGCAAGTAATAGGTGTTCAGTGTTGGCATCAGAGGTGGTAGTGGAGGTATCGGAGATCAGTGGGGGGAGGAGAAGGGTAGTGAAGGCCCAGGAGTCAGGCCAGTAAGGAAAGAAGGGGGGAGGGGAAAAGCAGGGTAGAGGCAGAGGGAGAGGTGGAAATGGGGGGAAGTTGTAGGGGTCACAAATGGTGCAGATAGAGGTAATAAGGGGCAGGGCAGTGTGGACTCTGGAAATGTGGACAGGGAAAACAGGAGGAGGGGGTATGGGACAAGAAGAAGGGTGGTACTAGTGCTGGGGGATTCTATACTGAAGGGTCTGATGGGGTGGAAGGGGAGAAAGGCACAGTTGTATCTGGGTTGAGGCTATTCCCGGGTTGACCACGGGAAGGGCGGGGCAGGCACTTCTCAAGTGCGCATGGAAGGGGAGGAAGAAACCTTACATAGTGATGCACTTGGATACAAACGACTTGACGTGGGAGACTGTAGAGGTGGTAAAGGGGAGGTTCGAGGATTTGGGTAGGCAATGTGGGGAGGTGGGGGGGTTGGTGGTGTTCTCTGAGGTACTCCCGGTGCCATGTGCAAGTACAGTGAGGGAAAAAAAGGATAGAGGAGTTCAATGAGTGGCTGAGAAATTGGTGCCACACAAGGGAGTATGGATCAGTGTCAGACTGGGGCAGGACCTGGGGCAATAGTGACCTATATGCAGGTGACAGGTTACATTTGAGTAGGGAGGGGAAGGGAGTACTAAAAAGTGGGATAGAGGGGTATATATCAACAAAGGTGGATTTAAACTAGGAGGGGGTGGTGGTGAGGGGACTGCTGATAGGAAAAGGGTCCGGAAAGGGGAGCCTAGTGACTTGAGTTCACCCCCTAGTTATGGGTAAAGGCAGTGGTGAAGCGGCATAGGGAGGGAGCATGCAGGATCACCAGGTTGGAGTGCAAAATGCGCTGTCCCCCTGTGGTAATGTTGAGGGTAAGGGAAGGGGACCATGAAGAGGAGGGGGGCAGACCAAGGAGCCAAGGGGGGGGCGGATGAGAACGGTTGGAAGGTGGTCTCCGTAAGTGTGAGGAGCCTGGGTAATAAAACAGCAGAGCTTCAGGCGCTCCTTTCAGAGGGGGGTGTGGATGATGCTGCAGTGACTGAGACTTGGGCCACCCAGTATCATGATTGGGACCTGCAATCTGGGGAATAAAATTTACAGGAAAGACTGGGGTGTTGGAAGAGGAGGTGGGGTAGCACTCTATGTGAGGGAAGGGATCAGATGCATGAGGGATGAGAGGGAGGAAGGAAGGATAGAGGCACTATGGATGAAGCTTCTGGACTCCAAGGATAGAAAGTTGAGGCTGGGGGTGGTGTACAGACCATCAGCCCAATCAGTGGAACTGGACAGGGAGTTAGCGGAGCAAATAAGGAGGGTGTGTAGAAAGGGGAGTGTGGTGATTGTGGGGGATTTCAATCTGCCGGGAGAAGATTGGAGGAGCCCTGCCACCTCCAGTGCCAGGGAGCAGGTGCTCCTGGACACGATCCAGGATGGTCTCCTGACACAGCTGGTCAGTGGGCCAACACGACTAGGTAACATGCTGGACTTGGTGCTGTCAAATGAGGCAGTGAGGGAAATTAGGCTGTCCAGAGGAGTGCAACTAAAATGGTGCAGGGTCTGCACCAGAAGACATACGAAAAAAGACTAAAGGAGCTTAATATGTATACCCTTGAGGAAAGAAGGGAGAGGGGACATGATAGAAACTTTCAAGTACCTCAAGGGAATCGACAAAGTTCAAGAGGGTAGCATCTTTCAGAAAAAGAGATGTGCAATAACAAGTGGGCACAATTTGAAGATAGAGGGTGGACGGCTCAGAGGTAATGTGAGGAAGTATTTTTTCACAGAGAGGGTTGTGGATGCATGGAGTCAAGAACAGTGGGGGAATTCAAGAATGCATGGGACAGACATAAGGCAGTCCTAGTGGGGGGTAGGAGGAAGTAAGCTGTTGGTTAACTAGGATCTGCAGCTTATCTGTTAGGTAGGAAAATGGGCAGACTAGGTGGGCCAAGCGGTCCTTACCTGCTGTCAAATTCTATGTTTCTGTGTAACAAGGGTGGAAGACCCACTAGCTGGTAGTGACCACCAAACAATGTGGTTCACTCTCAGGTTGGGCAGGGAGTCTGGAGGCACAGTAACAAAGGTGATGGATTTTAGAAGGGCGGACTTCGGGAGGATGAGAGAAGTACTGCAAGGGAGACTTCAGGGTATTGGGCCAGAGGTAGATACACAGCAGAAGTGGGACATTATTAAAACTGGGCTAACAGAGGCTACAGAAGCTTAGACCAGGACTAGGAGCAAGAAGTGCAGAGCCAGGAAACCATGCTGGCTGAACAGAGTTGGGGGAGGGTGAAGAGAGTTGCATGCTAGAAGTTAAAGAGAACGAGGAAGAAAGAGGACAAGGAGGCTTATGTGAGTTGGTCCAAGGAAGTGACCAAGTGAGTGAGAGTAGCCAAGGCTTCCAGGGAGCTAAGGTTAGTGCAGGACATCAAGGAGGGGAGAAGGACTTTTTTAGATATGTCAGGGAAAAGAGGAAATGCAGAGACCATATAGTAAAGATAAAGTGGGGAGGGGAGTGAGTGGAAAAGGGAAAGGAACAAGCACAAGTACTAAATGAATACTTTTGTGCAGTTTTCATGAAGGAGAAGGATGGTCCACTACCACCATGGGCTGGGAGAGTGGGGGTGGGGGGGGAGATGACAGAATGATCGAGGGGAGTAGAGTGCTAGAGTGTCTGAGGGCATTAAGGGTGGACAAGGCACCAGCTCCTGGTGGCATCCACCACAGGGTGCTGAGGGAGATGGCAGAGGTGTTGGCAGAGCCACTGGCAGACCTGTTCAGCACCTCCCTGGACACGGGCTGGGTACCTCAGGACTGGAGGGTGGCCCATGTGGTGCCCATACACAAGAGTGGCCCTAGGGAGGAGCCAGGAAATTATTGGCCAGTCAGTCTCACTTCCATAGTGGATAAACTTATGGAGACGATACTGAAGGAGAGGCTGGTGTCGTTCCTCGAGGGTAATGACCTCCAGCATGGGTTCGTCTCGGGGAAGACTTGTCAGACCAATTTAATAGTGTCAGCGTGGCTCAGTTGGTAGCACATCCGCCTCTGGACCAGAAGGTCATGGGTTCTCATCCCACACCAGGATAGACTTGCACCTAAAAATCGCTGGCATCCAAGTGCAGTATTGGGGGGTGCTGTACTGCTGGCATGTGCCGTCCTTCGAATGAGACGTTAAACCGAGGTCCCTTCTGTCCATCCTGGTGTTGTCCTGGTGGGTGTCCAGGTGGAAGTAAAAGAACCCAGGGTACTGTTTGTAAAGAGCAGGGAACATTCCCGGTGTCCTGGCCAACATTCCCCTTCCTATAAACCAGTTCATGCAATTATCCAGGCTGTGTGTGGGTGATGATGTGCGATATGGCCGCCACCACACATTCAGTCACTTCACTACCAGTCTAGCATTGCTTATAAAGCGCTTTAGGATACTGTGTATGAAAAGCGCTATATAAATGCTGATTCTTTTTCTAATAGAATATTATGACTGGGTAACAAGAGAGCTGGATATGGGTCATGCTGTAGATGTCCTGTACTTGCACTTCAGCAAGGCCTTCAATTCAGTGCCTCATGGGAGGCTGAGGGGGAGCTGACTGCTGCGGGGGTGCGGATGAGGCTGACAAACTGCATAAGGAACTGGCTGCAGGGGAGGCTGCAATGGGTGGTAGTGGGGGGGGAGCTCTCGACACCTAGACTGGTGATGAGCGGCGTGCTGCAGGACTCAGTGCTGGGCTCTTTTTCTCAGATATTGCACACGGAGTTGGGAGCAGGGTTAGTCTGTTCGCAGATGATACCAAAATGGGGGCAGTGGTGGATGGATGGGAACAACTACAAGGAGACCTAACCAAACTGAAGGTATGATTGGAGAAGGCAGCTGAGTTCAGTGCAAAAAGTGCAAGGTTATGCACTTCGGGGCAAAGAACCCAAGGAGGGACTATTGGTTGGGAGGGGTGAGGCTGGGGATCACTGAGGAAGAGAAGGACCTAGGGGTGTTGGTAACAGGGAGCATGAACAACTCTGCCCGATGCAAGAAAGCAGAAGCTAAGGCGAACAGGATGCTGTGCTGTATCGCAAGGGGTTTCTCGTCCAGGCATAGGGAGGTGATCCTGCCCCTCTACAGATCTTTGGTCAGGTGGCACTTGGAGTACTGTGTGCAGTACTGGCGGCCATATCTGAAGAGGGACATTTATTTACTGGAAGGTGTGCAACAGAGGGCAACAAAAATGTTACAGGGGACGGAGGGCAATGCCTACAAAGACAGGCTGAATGAGCTGAATATGTACACACCGGAGGAGAGGAGGGATAGGGGGATATGATTGAAACATTCAATTATTTGAGGGGGTTAAGCAAAAAGTTAGCACTGAAGGGGTGTTTAAACTGAGGAGGGGTAGGGAGACGAGGGGGCACGGACTAAGGTTGGAGGGCAGAAGATTTAGGAGGGAGATGAGGAGACATTACTTCACAGAGAGGGTAGTGTCTAAATGGAATGCTCTACCAGAGGGGGTGGTATCGTGCAAGACAGGAAGTTTTAAAAGGGAGTGGGACAAAGCAAGAGGGAGAGTATGTGTGGAGGGGGCTGAGGCTGTCATGGGAATGACAGATGGGGAGGGGGTTGGGGCAGCTGCAATCTAGGGTGCTAGCTGCACACCCGGGCAGACATTGATAGACCGGGTGGTCTGTTTCTGCTGGCAGATTCATATGTTCATAACAATACAATTAATCATTTCACGAATCTGAAGCTTAAGATTCGTGTGAACATATAAGCATGGGCTAAATATATACATATAAGGTGAAAGTTAAAACAGATATAAGGGAATTTGTAGGGAAAGGAGGAAAGCAGAAGAGAAAAAGCACAAGTAAAGATCCATACCACAAAATTGCCAGGAAAAGGAACAATAATGCTAGTTCAGATAGAAATCATTTCCTGCAATTACAGGATTCTGTGATGGCCTGGGAGAAAAGCTTTTAAACATGGACAATTTCATAGGCGAGGCTTGTTTAAGGATTTTTTGCAAACTGTTCCATAAGACAGGGAGGGAATGGCTTATGGGAGCGGTACCAAAATGAGTTCTGACTCTGGGAATAACCAGGGATATATAAAAAAGGCTTCTCGGTGTGCAACTCTCAGGGGAACTGATGGGTAGGCAGTCAGTGATATACTGAGGAATCATGCAAAACACTGTTGTAATGTGGGCTTGTGAAACCTCTGCCGTGGCCCTTGATACAGTCCTAGTACTACTATTTGATAGTCCATGTCTCCGGAACAATGGTTCTCCTCATTTCTGGCTCAAATGAGCCTAGAAAGTAGTGGCAAAGCGGCAGTCTATTAGGAAGTGAGACTGTGGGCTGTATTCTCAAAGGTGGGCGCAGCGCGTACAGAAGCTCTGTACCAACAGCACAGCTGCCCTGAACACTGTGGCACACAGTGCGCCCTATCTTCATAGGTCATGCGCCTTTGCGATATTATGCCCTTTTTATGGCTGCTTGTGTCAAAAACTTGGCACAAGCCCCATAAAACAGTTGGCGAAGTTAGTACTCCCTGGAGCAAAGGAGAAACGGGGGGGATACGATAGAAACCTTCAACTACATAAAAGGCATAAATAAGGTACAGGCAGAAAAAGTGCCAGTGCAGTGTGAAATGTTGACGCAGCTGGGAGGTGTTACATGTTATGACATCGGTTTCCTTTTTATACTGTTTTTATGTAAAAACTAGTAAAGTGGGATATACTATTTTGGACGAAACATCTGTAACTAATCTCTCTCTCTCTTGCTTACATCTGAGAGAAGTTTTCCTCACTTTTAAAGTGGTATTGCTTTGTGTTTGTTTTAGTTTTTAAGTCAGGAAGGGGGTTTTTAAAACTGCTTATCTTCTGCCTATTTGATTTTCCTTTGTGGCTAACTGGACTGATTACTAGAATTCTGTGAGAATCTGCATCAATATATTTTGCAACTTTTGGTGGGTTTACATCTGAGAGAAGTTTTCCTCACTTTTAAAGTGGTATTGCTTTGTGTTTGTTTTAGTTTTTAATTCAGGAAGGGGTTTTTTAAAACTGCTTATCTTGTCAGCATCCTCAGACGGGCTGAAATTACTGCATATTTGATTTTCCTTTGTGGCTAACAAACCACCAGGCTGTTTTGGGTCTGGAGAGGTTTACCTGTGTCTGACTTGGATGTCTGGATTTTTCTTGTTTGATTAGCAGGGTACTTTCTCTGTCAAATTGTTGTGTAGGGTATCTTGCTGACAGGAAGGCACTCATCGCAGCCAGTGGGTGAGAGCTTTTAGTTGATTGTTATGTGAGGACACAGTTTAGGCCAACCTTCCACCCCTCCCCCACCCACCCACCCTGAAATAGTTCCTTTATACCTGAGGTTCTGACATCATTTTCTAGTGCAAGGTGCATTTCACTGTCATATCCTCTCTAGCACACTGCACTGACAATATAAGCATACACATTGTATAATATATATATTTCTATATAACAAATCACACACGCCACACACACACACACACAAATACAATAAAAAAAATAAAAAAAAACTAGATAAACATGTGGGGAGTAGTGCAATGTAATGGCTGTGGGGCAGCAGTCTTCCGGGAGTCTTTCTGGAGGCTGAGATGCTGCCCTATTTGCAGACAACTATCTGCCCTGAGGGAAGAAGTTGCCCGTCTTCAGGCTGCACTGGACAGTAGTAAGGAAACCTTTCCCCCAGGCCACACTGGACAGTAGGAAGGGAACCTCCCCCATCCAGGAAGCACTAGCGCCACCACCACTACCTCAGAAGTTGCGAAGAAAGCATAGCAGTTGGACCACAGTGGGCTCAGGGAGGGTGAGGAGGGTGGAACTGAGGCACACTCAGTCAATTGTTCCACTCCACAATCCATACACCATTCTGGGGGAGCATAGCTCCCTTATGGATGCACCCACAGAGAAGACTGATGATAACTGTCACAAGGGAGGCCCACAGGAAGGAGGCAGAGGACACCACAGGGAAAGGAAGCAGCTCCTGGTGGGGGACTCAATTATTAGGGGTATAGAACTGGGGGGAGCTGGGAAAAATGAAGTAAGGTGCCTGCCTGGTGCCATGGCTTGGAGGGACAGGAAGCGCATCCTCAGGATCACGAGAACAGCTGCAAGGGATTCCGAGCTGGACGTAATTGTCCACCTAGAGACAAATGACTTGGCTCATAATGAGATTAGAGCAGTGCAGGAGGACATTGCAGAGCTGGGGAGGGACCTAAGACAAATAGCACACACAGTATCCTTCTCAGAGGTGCTGCCTGTCAAAAGCATGGGGAGGCGAGGGTAATTGGCACCATGCAGTTTAATGAATGGTTGAAAAAATGGTGCGAGCACAGGGGTTTGGCTTCATTGGGGACTGGGGTTCCACCTGGAGGGACACCAGCCTATACTGGCAGGATGGTCTGCATCTGTCCAGGAAGGGAACAAGTCTTTTGAGCAATCGGTTTAAATGCTTCATTGGCAAGCTTTTAAACTAGTCAAAGGGGGAGGCACTGACAAGCAGCAGGAAAATCCCAGCCTCTCCCTACAAAACAGGGTACTAAATGAGAAAAAGACTGAGGTAGAATGGTCAGTGGGGGATGCTGCAACAGAAGGTAAAGCCATCAAAAAATAGTGAGCAATGAGTACTAATGCCCATAGTCTGGGTAACAAGCTTCCTGAATTAGTGGCCTTGATGGAGGAGGAACATCTGGATATCGTGGCAGTCACAGAAACATGGTACACACAAAACCATGACTGGGACATAAACATACCAGGATACACTGTCTACAGGAGGGACAGGGAGGGTAAAAGAGGAGGAGGAGGAGGAGTTCTTTACATAAGGAAAGGAATAAAAGCAACAGAACAAAAGGGTAAACTGGGAGGAGAAGAAGCACTGTGGGTAAATTTGGAGACACGCAATGGCACCACAATATGCACAGGGGTTGTATATAGACCCCCTTCTCAGGGGGAGGAAATGGACAAGGAAATGATAGAAAGTATACTTAGAATGGCAGAAAAAGGGGAGATATTGCTGATGGGTGATCTGAATATGCCAGATGTTAACTGGAGTGCAGTTGCAACTGCCACTTCGAAGAGTGCAGTTATTCTAGATGCTCTACAGGGGGCATGCCTTAGACAACTAGTACTGGAGCCCACTCGAGAGGGAGCAATATTAGACTTGATTCTCTCAAATGGAGATGGAGAGAGGATCACAGATGTAGAAGTGGGTAGCCATCTGGGAACTAGCAACCATAGAACAGTATGGTTCACAATAAACACAGCAATAGAGCCAAGCCATACAAAGACAAAAGTACTGGACTTTAGGAGGGCTGACTTTGCCAAAATGGGTGAGTGCCTAAGGAATGCACTAGCAAGCGGGCAGGAAGGAGGGTGGAAGAACAATGGGGAATAATAAAACTGCCATCACAGAGGTAACGAGCCTTTGTGTGAAGCAAATAAAACAAGACGATGTAAGAAACCACTATGGTTCTCAAAGGAAGTGGCAGTGAAGGGTCAAGAGAAAAAGAAAGCATTCAGGAAGTACAAGGAATCGCAGAAGGAGCAGGACAGAAAGCATTCAGGAAGTACAAGGAATCTCAGAAGGAGCAGGACAGAGAACTGTATCAGTTAAAGCAAAAGGAGGCTGGGAAGGCAGTTAGAACAGCAAAGGCCCAAACCGATGAAAAGATAGCCAACTCAGTTAAGAAGGGGGATAAAACCTTTTATAGGTACATCAGGGAGCAAAGGAAGACCAAGGAGGGATAGTGAGGCTTAATAAAGGGGAGGGAGGGTGGGCAGAAGGAGACTGTGAAAAGGCAGAGATACTAAACAAATATTTTTGCTCAGTATTTACAAATGAAGAGGGGGAGGTACATAAAACAAACAGTAGTAACACTCTGGATACAGAAGTTGATACCAGCCCATTTATAGAAGAAAGGGTTCTGAAAGAACTCTTAAAACTGAAGGTGGACACAGCAATGGGGCCTGATGGGATTCATCCCAGAATTCTAAAAGAGCTAAGGGTAGAACTAGTGACACCACTGACTACCCTTTTTAACAAATCATGGGAGAATGGGGTGGAACCCGAGGACTGGAGGAGGGCAGATGTGATTCCCCTTCACAAAAGTGGGAGCAAGGCAGAAGCAGGAAACTACAGACCTGTTAGTTTAACCTCAGTGATAGGGAAAATGATGGAATCACTTCTGAAGGAAAGAATTGTCAGTATCTAGAGGCCAGAGGGGCACAGGACCCTAGGCAGCATGGATTCATAGCGGAAGGTCATGCCAGACAAATCTGATAGATTTCTTTGACTGGGTGACCAAGTAGTAGATCAGGGAGGGGCTGTGGACATGGCCTACCTAGACTTTAGCAAGGCATTTGACACAGTCCCACACAAAAGATTAATATACAAGTTAGCCAGCCTGGGAGTGGGTCCCAAGATGACAGCCTCGGTAAAGAATTGGCTGGAGAATAGGACACAGAGAGTAATAGTAAATGGAGTCCACTCAGAAGAAAGGAGGGTTACTAGTGGGGTACTGCAGAGTTCAGTATTAGGACCGGTCCTCTTCAATGTCTTTATAAGCAGCATTGCAGAAGGACTGGAAGGAAAAGTATATCTCTTTGCAGATGACACTAAGATCTGCAACAGAGTTGATGCACAGGGTGGGGTGGAAAGGATGAGAAGGGACTTGGCAAGGTTAGAGGAATGGTCAAATGTATGGCAGCTTAGATTCAATGCTAAGAAGTGCAGGTATGCACCTGGGAAACAAAAACCAGGGAAGAGTACACAATGGGGGTGAGATACTAACAACAACAAAATGGAAAGGGACCTGGGGGTGAGTAATCAGATGACCTAAAGGTGGGCAAGCAATGTGAGAGGGCAGCAAGGAGGGCTGGGGGGTTACTGGGATGCATAGGGAGAGGCATCACCAGTAGAAAACAGGAAGTTATTATCCCTCTGTACAGACAGCTGGTGAGACCCCATCTGGAGTAATGTGTACAGTTCTGGAGACCCAATCTCCGCAAAGACATAGACAGGATGGAAGCTGTCCAGAGGAGGGCAACTAAAATGGTGCAGGGTCTGCACCAGAAGACATATGAAGAGAGACTTAAGGAGCTTAATATGTATAGCCTCGAGGAAAGGAGGAAGAGGGGGGACATGATAGAAACTTTCAAGTACCTCAAGGGAATCAACAAAGTTCAAGAGGGTAGCATCTTTCAAAAAAAGAGGTGTGCAAGAACAAGAGGCACAATTTGAAGATAGAGGGGGCGGCTTAGAGGTAATTTAAGGAAGTATTTTTCACAGAGAGGGTTGTGGATGCATGGAACGGCCTTCCAGAGGAGGTTGTAGAGTCAAAATCAGTGGTGGAATTCAAGCATGCATGGGACAGTCATAAGGCAATTCTGGGGGGTGGGGGTAAGAAGAAGTAGGCTGCTGGTTAACTAGGATCTGCAGCTTATCCAGTAGGTAGGGAAATGGGCAGACTGGGTGGGCCAAGCGGTCCTTATCTGCCGTCAAATTCTATGTTTCTATGTAAAGTTATTGTGTCCAAAACAAGTGGAGTGTGCTTATTACTTCTCATACGATTGTCTGAGCCCATGTTCTTTTTGTTTTTGGTCATAAATAAGGTACAAGCAGAAAACCTCTTTCACAAAAACGAGACCACACAAATAAGGGGGCACAGTTTGAGACTGATAGGGAGTAAGTTTAAAACCAGCATTCGTCAGTTCTACTTCACAGAGAAGGGTGTTTGACCCTTGGAATAGCTTAACCCAGACGTTGTGGAGGCCAAAACGGTCACTGCTTTTAAGCTAACGTGGGACAAGTACTGCGATAATCTTGGAAGAACAGAATAAGAGGGTAGGCAATCTGGGCAGACTTGATGGATCACACAGTCCCCTTCTGCCAACATGTTCTTATGTAGACCAGCAAAAGCTGGTCTGACTCGTCGCATGTGGCTCACAGAGGACTCGGGTTGTGAGAATCCCAAGTTCAGCCCTGGGACTGCCACATGCAGCATGCGCGTGTGTTTGGTGCACCCAGTGCTTGCAGCAAGCTAACTCTTTTGAGAATCGAGCCCCAAATCTTTAGCGTGAGCCCACAAGAAGCCCTGGGACAACACTTTTCTTCAGTTTTTTGTTTCAAGTGAGTTTTTAACTGCCATTCTACTGTGAATACCAAGCCAGGTGTTATCCCACAGTTGTCGCAGAATCCTTTTATTCACAAGCAGCTCTACTACCTCTGTCTCCCTACTTGCCGGGCACAGTTTCGGGGTTAGGAGCTTTATGAAATTCCACTATAGTATATGGTAGTAAATCTGCTCCCTAGTAGATGTAGCCAGGAGTTCTAGGTGCAAATTCCATGATTTTAAATTCCTTACTACTTGGAATATATACTGCAGCGTAGCATGAACTTGATCCTTAAATCTCCTGATTTATCCGTTGCTAAGCCATTCTGGGAGCCAAGACAGAAGAGAGCCTTGCACTATGGTAACCCATAGCCCCCCCCCCTTTGAACACATATGATATATTGTAATGGAAAAACATCTTTTTTTTTATTTAAAATGTTGTTAACTTGGCAAGAACACTGGAAGTAGTCCATTTTTAGGCTCAACTCGACAACAAACAAAGACAAGCAACAAAAAAACAAGCAAAATAACACATTAGACAAGAATCAGACAAAATAGCTACACACATCTAAAAACAATAAATATGACTTACAATTATGCTTTAATTGATCCAATGAACCAGAAGAACAAAGATCAGCCAGTAATAAATTCCAGGACAAGGGGGCAGCAACTGAAAAAGACTGAGAACCAGTTTTGGAATGATGTGGAATAGTTTGGAGAAGAACAGCATTTGAAGGACGTAAGGTGCAAATGGAAGTTCTTATTTTAGCCATATCCATAAGTGGATAAACAGTATTGGAAAAAACTGATTTAAACACTTGACAGCCAAAGAAGTACGTAATTTTAGCGTATGGAGACAGCCACCCCACTTTGGCATATAAACGACAATGATGAAAACAATATGAGGAATTCAAAACGAAACGACAAACAGTGTTATAGGTGACTGTCAATATCTTGATTTCTTTAACTAATACCCTGAAATAAAGATTTGCTACACAGTCCAAATGTGGGAGAAGGAGAAGTGTCCCAATCGCAATTGCTGTTCGGCTTTCAGGGGTAACCTATTTCCTAAACTTCAAAAGCAGTCCTAACTTTTGATTGACCTTTTTAATGACTGCTTTGATCTGAAGAGAAAAATTCAGGCCTGGATCCAATAAAACTCCCAAGTACTTAAATTCATGAACAACTTCAATTGCTGCTTCCTTATCATCGTGGACCAAAAGAATGGGGTTGCTTTTTAAGGAGTGGGGAGTTCCAAATGTCATAGTTTTTTTTCTTTTAACATTAAGAGTCAAGCGATTAACAGAACACCAGCTACACGCATTTTGATGTTCCGATTCCGACAATGAAATAATCAGAGATACAGTTTTTGTTTGTGAAAAGGTAACAAGATCATCTGCATATAATAAACAGTGACTTGACTTACAAATGGAGGGAAGTGAATTAATAAACAATAAAAATAATAAGGGGCCCCAGTACAGATCCCTGTGGAACACCAGAATTAGCAGGCTTGAAAGACGAAGCCACTGACCCCAAAGTAACGACCTGAGACCTATCTGTTAAGTAATCTCTACACCAAGCTACAACGTTTTCTGAAAAACCAAGATTTTCCAGTTTGAGACACAATAAGGAGTGATTTATAAGGTCAAGTGACTTGAGGCTAGAAAAAAAACTACAGGGCTCACGATTTTAATTTCCCCCCTCATTAATATCCCTATAAGTCATCTTTCTCCTAAGGGTGTTTAACCAACTCCCCCAGACGCCCTAACAAAAAAAAAAAGACTAAACGCTCTCATTTCCAATTCTACCGGAAGGGGGGTAAACAGTGCTGATGTACAACAAGCATTTGTAAATGCCGAACGTTCGTCGCTGGTCTTGCTTGCACATTGTTTTACTATGCATTTACCCAAGATAGTGCACATGAGATGCAATATCTCATTTTCAGTGGTGTCCTGCTTTGACACATTGTTAGATTGTAATTACCCAGGATAGGGCAGCTGAGAGACAATATCTACTTTTAAGTGGGCTCCCACATTTTGACCCAAAATGTCCAACAGTCTTTTTATGACCTAAGGTTATGAACTAGATGGGTGGAATTGTTTAAATGCCATCCAAAAGATTTCAATGTGCGACTGTGGAAACAAGTTTCAGAGGGGATTTGAAAAATGACACCTGGCCTGTTCAGGATGTGGGCTAACTAACATAAGGGATATGTTGAACATTAGGGGTCAAAATTGACAAAAAATAAAATTATGAGTAAATGTTGTAACAATTCATTTTCTCATAACTTCACTGGTTTTTCACATTTTTACCCCAAATTTTTAACATAATCTTTTTATGACCATTCCTTCTGAGAATGACAGGGGTCATTTATAAAACAATTGCTGAAACATCATGTTGCACCACAAGTGTTAAAGAGGGAATCCAGCCATACATGCTGCATCATATGTTTAGGTAGACAAATGCCCCCTGAATAGAAGTCAGTATTTGTTTTAGAAACCTAGAATGCTGCGGGGGTGCGGATGAGGCTGACAAACTGCATAAGGAACTGGCTGCAGGGGAGGCTGCAATGGGTGGTAGTGGGGGGGGAGCTCTCGACACCTAGACTGGTGATGAGCGGCGTGCTGCAGGACTCAGTGCTGGGCTCTTTTTCTCAGATATTGCACACGGAGTTGGGAGCAGGGTTAGTCTGTTCGCAGATGATACCAAAATGGGGGCAGTGGTGGATGGATGGGAACAACTACAAGGAGACCTAACCAAACTGAAGGTATGATTGGAGAAGTGGCAGCTGGGATTCAGTGCAAAAAAGTGCAAGGTTATGCACTTCGGGGCAAAGAACCCAAGGAGGGACTATTGGTTGGGAGGGGTGAGGCTGGGGATCACTGAGGAAGAGAAGGACCTAGGGGTGTTGGTAACAGGGAGCATGAACAACTCTGCCCGATGCAAGAAAGCAGAAGCCATGCATGCTTGAATTCCACCACTGTTTTTGACTCCACAACCTCCTCTAGAAGGCCATTCCATGCATCCACAACCCTCTCTGTGAAAAAATACTTCCTTAAATTACCTCTGAGTCACCTCCCCTCTATCTTTAAATTGTGCCCTCTTGTTCTTGCACATCTCTTTTTTTGAAAGATGCTACCCTCTTGGACTTTGTTGATTCCCTTGAGGTACTTGAAAGTTTCTATCATGTCCCTCCCCTCCCACCTTTCCTCGAGGCTATACATATTAAGCTCCTTAAGTCTCTCTTCATATGTCTTCTGGTGCAGACACTGCACCATTTTAGTTGCCCTCCTCTGGACTGTTTCCATCCTATCTATGTCTTTGCAGAGATTGGGTCCCCAGAACTGCACGCAGTACTCCAGATGGGGTCTCACCAGCTGTCTGTACAGAGATATAATGACTTCCTGTTTTCTACTGGTGATGCCTCTCCCTATGCATCCCAGTATCCCCCAGCCCTCCTTACTGCCCTCTCACATTGCTTGCCCACCTTTAGATAATCTGATATGACTACCCCCAGGTCCCTTTCCATTTTTGTTGTTGTTAGTATCTCACCCCCCATTGTGTACTCTTCCCCTGGGTTTTTGTTTCCCAGGTGCATTACCTTGCACTTCTTAGCATTGAATCTAGGCTATCATACATTTGACCATTCCTCTAACCTTGCCAAGTCATAGAAACATAGAAACATAGAAGTTGACGGCAGATAAGGACCGCAAGGCCCATCCAGTCTGCCCATTTCTTTTTCTACCTTATAAATGTGCCATCGGCTTTTGCTCTGTCAGTGGCCTATCTATTCATAGTCATTTGTATTGCTCCCTTATGCCTATCCCATGCCTGTTTGAAGCCCTGCACTGTATTCATAGCCACCACTTCGTGTGGTAAGCCATTCCAGCCATCCACCACCTGTCTGTGAAAAGAATTTCCTCACATTCCCCTTAATCGGCCTCCCTCTAATCTCATGCTGTGTCCTCTTGTCCTGCTATTTTCTTATATTTAAACATGTTAGACTCTTTCACCTTGTTTATGCCCTTAAGGTGTTTGAATGCCTCGATCATATCACCTCTCTCCCTCCTTTTGCTCAAGGGTATACATATTGAGCTCCGTTAATCTGCCCTCATATGTCTTCTGATGCAGTCCCTGCACCATTTTGGTGCCCTTCTCTGGACTGCCTCAATTTGATTAATATCCTTGTGAAGGTGTGGCCTCCAATACTGCACGCAGTACTCAGATGGGGGCTAACCAGTGTCTTGTACAGAGGGATTATTACCTCCTCTTACGACTTGTGATACCCTACTAATACACCTAACACCCCCTAGCCTTACCTACTGCTTTAGAGGTCTGCTTGGATGATTTTAGGTCATCAGTGATGATGATGCCCAAGTCTCTTTCTTCCTTTGTGACTGCTAGCAACTCCCCTCCCAGCCTATAGGTGGCTTCAGGGTTTCTCTTCCCTATGTGCATGATTTTGCACTTCTTTGCATTAAATCCCAGTTGCCACTCTTCTGACCCTTCTGCTAGTTTATCCAGATCTCTTCTCATTCTGCCCACCCCATCTGGATCATCTACTCTGTTGCAGATCTTGGTGTCATCTGCAAACAGACAAGCCTTACCCTCTAGTCCATCTGCAAGGTCACTAATGAAGATGTTGAAGAGGACTGGCCCCAGGACTGATCCCTGAGGTACCCCAATTGTGACTTGCATCTCTTCTGACTGTATACCATTTACCACCACTCTCTGTTTTCTGCCCGTCAACCAGTTTGCCACCCAGTTGACCAACTTCTGACCCATCCCGAGCCTTCCCAACTTATTTATCAATCTTCTATGTGGAACAGTGTCAAAAGCTTTGCTGAAGTCAAGGTAGGCGACATCAACTGCTCCCCCTTGGTCCACCACTCTGGTTACCCAGTCAAAGAAATCTATGAGATTAGTTTGACAGGACCTTCCTTTTGTAAACCCATGCTGTCTTGGATCCTGTGCCCCTATGGATTCCAGGTGTTGCAGTATCCTTTCCTTAAGGAGTGCCTCCATAATCTTGCCCACTACTGAGGTAAGACTGACCGGTCTGTAGTTCCCGCCTCCTCCCTGCTACCACTCTTGTGGAGCGGGATCACATGAGCCCTTCTCCAGTCTTCTGGGACCTCTCCTGTGCTCAGAGACTCACTAAACAATTCTGCTAATGGCTCTGCTAGTTCCTCCTTTAGCTCCTTAAGTACCCTGGGATGTATGCCATCAGGTCCCATTGCCTTATCCACCTGAGCTTAGCAAGCTCTTGTAGGACCCTTTCTTTTGTGAAGGAGTAGTGCTCACCTCCCCCTGTGTCCATGATGCTGAGCTGTGGGCCCTGCCCTGCCTTCTCTTCAGTAAACACTGAGCAAAAGTATCTATTTAGGATAGATGCCTTTACAGGGTCCTCCTCCTCACATGCTCCATTTTCTCCATTAAACTAGCAATACCCCTCTGGACTTTCTCCTTTCACTAATGTATCTATAGAAAGTCTTGTCACCTTCTTTTACTGTTCGTGCTAGTGTTTCCTCAGTTTGGGACTTTGCCTGCCTTACTGCCTTACCTGCTTCCCTTAGGGCAGTTTGGTATGCCTCCCTGTCTTCATCCCACTGTGTTCCCTTATATTTCCTGAAGGCCAGCCTTTTGGCTCTGACCTTTTCTGCTACTGTATTTGAGAACCAAAGTGGTTTCCTTCTTCTTTTGCACTTCCTTTTCTGTCTAACACAATGGGATGTTGCTTCAAGTATGCATCCTTAATGCTTGCCCACTTTGCCTGTACCCCTCACCTGTGTTTCTTTTTGCCAGGGCTAGCTTAACTCTGTTGGCCATCTTATCAAAGTCAGCTCCTCTGAAGTCCCATATTTTTGCCTTGGAATGGGATGATTTAGATGTAGTAGCCAAATTGAACCATACCATGTGATGGTCACTGGCCCCCAGGTGACCTTCTACCTGGAGATCTGTGATCCCTTCTTTGTTAGTCAGTACTAGATCTAGGATAGCCCTGTCTCTTGTGGGTTGCTGTACCAGTTGTTTGAGGCCCTCCCTGCAGGAATCCACTATGAGTCTAGTTCTGGCAGATGTTCCTGCTGGTATTGACCAATCTGTATCTGGCATGTTGAAGTCTCCCATTATCAGAACCTCCCTTTAGCTGTCATGTTTTGTATATCTTCTAACAGTAATATGTCTATGTCCTCCCTCTGGTCTGGGGCCTGTAGACAACCCCAGTTCTTATGGCTGTCCCATTTCCTGTTTCAGGGTGACCCACAGTTCTTCTGGCTCCTTATGTGTATTCTGAATTTCTGTAGCTTTGATATTTTCATTAACATACAGGGCCCTCCTCCCCCTTTGCACCTCGGTCTCTTCTGAACAATACATAGCCAGGTACTGAAGTCTCCTGCGTGTTTACTGGTAAACCACGCCTCACTAATTGCTACTATGTCCAGTTTAGCCTCTGACATTATTGCCTGCAGGTCTGGGATCTTATTTCCCAGGCTGTGAGCATTGTGTACATGATTTTCCATTGGCCAGATTTTGGTGTGTTAGTTGTTGGGTGAAGTTTGGCATTACCCCAATGGTCGTATGGGGAGACAAACCTTTTTCTTACCTGGTGATGCAAATGAGCAGCAAACATGCTGAATTCCTGTTTGACCACTAGCTGAGGGGAGAGGTGTTCTTCCCATTCGACATATGGGTGCTGCACCTCTCCCCATTGCTAGTTTAAATATTCTGCAAAGGCGTCAAACTTCTGCCCCAATGCACTGACTCCTCTTTAGTCAGATGCAGTCCATCAAATTAAAGAACTTTCGCTCCCAGAACTGTTGCCAGTTCCTACAAATCTGTGTCCTTTTTCCTGGCACCATCCCTTGAGCCACGTGTTTAGCTCCCTGTCTCCCCTTCTCTGACCTTCCGTCCATCTGCTCCCCTCTCCCAGACTGGCAGGATCTCAGAGAAGGAGATGCCAACAAGAAATAGATGGTTTGTCACCCAGCCTAGTCAGGTGTTCCTTGGTCTCCACAACTGACTGGCTGGCGAGATCATTAGTCCCTATGTGTACTAGGACATCAATGTTTTCTCCTGCTTTGTGAACAATTTTAGCAATGCGGTCAGTGTCTCTCCATGCTGATGTACCTGGGAGACATCTGACCATCACCCCTGGCTGGAGATGGGTATCAACTCCCTGAATCATGGAGTCTCCTATGATCAGAAGTTTTTTGGATTTCCTTTGTGCTTGTTTTGTTTTGGTTCCTGATTTGGGTGAGTTTTGTTTTGCTAGCTCCTGTGCCGCAGTGTCCTGCTCTGTAGTGTCTTCTGCCTGATGGGCCAGATGGGGTGCACCCCAGGGTCCTTAAAGAACTAAGAGAGGTGGTGGCTGAACCTCTGGCTATCCTGTTCAGCCAATCACTGGAAACGGGAGGTACCCAAAGACTGGAGGACAGCAGATGTAGTCCCCTTATACAAAAGTGGGAACAAAGAGGAAGCAGGGAACTACAGACCAGTCAGCCTCACCTCGGTAGTGGGAAAGATCATGGAAGCACTACTGCAGGAGAGATTGGTGGAACATCTGGTTGTCAATGGACTACAGGACCCAAGGCAGCATGGTTTCACCAGGGGAGGTCATGTCAGACCAACCTCATTGAATTTTTGACTGGGTGACTAGGAGGTGGATCAGGGGAGGGCAGTGGACATGGCCTATCTGGACTTCAGCAAGGCCTTTGACACTGTGCCACATAGAAGACTATTACACAAACTGGGAATATGGGTGTGGGCAGGACAGTAGTGTGGTGGGTAGGTAACTGGCTGGGTGGCAGGACACAGAGGGTGGTGGTAAATGGCTGTCACTCCACAGAGGAAAAGTGACCAGTGGGGTACCACAGGGATCAGTGCTGGGACCGGTCCTATTCAACATCTTCATCAGTGACATTGCACAGGATCTAGAAGGCAGAATTTCACTGTTCGCTGATGACACAAAGCTCTGTAATAGAGTAGACACACAGAGGGTGTAGACAGAATGAGAAGGGACCTGCAGAAACTTGAAGAATGGTCAAGGGTTTGGCAGTTGAAATTCAATGCAAAGAAGTGCAAGATAATGCATATAGGGCACAAAACCCTGGTACAATATATCAGTTGGGGTGAGGATATAGCATGCACCAAGCAGGAAAGGGATCTTGGGGTTGTCATCTCTGATGACCTCAAGGTAGGGAAACAGTGTGATAAGGCATCAGGTAAAGGAAATAGGATGCTGGGATGTATAGGCAGGGGCATCACCAGCAGGAAAAGGGAGGTCATAATTCCGCTATACAAGACACTAGTGAGGCCCCACCTGGAGTACAGTGTACAGTTCTGGAGACCATACCTAAGTAAGGAGATAGACAGGGTAGAGAAGGTTCAGAGGAGGGCAACAAAGATGGTGCATGGGTTGCATCACAAGTCCTATGAAGACAGGTTGAAGGAACTGAACATGTACTCCCTGGAGGAGAGGAGGGAGAGAGGGGTTATGTTAGAGACATACAAGTATCTTACAGGGAGGAACAGGGTGCAGGAAAACACTATTTTTAAGCGAAAAAGATGTTTCAGGACTAGAGGGCATGGGATGAAGCTGGAGGGAGGACGATTCAGAGGAAACATGAGAAGAATTTCTTCACAGAGCGGTGGTGGACAAGTGGAACACCCTGCCAGAGGAAGTGGTGGGGGCTGAAACAATCACGGGATTTAAGAATGCATGGGATAGACATAAAGGAATTCTAGAGGTCAGGGGTAAGGGGAAATAGACTTCTAGGAAAACAAACTGAACTTACAAGCTCAAATGGGCAGACTAGGTGGGCCATAGGCCCTTATCTGCCGACACTGTCTATGTATCTATGTATCTATGCCTCTTTATTTGATTTCAGAGATAGAGGCAGATACCTGTTTGTAGTGTTTATATGGTTTTTGGAAGTAATGTGTTGGAGAGCAGAGAGTGATGGGGCACCTGATTTGCTCCTCCTAACCACCTGCCAACCTCCTGGACCAACTACCCTCTGCGGTCGAGGTTTTTCTGTTGGATGCTGGGGAAATGTCGGGTGGTTCTTATAATGTATTTCCTCTTCAATATGAAGTTTGAGGCGTGCAATCTCTGCCCATGCTGCCCGGAGTTGAGCCCTAAGATCTCCAAAGGCCCAGCATGTAGGACAGTGTCCTAAATCCTGTAAGACTGTCCTTCTGAAAATTGTTCCACAGTACCTGCAGTTAATGAAATCCATTCCAAATAAGTTGCTGGGTTTGTAACCTAGTCAGAGTAATTAGAAGGAAAAAAAAAACAAAGGAAAAAAAATGCAAGTAATGGTTTAATTGTGCTTTGTTTAACTTGTTATAACAAGTTAAATTACTAGTGCCCCTGTAAATGAGATCACCTTGTGGAGGCCCCACTGATCCGCCCCTTCCTGCTCTACCACAGGAAATGTCACAACTGTGGTACCCTATAAAAGGAGTGTAGCCACCCCAACTTGTGCATCAACTCTGTTGCAGATCTTTGTGTCATCTGCAAAGAGACATACTTTTCCTTCCAGTCCCTCTGCAATGTCGCTTATAAAGACATTGAAGAGGACCCGTCCTAATACAGAACCCTGTGGTACCTCACTAGTAACCCCCTTTTCTTCAGAGTGGACTCCATTTACTATTACTCTCTGTGTCCTATTCTCCAGCCAATTCTTTACCCAGGCTGTCATCTTGGGGACCCACTCCCAGGCTGGCTAACTTGTATATTAATCTTTTTTGTGGGACTGTGTCAAATGCCTTGCTAAAGTCTAGGTAAGCCATGTCCACAGCCCCTCCCTGATCTACTACTCTGGTCACCCAGTCAAAGAAATCTATTAGATTTGTCTGGCATGACCTTCCCGCTGTGAATCCATGTTGCCTTGGGTCCTGTGCCCCTCTAGCCTCTAGATACTCGACAATTATTTCCTTCAGAAGTGATTCCATCATTTTCCCTACCACTGAGGTTAAACTAACAGGTCTGTTGTTTCCTGCTTCTGCCTTGCTCCCACTTGTGTGAAGGGGAATCACATCTGCCCTCCTCCAGTCCTCGGGTACCACCCCATCCTCCCATGATTTGTTAAAGAGGGTAGTCAGTGGTGTCACTAGTTCTACACTTAGTTCTTTTAGAATTCTGGGATGAATCCCATCAGGCCCCATTGCTTTGTCCACCTTCAGTTTTAAGAGTTATTTCAGAACTCTTTCTTCTGTAAATGGGCTGGTATCAACTTCTGTATCCAGAGTGTTTCTACTGTTTGTTTTAGGTACCTCCCCCTCTTCCTTTGTAAATACTGAGCAAAAATATTTGTTTAGCATCTCTGCCATTTCACAGTCACCCTCTGCCCACCATCCCTCCCCTTTATTAAGCCTCACTATCCCTCCCTTGGTCTTCCTTCACTCCCTGATGTACCTATAAAAGGTTTTATCCCCCTTCTTAACTGAGTTGGCTATCTTTTCCTCGGTTTGGGCCTTTGCTGTTTTGACTGCCTTCCCATCTTCCTTTTGCTTTAACTGATACAGTTCTCTGTCCTGCTTCTTCTGTGATTCTTTGTACTTCCTGAATGCTTTCTTTTTCTCTTGAACCTTCACTGCCACTTCCTTTGAGAACCATAGTGGTTTCTTACATTGTTTTGTTTATTTGCTTCACACAAAGGCTCGTTACCTCTGTGATGGCAGTTTTTATTATTCCCCATTGTTCTTCCACTCCTCCTTCCTGTCCATTTGCTAGTGCATTTCTTAGACACTCACCCATTTTGGCAAAGTCAGCCTTCCTAAAGTCCAGTACTTTTGCCTTTGTTTGGCTTGACTCTATTGCTGTGTTTATTGTGAACCATACTGTTCGATGGTCGCTAGTTCCCAGATGGCTACCCACTTCTACATCTGTGATCCTCCCTTCATCTCCATTTGAGAGAACCAGGTCTAAGATTGCTCCCTCTCTAGTGGGCTCCAATACTAGTTGTCTAAGGCATGCCCCCTGTAGGGCATCTAGAATAACCCCACTCTTCAAAGTGGCTGCTGCAACTGCACTCCAGTTAACATCTGGCATATTCAGATCACCCATCAGCAATATCTCCCCTTTTTCTGCCATTCTAAGTATACTTTCTATCATTTCCTTGTCCATTTCCTCCCCCTGAGAAGGGGGTCTGTATACAACCCTTGTGTGGATTGTGGTGCCATTGCCGGTCTCCAAATTGACCCACAGTGCTTCTTCTCCTCCCTGTTTTCTCTTTTGTTCTGTTGCTTTGATTCCTTCCCTTATGTAAAGAGCTACTCTTCCTCCTCTTTTACCCTCCCTGTCCCTCCTGTAGATAGTGTATCCTGGTATTTTTACATCCCAGTCATGGTTTTGTGTGTACCATGTTTCTGTGACTGCCATGATATCCAGATGTTCCTCCTCCATCAAAGCCACTAATTCAGGAAGCTTGTTACTTAGACTACGGGCATTGGTACTCATTGCTGTCCATTTCTTGATGGCTTTACCTTCTGTTGCAGCATCCCCCACTGACCTTTCTACCTCGGTCTTTTTCTCATTTAGTTCCTTGTTTTGTATGGAGAGGCTGGGATTTTCCTGCTGGTTATCAGTGCCTCCCCCCTTGACTAGTTTAAAAGCTTGCCAATGAAGCATTTAAACTGATTGCTCAAAAGATTTGTTCCCTTTCTGGACAGATGCAGACCATCCTGCCAGTATAGGCTGGTGTCCCTCCAGGTGGAACCCCAGTCCCCAATGAAGCCAAACCCCTGTACTCCACACCATTTCTTCAACCATTCATTAAACTGCATGGTGCAAAGTACCCTTGCCTCACTCATGCCATTGACAGGTAGCACCTCTGAGAAGGATACTGTATGTGCTACTTGTCTTAGGCCCCTTCCCAATTCTACAAAGTCCTTCTGCACTGCTCTAATCTTATGATGAGTCAAGTCATTTGTCCCTGGATGGACAATAACGTCCAGCTCAGACTCCTGTGTAGCTGTTCTCGTGATCCTGAGGATGCGCTTCCTGTCCCTCCAAGCCATGGCACGAGACAGGCACCTTACTTCAGTTTTCCCTGCTCCCCCCAGTTCGCTCCCATCTCTAATAATTGAGTCCCCACCAGGAGCTGCTTCCTTTCCTTGTGGTGTCCTCTCCCTCCTTCCTGTGGGCCTCCCTTGTGACAGCTGTCCTCGGCCTCCTTAGTCTCCTCTGCAGGTGTATCCATAGGGGAGCTATGCTCCCCCAGAATGGTGTATGGAGTTGGAGTGGAACAATTGACTGGGTGTGCCTCTGTTCCACCATCCTTACCCTCCCTGAGCCCACTGTGGTCCAACTGCTGTGCTTTCTATGCAACCTCTGAGGTAGTGGTGGTAGCTCTGGTGCTCCCTGAATGGGGGAGGTTCCCTTCCTACCATCCAGTGTGGCCTGAAGGAAGGTTCCCTTACTACTGTCCAGTGTGGCCTGAAGACGGGCAACTTCCTCCCTCAAGGCAGAGAGTTGTCTGCAAATAGGGCAGCATTTCAGCCTCCAGAAAGACTCCAGGAAGACTGCTGCCCCACAGCCATTACATTGCACTACTCCCCACGTTTATCTACTTTTTTTTTTGCTGTGTGTGTGTTTGTGTGTGTGATTGGCGTGTTTTATAGAAATATATATATTATACAATGTGTATGCTTATATTGTCAGTGAAGTGTGCTAGAGAGGATATGCACTGTTTTCCCTGAAATAAATCAGTTTTATTACCTTTTTTTGTGGTGTTTTGTCTGATTTAGTCCCGTTTCATATCGGCCACCAAAAAAATGCCATTGAGCATGCGGGGATCCTAACACGTCATCTCCAGAATGGCAGCAGCATTTCCAAGCGATGGATGCCATACAAGGAGGGACCATTAGTGATTCTGGTGCTGGGCTATCTGATGACAGCATGCCAGGATCATCAAGCAGTACTGTAAATGGCAGTGTAGACGTCGAGGACGAATACTTGTCAGATGACAGCGTGCGGGAAACTGAAGTTTTTTATGACAATCTATATTGTCTCGACCTCATAGCAAGTGAGAGGTCTGCTGATTCGGGCTCTACCCCCGATGGTACTGGAGCACAATAATTCCCACACCAGCAACAGAGACTAATGAGTTCTTCTTCTCCCACTACACTACTTCACTGTCCCTAAATTGAGAAACTTTTGTATAGCACATGTAAGCATATAGTACCAATGATCATGTTTGTGATCTCTTGCTTATTATGGAGAACAGGGTGGGGTACTCAGCAGTGAATGAGTTTGGCATATGCAGCATGATGGTGAATGGTACAATGTGAACAAGGCACCTTACCTATTTATTGGTCTGTGGTCCTTACTTGGTTATTAATGGAATGGAAGACAGGAGAGAGAGAGAGGACATGATTGGGACCTCCAAGTACTTGAAAGGGATAAATAAGGATGATAAGAAGAGTCTCTTTAAGCTGAGTGGCAACCATAACACAAGGGGCACAGTCTTTAGCTGGAGGGTGGGGGGTTTAGGAGGGAGGTCAGGAAGCATTTCTTCACAGAGAGGGTGGTGGACACTTGGAATGTGCTGCCAGAGAGGTAATCTCATTGAAGACAGTGGGCAGCTTTAAGAGAGGCTGGGACAGGCATAGGGGAGGTAATGGTCATGGGTAGGGAGGATGGGAGGAGTGGGGAGGGAGGGCAGGGACATTAGCTCAAGCTATGGACTCTGCAATATAAGCAGACTTGATGGACCAAATGGCCTTCTTCTGCTGGCTTCTTCGTATGTTCATATGAAAAGTATGTCATCACAGTAATGGCCCCCACTTCCTCCATGCCACATTATTATGCGCTGGTTAAGCAGAATACCTGACACGGAACCATACCATTATGTTATTTTACTGTCATCAGGGTCTCTAAACCATTTTATTACCATGAGCCACTGTACTGTGTGAAGCTCCCTGCATGTGCCATAGCCAACGCAGAAGTAAACATCACAGGGTCTTAGCATTCCTATGTGGTGGTGTGACAGGATGGCATGTGTGCTGTTTGACCATGGTCTCACAGTACCCCTACCCATGAAAATTACATACAGTCTGTGTCTCCTGCTTTATACTCCCCTTCCACAATGTCCTGCATTTTACTGTGTGAGACACAGGTAGTGCAAAGTAATCCATTACGGCATTTGTTACTACCAGTTGCATTTTTCCCGTGACACTGTGATATAATGCCATGTGTAAGGCTGACTTAGCATGTAGCATACTCACCTCTGAGGCCGGGAGATCAGAAGACTGTGGGTTCTATCCCCACACCAGGCACTTGAGATGAAATCCCAATACTGACACTGTAGTGCAGCATGAGGGGGTTGCTGCATTCCCCAAGTGCCGTCTTTCGGATGAGACGTTAAACCGAGGTCCCATCTGCCTGTTCAAGTGGAGGTGCAGGTGGATGTTAAAGATCCCACAGCACTTCTTGAAAAGAGTAAGGGAATTTCCGCAGTGTCCTGGCCAAAGTTCCCCCATTCACTAAAAAAAAAAAAACCACCAACAGCTTAATCTGGTTCAAGGTCAGTTGGCATTCATCTGTATCCCCCTTCCCCGGGTCGTGCCTGAAAATGGGCAGAATTATTGTAGTGCACTTACCCGGTCTACAAAAACTAAATAAATCCTTTTGTATTGTCATGCCTGCTGAGTGCAATGTGTTACGGCCCCCTCCCCCCCCCAGGTTCTTCAAGCAGTGGACCAAAGGTTTGCAAGAACTGAATTCCCTGCAGTGCCTGATGTCCTTGTCTTTCCCCATTTTTATCATACAGTTCACAGCGCTGATTTTGATGGCAGCAGTGTAGCATACATGTTTGAGTAATAACTTACAGTAAAATACAGCAATTTTATATGCACAGTCCCTAATAACTGCAGGCAAAGGTTTCCAGAGTGTCTTGAACCTGTATGTCCATGTTTGTGGATATGTCCCTCATTATGAGAGTTAGTGTCCTTCATTGTCCCTCATTTTGAGAACCCACGTCTATCACTTCAGTGACGAAAGGTTGAGAGTTATGTTCCATAGGAATCTTTTTTTGAAGGTTGTCTTCAAAGCAGAAAACACTAGGGTGCTGGATTATAACAGCACCCAAGTGATCTACACCTATGGCTTTGAGTTCTCGCCATAAAAAAGTAACTGCCTGGTGGGCATTACCCCCAAAATGACTAATTATAGTGATGCATTGCACAGTGTGGCCGAATGTCTTGGTGGAAACTGCAAGCACGTCACACGATGTATCCTGGATTGTGACACAATGTTACTGTTCACACCTGCTTTATAAGTGGAACATTGAGACACACTGTGAATGTTGGTTTCAGACATGGTTATTGTATCCACGCAGGTGATGCACACATTTCATTGTGTATGAAGTGGAACATCAATACCGGGACAGCTCCAAAATAATTGTCAGCGTTCATGCCCCTCTCATCTTGGAGAATGACAGATTGCCATTGTATAGTGTTTATCATAGAAACATACAGTCTCGGTGACAGAAAAGGACCCATTGGCTCATCTAGTCTGCCACTTTACCTCCATTATTCACCTCCCCACTCTGGTTGCCCTCCCTCTACAGCCGTTTAGCCCCATATGTCTATCCCATGCCCTCTTGAAACCTGACACTGTTTCAGCCCCCATGCCTCCACCACCCTTTTCTTGAAGAACCGCCCTCTCACGTTTCCTCTGTATCTTCCCACCTGCAGTCGCAGGCTATGCCCCCTAGTCACTGCACCTTCCTTTTAAATAACCACCTGCTTTGCCAATCCCCTTGACATATTTCAAGGTTTGTATCATGTCCCCTCTCTCCCTTCTAGTCTTCAATGTGTACAGACCCAACTCCTTACATCTAACCTCGTACAGCTTACCCTGCACCATTTTGGTTGCCCTTCTCTGAACCCTATCAATCCTGTCTATGTCCATTTGCATATATGACCTCCAGAATTGGACTCCGTACGCCAGGTGCGGTCTCACCATGGATTTTTTTAGAGGGGCATCAGTACCTCCTCCCTCCTGTTAGTGATTTCTCTGCCAGTGCATACCAGCATTCCATTTGCTTTCCCCACCACCCTGATACATTGGTTTCCCACCTTTAGGTTACTTGAAACGATAATCCACAGATCCTTCTCCTGCTACGTATCCCTAATGTCTCCCCCCCCAACCAACCTTGTGCCTTGCTTTAGGATTCCCTTTTCCCAAGTGCATTACAGCACACTTTTTGACATTGAACTTTAGTTGCCCAGTCTCTGTCCATTCCTCCAAAGTCCTCAGGTCCTGCCTCATGTCCTCCACCCCCTCTGCGGTGTACACCGTATTGCTGTTCTTTGCATCATTGGCCAACAGGCACACCCTTCCCCTCAGTCCCTCCGCTACATCTCTGATGTAGATATTGAAAATGAGGGGTCCCAGCACCAACCCCTGGGACACCCTTTCCTCGTCCCAGAGTATACCCAGTTTACAATTACTCTGGCATCTGCCTGCCAACCAGCTTTCCATTCATTTGGTTATTTTCTCCCCTACCCCTACACTTTCTCACTTGCTCACCAACCTTTTGTGGGGGATGGTGTTGAAGGCTTTACTGAAGTTCAGATAGGCCACGTCCAGCCCCCCGGTCAACTACCCATGTCACCTCATAAAATATTTATTTATTTATTTACATTTTGGTAACGGGGTAGGCCCACTGAGACTTTGACAGTCCCTTTTTCAGGGGTGACGCAGGATTTGTTTCATTTATTTATTTACAAGTTTTACCAGGAAGGCATACTGAGCAACAATGCTCGATTCCAGATGCGACCTGGGGGCCAGGACCCAATATAAAACAAAACACAGTGTCAAACTGAGACATTTCAACAGTGAGAGGTATAGTTACATGTACCTAGAGGGGAAAAGAAAACCAATGCTTTTGATTGTACTACAGTATATGGTACAGTAGATTGATCATGTATACGTGTCACAGAGAAAATAACTCAAATCTGTCTGGCAAGACTTCCCTTTCTTGAAGTCATGCTGTCTGTTGTCCAGTAACACACTATCCGCCATGTAGTCCACTACCCTCTCCTTTATGAGTTCCTCCATGACCTTCCCCACCACTGAGGTGAGGCTGACTGGCGGTAGTTTTCCTTCCCCTCCCTACTACCCCCTTTGTGCAGCAGCACCACATGTGCCCTCTTCCAGTCCTCCGGCACCCTACCGGAATCCAGTGACAAGTTGAAAAGCCCCATCAATGGTATGGCCAACTCCTCCCCCAGCTCCTGAATCACCCCCGGGTGCAGCCCGTCTGGGCCCATAGCCTTATCCAGCTTCAACCTGTTTAGTTCCTTCCTAACTCTACCTACACTGTACGGTCTCGGGTCCACCCTTTTGTCCTCCCCCCTAAGCTTGGGTCCCCTGCCCTACCCCTCATCCATAGATCCCGAGCAAAGGTACTTATTTAGCTCTTCTGCTTTTTCTTAGTCCCCTTCTAGTGAATTTCCTCCTTCACCTTGCAATCCCCTGCCTAGCCTTCCTCCTTTCCCCCACATATCTAAAAAAATATCTTGTCCCCCCTTTGGCCTGTTTAGCTATTCTTTCTTCAGTGTCAGCCTTTGCCCTCCTGATCTTCTGCTCTGCAATCCTCCTCTTCTCCTTGTAAGCCTCCGTGTCTGTTTTTCCTCTGTGTTCTCTTATATTTTCAGAACGCCCTCCTCCTTTCCCCGATCAACTCGTCACCACCCTTGTGAAGCAAAGTGGTTTCCTCCTTCTGCTCTTCCTTACCATCCTTATGCACATTTGCGTGGCCTTCTGCACCTCATTTTTAATGGTGTTCCAAAACTCCACATCGTTTATATTCTCTGTTCCTACCATCTCATCCCTCACTTACTTTCTCGTCCTGTGGAAGTCCACGCCCCTGAAGTTGATGACTGTTGCGTTGGTTTGGTTTGCCTCTCTCCCTGCTCTAACACTGAATGTTTATGCCTACATTATGCATCCCCTCAAATTATGGTAACCTGTTTTCCCATGTTCCTTTTGGAACAGAGGCGTTGAGACCCCAATGCTTCACTTAATCAATCATTTCTCCTAAGCAGTAAGTGGCTTTGTAAGTCCTGTGAAAAACACAACACAAGAATAGGCACCTGGATGATGACCGCATACTGCCACGTAGCACGCATGCAGCCACCTATAAACCTTCAAGTACATGCTGCATAATGATTGCTTGTGTCGGACCTTTGGTCACGGTGGGTGCTGTCGCCACAGTTTGTAATATATTTTGGTGGCATCACCCATACCCCTGTTGCACTGTAAAATTCTCACTGTGGTGATGCCATTTAAGCATCCTGTTAGACTGTTGTGTGGATCTGAGAGCTGGCAATACCACGTAGAAAGTGTCATGCATTTTCTACATTCGCTTATTTCTTGTTTGTACTGTGACATGGACTGAGAGAGTACTAGTTATGTTTCAACTGCACTCATGCTCGTTGTTTTCATCATTGTGAATGCTACACTGTTCTGCATCATGGGCATTCAGCATCCTGTCACCTCATGGGTCACTGCATGTCACACGCCTGAGTATGAACCCTGCTACATAATGGTGTAAAATCTCTTGTGATTCATATCTTTACTGCCCCTGAATATAATTTGTTACTGTCCAGTTAACAAGTGAACCAAGATTTGTGTGACTGTTACATTTTCATCCATCCTGTGTGATCCAAGCCACCCCACTGAAACATGTGAAACACCTCACAAGCCAACTGTAAATCATGGAAAAACCTAGGCTGTGATGTGCACTTTACATCTGCCATATCATGCTAGCTGTGCAAAAGTCACTGAAAACCAGTGTTTACTGGTCAGATGCTTTACCTCCTTCCTGGTATGTGATTTGCTAAATGCTCTGTAGCACATTTCTCCGTTTGCGTGAGAGTAACTCCTAGAAATCTGCCCCCCAAACACTCACCAGTTGATCAACTCTTTTAATTCTTTTTCCCATTTTATTGTGCACGACATCAGGCCATTTCTTCCAGTGCCGCTGTCATTCTCTTATATGTATTCTGCATTGTGAAAGGTCACATTGATTAGCCATCTAATTCCCTTTCTGTTCATTTTTTACAGGTGTCGTCATGGTTATTGTCAACCAATGGAAACAGAGCGTGAGTGCATATGTTGCCGTGAGGTACCAGGAGTTGAAGAAAAGTTGCATGATGGTGAGCAGTCTGTTGGTCCTGGATTGATGCCGCCATGTGTAGCAATGCATCCAGGTTTCGCAGAAGTATGTTTCAGCGAGTGGGTTCTTGAAATGGCCTCAGCTGAACACCGTCAATACCATGGACATTAGAACTTCCCCATGAATAAGTACGTAAGGTTGCTGTCCCTCTCATATCACAGTGACAGTTATTTACAGCATGGGAATTGGTACACCAGTGCCCCTACTGTCTCCAGTCATTCTGATCCCTGTTGAGGATGTGGTGTGGCACCTCACAGGGCTGGCCAAAGGGAGATGAATTTCACATTCAGCATACAGCTTTCCTCACTTGTTTTGTTTGTATTGAGTTCTCCCATACCATTGGCAACAGTTGTTGGATGCCTGGTAAGCCAAACTGTGCCAGTTGTCTAATAGCAAGCTGAGTTCACATGTGTTCACATCTTCAATTTTTGTGCGTGTCTCTGGTACTATTATGATGGCACTACAGCATCTCCACTGCACACTCCATTGAAATAACCCCATGGCTCATCACTGTGTTGTCCAAGACTACTACCACAGTGACACTACACACAGTGGCCTTGCCTGCATTGTGAGGTGTATTAGTTTGTCTTCCCATTGACAGTGGTGGATGGTACATCAAAGGGGGTAACCAGCGGGTCCTCGCTGAACCAGGCCACAAATGATTGTTGGTGGTATGGATCCTTCATACGGACTTTTGTGATCACCTGTCAGCACCGGCACACAGAGAAAGAACACATTTATAAGAATATAGCAAAAACTGGGGGCATGGCCAGCAGCCAAGCTGAGAACATCTTCTCCATGCAGCTCTACAACTATTGCTAATAAAAACCAACAAATAGCCATTTAAAATTATTATCTGACTTTTTGACACTGATCAGTGAACTTAGCTCTATTTCCGAAACCTGCAGGTATAAGAATTTTCTCAAAGAAGTACTTACAGCGGGAGTTATGGTGAGACGGAATAAAGCAGAAGCAAATTCAGATGGAGCCTGCTCTAAGGATCCAGGGATGGGCGGCAGTAGAGATCAACACCCCGGTGGTGGGGATCGTGCCGAGGCCCATCCTTCTAATGCAGCCCTACTCCGAGCAATTCAAAGCTTGGATAAAAAATTTTAGGAATTCAGTGCTGAAATTAAACAATTAAACATGAAAGTTGCAGTCCTGACAGAAGACACTAGAGGAGCAATGAAAACAGCCGAGAAGGCAATGGATGTTGCAACGGGGCTCGCGAAGGAAAATACCCTGCTGAGAAGGCGGCTTAAAAACTTAGAGAATGCTGCTCGCTCTTCCAATGGCAGGATTCTAGGTCTTCCTGAAACTGTTGAAGGCGAAAGTCCAAAAATCTTTATCAAAAATATGCTGTTACAGATTTTAACTCTCAACTTTACCATTAAAAAACTCTTATCGCATTTCACCACGTGGCGGACGTCCTAGAGCAACTATGGGTGAGACTACCCCTCGAACCATACTGCCGGAGTTGCGGTCGTCAGAGGAAAGGGATCTAATTTTAAGGAAAGTGAAACAATTTAGCCCATTATACTGGCAAGAATCCCATGTACATATTTTTCCAGACCTTAGCTACGTGACCAGAATGAGGGGAAAGGGATTTGATGGAGATCGGTCTCTTCTGCTGCCTTGGGTGTGCATCACGTTTTGCTGATGCCAGAGAGTCTGAGAGTAGTCTACAGTGGGAAAGTATTCCAATTTTCGGGCTCGACTGACACGGCTAAGCTAATGGTAAAGCTGGAAAACCAATTTTCTTCCAGAAGGGAGAACTCTGAATCAGAAGAAGAAACGGACGACTAAAAACTTGAAGAGTGACTATTAAAGCTCAGTAAGGGAGGTTGGTGGCTGAGAAACTGCTTGTTTAGACATAAGATTATTAAAGAGGTGGTGATTTTTATGGGTATTTGTTGGGATAATAATAAAGGAGGGCATATTTAGTGAATTAAACCCATGTAGATCTAGAGCGCTGTGTCTCTAGAATGTACCTCTCCCTTATGTTCTATTCTAGTGATAGTTTGGTCGAGTGTTACTTGGTTAACAGGATGAGCTACTCGTGGTAAAATGACATGCTGAAAAAGGAAATTAAAATGGCTAGTACAAATACTAATGGACTGCTATGAGAGATGTTACCTGTTTAAGCTAACGAACTTGGTTAGGGACATTTAATCCTCTTGAAAGGATTAAATATATGTTTACCCTATTTCCATAGTCCCTGCTCATGGCTGCAACGGTCAATAGGAATGATCTGTAGTTAATTTCATTATGTCCTTTTTTGATTTCTTATATAAAAATGTTGATATAATTAGTATACCCCCAAGTGAGGTAACACTGTACAGGGGCATGTTATATTGATTTTGTTACTGTAAAAATGAAGCGCTTGTATTTCACAAGGATTACATTTCTGTAATACCTGTGTAACCCCTAGATGGCGCTATCCCAGGGGCTACTACCCCTGCCTGATTTGCCACTAACAGGTTGAGGGGCCTGGATCCAATGGCGGGTGCCTCCACCCAGAGGTCAGGGTTTGCAATAGTTAAACTAACTTGGTCACAGCCCTCTGGGACACTGCGACCCCCCTTTCTTCCCACTAGTGGCCCACACAATATATCAGAATTACCTTCACAGTATACACTTACCCCAGGACTGGTTCTGGCACTGGGACCTCCTGTGAAATGAGATACAGTGCAACAATCACAGTACAGTACTTTAACATAGACAAATACCTCAGGCAGTATAACTTTGCTGAAACACGAGCTCTGATTTATTTAGGGGATATAACAGGACAGGGAAATCAGGTTAATTAGCTTATCACTCTAATCATCTACCTATGGCTCTGTGCACAGGCCTATCCCTATCAGTTACTGTCCCTGGGTACCCAAGCCCAGTGGCTAGTCCAAACCTGTGGCAGCTGGTAGGGGCCCTTTCACACAGAGAAAAGGAAAATTAAACAGTCAGCAGTACAGTAATTCCATTTGGATTTAATGTACAATTCAACAGGGAGCGACCCTGAATTAGTACTCACGACCTCCAAATAAGATAGGGTCCTTCAATATCAGCAGGGCTACTCTTGCGCTCCAAGAGACTCTTCACACATTTACATGGTAAAAAAAAAAGAAAGTACTATACCAGGCAGGCTGCTTCTCTATCCCGATCGCAATTACTTGCACAATACCCGGGAGAACACACAGCAGATTCAGTTCCTGACAGACCGAGTGCAATTCCGCAATTTCTCCAGTCTTCTACAGGGTGAGCCTGGTTTCTATTCTTCAGAGATCCTTTGATTCTTTTCACAGGACGGATTCAGTCCTAACAAGCAGTTGCACAAGCTGCAGACCGGAACTCTGGGCCTTACACACGTTTTTGACTAAAACTGCACACTGAAAAGCACAGGGCTCCTTCCTTCTTCACTGCCAAAGCTCAACTGAAACTCCAACTGACAAAACTGGGCACTTCCTTTGAGTTCCTCCCAGTTCTTGACTGGATTGGCTGTCACTCACAATAGACTGCTGCTGTTGGTCCAAAAAGGCGCTGAAGTCTAAACTACATCTCCCAGAGTCACTGCCCATACAATCCTCTTGTGGCTGGCTCAGATTATGAGTCCAAGTTCTGATTCGTCCAAGGCACCATTTTAGAGCTAGCTTACCCCACACTGATTGGTCCAGTTCAGCAGTTCAAAACCAGAATGGGGAACTAGGCAGACACTGTTCTGACTGCAAAAGAAAGCAGGTTAGACAAACTGTAATTTCATTATCACTCTAAATGGTTTCTGGCAAACAGTTACATCTTTCAGATAGGTTCCTTTGCACTCCTAGTGACTGCAAAATGGAGTGAATTGGCAGCAGCTTGAGTGGTACTCAATCAAAGAAACACACAGTCCCCCATACAAACTAATTATGTCTGCAAGCAGACAGCTCTTAAAGAGACAGTACCAGAGGTTCTAAAAACACTCACTGATAAATGGCTTAAATGCCAAACACCATTCAGGCTTGGAGCATTCAAGCAAGCTCCTGGAAGTCTTTTGGGAACCCCCATTTGCAGGGGGGTTACACCTGCCTGTAAGGAAGTATATGTAATGTACTACTTACATAAACTCTAATAAAATATAAGTACAAAACAAAAAAAAGAATATAGCAAAAACTGGTGTCACATTGTACACCTTCTTGCAAAGGACAGTCATTAACAGTGTAAGAAATGAATAATTTGATGCAGACATGATTATTGCTGTTGGTAGAAGGCCTTAATGTGACATTGGTGAATGGAAATACGGTACGCTCCATGGCAAATCTGCCTGGGTACTGTTAAACAATGTCCTCCGCAATGCTGTTCATATATGTAGTCTGCATGTTTGCACTTCCAAATGCAGATGATGAATGGTTCCGTGTTGTGGCTAGCTCTGCTATATAGGATTGCGGTATTATTTTATCTTATTGTAAACATGGGTGCAGAATCACTGTGTCTATCAAAACTGCTCCATGTGGATGATGTGTTGTTCCAGTTTATGGTGCACTGATAACCCTGATGTGATACCTACCTTCAGTCTCTGTTATTGATGCAGGCATTCTTTTGTCTTTGCTTCACAGAAGGAACCGTTTCCTTACATACAGATGTTTTACAAGATGGTGCTGGGGATGGCTTGGGCATCATGTTAAAGTGATCCTGCCCACCTGTGTTGTGCAGGCCATAAGGCGAAGGTGGCCATCCGAACTGTATACCGGCTTTCAAGATGTGAACTGATGGTAGATGTTAAAAAAAGGTGTACCTTTCTATTCTGACAACTTTATAGTTTGTGACACCAAATCATGCAATGGTATCCCACATGGCAGAACAGAAGCACCATCAACATTTTTTTCCCAAATAAAGTTTCACTTTGTGTCAATCATCCCAATGGTTCTTAACATGTTATGACCGATACCTTGCCACTGTATATTCATAACTTTTCCGTCACAATGCTGTGTAGCATCTTGCAGTCAACTGTGCACACACCACTGAAGGATACAGGTAGTGTTTCAGGTGACAAGTACCTGGATTGATTTTTGACAGTTCTTGTAAACCTATCATTGAGCACTTACATCAAGATGCGTGTCCTCTCTCTCTGCTGTTCATGGACCTGTCCAGCAACCTGTGGATCCTTGGCATTACGCTGTTAACACAGTGAAACATGTGCAGCAAAGCTCAGGTCATGAAGCTCGTCTGATATACCATTTCAGTGTATTTTGTGCCCGTCAACATGGTGGGACTTCACCACATGATAGCCCTGATGTGTGTGGCCATACTTTGATCAGGGAAATAAGGACAAAGTCTGTGCTGATATATCCCATGACACTGCGTGAGGTTTGTATGCATCAAGGTGGGCCATCATTGCACAATGAAGGGGGGGGTGATGATCAGGAGTACCCAATGAGGTGGATATTGCTGAGTATAACACCATCCTTTTTATGTTGGCTTACGTGCACGCGCAAGAAACATAGTGCCACCATATGACTTTTTGGAGGCGTGCCGCCCTCTCTGCCAATGCCCTGATCCATTGTGCAGGTGTGACCACACTGCACCAATGAATGGCCGAGCTGTCTATGACAGCAGTTCAGATGCAGTGGCGTGCAGTTGAAAGAAAACCACTGCTGCAGTCAGCTGTGGTAACGTGTAGGCAATTTGCATATTGATAGCAAGTAGTGGCTGTCGCCAGCCACCTCTCAGTCCCCATGAAAGCCAATGGGGGTGCCCAATCCCCCTGTCACCATGCCCCCTCCCCAGTTCATTTACCAATAGGGTAGCCCAATCCTGTCGGCATAATGTCCCCCATTTGTTGTGGTGCCGAGGGGTGCCTAATCCCTCGGCTCATGCATCCCCCAAGCACACTGTATGGCTGACTGGGGGTGCCCAGTCCCCATCGACTCCAGCCCCCCTGCCAACAAACACTCAGGTGGCACGCTGAGAGCCCACCCCAGTGTGCCAAAAGCCTCCCACATTGTTATTTTTTTTCCCTGTAAAAGCAGAAAATGGTCCTTCGCTGTCTCTGGTGCCCCATCCCCCAACCTGCACTCATCTTCTGTGCACCCCACATCCCCGCATCCCCATCACCCCATACTTACCTCTGGAGCCTCTTGCAATGATCTTCGGTGGACCGGGAACATGTCTGCACTCTTCAAAGCCGACAGCGAACTGAAGAAATGCCTGTAAGCTGTATAATGGCATAAATGGGGGTGTTTCAACTTAGGTGGATATCTCAGCCATTTTTGTGAATTTTGGCACCAAATTTTCAACATAGGGTTCTTGGGACCCCGCCTCATGAGTTCTGTCACTGTCATGTCATTATTCGGTCTCGAAAGGTGATTTTATGGTCACTGTGCGGGATCATCTTTTGGGACTGATTAATGAAATGACAGTGTCACTGTTCATGAGGTAATAATAATAATTAATAATAAAACTTTATTTATACCACACCTTTCTTGAATTCAAGACACCTTATAATATTAACAAATATAATAAATAATACATAGAACAACAATAATCTGAGCTCCAAAAAGAATAATTAATTAAAATAAATCCTTGACCATAAGTAGGTCTGCATTGCCTTTTTAAACTCCTCCACGGTCGCACACTGACAAAGCGGACGGGGTAGAGAATTCCAGAGGGTTAGAGCAGCATACGCAAAAGAACGCGCACCAGACAATTTCAAAGAAACCCTCGGAATCTCTAGCAACCCTTCGTCTGCCAAGCAGAGAGATCGCGTAGGGCAGTGGGGCACCAGAAGCTCTTTCAAGTAGTCCGGGCCCAGTCATTGTAGGGCTTTGTAAGTCAAAAGAACAACTTTAAAGGTGATCTGCCACTGAATCGGCAGCCAGTGCAGATCGCGCAGCACCGGTGAAATATGATAGTCACGAGACGTACCCGTCAATAACCGAGCTGCAGCATTCTGCACCAGCTGCAAGTGGCGGATATCAACCCCAGGAAGCCCTAGATAAAGGGAGTTGCAATAATCAAGGCGTGAGGTCACAAAAGCGTGGACTAGTATTGGCAGATCGGTGGGTGGAACAAGGTGCTTAATCCTGGCGATGTTCCTAAGATGATAAAAGGGAAGTTTGGCAGCTGCCGACACCTGTGAATGCAGTGTTAGCTCATTGTCAAAAATCACCTCCAGGTTCCACACCTGCTCAGAGGTAGGGAGCTGGAAGCCCCCCAGAAATAAACCTGAGGGTAAACCAGCTCCCATCCCCTCTACCCTACGACCTGGGTCCACAACCGTTACCTCCATCTTCCCCGAGTTCAACTTCAGCCAGCTTGAATCCATCCAGCACTGGATTTCAGCGAGGCAGTTATTAAAGATCGAGAGAGCTCTATCCTGGTCGAGTGCAAAAGACAGGTAGAGCTGGGTATCATCAGCATAGCTGTGAAACCTCAGTCCATACCTTCTTATAATGTCTCCGAGGGGCAGCATATACACTGCGAACAACATGGGGGACAACACCGAGCCCTGGGGAACCCCACATGACAGAGAGACTGGGCGGGAAGAATTGCTCCCCGACATCACTCTGTGAGTTCTGTCAGTGAGGAAAGATCTAAACCAACTGAGGACTGTACCCGACAGGCCACAGATGAACTCCAGGCGTGCGAGAAGTACCCCATGCTCCACAGTGTCAAAAGCTGCTGAGAGATCAAGGAGAACCAAGATGGAACGGCTCTTCTGATCCCTAGCCATCAGGAAATCATTAAGCACCTGAACCAGTGCTGTCTCGGTACTATGCCTCTTTTGAAAACCAGACTGGAGTGGTTCATAGATGTCATGGATATTTAAGTGGTTTTCCAATTGTGCAGCCATTACTTTCTCAATAATCTTCCCTATAAAGGGAAGATTAGAGATCAGCCTGTATTTGGCAAGGCAGTCGGGGTCCAAGGAAGCTTTCTTCAGGAGGGGTGTCACCACTGCCTCCTTCAGGGAGCTAGGAAACTCACTCGTATCCAAGGAGCACCAAACTATCCATGCCAGGACTGGGCCAATGATATCAAGACAACCCTTTATCAGGGAAGTCGGGCCCGGATCCAAACTACAGCATGCAGGGTGCATACTATGGACAATCCTCATGACATCACTGAACTAAGGCCGGCCGAAGGAACTGCAGGAAAGACCAGGGTCTGCGACCAAATGCCGATCAGTAACTTCTCCCGTAGAGGGCACTGGCTTGAGTGCTGCCCTTATGTCGGCCACCTTATCTGCAAAGAAGCGAGCAAGCTCATCACACTCCACTTGTGAAAAAGCTTTCCAAACCTGAAGACAGGCTGGGTTGCACAGTCTGTCAGTAGTTTGAAAAAGCTGAGCTGGTCGGTTCGGAGCAGCTGCATTCTTCTCCCGGACAGGAACTCTGCCTTCTTACGAGAGATTGCAGATTGATAAAGTTGATAATGTTCCATCAATCTAAGATGGTCAGCATCAAGGGCAGTTCTCCACCAGTGCCGTTCTAATCTTCATCCTTGTTGCTGCATCTCCCTCAGAGTCCCATCAAACCATGGAGACCAAGGTCGAAGGGGGAGAGGACGAACACAGACCAGAGCAATAAAATCGAGAGCTGAGGAGATGGCTCTATTATAGGCCAGCACCAAGGCATCGAGATCATTGCTCACTCCAGATAACTCCGATAGGTCAAGCACCGCTGCTGGGCCTACAGAGCTAACATCTTGCAAACAGTGGTACCTAACTATCTCCACAGGGGCAGGCCTACAAGGGGGGCTGCAAAAACTGAACCTCACCATGTAATGATCAGACCAACTGACAGGTTCCACCCCCACTTTGGAGGCCTCAATCCCCAGGAGGAAAACTAAGTCCAAGGAGTGACTGCTCTTATGAGTGACAGAAGTAACCACTTGTGTAAGGCCCAAATATGTCATTAATTGGAGGAAGTGTTGTCCAAACTTCGAGACTTCATCGTTGACCCAGACATTGAAGTCACCCAGGAGCATCAGCCTGGGTGACTCAAATGCCATGTCAACGATAAAGTCCACTACTTTCAGCAGAAAATATTTCTCATCACCTAGTGGACGGTAGATTAGAACAATTCTACAACCCACACCTGCCACTACAATATACTCGAAGGACTCAGCTCCCTCAATTGGTACACTTGCAAGGCCCAGTTCGGTCTTGAAACAGACCGCACCCCCCCCACGTGCCAGTCTCGGGTGGTGTAATACTGAGTACCTGGCTGGAACTGCTGCCTCCAAAACTGGACCAGCATTTTCATCCAGCCAGGTCTCAGTGATGCAGGCCAGATCCACAGACTTGACAAGATCTGCAATAACTGCAGTCTTGTTCTTTATTTATCTGGCATTGCACAACACCACCCGAGTTGGATGGGCAACTGGAGTGGCACAGACCACTTGCCCAACATCAGTGGCGGTGCCCTTGGGCATGGATACCAGACAAGGAGAACCTCGTTCCAGAGTCCACTTCACCCCAGGGCATCTTCTGGTCCCCACTACCCCAATACGGTGTCCCTGCTCATTCAGCCTCCACTGTTTGCACCCCATAAAACCCCTTCTCACCCTCCACACAATACCCAATGCTCTGCAGCGTTGGTAAGTTGACCACTGTAATGGCGAAGGGGATAAAGGGTGAAGGGTGTGAAGATCGGAGGACGAATAGCGTACAACCGTGGTGGCAGGTCCTCTACACATATTAAAACCCACACCCTAACTCAGCAATACAACAACACAAAATATATAAACTTCCCCAAATTAATAATAAAATAACACACAAACAAATTAGGTCAAACAAACAAAAATAAAATAAAATATAAAATGTGCAATATCCAGATGTCCAAATGTCCAGAAGTCTTCAAAAAGTCTCTCAATTTTAGAATAAAGTCAAACAGTGCAAGTCTCAGAACGATCCCAATGAATCAGAATCTAGGTACAAATGATGTCCATCCCAATCAAAAAATTCCTTTAAAGGAACAAGAGAGGATCTCACCCCCTCCAAATCTAGACACCAAGAAATTCCTCCAAATGGCCAGTTCTTTGCTGAAGCTTTCTCACAACAGCAGTCCCAAAACTCAGGCCAAAACACCAGATTTCAGTCACACTGGGGCTGTGATCAGAATATAGATCCCCCAAGAGGAAAGCAATAGCTCCTACCTACCACTAAACCTCTTGAGTTCCCTCTAAAATACAACCACAGTCCCTACTCAGGTGCCATGGCCCTAAAGGCAGAAAATAACCCCCCGGGTGAAAAAGACACACAGAGAGACAGGCTGCTCTAGAGGGGAAACAATGACCTCAGCCGCCCACCAGCTGCCGACATCCCCTTACCAGCAACCTCGGGGGAAAAACCCTCTGGCTATAACCCCAGCAGTTCCTCCACAAACAGCCCAAACCCTGCCATTTATCCACCTGAGGAGGAGAGGAGCAACTACCTAGAAAATCCATGGGAAGATAATTCTTCTTCCAGTCCTTGGTACCTTACACATTCAAGGAGGTGGGTTGGTGGCAGGTTAGAGTTGGGAGGATAGTGGGTTCAGTTCTGGGCACCCTCTCACTTTTACTGGGTGGGCCAAGAGGTCCTTATCTGCCGTCAGATTCTATGTTTCTATAGTCATAAGGCAATTCTGGGGGGTGGGGGTAGGAAGAAGTAGGCTGCTGGTTAACTAGGATCTGCAGCTTATCCAGTAGGTAGGGAAATGGGCAGACTGGGTGGGCCAAGCGGGCCTTATCTGCCGTCAAATTCTATGTTTCTATGTAAGTCCAACTCGAGCAAAAGAATCCTCCATAGGCTACCCCTGAACTCCGGGCACTCTCACCGCCCCAGTAATTGATTCACAGGTGGCAACAAACCCACAGCTATTGCCAGACTTCGTGTGCTCCCACCACAGTCAGTCAGCACAGATTAAACAAAATAGGAGTAGGCAAAAAGGGGCTTTGCTCACAGTCTGAAGTCCACATTTGAGTACGAGGAAATCCTCCAACAATATCAGCGATAATCCAGGACTGCCCCACAGTGCCAAATGCACTACAGTACTGACAGTCTTCTGAAGAAACGCACTAGAGATGCTGAAATCGATTGCAGCTTATCAGGACCACAGCGATAACTAATGCACCGATACACGCAAAAACAACAAAACAATGGAGTAGTAAACGAAGGACATCAAAAGCAGAATAAAAACTTTAAAAAACATTTTAGAACTCAAAAAGGTCGACACAGCTCTGGTGGCTCACGCACTACCGCCATCTTGTTGACCTCCCAAAAAGCCTATGTTGTACATTTGGTGAAAAAATTCCAAAAAATTACTGCGTTACAAGTGTACATTGCGCAATTTCTATGCATGCTCAAAACTTCACCAATTTTTAATAGTTACTCTCCAGATTTTTAGCATTGCCATTTTTTCACATCTCCCTTTGAACAGTATAGCTGTCATTTTTCACATCCTTCCTGAAATATGTTTTCATACCTGTGGCACAGGATGGCACGATCGCTGTGGGAAATCAACATTCAGGACACAGTAACAAAATCACTGTGCCACTGTTCATGAGGAGAGGTTCAAAAAATACCCATGTTGAAAATCTAGTGAAAAAAATTGAAAACAAAATGATTGTGTTACAGGCATGTGTTGCGCAGTTTCTACGCACGTTCATAACTTTGCCAATTTTTCATATTTTCACTCCAGATTTTCAACATTGCCATTTTTTCACACCACCTCATGAACAGTACAGCTGTCATTTTTCACATCCTGCCAGAAATGTGTTTTCACACCTGTGGCACCAAATGGCACAGTAGCTGTGCAAAACCACCTTCCGGGATTAAGTAACGAAATTATAGTGCCACTGCTCATGAGGTGGGGTCACAAAAATCCCACTTTGAAAATTTGGAGCGAAAATACTAACAAACGCCCAGTGCATTAGGGTTTCCAACCATAATGCCCTACTCTGTAGAGACTGACAGGCATTGGGGATGTGACTGGGGATTGTTGCCCATAATGCACACACCATTCCACCCCCATCCTCTAGCCAGTGACAAGCATCGAAATGTGCCTTGGGGTCTTTGGCCCCAGTGTTCAACCCATTCTCCTATACTGCACCCATTTCAGCATATTTCCTCATGGAATGGGATGAGTGTAAGGCCCAAAGACCCCAAAGCACACTGCGACACCCGTCAGTGTCTGCAGGGTAGTGTGAGATGAAATGGTATGAGCATTATGCCCGATGATCCAAAGGCACACCCCAATACCTGTCAGTCTCTGCAGGGTGAGGGTAGAGTTAGCGTCAGTTTAGTACTTCACTGCCATTCCTATTATGTATCTCTCTAACTCCCGCACTACCAAAGACTGGTGGCCTCAAACCAGGAACGAGATCTGGGAATCATAATCTCAGATGACTTAAAGGTTAGTAAGCAGTGTGAGAAGGCAACATAGAAGGCCAACAGAATGCTGGGCTGCATTGTGAGGGAAATCACGAGCAGGAGGACAAAGGTCCTACTACCACTGTATAGATTGCTGGTCAGGCCTCACCTGGAATATGGAGTCCAGTTCTGAAGGCCTCACCTCAGGAAGGACATTGACCGGGTAGAAACAGTAAAGAGAAAGGTGACAAAAATTATTCAGGGTCTGCAGTACATGTCCTATGAGGAAAGACTTAGGGAATTGAATATGTACTCCCTGGAGCAGAGAAGAGAGAGAGGGGACATGATTGAAACATTCAAGTACATAAAAGGCATCAACAAGGTACAGGCACAGGAACTTTTTCACTTCAAGAAGGGCTCCAGGACCAGGGGACGTGACCCCAGGCTGCAAGGAGGGAGGTTCTCTAACAACACCAGGAAGTTTTTCCTCACAGAAAGGGTGGTGGACACCTGGAACAGCCTGCCACAAGAGGTTGTGGGGGTCAGCACTGTGGGGGGATTCATGAATGCATGGCATAGACACAAGGGAGCCCTGACTACAAAGGGCAACTAGAGTGTCAAAATAGGTCTAAAACAAATGGGCAGACTAGCTGGACCTAGCTGTCTTCTTCTGCTGTCAACTTCTATGTTTCTATGTATAGGGAGGTTGCGCATCGGATGTGGATTACTTGGACTTCATGAATGGCTTTTCCAGTGTGCCACATAACAGGCTGTTACACTAGCTGTGAGGCTGTGGCTCGGAGACTGCTGATGTGGTTCAGGATTGTGCTGCATAGAATGACATAGTGTATGTTTGTATATGACAGTCACTTCCAACATTGTAACGTAAGCAGTGGGGTTCTACCAGGGTCAGTGCTGGGTCCACTCATCTTCAACATTTTTGGCAATGATGGCAATATGTAGAAAGCAGTTAGAGTTTTCCAATTACCTCATTTGACTAAAGTCAACAGCAGCAACATGTCACAGGGTGTGGAAGTACTGAGGAGACATGTCAAGACCTGTGATGACTGCTCACGGGCCTGGCAGTTGAGAGTTAACACCCAGAGATGCCATATTGTGCCCTATGGACAGAGGACACCAGGGAAACAATATCACCAGGAGGAGTAATACTTCTAAAGCCTCAGAAAGGAACAGGACATAGCGGATAATCAAGTCCGATGACCTCAATGTGGGAGTGAGGAAAAAAACAAGTCAGTTGGAAAATCAAACAGGGTACATGGTTGCATGAGTAGGTGTATCACCAGCAGGAAAACGATGGTCATATTTACAGTATACCTGACATTGCTGGTGCCACACCTCAATCACACTAAGTTACAGAGACATTACTGACAGAAGTACTTCCTCTCAGTGGACATAGTCACAGTGGGGGCTGAGATGGTGCATCTATCATGTCAGAAACACCATCACCATGCCTGACAGAAATAATTGAATATGTACTACCTTCCAGAGTGGTGGGAGATGGAGGAATGGGGGATATGATTTGAAATTAGAACTACCTCCTGGTGAGAAACAAGGTGCTGTAAAGTTCAACTTTGCATTGACCGAGATGCAATAAGTCTACATCCCAGGGGATGAAAATAGAGGAAGATGGGTTCAGAGGGATCGTCATGTACTTCTCCTCTGCGTAGTTTGTTGACAAATGTAACAGCCAGACACAGTAGGTTGCTGTGGCTGATCTACTGAAAGGATTCAGTACTGCCAGGGATATGCATAAGTGGATGCCGGTAGTCAGCAGTGGGGGACACCAAGAATCACAGGTAGTTGAAAGTTAAGGAAGGATACTTTTGATGAAAATGGGCACTCTAGTGGGTCAAGGGCAGTTATACTCAATCAACAAATATGTATCTACGTATCTATGGTAGTTCTGATCAGAATAGCTCAGTCTTTATGATCAGTCAAGGTACAATGTTGACTAGTGGTGGGTGAAGTGGCCAAAATTCGCTCCTCGAAGTGATTCACAGAGTAATGCGGAATCTGCAAAGTAATCAGCTTTGTGTCATAATGAGGAACGCGAAGTCCATTGAAACCAATGACTACATTATTCCGCCTTCCCCAAACCACTTCTCCACCAATTTTTAGGCGAAGTACATCGAAATCAATGTACTTCACATCACTTCACCTTGTAATTGAGCTCCAAGGAGAATTCTGCAGTGATTCATGGGATTGCAGGTCACATGGGCTCTAGATTGTTCTGCACAGCCTCAGTTCTGGGTAGTGTGTGTGTGTAGTGGTAGCTGGAGACAATCTGCTCTTAGAACTCTGCGATTCAAAACCTCTAAAAGCTGTTAAAAATGCCTTTTTGAATAATTTTTTGCTCAAAATGTAGTACATCAATTGTAGGAAACCCTCCTGTGCTCATATCAGAGTGTTTATTGTTTTTGTATGGATTTTTAATGTTCATTTAGAACATTCAGTCTGTGTACTGACAGACACTTGAAGTGTGCTTTTGGGGAGGGGCGTATCTGTGGTATAGGTAGATTAACTGAGAGAAAAAAGGCAGTCTTACTGTTTTGGTTATATTTTTCTTGTATAACTGTGTTAATGTACACACAGTAATATTTTCAGTAATTCTTGAAATTTTTTTGCTGATTGTTGTGGTGCAGCCGTGTATTATTTCAATTTGTTTAAAACATTGGGTTATATTACTAAAGGTTTTCAATTTGCTTCACATTACTTATAGTGTGTGTGTGTGATGTATGCCATCAAATCACCAGGCACCTTTTATTGTGCCACAGAGTAACTGCAGCAGTGTGAACCTGCTATCCACCGCACCCGCATGAATTTTTTGTACTGCTGTGTGGTATCTTTACTGGTAGTGGACTGTTACTGCCTTGCACTACCCCCTCTCCCAACCGGCAAAAGATATTCTTTTCCAGATTTAGATTTGTGACTTGTGAGCACTGGTTGGGTGGTGGTGTGCCTTTGCATCTGCATCTCTTGAGTGCGCAGCGCAATCTTGATCTGTCTGTGCATTTGCAGTGCACTATTAATTCTGGGAAACTTTGCATTTCTTGTTACGCTGTTATTTCACTTGGTCAGCACTGAGGAATTTTCTGGACACAAGACAATAGCATTTTGGGGATGCACACTAATTCTGGTGGCTGTGGGGGGGGGGGTCTGCCAATATTGTTGTCACTTGACCTTACTTCGGATGAAGGCAGAATGACAATGCAAAGTAATAATTACAAGGTGAAGTGAGCCTTTCATATTGGGCATTCCACATAGCAGAGTGAAAACGCAAAGTTCCCACTTCACGTGCACTTCACCGGCAAAATTTAAATTCGCTGCATCTCTAATGCCGACATGCTGCCAGTATAATAACCCATGCACATAGTTCATCAGCGCCCATTAACTTACATTGCACAGTTAGCATGGCACATTGTGTTACATGCAATGGTCTGGTTATTACCCCTCCATAAAAGTGGGAGTAAGGCAGAAGCAGGAAACTACAGACCTGTTAGTTTTACCTCAGTGGTTGGGAAAATGATAGAATCACTTCTGAAAAAAAGAATTGTTGAGTACCTAGAGGCCAGCATGGCACAGGACCCAAGGCAGCATGGATTCACAGCAGCAAAGTCATATCAGACGAATCTAATAGATTTCTTTGATTGGGTGACCAAAGTAGTAGACCAGGGAGGGGCTGTGGATATGGCCTACCTAGACTTTAGCAAGGCATTTGACACAGTCCCACACAAAAGATTAATAATCAAGTTAGCCAGCCTGGGAGTGGGCCCCAGGCTGGTAGCCTGGGTAACAAATTGGCTGCACAACAGGACACAGAGAGTAATAGTAAATGGAACTCACTTCGAAGAAAGGGGGGTTACTAGTGGGGTACCACAGGGTTCAGTACTGGGTCCAGTCCTCTTTAATGTCTTTATTGGAGACATTGCAGAGGGCCTGTAAGAAAAGTATGCCTCTTTGCAGATGACACAAAGATGTGCAACAGAGTTGATACACAAGGGGGGTGGAAAGGATGAGAAGGGACTTGACAAGGTTGGAGGAATGGCCAGATGAATGGCAGCTTAGATTCAACGCAAAGAAGTGCAAAGTAATGCACCTGGGAAACAAAAACCCAGGTGAAGAGTACACAATGGGGGGAGGTACTGTACTAACAACAACAAAAATGGGAAAAAGACCTGGGGGTAATCATATCAGATGACCTTAAGGTAGGCAAGCAATGTGAGAAGGCAGTAAGGAGAGCTGGGGGGATACTAGGATGCATAGGGAAAGGCATCACAAGTAGAAAATGGGAAGTGGTTATCCCTCTGTACAGACAGTTGGTGAGACCCCATCTGGAGTACTGTGTGCAGTTTTGGAGACCCCATCTCCACAAGGACATAAACAGGATGGAGGCATTCCAGAGGAGGGCAACAAAAATGGTGCAGGGTCTGCATCACAAACCATATGAAGAGAGACTAAGAGAGCTTAATATGTATACCCTTGAGGAAAGGAGGGATGGGGTGATATGATAGAAACTTTCAAGTACCTCAAGGGAATCAACAAAGTCCCAGAAGGCAGCATCTTTCAGAAAAAGAGATGTGCAAGAACAAGGGGGCACAATTCAAAGATAATGGGGACATGGCTCATGGGGAATGTGAGGAAATATTTTTTCACAAGAGAGTGGCGGACGCATGGAACCGCCTTCCTGAGGAGGTTGTAGGGTCAAAAACAGTGGAGGAATTCAAGAATGCATGGGACAGACATAAGGCAATTATAGTGGGGGGTAGGAGGAAGTAGGCTGTTGGTAAACTTGAATCTGCAGCTTATCTAGTAGTTAGAGAAATGGGCAGACTGGGTGGGCCAAGCGGTCCTTATCTGCCGTCAAAGTCTATGGTTCTATGTTTCTATATGCACTGATGTTACTGAGGTTCAGCCGTCATTGACTCCTCGACAGAACACCAGCATGGTATGACACAGCAGGCAGCACTACGCACCATGTTAGCAGGTCTGATAATGGCGGCAAGGACATAGCGTGCAATAGTGCAGGAACAGTTGGTCTTCATTACTATGACTACTAAGTAGTGCTGTCTGCTGTTTTCCTGAAGTGTTAGTGTGACAGATTGATGAAACGGCGTTGCAGCTTCCATGTCTTGATGGCTTGTTCTTTGCCTGGCTTCCCAAAGTCAGCAGTCAGTGGCAGTGATTGTGTCCCACCCAGAATTCATTCTTTTTTCCATCACTTGCTCTTCCATCTCATCAAGTATGGCATATATAAAGTCTGTGTAGAAAAAGATTATATTGTCTAACTCGGAGAGAGACACGTATAACAAAATGATCTTTTTCCTTTACAGGTGATCAGCAGTGGCCACTTTGAGATGACTGCAGTGTACAGTTACTGGAGTCTCCATTAATCAACCCATTTGAGATGCGTCAACATGTGACTTTCAACGGTTCATATTCACACTGAAAATGTTGCTATCTATGTTATTCTATATTGACTTTCTATTTTTGGCTGTTAGTTTTTTTTATACTGTGTGAAAGTCAATAGAGTATACTGTATCCCTTACTGCATATATATACCTTTGGAACATTGGTTCACACCTTGCTAGGGTGGGCACTTGAGTTATCAACTACAACCTGCTGCACATCTATTGACTGAGTTGAAACAGTATGCAGAACTGATTGTTCAAAGTAATGATTATGCCTTTATGACGCTGTTTGACCATGACAAACAGATCAGTGATGTGTTTGCCGTGACCTGATAGGTACACAGAGTGTACTTGCACAGTCTTCAATAAACAGTGTCAATGCAGTTGAAATGCTGTCTTGATGTCTCTTGTTTTCTGGTAGGGGTGAGGGGGTGGCGGAGTACATAACCACATACCAACCTATGATCACTCATAAGGTGTTTTGGGGGGGGGTGCATAACCAGCTAGCAAACCTATGATTACTCTTGAGGTCTGTGACACTTTTCATTGTGCTGGTGTTCACATTGCGGGTTGCAGTAGGGCTGGCACTGTGGCAAGCAGGTTGTGGTAACACGCTCTGAAACTGCTCATTGCTGCAAGCACACAGACCTGAGTTTTACAGCCAACAACCAGCAATAGTTTATAGTGTGACTCTCCTAACTTGAAAGATCACTGTCTCGTCTACAGAAAAAAAATCAGCAGAAAACAAATGTGTGGAGGCCTCAGGTGGTGCAAGGAGTTCTGCTTTACTTCAGCATGACCTACACTGATCAGTGGGGAAAGGGAAAATATTGATAATGTTTTCTGAGTTATTTTTAGGTGACATTTCTTTTTTTCTTTTAATATAGGCTTTTTGTAGGTTTCTTCCACATTCCCCCCCCCCCGGGGCCCCGGCACACGCCATATGTGTGCGTGGAGACATGCACGTACACCGGAAGCCAGTTCAGACCCTTATGCACACATGTACTGCCGCCCCCTCCCGCCTACATTACCCCATCAGACCTTCACCTGGTGGGGATGGAACTACGGAAGGGACAACAACCCACCCCCGGGAGAGGATAGCAGCCCGAAGGCTCGCTCAGTCCTGCTCCTCCTTCCCCCAGGCTGGCACCCTGATGACCTGAGGTCATTCCTGAACCTGGGTAGCCGATGTAGCTCGAGGTAAGGTGTCCAGCACCTCAACCCTCAGCGCCACCAGGCCGGCTATAGGTGACATTTCTTACCGAGTCTGTCTACAAAGTCTGTTACCACATCCTAACACATAGTAATATTACTACGGTCTTTTTCAGTGGTGAAGCAATATACGGTTGTGTGGCCTGTAAGCCACTTGGGCTGTGGATTGATGCCATTGGTCATGCATAAGTGGAGTGTACCGTTCCAAGGTAAACACCCTGTAGCTTGTCAGCAGCCACAGAACCTGGGTGTCAGACCTTATGCAGGGTGTGCATGTCAAGCTACAACAACACACAATCGAGGTGTTGAAACCATCATCATATCTCACTGTGGTTCAACATCAACTCTTGCTTTGAAATGACTGCTTACCAGTGGTTTGACACACCTTATGACAGTGCTACAAATATGCAATGCTCTTACTGTATGTCGTGTCTGTGTTCATTGGATGTACCACCTCCTTCCCCTTTTTATGGCTGTGTAGGCGGACCCTGCAGCTGTTTTACGAGAGCTCAGAAAAATGTGCTACTGGATCAGGCTCTGGAATGTTTCCATTCTGGACTTTTGGAAGGATCCTTCCGAAAGTGCAAAACGGTTGATACCAGTCTGCCATGACTGCACTATTTTGTCGCTGCTCCAGCACTTCCGTATTCAGCAAAGTACTGCGCATGCACACATGTCACGCATGCGCAGTTTTGCCAGTGACATCATCTTGGAAATGGCATATGCCATTCAGAAGAACTACACATGAGCGATTACGGTGCATGCGTAGTTCTGTCAGCACCAACATCTTGCATTTGGCATTCACACGCATTCGGTAGCAGCTGTTCATCGGCGGTGGCACTCATACAAGCTCACGACAACTGTATCGGCTCTGGCTAGAGTTTTTTGTATTTTGGATGGTCCAGCCAGAAACCATGCTCACAAGTTGAATCAGTAACCTGAACTCTGTCTACATTCCCATTGAAGTGTAATGTGGCAAGCAGATTCCTTTGTGAGACATACTTGCAGTTACTATTATGAAACCTTTCGCTTCAATGGATTGTCCGCATCTTGTTTAGTAGACCACATGTCACAGTAATGATGTTATGGTTATTTAGTTTCAGAAATTTAATTTTTACATATGAATACTTTCTACATGGTTTTGGGCAATTAAATAATCACACCAGCTTTTCTTTCTGTGTTTAAACTGTTAGCACCTCATACAAACATAGAGGAACATTGGTTCATTTTATTACCTGGGTGACTGTGGAGGTGACTCATGGATGGCTGGCGCAAGTGGCAGACATGTATTTCACAATGCCATCACATACATTTTGTTGCTGTGGGGTGGTCAAGGCAATGTAGCCAGACGCCCCGCATCCTAGGGTACACTTGAAGCTCAGGGAGGAGCAAGCGGCACCTCTAGTGAGGTTCTTTAACTTGTCCCTCAACACGGGTTGTGTGTGAAAAGCCTGGAAGAAGGCAGACATGGTCCAGCTTCACAAGAGTGGCTGCATGGAGGATGTGGGTACTTATTGTGTGGTCAGTCTCACCTTGGTGGTGGGTAAAGTGACTGAGGCAATACTAAAAGAAAGGGTGGTTAGCTACTTGGTGTAAAGCGGGCTACAGGATGTCTATCAATATGGCTTCAGAAATGGGAGGCCATGCCAGACAAACCTGATAGAGTTTTTCTGTTGGGTGATTAGGGTGGAAGATCAGGGAGGGCCAGAGGACGTGGCCTATCTGGAATTCGGAAAGGACTTCTCACTGTCCCCCACAGAGGACTGGTAGATACATTGTGAAGTTTGGGGGTGGGACAGAAGATAGCAAGGTGGGTGGAGAACTGGCTGAAGGACAGAAGCCAAAGGGTGGTGTTACATGTGATACATTCTAGAGAGGAATGGGTAATGAACAGGTTCCCCCAGGGCTCATTGCTGGGGCCCACCATGTTTACCATGTATATCACAGACATAGCAGTGGGGCTGCAAGGGAAGGTCTGACTATTTTATGATGATACAAAGATCTGCACTAGGGTGGTCACCTCAGGGGCAGTTGAGGCTATGAGGGAAGATGCAAGATTTCTGGAGGGGTGGTTGGAAACCTGGCAACTGATACTCAGTGCCAAAAAATGCACAGTAATCCAAGTCAATGAGACAGCGGGGATTAATTAAGGCACCTGAGCAGGAGCTTGATCTGAGGATTATAATTTCAGATAACCTTAAGGTGGGGACCAAACATTGCTAGATGGTGGGCAAGGCAAATGGAATGCTAATAAGACTAGTGAGATGTACAGTAAGCAAAAGGATGAAGGTGCTGATACATCTTTACAAATCCATGGTGTGGCCTCACCTGGAGTATGGGCTCCAGATCTGGAGACCTCACCTATGCGGGGACACAGATGGGATTGCAAGGGATGAGAGAAGGGACACCAAGATGGTGCATGGGTTAAATGGGAAGCCCTACAAGGAGATGTTGAGGGAGCTTCATCTGTACCTGCTGGAGACCAGAAGTGAGAAGTGGGATATGATAGAAATGGTTTAGTATGTGAAGGGTATTAATAAGGTGGGGAGGAGCTTATTCACAAGAAAAGTAGGTGTTACAAGTAGGGCTCATAGTCTACAATTAGAAGGAGGAAGGTTTGTGGGCAATGTGAGGGGGGCATTAAGTTCTGTGAGAGGGTGATGGAGTCCTCAAACAGCCTGGCAAGAGTATGTTGTGATGGTCAAAAACGGTGTAGGGATTGAAGAGGGCATGGGACAGAGACAAGGTGTTGATCCTGGGGTGAATGGGGAGATCTCTGGACAAGGGGGGCAAGTGGAGGGGGAGGTCCAGACTCAGTGGGCCAAAATGGTCCTTTTCGGTCATCACATTTCTATGATTCTATGATCATAGGACCTCAAGCATAGAAGGCCACTGCACAACCTTGGTAGCTAGGTAGTTCGTATAAGGGTGTAAAATTGTGTGAAAGATAGCCTGACTGATCGGACACTGAAAGTGGCACTGGACAGCGTATGACTTGAGGTGGCGGTGGTGGAAAGTTTATAAAAACATTTGGTCACCACATATGAAATCACCTGCATAACATCCCCTTGAATCCAAAAGCAGCACTTTTTGGGAGAGTACTGGATCAGTAGACTGTGGAATGCCTCAAAAGAGGATGTCTGGTAGTGTGGTGACAACTTCTTCACATCCCGCAGTACCATGCTCGTCGAAAGAATCTCCTCTATTTTGCTGTATGACTTGTCATTTTCAAGGATGAAGACAGATGTTAGGCTTCAGTCAAGCAATGTTGTTTCCAGTTAATACATCGTCATCATCATCATCTCTGCAACATTACCTGTTGTGTCACTATAGCTGGAAGCATAGACTGAACTGCTGCCACAGTTACTCATCTAGGGTAAGAGAGAAGTACGGCTCTGCGCCCTTTTAAACACTGCCAGTACCGAAGCAGTACGTGGCATTCACGGAGATGGAGGGGGGGATGGGTACTCAGGAACTCTGACATGCATTTTCTGTGTGCTGCTCCACACATTTCAAAGTAAATCTCTTGGCATAACAAGTTGTTACTGTCCCATGGCAAAGCACGCTGGGGAAATAAACCTCATCCATGGGAATAACCTGTCTCCATTCTCTGTGGCAACAATGTGCTAGAGTACCAGTCAGTGTGCAAAGCACGTGAAGCATGCATTGCAGTACTCTGTGTCTGGTCCTGAAACTAACATGTTGCAATCGTATGACTACCGATATTTGGAAGATAAGCAACAGCACATGGCAGTCTCCATGTGAATGTATGTGTACTATAGTCCCCCTGTGGTTGTCACTTTTCATGATGAAAACACTGCCTTACAGCGTAGTAAGATTTAGATGACCATTGGAATATATTCACAATGGGGTGGGTGTAGCCCAGTGATTGTAAAAACTGGAGGATGCATGGATGGCCCACTGGCACAGAGGCAATGCGTCCATTGGCAGCGCCAACATCCCGGGTTCAGTGATGAACTTGGCAGTTGGAGGGTCCGCCAGGGGGAGAAGGATTGAGAGCATCCCAGAGACTGCTCTCCTTCTTCGGGGAGAATGGGGAAGAGTGTCCGGTGCAATGTGGACCTCTGGCTGAGGCTGGGGATACCATCGCAGCAGGCACTACACGTGAGGGGGGTGGAGCAGCTGCTGGCATCATTACATGTCCCTACCCCCAGGGAGGAAAATTCAAAAAAATGCCGGCCCGCTAGTAATGGCTCCCTGTCTCTGCCACTGCTCCTGCTGCAGACCAAAGTCTGCGGGGGGGGGGCCCACTCCCATGGTCCCATCTTGGGGGGCAAGCCAGGCCTAGCAACCATGGTCCTTGGGGGGGTGCCTACCTGGTGGCCCCACCCAGGGGGGTAAGTCTTGGGTTGGAGGGGTGGTGGATGAGCAGGGAGTCCGGATCCTCTGGTCTCTGGAGGGAAGAAGCCCCAAAAAAACTGGAGGATGCACTGTGAACACCATGGACGACCACAGTATCATTGAAAAAGTCTGGTACTTGAAAGGACAGGAATTTAAGAACCGCACATACCTGTGCAGATGGAGTGCTGTGTGTGTATTAGCCATTATTACTGCTACAGTCAGTCATATGCAGAATAGATGTAAGAACAGAACTAAGTATGCATGAACATGAAAGGATATATTTACGTGGTTGTAGCCACTTCTGTTTATGGTTCTTATGATGCAGAAGTCCTTGTGCACATTGACTGAACAACACATCTTCGTGGACGTGGACATTTTGTATGTGATTTGGGATCAAATTCAGTTTCACCAGCATAACCTCCCCATCACCATCAGGCGTGGAACGCAGAACCCAGTATATCATATTTCTTATACTGGCTATCCATGGTCTGATTTCTTCACAGCCACTCTGGCACAATGCCGCTTCCAGCTTTTTAGTGATTGCTAAAGGAATAATGCCTGACAGGGTGGGTGTTATGCAGGGGATAATATCCCACCTCAGGTGGAGGGTATCCAACACCTGAGAAAGGATGTTATCCCAGCATAACACCCAACCTGGAGGGCATTATTCCTATTATACAATGGCTTGTTGTTACATACACAATAAAAAAAATAATTTTAAAGAATATCTTTGCATATAAAAATATTTGTGTTTCTTAAGAGAAGATGCTAATAATGCAAAGGCAAACAATCAACTGGGATGTTATGCCAGGATAACATCCCAGCTGTGGTAGCCAACTGACCAATCAGAAGCCAGAATTCTTTCTTGCCATTGTATACTGTAATTGTAAGTAATACGGACTGTTATTAGTCCTGGACATTTATCGGCATTGGGAAATACATGCATGGAATATGACAGTAATGCAACTCTATGAACCCACACAGAACATGAGCATCTTAGTATGCTTTACAGCAGCACTTTGAATTATGCTTGCATCTTGTCTGCTACTAGGACAATGTGTACAGTTCACACACTGTTGGAACCAGTGACAGGAGGAATGTAACAGTGCCCTGGTAAACAAGAGTTCACTCCTGTCAACATTGACCTATAGAGCATGCATGCACTGATGCCTGAAGAAAAGATATAGAGAAGGCGGAAGATAGAGAGGGGTGCGTAATAACAGTATGCACCATTCAATTAAGCAATAAAGCATGACAGGGTGTGGTATATCATGGGATGTTGTCACACCTCGGTGATTGGGCACGAAGCAACAGGCCAAGTGCATCTAATGACTCAAGAAGTGATGATATTCCAAGATACACCACACCCTGGAGTGCCTTATTGCTGTTATGAACTGGGTTAAACAGTTTTATCAGTTAAAAAAAAAAAAATTTAAACGTTTTGAAGGTGACTTTTTGGGGCGTTGTAGGACTACCTTTTGATAAAATAGTTCCTGAAGTGCTATGGGCAGCAGGTGGTGCTGCTATAATGTTACTGGAGCCAGTAGAATGGGTAAAAGTCACAATTTGAAAGTGAGCAGACCGAGTAGGAGGGACACATGCTTCCTGTTGTCCAGTCTTCTGACTACAGACTAAGTTTCACTGTCAGTATTTAGCTTGGTTCTGGTAGCAGAGGAAGTAAATACTGTAATTTTTTTTGTAAAGGCTAATGCGTTCCGTAAATGGGCGGCTGAGCATGCACCTGTGAAAGGAGTGTACCACACAGAGATGGAGATCATAAACCCGTACAGTAGCTCTTACTTGAAGGTCTGTTGTAAAAGACAGCGGATTGAGTTGTGGCATCAAATTTTGACAGCTGGGTTAGGTTACAGGGATGTTGGCGGGGAAATGAAGAGAGTGGATTTTTTTTTTTTTTGAAAACACGCGCTCGCTCGTTGTTTTTGTCAGCAGCTTTCGTACTGCTGCCTTCTGTTGTGGGCACAGTTGAAAGGAATAGTGCACTGACAGTGAGGAGGCTGGTGGCTTTTTGAAGTCGTGATGATGTAGCTAGATATCACCATGGCTTCAAACAGCTGTTGGCCAGTCAGCTTCCTAGATTTTCAATCCCCGGTTCATAATGAAACATGTACCGCTGCTTGGGGGGAGCACTGATATAGCATGGGGAGACACTCTTTCTGCAACTACGTTATGCAGACAGTCATGTGCATGAATATCCCACGCACACTCCTCCCCCCCCAACACACCGTTACAGTAGCTTCCTGTCGCTGGTCCTGTAAGACAGCTCACCCACGCCACAAACAAATGTGTTCAATGCACAGTCTGCAATTCAGTGACCTACACCCCATATCACACCACCATCCTGGTGGGCCATAAGCAGCGATCGTGAAGTGGATGACCACCCAATACAGCATGTGTGGCTGCCTTGCCCCTCATCGTAGGTTAGTGGATGCCCACAAGTACAGCACAAAATGCAACACCAGTACCCCATCCACTTCTCCTGATAGTGTGTGCCGCTGCAACGCTGCATACAGCTACACATACCTACACCTACACACCATCCAAGCGATGATGATAGAGCACTGCCAATCTGTGGGGTATTCACCGATATGCAGATATCTCACAGAATGACATCGATGATGGTTGGAGAAGGTGCTGTGTAAACACATGTTTCAGTCCTCGACCATTGCAGCATCAGGTACCTACAGGTGTGGGGGGGATGTGGGGTGGTATGGTGGAGGTTTGTTTGGCAGTTGTTCCCCAAAAACAGTAGTGACGGGTAATGGTGTGCCTTGATGTGCTGGTCAGCGTGTTACTGGACATCGGCTGTACTGGTCAGGGTCCTCTAAACAGGGCATTGGTGATGGTATGGGAATCTGTCAGTTGTGGACTACCACAGCAACTGGGATGTGTGTGTCATGGGGGGGAGGAGTGTTTCTGGGCATTGAACATGGTAATGGTATTAGTGAAGGTTTTGAGCTGTGTGGTTTTTGGCATGGGTAGCTGTCTTTCCTGACCATTGATGGGACTTAGATGTGGGGCTGGGTATGGGTGAGTAGTGTTAGGGCATCGTGGGCTGCAACGACATGTGTGGGTGGGGTGTCCAATCTTGCTGGAAAAATGCGTGTTGGACAGTTGTAGGAAGCAGTGCTTGGTGGGCACCATCACTGCATTTACAGTTGTGCCTGTAAATAGTACACACGCATCCCTGCATGCCCTTTTTCATAGTACAGTACTCCCGCAGACAGTGGTATGCAATAAGGGCCACAGGACAGCCGTCTCATTGCCTACCCACCCGGGTGTAATAGTACACCCCAGTGTGCTGAATGTGATCTTTCAAATGGTGGTTGCGTGGCCAGTGACAGGTGGCAAGCATTACTGAATGGTGACCTGTGGACACCTATCTGCAAGTTTGTTGCAATAATGCTAAAGTGCATAAAAACTTTTTATTCACAAAACAAACGCCAGCACATAGTTACAGCATGCCCTCCCCAAACAGCCAAATGTTTTCATGCTAAACCTCGCGCTTTCTCAAGAGCCTTGAGAAAGCCGCGAAGTTGGTCAAAAATATTTGGCTGTTTGGGAGAGGCATGCTGTAACTGTGTGCTGGCGCTGTTTTGTGAATAAAAAGTTTTTATGCACTTTAGCATTATTGCAACACACTTTATTTACCAGTAATGATGTGTTGCCGCCCGGCCGTCTGCTCTGAGTGAGTACCCTTGCATTTTTTGGCTCCGTTTTGTTTTGCAGCCATCTGTTTGGTTGTTTGGCGGTTATCTGCAAGTTTGACCTTGAATTGCAGTGGTACCATGTACATTACACCGTACCCGTACTGCATGGACACCCTTATGCTTTTCAAAGCATCACCTGCATGCCACAGGATAATAGTTAAAATGTGGAAATACATGTAAGCCTATTGAAAGACCTACCTTTCACAAAATGCCATACGTCATAAAAGTGCCTGAATTCAGGATGATTAACCCGTAGGTACTTTTGAATTTGGGGGTGCCGATCTGTGACAAGACACTGTATTTTCATGTTTTTTTTTAACCAGGAGAGTCGCACTAAGCTGAATCTTGTTTACAGGTATGACCTGGGAGCACAAGAAAGTTAAGCAACTTGCTTAAGATCACACAGTATGCAAGTGGGTGCTGTGGGATTCAAACCAAGGTCTCCAGGTTTACAGCTTAGAACCTTAAACCACTGTGCTATACTGCCTCCTAACTTGCCTGACTTCAGCATGTCATTGAGTCCTCTCTTCAAGCCCTCCAGTTCCATATGGTATGCTGAGCGAACCTTGTTACACTGCAGAAAAGTATGACATGAGTGTTGAGAATGGAATTAATATAGATACATAGATTGTCAGCAGATAAGGCCCGCTAGGCCCATTCAGTCTGCCTATATGCCCTGTACATGTATGTGTCCACTGACCCTAGGTGATCAACAGCTTTTCATCACGCCCTCCCCACCCAAGGTTCCCTTGTGTCTGTCCCAGTCGTATTTAAACCCCTCCACTGTAGTTGCCCCCACCACCTCTTGTGGTAGACTGTTCCAAGCGTCCACAACCCTGTCGTTGTAGAAAATCTTCCTCACGTTACCTATGATTGTGGCTCCCCCCCTCCAATTTCATATCGTGTCCCCTCCTTCTGGTCTGTTTTCCACATTGGAAAAGATGTCCCAGCTGCACCTTGTTTATGCCCTTGAGGTACTTGAAAGAGGCTATCATGTCCACTCTTTCTCTCTTGTCCTCCAGTGAGTACATATTGAGGTCTCTTAGTTTACATACATACATAGTTGCTAGCAGATTGGGCCTAACGGTCTATCGTAACTGCTCAACACAGCTCACTGGTAAGGTACAGTAACTCCTGTGCCTCCCTCCTTTAACCCTTCACCCCACCCTCTCCTCCCTGCTTACCCCTGACATTCTTCTTATCTCCAACCCGTACCAAGCCCCTGTGTCTGTTCCAGACCCTTTTGAAACTGTCTACAGTATCCACGTTTATCAGTTCATCTGGAGGTGTATTCCAGGGTGCCACTACCCGCTCCGTGAAATAATGCCCCCTCACCTCCCCTCTGTATCTTCCAGTTTCAGTCTCTGGCCTGTCATAGTCCCCTTGCCCTTCCGTTTGATCAGACCCTCTGTTTTGACTCTGTTGACTCCTTTCAAATATTTGAAGGCCTCTATCATACCATCCCTATCCTTCCTGTCCTCCAGGGAGTACATGTTCAGTTCTCTAACTCCATCCTCATATGATATTTCACCCAAACCACTGATCCTTGTCACCATTCTCTGTACTCTCTCCAGCAGTGTGATGTCTTTCTTTAGGCAGGGATGCCAGAAATGCACTCAGCACTCCAGGTATGGCCTCACCAGCAGGTTGTACAGGGGAAGTATAACCTCCCTACTCCTGGATGTTATACCCCTAGCTATACACCCAAGCATTTTATTCCCTTTAGCAGCTACTCTCCTGCACTGCTCTGAGTTGTTCCATTTGGCATCAGTCATCATTCCCAGATCCCTCTCCATCGTGGAGACAGCCAACTGTACTCCCCCCAACTGTTAGCTATACCCAGAGTTTCTAACGCTCAGGTGTAGAACGCTACACTTACGCATGTTAAACCCCAACCGCCAAGTGTGTGCCCATTTTTCCAGCCTCACCAAATCTTCTTGGAGTGTCTTCCTTCCCCACTCGCTGTCCACCTCAGCCCCCATCTTGGAATCATCCGTGAACAGGTTCATTCTACTTCTAACTCCTTCCCCTATGTCTGCGATGAACACATTGAAAAGAATAGGGCCCAACACTGAACCCTGTGGGACCCCACTGATGACCCTTCTATGAGTCAAGACTACACCCTCTACCACCACCCTCTGCTGTTTGTTGTCAAGCCAGTTTGCCACCCACCCCACCAATTTTTCACCCACCCCCATGTTCCTCAATTTCCAAATCAACCTTCGATGCGGGACTGAGTCGGAAAGCCTTGTTGAAGTCCCGATAAAGAACAACAACAGGCTTCCCCCATCCAGGGATCTTATCACCTAGTCGAAGAATTCAACTAGGTTCATTTGACACGATCTCCCCTTGTTGGTTGTCATCCTGAAAGCCATTTGCCTCCAGGAACTCCACCATCTGTTCTTTTTGGATGGCCTCCATCACTTTCCCCACTATGGATGTCAGGCTGACCAGTCTGTAGTTCCCCAGATCATTCTTAGGTCCACAATTGTGGAGAGGCACTATGTGTGCCATCCTCCAGTCCAGAGGAACACATACTGATTGGAGAGAGGAATTGAATAGATTGGCCATTGGAGCTGCTAGGACATCCGCCACGTCCCTCAAAACCCTGGGGTGGATGCCGTCTGGTCCTGGAGCTTTATCCATCCTCAAGGACTTGAGATCCTCCCTCACCCTCCCTACCTGGATCTCCCCATCGGTGAGTACCCATCCCCCATTCCCCTACCCTGCCCCCCTCTGTGGCAGCGGCCCATCCCTTTCCCTAGTAAAGACCCAGCTGAAATAATCATTTAACACCTCAGCCTGCCCTTCTCCCATCTGTACCCATCCCCCTCCTTCCTCAGCTTGCTTATCTGCCCCCCACCCTTCTTACGCTCCCTTGGAGTGGGTAACTAGAGAAGTGGATTAGGGAAGGGCAATAGATGTGGCCTGTTGGGGCTTCAGTAAGGCCTTTGACACTGTACCATACAGGTGGCTGATAAAGAAACTGAGCAGAAAAAAGTCCAAAAAGCTGCACTCGAATAAGACAACAATGCTGGCATTAGATGAAATCAATGTGTCCATTTATTTAAGACACAAAACAACTTTCAATCACTAAAATACCACAAGCCCAGTGTGTCGCCTCTCTCCGAGGCTTCCAAAAAGAAACTGTAGGAGGAGCTATGCAGAGAGTCAGAAATATGACACAGGAAGAGGTGTGTAAGAGTAAAGAAGGAAAGAAATAGGAGAAGGGTGGGGTCCAATCACACTGAGTACTGCATGCAACTCAATTTCAGGAACCATAGGGAACACAGTGTGGAAAAAAACTGGCACATATTGCTAGCAGATGAGGAAGTAGGCATGGCAGTAGGTCGTAACTCTAGGGTCACATACAAAAAAGCATCGAATTTATGTGACAAATTAGTTCACAGCCATTTTCAGACACCAAAAAATGTACGAGACACTTGGCTTCCAAAAAGACCAGAAGGAATGTACAGTTGTAAAAAATGTAACATCTCTAATGATATAATGGGTTCTGAGAATCTGACTGGCTGACTGACACCTTTCAGCTGTGGTTAATCCCGGCATCACCCATGGCAAAGGTGCCAGTCAGCAGAATCTTCAAAAAAATCCATCCGACCCAGAAAATGAAAATATTAGAGCTGCCATGTTACATGCCTACTAAACTGCGAATGAAAACTCCTGTTGGAAGTGTCTCCAAAAAAAAATGTAAAAGTACAGAAGTGATACACCGCAGGAGTCCTCAGTCAGTTTAAAAATCACAAATCCTTTTGTAAAAGGAGTGTCAAGTACCTCACTCACCTCCGTCCCCCATTTCTGACACTGGCTGCCCCATTTCCATGAATAAATATTCACTTTACGGTATCACCACAATGGTCAGTGACTGCTCCATGCTGCACACTTTCTCACTTCCGTCTCCCATTTCAGTCACTGGCTGCCCATGCCACATGAATGAAACAAATCAGTCTAACCCCCAGAAATGAAAACATTAGCCACCATATCATCCCCCCGGTATACCCCAATCCTCATCTGACACCATCATCACAGTACTTTATTGAAAGTGCTGCCCTGGTCTTCCCCCAAAGTTCATCACCGCGGTTCAAGAAATTTCACAAAAAGCCTTCAGATCCATTCAAAAACTTCAGCCTGCACTTATCAGGGCTTGGCAGAATTAAAAGCACTCATTTTTCAAGAAAGCCGATCAGCTTCTGCTCTCCTCACTCAGCCATGAGCATAGAAACATAGACTTTGATGGCAGATAAGGACCACTTGGCCAACCCAGTCTGCCCATTTCCCTGCCTACTGGATAAGCTGCAGATTCTAGTTAACCAACAGCCTACTTCCTGCAACCCCCCACTATAATTGCCTTGTGTCTGTCCCATGCATGTTTGAATTCCCCCACTGTTTTAGACCCAACGACCTCCTCAGGAAGGCTGTTCCATGTATCCACCACTTTCTCCATGAAAAAAAAATTCCTCACATTACCCCTGAGCCGTCCCCCCTCTATCTTTAAATTGTGCCCCCTTGTTCTTACACATCTCTTTTTCTGAAAGATGCTACCCTCCTGGACTGTTGATTCCCTTGAGGTACTTGAACATTTCTATCATGTCCCCCGTCCCTCCTTTCATCAAGAGTATACATATTAAGCTCTCTCAGTCTCTCTTCATATGGTTTCTGCTGCAGACCCTGCACCATTTTAGTTGCCCTCCTCTGGACTGCTTCCATCCTGTCTATGTCCTTGTGTAGATGAGGTCTCCAAAACTGCACACAGTACTCCAGATGGGGTCTCTCCAACTGTCTGTACAGAGGGATAACTACTTCCCTTTTTCTACTTGTAATGCCCCTTCCTATGCATCCCAGTATCCCCCTGGCTCACCTTACCGACTTTTCACATTGCTTACCCACCTTTAGGTCATCTGATATGACTACCCCCAGGTCCCTTTCCATTTTTGTTGTTGTTAGTTAGCTCCGGTTCTGCTCTCCCAGCCCACAACAGACTGAGCAGCAAAACACACTGCACTTCAGTTACTCACTGGTAAAGATGTTTTTTTTTTTTTTTTTTGCTGATACCTCTTTCTTCTCCCAGTACAAAACCCATAGCTACTGTTCCGGGAGAACCAGTCAGACAGCGGTCAGTGGGATCGTGATCTGAAGAATGACAGGAGGGAGGGTGCTCAGGGTTGGGGTTATATAAGCAATAAGACATGACAGGGCGTGCATGGAACCTATTTTACCGCATGGTCAGGGGCATAAAATATGTTTCCATGCACACCTTGGAATGTCTTATTGCGCTTATAAAATGGTCAAGAATTTTTGGGTTAAATAAAGCAAGGAAAACTTTAAAGTTAACTGCATAAAACCTTTTATTTTAGCTGAAAAAATTACTATGCGGCATAAAGTAGTTCTGCATAGAATGAATGGTAAATGGAGGGATAGAACAATAACTGGGAAGTGGAGTGGGTATTTGAACAAGTAAAATTGATTTTGTTACATTTCTTTTACTGTTTTCTGTTTACTTTAAGGAAAAATCACTTAGTCGGCTAATGAAATTCACAGGTCCATTGAAAGTCATGGGGCCATTAAAGGTAGATGGACCTTGATTGAAAGATGTTAGCACTCCAGCTGGTGGCAGTGTGTTTATCTTAATTTCATTCTCTTTCTTTCTTTCTTGTCTACTTTCTTGTGTGCTGTCATGCTTTTTTCCCAGTACTGAGCTCCATCTTTTACGATCTTGGCAGGAGGCACTCCAATATGAGCGAAGGCTTGCTTCTCAACGGTGCCCCGTTACAGCCATGACTTCTCGGCTTTGGAGCCCTGCCTCAGACAACAAATGAACAGCTGTCGACCTAACCGAGTGGTTTGTGTAAGTTAGACTCAGCAATGCCTCTTTGCTTATTTTGGTCATGAGAGTGGACAGAGTGTTTAATCCAAGGGGTTGGGTAGTGTACCAGGTTTCTGAGCAGTCCAGGAAATGTTGCGGCAATCTACGTGGGTGACAATAGAGGACTGGAGCGTTTGGCGGCAGTTTGGAAAGAGATTTCATTAAACTTTCGACAGGGCATTGTGGTGAGTTTGGTTCAACATACATGAACCCTCTGTGGGACTGTTTATTGGGCTCCAATGGGTCACTGATGTTTTGCTGCCTCACTGAACGAGAGGCTGACATACTCTGCGCTGTTCTCATCCACGAGGAAGATGAAGCTGTCAGGTTTCAGGCTTCTGAGGCCCTCCCACCCATTCCTGGCCATATACAATTGTAGGTCTAGCCAGACTTTTTTTAGAAGGCCAGACGCAGTGTCAGGAGATAAACCGGGAGATTTCTTGAGCAATATTAAATCGGCCTTTGAGATTGGAGGGTAGTGCTTTGAAACGTCTTTTTGTTGTCTCCGGTAACATTTTGTGACAGAGACAAAGACATTGTTGCTTGTGTTAAAGTCTGAATTCGTTATGATGTTAATTTGCCTTCCAATCTGCATTGAATTTAAGTTTTAAATAAGTCAGGGATGATCGCAAACTGCAGTAACTGCTGATGGAATACCTTTTCCTTCAGTGTTCCTCACTTCGGCATAAAAATGCCGGAAAGCCTCATTGATCTCAGCGGTGGTGGCAGTTTTTAAATCAATTCGGCAGTTTTTTGCTGCGTTCCAATCATCAAAAACTTTTATGGGTCAGAATGTGGTCTTTTTTGTGTTGATTTCATTTTTTCCATCCTCGATCGCATCAACGGCATCACTGGTTAGTGTTAAGTGCCGTGAGGTGCTTGTGATTGGCCTGTCAGTTTCACTGAAATTGACATTTGCCGCGGTCTTTGACAGTTGCGATTTCATGCCAGTTACAGCTCCAGCTGTCAACTGCCGTGATGAACTGGGCATCGGGTTTACAGTTTCAATTTGATTTATTGCCGCGTTTGCAACTTTTGGCTTAAGAACATCTGTTGCCATAACAGCCACTGTCATTTGCGGTGGCACCATGCTGACAGTTTCTGTGCAATTTACAAGACTTACTGTGGGACTTGCCGACTTTTTCTCTACCACAGTAAAATTATCCTCTGGCATGCTAAAAATTCTCTCCATCTCCTCATCCGACATGCTAATATTAAAATCGACTTTGTTTGTTCTAAATATCATTACATTTTATAAAATGGGTAGGCTGAATAATCCAACTGTGTTTTCCTCGTGGCTGTCAAATACAAAGATGGCAGACAATAAAAATTCCAATGTTCCATGGCTTATGGATATTGGCCTTTTTACTGCCAGCTCCTTTTTTTACCCATGCATGGAACATATTTCATGCATGGGTAACTGTCCAATCACATAGATACATACATAGATACATAGACAGTGTCGGCAGATAAGGGCCTATGGCCCACCCAGTCTGCCCATTTAAGTTTGTAAGTTCAGTTTATGTTTTCCTAGAAGTCTGTTGCCCCTTACCCCTGATCTCCACAATTCCTTTATGTCTATCCCATGCATTCTTAAATCCCATGATTGTTTCAGCCCCCACCACTTCCTCTGGCAGGGTGTTCCAGTTGTCCACCACCCGTCTCTGTGAAGAAATTCTTCCTCACGCTTCCTCTGAATCGTCCTCCTCCAACTTCATCCCATGCCCTCTAGTCCTGGAACATCTTTTTCGCTAAAATAGTGTATTCCTGCACCCTGTTCCTCCTGTAAGATACTTGTATGTCTCATCATATCCCTCTCCCTCCTGTCCTCCAGGGAGTACATGTTCAGTGCCTTCAACCTGTCCTCATAGGACTTGTGATGCAATCCATGCACCATCTTTGTTGCCCTCCTCTGAACCTTCTCTACCCTGTCTATGTCCTTACGTAGGTAAGGTCTCCAGAACTGTACACTGTACTCCAGGTGGGGCCTCACTAGTGTCTTGTATAGCGGAATTATGACCTCCCTTAATCACATTGTTTGATTTAGCCTGCCCATTTTATAAATCTTTTTAATGTGACTCTACTTGGTGCTGATACTCAGCTCATCTTTCAGTTGCTCTGCTTCACAGCCCCGCTACCTGTCTCCCCCCCCCATGAAGTGTGTCAAGGTTGACACCCAGAGTAGAGAAAATAATAACCTACAGGATCACCGCATAAACTCCGAAGGCAGCAGACCCATTTAGTTACAAAGGTGGCAGTCTGATCTGGTTCTGTTCGCAAACTTTCCCTGAAAACCTCTACTTCCTGAAACAGGAGAATGCGGACGTTGTTGACCCCTGTGCATTCACCATGCACTACGGTCCACCAAAGCAACTGCGAGGACCAAGCTTTTCGTAAATTACGCCACAGTGTCAGTCAGAAAAAAAAAAGTTTTAACACCAGTATGCAGATGTGTTGGGGAGGCATGAGCAATGGGTGGGGGACAGTTCCTAATCCTCCTAGCAACAAGGGACTATTTAAGATAGGGCGGAAGGATAATATACTAAAAAAAAATAAAAACACATTAAAAACAAAAAACAAATCCAGCCAAATTAATAAAATTTTTGAATCCTTCACTCCCAATCCATTGTATAATCGCAATAAACCACTCGAGACTGTGGGTTATGTTGGGATTTACCCATGGCTGACATGGTTTGACCACTCAGCCTGCAGCCTCATGGCCAAACCAAGCCAGCCGTGGGTAAATCCCAGCATAACTCACACCCTGTTGTGGTTTATTGCTTAAGTACGTCACTGAAGGAAAGAACTTAGCAGCGTTCAAAAATAACAATGGAATCTACATTAGAGACTTAATTACATGTAACACCACATTTGTCATATATATGATTTAGTGTAGTTGTAACATAGTTTACACTGGAAAAACAGTAAGTAGTTTTAAACAACGCATTCAAGAACAGCCTAGAGGTTAGAGTAACGAACTGTGAATGAGTTTGGTACATCCAGCAGACCAGACCTGGGTTTGATTCGCACAGCCTCCACTTGCATACTGTGTGACTCTAAGCAAGTCACTTAACCGCCCAGTGCTCTCAGGTCACCCCTGAAAACAGGCACTTGTGCCTAGTGGGCCTTACCCGGTTCCCAAAGACTAAAATAAAAATAAATAAAAATATTAGCAATAGGAGACTTGACAAAGTAGTTGGTAGGCATTCTATGGAAGCACACGATGCAGATCCCAAGGGTTTCAACTGTATTGGAATTGAAGTAGCCAAATGTGGAAAAAAGAGGGGGCGATAGAGCGAACCTATTATTAAAGAAAGCTATTGGATTTTTAGGATGAATGCTGTACACCCAAATGGTATAAATGAAATACTGGACCTAAAACCATATCTGAAATAGGTCAATAGCAGGATATTTTAACCCTCTTTCCTTTGCCCCCCCCCCAATCTTATCTATTCACACACAATATAAAAAATGTTTCTCTTCATCATCTTTCCTAACTAAACTTCTCAAATAAATCATTTCCCCCTGTCCTCCCCCCCCCCAGCTTTAATATGAATATGAACGTGCTGGTTATTGGGGACGTAATTTGGGGTTATATAGTTATGATTCTAATGACATATTTCTGTTTCTGTTAACAGATTTCCCCATAAGACATGAATCTGATGTTTTTTGGAGCTACAGATCCCCTGGAAAAACCTTGTTCTAGGAGGGCGATTGCAGCACCTGGACTCAACTTCTAGCAGTTTTTTTTTTTGAAATAATTTTAAATCTGCTAACATGTTTTGGGACTTAATTTAAATAATTTATTTTGGAAACATTATTATGTTGCTGCCTTTCCTTGATCATTTTCTGACAGCCCTGAATGTTTGAAAGAAATAATACAATAGAATGTTTGAGAAAATGGCAACAAAGGGAAAGTAACCAATTAAAGGGACACTCTCAGCCCCCCTTAGGTCTCAAAGGGTCCCTAGTTTAAAAAACACATTTTATGATTACCAATATTCTGTAAAGACTGCTGGGCCCGGATATTCAAAGCATGCATAATTGGGTTGCGCCGGTGCAAGTGCAGACTTGCGCCAAGGAACGATATTCAGTGGGAGCCATTGTGCCAATGCACAACAATAATGAATGCAGGTGCAAGTGCAGGGGGCGTGCCCATGAATATCCAGCGCAGTGCGATATTCAACCATGAAACCATGGCGCAAGTGCGGAGCAAATCAGAAATGCACCGAGCAGACTTGTTCCTATAAATACAGGGCGCAAGCACAGAAAGCACTTGCACCAGGCAAGAGGACGTGTGTGTGTGAGAGAGAGAGAGAGAGAGAGAGAGAGAGAGAGAGAGAAAGAAAGACAGAGAGAGAGAGAGAGAGAGAGAGAGAGAGAGACACAGACAGACCAAGGCAGACACAGAGGGAGAGGGACAGAGGTGGCAGTGGAGAGGGAGCCGGGGCAGAGAGACTATGACAGACAGGCAGACACACTGCCAGGCAGTGCACCAAGGTGGCACACAGCCTGCAGCAGCCAACTGCCCAGAGGGATATAGGGCAGCAAGGGCCATGGATAGTGTGCCCTTCGTGATGGAGGCCATAATGAAGGGTGTTAGGGGGCAGCAGGAACAGCGACATGGCCGTGGAAGGGCCTGTCAGTGGTATGCCTGACACAGGTGTTACCGCACCCACATCACCTTCGAGCAGTACAGTGACAGGGAGATCATGGGCCAGTACTGCCTGAACAGGGCCATTCTGAGGCAGCTCTGTGAGCCGTGCAGTGAGACTAAAGGGACAGCTGTCATGTACCTGATCACCATGGACACCTTCCAGAGACCAACAGGGGACACCACAGGCATAACCCAGTTAGCCACATCCCGCCTCCTCACACAGTTCCTCAATGCTCTACTGCCACGTGCGTCAGAATACATCCATTTCCCCAGCACCCAGGTGGAGGGTACAGCAACCATGCAGGACTTCCACAGGGTAGCACGAATGCCTGGCATGATTGGGGCCATTGACTGCACCCACATGGGCATCCACATGCCACCTGGCCCCGAGGGTGTGGCATACATTAATAGGAAGGGGAGCCCGAGTGCCAAGTGCCAGGTGGTGTGCGATGCCGTGGGGCGCATAACCAATGTCTGTGCCACACACCCTGAGAGTGTACATGATGTGTTCATCTGGCACAGCTGTGCACTGTGCCACAGGTTTGAATGTGGGGATATCCCCACGGGCCACCTAGTGGGTGAGTATGGCATGGGGAAGGGGCAATGGGCAGAGCATACCTTCGGATGAGGGACAGCAGGATGTGCATGTTGGCGTGGGTGCCAGGGACAGGCAAGGGGTGCAGCATAACATAGCAGAGGGCTAACCATGTCATTATCCACACAGGGGACAGTGCCTATCCACTGCAGCCCTGGATGCTCACCCCCTACCAGCACCTGTCGTCCTCAGCAGAGAAACACTAAAATGAGGCACATGCCAGCATGCGCAACATCATCAAGTGAGTCTTTGGCATGCTGAAAGCATGGTTTCATTGCCTAGACAGGTCAGGTGGTGCCCTACAGTACAGCCCCTCGAATGCCTGTGGCCTATTCCTGGCCTGCTGCATACTGCAAAACATGCCCATTGACCGTGGGATAGTGGTCGAGGCTAATGAGGGAGACAGTAGTGGGAATGATGGAGGCAATGGGCTGGAGGGAGGTGGACAGCCACCCCCTGGATGGAGGGATCCCCGGCTGATCCAGCAGGCAAGACGACACAGGGACACCATAGCACAGGAGCACTATGGTACACACAGGTAGGTGGTGCAATACAAATGCATAGGCCACACAAACTGGTACAGCACACATGCAGGGGCGCTGGGCATGCACACACTGAGGCAGAAAACAGGGTTACGGGTGACAGGACACACACCCACACATAACCACACAGCACCCTCTCAGGCCCCCCCCTTACACAGCACCCACACACAGGCATGGGTATGTGGCATGGGTCAGATGCATCGCACGGTGCACAGGCGCACACCGGTGCAGGACTGCTGTTATCACGCCGACACCACATGGCCCAGTGGCCAGGCAGGCATGCACACAGGCAGCATGTGGTGCTACACACAGGCGTCACACCTGCGGTAGGCACATACACATCACCCATGTGTGCACTGGGCAGCAGCTGCAGACCACAGGTGGGGTGGGGCACACATCAGCTCCACTGCATGGAACCATGGCCACCACGGCCACTGGGGAGGCCATGCCTGGGCTGATCAGTAGCCACAGGCTGCGCATCAGCCATGGGGGGTGTGTGCAACAGCCCACCAGGGATGGAACTGCGGGACTGTGACCATGTCCGCGCGGGGATGTCGAGGTGCCCAATCAGCCCAGCCCCGGGTGTGCCTGAGATGCCAACATCTGAGCTCCGTGTTGACTGTGCAGGGGTTGCCCAACACCGGGTATGCAGGGTGGACAGCGTACTGCGGAGGGTCATCTGTGCCCAGCCATGTCCTGTGGCAGCCAGCAGCATAAAGCCATCTGAAATTGCAGTGGCAATGTGATCCAGGGATACAGTTGTGGCCTCCTGCATGTGCTGCATCCCCGCCAGGATCTGCGCAGTGTCCCTCTCCTGCTGCTCGGCTAACTGGTGCACCGCACGCAGTGCACGCACCCCAGTGGTGAGCAGCACCTGTTGCTGAATGGACTCCCGCAGCAAACGAGTGTGCTCAGCCAGCGGGTTGGCATCTTGGGGCTCCCGGGCTGGACGCCGATCCCCATGTGGTGACCGGCCACGCTGCACAGCCCCCCCTCTGGTGGACACTGCACAGTGGGGTCTGCAGGGAGGTTGGGTGCAGCAGAAGCACTGGTGGTGGACCCTGTGTCCAGCGGCACCCACAGCCTGCTGCTGTTGCCTGCCCGGCCACTGCACGCCACCCAGTTCCTGCGTGGCTGCACCACCTCCACCGCAGGGCACAGCCTGGGCAGTGCACACCGCTGCACCTGCAGTGGTGGCGGGCAGCTGTTCTTCCACTGGCAGAAAGCTGGGCATGCTGCCTGTGTCAGTGGCTAGAGGGCGTCTCCCCCACAATGGTGGCCATGCTGTTCAGGATGAGCGTTACGTCATCATCGGTGTCGGTCCCCGCCCTGATCTGTCTCTCTGCGCACAGGACCCCAAGGCTGGCATCCTGCAGGAATACATCCAGGGCCTCATCCGACCGCAGGTCCAGGACATCCGCCTGCACAGTGGTGGTGAGCTGTAGCCTGTCAGGCCCCTGGATGCCCATGGAGGTGGAAGACTTGTCGTCTGGGGCTGGTCCAGTGGCCATGGCTGCTGCCGCTGCCACCGGTGCCCCATCATCTGCACGGAGGTGTGCTAGTGCTGCAAGAGAAAGAGAAGCATGTTAGTGATGCATTTCCCACATGTGCCCCCCAACACTGCCACTGCCTGTGTCCTGCAGCATGGCATACGCATGGGTGTGCACACTTGCACTCGACAGGCACGCCAGCTGCATGCATGCCATCATGGCTGTGTACGTACCCTCCATGCCCCAGCTGTGTGTGGCTGACATACATACCATGCAGTGATGGGCTGCCACCCATCTGGAATCTGCCGCCAGGCACACCCTCCACCGTGTTGTGGCGCATGGTGGCTGCCACCAACTCCTCCTGTGCCATGAGCGGTGGTGCAGCTGCAGGCCCCCCTCCGATGGCATTCCAGGAGGCACAGATGGCCGCCACCTTCTCCTTGATGCACCTCTTGTCCATGCCCACTTTCTTCCTGCACTTCTGTGCTGAGCGCTGGCGGCTGCCGTGCTGGTTGACGCCTGTAACCACCTCTACCCAGGCCCCAGCCCTGGCCTGTGGTGTGCCCGTGGCACCACTCAACAGGGGCTCCCTGTCAAGGTAGGCTTCGAACAGGGCCTCTGTCTCCGCCTTTGTGAAATTGGGCCTGAGCTTGCAAGCAGGCCCACGCCCTTCACCCTCCTTACGTTCTGTCGTCGCTTCCTGTGGACATGGACAGCACAGTGTGGCAGTGGCAGCATCACCCTGTTCTGTCCCCCCTGCTGTGCTGGCTGTTTCCAGTAAGCTGTAGCAGTATGTGCAACTTACCCCAAAAAGATGCAATACCAGTCCATGGCCTGTGCTGTTCCATGGTGCTTATATAGCGAATCACATGCAAATGAGCTTTGGCGCAACGGTAATGACATGCTAATTCCCCCAGTGCACCATGCATTGGCTGATGAGCTCATTTGCATGTGGCATCTGAATATCACAATTTTGCTCCATGCATAATGAGATTGCTCCGGAGCAAGTTGCGGCGCAATGCGCATGCATGCACGGTGCGCAGGCCCGCCGTGTGCATGTGCAGAATGGTATCATGTTGTCAATCATGCACTGTGTGCCAACTGCGTGATGGGGGCCATGGCACATGGTGCGCCAGGCCTGCTATCGTGCACATGTGCACTGCGCGGAGGAGGGTGACCCCTGACCCCTGCTGTGACCCCTCTCTCCATGGGTCACCCCGCTCCTGTGACCCCGCCTAGCCACGCCCATGCTGCACATCTCCGAGACTGTGTGATGGACGGACACAGCACATGTTCCCTCACATCGCGCATCTGGTGCACATCATGGCCACGTGTACCTACTGCCGCCATTTTGCTCACTGGCTTCATAGCGTAGCATGGCGCAGCAGAGAGCACCCTGTGCACAGAACTGGACACAGGTGGAGTTGATGAACCTGGTCACCTGGGTCCAGCCCCACGCACCCCAACTGTTTGGCCAGGTGCCCCTGCAGCAGCCCAGGATGGCAGTGTGGCAGGGGATTGCTGCCACACTGCAGTGGTGTACCGGGGTGGCCAGGATGGCAGAGCAGTGCCACCACAGATATGGTGACCTTGTCAGGAGGGACCCAGAGCTCCTGAGGAGGCTGGAGGCACGAGTCAGGCATGGGGCTGTGCCACAGCCAGGTGAGTAGGCCCATATTGCATGTGTGCCCTGGTGCTGTACTGTGGTGTTGGCAAGCCTGCCTGACATGCCCTGCAGAGTGGTGCACTGCCATTGTGTGCATCACGGGGTGGCATTGACAGCCACCGCTTGTGTTGTGGTGCAGCTGTTTGGGATGTGTCGGGCAGGGGCTAACCCTATGCACAGGGGTTGGGGTAGCGGGCAGCTGCTGTGGATGTTTACTGATATGTACCTGTCTATGTTCCATTCCCAGGGCCTGAAGATCACAGGAGGGTGGCAATGGCAGGACGGCAGGCCACAGCAGGCCAGGTAGGTAGTGCAGGAGCTGCTCTGGCACCAGCGGGGCCACAGAGGGCAGGTAGGCACTGTCATGGTCCTTTGCACTATACATGGGGGGTGGTGGGGGCGTGGGTGCGGGCATGACTGCCTGTGCCATGTGCCATGGCAGCTGTGTGTGTGTCGCACTGTGCGTGGTGCTTGCCACTGTGGCACATCCATTGGACTCGTGTGCCAGCTGTTGGTGGGGTGGGTGTGAACCCGGCTGCCACTGACATTGCTGTGATGCTGCCGGTGTACTGTGCCATGTGACTGCCATTGCACAGTTGGGTGGCCACTGTGCAGCAGGGACCACCACTGTGCACTGTCGTGGTGTGCTGAGCTGCTGGCAGGCATTGGCTCACCCCCCTGTGGGTGGCCTGTATGGCCCTCTGAGGGGGTGTATTCTCACTGCCCATTGCACACTGTGGGTGGGCATGGTTCCTTGGGACATTGCACTGATCACCTGTCCTGTCCCTTGTCATAGGTGTCCATTGGAGAAGATGAAGGTTCATGTACGGCCGGCTGCTCCGGCAGCTGATTTTTATATGGTCCACCACCATGGAGGCTGTGCTGCAGGTGCGCTGCATGCTCCTCAGTGATCGGAGGCAGAGAGGGTGACAAGGAGCAGCAGGCCGTGGCCGGTGATGGATGGACCCCAGCTTTCCCCTGTGTTCCCTACTGTACCTCCCCCTACAGTCCCTCATTCCACTGTACAGTTCCTGTTCCCTGTCACCTTCCCTCGCTATCCTACCCTTTCTCACCCCCTTGTTACTGTACATAGTTTTTTGAATATAACTCTATTTTGACTTACCTGCCTGTGTCAGTGTCTGCTTTGTAGGTGGCGTGAGGAGCCATGCTGCAGTGGTCCAGTGCCTGTCCATGTGGTGTGCATGTGTCGGGGTGCGTGTTGTGCTTCTGTGGTTTACTGCTGTGTGCTGTGTCTCACTGTGGTAGTGTCTCTCCCCACGGTTATTGGCAGTGCCTTGGGGTGCCCATGGGGTGGCTGTCAGGGGTGTGTGGTGGGTGTGTGCATGGTGATGGCACACAGCCATGGTCTTTGGTTGGGTACTGGCCGCACGCTGTGTTGGGGCCCCTCCTTGGTATTGTGTGGCCTGTCCCATGTGGTCTGCTGCGCTACATGGCTACCAGCACATTCCGTGCCTCCTCTGTGGGCCGCCTGTGTGCATGTGTGTGTGTGTGTGTGTGCTTGGCTGCGTGGTCCTGGGTGTGGCCTGCTCTGGTCTGGGTGTGTGGGGGGACACAGCCTGCTGCCTGGGAGGTGCTCCCTTGGTGGCCCTCCATTGGCCATTGGCACCTCCTGTTGCCTCCCATCTTTGCCACTGTTGTGTTGGGGGGATCTGGGTGCCTCTGTGCACCCTGGTATGCCCTGCTGGCGGTGGTCTCCTGTGGCCTGTCACTGTGCTCCCCTGGCTCTGTCCCTGGGTCTCTTCTTTGTGCCGTGCCCACCTCTGTTGCTCTGCTCCCACAGTTGTGCTGGGGCATCTCTTTTTGTGCCATGGTTGCAACTGTGTTTTTGCCATGGCGCATCTCTGGTTGTGCCATGGCGTATTCCTGGTTGCACCATGGCGCAACTGTGCCATATTCAGCTGGGTTGTGTTGGCGCAGTGCCGCCAGCGCAACCTTTGAATATGGCTCCTGTTGCCCCAAGGAACATCAGATTTGCGCTGCACTGGACTTGCACCGGCCTTTGGTGCATTTCTGAATATCTGGGCCCTGGTATAACTGGTAGTTTGATTCTGATTCTTTTTTTCTTTAAAAAAGTGAAAAACAGACTGCCCACCATACTGGTGTTACCACACAAAAACAGGTTTGTTTACATTCTTTGATCAGCTCCAACTGCATCTTTCCTGGACTTTGGAACACCCACAACACAGTCTAGCCACTCATGATGCAGTGGGAGTTTAGGAGGCAATTGCTTCATGAGTGATTGCACTGTTTGGGGAGGTTCTAATCTCAGGAAGTATGCAGTAAGAACAGATCCAGGATTGTAAACAAAACAAGGCTGTTTATAAATATACATTAGCATGCATTTATTTATTTATTGAAATGTTTCACCAGGAAGGTACACTGAGCAACAAGTCGCTCGTCTCCCGGTGTGACCTGGGGGGAAGGGGTACAACAGGAGTAAGACATTAAACATTTAAGTTACAAGATCAACATTAACATTAACATGCAGTTGTAAGGCAGGTGTTACAAGCAGTGTTACACATAATATGTAGAAAGAGTGGACAATAATAAGTGCTGGGTTAATAAGTAATCAAGTGCTTACGTGAAAGAAAAGGGGGGAGGGGAGGAGAGGGAGGGGTGAGGTGGGGGAAGTGTCGAGTTCAAGTCACATTCAAGTTACAAGATCAACATTAACATACATAGCATAAGTGCTATTAACATATCATTTCAGTTCTATTAAACAAGGAAACAGACAAAACAAACAGCAACATCAATGAATTTTAGAGAAGGAATGCAATCATGAAATGTAGGTTTTTAACTAGAAATAATATGATGAAAAACAGGCTGACAGTGTCCCTTTAATTTAAAATAAGTTAACTGTGTATTTATGATTTTGCAGCATATGCTTCATTTTAAGCTTTGCAAAGTTGGCTCACTTCAGCAGTATCTAGGTGTGATTCTAGGAAGAGGCCAGAAGGGGAAGGATCCAGATTCATTCTAGTGCAGTAACTGCTAATAGCTGTTTTTGGTTTAAATCTAGATTTGTGGGCTTTTAGTGGTAATGCTTTCCTTTGCTGTCTTTACTTGCTGCACATTTTGTCTTGTCTGTCTAGTTTGGGGAAGGGGTGCTAATTGCCTGACCTCAGCTACGTGATAACTGGAGGTCGGACTAAGTCAGATTTGAGGTAACAGGTTGATTTTTGGTTTCTCAGAAGAAGCCAGAAGGGGAAGAATCCAGATTAATTTCAGTGCAATGCAGTAACTGCTCATTACTCTTTTTTGTTTTAAACCTAGATTTGTGGGCATTTAGTGGTACTGTTATTTATTTACTGTCTTTACTTAGAATGGTTTTGGGGATGTTGAAAATCTGAAACCTGGTTTGGTATGCTTTTAGTGGTGCTGTTTTCCTTTGCTGTCTCTACTTGCTGTTTTAGTTTTAAACCTAGATTTGTGGGCTTTTAGTGCTACTGTTATTTCTTTGCTGTCTTTACTTAGAATGGTTTTGGGGCTGTTGAAAATTTGAAACCTAGTAGTTTGGTGTGCTTTCAGTGGTACTATTTTCCTTTGCTGTCTTTACTTGCTGCAAAATTTGTCTTGTCTGTCTTGCCTGTAGTCTGGGGAAGGGGTGCTAATTGTCTGACCTCTGACAACAGGTTGATTTTTGGTTTCTCAGAAGAAGCCAGAAGGAGAAGGATCCAGATTAATTTCAGTGCAGTAACTGCTCATTGCTGTCTTGGTTTGAAACCTAGATTTGTGGGCTTTTAGTGATACTATTATTTCTTTGCTGTCTTTACTTAGAATTGTTTTGGGACTGTTGAAAATTTTAAACCTAGTTTGGTGTGCTTTTAGTGGTGTGGGTTTCCTTTGCTGGCTTTACTTGCTGTTTTTGTTTTAAACCTAGATTTGTGGACTTTTAGTGGTACTGTTATTTCTTTACTGTCCTTACTTGGACCTGTTTTGGGGCTGTTGAAAATTTTAAACCTAGTTTAGTGTACATTCACTGGTGCTGTTTTCCTTTGCTGTCTTTACTTGATTCAAATGTTCTCCCCCCTCCTAGGACCCCCACTCTTAATTATGTGCCCTGTTAAATCTGATTGACAGGAGCCAAGCACGTGGATTAGCAGGGGTTGTGGGGTAGGAGGAACATAAGGGGGAGGAAGCAGCCCCCGGCACAAGTGTTTTGACTAATTTTTGTTGTTGTTGTCATTGTTTTTCTTCTTTAAAAAAGTATCTGAGGATCGGTGGCAGGATTTTAAGGACAGTAAATTCATAAAGAGAGAACTACAAGGAGAGCTTCAGTAACAGACAACTACTGGAATAGTAGTATAAGTGCAGTACAATGTGGGGAGTGGTACAATGCAGTGGATGCAGGGCAGCCATATTCAGGCAGACCTTCTGGATGCTGAGGTGCTACCCTAGCTGCAGACATCTCTAAGGACTGCAGGATGAGGTAGTCAGACTCAGAGCAGAGATAAACTGGGTAAGAAGTACCTTCGCCTTTATCCAGAGACCACCCAGTCCAACGCCGCTGCCTCAAGGGATGCCAAGAACGAGGAGCACTTGGATGACAGTGGGCTCAGGGAGGGTTATGGAAGTCAGGCAGAGGCACATCCCAAATCCTATTCCACTCCAGAACTCATTGGTTGCACTGGCAAATGGGGACAACCAAACAGAGGTACCCAGAGAAGCAGAAAGGAAAGATGTGGAGGTCAACTGAGGAGGTAACCTCAGTGGGGAGAGCAGTGGACCCCAGAGGAGGAGGAGGAAGCGAATCCTGGTGGGGTACTCTATAAGAGGGATCCAGCTAGGAACACAAGAGGGGAAAGACAGGGAGGTGAGGTGCCTACCAGGTGCCACTGTGTGGAGGGATGGGAGAAAGATCATGGGGATCACCGGGAAGGCAAGATGGGAGCCTAAGGAAGTTCAGGAAGAGTTTGGGGAGCCTAAGGAAGTTCAGAAAGAGTTTAGGAAATTGGGGAGGGTTCTCAAGCAAATAGCTACTTCTGTCACCTTCTCGGAACTACTACCTGTGAGAGGTATGGGAAAGTGTAGGGGCGCACGCACCAGGAACTTTAACTCATCATTGAAGAACTGGTGCTATGAGGAAGGGTTTGGATTCTTTGGTGACTGGGGACCCACCTGGAAGGATGGGGGTTTGTTCAAGCCTGATGGCCTGCATCCATCCTGGAGGGGAATCCAAGCACTCAATGATAAGTTTAAATGTTACATGGACAAGTATGTAAACTAGCCAAGTCGGGTGGCAGGCCAACAAGGAGGGTACCTAATTGCCCACTCCCCACAGTGAGCAGTGGAACCAGTTAAAAGGAGGAGGGGATATCTCTACAAAGCAGCATGCAAAAGATGGAGATAAGCATCCAAGGGGTGGATAAGCAGAAAGGGGAAAAATTCAACAGAAAGGCAGACAGCTGGGAGAACCAGGTATAAAGGATAACCAGGAAGGGGGCTGGAGTAGAACAGCTAAATAGTCTGGGAGTTCATATCATGGAAAGCTATGTGTGCCAATGCCAGCAGCCTGGGCAACAAGATGGAGGATCTGGAGGATTCCATGGTGCAGTTGGACCTGGACATTGTGACCATCACAGAGACCTGGTGTAATGATAACCATGACTGGGAGATGGCCATACCCGGCTACAGCATATTCAGAAGTGACAGGGCAGGCAGGAAGGAAAGAGGAGTGGCACTTTATGTGAAAGATGGCATAATGGCCACATAGATCCAGGAGGAACAAAATGAAGGAGAGATACTGTGGGTTAAGCTGGAAAGGAAAATGGGTAGTGTTGCTCAGATAGTGCTATTGTGGATCCTACCACTATCTGTCAGATAGTGCTGGTGTCCTGATTTGGGTCCTACCAGGTATCCTGTCAAAGACAGATGCAGGATCCAGGGTCAGATAGTGATGGATCCTAGTTAGGATCTAGGTATCCTAGTTGGTAGGATCTATTTTCAGACAGCACTACTATCCTACCACAGCAACTATCTGGCCAAATTGTAGGCATCTGTTGGTATCCTGATTTTTAGGATACTATCTTAACAACATTAAAAATGGGGTCAGCCATTTGCATAGGGGTGGTCTACAGACCACCAGACCAGGTAGAAGTAACAGACATGGAGCTGATACTAGCCATCTAGCTAGCCACAAGGGGGAGGTGGTGCTGGTGGGAGACTTCAATATTCCAGATGTGGATTGGGGCCTCAACCAGGAGCAGATTTACCCTGGACTCTCTTCAAGGTGCCTTCCTTAAACAACTGGTCATGGAACCAACTCAGCAGAAGGCAATACTGGACCTCATGCTCACAAACGGGGAAAGTGTGATGGGGTAACAGTGAGGGGAGCACCTGGGGAACAGTGACCACCAGTCACTGTGGTTTGAAATCACAGAAGGAGCAGAACCCAAACTACACAAAAACACGTATCTTGGATTTTAGGAGGGTAGACTTTGGAAAATTGGGGACATGCTTGAAAGAGGCACTAACGGGAATGGAGAGGGAATCAGGGGTGGAGGAACAGTGGGCAATATTTAAAACAGGGATTACAAGAGCAACAGAATTATGTATTAAGCAGGTTAGCAAGGGGAAAAGGAAGAGGAGGCCATTATGGTTTTCCAAGGAGGTAGCGGAGAAAATGAAAGTCAAAAACATCGCATTCAGGCAATACAAAAAGACGCAGGCAGAAGGGAATAGGTAGAAGTACCAGGAGAAGCAAAGGGAGGCAGGGAGATCAGTAAGGGAAGTCAAAGCTCAGACAGAAGAGCACATTGCAAAATCAGTGGGCAGAGAGAACAAAACCTTTTACAGGTAAATAAGTGAAAAAAGAAGGGCAAAGGGAGAAATAGTGAGGCTGAAGGGGGAGGATGGGGGCCATGTGGAGGATGACAGCAGTAAAGCTAACATATTGAACAGATATTTCTGCTCAGTCTTTACTGAGGAAGAGGAGGGTAATGGGCCTGAAGGGAGTACAGGGGGTGGGAACAGCGCAGAAATGGACACAAGTCCCTTTATACAGGAAATGGTCCTAAAGAACTGGAAGGAATGAGTTGATAAAGCAACGGGACCAGATGGGGTGCACCCCAGGGTCCTAAAGGAACTAAGAGAGGTGGTGGCTGAATCTCTGTCAATCCTGTTTAGCTGATTACTGGAAACAGGGGAGGTACCCAAAGACTGGAGGACAGCAGATGTATTACCCTTATACAAAAGCAGTAACAAAGAGGAAGCTGGGAACTACAGACCAGTCAGCCTGGCCTCGGTAGTGGGGAAGATCATGGAAGCACTACTGAAGGAGAGATTGGTGGAACATTGCCAGTGGACTAAAGGACTCAAGGCAGCATGGTTTCACTGGGGGAAGGTCATGCCAGACCAGCCTCATTGAATTTTTTGACTGGGTGACAAGGGAGGTGGATCAGGGAGGGCAGTGGACATGGCCTATCTGGACTTCAGCAAGGCCTTTGACACTGTGCCACACAGAAGACTATTAAACAAACTTGGGAATATGGGAGTGGGCAAGACAGTAGTGCAGTGGGTGGGTAATTGGCTGGGCAGCAGGACACAGAGGGTCGTGGTAAATGGCTGTCACACCACAGAGGGAAGAGTGACCAGTGGGGTACCACAGGGATCAGGCTGGGACTGGTCCTATTTAACATCTTCATCAGTGACATTGTGCAGGACCTAGAAGGCAGAATTTCCCTGATGGCTGATGACACAAAGCTCTCTAACAGAGTGGACACACCAGAGGGTGTAAATAGAATGATGAGGGACCTGCAGAAGCTTGAAGAATGGTCAAGGGTTTGGCAGTTGAAATTTAACTCAAAGAAGTGCAAAATAATTCATATGGGGCACAAAAGTCCTGAAACAACATATCAGTTGGGGAGCAATGATATATCATGCTCCAAGCAGGAAAGGGACCTTGGGGTCATTATCTCCGATGACCTCAAGGTAGGGAAACAGTGTGACAAGGCAGCAGGTAAAGCAAGTAGGAATGTGGCTGGGATGCACAGGCAGGGGCATCACCAGCAGGAAAAAGGAGGTTATGATTCCACTAAGACACTAGTGAGGCCCCACCTGGAGTACAGTGTACAATTTCGGAGACCTTACCTATGTAAGGACATAGACAGGGTAGAGAAGGTTTGGAGGAGGGCAACAAAGATGGTACAGGGATTGCTTTACAAGTCCTAGGAGGACAGGCTGAAGGACTTGAATATGTACTCTCTAGAGGAGAGGAGGGAGAGAGGAGATATGATAGAGACATTCAAGTATCTTACAGGGGGCAACAGGGTGCAGGAATACACTATTTTCCAGTGAAAAAGATGTTCCAGGACTAGAGGGCATGGAATGAAGTTGGAGGGAGGACGATTCAGGGGAAATGTGAGGAAGAATTTCTTCACAGAAAGGGTGGTGGACAAGTGGAACACCCTGCCAGAGGAAGTGGTGGGGGCTGAAACAATCACAGGATTTAAGAATGCATGGATTAGACATAAGGGAATTATGGAGGTCAGGAGTAAGGGGAAACAGACTTCTAGATAAACATAAAGGGAACTTACAAGCTCAAATGGGCAGACTGGGTGGGCCATAGGTCCTTATCTGCCAACAGTGTCTATGTATCTATGAATATTGGAAAAGAAAGTAAAAAATGAATGTGTAAAATGCACACATATGACTTACTGAAACAGGAAGTCATACTTAACCCAAAGGTGCAGAATCAATACGTGATATACTGTAATTTGTTCACAAAGGATGAAATATTTAGACATTAGTCATTTAAAATTTGGCCTGAATGTTGAACCTTTAGCTGAATGTATGGATATCAACACCATTTTGGGCGTTAGTCTCTAAATCCGAGACAGATCTAAAATATGTAAATGCTCTCAAAACCTTACCTTATGGTTTCTACACAAAATTTATATATATGTGGGAACATCATAGACATTTAAATAATTATTGTATTTTTATTTTATTAACTTTTGTTTAGAAAAAGTAACTGACCAATGAAATAAGGGACTGACTTCATGATGTCAACAACTGATATGTACTTAATTAAGAAAGAACCTGTATCTCATTAGCACCTTGGAAGCCTGGGAAAGAGGCGAAGCACTAGGCTTGTGGTATTTCAGTGACTGAAAGTTGTTTTGTGTCTTAAATAAATGGACACATTGATTTCATCTAGTGCCAGCATTGTTGTCTTATTCGAGTGCAGCTCTTTGGATTTTTTTCTGCAATGTGGGGTAGCCACCCTTATCGCTGCACCAACGGGATCTAAACTGGTGCGCCAGTTCAATTTGTGGATATGATTAAAAGAAACTTAGCAGTTGGGGAGAAAGTGGTAAACTAGGAACCAAACTGGTTGAGAGGTAGGAAGCAAAGGATAGTGGTAAATGGCAGTCACTTGGAGGACAGGAGAGTGACTAAGTGACATTGCTGAGGAACTGGAGGGAAAGGTGTGTCTCTTTGCAGATGACACAAACATCTACAGCAGGGTGGACACCCAGGAGGGGTGCAGAGAATGCAAAGGGGTCTGGAGAAGGAGTGTCAGCTGGGTTTCAGTGCCAAAAAGTAAAATCATGCACCTGGGGTGGGGTAACTGGGAGACTGTGTATAAGATGGGGGTGTGTGGGTTCTGACAGTTTCTAAGCAAGAGAGGGATCTTGGGGTGATCATATCTGATGATGTCAAGGTGGCAGGGCAGTGCAACAGGGCAGTGGGCAAGGTGAGATGGATGCTGGGAACTGGACGCATAGGGAGTGGGATCTCTAGCTGGATAAAGGAGGTAGTGCTGTCTTTGTATCACTCACTTTTGAGAGCTCACCTGGAGTACAGTGTCCAGTTCTGGAGGCCGCACCTCTGCAAGGACATTGACAGGGTAGAGGTGATCCAGAGAAGGGCTACTAAAATGTGCAGGGCTTGCACAAGAAGCTGTATGAGAAAAGTCTGCAGGAGCTAGGCTACTAGGAGCTACTCCCTGGAAGATAGGAAAGTGAGAGGGGTCAGGACTGAGACCTGTAAGTACCTCATGGGGGTGAACAAAGTGCAGAGGGAGCCTCTTTCAAAGGAGGAGAAACAACAGTACATGGGGGCATGCTATGAAACGTATTGGAGGGGGTTAAGAAGGATGTGAGGAAATACATTACAGAAAGGGTAGCAGATGCCTAGAACAGCCTACCAGAAGTGGTGCTAGGGGCAAAGACAACTGGGAGCTTTAAGCATGCATGGGATAGGCACATGAGTATTATAAACAGAGGTGAGGGAGGGACACTTGTGACCAAGTAGGTTTCAGGGTGTAGTATTAGGCAGGGAAAATAGGGCAGACTAGATGGGCCTACCACTCCTTTTCTGCCAATACATTCTATGCTTCTATATAATTTCTTAATTTAATACAGTTATGTGTGACAAATTGGTGGTCCTATATAAAATGTTATGCACCTGTGATAAGCGTGAGCTTTCCCGCACAACATCAGTAACAGCTCATCATTTCTTCAGTTACAAACCATGCCCAAAAAGTTGTATTTCAGACTGTGGAAAACCCATAACATGGACATAAAGGCACTGTATCACAAACAGTGTTTCTGGGTTGAATAAAGACAGCATGCACCATAAAAGCTTACAGTAATTCATCAATGGCTAGCAGTATAGCCTAAAGGTTAGAATAACGAGCTGTGAATGAGCTTGGTACATCCAGCAGACCAGACCTTGGTTTGATTCTCACAACCTTCACTTGCATACTGTGTGACTCTGAGCAAGTCACTTAACCACCCAGTGCTCCCAGGCCACCCCTGAAAACAGGCACTTCTGCCTAGTGGGCCTTACCCAGTAACCAAAGACTAAAAAAAATTTTGCTGTTTTTATGGCTGTGGGTGGAGCCTACAGCTATCCTGCTTTCACTTGAAAAAGGTGTTTCTGTGGAACACATCTTTTAGGAGTTTTCAGTGTCCTTCCATTCTGCAAATCTCCACGGTAATTAAAGAAATAATCCCTTCTTTCTGTTTAATTGGAATGATGGACACAGAACTCCAAGTTGCTTTTCTCTGAGACCAAATGTGTACACCTTTCAAACAAATCTAAATATCTTTAAAACTATTCAAGGTGCACAAAAACAACCTGTGTGAAAGTTGTTCAGGGCAAAAATACCTTTCTCATGAGGGTAGTCACTAATCTGAATTCTTTATATTTTGTAAAATATGGTCTTCCAAACAACCTCATTTTTTCTCTCTGAGTGAACACAGTAGGAGTCATGCCAAACAAATGTAAATATCTCAGAAAGTATACAATTTACCAATATACAACCAACATGAAAGTTGTTCAGGACAAGATGACCTTTCAAATGAGGGTAGTCACTAATCCAAATTCATTAGAGTATTTTAAATATAGCCATCTGAATGGTGACAATTGTGATGAAAAATGACAATTCAGGTAATCAGATGGCCATAGTTTAAAAAAAATATAATTAGTGCACCTTAATGAATAGGGTCATTTAAAGGTCTTGTTGCCCTGAACACCTTTCATACAGGTTTATCTGTAAGTTGTATACTTTTAGAGATATTTACATTTGTTTAGCATAACTACAAGTGTACTTCTAAACAGCCTCAGCTTTGCAAATTGCCAAGACAGGATTAGTTCCATCAAAAGAAAGCTATTCCAAGGTCAAATTTCACTGACTTGAAAGTTCACTCCCTGACACAAGCTGTAAACCAACTGAAGTTTCATTTTAAAACCCTGTGTGTGTGTTTGTGCTAGCATTAGTAAATGACAATGATTAAAAACACAAAGAAAAATAAATGTAAAAAGAGCAGCTGACACCTTTAAGAGAACTTTAACAAAACATAATATTTAGATAAAGTTCAGCTTGTATTTCACATTAGTTCTTCGTTCCTCTTCCCCATTATTTATTGCTGAGGTCATTTGCATGAAAACAAGCTTTTTGCACCTGAAGAGTTCATCTATTTCTGTTGCTGTCTCCCTCCTGAGGTCATAATGCACTGCTTGTGACATCATAGTTACTCTCATGGCAACAGATTGTGATGTCACAACAGAGCATGTTGACTTGAAGTAGGGAGTAAGTTACAGAGGCATATTAACTTTAAAGTAACTGCAAGGGATAAAAATCATGTATTCATGGACATTTTCTCAGTAATAATGGGGAGGAGAAATATAGACTATATTTGGAATACAAGCAGAATTTTACCTAATTATTGTTTTTCAAAGTTTTCTTTGAGGCGTCAGCAGCTCTTTAAACAATACATAGAAAATAATGTTAAAAGTCTTATAACTATGAAAATATATATGTGTTACGTAAAACATAGGTTAGAAACATAGAAACATAGAAACATAGACTTTGACGGCAGATAAGGACCGCTTGGCCCATCTAGTCTGCCCATTTCCCTACCTACAGGATAGGCCGCAGATCCTAGTTAACCAACAGCCTATTTCTTCCTACCCCCACAAGAATTGCCTTATGTCTGTCCCATGCATTCTTGAATTCTCCCACAGTTTTAGACCCCCAACCTCCTCAGGAAGGCTGCTCCATGCATCCACTACCCTCTCTGTGAAATAATACTTCCTCACATTGCCCCTGAACCGCCCTCCTTCTATCTTTAAATTGTGTCCCCTTGTTCTTGCACTTCTCTTTTTCTGAAAGATACTACCCTCTTGGACTTTGTTGATTCCATTGAGGTACTTAAAAGTTTCTATCATGTCCCCTCTCTCCCTTCTTTCCTCAAGGGTATACATATTAAGCTCCTTTAGTCTCTCCTCATACGGCTTCTCTTGCAGACCCTGCACCATTTTAGTTGCCCTTCTCTGGACTGCCTCTATCCTGTCTATGTCCTTCTGGAGATGGGGTCTCCAGAACTGGACACAGTACTCCAGATGGGGTCTCACCAACTGTCTGTACAGAGGGATAACAACTTCCTGTTTTCTGCTGCTGATGCCTCTCCCTATACATCCCAGTATACCCCCAGCCCTCCCTACTGCCTTCTCACATTGCTTGCTAGCCTTAAGGTCATCTGATATGATTACCCCCAGGTCCCTTTCCTTTTTTGTTGTTGTTACTACCTCCCACCCATTGTGTATTCTTCCCCTGGGTTCTTGTTTCCCAGGTGCATTATTTTGCACTTCTTTGCATTGAATCCTAGCTGCCATACTTCTGACCATTCCTCCAACCTTGCCAAGTCCATTTTCATCCTTTCCATGCCTCCTTGTGTATCAACCCTGTTGCAGATCTTTGTGTCATCTGCAAAAAGGCATACTTTTCCTTCCAGTCCCTCTGCAATGTCACTGATGAAGACATTAAAAAGGACTGGACCCAATACTGAACCCTGCAGCACCCCACTAGTAACCCCATTTCTTCAGAGTGGACTCCATTTACAATTACCTTCTGTGTCCTGTTGTGCAGCCAATGTTTTACCCAGGCTACCACCCTGGGACCCACTCCCAGGCTGGTTAATTTGACTATTAATCTTTTGTATGGGACTGTGTCAAATGCCTTGCTAAAGTCTAGGTAGGCCATGTCCACAGCCCCTCCCTAGTCTACTACTTTGGTTACCCAGTCAAAGAAATCTATTAGATTCGTCTGACATGACCTTCCCGCTGTGAACCCATGCTGTCTTGGGTCCTGTGCCCCACTGGCCTCTAGGTACTTAATTATTCTTTCCTTCAGAAGTGACTCCATCACTTTCACTACCACAGAGGTCAGACTGACAGGTCTGTAGTTTCCTGCTTCTGTCTTGGTCTCACTTTTGTGAAGGGGAATCACATCTGCCTTCCTGCAGTCCTTGGGTACCACACCATCCTCCCATGATTTATTAAAAAGAGTAGCCAGTGGTTTCACTAGTTCCTCCCTTAATTCTTTTAGAATTCTGGGGTGAATTCCATCAGGAACCATTGCTTTGTCCACCTTCAGTTTTAGGAGTTCTTGCAGAACCCTTTCTTCTGTGAAAGGACTGGGATCGAATCCTCTGTCAAGAGTGCTTGTTAATTGGATTAGGCACTTTCCCTCCTCTTTTGTGAATACTGAGCAGAAAGAAAAAATTACTCACCTTAGTAATTGCTTTTCTTCTCATGGAGTCTTGCTGTATTAGGACTATAGCAGTCAGCCTCAGCCTCTGAACTGCCCCGGAGAGGAAAGGGTTAACTCCAGAGAAGTCTGAGTTCTGCAGCGAGGGCGCTGTTCAAAGTTTCTATCTGTGCAGTTTGAAGTCAAACTGCCAGATTCTTTACGAAGCTAAACTAATATAGCAAGTCTGTGTGGAAAACCCACACTAGCCATTGGCTACCTACCAGTAGTAGAACTACAAAACACACAACAATCACAGAATAGCAACAAAATTATTAAATATTGCTAGCATTACTTGAAAGAGCATTAACAGACCTCTTCCCAAAAAGACTCAAGTCTAGGAGGGGGCCATCTACCACTCAACTAACAACAGAATTACCTAGTTCCTAAACTCAATAAGCAAGAAAAGGCATGACACAGTGCTTGCACTAATTTGCCAACCCCATACCCAAGGAGGAGTTCTGAGCGGGTAGGAGGGAGGGTTGTCTAATACAGCAAGACTCCATGAGAAGAAAAGCAATTACTAAGGTGAGTAATTTTTTCTTCAAACACCATGAAGTCTTGCTGTAATTAGGACTATAGCAGATTACACAGCAGTACCTCCATGGAGGAGGGTCAGAACCTACTTGGGAAATAGGCTCTGAAGCACAGCTGTGCCAAAACGGGCATCCCTCCTGGATTGAACATCCAAGGAGTAATGTTTGGTAAAGGTGTGAACTGTTTTCCAGGTAGCAGCCTGACAGATCTCCAAAATGGGAATATCTCTAGCAGCCGCTAGAGATGCAGCTGTACCTCTGGTAGAATGAGCCCTCAATCCTGAGGGGGGCTCTTTACCCAGTTTTTGGTAACAGAATTGGATACAAGAGACAATCCACCTTGCAACTGTCCTCTTAGTGGCAGGTCTCCTTGCCGACTTCCCCATAGGTAAGGAAGAGCTGGAGGGATTCAAACCTATGACCCTTGGTGCGCTCCAAATAGTAGCTTAGAGCTCTTTTTGATGTCCAGACTGTGCAATCTCCTCTCCCTGAAGAGGAATGCTCAGTGAAAAATACTGGAGAGAGATGGATTGGTTGAGATGAAAAGACCACCTTTGGTAAAACCTTCTATTAGTCCTAAGGACTACCTTGTCCCTATGAAAAGAAATGAAATCTTCTTCCACTGACAAGGCTTGCATCTCACTTATATCGCCTAGCAGAAGTGATGGCCACTAGAAAACAGTCTTCCAAGTCAAAAACTTGAGGTCTGTCAAGACAGGGCTCAAAGGGGTTGCATTAGCTGAGCAATGCAAACATTCAGGTCCCAAGCAGGAGCTGGTTCCTAAAAGGAGGGTTAGGTGAAGTAACCCCTTAAAAAACTTGGAAATTACAGGGTGAGAAGAGATGGAAGCAGGTTTACCTGCTGACACATAAGCGGAGACTGCTGCCAGATGAACCCTTAAGGTAGCTGGCTTAAGGCCTCAGAGAATTTAAGTGGACCAGATAGTCCAATAAAACAGTCAAATCAGCAGATTCTGGGAGATTTGCTTCCCAGAGCACCAAATGGAAAACCTCTTCCACTTAGAATTATAGGTGGCTCCTAGTAGAAGGCCTCTGGCCACTTTCAAAATATCCAAGACACCTTGAGAGAGGTGTAGATCAGCGACTCTAGCTCCTCAAGAACCAAGCCTTGAGGTGGAGGGAACTGAGGTTCGATACTCGCACTCTCCCTGTGCACAGGTCAACAGGTCGTGGTCCTGGGCAAGCTCAGGGAGGGTGGACAATCAGGGACAGAAGGAGAGGGTACCAGGGCTGTCTGGCCAATCTGGAGCAATCAGAATCACCTTGCAGGACTGAGTTCTGATCCTCACTAGTACCCTGAAAAGGAGAGGAAGGAGGGAAGGCAATAGATATTTCCTCCCAATCCAACTGGAAGGCGCCCAGTGGGACTGATCCCAACACTGGAGGTCTGCAACAAAACAGAGGAAGTTGGTGGTTGTCTGGGGCTGAAAAGATCTATCTGAGGGGTGCCCCATCTGGCAAAGACTGACCCCAGCACTAGAGGGTTCAGGGCCCATTCGTGGTGGCCCTGAGAAATCCTGCTGAGGGCATCCGCTAGGACATTGTCCTTCCCTGGAAGGTGAACTGCTATCAGGGAGGTATTCAAGGAGTAAGCCAGAGACCACAGCTTCATTGCTTCGTGCACAAGGCAGAAGACCGAAGTGCCCTTGTTGTTGATGTACCACATTGTTGTGGTATTGTCTGTCCTGACTTGAACTACCTTGTGCTGGACAGAAGCTGAAAAGGCCTGGAGAGCTAAGAGGACAGCCCTGAGCTCCAGAAGGTTGATGTGGAGCAGAGATTCCTGAGGAGACCACACTCCCTGAGTGGAAAGGTCGCTCAAGTGAGCCCCCATCCTAGGAGGGAGGCATCTGTGGTAGTGTGAGGGAGTGAGGAATGGGTAAGAAGGGACCCCTGAGTTAGATTGCTCTGGTCCTGCCACCACTGAAGGGCCAGGATCAGAGACCTTGTCACTGGGACTAATTTGGTGAGGGGTCCTTCTTTGGGACCAAAAAGATCTCAGGTGGAATTGGATGTCTCTCATCTGGAATCTTGCTCCCTGCACGACAGCTGTGGACGCAGCCATGTGTCCTAGGAGTTGCTGGAAGTGCCTTGCTGGGCCGGAGACCCGCATGATGAAGGAAGATGCCAGGGGCAATGAGTCTGTCCACTCTCTCGGAGGGGAGATATGCCCTGGCAGACTTTGTGTTCAACTCTGCACCTATGAAAGTTAGTACCTGAACTGGTTCGAGAACTGACTTTGAAGATTCAACAGGAATCCCAGAGAGGTGAGAAGCTGCTGGGTGACCAACAAGTGAGATTTAGTGATCTGGAGACTGACCCACTATGAGCCAGTCGTCCAGGTAGGGAAAAACGGCCACCCCTTGCCTTCTCAGATGAGCCACTATCACAGCCAGACATTTTGTGAAAACCCTTGGGGCAGAGGTAAGGCCGAAGGGCATTGCTCTGAACTGATACATTGCTCTGAACTGATAGTGGCCAGAAGGTAGTTCGAACCTGAGGTACTTTCTGTGAGAAGGCCTGATCAAGAAATGAAAATAGGCGTCCTTGAGGTCCAAGGAAGCTAGCCAGTCTCCTGGTCTCAGGGAGGGCAAAATCATTGCCAGGGTTAACATTTTGAACTTTGGTTTCAGAAGATGCTTGTTCAGGAACCTTAAATCTAAGATGGGCCGCCATTCTCCTGTCTTTTGGGGTAAGGAAATACCTTGAATAAAGACCTTGCCCTGATGGCAAGGGGAACCTCTCTACTGCTTTGCATCCCAGCAGAGAAGAAACCTCTGTTTCAGCAAGGGCTTCAAAGGATTCGTGAGGTGGGAAATGTCTGGCCCTCATCTTTGGGAACTGTTTGAAACTGAGGACCAGACCTTGCTTACCACCTCCAGAACCCACTTGTCCGGTTAGGGACAACCAGTTCTGGCTGAAATAAGCCAACCTGCCCCCACCGGCACAGGAGATTCGCCCTGGCACCCCATCAGGTGCCTGGCTGGCAGCTGTTTTTGGCTGGGAAGAAGGGATGGTCTGCCAGAGCCCCGGCCTGCCCTGCCTCTGAAGAAACCCCTCTGAACAAAGGCTGAAGAGGCTTGAGCTGATAAAAAGGCCTGTGGTAAGGCCTACCCCTGTTCTCCTGGGGCATGCCTTGGGGGGCATGCCTCTTTAGCTTGGGACTTTTGTAGGTAGTTCTGTATTCATCCATTTTTTCATGTAATTTTCTGTCTGATCACCAAACAGAGAGTTACCTACTACAGGGAAATCCATAGCCTTTGCCTGAGTGTCTTGGGACAAATTAGTGCATCTGAGCCATGCCAACCCACGGAGAGCTACAGAAGTGGCCATGACCCTAGAAGAAACATCATTAACATCAACGGTAGTATGAAATTGAACTTAGAGGCCTCAATGCCATCAGCAGCCACCTGTTCCAACTCACTAGCCAGCTGACCCTGGGCCTGCTTGGCTAACTGCAAAATAGTGTCCCATCTAGACTTCTGATATCTAGCCACATAAGCCATGTAATTAGCCTGCCTGAGTCCCAAAGAAGCTGCCATATATTGCTTTTTTGCCATGGTATCAATCTTCCTGGAATCTTTGTCAGGGGGATGTGATGCCAAGGGAATATTAGCCTTGTCGCAGGCTGCAGCTTGAACAACACCTACATGACTACACTGCTCAGTGAGGAAGTCTGTATCTGGGCCTGATAAAGTATACCTTCTGTCCATTTTTTTGTCTACAGGAGGGACAGAATGAGGATTTTTTTAAATCTTTGTCGTTTGCTTCCTAAATGATTTATGCAAAGGAATAGACAACCTTCTAGACTCTGGAATATCCATCATTTCAACAAAATCAGGCTCCTCTTGCTCATCCACAGCCTCCTCTAAAGGGAGCTGGAGGTTTCTGCCACCTTTTATAAAACACAAAATGAGAAGGGACTCAGACAACAGAGGGAGACTTAAGGGTCTGTCTGGAGAAATGCCGGTTCAATGGGCACGTCCAGACCTTCCCAGTCACAAATGCACTGATCAAATTCCTCCTCCCTCCTGTGGTTCATAAACTCCTCAATAACATAATCTGAACCACTGGACCTGGGCGAGCCACCCTCTGCCACTTGTGGAGGGCTCTCCAAGTCCCTGTGACAAAGACTGAACAATCTGTATGGCTTTTGCTATTTCTGCAACAGTTGGAGAAACTATCTTAGACTCAACCTGCTGATTTCTTTGTCTTTTTGCTGGTGCTGGTTCCTCTGAACCAGCCTTTCTCTGCCCGAGGAAGTAATGCCCTGGTCAGAGGGCACTCCCTCTGGTCCAGTGGGTACTGGACCGGCTGGCCATCCGGTCAGTGGACTTTTTGGCTCTCGCCCCTGAGCCGGCCCAATCTTCTCCAGGGTGGCTGCAGGAAATTTTACATATCTGGCAGTCTGAAAGGAGGTGGTCAGCCCCCAGACAATAAACACAGTGGGTGTGGGTCAGCCTTGGCAAAGGCTTCCCCACAAACATCACAGTGTTGAAACCCGTGGGGCCCGGTTTTTCTTTTGGGTTTCTCAGACATAGTGCCAGCCTAACCAAAACTTGCCCTTTCTTCAGGCTGCTAGGCAGAGCAAGACACCCTTATCGGTTCCTAACTGTGTCTGGTATTGAAAACCCTATTAAAAACGAGGGTTTTTAGAACCGATAAGAACCGGCACCTCACGTCTAAAATTCATCAAAATACAAAGAACGATCGGTTCAGACTGAACCGATAATTATTCCACACAGACTAATTTTTCGTTTTACTTACGGTTACCAGATAGAGCTTAGCCGAAACGCGGTAATTTGAGACTTTGCCGCTTTTTTCTGAACCAAGGAACCGACCGAAACCGGTGAGGAACTGAAAGCTGAAGGAGCTGACCTCGGAGCGACTGTTCAGTGAAGCGGAGTAAGAATCTGGCAGTTTGACTTCAAACTGCACAGATAGAGCTTTTGAACAGCGCCTCGCATGGAACTCCAGACTTCTCTGGAGTTAACCTTTCCTCTCCGGGCAGTTCAGAGGCTGAGGCTGACTGCTATAGTCCCAATTACAGCAAGACTTCATGGTGTTTGAATATTCGTTCAGTATCCCTGCTTTTTCACTGTCCCCCTCTGCCCACCCACCGTTCATTCTATTCAGCCTCACTATCCCTCCCTTTGTCTTTCTATGCTAGCTGATGTACCTATAAAAGGTTTTATCCCCTTCTTAACTGAGTTGGCTATCTTTTCCTCAGTTTGGGCCTTTGCTATTCTGACTTCCCTCCCTGCTTCCTTCTGCCTTAACTGGTACAGCTCTCTGTCCTGCTCCTTCTGTGTTTCCTTATACTTGGAATGCTATCTTTTTCTTCCTGACTTTCACAGCCACCTCTTTGAGAACCATAGTGGCTTTTTCTTTCATTTTGATTTGTTTATTTGCTTCACACAAAGGCTTGTTGCCTCTGTGATGGCAGTTTTGATGATTCCCCATTGTTGCTCCACACCTCCTTCTAGCCTGTTTGCTAGTGCTTTTCTGAGGACTCTCCATCTTGCCAAAGTCAGCCTCCTAAAGTCCAGTACCCTCACTTTTGTATGGCTTGACTCTGTAGCTGAGTTTAACATAAACCACACTGTTTGATGGTCACTTGTCCCCAGATGGCAACCCACTTCTAGATCTGAGATCCTCTCACTGCCCCCGTTTGAGAGTACGAGGTCTAAGATTGCTCCCTCATGAGTGGGTTCCGAAACTAGCTGTCTGAGGCCTGCCACCTGTAGGGCATCAAGAATGGCCCTGCTCTTGGATGTGGCTGCAGCAAATGTGCTCCAGTTGACATCTGGCATATTCAGGTCTCCCATCAACAGTATCTCCCCTTTCTCTGCCATTCTAAGAATGCCTTCTATCATATCCTTGTCCATTCCCTTCCCCTGACATGGGGGTCTGTACACAACCCCTGTGCGGATTGTGGTGCCCTTTCCAGTCTCCAAGGTGACCCACAGTACCTCCTATCCTCCCTGTTTACTCTTTTGTTCAGTTGCTTTTATCCCTTCCTTTACATAGAGAGCTACTCCTCCCCCTCTTCTCCCCTGCCTGTCTCTCCTGTAGGTTATGTACCCTGGTATGTTAACATCCCAGTCATGGTTCTCTGTGTACCATGTTTCTGTGACTGCTACGATATCCAGGCATCCCTCTTCCATCAAAGCCACCAGCTCAGGGAGCTTGTTGCCCAGACTACGGGCATTGGTACTCATTACCCTCCATTTCCTGATGGCCTTACTCCCTTTTGCCCCATCCCTGTCTTTCTTGCCTTTGTCACTTTCTCCATTTACCCCTGCCCTTCTCCCTATCAACATCTCTATGTTGGTGTTTGCCGCACTTACTACCATGATTATTTGAGGGGGGTGCTAGGATTTCCCTGCTCCTTTCCAGTGCCAACCTGCCCTACTGTAAGTTAAGCATTCACCAGCTGTTTCACGCAGTGGTGTCAATCAAATTTGACACAGTGTACTGTTCAGATACATTTTTCGTAAACGCTGTGTACAATAAGTCCATATTACTCATGAATAGTCAAACTTTTACTATCTTAAACATAATATATCTGCAATTCTATAACAAGTGACTAGTGTATGTGTTCATTCAAAACCCAAACCTAACACAGACCCCCTTGTAACTGAGATACTGTTATCCTAATATGTCCATATTTCAACACGTGTCCATATGTACTTAATCTGCTGTTGTATTAAATAACAGTTCTATAAATCTAAAACCAAAACAAAACACAACTGAAAGCTTCAGCTTTTATTCAGTCACATTTAAAATAGGGATCCTTTAGAGGTATGAATTTAGTTTATAAAAATACAGACATTTCAAACAGCTGCACATAAGTAAACGCTTCCTGTCCCCTTTAACTCAAGGGGTCATTTCTAAAATGTGCAAACGAGCATGGGGACTGTAATGGAAATAGTCATCTGCTAGTTATGTATATAATTTTGTTATAAATCTATGTTTTGTATGGCAATCCTGCTTAGGAAACAGACCAAGCAGCAGAGCTTTATGGGACACTGGTTTTTAAAAGAAAAAAAAATGATCTGCCCTCTCAATAACCTAGAGGATAAGCTAGTTACAGCTTCCCTTCATGTTTTGACACCTACCTGCCAGAACCTGTGTAGCTGTTATACAGCCAGGTCATTAAAAAATCTACTGCTTTGAACTTAGGAAGACTGCCATAAAAGGTTACATTTTATAGGATAACAGGAGGAAGATGTTTTTTGGAAAGCATATAGTATGTGAATTAACCGTACAGGATATTTCTGAAACATCAAAGGGTGGTGTAAACCATACTCTGAGGAAGACAGCCTGTCTTGTTATAATTAAAATACTTGCTCTATTTGCAGATTCTAAAAGTAATCTGACCTGTTTGCCTGTGCAGCTGCATGTTACAAATTAAGAATGCAGGACTGAATGTGACCCCACACTAGCAGCTCAGAGCTGTGACATCACAAGGAGGAAGGGACATCCTGGCCTGTTTGATATTGGTGAAGCTTTGCTGAAAGGACAGACACTTGTATTCTAGACTTATAAGGGACACTTTTGTTCCTGGACTCAAAGAGAGGCACTTCTGCCAAAACAGATAATTTCATTCCATTTATTTACCAGCTGGAACTAGGGTAAGTTTAGTTATTCAGTACAAGGTGCTTTGTTTATAACTGTCCATTGATTTCCTGACTGTACCCTTAATGTATTTATGTTCTGTGTTTTGTATTTTGTTTACTATTTTTAATTTTAGTAAACTTTGTTTTTTCCTTAAAACGCTGCCTGAGACATGCTCATTTTGTGTGTGAATGGTGGGACAATTTTAATATTCAAACACAGCTGTTAAATGCTTATTGTGTCACCTTATGCAGCCAAGCTAACAAGGATCTGTGTAAAGATCTGGCAAGGTAAAAAAAATACCAGCGTCTCAGTTGAGTCGGAAAGGGGTTGTGAACCAGATTGGTTGTATTCCCACTGGGCCAAGTATATTGCACTGCTTTCCCCGAAGAGAGTGTGATATCTGGACCGGTTACCTGGGTGTGCTAGCTAAAAGGGGTTCATAACTGACCCCAGGACTCGAGACTGGTAGTTGCTTGGACCCAAAATGAACAATAGGTTGTCCTTGTTTGTCCTCTGTTCATGAATCGCACTTGAAGATTGGGCACTGTGGGAGTAGAGGGCCTGACCCCAGGAGTGGGTTTTTGTTTTTTTTACAGTTAAACTTTTTATTAATTTTTCATAAGATATACAGACAAATCTCTTACAGTACAGTACAATGTGAGGATTTTTTTTAAAGAGAAATTGAGGCAGCATATAATAAGAACATTGCTACAATAATACAAGGAGCTTTTGGTTTAAAATATAGTAAACAATACAGGTCATGTAATTAGCATATACTTGACATTTGTAGTGAACTTAAAGCGGATAGTATGATTAGATACAGTTTATATTAAAATGTTACATAATTATATATGATGCTGCAAAAGGGAAAAAGTACATTCGTAAAAGGATTGTGGAGTAATAAAGAACGATTGAGAACAGAGTATAGGAAAGAAAAGATATATAAGAAGTTAAGAAGAGTGAGAGGGAAACTATAAAAAAAGGGGGGAAAAAAAGCAAGACTACAATGATGTATCAGTAAAAGGGGAAAATCCATATATATTAAGTCCATACATTGGTGCTGGAAGATTTAGTTGATTCCAAAAAATTAAAAAAGCCCTGCTAACAATTGTTATATAACATGAGTCGGTCAGACAAGATATATGTCATACGGTCCAGAGAGGCATATTGCAATAGTTGGTTAATGATACCAGGAAGGGTAGGGATTATGTTGGATCTCCAATGCATGAGGATTGTGCGTTTAACTTGAAGGAAGAGTATATTTAACCATCTGCTCTGCGGATATGAAATTTTATAAGAATGGTGATTAAAAATACCAAGAATGCAATGTTTAGGGTCCAGTGTAAAAGGCTGACCTACCACTTTCATTGCAAATCTGTGAGTACAGTGCCAAATCTTTTGTATGAGGGGACGGTGCCATAAGATATGCAATAAATCCCCACTAGGGGAATTGCAGTGCCAGCAATTGTTATTGTTCAATAAACCCATTTTTTGTAATACAACAGGAGTTCTGTTCCACAAACGAAAGATCTTGGTTTGAATTAGGGAACTGCGTTTATCATTAAAAGATTTGTGACAGGAGAGCCAACATCTGGACCATTGTGCATTGGTGATATTATATTGTAGCAAAGTACTCCATCTGTTTTTAGCATTGACAGAGTAGTCAGGAAGGATATCTCAAATATCTTTGTAAACAGTGCTATTTAAATTGGATGTTGTTTTTATCCATTTAGAGATGTGCTTATCATACAGAGAATTGATAAAGAAGAGTGTGAGGTAAGAGTTGCATGCAGTACGAAGCTGTAGATATTTACAAAAATCCTGGTGGGGAAGATTCCATATGCCTTGTAGGTCGGTGTAAGATTTTAACTTTAATGACTTGGGTTCAAGTATATCCTGCAAAAAGAGAATACCCTTATTTTTCCAGGTACGACAAAAAATGGGGTGATTATCAAGAGATATATGGTGGTTACCCCAGATGGAGGTGTAAGCTAAGGGTCTGGGGTTAGATTTAATATGCTTGTGAATGATTTCCCAATAGAATATAGAGGCAGCTATGGTAGGGTGAGACTTTAAAGAAGAGGTAAGGGTGTTATAAAGGAAAGAAGTCGCCACATTACCAGGACATAAGGATGTTTCCATATTGACCCATAAATGAGACTAGATGTTGGGTTTGTTAAACCATTTAATTGTTTGAGATGTACGGAAAGCCCATAAGTAGGCTTGGAACCAAGGAAGGCCAAAGCCACCTTTTGACCAATGGGATCTAAGTTTATTACAACTAAATCTAGGTATTTTGCCTTACCAAATGAAGCTGCTGATAATTTTGTCTATTTTGGTAAGGAAACTAGAGGGAAGTATCGAAGGGATATTGGAAAATAGGTATAATATTTTAGGAGTTATAGACATTTTAATGGCAGAAATTTTACCATTAAAAGAAAGTTTAAGTAGCTTCCATCTATCAAGTGTTGTTTGGATACTGGTTAACAGAGGAGAAAGATTAGCATCCCATAATTTATTCAATGTCGGGGTGATCCGAATGCCAAGATAAGATATACCTTGGGGGGCCCAACGAAAGCCTAATGAGTTGTTCATGAGGGGACTACAAAGGGTATTCAATGGTAGCGTTTCAGATTTGTTAAGGTTTAGAGCTAGTCCGTAGTGGGAGGTGAAGTCATTCAGTAGTTTAACTAAAGGTTGCCCCGAACTTTCGAGGTTTTCAAGTAAAATAAGGAGATCATCTGCATATGAGAGTGAAGTATAGTGAGAGTTACCAATAGTAATGCCTTTAATTGTACCGGATTGATATAGGGACGCAGAAAGAGGTTCCATGGCAAGTATAAACAATGAAGGCGATAAGGGGCATCCTTGTCTGGTGCCTCTTGCTAAGTAAAAGGAGGGGGACAAAATAGAGTTCGTGAGAACTTGAGCTGAAGGGGAGGTATACAATAATTGAATCCAAGCACAAAAATTATTTGTAAAGCCAAAATGAGATAGCACCTGATATAGATATTCCCAATTGAGAGAGTCAAATGCTTTCTCAAAGTCAATGGCTATTGCAGCTGCAGGGTATTTAAGAGTTTTTGCTTTGTGAATTAAATTGAGTAATGAGCGAAGATGATCGGAACTGTTTCTATTTTTGATAAATCCTGATTGAGAAGTATGGATGAGTTCAGTCATTAAAGATTCTAAGCGGAGAGTTAATAATTTGGCAAAGATTTTTCCGTCAGTATTAAGAAGTGAGATCGGTCTATAGTTTGAAGGAAGAAAAGGGTCTTTGTCTTTTTTTGGTAAGACTGTTATAATGGCTTCGGTCATTGTGCATAGGAGTTTCTTTATTAATTTGTTTCTTGGAATACATTGACTAATACAGGACAAAGATTGTCAGATAGGGTTTTATAAAAATCAATAGGGAACCCATCACTGGCAGGTGCTTTACCATTTTTTAATGATGATAAAGCAATTTGGATTCCGTAAAGTGATTGGTTTATCAACATAGCTTTGTCCTGAGGGATAGGTGGGCAGATTCAATTTTTCCAGAGAATGTTGTATTAGGCTGGGATTTGTAGTATTAGGTTGAAGTATAGTTGATGGTAAAAGGATTGCATAATATGATTGATTGAAAGGTTGTCTGTGTGTGTCTGACCTGATGAATCTTTAGACCTGCTATATGTCTCTGCATCTGTTGAGTTTTCAGCTGGTAAGAGAGCAACTTTCACATTTATCCCCTTGTTCCCAATAACCGTGTTTAATCCTAAAGGGCAAGTTCAGCTTTCCTGATAGCAACTCGTTAATTTTAATTTTAATTGTAGAATTTCCAGATGAAGCTGTGAATTATGATTGGGTTTATTTAATTTATAGTATTGGGTTTCTTTTTCTTTAAGGGATTTTTCTAAATTAGCAAATTGTTGTTCTCTTAATTTCTTTCTATGCGCTGCATAACAAATAATTTTACCTCTAATAGTGGCTTTTAATACTTCCCAGATAGTACCTTGAGACATATCTGGAGTATCATTAATAGAAAGAAAATCTTGAATCTGGGTTTTAATCCAAGCAGTGAATTCAAGGTCTCTGAGTAAAAGTGGGTCTAAACGCCAAGATGGGGATTTAGAAGAAGGTGGACCCCAGAGTAAATGCAAACTGATAGGGGAATGATCAGATATAACAATAGGGAGAATCGATGTATCAATAATTTTTTCAGTAATAAGGGGAGAAGAGAACCAACAATCAATCCTACTATATGATTTATGTAAAGAGGAATAAAATGTGTAATCTCGTTGTCTGGGATGATGTAATCTCCAAATGTCAGAGAGACCTAAATCCTTCATAAGCATTGATAGAGCATTAATACTACGGGGGTGGGCATCATGTGATGAGTTACTTCTGTCTAAATACGCTTGTAGTGCTAAGTTAAAGTCACCACCAATAAGAATAGGTGAATTATTTTATTATTAATCATAATTTGTTGGGGTAGATTATGGAAGAAAATGGGTGAATCAAAGTTGGTGCATATACATTCACAAACATAAGCGGACCTGCTGTGGTATTTAATAGGGTTATAATCCATCTACCATCCGGTCTCTAATGATTTTTATGGGGGCCAATTAAGAGATTTATGTATTAAGATAGCAACCCCATGTTTTTTGGATAGAGAAGATGACGCATATACTTGACTGACACAGTCCCTTTTAAGTCTGTCGACATCCTCTGATAAAAGTTTAGTTTCTTGTAAGAAAGCAATGTGTGTTTTATGCTTTTTAAGATAGGTAAGTACTTGCTTACGTTTACAAGGTGAGTTGAGTCCCTTGACATTCCATGAATGTAAGATTAGATCACTCATGGTACTAGGATATAAGGTAGTTAGTTACAAATACGAATGAGGGACTCAATACCATTAATTTGGAGGATGTCACAGATTCAAAAGCTAAATATATATAATAAACAAATGTATGCAGGGCCCTTAACTTGTATGGGTTTGAGATGATTGAGCATTTGTATTCATTTAGTCTCGCAGAGGGAGAGTATAGAGATAGGAATATCAAGTAATTAAACATTAGAACCAACAAACGTTAGTATAAACTCAGTAACAAGAATATTAATTTGAAACTTTTATGAAATGCTGAGCAATAAGAGTCGGTAAATATACCAGGACTCTCATTCTACACTACTAGGCATGTAGAGTAATTAGTGAATCTCAAGATACGGTTTACCCTATAATCTTAAGATACTAAACTTTACATAACAGTATATTAAAGAAATGTATTTGAGATTTGTGCTGAGGTAATTAAAGCATTACCCTGGAAAAGACCAAAACATCATTCTACCAAATAAACAAGGATAATTATTTAATAATGTTAAATTCCAAACATAATGAATTAGCTTGACCTAGCAATAAGTCCAATATTAAATAAAGTATACCAACATGATGGCAGATAATGCTGGAACAGTGTGAGCCAGATAAAAGGATGCCCGATGTGTATTAATCCACATAAGCTAGGTTCAGGAATGCAGTATATACTATAGGTTCATAGTGCATCAGTGTATTGTGGAATCATTTTTATAAGTTCCAAAGATTTGGACGAAAATGGGATGAAGAATAATGTGAAAAGGCAGAAAAACACAATGTATAGAAATACAATTGGAAGCATACTTTGGTGCAAAATCTGTGAGATATAATGGGAGTGCACCTGATGCATTACATACCAGAAGTGATGCCAAATAAATATTAAATAAGTAAATAATTTTAGAGTATTTGTCTAATCATCCTCCACATTCCAAATGATAGGATTTATGTGGGAAAATGGTATAATAGTAGGGGTTAAGGGCACACTGATATGAAATACAAAACTCTATATATGTATGTATGCGCCTGACCACACGGTGGCGCTGAAGCTTATGAAAACTTAGAATGTAAATAGCAATTATATGTACTAATGTCTGGCACCACACAAGGATTAATTATAAGAGATCTTACAAACATTGTAATATTTATTCTTTCTCTTCTTTTTTTTTTTCTTTCTATTGAATACATTGAGAGTAACTCCCACATAGATTAAATACCACCAGTGTCAATTGGCTCACCTCCCACATACAGATACAGGCTTCTCAACAGCGATAGCGATTTATTGCATTTAAGTGCTCCAAACTTGTTGGGTATGATAGAGACTGCGCTTTTCGGTAAATGTACCGAGGGAATCGAATGAGGTGGTGTGAAGAGAAGGGATTCTGGTGAGAAACTGCTATACCACATCTAATTATGGGAAAAGCCTCAGGTAGCCTTGCTCTTTGATTTTCTTCTCCTTTTCTTTTTGGGTGGTTCAGATGATTTAAAGGGACAGCTGGACACAAGATCAGCCCAGGAAGAGTCGGGAGAGTCATTACCCGTTGAGAGCTTCTTCGGGTCTTGAGTAATTGTGTCAGATACAGTCTGTCTCAGATCCTCCGTAGATGAGTGCAGATCTTCTTGGAGCAGATCTTCTTGGAGTGGGGAGAATTTGTTAGACAAGGTAAGAGGAGCAGAAAAACTGATGTGACGTTCCAGATGGGAAGCTGGAGAGGTGCAAATATTATTTAAACAGCAGGTTTTATTATTTAGAGAAGAACCAGATGCTTTTTTCTCTTGTATGTGTGCGGAGCTTCTGGCAGGAGCTACAGTGGCAGATATGATGGCTGCAGATTTCTAGGGACCTGAAGGACAGTTTCAGCAGGAAGGGCAAGACATTGTAATTATGGGCGTTTGTGCTGGAGCAGGAATGAGCTGCATTAGCATCGCAAGGCAATGTAAGGGCAGGCTGTGTCCAATTCAGAAATTCAGAGAGAGATTCTGGGGTACTGAAATCTGTGGTAGAATCATTCAAAAAAAGACGTATTGTTGCAGGGTAATGCAGTGCAAACTTAATTCCACGCTGATGAAGGATCGTTTTAATGGGGTTGTAAGCTTTTCGTTTGTTAGATAATTCTTTAGAATAGTCTCTGAAAATTAGGATTCTGTTTTCTTGCCGAGTAAGTGCACCCACTTGCTCGCTTTTGAAGAATCAGTTCAGTATGTGCGGGTTTAGAAATCTGGCAATGATGGACCTGGGTTTCTGGTCGGGTCCAGGCCTCGGATTTAAGGTGCGGTGAGTTCTCTCGATGGTTAGGTCTTGGCCGGCTGGTAATTTAAGCAAAGAAGGAAGTACATGAGTTAGATGAGCACTGGTATCTCCTAGTTCAACACCTTCAGGAAATCTGAGAAATCTAAGGTTGTTATGTCTGTTTCTATTTTCAATATCATCTATTTTGTCCTGAAGGTTCCTAATAACTCTGTCCTGGTCCCTGATGGTAGCCTGTAATGTGTTAATGGAATCTTCATTTTGAGATGCTTTAACATCAGTAGCGCTGATTTTTTGATCAAGTGCCTGCATATTATTGATATTTTGTTGAGTTGCAATTTTTAATACACTGATTTCACTTATTAGTTGCTGGAACATTGCCTCCACTCTATTAAGAGAACTGTTATGTGGAGATTGGTCCGCCATTATTGTAGGCCTTAATAGAGAAATTGAAAAGCTGTAGATAACTTGTTCAGTAATTATGAGACACTAAAAATACTGTACCAGAGCTGTTCTACGATGTACATATAGTAAGATCTCAGATGTTGGTGAAGGTAGGAAGTCTGGAATCTGTAGGATGGATGGTGATATTTGGTGAATCCAGGGAGATGAAGAATCAAGCAGCCATCTTCAGTACAGCAGGCCACGCCTCCGTCCAGGAGTGGGTTTGTGATAGATTTGGTGTGCAGTGGTGCAATCTAAAATATTTGTTTGCATACTGTGCAATTATTTTGTGGCACGGCATTAACGGTCCAGTGTGTTGGATTGATAAACTGTAACAGTTCACACATAAACAAGGCAGAGATTTTAAAAAGAAATATATAATTTTAGTTACAGTCTAAAGTTCCTACCTGTTTTATTTTTTTTTCTGGTGCCAAGCTAGTGTAGCCATAGATTAGGGAGGAAGATGGCTTCCGGCTACAGCAAATACACTGCAGACCACTTGTGGCAGTTGTGCCAGAAAAGATGAGTCTAATGTGAGGGGCAAACCAAACAGCACCTCATGGAGGCTGTTATGGCAGCCGATGAATGAACGACTGCCCAAGACCTCGAGTCACAATCAGTGACTGAAAGGGACCAGACCTTAAGTGTGGAGAGGCCAGGGTCCATCACAGTGTCCAGTCGCAGGGAGGAGGACAGCGAGACCAGTGGGAACTGAGAGCCACAGCAGCAGGGGAAGGTCACCACAGCACTGGAGCCAGAAGGGATCAGGCTACAGCTACAGTCAAGGAGAATGGAGCTGGAATTCAAGCAGAAGAAGTTCCAGATGGAGCTAGAGATGCAAGAAAAAGAAAACCAGTGCCCGAGAAAGGCTGAGTGAGAGGAGAGAGAGCACCAGAGGAAATTTGAACTGGAGAAGCTACAACTCCAATGACCAGTGCCAGAACAGGTAAGTGGCATGGGTGAACCTGGAACTCCAGGACTGGGTTACAAGTTAAATTCTAAATTGATAGCTGAAGTTAAAGAGGGTGAGGATATGGATGTATTTTTAAATTCATTTGAAAAGGTATGTATGCAGGCAAAAAATTCACCTGAGAGTCCTGGAGCTTCCAGCTATCCCTGCTGCTTATCGGTAAAGCTCATGACACCTTGGATCACATGGACAATCTGGACAGTAAGACAAACTTAAAGCTGCATTGCTTAAAAAGTACAAATTGACAGCTGAAACGTACAGAGTTAAGTTCCGTAAGCTCAGGAGAAGCCCTGACATGAGCTATGAGGAACTAGCCACCAAGCAACGTCAGTTTTTGAAACATTGGTGGGAGGGGGTCAAAGCCAACTCTAGAAAATTGTGGATGTGGTACTTTTGGAGCAATTCTTTTGGGCTTGCCCAGCAGAGCTGAAAACCTGGCTAGAGGACCAAGCTCCAAAAACAGTGCAGGAGGCTGCCGAGCTCTCGGGACTGCTATGCCAGGAGCAAGCCTGCTCTGAAAGGGAGTGGGGTGGGTGTGGCAGCACAGAAAGGGAAAATCTCACCTTCAGGGCAGCCAAAACCCTCACTGTCTCCCCCAGAAAGTGGGCAGCTCCACATTACAAAGAAAGGATTTGCCTGATAAAAGAAATGATGATTGTTGGTTTTGCAAACAACCTAGGCATCTTGCAAGGCAGTGTCCTAAAAAGGCACAGAGTGCACAAAGTGGTGCTTGAACAGAGGTGGGTGCACTGTGTATCCCTGAAAGCATGCCTATAAACATGAGGGAGCACATACACATGGTTACTGTAAATGGGGTGCAAACCCAAGGGTTGAGGGACACGGGGGCATCTCTTACTTTGGTAAAAGGGGATTTGGTTGAGCCTGTACAGCTTATACCTAATCAGTTTGTTACAGTTCGGGGATTCACTGGGGAGGAGAAAACTCTGCCACTTGCTAGTGTTCTCGTGGACTGGGGTGAGACAGGAGAGACTGTGCAAAAAGTTGCAGTGGCAGAAAATCTTGCCCTGGATGGGATTATAGGGAACAATCTCCAAGAAGGGGTGGTGTGTGCAGTTACCCACAGTCAGATGGCAAAGGCCAGTTGTGGTTCCCTGGACCCCATAGAAGCCCCTGTGGAAAACATTGGGAGGCTGGTTCCTCAGACTGTCTCCTGACATGTAGAGTAGGGAAAGGGAGATAGAACTTCCCCAGGTAGCAGTTCACAAAAAAGCTATAGAAGGTTACTCTGGTGAGAGAGGGGTAACCAGTGGTCAGAGGGCTAGGGATGACAGTGACCCTGAATGCCCTGACACTAGAGCTAAGGACCCTAATTTAGAAACTGAAGGGGACCTGTCTCATGCCTTGGGAATATGTAAGGATTTTGTAGCTGCTCAGAGGAATGACCCTAGTTTAAAGAGGCTGTGGGCTTGGGCAGAATCTGACAGGACACAGGGAGGTGATGGAAGACAGAGCGTACTGGTACAATGGACTGCTGTATACACAGGACATAAGGACAGAGGTAAGGGTGATGGGCAGGCAGCTTGTCATTCCCCAAAGGCACCGTAAGCAGTTTCTCAAGATTGCTCATTATATCCCCATTTACCTTTGTTGAAGAAGGCTTCTTTGGACCCAGACTCTCTCGCTAACTACAGGCCAATCTCTAACTTTCCCTTTGTGGGGAAGGTGATTGAGAAAGTAGTGGCTGCTCAGTTGGAGAACCATCTGACCATCCATGCATCTACGAACCTCTCCAATCTGGCTTCCGAAAGAGGCACAGTACCGAGACTGCACTGGTTCGGGTGCTCAATGATCTCCTGATGGCGAGAGACCAGAAAAAATGGTCCATTTTGGTTCTGCTTGATCTGTCATCAGCGTTTGACACCATGGACCATGGGGTTCTGCTTGAGCACCTGAGATTCACCTGTGGGCTCTCTGGTTTGGTCCACAGATGGTTTACTTCATTCCTCACTGGTAGAACTCAGAGGGTAGCGTCAGGTTTTTTTTCCTCCAACCCTATCTCCCTGTCTTGTGGGGTGCCTCAGGGCTCAGTGCTGTCTCCCATGTTGTTTCCGGTGTACATGCTTCCCCTCAGAGACATTGTAAGATGGTATGGGCTGAAGTTTCATTGCTATGCCGATGATACTCAGCTCTACCTGTCTTTTGCACCAAACCAGGATGGAGCACTCTTGGTATTTAATAATTGCCTCATCGAAATCCAAGGTTGGATGAAGTCTAGCTGGTTGAAGTTGAACCCAGGGAAGACAGAGGTGATGGCTGTGGATCCAGGTCGCCGGATGGCGGGGTGGGGAGCAAATCATTCCACTGGTTTATTCCTTGGGGATGCCGAGCTCCCTATCTCTGAACAGGTGTGAGACCTAGGGGTGATTCTTGACGATGGGCTGACACTACGTTTGCAGGTGTCGGCCGTCGTTAAGTTATCCTTTTACCATCTGAGGAACATTGCTAGAATCAAGCACCTTGTTCCGTCCGGGGACCTGCCTACGTTGATCCACGCCTTTGTGACCTCACGTTTAGACTAGTGCAACTCCCTTTACTTTGGGCTTCTGGGGGTTGAGATCCGCCAATTGCAGCTACTGCAGAATTCCGCAGCCTGGTTGTTGATGGGGACTCCTCGATCTTCCCACATCACACCAGTGCTGTGGGAGCTGCACTGGCTGCCAGTTCAGTGGCAGATCACCTTCAGAGTTGGATTACTGACTTACAAAGCCCTACATGGACTGGGCCCTGACTACCTGAAAGAGCTCCTGGTTCCTTACACCCCGGAGCGACAACTCTGCTCGGCCAATGAGGGGTTGCTAGAAATTCCAAGGGTGTTTTTAAAATCTTCTGGGGCCCGGGCTTTTATGTTCGTGGCACCAACCCTCTGGAATTCTCTACCCCATTGGATTATGGAGTGCATGACTGTGGGGGGCTTTAAACAAGCACTAAAAACTTATTTATGGAATAAGGCTTATGATGATGGTGCAGAAGATGACAGACCATAATGGTTTTATGTTTTATAATGATGTAGTACTGCTTTTAACCATTTTAACTGTGTACTGTGCCTTGATATTGGAAAGACGCATTAAAAATAAAGTTTATTATATATCTGGGCATCTGGGAATTGCACACACTATGCATCGATTGGACCAAAATTTCTATTGGTCCAACTTCACCCAGCAGGTGAAGCAATATTGCAGGTCTTATCACCAGTGCCAAGAAATAGGGAAGGCGGGTAGTAAAGCCCAAGCTGCCCTAATTCCCTTGCCCATAGTGGAGGAGCCATTCCAGAGGGTAGGAATGGATATTGTGGTGCCTTCTAACACCTCCAGCTCCTCCGGGAAGAGGTTTATCCCAACAGTGGTGGATTATGCCACCTGATACCCAGAGGCAGTCGTCCTATCCTCACTAAGGGCAGACAAAGTGGTAGATGCCTTGCTAGGGATTTTCTCCCGTGTCGGGTTCCCACAGGAGGTTATCACAGATTGAGAGGGTCCCTTCATGTCAGACCTGATGACATGTTTGTGTGAGAAGTGTGGGATGGTGCAGAGATGCACGACATCTGATCACCTGCAAGCCAATGGGCTTGTGGAAAGGTTTAATGGTACCCTAAAATCAATGCTCCAAGCATTTGTTGAACAGCATGGGAGGGACTGGGAGAAATACCTTCCCCACATGTTGTTCGCATACAGGGAGGTGTCCCAAGTGTCAACAGGGTTTTCCCCCTTCAAGATCTTATATGGACACAAGGTGTGTGGGCCCCTAGACTTGATCCATGAGGACTGGGAAGGCGAGCATGCCACCCAGGGAACCCGCATAGTGGATTAGGTCCTTAAATTTAGGGAAAAGCTGAAGGAGCCTATGGGAATAGCCCAGAGCAACCTGGCAGCTGCCCAGCAGAAGCAAAAGGTATGGTATAACTGCAGAGCCAGAGCTCGCTCATACACGGTGGGCCAAGAGGTCATGGTCCTAATCCCAGTCTGGAAAGATAAGCTGCAGGCCGAGTTTGCAGGACCATACAAAGTAATCAGACAGGTGAATGATGTAAATTATATTGTGGAACTGCCTGACAGGAGACATATCCAAAGGATGTACCAGGTCAACATGATGAAGCCATATGCAAATAGGGCTGACATAGTCTTGGCAGTGGTGGTCCTGGGGAGGGGATGGACGAGGAAGACCCGCTTCTGGACTTGCTGAAAGAAAGCAAGTGGGAGTCCTTTGTGGAGGCAATCAAACTGTCACCCCAGTTGACCCCGGAACAGACCCAGGAAGTAAGGGAGATTTTAGCAGACTTTGCCCCATTGTTTAATGCCAAGCCTGGACTAACCCCCTTAGTGACACATGATGTAGATAAGGGGACGCAAGCTCCCATATGGCAGACAGCATATCAGGTGTCAGATGTTCAAATGAAACTCCAGAAGACACTGTACAGGGGTGCAGCAAAGACCTTTTTATTACTAGATAGGCCAGTGATAACAGCTTACACACCTTCCACTATAGCCACAGGAAGTGCTCACCCACAAAAACTTCCCCCTTACTGGAGCACCTGAAACTAAGTCCCTAGGTACCATAATTACATGTGTAGAAGGCTACTTAAAATAAAGTTAACTTAACAATCTCCCTCTTTTCTTTAAAGACTTAAATTTTAGATTGACACAGCCATCTTGTCTTGACACATAGGGTTGTTGAATGTCCACTTCATCAGTATTTCCCGTGTCATTGGTGAAGTCCTCTACTTCATCATTGTCTGTGCCACTCATAGTGTCCATGTTATTGTGTTCGGCATCTGGTAAATCTGTCTCACCTTCTTCGACCTTTTGTGTAGCATGCTGATGGTCAGCCACCGCTCCCTCAACTTCCTCGTTATTCACTTTTCGTAACCTTGAATGATGCACCCGCACATAGGTGCCTCCACGTCTCACAAATATTACCACGCATCCTGACCAATGACGACACCAGGTCCTTCCACTCTGCAATCCATGTGTTTGTAATAGACTTTGTCTCCAGTCTCATATTTTTCATCTGTAGGACGAAGTTGTTTACGCAAAGCCCGGCGAATTCTCTCTGAGCATTCTGCTTCGGTGAATGCTTTCCTCGCTGCATGTAATGCTGAAATATGCTGTCCTACCCATTCACTCATAGTCATCCCTGCCAAAGCAGGTGGCTTATCAACCAGCACGGAGGGAAGATTAGGGTTCTGTCCAAACACTAACTGGTATGGGCTGTAGCCATGGACATTCTGCATTGAGTTTTTTGGCATAAGTCCCCAATCTAGGGCTGTTTTCCAATCACATTGATTCGTTTTTTTTTACTTTCAATAGGATTTCAGTGAGTGTTAAATTATGTTGTTCCAAAAGTCCATTGCTCCACAGACTGTACCCAGCAGTTGTCTTTACTTCTATATTAAAATTTTCTACCATATCACGGATTTCATCATTGTTGAATTCTCCTCCATTGTCGCTGTATAATTTTTTAGGTGGGCCATGCACACTTATCCAGGAATGAATAAACTGCTTCACAATTTCAGTAGGTTTCTTTGTAGTCACAATGCCTCCAGCACTGAAACATGTGAAGTGATCAATTACGTGAAGATACCACACACTTGGTCCTAGCTCATGAAGATCCACAACCACTGTTTCATTGTACTTGGAAGCCATTGGTAGCCCAACAGCAGGCTTGGGCTTGGGTTTGCTGTATCTCAGGCATGTCTCACAGCTGTTCACTATCTGTTGTAGAATGGAAACACTCTCTTTACCATTATTACCAGAACTTTGCAGTAATTTCTGAAGCTTATCAACTGAGGCATGTCCAAATTGCTTGTGAAGTTTTAACAAAACTCTGTGCTTTTCATCTGTGGATATGTCCTCTGTCACTGTTAAAATCTCATTTTCACATGGACTCTCTGTAATGTCTTTGTCTAGAATGCTGACACAATAATGTCCTGAAGTAGTAAGCTCAAGTATGACTGTTTAAACATCACCGCTTTGTCATTTTTAATGTCTAGCACTGCCCCTGCCTTCTTTAAGGAAGTTTTGCTCAACAACAAAGGAATATCTGCAGGGACAACCTCCGTTTCTATGTGACATTTTGTCTGACCTATTTTTGCTGGGATTTTAACTCTTTTGATAGAATGCACAACTCTTCCATCTCCAAATTTGAAAGCTCTGCAACTTGGTATGTCCACCATCTTGTGCACTACGTCTTGTCTAAGTTCACTTACATAGCTATTTAGCCATTTTTCTCCTCAGACTGTGTGTGTACACACAGTATCAATGACTGCAGATCCTAAAGACTCTACCATAAATACCTCTGCATCAGTAGCGAACTCCTTTGAAAACAATATGATGTTACACTGCTCTACTTCATCTATATTTGTTTTTTCCTCTATTAACTTCACTTGTTCATTTTTGTGCTGGCAGTCTTTGGCCCAATGATAAGTGCTTTGCAAATGGCACATTTTGCTCTTCTCCCATATCTATCCAACGGATTTTTGCCAGGCAATGGCGCCCTCTTGTGGTCGTTTTGATAGCGTGCCATGCTATCCTGTTTTTTCTTTTGCTCAGTGAAATACGCTGCATCTTGACCCACGTGAATTCCCTCTATGACTGGCACAATAGATGTCTTATCACCAAAAATCCTCTTTAATGCTGACTTCATTGATGCAAATGTCAGGCTTGTACAGGCAGTTAAAGCCAACTGTCTATCCTTCACATCTAAGCATGAAGTATCTAACAACTTGAAAGCTAGCACAGCATCTGGCAGAATCATACTGTGTTTGCACATGACCGTGTACCTTTGCTCAAAGTCAATAATGTAGTCCATCATGGACGCTGAGCTGCCTCTAGCAATCCGGTCAAAATTAGTATATGCATCATAAATCCAATCCTTCTCCTCCTTGAGAAACACATCATCAAGTGCTCTGATTAACATCTCCATTCCCGTATCTTTGTTTAAATCTTCTGCTGAAATTTCCAATCCAATGTCCCTTGCTCTACCCTTGAGCGAAAGAGTACGACCACTAGTGCTTGTTTTTTCTTTTCCAGTTCGGTAACACGTTGCCATATTCCAACTTCATTTTTCCAGCTTTCATACGCCCTTTTCTCGTCAAATGCAGGCGAGACCCTGTAATTGCTAACCATCCTCTGCTACCAATGTTCAAATAAAACTCCAGAAGACACTGTACAGGGGTGCAGCAAAGACCTTTTTATTACTAGATAGGCCAGTGATAACAGCTTGCAGACCTTCCACTACAGACACAGGACGTGCTCACCCAAAAAAACTTCCTCCTTACTGGAGCACCTGAAACTAAGTCCCCAGGTACCCGTAATTATATGTGTAGAAGGCTACTTAAAATAAAGTTAACTTAACATCAGAGGCCATCCAAACGGACATTAGGAGGGAGGTGGAAGAAATGCTGGAGTTAGGGGTAATCCAGAATCCCCACAGCCCCTGGGCCTCACCTGTAATCCTCGTTTCCAAGCCAGATGGCTCTACTCATTTTTGTGTGGACTATCATGGGATCAGTGCAGTCATGAAGTCAGATGCCCACCGGATGCCATGGACGGATGAATTACTGGACAAGTCTGGAAGGGTGACATACCTTACCACTATTGACCTGATAAAAGGGTATTGGCAGGTGGTGTTAACTGCCAGAGCTAGGGAGAGGTCAGCCTTCATCACTCCGATAAGGTTATTTGAGTTCAAGGTAATGCCTTTTGGAATGAATCACACCCCTGTCACTTTCCAAAGGTTGGTGAACCAGGTGTTACATGGTACTGAAGAGTACGCTGTGGTGTACCTGGATGATATTGCAATCTTCAGTGCCAGCTGGAAGGAACACCTGTCCTACCTTAAGGAAGTGTTGGGCAGGAATCAGAAGGCCGGGCTCACGGTGAAAGCTGAAACGTGCCAGGTGGCCATGGCTGAGGTGGCATACCTAGGGCATGTAGTAGGGCGGGGGCAGCTCCATCCTAATCAAGCAAAGATTGAGGCAATAGAGGTGTGGTCCACACCTGAAACACAGAAGCAGGTCTAGAGTTTTCTAGGAACCGCAGGGTACTATTTGAAATTTGTATCAAACTACAGTGCCCCGGTAGCTCCCCTGTCTTGCCTGCAAAAGAAAAGAATGCTTAAAAAGGTAAACTGTGAATGAGCCTTTACACAGCTAAAGGAAGCACTATGCGGTGCTCCTGTATTAGCCAGTCCAGACTACAGTAAGCCATTTGTAGTCCAGACAGATGGACAGATGCCTCAGATGTGGGTATTGGGGCAGTACTTAGCCAGATTTCTAACCAAGGGAAAGATCACCCAGTAGTGTATCTCAATAAGAAATTACTTCCCAGGGAGCAGGCTTATTCTACAGTGGAGAAGGAGTGCCTGGCACTGGTGTGGGCACTGAAGAAATTAGAGCCATACCTATACGGGCGGCACTTTTTGGTACAGACAGATCATAACCCCCTGGTTTGCCTGGCACAAATGGGTAACACAAATGGTAGGCTTCTAAGATGGAGCCTTGTCTTACAGGATTATGACATGACTGTCACTCACAGGGCAGGGGCAGCAAATGCCAATGCAGATAGGCTATCCAGACGGAGCAGTGAAATGAATTTGTGAAACATCCCATGGCTAGGAATGGATTCCCACAAATTCAGTCTAGGAGGGAGGGGTATAATGGAAATAGCCATCTGCCAGTTATGTGTATATAATTTTGTTATAAATCTATGTTTTGTATGGCAGTCCTGCTTAGGAAGAAAAAATTGCTTACCATAGTAATCTTCTTTCTTCCCAGTGATGCTCAGATATTCATAACTTTATGCAGTAAGCCTGGAGGGTTGGACTGCCTGGAGAGATGGAACACATGCAAATGAGTAGAATTCTTTGCACGTGAGCATCTTTCAAATACTGCCTCTACCAACTGTAGTGTTCTAACCTCTTCAGATTTTTCTCTCCGCCTGAAAGTCTGGTTCGCTCGGAGTTGCCGTCATTCTCTTTCGCGTGAAGAAGATTCAAAAACAATAAAAAAAAATTAAGTATATATTGTTTCTTTTACTGCCTCTACTAATTGTCAGTATAAATCTTGTTTATTATTTAAATTAGTTATTTTTACCGGTTCCTCGCTGTTCAGTATAACCATGAGGGAACTGGGTTAGTTATTTACTTTCATAGGGGTTCTCTGATTAGAGCCTTTGATTTTGTGTATTACTAGTTTAGTTTTGTGTATATTTCACTGTTTTTTTGTAACCGCTTTTATCGGTTACAGAACCGCTGAACCAGTTCATTTGTCATCTCCTCGGTTTGGTTCCTCTGGTTCCTATCAGTCAAACAGCATGGGACACTGGATTTAAAAAAAGAAAAAAATGATCTGCCCTCTCACTAACCTAGAGGGTAAGCTAGTTACAACTTCCTTTCATGTTTTGACACCTACCTGCCAGAACTAGCGTAGCTGTTATACAGCCAGGTTATAAAAAAACAACTGCTCTGAACTTAGAAAGACTGCCATAAAAGGTTACATTTTATAGGATAACAGGAGGAAGATGGTTTTTGGAAAGCATATGTGAATTAACCTTGCAGGATATTTCTGCAACATCAAAGAGTGCCGTAAACCATACTCTGAGGAAGACAGCCTGTCTTGTTATAATTAAAATATTTGCTGTATTTGCAGATTCTAAATGTAGTCCGACTTGTTTGCCTGTGTAGCATGTTACAAATTAAGTATGCAGGACTGAATGTGACTTCACACAAGCAGCTCAGAGCTGTGACATCACAAGGAGGGAGGGAGGGACATCCTGGCCTCTTTGATACTGGTGAAGCTTGGCAGAAAGGACAGACACTTGTGTTCTGGACTTCTAAGGGACACTTTTGTTCCTGGACACAAAGAGAGGCACTTCTGCTAAAATAGGTAATTTCATTCCATTTATTTACCAACTGGAACTAGGGTAGGCTTAGTTATTCAGTACAAGGCATTTTGTTCATAACTGTCCAGTTATTTTCCGACTGTACCCTTAATGTATATATGTTCTGTGTTTTTATTTTGTTTACTATTTTTAATTTTAGTAAACTTTATTTTTCCTTAAAATGCTGCCCGAGACATGCTCATTTTGTGTGTGAATGGTGGAACAGTCTTAATATTCTAACACAGCTATTAAATGCTTATTGTGTCACCTTAAGCAGCCACGCTAACAAGGATCTGTGTAAAGATCCAGCAAGGTAAGAAAAATACCAGCATCTCAATTGAGTTGGAAGAGGATTGTGAACCAGGTTGGTTGTATGCCCACTGGGTAAAGTATGTTGTGCTGCTTTCCCCGAAGAGAGTGTGATATTTGGACCTATTACCTGGGTGTGCTAGCTAAAAAGGGTTCATAATTGACCCCAAGGCTCGAGACTGGTAGTTGCTCAGACCCAAAACAAACAGGAGGGTGTCCCTGTTTATCCACTGTTCACAAATCACACTTTAAGGTTGGGCACTGTGGGAGCAGAGGGTCTGACCCCAGGAATGGGTTTATGATAGGAATCACTTTTTTCAGAGCATGACACCACTGGTAGCAACCACTTCAAGACTGTTACTACTTTCTCATACGAACATACGAAGAAGCCAGCAGAAGAAGGCCATTTTGTCTATCAAGTCTGCTCGTATTGCAGGGTCCACAGTTTGAGCTAATGTCCCTGTCCTCCCTTCCCACTCCTCCCATCCTCCCTACCCATGATTCTTATCTTCCCCCATGCCTATCCCAGCCTCTCTTAAAGATGCTCACTGTCTTTAACGAGATGACCTCTTCCAGCAGCGCATTCCAAGTGTCCACTACCCTTTCTGTGAAGAAGTGCTTTCTGATATCCCTCCTAAACCTCCCACCCTCCAGCTTAAGACTGTGCCCCCTTGTGATATGGTTGCCACTCAGCTTAAAGATACTTTCCTTATCAACATTATTTATCCCTTTCAAGTACTTGAATGTCCTAATCATGTCTCCTCTCTCTTTCCTGTCTTTCAGGGAGTACATGTTCAGCGCCCTCAACCTCTCCTCGTATGCCTTGCCCTGCTGACCGGCTATCATCTTTTCTCTTAATACAATCAGGGGAAAATCAGAAGTAGTCTACCAGCACTGAGATCAATATGGTTAAGGTACATTTACCAGAAAGTACTGCTTAGAAAACAATGAGAAAGTGACTGTGATGACGAGCAAATCCGAGACCAGATCTCTAGTTTGTTAATAGTCTCCTCGTGAGTCTGATTTTTACAGTTGTGTGGGCCAAGCTCCACAGATGTTATGCCATAATCAGATTTGTATAAGAGCACTGTGGAAGCACATAACTGGACTGCTGTCTGATGTTCTGCCCCAGTGCTCCAGCATAGTTTCCAGTGATTCTGTTTATGCAGCCCTTCCCCTCTGTGGGCCACATAAACATACCCACTTCCTGGCACACTACTTTTCCTTTCCACGAGTGCAGATGTAACAGCTGCCATGTGCAACATGGTAGCGCAGACTTAAACTGTGCATGCATGAGTATCATGCATATGTATGTAACCCCCACATCACCTTTAGCTAGCTGGCACCCCCTTAACAGAACTACTGACAACTACATGGCATCCAGTTTTCTTTTGGCAGAGCTACGCTCAAGGTACCACCCCTAGCATTAGAGTGTATACCAGGCTCATTATCTAGAGGATGGGGGGTGGGGATACATACTAAAATTGACCTTTTTATATACAACCAGGTCCAGGGGAGAGGATGCTAGGCATATGCTAGACCTAACTGCTGAGGAGCCCCAATAACGTTCACACTAGAAGCGATAAGCGGAATGTCCAAAGCAGTAACTGGGATTTTGCAGTATGGCTTTATTTACAGACGTTACTTAAAGAAAGGGTGGTCCCCCAAATGTTTATCATTGCAATATAGGCACACTCTTTTGCATGACGCTTTCCTAGGCAGTACTGTTTTCCACAAAAAAAAATCTCTGTCTCTCTTCCAAAGTGTATATCTGTGGGATGTGCCACACACTTTAAAATCCTCCTGGTGCATGGTCACTGCACAGGGAACACTGGTGCCCATCCACGAACCACTTAGCCCTGCCTGAAACTTCAGATGGCGTTCCTCACCCTTTGTCCCAAACAGCCTCTGCCATTCCTTCAGGGTTACACCGAATGAGTCTCCAATCCCCAATGAATTGCTAAAGACTCCCAACTTTATCTTTAAATTCAGCAAAATTGTGTTGAAAGGGGTCCTGACCGGTGTGATCTTGCCATATCTGGGGCATACACATCTCGGACAACTCCCTCAGAGAACAGTTTCAAATTCTGTACTCACAGATTAGTGGTTCCTCCCTCTCAATCATGGAAAGAACAAAAGGCACCTTTCTTTCTCTGGTAGCTATCAGATTCTACTCATTGTTCTTCCCTAAGGCAGCTGTGAACTTCAGGAATGTCAGGGGATTGTCACTTGGATCCACAAGAACTGCTTTCCCTCTCACCCCCCCGAAGTGAAACTAAAGAGTCCTGCAGGCAAACTGAAGATTTTACTAAACTAAGGTGAGAAACACCAGGGCTCGGCTCCCTTTGACAAAGCCCCAGTGGCAGACCTCCTGCCAGTCTAACTGCCACACTTGAACTTACTGATGAACATTCTAAGCTCCCCAAGAGCAGCTGACTCTAAAATGGTTATGCTGCTATGAGAGTTCTAAATGACAATCATCCTCTCAGGCTAGCTGAGTAAACAATGATGTCATTATGTAGAAAGCTCCTAATGACCTCCCCACCAGCTGCCTTTTCCTACCTGCCTAAGACTAGTACTAATGGGATTCTAGTAACCTGAGGGGACTGGATTGTTACACGTAGTTATGTCAGCACCACCATGTTGTGCAATGCTGACTCGGGGGCAAACTGCACGTGTGGGTATCATGCATGCAGCAGTACTATAATCGCTGCAGTATTACATTTGACTCCTGTGTAGCGAGAGTACAGTATATTCTGTTCACTGCTCTTGACATTCCTAAAAGCTCTCCACAGCCATATTGGCTCTGACCAGAGTTTGTTTACTGTGGTGGTTACTGCTGCAATGCTTATGATAGACTGAAGCATCCAATCATACCTGCCAGGCAAAGGCAAGCACAAGGCATAGTGAACAAACATGACAGTGGGCTAACATAAGCCATGCATGTAAAGTAACATTATAACAGGCCATATCAAGAAGTTGTTCTACAGATGACAGAATATACTCAATGTCCACTGCTGGTAGAACTACACACCATTGTACAGGAAGATTGCAACTGAATATTATTTCCTGATTGTTGTACTGTGATATGCTGTATGTGGCTGACAGTAAAATTCAGCAGCTCAAGATGAATCTTGTAACATAGCTTGTATATTACAGCCATTTGAATTAAAATAAGTTTTTGGTGAGGCAGATAATGTGCAGCAAACTAAATGTAACAAATACCTTTCTGCTAAATTATTGATGTTGCTATTCTCATGAAACATTTTATAGTCTAAACTTAGCCCACGGTTCAGTGATATCAAATCAGTTCTTTTCAAGGTACGTCACTGTTGAATCACATACTGCACACTGAAGAAATATCGACTTGATTCCTCAGCTTTAGGAATGAATTTTTCTTGCTGTGAGTAAATGGAGTTCAAATACATGTTAGACTGGCTTTCCCTTGGCAACAGAATTAAGTTCCAAACTTGTCTCCTCGGCAAGAAGGCTTTACTTGGCAAGGTACCTCCATGCATCTCTGAAATGTTCTCTTTGGCTAGTACTAAGTAGGAAACTAGAGGAAGAATGCAACACGCCTTCTCAGTGCCCTTCCGAAGAACAGCACTTGGCCAGCGATCTTTCTCCTACAGAGCCCCCCTCTGGCTCAATGAGATTCCAGAATTCCTACACACTTCCTCAAGACTCCACGCCTTCAGGTCTGAACTCAAACTTCACCTTGCCTCCAGAAGTGTGTGTGATTGTCTGTTGGGCACCTGATGTCTCTCTCTCCTTTGCTCTTGACCCCCCAATCTTAATCTGTCCTCCTGCCAGAATGCCACTCCAGTGGGATGTTCCCCCACCCAGTCCCCACCTGACCCCACTCACTGTGTTCCTATCTCAGTCTTCCATTGGCCTCCCCCTACCCCAACCCCTCCCTGGACTAAACCTTCTCCTCACTCTTTAGTCATGCCTCCCTCCTGCCCTACTCCAACCTTGAGCTGCCTCCCCCTACTCCCTCACCCCCCACCTTTCCTCTATTTGACAAGGCCTCCAGTATTTGGCTGCTAAGATTCATGATAATACAAGTATAGATTTCACTTTTTTTACGTAAAGATGTTGATCTCTAGGGAGCATGGTGTGCTCTTCGGCCTCATCATGGTCCTACATAGAAACATAGAAACATAGAAACATAGAATTTGACGGCAGATAAGGACCGCTTGGCCCACCCAGTCTGCCCATTTCCCTACCTACTGGATAAGCTGCAGATCCTAGTTAACCAGCAGCCTACTTCTTCCTACCCCCATCCCCCAGAACTGCCTTATGACTATCCCATGCATGCTTGAATTCCACCACTGATTTTGACTCCACAACCTCCTTCGAAGGCTGCCCATGCATCCACAACCTCTCTGTAAAAATACTTCTTTAAATTACCTCTGAGCCGCCCCCTCTATTTTCAAATTGTGCCCTCTTGTTCTTGCACACCTCTTTTTGAAAGATGCTACCCTCTTGGACTTTGTTGATTCCCTTGAGGTACTTGAGCGTTTCTATCATGTCCCCTCTCCCTTCTTTCCTCGAGGCTATACATATTAAGCTCCTTAAGTCTCTTCATATGTCTTCCGGTGCAGACCCTGCACCATTTTAGTTGCCCTCCTCTGGACAGCTTCCATCCTGTCTATGTCTTTCGGAGATTGGGTCTCCAGAACTGCACACAATACTCCAGATGGGGTCTCACCAGCTGTCTGTACAGAGGATAATAACTTCCTGTTTTCTACTGGTGATGCCTCTCCTCATGCATCCCAGTATCCCCCAGCCCTCCTTGCTGCCCTCTCACATTGCTTGCCCGTCTTTAGGTCATCTGATATGACTACCCCAGGTCCCTTTCCATTTTTGTTGTTGTTAGTATCTCACCCCCATTGTGTACTCTTCCCTGGTTTTGTTTCCCAGGTGCATTACCTTGCACTTCTTAGCATTGAATCTAAGCTGCCATACATTTGACCATTCCTCTAACCTTGCCAAGTCCTTTCTCATCCTTTCCACCCCACCCTGTGCATCAACTCTGTTGCAGATCTTAGTGTCATCTGCAAAGAGACATATTTTCCTTCCAGTCCTTCTGCAATGTCGCTATAAAGACATTGAAGAGGACCGTCCTAATACTGAACCCTGCGGTACCCCACTAGTAACCCTCCTTTCTTCTGAGTGGACTCCATTTACTATTACCTCTGTGTCCTATTCTCCAGCCAATTCTTTACCCAGGCTGTCATCTTGGGACCCACTCCCAGGCTGGCTAACTTGCATATTAATCTTTGTGTGGGACTGTGTCAAATGCCTTGCTAAAGTCTAGGTAGACCATGTCCACAGCCCTCCCTGATCTACTACTTTGGTCACCCAGTCAAAGAAATCTATCAGATTCGTCTGGCATGACCTTCCCGCTGTGAATCCATGCTGCCTAGGGTCCTGTGCCCTCTGGCCTCTAGATACCGACAATTCTTTTCCTTTAGAAGTGATTCCATCATTTTCCCTATCACTGAGGTTAAACTAACAGGTCTATAGTTTCCTGCTTCTGCCTTGCTCCACTTTTGTGAAGGGAATCACATCTGCCCTCCTCCAGTCCTCGGGTACCACCCCATCCTCCCATGATTTGTTAAAAGGGTAGTCAGTGGTGTCACTAGTTCTACCCTTAGTTCTTTAGAATTCTGGATGAATCCCATCAGGCCCCATTGCTTTGTCCACCTTCAGTTTTAAGAGTTCTTTTCAGAACCCTTTGTTCTGTAAATGGGCGGTATCAACTTCTGTATCAGAGTGTTACTACTGTTTGTTTATGTACCTCCCTCTTCCTTTGTAAATACTGAGCAAAAATATTTGTTTAGTATCTCTGCCTTTTCACAGTCTCCTCTGCCCACCCTCCCTCCCCTTTATTAAGCCTCACTATCCCTCCTTGGTCTTCCTTGCTCCTGATGTACCTATAAAAGGTTTTATCCCCCTTCTTAACTGAGTTGGCTATCTTTTCCTCGGTTTGGGCCTTTGCTGTTCTGACTGCCTGCTGTCTCTAACATCCAACAGGACTTACTGTACCTGCATACAGGATCTTAACATGGAATTCAAATGTGGAGGTGTCAGGGGGAGTCCCATCCATGCCCAGTGTCGCACATCCAGATGCCAGTAGTGGTTACACATGCTGGAGAGGCGGTAGTAGACGAGAAAGGTTTCATGCACCATTCACATGTTTTTGGTACTTCAGTACCAGTGCTGACAGTGTGCAGTAATGCTGGCTGTACGTGCTGATAGAGGCATACCTGCACCACAGCAAGGTCTACCGTCATTGACTGTAGGAGTTGCGGACACTGCACAAACACCACCCCCATCTATGTGGTGCCACTGTAGTAACGGGGCATCTGAACACCCCTATAGTGGTGACTCTTCAGCCACACAACCCTTGGCAGTTTAAAGATTGAACAAATGCTTGGACATCAGGGCCAATCAACAGTGCTTTGCATACATTTATTTTTGGGTAAAACACTGCTTATCAGCGAATGGCATTTGTGATAGTTCATGTGTCACTCTGCTACCAAAATCACACAGTTTAAGACTGGCTTGATTTTCCAGTTCTTATTAATACCTCACTGGGATGCAGGCTGTTCAGGTTTGTAGTTACACGATATGCTACGTAAATACCTGTAAAACAAGGAACCAGAAGAGAAGTATCTTTAAATGTGGAAATACAGGATCTCACTTCAAGAAGGCTCTTCCAGAAGCTAACACCGTTACAACTGAAGCCGTCAGGAGCCAGGACCCCATGGAAAACTAAGCTGGCAGTATACAGCAGGGACCACCCCCCCGGTGTTGGCCTGCCCCAACGTCCGTCTATGGTATAAAAGTGGCAGTCCCCCAACCCAACCTCAGTTCTTTTTTGTGCCATTGATCCACGCAAGTTGGACCTTCATGGATGACTTCTACTTTAGTAGACTGCCATTTTCTTCATGTTAACCCACACTTAATTATTTTTCAATTTTCTTCAAAATCTACAGTGATCCGTGTATGTCTTCTCCATCCTCCTCAGTAAAGCGGTGGCGAACAAAGTGTGCTTGTGGAAAGCAACTTCCCAACAAGGACAGCCATTCATTGTGTCTGCTTTTTCCAGGCTAGGACCACAACACTGAGGCCTGCCTGCAATGCCAGGATTTTAATCATCACACCAGGCTTCACTGCCAGAAGACCCAGGAAGCCTTTCTGCTGCAGCAAAACCTTACAGCAATGGAGAAGGAGCTCCACAAAAGTACCTCCTCTTCCCCGGCCTCTGGAGCCTCTACCTTTTCATCAGCCAGAGAGAAAAAGTCTTCAGGAAAGCTTAAACACCAGGAGAAGCACAAGGACAAACCCCAGTCAGCTTCCTGCTCCAGGTCCCCACGCAAGTTGGCCACCGAACATGGGTCTTCCTCCTGCGGGAAGTTGGCCCCCTCCACTCTGGCAGCCCTCTCCCCCTCCGGGTTCCCATTGGTCAAACCACCCGCTCTCCTTACTGTCTCGGGTGGTGGTTCTTTGGGGCTCAGGACTTCATTCCCAGTCTGTCAGTCCCTGAAGCTCAGGCCCATTCAGCAGGTGGGTCCTCAACCAGGTGGCTCGGCTGGGTCCTCCTCAGGTGGTGGGTCTTTGCCCGTCACCCTCCTGGTCAAGGTGTCTGCTAAGTCGGTTCCGACATCAGGGACCGATGCCTCCAGTTGACGCCATGGGCATGCGCTCACCTCCCCCGTGACAGTGATACCTCTGCCCTGCTTCAAATCTAGCTCCCCAGGATAGGCTTCCCCTTCTAGGCCGGCACCGGCAGCATTACCAGACCGACATCAGCACATACCTGTCCCATCGATGCCGGCCACCCCGACATCAAGCCTGGATGCCAAAGCCATTGTTCTTTTAACCCTCCACAGTCACCGGCTGGCCCTGACATCACACAGCTGACACCCGAGGGACCGATGCCCGGTCTCTTGACTCCAGTCAGACCAACACTGGATGATTACGTAACCCCAGGAACCAACTCCACTTAATCTGACACCAGTGGGACTGATGCCAGGGTTACCGCAGCCCAAGGAACCAATGCTGGGGCACTCTCAGCCCACCGCACAGACACCAGTTCTCCCGGCTATGCCTCAGAACCCGCCCACAGATCTTAATGCCCTTTTTGTGGTCTGGTGGACATACTTCAATGATAAACATCTTTCAAAAAAAGAAGTGTGCAAGAACAAGGGGGCACAATTTGAAGATGGGGGGGCGGCTCAGAGGTAATTTAAGGAAGTATTTTTTCACAGAGAGGGTTGTGGATGCATGGAACGGCCTTCCGGAGGAGTTTGTGGAGTCAAAAACAGTGGTGGAATTCAAGCATGCATGGGACAGTCATAAGGCAATTCTAGGGGGTGGGGGTAGGAAGAAGTAGGCTGCTGGTTAACTAGGATCTGCAGCTTATCCATTAGGTAGGGAAATGGGCAGACTGGGTGGGCCAAGTGGTCCTTATCTGCTGTCAAATTCTATGTTTCTATGTAAGGAGGCCCCGAAGTAGTCCCCAAACCCGTGGGACCCTCCTACCAATCCACCCAAGGAGACAGTTCCTCTTAGGAAGGCCCCGACACCACCTCCTAGGGAACGTATGCCACAACCAGACAGAGCTGGCTCCAGTCGTCGGAGGACCTACCAACATAGGTATCGTTGTTTGCTCTCTCCTTCTCTGGACTCAGGCGAATCAGGGGGATATGCCTCCTCTTCTTCTTCTTCTTATGACAAATCCAGAGACTCTGACCTACCATTTGAGCCAGAGGAGCCCAAGGATAACCTGCAATTGCCTTCAGATGACCCGACTTTCATGGACGTGATGAGGCACATGCAGGCCCTTATGGGTTGGGACACAGAGGAAGTGGATCCGGAGCGACGTCGGCTAGCCACTTTCCTCCATAAGGAGGAGTCATTGCCTTTAGTTGTTCCTCCCCGTATTGACTCCTTCAAGGTTGTCAATAGGGCTGCTTGGAAACACCCCTCTACAACACCTGCAATGTCTAGAAAGGCTGATCACCTGTACAATGCCACAAGGAACAAACCTTTTTATGAGGAGCACCCAGAGGCTGACTCGGTCATTTTTAATGTGGCTCATGACCGTTCTAAGTGGCCCCAGCACCTTAGCACTCAGCTTCCCGACAAGGACTCTAGAGAGATAGACCACTTTGGTAAAAAGGTCTATTCCTCAGCCACCCTCGCTGTCTGTTCCCTAAACTTTCTGACCCACATGGTTAAATATCAGAATGCCCTGTGGGAGAAGGCCTTTGAGGTGGCACAGGCTCTGCCTGATCTTCCCAGAAAGGCTGAGCTGTAACACCTTTTAAAGTCAGGCTTGGATGTGGCGACTCGCGTCCTCTGAGCCTCAAGTGATTCTGCGGACTCTGCAGGTAGGGCTGCGGCTACAGGGGTTTGCCTTCACCACTACTCCTGGCTTAGGGTCCCCGGTTTTGCTCCGGATGTCCAGTCTAAGATTCTGGATGCCACTTTCAAAAGCCCCATTTTGTTTGGCAAGGGTTCTCAAAATATAATCACTCATGTTCAAGAGTCAGGCAAGGCTTTATATTTGGTTCAAACATTGTACCAATCTCAGCCTAAATCATCTCAGCGACTGTCCTTTCATCGCTTCTCCAAGCAGCAACCTAGAGGCCAACAGTCCAGAAGTGCCTTTAAGAGAAAGACTACTTCCCAAGCCACTGGAGGTTCTGCCTGCATAGCTCCCAGAACATCACAGGCCGCGTTGCCTGTCCCCGGCTCCTCTGCCTGACCCCCATCCGAATCACTGGGTGAGATGGTGGGGGGCCATTTCTCTCTCTACAGAGAGGGCTGGCACAGAATAACCTCGGATCAGTGGGTTCTACAGTTAGTGGAACAGGGGCACACCCTAGAGATTTTGGAGATTCCTCTGGACAATCCTTCAGTCCCCTTGCATTACCCTCAGGCTCATCTCGCCCTTATCCAAGAAGAGATCCAAGCACTCCTGAGAAAAAAGGCCACAGAACCAGTCCCACCAGCACGGTGAGTGAAGGGATTCTACTCTCATTTCTTTCTGGTTCTAAAAAGAACAGGGCAATTGCATCCCAACATGGACCTCAGCCACCTAAGTCATTTCATAGAATACAGACGGTTCAGAATGGTCACTCTTCCTGGCCTTCTCCCCTTGCTTCATCAGGGGGATTGACTCTGTTCTCTGGACATGCAGGATGCTTATCTTCACTTCTTGGTGTTCCCACCCCACAAGAGATTCATTCGCTTCCACTTTCAAGGAAATCACTACAAGTTTTGGTCTTTGCCATTTGGCCTGTCCTCGGTCGAACGAGTCTTTACAAAATGCCTCGCAGTAGTGGCAGCGTCCTTAAGGAGAGAAGCCAGTATGTCTTCCTTTACCTAGACAACTGACTTCTAAAAAGCTCCCTCCAAGGAGCAGTTGCTCAGAACCATGGAGGTCACTTTCACTCTGTTTCGGGATCTGGGGGTAACTCTCAATCTCCCCAAATCCTCTCCTTGGCCAAGTCAAAGACTCCAGTACATTGAGGCAATCTTGGACATTGCCCAAGGCAAAGCCTTTCTTCCCCAAGACAGAGCAGAACACCTTCAGACACAGGCTCAATTGGTCACATCGTCTCACCAGGTTTCAGCCAGTCTTTCTAAGACTGCTGGGAGACATAGCGGTGGCCATTACAACAGTTCCACTGGCTCACCTGCATATGAGGGTAGCCCAGTGGAACCTTTGAGTCCAATGGGATTAGTGCACAGATGATTTGGATCTTCTGGTGTCGGTATCCAGCTCAGTGTGTCAGATTATGAAGTGGTGGCTGAACCCCGCCAATCTCTCCACAGGGGTCCACTTCCAGTCGGAGTCCCCTCGACAGATCCTGACCATAGATACATTGGGCCAGGGCTGGGGCACCCATCTGGCAGACCATCAGACTTGGGGGGACCTGGTTCCCATTAGAATAAAATCTCCACATTAGTGTTTTGGAGATGTGCGCGATCCTGTATGCTCTGCAGGCCTTTCAGACAAACCTACTTCTCCGACTTCTTTTGTGATCCAGATGGACAGTATGTCCATGGTCTTTTACATCAACAAGCAGGGGGAAACACATTCATACCCCCTCTGCAGGGAGGCAATGAGAGTTTGGTATTGGGCCATAGAGCATCACCTGGACCTGACTATTGTGTATGTTTCAGGCATTCAGAACACCTTGGCCAACAACCTAAGCCATTCTCATTCCAAGGCACATGAGTGGGAATTCCTTCCCCTAGTGGTCGAAGATCTCTTCAACAGGTGGGGATGCCCAGAGCTGGTACTTTTTGTGTCCCCATCCAACGCAAAACCGCCCAGTTTCTGCTCGCTAGATCCAGGGCCTGGTGTTTTCTGGCAAGATGCGTTGCTCCTCTCCTGGACAGGGAGATTTCTGTGCACCTTCCCTCTCTTTCCTTTGCTGCAGAGAGTTCTGCTCAATTTGTAGTCAGAAGGGGCAAAGATGATCCTGATAGCCCCTTACTGGCTGTGCCAGATATGGTTTCCACTCCTCCAACAACTAGCAGTGGAGCCTCCGATTCCCCTGTCTCTGTGCTCCGATCTGCTCTCCCAGGAGCAGGGCACCCTGGTCCTTCTGGACCTCAAGTCACTGCACCTTCATGCATGGCTCCTGCAAACTTAGCAGTTGCCCAATTTTGGATTTCTCCCTAGGTGGCAGACATCCTAGTGGCAGCTAGGAAACCCTCCACTAGATCCACTTATGCTATGAAGTGGAAGCAGTTCTGCATATGGGCCACTGCTTGCCACCTGGATTCCTTTACCTGTCCAGAGAATCTCATTCTGGAGTACCTCGTTCCCTTTTGGACTCAGGCCTGAGTTACTCCTCAATCAAGGTTGACTTATCTACCATCTCTGCGTACCATGCACCTATCGAGGGCAAGACCATTGCCCAGCTTGACCTCTCCTGCACTTTCTTGCAGGGCATACTGCCTCTGAAACCTCCCATCAGGGACCCTGTTCCCCCCGGGATGTGTTGTTCATTTTAGAAAAGCTTACTTTGCCTCTCTTTGAGCCTGCCGCAAGCTGGAAGCTACGCCTTCTGTCATGGAAAGCATTATTTTTAGTTGCTATTACTTCTGCTCAAAGGATTTCCAAACTTCAGGCTCGGTTGTGTAAAGAGCCTCATTTCATTTTTCACAAGGACAGGGTGTCCTTAAGGACCAATCCTAAGTTTCTTCCAAAGGTGGTGTCCGAGTTTTCTCTGAATCAAGACATCCACCTACCTGCGTATTACCCAGAGTATTTGAATCAAGGGGAGGCTTTACTGCGTAATCTGGATGTCCACTGGGTGCTTCGCTATTATCTGGACCGCACCTGAGCCATCAGAAAGACTGACTAGTTATTTGTTTCTTTCACTCCGAAAAAAGTAGGGGCTTCAGTTTCAAAACAATGTTTGTCCAAATGGTTGGTTAATTGCATTGTTTATCGTTACCTCAAATACAACAAGCCTTTACCGGGCCCGGTTAAAGGCCATCCCACCAGGTGTGTACCTGTTTCCTTTGCATCCTTCAAAAATGTGTCCATTACTGACATTTGTGCAGTGGACACTTGGAGTTCAGTCCACACTTTCATCCGGCATTACATTCTGGACATTGCATCTAGGTGTAGGGCAGGTTTTGGACTAGCAGTCCTGCAGGGCCTGCTCTCTTGAGAGCCTTACATTGGCTTCTACCTCCTCCCAGCTAACCAGGATCAGTCCTTTCACTGCTGGGACTCAATTCTAATGGTGTTACCTACTGCAAGAGCCCCCTCAAAGTGAGATAGTACAGTTACGTAAAAACTTACTGTAACAGTAGATCTTTGAGAGGTGCTGTTGCAGCAGGTGCTGCTATCCCTCCCTCCATCCCCCTGGTGACTGCTTCTCCATCTCTTTTACCTTTCTTTCCTCACTTTAGAGGAACCTCCTCAGTTCTTCAGTTTCTGTATACACTGGGATCTCCAGCAGGAGAACTGAGGTTGGTTAGGAGACCACCTCTTTTATACCATAGACGTATATAGGGGGCAGGCTGATGCCAGGTGCAGTCCCCACTGTATACTGCTAGCTAGAAGTTTTCGGTGGGGTCCTGGCACCTACCAACTTCAGTCCTAACAGTGTTACCTGCTGCATTAGCTCCTCTTGAAGACCTACTGTTACGGTAAGTTCTTACGTAATTGTACTTTTTATCGCCTTCATTCCTCTTGAAGATCTACTGTTATGGTAAGTTCTTATGTAATTGTACTTTTTATCGCTTTCATTCCATTCCATTCTTTTTTTTTTTAACCTTGAATTTATGCTTCCTACTGCCTCCTCTCTCCACTCTCTCAGACATCCTCATCTGCCTGATTACATTTTCGTTGTGGTCTGCCCCTATAGCACATGGCTCCACTTAACCTAGGTGCCTGGATAACCCCCCCGGGTAGGGTGAGGAAGAACCCCCCCCCCATTCTTACCTCCTCAGAGCCATGCATGCTGTGATAGGGAGCTGGTAAAGCGGAGTCTGTCTGGTGAGCCGAAGATGTGCAGGGAAGTGTCGTCACCTAGGAGAGACCGAGGTGATCTTCTCCTTGTTCGTCCCCAGACATCGGCATGCAATGAGGGCCAATGAGCTAGGAGGCGCGCTGAGATGTGCCTCCTGCTCTGCCCCTCTGCTGGCATCTGCCCAATGCCCTTACTGCTTCTCCCAACTTACTGCACCTTCCACCCGGGCTCCCCTAGATGGCAGTATTGCGGCGGGAGTGTGCAGATGACCCCAGAGAAAGAGAGCAGCCATTGGGCGCTCCATCCCTCTCCTCCCCCCTGGCAGACCCCCAGCAGCCTGTGCTCGCTCCCGAACACGGGTTACCGGCATGGTACGAGGTAAAGTGTTCAGCGCCACCAGGCCGGCACCTTCATTCCATTCTGGTCTTTATCAACCATCACACACCTGTAACAAAAGAACAATGTACTCCTAGAAGACTGTGTTTGGCAGTACTAAACACATAAGATATTGGCACATGTATTGTTACAAAATAACATTATGACTTTATTTCATGGTATTTATTTATTTATTTAACCGGGAAAGGAACACTGAGCCAAGACTTGCTCGTTTCCAGGTGCGACCTGGGGGGATAAATACACATACAGGGGAAAAAACACAAAAGGCACATATCAAAAAGTATACACAGTTAAGTACATGTGAACAGATTGGTAAAGTGAAAAATACCAGGTGTATACAATAGCATCAGATTTGTACAAAGTAAAACAACAGTTACAATGTCAAATACAATAGTTACAATGAATTGAGTATGAACAGTACAAGAATGGTAAGGAATGACGACTCAAACCAACAGTGGCAGAGGAGGCAATGATGTAGATAGCAAAACAAAAGAAAGGATGCCAGATCAAAGGAACTGGGGGACCTAAGGTAGATAAGGATGCTAAGCCTTTTGGAGGTGAGGGGAAGGGTTGGGAGGGTGGGGAGGATTGAGAGGAGGGGCATGTGCATGGAGCTGTGGAGGTGGTACGGAGCAGGGATTTGAGGGCAGAGAAGGTAGAGGAATGGCGGGTAACCCATGGGAGATGTTTCCAGAGATGAGGGAGACAGTAAGAGAATGCTGCCTGGCCCGAGCATGAGTGAGAGAGTGGGAGCGAAAACGTTCAAGCATCTCTGGAATGAAGGGAGTACTCAGAGGGGCTAACTGGAGAAAGACAGGGCTCCCCGCCATGGGTGCAGGTCGTGAGGGTACAACACACTCCCTCGAGCAAAAATGGACCCCTGCAGCATTTCCCCAGCATTTCAAGGGCTCCCCACCATGGGTGCAGGTCGTGAGGGTACGACACCTTCCCTTGAGCAAAAATGGACCCCTGCAGCATTTCCCCAGCATTTCAAGGGCTCCCCACCATGGGTGCAGGTCGTGAAGTACGACATCTTCCCTCAAGCAAAGACGGACCCCTGCAGCATTTCCCCAGGTAAATGAGCATCTCTGTTCTGCAACGCTGAAACACAGACCTGAAGTCTCACTGAAAACTCAGCAGTTGAGCCACGGACTATTTTCACCTGCTTCATCTTGTTAATTTTAAATGTTTTAAAGGTTTTATGTATCCCACACATGTGGAGATAGTTTATTTTCTGAAATTTCTCAGCATTTCCCTGTCCTCCATGTGAGCAGGAGCCAGTGTGTGCCTTAACAGTTGCATGAATTTGTGCCATTTTTTCTGGTTTGAATTTCAGTGGCTCTCACCCTGCGCTGCCTATCCTGGTATCCTTGTAAAAAGCATTGCTTTTCTGCTTGCAAGCAAGATCAGGTCTCTGCAATGGCATACTGTTAGGTACATTTTAAAACAGCAAATCTTGCATTTTAACTTAAAGGGGAAGTCTCCCATAGTTTCACACCCATATTTTCCCAACTCCTTATGTGTCACTGTTGTGTTCCTCCTCTAGATGCCAGCAGTCCTATTGCTGTCCAAATCTAGATTATAAATAAAAATATACAGCCCCCAGAAGTTATCAATGTGTTTGTCCTCCATTTTACCATCAATGCTGCTGGAGGATGATGTCATCAAAGCAACAGAGAATGGTGCTGCACTAAATGCTGTTCCACCAGTAAACAGAACCCACAATGTTTGGTCCCCCACTTGAGTAATGGGAGAACTCTTTAAGTGCTGTGCACATCCTGAAGTGCAGGTCTAATAGGGACTAGGACCATATGAGTGTGATTCAGCACCGATTTGACATGTATATACAGTATGCCTATAAGGAAGTGCCTGTATGTGTTGTGTTAATGTTTCTGTTAGCAAAAACAGTTTACCCAATAAATGACTCTGGGTACAAGAGTCTTAAGTGGTATTATATAGCTGTTGTATTATGTTCTGTGTGTGTTAGCATTCTCTGTTTTGATTGACACCAACAGTGAGACACAATCTTGCACAAATGCCCCTTTCCCTTTGTAACTAATCAGTCAGTGATTGGATGGCTGATGTAAGGCAATAAATAGTTCAGCTATAATAAGGAATAGGTTACCAGGACAACATTAGCTGCAGCATATGGAAGAAGACTAATCTAGTGATTAAAGCACAGGCACAAGAACTGGGAAACTGTGGTTCAAATCCTACTAAAGTCCCTTATTCTCTAACACTTAACAAGTTCCCCTAACCTCCTTGGGAACTGTGATGGCCCCTCAGGTCCATAATTTTAACAGTGCCCCCATTCCCATTATAAATCATTAGCAATGATGTGACAGCTACAGCACTTCACTTTGAAGGTACTGAAAACAAGCTGTGGCAGCCCCCTTTTGTAATGCCAGCATTTGAAGTAGGATGTCCCTCACAAATCAGATGCTACACTTCAGCTGTTGTAGGTAAAGAAACGAATCAGTCTCAATATAGTACTCTGTATTTGCTTAGCTCATTCCTCCCATGTCATATGCATTCTGTATCATGGTATTTCCAGTCAGAACCCAGATGTAAGGAGCATTTGAAATGTAAAACAATACACTTTATAAAGTAAGTGATCTAGCTCTCCACTTTCAGGCTGCTGAAATGGGAGTGTATAATTTGTGCAAAGGAGGAATTCAGTCTTGTGTGATCCTTTGGGAAACTGCTCAAGCCTATCTTGTAAATGAATCCTCTCAAGGGTGTTCACCTGGTTCACTACAGAGTGACTGGTTGACTGCTTGATTGATTGATTGGTTGGTTGATTGGTTGATTAACTGATTCAGTCTACTGCTTTCCACAACATGTTACAACTGTCTCACAGAGGAGAAATGAGCAGTACACAGGAACAGCTTTTGTTTCCTGTGAATGAAATACTGTTAGATGTATTATTTGCTCTACACATGCAGTATTAAGGCTACAAGTACCACTCCCTGTGTGAGTTGCATGACAGAACTGTCTTAAGCCATTGCAAACTTAAACTAAAATCAGGATAGACAGCACTGATAACCTTATGTTTTGTTCTGCACGGTTGCTGCAGTGACATCAAGGAATGGGAGGGGGCTGTATTACAAGTGACTCATTTCCATGTAAATGGAAGCTTGCTTGACATTTTACTACCTTGTGTCAGAGCCTCAAACTCTAGATATGTGTATGTGTTGCAACAGAAGAAATGGCTGATCTCTTATTGACATATGTACAGTACTTGATGTAATGTATAATAAATACATCAGATATATCCAAATCATAAATATACAGGAGTCTTCTCCTTTAATTTGATCGTAGCATGGTAGCTGTTATAGCAAGCTGCTAAAAACGGATCTCATTTGCAAAATCCTTTGGGTCCAAGTTAATGCTTGAGCAAGCTGAGTGCTCAAAGGGCAGCCTTTTGGTGCCATTTCTTATCACAAGCAATAATTGAGCTCTCTCACCTTGCTGACTATATACCAGCATCTCCTGTAATTGCAAAATCCCTGTTTTTGGCTCCAAGCAAGCTTTGTTCCTGCTACTGCCAGCTGTTGCCTTCCCTAAAGTATTTTTCTTTTTCAAATTGCTAGCCAATTAAGTAAAAGCCCTCCTAGATATAAAGGATCTTAAAGCCTGCTAAATCTCAGCACTTTCTCCAACTCCATTGAAAAACCAAAAAAAAAGACAAGATCCAGTGTAATTTGGATTCAAACCCCCGCCCACTCTCTCCCCCCCCACCTTGAGGCTGCTGTAACTTCTCCTTTCTTAACTGCATTCCTCTGTTTCTTTCCCCAGCATTTCAAGGGCTCCCCGCCATAGGTGCAGGTCGTGAGGGTACGACACCCTCCCTTGAGCAAAAATGGACTCCTGCAGCATTTCCCCAGGTAAATGAGCATCTCTGTTCTGCAATGCTGAAACACAGACCTGAAGTCTCACTGAAAACTCGGCAGTTGAAGCCCCGCTGACGCTATGCGTCAGCTGCCCCACACCCCCACAACCACCCTTGGTTGACTTGGTACTTTATAGTGGTAACCAGGTGACCTTGAAAAAACAATCAGACCACTTTACCATCTGCAGGCTATCGAGATCTGCCACTAGTGGCTGCTATTTCAACAATATATCATCCCTCTCACAGCCTGATGTGTACAAACATTTACTACCACCTATTTCTACTAGCCTTTTTACATCCTCACTCCTCTCAGCTACAAAAGCACATTGCCATTCCCAATATTTGAGCACACAATAAAAAATCCTGCCCTATATTATCAACCTATATGTTTGCTAGATACATTTTACCATCTTTTCCCTCTCTCACAGAATGATGACATTACTTACTCTCCTCACTATAACTCTCCCCCCTCAGTGTACTCCTCCACCCCTTCCTAACTAAATCCCACACTACCCCTTCTGCTACTAATATACAACCCCTGCTGTCCCACCCTGTTATTACCCCTCCTTCAGAATCCATCTCCTACCCACCCTACCCCCTACTTGCTCCTTGCCATCCGCTCCCAGATGCAGCAGTTCCCCCTCCTTTTTAGCCCAGAAATACTGCACTTTACCTATTCCATTGCATCAACAAACTTCCTTGACATGCAGGATCTACTCAACGAAATCATAGATTGACCCTTAAAAGTGCCCTATCTAGGATCGTCATTATCCTACTGCTACTTATGGGAACTATCCACCCAAATCCCGGCCCCACTACCCCCACCCCTTGCCTCCCAATGCAATTCAAAGGCCTACGACTGGCTGCCATTAATATATGTAGCCTCCAAAAGAATCTCGCATCACTCCAAGCATGGGCCTGCCTCCAAAACCCTGATGTGCTAGCTGTATCCGAGACGTGGCTATCTCTAAGCACCCCAGACTTGGCTGTTCATATACCGGGCTACACATTCTTCAGGTCAGACAGGCCGGATAGATGGGGTGGTGGGCGTGCACTGTACCTTCAGGAACCCTTACAAAGTACAATAATTACTTCCTTAAACCCCGTGGCAGGTGCCCAGTTCCTCATCCTTAAGATAGCAGTTGGCAAGTCAGGCAAATCTCTCTACCTCATGTCAGTCTACATACTCCCTTGCAACCAAAAGGAGGCTTTCTCCTCCATCCTCAACATTATCGCCCAACTACCAAAAAACTGCAAAATCATTGCTTTAGGAGATTTCAACACAAACTGGCTTGCCCCTAACACATCCCCCCCCAAGGATGCAGCCGCAGCCCTAAATCTCTCACAAATGGTCCTAAGCCCTACTAGAATTGACCAACGCAGGGGCACTAGCTCTCTCATTGATCTCATTCTCACAAACCACCCTGAGTGCTTGCGGGATGTCCAGGTCCTCCCTGACTCACTCAGTGATCACTCTCCTGTTACCTGCCGCTGGTCAGATAGCTGGAAGCCCCTTCCCCCAAGGATCTCCATGTATCGCCAACTAAAAAAAGGGTCTCTGACACATCTCCGTGACCATCCTCTCAACCTTGACTGGTCCCTGCTAGATCACCAGTCGTCAGTGGATGCCACCCTGTCCTTCTTCATTAGCTCCTTCCAAGCTGCCAGTGACATCTTTGCCCCCTTTGTTAAGCGAATTGAAAAAACTAAATCCTCCCCTTGGGTAAATCGGTCCTTGCTCAACCAAATGAAGGCCCGTGATAACCTATGGTACCGTGCCCTTGAGTCTGGTCGTCCCTCGGATCGCCAACTGTACCATGCCGCACGAAACACATGCACCTGGACCATCCACAAGGCAAAGGCAGCCTTCTATCAGTCCAACCTTACTGTCACCTGGGGAGATGGAAAGAGGTTCTGGGCTAACATGAAGGAACTAAGCGGCAAGTCTCCCTCCCTTCCCCTGTCTATGATTGTCATTGACAGTGTTCCCACCCAAGACCCTAGTAAGATAGCTAACGCCTTCAATATGTCTTTCTCTGATCTCAGCTCTATCCTGCCCCCGCGATTTCTTTACACCATGCACTGGACAGTTCCCGCCACCCCCTAGTGCCCCTCCATTCCACTTTAAAATGATCTCCACTAGTGTCACTTGCCCGTATATTGCCAAGCTCCTTGGAAAGACAAGGCAGAGTGGTGACTCTGTTGATGCAAAACTGCTCTCATTAACCCTTGATGCAGTCCTAATACCACTAACAAAAATGCTAAACATGTCCCTTTACCTGGAGCAGTTCCCTATCCTCTGGAAAAGGGTGGTCATCACTTCTGTCCATAAAAATGGTGACCGTACCTCCTGCAGTAATTATAGACCCATCTCAATACTCCCACCCCTCTCAAAAGCCCTGGAAAAAATAGCTGCAGTTCAACTTACTGACTACTTGGACTCACACCACCTACTGTGCCAACAGCAGCAAGGATTCAGGAAAGGGCACAACACCACTACTGCCCTGCTTGAGTTCACCTCCTTCATCCATGAAGCCCTTGACCAGGGAGCCCTGGCCGGATCTGTCTACATTGACCTTTCCAAGGCTTTTGATACTGGAAATCACAATATGCTGAAAAACTCCCTCCTCTCTGTTGGTGTCTCCCAAAATACTGCTGACCGGTTCTCCAACTATCTCCATGGCCGTACCCAACAAGTTAAAATAAATAGCACCGTCTCCGCCAGCCTTCCAATACAATCTGGTGTCCCTCAAGGATCAATCCTTGGCCCACTCCTTTCCTCCCTACACCTAAACTCCCTCCCCTTGGCCTCAACTGATCACCTGCTCCTTTATGCGGATGACGCCGTGATCGTTAGCCGGTACCCTGACCCTACCCTACTCCAACAAGCCTCGCAGGGCTCCTTCACTGAAATTGAATCATGGTTCACCTCGCATAAACTGCAAAAAGACAAAGGTCATGCTATTCGCCCACCCTCAACACAAGCACAACACGACCAAACTATCCATACTAAATTCCCAGGGTGCCATGCTGGAAGCAGTTACCAGTTTTAAATATCTAGAGATCACCCTGGACTTGGCCCTTATGTTCCGGGAGCATATCACATCGACTTGCTCTGCTATAAACATTAGGATTGGACTCCTGTATAAACATAGGCCCTATCCCCCTCCTGATGCCCTCTGTTTAGTCATATCTAGCTCCATCCTTTCCCTGGTAGACTATGGCATTGACATATATGGTGCTGCCATTGACACTGCCCTGTCCGGCGAAAAGCGCTCCCTTAACAAAGCATACTGGCTTGTCACTGGCTGTGATCACCTCACACATACCTGCAAACTCTACAAACGGTCATCATGGCTAAATTTTCAGGGGTGACTACATTATCAGATTTGCTTATTGTCACAAAAAATCCAAATAAGATTAGCCCCTCCAGGCTGTCTCTCTCTCCTACAAACGTGCTTGCCTATGTGGGCTGCAAGACATTCTAATTCCACTACCTTTTGTATCCCGTTTGCCAGGACCTCCGCCTGCCAAAGATCCTTTTGCTACAGGGCACCACTATGGATGAATTCCCTCCCTGACGCTGTTCTCTCCATTCCTAGGTTGGGTTTTTTTAAACCTATGCTGCATACCCATATTATATCAAACTGCCACTGTGATTGCATATAATCTCCCCTTCTTGAGCTAAGCACATAAATCTCCCCCACTTGTGCTAAGTATTCCGTTGAAATTGTTTTACCACTGATTCTTATGGTGTTGACTTCTAATTTTGTATGCCTGTAGTGCAGTTGTTCGCCTTATGTATTATCCTGTTGTGTTGTCTGTTTTTTAATCTCTGTACCTTGTAAACTCTGTTCTTGTCCCCATTTCAATGTATGACATGGAGCCTTTGCAAATGAGTCCCTGACTCAAAGGGTTGCAATTCCTAAACTTATAATGAATAAAATAAAATAAAATAAATAAATAAAAATAGGAGGAGAGAGTCCCGAACCAGAATTTGCTGATGATGGAAAGGCTATGCAAATGGTGCCTTGTGAGTAGAGGCATAAGGGAGAGGAGGAAGGGGTACAGTGGTGAGTTGGGGGGGGCGAGGTGAAAAGACGGCAAAAAAGAATTTTGTAGGGTAACCAGTCTGGCTAGTGACATTGCAGGAGCAGAGCTACAGACAATATCAACATAGTCTATAATAGGGAGAATGGTTCTGATGACTAAGTCATGCCGAGTGGACATTGGGAGGCAATCTTTATGCCGATAAAGGGCACCAAGTTTGGGGTGAAGTTTGGAGCAAATGGAATCTATGTGGGTTGGGAAATTAAGGCTGCAATCCAGCCAGACCCCAAGGTATTTGAACAAACTGACTGATTGGAGGTGTGAGCTGTCGAGGGTGGTAAAGGTAGGGAAGTTTAGAGATTTGGACCGTTTTTGCCTCGAGCCAAAGAACATTGAAACTGTCTTTTTGGAATTGAGTTTTAGTTGGTTTTGATAGAACCAAGTCTGCACTTTATTGAAGTCACTCTGAAGGAAGGCTGTGACATCTGTGGCAGATGGAACAGAAAAGAATAACACCGTGTCGTCTGCGTACATATGGATTTTGGAGGGGGAGCAGACAGAGGGGAGGTAATTGATGAATATAGAGAAAAGAATGGGGCCCAGTATGGGACGTTGGGGGACACCGGCTAGGATGGGAGGTATACTTACCTTATCCTGAAGTTCACTATCCCGACAACCAGTACCCTGGTCAGCACTGCCCGATAGATGTGATATCCCGACGGTAGTAAACCTGATGGTATTCCTCCTGGCAGGGTAAGGTAGCAGATGTAACAGAATGCTACCTTACCCCTTCTACAGTACAGGAAAGGATGGCTGGATGAGGTTGCTGGCTGAGCTGCCCCAGTAGTGTGGAGGGATAAACCATCAATAGGTCTGCCAGCGTGTTGTGTGTGACCCAGGTTCTGGTCCAGGTCACATCATTTTACACACTGCACCCCCGTAACTACTTAACATTTTACTCTGGGGTCCACTCCCCCTTGGAATTAAATATTTTAGTTATGGGGAGTGTGGGGGCAGAGCCCCCCACACGGGGGGTGCGGGGGGTACAGCCCCCGCATTGTAACTCATGGTATATGTTGTTGTAACCCCCCCTACAAATAGGGGTACCCAAAAAGTCTTCCTTGAGCTTGCCTAAATGCTCACTGCCAGGCTGGTGTCCTGCGTTTTAGCAGTTTAAATGTGATTGCCAGAGCTTTTATAGCCTCTGTGTACCGTCTCTTTAAGAGCTGCCTAATTGCAGCTTAAGTAATCTGAGAGGGAGCTCTGTTGAAAGATGTAACTATTTACTGAAAATCATTTAGACTGATAATGATAATGTAGTTTGTCTAACCTGCTTTCTTTGTAGCAAGGACTGTTTTGTTTGTCTCCACTATCTAGGTCCTGGACTGCAAATTGGACCAAACAGTACTGGTGGGACCTAAAATGTAGCCGGACTACAGGAGTGGTCCGAATTCAAAATCTGTAGGAACTTTAGTTTTGAGTTTTTGGTGCCTTTTTTGCAACTGAAGGGGGAGCTCTTGCTTTGACTGACAGCCAAATCAGCCAACCAAATCTTTTGGATCTTGGGGAAGTCCCGGGCTGCTTGCAGTTTTTAGTTAGAACTAAGCTGGAAGCTGAGCAAGAAGGAGCTGAAGTGTTTCTGAGCAACAATCCTGAGTGGATTCGCATGGGAGAACTCTGAAAAGGCTAAGTTCTTGGCCTGCATGCCGGTGTGCTGCTCATGAGAGGGAGAGAAGAGAATTATTTTGGATGAAATCCAAGTTTGTGTGACTAAAGTAAGCTATTGAAGTGGGCCAGGCTCAACTTGAAGAAGACCGAATATTTTTGCTGAATTCGGTCGGCCTGTCAGGAGTTCCAGCTACCCCTAAGCTCCCAGTGTGTGCAGAGACTTTGCGATTGTGCCCGGGGAGCGCTTTGCCTGGTACAGTAGAATTCCCGTACATGTAAATGTGCTATGAGCCGCTAGTGGGTTGTGAATTAGTTTCCCATTGTGTAAACTGTGTTCTGCTTGCTGGAAGCTGTATCTAGCCCGAAACGGACTGCTTCCGAACTTGTCTCCATGCGGTCTGGGCTTTGCCAGACTGGTCCAGCCAGACTACCCACTGCACAGAGAAGCCATCGATGAGAGACCTGCCTGGGGATCAGCCCCCTGCTCCACGCTTGAACAGGAATGACGCCTCTGCGACTTGTGTGGGCCATGCTTCTCCTGGCATTCCAGATCAACCACTTGCAGTCTCAGTTTTCATCCAGCCTGTGTCCAGTCTTGGGTATCGTGAGTAAATACCAGGGTAGCTCCCTACAACAACAGCTTAATCTGAGTATGTCATCTGATTGTCTTGTTTCGTTTCCTTTACGAACTGAGCCCTCTGGCTCCGGATTACAAATATTGTGTACTGTGCATGTTGTGTTTTCCATCACAGGGCCCCAACCAGCTGCAACCCCAGGCAACTGTCATGGCTAGCCCATCTCTTCTCTACCTGAGTACCCAGAGGTGGACTGTGTGGGGGGACTCAAAGTGCATGCATAACTGCTTGACTGATATAACCTTTAAGCTAATTAACCTGATTTTGCCCCTCCCTTGTTCAAGTCTCCTGAATAGATCAGATCTAACTTTTTCTGCATGTAATCTGACTGTGGTTCCAGTTTGTGCTCAAAGTACTGTACTGTTGCTATTTGCTCTGCTTAACCTTGTTTTACAGGGGGTCCCCAGGGTTGAGCCAAAGGAACCAGCCCTGGTGGTAAGTGCAAACAGTTTGGGTACTTGTGTGGTGTACCAGGGGTATTGTGAAAGTGATTATTGTACAGTGTTCAGGCCACTAGATGGCGAAAGAGGGGGGGTTACAGTGTCCCAGAAGGCTGTGCCCAGGTTAGCTTGACCACTACCAACCCTGACCTCCGGGTGGAGGCACCCGTTTCAGAACTCAGGCCCCTTAACTTGCTACTAGCCAAGCAGGCAGGGGTAGCAGCCCTTGGGATAGCACCACCTAGGGGTTACATTGCCATGTTGCACGATGTTACATCAGGCAAGTGGTGCCATCGGGTTTCTGGATTTTGGCCATCTGGACTTGGTGAGTTCCCAGATAACGTAGTAAATCGGGGGGGGGATGGGGGAGGCTCCCCCAGTACAAATTGTTGCCTATGTTGAAGATACAAAATGAACCAGTCAGTAGCAGCAGAAGTCAGCCCAGAAGATTAAAGTTTCTGGTCAAGAAGGGTATGAGAGACCGAGTCAAAGGCCTTAGCCAGGTCCACAAAGATGGTTGCCATGACAAGGCCTTTGTCCGGCTAAGATGGGTGTATACTTACCTTGTCCTGGATGGATTGTATCAGTTACACAGAGCAGGGAGGAGACTGTGAAGTGCTGTTTCCTAAAGCCAGATTGGTAAGGAGAGAGACTGTCAGTGGCAGTTAGATGTTCCAGGAGCCTAGAGTAAATAAAGGACTCCTGGAACTTGGCAAGAGCAGGTAGGAGAGCTGCGGGTCTGTAGTTGCCGGGTGAGGTGAGGTCCCCACCTTTATGCAGTGGGAGCACTTTGGCTAGTTTCTAGGCTGAGGGGATGGAGCTGGTAGAGAGGGAGCGGTTAAGGAGATGAGCAGGGGGCGCTGCTATAGAAGGGGCGGAGATGCAGAGAAACTGGGCGGAGACTGTCTGGACTGGATTTTGTAGAGTTTAGAGACATTAGTACCTTGTAAACCTCTTGGGGGGAGAAATGAGGGGAAGTGAAACCAGATCCAATAGTGGTGGGGGGGGTAAATCAGTGGTAGGGGGAGTGGGGTGCTCAGGGAGGGCACTGGTGGTAATGAATTTGTTGAAGGCCTCGGCAACAGTAGCAGGGTCAGAGACTGTTGCACCCTCAGTTTTTAGGACTTGTGGGGCATGAGTAGTTGGAGGGGTCTATAAGGTTACAGATGGTTTGCCAGAAATTTGCTGGAGAGCCTGATCTAGCCTGAAGCTGAGATTTAAAGTAGCTAGATTTAGCCTTCCTGATGGCCTGGGCTCAGGCATTTGTAAAAGACCTATAGAGCTGGAAATCAGAGGGTTGGAGGGAGGGCTTGAATATTGCCTAGCTTTTGTCTCATGATTTGCAGAGGGAAAGGAGACTCAGAGTTATCCATGGAAGGTCATGCCGCTTTACCCGTGCCTGATGGGGGACATGAGTGTTTCAGATTCGGGTTATGGTATCGGAGAAAAGTTGTAGAGCTGTGTCTACATTTAGGGCTGAGGACACTGGCTACCAACCTGCATGGAATAAATCCTGTAGGAGGGAATTAGAGTCTAGGTTGCAGATAGGTCGAAACCAAATATATTTGGGTGTTGAGTTGGGGTTGAAGTTTTTCTTACACAGAATGTAATGCATTAGTTGCTAAGGGCATTGGGGAATGCTCCAGTGGCAGAAATACGGTGAGGACATGAGGTGAGCACCCAGTCGAGGAGAAAGTGCTTAGAGGACTTGGGGTTTAGACGGGTAGGCCAGAGATAATATGGGAGAGGTTTAATGACTCAGTTTTAAGGATAGAGGGTTTGGCAGTGGGGAAGCCAATCCAAGATGAGCTCACCTTTTATTTAATTATTAGCTTTTGTTTACTGGGTAAGCACACTAGACAAGGAATGCCTATTTTCATCTACGACCCGGGAGATTACAAGAGCGTGGTTTACAAAACAGTGTGAGGGAATTACAACAATGTGAAATATAAGCAATGAGGAGGGTGATACAAATAAACAGTTACAGGATGAACAGATAAGCATATACATCAAGGGTAAGAACAAACAAACAATAGTTACATTTCGTGGAAATAATACAAGTGCAGTTTGTCCCATTTTGAGGATGGTAAGTGCTGAGGTGAAGGGCATGCAGGGTAGATGATTTCCCTTACTAGAGCTCAGAGGGGTAGGGGAACCAGGGAAGTGGAGGGTGCACACCAGGGTCCAAGCAAGGGCAGGGGATATCAAGCAGCCTAGGAACAGTTACAGGCTGAGGCAGACTTCAGGTGCAACCAGAGGGAGCTCTTAAAGATGGGATGGGTGTGGGTACATCTGATGGTTGCAGGTAGGGTATTCCAGAATTTAGGGGCACAAACAGCAAAAACACAATCACCTGACAGTGTACGAGTTTTTGGGACAAGGAGGGGTTGCAAGTCAGCTGATCTTAGCCAGTATGATGGTAGAGCTGGTGAAGCACCCCAAGACAAATGAATGATAATTACCCGGGACAACCAGTGTAGCTGATTGTATAAATCACAGTGATGGGTAAGTCGAGGGACAGCAAGGGCAAAGCAGTAAATATTAATATGAAATATTATTATGGCCACATCACATTTAGCAAGGCTAGTTTTTGTGTCAGGACCACGACAAGCGATGTGGCGGCGAGACCTTTGCTTGAGTGGGACGAGATCGTGTAGATACACTCAACCATGGAGTTGTGGGGTGCTTTGGGAGGGCAGTATAGGACTGCTATATAGATTGGGAGGGTGGAGGAAAGGGAAAGGAGGACAATGAGAAGCTCATGGAAGGAGGGTTTGGTGTCTCTGAGGGAGACTGAGCAGAAGAGAGAGTCCCTTATGTAGATAGCCACTCCGCCACCTCACTTGCTGTGGTCCTGACGGAATATGTGGTCATGAATGGAGAGGGAGGTGTCTGGGATCCTGGCAGAGAGCCAAGACTCTGTAATGCATAGTACATCGGGGGAGTGTTGAGTGACCCAGACTTTAAGGTAGTTTATTTTGGGAAGGAGGCTCCTAGTATTTAGGTAAAAAATGTGTAAGCCCTTCGGCTGCACAGAAGGAGTATAAGAAGGTGGGGGACCTGGGTTAATTTCAACATCTCCAGAGAGGAGTAAGAGGAAAAAGTAGAGGGAAAATTGAGGGGGATTTAGATCTTTTGGGGGGAGCAAGGAGGGAAGAGAGGCAGGTACAGCAGAGAAGGGCCTTGAGATTTAGAGAAGGGGATGAAAGCAAACTAGAATGGATAGCTGAGGGAGGAGGGAAGAGGAGAGGAATGAGTAGCTGGGAGGTACAACGAGAGTAGGGGGAGAGGGAGGTGGAGATAAGATGGGCCAAGGCAGGGTGGAGAGTATAGGAATGGCTGGTGGGGGGGTAAGAAGTTAGAGGGGACATAAGAGAGGATGGAGGGGGAGAGGAGTCTGTGTTGGGATATGGAAAGGTGGGCAAACGATGGAGAGAGACACAAGAGAGAAAACAGAGAGTGATTAGGGAAAAAGTATGTATGGTTGCAAGGTGGGAGGGAGTGTGGGTCAGATGTATGAAGAAGGCCAGAGTTAGAGTACTTGGGGGGGGGGGTCTTTGCTGTAACTAGAGTGGATCACAACTAATTAAAATGAATCAAAGAGTTGTAGAGGGGAAAGCTGGATCAAACTTGAGACCTTTGGTGTCCAAAATGCATAGGGAGCTGTGTGAGCTTAGAGGGAGAGGGGCTCCTTAGAATTCAGAAGGAGATAGCCGGTGGCCACTGGTGGTAGAGAGTGATAAAATGCAAATGGAAAAGTGGGCAGATCCTGCAGTCACATGATTACACGTGATTACAGCCTATAAATTACAGGGCAGACGGGGGCGGGGTCGCGCCTGTTCGCGGAGTTACCTTGGTGACAAGGATATGAATGCTTCCTTCAGTTTCTGCAAGCATACAGTCAGTGCTGATGTGCTTTCTTCACCCAGTACAAAGTATGCCCCTGGAGTGCCACGCCCATTGCCATTTCTAATTAACACAGCACTGAAAGCATAACCATATGTGGTTGTTTCTTTATACATGGCGTCCATGAATATAGTACAGCCGTATAGGCTGAGCATCTAACATTTCTACTGTGAGGCTGTCACAGTAATGAGTGATTGATCTTCTGTCAGTTTAAAGGCTGGTAATACATTATATGTTCAATTAGATAAGTTTTGATCAAACGTTCCGCACTTGCACTGTCATCAGCATTCACATACTGCTGTAACATGAAATTTAGTCAAATTATTTTCATGTCACAAAGTGTGACAAAGTAGTACCAATCATACACATCATTACAACCTCTTCCGTGGGACCATTCAGAAGGCTAAAGAATTACGTCAGTAGACAACAGTCCCTGGGATAACCACATGAGTATTTGTGCTAGCAGTTTAGGGTGAGTCTGAGTTTCTGATGCTCCAAGAGGGTAGCATATTTCAGATACAGAGATGTGCAAGAACAAGGGGGCACAATTTGAAGAAAGAGGGGGGATAGCTCAGGGACAACGTGAGGAGGTAGTTTTTTCACAGAGATGGTGGTGGACGCTTGTAACGGCTTTCCTGAGGAGGTTGTGGGATCAAAAACAGTTGGGGGAATTGAAGAATGCATGGGACAGACATAAGGCAATTCTGGTGGGTGTTAGGAAGAAATAAGCTGTTGGTTAACTAGGACCTGCAGCGTATTCAATACAGGTATTTTATTTATTTATTTAACATAGATACATAGATACATAGACAGTGTCGGCAGATAAGGGCCTATGGCCCACCCAGTCTGCCCATTTGAGCTTGTAAGTTCAGTTTGTTTTCCTAGAAGTCTGTTGCCCCTTACCCCTGACCTCCAGAATTCCTTTATGTCTATCCCATGCATTCTTAAATCCCGTGATTGTTTCAGCCCCCACCACTTCCTCTGGCAGGGTGTTCCACTTGTCCACCACTGCTCTGTGAAGAAATTCTTTCTCATGTTTCCTCTGAATCGTCCTCCTTCCAACTTCATCCCATGCCTCTAGTCCTGGAACATCTTTTTGCTTAAAATAGTGTTTTCCTGCACCCTGTTCCTCCCTGTAAGATACTTGTATGTCTCTATCATATCCCTCTCTCCCTCCTCTCCTCCAGGAGTACATGTTCAGTTCCTTCAACCTGTCTTCATAGGACTTGTGATGCAATCCATGCACCATCTTTGTTGCCCTCCTCTGAACCTTCTCTACCCTGTCTATGTCCTCACGTAGGTATGGTCTCCAGAACTGTACACCTGTACTCCAGGTGGAGCCTCACTAGTGTCTTGTATAGCGGAATTATGACCTCCCTTTTCCTGCTGGTGATGCCCCTGCCTATACATCCCAGCATCCTATTTGCTTTACCTGCTGCCTTGTCACACTGTTTCCCTACCTTGAGACAGACTTTAGGATTACAATCTTTGAGTCAGGGACTCATTTACAAAGGCTCCGTGTCAGAAAAAACAAACATAAACAATACACATAGACAGAATGACAGCTAAAGGTTACAGTTTTTTTTAGTGATACAATATTGCAGACTCAAGATCAGCTATACATTGCATAGATCATGTTACTGAGAACTGTATTTTACAGTTTTCAAGAGAACAATAAGTTTGCTGATAGAGGAGGGGAGTAACAGGTTTGATATTTACAGCGAAGTAGAGAATTAGACAGATACAGTATCTTGTGAGTGCAGCCAAAGGAGGCATTGTTAATAGGTAATGTTTGGTAGCCCTACTGGTAGGAGCTCAGTGGAGGGGTGGTCCCGTGAGATGATAGATAGATGACCCAGCACTAGTATATATAGGTGTGTAGGTAGGGAAATGGGTAGACTGGGTGGGCCAAGCAGTCCTTAATCTGCCGTCAAAGTCTATATTTCTATGAGAGATTGTGCCCATTCTGTATTAGGTGTAGTTGAACAAAATGACCACAATAATTTATATTACTGTTGATAAAGGTAAAACTGACATAGGAATGACATGAGTTTGTTCTGGATGTAGATAGATTCTCAGACGACTTGCTGGATGGTTTGCCTGATCACTCACAGTGATGAAGTGTTTCTGGATCTTGATTTAGATGTGAAAACATTAACGTGGGAATCGCTCAGCTCTGCAGTGTGTTTGTTGAACTGATCCTTTCCAGTGCTATCCACAGTGAAAATCTTGTGTGTTACATTTGGGTTGGATTCCTTTCACAACTGACTCTTGATAGAATTTATCCAGTATTGTTCCAGACTACAACCTATGTGGAAAATACAGCTGTGATTGTGCAGGCATTGCCAATGTTCAGATAGTATTAGCCCCTGTCTCCAAGGCAACTGCTGTTAAGCCAGATCTTTGCCCCTGCCTCTGGGAATTAATACATACCTCAGGTATTAGCACATGCCGTGTAGGCTGGCAAGTCTGTGCATGAGGTATTGGTCTTTGCCTCCAAGGAACCTAGTATTTTAGGCCCTGCCTCCAAGGCAGTTGCTGTACCTAAGGTGTTAGCCCATGCCCGAGAGGCAGATGCTGCATCTAAACTTTTAACCCCTGCCTGGGAGGCAGGTGCTGTAACTAAGGTGTTAGACCATGCCTCTGAGACAGGTACTGCATCTAGGGTATTAGCCCTTGACTTTGAGGCAGGTGCTGTGCCTAGGTTTTTAGCCCCTGCCTAGAAGGCAGGTGCTGTACCCAGGGTATTAGCTGCTGACTCTGAGGCAGGTGCTGCACTCATGGTTTTAGACCATGCATCTTAGGCAGGTGCTGCATGTAGGGTCTTCGATGCTCACTTCAAGACAGGTGTCACTCCTAAGTTATTTGTACATGCCTCTGAGGCAGGTGCTTGCACTGAGGGTTTCAGAACCCGCCTATGAGGCAGGTGCTGTACTTAAGGTATTGGTCCCTGCCTCAGAAGCAGGTGCTGTTCCTCAGGTTTGTGCAACCATCTCAGAGTCAGGTGCTGCAATTATGGTTTCAGCCCCTTCCTCTGAGGCAGGGGCTGCAACAAGGGTTTTGGCCTCTGCCTCAGAGGCAGACAGGTGCTGTACCTATGGTATTTGCCCCTGTCTCAGAGGCAGGTGATACACCATGGGTTTTAGACCCTGCCTCCAAGGAATTTGCTGAACCAAAGGTACTGTCACCTGTCTCGGAGGCAGGTGCTGCGCTAAGCAGTTTAGCCCCTCCCTCAGAGGTAGGTGCTGTACCTAAGGTATTGATACGTGTCTTTGAGACAGGTGCTGTATGTAAGTTATTAGCCCCTGCCTCTGAGGCAGTGCTGTACCTATTATGTTGGCCCCTGCCTCTAAGGAAAGTGTTGCACCAAGGGTCTTTGCTACTGACTCCAAGGCAAGTGCTGTACCCAAGATATTTTACTCTTCCTCTGAGGCAGGTGTGCAACCTAAGGAGTTGGCCCCTGTCTCAGAGGGAGGTGCCGCACCCTGAGTTTTAGCCTGTGCCTTGAAGGCACGTGCTTGGTATTGGCACTGGTCTCAGAGGCAGGTGCAGCACCTAGGGTTTCAGCCCCTGCCTACGAGGCCTCAAACAAACAAAAACAAACAAACAAAAAGTGCAAGGTGCTCAGGGCAAAATGCAGCACCCAAAATCAGCAACACAGCAAACTAATGAGTAGGTGTATACAAAAAAAAACAACAATATGAAGTATATCGCTCAGTGCTTTAATGTGCATATAGTACAGATGAAAACAGAACAAACAAGTCCCAACTCTTCGAACTCCTGTGGGTTCTTCATTGTTAGTCTCCCCATGATGAAGCACTGGTGCGTGTCTGTTCTGTTTTTGTCCGAACCGTATGCACATTAAAGCACTGAGCAGTATACTTCATATTGTGTTTTTTTGCACGTCATTACTTTGCTGTACCTAAGGTATTGACAACTGCCTCAGAGGCAGGTGCTGCAACAATGGTTTCACCCCCTTTCCCTGAGACAGATGCTGCAATGAGGGTTTCAGCTCCTGCCTCCGAGGCAGGGGCCATATCCAAGAAATTGGCTACTGCCACGGAAGTCAGAGCTGCCCTGACAGTTTCAGCCCCTACCTTAGAGGCAGGTGCCGTGTCTAAGATAGTGACACCTGCCTCAGAATCAGATGCTGCATCAAGGGTTTTATCCCTGCCTCAGAGGAATGTATTTCACCTAAGGTACTGGCAACTGCCTTGGAGGCAAGGGCTGAAACCCTCACTGCAGCACCTTCATCTGAGGCAGGCGTCATACCTAAGACGTTGGCCCCTGCCTCTGAGGCAACTGCTGCACCTAACAGGTTTAACTCCTACCTCCAAGGCAGTAAAGTATTGGCTACTGCCTCAGAGGTAGGTGCTACACAAGTGTCCCAGCCCTGCCTCAGAGTGCTCTACCTAAGGTATTAACACCTGTCTCGGGGGCAGGTGTTGCACCAAGAGGTTTAACCCCTGCCTCCAAGATATTAACCACTGCCTCAGAGGCCGGTGCTGTACCAAAGGTTTCAGCCCCTGCCTGTGATGCAGATGCTCTACCTAAGATATTGGCCCATGTTTGGAGGCAGGTGTTGCACAGACATAGACACTGCTTCCTTGGCAGGTGCTGTACCGAAGGAATTGGCCACTGCCTTGGAGGTAGGTGCTGCACCAAGGGGTCCAGCCCCTGCCTTTGAGGAAGATGCTCTGCCTAGAAGTAGGCTGTTGGTTAACTAAGATCTGCAGATTATCCAATAGGTAGGGAAATGGGCAGACTAGGTGGGCCAAGCGGTCCTTATCTGCCATCAAATTCTATGTTTCTACGTTTTTATTGACCCATGTACGGAGGCAGGCACTGCACCGAGTGGTTTAACCACTGCTTCCGAAGAAGTTGCTGTACCTAAGGTACTGGCCACTGCCTCAGGCGCAGGTGCTGCACCAAGGGTTTCAGCCCCTCCCTCTGAGGCAGATACTCTACCTAAGGAGTTGGCACCTGCCTCTGAGATAATTATTCAACCAAAGGTGTTAGCCTGTGCCTCCTAGGCAGATGCAGGACCTAGTGAATTAGCCTCGGACTCTGAGGGAGGTGCATTAAGTAAGACAGCATCTCCTGCCTCTGAGACAAGTACTGTAACAAAGGTATCCTGCAAGGGAGGGTGTCACTACACAGAATAACATATGTTGTTTTTTATATGAAAAAAATGTATTTATTTCTCTCCCGACTGCAGGAGTTTCTCACAACATAACAGCTGGTGTGGAAATGGCATAAACAGGTGGAATGCGGTGGGGGGGGGAGCTGATGGGATTACTTTTAAAACTCAATGGTATCTGCCCTCTTTAGACTGCACTCCTGGCAGGAAGAGTGCAGTTGGTCAGGAGAGCATAAGACAACCTTGATTGGCTGGTTGTGGGAGGCAGGAGGGGAACAGTATTTTAAATTTACAAGAAATCAGTAGGTCTCCAAGTGTCTCTGTACCACGCTCCTACCAGTGAGAGTGGAGCTGGTCAGAAGATTAGAGCAGGGCAGTCAGGCAGGAGGGGGACAATGCTTTAATTAATTAATTAATTAATTAACAGCAGTGAAAGTGTCTCCTAACTACTTTCCTGCGTGGAAAAGTGTAATCAGTCTGGAGATGAGAGCCGGGAAATCAGGTGGGGGGGAGGACTTTAAATTGCATTTAAAAATTAAAATCACTGAAAGTGTCTCCCGACAGTGCTCCTGCCAGTGAGAGTGGAGCCAGTTGGGAGATCAAAGCAGGGAAATTGGGTGAGAGGGGGAGAAGACTTTAAATTCAATAAAAATATAATAATAGTGAAAGTGTCTACTGACCACACTCCAGCCAGGAAAAGTGCAGCCCTTTTGGGGATGAGAGTGGGGAAATTGTGTGAGGTGGAGACTAAAAAAATTGAGTAAAAGAAAAAAAAAATCATGATTTGAGAAGACTTTCAATTGAATAAAAAAAAACACATACGTGAAAGTTTCTCCTGTCTGTGCTCCTGCCAGTGAGACTGCAGCCGGTGAGGAGATCAGAAAAGGGCAATTGTGTGGGAGGGGGGAGAAGGCTTTACAGTTAATAAAAACAAATTCAAATAATCAAATTAAATAAATAAATAAAATTAAAATTATAGCTGTGAAAATGCCTCCTGCCCAGGAATGTGGAGCGAGTCAGGATAGCATAAGCCAGTCGTGACTGGCTGCTTGTGAAAGGGGGAAGGAACTAACTTTCAAGTCAATAAAAAAAAAAAACATCAGTGAAACTTTCTCCCAACCGCTACTTGTGCCAGGAAAGTGGAGGTGGTAGGGAAATGACAGCAGGGAAATGGGGGAGGTTACACTTAATTATTAAAAAAAAAAAATAGTGAAAGTGTCTCCTCACCATACGTCTGCGAGGGAAAGTGGAGCCAGTTGGGAGAAGCAGTTAGGGAATCAGAAGGGGGTCAGACTTCAAATTCAATTAAAAAAATGGTCACTCAAAATATTTCCTGACCATGCTCCTGCCAGTGAGAATGGAGCCAGCTGGGAGATGAGAGCAGGAAAATCAGGCCAGAGGGGGAGCAGAGTTTAAATTCAATACAAAAAATGATAGTGACAGTGTCTCCCTACTGTGCTCCTGCCAGGAAAAGTGGAGGCGGTTGGGAGTTGACAGCAGGGAAACGGATGGGGGAGAGAATTTAAATTGAGTTTAAAAAAAAAAGAATCACTGAAAATGTCTTCTGACTGCGCACCTGCCAGTGGAGCTGGTCAGGAGATAGAAACATAGAGTTTGATGGCAGATGAGGACCGCTTGGCCCACCTAGTGTGCCCATTTTCCTACCTAACGGATAACATACTAACATACTAAAATGCCAGCAGAATAGGCCTAACGGTCTTTCGTGTCTGCTCGTTTGGTCACCCCCCACCATGGGTGCTGACCTTGCTGCCCCCCTCGCCTTCTCTGGCTTCTCCCTTCCCAGTTCCAGATATTCTTGCTGCATTGGATTTTGCTTCCAGAACCCTTCCCTGTACCTGTCCCACCCCTCTTGAACCCCTCCACCGCCTCTGCCTCCACCAGCCCCCTAGGCAGCGCATTCCATGGCTCCACCACCCTCTCAGTGAAGTAGCACCTACTCCTTTCTCCCTGAATCTTCCCTCCAGCTTCCCCACCCATGCCCTCTAGTGGCCCCTCCCCTTCCTTCAAGCACCCTGACTGTTCCTCCCTATTTACTCTCTTCATGTACCTGAAGACCTCTATCATTTCCCCCCGGTCCCTTCTCTCTTCCAATGTGTACATATTTAGCTCTTCGAGCCTCTCCTCATAGGTCCTGTCCCCCAAGCCCCAAATCATTTTGTTTGCCCTCCTCTGGACCCTCTCCAGGAGTTTAATGTCTCTCTTTAAGTGTGGCCTCCAAAACTGCATGCAGTACTCAAGGTGCAGCCTCACCAAGCAGTTATACAGAGGGAGTATCACTTCCTTCCTTCCTTCTGGAGGTGATTCCCCTAGCGATGCATCCCAGCATCCTGTTGGTCTTGGCTGCAGCCTTCCTACAAGTCTCCGAGTTGTTCATCTTGACATCCACCACCACCCCCAGGTGCCTCTCAGCCATCGAGACTTGTAGCATTCCCCCCCCCCAGAGTGTACACTTGGCCCCAGTTTCTGGCCCCCAGGTGGAGTACCTTGCATTTCCCTGCATTGAACCTCAGCTTCCACTTTCTAGACCATCTTTCCAGGGCCTCCAGGTCCCCCTGTAGGGCCACCCTCCCCTCCTCCCCATCCACCACTGCCCCCAGTTTTGAGTCATCTGCAAAGAGACTCATCCCATTCCTGATTCCTGTCCTTATGTCAGAGATGTAGGCATTGAACAGGAGGGCCCCAAGGACTGATCCTTGCTGCAGATCCTAGTTAACCAACGGCCTACTTCCTTCTAACCCCCACTAGAATTGCCTTATGTCTGTCCCATGCATTCTTGAATTCCCCCCACTGTTTTTGACTCTATGACCTCCTCAGGAAGGCTGTTCCATGTATCCACAACCCTCTATGTGAAGAAATACTTCCTCACATTACCTCTAGGCCATCCCCCCTCTATCTTCAAATTGTGCCCCCTTGTTTTTTCACATCTTTTTTTCTTTTTTTTTAACTTTACTTTTTATTTTGGTCTTTAAAATAATACCAGTATAGATCCATACAATTCAGTTACATTGTTCCATCACATATATGCTAACTTAACATTTGATCCTCTTATACTGAAATATATTAGATAATCTAGACCTCCTAAAGTTATAGAGACTGGTTATTCAAATGTAGATAATGAGGAAAATAGTAATACACTGCTGGCAGCTTTAAGCTTCAGATGTAGTGGCACAGTTTCTTGCAGCATGTCTGTTGTCTCTGATCTCCATTCTATAGGAGTAAAATCTGAGTTTCAATTCTTATCCTCACAAATCTTAGGCTTTTCCAGACAGTTAAACTCGAGTCAATACAGTTCTACAAACTACAAAAATACAACGATAAAAATAAACTTTTGCACAGTTACACCATCTATTTTATATCAAGATGTAAATATTTCCCTTAGATTACATGTACTTTTCCCTTCTTCCCCTTTAAATTCGGGCCCTTAGTTCTCAGATGGGCAGTCTGCTTAAGTTGTTGTTCTGTATGCCTTTATGTTTCCCTCACTGTTCTGATCCCCTCTTGCTCCTCATTCCATCCCTCTCGCCACAACCTCCAAGGTCGCCAATGTTCTGGAAGTTTTCAACTTTAAAGTGCAGTGCGTGAGTAATATTTTCCATTCTTTCTATTTCTTCTATCTTTAAGACCCACATTGTTAGGGAGTGGGGTTCTGGAGATAGTCATTTGGTAGTGATGCATTTCAGAGCAGCTACTCTCAATACCTGACAAAGTTCCCTTCTCTGGCGCCCTCCAGTTGATAAGGTGGGAAGGCAGAGTACTAGATCCTGAAATGTAAAGGGGATAGAAAAAACCCTACTTGTTCCATCACTAAATGTACTTGTTGCCAGAACCTTAACAGCCTATCACAACCCCTAAATATGTGGTACTGTGTACCCACCAGTGTTCCACATAGACGCCAGCATGCCAAAGGGGCCTGTGGATTATAATGTGCCATTATTTCCGGGGTTCTAAAAAATCGAGTGAGTACCTTCCAGTTAAATTCTCACCACATCGTGCTAAGGAGACTTGCCAACCCCTTTGGAGCCTGCGATCCCACTCTGCACTAGTAATAGTTATTTTGGCATCTCTTTCCCACCTTAGCCGAATCTACTCTAAGTTTGGGGTCTCCTTTGAATCTATTAGAATTGTGTATAGTACAGATAGGTATCTCAGTTTATCCCTGATTTTTATAGAGTCCCACCAGTACGATTCAAGTGAGGTAAGATCTCTGCCTATCTTTAAGAAATTCTCTTCCTCAGTAAGGAAATGTCGTGTTTGGAGGAACCTATAAAAATCCTCTTTACGGAAGGAGACTTGCTCCTGCAGAATGTTAAAGGGAAGACATCCAGTCTCGTCTATAAATTGTTTAATTGTGGTGAGGCCCTCACATCTTTTTTTTCTGAAAGATGCTACCCTCTTGGACTTTGTTGATTCCCTTGAGGTACTTGAAAGTTTCTATCATGTCCCCCCTCTCCCTCCTTTCCTCAAGGCTATACACCTTGAGTTCCTTTAGTCTTTCTTCATATGTCTTCTGATGCAGACCCTGCATCATTTTGGTTGCCCTCCTCTGGACAGCCTCCATCCTGTCTATGTCTTTGAGGAGATGAGGTCTCCAGAACTGTACACAGTACTCCAGATGTGGTCTTACCAACTGTCTGTACAGAGGGCCAACAACTTCCTGTTTTCCACTGGTGATGCCTCTCCCTATGCATCCCAGTATCCTCCCAGCCCTCCTTACTGCCTTCTCACATTGCTGGCCCACCTTTAGGTCTTCTGATATGACTACCCCCCAGGTCCCTTTCCATTTTTGTTGTTGTCAGTATCTCACCCCCCATTGTGTACGCTTCTCCTGGGTTTTTGTTTCCCAAGTGCGTTACTTTGAACTTTTTTGCATTGAATCTGAGCTGCCATACATTTGACCATTCCTCCAACCTTGCCAAGTCCCTTTTCATCCTTTCCATCCCAACTTGTGTATCAACCCTGTTACAGATCTTTGTGTCATCTGCAAAGAGACATACTTTCCCTTCAAGCAAGATTACAGGAGAACACTGGCCAATTGAAAGCTTTGAAGCAAGAACCACTGAGGAGCCTGCTAATTTTCACCAATTAAATAATAGATTCAAGCACCTATGAGAGGCTGAGAAGGGGGGGAGGAAAGGGGGAGGCAGGGTGGAGGGCTAACCAATAAGGCTATGCATTATCTGAGCAGGGGAGGAATTACCTTGCTTGTCTCGGGGGGCAGACCTGCCTCTGAGGTGACTTTCGTTGGATGGAAAGTGTCTCTTGCTTCCCAGGAGGCAAAGTACAGTACAACCTCGATTATCCAAATGCTCTGGGAGATATCCAATTTGTTCGGATAACTGAGTGCTCAGATAATTGGGGGTCCATAACATTAGGCACTGAGAGTTGGGGGACAATGTCAGAGTTCAGATACAGTAATAGGGAGATCTGGACAACTAAGGTTTGGATAATCGAGGTTGTCCTTTATTCAGTAATCTAGGATGATTTTGAGCAGCCATGATTATTATTTTAATGAAACGTCTCACCAGGTAGGGCACACTGAACGACAAGTTGTTCTCAGAAGGAACTGGAAGGGGACAGGATCAGTTGTGTTCCAGGACAGTAGCTGCTTCTTCTTGTTTTCATAGGGTTCTCGTGGATTTTACTTGGTAGAATGTTATGTCTTTTCTTTCTTACTTCTAAGGGGCTAGCAGGGTATTGTTTTGGGGGCTGTTGGAAGTTTGAAAACTGGTTTGGTGGCTGTAAGTGGGCTCATTTGTTGGATGTTTCACTGAGTAACAGGCTGCACTGGTGGAGGCCTGTTTCTTCTGATTTAAAACCTATTTGGTGGGATTTGCTTGGGTCTGGTTCTTTGGCTGCTGGGCTTGGAGGGGGGACACAGGGCTGATACACTCTCTCTCGAGTCGGGTGTCTACCCAAGACCCACCCTCCCCACCCCTCCCTCCCCAGAGTTCTGCTGATTTATAGGGAACACCTGCCCTGCAATTGGAGGAAAAGGCTGCAGGTGGAGCTCATGTAGTTCTAGCCACTGGGGGTTGGAATTAAAGGCTGGGGGAGAGGAGCTTAGGGAGTTGTTCACTTCCCTTATAAGTTTACTGTGTTGTACTGCACCTAGTAACAGGGATAGCGGTGTACTGTGGGACTGTATCTAAAATTAGTGGGTGACCTGATTAGGCAGTAGGGGTGTATCTTGGACTGGGGGGGGAACCTGGTGGCTCACCCAAGGAAACCTACTTGGAAGGGGATGAAACCACACGTCATTAGGGCCGGCATCTTTGGGAGGGTGGTGGGGTGCACAGGGTGTGGAGCAGCCATGATACTGGACTGGGCTTGGAAGTTCGGTGGTTGCCCAGTGTGCTACCAGCTGGCACAGTTTAGGGAGGAGGTTGCGGGGATTAGGAGACAGCTGGGGGAAGGGGCAAGGTATGGTTGGGGAAGGGGGCAGTGGATCTCCCACGGGGTTGCACCAAGCACTGGGGGCAGGGGCATAGGGAAGGGAGTGCAGAAGGATACTCAGGGGTCACATAGGGACCCTAGCAGAGGGGGCCCAAAAGGAGGACTGTACCAAGGAAGCAGGCAGGTAACTGGGGACCCTCACAAAGAAGGGCCAGAGGGACAACATTCTCAGGGAAGTAGGCAGATGGCCAGGGCTGGACAGAAGGAAGCAAGGCGGGGAGGTGGACCAGACCTTACACTCAGTAACCGCTTCAATTCTCTTCTGCTCGAGGATGGGGGAGTGATGTAGCCATGACAGGGTGGTTAGAGATGGAAAGAGGGGGGGCAGGAGGCAGGGGCCGGATAGCAGGAAGAACAGGGGGGAACCTGGAATGCAGGAAAATGGGGGGAACAGTGAATCAGAGCAGGAGGGGCAGGGGGAAGAGGGAGGAAAGCACAAGGAGAGGACCAGTTGGGAGGAAAGGTAAAGGAGAAGGACAAGAAGTACAAGGAGGATTCAGTAAATGGAGCTGAGGGTTTAGGCCAGGGGAGCACGACAAGCAAGGAGGGACTAAATGGAGACAGGAAGGAAGGGAGGATGAGCCAGGCTAGTTTAGCAGATTGGGGAGAAGGACCAGTCACAAGCAGTGAGTGGGGAGTTAGCAAGGTACAGAAGGATACTCAGGAGGAGGAGGAGAGGCATAGGATTGGAGGGGAGGGGGTGGCCAGGGTAAATAAGGAGGGGGTGGCATATGGCACCCAGATAGGGGGAGGAACAAGGAGCCGACTGGGTGGAGGGGCCGGTAGAAAGGATGAGGGACATGGAAGGGGGAGGAAAAGGAGAGGTCAGAGTGCTCCTGTTGGGGGATTCTATGATCAGAGGTATCAAATGGGATGGGAGGAGAAGCCTGGCCAGTTAGAACAAAATGCTTCCCTGGACTAACGGTGCACAGGGCTAAGCACGAGGTATATCAGCTGGCAAAGGATTGTGGGGGTTCCCCGGACATACTGGTCCACCTGGGTACAAATGACATTGAGGGAAATAGCGAGCTAGAGATACAGGCAAGATTCAGGGAGCTTGCCAGGGTCTGTCATGACATAGGATGCACAGTTTCCTTCTCAGAAATCCTGCCGGTGCCAAGGGCTAGTGGGAACACAAAGGAAGATTAGGAGATAAACCAGTGGCTCAGGGGGTGGTGTGAGGCCAGAGGGTATGGGTTGATGGGGGACTGGGGGATGCCTGGGAGGATAAGGAGCTGTATGCTAGAGATAGACTCCATCTCAATTTGGAGGGGAGGGGAATACTTAAGTTGAAAATAGAGGGGTTCATTGGTGAAAGGTGGGATTTAAACTTGTGAAGGGGGGAGGGATGGGAGAAAAGAAGGCTGTCAGGGGTGCCGATAAAGAGGGACTCTGTCTCCATCCCCTGAGGAGCAGGAGGATTGCAGGAAAAGGCCGACTGGTAAAGTGCAGACCAGGGGAAAACAGAATCCCCATGGGAACACGAGCAGGGAAATGGAAGTATAGAGAAAGGGTGGAAGGTAGTCCTGCTAAATGCCAGGAGCTTGGGCAATAAAAAGCCTGAGCTCCAGGCGATGCTAACTGAGGGAGCAGTGGATGTGGCAGTGGTCACTGAGACCTGGGCCACTGCAGGACACGACTGGGACCTGAACCTGGAGGGTTACACTATGTTCAGGAAGGACAGCGGGGAGGGAAGGGGAGGAGGGGTAGCAATGACAGTCAAAAACTGCATTAGCATAGGGGGAGAAGAGGAGGCGGAGGGAACCGTGGAGGCGATTTGGGTCACCTTGATAACAAGGGGGGCAAGAGAGTAAAAATAAGGGTGGTGTATAGACCCCTGCCCTGGCGGAGGAGCTGGAGGAGAGTCTGGTGGAAGATGTTGGAGACACTGCAGACTGGGCAGACGAGCGGTGGTGGTGTTGGGGACTTAAACATGCCAGGAAACAGACTGGGAAACTATGACATCCTCTGTGACCAGGAACAGAGGTTGTTGGATGTCTTTCAGACGTTCCTAACTCAGCAGGTGGGGAACTGACCAGGGAGCGTGGGTACTGGATGTGGTCTGGCAAACAGTGACCAGATTGGGGCCTGGAGGTAAGGGACCCATTGGCGAGGAGTGACCATGCCACGGTCTGGTTCTGCCTGGACCTAGGAGGCTAGAAGGCTGCACAAAGATGGAGGTAACTGACTTCAGGGGGACAGATTTTAAGGAAATGGGAAGGATCCTTAAGGAGCATTTGGATGTGATTGGGTCAGATGTGGACGCTGATAGTAGGTGGGAAATCATCAGGAGAGGGGTGCAGGATGCTACCAGCACCTGTGCAAGAGTAAGATGAAAATGTGGTAGGACCCGAAAACCCTACTGGTCAACCAGGGAGGTCCAGGAGGTGGTGCAGGAAGAGGCAGCCTATAAGCAATTCAAGTGCTCAAGGGTGAAAGGGATCGGGGAGTATGAGCTGATGGCTGAAGGGTCACTAGAAGTGGTGAGGATGGCTAAGGCAAGGAAGGGAGCAGAGAACCTGGCCAGGAAGTTGGAGAGGGAACAAGGGTTCTTTAGATACATTGGGGAAAAATGAAGGGTGAAGGGGCAGATTAGCAGGATTAAATCAGGGAGAGATGGGCACAAGACAGGGGAGCAGGCTGAGGTACTAAATGAGTACTTCACCTCAGTTTCACACCAAGGAAAATGAAGTGCTGCATCATACGAGAGGAGATAGAGATACTGAGGAGGGGCCCATACCGATCGGCGGTTTGGGGAGAGGGAGCATCACTGGCAAGAGGGGAGGGATAAGCAGGAGAAGAGGTGCAGGAGTGAAATCACAGCAGAGAGAGTGAGGAAAGCCCTCAGCTCCCTTAAGACGGAGAAAGCACCGGGGCTGGATAAATTATATCCCAGAGTGCTTAAGGAACTTGCGGATGTCCCGGCGAAACCCCTGGCGCAGCTTTTCACCATCTCTCTGAGGACAGGGTGGGTGCCCAAGGACTGGAAGGTGGCGCATATAGTGCCTATCCACAAGGGAGGATCAAGGGAGGTGGCAGGGAACTACAGACCTGTCAGCCTGACCTCGGTGGTGGAGGGCATTGTCAAGAAGAGGCTAGGGGGGGACCTGGAAAAGTCAGGGTGCCTGGACGATAGACAGCATGGATTCGTCCCAGGGAAATCGTGTCAGACAAACCTTGTGGAGTTCTATGACTGTGTGTTGAGTGCCTTAGACCTGGGTAGACCAGTGGATGTCCTCTTTCTAGACTTCAGCAAGGCATTTGACTCTGTTCCTCACATGGGCCTGCTGGATAAGCTGGGAGAAATGGGGGTGGGGAACCAGATGATCAGATGGATAGGCAATTGGCTCCAGGACCAGACCCAGAGGATCGTAGTTGGCGGGACAGTCTCTTTCACAAGGAGGGTCATTAGTGGGGTCCCACAGAGATCAGTCCTTGGGCCCCTCCTGTTTAACGCCTACGTCTCTGACATAAGGACAGGAATCAGGAGTGAGATGAGTCTCTTTGCGGATGACTCAAAACTGGGGGCGGTGGTGGATGGGGAGAAGGGGAGGGTGGCCCTACAGGGTGACCTGGAGGCTCTGGAAAGATGGTCTAGAAAGTGGAAACTGAGGTTCAATGCGGGAAATGCCCTGGGTGGAATGCTACAAGTCTCGATGGCTGAGAGGGACCTGGGGTGGTGGTGGATGTCAAGATGAACAACTCGGAGACTTGGAGGAGGGCAGCAGCCAAGGCCAACAGGATGCTGGGATGCATAGCTGGGGATCACCTCAGAAGGAGGAAGTGATACTCCCTCTGTATAACTGCTTGGTGAGGCTGCACTTGAGTACTGCGTGCAGTTTTGGAGCCACACTTGAAGACGATAAACTCCTGGAGAGGGTCCAGAGAGGAACCAAAATGATTTGGGGCTTGGGGGACAGGACCTATGAGGAGAGGCTCGAAGAGCTAAATATGTACACATTGGAAGAGAGAAGGGACCGGGTGGACATGATAGAGGTCTTCAGGTACATGAAGAGGGTAAATAGGGGAGGAACAGTCAGGGTGCTTCGAAAGAAGGCGGAGGGGGCCACTAGAGGGCATGGGTGGAAGCTGGAAGGGGGAAGATTCAGGGGAGAAAGGAGGAGGTGCTACTTCACTGAGACGGTGGTGGAGCCATGGAATGCACTGCCTAAGGGGCTGGTGGAGATAGAGATGGTGCAGGGGTTCAAGAGGGAGTGGGACAGGTACAGGGGAAGGGTTCTGGAAGCAAAATCCAATGCAGCAAGAATATCCGGAACTGGGAAGGGAGAAGCCAGAGAAGGCAAGGGGAGCAGCATGGTCAGCACCCAGGGTGGGGGCTGACCAAACGAGCAGACACGAAAGACCGTTAGGCCTATTCTGCTGGCATTTTAGTATGTTAGTATGTCTGATGGTACATCCTCGGGGGGGGTCATAGGGAGAAACAAACATAACATGCAATACATACATCGAGCAGCATTAAAACATGTGATACAATATTATAGTGAAATATGAACAGATTAAACTGTGTGGAGGGGTTGTGGGATAACAGATGGACCAGACACCAAACTTCAGGTTCAACACACAATCTCTGAGTGATGTTTATTCAAAATACAGCAGATAACCTTCAGCAATGGCATATCCCTTCTCTAAATAAATCAATTTGTAGCAGCAGACTATTCAAGTCTTTTCTCTACACTTGGTCAGCACTTACTAACCCACTGATCTACTGATCTAACATTTCAGTTGAGTTTCAGCCTCCCTTATGTGGGCCTTGTTTGCTTGGGTGGTGGGGGCTCAAATAAATAAAAACCAAAACAAGCTAAAGACAAAGAACCTCAGTGCAGAAGCACTGAAGCAAGAATTACCCCAAAGGACACTGGCAATAAGCCAAGTTTTAAAGAAACACAACAACATCACACATACTTCCACAATACAAAGCATCTTGGGATATAAGCAAATCACCATGAAATTTCGACTGGCTAAGTTTACAACAGGAATGCATGGTAGCAATTTATATGCATTTAACAACACAATAGTTTTTTTTCCTGATATTTACCCCGGTAACTTAATTTCTATCATACAGTCACCAAGTACTTTTTACCTTTATCAAAAACACCTAGTGCCATGGTATTTTCAACATTTACATGTTTCATACCCATAAGGTATTTTATGACATAGTGCCATTGCATACTAAATCCAACAACATGGAACACAGCCTGTTGTTTTACATCAGCTCGGAGGTCACAGCAATAACCTCCGTGTACGAGGACCTGAGAGGGAAGAGGAAAATTAAAGAGGACACCATAGCATAGTCAAGCAAGGGAAGGGGATGTCCATAGGTGGCCAGCCTTATGGACTAGAAATTGTACAGAATAGATTAGGCTAAGAAATAGAAAAACTGTTGCAACAGATTTAAGAAAAGGTCGTCTCTCAAGAGCGGCAGGATCTCCCTGTCACACAGTGCAAAACACACAACTTACAATACATACAGTATAACAAGCAGCATAAAAACAGTTGATGCAATTCTACAGTGAAGTTCGAAGATCACACAGTGCAAACAAACAAGAATGTACATAGAAATGCTGTAAAAAAAATTACGGAATCAGTTTTTGGCTAGGAAGTATCATAAGGTTTAACAGACAAAGTAGGGCACTGTTTATCAGCCTTTCTAGGGACTGCAGGCAAGGTATAAAGCCTATGCCAAGCAGCAAAGGAAGCAGCCTCCAATGCAGGGTATACAGGAGACACCACAGTAGTAGACGCAGCTGTACCCTTCAAAAGCTCCAATAAATTTCTGTTACTGGAGTCTGCTTCTTCACCCTCAAAGCTGATGACATCTTGGATTTTTATGAGCAAAACCTGAAATGAAAGATTTTCAGGAGGAGACCTGAGGTTATAAATCACAGAATGCTTGCTGCAAGAGGACAGGGTACAGCTGGAAAGGAGCCCTCCTTCATAGGGATCTTATTCCCTACTCTTATTCTCCAAATCCTACTCCATGTTTAGGAGATCAGGATTATATTCCTCCTCATCATCATCTTGAATGACAAAAGGGGTAAAATCAAGGGAGCCGGCGACAGAGGTGGCAGCAGTGATGGAGGAACAGTAATTGTGCTTCTGTGTCCCATCAACGATGATGGTACCAGCAAGGGAGGCCCTACTGATGAAACTGTAGGCACTGTTGTTGGAAGCAACAGGAACAGATGACACAACATATCTGAAAATGACACCAGCACAGCCTGGGAGTTGAAGACTCCTGTTACAGTGTTCATGACTGCCACTGTTGCCGGGACAGAACCCAGTGGAGGTGGCATACTGTCCGTAATAGGTGCAGCCGTGCAACAGTCAATCTCCAACCTTTGGTGTCTCAGTGACAGTTGAGGAGACAGTAGTTGACACCGCTGGAGCAGTTGACAAGAAGGACTTACCCTCCCTTGAATGGAGACCTCAACCATGAAGCATTTTTCTCATGATGCTTATGGTGATGGGTAGAGGAGGTGGGGTTTGATGATCTTTCCTTTATTTTTCTCTAGTTGTTTTTCTGATCTTGGCAATGACAGTGATGGCAACTGCCTAGGAGTATCCTTCCTGGCAGTGGCTGGGTGTGAAGGAGAAGTTGGGTGGCTTGGAGTCCATGACCATGGCTTGAGTTTCCATGGTCTAGAGGGCAATGAAGGTTTCCATCCAGAACCTTCTTACATTGTGTCCTTATAGCCTGGTTAAATTCCTGGCAGATTTTGCAGGCCCTTACATTGTGGGACAGACCTAAACAGCAAACACACACAGTATGAGCATTGTTCTTGTACAGGTAGAGCTTGCAACTGCAGTTACAAAACCTAAATAAAGGTTCTTTCAATGACAGCATACAGGGACAATGTTGATAATATAAGTTAATGTAGAAAAACAAAATTGTACAAATGATGGCACCATTTCTCTGCAGGTCCGATGAGCAGTGTATGGTGGAAGAAAGAACTGAGGAGCAATAGGGCCACCCAAATTTTATAGGTGCTGATGTTGTATGTCATCTTGGGTGGCCCCCACCAAGTAAAAATTTCCAAGTGGTCCTAATGCTGACAGCTTACAGTTCCAAAGGTATGGCCCAATGGAGGCGATGTACTCAATGAAGATCAATAAATCTTACTGGGAGTTGAGCCCAGGCTCACAGAATACTGTCCCAGTACTCTTAACAGCCGAACTATCAGGGAAACTGGCTAGTCTGAACATCCTACAATCAGTTTCTTATCATAGGAATAGTACAAGTCAGTAGTTATAGTCATTATGCTGGCCATAAATTTTCATCACTGCCCTCCTTCCTAGTTCTGTCCCAAAAGGGCCTGCAATTCATTCAAATCAAATCTTTTTCTTGTTTATAGTTCTTACCTGAGCTAAGCTGGACACCACTTTCAAGGTAACTGCTTATCAACCAAGCCCTACTGCATGCAGATATTTTATTATTTTCTTTTTATACTCATGCCCCCTTCATCTCTGCAGTGCACCTCTCCTCAGTGACTTCCATGGTGGGGGCCAGTCTAGGCCCCGGAGCTCTGTCCTCTCTGCCCCCATCCCACCTCGGATCACCCCCCTGGGTGGGGAAGCAGGAGGGCCAGCTGCCTCCCCACTTGCTCCATGTGTGTTAGGCCTGCAACAGATGCTTCGGGATAGTACCATACCCCCACTGGGGTCCCTTACCAGGTGCAACTGCAGGGCCATTTTCCATTTTCTCCCTTCCCCGATGACACTGGTGACCAGGGAGGTCCAAGGAGAGATGTGCATGCAGAGATGTGATGCTGCTCGGACCCCAGCAAACAGCCTTCCCACTGCACTTCCTTCAGTGTGCACCCAGGTGACAGTGCTGCAGCAAGAGCAGCATCCCTCCCTCCCTCCCTCCCCACAGGACAGTGCCCTCGGCCACTTAATTCTCCTCCCTCCGGCTGGCCATCCAGCAACCCAGGCTCATTCCAGAACCTGGGTCGCCGACATCACGAGCGGTAATCCTAGCTCTGCGCCAGTGGGCCTTGCACCTATACAAACATTTTAAATATTAATTTGCTCCCAGTGAGCTGACATATTGTGTGTACTGTCTATTCTCTGGTTCCCAATACAGCCTCAGAGATTCCCTTCTTGAACTTATATACCTTAGCTGACAGGAAACACCAGTGATAACAGTTGGTTCACAAGTAATTATTTTTTTTTTATTTATTCTTTGATAACAGGATAAAGCCCACTAAGCCTAAGGCCTGTTTTCAGAGGAGACCTGGGAGCACTGGGGACGTTACATGACTTGCTCATGGTCACACAGTATGTATGTGGAGGGTGTGGTAATCAAACCCAGTTCTGCTGGATGTTCCAAACTCATTTACAGCTTATTACTCTTCCCTCTAGGCTATGCTGCCAGCTCCAAGTCACTAGGAGAGGACCACTGGGTACGGGTAGGGCTTGAAATCAGCATGTTACTTTGTAATTTATTTGTAGAAGTACTAGGCACCTGCTGTATTTAGGGGTATTAGGCGGCACCTCTTATTCCGAGGAGCATCCACCTTATGCCATAGAACCTGTATCTCATGCCAATACCCGCTGCCACCTTAGAACTGGGACAGCTGGCACCAATACACACAAGGCACAATTAACTAAGGCCACACACAAACTGAGGAGCAAAACTGGAGCTGGGATCAAGCTGGGCGAATTTTGTTAATACTGCTCCCTGATTTTACATAGCAAATATAGGGCAGTCCCTTTGCCAAACACTTCTCTCATTTAGTACATTGTCACTGTACCCTTACACAGATCAGTACTTCACCTCCCTCTGCTACAGAGGTCTGTTGCTGCTGTTGTAACTTACACAATAATTCAAGAACGTCTGGAGCCTTGGTGCTCCCTTCAGTGTGCAGTGGCATCTCCAAGGCAGAGCAAGCACTACCCTGGGGCAGCTATGCCAGCGTGTGGTACTGTGCAAGACAGTGGCATCAACACAAACAATAAATCAGACTGATGATCCACACATAGTCTGTTTTGGTTGGTGTGGGTGTGCATGCTTCTTTTTGGCTGTTGCACTGAGGTCCCTAGTGGCCCATAAACACAGACTCCTTTGCCTGCCCCCCCAAATTGGGTCTTACCAGCCCTATCCTTTGCCAGGTTTCCTCCTCCTGATGACCTTCATTCAGTTACCTGGCAGGGGGTGATACAGTTTACCTAGGTTTTTACTACTATAAAGCATCCTTAATGCAATGCGTACTTACAGCTGTCCTCTCTCAAGCGTGATCTCTCTTTCACACTGGGCTTTTTTTGTAAGCCGTTCCATAGCTGGAGTGAATCCTGATGGATCCTGGCAACCTATTTTGAGGGGTGGCCTACCACTGTAGTGTATGGTAACTTACCCTAGTAACATTGTAGAATGGTTTAGTCCACATCCCCCTGCAGTTTTGGGCCAATGGTATGTCTGGGGTGGAAACTGGGTTTTTAGAAACTGCACGAGCAGATTGTAGTAGAAGTTCTGCTGAGGCCTGCTGATCTATCTAATGTATGTTTGTTGAATAAACCTCAGAGCTGTTAGAAGTTACTTATGGTGTCCAGTCATTCCTAAAACCAGCAATCCTGTAAGAAGCAACTAAAGTGAAATATTATATGGTGTCAGAAGTGAACTTGCAGTGCTGCAGTTGCAAGACAGAAGAAAAGTTTGTGCTGCCAAGAAAAGAAACAAAAGACAGTATTTGTGAGTACCTAAAGCTTACTAAAAGACTGTATAACAAAGTATTTTTGGCAGTATGGAGCAATTTAAGCCACTTCCACCACTATTGTTGAATAGAAACCTTGCAGAAAACTGGAGAAGATGGGCACAGAGATTAAGTCTGTACTTCACAGCCATGGGATTAGATAAGTCAGAGGAAATGAAAATTGCAGTCCTGCTATACACGATCGGGGATGAAGCCCTCGAGGTGTACAATACCCTCAATATAACGTATGCTGACCCACAAGCAAAAAAAGCAGCTGAGGTTATGGAAGCATTGAAGAATTATTGTTCAAGGCAGGATGGTAAAACAGGCTGAAAACCAGACCACCAGCCACCAACACGTGAGACGTGTGCACAAAAATCAAACACGTGTGGGAGGTGTGGTAAGGGACATGTGCCAAAAGCTTGTCCAGCGTATGGACAAGAATGTCGTAAATGTGGTGGCCTCAACCATTATGCAAAAATGTGCAGGTCCAAAAAGTCCAACAAACCTCAAGAGGAAATGACCAAAGGAGTAGAAGCACTAGTTGTGGGTGCTGTAAAAAGAAAACAAGAAACGGTGCAGACACAAGTACCAGATGAAGGATGGTACACTACCTTGAAGATAATGGGACAGCCAGTTAAGTTCAAGTTGGATACTGGGGCTGAAGCCAATATACTTACTAAAGAGGTGATTGCGCAGTTTCCGTGCAAGGTACAAATCAATCCGACCAGTACTATCCTAATGGCATATGGAGGAGCACAAATTAATCCTGAAGGGGAAGTGACGCTAAAGTGTAAGACAGAAGACAGAGAGGCCAATCTGCAGTTTTATGTCACTAATACATCGGGAGCTTCCCTACTGGGTCAACAGGCATTGTCATCCTGGATCTGATTCGCAAAGTAAAGGTGCTTAAAACCAAGCCACCAAGCACAAAAGAGGAACTTCTTGCACAATATAAAACAGTGTTTGAAGGCCTAGGAGAATTCCCTGGTGTCTACCACATACATACTGACCCAAATGTTACTCCTGTGGTACATGGGTGCAGGAAAGTCCCATATGCAATCATGGACAGACTAAAACAGACACTGGAACAGCTGGAGCAAATTGGGGTGATTAGCAAGGTAAGAAAACCTACAACATGTGTAAATAGCCTTGTAATTACCGAAAAGAAAAATGGTGAGATCAGGGTGTGTTTGGACCCTAGAGACTTAAATAAAGCTATCAGAAGACATCACTTCTCCATCCTCACATTGGAAGATATTCAGAGTAAGCTTGCAGGTAAAACGTTTTTTACAATTCTAGATGAAAAAGATGGGTACTGGCAGATCAAATTAGAGCTAATCTGCAGACCTATGTACATTCAACAGTCCATGGGAAGGTACACATTTCTGAACTTCCTTTTGGTGCTCACGGTCTGCAAGTGAAGTATTCCAGCAGAGAAATGCTGAACACTTCGGGGACATACCAGGTGTTTTTGTAATAGCTGATGACATGCTTATAGCCGCAGCTACCAAGGAAGAGCATGACAATACTTTGAGAAAAGTAATGGACAGAGCAGTGGAACTCAATGTAAAGTTCAACAGTGACAAAATACAGTATTTGGTGAGTGAGGTAAAATACATGGGGCACATCATAACTGAAAATGGACTACGGCCTGATGAAGCCAAAGTAGAAGCAATAGCCGAGATGCCCCCTCCTGAAGATAAAAAAGCACTACAGAGGCTGTTAGGAATGACTCGATACTTGGTGCAGTACATTCCGAATGAAGCAAACCTCACTGCACCACTAAGGCAGCTACTCAAAAAAGATGTCATCTGGCAGTGGCAGCCAGCACAGGAAGAAGCCTTACAAAAGCTGAAAGAGACTATTTCTTGTGCACCAGTATTAAAATTCTTTGATCCAAAAGAGGACAATGAAATTCAAGCAGATGCAACTAAGGACGGACTAGGTGCTTATCTACTACAAAGAAACAGACCAATAGCTTATGCATCTAGGTCATTGTCCAGTGCTGAAAGAAACTATGCACAGATAGAAGAAGAGTTGCTAGCGATTGTGTTCTCTCTACAGAAATTTCATCAGTATGTTTATGGAAGGTCAGTGAAAGTACAATCAGATCACAAGCCACTACAGTCCATACTGAACAAACCAATTAGAAAGGCTCCAGCAAGATTGCAGCGGATGCTGTTACAGATACAGAAATATTACAGAGAGGTAATATATACTCCCGGAAAAGAAATTCTGATTGCAGACACTCTGTCCAGGGCAGTACCAAGAAAACCAGCAGAGGGAGACATTGATCTAAGTAGTGAAAAGGTCATATACTCAATCCAAGCAACAGAAACACTGCCTGACAGCATGTTAGAGGGGCTAAAGCAGGCCACACAGAGGGAAAGTGATTTACAGTTGCTTAAAGAAATGCACCTCAAAGGATGGCCTAACAGGAAAAAACAAGTCAGCATCAAACTTCAGCACTATTGGCCCATGAGACACAATATATACATAGAAAATGAACTCATAATGGTGGGTAAAAGAATCATCATACCCAAAGAGCTGAGAACAGATATGCTACAAAGACTTCACACAGCATCAAGGAATACAAAGGTCGAAGGCACAAGCCAGAGCTGTGATGTATTGGCCAGGCATGAATCGAAAGTAGAAATGATGGTTGAAGCATGTGGACCTTGCCAGAACTCTTACCCAGCAACCATAAAGAGCCAATGTGTCCACATTAAATACCTGACATGCCATGGTTAAAGCTTGGTGCAGACATTTTGACTTTAGGGGACACTCCTACTTAATAGTAGTGGACTATTTTTCAAAATACCCTGAGGTTCTCAGAATGCCTGACAAGACAGCAGCTACAGTTATTGCAAAATTGAAAGCTGTATTTGCAAGACATGGAATTCCAAAAGAACTAGTAGCGGATCGTGTACCATTTGCAAGTCATGAAATGAAGCAATTTGCAAAGTTGTGGGAGTTCAAAATAATTCATTCCAGCCCAGGATACCCACAGTCTAATGGTTAGCTGAAAGAATGATCCAGACAGTAAAAGAAATCTTCCTGAAGTCTATGCAAGGTCAGACTGATCCACATCTCGCATTGCTCAGTCTTAGAAATACACCAGTCACAGGACTGAACTTTACACCTTCTCAATTGTTAATGGGCAGAATGTTGAGGACAACATTACCAGCAAGTGCAAGGGCACTGCGACCTGAAATACCAAAGGATGCACATAAATGTCTGAAAAGACTACAGAAAAGACAGAAACAGTATTATGACAGGAATGCAGCTCCACTTACTCCATTCAGAGAAGGAGAAAGGGTATGCATAGAGACTTCTAGTGGGTGGCAACCTGCTACAGTGGAAAGAATCCGTGATGAGCCAAGATCCTATAGTGTGATTACACCTGCAGGACAGCGATACCGCAGGAACAGGAGACACCTGAGTAGAGACCGAACAGTTGCTTTGGAGGCTGAAGAGCAACAGGCAGATGAGTCAACTGAATCCGTATTGTCACAAACAGTGCAATCCAGGGACAACAGCCAGGAACAGGACACTTGTCAAGAGTATGAGCAACCTGAGATGGAACCTGTTGTTTTCCATGACACTTTGCCAGAAAGTTCTGAGGCTGTACCCAGTGTGCAGTCTACTCGAATGAGCAGAAGAGGGCATCTGCTTAAAGTTCCTGAGAGGTTCAGAGATTTTGTTATGACTTAAAGTCAGTGGTAAAGACTTATTTCAACAAAGCTGAGTACCAGTGACTTTAGACCCTAACTCATCACAAAGTAAGACTCAACCATTATGTTAATATTGCTTGGTAATTATTTGTCATTGTTATGCAAACCGAAATCAAGGTAATTGCTTTCTTTTACTAGAAGGGAGATGTAGTATATGGTAACTTACCCTAGTAACATTGTAGAATGGTTTAGTCCACATCCCCCTGCAGTTTTGGGCCAATGGTATGTCTGGGGTGGAAACTGGGTTTTTAGAAACTGCACGAGCAGATTGTAGTAGTAGTTCTGCTGAGGCCTGCTGATTTATCTAATTTATGTTTGTTGAATAAACCTCAGAGCTGTTAGAAGTTACTTATGGTGTCCAGTCATTCCTAAAACCAGCAATCCTGTGAGAAGCAACTAAAGTGAAATATTATAACTACAACTCCTTAAGCTGCCACACTGGTCATAATCTCCTGGGAAATTGAGGTGAGGCTGCTGTTGTCTGCCTCATCCCATCTGGAGACTTGGGGCTGTCCCTCCCTCCAGAGTCCATGCCAGAGGGGACCGATACCACCCAGACCCAAGAACCCTGCCACCATCCCTGGGTCTGCAGGCTCCCTCAGCTCAGTCGCAGCTGGGGCTGGACTCTGTTGCTCTTCTCCTCCTATGGTCTCTAATCTTTCCTGGGCGCCCCCCCCCCGATCCTCTGCTCCCAGAGCTAGACTTCCCCTCTGATAATCTTTTGGGGGAAGGGTAGGACAATAAATATTCATGCTGAAATTTCCCACTTCTCACTAAGTTGAGCCATTTACAGCACAAACACTCAGACTTGGTCAGGATTTTCAAACGTATTAGATAGCCACAAGCCCCGATGTGCCAATGTTATGGCACATGGGGTTGTGGTGATTTAACAGGGTTTTCCATCCCATGTGGCACTTGCCACAAGTTAGATAAACTTTTTCAGGTCTAACTTGCAGCAATCCTGGGGGCCATTATTACAGAGCTTGTGCCAGATATTTGGCGCAGGCTGCCATAAACTGTGAAAACTGTCGTGACTGTGCCCAAGATTGTAAAATCAGGCAGAGTTGCGGTAAAGGGTTTGGTGCACCCCACAGAGCTTCAGTGCCATGGCACAGGGCTGGACGCAAGTCCTGCACCACACTTTGAAAATCTCACCCCTTGTCTCCAAGCTGAATCCCCCAAGTCAGCTCTCAGGGCCAAGCTTAACCCTTCGAGAGCCCTCTAGAAATCTGCCTTGAGCGAGTGAAGAGACAGGCTGGTTACATTCTTTTTCTGATACTGCAAATCCTGCAACTTGGAATACTATGGAAATTGTTAATATAAACCGGGCTATGTTACTCCACAAGATGGCACTAGTTGGTTACCTAAAAATTAATTGTACAGAACAACAAAGGAAAAGCACCCAATAGCCAATACAATTTAACTTTATTTTGAATAGCAACTTTGATACAGGCTGCATTTCTGAAAACACTGTATAGGCATGCATAACAAACAAGAGACTAATAACACATATTGCAATAGAGTTATAAAACAGTAGACACAAAATATTACACATTACAGTGTTATACAGAAGAACTAAAATATATCAAAGAATAGTGGCTTTTTGACTGGTCACTGAGTTTTGTCTAAAGAGCCACAGGTATAAGCACGGGGTTCGGGGATGGATGTCAGTCCCCCCCCCGCGAAAAAAAAAGAAACATTTGGCCTTATCATTAATCCATAGGAAACCCACCTTTCAAGTTTCGCAACTGCTTCCTAATAACCCTCTCAACCTTTCACAAGTAGTTACGTCTCTACAAAGACCTGAGTCAGGGAGATGAGTGGAAACAAGCATTTGTCAATGCCAAATGTTTTCTTGCTGGCATTGGCATTGGTAGTGCAGGAGTTAGAGAGATGCATAATAGGAATGGCAGTGAAGTATTGAACTGATGCCAAGACCACCACCACCCTGCAGAGGCTGACAGGCATTGGGGTGTGCCTTTGGGTCGTCGGCCATAATGCTCACGCCATTTCACCTCATCCTACCCTGCAGACACTGACAAGTGTTGCGGTGTGCCTTGGGGTCTTCGGGCCTTACGCTCACCCCATTCCATAAGGAAATATGCAGAGATGGGTGCAGTATAGAAGAATGGGGTGAACATTGGGGCTGAAGAGTCTAAGGCACACCTTGATGCCGGTTAATGGCTGCAGGGTGGAGGTGGGGGTGGAATGGCGTGAGCATTACAGCAGACAATCCCAAGTCACACCCCTGACGCCTGTCAGTCTCTACAGGGTGGGACATTATGGTTGGAAACCCTAATGCCCCAGATGTTTGTTGATATTTTCATTCCAGATTTTCAACATTGACTTTTTGTGACTCCACCTCATGAACAGAGGCACTATCAGTTAGCCGAAAGCTGATTTTGCACAGCAACTCCGTCTTTTGGCACCACAGGTGTGAAATCACATCTTGGGCAGGATGTGAAAAATGACAGCTGTACTGCTCACGAGGAGGTGTAAAAAAATGGCAATGTTGAAAATCTGGAGTGAAAATATGAAAAATTGAAGTCACGAGTGTGCGTAGAAACTGCACAACACACGCCTGTAATGCAATTACAGTATTTTGAGGATTTACCAGATTTTCAACATAGGCATTTTGGGACCTCTGTTCTTTAACAGTGGCACTGTAATTTTATTAATCTGTCCTGAAAGTTGATTTCCCACAGTAACCGCACCATTGTGTGCCAGATGTGCAAAAACACATTTTGGGCAAGATGTGAAAAATGCCTGTTGTACCATTAATAAGGAGGTGTGAAAAAATGGCAATGTTGAAAATCTGGAGTGAAAATTAAAAAAATTGTTGAAGTTACGAGCATGCATGGAAACTGCGCAATGCACGCTCATAACACAGTAATTTTTTTTAATTTCTTCGACCAAATTTGCAACATAGGCTTTTTGGGACCCCACCTCATTAACAGTGGCATTGTCACTTCATTAATCAGTCCCGAAAGGCGATTCTGCACAGTGACCGTGAAACGACCTTTCAGGACCGAATAACGAGATGACAGTGCATTTGTCCCAGGAACCCCATGTTGAAAATTTGGAGCCAAAATTCAAAACAATGGCCGAGATATCCACCTAAGTTGAACCCCCTCCATTGATGCCATTATACAGCTTACCAGCATTTCTTTATTTTGCAGTTCAGCTTTGAAGAGTCCAGACATGTTCCTGCTCGACCAAAGATCACAGCGCAGGACCTCAGGAGGTACGTATGGGGTGAGAGGATGTGTGTGTGGGGAGGTGAGGTTTGCAGAGGGTGGGTACAGGTTGGAGGAGGGGGTGCCGTGGATAATGAGAGACCATCTTCTGTTTTTCAGGTACAGAAAAAAAAACGAACATTGTGGACGGTTTTCTTTCTTTACAGGTGAAATAAAACAAATGTTGGGTACACTGGAGTGGGCTCCCAGTGTGCCCCATGACCTTCGGGGGGGGGATGTTGGCCACACTGGAGTGGGTTCCCAGTGTGCCACACAATGGGCGTGGAGGAGAGGAACATGCCGACATGGTTGGCTTTGTGTGAGCAGCGGCACACTGGGGTGGGCTCCCAGTGTGCCACACAATGTGGGGGGGTGGGGGACATGCCAACACAGGGATTGCACCCCCCCCGATGTCAGCTTTGTTTGGGGGATTGTGTGGCGGAAAATCCTTCTGCCATGTTTATTGAAATTTTTAACAAGGAAAGGCACATACAGGAGGTGTGTCATCTCTGCTGTTGCATGACAAGCTTGTCTCTGATTGCAACAGCACATTTCTCTCAAGTTGGTGGCACTTTACATAATTCTTATGTCAGCGCTAACATGCTGGCAAATTGGGGAATAAGAGACGCACCTACTAAAGCATGCCCTGCATTTACCTACACTGACATATCTCTGCATTTCTGCTACTACCACAAGATGTTGCTTGTGCATGCACAAGACAACATAAAAAATGAGAGTCAGGAATGCTAGAAGATGACAGAAAAAGATATAGTATATAGAATAATGCAGGGGTAACCATACACAGCACAGCTGTATTTCCATCTAGGGGTTCTGATGACATCATAGGGACACACAGTGTAGAAACATAGAAACATAGAATTTGATGGCAGATAAGGACCGCTTGGCCCACCTAGTCTGCCCATTTCCCTACCTAACGGATAAGTTGCAGATCCTAGTTAACCAACAGCCTACTTCCTCCTACCCCCCACTAGAATTGCCTTATGTCTGTCCCATGCATTCTTGAATTCCCCCGCTGTTTTTGACCCTACAACCTCCTCAGGAAGGCTGTTCCATGCATTCATAACCCTCTCTGTGAAGATATACTTCCTCACATTACCTCTGCGTCGTTCCCCCTGTATATTCAAATTGTGCCCCCTTGTTCTTGCACATCTCTTTTTCTGAAAGATGCTACCCTCTTGGACTTTGCTGATTCCCTTGAGGTATTTGAAAGTTTCTATCATGTCCCCCCCTCTCCCTCATTTCCACGAGGCTATACATCGCAAGCTCCTTTAGTCTTTCTTCATATGTCCTCTGGTGCAGACCTTGCAAAATTTTGGTTGCCTTCCTCTGGACGGCCTCCACCCTGTCTATGTCTTTGTGGAGATGGGGTCTCCAGAACTGTACACAGTACTCCAGATGTTGTCTTACCAACTGTCTGTACAGAGGGCCAACAACTTCCTGTTTTCTACTGGTGATGCCTCTCCCTATGCATCCCAGTATCCCTACCAGCCTTCCTTACTGCCCTCTCACATTGCTAGCCCACCTTTAAGTCATCTGATATGACTACCCCCAGGTCCCTTTCCATTTTTGCTGTTGTTAGTATCTCACCCCCCATTGTAAGTAGTAAGTAGTAGTAAAAAGTTTTATTTCTGATATCAGAAACAGGATAAAACCCAAATTAGCATCAGCTAATTTACAATGGGGTCCTACTGTACAAAAAAGAAAAACATCAGTTTCATGTTAAATACATACAGATACACACAAATTACACATTCATAATACACAATATATATGCCAAAACAAGTAATTAGAAACAATTAAACCATGTATACAAACATCTCAAATACAACAGTTTTTTAAAAACATTGCTTCCTTTACAAGCCATGATTTTATTTCTTTCCAAGATATATTATTTTTACTTAACCTCAAGTGACCTGACAATGAATTCCACAATTTTGGGCCTTCATATACATAACAATGCTGGACCTTCACTGTTCTCATAAGTGGTACCCTAAATGTTACTTCCCCTTCAGATCTCAATCCTGCCTTAACATTCCACTCCTCCAGAAACTGCACAAGATATCCTGGGGCTTTTTTTGATTTTTTTTTTTTTTATACTTCATCTTTATTTTCATCATATATAGCTACAATTATATCTTTGTTTCCATTTTTATATAACTTAATAAACTTAAGCCCAAATTCAACAAACTCATTCCTTCTTCTTATCTTTCTAATGATTATTTTATCTACACTATATAAATGCATTGTGCCCTCCAATAAATCCTAGTTGTTGCCTTTATATTACATTTCCATTTCATTCCTCATCTACCTCCCACCTAAACCATCTATTTTGGTATTGGGGTATCTTTTGTCTCAAAGAAAATGTAATCTTCTCAAACACTTTTATTTTCTCAACTGTCTCTCTCCATTCCGTCACTGTCGGGGGTTGAAAGCCATCTTCTAGTTATGACTTTTCTGCGCCGCTATCAACACTTTCCAGAGATATTTGGCTTCATACCCTTTTAGCTCCGTTGGATGAACCCTAGTACCATATGCTCCGACCCCAGTGTTTTAACTATGTTAAACCTTGTTCTCATCTCTGTATCCCTCAATATGCCCTTTAACACAGGACATTCCCAAAAGACATGAGCCTGGTTGGCCTCCCGAACTCTGCACCCTCAGCAGCTAACCACCTTATCTTTATGCCACTTGGCCAGTTGCATTGGGACTCTAAAAAATCTAGATCTCACCTTCCATACGTGAGTCCTCCACTCTGGGGAGGATGTGGTGCTCCAAGTGTTTTGCCAAACTGCTGTCCAATCCCTGTCATCTAGCTTTATCTGTAGTTCTTGTTCCCATTTATTTTTGATGTACTGAGTTGTGTACTGTAGATTCTTGATATAATTTTGATACAGCATTGAGATAGCCCCTTCCCCTCTATTTGAATTCCATATTGCTTCAAATACGTCTGGGATCTCAGATCCTCGATCTTTTTTAATTGAATTATTCATCTGCTTCCCTATATAGTCTCTTATCCGATAATATCGTATCAGGTCTTTCCCTGTCCATTTAAACTTCTCTTGCGCTTCAGCAAATGCCATTATATTTTCCCCCCTAAGGAGCTGCCAGGGTGCTTCACATCCTAGACCCTCCTGTTTTTTTATACCAAGGATCTTCAGCTGCTGGGTTGTTGCCCCTATCTACAGTCCACCATGTGTACTTCCATTGATATATTCTGGTATATCCCTTAGACAGTCCCAGTCTGTATCCCTGCATTGCAGTGGCCATCCCCACATATGGTGTGCATGTCCATCCCTCTCTATTATACGATGCTGAGCATTGTGCTAATAATGGTGGTGGTGTCATATCCATCTCTAGGTCTATCTCTTTCCATCTTGCTATATAATCCATGTGTTGTAGCATCAGTATTACTCTAGTCTGTACTGCTATCCAGTACCCCGTTAACAGAGGAACTGCCAGTCCTCCCATCCTCTTGGGTAGGTACAGAGTTTGTTTTCTAATTCTGTTTTTTTTTATTTAACCATATAAAACCTCCTATCATCTTTTGCCATTTTCCTAATTGCCTGGTGGTTATTGGAGCGTGTACACATTGAAACAGAAACAAAAGGCGCGGGACCGTATTCATTTTGGCTACCTGTATTCTCGTGAATAGCATCATGGGGAAAAGCTTCCATCTCTGTATATCTTTTTGTACCTGCTCCAACAATATGGGGTAATTTATCTGTGGTAATCGGGTAGTTTCTTTGTCCAATTTTATTCCTAGATACTTCAAATAAGGGAGGTCCCATCTCATAGGGTATAAACTTTTTATCCGTGCAGTCGGTTCATAGTTTAGTTTCAATACCTCTGTCTTGGTCTCATTTAAAGTATATCCCACATATTCAGAGAAAATTTTTAGGTGCTCAAAGAGGTGTACCACCGATTCTTCTGGATTAATTAAGTATAGCAGTATATCATCAGCATATAAGGCTAGATCTTCCTGGACATAAGTCTCCACCACTCATTCACACTAGTGGGATTAGCGCCGGAGGCACTAGGACCCATCAGAAGCAAACTTTTTGCTGGAGGGTCGGCGCGAGAGATGGCGCTTGGCGAACCGCACGGCGCCAGCGAGCAGCGGCTCGGCCCGTCAATGACTATCTCGGCGGCGACCCTCCAACCGCCCTCAGTTCCTTTTTTCCCACCGTCAGCGCGCTTCAGTGACGACGGCCACCTATCGGAGTCAAACTTCAAACTAGCACATAGTTTTCAGTTTGGTTTTTTGTAACATTATCACGATAGTAGTATCGCTTAATTTTATTCTATTTTCGCTAAATTTTCTAATATTTTAAATTTAACTTACTTGAAGAGTCTCGGCCTACTGGAGAGTCGACCATGAGCAGGTCAGGTGACAGTAGGGAGACATGATGAAAGCTGTTCAGTCAGCGGGCTGGGTCCAGTCAGCCTCCTTCTCCTCAGCGGGTTCCGACAACGGTCAGTCCGATGCCCAGGGGATGGGCGTCCCGTCGGCATAAAATAACGGTCGTGATTCTCGGCGCCTGCTCGCCTCGAGCCTTCTTCGCCCACAGGTCAAAAAGAGAAGGCATCACTCAAGGTCGCCTCTCGTATGTCTAAGATCGACGGTCGGTTATCGTTGCTAGTTGCCGGTCTCCTCCTTCGGAGTCGCCAACTTCCGGTAATCGTCGTCCTCGACATCGGAGCCCCTCCCCGCCTATAGGTAGGGCTCCAGATGAGCAGTTTCATCAGTGGGCCGCTCTTATGGAGCGATGGGCTCGGAGGTTGGTTCTTCTGCCTGGCTCGGTTGCCTCAGAGCCCTCGGGCTCCTCCTGCGATCAGGTAGGGCGGTTGGACCTTCCTAGTCGCGCGGCGCCTTCTTCGGTGCCAGCGACTCCGTGCTTAGGTGTTCCCCCTCACATGGCTGCGGCGCAGGGGGCCACACCGATGCCCTTATCTCCTGTTTTTTCCTCCTCTAGCTTTCCAGGTTCCTGGGGCTTTTCCGGCGCCTTCCGCAGGGTCTGTTGGCTTGTCGGCGCCATTTTCGGTGCCGCTGGGTCTTGCGGCGCCATCCTGATGCCCGCGTGGTCTCGCGGCGCCACTGGTGAATGCCGTCTGGTCTGAGTGGCGCCCGCGTAATCCAAGCCAGGCGTATTGGCTCGACAGCGCCCGTCCGTGATGCCGGCACCATCCAGCAGCGCCCGCCCGGGGCGCTGCGGTTCGTCGCGCCTCCCTCGGTGCTGTTTTCAACCCGTTTGCCGTCTCGGCGCGGGAGCCCTAGGACTCTCTTGTTTTCTGCTATTTCCTCCTCTCCTAATTTTCCTCCTTTCCTGTCAAACAGTCCTTCCTGGACCATCAGGAGATGATGTTGAGCCTGACCCAGACCTTGAGTTGGGTGATGAAGTGGAGAAACAGGATCTTTCTTTGCTACAGAGCCTGTGGTCGAGGACCTGTCCTTTAAGTCTCTGTTGAAGAACCTGAGATCCACTCTTTCTCTCCAGACTACAGACATCGATCCTGGGAAGATATTAAGACTCAGTATCTTCATGCCTGGAGATCCTCACGGTTTGACTCCTCCGATCCAGCCTTCCTTGAGGCGCTGTCTCAAATGGTATGGAATAATCCTGCTCTTATTCCTCAGTGGCTAAATCCATTGATAAAAGTATTCAGCTCCCAAGGATCGTCCTTTTTGGCATCCCAAGCCTTGCGGATCCTATTGTAGTCCTGGCAGAGAATGACAAGGTCGTTTCTTCCTCAAACTACTACAGCTCGACCTATTAACAAAGAGACTAGTAAGATTGATACATTAGGTAAGAGAGTCTTTGCTGCCTCCACTCTAAGTATGCGTATTGCCAGTTATCAAGGCTATTTTTCTCAGTATGAGTATATCCTGTGGCACTCTATGAAAAGAATGGTTGAAACTCTTCCAGATTCGGACTCCAAGTCAGAGCTTCTTCTGACCGTTATTAAGGTATTGAGTCCAATAACCAACAGGTCAAAGCCGCCATGGACGCTTTCTACACTGCTTCTCACTCCAGCAGCCTTGAGATTGTATACGGCGCCATTCCTGGCTCGCACTTCTGGCTTCAAGAATGATGCTCAGCAGCAGGTAATGGCGCTGCCTTTGATAGCTCCTATCTTTTTGGCCCTCAGGTGGAGCAAGCCTTAGAGCCACTCAGAAGACTAGATCGGCCATTAATTGGCCAGACCTCCGCCTGCCCCTCTCGGGGCATGTGAACAGGCGTCACTTTCATAGTCGTCAGTCCTTTCGAGGCAGAGGCAGGGAAGCTTCCCAAAAGCCAACCTGCCCAACTCAAAAGAAGATGCAGCAAGCGCGGGGGCCTAAAGCCCCAGCACCACCTTATGAATTGCTGGCCCAGATTCCATCCACTCTGCCGAGTGGAACTTTCTCCTCCGGTGGGAGGTCGTCTGATGTACTTCTACAACCAGTGGAAGTCCATAACTTCGGACAAATGGGTCCTTCGGATAATTCGCGAGGGTTATTCTCTCAATTTCTTGAAAACCCCCCCGAATTGTCCTCCCAGATGACAACCCAGGTTGTCGGCCTCTCAGTCAGACCTCCTCACCGCCGAGATCCAGGGCCTTCTGAACAACAGGGCAATAGAACTGGTGCCCCCGCATCTGCGAGACACAGGGTTCTACTCCCATTACTTTCTGGTTCCAAAGAAATCTGGGGGGATGCGCCCCATTCTAGACCTCAGAAAGTTAAACAAATTTCTCCCCAGGAGAAATTCAAAATAATTCCTAGGTACCCTGTTACCCTTGCTGCATCACACGACTGGCTGGCCTCCCTGGATATGCAGGATGCTTACCAGCATATCCCGTCCACCCGACCACACAAGTTCCTCAGGTTTGTAGCTTTGGGTCAGCATTATCAGTTCAGAGTCCTGCCCTTTGGGCTATCCTCGAGTGCCAGAGTTTTACAAAGTGTTGTGCAGTTCTACTGGCCATCTCAGGAAGATCGGACTCAGTGTTTCCCTACCTGGACGATTGGCTTCTAGCAAGCCCTTCCAGCCAAGGGACTTTGGAAGCCGTGCCAGCGACTTCTCGTCTTCTCATGTCCATGGGAGTTCTGCTGAATTTGAAAAAATCTCAACTGCAGCCCTCCCAGAGGCTCCTTTTCATAGGGGCGCTTCTAGACACCTCTTCCTGAAGGCTTTCCTTCCAGAGGACAGAGGCTCGACATCGCCGGATGGCCCGTTACATCGGGGAGAACCAATCGGTTACAGCCTCTCGATGCACGCATGTTGGTCTCATGGCGTCCTCGGTGTTCACTGTACCCCTGGCCGGTTGCACATGAGAACCACCCAATGGATGCTCTCCACTCAGTGGTCTCTGACCTCTCACCCCAGTCTTATCCCATCAAGGTGCGGGCCCTTGAAGGTCTCTCACCTGGTGGTCTCAAGAGAGCAATCTCCTGGAAGGATTCCCCTTTTCTCCCCCCGATCATCAGATCTCCATCACCACAGATGCATCGCTAATGGGATGGGGAGCTCACTGTCACTCCCTCCACACTCAAGGTGTATGGACTCAGTTCGAAACTCATCTCCACATAAATGTCCTGGAGATGAGAGCGGTCCTCTATGCGATCCGAGCTCTGAAGGATGTCCTTTGTCACAAGAACATTCTCCTTCAAACGGCCACAAAGCTGTGATGTATTACATCAACAAGCAAGGCGGTGCTCATTCTTATCCCCTTTGCAGGGAAGCAATGAGGGTGTGGGAGTGGTGCTTGGAGCACAAGTCTCTGATTCAGCGGTTTATCTGCCAGGTATACAAAGCGACCTAGCAGATCACCTCAGCAGAGCAGAGGCAGACCCTCACAGTGGTCTCGATCCAGCCGTAGCTCAGTCTCTGTTCAAAGAGTGGGGACTCCAGATCTGGACCTTTTGCATCCCCACTCAGCATAAAACTGCCTCTCTTCTGCTCCAGAAATCCAGGGCCTGGCATTTTCTGTTAGGATGCGTTCAGGCTGCGGTGGACAAAGCGCTTTCTTACGCCTTTCCACGCTTCCTCTAATCAGAGAGTACTCCTCAAGTTCGAGTCTCAGGGGACCAAAATGATTCTCATTGCTCTCTCCTGGCCTCAGCTATGGTTTCCTCTACTCAACAGTATGTTGGCAGCCTCTCGAGACCACTTCCTTGCAAATCAATCTTTTGACTCAGGGTTCGTTGTCCATCCCAACCTGAAATCACTTCACCTTCATGCTTGGCTCCTGAAGAGGTGGAAGTGAAAGGTTCAATGTCTCTCGTAGAGTCTCAGACATCCTTCTGGCTGCTCATAGGCCAGCCACCAAAAAACATCGCTTCCAAATGAGACGTTTTTCTCTAGTGTGCAAAGTCCTCCTGGAATCCCTTTTCCTGTCCTCCTGACAAGGTTCTGGAGTATCTTTTGGACCTATCAAACTCAGGTCTCCAGTACTCCACAGTTAAAGTTCACCTTAGTGCCATCTCAGCGTTCCATGAGCGGTTTCTTCCTTGACTCTGGCTCAGTTACCTATAGTGAGAGAGATTTCTTAAGGGATTCTTCATACCAGACCCCTGTTAAGCGTCCAGTTGCAGCCTGGGACATTAACCTGGTGCTGGACATGCTCACTTGGAAGCCTTTCAGACCCTAGCTACCTGTGAGCTAAAATTTCTTACCTGGAAGACTGCCTTCCTGGTGGCCATTACCTCAGCCCGCAGGGTCTCTGAGATACATGCCCTGGTTACGGACCCTCCGTATACTGTATTCCATAAAGACAAGGTAGTTCTCCGTACTCATCCTAAATTTCTTCCCAAGGTTGTGTCAGAATTCCATCTAAACCAACCTCTGGTACTTCCGCTTACCCGCTAATTTCCAAAATGAAGGGGAGAGCTCTTCATTCCTTGGATGTTAAGAAACCTTGCGGTTCTATTTAGATAGAACCAAGGATGTTACAAGACTCAGCAACTGTTTGTTTCTTTCAGCGACACCGGCTGGGTCAACCTGTCGCTATCAGATGCATCTCTTCATGGTTAGTGGCATGCCTTGCATTGCTATTCCACAGCTCAAGTTAAATTAGAAGGTAGAGTGTACGCTCACTCTACTAGGGCGGTCGCGGCATCCCTAGCGGAAATTCGCAATGTTCCAATTGCAGATATCTGCAACGCCGCCACCTGGAGCTCAGTGCATACCTTCGTTAAGCATTATGCACTGGATGTTCATGCCAGGCACCATTCCGCATTCAGCAGAACTATCCTTAATGGACTTCTGTCTTAGTCACGTGAGCTCTGGCTCTCCTGCCGCCCTTTTGGGGGATTATCAGCTTGGTACTCTCCCACTAGTGTGAATGAGTGGTGGAGACTTATGTCCAGGAAGATATGAAAATTACGTACCTACCGTAATTCTTGATCTTCTTGGACGAGTCTCCACCCACTCATTCCTACGCCCACCCTCCATCCCCCGAGCTCACCGCTGTGTTGGTCTTCACTCCCTCAAATCTTTAGGCCGTGAAGACTTCTTTGTTGACCCTTCTTACACGGGTCGTACGGACTATCTTATGTCCGTTTTTTAAGGTTAGATTTACTCTTTACGTTAGTTGCGCTGCACCTCCTTGGTAAAAAAGGTACTGAGGCGGTTGGAGGGTCGTCGCTGAGATAGTCATTACCGCTCGAGCCACTGCTCACGGCGCCGTGCCTCGCGGCGCCATCTCTCGCGCCAACCCTCCAGCAAAAAGTTTGCTCCCGATGGGTCCTAGTGCCTCCGGCGCTAATCCCACTAGTGTGAATGAGTGGTGGAGACTCGTCCAAGAAGATCAAGAATTACGGTAGGTACGTAATTTTCATTTTTTGCTGCCTTCCCCCCAGTAATATCTTGGTTATCTCTAATTCCCTGAGCCAAGGGCTCTAAATAAAGGGCAAACAATAATAGTGAGAGCGGACATCCCTGCCTAGTTCCCCTTTCTAGTTTAAATGAATTGGAGTGGTGTCCATTTGCTCTCTCATAGGCTTTAGGTGTTTCATAGATTTTTCTAATCAGGTCATTAAATTGCTTAGGGAATCCAAACTTTCCCAAGACCGCTTTTAGGAATTCCCAAGAAACCTTATCAAAAGCCTTTTCGGCATCTAGGCTCAGAAGAATCGCCAGTTGTTTAGTGCAGTTCAGATGATCTATTATGTGTGCAGTTCGCCTCAAGTTGTCCTGTGCCTGTCTCCCTGGAATAAATCCGGTTTGGTCTGCCTGTACTAACTTTGGGAGTATTTGTTGTAACCTACGAGACAACACTGCCATAAATAATTTGTAATCTGTATTAAGGAGGGAAATCGGCCTATAAGAGGGGCATAGTTGCGGATCTTTACCTCCCTTAGGAATTACTGAGATAATGGCCTGTGACCAAGATTCTGGTGGGGTCCACTCTGTTAAAAGAATTTCATTAAAAACCTTCAACAGCACGGGGACAAACTGCTTTTTAAAATGTTTATACATTTCGGCCGGGTATCCATCTGATCCAGGACATTTATTCGTTTTAAGCTTATTTATTTCTCCTATCAGTTCCTCACTAGATATTGGTTTCATCAACTGTCTTTGCTCCCTTTCCGAAACTCTGGGTAATGATATGTTTCTTAAGTATCTGGCTAGGTCTAGTTCTTTCTGCACGAGGGGGGCTGCATATAAATCCTTATAATACAACTTGAAAGCTTCTACAATTTCTGGAGTATTTTGCAGCTTCCTCTTGTTCTGCGGATGTATTAGCTTACTTATATGAGCCTTTGCTTTTTGTGTACACAGTTTTGCTGCTAAAAGTCTAGTAGCTTTCGGACCTCAGGCTTTTTTTGATTTAACAGCAATAGATTAACCATTGCACATGCATAATTCGCCGTTCTGCCAAGGATATCCAATTTAAGTTCTTGTAAAGAGTGCAATGATGTGTTTTCCTAGGAGCATCCATAACAAAACACGCATATCTGTTATGAATGACGTCAAGTTTTTCTAAATTGTTCCTGGCTGCACCTTTATATATAACATCACCATAATCGATAAGTGGAATTATCATCATTGTGTACTCTTTCCCTGGGTTTTTGTTTCCCAGGTGCATTACCTTGCACTTCTTAGCACTGAATCTAAGCTGCCATACATTTGACCATTCCTCTAACCTTGCCAAGTCCCTTCTCATCCTTTCCACCCCACCTTATGCATCAACTCTGTTGCAGATCTTTGTGTCATCTGCAAAGAGACATACTTTTCCTTCCAGCCCCTCTGCAATGTCGCTTATAAAGACATTTAAGAGAACCAGTCCTAATACTGAACCCTGCGGTACCCCACTAGTAACCCCCCTTTCTTCAGATTGGACTCCATTTACTGTTACCCTCTGTGTCTTATTCTCCAGCCAATTCTTTACCGAGGCTATCATCTTGGGACCCACTTCCAGGCTGGCTAACTTGTATATTAATCTTTTGTGTGGGACTGAGTCAAATGTCTTGCTAAAGTCTAGGTAGGCCATGTCCACAGCCCCTCCCTGATCTACTACTTTGGTCACCCAGTCAAAGAAATCTATTAGATTCGTCTGGCATGACCTTCCCGCTGTGAATCCATGCTGCCTTGGGTCCTCTGCCCTCTGGCCTCTAGGTACTCGACAATTCTTTCCTTCAGAAGTGATTCCATCATTTTCACTATCACTGAGTTAAACTAGGTCTGTAGTTTCCTGCTTCTACCTGCTCCCACTTTTGTGAAGGGGTCACATCTGCCCTCCTCCAGTCTCGGGTACCACCCCATCCTCCCATGATTTGTTAAACAGTGTAGTCAGTGGTGTCACTAGTTCAACCCTTAGTTCTTTTAGAAGTCTGGGATGAATCCCATCAGGCCCCATTGCTTTGTCCACCTTCAGTTTTAAGAGTTCTTTCAGAACCCTTTCATCTGTAAATGGGCTGGTATCAACTTCTGTATCCAGAGTGTTTTTATTGTTTGTTTTAGGTACCTCCCCCTCTTCATTTGTAAATACTGAGCAGGGCCTTCTCGATGCCCTACAGGGGGCATGCCTTAGACAGCTAGTTTTGGAACCCACTTGGGAGGGAGCAATCTTAGACCTGGTACTCTCAAATGGGGATGGAGTATTCCTGCTTTTTCACTGTCGCTCTCTGCCCAACCACCTTCCTCTTTATTCAGCCTCAGTATCCCTGCCTTAGTCTTTCTTTGCTCCCTAATGTACCTATAAAAGGTTTTATCCCCCTTCTTAACCGAGTTGGCTGTCTTTTCCTCGGTTTGGGCCTTTGCTATTCTGACTGCCTTCCCCGCCTCCTTCTGCTTTAACTGGTACAGTTCTCTGTCCTGCTCCTTCTGTGTTTCCTTATACTTCCTGAATGCTATCTTTTTCTCCCTTACCTTCCCCGCCACTTCTTTTGAGAACCATGGTGATTTTGTCTTTCATTTTGATTTGTTTATTTGCTTCACACAAAGGCTTGTTGCCTCTGTGTTATGGTGGCTTTGATGTTTCCCCATTTTGGCTCCACCCCCACCTTCTTGTCTGTTTGTTAGTGCTATTATGAGGCAGTCTCCCATTTTGACAAAATCAGCCCTCCTGAAGTCCAGTACCTTCACTTTTACGTGACTTGACTCTACAGCTAAGTTTATCGTGATCCACACTGTTTGGTAGTTGCTTGTTCCCAGGTGGCTACCCACTTCAAAATCAGAGATCCTATCTCCATCCCCCATTTGAGAGTACCAGGTCTAAGATTGCTCCCTCCCGAGTGGGTTCCAAAACTAACTGTCTAAGGCATACCCCCTGTAGGGCATCAAGAATGGCCCTGCTCTTGAATGTGGCTGCAGCAAAGATGCTCCAGTCAACATCTGGCATATTCAGGTCCCCCATTAACAGTATCTCCCCTTTCTCTGCCATCCTAAGTATGCCTTCTATTATTTCCTTGTCCATTTCCTCCCCTGGGGCAGGGGTCTGTATACAACCCCTGTGCGGTTGTGGAGCCATATCCCAGTCTCCAGGATGACCCACAGTGCCTCCTCTCCCTCCGTTTACCCTTGAGTTCTGTTGCTTTGATCTCTTCCCTTACATAGAGAGCTACTCCTCCTCCTCTTCTTCCCTCACTATCCCTCCTGTAGATTGTGTACCCTGGTATGTTGACATCCCAGTCATGGTTCTCTGTGTACCATGTTTCTGTGACTGCCACAATATCCAGGCATCCCTCTTCCATCAAGTGTAGCTCACAAGGTCCCTGATGTCTTCAGAGATGGAAGCAGCTGAGTTGTGCATGACTGCCCACGTGTTGTTTTGTATATTACATGACCTGAAGCATAACATGAAAAAGCTGCTTTTTCCCTTCCCAAGAAATCTTTGGTTTAATTTTTTTTTTATTTAAAAGGAAAAACAGAAACACCCCCTTACCCGGTTGCTAAAACCCCCACCTAGGTGATGGGTGGGCTTCTTTTTTTTTTTTTTTTGTTATAAACAATGAAACAATGGTATTTACTCACCTGGTAAAGGTGATTATACCTGCAACCTTTATAGTGCTCAGACATTCCTTGCAAATTGGTAATCCTCCATCTATCTTAGAAACATAGAATTTGACGGCAGATAAGGACCGCTTGGCCCACCCAGTCTGCCCATTTCCCTACCTACTGGATAAGCTGCAGATCCTAGTTAACCAGCAGCCTACTTCTTCCTACCCCCACCCCCTAGAATGGCCTTATGACTGTCCCATGCATGCTTGAATTCCACCACTGTTTTTGACTCCACAACCTCCTCCAGAAGGCCGTTCCATGCATCCACAACCCTCTCTGTGAAAAAATACTTCCTTAAATTACCTCTGAGCCTCCCCCCATCTTCAAATTGTGCCCCCTTGTTCTTGCACACCTCTTTTTTTGAAAGATGCTACCCTCTTGGACTTTGTTGATTCCCTTGAGGTACTTGAAAGTTTCTATCATGTCCCCCCTCCTCCTTTCCTCAAGGCTATACATATTAAGCTCTTTAAGTCTCTCTTCATATGTCTTCTGGTGCAGACCCTGCACCATTTTAGTTGCCCTCCTTTGGACAGCTTCCATCCTGTCTATGTCTTTACAGAGATTGGTCTCAGAACTGCCTGCAGTACTCCAGATGGGGTCTCACCAACTGTCTGTACAGAGGGATAATAACTTCCTGTTTTCTACTGGTGATACCTCTCCATATGCATCCCAGTATCCCCCCCAGCCCTCCTTGCTGCCCTCTCACATTGCTTGCCCACCTTTAGATCATCTGACATGACTACCCCAGGTCCTTTTCCATTTTTGTTGTTGTTAATATCTCACCCCCCATTGTGTACTCTTCCCCTGGGTTTTTGTTTCCCAGGTGCATTACCTTGCACTTCTTAGCATTGAATCTAAGCTGCCGTACATTTGGCCATTCCTCTAACCTTGCCAAGTCTCTTCTCATCCTTTCCACCCCACCTTGTGCATCAACTCTGTTGCAGATCTTTCTGTCATCTGCCAAGAGACATACTTTTCCTTCCAGTCCCTCTGCAATGTCACTTATAAAGACATTGAAGATGACCGGTCCTAATACTGAACCCTGCGGTACCCCACTAGTAACCCCCCTTTCTTCAGAGTGGACTCCATTTACTGTTACTCTCTGTGTCCTATTCTCCAGCCAATTCTTTACCTAGGCTGTCATCTTGGGACCCACTCCCAGGCTGGCTAACTTGTATATTAATCTTTTGTGTGGGACTGTGTCAAATGCCTTGCTAAAGTCTAGGGTAGGCCATGTCCACAGCCCCTCCCTGATCTACTACTTGGTCACCCAGTCAAAGAAATCTATCAGATTCATCTGGCATGACCTTCCTGCTGTGAATCCATGCTGCCTTGGGTCCTGCCCCTCTGGCCTCTAGATACTCAACAATTCTTTCCTTCAGTGATTCCATCATTTTCCCCATCACTGAGGTTAAACTAACAGGTCTGTAGTTTCCTGCTTCTGCCTTGCTCCCACTTTGTGAAGGAATTACATCTGCCCTCCTCCAGTCCTCGGGTACCACCCCATCCTCCCATGATTTGTTAAAGAGGGTAGTCAGTGGTGTCACTAGTTCTACCCTTAGTTCTTTTAGAATTCTGGGATGAATCCCATCAGGCCCCATTGCTTTGTCCACCTTCAGTTTTAAGAGTTCTTTTAGAATCCTTTCATCTGTAAATGGGCTGGTATCAACTTCTGTATCCAGAGTGTTTCTACTGTTTGTTTTAGGTACCTCCCCTCTTCCTTTGTAAATACTGAGCAAAAATATTTGTTTAGTATCTCTGCCTTTTCACAGTCACCCTCTGCCCACCTCCTGCCTTATTAAGCCTCACTATCCCTCCTTGGTTTCCCTCGCTCCCTGATGTACCTATAAAGGTTTTATCCCCCTTCTTAACTGGTTGGCTATCTTTCCTCGGTTTGGACCTTTGCTGTTCTGACTGCCTTCCCAGCTTCCTTTGCTTTAACTGATACAGTTCTCTGTCCTGCTCCTTCTGTGATTCGTTGTACTTCCTGAATGCTTTCTTTTCTCTTGAACCTTCACTGCTACTTCCTTTGAGAACCATAGTGGTTTCTTACATCGTTTGTTTTGCTTATTTGCTTCACACAAAGGCTTGTTACCTCTGTGATGGCAGTTTTATTATTCCCATTATTCTTCCACCCTCCTTCCTGCCCATTTGCTAGTGCATTCCTTAGGCACTCACCCATTTTAGCAAGTCAGCCTCCTGAAGTCCAGTGCTTTTGCCTTTGTGGCTTGACTCTATTAAGGGTTTATTGTGAACCATACTGTTCGATGGTCGCTAGTTCCCAGATGGTTACTCACTTACATCTGTGATCCTCTCTACATATCCATTTGAGAGGACCAGGTCTAAGATTGCTCCCTCTCGAGTGGGTTCCAATACTAGTTGTTCTAGGCATGCCCCTGTAGGGCATCTAGAATAACCCTACTCTTAGAAGTGGCTGCTTCCAACTGCTCCAGTTAACATCTGGCATATTCAGATCACCCATCAGCAATACCTCCCTTTATCTGCCATTCTAAGTATACTTTCTATCATTTCCTTGTCCATTTCCTCCCCCCAAGAGGGGGGTCTGTATACAACCCCTGTGCGGATTGTGGTGCCATTGCCTGCCTCCAAATTGACCCACAGTGCTTCTTCTCCTCCCTGTTTACCCTTTTGTTCTGTTGCTTTGATTCCTTCCCTTATGTAAAGAACTACTTGTCCTCCTCTTTTACCCTCCCTGTCCCTCCTGTAGATAGTGCATCCTGGTATGTTTACGTCCCAGTCATGGTTTTGTGTGTACCACATTTCTGTGACTGCCATGATATCCAGATGTTCCTCCTCCATCAAGGCCACTAATTCAGGAAGCTTGTTACCCAGACTATGGGCATTGGTGCTCATTGCTCTCCATTTTTTGATGGCTTTACCTTCTGTTGCAGCATCCCCCACTGACCTTTCTACCTCGGTCTTTTTCTCATTTAGTACCCTGTTTTGTAGGGAGAGGCTGGGATTTTCCTGCTGCTTATCAGTGCCTCCCCCCTTGACTAGTTTAAAAGCTTGCCAATGAAGCATTTAAACTGATTGCTCAAAAGACTTGTTCCCTTCCTGGATAGATGCGGACCATCCTGCCAGTATAGGCTGGTGTCCTTCCAGGTGGAACCCCAGTCGCCAATGAAGCCAAACCCCTGTGCTACACACCATAGGAGCCGGGTTTGTAAAATGTTTGGTGGGGCCCAGGGGTCAGGGGTCAAAGCCATGCCATAAGCAGGTCAGGGGTCAAAGCCACGCCCCCAAGCAGGGGTCTATGGACACTCAAAATGAAGGACAATGACCCACAAAATGAGCAGCTCATCTTCAAGATAGAGTGAGATACAAGCTCAGACCACAATAAAAACCATTGTGTTAACATGCAACAAGTTTATTTTTGAATTTGCCCCTTAGAATAATATGCCTTTCTGTTTTAAAGAACTGCACTAAATCTGCAAGTCATGTTTCACAGAAGAAGCCTATTTTTAAATACTAATCCAAATTATGTACTTGTTTTCTATTTCTACAGGATACTTAAGTTATCCCAGTATGCATCTCTGGTTTACACACACCACTGGAAAGGACCATTTTAGAAGTGTATAATGTGCATTATGTCCCTTTGCTCTGCTCTTTCATTGCTGGCACAATGCATGTGTTCTACTGTAGAATTCTGTGGCTGGAGGACATAGCAACTACATCTGAGTTCTAAACTGCCACATACCTCCAGAGTGTAAATCAAAAATGCCCATCATGTTACTGACAGACTTGTAGAGATAAAATACCAAACTTTATCTTAGTTTTACAAACAAGCTCCAGTAGAAAAATTAGTTGCAGAATCAGTGCAGTTCTCCTTTACGGTTCAAATTTACAGCATATTCTCTGATTCTGTGTGATGGCAACCAGTTTTTTTTGAGGGACTGTCTGGACAGGGCAGTTCTGATGGGTGAAATGAGGGACGTCCTTCATAATTAGAGACAGTTGAGAAATCTGCCTGAAAATTCAGACTCCGTGCTAGATTCAGGGTGGGGGTGCCAGGGCCCAACTGATACTGGTAGCCCTCCTGGAAAAATAAATGGAATCCTCGGAGAGAGAGAAAGAGAGAGAGAGCAGGTCACACCTACATCAGCAGCCAGTCCAGTGGAATATTGTTACTCTGCATATTACAATCTGTTCCAGAAACCCCTTAAAATTACAAAAGAGGATTTATAGGTCCAGGTTTTAATGGTGGACAGGTACCCAGCAGAAGGTACTCACAGTGCTGGAATTAAGGTGGGCTTTCTAGTGCTCAGCACTATAGCTACATGAGCTCACATCAGTGCCATTGACTTATAATTGAACAGAGTGGGTGTTGGGGGGCCTAGTTTAAAAGTAAAGCCCCCCACCCACACACACACACACACACACACACACTCTCTCTCTCTCTCTCTCTCTCTCTCTCAAAGCTCAGAATTCTAATTCTAACACTGGGAGAGTTCCTGATTCTACCAGCTAAAATGTTCACATCATGCCTTCCTACTGAATACAAGAAATGTAGTGCTGTACCAATTCAGTCCAGTGCCTGCTCTTTAATGATTCTGCAGGACTGCAATGATGCCACTGCCATAAGAAGCACGGGCAAAATCAGGGAGACTCCCAATAAGGAGACTTTGAAAATATGGTCACTGGGTCAGATCTAGCCCCCTGAGCCACAATCAGGGACATCATGACCACACACCTCTCCCCATACAGTTGGAGTGTTCCCCCGGATGGTTTCCTGGTGAAACTTTCAGACTAAATAGAGTAAATCAAACTCTCTTTCAGGACAGTGTGAAATTTCAACAAATTCCCCTATCACAATGATTTCTTTCAAGTGGAATTGGAGAATTCTGCATATAAAGGAGGAAGCCAGAAGGATAGCCCACGTAACCCCAGTTTTCCATGTAAATCTGTGGATTGTTCATGGAAAGTATTCCATGACCAATCATTTCATGGGTGTTCCACCTTTAAGTTACCAAACTTGATCAAAAAATAATCCACTGATATTTTATGCCCGTGACAAACGGAAACATGATGATAAAATTCTGCATAATTTCATATGGACGCATATTCACATGGCAAAATTTAGGGACAAATTAAAACATGAACTAAAAACATTAATAGAGACAACTAATTCTCACTAGAATAAAAATTAGTAATCTGTTAATGTTTTCAGTTCACATTTTCATTTGTCCCTAAATGTTACCATCTGAATCTGCATCCATGTAGAATTACTGCATCATGCAGAATTTAACCAGTATGTTTGTTTTTCAGAAAAAAATCTCCACATATTCAGTATCTTTCAGTTCATTTCACAGAATGCTTTACTGTGGTTTAATTTTTTCTTCATATTTTTGTAACCACATCATTCAGCAGAACATCTATCATAGGTCTTTCTCATTTCACTCACTGCAGACCTTGCATTTGATAAAAAACAAAGCAAAACAAAAAAAAAAACAATACATGATGGATAACTCTGGTGCTGCTTAGTTGTGTCTTGTAGCCTCCCACACAGACACATGTGGCCTAGTGTAGTGGCCTGTCACTGAACTGGGAACAAGAGCAGTCTCCTCTCCCTCCTCCTACCCCAAGGGGGTACTACTTAACGACTGGACATAGGGCATAGTTTTTCTTAAATTACAGATGTAAAATTGGCAGCAGGAATAAGTGTTTGCTTGAGCATCTGACCTCAAGTTGTAGAACCACAGTAGTATTGTGATCCATCCCCTAGCCTACAGTTGCGACCCCCACCTTTTGGTATGCTCCACCACCAATGTTATAAACCCCAAATGCTTACAGCGGTGAAGCTGGGCTCTCATACAGTAGCCAGCCTGAGGCTCAGTTTACTGTCCAATAATTTGTGGCATTATAATGCCAGGTGTAGAGTTATGACAGACATCCTAATTTTGAAAGAGTTTTTGGTTCTGTACTGGCACAAGAATCAAAACAGCTAAGGACATATTACATTAAACGAGGGTGTGTGAAACTACAGTTGGCAGATCAGTAGCAGGACCAGGCAGCCTATGATGCAACTTACTGACATCACAGCAATGACAGAGAGAGAGGGCAGCCGCAGAACTCAGTAACCAGCAGGACCTACCTGTACTGCCAGCCACTTGGTGTGGTGGTCGTGCACAGTGGTCCTCCTTCTCCTCAGCATGCATCCTGATGATGAGAAGGGAGAGGACCAGAGAACAAAGGACAACTCTTCCCTGGCAGCTCATGACCTACAAACTCTGGAGCCAGTCCACCACTGCCGCATCTGCCAGCCACTCTTCCAGCCCCTGGCTTGCTCCCTCTCGCCAGTCAACATCGACTGTGCATTTGCACATCCCAGTGATCCCACCATGCCAGAACATTATTTACATTATTATTTAGCCAGCAGACAGAATATTCAGAGTAATTTTTGGCCCTGAATGACTATGTTTACTATGTTATACTAACTTAGCAAAAGACAATTAGCAAAGTGTCTATCAAACAATAAGAAAACAATCCTAAATAAAACCAAAAAATGGATTTGGCAAACCTATCACTTTTACAAACCAGGGTTACAGAACATGAAATATGCTACAGATCAAGTCACACCTTACTTATAGTACAGATATCAACAGAAAATGTTAACGCAGAAGGTTCTTTACAGGAGTTAAGAGGCTTTGTGTAAAAATGTGTAAGGTGTTAGTCTGTCATTCTCCTGTTGGGCTTGACCTAACCAGGTGCATGAGTAGGCACTTTATATGCTGATAAGTAATGAAGATGGAAATAATCAGTATGCAAGGCTGAACACTGATACTGTATGTAGAGGACAACTGGAGGTCAGAGTGTAGTGAGGATGTGATGTTAAGCCATGCATCTAATAAGCACAGAGAATGAAACAAGCACTGTAAAGTAACCTCATTTAAGTACCAATTCCCCTCTCTGTGAAGTAAAACAGGACATTATTTTAATTGTGGACAGTAGCATAGTAGTTCAGTTCTGTATGTGCCTGCTGGCAGCTGCCTACCTTTGCTGGGGATGATGTTAACGCTCTCCTCCTCTGCTGCTCGCCTCATTCTTCCAACTGATCTGCTGCCTGTGCTGCTAGTGCCGCCGCCGGCCACCGGGACTGAAGGACCCCACCACCCAGCCACTTGTAGACCTGCTGCCTGCCTAAACCTCCCTGACCCTGACCCCATCCGGAATGCCCTCTTGCTCTACTCCCCCTTTGCTGCTCAGACTGGCCCCCTTCTCTTTTGTTTGTTGTTGCTGCTGGCTGCCTGCTGCCCTGCCCTGCCGGTGACCATCCACGTCTGGACTGCAGCTGGCCTGGCTCGTTTCACTTCCCAGCTGCCCGACCCTGGCCCTCTCTCTCTCCCTCCCTCCTCACCGGCCCAACTCCTAGGACTACTGCGACTGCTGGGTTGGCTTCAGGTGGGCCTGCTGTGCTACCTTGCTGCTGTTTGTGTTGGGGGGGGGGTTCCGGACAACTGCTGACTCCCGCCGCACTGCCAGTCTTTGGATGCTTCTCTCTCGTCTGGGCTGACTGATGTCTGGACCACCCCTTGCTTTCTCCCATCTCGCACATGCAGAATCGCCTGACGCACCGCATGCTTTGCACGCTTATCGCGCTCAATATAAGCCTTCCCCATTTGGTCAATCACAGTGCGCGGCAAGTTAAGCTGACCAGTCACAATGATCTGGGCCGGGCGAAAATTCAAATCAATGGTAAGGCGGCAAGACAAAGAAGGAGCAAAGCCGCGCCACCCCCGTAGCCCAATTAAACAGCGGGGAAGGGGGAGCTGCCACGCGGTCACAATCAGCAGAGGGCACATGCAGGACAGAAAAAACAACTGGGGAGGGTTAAAAAAAAGGCAGCATGTGGCAAAATATTGCTGGGGCTCAGCCCAGGTCAAAATTTATTGCTGGGGCCAATGCCCCACGGGCCCATACAACCCGGCGCCTATGCTACACACCATTTTTTGAACCATTCATTAAACTGCATGGTGCAAAGTACCCTCACCTCACCCATGCCATTGACAGGCAGCACCTCTGAGAAGGATACTGTGTGCTACTGGTCTTAGGCCCCTCCCCAACTCTACAAAGTCCTCCTGCACTGCTCTAATTTCATGATGAGCCAAGTCATTTGTCCCTAGGTGGACAATGACGTCCAGCTCAGACTCCCGTGCAGCTGTTCATTGATCCTGAGGATGCGCTTCCTGTCCCTCCAAGCCATGGCACCAGGCAGGCACCTTACTTCAGTTTTCCCTGCTCCCCCAAGTTCTATCCTCCTAATAATTGAGTCCCCCACCAGGAGCTGCTTCCTTTCCCTGTGGTGTCCTCTGTCTCCTTCCTGTGGGCCTCTCTTGTGACAGTTGTCCTCAGCCTCCTTAGTCTCCTCTGTGGGTGCATCCACAGGGGAACTATGCTCCCCCAGAATGGTGTATGGATTGTGGAGTGGAACAACTGACTGGGTGTGTCTCTGTTCCACCATCCTCACCCTCCCTGAGCCCACTGTGGTCCAACTGCTGTGCTTTCTTCGCAACCTCTGAGGTAGTGGTGGTGGCTCTGGTGCTCCCTGGATGGGGGAGGTTCCCTTCCTACTGTCCAGTGTGGCCTGTGGGAAGGTTCCCTTACTACTGACCAGTGTGGCCTGAAGACGGAAACTTCCTCCCTCAGGGTAGAGAGTTGTCTGCAAATAGGGCAGCATCTCAGCCTCCAGAAAGACTCCGGAAGACTGCTGCCTGTGCCATTACATTGCACTACTCCCCACATGTTTATCTACTTTTTGTGTGTGTGTGTGTGTGTGTGTGTGTGTGTGTGTGTGTGTGATTGGTTTGTTATATAGAAATATATATATTCTACAATGTGTATGCTTATATTGTCAGTGCAGCGCTAGAGAGGATATGACAGTGATATGCACCTTGCACTCTTGAGGAAATGATGTCAGAACCCCAGGTATAAAGAAACTATTTCCAGGGGTGGGTGGGGTGAGGGTGGGCAGGGGTTGGGTCTAAACTGTGCCCTCACAAAACAATCAGCTAAAGCTCTGACCCACCGCCATGATGAGTGCCTTCCTGTCAGCGAGATGCCCTACACAACAATTTGACAGAGAAAATACCCTGCTAATCAAACAGAGAAAAATCCAGACATCCAAGTCAGACACAGGTAAACCTCCCCAGCCCCAAAACAGCCTGGTGGTTTGTGCTCTGAAAGCAGTCAGCCCCAAAATAAGTCAGCTGTGCTTTAAACTCTTCCTGCACTGAAAATCTTAACTGTAACAAAAGTAAGGCTAGATCCACCTCCCTCTGTTGCTTGAAAGACTGTATTTCCTGATAATTCTAAGTTCCTTATTTCACCTTTCAGTTAGAAGTAGCCTCCACCTGCAGAATATCTGCTACAAACCAAAGACAATTGTATGGTTCACCTCCCTCTGTTGTGAGCACAACTCGCTTTCTTGCAAATCCTATGTTCAGTATTGCAGCTTCCAGCCAGAGGTAGCTTCACCTGAAGAATATTAGCTGTTCCTATTGGCTGAAGCACGGTCATAAATATTGGACTGCCAGAGGCCAATCCCCTAGCCAAGATAACACAGTCCAGTGAGATACTTCCTTAGCAGAAAATCATATAACAGAAAACCAGCAGGAACAGAAAAAAATTGACCAGCAAACATTACTGCATTGCAGAAGATCATGTGCTGGAAGATAGCAGAAACATGTCTTACAACAGCTATTAGACAGGAAAATCTCCCATGAGGAGCATTTCATATCACAGTGGTGTATGATAATACAAAAGAACAAAGCACAAAAACCCTGTCCCAGGGAACACCCAGTTAAAAAGTACTGGAGAAAATCCCCAGATGGTTCTGGCTATACGGTATATGGGAGAGACTCTGAGCACTATAAAGGTTAGCAGGTATAATCACCTTTACCAGGTGAGTAAATACCATTATCCCCTGCCACCTTTCTAGTGCTCAGACATTCCTTACAAATGGATCTTTTGTAGCAGTACCAAGAAAAAACCCTGGGTGGAAAGACAAACATTATATTAAGGGGAACCCAAAGCTGCCTGAAGCACCACCCTATCAAATGTAGCTTGGTCTGCTCGTGCTACGTCCAGTCTATAATGCCGGACAAAAGTATGAACTGAGGACCAGGGTCAGCTGTGCAGATGTCCTGTGCAGATGTTCCCCCTCCCTCTGCCCAAGAAGCTGACATTGTTCTAGTGGAGTGTGCCCTGATACCCAAGGGAGGATTCAGGCCCACCCCTTGATAGGCAGCCAGGATAGCTGCCTCATCCACTAAACTGTTATTCCTTTAAGGGCAGCCAGACCGGTTTTCATTTCTGAGCAGAAAACAAGCAGCCTATCCAATTTATGGAAACCTTTGGACATGAGTAAATAGTCCCTTATCAATGATATCATGTCAAGCAGAGGAGTAGCCACATAGCCTCCACCTCGGACCATGAGCATGGCGGGTAGATGAATCTCCTGTTTCATGTGAAACAGTGAAAAAAACACCTTTGGAGCAAAGGATAGGACAATTCCGAGGGACACTGTCATTATGGAAGAAAGTCTGGAACAGTTATTGGCACGACAGCACCTGCAGCTCACTTACCCCTCTGGCTGAGTACATAGCCATCAGAAAGACCATTCTGAAGGTTGTCCAGTATGGAGAATTGGGTATGAAGGGAGGCTTGTTAGGGCCAACCAATACTTTTTGTATGTACAACTACACAAATATAATTGTTTTGTGATACTGTTTGTTTAACCTCTGATGTAGAACCTATGTAATGAGCCAGTTCTCAAAGGTGTTAATCCTAGATCACAATAAACGTCCGGGTGTTACTGTCTACCCCACTCCAGGAAGGGAACCTAGGAAGGGAGGCTTGTTAAGGCCGACCAAGACCAGATAAAGGTGCCAAGGAGATCGGTTGGGTCTAGATTTATACCACCTGCAGCAGCCGGACTACATTCGGGTGTGAATCTGTCTGCCCACTCTGGTAAGGGAACCTCGTATTGTGGAGACAGCCACAGCCAGTATCCTCAAGGAGGAGTATGCGATCCCTTTGTCTGCCCAGTCATTGAGGAAATCTAGAAATTGGGGAAAGCCCGCCACTGAAGGGGACATACCTTTGTATGAACACCACTTACAGAAGATCTGCCAGTGGCTATGATAAGTCTTATTTGTCAATTGTCCTCTGGATCACCAGTGGTATGACATAGTGGTGCCAGGTGTGCGGTTAGGTAGCTACAAGGAGCTGCAACTCCTCTCGTTCTCCACGGGTATGGCGTCCTGCTCGGCAGGAACTAAACGCTGAATTTGAATGTTTTTTTCAGGCATTCTCCTTTTCAGCAAGTGGTCTTCAGTGCCTATTTTTTGGCTTGGTGTAAATAATCTGACCGCAAGCTTAAATTCATTAATTACTGCGTGCAGTCAAGCCACAGTTGTTAGGGAAGTCCTTCTCTGAAGCGGCCACTAGGAAACGGTAAAATTAATCTTTTTTCCACGTGTTTGTCTTCAAATCACTAAGGAGCAGTTAACAGCGGGTAATGGGTTTTTGAGAATCTGCAGCAGCGGTAGTAGTCCCAAACCGTATTTTGGTACCGGAATTGGTCTGTTTGGACAGTTGCAAAGCACATGTTCAGGGCTACAGGCTGCAATCAACCCCAACCTCTGAATGTTCGAGACAAACGGTATGAGCAACAGTCTTTTGGAGCAATAAGAACCAACAACCAACTCCCTAGTTCAGTGATCAGCAACTGAAGGAGATGCTGAGAGGATGCCAAGGACTGCCGTTATGTTAAGTAACCCACACTCCTTATCTTAACTCTACTTGCTGTTTTTTCTTGACTTTGCGCTGGGACAGTGACGGCGAGCCCTAAATTGGGAGGTTAAAAAGTTATTTATCTTCATTCAACTTTACACTGAATTCCCTAGCATATACAGTATGGGGGAATAAAATATCTGACCAACATGTTATATTGTGGGCCTCATACTACATAACTTATTGAAGGCACTCTTCCTCAATAAATCTGCCCATGTGGGACTTTAATCACGATGATCAATTAAAAGGGAAGAGACTGTCAACTTTTTCAGGATTCAAAAGAGAATGCTAAATTTAAAAAGGGTAAATCTAGCTCAGAGTCTGAAATTACATTTGATCAGGACAGTTCAAAGGCCCAATCAGAGGCAAGAGGAAAAAAATTAAAACAGCTGAAATTACCATTTAAGAACTGCTGTGATTCTGCCGGCCCTAAATTATTTAGAATGGCACCAAATGTGTATCCCAAGAAGAAAAAGGAAAGGAGGGAGAAAATAGCTCCATCGGGGGTTAAGCCCCCCTTTGGTTCAATTCCCTCCCTGAGGCTATCTCTAAGATCCCCGGGATTGGCCGGTTCAAAACTGCCCTCCGTCAACACATTATTGACAGTCGATGCTGCAAATGCCGATAGATGACCTTACCCAGCCTTTTGCCCTGTTTCCCCCCTGGCTCCCTTAGATGACTGGGCTTTGTCTAAAACTATGTTGTTTTCAAATTAATTGATGCGTAATATGATGTATAATATGGAAGTTAACATATGTATATTACTGAACTTATGATTTTACTTGTATAGTTGCTGCCTGTAAATCCAGGTGTTTTGTATCTCACCTGTTTGTAATTCATGTCCTATAACCTCACTATTTGTTGTCTCCCCCCCCCCTTCTCGACGAGGTACCTTTGTAAACGAGTCGCTGACTCAAAGGTTGTAAAACTGATTCCTCATTAAATAAATAAATAAATAAAAATTCTTCTGATACCATGGGTAGTACTGCCTTCCAGGGGGAAGCAAATACATCCACAGTAATTGGGGAGGATTTTGCTCACCCTTTAGAAGAAGATACGGTGGCGGGCTCTTCTAATAATTTAGAAGGGATTATAAATGACATGGGCAGTAACACTTCTGAGTCCACCCAAGATTCTCTGCCCGGTTGGGTCCAGCAACTGCTCAAGACTGTGGGTGAACTACCGTACAGCTCTCTCTGGGCAACGTGCAATCTCTACCAGCTTCAGTCAAAATTTTAATGGACAGTATTCAGAAACTGGATATAAATCTTGAACTGGGTATGAAGCAAATCACTGAGGTAGAGAAGAGACAATTAGACCTGGAAGATGTTTCCCCTTTAACCCAAGAAATGAAAGAAGGGGAAGGAAACATTCAATTCAGTGCTTTACAGTAACTGGTAATTGCTATTTTTCTTTTAAACTTAGATTGTGGGCTTTTAGTGACACTGTAATTTCTTTGCTGTCTTTACTTAGAATTGTTTTTGGGCTTTTGAAAATTTAAAACGTAGTGGTGGTGTATTTCTTTGCTGTCTTTAATTGCTGCAAATATAGTCTTGGCTGTCTGACTTGCCCTGTAGTTTGGGTGAGGGGTGTTAATTGTCTGGCCTCTGACCTCAGCTACGTGATAACTGGAGGTGGGGCTTAGTCAGAGTTGAGGTAGCAAGTGAGTTTTCTTTTCTCAGAAGCCATAAGGGGAAGGAAACATTCAATTCAGTGCTTTACAGTAACTGGTAATTGCTATTTTTCTTTTAAAGTTAGATTGTGGGCTTTTAGTTACACTAATTTCTTTGCTGTCTTTACTTAGAATTGTTTTTGGGCTGTTGAAAATTTAAAATGTAGCGGTGGTGTATTTCTTTGCTGTCTTTAATTGCTGCAAATTCTGTTGAAGTATTCTGTGGACAGTAGTGGATGGTAGTTGCCCCTACCTGAAGCTGAACTGGACACTGCAGGAGGGTCCCGTTCATCAGGTAGGTCCTGGGTGGGACACAATAGGAGGGTCCCAACCAGCAGTAGGCAGCTGTGTGTGCCAGTGTTCTCTACAGTAGTGGATGGTAGTGGCCCCTACCTGAAGATGAACTGGATGCTGCAAGAGGGTCCCGTTTATCGGGGAGGTCCAGAATGGGATGCTACAGGAAGGTCACAACCAGCAGTAAGTGGCCGTGTGTGCTGGAGTCTCCTTTCTGGGTTAGTTAAACTGCAAGACAAGCCAGTCACAGGACGCAGAATACAATCAATGGGTTGGTGGCCTGAGGTAGACTCATATGTCTCTCAACATAGTGACAACAGCATCATTTTGTTCAAGTTAACCCTTACAAGACCAAAAATGAAAGTAAAACTCTGCCATACCCGACCACCTGGTGGCCCAGGGACCTCACACCGAGTAGATTTTGTGGAACCATTGCCCACAACTCAAAAAGGCAACCAAAAAATCCTTTTTTTTTTTGCTTTGTTTACTGGTTAACTCGAGACATGTTGTCTAGATTGGATGAAGCATTCCCAGATCGCAATGTCACCACCCTGGCCCAGTGAGGGTGTTGGTACAGCATGTTTTTTACCATATGGAGACCAGCCATCTGAACTAATTCTGATAGGGGAACCCACTTCACAGGGCCAGTGATGCAACCATCATACAAGTATTGGGAGTCAAACATAAGTACATAGATGCTGTGGGCAGATAAAGGCCTTTGGCCCACCAATCTGCCCATCACTGCAATTTACTCTCTTTGTTCAAGCTTCCCTGGAACTAGGTTACACCCCCCCCCCACCGACTACCAGGATCCCATTATGCCTATACCATGCATTCTTAAATCCTGTAATCGTTTCTGCCCCCACCCACCTCTTCTGGCAGGCTGTTCCATTTGTCTACCACCCTCTCTGTGAAAAAGTACTCCCTCATGTTTCCTCTGATCCTCTCTCCCCCAAGTTTCCTCCCATGCCTCCTAGTCCTGGACCATATTTTCATTTAAAAAATTGTGTTTTCCTGAACCTTAGTTTCTCCCTGTGAGGTATTTATATGTCTCAGTCATATTCCCCCCCCCCCGTCTCTCCTCCAGGGAGTACATATTTAAGCAATAAACCATGACAGGCTGTGGGTTATGCCGGGATTTACCCACGGCTGGCATGCTTTAGCCAAAGGCCGCAGGCCGAGTGGTCAAACCAGGTCAGCTGTGGGTAAATCCCAGCATAATCCACACCCTAGAGAGGTTAATTGCTATTATACAATGTCCCCCTATACTTTTTGTGGAAAAAAAACCTTTTTTTTGTAGTTTAAATATTATTTCTTTAATTTATTTTACGCCATTAGAAAATAGCTCCATGTTGCTAGGTAGAATATTTAGGAGATGCCCCCTCCCCGACTGAGGATATGGTTATAGTAATAGCATGTTACTGTTTTTACTTATTTACTTTTATAACAGAGAGATTTCCATGTATGTCTAGCAGAGACAACCGCCTGACCGACACAGGAACAGGCAGTGTGTCATCCTCGTTCACTCCATTCACTATTACTTTTTTTCTTTTAACTTTTGTACTCTGGTCATCATTTTTTTAGCATTTGTATTGTGGAATCATGACACACAGGTGAACTTCAGGTGGGGGTTCGTAAGGTCACAGGGGAGGGGTATCAGTAAGAAGTTGAGGAGACAGAGGGGGTCAGCAGCAGTCTACACTGCTAACGGGAACACCGGGTGGGAGTTCCTAAAGACACTTCGTGGTGGTTTAGAGCAAGGTTCAGCAGGAGTGCCATTGCTACAAGTGACAAGTTCTCCAAGTAGCACTTGCAGGACTATTTGAGTACTACTGATCGGAATAGAGGCTGATAGGAGTGATTGTCAAACGAGCCTGTCATGAGAAGTTCAGTATGTGCACTGCTGTTCGTGCAGCTCACCAAGGTCATGAGCCGAGTTTCATTTTTTTAAATAATTTTCAACTTTCCTAATTGCTGGGAGACCCTGGGAGTGTTATACTGTAATTGGAGACCTAGTGGCACTGCAATGGACACAAGAGGGAGAAAATGTCATGAGGCAGGAATGCCGTGGAAGCTGGAGGGACGGAGCGTTACAGGAGGTGGCAGCTAAGTATCTTGTGGGGAATGCAGCACGGAGTACGAAGAGAAGCCGTAGTTTGACTTTGGCCTGCATTGAGTTTTGGTCCAGAGGTACATCGTGCTATTCAAGTCATCATTTGTTTAAAACAAAAACCAAAAAAAAAAAAAAAAAATTTCTGTGACATTTATAGTGAGTTTGGGGAGTGGTGCTATGTCATTTTTTACGTTAGTTGATGTTTGCGTTATCTGCTGCGATTTACCGGAATGGCAATATGACGGCATTACTATTTGTTTCTGGGGGGTCAGAGTAATTCTAAAAGTGGCCAATCTAGATGTGGCTGGCTGGCACTTTTGCCATGGGTTATACCAGGATTTACCATGGCTGAAAGGTGCCAGTCAGCCAGTCACGTTAAAGGATTCTTGGACCCCACCATATAATTTATTTTATTTTATTCAATCTTGGGTTACAATACCTTTGAGCACATAGCAGCTCTTTTACAAAGATTCCACGTCAATAAGGAAGAATAACAGACATACAAAGGAGGCAAAAATACAGAGTTTCTAACAAAAACAGTCAAGCAATAATGACATACTTGGTATCTAAAAGTAAAACTATAGATTGGAAGGCGAACAAAGTGTAGCAGAGAGAGGAAGGTAATCAAGAGAATTCAGAAAATGGATGAGGCAGCCAAAAGGCTTGTCAAACTTGTACAGATAGAGGTAGTGTGAACGGGGTAGTGGCAGTACAGGTGGACAAGGGGTGCTGGGGGGGGGAAGGGGGTAGCAGGTGCAGAGGAAGGAGAGGAAGGGAATAGGTGAGGGATAGAGGGCTGAGCAAGGGATGTCAAAGGTCCTTCTCTTATAGTGAGGAAGTGAGTGCATAAAGGTAGGTCGTACCCGTAGGTGGTGGTATCTTAGGTGAAGCAGTCACATGAACTGTTTGCCGTGAGATGCTGAGGGAGCATAAGTGTGAATGGACCTAATTTTGGCAAGGTGGAAATATCTCTGTGATGTGTGTTAATTGCGCATACCTCTCAACTGTCCCTGATTTTCAGGGACGTCCCTGATTTGGCCTCAAAATTTTCCTCTGTCCCTCATAAAATTTGTGTTTTTGTGACAGAACAGTGGGGATTAATAACACAAAAAAAATGTCAAACATTAAAGTTACAGACTTCTTGTTCTTCAGAAAATGCATCTTAACACAAATTACTTCATCCTGTCAGCTTTCTGAGTGAATAGTACCAGTTTTTAAGACATGTCCCTGATTTGGGGTCTTTGTCCCTGATTTTTTTAAGCCTTGTCCCTGATTTGTGAGGCAAGAGGTTGAGAGGTATGTAATTGCGTTATAATTAAGTCTTTCAGCCTGCCCTCGTAGGGCGTATGATGTAATTTTATTTATTTTAACTTTTGTTTACCGGGTAAGTGCCATGAGACAAGGCCCTTTTTCAGGCACGACCCGGGACCAAATAGTTAAGATGTTACAATTATACAATTAGATGCAGGATGGGTATAACAATACATTCTAACCCCAGTAATACTCTGGTATTCATAATTTTATGCAGTCAGCCTTCTAAGTAGAACTGCCCAGAGAGAATTTGGAACATGCAAATGATGGAATCTTTTGCATGAGCCACTTTTCAAAAGCTGCCTTATACTAACTGCCTTAGTTCTAAACCCCTCAGAGTTCTCTCTCTGCCTGCCAAGACTAGATGTTCAGAGATCCTCTCCTCATCATCTTTTGTTCTGACATGAGAAACCTTATAAAATATTATAAGTATTCTTTACATTTCTTTTGCTGCCTTTTACTTTTTTGTAATTTTAGGTAAGCCCATAGTTACATAGAAACAGACTTTGACGGCAGATAAGGACCACTTGGCCCACCCAGTCTGCCCATTTCCCTTCCTATTGGATAAGCAGCAGATTCTAGTTAACCAACAGCCTACTTCCTGCAACCCCCCAACTACAATTGCCTTATGTCTGTCCCATGCATTTTTGAATTCCCCCACTGTTTTAGATCCAACATCCTCCCCAGGAAGGTGGTTCCATGTATCCACCACTCTCTCCGTGAAAAAAAATTTCCTCACATTACCCCTGAGCCGTTCCCCATTCTATCTTTAAATTGTGCCCCCTTGTTCTTACACATCTCTTTTTCTGAAAGATGCTACCCTCCTGGACTTTGTTGATTCCCTTGAGGTACTTAAAAGTTTCTATCATGTCTCCCCTGCATCTCCTTTCATCAAGGGTATACATATTAAGCTCTCTTAGTCTCTCTTCATATGGTTTCTGATGCAGACCCTACACCATTTTAGTTGCCCTCCTCTGGACTGCTTCCATCCTGTCTATGTCCTTGCATAGATGGGGTCTCCAGAACTGCACACAGTATTCCAGATGGGGTCTCACCAACTGTCTGTACAGAGGGACAACCACTTCTCTTTTTCTACTTGTGATGCCCCGTTCTATGCATCCCAGTATCCCCTTGGCTCTCCTTACTGACTTCTCACATTGCTTACCCACCTTTAGGTCATCTGATATGACTACCCCAAGTCCCTTTCTTTTTTTGTTGTTGTTAGTACCTCCCCTGCTATTGTGTGCTCTTCTCCTGGGTTTTTGTTTCCCAGGTGCATTACTTTGCACTTCTTTGCATTGAATCTAAGTTGCCATATGTCTGACCATTCCTCCAACCTTGCCAAGTCCCTTCTCATCCTTTCTACCCCCTCCTTGTGTATCAACTCTGTTACAGATCTTTGTGTCATCTGCAAAGAGGCATACCTTTCCCTCCAGACACTCTGCAATGTCACCTATAAAGATGTTAAAGAGGACTGGACCCAGTACTGAGCCCTGAGGTACTCCACTAGTAACCTCCCTTTCTTGAATGTGTTCCATTCACTATTACCTTCTGTGTCCTGTTATGCAGCCAGTTTGCTACCCAGGCTACCACCCTGGAACCCACTCCCAGGCTGACTAACTTGATTATTAGTCTTTTGTGCGGGACTGTGTCAAATGCCTTGCTAAAGTTTAGGTAGGCCATATCCAGAGCCCCTCCCTGGTCTATTACTTTGGTCACCCAGTCAAAGAAATCAATTAGATTGATCTGACATGACCTTCCTACTGTAAATCCATGCTGCTTTGGGTCCTGTGCCCCGCTGGCCTCTAGGTACTCAACAATTCTTTCTTTCAGAAGTGATTCCATCATTTTCTCTACCACTGAGGTCAAACTGACAGGTCTGTAGTTTCCTGCTTCTGCCTTGCTCCCACTTTTGTGAAGGGGAATCACATCTGCCCTCCTCCAGTCCTCAGGTACCACCCCATCCTCCCATGATTTGTTAAAAAGTGTGGTCAGTGGTGTCACTAGGTCCTCCCTTAGTTCTTTTAGGATTCTGGGGTGAATCCCATCAGGGCCCATTGCTTTGTCCACCTTGAGTTTTAGGAGTTCTTTCAGGACTCTTTCTTCTGTAAACAGACTGGTGTCAACCCCCCTACCCAGAGTGCTTGTACTGTCTGGTTTAGGTAGCTCCTCCTCATCTTCTTTTGTGAATACTGAGCAAAAGTATTCATTCAGTATCTCTGCCTTTTCACTGTCTCCCTCTGCCTACCTCCCCTCTCCCTTATTAATCTTCACTATTCCTCCCTTAACCTTTCTATGCTCCCTAATGTACCTATAAAAGGTCTTATCCCCCTTCTTAACTGAGTTGGCTATTTTTTCCTCGGTTTGGGCCTTAGCTATTCTGACTGCCTTCCCCACTTCTTTCTGTTTTAATTGATACAGCTCCCTGTCGTGCTCTTTCTGTGATTCCTTATACTTTATGAATGCAGCCTTTTTCTCCTTAACCTTCCCTGCCACCTCTTTTGAGAACCATAGTGGTTTTTTATTCCACTTTGTTTTCTTTATTTGTTTCACACAAAGGCTTGTTGCCTCTATGACAGCAGTTTTGATTTTTCTCCATTGTTCTTCCACCCCTCCTTTTTGGCCATTTGCTAGTGCATTCCTCAGGTATTCACCCATTTTGCCAAAGTCAGCCCTTCTAAAGTCCAGTATCTTTGTTTTTGTATGGCTTGTCTCCATGGTTGTGCTCATTGTGAAGCACACTGTGCAGTGGTCACTTGTTACCAGATGTTTACTGACTTCTAAATTTGTGATCCTCTCTCCATTTGAGAGTACCAGGTCTAGTTTTGCTCCCTCCCGAGTGGGTTCCAACACTAGCTGTCTAAGGCCTGCCACCTGCAGGGCATCGAGAATGACCCTGCTCTTGGATGTGGCTGCAGTCCATGTCATCCAGTTAACACCTGGCATATTCAGGTCCCCCATCAACAGTATCTCCCTTTTTCAGCCATTTTGAGAATGTCCTCCATCATTTTCTTGTCCGTTTCCTCCCCTTGAGACGGGGGTCTGTATACAACCCCTGTGTGGACTGTGATGCCATTCCCTGTCTCCAAGGTGACCCAGAGTGCTTCTTGTCCTCCCCCTTTACTTTTTAGTTCTGTAGCTTTGATCCCTTCCCTTATGTATAGAGCTACTCCACCTCCTCTTTTACCCTCCCTGTCCCTTCTGTAAACTGTGTACCCGGTATGTTGACATCCCAGTTATGGTTCTCTGTGTACCATGTTTCCGTGACTGCCACAATATCCAATTTTTCATCTTCCATCAGGGCTACTAGCTCAGGAAGCTTGTTTCCCAGACTACGGGCGTTGGTACTCATTGCCCTCCATTTAATGTTGGCTTTATCTTTTCCCCATCCCTGCTCTTATTGCCCTTGTCTATTTTTCCATTTACCCCTGTCCTGCCCTCTGTTGAGCTCTGTACCTCAGTGTTTACCTTGCCACCTGCCATGTTTTGTGGGGGAGGCTTGAAATTTCATGCCTCTTATCAGCACCTCCCCCTTGGCTAGTTTAAAAGCTTGCCAAGGAAGCATTTAAACCTGTCACTTAGGAGCTTGGTTCCCTTTGTGGACAGATGCAGACCATCATGCCAGTATAGACCATCTCTCCAGGTGTACCCCCAGTCCATAATGAAGCCAAAGCCCTGTGCTCTGCACTAGTTTTGCAACCATTCATTAAACTACATGCAGTACCCTAGCCTCACCCCTGCCATGGACTGGCAGCACCTCTGAGAAGGTAACCATGTTTGCTACCTGTCTAAGGCCCCTCCCCAACTCCACAAATTCATCCTGCACTGCACTGATTCCATGCCTAGCTAGGTCATTTGTCCCAAGGTGGACAATGATAGCTAGTTCTCTCTCCTGTGATGCTGCTTCTGCAATCGTGAGGATTTGCTTCTTGTCCTTCCAAGCCGTGGCACCAGGCAGGCACCTTACTTCCCTCTCCTCTCCCTTCCCCAGTTCTACCCCCCTAACAATTGAGTCCCCTATCAGAAGCTGTTTCTTTCCCCTGTGGTGTCCCTTGCCACCCTTTTGTGGGTCTCCCTTATGGATGTCCTCAGCATTCTTCTTGGTCTCCACTGAGGGTGCCATCATAGAGGAACCTTGCTCTGCCAGACTGGCGTATGATTTGTGTAGCGGTACAACTAGGGGGCTTTGCCTCTATTCCACCACCTGCACCCTCCCAGAACCCACTGTGGTCCAACTGCTCTTCATACTTGGCAACCTCTGAGGCAGTGGTTGTGGCAGTGGTGCTCTTTGGGTGGCGGAGGCCTCCTTAGTCCTTGCCAGTTCAGCCTGGAGGTGGGCAATCTCCTCCCTCAGAGCTGACAGTTGCCTGCAAATAGGAAAGCAATGCAGTTTCCAGAATGTCTCTCAGAAAACTGCTGCCCCACAGCCAGTGCATTGCACCACTCCCCACATGTCCCTCTCCCTTATAACATACAATAAGTAATATACATAATTTTTTTTTTTTTGGTGGTGTGTACTTACCCTTTATGCACTGTGATGGGTTATTAAGAATATGACAATTCTGCCCCAAGACCTGTTGAGGAAGTGATGTCAGAACTTTGGCTATAAAGGAAATGCCATGCCTGGGGGTGTGGGGAAGGGGGTAGTCCACAACCACAGGTGACTGTTAGAAACAATCAAATACACCACTGCTCCACCACCCTGGTGAGTACTGCCCTTTATAGTAATTCAACTAACCTCCAGTAACTTATTTAAAAATAGTTTAACTATCACAAAATCCTACGCACCAGTAAATTATTTAAAACTAGTTTCTGTCCCAAAATCCTAGTAGTCAATCCAGCTACCCCCATGGGACAACCAAAATGCAGTATTCAAACCCTTGTGAAGTTACTTCCAAGATAAGCAGAGTTTGCAAGCTCCTTTTTCAACTCCTCAGCCACCTGTAAATTATTTAAAAATAGTTTAACTGTCAGAAAATCCTAGCAGACAATCTAGCTACCTCCAAGGGTCTACCCAAATGCAGTATTTAAATCATTCTGAAGTTACTCACAAGATAAACAGAGTTTGCAAGCCCCTTCTTGGTTAAACACTAAATAAATATGTAAATAAAAAGCAATTACCAAGGGTAGTTAGTTTCACCTCCCACAGAATTGAGCAAAAGTGCACGTTGTTGCAGATATCAAGTGCAATAACGTCTTTATAGGTGACATTGCAGAGGGCCTGGAAGGAAAGGTATGCCTCTTTGCAGATGACACAAAGATCTGTAACAGAGTTGATACACAAGGGGTAGAAAGGATGAGAAGGGACTTGGCAAGGTTGGAGGAATGGTCAGACATATGGCAACTTAGATTCAATGCAAAGAAGTGCAAAGTAATGCACCTGGGAAATAAAAATCCAGGAGAAGAGTACACAATAGCAGGGGAGGTACTAACAACAACAATAATGAAAAGGGATCTGGGTGTAGTCATATCAGATGACCTAAAGGTGGGTAAGCAATGTGAGAAGTCAGTAAGGAGAGCCAGGGGATACTGGGATGCATAGGGAAGGGCATCACAAGTAGAAAAATGGAAGTGGTTATCCCTCTGTACAGACAGTTGGTGAGACCCCATCTGGAGTACTGTGTGCAGTTTTGGAGACCTCATCTACGCAAGGACATAGACAGGATGGAAGCAGTCCAGAGGAGGGCAACTAAAATGGTGCAGGGTCTACATCAGAAACCGTATGAAGAGAGACTGAGAGAGCTTAATATGTATACCCTTGATGAAAGGAGGGACAGGGGACATGATAGAAACTTTAAGTACCTCAAGGAAATCAATAAAGTCCAGGAGGGTAGCATCTTTCAGAAAAAGAGATGTGTAAGAACAAGGGGGCACAATTTAAAGTTAGAGGGGGGACGGCTCAGGGGTAATGTGAGGAAATTATTTTTCACGGAGAGAGTGGTGGACGCATGGAACCGCCTTCCTGGAGAGGTTGTGGGGTCTAAAACAGTGGGGGAATTCAAACATGCATGGGACAGACATAAGGCAATTATAGTGGGGGGGTTGCAGGAAGTAGGCTGTTGGTTAACTAGAATCTGCAGCTTATCCAATAGATAGGGAAATGGGCAGACTGGGTGGGCCAAGTGGTCCTTATCTACTGCCAAGTCTATGTTTCTATGCTTCAATATAGAATTTCTCACACAGCTCACAGTTTTAGGGTTTAAATTGTAAGTTTTCTCAGTTTCTCCCGGTTCTGTATAACGGGGGGTAAACCAAGGTTTATTTTATATTTATCTGAGTTTTCTGACTAAAAAACTCCATTAGTTATGTTTCATTTTATTAAATGAGCTTATTTTAAGAACCGTTACTACAGGTTCCTGAACCGATAGCCTCGGTTCATTTTATCTCAGTTCCTGGATCCGGCAACAGTTCCGGAACCGACCGCAACTGCTAAATAAGCTTAAATAAAAATATTCTTTTTTAGCAGTTGCAACTGTTATTGGCTTTACATTGAAATATTATAAAAAGAAACTGGTGATCCTGGTTTCAAACCTTGTATACAGTGTGGTGAAATTTTGTTAAGTCAAACATTCTCTTATTTTGCCTATCTGGACATGAACATTTAAAAGCAGAGTGAAATCTGCATTACATGTCCTGAAAAAACTACTGAAATGCCTGGATAAGGCAAAAAAAGAAAATACTTTCACCACCGAAGGGTCCCACATGCTCTGACCAGCTGACACCCTAAGTTACAGTGGCTGAAACCACAACAATTAATGTAACTGCTACCCCTGAGATGGGTATACAAGCAGTTCCTAAGAGGCTTGCTGAAACTGCTGACTCACTGGTTCCCTCAAAAGAAATCAACAAAACTAAGCACACAGAACCCCCTGCTGGACAGCATCTGGGGACTTCTGTGCCTGCTATAAAGCCTGCCAATCCCATCAGAAATTGCAGGCTCTTTCTGATTGGAGAAATATTAGCCAAGACAGGTAAGCACAGTTGTGTGTTGCTTCCCTTGGCTATGATCACCTAAATGAATACTGTGAAATTTGTAAACTTTCCTGAGGAGGAAAAGTGTGAAGAAATGCCTGGAACAGCTGAAGAAAACACTTTCAGGCTTGCAAGGGTTGTCTGTCTCTCAGCAGCAGACCTTTGCAAAGCAGTCTTCCTAATATTTAAAAGGAAGGATATGTAATTATTATTAATTGATTGGAGGAGAACCTATTGAATCTGAGGTTTCGTCTGAACAAGAGTTTCTCTCTTCCCACAGAACATCTGAGGATTATTCCTCATTCTTTACATTGGTGAGAAAGATTGGACTGATACCCACTAAAAGCTTCCCATTCCTATGAATAAATTCGTCAGGGAAGATACTTTAAAGATTTTACAAACTCCAAGCTCTGGTCCCCCTCTGGATAAGAGGCTGTATAAGAAATTTCAGCTGGACAGGAAGGGAACTGAAATGTATTCCCCAACTCTGTCCACCAAGGAGTGGTTAAAGTGACAGCCTGTGACAAGGCAAAGATACCCCTGTCATCCTATCCTCTTAGCAAGGCATCCGGGAAAAATCGACAACATGGCTTAAAAAGGAATATTTATGAGGTTCCTTGGCCAGTGGTAGGCACAATTTCAAGCTTATGTCAATTCCAAAGTCACAATGGTAGTTGGCCCCTGCTATGCCAGCCAAGGCCCAGACTTCCCTGTCAGATGATCTAGCTAAAACAGCTAAATTTGGTTTGGGAGCAGCCAAATGACAGTTCAAATGGCTGCTGCCAGATGGATGGCAAGGAGGTTTGCCTGGCTGCGAGTCACAGACCTCACTCAGGATACCCAAACCAAGGTTATAGACTTTCCAGTCGAGGGTAGTTCCTCTTTGGAGAAAGATAAAGGCTTACATGAAAAAGGTGGATATATACACCACAGCAAGCCCCCTTTTTTCTATCAGGCTGGAGCTGCATCTCAGTATCAGCAGTACCCACAGCAGAGGTATGTCAGGCACCACAGACAAGTGGTCCTGGATGTAGCGAGTCAGGGATTGTCTCAGCTCAAATTCCTTCCATTAAAAACAGTGCAAAAATGGACTAGAAAGGTTGCAAGAGAGACCAAATTAGGGTGTGCCTCTGCTGTCTCTTACTTACACACCCTTGAGAATGGCGATTCAAACTTTTTTGAAAGAAAAAAAAGGGGGGGTGAGTGGTCCAGCTATCTCTCCAGTCCCCTCCATGAAAACCAAAATGACAAAGCATGTCAAACCCCAGGAAAAACCTAAAGGGGTTCCTGGCATCACTGTACTTAATTTATTTCCTCACTCCCATAAGGGAGTCTCACAGAAAGTACTTCAGGTTCAGACTCTCATCAGGTCACTCTCTAGGAGTGTACACAGTGGTTGGAGCACCTTCAAAGATAAGGTGTCACAGTTTCCCCATATCTAGATGACTGGCTCGTGATTGTAGAATCACTCCAGCAAGTGAGTCTGCAACTCACCCAGGGTCTCCTGGACTCTCTAGCATCCTTGATAAATCTAAAGAAAGTCTGACCTTCAGCTTGCTCAAGCACTCCAGTTCATAAGAGCAGAGCTAAATATCCTGCAAGGCAGGGTCTACCTGCCCCTACGCAGTGCAAGAAGTATTCCACTAATAGTGGGCTCATTCCGGCTGAATGAACCAAAAACCACAAGACAGTTTTCTTCAGCTACTGGCCACATGGCGCCTGCCACTGGCACAGTCTTGGAATCCAGGTTACAGACCAGGGCCATTCAATGTCACCTCATGGCTCAATGGTGTTAGAGGCAGGATCTTCTTTTTTCAAAACTAATTCTAGTAACAAGGACATTGTTACAGGCCTCCAATGGAGAAAAAGAGGGAACCAATCTAAGGGAAGGGGCTTCTTTTTCAGCAAGAGTCCCCATCAGTTGTCTGACAACAGATGCATCCCTACTAGAGTGGGGAGCCCATCTGGGGGTTCACATCACCCAAGGCACATGGTCAAGTGCAGATTCACTCCTGCAGGGGCTAAGAGTAGTGTTACTGCACCAAAGGTCTTCACAAAACTACTACAAAGGTGGTACAGGTCAGAACAGACAATACCACCACAATGTATTACATTCACAAGCCCATCCTGCTCAGGATTTATGTTCCATGGGTCCCTGCAGGATATTCATTTGCCAGGTAGGGACACTACCTTGCCAGATACCTTGACTCAGATCAACCAGTCCCATCAGGAATGGACCTTGAATAGTCAGGTGGTGCAAGTTATCTTCAGGAGGTGGGGCATAGCAGAGATAGACTTGTTCACATCCCACCACAACCACCACCTGCCACAGTACTAAGACAATCAGATCCGGGACCAATCCCCCTGGATTCTCCGGTTCTGAGTTGGCCAGGGAAGAACCTGTTTTTTTTCCTTTCTTCCCTCTGGCATACAATGCATTTCTCAAGCTCAGGTCCCAGCCAGCATCAATGGTCTTGTTAACGCCAGACTGGGCCAGGCAGACATGGTTCTCTTGGCTACTCTCCATGTCTGGTTCCAAACCAATACACCTTTCCTCAGAGGCACAACTTGCTAACCTCCAACCAGGAGGCTTCTGTACTCAAACCTTGGGTCACTCAAGCCCAAGTCGTGACTCTTGAGGGTCTACTGTACAATATGCAGCCGTGCATCTTTTTCACAATGTCTTAGACATTTTATGTGGTTACAGGAAGCCCTCCATTAAGAAACTGCACCTCTCAGAAGGGAAAAGGTTTACTATTGGTGTTTAGCCAGAAAATGATTTCCAGCACATGCTGGGATCAAGCAGTGCTTGACTAACTTACCTATTTATATTCATTGGACTTGCAGTCCAGCATCCTAAAGGTCCACCTAGTTGCAGCATCTGCTTTCATATTAGTTGGACAAAATGTTTTAATGACCCCAGATCCTAGCCTCAAAGAGGCTATTTTAGGGCCTGGCACATATCAGCACAGGCTGGTGTTCCAGCTGTGCTAGACTATTTTACCTATTTGCTTTCACTGGGCTTGCAGACCAGTACCTTAAAGGTCCACCTGGTCTCAGCATCTATTTACTTCTCAGTTGGACAGAATGTTTTTTCAAGCCTCATACCCTATCTTCAAAGGGTTCTTTAAAGGCCTGGCCCATTTGCACCCCCTCACAGGGAACCGGTGCCAGCACAGGACCTAGATATGTGCTTAGTTAGGCTCATGGGTCCCCCCTTTTTTGAGCCTACGTTTTCAGCTTATTTGAAATCTCTTTAGAAAAAAAAATTGCTTTCCTTGTGGTAATGATTTCTACCACAAGAATCAGTGAGCTCAAGTCTCTCTGCATTAAACAGGACCACATTTCATTCCACAGAGACAAAAATTATTCTGGGAACAAACAAGAGGTTTTTCCTTTAAATGACTTCTGATTCCCATCTGAATCAAACCATTATACATAAATACATAGATACAAAGACAGTGTCAGCAGATAAGGGCCTACAGTCCACCCAGTCTACCCATCTTATCTATCTTTTTCACTGACCACTTTAGTTCTGGTGAAGAGAGTCTTCATGGTCTGGACATCAAAGGTGCTTTTAGCTATTATTTGACAACCACTAAAGTCCATAGACAGGGCAGAAAACAACTGTTCCTGACCTATGAGAATGTGGGAAAGGGTAACCCAGCATCAAAAAGACCAGTTTCTCGCTGGATAGTACAGCATTTTCAGTTGTTATTCTAACGCTGGAAAGGAGCCCCCAACAGGGTTGAGGGCCCATTCCACAAGTGGCACAGCTGCTACCATAGCAGCTGTCGGGGATGTTCCCCTGGTGGACATGTATAAAGCAACTACCTGGAAAACAGTATACACATTTACAAAGCATTACAGTCTGGATATTCTCTCCAGGGGTGATGCCAGGTTTGGCACAGCAGTCCTGCAAAGTCTGTTCACAAAATAAGGTTCTGTGCCCACCTCCAAAGGTACTGCTTAGTAGTCTGCATAAAGTTATGAATACCTGAATATTACTAGGGTTAGAAGAAAAAATTACTTACCATAGTAATCTTGTTTCTTCCAAGTGATACTCAGGTATTCATAACTTTCCCACCCTACCTCCCCTGCTGGAACCTTTAGCCTCTGCACTCCTGAATACTGTGCTCTCAGAGGTATAAATGCCATTCTGGCACATGTTGTGATTGTGTTCACTATTGTTGTCCCCTTCCCCTTTTCCAGGTGATTTGGACATTCAAGGGTATCCTTTCATACGTTATGCCCTCCAGTTGGAGGCCCCCTTTCTTGGGTGTTATGGAAGTTCCCTCTATTATTATTATGATTCATAGTGTTGTTATTATTATTATTGTAATTATCATTATTACACTTAATCCCCATAGGCCTGTCTTTTCAGGCTTCCAGGAAATCTGAGGGGTTTAGAACTAAGGCAGTTAGTATAAGGCAGCATTTGAAAAGTGGCTCACGCAAACGAGTCCATCATTTACATATGTTCCAAATTCTCTCTGGGCAGTTCTACTTAGAAGGCTGACTGCATAAAGTTATGAATACCTGAGTAGCACTTGGAAGAAAGAAGATTACTATGGTAAGTCATTTTTTTCTTACAATACACTACAGCATCAACAATACAACACTAAATCTTAATCAAAAACAATTACATTGCACCAACCCCAGCACTGACCTACTGGACACTGGGTTACTTTGTCGGACGTTAGATGCTACCCTGGTCCCACTTACTGAGCTGCTCAACCACTTGCTATGCCTGGGGCAGTTCCCCAGCACATGGAAAACCGCCATCATCGCTCCCATCCTAAAGAGCGGTGATCGAGCAACCCCAGGTAACTATCGACCTATCTCCATCCTCCCCCCACTCTCTAAGGCCCTTGAAAAAGTAGTTGCCAACCAGCTTGCCGAATACCTGGCCATGCACGATATCCTGTGCCCTGAACAGCATGGCTTTCATGCAGGTCACAGCACCACAACCGTGCTACTTGAATTCTCCAACTTTCTGCATTCTGCTCTTGATGCCGGAAGTCCTGCCGGTGCCGTGTTCATTGACCTCTCCAAGGCCTTTGACATGGTTTGCCATCCTCTCCCTCTTGCCTCCCTCAGATGCCTTGGTTTCTCCCCCGGCCCCGTTGCATGGTTCACCAGCTACCTCTCTGCCAGAACTCAGTGTGTAAAAATCAATAGCACTCTATCTGACACACAACCTGTCCGCTCTGGGGTTCCCCAGGGCTCCATTTTAAGCCCTCTCATCTTCAGTCTCTACCTCAACTCCCTCCTCTTGGCCTGCCCAAGTAAGATCCTCCTCTATGTGGATGACTCTGTGCTCTTTGCCACTGACCCCAACCCTAACACACTCCAGGCCACCCTCCAACAAGCTTTTGATAGAGCTTAGTATTGGTTCACATCACAAAGGTTAATCCTCCTGAACCTAAAAAAGACCAATGCTATGCTCTTCTTGCATCACCAAAGCAAAGCCAGTGGTGCCCCTCTTGTGATACTGCCTAACACACTAAACCCCATTGAGCAGGTTTCCTCCTGCAAGTATCTGGGCATTACTTTTGATTCAGCACTCTCCTTCCATTCCCATATCAATGCCATTTCTGCTGCTACCAATGTCAGTATTGGACTGTTATACCACCATAAGGACTGCCTACCACAAGCCCTTAGATTGGCAATCACCTCCTCTGTCCTGTCGCTAATTGACTATGGGCTGCCCATCTATGATGCAGCCGACAACACTGCGCTTGCAAGAATCCAGCTCTCTATAAAGAAGGCCTGCAGGCTAATGCTGGGGAGCCCTAGGCACACACATGCCTGCTGTACTCACCACCAACTTGCTCAACCTTGAGAGAGGACTCCGGCTTCCCAGAGCCTGCCTTCTTGTAAAGAAGACCCTGCTAGAGCTCTCCCCCTGGGGTCGCCACCTCCCTGTAGCATGCCTACCCCTCAGTCTCCACCTGCAGCACTGTCAAAACCTCCCTTATTGTCCCCAGGGTAAGGACCTCTATGGCCCAGAGATCCTTTTGCTATCGGGCTCCTTCCTGGTTCAATTCCCTCCCAGCCAATATAATACGTGTACCCTTGAGGAAAGGAGGGAGAGGGGGGACAAGATAGAAACTTTTAAGTACCTCAGTGGAATCAACAAAGTCCAAGATGGTAGCATCTTTCAGAAAAAGAGATATGCAAGAACAAGGGGACTCAATTTGAAGATAGAGGGGGACAGCTCAGGGGCAATGCGAGGAAGTATTTTTCACAGAGAGGGTGGTGGACGCATGGAACAGCCTTCCTGAGAAGGTTGTGGGGTCTAAAACTGTGGGAGAATTCAAGAATGCATGGGACAGACATAAGGCAATTTTTATGGGGGGGTAGGAAGAAATACGCTGTTGGTTAAATAGGATCTGCAGCTTATCCTCTAGGTAGGGAAATGGGCAGACTAGGTGGGCCAAGCGGTCCTTATCTCCCGTCAAAGTCTATGTTTCTATGTTTCTATAGCTGACTCCACTAAGCTTGGTCTTTTCAAGGTCTCCCTCAGAAGCCATCTGACAAACACTTGCTGCTGCAACTGCATATAATCCCCCACCTGCCCCTTACTTTCACCCCTAAGCTAGATCTGCCCTGTCTACTTTTGCTGTATATACCTGGGGTCTCATGCAACATCTGCTGACTAATGTAATAAAATATCTCTGGTTGCTATCCGACGTGGTACTCGTGTACCTATATTATGACTACTATAATCTACCTATTACCAAGCGTGTACCACCAGTGAATGCCTGTAACACTGGTTGCTTTTTTAATCTAAGCGTTATGTACTGTACTGTACTGTTTGTTTGCTGTGATCTATTGCTGTCTTGATGAGGTGCCTTTGTAAATGAGTCTATGACTCAAAGGTCTGTAAACCAATGATCTAATAAATAAAAAAATATGTATTGTTTCAATCTTGATTTAAAAACAGCATGACTAATGTCTTCAAAAAAGATTGTTGGTAAACTATTCCAATATTTTGCTGCCATAGCAGAAAATGAGTGCTCTCATAATCCTTGCACCATTTTGGTTGCCCTCCTTTGAACTGCCTCCACCCTGTCTTTGTCTTTTCATTGGTAAGATCTCCAGAACTTGACACTGTACTCAAGGTGTGGCCTCACTAATGTCCTATATAGTGGAATTATGACCTCCCTTTTCCTGCTGGTGATACCCCTGCCTATGCATCCCAGCATCCTGCTTGCTTTTCCTGCTGCCTTGTTGCACTGACTCCCTACCTTGAGGTAATCAGAGATGATGACTCCTAGGACCCTTTCCTGCTTGGAGCATTCTGTACCACCCAGCTGATATGTTGTTCCTAGGTTTTTGTGCCCCATGTACAATATCTTGCACTTACATTAAATCTCAACTGCCAGTCACTTACATAGAAACAATTTGACGGCAGATAAGGACCGCTTGGCCTACCCAGTCTGCCCATTTCCCTACCTACTGGATAAGCTGCAGATCCTAGTTAACCAGCAGCCTACTTCTTCCTACCCCCACCCCTAGAATTGCCTTATGACTGTCCCATGCATGCTTGAATTTCACCACTGTTTTTGACTCCACAACCTCCTCCAGAAGGCCATTCCATGCATCCACAGCCCTCTCTGTGAAAAAAAAATACTTCCTTAAATTACCTCTGAGCCGCCCCCCCTCTATCTTCAAATTGTGCCTCCTTTTTCTTACACACCTCTTTTTTTGAAAGATGCTGCCCTCTTGGACTTTGTTGATTCCCTTGAGGTACTTGAAAGTTTCTATCATGTCCCCCCTCTCCCTCCTTTCCTCGAGGCTATACATATTAAGCTCCTTAAGTCTCTCTTCATATGTCTTCCGGTGCAGACCCTGCACCATTTTAGTTACCCTCCTCTGGACAGCTTCCATCCTGTCTATGTCTTTGCGGAGATTGGGTCTCCAGAACTGCACACAGTACTCCAGATGGGATCTCACAAGCTGTCTGTACAGAGGGATAATAACTTCCTGTTTTCTACTGGTGATGCCTCTCCCTGTGCATCACAGTATCCCCCCAGCCCTCCTTGCTGCCCTCTCACATTGCTTGCCCACCTTTAGGTCATCTGATATGACTACCCCCAGGTCCCTTTCCATTTTTGTTGTTGTTAGTATCTCACCCCCCATTGTGTACTCTTCTCCTGGGTTTTGTTTCCCAGGTGCATTACCTCACTTCTTTGCTTTGAATCTGAGCTGCCATACATTTGACCATTCCTCTAACCTTGCCAAGTCCCTTCTCATCCCTCCACCCCACTTGTGCATCAACTCTGTTGCAGATCTTTGTGTCATCTGCAAAGAGACATACTTTCCTTCCAGTCCCTCTGCAATGTCGCTTATAAGACATTGAAGAAGATCGGTCTAATACTGAACCTTGCTGCCCACTAGTAACCCCTTTTTCAGAGTGGACTCTATTCTATTACTCTCTGTGTCCTATTCTCCAGTCAATTCTTTACCAGGCTGCCATCTTGGGACCCACTCCCAGGCTGGCTAACTTGTATGTTAATCTTTTGTGTGGGACTGTGTCAAATGCCTTGCTAAAGTCTAGGTAGGCCATGTCCACAGCCCCTCCCTGATCTACTACTTTGGTCACCCAGTCAAAGAAATCTATCAGATTCGTCTGGCATGACCTTCCCACTGTGAATCCATGCTGCCTTGGGTCCTGTGCCCCTCTGGCCTCTAGATACTCGACAATTCTTTCCTTCAGAAGTGATTCCATCATTTTCCCTATCACTGAACAGCTAATATTCTTCAGGTGAAGCTACCTCTGGCTGGAAGCTGCAATACTGAACATAGAATTTGCAAGAAAGCGAGTTGTGTTCCCAACAGAGGGAGGTGAACCTTACAATTGTCTTTGGTTTGTAGCAGATATTCTGCAGGTGGAGGCTACTTCTAACTGAAAGGTGAAATAAGGAACTTAGAATTATCAGGAAAGACAGTCTTTCAAGCAACAGAGGGAGGTGGATCTAGCTTTATTTTTGTTCAAATTCTTAAGATTTTCAGTGCAGGAGGAGGAGTTTAAACCCTGTGCTAAGAATTTGTCATAAGTCCTGAAGTAAGTGCAGGTACAGGCTGTGTATTTGACTCAGACAAGTGCCCCAGGGGGTGGAAACTGTTCTTTGTCAAGCTTCTGCAGATCTCTCCTCATCCTCTGGCATATCTATCCTGTTGCAGAGCTTTGTATCAGTGAACAGGCAAAATTTTCCTGCTAGGTCCTCTGTAATGTCACTGGTAAAGATATTGAAGAGGACTGGTCCCAGCACAGATCCCTGTGAAACTCCACTGGTCACCTTTCCCTCTGCGGAGTGACAGCCATTTACCACCACCCTCTGTCTCCTGCAAGCTAGTCAATTTTCCACTCACTTTACCACCATCTTCCCTATTCCCATGTTCCCTAGCTTGTTTAACAGCCTTCTATGTGGCACAGTATCAAAGGCCTTGATGAAATCCTGGGAAGCCACATCTACTGACCCTCCCTGATCCACCTCCCTTGTCACCCAGTCAAAGAACTCAACAAGGTTAGTCTGTCACGACCTTACTCCTGTAAAACCATGTTGCCTTGAGTCCTGTAGACCGTTGGCAACCAGATGTTCCACTATTCTTTCCTTCAGTAGTGTTTCCATTATCTTCCCACTACTGAGGTCAGGCTGACTGGCCTGTAGTTTCCCACTTCCTCTCTGCTTCCTCTTTTGTATAGGGAACTATATCAAATCTCCTCCAGTCTTTGAGTACCTCCCCTTTTCCAGTGACTGTCCAAACAAGGTTGCCAGAGGTTCCACCGCCATCTCTCTTAGCTCCCTTAGCACCCTGGGGTGTACCCCATCCAGCCACATAGCTTTACCAACCCTTATTTTTCCAGTTCTCTTAGGACCCTTTCCCTTGGAATGGGGCCTGTATCCATTTCCATACCCATCCTACCCTTTGTATTCCTTTCTGGCCCCTTTCCTGCCCCCTTCTCTGTAAAGACTGAGCCGGAAGTATCGGTTTAGTATGTCTGCTTTGCAGTTGTCATCCTCCACTCTACAGCTGTCCTCCCCTTTCAGTCTCACTATCCCCCCCCATTTGTCTTCTTTTTTCTCTAGCTCTGTAAAAGGTTTTATCCCCCCACCACTGATTTCACAATGCGCTCCTCTATTTGTGTCTTGGCTTCCTTTACTGCCCTCCCTGTCTCCCTTTGTTTCTCCTGGTACCTCTCCTTGTCCCTTCTGCCAGTGTTTTTTTGTACTGTTTGAATGCAGTTTTTTTTTGCTTTCACTTTCTCAGCTACCTCCTTGGAAGTATCCTAGTGTTCACAGGCCATGGTCTTCTGGGTAAGTGAAAGGAATGCACAGAACCCTTAAGATAATGCTGAAGAAATTTATGTCTGAAAATGGTGAAGACTAGGATTGTTGGATACCTGTAATACTCATGTGAACCAGAGCAACTCCGTCCAACACTACTGGCTTTCCCCCTAATGAGGTGATGACTGAATGGAAACTGAAACTCCCCGAACACTTGTGGATGGATGGCTTGTCCACGCCACTAGTGGACAGTGTCTGCATAGAGACCTATGAAATCAACTGCTGAAAACTTTACGAGATAGATACCTTTCAGCTGCAACCAACATTGGTGTGACAAAGTATGTGAACAAACTGTACGTAGACAAACCATGCCAGAAAAACAATTAGAAGTAGGAGACAAGGTGCCCGTCAGGAGAAATGACCTGGCAGGACCCCACCAAGTCATGGGTAGGAGGGGGTCCATATGCTGAGATTGATCAGTGTGGCTCCATAGATCAGTAACTCAGAATTACAGGGGCAGCAAAAAAAGAAGCACAGGGACGAATGGTTTCAGAATAATCAGTTAAAACTAAAGGTAATTATCCTGATAATAGAACTAGAGGGTCTTGAGGCCCTCTCCTCTCATTTTCTAGTGTTATCCTGACTCCTATAGCGATAACACTGACCGCTAGGTTCCTGACCCTGCCGATGTTACCTGGTCTGCAGCATTTGGCCCCAGGCTTCGAGTAACTGTACATACAACAAGTGTTCTGTTTATGAGGGGAACAAGCCATGCTTCTGGCTACTTATAATTCCGCTGCTTTCCCCCGTGTTGTGGTGTCGAAGGCTGTACAATAATTATGACATTATCATGTTGGCTGTATATTGTGTGACCAGATATAATAAAACTACTCTCCCAGACCAACAGAAAAGCTTTTCTTTAAGGGAATACAATGACCCAGAAGGCCACAGGTGGTACTGTTTCTACAAGGATGGGACCTGTGTACAAGGACCAAGTTTTGCAAAATACACTTACAGAAAACAATACTGTCCCTCGGTGGTTCCGGGGCCACCTAGTGGGTTAACTGCACTTCTGTCCCGGAGACTTTACATATTAATGTTCAATTTATGCATAGTCCTGTTGTGTTAACCTTTTATATTGGGACATGATGGAATATAGGCTGTTTGTGGGAACAAAAGTTTCCATGTGTTATGCATCTTTTCTTTTCTTTTGATGTTATTGTCACTCAGCAGGCCAACGCTCTGGATCCAGCTGCAAAAAAATTGTTTTCCATAGGGAATGCAATGCAGCTTTCCAGACACGGGTGCAACTTTCCAAATGGTGTCGAAACCTGGATGGAATGGTAGTGGCAGTCTCAGGGTTATTTGGATCTGGTATGTTGATCTGGAATGGGGCAGACTTAGAGACCCTTAAGAGACATAGGAGTTATTTTTGAGCATCAGGCTGTTATAAACCCGGCTTTTGGAGATATAGAGGGGTTTGACTACTGAAGAAAGATAAACTGCATGTGACCTACATGAGCTAGCATGTTTGTTTTCCAAAAACAAAACAAAGCTTAAAGAATTGATCAATGCAAATAATAAAGAAGTTCAGCTCAGTATATGGGAAGGGAGGTAACTATGCCCAGCCTATGGGTATTATGTCCTAAAAATCATTATATATGTGCTCAGGAATGTGGAATTAGGGTGTTTCCAGGATATCATCACTGATAACTATTTGACCCAATAGTATTGCCCACTATGCATAATGGGCTCAGCCTGATGCCGTTCAGCATGACTGGCACTCTAGGCAGAAATGGGTTCTCTGCGGTGGTGACTGCCGACAACCTGGTACCACATGCCAGGAAGCAGGCATGGCAGGAATTTGATTGTTATTCAGTTAATCTGTGTGGAACAGGCAGAAAATACTGAGTTAGAATGAGTCCCCGCTCGAGAGAAAAGCTATACACGTATTGCCTGGGTGACCGCCACTATGTTTTCTATGTCACATATTTAGTGACTATAGGGGACAGAAAGAAAAAATTGTGTTAAAAACTTTTTTTTTTAATTTTGAGCAGGTACTGTAAAAGAAAGGGAAAAAAAAAAAAAAAAAAAAAACAGGTCCCAAAGAGCCACACAAGATGGCTGCCAGATGATTCCGAATAGCCGTTACTCTGAATTCCCGGCTCTCGCAGGATTATGTGGTGATCTGTGCCTGCCCAAGATGGACGCCATCCTGGAACTGCACCAATATTTATTTATTTAGTTAGTTTTGTTGACCAGGAAAGGAGGACTAGAAAATTCTGCCTATTTTCAGCCTCGTCCTGGGGTGAGGTTACAGATCTATGCCAACTGACACTGAACCCATGAGGCTGACTATGGAGGGCTGAGCCCCCTGGAAGATTAGTGGGGCTCTGCCTCCAGAATTTACAGAATTACAGCAGAATGCGATTCCATTAGACTGCCACCAGCAGTTTTAATTTAACTCCCCTGCTGCCGCCTGCAAGCCCAGCCAATCCATGTGCATCATTTTCACACTAAGGAGGAAGAGCGAGGGCCAATCACTGTGTTTGTTGTAACATGTCATGGCCACATGATGCCATTTCAGTGGGATTGGTGGGGGCGGGCGCCACAATGCCAGGGGTTAGTTTCTTTGGTCATGCTGCAGCCTTATGGGACAAGCACTGTCCCTTGCGGTCTCTCCCTCGCTCTTCATCACTCTCAGGAGTTGTGTCAGCATGACACCAACATCACGTCACCCGGGGCCCGGCCCCCCTCCAAGTGCAGCCGGGTGCTTGGAGTCAGCGGGGGAGGAGCGCACGCGAGCACATGGAAGTGGAACAGGGCTGAGGAACACAGGGTCAGGCAGTGGGGCAGTCCGACTCCGGGTAGCAGCAGCACCAGCAAAGACGACTGGACCAGCCGGCTTCAGAGGCCTGGAGGCTGTTGGAAAGCCAAGGAGGAATCGTACGAGAAGTTGACCACCTACAGGTAGGACATGTGGGGAGCACTGGACAGCAGTGGTGATGAGTCAACTAACACATAAAAAATTGTGGTGGCCAGTTAGTTGATTAATGGGGACAAGCATTCAGAATAAAGACCGAAATACAGGCTATTGTGAATATGAGTTGACCTTAGCAGGGCTGGATTTATAGTAATTGTTTGTTGGGGGCGCCTGTCAGCTATTTTAGTAGTTTTTTTATTTTTTGTGCTGGAGTGGCATCTGACTGGTTGGAGCTTGGAGGAGCCGAGGAGGTGTTTTGTTTTTCAGGGCCGGGGGGGTTTGACCACGTCCATCTGGTTGCGCCAGAAAACTAAAGAGCATGCACAGTGCAGCTCTGCCTGGTGATGTAGTTTGGATGATGGGCCCAAAAACATGTGCAACAGCCTGGTTTGTATTGACTGGTTGACACTAACTATGGTGTGATTGGCTGTCGGTGTTGACTGCACAGCTGCTGAACTTTGTTATGCATATGCCTACAGCCAAGTTGACAGTTTGGCCCCATTCTTTTTCTCATGGCTAGTGCAGTCTAGGATGGGAGGTGTTAGTGGGACCACCAATATCTTGAGAGGGTGAGACCAAAGACCAGGGATGAGTGGATTAAAGGTGCCGAGGGTCGACGTTCAGAGCTCAGGAGTGAGTTGGTCACAGGGTCATATCAGAGGTGTTAACTGTGGTGTGGTTTACTTGGCATCTGACCACATAACCTATGCTGATTAGAAAGGATGTTGACTTGGGGTGGTTGGGGCAGATGGCCGGGTGGTGTTGGGGCGGGTGGCTGGGGGGGACCTCTTGGTTACTGCTGCACATAGGGCCCATAGTAATGTAAATCCAGCCCTGGATTAAATAGTCACTTGCTGGGAAAGAAAAGGAAATGAGTAGGCCTCAAGCTTAGCTAAAATCTAAATGTAACAAGATTCACTTCCCAAAGAAGGATGTACTTCACATTACTGAGTAGGGCTTGTCCGTCAGTCATTTATATGTGGGGGACCGTGGTGATGTGGGATTTGTCAAGCACTCGGATCTGGAGAGCTCTTGTGATGAGGGCCATGAAAGTCATACATATCTGGGGACACTGGAACTGTACAGTGAGTCTCGATGGCTTGTCATTCACACTGATGTGGGGCCACTGGTTACATTGGCTTGTCTGTTATGGTAGGGCATACTGTATGGGGGTACTACTAATGTGGAACTTGTTACTCAGAAGTAAGGAGCACTGATAATGTGGGAATTGTCAGTCACTTTGATGTGGCTGTCACTGAGGTAGGACATTTTAATAAAGCAGCAGACAATATTTTGGCAAATTCATTTTATTGAAACAGATGGGGCTTTCCAACCCCCCCTGCCCCCTAGCAATGCCCACCTCCTAACAATGCCTTATAGCAACAATGGGGACAGGATGGTGACAGAAGGGGCAGAGGTCATGCAGTGGGGCTGCTGGGTAGCTAATCCAGAGGGGCCCTGGACTCCTACACATAACTAGTACTATATTAGCTAGGTTAAATGCTAGGCTGAAACATAACATTGAGGCCAGATGTATTTATAACAAAATATTCTTTATTTAAAATAGTAAGAGAAAGATTACAGGCCTGAACAGAAGTTGAACTGAGACTGAATCCACTTGCTTACACAGGGAGGGTCAAGGTGGATTAATGGGGCAAGTCATTTGCCCCATTAATCCCCCTTGACCCTCCCTAATTAAGCCCCACCCTTAGTCCCACTCCTTACCCATGTTTTAAAAAGAAATGATGAATGCATAATCTTCCAGGCTAGTTCTAATATTTGTTTTTTGGAACTGGGAAGGTGAAGCGGGCCAGTGTACCAAGTCTTAAGGTCCAAACCCAAGTCATACAGTAGTTGGTTTAAAATGCCTATAAGCACATTGTGGTCAAGAGGTAATTGTGTTATGCTGTTAGATGATGGACCAATTCACCACATACCAAAATGCATAGCAGCGGCCCTTTCAAATGCAGTTTCAGAGCAAATGGCTAGAATGTGTAATGTTGCACTTTCATTGTAAAGAATTGTTTCATGTTGAGCCGTATGATCCTTCACATCGTGATGCGATATAAAGCATGAGTAATGTATTACTGGGAATTTGACTTTACTGCCATTGGTCTTTCAGGGTAACGCCCTTGCTTCACTGCTTGTGTGATGAGGTTCTATCTCATTTAGATTGCCTTTTCTGAAATACTGTATTTCAGAGCTGCTATTTGCCTTGAGAATCTTTAGCACTGAGCATTCTGCTCAGAATCCTTTTAAACATTAACTGGTGGGTTCCACAGATATTCTGTGTCTGTCATTTACCTACTGCACAGTGCTTAAACCAGCAGCAAGTTATGGTTCCTACTCAGTTTATCAATTCTTTCTAGTCCCCAGTTATTTAAAATATTTTAAAATGCTTTAGCTTTTCTATTTAGTCAGAGTACTGTATGATTTTTGAAAGGGATCTGCCATGGGTTGGAAGTCTTGAATAGCATAGTCATTTTAGAGACACTCTGCTTATTCTTCCCAGCAATTAGAAGTGGAGGTTGTGGGAATCAAACCCAGGTCTGCTCGACTCTCCTGGATATACCAAGCTCATTTAAAATTCATTACTCTAACCTCTAGACTATACTGCCAGCCAGTTCAAAGCATTCGAGAGGTATGACTGGGTGAGGAGAATATTTTGGATACAGTGTGTTCTACTGTATCACCTACCAGGAGGTGGCAGGAAAGAAGGGAAAGCAGGGAGCAACATTTTGCGTGGTAATGAGAGGGGTGCTTCGTTCTGTTTTGTTAGCAATTATAAGCTGGTACATACTGTAGATTTCTGTGATTGCTGCCTATAGAGGGTAGTAGGGAAATCAACTGGGGACCCCCGGGCCTCTGACTTTTGCAAGGGGGGGGTCCCCTCAAGGGCAATAACCCAAGATGGGGGGGGGAGGTTGAAACATTGCACAAAACAACAAGCAAAAAATACATTTTATGATTTTATTTTAAAATGTTCATTCACCCTAGCACATGCCATGCCAGTACTGCAGGTCAGTGTGTCACTAAGTATCATGGATTATCAAAAGCAGGCTGCCAACAAAAACAGTTTAAATATACTCATGATGACACATGACACGCTGAAGTATTACCACAGCCCATCTATTGCATTATTTCTGGTGTGCAAAGTGTTATAACGTGGGTCATTTTTACTTGCTTGCTGTTTCTGTTGTCCATGCCTCATCTACTGCGGTTGAAATCCTGAAATCTATTGGTTGGTGTAATTAGGCCCTGGCTCTTTACTTTTGTTAGCGTCTGTGTCTCAGTCACTGCTCTCCTGCCCCCCATATTGTTGCAGTGCCTTTCTGGAATAAAGATTTACATTTGACAGATAATGTGAAGACTCATAAGAAAGGCAAAATGGTCAGCCTATCCATCTCAGAGCACAATAATCTGCTATCTCTATACGCATCACGGGAGTATTCTGATCTAAAACGACCCACATATTTTGCTAGTGTAATCTGTAGCATACACCTGTGGTCACCAGGCATCGTGCAGTTCACACATTTTAGTTTGGATGGGGAAAAAGTGGGTGAGTTACATAACCTGTGTCGGCACAGCTTGCTGGGGAGAGGGTCAAGGTGGTGAGTGACAACACAAGAGGCTATGCCAGTAGCCGAGGAGGAGATCAGTGTGGGTAGTGACATCACTAGTGTCTGCAACCCTTGCCGAGGGGTGGGTCAGTGTGGGTGAGTGACACCATTGGAGGCTGTGCAGGTAGCTGAGGAGGGGACAAGGTGGGTGAGTGATACCATCAGTGTCTGCAACACGTGCTGGGCATTAGGTCAAGGTGGTGAGTCACAACAAAATACAGGCAAATTTGGGTAATATGCTGGCATTGAAATAGTGTTTATTATGCTGTGCTATCTCTTCAGAAAACCCCCCAAATGCACCACAGAGCACCAAAAACCCTAGAGCTTCTGGGGGCCTTGGTGGCCCCCAGGACCCGGCCATTTCTTAAGCCTCCCCCCCAGCAAAAATAAAAGTCGGCTCCTATGCTTGCACTACCGAGGTCAGTAGTTCCCACTTGTGCATTTTGGACTGTGATCTGCTTAGTCTATCTGTTAAGATGTTTTGGGTGCCTGGAACAAGTACTGCTGACAGTTCTAGACCATGTTCTAGAGCTCAGTACCATACTCCCATTGCTTCCCTGCACAGGGGGCAAGGGTGAGCTCCCCTTGCTTGTTACGAACATACAAAAAACACCAGCAGATACAAGCCCTAAGGTCTATCAAGTCTGCTGAAGTGTACAGCTATCACGATTTTACTCAGTAGCTGCATACTGTATCTTGGATACGGCCATAGGTTCAGCATTTCTGCCTCTGGACATCACACTGATGTTGTCTGTACCAACATAGAACCTAGGGACAGGTGAGCCTGGAAGGCCTGTAGGCCATACAGAACAGCTCTCATCTATAGAACATTTAAATGCAGGATGCTCTCCACTTTGGTCCATATATCATGCATCTGATGTGGCCCTAAGAAAAAATTACTCACCATGGTAATGTTGTTTCTTCTATTGGAGTCTTGCTGTATTCAGACATAATGCAGTTAGCCCCAGCACTTGAACTGCCCCAGAGAGGAAAGGGTTAACTCCATGCAGAAGCATGGGACGTTGAGCTCGAGCTCGGTTTTCAAACCTCTGTCTGTGGTACTTCCCAATGTAACCATCAGATTCTTATGAGCAACTAACTAACTAGCGCTAAAATATATGGAAATTGTTTGAAACAGATAGCCAAAAGGCAAAATATTTTTGGGGTCCAAAGAAGACTCAAGTCGGGAACCCAAAAAGAAACAAGGTAGTGACAAATTAAGCTATGCAATACAAGAAAGATAAACATAACAGCTACCCTACCACGAGGGAAGGTACAAGGTACACCCCTGAGGTGCAACACTATACCTGCCAGCTCACTTCCCAAAAACAGGTTCTGAGAGGGGAGGCGGGGGGGGAGGTCTGAATACAGCAAGACTCCATTAGAAGAAACAACATTACTATGGTGAGTATTTTTTTTTCTTCAAACAACATTATGTCTTACTGTATTCAGACATAATGCAGACTACCAAGCAGTTCCCTATGGAGGAGGGAATGCAGAACCTACTTTGGGAACAGGCTCTGCAGTACTGCTGTGTCAAACCTAGCATCACTCCTAGCCTGGATATCCAGAGAGTAATGCTTGGTGAATGTAGGTACTGCTTTCCAGGTGGCTGCTTTACAGATGTCTAACAAGGGTATATCTCTGGCCGCAGCTAGAGCAGCAGCTGTACCCCTAGTGGAGTGAGCCCTCAGGCCTGAAAGGGGTGCTCTACCCAATTTGTTATAGCAGAATTGTATACAAGAAACAATCCACCTGGCAATAGATCTTTTAGTGGCAGGCTTACCTTTCACCACTTCACCATAAGTGAGAAACAATTGAAGACAGTCATTCCTGTGTTCCTTAGTATGCTCTATGTAGTAGCTAAGAGCCCTTTTAACATCCAAACTGTGTAATCTTCTTTCCCCTGAAGAAGAATGGTCAGTGAAAAACACAGGAAGACATATAGACTGGTTTAGGTGAAAATCCGATACCACTTTAGGCAAGAACCTCCTATTAGTTCTTAGAAACACTTTATCCCTATGGAAGGATATGAAGTCAGGTTCAACTGACAGGGCCTGTAATTCACTAACCTGCCTGCCAGAAGTAATAGCTACCAGGAACACACTTTTCCAGGTCAAGTACTTCAATTCAGACGAAGCCATAGGCTCAAAGGGTGGCTGCATAAGCTGAGCAATGCAGACATTAAGATCCCATGGCAGAGTAGGCTCCCTAAAGGGAGGGTTAAGGTGAACCATATCTTTAAAAAACTTCCTGAAAACAGGATGAGAAGCCAGGGAAGAGCCCTTCCCTGCTGAAAGGAATGCAGAGACAGCTGCTGGATGAACCTTCAACGTAGCAGGCCTAAGGCCTAGACTATTCAGATGAACTAGATAATCTAAGGTTGTGGAAATGCCTGCAGAATCAGGCACAATACCTTTCTGAGAGCACCAAATACTGAACCTCTTCCATTTGGAATTGTAAGTTTTTCTAGTGGAAGGTTTCCTGGAGACCTTCAGAATATCCAGAACTCCCTGAGAGAGATGTAGTGCTGCATATTCTAACTCTTCAAGAGCCAGGCCTTGAGGTTGAGAGACTGGAGACTGGGGTACCATATCCGCCCCTGGGAGGAAGAGAGAAGACTGTATCTCCTGGGAAGAGACAGGGGATGTGACACAGCCAAGGACAGCAGTAGAGGATACCAGGGTTGTCTGGCCCAATCTGCAGCCACCAGTATCACTGTGCAGGGCTGAGTTCTTATCTTGATCAGAACTCTGAACAGGCGAGGGAAAGGAGGGAAGGCATGGAGAAACCTGCCCTTCCAGTCTAGAATGAGGGCATCCTGGGGAACTGTCCCCAGGATTGGAGGTCTGCAACAAAACAGAGGAAGTTGATGATTGGCTGGTGCTGCAAACAGGTCTATCTCTGGAGTGCCCCACCTGGAGAAAATGATCCTCAGAGTGTGAGGGTTCAGGGACCATTCGTGATGTCCCAGTGAAATCCTGCTCAGGGCATCTGCTAACACATTGTCTTTCCCTGGAAGATGAACTGCTACCAGAGAAGTCTGAAGGGAATAGGCCAGAGACCAAATCTTCATGGCCTCTGTGCACAAGGCCGTGGACAGACTGCCTCCCTGCTTGTTGATGTACCACATTGTGGTAGTGTTGTCCGTCCTGATTTGGACCACCTTGCCCTTGACTGAATGTGAGAAGGTCTGAAGGGCTAGGAAAAACTGCCCTGAGTTCCAGGAGGTTGATATGAAAAAGAGGCTCCTGCGGGGACCAGAACCCCTGAGCTGTTAGGGCTCCCAGGTGGGCTCCCCAGCCTAGGAGAGAAGCATCCATAGTCAAGGCCCCTAGAATTCTGCGGCCGCAGAATTTTGCGCAGAACTTGCAATCTACCTCAGAACTTCTGCATTGCCGCAGAATTCACTCTTCTTGGTGTTTTTTTATTAATATTTCTGTTTATCCATAGAATCTGGTTCTCTTCCCTTCTTTTTATATCCAAAACTCCCCTATATCCTCAGAATGTGATGTTATCATTGCTATAACATCATACTTTAGCTAACAAAATGGCTGCATTCTGCAACAGAAATGAACAGTCGCTTATCTACCACAGCTCCCACTGTCAGAGCACATCATGCATGGTGATATTTGCTCAACCTGCACTACACCCTAATACAATTTTCAGTCTTACATTATTGCGCTAGGGCCAACTTAAACAAAACCTTGTCAATAGCACAGACCTGTTAAGTCCATACCTCACTTTGTACAAACCTATTTGTGCCTTTAAGGTATAGAGATGCCATCTGAAATGAATAACTGGTAAAATGAGTTTAACTGTCATTTTTAAGAAAAATAACGTTAATTGTGCCCAGAAAAGTGGAATATAATAATGTGTAGACCTGTTGAAAGAATAGACCTGTTAAATGAATGCGCTGTACACATTTTTTGCTAGGGTTATTGATTACATATTGTCACTGGTTGATAGAATCACCTAAAAGTTATGGAGAAATGTTGTGTGCAGGGACAGCTGTTGGGCCAGAGGGTAGCATGCTGTGTTTCTGTGCCGGCAACTCAGGTTCAGAGATTAACTCTAGGAGCTGGCTGGGCAGCACAAGGATTGGTGGAACACATCACTGCTGAGAGCCTGGGAAGGTATGGTGCAGTGTTGTCACATGGTGAACACATTGTGATGGGCTGGAGAGCTTTATCTCACAATCGGTTCACATGCATGTCATATCCTGATGATGTTATGCAGTGTGTCAGGGTAAGCAGGTTCACATGAAAAAATGAGTTTTGCAATAACTCCTCTATTCCATTTCCAGTGGGACATGTATGAATGAGGATGCAAGTTCATGGAAATTAAAAAAAAAATATATATATACACACATACAGTATCTCTGTCTCTCTCACCACACACACATGTGTATGTATGTTACAGATTGCATATAAATATATAAGTGATACACAGTGGGAACCTCATGAGTAGTGTAGAAAGCACATACAAATATATAAGTGATAGTGGAAACCTCACTAGTGGGCTAGATAGCATGCATATAGAAATACCTTATTTATCACAAAAGATCCCCTCTACATATGTCATTTATGCAACAGGCTAGGACCTTAAGAGAAATACATTTGTTTTGCTTTTTTAGGCATAAAATTATTTTTATAAGTCTGTTAATTTTTGAACTAGTGTTACTGTGCTTTCCACCATCCTGATTGCTATAAAAACTGCCATGAAAGTGAAGTCAGGATGACAAGCGGACACTGTAATGTAGTAGTTTGTTAGTGCCTCAGAACTTCCGCAGAAATTACAAACTACTGCCTCAGAAGTTCTGTGGCAAATGGTAGTCTTGCCGCAGAACTTGGACCCACTGTGCTGCAGAAAAGTAGGGGCCCTGTCCATAGTCAGAACTACTGATGGAACTTGAGGGAGAAATGGAACCCCTTGTCTGAGGTTGTCCTGGTCCAGCCACCACTGGAGAGCTTGTACCAGAGTTCGGATCACTGGAATCAGTTTGGTGAGAGAGTCCCTTCTCTGGGACCAAAAGGACCTTAGGTGGAACTGAATGTCCTGCATCTGAAATCTGGCTCCCTGAACCACTGCAGTGGAGGCTGCCATGTGGGCCCAGGAGTTGGAGGAACTGTCTCGCTAGAAGAGAAACCTGAGGCCGAAAGGAGGAAGCAAGGTCTACTAAGGCCTTCACCCTTGCCAGAGGAAGGAAAGCTTTTGCTTGGATAGTATCCAATTCCACCCCTATGAAGGTGAGAAGTTGTACTGGCCTGAGGACAGATTTTGGCAGATTGAGAAGAAACCCCAGAGAACTGAGCAAGTCCTGGGTGGTTTGCAGAGCTGACCTGACCTGGTCTGATGACTGCCTTACTGGGAGCCAGTCGTCCAGATATGGAAAAATGGTGATACCCTGCCTTCTGAGGTAAGCCACCACTACTGCAAGGCACTTTGTGAACACCCTTGGAGCTGATGTTAGGCCAAAAAGACATGGCCTTGAACTGATAATGGCCTGAAGGCAACTCGAACTTGAGGTATTTTCTGTGGGAGCATCTGATAGGGATATGGAAGTAGGCATCCTTGAGGTCCAGTGATGCTAGCCAATCTCCTGACCTTAAAGAGGGAAGGATTATTCCCAGAGTTACCATTCTGAATTTGGGTTTTGATATGTGTTTGTTCAAATACCTTAGATCCAGGATGGGTCACTCCTCCCGTTTTCTTTGGGGTAAGGAAGTACCTGGAGTACAGGCCTCTTCCCCTGTGTTGAGTAGGAACCTTCTCTACAGCTCTGAGAGCCAGGAGAGATGAAACCTCTGCCTCTAGGGCAAGGATTTCTGAAATTGATGCAGGTGGAAAAGACTTGGCCCTCCTTTTTGGGTACCTTTTGAAGCTGAGGGCCAGTCCCTGGCTTACTACTTCCAGGACCCACCTGTCTGAAGTAACAGACATCCAGACCTGAAAGTAGTAAGTCAGCCTGCCTCCTACTGGGATTGGAGAGTCAACCCGGGCTGACACCTCAGGGTGTCTGCTTGGCAGGAGCCTTAGACTGGGAGGAGGAAGCAGCCCTGCTCATCCCCCTTCTACCCCTCCCTTGGAAAAAAAACCTTTGCGGGTAAGAAGAGGAGGCCTGAGCTTGGTAAAAAGGCCTGTGAAATGGCCTACCCCTGCACTGCTGCTTTTGAGGAGTGGCTTGCCTTTCCTTGGTCTGTGCACTCCTGTAAGTGGCCCTATAGTCATCCATTTTCTTCATGTAAGTCTCTGTCTGCTCCCCAAACAGAGAGTTACCAACTACAGGAAAATCCATAGCCTTAGACTGGGTGTCCTGTGATAGGCAAGTACAGTACATCTGAGCCAAACATGCCTTCTGAGAGACACAGATGTAGCCATGACTCTGGAAGCCACATCGTTGGAGTCCACAGCAGCGTGAAATTGTACTTTGGATGCCTCATTTCCATCTGCAGCCACCTCCTCCAGCTCTATGGCTAGCTGGGGGGAGGCCTTTTTAGCCAGTTCCAGAACTGTATCCCACCTGGACTTCTGCTACCTGGCTGTATAGGCCATATAGTTTGCCTGCCTGAGTCCCAAAGAGGATGCCAAGTATAGTTTTTTGGCCATGGCATCAACCTTCCTGGAGTCCTTGTCTGGGGGGTGTGAAGCCAAAGGAATGTTTGCCCTGTCACAGGCTGCAGCCTGCACTACACCAACATGGCTGCAATGTGAATAAAGGAACTCCGCAGCTGAGCCTGACAACATGCATCTCCTGTCCATTCTTTTATCTACAGGAGGTAAAGAGTTAGGAGTCTGTAGAATCTTTTGTGTCCGTTTCCCCAAGGACTTATGAAGAGGGAAAGACAACCTTTTGGACTCTGGGATGTCCATCATCTCCAAGAAATCAGGCTCTTCTTCCTCCTCAGCAGCTTCAACCATAGGGAGCCGGAGGGTTTCGGCCACCTTCTTGTAAAACAAGAAGTGTGAAGGGGACTCAAAGCCTGGGAGGGGAGACACCTGAGGGCCTGTCTGGGGAGATGTCCGGTTCAATGGGCACATCTAGACCCCCTGGTCGTAGTCCTCGTCGTCATCGTTGGGATAATCTTCGTCTCCCTCCCACTCCTCATAGAAAGCATCCGGATCGTAATCCAAAGGAGCCAGTTCCAACCGAACCGACCGCCTAACCGACGGTGCCAGTTCGGACGGAACCAGATGAAGCGATTGGACAATACTAATCGCTTTGGCTATCTCGTCCACAGTTGGAGTATGTGGTACTGGATCCGAACCGGCAGACTTCCATTCCTTTTTTGACGGAACCGACCCCTCAGAGTCGGCTCTCCTTTGCCGAGGAGGTGTCGCCTGGGTCAGTAGGGACTCCTCAGGTCCAATCGCATCAACGACGGGGCTGGCCATCCGTATCCACGGAGTTCTCGGCCTCTTTCCTTCAACCTACTCAATCTTTTTTAGAGTGGTTTTGGGAAAGTTTTTACAAATTGGCAGTCTGACTGGGGTGGTCAACCCCAGACAATAAACACAAATGAGGTAGGGGTGAGCCTTGGCAAAGGCCTCCCCACACTCAGTACAGTGTTGAAACCCAGTGGGACCGGTTTCCTTTTTGGGTTTCTCAGACATGGCCAACCTACCAAAATTACCCTATAGAAGCTTGCAAGCCATGTAATACCAACTGATCAGTAACAACCATGTCACGGGTTTGGAAAAGAACCGAGAAAAAGCCTGGTTCTTTTGAGACTGATCGGTACCAGAACACCACTCTAATCCCAGGAAAATGTACTCAAAATTAGAAGAAAACACAAGGTCAGTTCCTAACCGGACTGACCGACAAGAAACAAACAATTTCCACAAGTTGTTTAAAATAAATTCAGTCACTACCTATCTACTACACTACCTGTACCATAGACAGAGGCTGGAAATCCGAAAAACAATAAAAGAATTGGTTTAAAACCGAACTCTTCACTTTTACCGAACCGAGCAGAGGAAATCTCCGGAGCGACTTCACTGTTAGGTGGAGTAAAGAATCTGATGGTTACATTGGGAAGTACCACAGACAGAGGTTTGAAAATTGAGCTCGAGCTCAACGTTCCATGCTTCTGCATGGAGTTAACCCTTTCCTCTCTGGGGAAGTTCAAGTGCTGGGGCTAACTGCTTTATGTCTGAACACAGCAAGACTTCATGTTGTTTGAAATGTGCCCCCTAGCCCATCCTCGAGGCATCTGTTAAAATCTGATATGGGGAAGGAATCAGAAAAGGAACCCCCTTCAGCAGGTTGGTAGATTCCATCCTCCACTTGAGTATCCTGTGTACTGGAGAGGTTACTAAAACCTTCTGTTCCAGATAGTCTGCGAATTGATCCTGCTGCACTCTCAAGGTCCACGGAGGGATCTTTATATGGAGCCTTGCCAGAGATACTGTAACTATGACCGCTGACATCAGACCCACAAGTCGAAGAAATGTTCTGGCTGTGACATATCGGCTGTTGTAAACTAGTTGGGCCTGCGCCATCAGATGCTCGGCCCTGTTCAGAGGCAGAAATGCTGAACCTATGGCTGTATCCAAGATAGCCCCTATATAATGCAGATGCTGACAAGGAGTCAAAATTGACTTTGGCACATTAACAGTGATCCCCAGAGCATCGAACAGTTGCCTTGTTCGAGTTAGTGTTTGTGTTTGTGTTTGTGTTTGTGTGTGTGTGTGTGTGTGTGTGTGTGAGTGAGAGAGAGAGAGTTGCTCCCTGGAGTGAGCTTTCAGAAGCCAGTTGTCCAAGTAAGGAAATACATAAAGGCCTTTCCTGCGAAGGGCTACTGTGACCACACCCAAGCATTTGGTAAAGACCCATGGCGCAGATGACAAGCCAAAGGGCAATACTCTGAACTGAAAGTGTTCTCCTGAAACAGGAACCTTAAACATTTCCTGTGAGGTTTTTGGATTTTGATATGAAGGTAAGCATACTTCATGTCGAGGGAACACATCCAATCCACTACCTGCAGTAGTGGTAACAGGCCCTGCAGAGTCACCTGAACTTTCTGCGTTCTATGAAGAAGTTTAGGTCCCAGAGATCCAAAATAGGCCTATGTTTATGTTTCTATGTTTCTTAGATCACCTGTCCATTTTGGAACTAGGAAGTACTGAGAATAGAACACTGTTTCTCAGTTCCAGGGGTACAGGTTCTGTTCTTTCTGGAGCAAGGTGTGATTTCCTCCAGAAGCAGGGGAATGTGCTCTTGAGAATAATGTGTAGGCACTGGTGGATGGATGGATAGTCTGGAGGTAGCTCTAGAAACTCCACAGCATGTCCTTGTGCTATTTTTTGCAGGACCCAGGCATCTGATATCAGTTCCTTCTACTGGTTCAGGTAGAGGGAGAGATGATCCCGGACAACCACCCCTGGAGGCAATGGTGGCTGGGGAGTGTGAAAGGAGCCATGCTGAGCCAGTTGTGGTTCCTGCTACAGTGCCACCTCTAGGGACTTTTGAATGGGCACCTGGAGTGCATGCTGGAGTGGGCAGGGCTCCTGATCCTTTACTCTCACCTGTCTGGTGGCAATGAGGTATTTTGCACCAGCCGGACGAAAAGGCACCCTCTAATTGCTCCTTGGCTGGGTGTGACAGAAGGTATAGACTGATTTGAGGTTCTGCCTGAGGCCTGCAAATTGTAGAGGATATCTTGCACATCTGCACCAAATAATTTATATCCTCTGAAAGGGGCATTTAGAATCAACTGCTGGACATCATTTGCAAAGTCCACCACCCTTAGCCAGAAATCATCTTCTCAAACATATTCTTGAAGCTGCTACCCTAGCTGAGGCATCCGAAATGTGATAGGCTATATATGTAGGACATTTACCTATATTATCCCCAGTTGTTTAGGCCTTAAGGAGCTCTTGCTTTGGTGCACCCTTCTGGAAGAGCTTGGGCAGATGCTTTAGCTTTCCTCCAGTGTGTGTTTTGGTATTTTACCACATGGGCCCTGGTAGTTTGCAAGTCCAAGGCCCAAAGAGGCAGAGGAATAGGTTATTTTGCTCATGACATCTGGTCCCTTGGATTTCTTGTCAGGAGGAAGAGAAATAAAGATTACGTACCTACCGTAATACTTGATCTTCTCTTGTATCTTCACCATTCATTACTGTTGGGTGTCAGCCGGAGGCGCGCACCCGCCACAGGAGCTTTTTTTTTATATATATATATATAGAGGTTGGCATCGACGGCGCTGACCCCTAGAGTGACGCACTTCGTGGAGTGGGCGAGGGGCGGCCGTTAGGTGTCGCAGACTCCTCTTCCATCCCAGCTCTGTTAGCCGGAGAGGTGAAATAAGGATCAGAAAAGAGAGTGAGGCAAGAGAGCCGAGGGATAGAAAAAGGAAAGGATATAAACTGAAAAAGGAATAAGCCGGTAGAGGACAGAAATACAGAGAGGGAAAAATGTGTACCCTAAGGGACCGCAGGGCCTCACTTCTGGGGTGGCTCTAATGGAGGAATAGATAGGGAGCAGAAAGAAGAAGAAGAAGAAGAGAGAAAAGGGGATGTCAGGAGGAGAGAATTCTGCCATTAAGCGATTGGTTTAGGGTTATAAGCTCGGAACCATAAACAAGGGAGCAAGGATCCCACTTAGAAAAAAAAAATTGGGGAGAGGCTCAACCGAACCTCTCACACAGCTTGGACACTAAAGGCAGATTCTCTAAATCTCCTGCTATCCCTAACCTTTTAGACTCCAGCTGGGAGCTCACAAACTACCAAGGCGGAAATTCTGTTCCAAAAGAGAGCAGCCAACTAGAAAGGGAAAGAAGGCCACTAGCACCTTACAGTAGCATGTGAAAGTGGTGGTGGTGGGGACCCCACAGAGGGTACCCCTTTATAAAACAGACAGAGTGGGAACTCAATCTGACTCCCTAGAGGCAAGGCAGAGAAACCACTTAAGGAAACTGAAGTGCCGGAACAGCACCAAACCAGTAGAGGCTGACATAAAGGATAGGGCCTGCCAGAAGGGGCCTGGGAAAGAGAGGTCAAGCCATTTAAGGGACCGTCTCTTTAACTGTGAATTGAAAAACATGGCTAAGGAAAGGCCAAGAGGTGCCTATTAAGGGTAGTCAGAAAGAGTTCCCTCAGGACAAATAAATTTACTTCATTCCTCCTATTCTCAGAGGGAGGATCCGTTCAAAAGAACGGAAAAAAAGCAAGATAGCCTTTTTTGGGGGGAGGGGCTTAAAGGCCAAGGGAGAAGGGGGAGGAACAAACAGGAAGGGGGAGACGCTGAAGGAGGAGTCCCTTGAGTGGACGGTGGTCAAGATTCAGTAATGAATGGTGAAGATACAAAAGAAGATCAAGAATGACAGTAGGTACATAATTTTCATATCTTCCCTTGTCAGTCTTCACCATTCATTACTGTTGGGTGAGTATCAAGCTCCCCCCGAAGGGGGGCGGTATGAGTAAACCCTGAGGGAACAGATCCCTCAGCCTCCTACTGGTAAAAAGTAGGGAGGGGAAGACCCTAACCAATAGACTAGGAAGTCTAAGGTGGGTGAGGAGGAAGAGGCATCCCCAAAGGGCTGTGGGGGGGGGGTTGCCCCTGAAGACGCCTCCTTGCCCTGCGGGGAAAAAAGGCGGTTCCCCCAGAAGGCAGAGCCAATCACTCTACGCCAGGCCATGGGTGACAGTCGGGAGAGATGAAGCCATGCCGTCCACCTAATGCAGATCGCTGTGTCCACTAGTCTGGGCATACCTGCTGGCATCGTAAGATGCCTAAACTATGTATACAGCTCCAGACCCTTCGCAGAGAGGGCAATGGCTTGTCTAGACTGCTCTGAGTCTGGAAGTAGGGCTAAGACCTGAGCCAGCATTGACCACAGATGCCTGTTATAAGCAGCGTGGTGAGCCTGATGAGAAGAAATGCATAATAATGTACGACCAGAAGAGAAGACTCTTCATCCCAACCGGTCGAATTCAGCAGAATCCAAATCCAGAGGCCTGTCGTGCACCCGGAAGGAGTATCCAGGGACGTCAAGCCTGAAGGCAGGTGAGGCAGAGAACCTAGAGACTCGTGGGAGGCATAATACCATCTCCTGCAGTCTCCCAGGACTGGGGAAGGAGTGGCTGGAGACTGCCAGGTATGGATAGATGCTTCCTGGAAGGGAATCAGCCAGGAAGGCACCACCAAATCACGGGCGCTGAATTCACTAAGGAAAGCATTCGTCTGCAGCTCGGTATTGTCCCTATGGATGTAGGAAATATGAAGCTCCAAAACCATCCTCAAAAGGAAACGCTGATATTCAGTGAAATCAGCATCAGAGGAAAGGTGGACAGAAGGTTCCTCTTCCTCAGTTGAGGAAGACGAAGAGGAAGTGGAGCTCGAGAGCCCAGAAGACTCCTGTGGCGGGGGACAGGCAGAAGACCTGTTCGTCCATGGCCCTGACATAGGACGAGAAGGCCGCCACAGTAGCTCTGAACGTCTCCTAAGATAATGGCCCAGTGGGCCCCACATGGCCTGGGAGAGAGGGAGGTGGTTGCAGAGAGATGGGCGAAGGGCACCTAATAGCATGTGCCCGACCTCAGCCAGGGCTCTGGGATCCAGGTAGCGATGCCGCCAAGACTGGGGACCCTGAGATCGTGCCGGGTTGCGTAGTAGAAAGGGTAAGAGACAACTCCGGAAAGAGCCCTGAAGGGGAATCTCCCCTGTGACACGCCTGGGATTGCATGAGTCCAGAAGGGCAACCCTCAGAACCGCCACCAGAAGACACTTGAGAAACCTTAAGAGAAAGGAGAGGATCAGCGCTACGACTCCTCCCCGCACCCCGCAGGGCGGTGGGGGTTCGCCACTGCTCCTGACCCCTACCCCTCAATCCTTCAGACTCTGAAGCAGCCCCCTTCCTCATAACCAGTGGTGGAGGTCCCTGCTGAGCAAGACCCTGATGGGCACTCGCTGAGGCAGAGTCCTCTTCCCTCTGCTGAAGGACCCGAGCAGCACCAGGAACGGCAGCTGCCTGGGACCTGTAAGAAGAGGGTATCCTCTCCTGAACATCTGAAGGGTCCACCACAGAAGACTCCAGGCCACCTCTAACCATGGAATGATCTGGGCTAACCAACTCCGGGGAGTCCGGCAGAGGAACACTGGACCGTCTAGCCCTGCGGCCTACAGGAGGTTCAGAGCCAGAAGACTAGCCGCTGATCTGGGTCCTCACCTAAATCGTCTCCCTCCGAGGAGGGGTTGACAAGGGAAGACTCCATCTTAACGGCTGCAGGAACCTGCCCAGATGTGGCACAAGGCCTGGTACCGCCCGTGAGCCTTGGCAACACGTCCATGAGAGCCATCTGCACCCTGGCGGCGCCAGGTTCCCAGGTCACACTGTGAACGGCGCCGCCTGAGTCCCCAACACGGCGAACGGTGCTGAGATCCAGCGCGACACCGACGGCGCAGCCCAAGTCCCCGGTGCCGGGACCCAGTGCAGTCCTGCCAATGATGCCGCCCAAGTCACTGGCACCACGAATGGCACAGAGGCCCAGCGTGGCACCGCCAATGGCGCTGCCTGAGTCCCCGGCACTGCGGACGGCGCCACGACTCAGAACACCACCACCAGTGGTGCTGCCTGATTCCCCGGCGCCGTGAACGGCACCGAGACCAGAACGGCGTGAGTGACTTGGGCGGTGCCGTGAGCTGCTCCAGACTCCGCGACAAGGACAGACGGAAAAGAGGGTCCACCAAAGCCGGGCCCTACAACTGGAGGCCATGACACTGGGGGAGCCTGCACCTCCACGGAGGTGACCGCCAGGATGGTGTGACCCCGGGAGGGATCACACTGTTCCTCCGGCGCTGAAGAAGAAACCTCCTCCTCGGCAAGGCTGGAAGTGGAGGAGGCTTCCTCCTCGCCGGGCTGTATAGACCCGGGAGGGGACCCAGAGGAAGGGTCGAGAGATCTGGCCTGGGAAGCCCTTGGGCAATGTCCTCCAAAAGTCGGCAGAGCTCGACCGACTCGAAATGCGCAAACTTCCAAAACACGGCGATCCATGGAGAAGCAAGCATCGCAATGATCCATATCATCGTAGGGTCCCAGGCACTGGAGACAAACATCATGACGGTCTGTGACGGAAAACTGCCGGCCACAGGGGCACCGATCCATAGGGGCATGGCCCGCCTTAGATTTACGTTTTGCCCCCAAACCAGACATGATGCTAAACAATTAAGGAAAAAACACAGAAAAGCCTCGGCGTCGGATTAATATAGAAAAAGAATGGTCTTACCAATAGACGACGTCGAGCAACGGAATGGGATGAAGGACTTTGAGTACTGAGGCCTATGACGCAGTATCTATTCAGCTCCGGCGTGGCAGGTGCAACCTCAACTCTTGGGAGAAACAGAACTTCAGGATGGAGGTCTGCGCACCTAATGGCCACCTCGGCTCCACACAGTGCTGGCCACTGCACATGGGCACCACAATTCTCTAAAAAAAAAAAAAGTTCTCATGGTGGGTGCGCACCTCCAGCTGACACCCAACAGTTATGAATGGTGAAGACTGACAAGGGAAGATCAGAGATGTTTTGGTGCCTGTGATCTGTCATGGGCAGCGTTGATGACCAGAGTCAGCTTCAGGTTGGCCTACAAAGAAGGGCCTACCTGACGAGGCCATATACATTTTATCTGCCTTTCTACATATGGCAGGAATTACTTTAGGCCTATACCAGGCAGCAAAGGTGGCATCCTCCACGGCAGGAAGAAGGGGTGGAATTACAATGGGGGGGGGGGTCACGTAGCTCCAAGAAGCCCATCAGGTTCTTCCTGGTAATGATGTCCTGCTACTCCAAATCAAACTCCAGTGCAGCTTGAAGTTGCTGCATCATGGTTATAAAAGACAGGCCCTCAGAAGGGGAACTAAGGGTGTAAAGCAGAGTCCTCACTATAGGTGGAAACTGTGGAACTAGTCCTGTCATAGGGACTTTCCACACAGTCTTTGGCCTCCTCATCATCCTGTACCGTGAGGTCAGGATTATATTCCACATCATCGTATGTCTGGTTGACAGGACAAAGGGATCACACTGGTGACGCCATCGGGGCTCCAGAGAGTATAACCCTGATAGGCATCGACACAGGGGGTTTGAGTGATGGACCCCATCAACAGACCCCCAGGTGTAGGAGGGGGAGGCAAAAGTAATTTGAGGATATCCGTAAAGGACAAGATGGTGTGTACATTGGCACCCATGTATTTGACGGGAGTGCTGGAGGTAGACAGTGGAAGCAAGGTTCTCTGCGTCAATGTCGACACATCCGTCATACTAGGCCTAGTGGTGCTTGTAGCCTGCTCTGACCTGGAAACTATGAGCTATGTAGAAGACAGGGAGGCTGGCGGCATCGCCAAAGTGGTGGACAGCACAAAGGTGGCTGGCACATGGTAGGGCAACTAAAAGCGAACCAGGGAGTTTTTTTCTCCCCCTCTCCCAGTGCTTGTGCTTAAGTGACCTGGACATTTTTTTCACAGGATTTTGAGGATTTGGATTCTCAGTGCGTCGGTGATGCGGTGGAGCTCTTTTGCTGGAGTTCCTTCTCCATTCAGGCTGCCTGCTGCGTTAACAAGTGCTTTTCTAGGGCGCCTTTTCTGTGTCGCTGGGTGGCTGTATTGAATCCTTTGCAGATCTGGCAAGCCTGAACATTGTGGTCCGGGCCTAGGCAGTACACACAGACATCATGCGAGGAGGTCACATGATGCTAACTTTCTGAGCAGCAGCAGCAGTGTCTTGGAGCTCCCGACTTCCATCAGCCTCATTCTCTTCAGATTGCGATCCTAGAAGAGCAAGCTCAACAATTTCCATACCAATCGATGTATCTCACTCTGCCTTTTGGCCCCAAGGCAATTTGTATTCACATCCTTTCAACATAAAGAAGGATGGAGGCAGAGAAAAAACAGGCCACGATCCGGCACACACCACCTGCTACTCCTGAGAAGCCACTCAAAAAAGCGAGGAACCAGCTCAGCTCCACTCCCGACAAAACGGGCGATAAGGCACTCTCGACAAACCTTCTAAGTGAAGAAAAGTTCTTACAAGAGCTAACACCACTGAGAGAAGTACTACAGGACATTACCTCGGAGCTCAAATCTATTCGGGGAGACCTTTCCTCTCTCGCCACGAGGGTGTCTGATTCGGAAGCCAGAATCCACTCTCAGGAACAATGGAGAACCACAGCGGAATCCAACTTGATCGCATTAAAGCAACAGGTTAAAAAACTACAACTAAAAATGGAGGACCGAGAAGGTCGCAGTAGGTGAAACAACCTCCTTATTCTGGGCCTTCCTGAACTTGAAGAGGGATCTGATCCTATCGCCTTTCTCCAAAAGTTTTTAGTTAAAACGGTGGGCCCTTCACCTCTTAATCCCCACTACCACCTGGAAAGAGCACATAGATCCTTGAGAACTAGGCCTCCTCCAGATTCTCCCCCGTGACCGATGATTGTTAAGTTCCTCAGCTATTTAGAGAAGCAGCATGTTCTTGCTAAATCTCGCGAACTACAAGCAATTATGTGGGGAACTGCCAAACTTCGCATTGCTCAAGATCTTCCAAGAGAGACCAGGCTGAAGAGAACAGCATTCCATTCCATTCCATTGTCCAGAAGCTCATCGCGGCGGGCATCCCTTTCAGAATGTTGTACCCTGCCACCCTCAAAGTCACAACTGGGGGCATCTCCACGAGCTACGATTCCCCGGACTCTGCTTCCAAGGACCTGATTTCTAAACTTCCTAATCTCTCTAAAACAAATAGCTGAACTCTCAGTCACCAGTTCCACATTTAAGGGCGGTTTTGCCTGAATTTTGAGTTTGTAATTTTAAGTTACCTCAATGGTTGGTTCTGTTGTTGTCCCGATGGGTGGAGAGTCCTCGGCGGCCCAGGGGAGATCGGGGTAGGCACGTTGTCTCTGGCCCTTGTAAACTCCCGGAACCAAAAGAAAGTGGTTGTAGGTTATATCTGGTTGTTTTGAGTGACGGACCGCTTTGGTCCCTACCGCATAACCGTTCCCGGAAACAACATGTATAATAAGTGTCAAGTTCCACCTCTCGATTTGACCTGCCATCCTCCAGTAACCTATATTCGCCCTGACAATGGGGTGAGTGAACCTTTTGGGATTTTCCCTTTGTAAATGGTAGGGTGTCACTCCACATATTTGCAATCTTTATTATAGCGTCCATGATGGAGGCTGATGGGGGGGTGGCTCCTGAGACGTTTGTGGCTGCGTGAAAAGTTGCCTCACGAGCTTATAGAAGGAGGGTATGTAGCCCAGTTTCACATGCGGGGAATTCTCTGGTCAGTTCTGTCTGGCTTATAATTATCCTGTTATACTCAGGTCTCCGGAGACCCCTCAGTACACCAGATTTTAGTAGCAAGCTGCACACTGGGTTTACCATGGGGTCCTGGTTCTCAGGCTTCTGTTATGACTCTTTCAATTTTTTGACTGACTATGCCTGGTACCAGGCCGTATATAGTTTGATAGGTTTAATAGGGGGTTATAAGGGGGTTGGGGGGTTGGGGTTGTCGAGCTGCCTACTATTTCCTATGTTTCATCTTAGTTCTGACTTATACCGTTTGCTCATGATACATCAACATTTGGTATGTGACAATTGGCAGCTTACAACGAGTTGGGTTTTTGGGACTAGAGTGTGCTCTCTCTATTGGGTTATAGATGTGAGTTCTATTGATTGCCCTTATACTCTTCTGTTATTGAAATGGCTATAAACTCTGTCAAAGTCGCATCGTGGAATATACATGGGCTCAGGGAGAAAACCAAGAGAACTCAAGTATTTAATCACTGTGACCTAATCCAAACTGATATACTGCTGTTACAAGAAACTCATTTACTCAATACAGAGGCTAAATGGTTGTTCAGAGCTGGCTTTTCACAAGTATTTGTCGTGAATGGGTCAGGATCTAGCAGGGGTGTGGCTATTCTTATTAAAAACTATGTTACGTTCCTGGTAGACGCAACAGTGATTGACCCAGAGGGTAGATACATACTGGCCAAAGGATCCCTCAATAACTGTATAACTGTTCTCGGTTCAATTTACGGTCCAGTAGGAGGTACTGTAGTTCTGAATTTTTAATGGCCCTGGCAGATAAGGTAAGCGCCCTTCTCCCCTCACAGCTTATCCTGGGTGGAGATTGGAATGTGCCACCGTCCTACCCCCTAGACAAAGCTCCAGATTCAAGTTGCCCACCTACTCTGGTTCAAAGATCCTTGTCAGACTTCTTAAATATATTAGGGTTGTGTGACCCCTGGTGCCTCTTCAACCCCTCCCTTCGGTCGTCCTTTTCCCAACCCCATGGTTCCTGGTCCAGAATAGACTACATTCTGATTAGCAAAACCCTCCTCCCTGGTCTTTTCCAGACCGGTATTGAACCGATTGTGCTTTACGATCACGCCATAGTATGGGCAAGAATTTCCCCCGATCCTTATTTTCAGCGGGACACAGTCTGGAAACTCAACACCCAGCTCCTCAAGGATTCCCAAACGGTGGCGCACATCAAAATTTCCATCTCCAACTTCCTCGAGAACAATATTAACTCTACCCCGCGGTTTGACATCATCTGGAGCTCTCTGAAATGCTACCTAAGAGGTGAACTAATTAAGTTGGCCTCGACGAGGAAAAAAACTAGACAAGCCCGCGCCTCCCTATTAATGGCCAGGATCAAAGAGCTTGAAAGCTCTTACTCTCTCTCCTCCCCTTTGTCATCCCTTGAAGCCCTTTTAGCAGCCAAAAATGAATATACGGATCTCCTTAAAGAAAAAGCTAGTATAGCTTAATTAAAACCCAATCTAAATACATCGAGCAAGGTGAAAAGGCGGGTAGACTCTTGGCCTTAAGAATGCGCACGTTAGAGAGCTCCAGATTAATCTCGGCCCTACAATCCCCCGCAGGTCTCATTAAAACCTCCCCCAGAGAAATCACACAGATCTTCGAAGATTTCTATAGGACCCTTTACAAAAGCCCCCCTGATCTTTCTCAGATATATCAACCTATCTGGCAGACCTCAACATTCCCCAACTTTCGGTCTCCCATAAAGATATCCTGACTTCCCCTATCTCGCTCTCCGAAATAGAAGAGGCTATCACTTCCATTGCCCCGGATAAAGCACCAGGACCAGACGGTTTTCCCTCAAACTTTTTCAAAGTATTTTCTAAAGAGCTTGCCCCTTTACTCCTCAAGCTATACCACTACATGTTCACTGCTGACATTCTGGACCCCACACTTCTTGAGGCCACTATCGTTCTAATTCTCAAACCCGATAAAACTCCCACAGACCCAGCGAGCTACCGACCCATTTCCCTCCTAAACTGCGATATGAAGATCCTTTCCAAGATTTTAGCCGAAAGGATTAAAAAAGTCTGGATCCACCTCCTCAGCCCGGAACAAGTTGGCTTTGTCCAATCTCGCTCCCCAGCAGATCATCTTAGAACCCTTTCCCATATCTCTCATGCTGCCCAACTATCCCATTCCCCAATGGCCCTGATTTTGCTAGACGCAGAGAAAGCATTTGACAGAGTCAACTGGTCTTTTGTCTGGGCTACGTTGGCCAAAATGGACTTTCCACCCTCTTTCCTCAAATGGATCCAGGTTTTATATAAATCCCCTTCGGCCAAGATATACTGTAACGGTGTTTTTTCCTCTCTCTTCCATCTTCACACTGGTACCAGACAAGGTTGCCCTCTTTCACCCTTCCTGTTCAACCTGTATCTTGAACCTCTTCTTCTCAAACTTAAGTCTTCCCCATCCATTCAAGGCTGTCTGATACATCAACAGGAATTACTCCTCTCAGCTTATGCTGACGATATATTACTCCATGTCACCCACCCTGCCACTTCACTAGAACACGCACTTCAAATCATAGCCCAATATGGCAATCTCTCTCTCACTATAAACTGAATATATCGAAATCCGAAATCTTTCCATTGAACTCCCTTACGTATAAACACAAACTCACTAAGTTCGGTATGAGATGGTCCCCTAAATCGATCAAATACCTAGGCATCCACTTTACTTCAGACCCCTTCTTACTTAGGAAGCTCAACCTAGACGACCTTAAAGTTCATATCCAACTAGACCTACATAGATGGTCTAACCTCCCCATCTCCTTGTGGGGTAGGATTAATATCATCAGGATGAGCATTCTTCCCCTATCTTTTACCCCCTCAATCTATTAGGTCTCTGGCTACCGCTCTCTTATCTACGCCAATTCCACACAATCTTCTCAAAATTTATTTGGCGAGGGAAAGCGGTTAGGCGCTCCTTCCTCAAATTATCCCTTCCCAAAGATAAAGGTGGTCTTAGACTCCCCAATCTAACACTTTACCATTGGGCTGCCCACCTCTCCAAGCTAGGTAAATGGTATTCAACCTACACTGACACTTCTCCCCCGAACTGGCTCCAGATTGAGAGACAGATCCTCTCAGAGGCTAAAATAGACCGCCAAGCAATTTTTTATACTCCCACTTCGGCGCTTGCACCCTGGCTATCCAATCAGACAATTACCACATCTCTTAATTCCCTTTTTCAATGCCTCTATTTCCTTTAAAATCTTTCCTAAAATGGACCTAGCACAACCCCTCATTCTCAATTCCAATATTAAACTGGGCAACTCGATAATTACTCCTGAGTGGTTCCCACAAATCAATGGAACTATTCTAGAACACTTCTATGACCAAGGTTCCCTCCTCCCATCTCCAAACATACTAACCAAATTTGATATTCCCAGTAATAAGATTTTTAAGATATACCAGCTATGGCATCTTATTGCTACTAATTTTGGCCCAGAATCTCGTGACTCAAAAGTTAGTCCTTTTCTTTCTCACATTCTCACCCTTGCCTCTAAACCACATTCCATCTCATTAATATACTCCTACCTACTGGACTACAAATTCCCAAAATTCATTCGAGGGTTCCTGCATCTGGCTTTCTGTACTCCAAGATTCCATCCCCAACTGGACCCGAATTTGGAAAGACCTACACAGATACCACACCCAGGACAGATTTAGTCTCATCCAGTATTACATACTAAACAATATGTACTACACCCCAAATAAACTGTTCCGCCTCAATAAACTCTCTCTCCCCCTTTGCTCCAGATGTTCACATAGTGAGGGGAACTCGCTCCATATTTTCTGGCAATGTCCAAAGGTTGCCCCTTTGTGGACCTCTATTCAGGACAAGCTGAACCCTATACTCGGCCTTACAAATCATTTTATGCCCGATATCTGTATTCTAGGTGACTATTCCACCATAGATTGCCTGGAACGTCAATATCATATGGCCTCGGTGTCTATGGTAGTCAAAAGGCTGGTCCTCAAACATTGGACTGTTCAGCTGATCCTGACCTATTCTGAATGGCTAACAGAACTCTCAATGTGCTTCAATACGGAGAGACTTGTGGCCAGCTCTCGCAATCGCATGGACCTGTCCCATAAAAGGTGGGGCAAACTATATGCGTTATATTTGCACCAGTGACCTCTTGATACCTTCTCTGATGCCCAACAAGGCTTCCCCCTTTTTTTTTTTTTCTCTTTTTCTCCTCCTATTCCTTTCGACTATGAATGCATGACCAGGCTATGACTCCGTTATGGCTTTGACAATAGAACTAGACATACAACTACTTTGCACACTCTATAAGGGCTTTAGTAGGGTGAGGGTGGGTACGGTATGGGTGGTTGTAGGGAGGTTCCGGTGGGTTGATTTGGAAGGTGGGTGGGAGAGGGACTGGGGCTATTTTTTCTTTTTTCTTACCTTATTTATACCACAAATGGATATTCGACATTTGTATGCAATGCTCTGTCTGTATATGGTTTTATTAAAATCAATAAACTTGAATTTCAAAAAAAAAAAAAAAAAAGACATGCGAATCTCCAGAATGAATAATTACTTACCACAGTAATTTTGTTTCTTCCCAGTGATACTCAGGTATTCATAACTTTCTGCAGTGTCCCTGTAAGCCAGAACTGCCTGGAGAGGATAGAACACATGCAAAATGATGGAACTGTTTGGGTGACAACTATTCAAATGCTGCCTTGAACTAACTGCCTTGGTTCTAAACCCCCTCAGATTTCCTGGATGCCTGGAAAGGTACTGTAGTATGAATACTGAATAGCAATAATAATCAATAATGATAGTGATATTTAAGCCCATAACCCCCCAAATAAACCGTCCCAACTGGAGTGGAAAAACATACCAGATACCCCCAAAAATGTCAGAAACACCTGAAAAAGGGGCAAAAAACACAACATGAACCTTGTTTACCCAAATCATGCCAGGAAGTGGCATGCATACCCCTGAGAGCACAATATGCAGGAGTGCAGAGGCTAAAGGTTCTAGAAGGGGAGGCAGGGTGGGAAGTTATGAATACCTGAGTATCAGTGGGAAGAAACAAGATTACTATGGTTAAGTAATTTTTTTTTTCTAACCCCAGTAATACTCGGGTATTCCTAACTTTCTGCAGACTACGAAGTAGTATCTTTGGAGGTGGGCACAGAACCTTATTTTGGAAACAGACTTTGCAGGACTGCTGTGCTGAATCTAGCATCACACCTGGACAGAATATCCAGATTATAGTGCTTTGTAAAGGTGTGTACTGTTTTCCAGGTAGCTGCTTTACAGATGTCCACCAGTGGAACATCCCTGGCAGCTGCTAAGGTCGCAGCTATCCTTCTTGTAGAGTGGGCCCTCAATCCTGTTGGGGGTCCCTTCCAGCTTTAATGTAACAGAACTGGATATACTGGACTATCCATTGAGAAATTCACCTTTTTGATGCTGGGTTACCCTTTCCCACATCCCCATATGTCAGGAACAGCTGTTTTCTGTCCTGACTATGGTCATTAGTGGCTGGACATCCAGGCTGTGAAGCCTTCTTTCACCAGAGGTGGAATGCTCTGTGAAAAAGACAGGTATGGTAATGGTCTGGTTCAGGTGGAAATCAGAAACCACCTTAGGGAGAAATTTCCTGTTTGTCTTCAGGACCACTTTATCCCTGTGGAGTGAAATGAAGTCCTGTTCAATGCAGAGAGCCTGAAGTTCACCGATTCTTCTTGCAGAAGTCATTGCCACTAGGAAAACTGTTTTCCAAGTGACATATTTCAGATGAGCAGAGGCCATGGGCTCAAAAGGAGATCCCATGATCTTAGCTTCGCACACATTGAGGTCCCACGCTGGCACTGGTTCCCTAAGGGGTGCAAATAAGCCAAATCCTTGAACCTCCTAAAGATACAGTCTGAAGTTATTGACACATTTCTTCCAGCACAAATGTAAGGGGATGCTGCAGTCAGGTGAACTTTGAGGATACTGGACTGCAATCCCAGGGAATGTAAATAAGTAAGGTAATCAAGAACAGCTGGAACCCCAGCCTGTGTGGGTACCAGCTCCCTAGCTGAATGCCAAATAGAAAACGGTTTCCATTTTAAAGCGTAGGTTTTCTTAGTGGAAGACTTCCTGTAACCTCTTAGGATGTCTAAAACAGCTTGAGAGAGCTGTAAGCTTGCATATTCTAGGTCTTCAAGGGCCAAGCTTTGAGACAAAGACCCGAGATTCGGATACTGGAATCTCCCCTGGTTGGAGGAGAACAGATTGTGCCTCAGAGGTGTATTGGCTCGGCTACAGACATGGACAGCAGAAGATAGTACCATGGCTGCCTGGGCCAGTCTGGAGCTATCAAGATCACTGATGCTGACTGGGACCCAAGCTTGAGCAATATCCTGTACACCAGAGGGAAGGGAGGAAAAGCATAGGGGTGCTTCCCTGACCAGTCCAAAGCTAGAGCATCCAGGGGTAGTGTACCCAATCTGGTGGTCTGCAACAGTATTGTGGCAGGTGGTGGTTCTGGTGGGATGCAAACAAGCCTACCTCCGGTGTGCCCCACTTTCTGAAGATTACACACCCTTGCCTGTTCAGGGTCCATTTGTGACTGGCCTGGTTGATTTGACTCACAGCATCAACCAGGATGTTGTCCTTCCCTGGCAGATGGATTGCCTGTAGGTAAACTCCCAAGGAGTAAGCCAGGCTCCAAATTTTCATGGCCTCTGTGCAGAGGACCCGACCTGGTACTTCCCTGCTTGTTTATTTAGTACATTGTGATGGTACGGTCTGTTCTGACCTGTGTCACCTTTCTCTGCATCAGTGTTGTGAAGACCTTTAGTGCCAGAAACACTGCCTTGATTTCCAGCAAATTTATGTGCTGGAGTGACACTGCACTTGAGCAAGTGCCCTTGGTTGTGTGGTCCCCCAAATGGCTGCCCCACCCCAGTAGAGATGCATCTGTTACAACTGATGGGGACCCTTGTTGAAAAGTAACCCCTTCCCTTAGAGGTTGGACTCCTGCTTCCACCACTGAAGTGCTTGTAACAAGGTTTTTGTTACTGGAATCAGTTCTGAGAGATAATTTCCTCTTTGGCACCAGTTTGCCCTTAGGTGGAACTGGATGTCTCATTTGGAACCTGGAGCCTAGGATGGTATCTGTGGCCGCAGCCAAGTGCCAAGGGGCTATAGGAACTGCCTTGCAAATTTTGGCTTGTGCAGGATGAATGAGTCTGATCAGCTGGATACTTCTTACTGTGTCTAAAGGCAGGTAGGCCCTGCCCTGCAGGGTGTTTATCTCTGCTCCTATAAACTGCAGCACCTGTGCAGGTAGCAGGGCAGATATTTTGTGATTTATCAAGAACCCAAGGGACTCCAGAAGCCCCTGGTTGATCTGCAGATGCTGTCTGACTTACTTTGGTGATTTCTCTACCACCAGCCAGTCGTCCAAGTATGGAAACACTGTGACACCTTGTCTTCGAAGGTGTGCCACAACCACTGCCAGGCACTTTGTGAATACCCTTGGGGCCAAATAGTAGGGTTGAAAACTAGTAATGACCCAATAGGAGTCTGAACTGGAGGTATTTTCTGAGAGACTACCTTATGGGGATGTGGAAATAGGCATATTTTAGGTCCAGTGATGCCAACCAGTCTCCTTTTTGGAGTGTTGGCAGAATCAATGCCAAAGTTACCATTTTGAACTTTGGTTTTGTCAAATGCTTGTTTAGAACTCTGAGGTCCAAGATAGTCCGCCACTCCCCGTTTTTCTTTGCAGTAAAGTACCCCCTTGAGTAAAACCCCCTTCCTTTCTCCTGAGTTGGGACAGGTTACACTGCCATTGACAGCAGCAGGTTTGAAACCTCTGCCTCCAGCAGCTTTTTCTCTGCGAGGGAGGATGGTCTGAACACTCTGGCTCTCAGAAGAGGAAGGGATATGAAACTCAGACAGTCTCTGACTCACTATCCCCAGGACCCACTTGTCTGTGGTGATCTTTTGTAAGCCTGGAGGTAGTGAGCCAGTCTGCCTCCTACAGGAATCAAGGAGGCGGCCTGTGAAGACACGTCAGGGTGTTTGTTTGCTCTGGGGCTGAGGCTGGGTTTGGTATCCCCACCTGGCACCCCCTTCTGCCCCTACCTCTGAAGTACCCTTGCTGGGGATACTGTTGGTACTGGGGTGCAGCCATTGCCTAGAAAAAGGGCCTAGTGTGGAAGGACCTGCCCCTATCTACCCTTCCTTAGGGTCTGGTGGATGGAGAGGCTTTCTCTTTAGCAGAATTGCTTTTGAAGGTAGTTTTATATTCATCCACCTTCTTCATGTAAGCCACTGTTTCTCCGAAAAGGGAATTACCCTCCAGAGGGAAATCTAGAGCCTTTGTTTGGGTGTCCTGGGTAAGATTTGTGGCTCTTAGCCAGGTAAATCTACGTTGAGCAACAGTATTTGCCATCCACCTGGCTACTGTATCATTGGTATCAGCAGTCATTTGAAATTGATTCTTGGCTGCCTCTAAGCCAAAGCTGGCAGTTTCTGCAAGGTCATTAGCCAAGGGTGAAGCGGCTTTGTTTGCCATGGCCAGTACAGATTGCCATAAAGACTTTTGGTACTGGACCACATAAGCTTGGAAATTAGCCTGCCTAATAGCCAAGGAAGCCGACAAGCATCCTTTTTTGGCCATCCTGGACTCCTTATCTGGTGGGTGAGAAGCCAGGGGCATCTTAGCCTTGTCACAGATAGCCATCTGCATCACCCCCCCGGTGGTCAGGGTGGGAAAACAGAAATTCTGCACCCTCCCTTTCCAATTGAAATTTCTTGTCCAGCCTCTTGTCAAGAGAGGGACAGAAATGGAAGTCTATAAAATCTTCAGTGCATCTTTCTTGAAGAATTTATTCACAGGCAAGAGAAGCTTCTTTGTGGGGATTAACCCCATCATCTCAAGGTATTCCACCTCTTCCTCATCCTCTATTTCTTCACTTGTGGTGATGTCCAAGGAACCAGCCATCTTCCTCACAAAAGTCAAAATGTGAGGAATAATCCTCAGTGGTTCTAGGAGGTGAACCAAAATCCTGCTATGGGGAGACCTCAGGTTCAATAAGTTCCCATTCATCTTCCTCCTCACATTCACCATAATCCGCTTCTTCAATAAATGAAGATTTACTTGTGCTGTCAGTCTGTCCAGTTGGGACTTGGACAGGCGGCTGCTGGCCAGTGGGGGAAAAGACCTTGTAAGGCTTGCAACACTTTAAAAGCCTGAGCTATTTCTTGAGGAGAAGGAAGAGCCAGAACACCCACGGAAGTCCACTTTTTTCAGTAGGGGGTTCTGTGTGCTTTACTTTCATTGTCTATTTAGAGGGGAACCGGGGAGTTAGCCAGTTCAGCAAGCCTCTTAGTGCTCTTATCACCCGTCTCAGGGGTGGAAATAGTAACTGCAGTGGTTCCGCCCACAGCAGAAGAGGGTATTGGCTGGTCAGAGCCAGAGGGACCCTTAGGTGGAAGAAGTTTTTCCTTAACCTGTTCCAGGCGTTTCTCCAGTTTTCTCTGGGAAGGTTTTACAGATATCACATTCTTCCATAAAGTGATCATAGCCCAGGCAAGCAACACATAAACTATGCTTGTCTGCCCTGGCAAACACTTCCCCACAATCAGTACAATTTTTAAAACCAGGTTCACCAGTTTTCTTTTTAGGTTTCTATGACATTTTATCGGGAACTGATAAAAATGTGAACCGCTAAATAATTTGAAAGTGCTAATAAAAATTTAGTGGTTGCGGTCGGTTCCGGAACCGATAAGGAACCGAAACCGATAGAAAAAATGAACCAAGACTATGTGTTCAGTAACTGATAAAGTGGTTACTAAAATAATTTAAAATAAAATTAAACTAAACTAACGATGTTTTTTAGTCAGACAACCCCAGAATTAACAGAACTAAGTTGGTTCCCAAGCGGTTATACCGAACTGGGAGGAACCAATAAAAAACACACAATTAAACACTGAAACTAAGGTTTAGCTAAAAATAACAAGGAGTAAAAGTCAGCAAATGAAAGAAAAAGATACTTATATGAATTTATAAGTTTCTTCACGTCACAGGTACAAGTAGAAGAGTGGAACTCTGAGCGACTAGGTTTTACAGGCGGAGAGTGAAATCTGAGGTGATTTAGAACTAAGGCAGTTAGTTCAAGGCAGCATTTGAATAGTCACATGCAAATAGTTCCATCATTTGCATGTGTTCTGTTCTCTCTGGGCAGTTCTAGCTTAAAGGGACACTGCAGAAAGTTAGGAAGAACTGGTTATTCACCTGTAACAGTAGTCCTAGGAGTGGTATATGTTGCTCATCCACACTGTTTGGCATGTTCTTTCTCTTCAAGATTCTTGCCGGAAGGTCTAAAAGCTGGCTCCTCCCACCCATCGGAGTGATATATGCCTTGGCTCCACCCCTTTGATGCCAGATCTTGCCCACTGGAAGCTTAAGTTGTGCATCGAGGTCGGGTGGGTTCATGTGGATGAACAACTTATACTTACCGTAACAGATCCTTGAGGAGTGTCTCTTGCAGTAGGTAATACTTTTGGGTATCCAGCAGAGGTCGCTGTGGTGCATGGCACTTCTAGCAGTTTTTCACCAGGGACCGCCCACACACGACATCAGCTTCCTGTTTCCTATACAAGTGTGGGTGGTCCCCCAAGCACTAATGACCATGTGGGAGGACAGTTATGAGAGGAGACCTTGTAGGACTGCACGGCCGAAGGCAGTCTTACATCGTGAGGCAATATCCAGACTGTAGTGCCTTGTGAATGTATAGATCGTGAACCAGGTACCTGCATTGCAGATATCTGAAATGAAGGCTCCCTTAAAGCAAGCCACAGTGGTGGCCATAGCTCTAGTGGAGTGTGCTTGGACAAGTCCAGGTAAAGGCTTGTTGTATTTTTGTGACAAAATGTAATACAATGCGCAAACTAGGATGAAAGAGTATGTGTCGCAACTGGGAGGCTCTCACATCCCGGGGCAAAGGAGATGAACAGTTGAGACGTCTTTCTAATAGATTGTGTCCCATTAGTATAGTAGCATAATATATGGTAGACATCTAATGTAGGAGATGTTCACCCTGACTGGAGTAGTCTGGATAGTACACTGGAAGCTCCAAGGACTGATTTAAAGTATGTTCAAAGACTACTTTAGGAAGGAAGGAAGGAAGGGTTGGTACACAGGACCACCCAGTCCTTGTGAAAAATTAAGTAAAGTTCCCTATACATGAGGGCATGGAGCTCGGAAATACACCAAGTGGAAGTGATAGCCACTAGAAATAGGGTTTTCCATGAAAGAAAACGGAGGTGGCAGGTGGCAGCTGGCTCAAAAGTCAATTTTTCAATCATAAAATTGTGATCCCACAGAGGAGTGGGTCTTCTAATAGGAGGTTTAATATGTAACATTCCTTTTAAAAACATCTTAGCTAGATGATGTTGGTACAGTAACCTGCCATCCAGAAGCTCAAGAAAAGCAGAGATGGCAACTAAGTGGACTTAAAAGGAGAAGACTGCTGTATATTTCTGATTTGGAGAGGTCTGTTGTAGTTATTATACATTACATCAAGTACTGTACATATGTCAATAAGAGATCAGTCATTTCTTCTGTTGCAACACATATCTAGAGTCTGAGGCTCTGACAAGGTAGTAAAGTGTCAAGCAAGTCTCCATTTACATGCAAATGAGTCACTTGTAATACAGCCCCTCCCATTCCTTGATGTCACTGCAGCAACAGTGCAGAAGAAAATGAAAGGGCATCAATGCTGTCTATCCTGATTTCAGTTTGTTTGCAATGGCTTAAGACAGTTCTGTCATGCAACTCACACAGAGAGTAGTACTTGTAGCCTTAATACTGTATGTGTAGAGCAAATAATACATCTAATAGTATTTCTTTCACAGGAAACAAACTATTTCCTTGTACTGGTCATGTCTCTCTGTGAAACAGTTGTAACATGCTGTGGAGAGCAGTAGACTGACTGATTCAATCTGTATTTAACCAGGTGAACACCCTTGAGAAGATTCATTTACAAGGTGGGCCTGAGCAGTTTCCCCAAAGAATCACACAAGACTGAATTCCTCCTTTACACAAATGATACATACACCCCCCTTTCAGCAGCCTGAAAGTGGAGAGCTAGATCACTTACTTCATAAAGTGTTTTGTTTTACATTTCAAATGCTCCTTAAATCTGAGTTTCTGACTGGAAATACCAAGACACAGAATGCATATGACATGGGAGGAATGAGCTAAGAAAATACAGAGCACTACAAACACTGAGACCGATCAGTTTTTTTACCTACAACAGCTGAAGTACGGCATCTGATTTGTGAGGGATAGCCTACTTCAAATGCTGGCATTACAAAGTGTGTGTGTGTGTGTGTGTGGGGGGGGGGGACTGCCACAGCTTGTCCTCAGTACCTTCAAAGTGAAGTGCTGTAGCTATCACATCACTGCTAATGATTTATGAGAACGGGGGCACTTTTAAAGTCATGGACCTGAGGGGCCATCACTGTTCCCAAGGAGGTTAGGGGAACTTGTTAAGGGTTAGAGAGTAAGGGGCTCTGGTAGGATTTGAACCAGAGTCTCCCAGTTCTTGTGCCTGTGCTTTAACCACTAGATTACCCTTCTTCCATATGCTGCAGCTGATGCTTTCCCGGTAACATATTCCTTGTTATACAGTAGCCGAACCCTTTATTGCCTTACAGCAGCCATCCAATCACTGACTGCCTAGTTACAATGGGAAAGGGGCATATTTGCAACATTGTTCCTCACTGCTGGTGTCAATCAAAACAGAGAATGCTAACACACACAGAACATAATACAACAGCTGTATAATACCACTTAAAACTCTTGTTGCACCCAGAGTCATTTATTGGGTAAACTGTTTTTGCTAACAGGAACAGTAACACAACACATACAGGCACTTCCTTGTGTGAATAATGTATATACCTCAAATCAGTACTGCATCACACTCACATGGTCCTAGTCCATATCAGACCTGCACTTCAGGATGTGCACGACACTTAGAGGGTTCCTCCATTACTCAAGTGGGGAACCAAACATTGTGGGTTTGGTTTACTGGTGGAACTGCATTTAGTGCAGCACCATTATCTGTTGCTCTGATGACATCATCCTCAAGCAACATTGAAGGTAACATGGAGGACAAACACATTGATAACTTCTGGGGGCTGTATATTTTTATTTATAATCTAGATTTGGACAGCAGTAGGACTGCTGGCAACTGGAGGAGGCACACAACAGTTACACATAAGTAGTTGGGAAAATACTGGTGTGAAACTATGGGAGACTTCCCCTTTAATGGAAGAATAACTTAGACTGGACTCAGATAGTGATGCCAGGTAGTCCAGAACCTTCGTCAGTGCACAAGAATAAGGATCCAAAGATCTAGAGGCTGACCACATGGAAAATAAATACAGGTTACACACCTGTAACAGGAGTTCTAGGAATGGTATATGTTGTTCATCCACACTTATTGGCAGGTTCCTTGCCGCTTTAAATCTTGCCGGAAGGTCTTCAAGCTGGCTCCTCCCACCCACCCGGGTGGTAAAACTCTCGGCTCCGCCCCATGATGCCAGATCTAGCCCGCTGGAAGCCAGGTTGTGCGTCGGCGGAGGTCGGGTGAATGATGGATGAACAATATATACCATTCCTAGAACTCCTGTTACAGGTGAGTAACCTGTATTTCTAGGGACATGGATATGTTGTTCATCCACACTTATTGGCAGACTCTAGCAGTTCTCCGGGAGGAGGGAGGCAAGGCGCACACCCCCTACTTAGATATAAAGACTGGAAAACCGAGGCGCTGACCAACATCCCAGCGTGACCCAAGGTCGATGTGGAAGGGGAAACGGTAAGGTCTGCTTCCAGGTAGAAGCCCTGCGGATATCCGGAACAGGAGTATCCTCGGAAGCAGCCACCGATGCAGCGGAAGGGCGGGTAAAATGAGCACTTATCCCTCTGGGAGGCTCCATGCCCGCCCACCTATAGTGGAGACCTATGCAGGAGGTGACCCATCTGCCTATCGTCTGCTTGGCTGCAGGTCTGCCAGGTGTGGCTTCAGCGTTAGATGACACAGCTGGCGAACCTCTCCCGAACTTCAGCCCTACGCTCCCTGGATAGGCGAGCGTTTAAATATGGTCCCAAAGGAACCTATATACAGCCTCTAAGGCGTGAATGGGGATGAACCCCGGCAGAGGCAATACCCAGATAGGGAGAAAAACTCCGCCACCGCCAACGGAAGGAACTTCGGGTGGGGCGCAGGACAATCTTGTCCCTGTGGAAGACCAGATAGGGGGATTCAAAGGAGTGCCTGGAACTCCCCCCCTCCTTCTGGATGGCAGAGTAGCCCCAAGAAGGTGTTCTTCCACAACAGGTGGGGAACTCGGACCTGTGCAAAGGTTCGAACGGCTTGCTTGTGAGCTAAGCCCATACCAGCGAAGATCCCACAGAATTGGGGATACTCTCCCCGAAGGGGAGGGGTGATCGAGGCCTAGAAAGCGCCAGACCACCTTTTCTGCGCCACCGACTGCCTTCCGGCCCACGCCCGGAAGACAGGGGTGATCAACAGAAGCACCCAGAAGGTCGTCGGCTGAAGCCCTGGATCAAAAGAACGGACCGCAGATGGTCTGGAATGCTCGCTGAGGGATGGGAGAGGGGCCCCCCGCCCTGTCCCAACATCAAATGAAGCGTTCTACCATTTGAAGGCGAGCATGTTTGGCCGACTCCCGGCAGAACGCCTGGAAAACATCGAGGACTGTGCCAAAAGACCCCAGGCCTGGTCCCTAGCCACACAGGGACCAGGCTTTTAGGTGCAGGGAGCGAAGGTCCAGACGGAAAACCTTCCCCTGAAAACAGAGATCAGGGCCGGGTGGGCTGGAAGCCGCCTCGGGAGCCTGGGGCTGAGACTGAGGAGAGCTGGATACCAGAGCTGGCCAACCAGTCTGGGGCTACCAGCATCACCTGCGCCTAGTATCTCCTCGCCTTGCCCATGGGTCAAGGGAAATGGGGGAGAGGCGTGGAAGAGGCCCGGGGTCCGCGGCCTCGACGGCATCCCCTACAGCAAACCTTGCTGAGGGGCCGGGCACGAGACAGTCTCGGCCTCGCATTCTCCCTGGAGGGAAGGAGGTAGAAGATCCTGTGCTACCTCCGGCAGGGAAGACCACTCGTGAGGCTCAGCCTATGCCCGGCTTAGGGCATCAGCCAGGGTGCTGGAGGCTCCTGTCAACGAATGGCTAGGAAACCGCCTCCCAGCTGCGCGAAAGACCCAATACGGAGAACCTCCTTACGAGATGCAAGGGGCTCATCCGAGCCTGGCAGGGTAGGTAGCACATGGTCATGGTGTTGTCCACCTGGACTTAAACCACTGGACCCCACACAAATGGAACGGGCGGTGCAAGCAAGCGGACTGCCATGAGCTCCAGCGGGTAGGAAAGATATCGGGACTCCCGAGAGGACCAGAGGCAGAGCACTCTGTATTCCCCTTGATGGGCACCCCAACCCATCCGAGAAGCATCGGTCGGAGCAGACCGTCGACTCGGGGCGGACAAACAGGATGTACTCCTGCAAGAGTTGGAACGGTCCGAAGGAGAGCGCTCCCTAACTCCTGGGCTGTAGTCACGAACTGGTCTGAAGGAATGCAGCACTGTGACTGCTGGCTGGCCCGTCCCCCCAAGGGGAACACATGAAACAGACCACGCTGGGCCAGCCGCCACGAGGCCCAGGAGGAGCAGGAGGTCCCAGCAGGGCGCGATTGCCCGGTCAGACCTGACCAGGTAAGGGAGGAAGAACCTCAGCCCTGTCCGCTGGGAGCCGAGCTCAGACTCAAGAGTTGAGCCTGGTCCCGAAGAAGGATCACCCACTAAGGCATGAGTTCCAATGTGGCTCCGATAACAGGAGACCCGCCTGAGACCCAGAACTCTGGATCGACCCCTTCCACCTGGAAAGGGTTGAAGTCAGGCCGCCATCCGGGTGGGGTTATGCCCGGGCCCCTCGATGCCACAGAAGCTGCTGGGCCAAGACCGAAGGGCCTGGCTGGGACTTCCGTGAGAGATCCCTGCTGGGAAAGGGAAGTCTCCCGGAAATGGACGGAACGAGGGGCGCGCCCTGAGGCCCAGGAACGAAGCCACACGCCTGCTAAGGATGGGAGTCTAAACCAGAGAGACCATCCAGGCGTGCAGAAGAATGGGGCACAAGCCCCCCATCCGTATGAGACCAGGGATACCTGGACACGAGCCCAGGGTCAGAAGGAGGATCCGCAACCTTCCTGATTACCTCTATTTAGAGGGCCAGGCAAGTCGGCTCAGCGGGCCGATGAAGAGGCTGTGGACCCCAAGATCCCCATGGGGCAACGGCTCGAGAGGGTGGGACCTGCTCGCAAATCCGAGACAGGGCCTTCCCTTAGCACCTCCGACCCTAGAGGTCTGGGAAGCGGACCACGTGGAGGAGGTACGGAGCCGCCTCCCCAGGGGAACCGGGTAGGGACGCGACGGGCCCGGGATAGCGCCCCTTAGCCCGTCACTGAGCAGGCTTGGGGGAGGAAGAGGCCGAGGGAGCTCTTGGACCTTTACCTCCCTGCTTCCTTTTGGAGGAAGACGCTGGTTTGGAGTCAGGCCGCCCAGTGCATGCCTGCTGGCCCTCGTGCTGGGCCGGTTGAGCCGCAGGAACCGGGGGCAAAGGGGCTTATGCAAAGGCTGCCGGTTGCCCTTGTCCCTCCGGGCGGGAGTGACAGAGTCCGGAGTGGCATCGGACTTCTCGGACCCCTGGAGGTGTCCCTCCACTCCAGGGCCGAAAAGGTCAGTCCCCAAGAAGCGGATGTCCGCCAACTCGTGCTGGGTTTCCAAAGAGAAGGAGGATAACCTCAGCCACGCCCTGCAGCGCATGGCCACTGCGGCCGCCACCGATCTGGCACAGGAGTCGCCCAGATCCAGAGCAGTCTGGAGCTGCTGTTTCGCCACCGCCCTACCCTGGTCCCAGATCCGCTGGACCGTGGTCCGCAGGTCGGCCAGGAGATGAGGGAGAACCTCACCCAGGGAGCCCAAGAGGGCGTGGGAGAAATGTGCCATCAGTGCAGCCGAGCTGGCCTGACTGAGGCCTGGGGAGGACGCAGCGTAAACCTTGCACCCGACATAGTCCATCCTTTTGGACTCCTTGTCAGGGGGCCTATCCACATCCCTAGCATTTCCAGAACATTGGAAAACATTGTCGGTAACTGCCCCCTCAACCGAGGGGTGTTCCAAGAAACCAGGCAGAGAACCGACAGGGACAGAGTACTTCCTGGCCAATGGCGCAGGGCAGGAAGTAGGTCGACGCCAGAGCTCCAAGGCTGGGCCCACAATTGCCTCAGCCACCGGGAAGGCCTCAGAGGGTGAACCCCCTCGGTCTAGAATCTCCGTAAGGGGGTAAGTGGCCCGTTTGGAAACGGGCTCGAGCTGCATCCCGGTGAATTCCGAGATGAGCTGGAGCAGACCCATGATGGACAATGGGCTGTCGTCCGCGGAATGTTCTGGAGAAGACCCTGGGTCCTCCCTGCTAGGGAACATATAGGAGTCCCTTTCGAGCTCCGAGGGGTCTGCGAAAAGCTGCCGCAGGCCCGAGTCACTCTTCGTCCGCCATGGGTGGGCGGGAGTGAGGGGAACAGATAACCTGCAGGACAGGTCATGACCGGCCTGGGTTCCACGAGACGGTGGGGCCTGGGGATCGGATGAGCAACCAGCCCCGGAGGGCACCTCGGCTGCCTCGGTAAGCTGCGTTGACCGACTGGGTGGCAGCTGCCCACTGGCCGAGGGAATGAATCGGGAGTGGATTGATTCCCGGACAACAACAGCTGCTGCCACATAAATTCCTCGTAACATCGATGCCAACGGCGTCGAAGCCACTCCTCATCCGAGGAGGGGGACAAGGAAGAATGGCAATGCCACTTGACTCAGTACCCCAACCGAGAACGCAGAGGTTGGCATGAGCGGCTAGACCAAGAGGAGGACTGAGACCAAGACCTGAATCTTCGGGGAAACCGAGGGCGAGCCTGGGAAGGAGCGGGGTGCGCCCGCTCCTCCTTCGGCTTGGAAGAAAGGGCCGAAGTCTGTCGACCCGAAGTTACAGGCAGAACCTCAGCCTCTGCCGGGGGAACTGGCAAAGGGATGGCGGCTCCAGCAGAAGACAGCCCAGATGACGGGTCAAGAGACTCGACAACGTCGACAGGAGTCCTGGCCGGCTGACCTGACGGGGACACCGTGAGGCCAGCGGTCAGAGCCGCATCCCCGACCAAAGTCGATCGTCGACCAGCAGGGGAGGGGGAATTCTCCGCCCCTCCGCGCTGAAGGGACTTAGCCTGCACTCCTTGGACTTGGGCTGAGGGCAAGTTCCCGAAGGTCCCTCCTTAGAGGAAAGGGACTGGTGGTCTTCGAATGAAGCTGCATGAGGAGAACTCAAGGACAGCAGGATAAGTGCTGGCGACGAGAAGAGGGAGGGCGGCCACCCTCCCTGGAGGGAGGAGGAAGATCGAGCTGCTCAGCCTAGGCCACACACGACACTGCCCGACGAGTCTCCGAGGAATCTTCCGGAGTGGGAAAATTTTCCAGTCGCCCGAGCCCCGAAAGGGCCCCGCGATCCTCCAGAGAGCTGGCCGAACGGGCACAACAAAAATCACAAAGTTGAGGATCATGATTCAAGTCAAGGCAGTAACACACATGGAGTGCGGGTCTTTTCTGGAGGAAAAAGCCGGGCGCCTCCATGAGCCGGAAAACGAATGAGCCATCGCTGCAGCAAAGAAGAAGATGATCGAAGTTTCAAAAAACTTCCAAATGAATTCGAAGACCAAAATTTCCAGGAACCAGTTGAAAACGCAGAGCGCTAAGGAGGGAACCTGAGCTTCCAAGCGGTAAGGAAGATCTGGCGTCATGGGGTGGAGCCAAGAGTTTTACCACCTGGGTGGGTGGGAGGAGCCAGCTTGAAGACCTTCTGGAAAGATTTAAAGCGGCAAGGAACCTACCAATAAGTGTGGATGAACAACATATCCATGTCCCTAGAATTTCCATTTGGAATTGTATGTTGTTGGCTTACGGGAAGCCAAGAGGATATTGGCAACAGGAGAGGACACTTGTAGATGAGTTATGAAAGCATCTGCAGGAGCCAAGCGTGAAGGTGTAGAGCCTTCAGGTTGGGGTGTAGTAGAGATCCATGACAGAGTCAAGAAGTCTGGTCTGATCAGTAACGGGATGGGATACCATACTAACAGCTGCAGGAGTAGGGGAAACCACGACTAATGAGCCTATAAGGATAATTGTGGCCAGTTCTAACTGTAGTTTCAGTAAAGTCCATGGCAGGGGGAGATCACGTGATGTCTGCAGCACAATAGCAGCTCATCTTTGAAGCTCCTCTATCCCTGCTCATCTATCTGCAATCAAACTACCTTTTTTGACCAGGTCTGTTCTCCAAAGCTGCTTGGGACCTTACTAAACCCTTGTTGCAGTGAGTTATTCATCTTCCCTGCTTCACAATTAGCAGATAACGTTGCAATGGAGGTGGATACAAAATCGGCCTCACTGAGACATACACCCCCGGCTACTACGGAGAAGGCCGCAAAGAAATCCAAAGCTCAAGCCGCCTTGCATACCAGTGTTCCCCATTCATTGTTTTAGTGCAGTGGGCCACCACCCTATATTTTTTTTACCACCGCCCTATATTTTTATCAATTTTTTTTATAAAATCCTCCAAAATTGTCTTTTATTGACATCCTTTATTGCACTACTACCCATTTAATACCAGCACACTATATGTTACTTAAAATCTACTTATGCACATGTACAGTGCATATAGAAGGTCCAGAAAAATAACTTACCCTTTGACCTGAACACCATTGCCACCGCCCTATATTTTCAGAGAGTGGGGAACCCTGCATACTAAAGCTTCTACTGTACTTCAATTGCTTCGATTCCCCTAACTGAAGACAGATTCCTTCAGGAATTAGCACCATTTAAGGAGTCACTGTCGGTGATCTCCTCTGAGCTTAAATCACTTCAAGACGACATGGGGGACCTAGGCTGCGGGGTGGGCGACACTGAAGCACGCACCTTCTCCCTGGAAAGTTGGAAAGACCGTGCAGAACCAGAGATCATGAAACTATGCCATCAGATTCAACGGCTCCAGCTCAAGGCAGAAGACCAAGAGGGACGCTCTCAGCTGAATAATATATTAATATTCAGGCTACCGGAGGGAGAAGAGGGATCCTCCATGATAATTTTCCTGCAAAAGCTTTTGGTCAAGATTGTGGACCCTTCTCCACACAACCCGGCCTATCAGCTAGAATGGACGTATCGTTCACTACAGCCTAGACCAGCAGAGTCCGACCCCCCCAGACCCATTATCACCTGATTTCTTAACTACCTCGAAAGGCAACATGTCCGTGCTAAATCTAAGGAGTTGCAAGTCATTCTCTGGGAGGGGAAAAAGATTCACATTACACAAGACCTTCCTTATGAGGTCAGACAAGAGAGATCTGCCTTCCATCCGATCATGACCAAGCTGATAGCTGCAGGCTTTAAATTTAAAATATCTTACCCAACCCGGCTACAGATCTTAATCGCGGGCTCCTGACTTTCGTTTGACATACCCACCCAGGCTTCTAAAGAACTGGCCTCTTGCCTCCCGGATCTCTTCAAAAACACTTAAATAATCTCCTGAAATTGCTTCTGGGCCCAAGTGGACCAATATTAATAATTTCATCTGCGAACTTACTAGTCCCTGTGATAGCATGTTAATGACTCCGAGGCTGTTGTGCTGCTTCTCTATTTTGCTATTCTGGACATTCCTAGTGGGTTGGATAACCACCCAAGTAAAATAAACTGTTTGGAACATGAAAGGAGTCATGCATACATCCCTCTTCGAATGCTTCCTAATTTAAATCTATTAGATATATATATTTTTTTTTTTAATGTCAGTTTCCCGGGGATCCTTTACCTAGTAACAGATTCCAACTCCATTTTGGGTTCCACCGGACTCGGTTGAAATCTTCCATTTAAATACTCATTACGAAGGCCTATGCCCCCATGTAGAAGTGCCCACTCATTCAAAGTTGCATTTTTTTTCTTTTTTACTGCTGGTTTTGCCTACTGCCATATTTACTTCTCTACCTCAATTTTATTGAGCATCCTGGTCATCCCAGCTGGCATTTCATTCTCCCCTGGTCACACGGGGATTCTTCGAACTCCCCCCTTCAAATTGTGGCCGTTTCAGCGTTCTGGTTTCTAACCCCTTCCCTCTCAACTCTCACTTAGTCTGATATGACCGGACCTGCGTACCCTAGCAAGTGCATCAGACTGGTGCCATAAAAGTAGACATTTAGGTTTTTGCTAGCCTTAAAGTCAATTTTGGGGCTCCAAGCAGCTTACTGGGTGGTGGGTGGGTGGATGGGATGGGGGCTCAACAGTGAACCCTGTGGTGTGCTGTATGACCTCACGTTCTGGAGTAAAGGGGGGGGGGTGGTCCCTGTTTATCATTACTTACCTACTTTAACCCTGGTTTTATTTTATTGGTTTCTCAATAATTCTCAACTATGGGTGGGACTTGCACTCAATTTGTCCTAGCAGTGTTTTCCATAAGTTTCCCCCCAACTCAGTTTTATATACTCTGGCCTGTCTATACTGGCATTTTCTTTAAATTCAGATACTTCAGGGTCTCAGGGTATTGGTTTCTCCCTCAGTCCCATATTAATTGGTTCAAATCTGACCTCCTAGGAGGAACCTATGTATATAGTTCTACGGGGGGGGGGGAGTGGAAGGGAGGTTCCAGTATTAAGGGTTGAATATAGGGGAACAGAGGGTGGTTGGGGTTTTGGTACTAGTATCCCATGGTTCCGTACCATGGGATTCAATCAGTGGTTGAAAAACTGGTGTGGAGCTCAGGGATTTGGCTTCATTGGGGACTGGGGGTCCACCTGGAGTGATGCAAGCCTATACTGGCATGATGGGCTGCATCTGTCCGGGAGGGGAACCAGGATCCTAGGTGATAGGTTTAAATGCTTCATTGGCAAGCTTTTAAACTAGCCAAGGGGGGAGGCACTGGAAAGAAGCAGGAAAATCCTAGCCCCCCCCAAACAATCACGGTAGTAAGTGCAGCAAACACCAACATGGAGGTGTCGATAGGGAGAAGGGCAGTGGTAAATGAAGAAAGTGACAAAGGCAAGAAGGACAGGGATGGGGCAAAAGGGGGTAAGGCCATCAGGAAATGGAGGGTAATGAGTACCAATGCCCGTAGTCTGGGCAACAAGCTCCCTGAGCTGGTGGCCTTAATGGAAGAGGGATGCCTGGATATCGTAGCAGTCACAGAAACATGGTACACAGAGAACCATGACTGGGATGTTAACATACCAGGGTACATAACCTACAGGAGAGACAGGCAGGGAGAAGAGGGGAGGAGTTGTTTCTATGTAAAGGAAGGGATAAAAGCAACTGAACAAAAGAGTAAACAGGGAGGAGAGGAGGCACTGTGGGTCACCTTGGAGACTGGAAAGGGCACCACAATCCGCACAGGGGTTGTGTACAGACCCCCATGTCAGAGGGAAGGAATGGACAAGGATATGATGGAAGGCATTCTTAGAATGGCAGAGAAAGGGGAGATACTGTTGATGGGAGACCTGAATATGCCAGATGTTAACTGAAGCACATTTGCTGCAGCCACATCCAAGAGCAGGGCCATTCTTGACGCCCTACAGGTGGCAGGCATTAGACAGCTAGTTTCGGAACCCACTCATGAGGGAGCAATCTTAGACCTCGTACTCTCAAACGGGGCAGTGAGAGGATTTCAGATCTAGAAGTGGGTTGCCATCTGGGGACAAGTGACCATCAAACAGTGTGGTTCACGTTAAACTCAGCTACAGAGTCAAGCCATAAAAGTGAGGGTACTGGACTTTAGGAGGGCTGACTTTGGCAAGATGGGAGAGTGCCTCAGAAAAGCACTAGCAAACAGGCTAGGAGGAGGTGTGAGCAACAATGGGAATTATCAAAACTGCCATCACAGAGGCAACAAGCCTTTGTGTGAAGCAAATAAACAAATCAAAACGAAAAGAAAAGCCACTATGGTTCTCAAGAGAGGTGGCTGTGAAAGTCAGGAAGAAAAGATAGCATTCGGAAGTACAAGGAAACACAGAAGGAGCAGGACAGAGAGCTGTACAAGTTAAGGCAGAAAGAAGCAGGAGGGAAGTCAGAATAGCAAAGGCCCAAACTGAGGAAAAGATAGCCAACCCAGTTAAGAAGGGGATAAAACCTTTATAGGTACATCAGCTGAAGCGAGAAAGACAAAGGGAGGATAGTGAGGCTGAATAGAATGAATGGGTGGGCAGAGGGACAGTGAAAAGCAGGAATACTGAACGAATATTTCTGCTCAGTATTCACAAAAGAGGAGGGGGAAGTGCCTAATCCAATTAACAGAAGCACTTTTGATAGGGGGGTCGATCCCAGTCCTTTCACAGAAGAAAGGGTTCTGCAAGAACTCCTAAAACTGAAGGTGGACAAAGCAATGGGTCCTGATGGAATTCACCCCAGAATTCTAAAAGAATTAAGGAAGGAACTAGTGAAACCACTGGCTACTCTTTTTAATAAATCATGGGAGGATGGTGTGGTACCCGAGGACTGGAGGAAGGCGGATGTGATTCCCCTTCACAAAAGTGGGACCAAGACAGAGGCAGGAAACTACAGACCTGGCAGTCTGACCTCTGTGGTAGGGAAAGTGATGGAGTCACTTCTGAAGGAAAGAATAGTTGAGTACCTAGAGGTCAGTGGAGCACAGGATCCAAGGCAGCATGGGTTCACAGTGGGAAGGTCATGTCAGACGAATCTAATAGATTTCTTTGACTGGGTGACCAAAGTAGTAGTCCAGGGAGGGCTGTGGACATGGCCTACCTAGACTTTAGCAAGGCATTTGACACAGTCCCACACAAAAGATTATTAGTCAATTAACCAGCCTGGGAGTGGGTCCCAGGGTGGTAGCGTGGTAAAACATTGGCTGGACAACAGGACACAGAAGGTAATTGTAAATGGAGTCCACTCTGAAGAAAGGGTGGTTACTAGTGGGGTACTGCAGGGTTCAGTATTGGGTCCAGTCCTTTTAATCTTCATCAGTGACATTGCAGAGGGACTGGAAGGAAAAGTATGCCTTTTGCAGATGACACAAAGATCTACAACAGGGTTGATACACAAGGAGCGTGGAAAGGATGAAAAGGGACTTGGCAAGGTTGGAGGAATGGTCAGACGATGGCAGCTAGGATTCAATGCAAAAGTGCAAAATAATGCACCTGGGAAACAAGAACCCAGGGAAGAATACACAATGGGTGGGGAGGTAGTAACAACAACAAAACAGGAAAGGACCTGGGGGTAATCATATCAGATGACCTAAGGTTAGCAAGCAATGTGAGAAGGCAGTAGGGAGGGCCGGGGTATACTGGGATGTAGTAGGAGAGGCATCAGCAGCAGAAAACAGGAAGTTGTCATCCCTCTGTACAGACAGTTGGTGAGACCCCATCTGGAGTACTGTGTCCAGTTCTGGAGACCCCATCTCGCAAGGACATAGACAGGATAGAGGCAGTCCAGAGGAGGGCACCAAGATGGTGCAGGGTCTGCAAAAGAGGCCGTATGAGGAGAGACTAAAGGGCTTAATATGTAACCCTTGAGGAAAGAAGGGAGAGGGCATGATAGAAACTTTCAAGTACCCCAAGGGAATCAACAAAGTCCAAGAGGGTAGCATCTTTCAGAAAAGAGACTTGCAAGAACAAGGGGACACAATTTAAAGATAGAAGGAGGGCGTTCAGGGCAATGTGAGGAAGTATTATTTCACAGATAGGGTGGTGGATGCATGGAACAGCCTTCCTGAGGAAGTTGTGGGGTCTAAAACTGTGGGAGAATTCAAGAATGCATGGGACAGACATAAGGCAATTCTTGTGGGGGGCAGGAAGATATAGGATGTTGGTTAACTAAGATCTCATGCCTATCCTGTGGTAGGGAAATGGGCAGACTAGATGGGTCTAGCGGTCCTTATCTGCGTCAAAGTCTATGTTTCTATGTTACTACCATACTATTTTTGCTACATACTGTTTCGGAGATAATGGTTTGGGCTTGTGGAGGGATTTCCACCTTGAAGCCTACTTAATATGCTGGTTAATTGGGTAGGGGGGTGTTACTCCATTTGTTTCTACTCTTCTTCCTGCCAACCTTTCAAATTAATCGGTTTAGTGGTGAAGTTCCCACCACTACCCAGTTAAACATTTAATGTTGCACTAACTTAATGGAAAATAGTAAGATTAGAGGTTTTCTGTTTCTTCATGATATATGCGTTAATCTTACTAATCTATGTTCCTAGTTGGTTTCATATCTCCATATTGAGACACTATATCACTTAATTGTCATAGTTATTACAGGGGTAGGGAGGCAAGGTCCGGTGGGAAGGGGTAGTTTTTTTTTTTTTTTACTAATATTCCTAAAGTTGTATGGATCTTGCTTTCCTTTTGTATTGAACTGTTATGTCAGCTCTCTGTATCATTATTACTGTGGGGGTGGGGATGGGTGAGTTTCTAGGAGTGTGCCTTAATTTGTGTATTTATGTTACTACTCTGTTGATTTATATGGATTATGGTTAGCAGCACCTTAAAATCTGTGTCTTGGAATGTTAGAGGACTCAAGGAGCTGTCCCAACAATATCAAATACTAAAACATCTTTCTATATTGCATGCCCAAATTGGCTTCCTACTGGAAACACATCTTCTCACTCATGAAGCGAACAGACTCCGTAAACAAGGGTTCGGTCGTCTTCGCTTCTGGTGACTCAACCTCCAGTAGAGGAGTAGCCATTTTGATTGGGTGCTCCGTTCCCTTTCAAATTAACCACACTATCTTAGACCCCAATGGTCGCTATGTTTTCGCAGTTGGTATTCTTGACCATCAGGAAATAGTTCTTGGAAGTATTTATGCTCCAGTGAGAGGCGACCTAACTTTTTTTATGGAGCTAGCAGATAAACTCTCACCCTTTCTTAATCTTCCCTTCATTCGGGGGGGGGGGACTGGAATATTCCCCCAACTCAAGATCTAGATCGGTCCTCTTCTTCTCTTAAGCCTCTCTCTGCAGCTCAATTAGCTCAGAGAGAGTTTATGGAGTTACTAGGGCTTTGTGATCCATGGAGAGTCCTTAATCCTCTGTCCTGTACATACTCCTACTCCATGGTTCACCACAAGTCCTCCAGAAATGATTACCTTATTAGCCTCACCTTACTCCTGGGTCTGTGTAATGCCGATCTTGAACCCATTGTACTCTCTGATCACGCTGTAGTATGGCTTCTTCTCACCCCTTGCTCTAACCAGCAAAGGGACACTTCTTGGAAGCTTAATACCCAACTTCTTAAGGAGGACCATTTGGTTATCAGAATTTCGAATCTCATTAAATCCTTCCTTACTACCAACCGGAATACAGTTAACAGACAAGATTATGAGTGGTGTGCCTTGAAATGTTATCTGCTGGGTGAATTCATCAGGTTGGCTTCTACTTAGAAGCGCCTATCCTCACAAATCCGCACGTTAGAATACTCCCCTTCCTCCACTAACTCCCTAGAGTCTTTGAACAAACTATCGATCCTCCGGGACAAATACGCTAACCTTCTCCAGGAGAAGGCAGAGTATTCTATTCTTAAAACTAGATCTAAATATATTGAGCAAGGTGAAAAGGCGGTTAAGTTACTCGCCCTCCGCCTAAGACAGTTAGAATCCTCTAGGATCATCCCCTCAATTACTGCTCTGGATGGCTATATTAAATCTTCTCCTAGGGAAGTGGCAGCTGTTTTTGAAAATTTCTATTCCATGTTATATGGTAAACGTTCTTCCCTTCTGCCAAATTCTGAGATGTCATCCTATCTGGATTCAGTTCCCCTACCTCACAGACTTTCACTGCGCTACCCTTTCTGCCCCCCCTCTCTATTGAGGAAGTGAAAAACTCTATAAACAGTCTTACGTTAGACAAAGCTCCTGGGCCAGATGGGGTTCCTTCCAATTTCTATAAAACCTTTATCAAAGACCTATCCCCTATATTGCTCTGCTTATACCAATATGTTTTCAGCAAACTAACTGGACCCCTCACTTCTCAAGGCCACTATAATCCTTTTACTCAAACCTGATAAACCCTCCCTCAGTCCTTCAAGTTACCGCCCAATTTCCCTACTGAATTGCGAAATCAAAATTCTCACTACCCGTATTAGATCAGTATGGTCAGGTCTCAGTCCAGAGCAGGTCGGGTTTGTTCCCGGGAGATCTACCGACCATTTGCAGAAGTTGGGTCATCTGCTCCAAGTAGCCCAAGATTCACCCCCGTCGACCTTAATCTCTCTTGATGCAGAAAAGGCCTTTGATAGGGTAGACTGGTCCTTCCTGTGGCTCACTTTTCAAAAAAATGGAGTCCCTGCTTCTTTTTCTTCATTGGCTTCAAGTGATCTACTCTTCCCCATCAGCCAAAATTTATTGTAATGGAGTCTTTTCCTCCTCCTTTCCTTTATATTCTGGTACCCATCAGGTATGTCCCTTATCACCCTTTCTTTTTAATTTATATCTGGAACCACTTATTAGAAAGCTTAGGTCCTCTCCCAGTATCAAGGGCATTCCCATAGAGGGGTTGACCCCTTCAGTCTCGATATATGCCGATGATATTCTCCTCCACTTGTCAGATTCGGTTCACTCCCTCGCCGAGGTCTTAAGGGTGATAGAACAATTCAGTTGATATTCTAACTACAAACTTCACCTTAGTAAAACGGAAATCTATCCTTTTAATCCCTTTACCAATAAACTTGACTTTGCCCCCTTTGGGATTAGGTGGTCCCCCACTCTCTTAAATACCTGGGTGTCTTCCTTACTTCTGACCTATCTCAGCTACTGAAAATGAATCTTGATCTTTTAGCAGTAGTTCGGCAAGATTTAACGAGATGGAGGGATCTTCCCATCTCATTATGGGACAGGATTAACACAGTTAAAATGAATAGTGTCCCAAGGCATTTTTACCCCTGTCATGCCCCCCCCCCTTCTTCAAACGCTCATTCTCTGATCACTTCCTTTATCTGGCGGGACAAAGCTCCTAGATGCCATTTCAAATTGGGACTTCCTAAACATTCAGGTGGTCTCAGACTTCCCAACTTCCAGCTCTGCTTCTGGGCCAGCCATTTCTATAAATTTGGGAAATGGTTTTCTTACCCCCCCCCCTTCTAATTCCGATTCAGATTATGCACCAATTTGGTTACAGACAGAAACCCGTCTTCTCACCCTTAGTAACCTACCTGCCTCTGTCCATTATAGCCCTTGGAAAACTCTTCCAGCTCACATTGCCTCTTCTCCAACTGGAGCATCTCTCAAGAGTGTTCTCTCAGATCTGCTCATATTTGAAAATTCCCTTAATTAAAGATCATTCACAACCCATCTTTTCTAATCCAAACATCAAGATTGGTGATCGTCTCATATCAGAGTTGGCTTCCCCTTCCACAAGGTGTTACAGTGGCTGATTGCTATTCTCAATTGTCCCTTCTAACATCTCCAGAACTACTGGTAAAATTCCAATTGCGTCCAACCCATATTTTTAAAATGTATCAGCTTAGTCACCTGCTCTTACAAACAATTTGGCGACACCCCGTTATCTTCTGGTCTCAGTGATCTGCGCACTCAGATCTCGGAGTGGGCCTGTAAACCCCATGGCACTTCAAAACTATTTATGGTTGCTCACTGCTCATCCCTCCCTTCCATCGGAAGGCTCCAAGGTGTGGGATACCTTGCTTCCTGAGACCAATATCAACTGGCCTACCTTGTGGAAGGATCTCTACACTTCTCTCTCTCTCTCTCTCTCGGGGCCAGCTTAGACCATCTCAGTATCAAATTCTAAATAATATGTACTACATGCCGGTTAAACTTGCTAAAATGGGTCTTTCCTCCCCCATCTGTACAAGATGTGGTAAAGCGGATGGAACCGTTTTGCATATTTTCTGGACCTGTGAGAAGGTATCCGCCTTATGGGATCAAACTGAGAATCAAAGTGATCCACTATTGGGTTTGACTGGTCTCTTTACTCCTGAAATCTGTGTCCTTGGTAACTTCTCACAAATCCCGGTTAGGAAGAGAAGATACCATATGGCCTTTATTTCCCTGGCGGTCAAGAAATCAACTCTGACACTGGCTGGACCAATCATTTATTTCATATACTGAATGGCTACGGGAACTTTCCTTCTCTCCATGTTGAGTGCATGACTGCCAGCCTGCGCCACCATCTCCCTCAGTTCAACAAGAAATGGGGTAAACTCCATGCTCTTTATTTCTCCTGAGTTTTTGAAAACTCCCTGAGCCCTCCTTTTTAATTTTTTTTCCAACGTTTAACAGTTCTACTCTGAGTTAATGGTTATGTTAAAACTCTTACGGTCAAGCCTTACGCACACTCCTGGGGGGTTTGGGGGAGGGATGAGTTACTGTTTTGTTTTTCTGGGTTTCTTCTTCACTGAGCGTATGTTCACTGTTTGTGTAAGTTCTTTGTGGTTGTTTTGTAAAAATAATAAAACTGATTAAATTTCAAAAAGTCCATGGCAGGAGAAGGGGAAGCACAGAAGAGACCTGTCCAGGATTGGGACAGGGCATCTATAGATCATCCCTTTCTGTTCAAGATAACAGAAAAATACCTGGGAAGATGGTAATTCTCTGGGAGACAAATCCATTTGTGGAGTGCCCCATAAGTTGAAGATTTCTTGGAGCACTTACCCGTGAAGTGTTCATTTGCGAATTGTGGACTGGCGACTCAGCTGGTTGGCTAACTGGTTGCAATGTCCCGGTAGGTGGACAGCTGTTAGCATCAGATGTTGCTGTATGGCTTCCTACCAGACAGCAAGGGTCACTCTGCATAGGGCGTGAGACTTCGTACCCTCTTGCTTGTTGAGGTAGAACACTACTGCAGTGTTTGACTGGATCAGCAACAATCCTGGTTTGAGGTATGGTCGGAATGCCTGGAGGGCTAGACAGATCACTCACATCTCTAGGAGACTGATGAGACAGATGGGGAGAAGCGGGCCATTGACCTTGGGTCTGATAAGGGCCTAAATGCGCTCCCTAACCGAGCAGGGAAGCATCCATGGTCAATGTTTGCATGGGGGGGGGTTGGAATTGGAAAGGCATTCCTTGAATCAGATTGATTCCAATTGTCCATCAAGTCAATGAGGACTTCAGAGAGGGAGTGACCTTGATTTTGTCTTTGACCTGTCCTGTTTTTTGGGACCACTGATTCTGGAAGGTCCACTGAACAGGTCTCACGTGGAGATGGGCAAAGGTTACCACAGGGATGGCAGCGGACATGTGACCTAGAAGGCACAGCATTTGTCTGGCTGCGACTATCTTCAGAGTCTGTATATGTAATACCAGAGCTATGAGAGTACCCTGCTGGGCAGGTGGGAGGTAAGCCTTGGCTGAAACTGTATCTAGAACAGCTCCAGTGTATTGGAGAGACTGTGTTGGGTTTGGACTGGACTTTGGTCAATTTACTGTGATTCCCAGATCTGTGAACATTTTCAAGGTAGCATCTAGAGAGGCAGGCAGAGCTACTGAGGAGTCTGCTTTTATTAGCCAATCGTCTAGATATGGAAAGATGAAGTGCCCTTCTCTTCACAAGGTTGCTGCCACCACCGATAGGCACTTGGTGAACACACTGGGTGCTGATGAAAGGCTGAAAGGGAGTGTTTGAAACTGGTAATTTTGACCCAGTAAGTGGCAGCGTAGAAATTTGTGGTGGGCAGGGTGGATGGGAATATGAAGGTAGGCATCCTTCATGTCCAGGGAGCAAAGCCAATTGCCCTGTTTCAGAATCTGCATGATGGCCGATAGGGTGACCATATGGAAACGTTTGTACTGAATGTAAAGATTCAGTTGTCAGATCCAATATTGGTGTGAGATCTCCTGTACGTTTGGGTACCAGAAAGAAATGGGAGTAAAATCCTATTTGATGTTCCAGAAGGGGCACTCTTACATCGGCCTGTTTGGACAAAAGGGCCGTTAATTCCTCCTGTAGGATGGGTATATGCTCTGAAGGATAATGAATCCTTTTTTTTTTTTTTAAGTATACTTTTTGCTGCCTTCCAGGCTGTCGGCATTTGCCCTGGTCACGAACCCCCGGACTCACATTGTGCCTGCGTTCTCCTGTTACTCCTGGTTTACCCCACCAGGGGGTGGGGTCGCTGCACCATTCTCTCAAACCAGCGCCGCAAGTACTAATCCTGGTCAGAGAACCAGTTGGGAGGTTAATTAAATCCCAGGGCAAGGCTTAATAGAAGCAAAGCGATGCAGAGTTCTCCTGTAAGCAGGGTATGGCGGTCAATGACGCCAGCATCTGCCCTGTTCGAGTTCTGAAGGTGGTGTGCGATGCGCGCCTAGCCTCCGCCAGGTATCGCCTCTGTGCACCGAGCACACACCACCTCCCCTGAGAAGGAAAGCAGTCTAGGACGCCAATCCTTCTCCCCTGGTCAAGCTCCGCCACCTGGATCCATTCCCTGAACCCAGGTCGCCAATGTCCAAGCGGAAATCCAACCACTGTGCCGGCGGGCTGGCCTGAGGATAATGAATCTTGCATGGAGGGCAAGGGCATGGGGTGGAGAGAAACTCTAATGTAGGACCCTTCTGTATAATCTGAAGTACCCAACTGTCGGAGGTGATAGTTTGCCAGGCCTCCAGATGGAGGACAAAATGACCCACCACAGCCTCCAAGGCCTAGTCAAGGAGGCGGGGGGAAAGCCCTAGTGGGTCACTGGGAGGCGGGCTGCGAAGCCCCACCTGAAGGGCAGGAACGGGCACCCCAGGCGGTAGAGGTGTTTCCTCTGTTGGATTGAGCACAATCTCTGAAGCCGCCTTTATTACTTCTGTATCAGCCACCTTCTGGAATAAGAGGTGTGTCGAGTACGGTAGGTTGTAGCTGGAGTATGATACATGCCATGAACCGTAAGGAGGGTTCTGCCAGATACCTGTAAGTCATCCAGTAAAGTTTGAGTACCTGGTCCGAACAGCTTGGATCCGTTAAAATGGCATTAGCTGTTTTATGTTGTGTATCAGGTGCAAAGCCTGAAACGCGAAGCCAAGCATGGAGACGTAGAGTGATACCAGTGGCTGATAGTCAGGCTGAGGTATCAATGGCATCATACCCTGACCTGAGAAGGCGACAGGAAATTGAATTACTAGTTGTCACTGTAGTCAATAATTTATCCCTTTCCTGTGAGGAAGGGAGTTTGATAAGCTCAATGGCAGAGGACCCCAGGGTACGCTGATATTTAATCATATAACCCATACAGTTAAAAATTTTGATATTCATCGCACCTGAGGAAAAGATCATTTTCCTCAGATAGTCAATTCTTCGGGATTCCCCATCAGGCGGTAAGGAGCTCATGTGCTTAGGTGTTTTGATACGGTCATGAGCGTTCAGTAATGACCACAGAATCTGCCTCTAGAATACTAGACAGAAAGGGGTGGTCCAGAGGAGCCCGATATAGACAATCCGCTTTTCGGGGAACAGCTGTAATAGCTGAGGGTTGATGCCAAGCAGCCAACATGGCATTCTGGTAAGTTGGTATTAGTGGGGGAACCACTAAAACAGGCTCCTCAGGTAACAAGGTATTCTGCCATATCCTTACGTTGCTTGTCATGCTCCGTAGTGGAGAACCTCATAACTTTTTGAATTTGAACCATCATTTCACTAAAGGAAGGGTCATCTGGGGGAAGAGGCTGCCGCAGGCAAAGGCAGATTCTCATCCAGTGAAGAGATTTCTGAATAGTGGGATTCTGGATTAGGGAAATCCTACTCTTGAAACTCTTCATCCTCAAGATCACCAGTGGAATCAGGTGGCAATTCTTGGTCATCAGACAAATAATCCTCTATAAATGGAGGAGACCAGGATGGTATGGCATCCTGGTCACTGTAGAATCTTTTAGGTGGAGGAGATCAGGTGAGATCACCCAGCCCTTTAGAGGGTTGAGAATGCCGCATGGCATGCAAGACGTGTTGGACTACATTGGTGAGTTCCCTTTCCTGGAAAGGAGGGGAGTAAGAAGTGAGGCATGTTGGGAAACCAGAGGGGTGGTAGAGGGAATGGGACGGGTAGCCTGAGCAGGTCTTGCCCCTAGGAAGTAAAAAACAGGGTCCTGATCTCTGTCCGCCTGACCCCTATAAGAAGCCACCTGGGTAGGCAGAGGGGCAGTCAAAGCATAAGCCGTGGGCTTCCCCTGAGAAATGCGGGATCTCGATGAGCCTGCAGGGGAAAAGGAATTATTTCCACTTAAATTGCCAAGATGCCGTTGATGGGAGAGGAGCCCCGTCGACTGAGCATGCGTCGTTGTCTAGAGGGTATAAGCCTCTGTCGACGGAGCAGTTACTAGTTGGACTGCAGTCAAAGCGCTGGAAAGTGCTGTTGACGAGAGGGTATGAGCCCCTGTTGACGAAGAATCACTTAAAGGATGTCTCATCGAGAGGAACACCAGAAATGGTGGCCATCGACAGACATCGAGGCAGGGAGTGTCAGGAGGGTTTCTTCTTTTTCTGCCGGGAACAGGAGCCAGTAGAGGGGCAGCCCTTGGTATGAGCCACCAGGTTCTCCAAGAGAGGCATTTTCTGCTCCATCAAAATATTCGTTGAATTTCAAGCAACCACAGCTGACGAGTTGCCTGATTGAAGTCCTGACATAAGCTGCAGGAATTGGTGTGTGTGGATCCCAACACCTTACACAAAGTGCGTGACTGTCACAGTGGTATATCTTCCTACTGCAATGACAGGAATGAAATAAAGCTTTAGTTGAAGAATCAGTAGACATTTGTCTTAGTTCCAAGTTTCTCGTCAATGACTGCTACGCAGAAGTTGCACTAGCTGCTGCACGAGCTGAAGACGCTGGAAAAATGAACCGAGGATATCGGGGAACGCCAACATTTATATAGGAAACAGGAAGCTGATGTCATGTGTGGGCGTTCCCTGGTGAAAAACTGCTAGAAGAGCTGCCATGCACCACAGTGACCTGTGCTGGATACTCAAAAGTATTACCTACTGCAATAGACCACTCCGTGGAAGATCTGTTACAGGAGAGTAATCTGTTCTAGGATCGTGGATATGTTGTTCTATCCACACTGTTTGGCAGACTCCTAGTTCTCTGGGAGGAGGGAGGCAAGGCCCATCTCCCCCCCCCCCGCCCTTACTTGGGGAACAGAGACTGGAGAACCAAGGCCCCAAAACCAGCATCCTGGCAGGACTCTAGGTCGATGTGGTAATGGGTGATAAAGGTGTTTGCTGACTTCCAGGTAGCAGCCCAGTAGATTTCCTGGATAGGGATGTCCCTGGAAGCAGCCACCGACGCAGCAGTATGGTAGGTAGAGTGAGCTCTCATCCTTATGGGAGGCTCCTTGCCCACCAACCTATAGCAGAGATCAATGCATGATGCAATCCATTTGCCAATCGTCCACTTGGCTGCAGGACTGCCAGGTGCAGCTTCAGCGTAACAGCAGGCGAACCTCCCCCTGAACTTCTGCCGTTCACTCGTTATAAGAGAGCTCATCTCAGGTCCAAGGTATGGCGCCTGTACTCGGCCTCCGAGGTGTAACTGGGGTAGTACACCAGCAGAGTCAACACCTGGTTAAGGTGAAACTCCGACACCCCCTTTGGAAGGAATTTTGGGTGGGGGCACAGGACAACCTTGTCCCTGTGGAAGACCAGGTAAGGAGACTCACAGCACCTGTAACTCCCCAGTCCTTCTGGCTGACATGACAGCCACCAAGAAGGCGGTCTTCCATGACAGATGACACATCTCATACCTGTGCATCAATTCGAATGACTTGCCCATGAGTTTTGCCAGTACCAACAGATCCCACGGTGGTGGTTCATGCACTGGAGGGGAAATATGGTCGAGGCCTTTAAAGAAGTGCCAGACCACCTTCTCCTGTGCCACCGTCTGCTGACCGGCCCACGTCTGGTAAGCAGAGATGGCTGCCAGGTGCACCTTAAGGGTCGTGGACTGAAGACACACTTTGGACAGGGACCAAAGGTAGTCGAGGATGCTAGCCACTGGTCAGGACAAAGGGTACAAACTCTTGCCCTGACACCAAATGGAAAACCTTTTCCACTTGAAGGCATAGCACCTCCTGGTCGACTCCTTTCTGGATGCTTCCATGACTGAGTACATCCTCAAAGAGACCCAAAGCCTGGAACTCTAGCCGCTCAGGAACTAGGCTGTCAGGTGCAGGGATTGAAGGTCTGGATAGAATACCTTCCCCCGATTGATATCAGGTCCAGGCATACTGGAAGATGCCTCAGGGGTCTGGAGCGGAGGCTGAGGAAATCTGGATACCAGAACAGGTGTGGCCAGTCTGGAGCTACCAGGATCATTCTTGCCTTATCCCTCTTGACCTTGAGGAGCACCTTGTGAACCAAGGGAAGTGGAGGGAAGGCACAGAAAAAGCCTGGGGTCCATGGCCTTGAGAATGCATCCCCTCTGCAGCGAGCCCTGCTGAGGGGAACAGGCATGTAACAGTCTCAGCTTCGAGTTCTCCCTGGAGGCGAACAGATCCACCTGAGGTTTGCCCCAGTGGGAAAACAGGTTGTGTACTACCTCTGGATGGTGGTACCACTTATGGGACATCTCGCCCACATGGCTGAGAACGTCTGCCAGTTGGTTCGAGGCTCCTGCCACATGGATGGCTAGGAAATCTGCTTCTAGTTGGAAAACAAGGGTCCAGATCCGGAGCACTTCCTTGCACAGAGGCCAGAAGTGCATGCCGCCCTGCTTGTTGAGATAGTGCATGGTCGTGGTATTGTCCATCTGGACTCGCACCACTTGACCCCAAAGGAGCGGATTGAATGCGGACAGTGCCAGTCTGACTGCTCTGAGCTCCAGCAGGTTGATATAACATCGGGATTCCTCGGGGATCTAGAGCCCGTGGGCTCTGATTCCCCATATGGGCACCCCAGCCCGTGAGAGAGGCATCGGTCGTGAGGAAGACAGTCAGCTCGGGAAGGACAAATTAGATCCCTTCCTGTAAATGTGCTAGAACGGTCCACCATTGGAAAGCATCCCACATCTTCTGGGTCACCGTGACCAGCTGATCGAAATGACCATGGCGCTGAGTCTACTGGCTGGCCAGCTCCCAATGAAGGGAGCGCATATGCCACCGGGCCCATCGGACCACGGCAATGCAGGCCGCCATGTACTTCAGAAGGTGCAGGAAGTCCCAAGAAGGGCGCAAGTGCCCAACCAGAAATGATTGGGCAAAGGAGGAGAGAACCTCCAACCCTGTCCGTCGGGAGCCTGGCTCTGACTCAGCAAGAGTCTAGGCTCTGCCCCGATGAAGCAGATCACCTGCGAAGCTAAGAGTTCTGACTTGGTCTCATTGACCAGGAGACCAAGATCGATGCAGGTCTGGAAGGCCAAGTCCCTGAACCTCTCCACCTTTTGTCTGGAGGAACCCACTATGAGCCAGTAGTCAAGATAAGGGTACACTTTGACACCTCGACGCTGAAGATGGGCTGCTACCACTGCAATGCATTTGGTGAAGACCCAGGGGGGCCGATGACAGGTCGAATAGCATGGCTCGGAACTCGAAGAGGGTTGCTTCTGCTCAGAAGCGAAGGAACCTCTGGTGAGACGCATGGATTGGGACGTGAAAGAACACGTCCTGAAGATCCAGAGAGCAGAACATGTTCTGCTCGAGAGATGGTATGATCACAGAGAGTTCTCATCCTGAATGTGCGGGACCCGAGAAATTGGTTCAGGTCATGCAGCTCTAGAATGGGGCACCAGCCCCCGTCCGTTTTGGGACCAGAAAGTACCTGGAAATGAACCTTGGGTTGACAAGAGTGTCTGTGACTCAGGCCTCCACCTCCTTGCGGAGGAGTTGGGCGATGTCATCTTTGAGAGCTGACTGAGTGTGTACGGACACCATTTTCTCCCATGGGGTGCGGGCTCGGCTTGGTGGGTACAGCTCGAAGTCCAGAGGCAGTCTCTGGCTGACCACTTCTAAAACCCACCTATTCATTGTAGCAGCGGACCAGGTGGTAGGAAGTGGCGGAGTCGGCCCCTCAGGGGAGGACCCAAAGCTGGTGTGACAGGTATGGGGGTGGCCGCTCACATCCAGTCACTGGCCAGGCTTGGAGGAGGAGGGTCCGGTTTGGAGACCACTTGAACCCCATCATCCGGGTTTACAGGCCACTGGGGGCTAGGACTTGAGCTGAGGGTGCCTAGGTTGAGCCTGCTGCTGATGCTGCCCTGATTGGAAATGGGGCTGCTTGGCCGCAAGGGTAGAATGCCGAAAAGGCTTCTTCTGCTTTTTGGAACCCTGGGATTCCTTCTGAGCAGAAGTAACAAGAGTCTAAGGAGGCACTGGACTGTTCAATGTGTTGGAGGTGATCGTCCACACCTGGGCCGAACAGGTCGGTACCCAGGAAAGGGACATCCGTCAGCTTGTGCCAAGTGTCAGCCGTGAAGGTGGAAAGCCACAACAAAGCCCTGTGGCGCATGGCAACCGTGGCCACCACGAGCAGGCGCAGGGATCTCAGAGGTTCAAGGCCATCTGGAGCTGCTGTTTTGCAACTGCCTGACCCTGGTCATGGACCTGCTTGACCCTGGTCTGGAGGTCTGCGGGGAGGTGAGGTAGAACCTCATCTAGAGCCCAGAAGGGCATGAGAAAAATGCACCATGACGACGGCCGAGCTTGCCTGATGGAGGCCCAGCGAAGAGGCAGCATAGACTTTCTGGGCACTCCCTCCCTTGCCACTCACTCTCCTACCTAATGGTCCCCTCCACTACCACTTGCCCATACCCTTCTCCTATCCTTCCAGTTCCCTCCACCTGTATCCCTAATTACCTTATCCTCCCTCTGCTCGCCCGCCACTTTTACTTCCTGCTGCCCTCATTTCTCATTCGTCTTCCCTTTCCTCCTCCTCACTGCTCTCAGGTCGAATGTATGTACCTGCTTTTTTGCACTTCGGACTTAAATTGCCACAAGCCTGCTTGTTCCAGTACTTTCTGCTGACCAGTCATCTATATCTCTATCTCTCTATATTTTATATATATATATATATATATACACATACATATATACACACACACACACACACACACACACACACACACACACATATATATATATATATATATATATATATATACACACACACACACACACACACACACACACACACATATATATATATATACATATACACACACACACTTAATTACACTACCTTTGTATTGCTATGTAATGTTGTATCCAGGGCCATCTTGCAAATGAGCATTGCTCAACTATGTCTGCCTGGCTAAATAAAGATTTCGATTGATTGGTCCAATTTTATGGATTCTTTGTCCGGAGGTCTGTCGGTGTCTCCCTTATTACCCGAGCACCTGAACACAGACCCAGTCACCAGTCCCTCGGCCAAGGAATGTTCTGTGAATCCTGAAAGGGACCCAATGGGCACCGCATACTTGTGGGCCATGCAGGCTGAAGGCACGGGGCAGGAGACAGGGTGCTGCCACAGCTCCAAAGCCGGGCTGACAATGGCCTCGGCCACTGGGAAGGCCCTTTATTCCAGCAAGCTTTTTATTTTTAAATTTAGTTGTATTATGGGATGGATAGATAAGTATGCTCCCAGTTATATTTTATGTATTTTTCTAATGTTCTGTATGAAATGTGCGTTTTTATACTATGCAGCGCCCAGAGTCCATGGACATGGGCGCTATAGAAATAAAGTATCTATCCGTTGGAGAATCCACTCATTTGAGAATATCAGTGAGGGGGTATTTGGCCCTTTTCTGAACAGGCTCTGAAGGCATCCCCATGGATTCGGAGATGAGGCGAAGGATGTCCATGAAGGAAGGAGGGCCTTCCTCCATAGAAAGACTACCGACTGATTTCTCATCCAAGGGGCGAGAATGCAGGTTGGAGTCCTTTGACTCCAAAAGAGTCTGGATAAATCAGCCGGCCACCAGAGTTGCCCCGAACCCACCTGGGACTATCAGACGTGAGGGTGACGGACAGCCTACATGTTAGACCCGAAACAGGCTGAGACTCCTTAGAAGGAGCCCCTGAAGGAGGCTGCTTTGGTGCCGGCTCCACCACAATCAGTGGATAGACTGGTTTTGGCTGAGCCGAAATGGTCTTGACCGAATCCACGGGCAGAGGAACAGTACAGACTGGCTCCTGAGTAGTAGGCATCAGCCTAGGAGGAGACAGCCAAGTAATGGCCGGGGCCGACTTCTGGCTGGACATAACATAAAAGAAAAAATTACTCACCTTAGTAATGTTTCTTCTAATGGAGTCTTGCTATATTATGACAAGTGCAGTTTGTCCCACCACTAGAACTGCTCCGGAGGTGAAAGAGTTAACTTCCATGCAGAGCATGGAGCTTAGAGCGCGAGCTCAGTTAAAGAAGCTCTGTTAGGGTGGTTTCAAACCGAAACCGTCAGATCTTCTGAGCAAAAACTCACTAAGGTTCTGTGTGAAGCTGTAACCTACACTAGCCAACTGGCTACTAACATATTCACACATTTTCCTGGTCCCAACACCAAGACTCAAGTCAGTGGACCAGAAAAATAAGATAAAATAACTAAATAAAACAACACCCAAACATGAAAGAGGGCATCAATAAATGCCAACAGTGGACTACCACCCATACCCAAAGTAGAAGTTTGAGAGGGGCAGGCCATAATATAGCAAGACTCCATTAGAAGAAACAACATTACTAAGGTGAGTAATTTTTCTTCAAACAACATGAAGTCTTGCTATATTATGACAAGTGCAGAACTACACAGCAGTACCTCCATGGAGGAGGACAGAACCTACTTAGGGAATAGGCTCTGAAGCACGGCTGTGCCAAACCGAGCATCCTCCTGGCCTGAATATCCAGGAGTAATGCTTGTGAAAGTGTACTGTTTTCCAAGTAGCTGCTTGACATATCTCCAAGATAGGGATGTCTCTAGCAGCAGCTAGAGATGCAGCTGTACCTCTGGTAGAGTGAGTCCTCAGGCCTGAGGGGCAACCTTACCCAGCTTTTGATAGCAAAATTGGATACAAGAAACGATCCACCTGGCACTGGATCTTTAGTGGCAGGTCTCCTTCCCAACCTCACCATAAGTGAGAAACAGTTGGAGGAGTCAAACCTGTGACCCTTGGTACGCCTATGTAGTAACTTAGGGCCCCAACATCTGTTGTGCAGCCTCCTCTCACCAGAGGAGGAATGGTCAGTGAAGAACACTGGAAGTGAAATAGATTGGTTAAGGTGGAAATCTGAAACCACCTTAGGCAAAAACTTCCTGTTAGTCCTGAGGACTACTTTATCCCTGTGAAAGGAAATAAAGTCAGTCTCTACTGATAAAGCCTGTAACTCACTTATGCGCCTGGCAAAAGTGATGGCTACTAGAAATACAGTTTTCCAAGTCAAATACTATGCTCTGGCTTCAAGACAGAGGCTCAAAGGGGGGTTGCATCAGCTGAGCAATGCATACATTAAGATCCCAAGCAGGGGCAGGGTCCCTGAATGGAGGATTGGTATGAAGCAATCCCTTAAAAAACTTGGAAAATACAGGGTGAGCAGAGAGAGAAGAGGGCTTCCCTGCTGAAATGAAGGCAGACAGCTGCCAAGTGTACTTTCAGGGTAGCTGGTCTCAGTCCCAAAGAATTAAGATGGACCATATAGTCCAATACAGTGGGTAGATCAGCAGATTCCGGGGAAACATACTTCCCAGAACACCATATGGAAAACCTTTTCCACTTGGAGTTATAGGTAGCCCTGGTGGAAGGCTTCCTAGCAGCCTTCAGGATTTCGAGAACACTGAGAAAGTTGTAGATCAGCAAACTAACTGCTCAAGAGCCAAGCCTTGAGGTTGAGGGATTTGAGATTCGGATACCAAACTCTCCCGAGCACAGGTTAACAGATTGTGGTTCCTGGGGAGACACAGGGGAAGATGGACTGCTAAGGACAGAAGGAGTGGGTACCAGGGCTGCCTGGCCCAGTCTGGAGCAATCAGGATCATTTTGCAGGGCTGAGACCTGATTTTGACTAGTACTTTGAACAGGAGAGGAAGGGGGAAAGGCATAAAGAAACTTCCTTCCCAATCGAGGAGAAAGGCATCCAGGGGACTGAGCCCAACACTGGGGCCTGCAACAAAAAGTGGAAGTTGATTGTCTGGGGCTGCAAAGATCTATCTGAGGAGTGCCCCATCTGGCAAACACTATCCCAGTACTAGGGGATCCAGGACCATTCGTGATGGCCCTGGGAAATCCTGCTGAGAGCATCTGCCAGGACACTGTCCTTGCCTGGGAGGTGAACTGCTATGAGGGAAGTGTTCAGGGAATAAGCCAGAGACCACAACTTGTGCCTGTTGCAAAAGGCCGAGACCGAGTGCCCCTTGTTTGTTGATGTACCACACTGTAGTGGTGTTGTCTGTTCTGACGAGACCACCTTGTTCTGAACAGATGCAGAAAACCTGAAGTGCTAGAAAACAGCTCTGAGTTCCAACAGATTGATGTGGAGCAGAGATTCCTGAGGGACCATAACCCCTGGGGGAGAGGTCGCCCATGTGAGCCTCCCATCCCAAGAGGGATGCATCTGTAGTAAGGGTCAAGGAGGGACAGAGGGATGAAAGGCACCCTTGTCTCAGATTGCTCTGATCCTGCCACCACTGAAGGGCCTGGATCAGGTTCGAGTCACTGGATTAACTTGATAGGGAATCTTCTTTGAGACCAGAAAGCTCTCAAATGGAACTGAATGTCCCTCATCTGAAATGTTGCTCCTTGCACTACAGCTGTGGAAGCAGCCATGTGTCCTAGGAGCTGCAGGAAATGCCTTGCTGGTCGAGAGACCTGCAGAGTGAAGGACGAGGCCAGGGCCACTAAGGTCCTTACCCTTTCCAAGGGAAGGAAGGCTCTGGCCTGCTTTGTGTCCAGTTCTGCACCTATAAAGGTGAGTACCTGGACAGGTTCCAAAACTGACTTTGGAAGATTGAGAAGAAAGCCCAGAGAGGTAAGCAGCTGCTGGGTAACTAGCAGGTGTGATTTGATCTGGTCTGGAGACTGACCCACAATGAGCCAGTCATCCAGGTAGGGAAAATGGCAATCTTTGCCTTCTTAGATGAGCAACTGCTACTGCCAGACATTTTGTGAACACCTTGGGGCAGAAGTGAGGCGAAGGGCATTGCTCTGAACTGATAATGGCCTGAGGGCAGTTCAATCTGAGGTACTTTCGATGGGAGCTTCTGATAAGAACATGGAAGTAGGCATCCTTGAGGTCCAGGGAAGCTAGCCAGTCCCTGGCCTTAGGGAGGGTAAAATCATTCTCAGTGTCACCATTTTGAACTTTGGTTTTAAAAGGTGCTTGTTTAGATATCTTAGATCCAGGATAGGCCGCCACTCTCCTGTCTTTTTGAGTAAGGAAGTACCTGGAGTACAGACCCTGCCCTGGTGTGGGGAGAAACCCTTTCTACAGCTCTGAGAGCCAGGAGGGTTGAGACTTCTGTTTCAAAGCAAGAGTCTCTAAAGGGTTTGCAGGTGGAAAAGATCTGGCTCTCATCTTTGGAAATTTTTGAAGTTGAGAACCAGACCCTGGCTCACTACTTCCAGGACCCACCTGTCTGATGTTAAAGACTCCCAGTCCTGGGCGAAGGAAGCCAGCCTGCCCCTACAGGTAATGGAGAGCTCACCCTGGGCATCCCATCAGGTTGCCTGTTTGGCAGGGGCTTTAGGCTGAGGGTGGGAGCAGGCCTGCTCGCACTCCGCCTGCTCTCCTCTGAAGAACCCCTCTGAACATAGGCTGAAGAGGAGGAGGCCTGGGTCTGGTAAAAAGGCCCGTGAAAAGGCCTGCCCCTACCCCTGGGGGGCTGCCTCTGAGGAGTGGCTTGCCGTTCCTTGACTTGTGCACTCCTATAAGTGGTTCTATATTCATCCATTTTCATTTAATTCTCTGTCTGCTCCCCAAACAGAGAATTTCCCACCCCAGGAAAATCCATAGCCTTAGACTGGGTATCCTGTGACAAAGTAGTACACCTGAGCCAGGCCAATCTCCGAAAAGCCACAGATTTAGCCATGACTCTAGAGGATACATCATTAGAATCCACTGCAGCATGGAATTACACCTTAGATGGCTCAATACCATCAAGAGCCACCTGCTCCAGCTCCTTTGCAAGCTGGCCAGGGACCTGTTTGGCTAAGGCCATGACAGTATCCCATCTAGATTTCTGGTATCTTGCAACATAAGCCATATAGTTTGCTTGTCTGAGTCCCAAGGATGCTGCCATGTATTGTTTTTTGGCCATGGCATCAATCTTCGTGGAGTCCTTGTCAGGAGAATCTGAAGCCAGTGGAATATTAGCTTTATCACAGGCTGCAGCCTGAACTACCCCAACATGACTGCATTGCTGTGAAAGAAAATCTGTATCAGGACCTGACAAAGTGTACCTCCTGTCCATCTTTTTATCTACAGGAGGCACAAAATTAGGAGCTTTTAAAATTTTTATTGTTTGTTTCCTAAAAGATTTATGCAAAGGGATGGACAATCTCCTGGACTCTGGGATATCCATCATCTCTACATAGTCAGGCTCCTCTTGCTCATCCAAAGCCTCCTCTAAGGGAAGCTGGAGGGTCTCAGCAACTTTTTTACAAAACAAAAAATGAGAAGGGGACTCAGAAAGCCTAGGGGGAGATTCACCTAAAGGTCTGTCTGGGGAGATGTCCAGTTCAATGGGCACATCCAGACTTTCAAAGTCACATTCACACTGATCACAATCCTCCTCCCCCTCCTCTGGTTCATAAAACTCTTCTATATCATATTCCTGAACCGGTGGAACCGACCAAACCGACCTTTTGCCAGATAGTGGCAGTTCAGAGGGAACCGGGGACAGAGACTGGACAATCTGTATTGCCCTGGCTATTTCCGCAGCAGTTGGAGAAGGAATTTTGGACTCCAAACCTGCTGATTTTTTAGTTTTCTTTGCTGGAACTGGCTCCTCAGAGCCAGTTTTTCATTAACCCGAGGAAGTCTCGCCCTGGTCAGAAGGCACTCCCTCCGGTTCGGTTGGCACCGAACCGGGCTGGCCATCCGGGTCAGCGGACTTTTTGGCCTCTCGTTCCCTGAGCCTGCCCACTCTCTTGTCCAGGGTGGCTGCAGGGAAATTTTTACAAATCTGGCAGTCTGAATTGAGGTGGTCAAACCCCAGACAATAGACATGTAGTGTGTGGGTCAGCCTTGGCAAAGGCTTCCCCACAGACACTACAGTGCTGAAACCCAGTGGGCCCGGTTTTTCTTTTAGGTTTCTCAGACATGATGCCAGCCTAACCAACAAACTTGCCCTTTTAATGGCAGTGCCAGGCAAGACACCCTTATCAGTTCCAAACCGTGTCACGGGTCGTGGAAAAAACGTAATGAAATCCGTTTTTTTTAGAACCGATAAGAACCGGGAACCGCACTCTAACAAGCCTTAAAAGGCTTTAAAACCAAGTTTAAGTACAATTCGATCGGTTCAAACCGAACCGATAACAATTTACAAGTTCCACACGGAAAAACCTATTACTTACAATACCATAGACAGAGCTTGAACCGATTGGTTTGCGGTTAAAATAAATAAATCGCGGTTAAATTCAACCGAGAAATAGCGTTTTAAACCGAGCAACAGGAGGAATCTCTGGAGCGACTGTTCAGTGAGGCGGAGTAAAGAATCTGACGGTTTTGGTTTGAAACCACCCTAACAGAGCTTCTTTAACCGAGCTCGCGCTCTAAGCTCCATGCTCTGCATGGAAGTTAACTCTTTCACCTCCGGAGCAGTTCTAGTGGTGGGACAAACTGCACTTGTCATAATATAGCAAGACTTCATGTTGTTTGAAACATAGAATTTGATGGCAGAGAAGGACCGCTTGGCCCACCTAGTCTGCCCATTTTCCTACCTAACAGATAAGCTGCAGATCCTAGTTAACCAACAGCTTACTTCCTCCTACCCCCCCACTAGGACTGCCTTATGTCTGTCCCATGCATTCTTGAATTCCTCCACTGTTCTTGACTCCACGACCTCCTCAGGGAGGCTGTTCCATGCATCCACAACCCTTTCTGTGAAAAAATACTTCCTCACATTACCTCTGAGCCATCCCTCTATCTTCAAATTGTGCCCCTTGTTCTTGCACATCTCTTTTCTGAAAGATGCTACCCTCTTGGACTTTGTTGATTCCTCTGAGGTACTTGAAAGTTTCTATCATGTCCCCCCTCTCCCTTCTTTCCTCAAGCGTATACATATTAAGCTCCTTTAGTCTTTCTTCATATGTCTTCTGGTGCAGACCCTGCACCATTTTGGTTGCCCTCCTCTGGACAGCCTCCACTACGTCTTTGCGGAGATGAGGTCTCCAGAACTGCACACAGTACTCCAGACGGGGTCTCACCAACTGACTGTACAGAGGGATAACAACTTCCTGTTTTTTTACTATTGATGCCTCTTCCTATGCATCCCAGTATCCCCCCAGCCTTCTCACATTGCTTGTCCACCTTTAGGTCCTCTGATATAATTACCCCAGGTCCCTTTCCATTTTACCGTTGTCAGTGTCTTATCCCCATTGTATGCGCTTCCCTGGGTTTTGTTTCCCATGTGCATTACCTTGCACTTGTTTGCACTGAATCTGAGCTGCCATACATTTGACCATTCCTCCAACCTTGCCAAGTCCCTTCTCATCCTTTCCACTCCATCTTGTGTATCAACCCTGTTGCAGATTTTTGTGTTGTCTTCAAAGAGACATACTTTCCCTTCCAGGTCCTCTACAATGTCACTTATAAAGACATTAAAAAGGACCGGTCCCAGTACTGAACCCTGCGGTACCCCACTAGTAACCCTTTCTTCACTGTGTACTCCATTTGCTACTACCCTTTGCGTCCTGTTGTCCAGCCAATTATTTATCCAGGCTACCACCTTGGGACCCACTCCAAGGCTGGCTAACTTGTGTATTAATCTTTGTGCAGGACTGTATCAAATGCCTTGCTAAAATCTAGGTAGGCCATGTCCACAGCCCCTCCCTGGTCTACTACTTTGGTCACCCAGTCAAAGAAATCTATTAGATTCGCTCTGACAACGACCTTCTTCCATCGTGGAAGCCATGCTGCCTTGGGTCCTGTGCCCCACTGGCCTCTAGGTACTCAACAATTCTTTCCTTCAGAAGTGATTACATCATTTTCCCTACCACTGAGGTCAAACTAACTGGTCTGTAGTTTCCTGCCTCTGTCCTGCTCCCACTTTTGTGAAGAGGGATCACATCCACCCTCCTCCACTCCTCGGGTACCACCCCATCCTCCCATTTGTTAGAGAGCAGTCAGCGGTGTCACTAGTTCTACCCTTAGTTCTTTTAGAATTCTTGGGTGAATCCCATCAGGCCCCATTGCTCTGTCCACCTTCAATTTTATTAGTTCTTTCAGAACCCTTTCTTCTGTAAATGGACTGGTATCGACTCCCGTCTTCAGAGTGTTTCTCTTGTTTGGTTTAGGTACCTCCCCCTCCTCTTCCTTTGTGAATACTGAACAGAGATATTCGTTCAAGTAGCTTAAGTAGCTTTTGCCGCATTAAATCCTCATAGCGTCGACGGAGTTTCTATCGAAACCTCTCCTTATCCAAGGATGAGGAAGAGTAGCGGCGGCGCCGCTTCTTGGAGCGCTTATGTGCCTTCTTCAGCTTGTGGGTGGAAGATTTCGACCGACGGGGTCGTTCGGAAGGAGCCGGGGAGAACTGCAGCTCTTCCTGGTCAGGGACTGGGACCACGTGGGGATTCCCAGTGAGCTGGATCTCCTCTTTGGTGGCAGGCAGGACTGGGGTCCTGAATAAGGAGTTGTCTGCCTCATCGAGCGACGTCGGGGTCGAGAATAATCTCATCCGGATAGTCGTCCTGCGTCTGAGCCGGATGGCCTGACGGGGGTACTGTGAAGCCAGCGGTCAAGGTCGCAACCTCGACGAAAGTCGAGACAGCAGATTGCTGGGACCGTGATCTCACGGTTCCAGGAACACAGTCGACAAGACAGTTTCCTTAGGCTCCTTGTCCTTTTACAGGACCGAGAGACGCGAATGCCCAAGGGACCCTCTCCCTTGATGAGAAGGGCCTGGCACAATTCCCGAAAGAAGCTTGAGAAAGTGGAGCCCAAATTGAGTGGGACGAAGATTTATTTACTTCATTTTTGTTAACCGGGTTAGGTGCGCTAGCCAAAGTTGACTATTTTCAGGCACGACCCAGGAGAGTACATACATAAAATGAGATAAGGTTACACATTACGTAGTATATAGTACAGGTACACAGTATATAGTACAGGTAGGTTAGAATACAGATAGACAGAGGACCAATCCATGACCCAAGCTGCCACCTCTTCGAAGGTCATCTGTTTGAGCTGCTCGGCGGACCCTGCACTTGGTGAGACCGCCCAACAGGCTTCCTTGGAATTGACTGTCGATTCTGTTTTTCCAGTCTGCCCAGTTGCAGTCATGCAAGATGATCATCCAAAACGCTTGGATGAAAAGCGCAACACCTTTCACACACCTGGGTGTCATGGCAGACACCCAGGCAATAAACGCACAAGGCATGCAGATCAGTGCGCGTCATCTTTTGCCCGCATGGGCAGCTGCAGAAACCAGGTGAGGACTTGTCCTCCATCACAGTCGAGATCGCGAAATGATTAGAAGAAACTCATACGGGTTTTAGTAAATCCGGAGATTTATTCGCCAGGGCCTACAGTAACGCGTGAGTGAGAAGGAGGGAACCTGAATCTTCCAGCGGAAAGGAAGATCTGACATCAAGGGGCGGAGTCAAGGCATATACCACCTGGGTGGGTAAAGCCAGCTTTTAGACCTGAAAAGAACTTTAAAGGGAAAGGACATGCCAAACAGTGTGGATAAATCATCATATCCACGATCCTAAAATACCAGAGTATTACTGGTGTTAGAATACATTTTCTCCCAACACTCAATAGCTGAACAGCTTCAGCGGCTCTTTAGTTAACATCTTAATCTGGTTCAATTTCAGTTGGTAACCATCTGCATCAATCCCCAACCCCCGGTCATCCCTGAAAAAGGGACTTCTAGTCTTAGTGGGCCTACCCGGTCAACAAAATTAAATAAAATAAACATGACATACACGCCAAAGATCACTTGAAAAAGTGATAGCATGACTACAGTGACAAATAGGTTTAGAAATCGGCAACTATAACAGAATCGTTTCCATGCAAGGACTGACGAGAATGGTAGATGAGAAAAAAACGGGGGAAGGGGCACCACCTTTATATGGGACAGCAGACACCCAACGTCTTCATGGGCAGCCCCTGTGGACTGCTTGCAAAAAGTTTCCATGTGCTCCTAGTGCTTGGCAGCTTATAGTTCAATAGGTGTCACCTGATGAGAGATATCCTTTAAGATCCCTGGGCCCCACCTCCCTTACGTAATACCTCTGGGGAGTAAAGCTCTTTTCCTTCTCAGTGTTGCTTCTGTAAGTGGTTTTGTATTTATCCTTTTCCTTTTTGCAATTTCAATTTATCAAGTCCCCTCAACTCCAGCACTGCCACTCGACTGACCCTCTGGCACCAAGACCCTGGAGGACACCCCCCATGGAGCCTTGGTTTACCCCCCAAGGCAGGGACAGAGTGGGAAGGGGCCCAGGCCCTTAACCCCCCCCCCATTTCAAATCTCATCAGGTTACCTCCTCTTTGGGCTGCGGCGCTGGTGGGCAAGGGCCAATATCCAACCCTCTCATTGGCATCATGCCGGGGGGCCAAGCATTTTTTTGTCTATGCCCCCTCTGGAGGTGTGATGTGCGCAGACACCAAGGCGAAAGCCAGTGTTGCTCACACCTCCCATGTCAGACTCTGGCATGCTGTTCCTCTGACCGCTGCCAGAGGTCAGACACGCACAGAGATAATGTACCCCCCCCCCGGAGACTAGCAGTCCTTGGGATGCTCCAACCTCCTCCCCTGGGCTGGACCTCCCGCGACCCAAACTCTGATCGCCAGTGTCACGAGCGGTAGTGCTACCACTGATCCGGTTGGCCGGCATTCACCCACCTTTTATATAGAAGGTCTCCATAAATCGAGCCTGGACTTCACCGTGCACCCGGTGGGAACCCCAGGTTCATCTGAATGTGGGGCCGTTCGAGGAGGACTCTGTGTTGGCTGCAGGATCCTCCTCATCTATTGCCCTCCTGGACCGATGGGGGTTCCTGCAGGAATTCACAGAGTTTGTTGCCGGTGAAACATTGAATTCCCCAAGATGTATTTTTCTTGGGGAGTTCAATGTTTGGGCCGAGGATAGAGGTCAAAGGTGCGCCGAGTTACTGCAGAGTATGTCCCTTTTGGGGCTGGTGCAGTCTGTCGGCGTGCCTACTCACCAGGATGGCCACACATTGGACCTGGTGTTCTCACTGGGACTTGAGATCGCTAATCTTGACGTTGGTCGAGTGGCTTGGTCTGATCATTGCACGGTGAGGTTCATGTTCAGTGCTCCCATCGTGAATTCTTCCCCTCCTGAGATATTTCGCTGCTGCCCGTTAAAAGATCTTACCCCTGAGGGTTATTTGGTGGCAGTTGATTTATCAAGGGTGTGATGCATGCGTCGGAGCAGTTGACGCAGGGGTAGATGCCTATAATGAGGTACTATCTGGCGCCATTGACTCCCTCGCACTCAGTCTGCACGACCCAGACTTCTTACCTGAGGCTCGCCTGGTATGATAGCGATCTCAGGAAAATGAAGAGGTTGGGTCGGAGATTAGAGCGCCGCTGGAGGAAATCCCGTCTGGGGCTGACAAATTGGTCCTGTGTGCTATTTATACATATCAGAGGCAATCAACCGAAAGAAGACAATATTTTGTCTCAGGAGATTGCTGCTGGGAGAAGCCGACCAGCCTCACTCTTCCAGACTGTTGATAGACTTCTCCATCCACTCTATCTTCAGCCTGGAAGAGTTTCCTCGAATGAGGATTGTGAGGAATTTGCTCGGTTTTTCTTGGACAGGGTGTCTGCGATCCGCCGGGAGGTCTCCTCAGCCAGTAATATCATTGCTGCCAGTGGTCGCCAGTCGTGTTCTAAGAGCACTCTCTCTGGGTGGGGGGAGTTTAGGCCAGTGGAGGTTCGCAAGGTCACTGAGATAGTGGCCAACTTGAGGTATACCTTTTGTGAACTGGATCCCGTGCCAACACGCTTCCTGATGAGGTGCATTGACACTGTTGGCCGGGTGTCTGCCCTGATTGTCCGGTGCTCCCTGAGTCAGGGTGTCTTTCTGGATGCCTTGAAGGAGGCTCTGGTGAGACCCCTTTTAAAGAAAGCTTCTCTGGACCCGGAGATTAGGGCAAATTACCGTCCTATCTCCAATCTTCCATTTCTGGGAAAGATTGTTGAGAAGGTGGTATCACTTCAGTTGGGGGAACATCTCAGGACCCACGAGTTGTATGATCCCTTCCAGTCAGCTTATCGGGCCAGACATAGCACTGAAACTGCATTAGTTTGGGTGCAAAATGACCTCCTCAGGGCTAGAGATCGGGGGGACAAGACAATTCTTGTTCTCCTCGATCTCTCTTCAGCATTTGATACTGTGGACCATAGTGTATTGCTTTTCCGCCTGAGGGAGTTATGCAGACTCACCGGTGTTGTCATCAAATGGTTTGAGTCATTTCTTACTAACAGGAGGCAGCGGATTGTGATGGGTAATTTCTCATCTGCACCCTACCTCCTTCCGTGTGGAGTCCCTCAGGGTTCGGTATTGGCTCCTATGTTGTTCGCAGTGTACATGCTGCCCTTGGGGGAGATCATTAGGAGGTATGGTTTGAGTTTTCATTGCTATGCTGATACTCAACTATACCTTTCCTTTGCCCCAGGAACAAATGCAGTGGATGTGTTAAATATCTGTCTGGCTGAGATAAATTACTGGATGTCTTCCAGCTGGCTGCGACTGAACCCTAACAAGACTGAGGTATTAGTAGTGGAGTCGAACAGAGTTTGTGATGGGATGGCCTCCGACTCTGTGACTGGCATTGTGCTAGGAGCTGTATCATTGATGGCCTCCCCATGGGTGCGTAATCTTGGTGCGATCTTTGACAGGAATTTGTCCATGGAGGCTCAAATATCCTCTGTGGTTCGTTCCTGTTTTTTTTCATCTGAGAAATATCGCCAGGATTAAGCCCCTTGTTCCGGCTCTGGACCTCCCTACTTTGGTACATGCCTTAGTCACTTCTAGGCTTGACTACTGTAATGCCCTCTATCTCGGGGTCTCCGGAACTTCTCTTCGCAGACTGCAGCTAGTGCAAAATGCTGCTGCCCGGTTTGACTGGACAAAGTAAGTTCAGTCATATTACTCCGGTATTGATGGGCTGACTGGCTGCCGTCAGGTGGAGAGTATTGTTCAAGGTGGGTTTCTCACCTATAAGACCTCATGGACAGGGCCCTGGTTACCTTTCTGATCTCCTGGTACCGTCCACCTCTATCCGTGATCTCCGCTCCTCTAATAGTGGCCTCCTCAAAGTCCCGAGAGCGAGACTGAAATCAGCTGGGGACCGATCGTTTGGAGTTGCTGCTCCAGTTCTCTGGAACTCGCTGCCGTTGGAAGTGAGAGAGGCCTCTACTATAGAGGCTTTCAAGAGCCGTCTGAAGACCTTCTTATTTATGCAGGCTTTTGGAAATTGAATTTTATGTATGTTATTTTAAGGAATGTATATGGTATGACACACTGTATAGTTTTGTGCGGCGCCCAGAGCCTTTGGGATTGGGCGTCTTTTTAAATAAAATTGACATTGACATCTTGTCACCAAACAAGGAATTTCCTCTCACATGAAAAATCCATGGCTTTTGTCTGAATGTCATGGGAAAGATTTGTAGTTCTGAACCAAGAAAACCACCTGAGGGACACTGCATGTGCCATATCCCTGGAAGCAGTGTTACTGGTATCCACGGCTACATTAAATTAGTACTTGGTGGCATCCATGGCAGTTTCCGCTGTGCCTGCCAGATCCAGAGGCAATTCTCAAAGTGCTTTCTAGCTCATGACCATTATAGAACTCCAAAGCGCCTTTGGGTACTGAGCAGAGTAGGCCATATAAGCTGCCTGTCAGATCAGCGAAGAGGCTGACATGTAAGCCTTTTTGCCCATGCTGTCCAGTTTTCTGGAATCTCTCTCTCTGGAGCCTGAGAGGAATGGGGTACTATAGTCTTATCACGAGCAGCACTCTGAACCACTCCTTCATGATCAGAGTGGTTGTGTAAGTACTCAACACCCTATTTGTCCACCTGGTACTTTTTCTCTACTTTCTTTTCAATGACAGCAGCTGAGGTTGGGGCTGACAACACTTTAAAAGTGACCCTCTTTGGATACTTGTGGATGGATAAAAACATCTTTTTGTTGGGGATAGGCCCATCATATCTAAAAATTAAACCTCATCCTCTGCCTTCTCCTGAGGTGAGAGATTGAAGGTACAGGGTATTTGCCATCTACCTCACAAAAGTAAAGTGAGAAGTATAGTCCTCTGAAGACAGAGAAAGGGGACAAAAATCCTGTTTATGGGAGCCATTCAGTTCTACAGAATCCCCTTCTTCCTCCTAGTACATTACTTCCTTCTCCCCCACAGGCATCGGGGGTGTGGGGTGTGGCTGGTATGGTCATACAGGCACCCATAACTTGGAAAGCCTGGAAAAGCCACTGTGCTTTAGTGCATCTTCAAATGAAGGAAAGTTACCTTTGCTCACAGGCATCTCCTTTGCCTTTTCAGCAGAAGGGGCAGTGACAAGCATCTCTTATTGTGTTCTCTTAGCAGGCAGACTCCGATGCTTGCCTAGTGTCCACTGGCATCTCCTTTGCCTTTTCAGCAGTAGCAGCAGTGACATGCCTTTTCGTGTTTTCTAAGCAGGCACCATCTTTGATGCCTAACTGGCCACTGGCATCTCCTTTGCCTTTTCAGCAGAAGGGGCAGTGACAAGCATCTCTTATTGTGTTCTCTTAGCAGGCAGACTCCGATGCTTGCCTACTGTCCACTGGCATCTCCTTTGCCTTTTCAGCAGTAGCAGCAGTGACATGCCTTTTCGTGTTTTCTAAGCAGGCACCATCTTTGATGCCTGCTAACTGTCCACTGGCATCTCCTTTGCTCTTTCAGCAGGAGAGGCAGTGATATGCTTTTCTTTGTTTCTTCTTAGCAGGCACTGCTTCAGATGCCTGCTCAGCAGCTCTCAACTTTTGTGGTATCAGGGCTCCCCCTTTCAGAGGCCCTGGTATCTGTGCCATCTTTAGCAGATTTGTTCTGCATACTTTGAGGGACTGTATCCTCACGACGAGGAGTCATAATGTGAGGCCATAATTTCCTTAAGTTATAAGCCCTCTTTTAAATAGTTTTGGGCAAAACTCAAAAGCAAGGTCACAATTAGTAAAACATGGCCTAATACACAAATTGTGGTGATCTGCTTTTGCCAGAGAATAACAAGTAAACTTTCTTTTTTAAACTGCAGGCCCTGCACTTTCCTTAGGTCTAAACCGAAGAACAGTTCTAAGAAGAAAAAAAAAATACACACAGATGCGGTTTGATTCCAATATTCACGGGAATGGAACAGGATTTAAATAGTAATTAAAACAAAAGTTTAAACTCGCAGCCTGAAAAGAATATAATCCTGGTTCCTGAACCGAAATGGAACCGTAACGAAGACTGAGGATCGCAAGGAGGTAATCTTGCAAAAATTACAAAAAAAAAATTAAAAACAGATCCCAAAAGGGAACCTGCATCCTATCAGGCTGTCTCCAGTTCCCTGGAACCAAAAAAGGAACCAGACACACACTTCCAACAATTAAAAAATAAGACCCTAACAGAGTTTATTGCTTTACTAACTACAAAAAACAGTACAAACAGTATAACACAAGAAAAAGGTCTCTGAAGAGGAGCAACTTCAAGGTGATGCTACTTCTCAGGCGGAGAAATAAATCTGCCGTTACAGGGCAGAGGTGACAGTGACCACACAGCAGAGTTTTGAATTTCATTCCAGCGTTCCTTAATTTGCATAAAATTCTTACAGCTCCAGGGCAGGCTCAATCTAGGGGGTCTGATGCAGTTAAAACTAGTGAGGGATTCCTGGGGTTTGCATAGCAACATTTTGCTCTTTATAACCTCTTTAGAATCAAATTTTTTTTAAAGAACAGAGAACACATGTATTCAGCTTAAGTATTTTATTTGTCTGCATCTAAGCTTGTTAACACACCAAAAAGAAAATCTGTACAAAGAGAGGAAGGTTGCAGTTTTTTGGTTAGGTTTCCTTGGAAAACATTCACTGGTAGGCATCCTGAAATTTGGATGCAAATCTCTCAAAATTCCCTCCAGGCATGTACTTGGCTACAGAATGGTAGTTACCCAACACTACCGCTCTTAGTAGGCCATATACATGCAATTTCAACAAAAGTAAATACGCCTCTAAATAAACACTAATTACAAAAATCCTATTCTAACTGGTTTCAACCTATTAAAAAAACCTTTATCACAATTCTCATGTTCTGAATATTTTTGACATTATCCAAAGCCATACTGTCAACCTGTTAAAAGGGAACTCACAGCAATACAATCCTCACACCCAAGTGTGAGGCAGATTCCAATTTGCACTTTGTGTAAAAATGTTTTTTACTTACTGTTTACTGCTGTATAGTTGAATGTATTAGGCTAACTTTGCTGACTTCTAAGATCCATTTCCTGTAACCCGACAACCCAGAATTCCCTGTAACTGACATCAGAGGAGGACTGCAGAGCTGGGAGATTCAATAGCCTGCAGTATACACGTTAAAGATTTTGTAAGCTAAAAAATCAGATGTCTGCTGGTCCTGTTGTGCTCACAGGTCTTAGTACAGTCCTCTGAGACTATAACTAGCCCAGGGAGAACAGCTGACCAGCGAACAGAAGATTACAGCTTATAAAAAGAATTTTGACATTCACTGTAGGCTACTGAATCTCCCACTGCTGCAGTTCTCCTCTGATGTCAGCAGCAGGGGAGTCTGGCATTTCTGGTTACAGGAAATTGTCAGCTTACAAGTCAATGAAATTAGCCTGATACAGTCTACTACACTGCAGTAATCATTAGGTAAAAAATGTTTTTGCACACAAAGGGTTAATTGGGATCAGCCTCACACTTGCGTGTGAGGCTCTTATTGCATTAAAGCCTTCAGAAACCATCCGAAGAAATAACTTGTGCCCTTTTATGAAATACACAACAGAAGTGAGTATGAATGTGTGGGCCAATATTCAGATCTGTTACTACTCTTCATATCAGTATAAAGCTGTTTCAAGCACAAAATCACACGTTTCGGCAAGAAAATTGAATTCAGTGCTTCAAGAGTTAAAATTGTCAGTTGCTATCCAGACTTCCATTCATTTAACAGCAACATTTAATTTTAATCATACATTCTGAAAACTGTATCTTTAGAAAAGGCAGCTTCTTTGAAACTCTTGTCTCCTCTGATATTATTAAAGAGCAGTTGTCTATTATAATAAAAAAGCTTAAAATCACAAGGTTTACATTTTTTTAACCTGTTTTCTAGTTGTTTTTTTTTCCACTTTCCCCTGCTGTTGGTCTACTAGATACCATAGATAATGTAGCACTTAGTCTTTCAAAATGAATTGGACTCTCCCCTGCTTACCAAACAGCGGTTTGTGACATCACAGTGTTGCCATGTTGAGCACTATTATGCCATAAACAAAGGTACTGTGAGGTTAACAGGGGAGAGGCATATGTTTTTTAGACAGACTTTTTAAACAGACTGCTAAGATGTGCTGTATAAACCTTGGCTATGAACATCAAATGAAAATATGTATTCTCTAGCAAACTAATAGCTGAAACATTTATGAAACTACATGGGGAAGTGCACAATTGCTCTTTAAGCGAATGCATGAGAATCTATTTCTCACATCTGACGGGGAACAAAACAGATAGACAGTACAACTCAGGAAAACCGGCACTGCAACAAAATATGGTCCTAGAAAGATTCTCTGTGGAGCAACTCCTTTTTCATCTAGTACACTTTCATTCCCTCTCTTCCCAGAAGAGGTCAATTTTACACCACAAACCCTACACTGAAAAACAGGTTAAACACATGGAACCTTAGCTCTAGCAGTGATGTATGGTTCACATCCGCACTCTGGCAGTGCCACTGGAACAGTCCGATTGGCCGACGTCTTCAAGCTATGCTCCTCCCACCACCCAGGCAGTATATCCCATGACTCTGCTCTGTGACGTTACATCTTTGCTGGCTGGATGCAGGGATCCGTGTGCTACCTACCAAGGGAGACCTGGAGGGTTGTGTGGATGTGAACCACATACCACTGCTAAAAAGTAGTTACGCAAGAACTTACCATAACAATAGATCTTTGAGTGTCTCTTGCAGCAGGTAATACACTTGGGTAGTCACCAGAGGGTGCATGGGAAGCTCTCTTGCAGCAGTCTTTTGACAAGGGCTGCCCACCGATGACATCATTGTGCTCCTATGTAAGAGTGGGCGGTCCCTGGTATTCTCAGTTCCCCATCGGGACTCAGCTCGCTAAGCGAGGACCGAGGTGATCCAAGGTACCATAGGTATCCCTAATCCCATGTATCCACAAATTGTTCTCCTACAAATGGAAAAGGATGGAGAGAGGGATCGTACCTGCTGTAAGAGACACTCCTCAAAGATCTACTGTTACAGTAAGTTCTTATGTAACTGTACCATCTTCCACGGAGTGGTCTCTTGCAGCAGGTAATACCCTTGGGATGATTCCCAAGCAGTGAACCCATGAAGGGTAGAAAACATTATGATAGGAGGACTTATAGGACAGCGCAGCCCAGAGGCTGTCCTATGGTGAGAAGCAGTGTCCAAGTTACAGTGCTCCATGAAAATATGTATTGTGAAAAATGTGGCTGCACTGCAGATATCTGAATGAAGTCCCACTGGAGCTGGCCACTGTAGTGGCCATGGCTCGAGTGGAATGGGCTTGGACAGGTTCTGGTCAAGGCATGGTCTCCTTTGTACAATGAAAAAAGTTATACAGTGAGCTAATCCCTTGGTGAGGGTTTGTTCCAGAACTGGGGAACTGTCCCCAGTGGAGTCTAAGGTTATCGAAAGTCAAGAAGTGCTTCTAAAAGATTTGGTACGAGTTATGTAGTATCTCAGGATACGATGAATATCTAAGGTGTGTAGGAGATGTTCTGGATTAGAATGTCCAGGATAGTAGACTGGCAGTTTTCATGGTCTGCTCCAAGGTGTGCTCCAAGACCATCTTGGGGGGAAAAAAAAAATTGGTGTGGAGGACCACTCTACCCTTGTGGAAGATTAAGTAAGGCTCTCGACACAGCAGGGCATGAAGCTTGGAAATACGGCGAGCTGAAGTGACAGCTACTAGAAACAGTGTCTTCCAGAACAGGTGAGCTTTGCCAATAGGAAATCCGGGTCCCATGGAGGGGCGGTACATTTGATCGGGGGGGGTTGATGTGATGTTCCTAGGTGGTACACTACATATCAAAATGATGTTGGTACAGTAGGTTACCTTCAAAGGGTTCGCGAAAGGCCGAAATACAGGCCAGAGGAACTTTAACAGAGGGACAGCTACAGTCTTTCTTGGTAAGTGAAGCCCAGCAGACTAATACCATGGCTAAAGGACATGAAAATGTATTTAAGAGAGTGGGAGGCAGCCCATATGGATACGCATTGCCATTTAACATTATACATTTCTCTGGTAGACGTTTTACATGAAGCTAAGATAATATTAGCCATCGGAGAGGAGACGTGAGATGGGTCCTGAAAGTGTCCCCAGGAGCCAGGCCAGTAGAAGTAGGGTATACAGGTTGGGGTGAAGGAGAGTACCCCAACTCTTAAGTCAGTATGTCTGGCCTGATTGTGTAAGGGAAATGGTGACACCACCAGTAGCTGCAGTAGTGGAACCACAGCTGTCGCAGTCTGAGGAGGGCTACAAAAAGCACCGCAGCAGGATTAAGTTGAAAGTTCAACAGCATACGCTGTAAAAAAGGGTATCGGATAAGACATTGCAACAGCCAGGGAGATGGAAGCCTGCCAAAGGCCGTTCTGGTTGAAGACTGTCTGTCACACCCTCATAGGCTCCGTGTAGAGGCTGAGGGGGACCTTGGTTCCCTTTGATTGTGTAGGAATACACCATTGGAGGGTTGACCATCTGAAGTAGGACAGGTTACAGCGTAGAGGAAGGCAGAAAAAGCCCAGAGGGCAAGGTACACCACTCTTATGTGCAGCAGAATAATGTGGAGAGGGCAGGGAATGAGTCCCCATGGCTTGGTGGATTAAACAAAAGAGTATGCCTTAAATACCCTAACTGTTCTTACTGTTTTACCTTGTGAACTTGTAAACAACTTGTAAACCACTACCAGGTCTATCTTGTAAATGAGTTTTGTACTCAACGATGTTTCGCCTGGCTAAATAAAGACTGATCGATTGAAATGGAGTGGAAATGATGGGTCCACCAGTGGAGGGCAACAGGAAGATCAGGAGCGACTGAAGCGTGGGTCCCGAAGGTACCTGTTTGCTGTCTCTACTGTGTAAACAGGGCCAAATGAATGAGTTGCCCTTTGACCGTGTCCAGCATTGCTCCTATGTTCTGGAGCCGCTAAGCTGGACTCGACATGAGTGAGGCCAGTAAGCAGTTATTCCGAAGTGCTGGAATAAATGGGGTCGGTGGACAGGGAGGGGAACAGTAAACCCCAGGATGCTTCAATAATCTGCTACTGATGTAGGCATGGGGACATGAAGAGTCCAGCGTAGCACAGGGCTGTTGTCACAGGTACCAGACATGTGGTAAAGACCTTTAGGGCGGACCAAAAACCAAAGGTAGGGGCATGGAATGGTAATGTAGGTCCACTAGGGGAACCCTGGTGACCCCCACTGTCTGGAAGAAATACATAATGGGGAGGGAAAAAGGGAGTGGGAGGAGCGGAGGTGAGCTCCAGGATGTCTTATCTTTGAGCAATGTCAAAGAACCTATTTGGTGCTAGAACTGACGCGCCAGACCAGTAAAGGTCGGGCAAAGCGATCACCCATGGCAATCGAGACTGGGATGAAAAAGGGCAAGGTGGAATAGGACCCTGTCCCAGTTGTTATGGAGAGTCAATGCCGGGATCTGTTCTGTTCTCTCTTTTTCTATGTGTCTGTCTGGTTGTACCACCAAATTTTCCTGTGAGACCTAGGATTTGATCACCCTGACAGTAATCACAATTCTTTGCCTATCACTGTCTCCCCTTGCTGTCGGGCTTTCTCCCTTGCATATCTGCAAATACAAAAATATATGCAAATCATTCTGTGGAAAAGTAACTGATATTGGGATCCCTTTGTTTAGAAAATATATAAGATTACTGTTGAAAAGTAATTATAGCTTGAGATTACTGCAAAAGCTATTAGAAACTCGAGAGGCTACCCGAGTGCAAATTTTTAAGCCTTTTACAGAAGAGCTGTGGAAAAGGAGCCTCAGCTCTGGAACACTGTTCTTGCAGAACATGCCTGATACAAGAAAAAGATGCTTGTTAAGAATGGGGGTGAAGGACTTATAAGAGCTGAGCTGCAATTGCTTGAGAGAGGAGAGAAGAAAAGGAACACAGACTGAAGGAACTGATGGATGTTCATTTTATTTTGCCTTCGTAAATAGTTGTACTGAACAAGTTTATTTTTTATGTTACTGCTTGTGTAGAGAAATATTTTGGGTGAATTCTACAACTGCTCCTTGTTTTCCTATGCTTCCTGACTTGTGCCTTGACAGGGCTGTGGTAAAACCCATGGGGAATAAATTGTGGTCAGCTGGTGTGGGCACCCAGGAGGGTGTGTGTGTTAAGAGCCGTTGTCGATAGAGGTAGCATGTATGGATGTGATCTGAAATAGAGTACGTCCATAGGGGCAGACTTTAAGGTACATATAGTTCCGCTATGCTTCGAAGGAAAGATCAGGAACAGGGAAGGCCAATGGCCGTTTAAAGTAGGACATGCTATGTATTTTGTGTAAAGCTGTACCTGAAGGTTGGAGTTCTTCCAGAATGGTCTGGGTTTCTAATTCACAAAGGTTTTGAGCCATAAAATGCAGTGCATTCAATATGTTCATCTTGGACATGCAGAGTCCATAGCGTGATCCACATTATATCCAGCGTGGCATCTGGAGATAGAATTATAAATAATGATTAACAATTATTACCCTGAGGAGGAGGCTTGTTGAGGAACTCAAAAGCAGAGGATCACAAAGTACCATTGGTACTTGCCCATATGGCTCATATAAGGTAAAGTCACTGAAGCAGAGTGCGTGCATGAGGTGCCTTCGAGATGCGACTCTTGAGAAGCGGTGAGCTCATTTGTTACTCAGTGTTGATCATGAGCTGCACCAATGGCCACCAAAGCAGAGTCCGAGCTCCTGGAAGGAAGGGGTGGTCCACCAGAAAGTGGTATAGGCAGTCCGTTGCTCCAGGCACATCACAGACCGCAGACAGCTGGTTCTACTCAGTCAAGGCTGTTAAGGGACACCCTAAAAGGATGGATCGTCAGGAATGGAGGCTGTAGTGCGAAAGACAGCATCCTCATGTAAAGAGGAAATATGTGTAACACATAGAAGGGGATGAGAACCACCTTCTGGTGAAAAAAGACCTCAGACTTCTCCTGATCAACTTGTTTAGGGACCAAGAAAAAGCCACAAGGGGAAGGTTCCGGTCAGCATTAAAGCTTGCGTGGAGGAGAAGTGGGAGCATGAGGAATGCTGTCCATAGGGTCAGAGGCTGACAGCCTCACATTACCTGAAACACTGTGAGAAGCATAATGGCTGAGAAAATGAGATCCTGTGTCCTGGACTGAAAAGCAGGACAAAGGAGAAACAGGAAGGCAATTTGTCACAGTAAGCCTGTGGGTAACAGGTAATCAGTGATGAGAAAGCCTATACAGTGTTCAAGAACAGCATCGACAAAAGGGTAGAAAGTTGTCGAGAACGAGGTCATGTGGTGCACTGGGAGTGGTGGTCAGTGATGAGGGATGCAACTCCATCAATGAGTATGCTAAAGTATGGTGTACTGTCTATGGTGGACACCGGTAGTAGTGGCCATCGAGGAAAGCAATGCGTCTTGTTAAAACGTAAATATTTATAATGGCAAGCACCTGCGATGAAGTAGAGGGCAAGTCACAGGAAGCAGTGACCACTGACGAAGGTGTAGCTTCGGTGATGAGGAAGTCAGCCCATGGAGCAACATCGATGATGTGTTGGAAGCCTCGTCGATGAGGTGTACCATTGGCAACGTACATTGGTAGCAGTGGCAGTCGACAAGAGCAACACTGAAAAGAATGAGAAGTACTTGTTCCAGGTCTTGTCATGTTTATGATGACCATCAATGAGGGTGGAAGCCCAGCTGATGAGGTGCACCAGACAAAAAAGTAGATGGTGAGTCACTTGGAGCAGTGACAGTCAATGAGGCTGAAGCCCAGTCTACGAGGAAGTCATTTTTATGGTGCACCGTCGATGGTGGACAATGGTAGTGGCAGTCGACAAGAGCAACCTTGAAGGGAACGAGGAGTACTGCTCCACGTCCTGCTGAAAAGAAAATGATCGTTGTTAGTTCCTGTGCCATTGATGGAAAGTCATCTTGTAGTAGCAGTAATTGTCGATGAGGAAGTGATACTCAATGAAAAAGTTTGTAAATGAATGTCAAATACAAACACAGTCGATGATGGAAAAAAGAATCCTGTGTTTTTCGTTGATGGTTCCAGGTTTCAAGTTCTGTTGATGAAGAAACTGCAGGCACCAAGAAGGGTAACTGCGTGTACGCTGAAGCCAGCAAAAAAAGGAAACTCGGATACCAGGGACTGCCCACTCATATAGGAGCATGATGATGATGTCATCGTTGGGTGGCTCCTGGCAAAAGACCGCTAGAAGAGGACTGCCGTGTGCCCTCTGGTGACTACCCAAGTGTATTACCAGCTGCAAGAGACCATTCCATGGAAGACGTACGGTTACAGGCGAGTAACCTAGTTTTCTAGGTGTGTGGATATGGTTCGCTATCCACACTTTGGCAGACTCCAAGAAGTTCTCTGGAAGGAAGGGGCAAGAGACACACCCCTAACTTGGCAAACAATGACTGAAGAACCAAGCTCCCAAAACTGGCATCCCTGTGTCACTCAAGGTTGATGCAGTAGTGGGAAATCAAGGTGTGCCAACTTCCAGGTAGCAACCCTGCAGATTTCCTGTATAGGGACATCCCAGCAAGCAGCCACCGAGGCACAAATGTCTGTTGGAATGAGCTCTAAGACCCACAGGTATAGCAAAGGTCAATGTAGGATGTTATCCACTTGCCAATCATCCACTTAGCTGCAGGTGTGCCAGTGCATGTTCAGTATATGCTACAAACAGCTGGCAAGTTTCTCCCCGAACTACGGATGTGCACTCTTTGTAATAAGACAGCGCCCTCTGCAGGTCCAGGGTATGGAGCCTGCAGTGGGGCTCCTTAGTGGGATTAGTAAAGAAGACCAGCAAGTTGATCACCTGGTTAAGGTGAAACTCAAGACTACCTTTGGGAGAAACTTTGAGCTGGGCCGAAGGATGACTATCTTTGTGGAAGACCGGACAGGGATACTCCACTGAGAATGTGCAGAGTTCACCAATCCTTCCGGCCAACGCAACAGCCACCAGGAAGGCCATCTTCTATGACAGGTGTGACATATCAACTGTGCATCGGCTCAAATGGCTTGCCCACAAGTATAACCAACACCAGCGATAGGTCCCACAAGGGAGGAAACTCACACCGGAAGGGATAGGTGGTCCAGGCCCTTGAAGAAACACCCAACCACCTTCTCCTGGGTCACCATCTGCTTACTAGCCACACCCCGTAAGGAGCGATGGCTGCCAGCTGCACCTCAAGAGTCAAAGCCCACAGTCCCTACTGACAGAGGGACCACTGGTAGTCCAGGACGCCAGCCAACTGGCAGGCGAGGGGATCAAGGCCCTTGCCCCAACACCAAATGGAAAAGCTCTTCCATTTAAAAGGCACAGTATCTACCAGTCTACTCCTTTCAGGAGGCCTCCGCAATGTGGAGCACTTCATCTGACAGACCTAAGGCCAGGAACTCTAGCCATTCAGGAACCAGGCTGTGAGGTGCAGGGACTGTGGGTCCAGGTTGCTGGACCATCCCATTTCTGGTCAGCAGATCCGAGTGGAGAGGCAGTCGCCATGGTGATCTGCTACCGAGTAGATCCGGATACCAGAACTGCCTTGGCCAGTCCGGAACGATAAGGATCATCTGTACCTTGTCCTTCCAGGGCTTGGTCACCACCCTGTCCATCAAGGGGAAAGGAGGAAAGATCTACTCGAGGCCTGGTGTCCAGGGCCTTGCGAAAGCATCCCCCAATGTACCAGACTGTCGGGGCGCGTACAAAGCAGCCCCCGTTTGGCTTTTCCCCAGGAGTCAAACAGGTACATCAGAGGAGTGCCCCACAGGAAGAACACATGGTTCACCACCTCCTAAGTCAGGGATCTCTTAGGAGATGCCTCTCCAACCCAGCTGAGTGTCTGTCAGCTGACTTTCTCTACTAAGACATAGATTGCCGGGAGATCTGCACCCAAACTGCGCACAAGAGTCCAGGTACCGAGGACTTCCCGACACAAGGGCAGGGAGTGTGGTCCATCCTGCTTGTTCAGGAAGAACATAGTTGTATTGTTCATTTGGACCTGCACGACCTGACCCGATCAGAGGAGTGAATTCCAGCAGAGAAAGCTGCAATGCATGGAGCTCCAGACGGTTTATGTGGTGACAGGACTCCTGAGGTGATCATAGCTTGTGAGCTCCATGGTTCCTAAGGTGTGCTCCCCACCTCAGAAACGTGTCCGTTGTAAGCATGACAGTTCTGAATGGACAAATGGGATTCCTTCCTCCAGGTGTTCAGGAATCAGTTGCCACTGGATGGCATCCCACATCGGCTAGATCCCAGTGAGCAACTGATCCAGGTGACCTAGGTGCTGGGACCACACTGGACGGGCAGCCCACAACGGCTGGGTCACCATGACAACTGATCCAGGTGAGCTAGGCACTGGGACCACTGATGACCCAACCCCCACTGCACGTGGTACATCTAACCAGACCCATGTATCCAGGCAGGGCATGAGAGCCCAACCTAAACAGATCAGGCGAAGGAGGGAAGATCCAGTGCCAAGCCCGCAGGGAGGCAGGCTTTGCCCACAGTGAGTCTAGTTCTGCCCCGATTAACTGATCACCCGCCTGGGTACCAGTTTGGTCTTGTCTAGGTTGACCAATAGGCCCACGTCTGGTCTGGAGATCCAGATCTCTGGACAGACTGGATAGCAGCCAGTCATCCAGGTGGGGATAAACCCTGATGTCTAGGCATCTCAGGTAAGCTGCCACCACTGCAATGCACTTGGTGATGACCCTGGGCACCAGAGGCCAAAGGGCATGACCGGGAACTGGTACAGGACCCCTTTCGCTCAGAACTGGAGGTACCAGTGGGAAGTTGGACTGTCTGGGATGTGGAAGAATGCATCCTGAAGGTCCAGGGAGCAGTACCCCATGCCCAGTTCCAGAGATGAAATGATCTACTTCAGGGTGACAATCCTGAATTTGCACTTCCACATGAACTGGTTCAGATAGTGTAGATCTAGTATGGGGCTTCAGCTTTCCATGCATTTCAGAACCAGAAAGTAACCTTGACTTGTCAGGGTGTCCAAGACATGAGCTAATATTGCTTTTCCCAGGAGTTGCTGAGCAATGTCCTCCCAAAGGGCAGACAGTGTTGTCCTGTGATGCCCTGGACTCCCGAGGCAGGTAGAGGAGTAGAGACGGGAGTGACAATGTCCAGAGAAAACCCTCTGCTCACTACATCAGACACCATTGTCCGGTGTGACAGCGGACCAACATGGCAAGGAGTGATGTAGTCTATCTCCTACAGGTACAGAATGGCTGGGGCATAGATGTCTGCAGGCAGATGTGTACAACCACCACCCCCCTCTGACTTGGCTTGGGATACCAGGCCTGGAACTGCCCCCGTCTGGGCTGCTGCCGAAAAAGCTATGGCTGAAAGGACTGATACTGGAAAGCCCATTCCTTATGCTTTTTTTTGTCCTTCTAGAACAATGCCACAGAATCTAGAGTGGCATTTCACTTTTCAATACATGTAAGAAGTCCCTCCACCTCAGCGCCAAAAAGGTTGGTGCCCAAGAATGGGTCACTGGCCAACCTCTGCTGGGTGTCTGCTATGAAGGAGGCCACATGCAGCCAGGCACCGCTGTGCATGGAGACTGCCGCAGACATGGCATGGGCACACAATTGCCGATGTCCAAGGCCATCTGTAACCGGTGTTTAGCCAGTGAATGACCCTGGTCTCTGATGAAGGTCACCAAGGACTGCTGCTCATCCAGAAGGTGAGGGAAGATGGTATCGAACACTTCCTTCATGGCATAACTAGCATGATGGAGGCATAAGGACTCGGCAGAGTACACTTTTTTGGTGGTGTGGTCAATCTTACGGGACTCATTGCGCAGAGGCCTGTCCATGTCCCCCAGTTCCCCAATTTACAGAAAACCGTATCAGTCACCAACCCCTCCGCGGAGGGGCGATCTGAAAACCCCAAAAGGGGCCATATGGGGACAGCATACTTGTAGACTACTTGGATACAAGGGCTGGTCCCAAAATGGCCTTAACCACTGGAAAGACAACCCTTGGAGATTCGTCCCTGTCCAGAATGTCAGTAAAAGTTTACTTAGCCCTTTTCTGACCTGGCTTCAATGGGACTGACATGGACTCTGAAATACACTGAAGCACTTTACAAAAGACTAGGCCTTGCTCGGAGAACTCAACTGATTCCTGGTCAACCAGAGTCCCAGTAATCACGGACTCGTGGTCTGAGAAGTCAGAGGACTCCTCAAACACAGCAGTTGACCATGACTCACCACGGACCACCTAGTTATCTTCCCTGGGGTGATCTGCACAGACAACCAGCCTGGCAAGCCGAAAGCCAAAAAGGCCATCATTAGTTGAAGCCCCTACCTCTGGCTGCAATGGTGGCAGCTCCACCTGAAGGACCAGAGAAGGAGCTGCAGGGAGCGTATGTGTAGCGTGGACCACTGGGGCACCACTGGTGGCTGTCAGGTGACGGGAGGTCCAGGGGAAGATCTACCTTGCCCCGCGATAGCTCATTGTTGTCAGAGGAGCTCCTCGCAGCACCTGCACAGCTTGCGACAGTGCCTCTCCTGAAGGAGAGGAGATGAAGAAGCGTCAAACCCATCCTTGTCGAGCGGGACAGACAGCTGGAATACCTCAATCGAGGCCTCTACTGTTGACCAACACTGAAGTGAGCCTTCTGGCTGGCTGTAATACACCACATGCTGGCCAACGTTGACCAACACCGGTGCGGTAGACCCAAATGACTGTAGAGGCTACTCCCGCAGTTTGCCAGTCAAGGATACCGACTGGCCCGCGTCGTCCTGGGTGAGGACAGGGAGCACCAGGATCTGTGAGTTCAACTCTGACTTCATCCGATAGCCAGTCGACAGGTTCCAGGAAAATTTCTCAGCCTGCTCGACCGAATTGAAGTCGACCGGCTCAATGGGGAACCGAAGAGCCCTTGACCTACCTGGTCTGCCCCTCAATCGAAGGGCACTATCGCCATCAAGAGTTGGGCGAGTCAAGGACTGGGAGCACCTTGGGCTCACCCAGTCTTATGACCAGCACAAAAGGCGCTTATGCTTGCAACCATGGTGGGCAGGGTTCTTCCAAGGTCTGGAGGGACAAACACATGTCCCAGATGCCTCTGGTGAATGACCCTCTGACGTGGCCTTAGGGAAAAGCACAGAGACTGAGGAGGTGTCTGCTACAGTAGACTCTGCTTCTACCTCAAGGACCAGAAGCTGCTGGGCAGACCTGACCACAGCCAAGGTCTTCTTGCAGCTGTTGGGGTGGTCTTTCAGGTCCCATTCCTAAGTCCGTTCCAGCGGGAGTCAGAGCTTCCTGTCTGAGAGACTTGGGGAAATAGGGAGAGGCAATGGCTGCACCCGGCAATGCCATGCTGCCTGCCCAGGCAATACATGCATGCGTCATGCGGATCAGTGACAGACATCTTCTGCCGGCACCAAATGCAAAGCAAACCCCGACTTGCATTGCTTCGTTGCAGATCTTGCAAGGGAGTTTACCTATGGTACAAAAAATCATGCGTGAGAGCCGCAAAGGAGATGACTTTTTTCCAGCGGAGAGAGAGTGATTTGTGTCACAGGGTGGAGTGAGGTGCTTAGTTTAAAAAAAAAAATCCAGCAAATCAGCATATTCCAGTGGAACTGCCAGCATGTGGATAGTGAACCACATCCACGCCCCTAAGAAGTGGCTTTTACATGCGGAAAACAGTCTGTGGGCTAGTCTGTAATTGGACTACCCCAAAAATTCATAAAAAAAAAAAAGGAGGGACATGAAATGCTCTTTGGACATTCACCACAACCCCAATTAAAACATAACTATGAATTAATGGCTATGCCAGGGACTACCCAACCCTACCACCATGGTTCCCTGCATGTAACAGCTGATGACCAAGAGTACACCGGGGAATCGCTGTTGCCCCCACTTTCCATGGTAAGTGTAAATGCGCTCGCCTTAAAGAGATCCGCCAATATACCTTGCAGTGCCCCTGCACCCCATGGCCCTTGTTAGTCGACTGGTGCCCACGTTTCATTAGACAGTGGCCATTCTAATATTATCAACCCAAAAGCTGGCGCCCATTGACGATAATGGAGTGTGCCCCGCGCCTTCCCATCTCATCACGCTTAGTGAGCGTATGGAGCAGGGCGGCCCCCCAAAAAAGGGGGGGTCCTTAGGACCTGGTTTAGTGCTTTTTACGAGTAAAATAACTTTTATGGATTACTTCTTGGGGTTCAGCTTTGAATCATAGTACTGCTATGGAGGTAAGGCACCTATACATCAGGTGCAGGAGCCAATCTTAGTGGGGCTCTAAGAATGAAACTGAACCAGATGATGGGATTTAATCTGAGGAGTGTGTTAACCAGCCAGCTCTCATGTCCTAAACACTCTGCTTTGAAGTAGATGTGCTCTACTTTGTAAGCCATTTGGCCACATAGAATCTCAGTACTAAAGCTCCGCAGAAGTGAAACTACAAATGGGCAAGGTTTTTCACCTGTAGCCAAGTTGTGGCTTTTGTTAACTGTCCTTTAGGGGCACGGACAGCACCTCTCATGTGCTGCACGGTAAGAGATGAAAGTTCTGGCACTGCAGTAACTGCTCAGGTTTACAAAAATGCCCGATTTGATCATAACTGGCTCAGCTTGACCATGGCTCTCAAATGTTTATGGCGGTCGAGCTGAGCCAGGCACAAAACTTGAGCCAGGCTTGAGTCTTACCTGGGACTGCCCATTTTCCCACCTCGAAAGTGAGACATGGGAACTAAAAATATTGTTCCAGTATCCCACTGTAAGAAAAAAATTGGATTCTTGACATATAAGCACTGAAAAATAGACATGTTACATACATATAGTTCAACATAAAAATCTTTAATAAATTCAGCATGGGATACTGTAGTTTATTATGTGGTACCAAAAGGAATACATAATTGCTACACACTACATTACTGTGCTGTATGGTCCTCCCATCATTTTTAAAGACTTCTGTCACCACCCTGTCAAAATTTCCAGATGTAACTGTAGTGCATTGAAAACTCAAAACCAAAATCCCCTAAATGAATCCTCTACAGTAATAAGGTTAAAAAAAACAGACTAATAACTTCTTATAGAACATTTTCATTTACAAAAAAGGAAAGGTATATAAAAGTAACAATTCCTCATATTCAGTGCCACTTGCTAAAGGCAGGATGTGCACAGCGGCGGCTGAGGAAGCAGTTTCTTCACTTTGAAACAAGTCGTGGCAACTCATAGTCACAGTAGTAGAGCGAGCAGTGGGAAAATTAAACTGTGCCAACTGGAAAATGTCAATGCTTTCCATACGGAAGGTAAAAGTGGGCCAGCAGTGAAAGTTCACCCCTCCTGTGGATTATACGTGAATAAAACATGGCACCAAACAGTTTGCAAGGTATAGCAGCCATCCAGTTGAGGTGAAAGCTGATATCCACAAATCCAAAATGCTTCAGGAGACGTCTGCAGAAGAAGAGAAGGCATTAATATATTTTATTTATCACGAGGACCAATCCAGACTCAGAAGCACCTGCATTATAGGCCCACCTCTTGCAGTAGTCAAATCACTTTAGAATGTTTTAAAATGACTGTTACAAAATTGCACGCGTGTCCGCTTTTTTTCCATTTATTTACAATTCTGGTCATCGGGATAGGCACACTGAGCTGAGGCTAGTTTCCAGGTGCGACCCGGGGAAAGGGGTACAACATGGGTGAGTTACAGCATAGCAGAACAAACAAGTACAAGCGAGTCAGCAGTGCAAGAGTACAACAATCTGGCTGCAACACATGAATACAAGAAATAATGCAATTTATCATATAGTTATAGGGGGAAGGTCACAAAAGGAATACTTTTTCAGCTAGCTAAGGGAGTACTAGTGATTTGAGTAAGTGGCTGTGAATCTGGAGAGTCTGGTCTGAATCCTACCACTGCAACTTACAGCGTTGATTTCACAAGTAATTTATAGTCCCCCACCCCCCAAAGCCATAAAGGAAAATTGTACTAAATCTACAGGTCACTTGTTCCTGTAGAAGCTGTTATTTTAATGGTCATACACTTGTGTACATTGGAAACACCCAAAGTTATGTAAAAGATCAAATGCAGATGTGAAAATAACAATCAGAACCCAAACTTTGGAACTGTATGCTGTAGTTTACGTCACTTTCAACTACAGAGTTTTAAAGCAGAACATGGATGCATTGTGTCAGCAACACAACAGCACAGCAAGGACAAACATTTTTTTATAATATTTGGCAGGAAAGGCACATAAAGCTGAAGCTCGTTTCCAGGTTTTTCCCAGGGGGGATAAGTCACTTGCTCAGGGTCATACATTATACAAGTGGCAGTTGCGGGTTTCAAACCCAGGTCTGCTAAGCCTCCAGGCTTAGAGCTTGGTGCTTTAACCTTCTAGACTATACTGCCTCCCCAATATCACACAGTTCCAAATTTCATCCTTACCACCAGTGTGTGAATCAGATTCAACTACAGAAACAAGAACAGAATATGAACCAACATTTGTAAAATGCTTCTTCAGAAAATACTGCCTTGCAGGTTCAATGTTGTCTTCCTCCAGCTCTCATTTAACCTCCATGTGTACATCCAGCAGCAGCTGCAACTTTTTATTTTGTCTGTAAAGTGCTTTGGAATTTTGGTAACCGGGAAAGCCACACTGAGCAGAGGCTTGTTTCCCTATGAATTATACTTCATAGACTATGATGAAAGTACAGTTACGCAAGAACTTACCGTAACAGCAGATCTTCGAGAAAGGCTCTTGCAGTAGGTATTCACATATAGGACTGACCTGCCAGGCGTCAGTACCCCACGGAAAAATTTCTAGCTAGCAGTCTCTGGCGGGGACCGCCCCCACGTCAGGTGACCGGTGTCATACATCATCAGTATAAAGGGGCGGTCCCCCACGCCCGCCTTCCAGTTCTTTGCCAAGGGCCAAAAGAGGCAAGATGAGAGAGAAGAGGATATTTCCTCCATGGAAATGGAGCCAAAAGCTTACGGGATGGAGGGCAGGAGTAATATTTACTGTAAGAGCCTTCTCAAGATCTACTGTTACAGTAAGTTCTTACGCAACTGTACTATCTTACTTCGAGAGGGCTCTTGCAGTAGGTATTCACAAATAGGACAGAGTCCCAAGCAGTCTAGAACAAGGAAAAGCAGTCAGGAGGAGGATAAACATCCACAGCATGGAACCTCAGGCTGAAAAGGGGTCTCATGAGAGGAGACCTTGGAGCACAGCCAACCCGAAGCCTGCTCTACGGCGAGAGGCAATGTCCAAACTGTAGTGTTTCATAAATGTATGGACAGAAGTCCAAGTTGAGGCTGCACAGATGTCTGCCGCTGACATGTTCTTGAAACAAGCCGTGGAGGCACCGATTCCTCTGGTGGAGTGACCTCTGACTTGACCTGGCAGGGTCTTCTTGTACTTGTCATAACAGAAAGTGATACAATGAGCCAATCATTTTGATAGGCATTGCCTAGAAACAGCGTTGCCTTCTCTTTTGTGGCATTGATTCAGCCACCACCTTAGGGAGAAACTTAGGGTTGGTGCGTACAGCCACACGTTCCTTGTGAAAAATTCAGTATGGGATTTTGTACATCAAGACCTGAAGCTCGGAAATGCGCTAAGCAGACGTAATGGGCACTAGGAAGAGTGTCTTCCAAGAAAGGAACTTTAAATCGGCTGTAGCTGCCGACTCGAAGGGAGGCAGGGTAAGCTTCTCCAGAATGAAATTCAAGTCCCAAGGAGGGGCAGGAATTCGGATGGGGGGGGTCTCAAAAGGAGAACCCCTTTCGAGGAAGGTCTTGGAGACTTCCAACTGAGCAAAAGTCCTGTCCCCTAAGGGAATGTGGTAGGCTGAAATATCGGCCATGTGGACCTTTAAACAGGAATGGCTGAGACCCAGATCGAAGAGGTGATGCATGTCATCCAGGACTTTATGGGCTGGGCATGAGAAAGGTTCGTAGGTTTTTGAAGTGGCCCAAATAGAGAACCGTTTCCACTTCATGGCGTAGGTGGACCCGGTGGAAGGCTTTCTGGCCTCCATCAGGATGTCTGCTACGAGTGGAGAAACTCCGAAGTGGGCTTTTGCTACGTCTGCAGAAGCCACGCATGTAAATGAAGGGATCTGAGACCTGGATGAACAAGGGTCCCCTGATCCTGGGTCAGCAATTTTGACAGAGGAAGAGGAGGTTCCTCTGAAAACTGTTGCAGAAGAGAGAACAAAACTTGCCTGGGCCAGAAAGGAGCGACGAGAATCATTCGAGCCCAATGCGATCAGAGTTTGTTCAGGGCCCTCGGAATTAAGGGAATAGGAGGGAAGGCATAAACGAATCTGTCCCTCCAAAAAATGTCTCGCCCTGGAGCGAGCAAGAAGGCGGCGGGAAGTTTTGCGTTTTGGGGAGAAGCAAAGAGGTCTATCTGAGATGTTCCCCAATGTACAAAGATGTAATTTACAACTTCTTGATCCAATTCCCATTCGTGTGTCCTGAGTGAGGACCAACTGAGTTGATCCGCCAGTGTGTTTTCCACTCCCGGAACGTGAATCGCAGTCAAGTGAAGGTGATGCTGGGACACCCAACTCCAGACTCATCGCTTCCCGGCACAGAGGGTAGGAGCGTGTTCCTCCCTGCTTGTTGAGATACCAGACTACACACTGTCTGTTTGTATGAGGTTGTATGACCGGGAAGGATAATGGAGTGTAGAGCCTGACGGGCATAAAGGATTGCTCTCAGTTCTAGCATACTAATGTGCAAGTTTTGTTCGAACTTGGACCAGCTGCCCAGAGTCCTGCGAGACCCAAGATGGGCTCCCCAGCCTTCTCATGATGCATCTGTCAACAACTGCGAGGGGGGTTCGATACTGAAGTGAACTCCCAGGCATAGTTTCTCCGGCACTATCCACCATTGTAAGTCCCTGATCATGGGATCGGAAACTAGTACCTCTTGGTCTAGATTGTCATGGGGTTGGTCCCGTTGAGACCGGAGCGTCCACTAAGAGATCCTCATATGGAGCCGAGCGCGTGAGACTGTCAAAATGGCAGCTGCCATTAGCCCAAAGAGGCGAAGGACTGACCTGGTGCTGACCCTCCTGCGACCGGACAGAAGGGCCTGAGTCTGGAGGGTGTCTACCCTGTCCGGAGGAAAAAGGCTTTGCCTATGGTCATGTCCAGAATCGCCCCTATAAACTGGAGGTGCTGGCAAGGGACCAAATGGGACTTTGCCTGGTTGATGGTGATACCCAGGCTGATGAAAAGCTGCAGGGAGAGTGCAGGAGTTCCTCCCTGAACACAGCATCAGAACTCCCTCACAGACAGACATTTGCTAAAACCCCCCGAGAAAAGACCAAATGGGAGGGCTTTGAACTGGTAGTGGTCCCCCTGAAAGCAAAAACATAGGGCTTTGTGGTGGAAGGGCATATGGGGATATGCATGGCATCCTGCATGTCCAGCAAGACAGCCACTGCCCTCGTCAAGGAGTGGTAGAAGGCTCTGCAAAGAGCATTCTGAAGGCTTGTACTACTTAACATATTCAGGGAACTGAGGTCTAGAATAAGCCTCACATTTCCAGTCTTCTTTGGAACTAGGAAGAAATGCGAGTAGTAACCCGTCTCCCAAAGATGGTTGGGGATTGGTTCTATCGCCGCCTTCAAGAGAAGGGAGGTGATTTCATCTAGGACCAGAGGAAGATATTGCAGGGAGTAAGACGATCAGGGTGGCGGTGTTCGGGTGGTTTCTGAAGAAACTAGACTGAGTGTTCTGCTGATATCAACTGGAGCACCCAAGCATCTAACGTTATCCTCTCCCAGCCCAGCAGATGGAAGGGAGAATCTCCCCCCTACCAGTTCCTCTGGAACCTCCAGAGGCAGCGGAAGAGGCAGGGAGTCAGGAGGTGTGGGGCAGCGCAGCAGCCGAGGCTTCCGTGGCTTTTTTGCTAGGGGGAGGCTTGGCTGCTGGAGGGGTCCGACGCTTGTTGGCCGTTTGCCCTGTGGTTTTGTTTTTTGTCAGTTTTGTCTACGAAAAGGACGCCGCTGCCCTTGAGGGGGCCTGTACATAGAATCTACAGACTTGAGTGCAGTGCCCTTCCCCTGCAGATTGGTAATGATGTCCTTGACATTACCCCCGAACAGCACCGAACCCCTGAAGGGAGCATCCTGGATAGCGGATTGCACTTCAGGGACCAATCCTGACACATGGAGCCAGGCATGATGCCTTAAACCTACGGCGAAAGCTGAGCTCCATGTGCTGACTGGCTGAACGAGCAGAACGGACAAGATCTGCCACTTCCTGCTTAGTCTGAGACTCAGGAAGGGAGACCAATTTTGATTCCACCTGACTAAGGGTGGTTTTCTGAAAGTCCATTTGTGCCACATAGTTCAGGGACCCTAATACCCAGGGTAGAAGAGGAGCAGATCTTCCCATACTGGTCCAGAAGCCGTGACTCCTTGTCAGGTGGGGACAAGCTGAGGTGTTTTGGGTTAGCGGAACGGCCGTGAGCGGCACTGACGATGACCGAATCCACCCTGGGGTGTAAATTCAAAAAATCTACGCCCTCAGGAGCCTGATATAGCCGGTCTGCCTTCCTCGAAAGGGGGGCTAATGCGGGATAGGTGGTTTCCAAATAGTGGAAACAAGGTCTGCGTGATGCTCTATATAGCCTAGAGGTTAGAGGAACGAGGTGTGAATGAGCTTGATGCATCCAGCAGACCAGAGTTTGCTTCTAACAACCTCCACTTGTATACTGTTCGACTGAGCAAGTCACCTAACCGCCCAGTGCTCTCAGGTCGCCCCTGAAAAAAGGTACTTGTGCCTAGTGGGCCTTACCCGGTTACCAAAGACTAAAAATAAAAATATCAGCGTAGGAGCAGTCTCGGGCAGATCAAAATGAGCAGCAAGCTTTTTACGCTGTGGGTCTGGCTCCAGTGATTGCCACTGATGGACTTCCTGGATTTTCCTCAATAACACCAGAAAGGAGGGATCCCCCGGAGGAGACTTCGGAGGGGTCCTTGGCCTGGGGCGATCTGTAGTATGTGGCCCGTCATCAGGATCAGAGCGTCCAGTCAGAGTCCGAGTCAGATGTATCCGGCGAAGAAGTGGAAGACTCCTCCCTAGGAGGGGGAGGGACGGCCCCTTTGGGGAGTTCCCTGGGGCGCGTGTCCTCTCCATCCCAGGCGCCAGAGGGCTCTCCTCTGGTGGGTGGGGGTAGTCCGTCTCCGACGAAGGGGATCCTGTGAAGGGTCCAGCGTCTGTAGATGACTTTCCACCTCCCTGGTGGGCTGAGGCCAAGGCTCAACTCACCAAGGGGCCAGACTCTCCTTCAAGTGTGCCGGCGGCTGGGGAGTGGGCGGAAGAGGAGGGGGATACGGATATTGAGGATATCCATAAAAGGAGCATCTATAACCTGACGGCGGGTAACCTGGCGCTGGGTACTGAGCCATCAGGCACCGCGGCACCGGATATTGCGGCGTTGGGTACGGAGGTGCCGGGTATTGTAGCACCGGATATTGAGATGTCGGATATCCGGGAGCCAGTGGCTCTGATGGAGCAGAGGGACCTGGCAGAGGACCAGCTGGTGGGCCAGGCAAAGGTAATGCTGGCCCCTCAAGCGTTGGAACACTGTCCGGCAAGGAGACGTCAGCTGGCATCGGGGCCGGCGTCAGGGTATCGGATCCAAAGGAGGGGGCCCAGACTGCAGCGTCTCTAGGTCCTTTGGGACGACTGGGGAGGGAGGGAGGATTAGAAGCCCCGGGGGTCAGCAGAAGGGATGCAGAGACCTCAGAGAGCAATGCTACGTGCTGCGAAGAGCTTGGGGCGTCAGACTGATCTTTATAGTCTGGCGCAGGCTCCTTGGCCGGGTGGCTGTCGGTGGGGCCGGTGTTTGGCTTATTGGCAGAATCCAGGCGTGCGTCGGCGGAGCCGACGTCCGACTTATCGGATTCCTTGCCAGAGGAAGGTCGCGCTGGAGATGTGGCCTTGTTGGACGAAGGTTTGGCTGGGCGTCCCCCCGAAGGGGCAAGCGGCTTAGCAACCATGTCTGGGTGGACGCCTGTGGTGCTGTCGCCCAACTTACTGACTGCCAGACCCGAGACCGGGTGGTGGAAGCGGCCTCCGGAGCAGAAGCTCCCTTTATCCAGAGGCTCTCAAGGGCCTGCCAGACGGGAGGGCAACACCTTCCTGGATACCACCAAGACAGCAGTTGTGGAGCGATCCCCCGGAGGAGACGTTACCTTAAGTGCCTCGACTCCAGCCAGAGTCACGGCTGCCATGGAAGCAGTTTCCGCTCCCAGTGTTTCTCCTTGTCCAGTTTCTTCTTGTGACCTTCGGGGGAAGTGGACGCCTGCCTTAATTTCTTTAGCTCCTTCTCCATGGATGCCATTCTTTTCTTGAGGGTATGGGCTTCCAGGGACTGCTGCCTTCTTTTCTAGGTAGCGCAGTAAAATTTTTGGCAGTGTTGGCACTTCTCCACAGGGTGGTCTGGGCCCCCGACAGCAGAGGCACAAGGAATTGCCATACTTGTGTGGCAGTTGACAGCCACACGAGTCGCACTTATTTGTATGCGATTCAGAGGGCATCAGGGACGACATACACAGCGAATCGATAGATATGATCAAGAAACAGAGGGAAAAAAGGGTCGAAAAGTTCAAAAACTAGACCAATGAACGACTGACTAGTACTGCACTCTACTGCGAGGAACTTTCACAAGTCAGCGGCGAGAAAGAACTGGAAGGCTCGCACAGGGGACCGCCCCTTTATACTGAGATTGTATGACATCTGTCACCTGACATGGGGGTGGTCCCCCGCCAGAGACGGCTAGCTAGAAACTTTCGTGGGGTCCTGACGCCTGGCGGTTAGTCCTATATGTGAATACCTACTGCAAGAGCCATCTCGAAATAACATCAACAGATTTTGTTCGCGGTAGGAGGGCCCTGTCACAGTGCAAAGCCTGAGAGGGGTCAGTACTCTTATCTGGTTCTGTTAGTCTTTTCTCCTCCACTGTGGGATGCAGAAAAGACATGCGCAGGCTCAATTCATGCAAACATGCTGAGCAAGTCACCATCGACGTCTCCCCAAACTCTAAGCTGCCCTAAGCGCATTGCCACCTCTGGACACCCAGGTGGCAGTATTGTACTGGAGCCAACTGCCCGCAACTCGAACCAGGGTCACCGGCATCAAGAGTGGTATAGTACGGTTATGTAAGAACTTATTGTAACAGTAGATTCTCAAGAGAATCTCTTGCATCAGGCCACATCTATGGAACTTGTAGCCTAAGGTACTACGACCACATGGAAACTTTTCTGGCTAGCAGTCTAAAAGGGGGGCCACCCTCGACTACATCATACATACGTGATGTCCATGCCATATAAATATGGGTGGTCCCATGCTCCCTTAGTTCTTTTTCTGTCAGAGACTCCTAACAGAGGAGATTGGCAGAGAAACCAAGGGGACTCGAGAGGTTCTCACCAGTAAGATAGTGAAACAGAAGGTGTTAGCCGTCCTGGAAAAAGAGACACACACAGAAAACTCCGCGAGAAGGGGGACGGAGGGAAGGATGTCATGGCCTGATGCAAGAGATTCTCTTGAGGATCTACTGTTACGGTAAGTTCTTACGTAACTGTACTATTCTCAGAGGATATTTCTTGCATCAGGCCACACCTATGGAACAAGTCCCAAGCAGTTAGACAAAAAGATAGTCTGAGTGGCTGGAGGATATAGGCCCAAGACAAGAAGCCTTGAAGCACAGCCAGGCAGAAGCCTGCCTTTCTCCTTGAGGAAAAGTCTAGACTGTAGTGTTTGGTAAAGGTGTGGACAGTACTCCCAAGTGGCAGTAGCACAAATTTTAATGGCTGACATTTCTTAAAGGAGAAGTCCATTCAAAACTTGAAAAAATATATGTTGTGCAGAGTGTTTTAATTTATACGTGAAGTTCTAGTGTTTCCTTCCCTCTGACTGGTATTAGGAGTTTTTCCTAAATTACCCTGCTAGCTTTACGACCCCTGGGGATCTTCATCCCTGACAGCTTAATTGTATTTCTTGTTCCCACAGTGCATCTTGTCTCATGTGACAGTAATGTAAGAGAGACCCAACATTCAGCACACACACGCCAAACAAACTAAATATCTTGGAGGCTTTACAAGCTGCACAAAAATTACCAGCAGCAAAGTTTTTCAGGACAGTAAGACCTTTACGATGAGGGTGGTCACCAAGCTGAACTCTACAGATTTTAAAATATAGCCATCTCTACTGTTGTGAACTGATTATAAATCAATGCTTTCTGCTGGATTTATGGTCTCTGCTACATCACCATCACATGAAACAAGGTGCATTGTAGGACAAAGAAATACAATTAAGCTGTTTGATATGGAGATCTCCAGGGGTCATAAAACTACCCTAAAGCTAGCAGGCTAATTTAGGAAAAACTCCTAATACCAGTCAGAGGGACGGAAACACTAGAACTTCACATACAAATTAAAACACTCTGCACAACATATATTTTCTCAAGTTTTGAGTGGACTTCTCCTTTAAAAAGGCAACAGAGGTAACCATGCCTCTGGTGGAGTGGCCACACAGCATCAGAAAGTTCCTTACTGTACTTCCGATAAAAAGTAATACAGTTGGCCAACCATTTGGACAGGTGCTGTTTAGAAACTGGTATGTCCTCTTTCCTGGGGGTGAAAGAAACTGAGAACTACTTGCAGTCCTTCGTAGGGTGCATTTAATACCATAGCACTCTAAGCACATCTAGGGTATGGAGCAAGGCTTCCCCCTGGATTGGCATGCTTCAGATAGACGGGCAGGTGGATGGTTTGACTGAAGGTAAACTCAGATATCACCTTAGGAAGTAACTTACAATTCATACACAAAGATACCCAGTCTTTATGAAAAATCAAGTAAGAAGGCTCATAAGAGCTTGAAGCTCAGAAATCCTTTGAGCACAATAGCAACTAAAAATAACGCTTTCCATGACAGAAAGCGTAGCTCGCATGACGTGGCTGGCTCAAAAGGAGATGGTCAAATTCTCCAACCCAAAAGTCAAGTCCCAAGGTAGGACTGGACTGCAGGATAGGAGGCTTTAAATGAAGAACGCCTTTTAAAGTACAGGACACTTTCAGTTGTGCCACAGTATAGCCAGCAACATGCAAAGTTGAAATGGCGGACAGGTGCACCTTAATTGAGGAGCAGTGCAAGTCGGAATCTGAAAGCGACAGCAAGTTTTCCAGAATCTGATTCACAGGACAAGAGAAAGGGTCTAACTGATGGACAGTCACCCACCAAGAAAAACGCTTCCACTTCATAGAATAGGTGGCCCTGGTGGAAGGCTTTCTAGCAGCCACCATTTTAGTCTTTTTTGATAACCGGGTAAGGTCCACTAGGCATAAATACAGGTTACTCACCTGTAACAGCAGTTCTAGGAATGGTATATGTTGTTCATCCACACTTATTGGCAGGTTCCTTGCCGCTTTAAATCTTGCCGGAAGGTCTTTAAGCTGGCTCCTCTCACCCACCAGGGTGGTAAAACTCTCGGCTCCGCCCCATGACACCAGATCTGCCCGCTGGAAGCTCAGGTTAGCGTCAAAGCCGGGAGGTCGAGAAATGTAGGGATGAACAACATATACCATTCCTAGAACTCCTGTTACATGTGAGTAACCTGTATTTCTAGGGACATGGATATGTTGTTCATCCACACTTATTGGCAGACTCCTAGCAGTTCTCCAGGAGGATGGAGGCAAGCACACCCCTACTTAGGAAAAGAGACTGAGAACCGAGGCCCCAAAACCAGCATCCCGGCGTGACTCAAAGTCGATGTGGTAGTGGGTGATGAAGGTGTGCCGACTTCCAGGTAGCAGCCCTGCAGATTTCCTGGATAGGGACATCCCTGGAAGCAGCCATCGATGCAGCGGTATGGCGGGTAGAATGAGCTCTTATCCCTCTGGGAGGCTCCATGCCCGCCAACCTATAGCAGAGATCTATGCAGGAGGTGACCCACCTGCTTATCGTTCGCTTGGCTGCAGGTCTTCCAGGTGCGGCTTCAGCGTAGGTGACAAACAGCTGGCGAACCTCTCCCCGAATTTCAGCTGTGCTTTCCTTATAGTAAGCGAGCGCCCTTCTAGGGTCCAGAGTATGGAGCCTATATTCGGCCTCCGAGGTGTGATTGGGGTAGAACACCGGCAGAGTCAACACCTGGTTAAGGTGAAACTCCGACACCACCTTCGGAAGGAATTTCGGTGGAGCAGAGGACAACCTTGTCCCTGTGGAAGACCAGGTAAGGAGACTGATGGAAGCGCCTGAGCTCTCCCATCCTTCTGGCTGACGAATAGCCACCAAGAAGGCGGTCTTCCACAACAGGTGAGAGATCACACCTGTGCATTGGTTCGAATGGCTTGCCCATGAGCTTTGCCAGTACCAGCAGTAGATCCCACGGAGGTGGAGGTTCTCGGACCGAGGGGAAATGTGATCAAGGCCTTTGAAAGCCGCTAGACCACCTTCTCCTGTTACCACTGCTTCCCGCCCGCTACCGGTAAGCAGGAGATGGCTGCCAGGTGCACCCTTAGGGTCGCCGACCTGAGCCCTTGCTGAGAAAGGACCATAAATAGTCCAAGATGCTTGCCAAGGAACAGGAGGAAGGGTCCAGGCCCTTGTTCCTGACACCAAATGGAAAAACCTTTCCATTTGAAGGCATAGCATTTCCTGTCGACTTACGGGACGCCTCAACTACATTGAGGACCTCATCGGAAAGACCCAAGGCCTGGAACTCCAGCCATAGGAACCAGGCCGTCAGGTGCAGGGACTGAAGGTCCGGATGGAACACCTTCCCCTGACTGACTGAAAGCAGGTCCGGGCGAGCTGGAAGCTGCCTCGGGAGCCTGGAGCTGAGGCTGAGGAGATCTGGATACCAGCATTGGCGGGGCCAGTCTGGGGCTACCAGAATCACCTGGGCCTTGTCCCTCCTCTCTTTGAGAAGCACCTTGTGGATCAAGGGAAATGGGGGAAAGGCATAGAAAAGGCCCGGGGTCCACGGCCTCGAGAAGGCATCCCCCTGCAGCGAGCCCTGCTGAGGGGCGGGCATGGAACAGCCTCAGCTTCGCGTTCTCCCTGGAGGCAAACAGATCCACCTGAGGTGTGCCCCAATGGGAGAACAGATCTTGTACTACCTCCGGCAGGAGAGACCACCGTGGGACACAGCCCCTATCCGGCTTAGGGCATCGGCCAGGGTGTTGGAGGCCCTGCCACATGAATGGCTAGGAGATCCGCCCAGGCTGCGCACGAGTGACCAAATGCGGAGAGCCTTGCACAAGGGCATGGAGCGCGCCCCGCCCTGGCGGTTTAGGTAGTACATGGTCGTGGTATTGTCCGCCTGACCCGAACCACTTGACCTCAGAGAAACGGAGCGAAGGTGGTGAGAGCTAGGCGGACCGCTCGGAGCTCCAGCAGGTTGATATGGCATTGGGACTCCCGCGGGGACCAGAGGCCGTGCTCTCTGTGCTCCCCCAGATGGGCACCCCAACCCATCAGAGAGGCGTCGGTCGATAGAGGGACCGTAGGCTCGGGGTGGACAAACGGGATGCCCTCCTGCAGATGAGCTGGAACGATCCACCACTGGAGAGCGTTCCACATCCCTTGGGTCACTGTCACTAGCTAGTCCAATGGATCGCAGTGTTGAGACCACTGGCTGGCCAGCCCCCATTGAATGGGGCACATGTTCCAGCGGGCCCAACGGACCATGCTGGTGCAGGCCGCCATGAGACCCAGGAGGCGTAGGAAGTCCCGGGCAGGGCGCAATTGCCCAACCAGAAATGATCGGGCAAAGGAGGAAAGAACCTCGGCCCTGTCCGCCGGGAGCCGTGCTCTGGCTCGAAGAGAGTCGAGCTCTGCCCCGATGAAGAGAATCACCTGCTTCGGTTCGAGTTCCAACTTGGCCTCGTTGATGAGGAGGCCGACCTGAGAGCAAACCTGGAAGGCAGATCTCTGACCGCTCCACCTCCTGTCTGGAGGGGCTGCTATCAGCCAATCGCCCAGGTAAGGGTACACCCGACCCTCGGCGCCAAGAGAAATGCTGTCACCACTGCCATGCATTTGGTGAAGACCCTGGGTCAGGAGACAGGCCAAGGGCATGGCTCGAACTCAGAAAGGGGATCCTTCCGCGAAAGCGAAGGAATCTTTTGGTGTGCCGGACGGATAGGGACGTGAAAACGCTGGCCCTGCAGGTCCAGAGAGCAGAACCACACGCCCTGCTCCAAGGATGGTATTATTCTGAGCCAGAGTGACCATCCTGAAGGTTCGAGACCTTAGGAACTTGTTTAGGTCGTGAGGTCGAGAATGAGGCGCCAGCCCCCGTCTGCTTTGGGACCAGGAAGTACCTGGACACAAACCCCGGTCTGAGGGAGGGTCCGCCACCTCCTGATCACCTCTTTCTCGAGGAGCAGAGCGATGTCGGCTCAGCGAGCCGACAGTGAGGCTGCGGACCCCAAGATGCGACGGCTCTGAAGGGCGGGGCCTGCTCGAACTCCAGAGGCAGGCCCTTTCCAACCACTTCCAACACCCACCGGTCTATGGTAATAACGGACCAGGCGGAAAGAAAGTGACGGAGCCGCCCCCCACGGGGGAACCTGGGGTGAGGTGACGGGGTTGGGGGCGACACCCCTCAACCCGTCACTGGGCAGGCTTGGAGGAGGGACCTCCAGGGCCTTTACCTCTCTGCATCCTGGAGGAGGAAGCCGAGGGCTTGGGTTTGGGATGCCAAGCTCGTGCCTGCTGGCCCTGACGTTGCTGGGCCGGACGTGCCTCGGGCGCAGAGGGACGAAAGGGCTTAGGCTGTGGTCTGCGGCCTTTGTCCTTCTGTGCGGATGAGACAGAGTCCAAGGTAGCATTGGACTTCTCGATCCTCTGCAGGTGACCTTCCACCCAGGGTCAAGAGGTCGGTCCCCAGGAAGGGGACATCCGCCAACTTGTGCTGGGTATCCGAGTGAAGGTGGATATCCTCAGCCATGCCCGACGGCGATAGCCACTGCGCGCCGTACTGACCTGGCACATGAGTCTCCGGGTCCAGAGCAGTCTGAAGCTGCTGTTTGGCCACTGTCTGGTCCCGACCTGCCTAACCGTGGTCTGCAGGTCCGCGGAAGATTAGGAACTACCTGGTCAGGGAGCCCAACAGGGCATGAGAGAAGATGTGCCATGAGAACGGTGAACTGGCCTGGCCGAAGGCCGAGGAGGACACAGCGTGAACTTTGCGCCCGGCATAGTCCAATTTCTTGGACTCTTGTCAGGAGGTTTGTCCATGTCCCTAGCGCTCCGGTGCGCCGAAAACGCTGTCGGAAACTAGCCCTCGGCTGAGGGGTGTTCAAAACCGACAAGGAACCGGTAGGACCGTGATACTTCTGGCCATCCTGGCCGAGGGCTAGGGACAGGAAGCAGGGCGCTGCCAGAGCTCCAAGGCCGGGCCCACTATGGCCTCGCCACCGGAAAGAGCCTCCGTGGGGAATCCCCTCGGTCCAGTATCTCCGTGAGGGGATACCTGGCCCGCTTAGACACAGGTTCGAGCTTCATCGCGGTGAACTCCGAGATGAGCCGAAGCAATCCCAGATAGGACGAAGGGCTATCGCCCATCGACTGACCTCCAGAGGACTCCAAGTCTACCCGCCTGGAGAAGAGGGAGGAATCATCGTCTGACTTGGAAGAGTCCGCAAAGAGCTGCCTCAGGCCTGAGCCACCCTCCACCTGCCGAGGTTGATCGGGAGTGAGGGTAACAGACAGCCTATGGGGCAGGCCCTGTGCCGACCGAGAATTCTTGGTCGGAGCCCCAAATAACGGCTGTGGAGGCGGAGGTTCCACCGGAATCGGTGGAGCAGCTGGTTTTGGCTGAACAACCGGCCTGGGAACAGGCTCCTCAGGTAAGTCGAGGGGTTGTTTCGGCCGCTCCGGTGACAGCCACTTAATGGCCGGGAAAGGCGACGGCATCGGCTTGCTCCCGGTCAGAAGGAGCTGTTGCCACATGAGGTCCTCGTATCGTCGACGTAACTTACGTCGAAGTCTCCCCTCGTTCGAGGAGGAGGACGAGGAGCGGCGCTTACCGCAGTGCCGAGACCGAGACCGCCTATGATGGCGGGATCGCTGGACCGCCGAAGAAGTCCGAGACCGAGAACCTCGGTTTCCCGATGACGCAAGCGGGAGGGACGGTGGAACCGCTCTCCTCGCTCGAAGGTTCACCCGAGGGCTCCGGAACTGTAGGCACTGGCAAGCCCACGGATCCTCAACCCCACCGGGGAACCAGGAGAGGACTCGGCCGCTTCGGATGACAACCCGCCCAACGGTCGAGAAAATCTCGATCAAGGGCCGACGGGAGTCTCGGTCAACTGACCTGACGGAGACACCGTGAGACCAGTGGCCGAAGCCAATTGACCGAAGTCGATGGCCGACGACTCGGGGAGAGGGACCTTTCCTGCTCCCAAGAGCGTTGACGGAGGGACTTACCCTTGTCTTTCTTTTTGGACCGAGAAGAAGGTCCAGCAGACGTTGGTCCCTCTCCCTTAGTGGAGAGGGACAGACAAAGCTCCTTAAAGGAAGCTGTATAAGAGGAACCCAGGGAGAGCGGGATAAATGCCGTGGCTGAGGAAGATGCGCCCATGCGCCTTCCTCTTCGAGGGCGATCATCTGCTCTAGCTGATCCGCTAGCCCGCCGCAGCGAAACCGCCGACCGGGCCTCTTGACTTCACCGAGGAAAACGCTTTCCAGGACGCCCCAGTTGTAAACGGGCAGCACGGTCTTCGAGGACGTAGGCTCAGAAGGAAGAGCACAGGTCGCAAGCCTGCGGGTCGTGCTCAAGGCCTAAACAGTAGACACACGTGGAGTGCGGATCCGTCCGAGACATCTTCTGCCCGCAAGGGCATCTCCGAAAACCGGGAGTCGATTTATCCATCACAGCCGCGAGGGACAGAAGACCTAAGTCTAGAAATGCAAAAACTTTTAAATTTGCAAAACCGAAGAATTAGGAACCAGTCTTATACGCAGAGCGTTAAGGAGGGAACCTGAGCTTCCAAGCGGTAAGGAAGATCTGGCATCATGGGCGGAGCCGAGACGATGTCGGTAGGAGCGTAGTTGAAGACCTTCCGGACGATTTAAAGCGGCAAGGATACCTGCTAGACAGTGTGGATGAACAACATATCCATGTCCCTAGAAATACAGGTTACTCACCTGTAACAGGAGTTCTAGGAGTGGTATATGTTGTTCACCCCCACTTATAGGCAGGTTTCTTGCCGCTTTAAATGTTGCCGGAAGGTCTTCAAGCTGGCTCCTCCCACCCAACCAGGTAGTAAAACCCTCTGCTCCAGCCCATGACGCCAGATCTAGCCCGCTGGAAGCCAGGTTGCGCATCAAAGCTGGGGAGGTCGGGTGGGTTGTATGGATGAACAACATACCACTCCTAGAACTCCTGTTACAGGTGAGTAAACCTGTATTTCTAGGGACGTGGATATGTTATTCAATCCACACTTATTGGCACACTCCTGGCAGTGCTACGGGAGTAGGGAGGCAAGGCGCACACCCCTTACTTAGGGAATAAGGACTGGAGAACCGAGGTCCTAAAACCAGCATCCCGGTGTGACTCTCGGTCAATGTCGTAATAGGAAATGAAGTTGTGTGCTCACTTCCAGGTAGCAGCCCTGCAGATTTCCTGGATAGGGACGTCCCTAGAAGCAGCGGTATGGCGGGTATAATGAGCTCTTATCCCTTTGGGAGGCTCCATGCCCGCCAACCTATAGCAGAGATCTATGCAGGAGGTGACACCTGCCTATCGTCCGCTTGGCTGCAGGTCTGCCAGGTGCGGCTTCAGCCTACGTGACAAACAGCCGGCGGACCTCTAGGGTCCAAAGTATGGAGCCTATATTCTGCCTTCGAGGTGTGATTGGGGTAGAACGCTGGCCGAGTCAACACCTAGTTAAGGTGAAACTCTGACACCACCTTCGGAAGGAATTTTGGGTGAGGGCGCAGGACAACCTTGTCCCTATGGAAGACCAGATAAGGAGACTCGATGGAAAGCGCCTGAATTTCTCCCATCCTTCTGACTGAAGTAATAGCCACCAAGAAGGCGGTCTTCCGTGTCAGGTGAGAGATGTCACACCTGTGCATTGGTTCGAATGGCTTGCCCATGAGCTTAGCCAATACCAGCAGTAGATCCCATGGAGGTGGAGGTTCTCGCACCAGAGGGGATGTGTGATCAAGGCCTTTGAAAAAGCGCTTGACCACCTTCTCCTGCGCCACCGACTGCTTCCTGGCCCGCGCCCGGTAAGCAGAGATGGCTGCCAGGTGCACCTTAAGGGTCGTCGACCGAAGCCCTAGCTCAGAAAGGGACCACAGGTAGTCCAGAATGCTAGCCAAGGAACAGGAGGAAGGGTCCAACCCTTTGTTCTGACACCAAATGGACAATCTCTTCCATTTCAAGGCATAGCATTTTCTGGTCGACTCCTTACGGGACACCTCAACTACGTTGAGGACCTCGTCGGAAAGACCCAAGGCCTGGAACTCTAGCCGCTCAGGAACCAGGCAGTCAGGTGCAGGGATTGAAGGCCTGGGTGGAGAACCTTCCCCTTGCCGACAGAGCAGGTCCGGGCGGGCTGGAAGCCACCTCGGAAGCCTGGAGCTGAGACTGAGGAGATTTGAGTACCAGTACTGGCGGAGCCAGTCTGGGGCTACCAGAATCACCTGCGCCTTGTCCCTCTTCGCTTTGAGAAGCACCTTGTGGATCAAGGAAAATGGAGGGAAGGTGTAGAAGAGGCCCGGGGTCCATGGCCTCGAGAAGGCATCCCCTGCAGCGAGCCCTGCTGAGGGGGGCAGGCATGAAACAGCCTCAGCTTCGCATTCTCCTTGGAGGCAAACAGGTCCACCTGAGGGGTGCCCCTACAGGAGAACAGATCTAGTACTACCTCTGGCAGGAGAGACCACTCGTGAGATGCAGCGCCTATCCGGTTGAGGGCATCGACCAGACTGTAATGCTCTATACTTCGGGGTCACTGGAGAGACCCTTTGCTAGCTGCAGAACACAGTGGCTCGGTTACCGACTTGTCTGGCTAGGACCAGTCATGTGACCCCATTCCTGCGGGCTCTGCACTGGCTGCCAGTTAGGTGGAAGGTCATCTTCAAGGTGGGCTTGCTCACCTGCAAGGCCCTATATGGACTGGGCCCTGGCTGATTTCCTCACACCTGCCACCTCAGTCCATTCCCACCATTCTTTGACCAAGGACCGCTGATGTTCCCAGTGTCAGGCTTAAAACTAATGAGTGCTATCAGTTTACATGTTCCCTAGCCTTTGAAAAAGGACTCCATCTGAACCGTGACAGGCGGGACTCTGTGTCCATTGTTTTTACAATAAATGAAGCTTTTGGAATGAAATCATTCTAGCGTCCCTTAATAAGGCTTGTGTGTGCTGGGAACCTTTTTTCTTACCCTATATGGGCTGGGCTCTGGCTATCTGGCTGATCTCTTCACACCTGCCACCTCAGTCTATTCCATCCGTTCTTTGACCAGGGGCCTTCTTGATGGTCCCAGGCATAAAACATCTGTCGCTGGGCCAACCCTGTGGAACACCTTTCCAGCTGCCTTCAGGCCCCCAGTCAAGTTCTCTTTTCCCCTTTATGTGGCCCAAGCATCAATCTCCGACCCACCCACCGCTCCACTCATCTCCAAGGCCCCCCGGATGGGGCCACCGGCGGGTGACCCTCCACGAGAATGTGAGTCATGAAGCCCTGCCTTTGCCCCCCAGTGGGGTCCCGGAGCGGAACCCCACCCCGCAAACTTTGGTCTGAGGGAGCGGCAGCAGAGCTGGGCCATCATTAGTGGCAGGTATTTTTTCAGTGCCCCCCCCGGGCAGGGACATCCAACGACACCAGCGTCCGCCCCACCCAGATGTGTGTGGTGCCAGCCATACAGGACCCCCTGCCTCTGCCAGGGGTCCTCACTGCGCCAGACACTCAATCCCTCTGCCCCTGGCCAGCCCTTCAACTCCCAGGTCCGTCCCCGAACCCAGGATGATGGCACTGCAGATGGACACCTTGTCGCTGCGCCAGCAGGCTGGCTTAACAGTCAAGTTTTACAAACTGGACAAATGCACACACTTATTCATTCTGAGATTTAATTACGGTTTTAATTTGTATATTTAATGTTTTTATATAGTTCTGTATTGTTTTCACCTAACCTGTTTCAGTGTGAGGCATCCAGAGCCTCAGCGATTGGACGTCGCAGAAATAAAATTTGCCTTGCCTCTGCTGTGTGTGTGTGTGTACCCATCTATATATATCTGTCTGTCCACGGACGGACGAAAAATGGCAAAACAGGGGGCCGAGGCCTCCCCCAGCACCAATCTAAGAACCACAGGGGCCAGGAGGAGATGTGACATCCAACAGGGCAGAAAAGGGTTAGTCGGGGGTTGTGAACCAGACAGGCCATCACAGGCCAAATCAGGCCAGGCCAAACTCCTGGCCAGTGGCCCCGAGGCATGGGGGAAATCAAGCAGCCAGGGCTGGAAGGAAGCTTGACACCCAACAAACACCAGTTAAAGTTAAATCCGGGCTGGTGAAACTCCCTGCCTGTTGCCCCAAGCGGGGGGGAGGGGGGAGAAGAGGAGAGCAGGCAGCAGAGATTGAGACTTCGGCCGGGGTGAGAAGGCCCACTGCCAACAGACCTTCACTGGCAGAGAAAGACCCAGCCCATCATCTGCCAAGGCCAACCCTGAGGAAGATAGGGTGTGCGCAGCAAGCCGAGAAAGGCAACATCCACCGGGAAAGGGGTCCACAGCCCCGGGTCCACACCGGCTGAAGGTCATCTGGTGGGAAAGCGCTGCCAGAGCTGTACCCTGTAGAAATTTAGGGTGTTGGATGGCAGGTCACATCACTTTCAGAAACAACGACAGTGCAATCGCAGTTGGCACCAGGAAAGCAGTGGCTTGGGGAATCGAGAAAGGGACAAGCTTCCTGGAGCTGAACAGGATCCAAAGCTACTCTTGGGGCCACAAGACCCAGGAAGTCTGATGGGGGACCAATAGTGCGGGGGAGGGGTTCTCTGACGCTGGTTCACAGGATCCAGAAGCTTGCAAATAAAAGCAAAGGACAGGGGGCCAAGACCACCGTAGGCTCTCCTAGAAAAAAGCTGCCACCTACTGAGGAAAAGGAATGGAGCTGCAGAAATCAAAGGAATGAAGGTCCTTCTCATTTTTATTCCTCCCCAAATAAGGTAAAAATGAAGAGTAAAAGGTAAAAAGTGGCGGTCTACTGAAGCTGCCGTCTCCGAAGGGTCCAGTGTGCAAAGGCTGACGGCGATTAAAGAACTGAGGGAGCACAGGGATGTCACCTACGTAGGTGATAGTCGAGGGCAGCCCCCATTTTAGACTGCCAGCTAGAAAAGTTCCTGTGTGGTCCGTGTGGTCCTAGTGCTTGTTAGTTCCACAGGTGTAGCCTGATGCTAGAGATATCCTCGATGAGGATCACTCCTGCTGCATGGACAGGCCGAATCTACGGAGGAACATTTACAAACAGTTTCTGTCACAGTCAGAAAGTCCATGTAAACCTCTCAAAGGAGGTACTGGGTTTACCTGTAAATATCGGCAGTAGTCCAGACAGCAATGACCAAGTCTGCCTTTTACTGATACTGCACCTGCACCAGTTTTAGAATCTCACCATGTCTCGTGAGGTGAAGCTGGGCCTAACTCAAATGTGCTTAAAGAAGGTTTGAGCCTTCCTTACAATTACATCAGAAGGTTCTAACAATGGTGGCACTGAAGTATCAGTGCAGCACAGAGTTTGACATCCATCTTTCTGGATTGCTGCCAGTTATAAGTAAGCCCAATATCTCATTTAAAATAACTTCACATGCTTTCAAACTAGGAGGGCCACCATTCACAATTTTACCTTTAATTACAGTTCTGACTGGCTAAAGAGGTGCTTTGAATCTGGCAAGCGCTAATGTACAGAGTCTAAAGGGGACAGGTTGTCTTTTCCCTTAAGAACAGACCCTGTCCAACTGCTTCTGAGTGGTGTGTTAACACGGTCAGGATTACAGGCACCTACTTTAAGTACTTCACCGCACAGTGTTCTGTTCCTTTTGAAATAACCACAGAATGGGCCCTCATTCAGTACGGCTGAGATCTACAAAGCACCGTTACAGGAATGGTGGTACAGCTCATTCAGAAGCTCTATCTGAAAGGGCTTTGTCCTCTCACAAAATCCGCACAACAGCCTATGAATTTCAGCACGCTTTGTGATTACTTCCAGTTCTTCAGAGAGCTGAAAACCCTCCAGCTGAGCATGCTATAGAACTAGAATTGAGCAAAAAAGTACATGCCTGACAAACCTTTTACTTGTCTGTAGAGATAAGAGAAACCCACTTTACAGGCCTGGCTCCAGCACAGCCACATCCTATTGGTGTCATACATTTAAAGAGGCAGGAAATTATTTTTAATTGGCAACCAGTGATAATGTTCCTATCTTCAGAAATTATATTCATACTCTTAAGTTATCTATATTTGAATGTATCTGAAGAAAGTGACTTGCTGAAGTAAATAACATAACACAGGGTGTATGGTTATTGGTATATTCCCCACCCGCTCTGTGGTTTAGAGGCATGAGCCATTCCATTAGCCAAGTGCCTTTCAACCATCTGGGTGGGTGTGGTAATTACCAATGAACCGCAAACTCTTAAGGAGCTAGTGTACTGCCTAAAAAGTTAAGTAAAAACTTACCACAACAGTACATCTTTGAGGGGAATCTCTTGCAGCAGGTAATACACTTGGGTGGCGCATGGTAACTCTTCTAGCAGTCTTTTCTAGGGGCCGCCCACACATGACATCACCTTCCTGTTTCCTATACAAGTGTGGGTGGTCCCTGGTATCCTCAGTTTCCCCTGCCAGATTCAGCTCGCTAAGCGAGGACCGAGGGGAAGCCGAGGTACCATAGGTATCCCAACCCATAAATCAGTGGACCAGAATTTGTTCTCCTAGAGAAGGAAGGGGATGAAGGGCGGGATCGTACCTGCTGCAAGAGATACCTCTCAAAGATCTACTGTTACGGTAAGTTTTTACACAATTGTACTATCTTCCACAGGGTGATCTCTTGCAGGAAGTAATACACTTGGGATGAATCCCAAGCAGTAAACCCAAGAAGGCTGGCATTATGACAGGAGGCCTTGTATGATAGCTCGGCCAAAGGCCGTCCTACGGCGTGAAGCAACATCTAAGTTGTAATGCTTCGTGAAAATATGAACTGTGGACCACGTAGCTGCACTGCAGATATTTGTGATAGAAGCCCCTTTAAAGCAGGCCTCTGTGGTGGCCATAGCTCTGGTAGAATGGGCTTGGACAGGCCCTGGTAATGGCTTGTTGTATTTTGTGTAACAAAATGTGATGCAGTGTGCTAGCCAGTTGGAAAGGGTCAGTTTAGTGACCAGAAGACCTTCCCTGCTTGAGGCGAAGGTAGCAAAAAGTTGAGAGGTCTTTCTAATCCATTTAGTTCGATTAGTATAGTATCATAATATACAATGATACATCTAGAGTATATGTAGAAGGTATTCTCTTCGATTGGAGTGTTCAGGGTAATATACCGGTAGCTCCAAGGACTGATTTAAGGTGTGTTCCGACACCATCTTAGGAAGAAAGGAAGGGTTGGTACGAAGTGCCACTATGTCTTTATGAAAAATTAAAGTAAGGTTCTTTACACGAGGGCATGAAGCTCAGAAAAACGCTGAGCCGAAGTGACAGCCCATAAGAATAGTGTCTTCCAAAAGAGAAAATGGAGATCAAAAGTGGCTGCCAGTTCAAAGGGTTCAAGAGTTAATTTCGCTATCAGAAAATTGAGATCCAGCTGGCCCAGTGGCACCGAGGGCTAAGGCGCTGGATGCCTCACCTCGCGCCACGCCGAAGACCAACGTTCGGGAACAAGCACGGACTGGAGGTGGAAGGGGGGAGCTGGATGGAGCCACTGAGGCGCTCTCCTCTCTGGGGAAGGAAGGAAGGTGGTATCGCTCGGCTTTTGACTGCCCCGTGGTGGAGGCCAGGGGGCAGCGCAGGCCAGAGGAAGTGCTAGGCAGATGGGTTGGCGGATGGGGCAGTCACCGGGGCTGTAGTATGCATACTACTCCTCCACACACATGCGCCTAACTCCAGGGGCCCCCTGCGTAAAATGGGAAGACCATAAAAAAAAAAAAAAAAAAAAAAAAAAAAAAAACCGGAAAAATGGATCTGGCCGCAGGAGGGCACTCGACCCTCCGCAGGCTCCACTCCCAGGCTGGGCTTAAGGTAAGCCCCGGTAATTCCAGGATGTCTGGGCTGGGGGCTGAAGGTGGCAGCCTGAGAGGAAACGAATTAAAAAAGAAAACAGATCCCACAGAGGGGTGGGTCATTAGATAGGTGGCTTAATATGTAACATTCCTCTTAAAAACAAACATTCCGGCTACATGATTTTGATACAGTAATCTGTCATCAAGGGGTTCATGGAAGGCTGAAATGGAGGCCAAATGGACTTTGATAGAGGAATAGCTCAATCCTGTCTTGGCAATTGAGGCCAGGTAATCCAGTACTTTCTTCAGTGGACAAGAATAAGGATCCAATGACTGGGAGACAGCCCAAATGGAAAAGCGTTTCCATTTGGCATTATAAGTTTCCCTGATCGCTGGTTTATGTGAGACCAGTAGAATATTGGCAACCGGGAAGGACACTTGGAGGCGTGCTATGAAATCGTCCTCAGGAGCCAAGTGTGAAGGTGTAGTGACTTCAGGTTGGGATGTAGAAGGGTCCCCTGATTCTGAATCAACAGATCTTGTCTTACTGGTAATGGGAAGGGGTCCTCCACTGACAACTGTTGAAGCAGGGGGAACCACACCTGCAGAGGGTACAGAGGGGCTATGAGAATCATGGTGGCAGGTTTGAGTTGTAATCCCGAGTAGAGTCTGCAGCAGGAGAAGGACCGGGGCGCAAGCAAGACATAAGAAGAGTCCTGTCCACGACTGGGACAGGGCAGCTACAGACTGTCCTTTTGCCTGGGATAATGGAATAGTATCTGGGGAGACTAACTTGACTGGGGACGCAAACCGATCCAGTTGTGGGGTCCCCACATATAAAAGATTTTCTGAAGAACTTTATGAAGTGTCCATTTGTGTGCGGACGATTGGCAACTGAAACGGTTAGACAAGAGATTTTGGCATCCTGGTAGATGGATGGCTGTCAGTATAAGGTGTTGCCATATGGCGTCCTGCCAGACTGCAACTGTCTCTGCCTAGAGAATGGGATTTCATACCTCGTTTGTTGAGGTAGAACACTACTGAGGTGTCTGAATCAGCAGCGGTCCCGGGGACAAGTGAGGTTGAAAAGCCTGGAGGGCTAAACAGACTGTCCTCATCTCTACAAGATTTATGTGGGGAGGAGGGGTAGAACTGATCCACTTGCCTTGCGTCCTGTAAGGACCCAGGTGCACACTCTACCCTTCTGGAGATGCATCCGTGGTCAATATCTGCTGGGGTGGGGGGATTGGAAGGGCATGCCTTGACAGACTGGCTCGAAGGGGGGCGGACCGCAACTTGGGAGTGACTGATTTTGTCTTTGAAATTTCCTGTTCTTTGAGATCACTGGTTCTGGAGAATCCGCTGGACTAGTCTCATGTGAAGACGGGCCAATGCTACCATAGGGATGGTAACTGCCATGTGCCCTAGGAGGCATAACATACACCTACCTGGCTATGACTACTTTTTGGGCTTGTATCCGAGAAGCCAGGGAGAGATGGTCTGTCAACCGGGAGGTAAGCCCTGGCAGAGACAGTGTCTAGGACCGCTCCTATATTGGAGTGACTGCGTAGGGGCCGGATTGGGCTTCGCCAATTGACTGTAATCCTAGGAGTGAGAGAGTTAGGTTGCTTATAGGAGGAAAGCAGAGAATTTTAGACTACTTTGATGAGCCAGTCGGCCCAGATATGGGAAGACAAAGTGCCCGTTCCATCGTAGGGCTGCTGCTGCTAGGCACTTGGTAAACACACTTAGGGCGGATAAGAAGCTGAATGGAAGTGCCCAAAATGGGTAGCGGTGTCCCAACAGGTGAAAATGGAGAAACTTGTAGTGGGCAGGATGGTTGGGGATATGGAGGCAGGCATCCTCCATATCTAGGGCACATAGCCAGTCCCATTGTTTCAACACTGGCATGATGGAATTTAGGGTGACCATGCGGAACCTTTTGTACTGGATGTGTAGGTTCAATTGTCTGAGGTCTAGTATTGGTCTGAGATGGAAAAATTACTCACCGCAGTAATCTTTTTCTTCCAAGGGGTCCTTTAGCATCAGTAAGTTTTTTGCACTTAGCTGGCTAGGTGCAACTGCCCTGGAGGTGTGCCTTTAAGAGATATTTAAATGAGCTTAGGACCAAGCCAATCAAAAGACAGGAAGGGATGTGAACTGAGTGACAGCTGTTGAAAGCTTCAGAGATTTTGAGGAAAAACGAGGGCAAATGAACCAAAAAATCAGGATTAAAAAAACATGCAAATGTCCACAAAAGTGGAAATAGAAACAGCAACACGAGCTAAAAACTCATCAATAAGAAACTCCAAATTTGGTAAAAGGTGACAAAGAGCCCTTCTGAGGATAGGTGAACCGGGGAGGAAGGGTGGGAGCTAACCGATGCTACAGTGCCTTCAGAAAGTATTCACCCCCCTTGGATTTTGTCACATTTTGTGATGTTGCAAACTCAAATTAAAATACATTTATATGGAATTTTTTTGTCACGTATCTACACAAATTACTCTATAATGTCAAAGTGGAATGAAACTTCTGGAATTTTTTGTACATGTAATTTGAAATAAAAACCTGAAATGTCTTGATTTGATAAGTATTCACTCCCTTTGCTATGACACTCCAAATTGAGCTCAGGTGCATCCAATTTCTAGATCACTCTAAAACTTGAATGGAGTCCACCTGTGGTCAGTTCAAATGGTTGACATGATTTCAGAGGAAATACACCTGTCTATATAAGGTCCCACTGTTGACAGTGCATGTCAGAGTAGAAACTTTACCATGAAGACCAAGGAGCTGTCCGTAGAACTCCGTGACAGAATTGTGAGGAGGCATAGATCTGGGGAGGGTATAAAACATTTCTAGGGTGTTGAAAGTTCCCAGGAGCACAGTCAAGTCCATCATTAGAAATGGAAAGATTACAGAACCACCCAGACTCTTCCTAGAGCAGGCCGCCTCCCAAACTGAGCAACTGGCAAGAAGGACCTTGGTCAGGAAGTGACCAAGAACCAATGACCACCCTGACAGAACTACAGAGTTCCATGGCTGAGATGGGAGAACCTGTCCAGAAGACAACAATCTCTGCAGCACTTCACAGATGTAGCCTCTATGGGAGAGTGGCTAGACGGAAGCCACTCCTGAGAAAAGGCCACATAATAGCATGCCTGGAGTTTGCAAGAAGGCACGTGGCAGACTCTGAGACCACGTGGCAAAAGATTCTCTGGTCTGATTGAACTCTTTGGCCTGAATGCAAAGCGCTATGCCTGGCGCAAACTGAACACAGCTCATTACCCATGTAACACCATCCCTACCATGAAGCATGGTGGTGGCAGCATCATGTTGTGGGGATGCTTTTCAGCGGCAGGGACTGGGGCACTTGTCAGGATAGAGGGAAAAATGAATGGAGCCAAATACAGGCACATCCTTGAGGAGAACCTGCATCAGTCTGCAATAGACCTTGGACTGGGGCAAAGATTTATGTCCCAACAGGACAGCGACCCCAAGCATACAGCCAAAGCAACACTGGAGTGGCTTCAGAACAAGAAGGTGAATGTCCTTGTGTGGCCCAGCCAAAGCCCAGCCTTGAATCCCATTGAGAATCTGTGGAAAGACTTAAAGATTGCGGTTCACCGACGCTCCCCATCCAACTTGACAGAGCTTGAGCAAATCTGCAAGGAAGAATGGGCGAAAATCCCCAAATCCAGATGTGCAAAGCTGATACAGACATACCCAAGAAGACTCAAAGCTGTAATTGCTGCCAAAGGCGCTTCTACAAAGTATTGACTCGGGGGGGTGAATACTTAAGTAAACAAGATATTTCAGTTTTTAATGTTTCATAAATTTTTGTTACACAATAAAAATATTTTTGCCCCTTTAAATTGTTGAGTATGCTGTGCGAATCAAGGGGGGGAAATCATTTCTATGCATTAAAAATTCTGGTAGTAACAACAAAATGTGACAAAATCCATGGGAGGTGAATACTTTCAGAAGGCACTGTAAAGGACCACTTGGAAGAAAGATTACTGCAATGAGTAATTGTTTCTTCTTACCCCAGGAGTCCTTTAGCATCAGTAACTTTTTTGCAGACTACCAAGCAATACCAAGTGGGAGGTGGGCAGAGAACCTACCTAGGAGAGAGGCTCTGCAGAACCGCCGTGCCAAATTTGGCATCACATCTGGTCTGCACATCCGAACTGTAATGTTTCACAAAGGTGTGCACAGATTTTCAGGTAGCTGCTTTGCAGACATCCAGTAGGGGAATGTCCCTTGCTGATGCAAGCGAGGTTGCAGTGAGCCTGGTGGAGTGGGCCCGAGCCCCACTGGAGGTTGGTGACCTGCTTTTTCATAGCAGAATCTAATACAAGAGACCAAACAACAAGAAATAGTTCTCTTGGTAGCTGGTCCTCCTCTGCCTACATCCCCATAGGTGAGGAACAACTGAATGGAAGAGCCTCTGAACTGTCTAGTATGCTCTAGGTAGTGAAAGATGGCTCTTTTAACATCCAAACTGTGGAGCTCTTGCTTGTCAGGAGTGGATGGCTCAGTAAAGAAGACAGGCAGAGTAATGGACTGGTTCAAGTGAAACTCTGAAACCACCTTTGGCAGAAATGTCCTATTTGTCTTGAGCTCAACTTTATCGTTGTGAGGGATGATGTAATTCGGCTCAGTGCACAGGGCCTGTAGCTCTGAAATACTCCTGGAAGACACAATGGCTACCAGGAAGACTGTCTTCCAAGTTACAAACTGGATGTGGGCCGTGGACAAAGGCTTGAAGGGCGGATTCATGAGCCCATCTATGCAAAGGTTCAGGCTCCAAGGAGGAACAGGCTCACTGGTTGGAGGCTGGAGGTGCAAGAGATTTTTGAAAACCTGTTTAAAAAGGTTATGGGGAAAAACTGATTTTTCTTTCCCACCTAAAGACAGGCCAAAGCTGCTGCAAGGTGTAGCTTGAGGGAAGATGGTTTCAAGCCTGATGCCTGTAGGTGTACCAGGTAGTCTAGCAGCTCAGGGTCTGAAGCTGATAGGGGTTCGACCTTTTCGCTCCTGCACCAGAGGGAAAATCTTTTCCATTTGGCTGCATAAGTCTTCTTAGTGTTAGGCTTTTTAGCCATCCTCAGTATCTTAAGGACCTCTTCAGAGTACTGCGAGGATGGAAACTAACTCCTTAAGACCCAGGCCTTGAGGTGAAGAGTGCATGTCTGGGTACTGCACTCCTGTCTGAGGAAGGATCAGCAGGGAGTGAGTTAGAGGCAGACAAATGGGCCTGCTGCAGGACACAGAGAAGGAGAGGGTACCAGGCTTGCCTGGACCAGTCCGGAGCCATTAGGATCATCGATGCAGGCTGCTGTCAGAGTTTCAGCAAAACCCTGAATATCAGGGGCAAGGGAGGAAATATGTATAGGAACCTCCTTGACCAGTCCAGGATCACGGCATCCAGAGGAAGTGTTCCCGGAACTGGGGGGCCTGCAACAGCACTGAGGAAGCTGAAAATTGAGAGGAGAGGCAAACAGATCCATGTCTGGTGTGCCCCACCGCCTGAACACTGTGGCTAGTACTTGCTTGTTCAGTGTCCATTTGCTCTGGCCTTGACTGATGTGACTTAAGAGCATCCGCCAGAGTACTGAGTTTGCCTGGGAGGTAAACAGCCGAGAGGCTGACTTTCAGGGAGAATGCTAGAGACCAGAGCTTCCAGAGTATTCCTGATCTGGTACCACCCTGCTTGTTTATGTAGAACACTGCAGTGGTGTCTGTTCGAATTTGAACCGCCTGCCCGTCTATGCTGGGAGCGAAAGCTTTGAGAGCTAGTAAGACTGCTCCGAGTTCCAAAAGATTTACGTGCAACTGTGACTCTTCGGGAGTCCAGTTGCCGCTTATTGAGGCACTGTCCAAATGAGCTCCCCAGCCCAAGAGAGGCATCTGTGGTGATCACCTTTGTGGAAAAAGGAGCTGGAAAGGGAACCCCTGCCTGCAAATTTGCAGAGTTCTCAGGGGTCGATCTTAACATTGTTTTACTAGCCCAAACCCTAGTGCAAACTGACCAGGGCTAGTGCAGCTAACTCTCTACTTGTCAGTTTTGACTAGTGCAGATTTTCATGGCTGTTAATGAAGTTAAAAAAGTGTCTACTTTAGCAGGCTCTAGTCCTCATGCTTATCTCTCTCAATGTTCCAGATGGCCTGATGTGAGTAACAGCTCATTGAGAGCTGCAATTATCCGGCAGTTCAAGAGGGGAATCCCACAAAAGACTCAATGTGAGTCACTGTCACTCCACTGTTAAGGACTTTCAGCTACTGTCCGGAGTGTGATCAAAGACAGAGTGCTGTTAAGTCACTAGCTTCCAGTTTTCTGAATGTGTCTCTAACAATTTGTCCCATATTTTTAAGACCAGTGCCCCTCATTTCCCTACATTTTGAATGTCTGTATCCACAATTTCAGTGACAAAATGCAAGGAGGTATACAGGATCAGCCCTGCAGGTTTTGGGTTTTATCCCAGCCTCACCATAAGTTTCCCCTCCCCTCCAAATCTCTTAACTCTATCCTTTCCCTGGACACCACTGCAGACCAGAGTTCGACTCTGAAATGACCATCCACAGATCCATAGCTGCCATTCGTGGCAAATGTAGGGGGGTCCCCAGCTCTTCTAAATGGACCATGCCAGCCATCACCATCCATACAGTCCCACCCTAATCCCACCCAGCATGTCCTTTCATCCAAAAAACAATGCTTTGGATCATGTATGGTACAAAAATAAACCTTTAATAAAATACGTAATTTGAAAGGTTAAACTAGGCATTCCTGGGGTACCTAGATCATCCTATATAGAAACAGAGATAGTATAGTATCATACCTGCATACGGTTTCTCCTGGGCTGATGAAAGTGCAATATTTAAAAAAAAAAATCCGTTACTGTTGGGGCAGAGCATATTAAAACCAATGCTTTTAAAAAGAAAAATGTCAGCTTTCTAATTCCTAAGCCCCTTGGGTTTGTGTAGCCCCCCACCCCAAAGGAATCTTAGATGTGCTCCAGGCTCAGCTGAGACGGTACAAAACCTTTCAGAAGTACAGGTCTCCAGTTGGACTATAGGGTGGGGGCTGAGTGTCTCTCTGCCTGACACTGTGTTTTGCCTTGTGGGTGGTGGTGACAGTGTGGTGAGATGCATGATGATGTCAGCTACTATGGGAACAGAGCTAGGACTGCTTGATTGGACAGTTGCTGTTGTGACGTCCTCTGGTTTGGTGGTGGAGGTGGGTGGCAGAAAGATGATGAGGCGGCGACCATGGTACAAAACAATGGGGGCGCGGGGGCTCACTGTGTGTGATGGCATTGCAGTCTTTTTCTGCTGGGAAGCTGGAAGCAATGTGGGAGCAGGATAAATGGGCAATAATCAGAGCATTTCTTGGCTTGCATTGTTTCCTGCTGAAGTTATCCAAATTTACCATCATAATTAAGTACTAGTGCAACCATCTGCGGGCTAGTGCAATTTTGAATCAACTTGCCCTCCTGGCTGTGCAAAAAAAGGTTAAGGTTGACCCCTGAGGGTTCTTCCACCACAGCAAGTTTTGGAGGAACTGTTCTGACACAGATATCAACTTTGACAATTTGTTGCTTCTCTGAGGCCAGTGAGCTCGGAGGAAGGCTTGCAGGAGTCGCATCCTGTACCTGACACCCCTGGGAATACTGCGGTCATAGAGGCCACATGTCCCAAACGTTTGAGGAAAGGTCTGGCTGGTCTTGGCTGTCCCCGGGTGAAAGAATCTGCTACTGAAAGGAACCTCAGAATTCTTTCCTGCAGGAGGAAAGCATGTCCCTTCTCAGTGTCCAGCTGGGCCATTATGAAGGTGAGCAGCTGAGTGGGTTCCAGGTGAGATTTCTTTAGATTTACTAGGAAACCCAAAGACTCCAGAGTGCTTTCTGTGAGGGAAAGATTCCTTGACCTGGCAAGGAGACTTTGCTACTATGAGCCAGTCATCCAGATAGGGGTAGAGAGCGACACCCAGTCTCCTGAGATGTGCTGCTACCACTGTGAGATACTTGGTAAAGACTCCTGGAGCCAAGGACAGACCGAAGGGCATTGCAGTGAACTAATAGTGACCCGAAGGAAGTTTGAACCCGAGAAACTTCCTGTGAGATCTCCTTATGGGTATGTGGAAGTAGGCGTCCTTTAAGTCTGGGGAGGCTAGCCAGTCTCCCTGCTGCAAGGACTGTATGACCAGTGACAGAGTGATCATTTTGAATTTGGGTTTTTTCAGATGTTTAAATATCTGAGATCTAAGATAGGTCACCACTCCCCAGTTTTCTTTTGTGTCCGAAAATACCTGGAGTAGAGGCCCTTGCCCTTCTCGTGGGTGGGGGCCCTCTCCACTGCTCGTAAAGCCAGAAGGTTTTGTACCTCCAATTCCAACAGCGGTATCTGTGTTAGAGACAGAGGTCTTAACACCTGGGTATGATTGAGGTCTGGCAGCTGCTTGAACTGTAATGACAGACCCTTCTCTACCACCCACTTGTCTGACGTGATGAGGGACAAGTGCTGAAGATAGTGGGAGAGTGCCTCCAACCGGTAGCAGGGAGGCGATCTTGACACTCACATCAGGACTTGGACTGTGAGGCAGATGGCTGGGCAGAGGTGGCTCTTTGGCCCCTTCTGCCCCTGCCTCCGAAAGACCCCCTGTACTGGCCGAAGTCAGACTGGGGATAGGGACTGTAAGGCCTGGGAACAAAACTTCTGCCCCTACCGCCCCTGGGACGGGATCTCTGAGGGGTGGTGGGCTTAAGGCTTGGATGAGTGGCTCTGCCAGGAGGCCATGTACTCAGACTTTTTTTTTTTATGTAGTCAGTGGTTCTGTAATCTAACATATTTTGATCACAGGGAAAATCCATGGCCTTGTTCTGAGTGTCTGTGGTCAGACTGGTTGTTCTAAGCCAGGCGAAGCCTCCCAAGAGAGATGACATGGGCCACCGCTCTAGAGGCTGCATATTACTGCTGTCTGCCATGCGGAAGTGGTTCATCGTAGCTTCCAGGGCAGTTTGATGTATCCACCAGCTCCTGCACCATAGAATCTGATCAGTTGGGGGCAACAGCCTGGACGGATTTCCAAAGGGCTTTCTAATATTTGGCTGTGAATGCCATGTAAGAAGAAAGTCTGAGAAGCAATAAAATTAGGCTTTAAAATAGTCACAGTAAAAATAGTCAAAATAGTGTAGTCGCGCTAAAAATAAAAAATTTGTGTGGTGCTAATTAAAAAGTAAAACTTTCACTCAGCAGACTGATGGAATTAATTTATGAGGAATACTTTACCCAGATAAACACTAGGAGGCTGTCAACAAGGAAAGTTGAGAAGCACCTCAGGGGCAATGCTACTCAGTTCAGCACAGAAAAAATTCTGAAGCATTCAACAGCTCTCACTCGGCTCACACCCCTTCCTTTTGGCCCTAAGCTCATTTAAATATCTCTTAAAGGAACACCTCTGGGGCAGTTGCACCTAGCCAGCGAAGTGCAAAAAAGTTACTGATGCTAAAGGACTCCTGGGAGAACTCCAGTTCGTTTGGCACCAGGAAGAATGGGTATAAAACCCCTTTTGATGCTCTGCCGGGGATATCGGATAAACGGCGTGATCGTTTGCCAGGCCTCTAAATGGAGGGCAAAACTACCGCCCACTGCTTCAGAGACCTGATCGAGGAAGCATAGACAAGCCCCAGTTGGTCACTGGGAGGCGGGCTGACCAGCTCCACCAGAAGGGTGGGAGCGGGAGCCCTTGACGGCAGAGGTGTTGGTTTTGGAAGGCTGGGAATGACTTTGGGATCCGCCTCTATGTGAACCTCTGTATTTTGCACCTCTTTTAGAATAAAAGCAGGACTGAGGACGATACGATGGCTAGGATGTATGGTACATGCCATGTACAGTACGTAGCGGCCATCCTGAAGACTGGAGATCATCTATCAGTGTTTGGGTACCTGGGCCGAAACGTTTACACCCATTAAAGGAGGCACTGACCACTTTATGCTGTATATCTGCTGTAAAGCTGGGAGACGCATGACACATGGTGACGCAAGGTAATACCGTTGCTGACATGTGGGCCGAAGAATCGACTGCATCATATCCAGAGCGAAGTAGGTGTCGGGAGATGGAACTGCCAGTAGATACTGTGGCCAGTAATAGATCCCTTTCCTGCGAAGGAGGGAGTTTGTTGACTAATTCTATGGCAGAGAACCAGAATGTACGTTGGCATTTGACCATAAATTTAGGATTCTGAGATTCATGGTACCTGCTTGGAATACCCCCCCACCCCCCGATAATCTATCCTACGGGAATCTATCAGAAAATAAGGAGCTCATTTGTTTCGGTTGTTTAGTACGATCATGAGTAGCAGCAATCACTTCTGAATCCGCTTCAGGAGTAGTGGATAGAAAAGTACTAGACGAGGTGCTAATACCGTTAACCAGAATCAACCTGTCCCTAACCTCAGGTACGTTCCCAAGGCGATGGAAAGCTGCAGTTGTAACCCATCTTTAAAGCAGGTATTAAGAAAAGTCATACCAATTACCGTCCAATTTCAATTTTCCCACCTATCTCAAAAGCCTTAGAGCGGATCGTCTACGATCAACTGGCTGAACACCTTGATAAATACCAGTTACAATGCCAACAGCAACATGGCTTCCGTAAACTTCACAGTACTACTACTGCACTTTTGGAGTTCACGGGGTTCATTCACGGAGCCTTCGATCAAGGGTACTTGGTGGGGGCTACCTTTATCGACCTCACCAAGGCCTCTGATACAGTCGACCACGACCTCCTCCTGGCCCAGCTAGAAGCTACAGGGCTATCCCATTTCACTGTGCTGGTTCCTGAGCTACCTCACAGGGCGTGAACGGGTAAAAATATCTAATACCCTCTCGGACTCTCAGCAAGTGTCCACCGGTATTCCCCAAGGATCCATACTAGGCCCACTACTTTTCAGCCTTTTTCTAAACAACCTCCCTCTAGCCTGCTAGCACAAAATCCTCCTGTATGCAGATGATCAGGTTATTTACACCAACCACACTGATCCTGCCACCCTTGAACAAAGACTTCAACAACGTAGAGGCCTGGTTTGATTAAGCTAAGCTGCTAGTCAACCATAAAAACCAAGACCATGCTATTTGCCCCAGCCCATAACCGACACAAGACATCCACCATAAACATTCTAAGCAAACAAAATGTAGCCTTAGAAATGGTCCAAAGCTTCAAATACCTGGGGCTCACCCCAGACAGCTCCCTTTCATTCTCCTCCCAAGTTGACAATGTCGCCTCATCAGCAAACCGGAAGCTCGGTCTACTGTACAAGCACCGTAACTGCCTCACTGAAAAAGCTTTTCAGCTTGCCATCACCAGCTCAGGCTTCTCGACTATTGACTATGGTCTTCCCATTTATAGTGCAGCACCTGACAGCCCCTTAAGCTACTTGCCACTACGCTGAATAAAGCCTGCAGGCTAGCACTAGGGGCTCCATGCCTCACCCATAGCTGTAATCTCTACCTGCAAATGGGGTGGCTACACCCGGCAGAGAGGACCCACTACTAAGTCTGTCTCCTCGCCAAAAAGCAATCCTTGTCCTATTCCCACCTGGAAGCAGTTCCCTCCTGCACCAAATTGAACCAACCAGGACCACCAGGGCATCAAACAAGCTCTCAGTCAAGGTCCCCTTCCGGCGAACTTCTCGAGGCCAGAGATCCTTTGAATACAGGGCCCCACTCTGGCTTAGTGCGCTTCCACCAGAACTTACTGCTATCAGCAAAATCGGCCTCTTCAAATCAGCACTCAAATCTCGCCTGGACAGCCAACAGATTTGCTCCTGCGTCCCCTGATGATCTCTCACTGAAATCTGATAAGGAATTCCCCCCATTATTTGCACTTAGCTGCCCAACCGGCATCGCATCTACCTTCATTCCCATTTCCCCCCTCCCACTCCTGCCCCCAATCCATTTCACCAGGTCCTCAACCCGCCTCACTATCAGTTTTTCCTCACTCTCTGCCATTAAGTAACTTACCCCCAAGAAAAAGTGATCCTGAGCCTGAGGTTACTGCTATCCTTTCCACACCCCCTATCTTTACCCCCTCTCCTCTATCCAAGGTCTATTGTGCTGCTTAATCAACTTCTTACCCTCCAATATTCTTTATTTCTTAGGTAATGTATAGTAGCAGCAGCAATAATTGTTCCTTATACTGTATTTATTCCTCTACAGCTTTCTTTGTTATTTCACATTCCTTGTATTGTACTGTGTATATCTGATCCTTTATGCCTGATGTGGAACCTTTGTAAATGAGCTTGTAGCTCAAAGGTTGCAATCCTAGATTTCAATAAATAAAAAAAAAATAATATAAGGGTGATCCAGAGGAGCCTGATAGAGGCCATCTGCCTTACGGGGAACAGCCGTAACAGTGGAAGGCTGATTCCAGGCTGCTAGCATAGCATTTTGGTAGGTTTGTATAAGTGGGGTACCAATAGGACTGGCTCCTCTGGTAGTTCTAGACAGTCTGCCATATCCTTGCGTTGTTTGTCATGTTCGGTATTGCAGAATCCCATGACTTTCTAAATTTGTACAATCATTAATACTTGGAAGGATGGATCATCGGGAGGAAAGGCAGCTGTCTGATGGGATAAGTTATCATTTAAGGAAGAAATATCCGAAAGAGGGGATGGGGTTGGAAATCCTGGTCCTGAAATTCCTCATCCTCCAAATCTCTGGTAAAATATGACGGAAATTCAGCCTCGTCTGATAGGTAGTCATCCATGTATGAGAGGTGTGACCAGGGTGGGGAAGGGTCCGTCACCCTGGAAACGTTTAGGTGGAGGAGCAGGGGAACGGGTCGGATGACTGCTTCCCTGGATCGTAGGACTGAATACACTGAATGGCTTGCAAAACCTGCTGTACCACTGAGGCAACGTCTATAGAAGGAGGAGTGGCTTCTGGGACACCAAAGGTACTGTTGAGGGGATTGGACGTGGGTATGACCAGGTCTTGCACCTGGGTGGTAGAGCCCAGTGTCCCGATCTCTATGAGACTACACCTGTGAGGGAGGAGGGGCGGAATGCATAGCAAATGCAGTAGGTTTCCCCACTGGAACATGACCCCTCGTTGACGGGGCCGCTGGGGAAATAGTAGTAGAATGTTGAAATGAAGTCACAGTCGACAGAACCCACAAAGGGTTCATCACAAACTGCTGTGAGGGCACTGGAAAGCAGTCGATGAGGGGGTGAAGAAAAAATTACTCACCTTAGTAATGTTGTTTCTTCTAATGGAGTCTTGCTATATTATGACAATTGCAGTATGACCGCAGGTTAGAACTGCTCCGGAGGTGAAATAGTTAACTTCCATGCAAGGCATGGAATCTTGAGCTCGAGCTCGGTTAAGGAAGCTCTGTCTGCTTGCTTTCCAACCGAAACCGTCAGATCTTTACGAGCTAAAACTCACTAATGTTCTGTGTGGAAGCTGTAAACCTACACTAGCCAACTGACTACTACCCTAACAAACACACTTGTTGGTCTCGAAAAAAGACTCAAGTCAAGAGACCCAATAATGAAATAAAAACACACTCACCCTAGGGAGGGTGAAACAAAACAACAAAGTGGCAAGAAAAACAGAGTGCCAACACTGTGATGCCCACCCACAGCGCAAAAACGAGGTTCTGAGAGGGGCAGGCAGGGAGGGAGGTCATAATATAGCAAGACTCCATTAGAAGAAACAACATTACTAAGTTGAGTAATTTTTTCTTCAAACAACATGAAGTCTTGCTATATTATGACAATTGCAGACTACACAGCAATACCCTCATGGAGAAGGGACAGAACCTACTTAGGGAATAGGCTCTGAAGGACAGCTGTGCCAAACCGAGCATCACTCCTAGCTTGAATGTCCAAGGAATAATGCTTGGTAAAAGTGTGAACCGTTTTCCAGGTAGCTGCTTGACATATCTCTAGAATGGGGATGTCTCTGGCAGCAGCCAGAGAAGCAGCTGTACCTCTGGTAGAGTGATCCCTCAGGCCTGAGGGGGGAGTCTTACCCAACTTTTCATAACAGAATTGGATACAAGAGACAATCCACCTGGCAATGGATCTTTTAGTGGCAGGTTTCCCCTTTCCAACCTCACCATAAGTGAGGAACACTTGGAGGGAGTCAAACCTGTGACCCTTGGTACGCTCTATGTAGTAGCTAAGGGCCCTCTTTACATCTAAGATGTGCAGCCTCCTCTCACCAGAGGAAGAATGATCAGTGAAGTAAACAGGGAGAGAAATAGATTGATTAAGGTGGAAATCCGAAACCACCTTAGGAAGGAACTTTCTATTAGTTCGAAGGACTACCTTATCTCTGTGAAAGGAGATAAAGTCAGGCTCCACTGACAATGCTTGTAATTCACTTATGCATCTGGCAGAGGTGATAGCTACCAAAAACACAGTTTTCCAAGTCAGGAACTTAAGCTCAGCTGAAGACAAGGGCTCGAAAGGAGGTTGCATGAGTTGAGCAATGCAAACATTGAGATCCCAGGCAGCGGCAGGGTCCCTGAATGAAGGGTTAGTGTGAAGCAAACCCTTAAAAAAAAAAACTTAGTAAATACAGGGTGAGATGAAAGAGGAGAGGGTTTACCTGCTGAAAGAAAAGCAGAGACAGCTGCCAAATGCACCTTCAGGGTAGTTGGTCTCAGCCCTAAAGTATTTAGATGGACCATATAATCTAGAACTGTGGGTAAATCAGCAGTGTCTGGGGAAATATTCTTTTCCGAGCACCATATGGAAAATCTTTTCCATTTGGAGTTATAAGCAGCCCTGGCAGAAGGATTCCTAGAAGCCCTGAGTATATCCATTACACCTTGAGAGAGGTGTAGGCCAGCAAACTCTAGCTCTTCAAGAACCAGGCCTTGAGATTCGGGTACCAAACCCTTCCCTGGTCACATGTTAATAGATTGTGATTCTTGGGAAGGCACAGGGGAGGATGGACTGCTAAGGACAGGAGGAGAGGATACCAGGGTTGCCTGGCCCAATCCGGGGCAATCAGAATGACCCTGCAGGACTGGGCTCTGATTTTGACTAGCACTTTGAAAGGAAAGGGAAAGGAGGGAAGGCATAGAGAAACTTCCCTTCCCAGCTGAGGGCTAAGGGGTCCAGAGGGACTGAGCCCAAGACTGGGGGCCTGCAGCAAAAGAGAGGAAGTTGATTGTCTGGAGCTGCAAAGAGATCTATTTGCGGGGTGCCCCATTTGGCAAATACCACTCCCAAAACCAGGGGATCCAGTGACCATTTGTGATGGCCCTGAGAAATCCTGCTGAGAGCATCTGCCAGGGCATTGTCCTTGCCTGGGAGGTGAACTGCCATAAGGGAAGTGTTCAGGGAGTACGCCAGAGACCACAACTTCATGGCTTCGGTGCACAAGGCCGTAGACCATGTGCCCCCCTGCTTGTTGATGTACCACATTGTAGTGGTGGTGTCTGTTCTGACCTACACAGTCTTGTTCTGAACAGATTTTGAGAAAGCTTGAAGTGCTAGAAAAACTGCTCTGAGCTCCAACAGGTTGATGTGGAGCAGAGATTCCTGTGGGGACCACAGTCCCTGGGTAGTAAGATCGCCCATGTGGGCCCCCCACCCCAAGAGGGATGGATCTGTAGTAAGGATTAATGAGTGAGGCTGAGTGACAAAGGGAACTCCTTGTCTCAGGTTGCTCTGATCCTGCCACCACTGAAGGGCTTGGATCAGGGTTCGAGTTACTGGGATCAGTTTGGTAAAAGGATCCTTTCTTTGTGACCAAAAGGCCCTCAGATGGAACTGAATGTCTCATTTGAAACCTTGCTCCTTGCACTACTGCTGTGGAAGCAACCATGTGTCCTAGGAGCTGCAGAAAATGCCTTGCTGGTCGAGAGACCTGCAGGGTGAATGAAGAGGCCAGGGAGACAAGGGCGTTTGCCCTGTCTAGAGGGAGGAAGGCCCTGGCTTCCTGAGTATTCAGCTCTGCGCCTATGAAGGTCAGAAGCTGGACAGGCTCCAGTACCGACTGAGAGATTCAGAAGGAAACCTAGTGACGTAAGCAGTTGCTGGGTTATCTGAAGATGTAGGTTGACCTGATCTGGGGATTGTCCTACTATGAGCCAATCGTCCAAATAAGGAAAGATGGCAATCTTTTGCCTTCTCAGGCAAGCTACTGCTACTGCCAGGCACTTGGTAAATACCCTTGGCGCCGAGGTGAGTCCGAAGGGCACTGCTCTGAACTGGTAATGGCCTGAGGGCAGCTCGAACCTGAGGTACTTTCAGTGGGAGCTTCTGATGAGAATATGGAAGTAGGCATTCTTGAGGTCCAGGGATGCTACCAGTCCCCTGGCCTTAGGGAAGGTAAAATGATTGCCAGTCACCATTTTGAACTTTGGTTTTAAAAGGTGCTTGTTTAGGTATCTGAGATCCACGATGGGCCGCCATTCTCCTGTCTTTTTTTGGGGTAAGGAAGTACCTGGAGTACAACCCTTTGCCCTGGTGTAGGGGTGGAACCCTTTCCACAGCTCTGAGAGCGAGGAGGGTGGAGACCTCTGACTCTAAGGCGAGTGCCCAAGGAGATGCAGGAGGAAGATCTGGTCCTCAGCTCGGAAATTTTTGAAGCTGAGGACCAGTCCCTGGCTTACTACTTCCAGGACCCACTTGTCTGATGTGAGAGACTTCCAGTCATGGACAAAGTAAGCCAGCCTGCCCCCTACCGGTAGAGGAGAAGCGGCCCTGGCTATCCCATCAGGGTGCCTGCTTGGCAGGGGCTTTGGGCTGAGGAGTGGAAGCAGGCCTGCTTGAACCCCTCCTGCCCCTTCCTCTAAAGAAACCCCTCTGGGTAAAGGAGGAAGAGGAGGCCTGAGCCTGATAAAAAGGCCTGCCTCTGCCCCAGGGGGCTGCTTCTGAGGAGTGGCCTGCCTTTCCTTGGCCTGTACACTTCTATAGGTGGTCCTGTATTCATCCATTTTCTTCATATAATTCTCTGTTTGCTCCCCAAACAAAGAATTGCCAATCACAGGAACATCAATGGCTTTTGACTGGGTATCCTGAGACAAATGTGGTGCATCTGAGCCAGGCCATTCTGCGAAGAGCCACAGAAGTAGCCATAACTCTAGAAGATACATCATTAGAGTCCACCGCAGCATGAAATTGCATTTTTGATGCCTCGATACCATCTAAAGCTACCTGTTCCAGATCCCTGGCAAACTTGTCAGGGAGTTGTTTGACTAGAGCCAGCACAGTATCCCATCTGGATTTCTGGTATCTGGCAGCATAAGCCATGTAATTTGCTTGTCTGAGCCCCAAGGAAGCTGCCATGTACTGTTTCTTTGCCATAGCATCAATCTTCCTGGAGTCCTTTTCAGGAGGATGTGAAGCTAGGGGGATATTTGCCTTGTCACAGGCTGCAGCCTGCACTACACCCACATGGCTGCATTGCTGTGTGAGAAATTCTATGTCAGAACCTGATAAAGTATACCTTCTGTCCATCCTTTTATCCACAGGAGGTATAGAATGAGGAGTTTTTAAAAACTTTTACTGTCTATTTCCTGAAAGATTTATGAAGGGGAATAGACAGTCTCAAATTCTGGAATATCCATCATTTCTACATAATCAGGCTCTTCCTGATCATCCACAGCTTCCTCAACAGGAAGCTGAAGAGTTTCAGCAACCTTCTTGTAAAAGATGAAATGAGCAGGGGACTCGGAAAGCCTGGGGAGGGACCCCTAAAGGTCTGTCTGGGGAGGTATCTGGCTCAATAGGAGCGTCCAGATCTTCCAGACCATAATTACTCTTCATACTCTCCCCCCCCCCACGGTTCATAAAATTCCTCAAAATCATAATCCTGAACCGGTGGGACCTGGTGAACCGAACGTCTCCCAGATGGGGTCGGTTCAGGAACCGGGGAAAGAGACTGGACAATTTGGATTGCTTTGGCTATCTCTTCAGCTGTTGGGGAAAGCACTTTTTCCACAGCAGCAGACTTTCTAGTCCTTTTTGCAGGAACTGGCTCATCGGAGCCAGCTCTTCGTTGGCCCGAGGAAGTCTGGCCCTGGTCAGAGGGCACTCCCTCAGGTTCGGTTGGCACCGAACCGGGCCGGCCATCCGGGTCAGCAGACTTTTTGGCCTCTCTTTCCCTGAGCCTACCAACTCTCTTTTCAACGGTGGCAGCAGGGAAGTTCTTACAAATCTGGCAGTCTGAATCGAGGTGGTCAAACCCCAGGCACTAAACACAGGTGCTGTGAGGGTCAGCCTTGGCAAAGGCTTCCTCACAGACATCGCAGTGCTGAAACCCAGTGGGCCCGGTTTTTCTTTTGGGTTTCTCAGACATTATGCCAGCCTAACCAAAAACTTGCCCGTTTATGGCAATCCGCCAAGCAAGACTCTCCTATCAGTTCCCAACCGTGTCACGGGCCGTGGGAAAAAAACCGTAATGAAATCCGTTTTTTTTAGAACCAACAGGAACCGGGAACTGCACTCTAAAAAAGGACTAGCAATTGAAAAAAGCAACCTAATTGGTTCAAACCGAACCGATAAATGTTTTACAAGTTCCATACAGAATTCGAATGTAAAACCTATTACTTACATTACCACAGACAGCTTGAACCGAACGGTTGCGGTTAAATTAAGACGAATTTAAACTTTTAAAATGGTTTTAAACCGCGAAAATGAACCGAGCAAAAGGAGAAATCTCAGGAGCGACTGTTCAGTGAGGCGGAGTAAAGAATCTGACGGTTTCGGTTTGAAAGCAAGCAGACAGAGCTTCCTTAACCGAGCTCGCGCTCAAGATTCCATGCCTTGCATGGAAGTTAACTATTTCACCTCCGGAGCAGTTCTAACCTGCGGTCATACTGCAATTGTCATAATATAGCAAGACTTCATGTTGTTTGAAACACACATTTCCTGGTCTCAAACAAAGACTCAAGTCAGGAGACCAGAAAATGAAAAACACCACCAATTCACCCCAAAAAGAGGGTGTAAAAAAACAACAAAGTGGGCATAAATGAGTGCCAACCCTTTAAGGCCCAGCCATACCCCAAAACGGACGTTCTGAAAGGGGCAGGCAGGAAGGGAGGTCATAATATAGCAAGACTCCATTAGAAGAAACAACATTACTAATGTGAGTAATTTTTTCTTCAAACAACATGAAGTCTTGCTATATTATGACAATTGCAGACTACACAGCAGTACCCCCATGGAGGAGGGACAGAACCTACTTAGGGAATAGGCTCTGAAGAATAGCTGTGCCAAACCGAGCATCACTCCTAGCCTGGATGTCCAGGGAGTAATGCTTAGTAAAAGTGTGAACTGTTTTCCAGGTAGCTGCTTGACATATCTCTAGAATAGGAATGTCTCTGGCAGCAGCCAGAGAAGCAGCTGTACCTCTGGTAGAGGTAGCCCTCAGGCCTGAGGGGGGAACTTTACCCAACTTTTCGTAGCAGAATTGGATACAAGAGACAATCCACCTGGCAATGGATCTTTTAGTGGCTGGCTTCCCTTTACCAACCTCGCCGTAAGTGAGGAACAGTTGGAGGGAGTCAAACCTGTGACCCTTGGTACGCTCCATGTAGTAACTAAGGGCTCTTTTCACATCTAAGCTGTGCAGCCTCCTCTCACCAGGAGAAGGAGTGGTCAGTGAAGTACACTGGAAGAGAAATAGACTGATTAAGATGGAAATCTGAAACCATCTTAGGAAGGAACTTCCTGTTAGTCCGGAGGACCACCTTATCTCTGTGAAAGGAGATAAAATCCAGCTCCATTGACAACGCTTGTAATTCACTTATGCATCTGGCAGAGGTGATGGCTACCAGAAACACAGTTTTCCAAGTCAAGTACTTAAGCTCAGCTGAAGACAAGGGCTCGAAGGGGGGTTGCATAAGCTGAGCAATGCAAACATTAAGATCCCAGGCAGGGCCAGGATCCCTGAATGGAGAGTTGGTCTGAAGCAACCCCTTAAAAAAACTTGGAAAATACAGGATGAGCTGAAAGAGAAGGGGATTTACCTGCTGAAATAAAAGCAGACACAGCTGCCAAATGCACCTTCAGGGTAGCTGGTCTCAGCCCCAGAGAATTCAGATGGACCATATAATCCAGGACTGTGGGTAGATCAGCAGAGTCTGGGGAAATATGCTTTTCCGAGCACCATATGGAAAATCTCTTCCATTTGGAATTGTAAGTAGCCCTGGTGGAAGGCTTCCTTGAGGCCTTCAATATATCCATTACACCTTGGGAAAGGTGTAAATCAGCAAACTATCTCTTTAAGAACCAAGCCTTGAGATTGAGAGATTTGAGATTCGGATACCAAACCCGTCCCTGGGCACAGGTTAACAGATTGTGATTCCTGGGAAGGCACAGGGGAGGATGGACTGCTAAGGAGAGTAGGAGTGGATACCTGGGTTGTCTGGCCCAATCCAGAGCTATCAGAATGACTTTGCAGGATTGGGATCTGATTTTGACTAGCACTTTGAACAGGAGAGGGAAGGCATAGAGGAACTTCCCTTCCCAACTGAAGGATAAGGCATCCACGGGGAGAGAGCCCAACACTGGGGGTCTGCAGCAAAAAGGGGAAGTTGGTGATTGTCTGGGGCTGCAAAAAGATCTATCTGTGGGGTGCCCCATCTGGCAAATACTACTCCCCAAACCAGGGGATCCAGTGACCATTTGTGATGGCCCTGAGAAATCCTGCTGAGAGCATCTGCCAGGACATTGTCCTTGCCTGGAAGGTGGACTGCCGTAAGGGAGGTGTTCAGGGAGTAAGCCAGAGACCACAACTTCATCACTTCGGTGCACAAGGCCGTAGACCGAGTGCCCCCTTGCTTGTTGATGTACCACATTGTAGTGGTGTTGTCTGTTCTGACCCGTACAATCTTGTTCTGAACAGATTTGGAAAAAACTTGAAGTGCTAGAAAAACTGCTCTGAGCTCCAACAGGTTGATGTGGAGCAGATTCCTGGGGAGACCACAGACCCTGGGTGGTGAGGTCACCCATGTGAGCTCCCCACCCAAGAGGGATGCATCTGTAGTAAGGATTAGGGAGTGAGACAGTGACAAAAGGAACTCCTTGTCTCAGGTTGCTCTGATCCTGCCACCACTGTAGGGCTTGGATCAGGGTTCGAGTTACTGGGATCAACTTGGTAAGAGGGTCTTTTCTTGAGACCAAAAAGCTCTCAAATGGAACTGGATGTCCCTCATCTGAAATCTTGCTCCCTGCAGAACTGCTGTGGAAGCAGCCATGTGGCCTAGGAGCTGCAGAAAATGCCTTGCTGGTCGAGAGACCTGCAGGGTGAATGAGGAGGCCAGGGAGACTAGGGTCTTTGCCCTGTCCAGAGGAAGGAAGGCCCTGGCCTCCTGTGTGTTCAGTTCTGCGCCTATGAAGGTAAGAAGCTGGACAGGCTCTAGAACTGACTTCGAGATTCAGAAGGAAACCTAGAGAGGTAAGCAGTTGCTGCGTTATCTGAAGATGTAAACTGACCTGCTCTGGGGACTGGCTACTATGAGCCAATCGTCCAGGTAAGGAAAGATGGCAATCTTTGCCTTCTTAGGTAGGCAACTGCTACTGCCAGGCATTTGGTGAATACCCTTGAGCAGAAGTGAGGCCAAGGGCATTGCTCTGAACTGGTAATGGCCTGAGAGCAGCTCGAACCTGAGGTACGTTCAATGGGAGCTTCTGATGGGAATATGGAAGTAGGCATCCTTGAGGTCCAGGGAAGCTAGCCAGTCCCCTGGCCTTAGAGAGGGTAAGATAATTCCCAGAGTCACCATTTTGAACTTTGGTTTTAAAAGGTGCTTGTTTAAGTATCGGAGATCCAGGATGGGCCGCCATTCTCCTGTCTTTCTTGGGGTAAGGAAGTACCTGGAGTACAAACCTTTGCCCTGGTGTAGGGGAGGAACCCTTTCCACGGCTCTGAGAGCCAGAAGAGTAGAGACCTCTGCCTCTAGGGCGAGTGCCTCTGATGGAGTTGCAGGTGGAAAAGATCTGGCCCTCAGCTTTGGAAATTTTTTGAAGCTGAGGACCAGTCCCTGGCTTACTACTTCCAGGACCCATTTGTCTGATGTTAAAGACTTCCAGTCCTGGACAAAGTAAGCCAGCCTGCCCCCTACAGGTAGAGAAGAATCAGCCCTGGCAACCCCATCAGGGTGCCTGCTTGGCAGGGGCTTTGGGCTGAGGGGTGGGAGCAGGCCTGCTTGTACCTGGCCTGCCTCTCCCGCAAGAACCCCTCTGGGCATAGGCGGAAGAGGAAGCTTGGGTTTGGTAAAAGGCCTATGAAAAGGCCTGCCCCTGCCTTTAGGAAGCTGCTTCTGAGGAGTGGCCTGCCTTTCCTTGGCCTGTGCACTCCTATAGGTGGTCCTATATTCATCCATTTTCTTCATGTAATTCTCTGTTTGCTCCCCAAACAGAGAATTGCCCACAACAGGAAAATCCATGGCCTTAGACTGGGTATCCTGAGACAGAATAGTACATCTGAGCCAGGCCATCCTGCGAAGAGCCACAGATGTAGCCATGACTCTTGATGAAACATCATTAGAGTCCACTGCAGCATGAAATTGCACCTTGGATACCTCAATACCATCCATAGCCACCTGTTCCAGTTCCCTGGCAAGCTGGTCAGGGACTTGTTTTGCTAGAGCCAGCACAGTATCCCATCTGGATTTCTGGTACCTAGCAGCATAAGCCATATAATTTGCCTGTCTGAGTCCCAAAGATGCTGCCATGTACTGTTTCTTTGCCATAGCATCAATCTTCCTGGAGTCCTTCTCAGGAGGGTGTGAAGCTAGGAATATTAGCCTTGTCACAGGCTGCAGCCTGCACTACCCCCCACATGGCTGCATTGCTGAGTGAGGAAATCAGTGTCGGAACCTGATAAGGTATACATACCTCTTGTCCATCCTTTTATCCACAGGAGGTATAGTGTGAGGAGTTTTTAAAACTTTCACTGTCTGTTTCCGAAAAGATTTGTGTAAAGGAATAGACAGTCTCCTAGACTCTGGAATATCCATCATTTCTACATAGTCAGGCTTCTCTTGGTTATCAACAGCTTCCTCAACAGGGAGCTGCAGAGTTTCAGCCACTTTCTTATAAAAAATGAAATGAGAAGGGGACTCAAAGCCTGGGAGGAGAAACCCCTAAGGGTCTATCTGGAGAGATGTCCGGTTCAATGGGCACATCCAGATCTTCAAAACCATATTCACTCTCCTCATATTCCTCTTCCCCTTCCTCCGGTTCATAAAAATCCTCACAATCATAAACTTGAACTGGTGGAACCGGCCGAACTGAACGCCTACCTGATGGTGTCGGTTCGGTCGGATGGGAAAGAGACTGAACAATCTGAATTGCTTTAGCTATTTCTTCAGCAGTTGGGGAGAGAACTTTTGGCTCTACGCTAGCTGACTTTCTAGTCCTTTTTGCTGGAACGGCTCCTCAGAACCAGCTCTTCGTTTGCCCGAGGAAGTATCGCCCTGGTCAGAGGGCACTCCCTCCGGTTCGGTTGAACCGAACCAGGCTGGCCATCCGGGTCAGCGGACTTTTTGGCCTCCTTTTCCCTGAGCCTACCAACTCTCTTTTCTATGGTGGCAGCAGGGAAATTCTTACAAATCTGGCAATCTGAATTGAGGTGGTCAAACCCCAGACAATAGACACATGTGGTGTGTGGGTCAGCCTTAGCAAAAGCTTCCCCACAAACACTACAGTGCTGAAACCCAGTGGGTCTAGTTTTTCTTTTGGGTTTCTCAGACATAATGCCAGCCTAACCAAACTTGCCCGTTTATGGCAATCTGCCAAGCAAGACACCCATATCGGTTCCCAACCGTGTCATGGGTCGTGGAAAAAACCGTAATGAAATCTTTTTTTTTTTTTTTTTTTTAGAACCGATAAGAACCGGGAACTGCACTCTAAAAAAGGACTAGCAATTTTACAAACAACCTGATCGGTTCAAACCGAACCGGTAAATGTGTACAAGTTCCACACAGAAAAACCAATGTAAAACTTATCTACTACTTACGTTACCACAGACAGAGCTTGAACCGACCGGTTGTGGTTTAATTTCGGTCAATTTTCACTGAAAACCGATAAAATAACACTTTTTAAACCGACAAATGAACCGAGCAGAAGGAAAAAATCTCCAGAGCGACTGTTCAGTGAGGCGGAGTAAAGAATCTGACAGTTTATGTTTGAAGCACAACAGACAGAGCTTCTTAACCGAGCTCGCGCTCAGAGTTCCATGCTTCATGGAAAAGTTAACTATTTCATCTCCGGGGCAGTTCCAAGATTGGGTCATACTGCATTTGTCATAATATAGCAAGACTTCATGTTATTTGAAAACCCCGTCGACAAGGAGGCAATGTATGAACACATCATCAACGGTGGGGCACTTATGATGGTGGCTGTCGACGAGCGTTTAGGCATGGAGGTCTCTTTTGTGTCGTTTATGAGAATTAGTGGATGGGGAGCTCTCAGGACGAGCCCCCTGATTCTCCAGAAGGGACAATGTCTGCTCCATTAAATATGATTCAATTTCCTGCAGCCGTCATCAACAGGTTGCCTGGTTAAAATCCTGGCAATGTATGCAGGAGGTGGTGCGTATGGGTTCCACACACCTTACACAAGTGGTGTAGTTGTCGAAACAGCAGATTTTCCTACCGTAACGACAGAAACAAAATAGCGCTGTACTGCTTGTAGATTATTTTGACATTTGTCAATGTAGAAAGTGAAATGGAAGAATTCTGCTTCTAAGCTAAAATTCTTGTCGATGACTGGCTACTGTGTTGCACCAGCTGCTGCGTGCGAGCCGAAGACGGCAGGAACTGAGGATACCAGGGACTGCCCACACATACAGGAAACAGGAAGGAGATGTTATGTGTGGGCAGCCACTGGAAAAGACTGCTAGAAGAGCTGCCATGCACCACAGCGACCTCTGGCAATGACTCAAGTGTATTACCTGCTGCAAGAGATCACCCTGTGGAAGATCTAATAGTTTTTAAAAGCAGTCAACCATTACCTTTTATATTGGAGGTACTTTCCCTTAGGTTAATTACAAGATTGTTTATTTACTAAGTATGCTGTTTGAACAGCATTCTGCCTGGCAGCTGACATATCTATCACTATCCCACCCCATTACATCATTACCTCACTGACAGTGATGTCACTGCTGCTTAGGAACAGCCACTCAGTAGCTGCCAGGTCAACCACCTGTGATGTCACTGTCAGTGAGATCACAATGCTGTTTGGGGGGGCTAGAGATGCATACGAACATATGAAGAAGCCAGCAGAAGGTGGCCAGTTGGTCTATCTGTTCCAATACATCCAGCACAATATTATCACACAGAAAATGTTTCAATGAGCAAAAGGAAGAGAAATACTTCAGAAATAAAAAGTTACAACTGACTACTCCTTAAAATTTGTATAATTTTTCCTGTTTTGGATTCACTAGCTCTTTAAGTGTGTTTTATTTAAAAAATGGCAGCAAAATAATTTAAAAATAAATCCAAAACAAGACTTAAGAATTACTAAAGTTATCACTGGTAAATTGGTTCTCACACCAAGCTGCCAGGTTTGCCTCATCACAGCGATCAAACTGGCTGAAAGGTACCTCACACAGTCGCTACCCCTCCCCCACAACTCTTAGTTACTGAGAACTGCTAAGCTATGTAATTCCAAGACTTGCAAGGCACTTTGAGACCCATGCGGTTATTGGTCAATTACCATACAGGTCTGAGCAGTGACTGACCAATCAGATGACTGGATTTTTCTTGCCCATTTTATAACTATTTTGCATTGTTTTGTTTTTATGGGCTGCATTCTGTTACAGTTCTCTTAACAGAACCTGTGATCTGGAATCTTAACTATGTCATGGTCTGTGTACAAAACGAAGAATGGTTCTGATAGCTCATGCTTAGCCTTCTGTACACAAACCATGACACACTAAGAATTTGATCTACTAGTTCCTGAAAGAGAACTGTGCAGAATGCGGACCATGGTGGGGGACTGAACAGTTTTTCACCTCAGGTTTATTCAGGTGCAGTTAAATATGGACTTCATTTCTGTAATCAGGAACATTACCGACTGCCTCCTATTAGCACAAATTTCTTGTTCTCCGAGTTCTGCAAAAACTTTAATGGGAAGGGGGCAGTGATCTATCTAAAAAGTGTGAGGTACAGTAAGTTATTACTGTGGTAAAACATAGCAATGACCCCACACTGCGCTATACTGCAAATACAGGTTACTCACCTGTAACAGGAGTTCTAGGAATGGTATATGTTGTTCATCCACACTGTCAAGCAGGTATCCTTGCCGCTTTAAATCTTGCCAGAAGGTCTTCAAGCTGGCTCCTCCCACCCACCCGGGTGGTAAAACTCTCGGCTCCGCCCCATGACGCCAGATCTGGCCCGCTGGAAGCTCAGGTTGTGCGTCAGGCCGGGAGGTTATGGGTCGTGGGATGAATAACATATACCATTCCTAGAACTCCTGTTACAGGTGAGTAACCTGTATTTCTAGGACATGGATATGTTGTTCATCCACACTGTCTGGCAGACTCCTAGCAGTTCTCCGGGAGGAGGGAGGCAAGTACACCCCTATACTTACTTGGGAAAGAGAGACTGAGAAGCGAGGCCCCAAAACCAGCATCCCCGCTGACTCAAGGGCTCGATGTGGTAATGGGTGATGAAGGTGTGTGCCGACTTCCAGGTAGCAGCCCTGCAGATATCCTGGATAGGGACGTCCCTGGAAGCAGCCACCAATGCAGCAGTATGGCGGTAGAATGAGCTCTTATCCTCTGGGAGGCTCCATGCCCGCCAACTTATAACAGAGATCTATGCAGGAGGTGACCCACCTGCTTATCGTCCCGCTCAGCTGCAGGTCTGCCAGGTGCGGCTTCAGCGTAGGTGACAAACAGCTGGCGAACCTCTCCCGAATTTCAGCCGTGGCTCCTTATAATAAGCGCGCCTCTAGGGTCCAAAGTATGGAGCCTGTATTCGGCCTCCCAGGTGTGACTGTGGGTAAGAACACCGCAGAGTCAACACCTGGTTAAGGTGAAACTCCGACACCACCTTCGGAAGGAATTTCGGTTGGGGGCGCAGGACAACCTTGTCCCTGTGGAAGACCAGGTAAGGAGACTCGATGCAGAGCGCCTGGAGTTCTCCCATCCTTCTGGCTGACGTGATAGCTACCAAGAAGGCGGTCTTCCACGACAGGTGAGAGAGTTCACACCTGTGCATTGGTTCGAATGGCTTGCCCATGAGCTTTGCCAGTACCAGCAGTAAATCCCACGGAGGTGGAGGTTCTCGCACCGAGGGGAAATGTGATCAAGGCCTTTGAAAAAGCGCCAGACCACCTTCTCCTGTGCCACCGACTGCTCCCCGGCCCGCGCCCGGTAAGCAGAGATGGCTGCCAGGTGCACCCTTAGGGTCGTCGACCTAAGCCCTTGACGAGAAAGGGACCATAAATAGTCCAAGATGCTTGCCAAAGAACAGGAGGAAGGGTCCAAGCCCTTGTTCTGACACCAAATGGAAAATCTCTTCCATTTGAAGGCATAGCATTTCCTGGTCGACTCCTACGGACACCTCAACTACACTGAGGACCTCGTCGGAAAGACCCAAGGCCTGGAACTCAGCCGCCAGGAACCAGGCCGCCAGGTGCAGGGATTGAAGGTCCGGATGGAACACCTTCCCTGACTGACTGACAGCAGGTCCGAGGCGAGCTGGAAGCTGCCTCGGGAGCCTGGAGCTGAGGCTGAGGATATCTGGGTACCAGAACTGGCGAGGGCCAGTCAGAAGCACCTGCGCCTTGTCCCTCCTTGCTTTGAGAAGCACTTTGTGTATCAAGGGAAATGGGGGGAAGGCGTAGAAGAGGCCCGGGGTCCACAGCCTCAAGAAGGCATCCTCCTGCAGCGAGCCCTGCTGAGGGGGGCGGGCATGAAACAGCCTCAGCTTCCCGTTCTCCCTGGAGGCAAACAGATCCACCTGAGGTGTGCCCCAATGGGAGAACAGATCTTGTACTACCTCCGGCAGGAGAGACCACTCTGGATGCAGCCCCTATCCGGCTCAGGGCATCGGCCAGGGTGCTGGAGGCTCCTGCCACATGAATGGCTAGGAGATCCGCCTCCAAGCTGCGCACGAGTGACTCAAATGCGGAGAGTCCTTGCATAGAAGCATGGAGCGGCCCCGCCCTGGCGGTTTAGATAGTACATGGTCGTGGTATTGTCCGCCTGGACTCGGACCACGTGACTCGGAGAAACGGAGCAAAGGCGGTGAGAGCTAGGCAGACCGCCCGGAGCTCCAGCAGGTTGATGTGGCATCGGGACTCCCGCGGGGACCAGAGGCCGTGCACCCGGTGTTCCCCCAGATGGGCACCCCAACCCAGAGAGGCATCGGTCGACAGAGAGACCATCGGCTCGGGGTGGACAAACGGGATGCCCTCCTGCTGATGAACTGGAACGGTCCACCACCAGAGAGCGTTCCACATCCCCTGGGTCACCGTCACTAGCTGGTCCAATGGATCGCAGCGTTGTGACCACTGGCTGGCCAGTCCCCACTGAAGGGGGCGATGTGCCAGCGCCGCCCAACGGACCACGCTGGTACAGGCCGCCATGAGACCCAGGAGGCGCAGGGAAGTCCCGGCAGGGCGCGATTGCCCAACCAGAAATGACTGGGCAAAGGAGGTAAGAACCTCGGCCCTGTCCGCGGGGAGCCGTGCTCTGGCTCAAGAGAGCTCGAGCTCTGCCCCGATGAAAAGAATCACCTGTTTCGCTCGAGTCTGGATTTGGCCTTGTTGATGAGAAGGCCGATTTGAGAGCAAACCTGAGGGCCAGATCTCTGGACCGCTCCACCTCCTGTCTGGAGGGGGCTATCAGCCAATCGCCCAGGTAAGTGGGTACACCCGACCCTCGGGCGCCAAGAGGAAGGCTGTCACCACTGCTATGCATTTGGTGAAGACCCTGGGAGCTGGAGACAGGCCGAAGGGCATAGTTCGGAACTCGAAAAGGGATCCCTCTGCTCGAAAGCGAAGGAATCTCCGATGTGATGGACGGATAGTGATGTGAAAGAACGCGTCCTGCAGGTCCAGAGAGCAGAACCACACGCTGTGTTCCAGGGATGGTATTATCTGAGCCAGAGTGACCATCCTGAAGGTTCGAGACCTTAGGAACTTGTTTAGGTCATGTAGGTCGAGAATGGGGCGCCAGCCCCCCGTCCGTTTCGGAACCAGGAAGTACCTGGACACAAACCCCGGGTCTGAGGGAGGGTTCGCCACCTCCCTGATCACCTCCTTTTGGAGGAGGAGAGCGATGTCGGCTCGGCGAGCCGACAGTGAGGCTGCGGACCCCGAGGCCCCCCGAGGTGCGAAGGCTCTGAAGGGTGGGACCTGCTCGAATTCCAGAGGAAGGCCTTTTCCCACCACCTCCAACACCCACCTGTCCGTGGTAATAACGGACCAGGCAGAAAGGAAGTGCTGGAGCCATCCCCCCTCGGGGGGAACCTGGGGTGAGGTGACGGGGTTGGGGGCGACACCCCTCATCCCGTCACTGGGCAGGCTTGGAGGAGGGACCAGCCGAGGGACCTCCTGGGCCTTTACCTCCCTGCTTCCTGTTGGAGGAAGCCCCGGGCTTGGGTTTGGGATGCCAAGCCCGAGCCTGTTGGCCCTGACGCGGCGGGCGCAGAAGGATGAAAGGGCTTAGGCTGTGGTTTGCGGCCTTTGTCCTTCTGAGCGGAAGAGACAGAGTCCAAGGTAGCATTGGACTTCTCGATCCTCTGCAGGTGACCTTCCACCCCAGGGCCGAAGAGGTCGGTCCCCAAGAAGGGGACATCCGCCAACTTGTGCTGGGTATCCGAAGTGAAGGTGGATATCCTCAGCCAAGCCCGACGACGCATAGCCACTGCGGCCGCCACAGACCTGGCACATGAGTCCCCAATGTCTAAAGCAGTCTGGAGCTGCTGTTTGGCCACTGCCCTGCCCTGGTCCCGCACCTGCCTAACCGTGGTCTGCAGATCCACGGGAAGATGAGGGACGACCTCATCCAGGGAGCCCAACAGGGCATGAGAGAAATGTGCCATGAGGACGGCCGAACTGGCCTGATTAAGGCGGAGGACGAGCGACTTTTTCTACTCGCATAGTCCAATTTCTTGGACTCCTTGTCGGGAGGTTTGTCCATATCTCTAGCGCTCCGGCACACCGGAAAACGCTGTTGGTAACCTAACCCTCGGCCGAGGGGTGTTCCAAAACCGACAAGGAACCGGAGGGACCGTGATACTTCCTGGCCATTCTGGCCGAGGCGAGGGCAGGAAGCAGGGCGCCGCCAGAGCTCCAAGGCCAGGCCCACTATGGCCTTGGCCACTGGAAAGGCCTCAGAGGAATCCCTCGGTCCAGAATCTCCGTGAGGGGATACCTGGCCCGCTTAGAACGGGTTCGAAGCTTCATCCCAGTGGACTCGAGATGAACCGGGCAATCCCAGGAAGGACGTAAGGGCTATCGCCCACCGACTGTCCTCCTGAGGACTCCAAGTCCATTCACTTGGAGAAAAGGGAGGAATCGTCTCCGGACTCGAAGAGTCCTCAAAGAGCTGCCTCGGGCCTGAGCCACCCTCCACCTGCCGAGGTCGATCGGGAGTGAGGGTCACAGACAGCCTATGGGGCAGTCCCTGAGCTGACCGAGAATTTTTGGTCGGAGCCCCAACTAACGGCTGTGGAGGCGGAGGTTCCACCGGAATCGTTGGGGCAGCTGGTTTTGGCCGAACAATCGGCCTGGGAACAGGCTCCTCGGATAAAACAAGGGGTTGTTTCGGCCGTCCGGTGACAGCCACGTAATGGCTGGGGAAGACGACGGCGTCGGCTTATTCCCGGTCAGAAGGAGCTGTTGCCACATGAGTTCCTCACATCTTCGACGCAACCTGCGTCGAAGTCTCCCCTCGTCCGAGGAGGAGGAAGAGGACGAGCGGCGGCGCTGCTGCTGCGCGGGACCGCTTAGGACGGCGGGATCGGCTGGACCGCCAAGAAGTCCGAGATAGAGAACCCTCGCTTTCCCGAGGATGGTGCGGGAGGTGCCGTGGCAACCGCACTCCCTCGTCTGGAGGGTTCAACCGAAGGTCCGGAACCGGAGGCACAGACAAGCCAACGGGTCCTCAACTCCCACGGGGAACCGGGAGAGGGATTTCCGCTTCTCCTGCCGACAACCCGTCCAACGGGTTGAGAAAATCTCGACTGGCCGATGGGAGTCTCGTCAACTGGCCTGACGGGAAACTGTGGAGACCAGTGGCTGGCCGAGAGGTCGACTGAAGTCGACGGCCGACAACTCGGGGAGAGGGATCTTTCCCGCTCCCAAGAGCGTCGACTGAGAGACTTACCATTGTCTCTCTTTCTGGACCGAGAAAACGGTCCAGCAGAAGTTGGTCCCTCACCTTTAGTAGAGAGGGTCAGACAAAGCTCCTTAAAAGAAGCTAAATAAGAGGCACCGAGAGAGAGCGGGACAAATGCCGCAGCCGAGGTAGAAGCGGCCCGCGCCGCCTCCTCTTCGAGGGCAATCATCTGCTCGAGCTGGATCCGGCCGAGCCGGACACCGCCGACCGACCTCTTTTGACTTCACCGGAGGAAATCGCTTCTCGACGCCCCAGTTGTAAACGGGCAGCACGGCTCCTCGAGGACGAGGCTGGAAAAGGAAGAGCACAGGTCGCAGGCCTGCAGGTCGGCCCAGGCCTAGACAGTAGACGACGGGAGTGCGGATCCGTCCGAGACATCTTCTGCCCACAAGGGCATCTCCGAAACTGGGAGTCGATTTGTCCATCGCACTGAGGGAGAGAAGACTGAAGTCTTTTTAGCAAAAACAACTTTTAATTTCGAAAATCCGAAGAATTAGGAACCAGTCTTATACGCAGAGCGTTAAGGAGGGAACCTGAGCTTCCAAGCGGTAAGGAAGATCTGGCGTCATGGGGCGGAGCCGAGAGTTTTACCACCCGGGTGGGTGGGAGGAGCCAGCTTGAAGACCTTCCGGCAAGATTTAAAGCGGCAAGGATACCTGCCTGACAGTGTGGATGAACAATGTATCCATGTCCCTAGAACTTATGTTTTAAGGAAACTGGACAGTTTATACTGAAATAATGCTACTGCCAACAGGTAAGATGGTTCCCTTTACTCCACAGAACTGAGGTGGAGCTGGGTCCACCCCCTTTTGTACCAGGGCCGGCGTCAAGGGCGGTCCCTGCTGTATACTGATGGATGAGAAGTTTTCCGGATGGTCCTAGTGCCTGCGGCATAGTCCTGAATGTCATAGCCTGCTGCAAGAGCTCCCACCCGAAGTGTCGGAGTAAGATCAGAGGTTGCAGGAGAGAACAGAAAATGTTATAAGCAGCAGTATTAGCCTATAGAAAAATTTATAGTTTTTTGTTTTAGCGATAATGTAGGAATTTAAAAAAAAAAATTGCCAGTGGTGGCCATTTCTAATGACTTGCTGAAAAGTTTTACCAGGAGAGCACACTAAGCAGAGTACTGCTCGATTCCAGGTGCGTCCTCGGGAAGGGGGACGTAGAGAAGCTCAATACATGCAGCATAAAATTTCAAAACAAGATACAACGGTATTTGACAATTGACTGGAGTCATTAATTACAAAAACAGCAATACAATACATTTTGAAAACATCTAAGGGCAATACACTAATTAAATAAATCTAATTATCTCAAGAACTAGATTGCTGCTGAAAACTACTGTATGATAAAAAGTGTTGCCAACTAACAAATACTGCTACAATCTAAGGTTTTGGTAAAGGTACCCAGGACAGACAAATCTATTTTACTTCATTATCATGCAAGCTGTCCATCATGTAGACTGCTGTGCATGAGACTTGAACAGTTTAATAGCAGAGAATCTTACTCAAATTACTCATTTTATGCAAGAGAATCTGGTTTTAAATATGTTTTTACTGCTTATATGTCAAATTACTGTAGCTATTATCCTTAAACAAGATACTTTGTACAGATTTCAGGCAGGGGAAAGTGCTACGATTTTAAATCCCATATTAACAATGCGGAATAGACCAGTGGCTGTTAAGCCTGCATTAATTTTGTACTCTACTTACCTTACTGAAACAGTTAGTAAAAACACCAAGCAATACAACAATGGGGTCCAATCATGTTTTGATGAAGCTGTAATCCTTACACTTTCTGATCTCTGCCAACTAGCTACAGTACCTAGACAGCTGTGTAGCTGTTGTATTCTTCTGTCTCCATCTAGTGGACACCCTTGTAAAAGGAGATCTTCCATCTCCAATGGCCCTGAGGCAGCATGATGTGCCTGTGACCTGGGTTTGGGATGGAACTCTGGAGGCCAGACTTGGAGTGGTGACCCAGCTGGTGAGCAACTGTAAATACATTTAATCACCGAAGAACCCACTGATGGTGGAGAGAGTGTATGTGTAAGTGCGAGTTGGCCCACTGTTGCTGGGTGGTAGGAGGATAAAAAGGGAAAAAGAAAAAAGATGGGGTCACCAGGATGATGGCCAATGGCCCTCTGGGGCTGGAATGCTGCAATGGCAAAACCTCAACTCTGGTCTGGCAGGACTACCACGGAGGAAGAAATGCAGTATGGAAGAAATAAAATTTGCAAAGTTAAATTAATCTTGTGTTTGTTACCATTATAAGCTACATGCACTTGTAGGAGATAACGTGACTGTCACACGGATAAAGGTTGGTGGGCATCTTTCTGTACAATGTTTTCTAACAGCATGGAGAAAATGAGGCTTCTAAATGGAAGGGGTCGAATTACATCAAATCGACCCATGTTCATTTCCCTGGTGCTTTAGCCAACATGATCTATATTCAACAGCACATTCAGAATTACACGTGGACTGCAGTGAAAAGGAGAAAAAAAACTATACAAACTTTCAAATATCACAGGATACCTACAGCTTGCTGGCCGTGCACCGTATCGTCGCATGATCTGATCATGTGTGAATTTCACAAAAGATTCATATTGTTCTGAAAAAGAGCAAACAGCAGCTAATCTTTGTTATTCTATGGATTAACAATCATTTTATCTCATTTGCTATTCTATAATATAAAGTGCTGACGTTTTAAGGATCCATTTGTAGTGCTCATAAGCCCTCGATTCCCCATCTTCTGCTGTGCTGTCTAGTGTCCCCCAGACACTATTCCCACCTCGTCAGATCCCAGACTCAAGGTGGTGCCAACAGCAACTTTTCCAACTGAGGAAGGGAAGATGGCTCAGAGTTCCAGTTGCTGGCAACTAGGTGGGGAGACGGGGCAGCGTCATCCACCAGAGTTGCTCCCCACACCCACTGAGGTGTGACCCAAAACTGGAGACCTTTATTGCCCAGTGAGAAGCAGGCTGGGACTAGGGTGTTACACCATGTAACAGGAAGAGTCACCCCACTCCCTCCATGAGGCGGGGAGTACCTACGATAAAGGCTCACAGCACTGCCTCTGGTGCCAGATGGGCAATGACCCAGCTTGAAGGGAGAACCTGGGCCATCTGCGTGAAAAGCCACACCGCTATCCATAAGGCCAACGGATGGCTCCAGATTTCTATTATTCCTTGAATTAGAATACCAACACTAACATTTCAAAACTGCTCACTGCAGGATATAAAATGGCCAATAACTACCTAAAGTTATCAATGCTACTGTGGCCACGTTACCGAAGTGCTGCATGCCGATCCTGTGCAATTATTTATAATATTTATCACATGGTGTTTAGCCTGTAGAAGTTTCCATGAGCTGGCCCCCTTGTTACCAAACAATTTTCTGGTACTGCCGCAGGCTATGGAATTTAGGAGCCCCCATGCAGTGTTGCATGTCATCTGAACCCAAGCTTACTTTTACAAATCATCTGTCAAAAAACAAAACAAAACAAAAACAGTGTGCTATAGTCTAAACATAACTTCTAATTTAGATCTTTATGTAGGTAATATTTTGTCCTACTGGTAGCTGAGACACTGTTGTGATGCCCATGTCAAGACTGCATCTGCCACCATCAATTCACAATATAGGCATACTGGAATTTTTACATGGTCATCTGTTGTAGGACTAATATGCTGCGACAGCCAGTGAAACAGTACACTGTGAACCCTCACACATAGTATATCTTGCAAAAAGGTTATTTTAATAATATGATGGGAGAAGGTGCTCCGGAGATATCCTGCAGCCAAACTGAAAGCTTTTAACTGTAGTAATTATAATACTAAAAAGCTGTTTTTGCCAACAGACTCAAACTTCTGTCTCTAGACTATAAACTACCTAAGGTGTTCACATCTTAAAAAAAAAAAAAAAACAAAACAAAACACACAATAGTTAATGCCTACATGTTATTCTTAGCAAGCCCTTTCACAGGACTAGTTTATCTGTTAAACTAAGCCAGGCTGCTGAAATATGCAAGGCTGCCTAACTGGGCGTCTGTACTTCTCCGAACCATGGAGCAGGATTTAAAAATCCATTATCCAAGCTTCAACGTTGTCATCTAGAGTTACACTGTCTGTACCATTATTGTACTATCATTTAATCTCCAAATGGTTACTTCATTCTAAAACACTGTAAAAAAAAAAAAAAATTCTCTAATTACGAATGCCACACGTTACAGATCACATGCAAAACACTGTATGAAGTGAAAATATGTTTTCTACCAGAAGAGCAACATGATTCTAAAAACTAGGGAGTGGCAGCTGTCAGAAATGTGTGTGAACCATTTCAGTCTTTATTATATGCTGAAAATCTGCTAAGTAACCTCCTTAAGACACAGGTACGGTGGCTGGAGAAGCAAAATGGAAACAGATGGGCGTTCTTACACTAAGCATCTCAACATTTATTAGATTCCGAAAATTTGCTGAAGAGAGGCACGTGAAGCAAAATGGAAACTAACAGATGGGCGTTTCTTATACAAATTGTAGCAGTATTTTCAGATGTTCACCCCGGCCAGATACACAGATTTTGTGCCATTTAAAAAATAAGTTTGGAGGTGGCACGATTATTGCTATTTTGCAAAACATTAAAAATGTGAACTATGAGTTCGGCCTGCACGAATTGGGAGGTTGCAGTCACATACCATTACCGTCCCAATGCAATCCACAAATCTTTACTGTCAATGTATTCACGTTCTTGCCACAGCCAGACAGTGGGGCAGCGGCCCACCTGACAAGTGGAATGCCTGGGCCGGCACACTCACATCAATAACTTCAGTCTGGCTCAGAGTCTATATTTTGTACTAATATGGATTGATCAGAACAATCCCATTTAATTAGAAAATAAGTTTCAAGTGTAAGTTCCAGGGCACCGTGCACCTCGCAGAGATGCTGCACAGGTCTGACAAGGCCGTTCTAATCCATGCAGCTAGAAGTTCTGCATTTTCAGTGTACGGAGGGGCTTGCTTGAAGGGGACCCCACCCTGGAAATTACCAGGCATCCAGGTGGGCTAGTCCAACTCTGGTTCTCACATTAACCCTTGAATGGGCTGAGTGCTCGCACTTCCATTTTGTGTTGTCACAAAAATACTGTGGGAAAGATAAACAAAATTCAGATATAGGAAATACCTTGTGGTTTCCCTTCACTGGATGAGGACAGGGAAGATTCAAGTGACAACTAAGTCATAGTTAACCATGAATCTTAAAGAACTAATTAAAACTATGTGGTCTGCAGTCCCTTAAAAAAAAAAGAACCGTGAGGATTTTCAATCTGGCATCCTTAATAAATACAGCATTTATTTCGAAAGTTTTCCAGGCAAAATATCCTGAGCAGATAAATACAGGTTACTCACCTGTAACAGGAGTTCTAGGAATGGTATATGTTGTTCATCCACACTCATCGGCAGGTATCCTTGCCGCTTTAAATCTTGCCGGAAGGTCTTCAAGCTTGCTCCTCCCACCCACCCGGGTGGTATAACTCTCGGCTCCGCCCCATGACGCCAGATCTGGCCCGCTGGAAGCTCAGGTTGTGGCCGAGAATGGGAGGTCGTAGGGATGAACAAATATATACCATTCCTAGAACTCCTGTTACAGGTGAGTAACCTGTATTTAGGACATGGATATGTTGTTCATCCACACTCATTGGCAGACTCCTAGCAGTTCTCCGGGAGGAGGGAGGCAAGACGCACACCCCAATACTTACTTGGGAAAGAGAGACTGAGAACCGAGGCCCCAAAACCAGCATCCCGGCGTGACTCAAGGTCGATGTGGTAATGGGTAATGAAGGTGTTTGCTGACTTCAGGTAGCAGCCCTGCAGATTTCCTGGATAGGGACGCCCCTGGAAGCAGCCACCGTTGCAGCAGTATGGCGGGTAGAATGAGCTCTTATCCTCTGGGAGGCTCCATGCCCGCCAACTTATAGCAGAGATCTATGCAGGAGGTTACCCACCTGCTTATCGTCCGCTTGGCTGCAGGTCTGCCAGATGCGGCTTCAGCGTAGGTGACAAACAGCTGGCTAACCTCTCTCGACTTCAGCCGTAGCGCCTTTTATAATAAGCGAGCTCTCTAGGGTCCAGAGTATGAGCCTATATTCGGCCTCCGAGGTGTGATTGGGGTAGAACACCGCAGAGTCAACACCTGGTTAAGGTGAAACTCCACACCACCTTCGAAGGAATTTCGGTGGGCGCAGGACAACCTTGTCCCTGTGGAAGACCAGGTAAGGAGACTCGATGGAAAGCGCCTGGAGCTCTCCCATCCTTCTGGCTGACGGATAGCCACCAAGAAGGCGGTCTTCCACGACAGGTGAGAGAGAGCACACCATGCATAGGTTGAATGGCTTGCCCATGAGCTTTGCCAGTACCAGCAGTAGATCCCACGGAGGTGGGGTTCCCGTGACTGAGGAAATGTGATCAAGGCCTTTGAAAAGGCGCCAGACCACCTTCTCCTGCGCCACTGACTGCTTCCCCGCCCGCCTGCAAGCAGAGATGGCTGCCAGGTGCACCCTTAGGGTCGCCGACCTAAGCCCTTGACTAGAAAGGGACCATAAATAGTCCAAGATGCTTGCCAAGGAACAGGAGGAAGGGTCCAGCCCTTGTTCTGACACCAAATGGAAAACCTTTTCCATTTGAAGGCATAGCATTTTCTGGTCGACTTTCAGGGACGCCTAACTACATTGAGGACCCTCGCGGAAAGACCCAAGGCCTGGAACTCTGCAGCTCAGGAACCAGGCCGTCAGGTGCAGGGATTGAAGGTCCGGATGGGAACACCTTCCCTGATTGACTGAGAGCAGGTCCGGGCGAGCTGGAAGCTGCCGCGGAGTCCTGGAGCTGAGACTGAGGAGATCTGGGTACCAGAACTGGCGAGGCCAGTCTGGGGCTATCAGAATCACCTGCGCCTTGTCCCTCCTCGCCTTGAGAAGCACCTTGTGGATCAAGGGAAATGGGGGAAAGGCGTAAAAGAGGCCCGGGGTCCATTGCCTCGAGAAGGCATCCCCCTGCAGCGAGCCCTGCTGAGGGGCGGCATGGAACAGACTCAGCTTCGCTCTCCCTGAGGCAAACAGGTCCACCTGAGGTGTGCCCCAAAGGGAGAACAGATGCTGTACTACCTCCGGCAGGGAGACCACTGGGATGCAGCCCCTATCCGCTCAGGGCATCGGCCAGGGTGTTGGAGGCTCCTGCCACGTGAATGGCTAGGAGATCCGCCTCCAGGCTGCGCACGAGTGACCAAATGCGGAGAGCTTCCTGCATAGAAGCATGGAGCGGCCCGCCCTGGCGGTTTAGATAGTACATAGTCGTGGTATTGTCCGCCTGGACTCGGACCACTTGACCCTTCGAGGAACGGAGCAAAGGCGGTGAGAGCGAAGGACCGCCTGAGCTCCAGCAGGTTGATGTGGCATCGGACTCCCACGGGACCAGAGGCCATGAGCCCGGTGTTCCCCAGATGGGCACCCCAACCCATCAGAGAGGCATCGGTCGACAGAGAGACCGTCGGCTCGGGGCGGACGAACGGGATGCCCTCCTGCAAATGATCTGGAACGGTCCACCACTGGAGAGCGTTCCACATCCCCTGTGTCACCGACACAAGCTGGTCCAAGGGATCGCAGCATTGTGACCACTGGCTGGCCAGTCCCCACTGAAGGGGACGCATGTTCCAGCGGGCCCAACGGACCACGCTGGTGCAGGCCGCCATGAGACCCAGGAGGCGCAGGAAGTCCCGGGCAGGGCGCAATTGCCCAACCAGAAATGATCGGGCAAAGGAGGAAAGAACCTCGGCCCTGTCCGCCGGGAGCCGCGCTCTTGCTCGAAGAGAGTCGAGCTGCGCCCCGATGAATAGAATCACCTGCTTCGGCTCGAGTTCCGACTTGGCCTCGTTGATAAGGAGGCCCAGTTGAGAGCAGACCTGGAGGGCCAGATCTCTGGACCACTCCGCCTCCTTCCTGGAGGGAGCTGCTATCAGCCAGTCGCCCAGGTAAGGGCACACCGGACCCTCGGCGCCGCAGGGAATGCTGTCACCACAGCCATGCATTTGGTGAAGACCCTGGGAGCTGGAGACAAGCCAAGGGCATGGCTTGGAACTCAAGAGGGATCCTTCCGCCGGAAGTAAGGAATCTCTGGTGAGACGGACGGATAGGGACGTGAAAAACGCTGGCCCTGCAAGTCCAGAGAGCAGAACCACGCTGCTCCAAGGATGGTATTATCTGAGCCAGAGTGACCATCCTGAAGGTTCGAGACCTTAGGAACTTGTTTAGGTCGTGTAGGTCGAGAATGGGCGCCAGCCCCCGTCTGCTTCGGAACCAGGAAGTACCTGGACACAAACCCTGGGTCTGAAGGAGGGTCCACCACCTCTCTTACCACCTCCTTCTGGAGGAGAGAGCGTCGTCGGCTCGACGAGCCGCCAGTGAGGCTGGGGATCCCGGAGCCCCCCGAGGGGCGACGGCTCTGAAGGGTGGTGCCTGCTCGAATTCCAGAGGCAGGCCTCTTCCCACCACCTCCAAGACCCACCTGTTCGTGGTGACAGCGGACCAGGCGGAACGGAAGTGCCGGAGCCGTCCCCCCACGGGGGGACCCAGGGGTAAGGTGACGGGGATGGGGGCGACACCCCTCAGCCCGTCACTGGGCAGGCTTGGAGGAGGGACCGGCCGAGGGACCTCCTGGGCCCTTTCCTCCTTGCCTCCTGTTAGAGGAAGCCGGCGGCTTGGGTTTGGGATGCCAAGGCCGAGCCTGCTGGCCCTGACGTTGCTGGGCCGGGCGCGACGGGGGCACAGAAGGACAAAAGGGCTTAGGCTGTGGTTTTGCGGCCTTTGTCCTTCTGGAGCGAAGAGACCGAGTCCAAGGTGGCATTGGACTTCTCGATCCTCTGCAGGTGACCTTCCACCCCAGGGTCAAGAGGTCAGTCCCCAAAAGGGAACATCCGCCAACTTGTGCTGGGTATCCGTGAAAGGTGGATATCCTCAGCCAAGCCCGCCGACGCATAGCCACTGCGGCCGCCACCGATCTGGCACATGAGTCCCCTATATCCAAAGCAGTCTGGAGCTGCTGTTTGGCCACTGCCCTGCCCTGGTCCCGCACCTGCTTAACCGTAGTCTGCAGATCGGCGGGAAGATGAGGGATGACCTCATCCAGGGAGCCCAACAGGGCATGAGAAAAATGTGCCATGAGGACGGCCGAACTGGCCTGACGAAGGCCGAGAGAGGACGTAGCGTAGACTTTCGCCGACATAGTCCAATTCTTGGACTCCTTGTCAGGAGGTTTGTCCACATCCCTGGCGTACGGGCGCGCCGAAAACGCTGTCGGTAACCAACCCCTCAGCAGAGGGGTGTTCAAAAACGGACAAGGAACCGGTAGGGACCGTGATACTTCCTGGCCATCCTGGCCAAGGCGCAGGGCAGGAAGCAGGGCGCTGCCAAAGCTCCAGTGCCGGACTCCACTATGGCCCTCGGCCACCGTAAGGCCTCCGCCGGAGAATCCCTCGGTCCAGAATCTCCGTGAGGGATACCTGGCCCGCTTGGAAACGGGTTCGAGCTCCATCCCGGTAGACTCCGAGATGAGCCGAAGCAGTCCTAGGAAGGACGACGGGCTATCGTCCATTGACTGACCTCCTGAAGACCCAAGTCCAGTCGCTGGAGAAAAAGGAGGAATCATCTTCGGACTCGGAAGAATCCTCAAGAGCTGCCTCTGGCCTGAGCCACCCTTCACCTGCCGAGGTCGGTCGGGAGTGAGGGTAACTGACAGCCGATGGGTAGACCTTAGCGTCGGTCAATCTTGGTCGGAGCCCCAATTGGTGGCTGTGGAGGCGGAGGTTCCACCGAATCGGTGGAGCAGCTGGTTTGGCCGAACAACCGCCTGGGTATAGGCCCTCGGATAAGTCGAGGGTTGTGTCGGCGCCCGTGACAGCCACTTAATGGCCGGGAAGGCGACGGGTCGCTTATTCCCGCCAGGAGAGCTGTTGCACACAAGGTCCTCGCACCGTCGACGTAATTTACGCCGAAGCCTCCCCTCATCCGAGGAGGAGGACGAGGACGAGCGGCGACGCCGCTTACCGCGGTGCCGAGACCGCCTATGACGGTGGGATCGGCTGGACCGCGAAGAGGTCCGAGACCGAGACTGAGAGTGCCGGAATTTCCGAGGTCGGTGCGGGGAGGTGTCGGCCGGAACCGGCACTCCCTTCGGCTCGGATGGTCCATCCGAGGGCTCCGGAACCGGAGGCATAGGCGAGCCCACGGGATCCTCAACTCCTCCCGGGGGAACCGGGGAGAGGGGAATCTCGGCTGCTAAAGGCGACAGCCCGTCCAATGGGTCGAGAAAAATCTCGACTTCATCGGTGGGAGTCTCGGTCAACTGACCTGACGGGACACCGTGAGGCCAGTGGTCGGAAGCCGATGGGTCGGATCAAGCCGACGTCACGTCTGTCCGGGAGAGGGACCTTTCCGCCCCTAAGAGCGTCGACGGAGGGACTTACCCCTGTCCCTCTTTTTGGACCGAGAATAAGGTCCAGCAGACACAGGCCCTTCTCCTTTAGTGGAGAAGGACAGACAAAGCTCCTTAAAAGAAGCCGTGTAGGAAGAACCCAGAGAGAGCGGGATAAATGCCGCGGCCGAGGAAGATACGGCCCGCGCCGCCTCCTCTTCGAGGGCGACCATCCGCTCGAGCTGATCTGCCGAGCCCGCCGCCGCGGACACCGCCAACCGGGCCTCCTTGGACTTCACCGGAGGGAAACGCTTCTCGGGACGGCCCAGTTGCAATCGGGCAGCACGGTCTTCGAGGACGAGGCCGAGAAAGATGAGCACAGGTCGCAAGCCCGCGGTCGTGCTCAAGGCCTAAGCAGTAGACACACGTGAGTGTGGATCCGTCGAGACATCTTCTGCCCGCATGGGCATCTCAAATCCGAGTCGACGGTCCATCTATCGCTGAGGGATAGAAGACTGAAGTCTTTTTGCAAAATTTATTTTAAATCCGCAAACGGAGAATAGGAACAGTCACAAACGCAGCGTTAAGGAGGAACCTGAGCCCAAGCGGTAAGGAAGATCGGGCGCCATGGGCCAGGAGTCAGAGTTATACCACCTGGTGGTGGAGAGCAAGTTGAAGACCTTCCGGCAAGATTTAAAGCGGCAAGGATACCTGCCGATGAGTGTGGATGAACAACATATCCATGTCCCTAGAACAGCTTGTTTCCAGATGCATCTTGGGGGTAAGGAAGATTGTTCAAAAGGAGGAAAAAAAAAAAAAATAGCATTAACAGTATTACCAAAAACAGTAATCTACAACAATACAGTATATCAAAGAAGCATAATCAAACACCGTAAGACATCAGTACAACAGGTACATGTAATAGATACAAACTGAGCTTTAATAGGCAAGGGGAAATTACTCACAGGTGCAACGGGGTGAGGAGGGGAGCAAAACTGCCAGGGCAATATGGCAGGGTGTGTGTGTGTGTCTCATGGACAGTAGCAGTAGGATACATCCTGAACTGCAGCACCATCAAGGGTGTGGAATAAACAGAGGGTGGAGAGTCTTGTACAGCTCTGTTGGGTGCCAAAAGTCGTGGAAACTATTTTGGCATTGAGGGACAGTTAGACCGGAACCAGCGCCGAATATTGTCAAATTCCAGCAGTAGCTGGGAAGTAAGGTCATGGGCTTAGGAGCCACATGGAGTACTCGATCATTAGCATAAATACGAACGGACGCTGAGGAACAGAGGGGAGGTTGTTCAAGAATAATGGAGAGAACAGGGCCCAAGAGAGACTCTTGAGGGACACCTGAGCTGATGGGGAGCGAGAAGGAGCTGAAGCTTCCCATCTTACATTTTTTCCCCCCCTTGCCACCGCAGACCCAACAGGGGATATGACCCCTCCCTCAGAGGGGTACATCCTCCAACCTCTATGATTGCCTCGTTTGTCCATCCCCTGGAATTCCCCCTCTGCGGCAGGGCCAGGATGAGGAGTGCCGGCATGCCCTCTCCGTAAGTCAAATCTGGTATCATGGGTGGACTTATCAAAGCAATCGGGCTATCACATGTCCTGTCAAGTCCCAGATTTTTCTGCCATTTTTCTCCTGCACCCATGTCCGTGCAATGGGCAGGGAGGATGTCTCCACCTCCGCGGAGGCAGCCAATCACCCTGGATGTAAGCCAACCCCTCTATGTGACTGTGCACCTGTGCTGACCCCCAGACACCGCTGGGTATCTGTCGATGGTGCACAGCACAAATCCCTCTGCCCTGAGGAAGGACAGCAGTCCTCCAGACGCTTCATCCTTCCTCCCCCAACCGACCCAGGAATGACCAGAGTCCGTTCCCGAACCCGGGTCGCCAGCAAGGTGTGGCGTCCAGCGCCTCAACCCACCACACCACTGGGCCTGGCTCCGATCCTACATCTCAAGACCTTCCTTCAAAGCAGGAGTGAAACCAACTGAGAGAACAGAGAGACTTCTTTGTTCCCATAGACGCCATATGGCATCAGAACAATCCACTGCTGGATCTGATCCAAAATGGCCACCAGGAGCAAACGAGTTAAGCTTGCCCAGAAAAAGAGGGTGCGTCAGTGCCAAAAGCTTTAGCAAGGACTGAAATATGGTGGAGGTGATTAGTCCCCAGTCCACAACAGATAGGATGGTCAATAAGCCAGGAGGAAAGTGGAGTGGGAATTCCTAAAACCAGACTGGAAAAGAAGTGTATATTCCAGCCCATGTATATTAGAAGTGAAATTATAAAAAGTAGGGTATTAGATTATTTTCCAAGCCACAATGTTACTGTGATTCTATCCAGCAGTTACAGGTTATCTGATTAATCCCTTTTTAATATAATTTCACATTTTATGTTGGTGTCAGGGGTTTACAGCACTTCCGTTTACATCTGTTTAATCACCCTTAACATTCAAATTCTGTAAAGTAGCAAAGCTGAGTTTTCTTGCTATTGCTACTGTTTGCTAAACTTGCTAGTTGAATGGCAAGCTGTAGCGGACCGGCAGTCCCACTGAAGACGCATGGAAATGCAAAACTGGTCAGCGAGTGGCTTTAGTAAAATTTAGTGGTTAAAGCAAAGAACAGAGAAATTGCAGGCTGAAATTTGACCCTCATCGGGACTCAACAGAAAATGAGAAGTTGAATCTCAGCTGGGATACCAAGGGTACGGTAATTCTTAAAAATAAATGCCAAATAAATAACTTAAAAAAACAAACGGTTGCAGCCTTGCTCAGTGTTTTGTTTTCTCTGCCTCACCTGCAAGTTTAGTATTTAGTATTTGTTCATATTCTTCTCGGATCTTTTCTTCATGGTCTTTAAGCAGACGTTCACAAAGAACTCCAACTTGCCGTAAGGTAAAGGTGGGCAGATCCTTTTTCACAGAGGATGTACCTAAAAACAAACAAAAGGGGGAAAAAAAACACAAAAACACACACACATTACCACTTCAACCAAGGAAGAGGTGACTTTAACGTTCAACAGTTTTAGAAACTAATCATGAATCAAAAATATCCCAGATACAACGTACCTGTGTTTAACAGTCTTATAACAGTTTGGTTACATTGTTTTACGTATCAAAGAGGGACTACTTGCTAACCTGCAGCTAGTCATTCTTTGCTTTTCCAAGAGGGCTACCACCTAAAGACTGATCGCCTTGGATATGGCTTTCTGGAGTTGCATGGAGCTGTGGTAGCAAGTCAATTTAAAAAAACGTCAGCTGAATTCTAACCACGTGATTCAAACCCCCCTCCCTCCAATATTCTCCCTAAAGTCATTCCACCCCATGCACCCTTGCTTGTTCCATAAAGGACCCGATCTCACCATAGCTGTGACTAAGCCCCCCCAGATACCACTGAGCTTTGGAGCACGCCTGGTGTCCCCACATCCTTCTGCAAAGGGACCGTCTCTCTGCTGTCAGTGAAGTGACACAAACTATTTCTTGCTGAACAGCTCCCTATCCTCTAGAATACAAGGGGGCAATTGTGCCTCAGGGAGTGCAGGAGACCCTATCCTGGAATGCAAAGTATATCTGTAGGACTGCCTCAGACTCCGGTCTCAGCCAGGTAAGGCCACGGGCTTGAGACGTGAACCTGTGGTCTGCCCCCTCATGAAAGATCCAGAAACAAATGGTTTGATATCTTATTGGACTAACATAGATGTAGCAACTTTTGTTACATCTATGTTGGTCTAAAACATTTCTGCATCTGTTCTTACAAGGACCAATTTGGCAACTAACTAATTCTGTGTGCCCTCATGAAAGGAGGGACCCTCAAAATCTCATTCTAAACTATACGAACATACGAATGTGCCAGCAGAAACAGACCATCCGGTCCAAGTCTGCTCGAGTGTGCAGCTAGCACCCCTAGTTTGCAGCTGCCTCACCTCCCCTCCTCTTTGTCATCCCACTGCCACCCCCACCTTCCCCACCCTCACTCTCCCCTGTTCCCTGTCCCATGCCCTTTTGAAGCTGTTCACAGATTTACATGATACCACCCATTCTGGTAGTGCTTTCCATTTTTCTACCACCCTCTCTGTGAAATAGTCTCCCCTCATTTCCCTCCTAAATCTTCCCCCCTCTATTCTAAGCCCATGCCCCCTGGTGTCCCTCCCCCTCCTTAGCTTAAAGACCCTGTCTTCCCCATCCTTATGGATTCCCCTCAGATACTTGAATGCCTCTATCATGTCCCCCCTGTCCCTTCTATCTATCCTCCAGAGTGTACATATTCAGGTCTCCTAGCCTGCTCAGTCTCTCCCCTCCATTCCACATATCTTTGTTGCCCTCCTCTGCACCCCCTCCAGTAGCCTGATATCACGCTTTAGGTATGGCCTCCAAAACTGCACACAATACTCTAAGTGCGGCCTTACCAGTGGCCTGTAGAGGGCAAGATCACCTCTCTTTGCCTGGACGAAAACCCCCTCGCTATGCACCCCAGCATTTTGTTCGCTTTTGCAGCCACTCTCCTTCACTGGGCAGTGTTGCTCATGGTTCCTGTTATTATCCCTAGGTCCTTCTCCTCCTTAGAGATCCCCAGCTTTAACCCCCCCAGCCAGTATTCTCTCCTTGGGTTCTTCACCCCGAAGTGCATAACCTTACACTTCTTTGCTTTGAACCGCAGCTGCCACCTCTCTAACCACTCCTCTAGCTTTCTTAGGTCCTCCTGCAGCTGCTTCCGTCCCTCCTCTCCATCCACCACTGCTCCGATTTTGGTGTCATCAGCAAACAAACTTACCTTGCTCACCACCCCATGTGCAATGTCTGATATAAAGAGCCCAAATAATACTGGCCCCAGCACAGAGCCCTGTGGCACCCCACTCGTCACCGGCCTTGGAGTTGAGAGCTCCCCTCTCACCACCACCTGTTGCAGCCTCCCACTGAGCCAGCTTGTCATCCAGTTCATTTTTGCCCCTACCCCTACACCAGTTAGCTTCCTCCCAAGCCCCCCATGAAGCACTGAATCGAAGGCGTTGCTGAAGTCCAAGTAAAGAACATCCACCACATGACCCTTATCCAGCTCACCTGTCACCCAGTCATAATAGTCTATCAAGTTGGTTTGACAAGACTTCCCTGAAATGAACCCATGCTGCCTCACATCCTGGAGGCCACTGTCCTCCACGTACGACACCAGTCTTTCCTTTAGTATCGCTTCCATGAGTTTGCACACCATGGAGGGGAGACTTACCGGACGATAATTACCCGGTTCATCCCTTGGCCTGCTCTTGTGTAATGGTACTACATGTGCCATCCTCCAGTCCAGTGGCACACATCTAGACTCCAGTGAGGTGCTGTACAGATCTGCCAGCGGCTCCAACACCTCCGCCATCTCCCTCAGCACCCTGGGGTGGATACCATCCGGTCCTTGTGCCTTGTCTACCCTCAGTCCCTCTAAGACTCTACTTGCCTCAATTCTTCCATCTGTCGCCTCCCTCCCCACCCTCCCATGGTGGTAGTGGAACCCCTTTTCTTCAGTGAACACGAGCAAAAATATTCATTCAGTGCTTCTGCCTGCTTCTCCCTTTCCGTCCACCCCACCCTTTTTATCCTCATTGTCTCCTTGCACTTCCTTTTCTCCCAGATGTATCTGAAAAGTCCCCCTTTAATTCCCTGCGCTAATCTCGGCTCCTTCTGGGCCTTGGCTTCTCACTTTTCTTGTCACCTCCCTGGACCATCTTGCATATCCTTCCCTGTCCTATACTTCTGGTGCGCCACTCATTTTGCCCTCACCACCTCCACAACCTCGCTGTTCAACCAGCATGATTTTTCTTGCTCTGCTCCTCTTACTCTGTGTCTTGGTGCAGGCTTCTGTTGCCTCTGTAATCCCCCGTTTAATAATATCCCATTTCTGCTCCGCATCCATCGCCTGCTTTATGCCCTCCAGTTTCCCTTTCAGCACTTCCTGCATCCTCCCAAAGTCTGCCCCCCCCCTGAAGTTTACCACCCGAATAACTGATTTCTCTGGCTCCCCGCACATCGTGATATTAAACCACACCGTTTGGTGATCGCTGTCGGCTAGTGGGTCCTCCACCTTTACTTCCCTTACTGCCTCCCCATTCAACAATACCAGCTTTAAAGTGTTCTTTAGCTAGTAGGTACACTAATCAACTGTCAGGAGACCCTCCTGGATCACGTCCAGGAGCACTTGCTCCCTAGCACTGGAGGCGACCGGAATGCTCCAGTCAACCCCCAGCAAGCTGAAATCCCCCACAATGACCACCATCCCTTTTCTACACACCTTTCTGATTTGTCCCGCTAATTCCCTGTCAAGCTCCTCAGACTGGGACAGCGGCCTGTATACCACCCCAAATCTCAGTTTCCTACCCCCTTGAGTCTAGGAGCTGCAGCCAGATTGCCTCCATCCCCCCCCCCAATCCCTTGTGCATTTGACCTCGTCCCTCACGCAGACTGCCATCCAACCCCCCTCTCCCCTCAAAGTCCTTCCTGTATAATTTGCATCCTGGGATTAACTGCAAATTATTAACACTCTCCTGGGGTAACTTAAAAGGCAAACAAAGTCCCAAACCGTACATGTGTGGAAAACATTGTACTAAACGAGGAGAGCGTTAAGCATTATTGTGTTGCTGTGGTAAGTAGAAAACCAGCAGTAGTTGACAACAGGCCACTGTGGCACTGTACCCACTGAACCTATGTACAAGTAAAAGCATCTATATCTTAATTCATTCATGCCAAAGAAAGCATATGGAACAACGGCAAAAAGGAATTATAAACTCTGGGGAAGACAACACAGAACAATGCATAGGGAGTGGCAAGTTTTTTCCTCACACACTGAATGTACGAGATGCCTCAAACAATGAGAGTGAAGCTAGCGTGGTTTATATTGGCATCACACATCAAGGGTGTGTAATAGAATAATCTCAACAAGACCATGCTTGTGGGTTGCAGTTACAAATCACCAAACTGGTCTTATGCCTTGGATGTCACTATAGGTGCACTTGGCTCTACTACTGGTAGGTACAACCTTGAGATGCTACCGCTAGGTGACCTTGTGAAAGGACTTGTCCAAGTACAAACATCCTCTTTCCAACTTAAACCTCTCCTCATTAAAACACTACCCATGAGACTCAGCTATGCCAACAGCAACCACACTCTTCTAGACTGCATTCTTGTTCAATGTCCCGCTAGAATCTCAACTGCTAGTGTACTCAGGCTGCTTCAGTCATCATTCCATCACCTTTATCTGGAAAATTCATAGGAAGAAATCCTGGACTTCTGGAGAGCAGATTTTCAAAAAATGGGTGAGGTGCTAAGGTTGCAATTAGAGGGCATCAAAGAGGGCATGGGGTGGACCCAAAATGGGCCATCATCAGGCATGCAGTACTGGCTGCCACAGCGGACTATGTTAAGCTTAGGGGGAAGTAATGGGGGACAAATCAACCATATGGTTAAACTCTGAGGTTGCCAAGGCGGTGAGGGACAAGAGGGAGGCCTACAGGAGATCCAGGTCGTCTGCAAGCAAGCATATAAGGAAGAATACCTAAAGTTAGCTAACGTGGCAGGCAAGGTGGTGCAACAAGCTAAGGCACAGAAAGAACTGCAAATAGCTGAAAGGATCAAGACGGGGAAGAAGGCCTTTTGCTACATAAGCGAGAAGAGGGACAAGAAGGACAGGATAGTTAGGCTGAGGAAGGGGGGGTGGATGGGTGGAGGAAGAAGTGAGCACGGCGGAGGTACTGAACGAGTACTTCTGCTCTGTCCTTACTAGGGAAAAAAAATGGGCCAGTGCCACATGGGTGGAGGGCACAGACCTGGTAACAGAAGTGGATAGAGTGAGAGTGGGGCTCCTTGCATTGAAAGCAGACAAGTCCCCAAGACTGGATAGCACACACCCAAGGGTATTAAAAGAGCTACTGATACAAAAAAGTTTGCACTGAGTTGGTGGTGCACCAGGACAAACCATACCAAAATAGAAATAAAATGCTGGGCACTCACCACCTCTCAATAAACAGACACCATAGCTTCAAGGAATATAGGCTCCATTGTCTTTGACAATCACACATATTTTATGAAAGCAGGCATAAAATGCCCACTTGAGGAGTTTTGGACTGGCTAGTTCTTTGTCAAAAGATAAAATGTTAGACTGTCAAAAAGACTATGGAGCTTTTATTCCTTGGAGCTCTGGTGTTCGTTTATTGAGAAGTAGCGAGTGCCTGAATTTTTGTTTCCATTACATGAAAAGAGGCAGCAGAGGAGCTTGCGGGGTTGCTGGTGGACCTCTTCAATGGATCCCTAGAGTCGGACAGGGTGCCACAGGAGTGAAGAATGACACATGTGGTACTTCACAAGAGCGGACCCAGGGATGATCCAAGGGATCTATAGGCCGGTCAGTCTGGCCTCAATGGTGTGCATACTCAGAAACCGTACTTAAGGAGAGGCTGGTGAGGTACACAGAGAATGGTCTCCAGCACAAAAGGCAACATGGGTTTGTGGAAAGAAGGTCATGTCAAACAAACCGGATTGACTGTTTTTGAATGGGCCAACAGGGCAGTGGACATTATTTACCTGGACTTCAGCAAAGCCTTTGATTCTGTGCCGCATAAGAGGCTGATCAGGAAACTGGCGGATCTTGGGGTTGGGGAGAAAATGGCAAGGTGGGTAGAAAGCTGGCTAAGTCTCAGAACCCAGAGAGTGGTGGTGGGGGAACAGTTATCCAGCTCCAGGGAGGTGACCAGCGGGGTCCCGCAGGGATTGGTGTTTGGGTCAGTGTTGTTCAATATTTTCATAAATGACACTGGGGAAGGCATAAAGGGCAATGTGCCTGTTTGCAGATGACACCAAACTCCGTTGGAAGGTGAACACAGTAGAAGGGACACAGGACCTGCACAAGACCTCAGTAAACTTGAGAGATGGTTGAGGATCTGGCAACTTGGCATCAATGCCAAGAAATGTACATCACTTTGCATCAGGGCCAGGAATCCTAGGACCGAGAATTAGCAGGGGGGAGGGGTTCGGGTAGCAGCATCGGAAGAAGAGATCTGGGGTGGTGATCGCTAGTGACCTGAAACACACTGTGCAATACAAAAAGGCAGCAACAAAGGCAAGCATAATGCTGGGGTGTATAGCCAGGGGATTAGGCAATAGGCAGAGCGAGGTCGTACTGCCCTTGTACAGGTCACTGGTGAGACCAGATATAGAATATGGGGTAAGATACTGGCATCCATACCATAAGTACATCAGCTTGATGGAGAGGATCCATAGGAGGGCAAACAAGATGATCAAAGGTCAGCAGGGGAAGTCTTACAAAGAGAGGCTGGAAGCACTGAGAATGTACTCCCTGGAGGACAGGAGAAGAGAGGGAGGATATGACAGAGACCTTCAAGTACTTAAAAAGGGGATAGAGTGGATAGGGAAGGTCTCTTCAAGCAAAGTGACAACATAACCATGAGGGGGCACAGTTTGAAGCTGGTGGGGGGGGGAGTTAGGAGGGACGGTTAGGATGCATTTTTCACAAAAGGTAGTGGCCACATAGAATGCGCTTGCCGAAGAAGTGATGGCAGTTAAGACAGTGGGCAGCTTAAAGAGGGCCTGAGACAGAGAACCCATGAGACCGTGGGGGGGTCCGATTGTGGAGGGGGCAGGTTCAATGGCATAAGCCAGGGACACTGCAATAACGAGCAGACTCAAGAGACCCATTGGCCTTCTTCTGGTGGCTCTTTTGTATGTTCGTAAATGCCCTCAGAAAATAATCAGTTTGCTTGTACAAGCATTTCATACTGAATGACCTCTATGTAGACTTGTTACAGTAAGATGAGACAGTAGTAGTAACCTTATCCCCTCAATAGCTGATGCCAAATTCTTTGGATGAATTTCTCCATGTCTGTAACAAACACACAACAATCAGAGCATATATGGTCAAAGGACACCATTACCACTGGATTTCTAAGGAGATTATTAAATGGTTCTCACAAAGGCATGCTACTTGTGTCCTTTAAAAAGACCAGACTCCTTAACTGCCATTTAGAAAGCTGAGATTCTTTAATGGCTGACAGTATTATAGAAAACTTCAGACTAAGTCAGCTGGTAGTAACTAAAGCAGAAGTGGACTACTACCACATGTACTAAGAGAAAAAGTGCATTCTGGCAAATTCTGGTCAGGAGCTAAAAACCTATTTGAAACGGATCTTCAATAGCATATTGATCAAATCTGGAACACCTCAGGAGACTGTCTCCTCTCTTCCAGACACTGAATGCCTTGAAAGCCCATTTCTCCAACTTCTGCACCACCAATCTCCAGAACTCAGTGACATTCATGGTTCTCTCAAGCCTATTGTCTGGAAATGTGTCAGCAGTGCCCCTCCACAAAGGAGGGGCTAAAGATCAGAATCGACACAGACCCACTGTTGTCCTCCCTGCCATCTCCAGTGTTCTTGCAAAGCGAGTTCATTCACAGCAGACTGACTCAGTCTCCACAATCTGCTCTCTATAAAGCAATCTTTCTTCAGGAAGGGGCACTCCACCAGATCTGCACTGCTCAAAGTCACCAGTGATCTCCAAATATCCATGGATAACGGTCTCCTTAATGGAGCAGTCTTTGTGGCCATCTCCAAGGCCTTAGACATGGTGGATTCATGCAAATACTCTTGTTCAAGGTCAAGACCCTAGGTCTCAGCCAACTAGCCATCAAATGGTTTAAGAACTATCTGATTAAACAAAGTCAGCTAATATTCATACAAGGCATTTATCAGACCTTGATGTCTTAAATCTTGGGTTTCCTCGAGGTTTAATCCTTTGCCCTCTGTGGTTTTCCATTTTGTTAACCTCCTGAAACACAGCAAGGGGAGTCATTCACATATGTATGCAGATGAAAAAATACTTTACAGTGCACTGACAATGTCAGAGGTTAATTCAGAACTCCAAACCCAATTTTAACACAATCTTCTTCGGGTTTAACAACTGCCTAACTAAACCCAAGTCTATTTTAGATCCCAGAACTTGCTAACCTGTACATGATCCACTTGTTAGCACAACACCAGATGGCAATGCTACTGAGCAAATGAACGTACTCAAATATTTAGGAATCTGGATTTATGTGTCCCTTACATACACAGGCACATTCCTCACATCTTTGAAACTGTAGCTCAGGCTAGCATCCCTCTGGGCCCTCGGAATGGTTCTAAGAGTGCATCCGCCATGATGAGCAGATAGTGATGGGATACTGCTGCTGCTATGCATATAAGGCTGGGCCCTACCGTGGAAGGGGGTGTGGGGGGCGGCGTACAGGAGACCGTAAGAGGCACATTACATGCAATCCATGAGTTCCTGAAGGTCCGGAGGTATGCATCTCCAAAGGTCAGGTAGGTGGCATGGGTTGAAGGTCCACACAGATACCCAGAGGGTGACAAACAGAAGCGAAACAAAAAAAATGTAAATAAAAAAATGGGGCCCGAACTCACCTTTCTCTACAAGGCTGAATGCTGCCTCAGTCCTTATGTGAGGAAGTAGGTGGTCCTCCATTTCTTGCTCCCTTTTAATCGACTACGGAGACATATACCGCTGTGCAAACAAAACCACTTGGCTGCTCCTGGATAGTTTATACAACAAGTTGTGCAGGTTCATCCTCTCCTGTGGATGGTCTCCCCACCACTGTCTGCAGCATGACCAGATTAATTGGCCATGTCTCTCGATCAGGTGCAACTGCCACTTGCTTTGTTGTACTGTACAACTGTGCACAAGGAAAACCACCCCACCCCAATATCCCTTGCCCGCCTCACACAGTCCAGCAGTGTCTACTCGCTCTTCAGCAGCACTACTACCTTCTCAATTCCCAGGATAAAGCCTGAATTTGGCAGAAAGGCCTTTGTATTTGCAACACCAGAAAACTGGAAAAAGCTCCCTTCTCCAGCTGAGGAATGCTTCTAGCTTGCATGTGTTCAAGCCCAGTCTTCACAGCCACCTTAGAACACTTGTATTTGTTTTGGGCCAGTATTTCCCGCTCACCGACCATGATCATACTGCATAACGATGATTATGCTGATTTCGGCTGTGACCCCATTCTGTTAGCTTGCTTTGATTACTGTTTGGATGTACTTACCCTTACAGTTTGTCTCGGTTTGTTGCCTGCCTTGTGTATGTTAACTCATATGTAACAATCTGTGCTGTATTATGTTAGAAACATAGAAGTTGACGGCAGAAAGAGACCGCTAGGTCCATCTAATCTGCCCATTTGTTCTAGACCCATTTTGACACTCTAGTTGCCCTCTGTAGTCAGGGATCCCTCGTGTCCATCTCATGCATTCTTGAATCTCCCCAGGTTTGACCCCCACAACCTCTTGGGGCAGGCTGTTTCAGGCATCCACCACTCTTTCTGTGAAGAAAAACTTCCTGGTGATGGTAGAGAACCTCCCTCCTTGCAGCCTGAGGTAATGTCCCCTGGTCCTGGAGCTCTTCTTGATGTGAAAAAGTTCCTGTGGCTGTACCTTGTTAATGCCTTTTCTGTACTTGAATGTTTCAATCATGTCTCCTCTTCTCTGCTCCAGAAGTACATATTCAGTTCCCCAAGTCTTTCCTCGTAGGACATGTACTGTAGACCCTGAATAATTTTTGTCGCCTTTCTCTGTACTGTTTCCACCCGGTCAATGTCCTTCCTGAGGTGAGGCCTCCAGAATTGGACTTCGTATTCCAGGCTAGGCCCGACCAGCGATCTATACAGTGGTAGTACCACCTCTTACCTCCTGGTCTTGATTCCCCTCCCAATGCAGCCCAGCATTCTGTTGGCCTTCAATGTTGCCTTCTCACACTGCTTACTAACCTTCAAGTCATCCGAGATTACGATTCCCAGATCTTGTTCTGTTTTGAGGCCGCCAGTCTTTCGCCTCCTAGGTAACACTCCTTTCTTAGACTTTTCTTTCCTATGTGCAAGACCTTGCTCTTTTTGATGTTAAATCTCAGCTGCTACACTCCAGACCATTCTTTTAGTTTGAGGTCAGCTTCCATCTTGCTCACTCCTGAGGCGTTCACCCTATTACATATCTTGGTGTCATCTGTGAACAGAAACACCTTCCCTTCCAGTCCGTCAGCAATGTCTGCTATAAAAACACTGAAGAGCAGAGGCCCCAGCACGGAGCCCTGGGGCACCCCACTGGTCACCCTGCCTTCCGTCAACTGCGTTCCATTAACCTGTACCTTCTGGGTTCTGCCTTGTAACCAGTTTTATACACATCTGACTACTTCTGGACCAACCCTGTGTGGTCAAGCTTCTAGCCTTCTGTGTGGAACAGAGTCTAAGGCCTTACTAAAGTCTAGGTAGACCACATCTACTACCCCACCATCGTCCACTATTTTTGTAGCGTAGACAAAAAACCTGAGCAGATTTGTCTGGCATGACCTACCTGCTGTGAAACTGTGCTGTTTAGGGTCTAGTTGGCTGCTAGTTTCGAGGAATGCTATTATCCTCTGAATAGTGTCTCCATTGGTTTCCCCTACTATAGAGGTGAGGCTCACCAGTCTGAAATTACTAGCCTCTTTGCAACTGCCCGATTTGTGAAGTGGAACCACTATTGCCATTTTCCAGTCTTCGGGTACCACACTGCTCTTCCAAGGATTTCGAGAACAGAAATGCCAGAGGGGCTGCTAATTCTGCCTCCAGTTTAAGGATTCTGGGGTGCATCTTGTCTGGTCCCATGGCTGTCTGCTTTTAGTTTATTCAGCACCTCCCGTACTTCAGCTTCTGTAAAGGGACTAGTGTCTACCCCGGTCCTGGAGTGTTGTGTTTTTGTCATGGCTGGGCCATCCCCTGGGTCCTCTTTGGTAAACACCGAGCAGAAGTATTTGTTGAGGATTTTGGCTTTCTCTGGGTTATATTTGGTGCATTTCCCTTTTCAGTAGCAATCTTTACTATCCCCCTTTTGCCTTCCCTCATTCCCCAATGTACCTAAAAAATTATTTGTCTCCTCTCTTTGCCCCTTCTGCCATCTTTTCCTCGGTTTGGGTTTTTGCCTTTCTAATTTATTTGTTAGACTCATTTTTCCTTGTACGACTCCCAGTCTCAGTTTTGGTTTCCTGATATATGCTGTACGCCTTTTTTTCTTTGACTGTGGTGGCCACTTCCTTGGAAAACCATAGAGGATTTTTTTTTCATTTTGATTTGCTGACCCATCTGGCACATTGATCAGTGGCAGTCTTTATAGCTCTCTTAAGTCTCCCCCACATGATCTCCACCTTCTCAACCTCTATTTCCATTAACTGGCTACTTATGTTCTTCATTTTTTGGAAGTCAGCCTTTCTGAAATCTAGCACCCTTTATCTTTGAGTGGCTGGTGTCCTGTGTTATGTTTACCGTAAAGCTTACCATGCGATGGTCGCGGTTGCCCATATGGCATCCCCCTTCGATATCCTTGATCCTTTCCAAGTTTGTGAGGACAAGATCCTCCAAGATGATAGTTACTTAATAATTAGTTAACCTGTTAACTGCTCCTGTCCACAGTGGGACCCCATGTTAACAAGATACTGTCTCTCTTGAGATCATCTCGGCTGCAGTACTTTCAAATAAATACTGACAGGAAATGGGAGCCCAGAACCCCAACCAGGTCAACTGGAGAGGCAGAGGTGCCAGAAAGCAAAGAAACATGGAAAGGCTGCAGAAAATGGAATACCAAGCATGCAGCAAAGGGCACAATATTCAGAGTACACTTCCTGAAAGATGCAGACTGGGCTGGCAGGAGGCTGAGCTGTGGCTCTATGGACGAGATTCTCTAGAAAATACAGGTTACTCACCTGTAACAGGAGTTCTAAGAATGGTATATGTTGTTCATCCACATTTATTGGCAGGTTTCTTGCCGCTTTAAATCTTGCCGGAAGGTCTTCAAGCTGGCTCCTCCCACCCACCCGGGTGGTAAAACTCTCGGCTCCGCCCCATGACGCCAGATCTGGCCCGCTGGAAGTTCAGGTTGTGCGTCGAAGCAGGGGAGGTCGGGTGGGTCGTGTGGATGAACAACATATGCCATTCCTAGAACTCCTGTTACAGGTGAGTAACCTGTATTTCTAGGGACATGGATATGTTGTTCATCCACACTTATTGGCAGACTCCTAGCAGTTCTCCAGGAGGAGGGAGGCAAGGCGCACACCCCCTACTTAGGAAATAGAGACTGGAGAACCGAGGCCCCAAACCAGCATCCGCGCGTGACTCAAGGTCGATGTGGTAATGGGTAATAAAGGTGTGTGCTGACTTCCAGGTAGCAGCCCTGCAGATTTCCTGGATAGGGACGTCCTGGAAGCAGCCACCGATGCAGCAGTACGACGGGTAGAATGAGCTCTTATCCCTCTGGGAGGCTCCATGCCTGCCAACTTATAGCAGCGATCTATGCAAGAGGTGACCCACCAGCCTATCGTCCGCTTGGCTGCAGGTCTGCCAGATGCGGCTTCAGCGTAGGTGACAAACAGCTGGAGAATCTCTCCTCGAATTTCAGCCGTGCGCTCCTTATAAGCGAGCGCCCTTCTAGGGTCCAGAGTATGGAGCCTATATTCGGCCTCCGAGGTGTGATTGGGGTAGAACACCGGCAGAGCCAGCACCTGATTAAGGTGGAACTCCGACACCACCTTCGGAAGGAATTTCGGGTGGGGGCGCAGGACAACCTTGTCCCTGTGGAAGACCAGGTAAGGAGACTCGATGCAAAGCGCCTGGAGCTCTCCCATCCTTCTAGCTGACGTGATAGCCACCAAGAAGGTGGTCTTCCACGACAGGTGAGAGATCACACCTGTGCATTGGTTCGAATGGCTTGCCCATGAGCTTTGCCAGTACCAGCAGTAGATCCCACGGAGGTGGAGGTTCTCGCACAGGAGGGAAATGTGATCAAGGCCTTTGAAAAAGCGCCCGACCACCTTTTCTGCGCGCACCGACTGCTCCCCGCCCGCGCCTGCAAGCAGAGAGATGGCTGCCAGGTGCACCTTTAGGGTCGTCGACCCAAGCCCTTGACTAGAAAGGGACCATAACAGTCCAAAATGCTTGCCACAGAACAGGAGGAAGGGTCCAAGCCCTTGCCCTGACACCAAATGGAGAATCTCTTCCATTTGAAGGCGTAGCATTTTCTGGTCAACTCCTTACGGGACGCCTCAACAACATTGAGGACCTCGTCGGAAAGACCCAAGGCCTGGAACTCTAGCCGCTCAGGAACCAGGCCGTCAGGTGCAGGGATTAAAGGTCCAGATGGAACACCTTCCCCTGATTGACTGAGAGCAGGCCCGGGTGAGCTGAAAGCTGCCTCGGAAGCCTGGAGCTGAGGCTGAGGAGATCTGGGTACCAGAACTGGCGGGGCCAGTCTGGGGCTATCAGGATCACCTGCACCTTGTCCCTCCTTGCTTTGAGAAGCACCTTGTGAATCAAGGGAAATGGGGGAAAGGCATAGAAGAGGCCCGGGGTCCAGAGCCTCGAGAAGGCATCCCCCTGCAGCGAGCCCTGCTGAGGGGGGCGGGCATGAAACAGCCTCAGCTTCGCGTTCTCCCTGGAGGCAAACAGGTCCACCTGAGGTGTGCCCCAGTGGGAGAACAGATCTTGTACTACCTCCGGCAGGAGAAACCACTCGTGAGATGCAGCCCCTATCCGGCTCAGGGCATCGGCCAGGGTGTTGGAGGCTCCTGCCACATGAATGGCTAGGAGATCCGCCTCCAGGCTGCGCACGAGTGACCAAATGCGGAGAGCTTCCTTGCATAGAAGCATGGAGCGCGTCCCGCCCTGGCGGTTCAGGTAGTACATGGTCGTGGTATTGTCCATCTGGACTCGGACCACTTGACCCCGGAGAAACGGAGCAAAGGTGGCGAGAGCTAGGCGGACTGCTCGGAGCTCCAGCAGGTTGATGTGGCATCGGGACTCCCGCGGGGACTAGAGGCCATGCACTCTGTGTTCCCCCAGTTGGGAACCCCAACCCATCAGAGAGGCATCGGTCAATAGAGAGACCGTCGGCTCGGGGCGGACAAACGGGATGCCCTCCTGCAGATGGAATGGAACGGTCCACCACTGGAGAGCGTTCCACATCTCCTGGGTCACTATCACTAGCTGGTCCAAAGGATCGCAGCGTTGTGACCACTGGCTGGCCAGTCCCCACTGAAGGGGGCACATGTGCCAGTGCGCCCAACGGACCACGCTGGTACAGGCCGCCATGAGACCCAGAAGGCGCAGGAAGTCCCGGGCAAGGCGCGACTGCCCAACCAGAAATGATTGGGCAAAGGAGGTAAGAACCTCAGCCCTGTCCACCGGGAGCCGTGCTCTGGTTCGAAGAGAGTCGAGCTCTGCCCCGATGAACAGGATCACCTGCTTCGCTCGCTGTTCCGACTTCTGGCCTCCTTGATGAGAATGCCAACTTGAGAGCAAACCTGGAGGCCAGACTCTGGACTGCTCCACCTCCGCTTGGAGGAGGCTGCTATCAGCCAATCGTCCAGGTAAGGGTACACCCGGACCCCTCGGCGCCGCAGGAATGCTGTCACCACTGCCATGCATTTGGTGAAGACCCTGGGAGCTGGAGATAAGCCGAAGGGCATGGCTCGGAACTCGAAGAGGGATCCCTCCGCTCGAAAGTGGAGGAATCTCCGATGTGACGGACGGATCGGGACGTGAAAGAACGTGTCCTGTAGGTCGAGAGAGCAGAACCACACGCCGTGTTCCAGAGATGGTATTATCTGCGCCAGAGTGACCATTCTGAAGGTTCGAGACCTTAGGAACTTGTTCAAGTCGTGTAGGTCGAGAATGGGCCGCCAGCCCCCTGTCCGTTTTGGAACCAGGAAATACCTGGACACGAACCCCGGGTCTGAAGGAGGGTCCTCCACCTCTGTGATCACCTGCTTTTGGAGGAGGAGAGCGATGTCGGCTCGGCGAGCCGCCAGTGAGGCTGCGGACCCCGAGGTACGACGGCTCTGAAGGGCGGGGCCTGCTCGAATTCCAGAGGTAGGCCTTTTCCCACCACCTCCAGTACCCACCTGTCCGTGGTAACAGCGGACCAGGCGGAACGGAAGTGTCTGAGCCGTCCCCACACGGGGGGAACCAGGGGTGAGGTGACAGGGATGGGGACGACACCCCTCAGCCCGTCACTGGGCAGGCTTGGAGGAGGGACCGGCCGAGGGACCTCCCGGGCCTTTACCTCCCTGCTTCCTGTTGGAGGAAGCCGACGGCTTGGGTTTGGGATACCAAGGTCGAGCCTGCTGGCCCTGACGTTGTTGGGCCGGATGCGCCGCGGGCGCAGAAAGACGAAGAGCTTAGGCTGTGGCTTGCAGCCTTTGTCCTGGCCGGAAGGCCGAGTCCAAGGTAGCATTGGACTTCTCGATCCTCTGCAGGTGACCTTCCACACCAGGGCAAGAGGTCAGTTCCCAAAAGGAACATCCGCCAACTCTGTGCTGGGTATCCAGGTAAAAGGGATACCCTCAGCCAAGCCAGACGACGCATGAATACCACGGCCGCCACAGACCTGGCCATGAGTCCCCAATGCTACACGAGTCTGAGCTGCTGTTTGGCCACCGCCTGCCCTGGTCCCGCACCTGCCTGACCGTAGTCTGCAGATCTGCGGGAAGATGAGGACAACCTCATCCAGGGAGCCCAACAGGGCGTGGGAAAAATGTGCCATGAGGACGGCCGAACTGGCCTGACGAGGGCCGAGAGAGGATGCAGCATAGACTTTTCGCCCGGCATAATCCAATTTCTTGGAATCCTTGTCGGGAGGTTTGTCCACATCCCTGGTGTTCCCGGCACGCCGGAAAATGCTGTCGGTAACCAATCCCTCGGCCGAGGGGTGTTCCGAAAAACCGGACAGGGAACCGGTAGGGGCCACATACTTCCTTGCCAACCTGGCTGAAGGCGCAGGGCAGGAAGCAGGACGCTGCCAAAGTTCCAAGGCCGGACCCATTATGGCTTCGGCCACCGGAAAGGCCTCTGTAGGAGAATCCCCTCGGTCCAGAATCTCCGTGAGGATACCTGGCCGTTAGAAAGCAGGTTCGAAGCTTCATCCGGTGGACTCGAGATGAGTTGAAGCAACCCTAAGAAGGACGAAGGGCTATCGTCCACTGACTGCCTTCCGAGGACTCCCAAGTCCATTCGCTGGAGAAGAGGGAGGAACCATCATCGGACTCCGAAGAGTCCTCAAAGAGCTGCCTCGGGCCTAAGCCACCCTCCACCTGCCGAGGTTTACCGGGAGTGAGGGTGACCGACAGCCTGGGGCAAACCCAAGGCAGACAGAGAAGTTTTGGTCGGAGCCCCAACTAATGGCTGTGGAGGCGGAAGTTCCACCAGAATCGGTGGGGCAGCTGGAATTAGCCGAACAAACGGCCTGAGAATAGGCCCCGACTCACACCCAGGGGTTGTTTCGCTGCTCCGTGACAGCCACTTAACGGCGGGAAGACGACTGGGTGGGCTTTTCCCGGTCAAAAGAAGCTGTTGCCACAATGCCTCGTACCTCCGACGAATCTCACCGCCTCCTCGTCTGAGGAAGAGGAAGAGCGCGGGCGGCGCTTGCCGCGTGCAGAGACTCGAGACCGCTTATGGCGGGCGGGATCGCATGGACCGCGAGAGAACTCCAGACCGAGAGTCTAGAGTAGCCGAGGAAGGCGAGGAGAAGTTCGAAATCGCACCCTCGGCTCGGACGATCCCACCAAGGCTCCGGGAACCGGAGGCACAGACGAGCCGACGGGATCCTCAACTCCCACCGGGGAACCGGGAGAGGGGATTTCAGCTTCCCCAGCCGACTAACCCGCTCAACGGATCGAAAGATCTCGACCGCCGGGCGGGAGTCTCGGGTCAACTGGCCTGACGGGACACCGCGAAGCCAGTGGCCGAAGCTGAGGGCTTCCACTGAAGTCGAATCTTCCACAAGGGAGGGGATCATTCCCAAGAGTGTCGCACGGAGAGACTTACTTTTGCTCTTTTTGGACCTGGAAAAGGGTCCTGAAGAAGTTGGATCCTCACCTTTGGTTGAGAGGGTCAGGCAAAGCTCCTTAAAAGAAGCAGAGTACGGGGCACCGAGAAAGAGTGGGACAAATGCCGCAGCCGAGGTAGAAGCGGCTCGCGCCGCCTCCTCTTTGAGGGCGATCATCTGCTCGAGCTGATCCAGCCGGTCACCGCTGACACCGCCAATCGGCCTCTTTAGATTTCACCGTGGAATTTTTTCTCGGGCGCCCAGTTGTAATCGGGCAGTACGTCTCAAGCGACGAGGGGCAAAAGGAAGAGCATGTTTCGAGGCCCGCGGGTCGTGGTCAAGGCCCAGGCAGTAGATGCACGTGGAGTGCGGATCCGCTCTAGACATCTTCTGGTTCGCAGGGCACCTCCAAAACCGAGTCGATCGGTCCATCGCAGCCGCGAGGAGAAGAAGACCAAGTCTTTTTAGCAAAACTTTTCGATTTTGAACTTTCAAGAATTAGGAACCAGTCTTAAACGCAGCGCGTTAAGGAGGGAACCTGAGCTTCCAAGCGGTAAGGAAGATCTGGCGTCATGGGGCGGAGCCGAGAGTTTTACCAGCCGGGTGGGTGGGAGGAGCCAGCTTGAAGACCTTCCGGCAAGATTTAAAGCGGCAAGGAACCTGCCAATAAGTGTGGATGAACAACATATCCATGTCCCTAGAAATCTATGATTATTGTTAAGTAACCATCTTCTTGGAGGATCTCTCGGTCCACAGTGCTATACCTTTGGAATGATTTCCAAGCAGGAAAAGACAGCAACATGAGAGGAAGGCCAGACAGCAGGGATGTAAATGACCCCAAAGACAGCAAGCCTTGAGGGATGGCAACGATGAAGCCAGCCTATCTGTGGGACACAGGTCTAAGTGCAGAAATTAAAGATAGGAGTAATCAAAGTCCAAGTGGCAGAACAGCATACAGCAGCTGCCCCCAAAATGGAAGGAAACAAGTCATAGAAGAGGCCGTGGCATGCTACAAGGTGGAAAAGGCTGAAGTGCAGGTACGTACTAAAGAGTTCCGGATGCCAGAGTTCTAGAGGTACAAGGAGACCAAAGCACAAACAACTAAACTGCAGAATTAGCAGAATCAGCATTTATATAGCGCTCTTCATACACATTCTATCCCAAGGCACTTGACAAGCAATGGGAGACTGGTAGTGAAGTGACTGAATGTGTAGTGGCAGCCATTTCATACATCAACATCCACACACCGCCTTGGACAACTGCAGGAACCGGTTTTATGAGAAGGGGAATGTTGGCAAGGACACTGGAGAAAATCCCCATCTCTTGCAAAAAGTACCTTAGGTTCTTTTACTTCGACCTTGACACCCACCAGGACAGCACCAGAGATGGTTAAGAAGGCACCTCCATTTACTACAACCATAAAACTTCCAAATTTTTATTTATACTACTTAGCTTGCAAAGCCATGAAGTTTTGCAGATGGTTAAACAACAAGGATTCAGACAGTTAAATACTCCTGAATGGCTTAGTATAGACTCTGGCATAGTGGAAGACAACAAACACAGGTTACTCACCTGTAACAGGAGTTCTAGGAATGGTATATGTTGTTCATCCATACTTTCCGGCAGGTATCCTTGCCGCTTTAAGTCTTGCCAGAATGTCTTCAAGCTGGCTCCTCCCACCCAGGTGGTAAAACTCTCGGCTCCGCCCCAGGACTCCAGATCTGGCCCGCTGGAAGCTCAGGTTGTGCGTCGAAGCCGGGTAGGTCGTGTGGATGAACAACATATACCATTCCTAGAACTCCTGTTACAGGTGAGTAACCTGTATTTCTAGGGACATGGATATGTTCATCCACACTTTCTGGCAGACTCCTAGCAGTTCTCCGGGAGGAGGGAGGCAAGGCGCACACCCCCGATACTTACTTGGGAAAGAGAGACTGGAGAACCGAGGCCCCAAAACCAGCATCCAGGCATGACTCAAGGTCGATGTGGTAGTGGGTAATAAAGGTATGTGCCGACTTCCGGGTAGCAGCCTTGCAGATATCCTGGATAGGGACATCCCTGGAAGCAGCTACTGATGCAGCGGTATGGCGGGTAGAATGAGCTCTTATCCCTCTGGGAGGCTCCATGCCCGCCAACCTATAGCAGAGCTCTATGCAGGAGGTGACCCACCTGCCTATCCTCCGCTTGGCTGCAGGTCTGCCAGGTGCGGCTTCAGCGTAGGTGACAAACAGCTGGCGAACCTCTCCCCGAACCTCAGCCGTCCGCTCCATATAATAAGCGAGCGCTCATCTAGGGTTCAAAGTATGGAGCCTATACTCTGCCTCCGAGGTGTGATTGGGGTAGAACACCAGCAGAGTCAACACCTGGTTAAGGTGAAACTCCGGCACCACCTTCGGAAGGAATTTCGGGTGGGGGCACAGGACCTTGTCCCTGTGGAAGACCAGATAAGAAGACTCTATGGAAAGCGACTGGAGCGCTCCCATCCTTCAGGCTGACGTGATAGCCCCCAAGAAGGCAGTCTTCCACGACAGGTGTGAAATATCGCACCTGTGCATTGGTTCGAATGGCTTGCCCATGCGCTTGGCCAATACCAGCAGTAGATCCCATGGAGGTGGAGGTTCTCGCACCGGAGGGGAAATGTGGTCAAGGCCTTTGAAAAAGCGCCCGACCACCTTCTCCTCCGCCACCGACTGCTTCCCGGCCCGCGCCTGGTAAGCAGAGATGGCTGCCAGGTGCACCATAAGGGTCGTCGACCGAAGCCCTTGCTGAGAAAGGGACCACAGGTAGTCCAGAATGCTTGCCAAGGGACAGTTGGAAGGGTCCAAGCCCTTCTCCTGACACCAAATGGAGAATCTCTTCCATTTGAAGGCGTAGTATTTTCTGGTCGACTCCTTACGGGACGCCTCAACGACATTGAGGACCTCGTCGGAAAGACCCAAGGCCTGGAACTCTAGCTGCTCAGGAACCAGGCCGTCAGGTGCAGGGATTGAAGGTCCGGATGGAATACCTTCCCCTGGTTGACTGAGATCAGGTCCGGGTGGGCTGGAAGCTGCCTCAGGAGCCTGGAGCTGAGGCTGAGGAGATCTGGATACCAGAACTGGCGGGGCCAGTCTGGGGCTACGAGAATCACCTGCCCTTGTCCCTCCTCGCCTTGAGAAGCACCTTGTGGATCAAGGGGAAATGGGGGAAAGGCGTAGAAGAGGACCGGGGTCCACGGCCTCGAGAGGCATCCCTGCAGCGAGAGCCCTGCTGAGGGGTGGGCATGGAACAGACTCAGCTTCGCATTCTCCCTGGAGGCAAACAGGTCCACCTGAGGCGTGCCCCAGTGGGAGAACAGGTCTTGTACTACCTCGGCAGGAGAGACCACTCGTGAGACATAGCCCCTATCCGCTTAGGGCATCGGCCAGGGTGTTGGAGGCTCCTGCCACGTGAATGGCTAGGAGATCCGCCTCCAGGCTGCGCACGAGGGACCATATGCAGAGATCTTCCTTGCATAACAGCATGGAGCGCGTCCCGCCCTGGTGGTTCAGATAGTACATGGTCGTGGTGTTGTCCGTCTGGACCTGAACCACTTTACCCCGTAGAAACGGAGCGAAGGCGGTGAGAGCTAGACGGACCGCTCGGAGCTCCAGCAGGTGGATGTGGCATCAGGACTCCCTAGGGGACCAAAGGCCGTGCGCTCGGTGTTCCCCCAGATGGGCACCCCAACCCATCAGAGATGCATCGGTCGATATACCGTCGGCTCGGGGTGGATGAATGGGATGCCCTCCTGCAGATGTGTCAGAACGATCCACCATTGGAGAGCGTTCCACATCTTCTGGGTCACTGTCACAGGCTGGTCCAATGGATCGCAGCATTGTGACCATTGGCTGACCAGTCCCCACTGAAGGAGACGCATGTACCAACGGACCCAACGGACCACGCTGGTGCAGGCCGCCATGAGGCCCAGGAAGTCCCGAGCAGGGCGCAATTGCCCAACTAGAAATGATTGGGCAAAGGAGGAAAGAACCTCGGCCCTGTCCGCCGGGAGCCGTGCTCTGGCTCATAGAGTCGAGCTCTGCCCCGATGAATAGTATCACCTGCTTTGGCATGAGTTCCGACTTGGCCTCGTTGATGAGGAGGCCAACCTGAGAGCAAACCTGGAGGGCCAGATCTCTGGACCACTATGCCTCCGCTCTGGAGGGGGCTGCAATCAGCCAGTCATCCAGGTAGGGGTACACCCGGACTCTTCGGCGCCGCAGGAATGCTGTCACCACTGCCATGCATTTGTTGAAGACCCTGGGAGCTAGGGAGAGGCCAAAGGACATGGTCCAGGACACGTAAAGGGATCCCTCCGCTCTGAAGTGGAGGAATCTCTGATGGGATGGACGGATTGGGACATGAAAGAACGCATCCTGGAGGTCCAGGGAACAGAACCACACGCCTCGTTCCAAGGATGGGATCATCTGAGCCGGAGTGACCATCCTGAAGGTCAGAGACCGTAGGAACTTGTTCAGGTCGTGAATGGGGCGCCAGCCCCCCATCCATTTTGGGACCAGGAAGTACCTGGACACAAACCCCGGGTCTGGAGGAGGATCCGCCACCTTCCTGATCACCTTTTTTTCCGAGGAGCAGGGCAATATCGGCTCGGCAGGCCAACAGCAAGGCTGCGGACCCCGTGGCTCCCCGAGGGGCGACGGCTCAAAAGGTGGGGCCTGCCGAACTCCAGGGCAGGCCTTTTCCTACCACTTCCAACACCCAGCGGTCTGTGGTGATAGCGGACCAGGCGGAAAGGAAGTAGGGAGCCATCCCCCAACGGGGGGGGGGGGAGAGACCTGGGGGAGTGACGAGGCTGGTGGCGGTACCCCTCGACCCGTCACTGGGCAGGCTTGGAGGAAGAACTGGCCGAGGGACCTCCTGGACCTTTTCCTCCTTACTTCCTGTTGGAGGAAACTGCCGGCTTGGGTTTGGGACGCCAAGCGTGAGCCTGCTGACCCTGTTGCTGGTGCTGCTGGGCCGGACGACATGCAGGGACCGAAGGACGAAAGGACTTCTGCTGCTGACGGTGGCATTTGTCCCTCTGGGGACAGAGGTGACCGAGTCTAGGGTGGCATTGGACTTCTTGATCCGCTGGAGGTGTCCCTCCACTCCAGGGCCGAAGAGGTCAGTCCCCAAGAAGGGGACATCCGCCAACTTGTGCTGGGTATCCGCCGTTAAGGTGGATATCCTCAGCCACACCCTGCGTCGCATGGCCACCGCGGCTGCTACTGACCTGGCACAGGAATCACCTATGTCCAGAGCAGACTGAAGCTGCTGTTCGCCACCGCCCTACCCTGGTCCCGCACCTGGCGGACTGTGGTCTGCAGATCAGGCGGGAGATAAGGAACAACCTCATCCAGGGAGCCCAAGAGGGCGTGGGAAAAGTGTGCCATCAGCACGGCCGAGCTGGCCCATCAGAGGCCGAGGGAGGACGCAACGTACACCTTGCGCCTGGCAAAGTCCAGCTTTTTGGACTCTGTCGGGAGGCTTATCCACATCCAGAGCGTTACCGGAATGCCGGAAAACACTGTCGGTGACTAACCCCTCGGCTCGGGCACTTTAACCGGGGACTGCGGCCCAGAAGGCACAGGCAGATCCTTGGTATCCACCGGGGGGGACCGGTGAAGGAGGGTTGTCGGCTTCTTCAGTTGACAGCCCGTCTAACGGATCGAGAAAAATCTCGACTTCATCGATGGGAGTCTCGGCAGGCTGGCCTGACGGGGGCACCGCGAAGCCAGCGGCCTCAGCCGCAACCTCGACCGAAGTCAATGGTCGGCTGTCCGGGGAAGGGGACCTCTCCCGCTCCCACGAACGCCGACGGTGGGACTTACCTTTCGACTCCTTCTTGGGCAGAGAAGAATGTCCAGATGGCCCCTCTCCTTTCGTGGAAAGGCACTGACAAAGCTCCTTGAACGAAGCCATATAAGAGGAACTCAGAGCGGGATAAATGCCGTGGCCGAGGAGGAAGATGTGGCCTGGGCCGCCTCCTCCTCGAGGGCAATCATCTGCTCAAGCTGCTCAGCGGAGCCAACCGCCCATGAGATACCGTAGCGAGCCTCTTGATTTTACTGGCGGGAAACATTTCTCGGCGCCGAGCTTCAATCTGGCAGCCGACTGGCCCAGGATGTTGGCCAAGAAAGAGCGGCATAACTCGCAGGCCTGGCGGTCGTGGATTCAGGGCCTAAGCAGTAGACGATGTGAGTGCGGATCTGTCCTGGACATTTTCTGCCCGCAAGGGCACTTGAAAGCCGAACAGATTTGTCCATCGAGTCAAGGGAAAATGAAGACCGAAGTTTAGAAAACTTCAAAACCAATTTCGGACGAACCGAAGAATTAGGATCCAGTCTAAAACGCAGAGCGCTGAGGAGGGAACCTGAGCTCCCAAGCGGTAAGGAAGATCTGGCGTCATGGGGTGGAGCTGAGAGTTTTACCACCTGGATGGGTGGGAGGAGCCAGCTTGAAGACCTTCCGGCAAGACTTAAAAGTGGCAAGGGTACCTGCCAGAAAGTGTGGATGAACAACATATCCATGTCCCTAGAATACAGGTATTCATTCCCTGCTTTCCGTAAGCCATAACAGTCACAGATGTTCTATTAAAAATCAAATTATTTTAGATTCCCTAAGACAAATCAGGCAGATGGCAGTATTATTGGGCCTACACATTGAAAATTCCCTACAACCACCACTCTGGGGTAGCATAAATATCACTTTTAGTAACACAACTTTTCACAGTGAAACTTTGAATTAATTTGGGGATCAGGACAACTCAAGACTTGAGAAAGCATGATAAATGGATTAAAAGTGAACATCTCAGAGAAATTTAATTTTGGAGAGATGGACATTGAACTTCTAAATCCCCTGTTTAATACCGTAAAGAGGCTTTTTAATATTAATGATCTTGTATACTAATAATGAGCAGACTATCTGCAACATTAAACCTATCTCTGCATTTTATTCACTTTTCATTGTAACATGGCAATAAATGCTTTCGTCCGATAACCAATTTGCACTGGTGGAACCACAGCACATAACCCAAAATGAACCATGCATTCAAGAGCAGGTGCACAGTTCCGATAATCCAGCCCCCGACATATAGGATAGCTCATCTGCTCCTGAATCCATGTATAGCAATACATCCATTTTAATCCATGTTTTAAAAAAAGTTAAATTAATTGTAAATTTACTCCCTGCATAAACGAAGCCACTTCCAGAACCTACGGCCACACCCCCACACTGGCAGCCCCATTTTGTGATGTCATAAAACGAAGGCTGCGTGTGTGCACCCCATTGACTTGAATGGGGGTGATTTTTCAACAGATTTTACTACTATTTAGAGTTACGATTTTAATCAAACACAGAAACATAGAATTTGACGGCAGATAAGGACCGCTTGGCACACCGTGTCTGCCCATTCCCTATGTATTGGATAAGCTGCAGATGCTAGTTAACCAACAGCCTACTTCTGCCTACCATTCACTATAATTGACTTATGTCTGTCCCATGCATTCTTGAATTCCCCAACTGTTTTTGACCCCACGACCTCCTCAGGAAGGTTGTTCCACGTGTCCACCACACTCTCCGTGAAAAAATACTTTCTCAAGTGGCCCCCGAGCTGTCCCCCTCCATCTTCAAACTGGCCTCTATGTTCTTGCACATCTCTTTCTCTCAAAGATGCTCCCATCTTGGGCTTTGCTGATTCCCTTGAGGTACTTAAATGTTTCTATCATGTCCCCACTCTCCCTCCTTTCCTCGAGGGTATACATATTAAGCTCTTTCAGCCTCTCCTCATATGGCTTCTGTTGCAGACCCTGCACCATTTTAGTTGCCCTCCTCTGGACCACCTCCATCCTGTCTATGTCCTTATAGAGATGGGGTCTCCAGAACTGCAGGCAGTACTCTAAATGGGGTCTTTTGTACAGAGGGATAACTTCCTGTTTTCTACTGGTGATGCCTCTCCCTATGCATCCCAGTATCCCTCCAGCCCTCCTTACTGCCTTCTCACATTGTTTGCCTACCTTAAGGTCATCTGATAGGACTACCGCAACCAAGGTCACTTTCCATTTTTGTCGTCATTGCCTTCCCCTCCCATTGTGTACTCTTCCTCTAGGTTTGTTTCCCAGGTGCATTACTTTGCACTTCATTTCACTGACTCTAAGCTGCAATATTTTTGACCATTCCTCCAACCTTGCCAACTCCCTTCTCATCCTTTCCACCCCCACTTGTGTACCAACCCTGTTGCAGATCTTTGTGTTGTCTGCAAAGAGGCATACTTTTCCTTCTAGCCCCTCTGCAATGTCTCCTATAAAGACATTAAAGAGGACCGTTCCCAGTACTGAACCCTGTGGTACCCCACTAGTAACCCCCCCTTTCTTCAGAGTGTACTCCATTTACTATTACCCTCTGCGTCCTGTTGGTCAGCCAATTTGTTACCCAGGCCATCACCCTGGCACCACTCCCAGGGTGACTAACTTATTTATTAATCTTTTGTGTGGGACTGGTCCCTGTTAGTCGAGCAGTCAGTTTGATTCATTAAAATTGTAACTGTAAGCAGTAGTAAAATCTATGGAAAAATCACCCTCATTCAAGACAATGGGGTTCGCACACGCAACCGTCATTTTATGACATCACAAAATGGGGCTAGTGTGGGGAAGCGATATATAGGTACAGGAAGTGGCTCCGTTTACGCAGGGGGTATAATTTACAAGCAATTTAACTTTTTAAAAAACACAAAATGGATTTATTGCTACACATCGATTCAGGAGCAGGTGAGCTATCACATGTCGGGGTGGGGGGCGGCAGCTGGATAATTGAAACTGCGCACCTGCTCTTTAATTCCCTAGTAATGCCAGATTCATGCTGTAGTACACTGCTTAACTGCTGTGAACTCATGATGGACCACTATATACGTGAAGCACAGGTTCTTTCTCAACCCACTCACCCCGTGGAACTCTGACTACCCAGGCAAATAAACGGTCCAGCAAATTTTAATTGCTATTCTCCTACTATAGAAGATACCACGTAGAGAAGTACACAGTAGAAAACTGGAAAGTATTTTGTTCACCCTGCTCCATAGTAATGGTCAGCTTCATGTTTAGTCGCATACCTGAATGGGACCCAACAGTTTGTTGTTGCACAGTTCTATATTTTTGTAATCCACAAGTGTATTGTGTATTAAATATTGCAGAAAAGCACGTTGCTAGTTCCTGCTTAAGTTAGCAGTGTTTGCAGCCTGTACGGGTGAAACTCATGCATATGCAAATTTTGGGAAGGTTCAATCCCACAATATTAGCAAATATTAAGCATCTCATCAGCTGTACCTTTCAAAATAAAAGATTCAAAATGTTAAGTCCGTCAAAGTGTATATTTTGTGCCTATGACCATAATTCCAGAAATAGTGGGAACTGTGCTTGCCATGTTACAAGTGCATTAAGCCACTTCAAAGGAGGGTTCCACTGGGAAATAATGCATGGTTGGGTGGCTGGAGGCACTTGGCCTAATGCCCTGACCCCCCCCCCCCACAAAACCATGCATTAATTCCCCAGTAGAACCCCCTCCTTTGTCACAGCTTAATGTTTACTTAACACTGTTAGAGGACTGGCAACAGAATGCATTAATTTCTGGAATACTGTAATGGCATTTCAGAAAAGTGGAACTGAAGCTATTTGGTCCTTTCCGTGTAAAATGTTTTCCTTGAACTACAGACTACTACAGTACAAACTCTTAAATAACCTATTTTACACTCCCACCCTCAGGAGAAAAATGGGACTTCAACAAACTGACAACTTTGTTAAATGTAACCATTCCAAATCGGACAGTAAACATAAATCTTGGGATTGTCTGTTAAACTTTTGGTCACATACATACAATTTTATAAGGAACGTACGCCAAGTTCATTCTATTTTTAATTTCTCATCCTGTATAATAGTGCACTTCCCAACCACTAAAAACATTGCTTGGCCTGATGCAGCTTTGTCCTTAATTTCAATCGCTGCTAAAAATCTAATATTCAGAAAATGGCTTGATGCACCCTCCCTTTCTGATGGAAAAATCGAAATCACGGAAGCACTTAATACAATGAGCTAATTTTTCGAGTTTAACGACAAAGTAGATTTAATAGTAAATGGGGTTTTCTTCTTACTTGCTGCACTCTAATTAGTACATCTTCCTCTCTCTTTTCCACTTTAGAGCTATACTTAATTATAACACCCCCCCTTGTCTGACATGTTCTTCCTTCTATCTAAGTAGCTTTTGCTTTTAATTTCTATTTTTGTCTTTTTCAGGGGAATACCACGTTGAGAACGGACTTTGATTTTTTTATATGTTTTAAGATAGTCATTTTTAAGATTAGATAGACTTTTTTCTTGTCCTATAAGTTTTGCTTTTTTAATCTTGTTTTCTCAATGTTTGATAACTGTAATATACTTTGAACTGTATTCTTATTTACTGAATAAAGACGTATGGGAGAAAACTGCAAACATACGAATATGCCAGCAGATAACAGCCTTACGGTTTACCTAGTCTGCTTAAGTGTGCAGGTCACAATTGTGTCTACAGAGGGACCCCCAAATCCCCCGACCCCCCACAAGATCCCCTCTCCCCACCTCCACCAGCAACTTTCCCCTTCATTCTGTGTCATCCTTTCTTAAACCTATCAACCGTTTTCAGGGAGACCATCTCCTCTACACCATCACTCTCAAGTGAAGAAGTGCCTCCTCATCCCTCTACTGAATCTTCCTCCTTCCAGCTTTAGGCTATGGCCCCTAGTGGGCTCGTTCTCACTATGACGGAAGTGGCCTTTGATATTCACCCTGTTAATACCTTTAAGGTATCTGAAGGTCTTGATCATATCATTTTTTCTCCATTTTCTTATGACTGCTGTGGAAGTATGCTGACTGTATGTGTCTGGGTCCCCCTAGAAAACTGCCATTCATGCTCTTGGGTTCTTACCCGGTTAACAGATTTTAAATAAACGAAAAATAAAGTATCCCCCCTCTCTTGTCTGTCCTCAAGGGACTACACACTGAGCCCAATGAGCTTCTCTTCATAGGTGTTGTCCTGTTGGCCCCGGATCATCTCCAGAAAGTTCACACACTTCTTAAGATAAGGGTACCAATACTGCACACAGTACTCAAACTGCAGACTTACCAGTGACCTGTACAGGGGCAGTGTGACCTCCACATTCCTGTTGGTAATCCCTCTGGCTATGCAGTCCAGCATCAGATTTGCTTTTGCTGCTGCTCTCCTACAGCGTGCAAAGTGTTGTAGGTCACTCAATGATTACCCCAGGTCCTTTTCTTCCGCTGGACTTGTTTAGGATTTGTACGCAAAGACACTCAGTGAAAAATCAAATATGGAGGCTCACATATTAGAACCTTTAGCTTTGAAATCCTTTGAGAAGCAGCACTGGCAACCAAAAATAATGCTCTCCATGAAAGAAAGCAAAGCCGCAACTCATGGCCGCCTCAGAAGGAGCCAAAGTAAGCTGTACAACAAAACATTCAAGTCTCAAGCCGAGATCGGCTTCCTTATGGGAGGTTCTGTATGTAATATACCTCTCAAAAAGGTACAGCATCGCTCTAGTTGGGCAACCATATAACCATCACTAAGGGCATGAAAGGCTGAAACAGCTGCCAAATGCACCTGCGTGAGGAATACTGAAGACCAGAGACAGAGAGGTATAGCAAGAATACCAGCATGGCACTGACTGGGCAAGTAAATGGATCCAAGTGCTTGGAGGTGGCCCACAATGTAAACCACTTGCACTTCAAAGAGTAGGTATGGCTGGTGGAGGGTTTTCTAGTAGCCACCAGAACATCAGCCACTTTACAGGATACCCCACATCTTGCTATGGTTATGTCTTTGGAGCCAGGGATGTAGATGCAGGGATTTCAGCTCTGGATGGACCAGTGAACCCCTGTCCTGTGACAAAAGACCCCTGCACAGCAGCAGAGGGACTGGTGGTTTCATCGCCATCTTAGTACTGGGTACCAAATCTGCTGAGGCCAAACTGGAGCGATGAGGATGAGAGTTGCTCCCTCCATTTGAGTTCGATTAACACTCTGTATTAGAGGAAAGGCATACAAAAACCTCCCTTTCCAAGACGGACAACACGTCACCAGAAAACTCCAGGCCCTAGAGTGAGCAAGCAAAAACGCAACAGTTCTGCATTGTGTGGGGATGCAAAAAGGTCCAACTATGGATGACCCCACCTTGCAAACAGATCTTCCACTACTGAGGTCAGTAGTTCCCATTCGTGTAGGCTGAACTGTGACCTACTTAACCTGTCTGTAATTTTGGGCACCTGGAAGATGTACGGCAGAGAGTTCTAGGCAATGTTCCAGAGCCCACAGCCACACTCTCATTGCTTCCCTGCATAAAATATGAATGAGTCCCTCCCCTAGTTTGTTGAAGCAGCACATCACACAGACACTGGTTTGTACTAACAGAGGACCAGGTGTCAGATGCACATGAAATGCCTGGAGACTGTAGAGAACAAACTGCCTCTCCAGTACATTTATATGCAAGTTTCTATCTGGGGTTCAAGCACCCTGTGTTTGGCAAGGGCCCAGGTGGGCTTCCCAAACAGATACTGAGGCATCAGAACAGAGGTGAGAACTTGTGATGGAGTTGGACTCTAAAATGGTACGAGCAGGTGAGTTTGGTTCATCCATTACATCAGGGCCTTTCTCAGAGAAGACATGACTAATACTGGTTTGTCTACGTCACTGGCAGAGGGCAAGACTGAACTGGTAATGTTCCCCTTCCAACAGGAATCTCAGATATTTTCTGGGATTCTTCCTGGTTTCGACATAAAGGTAAGCATCATTCATGTCCAAAGAACAGATCCAGTCTTCTGTCTTCAACAGGGGAATGAGGGCTTGTAGGGAGACCATACGAAACTTCTTGTACGCTAGAAGTTTAGGTTTCTGAGGTCTAGAACTGGTCACAGGCCTCCTGTCCACTTGGGGACTAGGAAGCATCTTGAGAAGCCCCTGTTCCTCAGACTGACAGGAACTGGTTCTATGGCCCATTTCTGAAGCAAGGCTTCTATCTCCTCTGAGTAGTAACGTGCCCTGGGGTATACATGCAGATAAGTGGTGGATGATCTGAAGGGATCTCCAGAAGCGCTAGAGCATGGCCTTTCGCAATGATATCCAGCACTCATTTGTCCGTAGTTACTTCCCGCCACTGGTGTAAGTGAAGGAAAAGCCAGCCCCTACAATGACCCCTAGAAGCAATGGCGTGTTTTTTTTTTTGGGGGTATATGGTTGTGAGTCACTGTGAACCGTGAGGGCAAGGCCACCGGCTCCACTTCCTCTGGCTGCTCTGGAATGAACACCTGGAGGGAGGCTGACTGGCAAGGCTCCCGCGCCTTTACTTCTGCCTTGTTGCCGGTTGGTCTGCCACCCCTGGCTGGTGATGGATGAAACTGACCTTGACCCCTGCCTGGTGTGGGGAACAGGGATTTGTCGGACCTATAATCATCCTAGATGACTAAAGTCTCTTCCACTTCAAACCCCAGGAAATCTTACTGTATTCTGACAAATGCAGTATTGTCTCGGAGCCGAAATGGTTACTAGAACCTATGCTAATAGTGGAATGTTATGCTAGAGTTTGGTTTTCAAATCACTGTCCCCGGTTGCACTTCCCGCAACCATCAGATTCTTTACTCCACCTGCCTCAGTAAGACGTCTCCAGAGAGCTCTCCTTCACTTACTTGAAGAAGTTTATTTTTTTTCTCGGTTTTGTCCAAGTCCGCTTAGTTATTTCGATTTTTAAAGCACTGTTCTCGGTTCACAGGTAGACTAGAGTCTAGATTAGTGTTCATCAGGTAGGTTTTTCCTTATCGGTTTTCTCAACCGAGAAGGAACCAGTAGTTTATTTTCTGAGGTGAATCTCAGTAATTTTCTTTTATTTCGACTGTTAAGGTAAGTCCGTTATTATTTAGAAAACTTTTATTGGGGTAACTCTCGGTTGTTCAGTTTTTACCAAACTGGAGAAAAAAAAAAACAAAAAACAAACAACATTTTTGGGATAAATGTCACAGGCCAAGAAAAGAACAGGCCCCACAGGTTTCCGACATTGTACTGAGTGTGGGGAACCTTTCGCTAAAGCAGATCCTCATCTAATTTGTGCATTCTGCTTGGGGTTTGACCACCTCAAAGAGGACTGTGATATTTGCAAAAACTTCCCTCAGTCAACACTTGAGAGGTGACAAACAACTGCAGGAGAAGATGTCTGAGAAAGCTGCTGACCCGGCTACAGACAAACTGGCTACAAGCCATAAAGAACCGGAGGAACATCCCTCTGACGAGGGTGACTGTTCAGGTAAAAAAATGGCCCTCGGATACTGCCGCTGAACCAGCAACCGCAGGGAAAATTTAGAAAAAGGAGAAACATACAGTGTGCGAACCACAACCAAAAAAATACGCTGGTTCCAACCGCTGGGGAGACAGCAAACTGTATAATCCCAGTGCCCTCCCTTCCTCCCCTAGTCCTAGTTCTCCACCTTCCTTCTCTATGTCATAGGACCCCTACCCTCCCTCTCTCTCTCCCTTCCCATATCCTGCATGATTTGAACCCAGTTTGGCTGTTCTCTATCAGTCACTTCCCCGAAAACCCTTCTCATCTCCTGCATTCTCAGTCCACTGCCATCTCTCATCTCCTGTTTTGCCTTCCAAACTGTTTGGGCAGTAATGTTGCACTTATGCCTCTGCCTGTTCAAGCCCTTTTTACTGTGAAGTTGATATTTCCGTTTTTGAATTTGTATTGCCTGCTCTGCATCTTGCAAACCATACTCATATTCCTTTATTGTACCTTTTGTTGTCCTTCCAGGACCACCTTGCAAATGAGTATCTCAATGGTGTTTTTCCTGGTAAAAAATAAATTGAACTGAATATAAGAATTATCCACTTGCTTCAACCAAGTACCCCGGTTCCGGTTGAGAAGCGGCTGCCAACACAAACACCCGGTTCTTCCTCGGTTCCCGGTTCACTGGAACAAGGGGTAGAACCTTTTGGGGAAGATGAAGATGAGGACTGTGGAGAACCAATCAAACTGGATATCTCTCTCGATCCCCACCATCCTGATTCCCCTGACAAGGGAACCGAGGACTATACATCCCACTTTGCTTTTATAATGCAAGTGGCCCCAATCCTGGACCTCCCTACTCAGGAGTCCACCGATGAGGAGGAAGAACAGGACTATATGGAGATGGACATTCCAGTCTCTAAAAGGCTGTTACTGTCCATCCATAAGTCCTTGAGGAAACAGGTGAACAAGGTCTTGCAGACTCCCACTTCTGTGCCACCTGTGGATAGAAAGGTGGACAAGAAATACTGAGTGGCTAAGGGTGCAGCAGAGTTTCTCTTTGGGCACCCCAGCCATGAAGGGATAGTGCAGGCTGCAGCTTGTGATAAAGCTGGCATACCTTTGGCATCACACCCACCGGACAAGGATTCCAGAAAAATGTATTCTATAGCCAAGAAGGTTTATCTGGGATCCTCGCTGATCATCAGGCAAGCATCCTATATGGCCTATGTTGCCAGATATCACAGAACACTACGGAATACTGTTATGGAGACAAAATCTGTCCCAGCCCCTATGGCAGCTGATCTGGAAGAAGCTGTGAAAAGGGGTATTAAGGCATCAAAAGCCCAGATCAGAATGGCTGTAGACAATGACACTGCTGTCAGACAAATGGCTGCTACTGTGCCACTCAGAAGATTTGCTTGGCTCAGAACAACCAATCTGATCCAAGATGCACAGTCCAAGGCCCTTGATTTCCCATGTGAGCCTACATCTCTGTTTGGGGAGCAGACAGAGGCTTATATGAAGAAAATGGATAACTACAAAACAGCCTACAAAAGTGCTGCTGCCAAGGAAAAGGCATCTACACCACAGAAGCATCAAGCTAGGCTGCGACAGAGTCAGGGGACACTACAGTCCATTTTTTCAGCCTCCAGCTTTTCCCCAGTACCAACCGCAAAGGGGTTATTTCAGGGGCAGGGGAGGCAGCAACCGGATTGCCCTAGCACCCAGACAGCAGTCAAAGCCAAGCAGACACCCTGAGGTGTTTGCTCAGGTTGCCTCCCCAACCCCAGGAGGGGGCAGGCTGGCCCACTACGTTCAAGAATGGCAATCCATCACAATAGACAAGTGGGTCTTGGAGCTAGTGGGCCAAAGCCTTGCTCTCAGCTTCAAATTCATGCCAAAGATGAGGACAAGGGCCTTTAGACCCTCTTTCCCATAAGAAACATTACTGCTAGAGAGGGAAGCATTGACCCTTCTGTCTCAAAGGTCAACAGAGCCAGTTCCTCAGGCACAAAGAGGAAAGGGCCTCTATTCAAGATACTTCCTCACAACAAAGAAAACTGGGGAGTGGCGACCCATACTGAATCTCAGGCACCTAAACAGACATCTGTTAAAACCAATGTTCAAGATGGTGACTCTGGCAACAATTCTCCCAACCCTAAGGCAGGGGGATTGGCTTGCATCTCTAGACGTAAAGGATGCTTACTTCCACATCCCCATCAGGCAGTCCCACAGAAAGCTTCAGAAAGATTCAGACTGCCATCAGGCCATTACCAGTTCAAGGCAATGCCTTTTTGGACTTGCATCTGCTCCAAGGGTGTTCACAAAATGTTTAGATGTGGTTGTGGCACACCTAAGGAAGCAGGGAGTGGCAGTGTTCCCTTATCTGGATGGTTGGCTAGTCATAGGTCAATCCCCTCAACAAGTAAGGGAGTCCCTGACACAGGATGTCCTACAGTCACTAGGGTTCCTAATCAACCTGAACAAATCTGTACTGGAGCCAGTACAGATCCTGGAATTCACAGGAGTTGAGCTGGACACAGAGGAAAGGCTTTTCTTCCACAGGCAAGAGTGAACAGCCTGATACAGTTGGCAAGTACCTTCAAACTGCACAGCCTAAGGCCTGCAAGGCACTTGCTACAATTTCTGGGTCACATGGCAGCTTCCACAGCAACAGTGTCAGCGGCAAGGTTTCAAAACGAGAGACATTCAATTTCTTCTCAAGTTGCACTGGCATCAAAAAAAAGACTCACTGTCAAAGCTGGTGCCAGTCTCAGCAACACTCCTGCAGACACTTCAATGGTGGCTGGAGAAAGACAACCTCAGAAGAGGTATACTATTCCTGCAGGAAAACCCCTCCTTGGTGCTAACCACGGATGCTTCCCTCCTGGGATGGGGGCACATCTGGAGGAGCACATGGCACATGGTTCAAGCAGATACACTGTTGCACATAAACCTGCTAGAGCTCAGAGCAGTCTTCCTGGGACTCCAGGCCTTCGCCAGTATGCTGCAAGGGAAAGTGATACAGATCACGAAAGACAACACAACCACCATGTACTACATAAACAAGCAAGGGGGCACAAGGTCAACCCCCCTGTGCACAGAGGCCATGAAAATTTGGAGTCTGGCATACTCTCTGGGAATTTCTCTCAGCAGTCCACCTACCAAGGAAGGACAATGTCCTGGCAGATGCTCTCAGCAGAATCAATCAGAACCACGAGTGGTCCCTGAACAGGCAGGTGTTGCAGATTGTGTTCAAAAGGTAGGGCACTCCAGAGGCAGACCTATTTGCAGATGCAGACAACTATCAGCTCCCCCAGTTTTGCTGCAGGCCCCCAGTGAGGGTCTCAGTCCCACTGGATGCACTACTGTTGGACTGGACAGAAGTTCCTGTATGCCTTCCCTCCATTTCCACTGTTGCCAAGAGTCCTAAACAGGCTCAGATCCCAGCCGGCAACAATGATCCTCATTGCTCCAGACTAGGACAGATGGGCAGCCCTGGTACTCCCTAATTCTGGCACTATCAGTGGCCAACCAATCAGCCTCCCCAGGAAACACAACTTGCAGACTTCCTCCCAGGGCAGAATCCTATACCCCAACCTTCAGTCTCTAAGACTCGAGGCCTGGCTCTTGAGGACCTAGAGTATGCTGACTTACATCTCACGGAACGGGTCATGGAGGTCATCAGGATTTCTAGAAAGCCCTCCACTAGGAAGACCTACACATCCACATGGAAAAGGTTCTCCATTTGGTGCCAGAGTAAAGATATAGACCACACTCAGGCAGGATTGCCAGTGGTCCTGGATTACCTGACCTACCTTCATTCCCTTGGTCCAAGACCATCCACTCTGAAAGTGCACTTGGCAGCTGTGTCTGCTTACTTATCAGCAGGCAAAACATCATCTCTGGCTTTGAGCCCAGTAATCAGAAAATTTTTCAAGGGGCTGCTGCATTTGCACCTCCACACAGGAATCCCATCCCAGTGTGGGATCTCAACATATGTATTGCACAGCTCATGCAGCCTCGAGCCACCTTTTGAGCCTATATGTCCTTGGCAGATCTCAAGTATGTAACCTGGAAAACAGTGTTTCTGGTAGCAATTACTTCTGCCAGAAGGATTAGTGAGCTTCAGGCTTTATCCATGGTGACGGATTACAATGCATTCCATAAGGACAAGGTTGTCCTCAGGACTAAGAAATTTCTTCCTAAGGTGGTATCTGACTTCCACCTTAAAATCAGTCCATTACACTGCCAGTCTTTCACTGACCATTCCACTTTAGGGGAACGTAGGCTGCATAGCCTAGATGTTAAAACAGCCATCAGCTATTACCTGGACCACACAAAGGGTCACGGGGGGACAGTACTCAACTCTTGTTGATCTATGGGGAAGAAAAATAAACCAGCCACAAAAAGGTCCATTCATTGCAAGGTGGATTGTGGCCTATATCCAGTTTTGCTATGGCAAAGTGGGCAAACTGCCTCCAACGGGTCTCAGGGCCCACTCTACTAGAGGAAAAGCTGCTTCCATACCAGCTTCAAGAGACATTACTCCACCGACCGAGGTGGGGGTGGGGAGAGAGGCTGGAGTGGGATTGAGCCATGGCTCTCCCTCAAAAGCAGTGGATGCCCACCCGTCTGTAGTCCCGCTCCACGGGTGGAGGTCAGGTGTGCACATAGTTGGCAGGCGGCAAATCAGGGAGGGTGGAAGGGGCCACGGATCCTGGCGTGTACCGCGTATGCGCCATGGCACCAGTGGGAGAGGGGCAGGGAGAAAAAAATAAAAATGTATATGGGCAACAAAAAAAAAAAAAAAGAAGACATTCCTCTGCTGGAAATCTGTAAAGCAGCTACCTGGAAAACTTCACACATTCACCAAGCACTACTGCTTGGATACCCAGGCGAGAAGTGATGCCAGATTTGGCACAGCAGTGCTGCAGAGCTTGTTTCCAAAATAGGTTCTCTGCCCACCTCCATAGGTACTGCTTGGATAGTCTGCATTTGTCAGAATACAGTAAGATTTCATGGGGTTTAAAGAAAACATTACTTAACCATAGTAATCTTGTTTCTTCCAAGGGAATCTTACTGTATTCTGAGCTCCCACCCTTCCTTCCCTACTAGAACCTAGAGGGCACTGCATGTCAGCTGTCCATATTCTAAAGCAAACCTGTTAATTTCTTGGGCATTTGTGACTTGAGTCTTAAAAGATGCCCTTTGCTGTTAAAAAGGGGTTTGTCCTGAAAGGGGGTTAATTTGTTATGTTACAATAGATTAGATTGTTTTAGCTTCTGCATGCTTTGTAAGAATATGACAGTTGCAGGAAGTACAACCAGAGACAGTGGTTTGAAAACAGAGCTTGAGCCTAACATTCCACTATTAGCACAGGTTCTATTAACCATTTCAGCTCCGTGGCAGTCCTATGGTGAGACCATACTGCATTTGTCAGAATACAGCAAGATTCCCTTGGAAAAAACAAGATTACTATGGTAAGTAATGTTTTCATCATGCCCAAACAGATTGTGACCTCTAAAAAGGTACATTTAACACTGCTTGTTGCACGATTAGCAAACCCAGCTACCCTGAGCCATGGATATCTTTTCATGCACATGCCCAAGGCAGCTCCCTGGCAGAGGCATCCAAGATATCACAGGCTGAGTGATCAAACGTTCGCCCACAGGCTGAGTAATCAAATGTTTGCCCACCTCAGCCCATGCAGTTAAAGTTTTCATTATCTCTGCTCTGGCCTAACCCTCAGGAAGGCAGTAGTCTTGGCACTCCTCCAGAGGGTGCTCTGGTATTTTATTATATGGACCTGGTAGTTTGCAATACGCAGGCCTAGTGATGCAGATGCACAGGTACATTTCTCCATGACATCCAGCCATCTGGATTCCTTGTCAGGAGGCAGAGAGCTCATTTGTTTGGGCACCCTGGATCTGTCATGGCCAGTTTTAATGACCGAGTCAGTTCAGTGCAGGGTACACATCTCGGCAGCCTTCCTAGGGACTGCTGGTACAGCACTGGGCCTATGCCAAGCAGCATAAACTGTATCCTCCCAAGCTGGGTACAGAGGAGGGATGACTATGGAGGTGGATTCTGGCACCTCCAGCAACTCCAACAAATTCTCCTCTGTGGAGTCTTCCTCCTCCAGAATGAATCCCATAGCTGCCGGCATCTTCTGCATCATTATCTGAAAATGGGGATCCTCTGGAGGTGACCCTGGGGTACTGACCACGGATTCCTCACTGCGGAAGGATGAGGTGGGGCTAGTACCAGATAAATAATGGTCTTCAGCATAACACTCCTCTTCCTCAATCATCTTCCATTATGAAGTCTGTGTTATATTTCACCTCGCTGTCCTCTTCGATGAGGTGACAGAGGAGCGCGGCATCAATTTATTTATTTTATTTTTATTTAGTTGTTTAACCAGGTATAGCACACTAAGCTGAAAGCTTTTTTACAGGAGCGACCTGGGAGCACAAGGAGGTTAAGTGACTTGCTCAGGGTCACACAGTATGCAAGTGGAAGCTGTGGGATTCAAACCCAGGTCAGGTCTGCTGGATGTCACCAAATTTGCAGCTCAGAGCCTTAGACCACTGCGCTATACTGCCTCCTATGTTGGAGGGGGCTGAGGCCCCTTTGGTATAGTTGGATTATGGCACTGGAAGTCATTACATGCTGGCTGCAGCAGTGACCTGGAGCATGGGGAGACTTGTTGCTGTGCTTATGCATGTGGCCGACCAATAATGTATCTTTGGATTTCGACTACTGTGATTCAGTCGATGGGGAAGGAGATGTGGATTTTTCTTGTTTTTTCCACTGTCACTAAAGTTTCTTTAGTAAAAAATTTTCTAGCGCCCCTTTTCTGCATCACCTGGTAGCAGAGTTCAACCCTTTGCAAATCTCTCAACATTTCACAGTGTGGGAGAGGCCTAAGCAGCAGACACTTTGTGGGTATTGTTTTTGTACATCTTCTCTCCACAATCGCAGTACCAAACAGAGCTGACGGTTCTTTCTGCAGCATAGGAGGCACCGCAGATCACAAATACAGGTTACTCACCTGTAACAGGAGTTCTAGGAATGGTATATGTTGTTCATCCACACTTATTGGCAGGTTCCTTGCTGCTTTAAATCTTGCCGGAAGGTCTTCAAGCTGGCTCTTCCCACCCACCCGGGTGGTAAAACTCTCGGCTCCACATGGCCAGATCTGGCCGCTGGAAGCTCAGGTTGTCTTGCCGGAGCGGGAGGTCGAAGTGGGTCATATGGATGAACAACATATACCATTCCTAGAACTCCCGTTACAGGTGAGTAACCTGTATTTCTAGGACATGGATATGTTGTTCATCCACACTTATTGGCAGACTCCTAGCAGTTCTCCGGGAGGAGGGAGGCAAGGCGCACCCCCTACTTAGGGAATAAAGACTGGAAGACCGAGGCCCCAAAACCAGCATCCCAAGCATGACTCAAAGGTCGATGTGGTAATGAAGTAATAAAGTGTGTGCCGACTTCCAGGTAGCAGCCCTGCAGATTTCCTGGATAGGGACGCCCTGGGAAGCAGCCACCAATGCAGCAGTATGACGGGTAGAATGAGCTCTTATCCCTCTGGGAGGCCCCATGCCCGCCAACTCATAGCAGCGATCTATGCAGAGGTGACCCACCTGCCTATCGTCTGCTTAGCTGCAAATCTGCCAGAGTGCAGCTTCAGCATAGGTGACAAACAGCTGGCCGAACCTCTCCCAATTTCAGCCGTCGCTCCTTATAATAAGCGGCCCCTTCTAGAGTCAGAGTATGGAGCCTATATTGCGCCTCCGAGGTGTGACTGGGTAGAACACCGGCAGAGTCAGCACCTTGATTAAGGTGAAACTCCGACACCACCTTCGAAGGAATTTTCGGGTGGGCGCAGGACAACCTTGTCCCTGTGGAAGACCAGGTAAGGAGACTCTATGGAAGCGCCTGGAGCTCTCCCATCCTTCTGGCTGACGTGATAGCCACCAAGAAGGCGGTCTTCCACGACAGGTGAGAGAGCACACCTGTGCATAGGTTGAATAGCTTGCCCATGAGCTTTGCCAGTACCAGCAGTAGATCCCACGAGATGGGGGTTCCCGCATTGGAGGAAATGTGATCAAGGCCTTTGAAAAGCGCCAGACCACCTTCTCCTGCATACCTGACTGCTTCCGCCCCAGCGCCCGGTAAGCAGAGATGGCTGCCAGGTGCACCCTTAGGGCGATCGACCTAAGCCCTTGACTAGAAAGGAACCATAAATAGTCCAAGATGCTTGCCAAGGAACAGGAGGAAGGGTCCAAGCCCTTGCCCTGACACAAATGGAAAACCTTTTTCCATTTGAAAGCACTGCTGGCCTCTGATCGACTCCTTACGGGGCGCCTCAACCATTGAGACCTCGTCGGAAAGACGAAGGCCTGGAACTCTAGCCGCTCAGGAACCAGGCCGACAGGTGCAGGGACTGAAGGTCCGATGGAACACCTGACCTGACTGAGAGCAGGTCCGGCGAAAGCTGGAAGCTGCGCTGAGTCCTGGAGCTGAGACTGAGGAGATCTGGGTACCAGAACTGGCGAGGCCAGTCTGGGGCTATCAGAATCACCTACGCCCTTGTCCCTCCTCGCCTTGAAGCACCTTGTGGATCCAAGGAAATGGGAAAAGGCGTAAAGGAGGCCCGGGGTCCATTGCCTGAAGCATCCCCCTGCAGCGAGCCCTGCTGAGGGGCGGGCATGGAACAGACTCAGCTTCGCGTTCTCCTGGAGGCAAACAGGTCCACCTGAGGTGTGCCCCAAAGGGAGAACAGATGCTGTACTACCTCCGGCAGGAGAGACCACTCGTGGGATGCAGCCCCTATCGGCTCAGGGCATTGGCCAGGGTGTTGGAGGCTCCTGCCGTGAATGGCTAGGAGATCCGCCTCCAGGCTGCGTACGAGTGACCAAATGCGAGGAGCTTCCTTGCATAGAAGTATGGAGTCGTCCGCGCCTGGCGGTTTAGATAGTACATGGTCGTGGTATTGTCCGTCTGGACTCGGACCACTTGACCCGGAGGAGCGGAGCAAAGGCGGTGAGAGCTAGGCGGACTGCTCGGAGCTCCAGCAGTTGATGTGGCATCGGGACTCCGCGGGGATGACCAGAGGCCATGAGCCCAGTGTTCCCCAGATGGGCACCCCAACCCATCAGAGAGGCATCCAGTCGACAGAGAGACCGTCGACTGGCGAGCGAGCCGAGGCGGGATGCCCTCCTGCAAATGATCTGGAGCGGTCCACCACTGGAAGCGTTCCCACATCCCTATGTCACGACGACAAGCTGGTCCAAGGGATGCGCGTTGTGACCACTGGCTGGCCAGTCCCACTGAAGGGACGCATGTTCCAGCGGGCCCTAACGGACCACGCTGGTGCAGCACGCCATGAGACCCAGGAGGCGCGGGAAGTCCCGGGCAGGCGCAAGTGCCCAACCAGAAATGATCGAGCAAGGAGGAAGAACCTGGCCCTGTCACTTGGGAGCAGCTCTGGCTCGAGAGATCGAGCTGCGCCCGATGAATAGAATCACCTGCCCGACTCGAGTTCGACTTGGCCTGCAGTTGATAAGGAGGCCCAGTTGAGGAAACAGAACCTGGAGGGCCAGATCTCTGGACCACTCCGCCTCCTTCCTGGAGGAGCTGCTATCAGCCAGTCGTCCAGGTAAAGGTACACCGGACCCCTCGGCCGCAGAAATGCTGTCACCACTGCCATGCATTTGGTGAAGACCCTGAGCTGGAGACAAACCGAAGGGCATGGCTTGGAACTTCGAAGAGGGATCCTTCCGCTCGGAGGCGAAGGAATCTCTGGTGAGACGGACGGATGGGACGTGAAAAAGCGCGTCCTGCAAGTCAGAGAGCAGAACCACAGCAGCGTTCAGGATGGTATTATCTGAGCCAAGTGACCATCCTGAAGGTTCGAGACCTTAGGGAACTTGTTTAGGTCGTGTGGAGTCGAGAATGGGCGCCCAACCCCGTCCGTTCGGAACAGAAGTACCTGGACACAAACCCTGGGTCTGAAGGAGGTCACCACCTCTCTTACCACCTCCTTCTGGAGGAGGAGGCGATGTCGGCTCGACGAGCCGCCAGTGAGGCTGGGGATCCGAAGCCCCGAGGCGGCGGCTCTGAAGGTGGTGCCTGCTTGAATTCCAGAGGCAGGCCTCTTCCCACCACCTCCAAGACCCACCTGTCAGTGGTAACAGCGGACCAGGCGGAGCGGAAGTGCGGGCCGTCCCCAGGGACCCAGGAAGAGTGGCGAGATGGGCGACACCCTCAGCCCGTCACTGGGCAGGCTTGGAGGAGGGACGGCGAGGGACCTCCTGGGCCCTTTCCTCCCTGCCTCCTGTTGGGGAAGCGGCTGGTTTGGGATGCCAGGCCGAGCCTGCTGGCCCTGATGTTGCTGGGCAGGCGCGGGAGGCACAGAAGGACGAAGGAGCTTGGGCTGTGGTTTTGCGACCTTTGTCGCTTCTGACGGAAGAGACAGAGTCCAAGGTAGCATTGGACTTCTCGATCCTCTGCAGGTGACCTTCCACCCCAGGGCGAAGAGGTCAGTCCCCAAAGGGAACATCCGCCAACTTGTGCTGGGTATCCCGAGTAAAGGTGGATATCCTCAGCCAAGCCAGCGGCATAGCCACTGCGGACACCCCGATCTGGCACATGGTCCCCTATTCCAAAGCAGTCTGGAGCTGCTGTTTGGCCACTGCCTGGTCCGCACCTGTAACCGTAGTCTGCAGGTCGGCGGAAGATGAGATGACCTCATCCGAGACCCAACAGGACATGAAGAAATGTGCCATGAGGGCGGCGAACTGGCCTGGCGAAGGCGAGAGAAAGGAGCATGGCGTAGACTTTGCCCGACATGAGTCCAATTTCTTGGACTCCTTGTCAGGAGGTTTGTCCACATCCCTGGCGTTGCCCGGCCAGCCGAAAGCTGTCGGTAGCTCAACCCCTCAGCAAAGGGGTGTTCCGAAAAACGGACAAGGAACGAGTAGGGACATGCTTCCTAACCGGCATCCTGGCCGGGCGCAGGAGCAGGAAGCAGAAGCTGCCAAAGCTCAGTGCCGGACCCACTGTAGCCTCGGCCACCGGGAGAACCTCCGTCGGAGAATCCTCCGGTCAGAATCTCCGTGAGGATACCTGGCCCGTTTGGAAGCGGGTTCGAGCTCCATCCCGGTGGACTCGAGATGATGAGCGAAGCAGTCCTAGGAAGGACGGCGGGCTGTCGTCCATTGACTGACCTCCTGAAGACTCCAAGTCCAGTCGCTTGGAAAAGGAGGAATCATCTCCGGACTCGGGAAGAGGTCCTCGAAACTGCCTCTGGCCTGAGCCACCCCTTCACCTGCCGAGGTCGGTCGGGAGTGAGGGTAACCCCGACAACCCGATGGGGTAGAGCCCTTAGCCGAGCGAATCCTTGGTCGAGCCCCAGTGTGGTGGCTGTGGGCGGAGGTTCCACGGATCGATGGAGCAGCTGGTTTGGCCTGAACAACCGGCCTGGGTATGGGCTCCTCCCGGATAAGTCGAGGGTTTGTCGTGCGTTCGGTGACAACCATAATGGCGGGGAAGGCGGCCAGGGTCGGCTTATTCCCGGCCAGGGCTGTTGCAACGCAAGGTCCTCGTGCAAATCGGTAATTCGCGAAGCCTCCCCTCATCCGAGGAGGGAGGATGAGGGCCAGCGACGCGCCGCTCTGTGATGCCGAGACCGAGACCGCCTATGGCGGTCAGGATCGGCTGGACAGCGAAGGGTCGAGACCGAGACCGAGAGTCCCGAATTTCGAGGTCGGTGCGGGGAGGTGTCGGCGGAGCGGCACTCCCCCCGGCTCGGATAGTCATCCGAGGCTCCGGAACCGGAGGCACAAGCCGACCCACAGGATCCTAACTCCTCGAGGGAACGGGAGAGGAATCTCGGCTGCTAAGCGACAGCCCGTCAGCAAGTCGAGAAAAATCTCGACTTCGTGGGTGGGAGTCTCGGTCAACTGACCTGACGGGGGACACCGTGAGGCCAGTGGCGAAGCCCGGCTGATGCGACAAGTAAGTCGGCAGTCGGCGACTCGGGAGAGGATCTTTCCGCTCCCAAGAGGCCGACGGAGGACTTACCCCTGTCCTTCTTTTGGACCGAGAATAAGGTCCAGTAGACATAGCCCTTCTCCCTTAGTGGAGAGGACAGACAAAACTCCTTAAAAGAAGCCGTTAGGAAGAACGCCAGAGAGCGGGATAAATGCGCGGCCGAGGAAGAATACGGCCAGCGCCGCCTCCTCTTGAGGCGACCATCCGCTCGAGCTGATCCCTTGAGCTCCCGCCCGCCCTTGACACCGCCAACGAACCTCCTTGGACTTCACGGAGGCAGCTTCTGGGGCGGCCCAGTTGCAATCGGGCACACGGTCTTTGAGGGACGTGGGCCGAGAGAAAGTGAGCACAGGTCATGCAAGCCTGGGGTGCGTGCTCAAGGCCTAAACAGTAGACACCGTGGAGTGTGGATCCGTCCGAGACATCTGCTGCCCGCATGGGCATCTCCGAAATCCGAGTCGATTTGTCCATGCGCAGCCCGCGGATGAAGACCGAAGTCTTTTATCGCAAATTTTATTTTAATCGCATAACGGAGAAATAGGAACCAGTCTCAAACGCAGAGCGTTAAGGAGGGAACCTGAGCTTCCAAGTGGTAAGGAAGATCTGACGTCATGGAGGCGGAGCACGAGTTATACCACCGGGTGGGTGGGAGGAGCAAGCTTGAAGACCTTCCGGCAAGATTTAAAGCGGCAAGGATACCTGCCAATAAGTGTGGATGAACAACATATCCATGTCCCTAGAACAGAGAATTCCCTACCACAGGAAAATCCATGGCCTTAGTCTGGGTATCCTGTGACAAACTAGTACACCTGAGCCAAGCCAACCTACGAAAGGCCACAGATGTAGCCATGACTCTAGAGGATACATCATTAGAATACACAGCAGCATGGAACTGCACCTTGGATGCCTCAATACCATCAGTAGCCACCTGCTCACAGCTCCTTGGCAAGCTGGCCAGGGCCTCATTTACAAAAGCCATGACAGTGTCCCATCTAGATTTTGGTATCTTGCCACATAACCATGTAATTTGCTTGTTTGAGTCCCAAGGGCGCTGCCATGTATTGTTTTTTTAACCATGACATCAATCTTCCTGGAGTCCTTGTCAGGAGGATGTGAAGCCAGGGAATGTTAGCCTTATCACAGGCTGCAGCCTGAACTACCCCAACATGACTGCATTAGCTGTGAAAGAAAGTCTGTATCAGGACCTGATAAAGTGTACCTCCTGTCCATCTTCTTGTCAACAGGAGGCACAGAATCAAGACTTTTAGTATTTTTATTATTCGTTTCCTAAATGATTTATGTAAGGGAACAGATAATCTCCTAGACTCTGGGATATCCATCATTTCCACAAAATCAGGTTCCGCTTGCTCATCCACAGCTTCCTCTAATGGGAGCTGGAGGGTTTCAGCAACCTTTTTATAAAACAAAAAGTGAGAAGGGGACTCAGAAAGCATAGGGGGAGATTCCAAAGGTCTGTCCGGGGAGATGTCTGGCTCAATGGGCACATCCAGACTTTCAAAGTCACATTCACACTGATCATAACCCTCCTCTGGTTCATAAACCTCTTCAATATCATATTCTTGAACCGGTGGAACCGGCCGAACCGACCTTTTACCAGACAGTGGCGGTTCGGACGGAACCGGAGAAAGTGACTTTACAATCTGTATAGCTTTTGCTATTTCTGCAGCAGTTGGAGAAGGAATTTTGGACTCCAAACCTGCTGATTTTTTAGTTTTCTTTGCTGGAACTGGCTCCTCAGAGCCAGCTTTTCGTTGGCCCGAGGAAGTCTCGCCCTGGTCAGAGGGCACTCCCTCCGGTTCAGTTGGCACCGAACCGGGCTGGCCATCTGGGTCAGCGGACTTTTTGGCCTCTCGTTCCCTGAGCCTGCCCACTCTCTTGTCCAGGGTGGCTACAGGGAAATTTTTACAAATCTGGCAGTCTGAATTGAGGTGGTCAAACCCCAGACAATAGACACATGTAGTGTGTGGGTCAGCCTTGGCAAAGGCTTCCCCACAGATACTACAGTGTTGAAACCCAGTGGGCCGGTTTTCTTTTGGTTTCTCAGACATGATGCCAGCCTAACCAACAAACTTGCCCTTTGAACGCAGTGCCAGGCAAGACACCATGTCAGTTCCCAACCGTGTCACGAGGTAAATGGAAAAACCGTAATGAAATCTGTTTTTAGAACCGATAAGAACTGAACTGCACTCTAAAAGCCTTAAAATGCTTCCCTTTTTAAAAGTTTTAACAGCCTGATCGGTTCGAACCGAACCGATAAAAATTTACAAGTTCCACACAGAAATAAACCTATCTATTACTTACAATACCACAGACAGAGCTTGAACCGATCGGTTTGCGGTTAAAATAAAAATACTCGCGGTTGAATTTAACCGAGAAAATACTGTTTAAACCGAGAAATGAACCGAGCAGTAGGAGAAATCTCCGGAGCGACTGTTCAGTGAGGCGGAGTAAAGAATCTGACAGTTTCGGTTTGAAAATAACCAGACAGAGCTTCTCTAACCGAGCTCGCGTTCTAAACTCCATGCCTGGCATGGTAGTTAACTCTTTCACTTCCGGAGCAGTTCTAATGGTGGGACAAACTGCAATTGTCATAATATAGCAAGACTTCATGTTGTTTGAACTCCAATACCACCATCGGGAGGAACTTCGGTTGGGGCGAAGGATGACTTTGTCCCAGAGACCTGGTAGCAAGCCTTCAACTGATAATGCCTGGAGCACTCCAATCCTTCTGATGAAATGATGGTCACCAGGACAGCAGACTTCCATGAGAGATGCGACATCTCACACATGTACACTGGTTCGAAAGGCTTGACCATGGGCAAAGCCAATACCAGCAGTAGGTCCCATGGTGGAGGTGGTTCACACCCCAGAGGGGACAGGTAGCCAGGCCCTTGAAAGAGTGTTCAACCACCTTTTCCTGGGCCACAGTCATCTTACTAGACCCCGCCTGGTAAGCAGAGATGGCTGCCAGGTGCACCTCAAGGGTCACCACCTGCAGCCCAACTGGGAAAGGGACCAGTGGTAGTCCAGGACAGGCAAGGGGATCAAGTTCCTTGCCGACACCAAATGGGAAATTTCTTCCACTTAAAGGCATAGCATCTGCAAGTCTACTCTTTTCGGGAAGCCTCGACAACAAGAAGCACCTCATTTAAGAGACCCAAGGCCTGGAACTCTAGCCACTCGGCAACTAGACCACGAGGTGCTGGACTGCAGGTCTGTCCCGGAAGTCTGGGTCAGCAGACAGAGTGGAGAGGCAGTGGTCTTGGAGGTCTGCTGCAGAGGCTGAGATGATCCAGGTACCAGAACTGCCGTGGCCAGTCTAAAGCTATCAGGACCATCCGAGCCTTGCCCTTACAGGCCTTCACCACCAACTTGTGGCTCAAGGAGAAGGGAGGAAAGCTGTACACAAGGACTAGGGTACAAGGTCTGATGAAGGCATCCCCCAACAGTGTCCCAGATTGTGGGGGGCAAGCACAAAACAGCCTCAGATTGATATTCCCCCAGGAGGCAAACCGGTCCACTAAAGGAGTGCCCCTGTGGGAGAACAGATGGTTCACCACCTCATGATGCAGTGACCACTCAAGCGACATCTCGTACCCAGCTGAGAGCATTGGCTACCTGACTGCCCTCTCCTGCAACATGAATCACCAGGAGATCTGCACCCAAGCTGCGCATGACGGTTCAGGTGCAGAGAGCCTACCGACAACAATGGAAGGGAGTGATTCAGCCCTGCCTGCTCAGGTAGAACACTGACATGGTGTCTATCTGGAGCTGTGGGACCTGACCCCTGACTAGAGGAGCCAATTCCATCTGTGCCAGGCGCATTACATGGCACTCCAGCAAGTTTATGTGGTGACTGTACTCCCTGGGTGACCAGAACCTGTGGGCTCTGTGGGCCTCTAGATGTGCTCCCCACCCAACCAATGAGACTTCCATCGGAAGTGTGACAGTTGTGGATGTACAAAACGGATTCCTTTCTCCAGGTGTTCTGGAATCAACCACCACTGGATGGCATCTCACACTGGCAGGGTCACTGTGACCAGCTAGTCCAAGTGGCCTAGGTGCTGGGACCACTGACAGCCCAACTATCACTGGAGGTGGCGCATCCAACAGTGGGCCCAACAGACCATGTTGGTAAGTTAAAAAAAAAAAAAAAAAATTATTTAGTTAGGCGCCCAATCCTGGGGGTTCTGGGCGACGTATAGTAGAAATAACTGACAAGGTTAATAAAACAGTTCACTTTAAAATAAATCAGCAGCAGATAAATTGAGATTTTTTTTTATATAAATTAAAACAGATTAAAAAACATTTTCGGAAAGGCTAGGCTAAAAAGATGGGTCTTTATGCCCCTCCTGAATGCCTCCACTGTAGGGGCCTCTCTCAAAGATCTTGGCAGAGAGTTCCAGTGGACCGGGCCAGCCACCCCAAATGAGCAATCACCTGAGGTTTTCAGCCCAGTCCTTGGAAATGCTAGGAGGCCCTGGGTGAAGGAACAGAGGGAGGGAGCGAGCCAGGATGGCAGGAATAAGGAGGTCTGACAGGTAGCCAGAGCCTGATCTGTATAGGGCATTATGGATGAGCAAGCCCACCTTGAAAAAAACCCGCTACCTGACCGGCAGCCAGTGCAGATCCCGCAGGACGAAGGTCACATGACAGGATCTAGGTAGCCCTGTTGGCAGCCTGGCTGCTGCATTCTGCATTAGCTGCAGCCAGCAGAGGTTTCCTCCAATGACCCCGAGGTACAGAACGTTACAGTCGAGACTGGTAGAGTCTGGATGTCACGAAGGCATGTACCAGTGCAGGTCTTCGGGCGGAATTAGGGGGTTAATCCGGTTGGTTTTCCTCAAATGGTAAAAACCACCTCTGACAACAACAGACACCTGAAGTCGTCCAGGAGACATTCCCATCACGGCCCCGACCTGGCTCGATCACTAGTACCTCCGTCTTGTCCGGGTTAAATCTCAGCCAGTTAGAGCTCATCCAGTCTTGGATCTTCGCAGGGCATTTATTCAGCACTTTTGCATGACTTGTCCCTGCTGCAAAAGGCATGTACAGCTGAATATCTTCTGCATAGCAGCGAAAACTCACTGTCTGATGATCCTCCCCAGGGTCAGCATATACACCAAGAACAGCATCGGTGATAGGATCGAGGAACTCCACAGGTCAGAGGCATCGAGGAGGAGAAGAAATTCCCCATCACTACCCTCTCTCTGCCTTCTGCCCAAGAGAAAAGACTCAAAGAAGTTGATGACAGTGCCGGTGAGTCCACAATACTCTCTAAGATGATCCAACAACACAATGTGGGCCACGGTGTCTAATGCTGATGACAGATTGAGGAGAATAAGAACTGATCATTTCCCTCGATCTCTTGCCATGAGGTGGTCATTATGAACCCGGACTACTGCAGTCTCTGATGTGTCTCGTCCTAAACCCGGACTGGAATGGCTTGTAAATGTGAAAAATCTCCAGGTGTTCCTCAAGCTGCAGAGCAACTATCTTCAACAACTTTCTTAAAAATGGGAGGTTGAAGATTGGTTTGTAATTCGCCAGGACGTCCAGGTCAAGAGACTTTTTTCAGAAGGGGCTTCACCAGTGCCTCCTTCATGATGTCAGGAAAGACCCCCTCCAAAGCGAACACCCGACTATCCTGGCGAAGACTGGACTGATGGCTTTCACGCAGCCCACTAGGAGATGCGTCGTGCCAAGGGCCAGTTCACAAGTGGGCCGCAGCTTCGAAATCACCTTGGAGACCTCAGTCACCTCCACTGGCTGAAACTCTGCCCAGACAATGAGTGCCTCTGCTCAACCCAGACCCCGCCTTTCGGGACTAATCTAGATCCACTGGCGAGATCCCGGAATGGATAGAGTACTCTGTCAGAGAAGAACACAGCAAACTCTTCACCAAGTGCTACTGAAAAACCTCTTTTCAGCTGCAGACAGACAGGATGAAGAAGCTTGTCTACATTCCGAAAAAGGCTGAGCTGGTCTGTTCTTCCCTGGACAAGAACTCTGCCTTCTTATGGTTGACTGCCCTTTGATAATCAACATAGTGATTTCTCAAAGCCAGTCTATCTTCCTCCGAGTTCTACGCCAGCAATGATCCAACTTCTGACCCATGGTCTTGGTCTGGTGCATGATGCCATGTACACAGCTTCAGTAAGTGCCACGCAGGGTGCGAGAGCGCAACATGAAATAACTGGGGCAAGGAAGTAAGATCTGTTGCCTGGTCCGCAGGGAGGTGGTCCTTGTCCCACAGGGAGTCTAGTTCGGCCCAACTTCATTACCTGCTTCGGTGCCAGTTCAGATTGTCCAGGTTCACCAACAGGCCCACGTCTCAGAAAGTCTGTAAAGCCAGATCTCTGGACCTCTCCATGGCCCTCCTGGATGGACTGGCCAACATACAGCCATCCAGGCAGGGTTACACCCAGATTCCTATGCACCGCAGGTGGGCTACCATGCATCTGATGAAGACCCTCGGCATCGAGGTGAGGCCATAGGGCATGACCTGGAACTGGTACAGAACCCCTTCTGCTGGGTGGGATGGATGGACGGGGATGTGAACACACACATCCTAGAGGTCTAGTGACAGAACCACTGTTCTGCTTCAGTGATGGAATGATCTGATGCAGATGGACCACCTGGAACTTGCGTTTCCACATGTACTGGTTCAGATCGTGCAGATCCACTATGGGATGCCAGCTCCCCCCAATCCTTTCTGGGACCAGGAAGTACCTGGACACATAACCCTGACTGGCCAGGGTGTCCTGGGACACTGGCTACTACCCCTTTTGCAAGAAGCTGAGCACTGTCCTCCCAAAGGGCTGACAACGTGTCTTACAACACCCTGGACGTCCAAGGCAAGTGGAAGAGGTAAGGCAGGAGAGCCTCAAATTCAGAAGAAACCCTCTGCCCACTACGTTCAACACCAACTTGTCCATTGTGACAGCAGATCAATGTGGCAAGAAGTGAAGCAGCCGACCTCCAATGGGGAGTGCAGGTAGGAACAAGACGGATGCAGTGATGATGTCCTGACCCATCACTGGGCAGCTTTTACAGAGACAGAGATAACTGGCTTGGAAAGTCCGTGGCTGAATGGGCCTCCTTGGTTAGAGCGCCTTCCTTCGACTGCAGTGTTGGCGATTTCACTCAAAGAGGTGGAGAAGCAGATGTGGGGGGTACCTGCATGGTGTGAACCAGTGCAGGGTGCCACTGGCAGTGGCTAGGTGATGACAAGTCTGGAGGGCACAGCGCTACTCTGCCCCGTGATGGCCCACTGTTGCCAGAGGGGCTCCCCATAAGACCTGCACAACCTGTGATGGGGCTTCTCCTTACCAGAGAATAAGGAGGTTGATGAGTGTCGACTGCAGTGCCTCCTGCTCAAGCAGGAACAGGGGGAATGCCTCAACCTACAGTCAATGGCAATGGGGGCCTTACGGCTGATCGTAATAAACCACATGTTGGCCCTTGTTAAGCAGCCTGGGCATGGAAGACTCAACCACACTGGTGGAGGCTGCTCCAGCTGAGGACCAGAAGAGGACACCATCCAACCCACATCCCTCCTGGGCGAGGATCAAGAGCACCGGAGTCTGTGAGACAGTCTTCGACCTTGTCCAACAACTGGCTGACAGGCTTGAGAAATATCTCGGCAGCTTGCTCAACTGGAGCTGAAGTCTACTGACTTGTCAGGGAACTGAAAGAGACCTTGACCTGCTTAACCTGCCCCTCAGCTGAGGGACGCTCAACAGCTGCCAAGTGGTCAAGCAACCTGTAGGACTGGGAGGACCGCGATCTCTCCCAGTCCTACAACCTGTGATGGCGGTGCTTATGCTCAGCACCATGGTGGACAAGGTTCTCCCCCGGGGCTGGATGGCCAAACATGTCCTGGAATCCTTCGGTGAATGACTCTCCGAAGCTAGCCCTAGCCGGGAACAGCACAGAGATTGTGGAGGTACCTACTGCAGAAGCCACCGCTTCTGCTGGAAGGACTGCAAGTTGCTGAGCTGAACTGGCCACAGCCAAGGCATTCTTGCAGCCCTTAGAATGGTCCTTCAAATCCAGTTCCAATGCCCGAACCAGCAAGAGCCAGAGCTTTCTGTTCAAGGAACTCAGGAAGCATGCTTATGCAAAGGCCACACCCAGCCACACTGTGTTGCCCACCCAGGCAGAACATGCACGTGCCATGCGGGTTGATAAGACGACTTCTGCTGATATAAAAACACAAAATCTGAAACCTAACTTCCATTGCTCAGGAGCACCTTACAATGCTCTTTTCCAGGCTGCATGTGCCATTTTTTATTTAAACAATTGATAATTGGAAAAGGCGCACTGAACCAAGGCTCGATTCCAGGTGCAACCCGGGGAGATGGGAGTGCATACAAGTTATCTTACAATATACAAGTAACAACAATATTACATTAATGGACAGATCAGGACTGGTTGAAATTGCTTACAGGATACAAGTTACAGTAATTTTACATAGACTACGAATAGACGAACTAGTCGTTTCCTGTTATTTAGATAGCTGAGCTTATGTTACAGTGACTACAACCTTTACAATGAGAGTTCATCAATCTGTAAAATGTTATTACAGTACAAATGCCAGGAGATAAGAAGTTACGCGAGAAGAGTGCTCACATTGTGAAAAGTAGTAAAGTAAGTGCTTAGGAGGCAGTGGACATGAGCGCCAGGTGCTAGGAGGAGGGGCTCATCTTGGACAGAGGCAAGAGGGGGGAGGAGGAAGGGACCGAAGCTGATTCTTGCAGGCAAGGTAGGAAGATGTGTTCATTATGGAGGGGGCTAGTTTGTCCCACAAGCTGGGGAGTTGGAAGGAGAAAGCGGCCTGCCCTAAAGTGGAGGATGGACGGGGTATGCAAAAGAAGCATTCATTTCTATGTCGCAGTTCATAAGGGGGGTCAGAGGCAGGGGAGAGACTATCAAATAGGTAGGAGGGTAGCAAGCTGAAGTAGTATTTAGAAGATTGAGGGAGTGGATAGAATTTCTGGAGGACAGTGGAGTTAGTCCAAGAGGGGGGTAAAGATCACAGTGGCGAATTCTAAAGGGCGAGTTCATAGCAAGACGGCAGAAGGGGTATAGGAGGGTGTTAAGTTTAGATAGGGTGGTTGCGGGGGCAGCGCAGTAGACCACGTCCGCTGTCAATAATGGGGAGGATCCTTTTAGTTACAATTTGACGTCTGGGAGGAAGTGGAAGGGAGTCTGAGTCGGTAGAGCATACCGAGTTTCGCGCACAGTTTAGCAACAGTTGCATCAATGTGAGATGAGGATAGGTGGGGGTCAAGCCAAATGCCCAGGTATTTGTATTTAGTGGTCTGGTCGAGAGGGGTGCCATCTAGGGAAATGATGTTTGGGGGGGAATCTGCTAAGTTTTTGAGTAGTGCCAAACAAATACTGCTTTGGAGGTGTTTAGTTTTAGTTGGTTTTGGCTGAACCAGTGCTGGATATTGTCAAAATCACACTGGAGGGTAGACTGGACTTAGTGAGGTGAGGGGTCTGAGGTGAAGAGGATTGTGTCGTCCGCATACATGTAAATATTGGATTTTGTGCAGGAGGAGGAAGGTCGTTTATGAAGACGGAGAAGAGGATGGGACTAATAACTGAGCCTTGTGGGACACAAAAAGAATTTTTGGGGGAGAGAGCAGTGATTTTGACTGACTGCGACCGGTTTGAAAGGAAAGAGTTGAACCACTGTAAGGTGATTGGAGCTAGGCCTGCAGCTTTTAGTTTTGTTAGGAGAAGCGGATGGGAAACAAAGGCCTTAGCCAGGTCAACAAATGCAGCTGTAGTGAGGAGGCCTCAATCACAGGCAGTGTGGACGAGGTTTGTGACATGCAGGAATGAGGAGATAGTGGAGTGCTGCTTCCTGAAGTCGGACTGATGTGGAGTTAAGAGGTTGTTTGTAGTCGGGTAATCAGACAGCCTAGAGTGGGCCAGGGACTCTTGCAGCTTGGTGAGAGCTGGGAGGAGTGACTGGCCTGTAATTTCTGGGCAAAGAGGGATCACCACCTTTGAGTAGGGGAATAATGGAGGGAGATTTCCAGGCCTTAAGTACCACGCCTGTCGAGAAGGAGAGGTCGAGTACGTGGATGAAAGGCCTGGTGACTGCAGGGGCCAAGATGTGTAGAAGCTCTGGGTGAATCCCGTCAGGGCTCGATTTGCCTTTTTCCTTTTAAACCAGGAGAGGCACACTAAGCTGAAGCTTGTTTACAGGTGCGACCTAGGAGCACAAGGAAGTTAAGTGACTTGCTCAGGGTCACACAGTATGCAGCTGGGGGCTGTGAGATTCAAACCCAGGTCTCCAGGTTTGCAGCTCAGAGCCTTAAACTACTACGCTATACTGCCTCCTTTAACGAACAAAGGGCTGCAAATACCTTTTGTTCAGAGACGGGAGAGAATATGAAGTTGTTGCGAGGGGGGGGGACAAAAGATAGTTGGGGGAACCATGAGGTACGGCACAGGATGTGAAAAATTTGTTAAGGGTTTCTGCAATGCCAGTGGGATCGGTGATAGGCTGGCCATATTGCATGAGGGCAGGGGAGCTGGGTTGCGTGGGTGGATCAAGAAGAGCGTGACGTATGTTCCAGAATTTGGAGGGGTGAGCCTGGGCCAGTTGTAATTTGAAATAGCCAGCTTTAGCTTGTCTAATGGCCTTGGTGCATTGGTTGCGAAGGGTGTTGTAGGCTTGTGTGTTTAAAAGGGTTAGGGTGAGCTTTGAACATAGCCCAAGCTTTGTCTCTTGCTTTGCATTTGGCGAGTATGGGGGCAGTGATCCATACACGGTGGCCCTTTTTCACCCCAAGTTTTTTTTAGAGGATCGCAGGCATCCCAGATAGTAGTGAATGTTTGTAGGAAACTGGAGAGGGCTGCATCAACATTTGGGGCTGAGTACACCAGGCTCCAGTCACAAGACTTAGGATAGTTAGCAGGGACTCTGTCCAGTGCATTCAGGGAGTGTGTGTTAATGTACTTGGGGGCCAACTTGGGCACGAGAGTCTTTCTAATGCAGTATGCGATGTAGTGGTCACTTAGTGCACTTGCTAGGATGCCTGAAGAGGTTACTCTGTGGGGGTGGGAGGTGAGGATCCAGTCCAGGAGGGAGTGGTTTTGGGAGTGAGGACTGCAGTGAGTGGGTTCTTTGAGCAACTGAGTGAGACTAAGAGACTATATTGGCAATGTGGGCCCTCGAGGTGGCGGCTAGTCAATCCAGGTTGAAATCACCTAGAAATACTAGTTCCCCTTTGGTGGTCAGGTCTGGTAAGCAGGCTAGGGCGGAGACTAGAGAATCTTTTGCAAGAAGGGGAGAGGCATAAAGTACACCAATAAATAATGGGAGCAAGGCTGGTAGGGCGAGATGGGCCAAGAGGACTTCATGAGAGCCTGGGCGTGCTTCTTTTAAAGTGACCGTTCACAAGAGAGGTTGTTTTGTTTAGGTGGCTACTCCTCCACCCCTCTTGCCATGGTCCTGTCTGAGCAGAGTGTAGTTGGGGAGGTTTCGGGCAGAGTTGGGGGTCCTAGTTGAGAGCCAGATTTCAGTTAGGCATAGGATGTCGGGGGAATGCTCCATCATCTAGCAGGTTAGTAGGTCGATTTTGGGCAGCAGGCGTCTGATATTAATGTGGGTAATGGGGAGACCTTTGTGGGAGCTTAGGGGTTGGGTACCAACCTGGGGGCCCGGGCTGGGTTCAACGTCACCAGCTAGGAGTAGGAAGAAAAAGTATGTAGCTGTGAGTTTGAATCTCCTGATGAACAGGATGGCTTTGGAGGCAAGGTCTGATGGCCCTGATGAGCAACGCAGGGGTTAGCATCAGGGGAGGCAGGATGCCCGGCCCAACCAGGAGGGAGGTGGTAGGGGGAACTACAGGGTGGGTGATTTGTTGCGGACAGGAGATTGCATGAGTGACGTATGGGGCAGGAGGCGACTGATAGTTGCTTTTAGGGTGGAGGGATGGAAGGGCTGATGTGAGGAAATAAGAGTAGAAATATGTATAGGTTAAGTTTATTCGGGGCCATTATAAGAAAAGGTTTTCCCAAGTGGACTTGGGTTCTAAGCGTTAATTTAAAAAACTGGCCTCTGTTCTTGCTCAAAGAACTCTTGGTGGAGGTAGCGTCCACGGTGGCAATGGACTGCTCAATGCGCTGAAGGTGACTGCGCACTCCCAGGCCGAACAAGTCGGCGTTCCCAAGGAGAGGCTCGTCAGCTAATATAAGCTGGGTATCCACCGGGAAGGAGGAAAGCCTCATCCAAGCCCTGCGACGAGAGGCAACTGCGGCAGTCATCGAACGGGCACAAGAATCCACAAGGTCTAGGGCTGTCTGGAGCTGCTGTTTGTCAACAACTCTGCCCTGATCCCGGACATGCAGGTCACAATCAAGCAGGTCTGGGATCAGGGCCAAGTGGGAGGACTTCATCCTGTGACCCCAGGAGGGCGTGAGAGAAGTGTCTCATGACGACGACCGAACTTGCCTGACGAAGGCCCAAAGGGGAAGCCGCATACACCTTCCTGGCTGAATGGTCCAAAAGTTTGGACTCTATCAGGAGGTCAGTCAGTATCAGCAGAACTACCAGTACGCCTGAACACAGAGGCAGTCACCAGGCTCACGGCAGAAGGGTGCTCTGTGAACCCCGCAAGGGACCCCAAGGGCATCGCATACTTGCGGACTATGTGGGCAGACGGCGCTAGACAAGAGGCAGGATGTTGCCAGAGTTCTAGGACCGGTCCAACCATGGCCTCGGCCACAGGAAAGGCCTCAGTCTGTGTATCCCCTCTCTTATGGATATCCGTAAGAGGGTACTCCACCTTTTTTGGGATTGGCTCCAAGGGCATCTCTGTAGACTTAGAGATGACGAGGAGAATCCCTTGAAAGGACGAGGGATCTTCCTCCGTCTCTAGGCCAGTGGTCGATTCATCGTCCCCTGGATGTGAATGTAGACCAGTGACATCTGAATCCGAATACAACAGTCTACTGCCCATGTCACCTTTAACTTGCCGAGAGTGGTCTGGGGTGACCGTGACAGAATCGCAGGGGGAGCCCGGTGTCCAGTCTATTTTCCTTGGAAGGAGCCCCTCCCACAGGCTGCTTGGGCGGTGGTTCCACCACAATAAGTGGAGACACTTTTTTGGGCCGAACAGGGGGTCTTGCTGGCTCCGCGGGCTGGGGAACCAATCTGATCAGCTCCGAAGGAGTCTGCTTCGGCCTGGGAGGCAAAAGCCAAGTAATGGTAGGGGGTGGGGGGAGCCATAGTAGGCTTGTGCCCGGACAGAATTAGCTGCTGCCACATGAGGTCCTCGTAGCGCCAATGGAGTTTCTGCCGGAGCCTCTCCTCATCAGAGGAGGATGAGGATGACCGATGGCGCTGCCTCTTCTTAAAGTGCTTATGACTCTTCCTCGGCTCGGTCGAGGGGGTCCTAGACCTCGATCGAGATTGGGCAGGCCTGGAGTCCAGGACCGGTTCCTCGGTGGGTACTCCAGCAGGCTGGGTCTCCTCATCGAGGAAAACAAGGACTGGAGTCCTCTCTAAGGACTCGTGTACCGGAGTCGGCGCAAAGGGTCAAGGACAATTTCCACGTCATCGACCAAATCCTCAGGTCAGCTGGCTGGGTAGCAAGTCCAAAAAGCCTGCAGCTGAGGAAGCGATCTCGACCGAAGTAGAGACTACATGCTCCTGGGACTGAGACCTCTCCCAGTCCCAGGACCATCTTCGTCGCACTCGGATCCTTCTCCCTCTTATGGGATCGAGAGGAGAGTGAGCCCTCAGGCACTTCTCCCTTGGTAGGGAGAGACTAGCACAACTCCTTGAAGGGAGCAGAGAAGGTGGAGCCCAGGTTGAGCTTAACGAAAAAGCTCAGAGAAGACTCCATGGCGCGTGCCACCTGCATGCGTTCCAACTGCTTGGTGGAACCCGCAGCCGTGGAAACCACCCACCGGGCTTCCTTGGATTTCACTGGAGGATTCATCTTCTCTGGCCTCCCCGGCTTCAGGCGTGCAAGATGGTCGAGAACACTGGGATGAAATGCCAAACAGATACTGCATGACGAGGTGTCATGGCCGACACAGAGGCACTACACGCACTCGGAGTGGGGATCGGTACGCGACATCTTCTGGCCGCTCAGGAACCGACGAATTCCGGGGGAAGATTAATGTTCCATGATCGAAGCTGCAAACTTGCGATTGTTAATGCGAACAGTGCAAATTTTCGGCAAAACTGAAGGTTTGAGAGCCAGGGCCTATGAAATGCTAGAGCTTGAGGGAGACCTGACTCTTCCAGCGGAAAGGAAGATATGGCACAATGGGGCGGAGCCGAGGTATATACCACCTGGGTGGGTGGGAGGAGCCAGCTTGAAGACTTCCGGTTGGATTTAATGTGGAAAGGGACATGCCAAAGAGTGTGGATGAACATATCCATGCTCCCAGAAAGTGTATTTAATAGAGGTCAGGGCCGGAGAGGGCGAGCGGGACAAAATATAGGTTATACAGCTACACTGGCAAGAAAAAAAATCCTCCTATGCAGTTTAAAATCAGCGCTGTGAACAAAGATAGCACAGCCAGCCAATCAGGAGTCATGCTCGAGTAGGGGAGTCAGTCGGGTTCTGCGGCTAGGGAGCCGGGCTTCTCAGCAAGAAGCCTTCGTACCTGTGCTTGGGTGGGCAGGTGGAGAGTCGAGCACAGCTGGTTGGAAGCAGGAGCTGCAGCCATGGAGCACCCTTTCAGGAGCGGTTAGGAGGACGTGTCTGTGCTTGGGTGAGTGGGTGGAGAGTGAGTGCAGCCGTCTGGAAGCAGGAGCAAGGGCCGCAGCCATGGAGCGCCAGTTCGGGGGCGGTTAGGAGGCCAGGTCTGCAGAGAGAATGAGCACCGAGGGGGAAGGACATTGCAGAGAGTAGGAGCATAGAGGGGGGGAGGCCATTTTCCTTTTCTTTGAGGCGTGAGTTTTAAAGAAAATGACTGGCTATGTTACAGGCTATTTCACCAGTCAATCACTGTGCTGTGAGGGCGGTCAACTACTGGTTTCTACAACACTGCTCCCATTTTACTGGCTAGAAACTCCTGCCTGTATGAGGTTAGGCAGTGAGTACTTTCAGTAAGAGCAGGAGCGACAGACTCAGAAGACGATGAGGGGTGGGGAAGAGCTAGGTGGAGAGACAACCTGAGAGAGAGTACAGGACTGTTTTTTTTTTTGGGGGGGGCAAGCTGATTTGTTTCAAAGCATTCTCTACAGGGGGCGTGGCTAGCAGCTGATATATGAAGGCACTCCTTCAGAGACACTTGACAAATGTTTTACAGAAGTGTTTCAAACTGCAGTTTTAGCATGTTTTGCAACTATCCACCTATATAGTTTGTAAGCAGAGATTGTTTTGGTTTTGGACTTCCCCAGTGAATTTTGGCCCAAATATAGCCATGGGGAGACCTAAACAGGATGCCTCCAAAGACTAGGGAAAGGGAAAACTCCTGCACCCTCTACAAGTGGAGCCCCGAGTGGTATGGCGCCCGACAGAAAAACGGGGACTTCGAAACCATAGTCCATGCCATACTAGAAGTGGTTCGGCAACCGGATATAACCGTGGAATCCTATAATACCCAGCTCACTACTGTAGGTACGAAGGTATAGTCTATTGAAACTGCTCACACCATGCTTACTGATACAGTTCACAAATCTGCCTTAGTCGTTGACGGTGTTTTAAAAGAAACTGCTTCTCACCAGGCTGGAGTGTTCAGAAAACGGTGCCAGTGCCTCTAGCCTTCATCTCTTGGGTACACCTGAAGGCTTGGAAGGGACTGATCCACTTGGCTATAGGCAAAAGTTACTGTCAGATTTATTTCAAGTGCAAGCCGATTTGCTTGTCCTGCAAGCGTACAGAATAACTCCTTGTGACCTCTCCCCTCCTGGGGAGGGATGCTGCCAACCCTGCCAAATGACTGCTACTGGGTGGTGGTGCAGTGGCAGCATCGTTTCAGTGGGCAAGACCGAAGAGAGGGTGTGCGGGAATGCAGTGTGAGAGTCTCCGCGCGTGCTACATCTGCAGGAGAAAATGGAGCTGGTAAGCTCCATGACGATCCTGGAGATTGGAACGCAGTCTGGGATGGATGCAAGCCGGGGGGACTGCCTGCCAGCTCCTAAAAAAAAAAAAAAGGGATAAAATGTATATTGGGGAGGGAGTGCAAATGAATGTTAGATCCATAGCTCAGACAGCACTATCCTCACGTCAGTTATGCCACTCGCATGAGTGCGTGGTTTTGATGCCATGAGAGTGGCTCTCAGAACTGGGCATTACACACGCCCTTCAACTCCTGGCATGGCTCAACATTGTTTATGCTAGAAAAACCTTCATCTACAATGATCCAGCTGGTGCAGGTCACAAACTGAAGGTATCCGAAGGGACTTTGCCTGCCAACCTCCCGAGAATGAGGGGGAAGAGGACTTTGTGGAAATCTGAATGACTGCACATTAAGAAAAAAATTACTCACCTTAGTAATGTTGTTTCTTCTAATGGAGTCTTGCTGTATTCTGACTATTTGCAGTGATCTCCAACCTTTGAACTGCCCCGGAGAGGAAAGAGTCAACTTTCCGTGCAAGGCATGGAACGCTGAGCTCGGTTGAGCCTCTGTCTGCTGTTGCCTGAACCCCAACCGCCAGATCTTTACGAGCTATACTCACTGGGCGTCCTGTGTGGAAACTGTAAACTCTCACTAGCCAACTGGCAACTAAATTTAGTAAAAAGGGTTTTTTGGTTTCAAAGCAAAGACTCAAGTCAGGAAACCCAAAAAACAAAACACACCACACACCCAAATATTAAAGAGGGTGAGAAAAGGAGGCACCTCTAGGGTGCCAACACTGCTCCTGCCCACCTACATCACAAAACCAGGTTATGAGAGGGGAGGTGGGGGTGTCAGAATACAGCAAGACTCCATTAGAAGAAATATTACTAAGGTGAGTAATTTTTTCTTCAAACATGAAGTCTTGCTGTATTCTGACTATCTGCAGACTACCAAGCAGTACCTCCATGGAGGAGGGACAGAACCTGCTTTGGGAACAGGCTCTGAAGTACTGCTGTGCCAAACCGAGCATCACTCCTAGCCTGGATATCCAGAGAGTAATACTTGGTAAAAGTATGGTCTGTTTTCCAGGTGGCTGCTTGACATATCTCTAAGACAGGAATATCCCTGGCAGCAGCCAGGGAAGCAGCTGTACCTCTAGTAGAGTGAGCCCTCAGGCCTGAGGGTGGAGTCCTACCCAATTTTCCATAGCAGAATAGTATACAAGAGAATCCACCTGGCAATAGATCTTTTAGAGGCAGGTTTTCCCTTACCAACCACACCATAAGTGAGGAACAACTGGAGGGAGTCAAACCTGTGACCCTTGGTGCACTCTATGTAGTAGCTAAGGGCCCTTTTCACGTCCAGGCTGTGCAGCCTCCTCTCTCCAGAGGAGGAATGGTCAGTGAAGAAAACAGGAAGAGACAGACTGGTTAAGGGGGAAATCTGAGACCACCTTGGGCAAAAAGAAAAAAAATCACCTTAGTAATGTTTTTTCTAATGGAGTCTTGCTATATTATGACATATGCAGTGAGTCCCAACCTTCAAACTGCTCCGGAGGTGAAAGAGTTAACTTTCCATGCCAGGCATGGAACGCTGAGCTCGAGCTCGGCTGAAACTCTGTTCTTCAAACTCAAACCGTCAGATCTTTACCAGCTAAACTCACTGAGGTCCTGTGTGGAAGCTGTAAACCTACACTAGCCAACTGGCTACTAAACATAAGAACACATTTTTTGGTCCCAAAACAAAGACTCAAGTCAGGAGACCCAAAAAATGAAAAACACAACACCCAGTCACCCCAAGAAAGGAGGGGTGAAAAATAACAAGGTAGACACCTATTAAGTGCCAACACTGCACTGCCCACCCACATCCCAAAAACAGAGGTTCTGAGAGGGCCGGGGGGTGGGGGGGCATATTATAGCAAGACTCCATTAGAAGAAACAACACTACTAAGGTGAGTAATTTTTTCTTCAAACATGAAGTCTTGCTATATTATGACATATGCAGACTACAAAGCAGTACCTCCATGGAGGAGGGACAGAACCTACTTAGGAAATAGGCTCTGAAGCACAGCTGTGCCAAACCGAGCATCACACCTAGCCTGGATGTCCAGGGAGTAATGCTTGGTAAAAGTGTGAACTGTTTTCCAGGTAGCTGCTTGACATATCTCTAGGATAGGGATGTCCCTGGCAGCAGCCAGAGAAGCAGCTGTACCTCTGGTAGAGTGAGCCCTCAGGCCTGAGGGAGGAACCTTACCCAGTTTTCATAGCAAAATTGGATACAAGAGACAATCCACCTGGCAATGGATCTTTTAGTGGCAGGTTTCCCTTTACCAACCTCACCATAAGTGAGGAACAGTTGGAGGGAGTCAAACCTGTGACCCTTGGTACGCTCTATGTAGTAACTAAGGGCTCTCTTCACATCTAAGCTGTGCAGCCTCCTCTCGCCAGGAGGAATGGTCAGTGAAGTACACTGGAAGAGATATAGATTGATTAAAGTGGAAATCTGAAACCACCTTAGGTAAGAACTTCCTGTTAGTCCTGAGGACCACTTTATCTCTATGAAAGGAGATAAAATCAGGCTCCACTGACAAAGCTTGTAATTCACTTATGCGTCTGGCAGAAGTGATGGCTACCAGAAACACAGTTTTCCAAGTCAAGCACTTAAGCTCTGCTGAAGACAAAAGCTCAAAGGGGGGGTTGCATAAGCTGAGCAATGCAAACATTAAGATCCCAGGCGGGGCAGGGTCCCTGAATGGAGGGTTGGTGTAAGCAATCCTTGAAAAACTTGGAGAATACAGGGTGAGCTGAGAGAGAAGAGGGCTTACCTGCTGAAATAAAAGCAGACAGCTGCCAGATGCACTTTTAGGGTAGCTGGTCTCAGCCCCAAGGTATTTAAGTGGACCATATAATCCAGGACTGTGGGTAAATCAGCAGATTCTGGGGAAATATGCTTTCCAGAGCACCACATGGAAAACCTCTTCCATTTGGAATTATAAGTAGCCCCTGTGGAAGGTTTTCTAGAAGCCTTCAGGACATCCATTACACCTTGGGAGAGGTGTAAATCAGCAAACTCTAACTCTTCAAGAGCCAGGCCTGGAGATTGAGAGATTTGAGGTTCGGGTACCAAACCCTCCCCTGAGCACAGGTTAACAGGTTGTGATTCCTGGGAAGACACAGGGGAAGATGAACTGCTAAGGATAGTAGGAGTGGATACCAGGGTTGTCTGGCCCAGTCTGGAGCAATCAGGATCATCTTGCAGGGTTGAGATCTGATTTTGACTAGCACTTTGAACAGGAGAGGGAAGGGGGGAAAGCATAGAGAAACTTCCCTTCCCAGTGAGAACTAAGGCATCCAGAGGACTGAGCCCAACACTGGGGGCCTGCAGCAAAAAAGGGGAAGTTGGTGATTGATTGGGGCTGCAAAAAGATCCACCTGCGGGGTGCCCCATCTGGCAAATATCACCTCCAAGACCAGGGGGTCCAGTGACCATTCGTGATGGCCCTGGGAAATCCTGCTGAGAGCATCTGCCAGGACATTGTCCTTGCCTGGGAGGTGAACTGCCGTAAGGGAGGTGTTCAGGGACTAAGCCAGAGACCACAACTTCATTGCTTCGGTGCACAAGGCCGTAGACCGAGTGCCCCCTTGCTTGTTGATGTACCACATTGTGGTGGTGTTGTCTGTTCTGACCTGCACAACTTTGTTCTGAACAGATTTGGAAAAAGCTTGAAGTGCTAGAAAACTGCTCTGAGTTCCAACAGATTGATGTGGAGCAGAGATTCCTGAGGGGACCACAACCCCTGGGTAGTGAGGTTGCCCATGTGAGCTCCACACCCCAAGAGGGATGCATCTGTAGTAAAGATTAAGGAGTGAGATTGAGTGACAAAAGGAACCCCTCGTCTCAGATTGCTCTGATCCTGCCACCACTGTAGGGCCTGGATCAGGGTTCGAGTCACTGGGATCAATTTGGTTAGAAGGTCTTTCCTTTGAGACCAAAAGGCTCTCAAATGGAACTGAATGTCCCTCATCTGAAATCTTGTTCCCTGCACTACTGCTGTAGAAACAGCCATGTGCCCCAGGAGCTGTAGAAAATGCCTTGCTGGTCGAGACACCTGCAGGGTGAATGAGGAGGCCAGAGAGACCAGGGTCCTTGCCCTGTCCAAAGAAAGGAAGGCTCTGGCTTTCTCTGTGTTCAGCTCTGCGCCTATGAAGGTGAGGAGCTGGACAGGCTCTAGAACTGACTTTGAAAGATTCAGAAGGAAACCTAGAGAGGTGAGCAGTTGCTGAGTTATCTGTAGGTGTAACCTGGCTTGGTCTGGGGACTGGCCTACTATGAGCCAGTTGTCCAGGTAAGGGAAGATGGCAATTTTTGCCTTCTTAGAGAAGCAACTGCTACTGCCAGGCATTTGTGAATACCCTTGGAGCAGAGGTGAGGCCAAGGGCATTGCTCTGAACTGGTAATGGCGGAGGGCAGCTCGAACCTGAGGTACTTCGATGGGAGCTTCTGATAAGAATATGGAAGTAGGCATCCTTGAGGTCCAGGGGCGCTAGCCAGTGCCCTGGCTTTAGAGGCGTGAGAATAATTCCCAAGTCACCATTCTGAATTTTGGTTTTAAAGGTGCTTGTTTAAGTATCTGAGATCCAGGGTGGGCTGCCATTCTCCTGTCTTTTTGGGGTAAGAAGTACCTGGGTACAACCCTTTGCCCTGGTGTGAGGGGTGGAACCCTTTCCACAGCTCTGAGAGCCAGGAGGGAAGAGACCTCTGCCTCTAGGGCAAATGCCTCTGGTGGATTTGCAGGTGGAAAGGATCTGGTTCTCATCTTTGGAAATTTTTTGAAGCTGAGAACCAGTCCCTGGCTTACTACTTCCAGGACCCACTTGTCTGATGTCAGAGACTCCCAGTCCTGGACAAAGTAAGCCAGCCTGCCCCCTACAGGTAGCTGAGAATCGGCCCTGGCAACCCCATCAGCGTGCCTGCTTGGCAGGGGCTTTGGGGTGGAAGCAGACCTGCTTGTACCCCGTCTGCCTCTCCCTCTAAAGAACCCCCTCTGGGCACAAGCAGAAGAGGCGGCCTGGGCTTGGTAAAAAGGCCTATGAAAAGGCCTGCCCCTGCCCCTGGGAAGCTGCCTTTGAGGAGTGGCCTGCCTTTCCTTGGCCTGTGCACTCATATAGGTGGTCCTATACTATCCATTTTCTTCATGTAATTCTCTGTCTGCTCCCCAAACAGGGAATTACCCACAACAGGAAAATCCATGGCCTTAGTCTGGGTATCCTGTGACAGGCTAGTACATCTGAGCCAAGCCATTCTGCGAAGTGCCACAGATGTAGCCATGACTCTTGATGACACATCACTAGAGTCCACTGCAGCATGGAATTGCACCTTGGATGCCTCAATACCATCAGCAGCCACCTGCTCCAGCTCCTTGGCAAGCTGGCCAGGGACCTGTTTTGCTAGAGCCATAACAGTATCCCATCTGGATTTCTGATATCTAGCAACATAAGCCATATAATTTGCCTGTCTGAGTCCCAAGGATGCTGCCATGTACTGTTTCTTTGCCATGGCATCAATCCTCCTGGAGTCCTTGTCGGAGGCAAGGGAATATTTGCCTTGTGACAGGCTGCAGTCTGCACTACCCCAACATGGCTGCATTGTTGTGTAAGGAACTCCGTATCATAGCCTGACAATGTGTACCTCTTCTCCATTCTCTTATCCACAGGAGGTATAGTGTGAGGAGTTTTTAGAATTTTAAATGTTTCCCAAAAGATTTATGCAAGGGAATAGACAGTCTCCTAGACTCTGGGATATCCATCATTTCCACATAGTCAGGCTCCTCTTGATCATCCACAGCTTCCTCCCTAGGGAGCTGGAGGGTTTCAGACACTTTTTTTTTTTTTTTATAAAACATAAAATGAGAAGGGGACTCAGAAAGCCTAGGAGGAGACACTCCTGAAGGTCTGTCTGGGGAGATGTCCGGGTCAATGGGCACATCGACTTTCAAATCCACATTCACTCTCCTCATACTCTTCTTCCCCCTCCTCCGGTTCATAATGTTCCTCTAAATCATAATCTTGAACCGGTGGAACCGGCCGAACTGGGGAAAGCGACTGGACAATTGTAATCGCTTTGGCTATTTCTTCAGCGGTTGGAGAGGAAAGTTTTGGCTCCACACCAGCTGATTTCCTAGTCCTTTTTGCTGGAACCGACTCCTCAGAGTCAGATCTCCTTTGGCCCGAAGAGTCTTGCCCTGGTCAGAGGCACTCCCTCAGTTGGTTGGAACCGAACCGGGCTAACCATCAGTTCAGCGGACTTTTGGCCTCCCTTTCCCTGAGCCTACCAACTCTCTTTTCCAGGGTAGGCTGCAGGGAAATTTTTACAAATCTGGCAGTCTGCATTGAGGTGGTCAAACCCCAGACAATAAACACAGGTGGTGTGGGGGTCAGCCTTAGCAAAGACTTCCCCACACACACTGCAGTGCTGAAACCCAGTGGACCCGGTTTTTCTTTTGAGTTTCTCAGACATAGTGCCAGTCCTAACCAAACTTACCCGTTTATGGCAATTCACCAGGCAAGACCCTCTTATCGGTTCCCAACCATGTCACGGGTCGCGGAAAAAACCGTAATAAAATCCCCCCTTTTTTTTTTAGAACCGATAAGAACCGGTAACCACACTCTAAATCACAACCTGATCGGTTCAAACCGAACCGATAAACCGTTTACAAGTTCCACACAGAATAGAATTAATGTAAAACCTATCTAGTACTCACAAATACCACAGACAGAGCCTGAACCGACCGGTTGCGGTTTAAATTCGGTCGAAAACCGAGAAACACAATACTTTAACCGACAAAATGAACAGAGCAGGAGGAGAAATCTCTGGAGCGACTGTTCAGTGAGGCGGAGTAAAGAATCTGACGGTTTGAGTTTGAAGAACAGACAGTTTCAACCAAGCTCGAACTCAGCGTTCCATGCCTGGCATGGAAAGTTAACTCTTTCACCTCCGGAGCAGTTTGAAGGTTGGGACTCACTGCATATGTCATAATATAGCAAGACTTCATGTTGTTTGAACTTCCTATTAGTTCTTAGGACCACCTTATTTCTATGAAAAGAGATAAAAATTAAGCTCCACTGACAGGGCCTGTAACTCACTGATGCGTCTGGCAGAAGTAATGGCTACCAAGAACACAGTTTTCCAGTCAAGTACTTATGCTCTGCTGAGGACAAAGGCTCAAAGGGGGTTGCATAAGCTGAGCAATGCAACATTTAGGTTCCAAGCAGGAGCAGGGTCCCTGAAGGGAGGCATGGTGTGCAACAATCCCTTGAAGAACTTACAAAATACAGGATGAGCTGAAAGAGAAGAGGGCTTACCTACTGACACAAAAGCGGAAACCGCTGCCAAATGTACTTTGAGTGTAGTTGGTCTGAGCCCCAAGCTATTGAGATGAACCATATAGTCCAGAACTGTAGGCAACCCAGTAGAGACTGGAGAGATATGCTTACCAGAGCACCAAATAGTGAACCTTTTCCATTTGGAATTGTAAATCTTTCTGGTGGAAGGCTTTCGAGAAGCCTTTAGAGTATCCAGAACACCGTGAGAGAGATGCAGATCAGCAAACTAACTCTTCAAGAGCCAGGCCCTGAGATTGAGAGATCTGAGATTCGGATACCAAACCCTCCCCGGAGAGGATGTCAACAGGTTGTAATTCCTGGGAAGAGACAGGGGAAGGTGCACTGCTAAGGACAACAACAGTGGGTACCAGGGCTGTCTGGCCCAGTCTGGAGCAATCAGAATCACTTTGCAGGGCTGAGACCCGATTTTGACTAGTGCCTTGAACAGGAGAGGGAAGGGGGGAAAGCATACAAAAACTTCCCTTCCCAATTGAGAACTAGAGCACACAGGGGGACTAAGCCCAATACTGGGGGTCTGCAGCAAAAAAGGGGGAGTTGGCGATTGTCTGGGGCTGCAAAAAGATCGATCTGTGGAGTGCCCCATCTGGAGAAAATCACTTTTAAAACTAGGGGATCTAGGGACCATTCGTGATGGCCCCGAGATATCCTGCTGAGAGCATCTGCCGGGATATTGTCCTTCCCTGGGAGGTGCACTGCTGTCAGAGAGGTTTGCAGGGAATAGGCCAGAGACCACAGCTTCATTGCTTCTGTGCACAAGGCCGTAGACCGAGTGCCCCATTGCTTGTTGATGTACCACATTGTGGTGGTATTGTCTGTTCTGATCTGGACTACTTTGTTCTGAACAGACATGGAAAAAATCTGCAGTGCCAGAAACACTGCTCTGAGTTCCAAGAGACTGATGTGAAGCAGAGATTCTTGAGGTGACCACAACCCATGGGTGGTCAGATCCCCCAAGTGGGCTCCCCAACCCAAGAGGGAGGCATCTGTGGTAAGGATTTGAGAATGAGACTGAGTGACAAAAGGAACTCCTTGCCTTAGATTGTCCTGATCCTGCCACCACTGCAAAGCCTGGATCAGGGTTCGAGTCACAGGGACTAGTTTGGTTAGAGAATCCTTTCTCTGGGACCAGAAAGCTCTTAAGTGGAACTGAGTGTCCCTCATCTGAAACCTTGCTCCCTGGACCACTGCCGTAGAGGCTGCCATGTGGCTCAGGAGCTGCAGAAAGTGCCTTGCTGGTCGAGACACCTGAAGGGTGAATGAAGAGGCCAGTTTCATAAGGGTCCTTGCCCTGTCCAGGGGAAGGAAGGCTCTTGCCCTTACTGTATCCAGTTCTGCCCCTATAAAGGTGAGGAGCTGTACTGGCTCCAGAACTGACTGAGAGATTTAGGAGGAACCCTAAAGAAGTAAGCAATTGCTGAGTTATCCGAGATGTGACTTGACTTGGTCTGGAGACTGACCCACTATGAGCCATTCGTCCAGGTATGGAAAGATGGAGATCTTTTTTCTCCTTAGGAAAGCAACCACTACTGCCAGGCCTTTTGTGAACACCCCTGGGGCTGATGTTAGGCCAAAGGGCATTGCTCTGAATTGATAGAGGCCTGAGGGCAACTCGAACCTGAGGTACTTTCTGTGGAAGCACCTGATGGGAATGTGAAAATAGGCATCCTTGAGGTCCAGGAGACTAGCCAGTCCCTGGCCTTAGAGAGAGCAGAATTGTTACCAAGTCACCATTTTGAATTTTGGCTTTAAAAGGTGCTTGTTTAAATATCTTAGATCCAGGATGGGCCGACATTCTCCTGTCTTTTTTGGGGTAAGGAAGTACCTGGAGTACAATCCTTTTCCCCTGTGTAAGGGTGGAACCCTTTCTATGGCTCTGAGAGCCAAGAGGGAAGAGACATCTGCCTCTAGGGCAAGGGCCTCTGAAGGATTTGCAGGTGGAAAGGATCTGGTTCTCATCTTGGGAAATTTTTTGAAGCCGAGAACTAGTGCCTGACACTACTTCAGGACCCACTTGTCTGATATTAAAGACTTCCAGTCCTGGACAAGTAAGCCAGCCTGCCCCTACAGGTGAGTGGAGAGTCGGCCGGGCAGATCAATCAGGGTGCCCGCTTGGCCGGGGCTTTAGGCGGTGGGGCAGGCTGCTCATACCCCATCTGCCTCTCCCTCTAAAGAACCCCCTCTGAGCAAAGGCAGAAGGAGGCCTGGGCTTGGTGAAAAGGCCTGCCCATGGAATGCTGCCTCTGGGGAGTGGCTTGCCTTTCTTTGGCCTGAGCACTCCTGTAGGTGGTCCTGTACTCGTCCATTTTCTTCATGTAGTTCTCTATCTGCTCCCCAAACAGAGAATTACCAATGACAGGAAAATCCATGGCCTTAGTCTGGGTATCCTGTGACAGGCTAGTACATCTGAGCCAAGCCATCCTTCGTAGGGCCACAGATGTAGCCATGACTCTAGATGAAACATCACTGGAGTCCACAGCAGCATGAAATTGCACCTTGGATGCCTCAATCCCATCTGCAGCCACCCGCTCCAGCTCCTTGGCAAGCTGGCCAGGGACCTGTCTAGCTAGAGCTATCACGGTGTCCTACCTGGACTTCTGGTATCTCTAGCTGTGTAGGCCACATAATTAGCCTGCCTGAGTCCCAAAGATGCTGCCATGTACTGTTTCTTTGCCATGGCATCAATCCTCCTGGAGTCCTTATCTGGGGTGTGTGAAGCCAAGGGTATATTTGCCTTATCACAGGCAGCAGCCTGCACTACTCCAACATGGCTGCATTGCTGGGAAAGGAACTCCATATCTGAGCCTGAAAGTATACCTCTTGTCCATTCTTCTGTCCACAGGAGGTATGGAATTAGGAGTTTAGAATTTTAAATGTCTGTTTCCCAAAAGACTTAGGAAGGGGAACAGAATCTCCTGGACTATGGGATGTCCATCATCTCAACGTAATCAGGCTCCTCTTGATCCTCTACTGCTTCTTCCATAGGAAGCTGGAGGGTTTCAGCCACTTTTTTGTAAAACAAAGTGGGAAGGGGACTCAGAAAGCCTAGGATGAGAAACACCTGAAGGTCTGTCTAGGGAGATGTCCGGGTCAATGGGCACATCCAGACTTTCATAATCACCATCACGATCTTCATACTCTCAGTTGCCCTCCTCCGGTTCATAAAATTCTTCTAAATTATAATCCTGAACCGGGGGAACCGACCGAACAGCCCCTACCCGATGGCGCCCGGTTCAGTGATACCGAAGATGTGACTGAACAATCCTTATCGCTTTGGCTATTTCATCAGCGGTTGGAGAAAGAACTTGTGGATCCGAACGACCGACTTATCCCTTTTTCTTTTACCGAACAGTCTCCTCAGGTCGGTTCTCCTTTTGCCGAAGAAGTCTCACCCTGGTCAGGACCTCCTTCTGGTTCAGGTTGGAACCCGGGCAGACTTCAGCCATCTGGATTCAGCGGACTTCTCTGCCTCACTCCCTCAGTCTACCTACTCTCTTATCCAGGATAGCTTTGGGAACACTTTTGCAAATCTGGCAGTTTGAATCGAGGTGGTCAAACCCCAGACAATAAACAGGTGGTGTGGGGATCAGCCTTAGCAAAGGCTTCCCCACACACACTAAAGTGTTGAAACCTAGTGGGGTCGTTTTTTTTCTTGGGTTTCTAAGACATGGCCAGTCCTAACCAAACTTACCCTTTTTTTCGGCAATCCGCCAGGCAAGACACCCCTATCGGTTCCTGACTGTATTACGGGTCTTGGAAAAAAATGTAATGAAATCTGTTTTTTTTTTTTTTTTTTTTTTAGAACAGATACGGACCGGTTACCACACTCTAATAAATCCAAAAAAACTTTTTCACAAACCTGACCGGTTCAAACCGATCCGATGTTTACTAGTTCCACACAGAAAACTAATATAGAAACCTATCTAGTACTCACGGTACCACAGAGATATACAAACAGATATACAGGATATACAAAGCTCTGACAAATAAACTACCATCCTACATTTCTGATTGCTTCTCTCTTGTTACTCCAAGGCCATATGCCCTAAGAAGCAATAACCTCATCTTGCTGAATCTACCTAAGGCATGTACCCGACATGGAAGGGCTGCAATCAACTACTTTCTAGCACACATCTGGAACTCTCTACAAAAGACCCTGAAGCTGAACACTTTCATTCCTGTAGTCTCCTTCAAAAAGCTGTACCTAAATCTTTTCCCAGAGATATGCAACTGCTTCCACAATTCCTAGCCTCTTCAGATCCTTTTCACCCCTGCCCCATTAGATTCCCCTCCTTATCTGTTCATGCATTCATCCATTAACTTCTATATTATCTACTTCCTAAACCCTCTACTCATTACTTTTTTCTCTATATTTGCTCTGGTGCCCAATACCACTGTTTACTTGCCTTGTATATATGTGTATATTATTGCATTTGTTCATTCTTTGTTGTTTATTCTTAAAAAGTCTTTGTTACTGTACTCATTCTATATTTGTATATTTGTGAGCTTAAACCATTTTGTTGTTTATGACCAATCAGGTCCATCTTGTAAATGAGCTATGCTCAATGATGTTAGCCTGAATAAATAAAGATTTTGATTGATTGATTGAGACTTAACCGACAGGTTAGATTGTAGAAATTCGGTTGAAACTAAGAAAAAAAACGACACTTTAGCCAACTTTTTTGAACAGAGTGAAGGAGAAATCTCTGGAGCGACTGTTCAGTGAGGCGGAGTAAAGAATCTGGAGGTTGGGGTTCAACCAACAGCAGACAGTGGCTCAACCGAGCTCGAGCTCAGCGTTCCATGCCTTGCACGGAAAGTTAACTCTTTCCTCTCCGGGGCAGTTCAAAGGTTGGAGATCACTGCAAATAGTCAGAATACAGCAAGACTTCATGTTGTTTGAACACTGTTTTCTGTTTCTCCGTGCTTTGGACTCAGTTTTTGCCTGGTGGTGTTTTATAGTATACTCTTATTTTTGACAGTGGGTGCTTTTATTACTGCACTGCCGCAGGCAATCTTTCTGTGATGCAGACTGGTTAAGTATTTATCACGTTACTGTTCATCTTTTAAAACGTTTAGGTATATGTAACTGATATATATGGTTTTCAATAGTATCCTATTTAAGGGATAGGTGGGAGACACTTCAGGATGCTTCTGTTTTTCTATGATAGGGGGTTAATTCTCCACCTACTGTACAGACATGGAATCCAGAGCCAAGTCTGTGACAATGGCCCAGCCATCTGAAAGGGATTTTTACTCTGGACTTTTTGCCAATACATTTCCGTTTGTTTGTCCAAGGTCTTGCTGCATTGGCTCTTTCTGTACTCATCTGATGGACAAATGAGATTTCATCTCCCCCCCCCCCCCAAAAAAAAGTGTTGTGATGTTGAATGAAGGGCTATGCATTACCTACCATAATCTTTTATTTCATGTATTCTATACCCAAAATCAAATATTGCTTTGTGTATGTTCATTTCGACAATGAATAAACAAAGTTAAAAAAAAGCACTCTGTACAAGTCATTACTGTAGCTGCCTGCCCCCGTCCTCGTGGCACAGCAGTTGAATCACGCCTCCTCCACCACCACCTGTGTAAATCTTGACTCCCTGGTGGTGTGGAGGCAACACCAGGTGAGTTGGGTTACTGATGATCAAGTACTGTAGCTGCCCACCCCCCGTGCAAATCCTGCAAACAAGTCCCTGATAGTCCATGATATGCGTGTGTGTGTGTGGGGGGAATTGACTTGGGCTCCAAAATGGTAATTATGAACCCTAAGTGTCTGTCCCCATCCTCCTGCCATGACAGTCTCCCCGACTTCCCATGCAAATGTTTTAAAACAGAGTCGCTGGTGGTGGGCCCCCCCACCCCTGACATTTCACTTCCCTGCCCACACCTGCCCTTCACCCCATGGTTGGCCGGCACTGCTCTCATCAATATGGTGACCGGCACAGCCCTCTTCTCACCTCCGTGGTCGGCCACCATGAGCTTTCAGTGAATGTGTACAGTCAACTCATACGGCAGCTAGCCGCGGAGGTGCCGACTTCTGCTCAGAACACCCATAGCTTGTAACACAGCTCCAAGTCACTAGCATGCCGAACTGTCCCATACCCTACAATGTCACGTAGTTAAGACAGTTTTATAATTTTTACCACTGTTTTTATTGCTACGTTACCTGTTCTCCAAACAAGAAGTTACTCCAGTAGAGACAGACACACAGACAGACTTGTAGTGGGTCACTAGAATGCATTACACCACCACTGCTTTCCATCACAGAAACACAGAACTTGTCAACAGAAAAGGACCACTTGGTCCACCCAGTCTGCCCATGTGTTACCTGCCTATTCTACCTCCACAGACCCTAACTGGTCTCTGGCAGCCCTCCCTGTCTGTTCTGACATGCCCCTCTGTCTATCCCATGCATGCTTGAAGCCTTCCACTTCAGCTGGCAGTTGGTTCTATGCATCTATCACCCTTTCAGTGAAGAAATATTTTCTCATATCCTACCAGAATTAGTCCCCCTCCTGCTTTACTGCATGCCCTCTAGTCCTGGAGCTCATCCTCATTTGGAAGGCTCCCCTCCTACACCCTGTTCACCCCACTGTGTGTGAGGTACCTGAAAGTCTTGATCATGTCACCTCTCACTTTTCTCATCTCTAGAGTCTACATGAGATCCCCAGTCTCTTCTCACCCATATCCACAGTCATTAATGTAGTTTTGATTTCAAGATCTTTCACTAGCACTGCTGCTGGGCTTCAACACCATGTAAAGCACAGAAATGTCGTAAAGGCTTCACTTTACAAAGTATAGTATTTTAAAGGAACAAAACAGATTGGACTCCCGGCGTTTCCAGACATTATCGCGTTTGTCTGCTTATTAAAGGCATAACAAAGACAGTCCACCTCAACTCTTACACGCTGTTCAACAGTTCCAAGAAAATGGGCTGCGTATGAGAGTGACGTTTCTTACCTGGGGAGCTGGGCGCGGTTAATGCCGTACTGTTAGTCTGTGCCTCACTGGAACTGCAGCCCTCACCCTGATTAAAAGAACTCTCCAGCTGCCGTCTCCTCTGGTAGCGACTGTACTCTTGCTTTAGGTTCCGGAATATCTGCTCTGTTAAAACAAATATTTAATGAGCTTACACAAAGCAAATTCAGAAGAAATGAGAAATTAAGCATAAAACATTAACTAGCCAATTTCAGGTAAAGTAGAACATTTTCCAAGAAAAGGACTACTTGTTTAAAACTCAAGAGACAGGACCCAAAACCAGTGCCAGGAAAGGCAGTAATGGGACTCCAATTATGCCCCATTTAGTTCCCAATTCAGAGGAGGGTCAGATCGAATTATAGATTTTTTCCACCCAGTATATACTTACTTTATATGTTAGTACTGTACATTTATTTTGTTCTACCCCTAACTAGACAAACTGACACGAAAGTACATAAAATGACTGCAGATACACCTAGCTGTCCATCTACTCTGTCCAAGAACGTCTAATTTTGGGCCCCACCAGTGTCAGTTCTCCTTTTACCACCCATCCCGGTCTGCCCCTTTACACACTATTCCCTTGTGCACGTCCCACTTCCTTTTGAGACCTTCCTGTTTCTATCCTGATGACCTCATCTAGAAGCTCGTTCCAGTTCCCATCACCCCACTTTTGGGTAGTAAAGCAATGGACCTCGTGGCCCTTTTACAGGTTTGACACTGGATACGTACTAGAAAACATTTACAAATCATTCATTACTTACAGTCAAACAATGAATACACAATTATTTAATAACACTAATCGTTGTATAGGTAACAAGGAAGCTACTGTAGACCTACAACAAGTTAAGAAATGCTCTAATGACACGTGCATCTAGTAAGCAACCTTCAGTTACTCTTTATAACGCGCCCTGAACTGATGGATAGTTTTTGCCCTTCTATCTAAATCAACACTATTCCAAAATTTCGTGACGGAATACTTTTTTTTTTTTTTGTAGTTTTACAAAAAGGCATTTGTAGCATAAATGAACAGAGACCTTGATGATAATCCAATGGTTTTGGGGAGAAACATTCTGGCTAGAGGCCCATCCTTACCCTTCTTCTGTAGGGCCTTAAAAGAGCATTTATACAGTTTATCTCACTGTTCTCTGTGTTGTACATTTTGGACACAAAGTACTTCACATCTTTCTTGAACCTCCCCCTAGCCTCTGCCAGTTTCAGGCAAGTCATTCCTGGTACATGTGTTACCACTCATCACATCTTACTGCAGTCCACCTGGTTTATTCCAGAGGTACTGTACTTCTGTCACCCCTTTCTCCACAATTACCATTGTGTTTATGTGCACTTGATGTGCATCATCAACTCATTTCCTTTAAGGCACAATCAGTTATATTATATATTAATGACTAGTTAATCACCCTTTGTGGGTGTAATGTGGCATGAAGCACAGCAGAGTGCCATCTGCCATTAGTCATTTAATTCATTCTTTTCTATAGGGCTTTTCCTCCATGAGGGTGAGCAGGCTCTCAGCCCTTCCACGCCCCCACACAACTGGTGCTCACCTATCTTGGAGGAGCAGTGTTCTTCCACAGACCCCCCCATGGCAGGGATAGGAGGGTAAGCCCCCCACACTGTCAATACAACCAGTTCTGCCCACAGTCATAGGAACCAGCAGGGCTTCATTAAGCCCATCCTCCCACTTCTTCCCCGTTCTTCCTTTAACCGATACCACAGCGACATTTCAGTACATGCCACTGAAAATACCAGTCCTGCAGAACTGCAGCCCTCCACCACGTTGAGCTGTTCGCAATCTGCACCACTACCTGGCCTCCACCCTGTGGCAGTCAGAGGCTGGGATGGCTAGCCACCTCTCCACGGTACAGGAGAGCAGTCTCCGGGACGCTCGATCCTTTCCAACACCGCCAACTCTGGCAACCCATGATCGTTCCCCAAAACGGATTGTTGGCAAGGCATTTTAACAACTCAGCACTCCACACCACCGGGCCGTCCCTCCCAAGAGGGTGATTAAATGACTATTAACAAAGTCCTTAGGAATGCCTTATTGCTATTATCGGTAAAATGTTCTTCTAAATAGAGTTGTGCCTTGTTCAGCATGTAATTAGGCTCTATATGGATGTTAATAAAAGGTTAAGGCTGATGAATGCTTAAAGTAAGGAAGCTCAATTTTTATACCATTTTATAATACTGTATACATGCTTGTTTTGCGTACCGCCCAGGATGAACCCAGAAACGAGCTGGTCCAAGCGCCCACCTGACCAGATGTTTTAAATCAACATATTTAGTAAGTGTGTCTTACAAGACTTATAGCTGTGGACAAAAGAATTTAATGCTTCAGTACTGTGCACACATTTTGCTGATCCCGTAAGACACCAGAAGAAAGGACTGCTGTGTGACTGGACTTCTCTGCTGGGACTAAAGAAGAACTTCTGTACTTGGACCTTTAATTTAGGGTAAACACCAGAAAGAGTAAGGATTGCAAACAGTTAGGGGGCCAGAAATAAAACATGATTGGAGTAGTGCAGTGGCTGTGGAGCAGCAGTCTTCCGGGAGATGTTCTGGAGGATGCGGTGTTGTCCCATCTGCAGGTACTTCTCTGGGCTGAGGGAGGCTGAGCTGGCCAGGATTTGTGGGACCTCCTCTTCCATTCAGGGACCACCAGTGCCACTGCCGTTGCCTCAGAGATTGCGAAGAAAAAGGAGTGGTTGGACCACAGTGGGCTCAGGGAGGGTGAGGGTGGTGGAACAGAGGCGTATCTCTCCAGTTGTACCTCTCCACAATTCCGCTGCCATTCTGGCAACGTGTGGTTCCTCTAAGGAGGCACCTGCAGTGGAGACCAAGGAGGATGCTGGGAACCTCCACAAAGGAGACCCCGCAGGGGAAGGAAATAACTCCTGGTTGGGGACTCCATTGTTGGGAAGGTAGAACTGGGGGAGGAAGGGGAGGTAAGGTGCCTGCCTGGCGCCATGGCTTGGAGGAACAGGGACGAATCCTCAGGATTGCGGAGCAGCTGCACAGGGAGGGAACTGGATGTCATTGTCCACCTAGGGATAAATGACCTGCTAAGAAAGGGATTAGAAAGTGCAGGAAGAGTTTGTGGAATTGGGGAGGGGCCTTGAACAAATATACATACAGTAACCTTCTCGAGGTGCTGCCCATCTATGGCATAGGAGAGGCTAGGGTGTTCCATCATGGGATTCAATCAGTGGTTGAAAAACTGGTGTGGAGCTCAGGAATTTGGCTTCATTGGGGACTGGGGGTCCACCTGGAGTGATGCAAGCCTATACTGGCATGATGGGCTGCATCTGTCCAGGAGGGGAACCAGGATCCTAGGTAACAGGTTTAAATGCTTCATTGGCAAAGCATTTAAACTAGCCAAGGGGGGAGGCACTGGAAAGGAGCAGGAAATCCTAGCGCCCCCAAAAAAAAAAACATGGTAGTAAGTACGGCAAAGACCAACATAGAGGTGTCGATAGGGAGAAGGGCAGGGGTAAATAGAGAAAGTGACAAAGGCAAGAAGGACAGGGATGGGGCAAAAAGGAGTAAGGCCATCAGGAAATGGAGGGCAATGAGTACCAACGCCCATAGTCTGGGCAACAAGCTCCCTGAGCTGATGGCCTTAATGGAAGAGGGATGCCTGGATATCGTAGCAGTCACAGAAACATGGTACACAGAGAATCATGACTGGGATGTTAACATACCAGGGTACATAACCTACAGGAGAGACAGACGGGAGAAGAGGGGGAGGAGTCGCTCTATGTAAAGGAAGGGATAAAAGCAACTAAACAAGAGAGAAAACAGGGAGGAGAGGAGGCACTGTGGGTTACCTTGGAGACTGGAAAGGGCACCACAATCCGCACAGGGGTTGTGTACAGACCCCCATGTCAGGGGGAGGGAATGGACAAGGATATGATAGAAGGCATTCTTAGAATGGCAGAGAAAGGGGAGATGCTGTTGATGGGAGACCTGAATATGCCAGATGTTAACTGGAGCACATTTGCTGCAGCCACATCAAAGAGCACGGCCATTCTTGATGCCCTACAGGTGGCAGGCCTCAGACAGCTAGTTTCGGAACCCACTTGTGAGGGAGCAATCTTAGACCTCGTACTCTCAAACGGGGGCAGCGAGAGGATCTCAGATCTTGAAGTGGGTTGCCATCTGGGAACAAGTGACCATCAAACAGTGTGGTTCACGTTAAACTCAGCTACAGAGTCAAGCCATACAAAAGTGAGGGCACTGGACTTTAGGAGGGCTGACTTTGCAAGATGGAGAGTGCCTCAGAAAAGCACTAGCAAACAGGCTAGAAGGAAGTGTGGAGCAACAATGGGGGATCATCAAAACTGCCATCACAGAGGCAACAAGCCTTTGTGTGAAGCAAACAAATCAAAACATAAAAAAAAAGCCACTATGGTTATCAAAAGAGGTGGCTGTGAAAGTCAGGAAGAAAAAGATAGCATTCCGGAAGTATAAGGAAACACAGAAGGAGCAGGACAGAGAGCTGTACCAGTTAAGGCAGAAGGAAGCAGGGAGGGAAGTCAGAATAGCAAAGGCCCAAACTGAGGAAAAGATAGCCAAATCAGTTAAGAAGGGGGATAAAAAACCTTTTATAGGTACATCAGCGAGCGTAGAAAGACAAAGGGAGGGATAGTGAGGCTGAATAGAATGAACGGTGGGTGGGCAGAGGGGGACAGTGAAAAAGCAGGGATACTGAATGAATATTTCTGCTCAGTATTCACAAAGAGGAGGGAAGTGCCTAATCCAATTAACCGAAGCACTCCTGATGGGGGTGGGGGGGGGTCGATCCCAGTCCTTTCACAGAAGAAAGGGTTCTGCAAGAACTCCTAAAACTGAAGGTGGACAAAGCAATGGGGCCTGATGGAATTCACCCCAGAATTCTAAAAGAATTAAGGAGGAACTAGTGAAACCACTGGCTACTCTTTTTAATAAATCATGGGAGGATGGTGTGGTACCCGGGGACTGGAGGAAGGCGGATGTGATTCCCCTTCACAAAAGTGGGACCAAGACAGAGGCAGGAAACTACAGACCTGTCAGTCTGACCTCTGTGGTAGGGAAAGTGATGGAGTCACTTCTGAAGGAAAGAATAGTTGAGTACCTATAGGCCAGTGGAGCACAGGACCCAAGGCAGCATGGGTTCACAGCGGGAAGGTCATGTCAGACAAATCTAATAGATTTCTTTAACTGGGTGACCAAAGTAGTAGACCAGGGAGGGGCTGTGACATGGCCTACCTAGACTTTAGCAAGGCATTTGACACAGTCCCACACAAAAGATTAATAGTCAAATTAACTAGCCTGGGAGTGGGTCCCAGGGTCGAGCCTGGGTAAAACATTGGCTGCACAACAGGACACAGAAGGTAATTGTAAATGGAGTCCACTTGAAGAAAGAGGGGTTACTAGTGGGGTACCGGAGGGTTCAGCATTGGATCCAGTCCTTTTAATGTCTTCAGTGACATTGCAGAGGGACTGAAGGAAGGTATGCCTTTTGCAGATGACACAAAGATCTGCAACAGGGCTGATACACAAGGAGGCGCTGGAAAGATGAGAAGGGACTTGGCAAGGTTGGAGGAATGGTCAGAAGTATGGCAGCTAGGATTCAATGCAAAGAAGTGCAAATAATGCACCTGGAAACAAGAACCCAGGTGAAGAATACACAATTGGGTGGGGAGGTAGTAACAAAAAAAGGAAAGGGACCTGGGGTAATCATATCAGATGACCTATGTTAGCAAGCAATGAGAAGCAGTAGGGAGGGTTGAGGTATACTGGGATGCATAGGAGAGGCATCAGCAGCAGAAAACAGGAGTTGTTATCCTCTGTACAGACAGTTGGTGAGACCCCATCTGGAGTACTGCATCCAGTTCTGGAAACCCCATCTCCGCAAGGGCATAGACAGGATAGAGGCAGTCCAGAGGAGGGCAACTAAAATGGTGCAGGGTCTGCAAGAGAAGCCGTATGAGGAGAAACTAAAGGAGCTTAATATGTATACCCTTGAGGAAAGAAGGGAGAGGGGGGACACGATAGAAACTTTTAAGTACCTCAGTGGAATCAACAAAGTCCAAGAGGGCAGCATCTTTCGGAAAGAGAGACGTGCAAGAACAAGGGGACACAATTTAAAGATAGAAGGGGGGCGGTTCAGGGGCAATGTGAGGAAGTATTTCACAGAGAGGGCAGTGTATGCATGGAACAGCCTTCCTGTGGAGGTTGTGGGGTCTAAAACTGTGGGAGAATTCAAGAATGCATGGGACAGACATAAGGCAATTCTTGTGGGGGTAAGAAGAAATAGGCTGTCGGTTGACTAGGATCTGCGGCCTGTTCTGTAGGTAGGGAAATGGGCAGACTAGATGGGCCAAGAGGTCCTTATCTGCCGTCAAAGTCTATGTTTCTATATTAAAGGGACAGCAGCTTGTTCTACGCTCTGTTCGTACTGCATGAAGCATACATCCTCAACAATACTGGACACAGTGGGGCCTGTGACTATACACACACATACTTCCAGATACCATTTTCTGACTGAACACTGGTTACTGTTACCAGACTCTTGCTAAGCTAACAAAATTATAGTGTTGTGCAGACTAGACTGAAAATATAAAGCAGCCACTCTCCTCCACAATGCACACGTGTATGTGGTTTTCCAGAAAAACATACGTACTTTCCTTCCTTTCTACTAAAAATTGTATTATTCTGATGCTGCTTTGCTGTCCACTGTAACAGACTGAAACCTAATCGATGCCTAAGTCTATATAAGCAATAAAAGTAAGCAATAACCCACGACGGGGTATGAGGTTATTGAAGTTAATAATACAGGTCGTTGTGGGCATGAGGCTGCAGGCCGAGTGCCTCACAGTACCCAGGGTGCTGATTAATCCCCACAACCGTATAGCCTAGAGTGGGTTACTGTGCTTATAACATGGGGTGATTGCAGTGCTTGAAAAGAAACAGAATCCGCCCAGTCGCTGGAGGGCTGAGGCGCTGGATGCTGCATGTGGACCAGTGTTCAGGAACAAACCACGGGCTGCGGGGTTGGCAGGGAGGAGAGGATTGAGCATCGGGGAGCTCTCTCCCAGGAGAGGAACTGGCGCTCCCACCCAGCATTGCCCCAAGGTGGAGGCCAGAGGGCGGCGGGTCCAGAGGGTGCCAGCGGAAGGGAGGGTGCCGTGGGACTTCACAGAAGAGTGTGCGCCCAATGTGTGCAGTCGAGCTCACAGGGCCCAGCAGGAATGGAAGAAAATGAGTGGGGAAAAACCTCCAGCTGCAGGATGACAGCCCAACCCTTTGCAGGCTCCGCACCCGGACCAGGCAGGTAGGTAAGTCCCAGTGATTAGGGGGTGACGGGGCTTGGAGGGTCCATCAGAAAGGGGCAGCGAGAGATGCAAGGAGAATAAAATGTATATAGAAAAAAAGAACAAACTGAAAACACGCTTTGAACCTTGGGGAAAAAAAAAAAAAGGATAGGTGCGCCTCCAGCACAGAAAGTAGTGCCATAATGGAAATCTGTGCAAACACTGATAACATGTATGCAAACAATACTGCGGGATTGTACATGAAGTCGAGGGCAAGTGTCCATCACACAAGATGTCAGTCTCTTACTCGCTACGATAGCAGCATGGCTTCAGAGGTGCCACAGTACAGGGAGAAACCTCAGGTGTTGATTAACTCTTACTGCTGCAATACTGTGGAACTACGTAACAACTGTCCTGGAGACGAGCTCTGTGCCTTCTGTCACTGGTGTGCTAATAGGACGGCTTGAGAGCTGTGGCATTCCACAGACTAAACCCCGCTTTTCTTTCAGGCCGACAGTCACTGCTACATCTCAGAGGAATGGCAGGGTGGGTCTCTGTAACCATGAGCAATCGATTGCCAAGGTAGCACAGTTCAACCACTAAAAAGAACTATCCCCTTTTATCAGTGAAATGTAGGCAATGCAATTCTGAACTGTCCTGTTCAACAGTGCAACTGGCAACAAATAATACTTATGGAACACATACAGTACCTTCACAACACGGTGACAGGGATATACAGGATCACATAATTAACAGTACGATAGGGAACCATACAGCTGGCAACCTTGTCACACAATTCTGCTGCAAACAACGTGTCAGGAAAAGGGGCCGAAATAAACATACCGCAAGATCAAATGTCCTTTACATCTTCATCAGCCAATAGCATTTCCACATCTCGGCTAGTGCTGCTATGGGTGTGCCTTATTGCTGTCCTTCCTCTCACTTGGCATGATAATTAAAGTTAACAGGCCCAAAAATACTGAATTTTAAGATTAAATACAGGAACACCACAGTCCTGCTGGGCGGATCGCTCAGTGCAGTCAGTGCCTGCCACTGTATTACACTGTCTTGTGAGAAGGTGCTGCTGTGATGTTAGTATTTAAGGACACAGACACAGCGTGGGGTGGGGGGGGACTTTCTGATCACTGTGTCCTTGTTGTACTGTGGAGTAGCTAGAGGTCTGTGTGTGCATCTCACACTTGTCTGCAGCTGGTGTCCCTTTTCTCACTGTCCCACATGTCGTGATGTTGCCCTCTGGGTATGATGTGCCCGCTGCATTGAGAAGCTTGCTCCATTTCTGTCACTGGGAGATGCCTTCCAATAGTTGTAGAGGCTAGTTTCACATCGGTGACCCATGAGTCAATTTCACAGGACACAAGCCCAGCATCAGTTAAGATTTGCACCGCCGTGCTCTGGATGGAATGATTAGTGTACCGCTGGGATAGTTCAGCTGACAGTTTTGACATCATGTAGACAACCATGGGCTGCTGTGTGTACCAATACTGGTCCTGTAGTTGTACAACTCTTTTGTGGGTGCAGGTAGAGGGCAGGAGCATTGGGTGGGCAGCTGCTTACATATTCTTTGAAGATCTGCATGAGGCAACTAGGGTTCTGGGGGTCAGCAAAAAAACGCTCAATGTAACTCCCTGTTCGCTTCATGAACATTATTGTGGTTCTTTGTGTGGGGGTTGAAGCTCAGGCTCAAGTACTCGCAGTCTGTCTGTGTCCCTCTTCACTACGAACGAGTCCTATGTTAATTCCCATATCCCTTTCTCTGCCTCGAGCCAGCTCCAGCCATACTTCAAACCAGAGTCGTCCAACTAGCCCGGCTGGGATGCTACGGGACAATGCCTCAGATGCCCGTAATTTCATGAGATCGGCCTGAGTGATTGCAGGGTGGTGGGTGGCTATGTTCTGCCCCTCTTTCTGAACTGGTTTCAAGACAGCCAGAAAAACATTATTGGCTGGCCGAAACACAAGGTCACTAGTTATGTTAATATGCCGATTGTTCTCACATCTGTTTAAATAGTGACGTATTTCAGCTTGAAGACAGATGAGGGAACTGAGAGCATAGGTTTTACCGGCAAACCCTTTGACCCTGCCACAGAACTCCCCGAGCACTGCAGCCAGTTCCTAAACATAAATATTTTTGAAGCTGATCACCATTTCTCGACCACACAGCCAGTCAGCCCACAATGTACTTTTTGGGGTATTGGGCTAGTCTTTTTTTTAGGGCATCTAGCTCTGCTGCTGACATTGTGACATGCCAACTACTTTGCCCAACAACAGGAGTTCTGCTTTTCTGCCACGGGTCTCTTTCAGCCCGCTGCAGTCTGCCATTTTCATGAAAGGCTGCATCACTCTCCTAGTCACACACTCATTCAGCATGGCGTCTTTCTTTGGCCATCAGGAAACTTTACATTCACCCACTCACTGACTGAGTGGTCCAAAAATATTAAAACTCGCATCAATTTTTACACTGCTGTTTTACTGGATGACTGCGCTTTAATGGCTAACTCCTACGGCTCTGCTGCCCTATGGGGACTGATCAAACTGCAGACCCCTTCATAGCAACTGTGCCGATAAAGTGTATTAATGCTGTTACCTGACGGACTTCGGCCAATCGGCTTTCTGCCTTTCAGTACCCCACATTATAAGCTGCATTAAGTTTCTGCTTTAAAGGTGACCTGCAGATTTAATTCTACAGCCCGCTCCCATCCCACATATCTTTGCTAGCGGGTAGAGTCCGGTCTGCTTTCGAACATTTTAAATAAATCCTCATGTTTTTAAAAATCCTGTCGAAACTTTCGCTAATACTGAAGTGCCGGTGTGTCCCAATCGAAAGGACAAGTTTATCTGGGTATTCCACCCATTTTTGCGACATTTCAAATACCATATCCCTCTATGGAGCGGGAGGGGGCTTAAAATGCTCATTTTATTACTTTTGCTGGGGTCTTGATGCTTAAATTAACCTCTAAAGCAATGCCGGAACAGGCCGTTGCTGTAGACACCCAGGTAAACTTGCATCCGCGCGATCGGGACACAGAAGCCACTTCCGCATTCGCCGAAAAGTTTCGCCAGGATCTTAAAACAAGAGGATTTATTAAAAAATGTTCCAGAAAGCAGCCCCGGACTTCTGCCACTGCTAGCAAGGTATGTGGGACAGGAGCAGGCTGCAGAATTAAATTTGCAGGTCACCTTTAATGCCACTTTCTTGTATTTCCATGCATACGGATTTAGGGAGGATGATGCCTATCAGACTATTAACAGCCGCGCCCCCCAGCTCAGTGAGCCATTTACAAGTTCAACACAGATAACTTGCCAGAGGGAAAAAAAAAGATGCACTATAGAAAATAAACAAATTCACCATCCAGATAAACAGCAGAGCAAGCACTAGGAGACTGGGTGCTCAAATGACAAACAGGATAGCTTTGAAACAGTCAGTCACAGCACACCACACAATAATTAATGTCCACAGTTCAGTAAGAAAATATCAATGATTGATTTCTCACCACATACGTGCAACCTGTTAAGGCACCAGACACAGGGATCCACAGCAAGGCCCATCCCTGGTGCCTTAATAGGCTGCACGTATGTGGTGAGAAACAAATCACTGATATTTTCGTAGTGAACTGTGGACATTAATTGTTGTGCAATGTGCTATGACTAGTTCACAGATTCACCATCCCTTACTCACCAACTTGACTAAAACCTACTTACAACCCCAAACTCTTGCCAGCAGCAGTACTATCTAATCAGGAAGTGATTTATCGAAATTCTGCTGGAAGCATGCGGCCATAGTTCCAGTTTCCATATCTGTAAATATTTTTTTTCGGTTATCTTTGGTTTTTTTAGATATTTGCAATTTGAATTGCTGTGCTGCCACAATAAATATGGTGGATGACTAATTTTCAGCTGTGCTCAACCTTCTGGTCGCATCCTGTCTTTTGGTTATTGCAGTGGTACCCTGTGCTGAACTGCCCCAATGTCCCTGTGTAGTATTGCCAGTCATACACATCTGCAGTTGGCAGCAGAGGGGGTTCCAGTGCAGCATGCCGGGTGGCAGAAATGTAAACAAAAAAGAAAACTCAGCTAGTTACTCAGTGATACTACATTGCCAGCAGGAAAGAGTACCAGCGAAATGTTCGGTAGAGCACAGGGAATAAAGTGTTGAAAAAGTGCAGATTTTTTTTTACTTTGTACTGCTGCTTTAAATGGCACCCCAGGTTCCAGCCTGTAGCACCTTTCCCATTTTTTTTTTTATACCTCAATGCATAAATGGGACAGAATGATGTTTGGGAGCTAGTGTTGTAAAGCAGATATCCACAGAAAAGTAAAATAAACCATTAATATCTCTTTATGCTATATACAAATTCTGTAGGTTATGATGTTCCATGTACTTCTCAATCTGATGTTTTAATGTTTTATGATTTTTCAAAAAATGCAATAAAATAGACAAAAACTGCCGAGTTGGGTTAATAAAAGCCATGTACTTCAGGAAGGAATACTGGATGGGAGGGGGTTAAGCTAGTCACTGCTTCAGAGGAAAGGGACCTGGGGGGGCCATCATAAGCGATTCCCTAAAATAAACTAGCCAAAGTAACAAGGCCTACACAGCAGGACAACCAGAATGTTGAGGTGTACTAGAAGAAAAAATTACTTACCATAGTAATGTTGCTTCTTCCCAGTGATGCTCGGATAGTCAACTTTATGCAGTAAGCCTGAGGAGTTGGACTGCCCGGAGAGATAGAACACATGCAAATGATGGAACACTTTACATGTGAGTATCTTTCAAACACTGCCTCTACCAACTGTTTGCGTTCTAACCTCTTCAGATTTTATATGGAGCCTGGAAAGACAGGCCTAAGGTAACAGTACAATTTTTTAATGGTAAAATTACAAACATAAAAATTTCAATTATAAACAACCTCCAACTGGAGGAACAAGATAATTTAGAAAATTAGAACAAAATGCCAGAAAATACCTAAACAGAGAATCACAAATGAACTCTGTTTGCCAAACCACTGACAGGTGCAAAGGATATGCACTTCAAAGGTATACTGTGATTCGGTGGCACCAGCATGCGGAGTGCAGAGACAAGTTCTGGAAGGGGAGGTAGGGAGGGAAGTTATGAATATCTGATTATTACTGGGAAGAAACATTACTATGGTAAGTAATTTTTTCTTCTAGCCCCAGCAATGCTCAGATATTCCTAACTTTATGCAGACTACAAAGTTAGGTACCACTGATAGGCACAGAACTTATTTTGGAAACAGACTTTGCAGGACTGCTGTGCCAAACCTAGCATCACTCCTAGATAGAATATCCAATATTGTAATGCTTTGTAAAGGTGTGTACCCGTCTTCCAGGTAGCTGCTTTACAAATGTCCACCAGTGAAACATCTGGCAGCTGCTATGGTAGCAGCTGTCCCTCTTGTAGAATGGGCCCTCAACCCTGCCCTCGAGAGATGGACCTTTTTGAGGCTGGATGACCTTTTCCCACAGCCCCATAAGTCAGGAACAGTTGTTTTCTGTTCTGCCTATGGTCTTTAGTGGCTGTCATGTAATAACTGAGAGCCCTTTTAACATTCAGACTGTGGAGTCTTCTTTCACCAGAACTGCTATGGTCTGTGAAAAAGACAGGAAGGGTAATATACTCATCAAAATGAAAATCCAAAACCACTTTGAGGAGAAATTTTCTGTTTGTTCGGAGGACTACCTTATACCTATGGAATGAGATATAGTCCTGGTCGATACAGAGAGCCTGGAGCTCATAGACTCTTCTTCTTGCAGAAGTCTTTGCCACCAAAAAATAAGTTTTCCAAGTGAGATTTTAAGTGGGCTGTAGCCATGGGCTCAAAGGGAGGGCCCATGAGCTTAGCTATGCATACATTGAGATCCCATGCTAGCACTGGTACTGTGAGGGGGATGATTCAAGCCTTTAAAGGAGGAGAACTGTAATATGCAGAAAGTACCCATCCCTGCAAGCCTTATCCCCCGATTAGGGGTTTGCAAATAGCATGTGCTTTTCAGTGAAAGTTAACTTACTTTATTTAATTTTTGTAGAGTCCTGCGTAATGGTGCATGCTCTGTGGTGCCATTTCAAGACCAGTATGGCAAAAGTCAAGACTACTCGCCCCAGCACAATTTGTACTGAAGTAGAGCGTGCAGCCCACACTTTTGCCGGATCTTTACAAAATGAAAGTAGTTAACTTTCACTGAAAAGCACACTATTTGCAAACCCCTAATCGGGGGCTTGCAGGTATGGGTAATTTCTGCATATTACAGTTCTCCTGTAAAGAATCTTCAAAAATAGGTTCTGAGGCTACTGTTACCTTTGCTCCAGCAGAAAGGTAAGCAGACACTGCTGCAAGATGAACCTTTAAAGAACTGGGTTGCAAACCCAAGGAATGCAAATAAGTAAGATAGTCCAGAACGACTGTCACTCCAGCTTGAGCTGGAACTAAGTCTTTAGTCAAACACCAGATAGAAAACCTTTTCCACTTGGAAGAATAGGTTCTCTTAGTACAAGGTTTCCTGTAACTTCTTAAAATGTTTAACAGCTTCAGAGAGGTTTAAATTAGCATATTCTAGTTCTTCAAAAGCCAGGCCTTGAGATCGAGAGACTTGAGATTCGGGTACCATAGGGTTCCCAGACTGGAGGTCAGTAGGTTATGCCTCCGAGGGCGGTGTATTGGTTTGGCGACAGACATGGAGAGCAGAAGAGTACCATGGCTGCCTGGGCCAATCTGGAGCTATCAAGATCAGAGATTCCGAGTGGGATCAGAGCTTCAGTAATACCCTGAAAACCAGAGGAAAAGCATACAGGAACATCCCTGACCAATCGAGCATCCAGAGGAAGTGTGCCCTGATCTGGTGGTCTGCAACAATACTGTGGCAAGTGGTGGTTCTGGTGGAACGTGAACAAGTCTATCTCTGGAGTGCCCCACCTTCTGAAAATAACCTGTACCACCTGTCTACTCGGGGTCCATTTGTGATGGGCCTGGTTGATTCAACTCAAGGCATCTGCCAGGGTGTTGTCTTCCCCTGGAAAGTAGACTGCCTGCAGGGATACTTCCAAGGAGTAAGCCAGAGTCCAAATTTTCATGACTTCTGTGCAGAGGAGGTCTGACCTGGTTCCTCCCTGCTTGTTTATGTAATACATTATGGTATTATCTGTTCATATCTGTACCACCTTGCCATGTACTAGAGAAGAGAAAGCTTTTAGAGCTAGTAGCACAGCTCTGAGTTCCAGCAAGTTTATGTGCTGAAGAGACTCTGTAGCTGACCAGGTATTCTGGGTTGTGTGAATCCCTAAATGAGCGCTCCAGCCCATGGGGGGATGCATCTGTTGTGAGAACAACTGAAGGATATTCCTTCTGAAATGGAATTCTCTGCCTTAAGTTTGATTCCTCTTTCCACCACTGGAGGGCCTGTAACAGGGGCCTTGTTACTGGAATGAGCTTTGAGAACGAATCTTTTCTCAGACTCCAGTGAGCCCTGAGGTGGACTGGATGTCTCATTTGAAACATGGAGCCCAGCACTGTGCCAGTGGAAGTAGCCATGTGGCCCAGTAGCTGCAGAAACTGTCCTGCAGTTTTTGGCTTGTGCAATCTGAAGAAATTTGCTATTGACTGAAGACTTTTTACCCTGTCCAGAGGTAGGAAAGCTCTGCCTTGCAGGATGTTTATCTCTGTTCCTATGAACCGCAACACTTGTGCAGGACTGAAGAACGACTTTTTGTGATCAGTTAGGAATCCCAGAGATTCCAGGAGATCTTGGGTAACTTTTAAGTCTTGCTTGACCTGGTCTGGTGATTTCCCTACCACCAGCCAGTCATCCAGATACGGAAACACAGCAACTCCCTGCCTTCGAATGTGTGCCACTACAGCTGCTAGGTACTTTGTGAACACCCTTGGGGCCAAGGAAAGGCCAAAAGGCAGGACTGAAAACTGGTAATGGCCTAATGGGAGTCTGAATCTGAGATATTTTCTGCAAGACTCTTATGGAGATGTGGAAATAGGCATCTTTTATAAGTCCAGTGATGCCAACCAATCTCCCTTTTGGAGTGCTGGCATAATCAAGGCCAAAGTTACCATTTTGAACTTTGGTTTCAGGTGCTTGTTTAGAGCTCTGAGATCCAATATAGGCATTCGCCATTTTTCTTTGTAGTTAGGAAGTACCTGGAGTAAAAAAAAAAAACCTTCCTCTCAAGGTGGTTGGAACTGGTTCCACTGCTTTTATCAGTAGCAGGTTTCAAATCTCAGACTCTAGCATTGTCTTTTCTGCTAGAGAGGGTGAACTGAAAACCCTGATCTTTTGGGGAGGAAGGGATATGAAAACCAGAGACAGACCCTGACCCAACACCTCCAGGAACCACTTGTCTGGTGATGTTTGACCAAGCCTGGAGGAAGTGGGACAGTCTGCCTCTGACACGGAGGGAGGAGGCAGCCTGTACCTCAGGGGGTCTGCTTAATTTGGGGCTTAGATGGAGTCTGGTATTCTCGACTGGAACCCCTTCTGCCCCAAACCCTGGAGTATCCTTGCTGTGGGTACTGTTGGTATTGGGGCAAAGCCACTGGCTGGAAGAACAGCCTGGTATAAAAAGACCTGCCCCGGCCTCACCTTCCATAAGGCCTGGTGGATGGAGAAGCTCTCTCTTTAGCAGAGTTGCTTTGATACGTGGCTTTATACTCATCCACCTTTTTCACGTAAGCCACTGTGGACTCCCCCCAAAAAATGTTACCCTCTACCGGGAAAATCCAATGCCTTGGACTGTGTATCCAGAGTCAGATTTGTGGCTCTGAGCCATGCAAATCTCCTCTGCGTCACCGTATTCGCCATCCATCTGACTGTACTGTCAGTGTCAGCAGCGATCTGAAATGGATACCTAGCCGCCGCTAACCCAAACCTGGCAGTTTCAGCCAGGTCATCTGACAAGGGCGAGGAGGCTTTTTGAGACATAGCCAAAACTGATTGCCACAGTGATTTCGGATACTGGGCAGCATAGGCTTGGAAAGTAGCCTGACGCATGGCCAGGGAGGCTGATAAGTACCGTTTTTTGGCCAGTGTCGATTTTCCTGCAGTCCTTGTCTGGAGGGCGTGAGGACAGAGGGATTCTAACCTTATCACAGGCAGCTTGCTGTATGACCCCTTGGTGGTCAGGGTGGGAGAAAAGGAAATCAGCTCCCTCCCTATCCAACTGGTACTTTTTGTCCATCCTCCTGTCAAGGGGAGGGATGGAATTTGGTGCCTGAACATACGAATGTGCCAGCAGAAAGAGACCACCCGGTCTATCCACGTCTGCTTGAGTGTGCAGCTAGCACCCCTAGTTTGCAGCTGCCCCATCCCCCCTCCCCTTCGTCATCCCAATGTCAACCCCACCTCCCCAACCCTCACTCTTCCATGTTCCCTGTCCCATGCCCTTTTGAAGCTGTTCACAGATTTACATAATACCAACCATTCTAGTAGTGCGTTCCATTTTGCTACCAGAAGCTTCAAGGCATCCTTCTTAAAATAATTTATACACCCGGGGTGGGTGTCAGCCGCATCATTTCCATATATTCCACCTCCTCCTCGTCTTCAACTTGCTCAGTGGTGGAGATGTCTAGTGCATCTGCCATCCTCCTGACAAAGGAAAAGTCAGAGGAATAATTCTCAGACATTCTTGGAGGGGAACCAAAGTCCTGTGCAGGGTACACGTCTCGTTCAACTTCCTCCCCCTCCTCCAGGAGAGGGCTGAACCTTGTTGCCAGCCTGGGGACCCCAAGCAGGAGGCTGTTGAAGAGGGATTATAGCCTGCAATATCCGATTTTAAATGCCTGGGCAATCTCCTGGGCCGAAGGCATAGGCAGACTAGGTCCAGAAGTCCCTGGTTTGGAAGGTGAGGGTCCTGTATTTTTTAATTTGTTTTCTTGGAAAGAACCGGGGAGTCAGCCGGTTCATTTATTCTTTCTGTGCCCTTTTCGCCCGTCTCAGGGGCGGAGAGCAGCTATGAGCGTGGGTTCAACCACAGTAGCTTGGGGTGTTGGCTGGTCAGAGCCTGAGGGACCCCGTGGAATTTTTCTTTTTAAGCCTTTCAAAGGGGTTTTTCTATAGTGTTTTCAGGGAATGTCAGACTTTACATTCCTCTCTGAAATGTTCAAAACGCAACAAGCCGCACAGAAAGTCTGCTCATCTGCCTCTGCAAACACTTCACACTGCAAACAGTTTTTGAAACAAGGTTCATCAGTCTTTTTAGGTTTCACCGACATGTTAAAACAGAAGAAAAACACCAACCGCTACAAAATGATATATATATATTTTTTTTTTTTAGCGGTTGCGGTCAGTTCCGGAACCGGGAAGAAACAGAGGAACTGAACCGATGGAGAAGAGAAAGGAACTGGGTTAGTGGTTTGGTAACCGAGAGTTATCGATTACAAAATAAAATAACTTTTTGAAGTAAATAAAGGTGGTTCATTAATCAGAGAACCCTGATTTTAAACTAAAACCTGGTTACCCCACGGTTATACCAAACCGAGAGGAACCGGGAAAACAAATTTTAAACGTAAACTAAAATTAACTATATAAAACAATCAGTAGAAGCAGTAAATGAAAACATAATACACTTATATCAGTAACTGGAAGTTTTCTTCACACAGGAGAAAGTGGACAAACTGCACTCCAAGCGACCAGACTTTTCAGGCAGAGATAAAAATCTGAACAGGTTAGAACACAGACAGTTAGTAGAGGCAGTGTCTGAAAGATACTCATGTACAAAGTGTTCCATCATTTGCAAGTGTTCTATCTCTCCGGGCAGTCCAACCCCTCAGGCTTACTGCATAAAGTTAGGAATATCTGAGCATTACTGGGGCTAGAAAGCAGAAGAGAGATAACTACTACCTTCTCTACAGATCACTGGGAGACCCCACCTGAAGTACTCTGTCCAGTTCTGGAGTCCTCACACGAGGAAAGAAAGCTAGGCTGGAGACACTGCAGCATGACGTATCCAAAATTATTCACAGCCAGTAGGGGCAGACCTTGCAAGGCTTGGCTTACGGCACTGAACATGTACTCGCTGGAGACCAGAGGGGGAAAAAGGGGGAGAGAGACATGATAGAGACCTTCAAGTTCCTGAAAGTAATAAACAAGATACATTGTGAGGAACTATTTAGCAGGAATGGTGGGTCAAAAAAAAAAAAAAGACAAGAATGTAAGCTGGTGGTGGTGGGGAAGGGTGAGATTCAGCAGGGATGTGAGGTTTTACTTTACCAAGAGACTGGCTGTGCTGTGGAACAGCCTACTGACAGATGAGGTGGGCACAAAACATATTCATTCGTTTAAGCTCAGCTGTGACAGATGAAGCCACTATAAGAACCCCACTATCCCCTCCCCAATGCCTGACCAGCACAGAAGCTGGCATATAACCCCAACCTTGCACTTATATCCTGGGCCTATTTTGCCCCATGTACTGTGTATAACTGTATAACTGATATACGTCCTCTGTTTACCGCTGTTACTACTGTGCTAATTTACCTTGTCTGCTGCTTCTTGTCACAAAAATTGTTATTTGATACTATAATATCCTAAGCATTCATTGTGCACTGCTTGTATATTCATGCAATCGCGTATCTTTATGCTGCTTTTTATTTGCTTCTGTTAACAGTTCACTTCATAACCTGCGTGATTATATCCACGTACCCACCCCCACCCCCCGGGAGACGAGCATCTTGTTGCTCAGTGTGCCTTTCCTGGTAAAAGGATTGCAATAAATAATAAAGTAAATATAGGTCATAGTTAAGTAATGTCTAGGACTGTTTCCAGGAATGCACCGTTAAATAAAAATAATTCAGTTTGAAACTAAAAGTCTTCCATCTTTTCTTTGACGAAATTCTTCTACTACTTCTATATTTCTTTTACGCTCTTTAATGCCCATCCTTGTGCCTAAATCTAGAAATGAAATTAATGAGATCTCTCTCTCTCTCATTAGGAAAAGAAATGTTTATATGCATATCCTGTTTGTATGTATACCGTAAGTAGATATGGGTTGTGATTGCTGGAGACCTTAGAGTTACAGCTTTAATCATGTGTGTTATTTATGTTTACAGTATTTTAATCTAGCTCCAATGTGTGAATGTTTGGAGATCTATGATATGGTATTATTACTGCGTCATATTTTGAAAATGTAAATAAAATCCTACTGACAAAAGGGTTTAATAGTTATTCAGGACAGTAGCAGCAAAGCAGGGGCGAGGAAGGGGACAGGAAGGTGAAAATGCCATCTGGACAATAGGACACAGAACAAAGTAGGGTAAAACTGGGCAGAATGGATTGACCAATGGTCTTTCTGCCGATACTGCTTATGTTTATTGGCAGAGGCTGCAACGATTTCATAAGTAATTGCAGGAAGTGGTACCAAGGCAAGAGGATCAACTTCTTTTCTTCATCTTGTTCAGGAAGTTTAGAAATCTGTCCTGTATTGTCGACTCAGTGAACAGTGGTTAACCAACTGACAAAAAACATTTCAAAACAAAATACATGTCAAGGGCTAAACGAACAGGAGTAGTGAGCTGCACAGATCAAAGACAGGTGTGGCCCTTCCCTGCAAGCACTGTACCAAGTGGCAGCCATTGGGGGTGTCTCCTACCCTTCTCTAACATTCAGAGATGGGCACAAGGGCCTTGCTTTCACACCTACTTTTACATCTGAAAAGTATCTGGTGCAGGTTAGAACACACCAACGCAAAGGTTCGAGCCCCACACCAGCTACATGGTAACTTATCTGACAATGCAGTGCACTATTTGGGGTGGTTGCTGTACTGCTGAGGTGCCAGACTTTGGATAATACATAAAAACGGAGGTCCCTTCTGCCAATCTCTAGTTCCGTGTCTCAGCGATTGTTAAAGAGCCTGTGGCATGTATCAATGAGTATGGGAGTTTACCTGGTGTCAGAGGCAACATTTCAATAAACAGGTCCGTATAACCACAACCACTGTTCACGTTGCTCATTTCTGCCGTTACTTCATAATCCTCTGCTTACAACATCACAGTCTGTTACCACACACACAGAACAAATAGAGGCAGTACCATGCAATGCCAGCAGCCATGGCACCACCCACTGACAGACTGGAAACAGTAGGGGTGCGGACAGAGAACAGCAGTGTGTACACTGAAGGAGACCATTTCTGGAGCTGCTCATTGGCTGGTCAGAGGTGCTGTTGCAAACATAGCAAACATGAGAAAGTATCAGACGAATGGAGTCAGTGTCACCAAGAAAGTCCAAGGGGTAAGGACCCCCTTTCATGAAAATTTCTCGATTATTCCTAGCTGCAGGATATGCAATACCAGAGAAAGGAAGTGCATCCAGGAACTCCAGGTCCAACTATGCCAGCCTGTAGCTCGGTAGTTAGAGCACCGGGGACGGCACTCTGAGGGCCTGGGTTCATTCCCAAGTCACATTCTCACTACAATCTGGTATTAGTAATGTCCTGAAACTATAATTTTGGGATTTGAGTTCACCAGCAGTAGGTTGCCATCGTTTTTTATAAAGCTAGAAAAAAAAAAATCACATGAAGCAAGTTCATATGCACAATCTGCAATTTTTCACACTGGTCAAAGCTGGGCATTTCCCCAATTACAGAGCTGCATTCTAAAGAATCAAAGCTTTCATTCAAGTAAAAAAAAAAGCATCTAGCCCTATTTGTTTATAATGTTATAACGAGCTGTGTACACCATGATAAAACATTAAAATAAAAAAAAAAAGCATGCTGCTGTATTTCCAAATAAACCTCCACCAATGTATTTCAGCCTGTTTTTTCTATAATGGTGTTAAAATGATTTTATGATACTTCAAGCACTCCTTGCATGGAGACCCTGCAGATTTTTTACATTTCTTTCAAGAGCTCGTTTAGAAGTGTGAACATGCATTTCCTTCCAACATGAGACAAAATGTTTGGTTTCCTAGGTTTTAAAGTGACATCAGTGTGCCTTGCCTTTCCCTCTTTAGACCGGAAGAAATTTGCATCTCTCATCAAATGTAGATAGTTTTTGTTGACTGAGAAAGGAGGGCTAGACGATTCTGCCTATTTTCAGCGCCTGCCCGGGAAGAGGGGGTGGGGGGATACAGATGGGAACCAACTGAACCAGATTAAAACTGGTGGTATTTCTTAATGAATGGGAAATTTGGCCAATACACCAGGGAAATTCCCCTACTCTTTTCGAGAAGTGCCATGGGATCTTTAACACCCACCTGAACTACCACCAGAACAGGTAGATGGGACCTCGGTTTAATGTCTCATCTGAAAGACAGCACCTCAGGAGTGCAGCATCCACCTCATGATGCACTACAGTGTCAGTATTGGGATTTACCCCAAGTGCCTGGTGTGGGGCTTGAACCCACAACCTGCCAATCTTCCAGCCCCAGAGGCGAGTGTGCAACCTGCTGAGCCACTGACACTGGTACCTATTCAAGAGACCCCCTGATCTGCACTTTTAAAATGACCCATCCTGCCAGCCCACTAGTGCAGTAGTACTGCTATCGCTTGCGATGCCAACAACCCAGGTTCAGAAACAAGCCTGAGTCAGAAGGCCGGCCAGGAGAGGTGGACTTATCACACAGGACACTCCACCTTAGGGAGGAGGGGGACAGTATGTCTCCGCTGTGCTACTGCCACCTATGTGACCACACATGCCGCTGCAAGCAGACACCAAAATCTGCAACAGGGTGGAGGGTATAGAAGATGAGCAGAGACCTGCTAAACCTTGAGGAGTGGTCAAGGGTATGGCAGCTGGCTTTCAATGTGGAAAAGTGGAAAGTAATGCAATTCAGGCACAGAAAACCAGGGGCAGAGTATAACATGGGTGGAGTGGTACTGACTACCACCAGGCAAGAAACAGTCTTATTTTAAGTATTCAAGGATCCTATTGGACCCGCTTTGTTCACATTTTCACCCCAAACTGACAAAATCTGTTGTACTGGTAATCGTATGCTGGACGTATCGAATTTAACAGCAGTTAAATGAAGCAAGGTTGTCAACTGCTCAGACAGAGTATGCTTTTGTCTAGACTAAATTACTGGACCGTAGTCTGCTGAGAGGGACCTGGGGGTGGTGGTGGATGTCAAGATGAACAACTCTTGAGACTTGTAGGAGGGCAGTGGCCAAGGCCAACAGGATGCTGGGATGCATCGCTAGGGGGAATCACCTCCAGAAGGAAGGAAGTGATACTCCCTCTGTATAACTGCTTGGTGAGGCCGCACCTCAAATACTGTGTGTAGTTTTGGAGGCCACACTTAAGGAGGGAAATTGAACTCCTGGAGAGGGTCCAGAGGAGGGCAACCAAAATCATCTGGGGCTTGGGGGACAGGATCTATGGGGAGAGGCTGGAAGAGCAATATATGTATACATTAGAAGAGAAGGGACCGGGGAACATGATAGAGGTCTTCACGTACATGAAGGGGGTAAATAGGGGAGGAGCAGTCAGGATGCTCTGAAGGAAGGAGGGGGGGCAACTAGAGGGCATGGGTGGAAACCGGAGGGGGGAGATTCAGGAGAGAAAGAAGGAGGTGCTACTTCACTGAGAGGGTGGTGAAGCCATGGAATGCACTGCCCAGGGGGCTGGCGGAGGCAGAGATGATGGAGTTCAAGAGGGGGTGAGACAGGTACAGGGGAAGGATTCTGGAAGCAAAGTCCTATGCAGTGAGAATATCCGGGACTGGGAAGGGAGAAATCAGAGAGGGCGAGGGGGGCAGCAAGGTCAGCTCCCAGGGTGGGGGCTGACCAAACGAGGAGACACGAAAGGCCTATTCTGCTGGCATTTTAGTATGTTAGTTATTCGACTGCCTGTGATGCAGACCAAACTAAATGGGATACTGTTTTTAACAGCATATGTAGGTTTGCATCACAGACTAGCAGTCTAATGCATCGTTGTGACATATAGTAGGCTTAATTAATAAGGCTTAATAGTAGGCTCTACCCACAGAACTCTTGCCCTCCCTCCCCGGCGTACATCTGCTGGTTGTGCCGCCTTCTCATACAATTTCCAGAGCACCTGGAACACTCTCCCACTCAAAATTCGCTTTGCTCAAACTCTGCATTCCCTTACGTTCCTCCTCCGCAATCACACTGTTCACAGGTGCAACTGCAATTAACCCAGCATTCAACCACTAATTTACTCCCCTTCCCTTTAATCTCCCCCTACTTCCTCTCTGCTTTCTCTTTGCCCGTCCCTGGCCAGTCTCCAATAATACCTGCCTATAAGAGGCTGGTTCCCCGTACCCTTGCAGGGTTTTCTGCATCCTGATGGGGAATAGACCTTGTCTTCTCCTTCCCCCCTCCCTCTCACTATTTCATTGTTCCAGTTCCCAGTCCCCTTGCAGGGTTCTTGGCATCCTGAAGGGGAGAACGGGCCTAGTTTCCTGTCTCCTCCTCCCACTCTCCATCTCCCTCTCGCCACTGCCACCTCTCCCTCTATACTTCCCTCTCCCCATTTATCCTACCAGTGCCTCGTCCCCTTGCAGGGTTCTTGGCATCCTGAAGGGGAGAACGGGCCTAGTTTCCTGTCTCCTCCTCCCACTCTCCATCTCCCTCTCGCCACTGCCACCTCTCCCTCTATACTTCCCTCTCCCCATTTATCCTACCAGTGCCTCGTCCTCTTGCAGGGTTCCCAGCATCCTGAAGGGGATCATGCTCCTGACTAACCTACCCTCCCCCCCACCGCTACCCTCCTTCCACCCTGCTGACACACCTTCCCTCTCATTCAATATAGCACTTGGTATCCACTTCCCGTTTCCTAGCACTTGTTCATCATTTGCAAACCTTATGTACACTTGTATAATCCTCGACTATGTAGACTCTACGCCCCTCAAAGTATTTCACCTATGTGCCTTGCATGCATATTATATATATGTTGGAATTGTTATATTGTGATTAAACCATATGCTATGTCCAAACGGTTTTGTTCACACCTACATATGTTTACACTGTATACAATGAACTGTTTTGAATTGTACTGTATGTAATGGACACGTACTATGTTCTCATTGTTTATTTTTTGCTGTTCTCTAAGAAACCTCCTCCCCCCCAGGACGGTTTTGGAAACTAGCTGTTCACAGCTCATGGTGTCCCTGGTGAAACTTTTCTAAATAAATAGATAAATAAAGAACCGGTCATCTCCAAATGATGAGACTGTATGATATGGGGAGTCTTTATATTTAGTATACTTGATTGAGGAAACCCACCGAGTCTTAGACAACTCTTTTGTGCGCCATGTACAGTTGTGCTTCCAGAAGTTGTTAGTGACCACTCCCCAATACTCTGTACCCGGACGAATAAATCCCCAAGAATCCCCCAAAAAAGAATTCTTTCCAGAGTCCTAAGAAAAGGACAACAGGCAGAATAGTAAGCTATCTTTAATGCCAAAGATACTGACACTGCGGTTGACTACTTTGCAAACAAATGCAATGCATGCTGTAATATATTTCCCTCTTCAAGGAACGGAAACTAAAGGGGACTAGCAAGTCCTGCATCACCCCGCTGCTCAAACAAATGAAGGAAAGGGATAACTTGTGGCACAAGGCTAAAAGCTCCAAGTCCCCTATTGACATACAAAATCATAAAACGGCCCATAATAATTGCACTCAGGCTAGTCGAAAGTGAAAAGTCTTTACTTCAAATTTGAGCTAAACAATTCCTGGGGTAGCAGCTCTAAATTCTCCGGACAACATAAAATCCCTAACTGGTAAAACCAGCAAAACACCCCCTACTATGCTCAGTACTAATGGATTTATTACCCAAGACCCAAAAGAAATTGCTAATACCTTCAACAAGGCCTTCAAGGACCTCAACTGAGTGCTCCTCCTTGCCTTTCTATTACTACAAAGCAGTGCTAACCTTTATTGCAACTCTAGTCTACCCGATAGCTCAGTTCTCTCCCTTCTATCTTAGGATTTATAACCAGATCTGAAGCCAAGAAATATCTAAAACAGGTCCTTGGGAAATAAAGTACAAACGGGGACACAATAGACCTCAAACTACTTTCACTCACCCTCGATTAGGTACTCCCCCCACTAATCAGACTTCTTAACCTATCCCTCTTAACAGCTAAATTTCCCCAGTAATGGAAAGCATCAATGGTCACTCCCGTTTCCAGAAGTGGGGACAGAACCGGTCAATCCAATTATCGACCAATCTCTATTCTCCCCCCACTCTCGAGAAGACTGTTTATGACCAACTTGTAGCCTATCTGGATAAGTATGGGGTGTGCAAAACCATTGCCCCCTGTCCGTGGCAAGTAAATTTCATTGAAGGGCAAGTGCCAAAACAGAGCTAATTTCATTGTAATTAATAAGGGAAGTGAAAATTCAGCTACAGTCATAGTTGGGCAAGTAAGAAAAGTTTTGATTTGAACACCCCTGAGCTTCAATTCCAAGAACAACATGGTTTTAGGAAGCAGCACAACAGCAGCACTTGTGGAATTCACTGACTACATCACCGAGGCCCTAGACCAGGGGCTCTTGGCTGGGGGCAACCTTTATTGGCCTCACCAAGGACTTTGATACGGTCAACCATGAGCTCCTGCTAAGCCAGCTGGCTAACACTGGTCTTTCTACTGGATCCGTGAGTTAGTTCCGGAGCTACCTTTCAGAACGTGTGCAACAAGTAAATACACTTAATGTTCTCTCTGATCGTCTTAGTATTTCTATGGGGGTTCCCCAATGCTCAGTATTGGGTCTCCTGCTGTTTAGCCTGTTCATGAATAACCTCCCCAACGTATGTTACGACAATGTCCTACTGTGTGCTGGTGATGCCGTGCTTTTCACTTGCCATCCCAACCCTGTACCCCTGGAGAAACAAATACAAACAAACTTCTCTGAAGTGGGGACGTGGTTCATCAACTCCAAGCTCCTACTAAATTACAAAAAGACTAAGACCATGCTTTTCGCCTTTGCCCAGAATAGGACGCAGGTCTTATCGTCTTAAAATCTTTAACAACTGTAATGATGTGCTAGAGATGCTAACATATTAAACTGCTAGCAGAAGCCTAATGGTCTTTTGTGTCTGCTCGATAATCAGCACCCATACTGGGCGCCGATTTTGCTGTCCCCCCCTACCCCCTTGGGTTTCTCTATCCCCAGTCCAAGATGTTCCCCTTGTATTGGATTTCGTCAGCTTCCCCTTCCCCCTATACCTGTCCCAGCCCCTCTTGAACCCCTCCAGTCTCCACCTCCACCTTGGGCAGTGCATTCCATGGTTCCACCACCCTCTCAGTGAAGTAAGAAAAAATTACTCACCATAGTAATGTTGTTTCTTCTAATGGAGTCTTGCTGTATTCTGACAATATGCAGTTAGCCCTAGCACTTGAACTGCCCCGAAGAGGAAAGCGTTAACTCTATGCAGAAGCATAGAACGTTGAGCTCGAGCTCTGTTTTCAAACCTGTCTCTGTACTTACTGGTGTTAACAGTCAGATTCTTACAAGCAAACTGAGTACTACACTATGGAAATTGTTTAACATGTAGCCAAAAGGCAACAATTTGAGTCCAAAAAGACTCAAGTCGAGAACCCAAGAAAAAAGAGGTAGTGACAACAGAATACACACACACACACACACATATATTATGGTAGCACAGTAGTGCTGCCATAGTTAGGGTTGAGGAGCCATTTCTATGTTAAACCCACAATTTTGCACCTTAATAACTTTGCAACTGTTTGACGAATTTGGCTGAAATTTGGAATACACGATCAAGAACCATAGGCCTTGGGATCTGCCAAGTTTCGTACCAGTCGGATACACGGCTGCGGAGTTATTTAAGCGTGAGCTGTGCACGCCTTTACGCTTTTTCTGGAATTCTACAGTCGCGCATACAGGTTGCACGGTTTGCATGACCAGCCCGAAATCTTCAGGGAACGTGCGGCCGGGGTCCCCGATGTGCCTTTCGAAGATTTGGTGAAAAAATATTAAACGGTTCAAAAGTTATTCAAAACAATTTCCCATTATAAGTCAATGGGAAAAGTTAACAAAAAGTACAACAGTGTCGCAAATGCATTTTTACTTTCGCAAACGGGCCTGTTACTTTCGCAAATCCAGCATTTTGTTTTCAGTTGGTCATCAGAAAAATGCTTGGCATTTAAATTTGGGACCCTCTAGCAACCTAATTATTTTTGTATTCACCTAGTCGGACCCTGAGGATGCTAACCATGTCTTTATTTTGGGGTAAAACACCCCAGAAATATGTTTTTCAAATTTCTGGAAAAAGTACTTTCGTGCTCACAAAAGTGTCAAAAATTTTTGTGAGAGCTTTCGCAAATTGTGACAGTAGTTTTCTAGTCTGTGGGAAAATGACAGCAATTCTTTGGCACTGCGCTGCAAAAGAACGGGTGGGAATTTTGGGCTGAAAGGGAACACAGCAGACATCTCACAGATGTGCCTTTCAGTGTTGTGTTGAAAAAATATTACATGGCGGCAAAGTTACGGCACTCCAAAGTTGACATTTTTTCCCATAGGATAACATTACGGTGCCCGACGCAGTACAGGAATCCTTTGGCACCCTGCTGCAAAATAACGGTTTGGTCTTTTTCCTGAAATTTGAGGAAAACAGCCAACAGCCCACAGATGTGCCTTTCAGTGGTTTGGTGAAGAAATATTACAGGGAGGCAAAGTTATGGTGCTCCGAACTTCTCTTTTTTCCCATATGATAACATTCACGGCGTTAACGCGCCGCAGGGCATTATCTGAGGAAGCGGTCGCGAGATCACGGACTTTGTCGGAAAATGCTTAGCCCCCTATTTGGGGCTAAGTACAAAACTAGCCAGGACAGTCGTAAATCATATGACTTTTAAATTTTTTTCTACGTCGTACGGTTCCTGAGATATAACCTATTTAGTATTCCAAGTCCTCATTTTCTGCTCCGATACCCATTATTATGCATACATTCTTTGTACTCACTGTCTTTCTCTATGCAGGTTTTGGGGAAAACCAGCCTGTGCGCTTACATTACTGTTACCGTTGCCCTTTCCGCTTGCGGTTCCGTACCCGTTTCACTTACCGTTGACGTCTACACCACCATGTGCGTTATCCTTTGCGTTTTCATTTGCGCTTGCGTTTCTGTTATTTTTTGCCATTTGTGTCTACAGTACTGTTTCTCTTTCTGTTTCACTTTGCGTCACCATGCCCATTGACATTTCCGTTTGCAGGCACCATGTTACTATGTGACAACACATTACGTGGCAGACCGTTCCCATCTACGCCACTGTGTGCGTTACCCTTTCTGTTCTCATTCGCGCTTGCATTACCATGTGCGCCACTGTTAGCGTTGCTGTTCCTGTTACTATGCCACAAGACATCACGTGGCAGGAGCCACGCTACACCGCTGCACTACATTCACTATTTCTAGTTATTCTCAAAAGAAGAGAAATTAGAGGCAAACAGTCATTAATGCATTAGTTAGGGTTGTTCCACAGCGACAAAAGTGAGGAAATTTGGTGTTAGGGTTGAAACCCCGTGGACCCTGCCCACCCCCAACGGCATTGGGGTGTGCATTGGGGTCGTCGGTCCTAACTCTCACCCCATTCTCCTATACTTCTGCTGCTTTACACATGTGAGGGGGTGAGAGTTAGGGCTGACGACCCCAATGCACACCCCAATGCCAGTTGGGGGGCGTGGGCAGGGGGTCCAAGGGGGGTTTTCAATCCTAACACCAAATTTCCTCACTTTTGTCGCTGTGGAACAACCCTAGCTAATGCATTAAACTGAGTTTTTTGCCTCTAATAATATATACACACATATATATATATATATATATATATATATACACACACACATACATATCACACACACACACATATTTATACACACACACATATATATAACTAATAATAAAACTACCCACCCTTAAGAGGGAGGATACAAGATACACCCCTGAGGTGCAACACTGTACCTGCCAGCCCACTTCCCAAAAACTAGGTTTTGAGAGGGAAGGCAGGGAAGGAGGTTAGAATACCGCAAGACTTCATTAGAAGAAACATTACTATGGTGAGTAATTTTTTCTTCACACAACATGAAGTCTTGCTGTATTCTGACAACATGAAGACTACCAAGCAGTTCCCCCAGGAGAAAGGAATGCAGAACCTACTTTGGGAACAGGCTCTGCAAGTACTCCTGTACCAAACCTAGCATCACTCCTAGCCTGGATGTCCAGAGAGTAATGCTTGGTGAATGTATGGACTGTTTTCCAGGTGGCTGCTTTACAGATTTCTAGCAAGGGTATATCTCTGGCCGCAGCCAGAGTGGCAGCTGTACCCCTAGTCGAGTGAGCCCTCAGGCCTGAAGGGAGTGTTTTGCTTAATTTGTCATAACAGAATTGTATACAAGAGAGAGTCCAACTGGCAATAGTCCTTTTAGTAGCAGGCTTATCTTTCCCCACTTCACCATAAGTGAGAAACAATTGAAGACAGTCATGCCTGCGTGCCTTAGTATGCTCTATGTAGTAGCTAAGAGCCCTTTCAACATCCAAACTGTGTAACCTTCTTTCCCCTGAAGAAGAGTGGTCAGTGAAAAACACAGTAGAGACAGACTGGTTCAGATGAAAGTCTGACACCACTTTGGGTTAAGAACCTCCTATTGGTTCTTAGGACCACTTTATCCCTATGGAAGGAAAATAAATCGGGTTCAACTGACAGGGCCTGTAATTCACTAATCCGCCTGGCAGAAGTAATAGCTACCAGGAACACAGTTTTCCAGGTCAAGTACTTAAGCTCGGCTGAAGCCAAAGGTTGGCTGCATAAGCTGAGCAATGCAGACATTTATTTTTATTTATTTAAGAAATCAGTTTACAACCTTTGAGCCAGAGGCTCGTTTCCAAAGGTACTTCGTCACATAAAGACATACATTGCGTTTCGGTTGCATAGCAAGATTTGCAAAAAAAAAAAAATCAATAGGCATTCACCAGAGGTGCCACGTCACATTGTGGTCAGACAGATACAATTGGGTACAGGGTACATGTAATTGACAACAGGTATTACACAAGTCGGTATGAAGTGAGCATTCTGGTAGATAAACATTGAAAACAGCTGGCACTGGCCAGGTTAAACCTAGGCATGGTGTACAGGGAAGTGGTGGAGGGGATGGTTGGGTGGAGAGCTGCCCGGGGAGCATTGTCCAAGAGAAAAGTGGTGGAGGATATGTTCAGAGACAGGAGCAGTTACGAGTGCTGAAGATGTGGTTCCGAAGTGCGGTTTTGAATGTGGAGATGGTGATGGTGGCAGGGAGAGAGTTAAACCAGGTTGGGGCTCTATAGCTGAAGGACCTCTGGCCACGGCTGGTTCTTGTTCTGGGGACCTTTAGAGTGGTCTTGTAAGAAGACCGTGTTGCAATGGTGGGGGCTCTGGTGGATGGATGCCGTTACCCGGGGAGGGGAGCCGAGTGGGTTTTGGTGAGGAGACAGGTCTGGTATCGGAGCCGTTCATCCAGGGTAAGCAGGTTAGAATCGCTCATATAGCTGACAGGTGTGTGTGAGCCTGGGGGCACCAGTAATCAATCTGCATGCTTTATTCAGGGTTGGGTGAATTTTGTTGAGTGCAGTGGTGTCGGCAGCACCGTATACTGGTAGACCATAGTCTACAAGGGACAGAACGGACGATGTAACAGCTAGCCGGAGAGCATTTGGGGGAAGGCAGGTTTTATGGCGGATGTTAGGGCGTCGATGTGGTTGTGAAATGTGAGGGCTGAATCAAAGGTAACCCCAAGGTATTTGTAGGAGCAGACTTGTTCTAGTGGTTGGTTGGTGCTTGGAAGGATATAGAGTGGGTGGTTGCTAGCTTTGTTTTGGGGGTGTGAAAAGAGCATAGTTTTGGTTTTCTTAAGATTGATGACGAGTCTGCGCTCCTTAAACCAAGCCTCGGCACTGTTGAAAGACTGCTGTAGGGAGTCCTGTAGGGAGATGGGATTACGGTGGGTGGCAAAAAGGACAGTGTCGTCTGCATACAGCAGAATTTTGCCAGAGCATGCACTGGGCAGGGTGTTCAGATACAGCGAGAAGAGAAGGGGGCCCAGGATGGAGCCTTGGGGGACCCCAGAGAGAATGGGATGGGTATCGGAGAGTGTGCTATTAATCTTGACACACTGGGATCGAGTGTCAAGATAGCTAGCACACCATGCCAGGGGGCCAGCCGAGAGACCAGCGAGGCAGAGTGCATTCAGCAGCAGTGGATGGGAGACAGTGTCGAAAGCCTTTGAGAGGTCAATGAACACTGCACCAGCTAGGGAGCTGGTATCCAAGGAGGAGTGTAGGAAGTTGGAGAATTCAATAAGGGCAGTGCTGGTACTGTGACCTGCACGGAAGCCATGTTGCTCTGGGCATAAGATGTTATGCTTAGCCAGATAATCTGTGATTTGAATGGCCACCACTTTCTCCAGGGCTTTAGAGAGGGGAGGGAGGATGGAGATTGGCCGGTAGTTGTTGGCCGATGACCTGTCGCCTCCTTTATGAATAGGTGTGATAATGGCTGTTTTCCAAGCTGTGGGGAATTGTCCCAGGCAGAGTGACTGGTTAATTAGGCTTGTGAGAGGTGCAAGGACTTCATCTAGCACCAGCCTGAGGATGCTGGTCCAGTGAGTCACTGCCGGGATTGTTGCCATTGAGAGCTTTGATTAGGATGGGTCTGGCTTCCCGGTGGAAATCTTTCGCAGGAGGAAGCTGGGGTGCTGGGGGACAGGGGAGTTTGGCTGGGGAGGGTCAAAGAAATTACTAGGAGGACTGAGCTAAGGTCAGTGAAAGTGGTGTTGAACCAGTTAGCTATGGTGGCAGGCTCGGTGGAGGTTGTGCCATTTCTAGTGAGCTGGGATGGGGCAGGGGAGCAAGCTTTACCACTGAGTTGCTTAATATTATCCCAGAAGGTCGGGCTGAGCCCCAGGAGGAGGTAAGGGAGGCCTGGTAATGGTCTGCCTTGGCTTTCCTGATGGCCCATGAGCATTTATTTGGGCTGCATTGTATGCTTGCCTATCAGACAGACGACCTGTTTCAGTGGCAAGGTGCCAGAGGTTATCCGGTTTCTAAGTAATTGTAGGAGGGCCGGGCTAACCCAGGGTGCGTTCTGTTTTTTGGACCTGGTTTTGGTTAAGGGTGCAAAGAGAGCACAGGCCATGTTGAAGGTGTGAGTGAAAAAGGTGAGGGCAGTATCAATGTTGGTTGCCTGCTGAATGGGGGACCAGTCTATCTGGGTGAGGAGTGCCTTAAGTTTCTTCAGCCCACCAGGGCGGAGGCGCCTTCGGAGGGTGGTCTGGGCCTTGGGCTTGGGATTGGGGGCTACCCAGTGGAATAGGATAGGGGAGTGGTCACTCAGGGAGTCTGGGAGGACCTGGATGTTTTGGATTTTATGGGGTTGGTTAGTTATAACAACATCCAGCAGGGTGCTGGTACCACTCTTAGGGTTAAGTCTCGTGGGCTGGGTGACGAGTTGTGTCAGATCTGGGCTGCAAATGAGTCTCTGGTGGTGGATGAGGAGGTGCTGAGCCAATTTACATTAAGATCCCCACTAGGACTTGTTCTGCCTTATGGTGGAGGTGGCTAGGTAGTCCGTTAAAGATATCAGGGCTGGGTGCTGGTTCTTTGGGGAGCGTGGGCTGTGGTGAGATAGAGAGGGCTCCTAGAGGGGTCTGGGGTGAGTCTGAGGGTAAGGGCCTGGGCCCCATTTATGAGGGTAGGGGTGGGGAGTGCATGTCCAGGTATTGTGTCCCTGGTGTAGATTGCACAGCCTCCCCCTCGTTTGCCTACTCGGTCCTCCCGGTATAAGGTATAGCCTGGGAGGGAGACAAATGAGTCAGGAGTTGATTTGGACAGCCAGGTTTCAACCAGGACCCAACCCGGAGTAGGCTCTCGAAAGGGAGGGTTAATATGAACCAGACCCTTGAAGAACTTACTGAAAACAGGATGAGATGCCAAGGAAGAGCCCTTCCCTGCTGCAAGGAAAGCAGAGACAGCTGCTTGGTGGACCTTCAGAGCTGCAGGTCTAGGCCTAGACTGTTAAGGTGAACCAGATAATCTAAGGTTGTAGCAATGTTCGCAGAATCTTTTCCATTTGGAATAAGTTTTTCCTACTGGAAGGTTTCCTAGAAACCTTCAAAATATCCAGAACTCCCTGAGAAAGATACAGGCCTACATATTTTAACTCTTCAAGAGCCAGGCCTTGACATTGAGAGACTGGAGATTGGGGTACCAGATCCTCCCCTGAGAGGGGGGTTAGGAGATTGTATCTATTGGGAAGAAACAGGGGACGTGACACTGCTAGAGACAGCAGCAGAGAATACCAAAGCTGCCTGGCCCAATCTGGAGCCACCAGTATCACTGTGCTGAGTTGAGATCTAATTTTGATCAGGACTCTGAACAACGGGGGAAGGGAGGGAAGGCACAGAGAAACCTGCCCTTCCAATCCAGAATGAGAGCATCCAGAGGAACAGTCCCCAGGACTGGAGGTCTGCAACAAAACAGAGGAAGTTGGTGATTGTCTGGGGCTGCAAAGAGATCCATCTCTGGAGTGCCCCATCTGGTAAAAATGACCTGTAGAATGCGAGAGTCCAGGGCCCATTCGTGATGTCCCTAGGAGATTCTGCTCAGAGCATCTGCCAGTACATTGTCCTTTCCTGGGAGATGAATTGCTATCAGGGAAGTCTGAAGGGAATAGGCTAGAGACCACAGTTTCACGGCCTCTGTGCACGAGGCCGTGGACAGAGTGCCTCCCTGCTTGCTGATGTACTACATTGTGGTGGTGGTGTCTGTCCTGACCTGCACCACCTTGCCTGAGAAGACCTGAAGGGCCAGAAAAAACTGCCCTGAGTTCCAGCAGATTGATATGAAGGAGGGACTCTTGTGGAGACCAAACCTCCTGAGCAGTGAGGGCTCCTAAATGGGCTCCCCAGCAATGAGGGCTCCTAAACAGGCTCCCCAGCCTGGGAGAGAAGCATCTGTAGTGAGGACTACTGAGGGGACTTGAGAGAGAAATGGAACACCTTGTCTGAGGTTGTCCTGGTCCAGCCACCACTGGAGAGCTTGGACCAGAGTCTGAGTTCACTGGAATCAATTTGGTGAGAGTCCCTTTTCTGAGACCAAAAGAACCTTAGGTGGAACCGAATGTCCCTCATCTGAAATCTGGCACCCTGCACCACTGCAGTGGAAGCTGCCATGTGGCCCAGGAGTTGAAGAAACTGTCTTGCTGGGCGAGAGACCATAGGTCGAAAAGAGGAAGCAAGATCTGTGAGGGCCTTTACCCTTGCCAGAGGGAGGAAGGCCTTTGCTTGGATAGTATCCAGCTCTATTTCTATGAATGTAAGAAGTTGTACTGCTTCGAGAACAGACTTTGGGAGATTGAGAAGAAACCCCGGAGAACTGAGCAAGTCCCGAGTGATTTGTAGAGCTGACTTGACATGGTCGGAGGACTGACCTACAATTAGCCAGTCGTCCAGATATAGGAAGATGGAAATACCCTGCCTTCTGAGAGAGGCAACTACTACTGCAAGGCACTTTGTAAAACACCCTTGGAGCTGATGTTAGGCCGAAGGGCATGGCTCTGAACTGATAATGGCCGAACCCGAGGTGCTTTCTGTGGGAGCACCTGATAGGAATATGGAAATAGGCATCCTTGAGGTCCAGGGATGCTAGCCAATCCCCTGGCCTTAGAGAGGGAAGAATTATTCCCAGAGTCACCATTCTGAACTTTGGTTTTGTGATGTGTTTGTGGAAAAGAACGGACCCTCAGTTTTAGGAACCTTTTGAAGCTGAGGGTCAATCCCTGGCTTACTACCTCCAGGACCCACCTGTCTGAGGTAACAGACTTCCAGGCCTGGAAGTAGTAAGCCAGCCTGCCTCCTACTGGAATGGGGGAGTGGACTCGGGCTGACACATCAGGGTGTCTGCTTGGCAGGAGCCTTGTACTGGGAAGAGGATGTAGCCCTGCTCTTCCCCTCCTGCCTCTCCCTTGAAAGAACCCCCTCTGTGGGAAGGAAGAGGAAGCCTGAGCTTGGTAGAAAGGCCCGTGGAAAGGCCTGCCCCTAGACTGCTGCTTCTGAGGAGTGGCTTGCCCCTCTTTGGCCTGTGCACTCCTGTAGGTGGTCCTGTACTCATCCATTTTCTTCATGTAAGTCTCTGTCTGCTCCCCAGAGAGTTACCCACTACAGGGAAATCCATAGCCTTAGCCTGGGTATCCTGCGAAAGACTAGTACATCTGAGCCAAGCATGTCTCCTGAGAGACACAGCCACATCATTGGAGTACACAGCAGCATGGAATTGTACCTTGGATGCCTCGATTCCATCAGCAGCCACCTCCTCCAGCTCTCTGGCTAGCTGGGGGGAGGCCTGTTTAGCCAGTTCCAGAACCGTATTCCACCTGGACTTCTGGTACCTGGCTGTGTAGGCCATATAGTTAGCCTGACTGAGTCCCAAAGAAGATGCCAAATACTGTTTTTTTGGCCGTGGCATCTACCTTCCTTTGTCGGGGAGCCAAAGGAATGTTAGCCCTGTCACAGGCAGCAGCCTGCATTACCCCAACATGGCTGCAATGACTATATATAAAAACTCTGTACCCGAGCCTGATAACATATACCTCGTCCATTCTTTTATCTACAGGAGACAAGGAGTTAGGTGTCTGTAAAATCTTTGTTTCCCCAAGGACTTGTGAAGAGGGACAGACAATCTTTTGGACTCTGGGATGTCCATCATCTCAACAAAATCAGGCTCTTCCTCCTCCTCAGCAGTTTCAACCATTGGGAGCTGGAGGGTTTCAGCCACCTTCTTGTAAAACAAGAAGTGTGAAGGGACTCTGAAAGCCTGGGAGGGGAGACACTGGAGGGTCTGTCTGGGGAGATGTCCAGTTCAATGGGCACATCCATACCTTCAAAGTAGTTATCTTTATCCTCGGGATAATCTTCATCTCCCTCCCACTCCTCATAAAAAGCATCTGGATCGTAATCCGATGGGAGTCGTATTTGACTGAACCGACCAGTGGTACCGGATCGGAAGAAACCGGGCGAAGCGACTGAACTATACTAATCGCTTTGGCTAGCTCGTCAGCGGTTGGAGTATGCGGTGCTGGATCCGAACCGGCTAACTTAAGTTTCCTTTTCAATGGAACCGACCCCTCTGAGTCGGATCTCCTTTTGCCCAAGGAGGTATCACCTAGGTCAACCGAACCGGGCTGGCCATCCGGGTCTATGGACTTCTCGGCCTCACTTTCCTGCAGCCTACTCAACCTTTTTTTCTACAGTGGCTTTAGGAACATTCTTGCAAATCTGGCAGTCTGTTTTGAGGTGGTCAAACCCCAGACAGTAAACACAGATGAGGTGGGGGTCAGCCTTGGCAAAGGCCTCCCCACACTCAGTCTCTTTGCGGACGATTCCAAACTGGGAGCACTGGTGGATTGGGAAGGAGAGAGAGAGAGTCCGGGGGACCTGGATACCCTGGAGGGGTGGTCAAGGAGTTGGGGGATTGAAATGTAATGCCGGGAAATGTAAAGTACTTCATTTGGGGGTCAACAACCCGGGCCATGTTTACACCTGGGGGGGGGGGTCGTCACACTGCAAGCCACATGAGCAGGATCTAGGGGTGGTGGTAGCCATCAAAATGAATAACTCCGAAAATTATAGAAGAACTGCAGCCAAAACAAACAGGATACTGGGCTGCATAGCCAGGGGAATTGTATCCAGGAGGAGGGAGATGATCCTCCCTCTATTTAATGCCTTGGTCAGACCGCAACTCGAGTACTGCGTACAGTTCTGGAGACCTCATCTGAAGGAGGACATAGTGCTGCTGGAGAGAGTCCACAGGAGAGCGACCAGGATGATTCAGGGCATGGAGGGGAGGCCCTATGAGGAGAGACTGGAAGAGCTTGGGCTGTACACACTGGAGGAGAGGAGGGACAGGGGAGACATGATAGGGGTCTTCAAGTATGTAAAAGGAATAACAGAGTGGAACCAAGGAGCTGTTTAGGCTAAAGAAGGGGGCGGGAGACAACCAGGGGGCATGTAGGAAGCATTATTTCACTGAAAGGGTGGTGGAGCTGTGCTGGTGGAGGAGGGCACAGTGGAGGGCTTCAAGAAGGGGTGGGACAGGTACAAGGGGAAACTGAATCCAAGGAAGACTCTCAGGGGCTTGGGGTGGGTTCAAGACTGCATATGGGCATCCGTGGAAAGGAAGGGGGGGCAGAAAGAGCCAGAGATCAAAGTAGGGTCTATGGAGATACTGTAGGTAGAGAAACATGGGCAGACTGGGTGGGCCAAGTGTCCCTTAACTGGCATCAAATTCTACGTTTCAATAAATACGGAAGGAGTTGGCTCCTAGGAATGCATCTCAATCTACTAACTGCAGCAAGCCAACGTTTCCAACGGGGGGGGGGGGAGAGAGGGGAACCACTGAAGATAAACAGCATACTCTGGTCATATTCAAAAAGATACATGCTCCAGACAGCAAATTATCATTAATCTCTACCCCACAAGTCTGAATCCGCAACACCCACTCTGAAGGTAGCCTCCTTTTAACATGGGATTGATGTGGGACAGGGCAATCTCAAAGGGGGGATGACATCCCCCCCACCCCTGAGGGTCTGTTGAGATGTATAGGGAAAGCAATACTAAAAAAAAAAAAAAAAAAAAAAAGTCTGAAGGGGGTCCATTAAATGAAGATGCTGGAGTCGAAATCCTTTCATTCTGGTTCCACAAAGTCGGCCCACACTAGTGAAAAAGTGGTGAACCAGCAAGAGGAGCATGACCTATGCTACTTTAGGCTTATGAGTAGTGCTGCTGCCACCACCAGAACAGTCTGACTGCCCGATTCTGTAAACTGTGCTGTTTCGCACTCAATTAATGCTGTCAAGGTAGTGGGGAACTTGTCTTTCTAGGACTGCTGACGGTCGAACATACAGAGTGAATTTGCTGAGGACCCAAAATCAGCCCCAGAATAGATAGTCTGAACCCCTCAATATGCACAGGCCCCCCCAAAATTTACATTCATAGAACCGAAAAACTACTTGTAGCTCTGGACAGAAATTGTGCCTCAGACCTTGCACCCATACCTGCAGTCCTACAGCAAGGGGTGGGGAGCACGACCCCTATCCCTTTGTAGCGTCTTGAAGGGTCTCAGGCCACATACCTGTGCCACAAAACATGTTTTTTTGTTTTTTCCCCTCCCCTGAAAAACAAGGGCTGGGTTCACATCAGCCACCTACTGCCGACTCTTATGCAGGCTACCAGTCACTCTAGTCATGCTTGGTAGAACTGACCATTTCATGTCCACTATAAGTTAAGAATGGCATCTTCAGCAATGTGGTGGCCTATTCGACCCTGGCCTTCCCACCGAGATTAGGACCCTATCCGAACACCCCTCACAGACTGCTGCTTGTCCCTGTTCTTTCTGCCAGCTGAAGCTTCAAACACCACCGGACCACATCACCTGTGCTGCTGGGTATGAGATCACGAGCCTGTAGCCAATTGTGCCTTCTCCTAAAGGAAGACTGCCCCTCTAGTTTGCTATGCATTACGGACAATATGGCCAACCAGACACGGTTCTTTCTAGTCAGATCACGCCTCTGCCCTGACACCAAGCATAATCTGTACAAATGAAAACAGGTTACTTACAGCTTGGCACCTAGCTAAGTAGCCAGGGAGAGGTCACCTTCACTTTATGCCTGCCTTTACTGAAGAATGCAAGGCTTACTAGTATCTGTTTGAATCGGGGCTGTGAAGCAAGCAAGTCCAAAACAGAGCAATGCATAAACCATGGCAGTGGGTTCAAGTGCAGGACAGTTCACAAGGAAGGAAACCCCCACCACACTCCCATCAAGCCCTGCTAAAGCCCAGTAATAGCAACTGATCAGTAGGCTGGCACAAAATGCTGCAGAAAAAAAATCCATATCTGAAGAATGCGATGTGCTGCTATCAGCAGAGCTGTGTTCTAAGCTGCCTAACTCCATGGAGGCAGGAACAAGACTTGCACAATCAACAAAGGGCCAGAGTGTGCTGCGGTGTCAAAATTCTACCACCTGCCTCTAGGGAAGTCTAAGAGACAATCCCAGTGCTACTGAAGCCTTGCGACCAACGTAAGGGGAAAGACGTTAGTTTCTGAGGTAAGGAAAGTGTCCCAGCAGCTGCAAATTTGATGAGACAGCAGTGCTTGCGCTTCACAAATGTGCGATTGTGGCTGGGACATCTAGTGGCTGCAGTAAGGAAGGTGTCCCAGCTCTTGCAGATCAACTGGGACAGTACAGCCTGTGGTGAAGGAAGTCTCCTAGCATGTGTTGGTCACTAGTGTCAGGTACAGAAAGGCCCTGTCCACACTGCACTGAAAATCTGTAATGTTCTGAAACCACTACAGACTGAAAGGCCCTGTCTAAACTACCCTTGGAAATTCCTCTCTGTAATGTTACAGAGGGCCCAAACAGTTACCCTAACGGTTTGCGTTTACACTGGTAACATTACAGAAAGTGTTTTCGTAACCGTTACAGAAACCTGTTGTGAAGTGGTTTCAACAACAGTTTCTGTAATGGTTTCAAAGCTCTGTTTAACCCTGCCCAACTACACAAGTAAAATCTTGTAACATTTTCAAAACATTTTCAGTGGTAGTGTGGATGCACTAACGTTTTCAGTCTGTACCGGTTTAAAAACATTACAGATTTTCACTACAGTGTAGACAGGGCCAAAACATTACAGTGCATCCACCCTACCACTGATAACATTACAGGATTTTACTTATGTAGTGTAGACAGGCCCAAAGTGTCCCAGCAGATGCAGATCTGCTGGGACTGCAGTGCTTGTAGTAACAACGATCATCATTTGCCGGGACACTGGTGCCCATGATGGAGAGGTGTGCCAGCACTTGGTAGGACAGCCTGTGATACAAAATCTAGAACCTCATCTGCTGGGTTGACTACCCAAAGTAAACGGCACCCCAGTCAAGTTTGCCCAAAGTATAAACTGAGAACATTCCACAACACCCACCTCCAAGCCAAATAAAACGTTCTGTCAAGGACATACTCGCAATCTGTAACTGACAAATGGAAGAAGCTGCTATCTGTGAAAATCTATGTGTAATAACTGTCAATATTACTTTTTCAATTACTAAGCGTGCAGTGCAAATAAAAATTCCCCCACCCACAAAAACATGCACATTTTGGTGGTGATGAGCAGTCAATCACTAAAGACTAGATGCACCCTGCCTTCGTTCTGACTGCTCTCCACTTCTGTAATCTCTTTCGCTTTCATCCTTTCAGTCATTTTTTTTTCTTTTTTCCTTCTCCTCCTCCTCCTCCTCCATCATCCACATACTGCCAACTACCCACTGCTTACATGGTGGGAATTTGAAAAAGCATGGTGACTCAAATCAGAAGCATGGGGACACCATCATACATAAATGCTCTTTGGGAACCCTTGAGAGAAAGAACACAGTGAGAAAACAGTAGATGAAGCCTGTCCACTCAGAACAGTTGCACTGTTAGAATGCCATTATGAAAGATTTGGCTCAGTACTGTGACTAATTACAGTGGGTACCTAAAGATACAAACAATTTCAGATCTGTACTACACATTTTAAATGCTTTTTCCAAAAACAAACTATAAGCTCTCTGCAGGTTCATGCAGACATTTTCTGCCTCCAGCTCTTGTGGAGTCTACCGCTTTCATAGTTATTTTTTTCCACAGGAGTCCTCAGGGCCCCCAATTCCCCTTTGGCAATCCCCACTGTACACCTTTCAGTTGGAAGCAGTACAACAAGCAACCATGGAAAACCCCTGCTGCAGGATCTCTGCCCAATAAGGAAGGAGACTAGACATTTTCAAGACTCACCGTGTTAATTTGTACTTAACCCTCTCCCTCCACAGGCTTACGCCCTTTAGTTACAAGCAAAACCCCTTGAAACATAACCAGCTATTTCTGCTGGGCACTGGACAGCCCAACAAAATCTTATTCACATACACGAAACCATTAATTGCAGCAGCAACCAACCCACCAGTGTAATGGTGATGCTGGTGGGTCCCCTCCACTGGACGGGGGGCGCGCACACAGAATGATAGCCCTAGAAACAAAGAATGTGTAGGCAAAAAAGACCACATGACCCATCAAGTCTGCCCGAATGTTAACTGCCTAATCAGACTCTTTAAACCCCAACTAGTCCCTGCTGACATTCTCCCTGCCTATTTACTAATACACAACTATGTCTATCCAAGCACACCAGAATCTCCCCCACTGTTTTGCTTCCACCAGTTCGGCAGTCTATTTAGGGCATCTCCGACACACTCAACTCCTGTATCCTGTTCGTCCCTGTGAGGTACCAGAAAGTCCATCATGTCACCTCTCGCTCTCCACTCTCCCACCCACAGTCTCTGCTTGTAGGGCTTCTCATGCAACCCCTGCACCATTTTAGCTGCCCTCTTCTGGACGGTTTCCACACTGTCTTTTTTAAGGTGTGGCCTACAAAAATGAAAATTCCGTACCTACCATAATTATGATCTTTCTGTGCACCTTCACCATTCATCACAATTGAATTCATAGCCGGAGGTCATGACCCCACGGGAGCTCCTTTTTTGGGGGGTAGGCAGAGCCAACGCACCATCGGTGCCGCCCTCGATGCCGACGCACTGTGGCGCTCGCAGGCTGGCCGTTAGGCGCTGTCGACTCTGCCCGCCAGTTCTGAGATGCCAGAGAGGTAAGAGGAAGGGAGTGGAGGGTGGGACAAGGAAGTCCAAGGGACAGGAAAAAGGAAAAGATATAAAACCAAAAGAAATAATGACAGAGGACAGAAGAGAGAAGTCGGGAACTAAAGGGATTGGGAGGGGCCCCCAATCTCTGGAAATAGAGGAGGGATGTAGGGTGGGGTAAAAAATTTTGAAGATAGGAAGAGAGGAGAAAGTTAAACATATCTCAGACCCTGGTCCATCTCCAGATTGTATAGGAACTGCAAGGAGCAGCCAAAGGCTTCTTGCCAGAATTCAAGGCACAGAATAGCTGGCAAAATGCCACATAAGCAGAGTCTGCTATTCTGGAAGAAGGACAGGGCACAGAGAATTAGCACCCTTTCAAGGAAAGATTTTTGGTGAAAAAAAAAAAGGGATTTTTTTTTTTTTTTTTTTTTAAAAGGGTAGTCCAAAGGACAAGAAAAATAAGATGGATGGGAAAAAAGAGGGGGAGAGAGAATGGAGGCAACTGCCAACTCCCACCCCACAGGGGTGGAGCTAACGCACTGGAGAAGGAGTGTCCCCCATGCGGACCACTCTCCCAGGAACCTTATCCCCTATGTGCTCCTGTTCACCCCACTCCTAAGAAAGGAGGGGGGAAGGCTGGGCAGAGAGAGGAAGGTGGACCCAGAGACTGAGGCCCCAGGAGGATGGAGGGCGGGATTGTGATGAATGGTGAAGATACACAGAAAGATAATTACAGTAGGTACGTAATTTTCATATCTGTGCCAATCTTCACCATTCATCACATTTGAGGTGAGTGCCAAGCCCCCACAGGGGTTTCTTTACACCCTAGGGGACAAAGTCCCTTAGCTCTCAGTGGGTGACACTAGAGGAGGAACCTTCAGGGCCTGGAGAGGGACAGAGTGGGAGGAGAGGGGACCCCTGGAGAAGGAAGGAAGCTGCCCCGACAAACGCCGTCTCGCTCTACGGGAGAAAAGATGGGTTCTCTGGTGAGCGGAGTTAATCACCCTACGCCGGGCCAAGGGTGACAACCGGGAAAGACGCAGCCATGCCATCCGCCTAGTGCAGATCGCTGTCCCCACGACCCTGGTAGCTACCTCGTTGGCATCATAGGATGCCCTCGCTTGGTGCCTTGCTAGCTCTAGGCCACGTGCAGAGAGTACAATGGCTTGTCTGGTTTGCTCCGTGTCAGGCAACAAGGATAGGAGTTGACCTAGCCTAGACCACAAGAACCTGTCATAGGCTGCATAGTGGGTCTGATGCGCAGAAATGGAAAGCAACAACCATGCCCAGTAGAAAGCCCTCCTACCCCAGAAGTCAAAATCCAAGGAATCATGGATCTGGGGGCCAGTCACAGTGAAGGGCGCGAAGCCCATCAGGAGTGCCTAACTGCGTCAATCCGGACTGCGGATGAGGCATGGAACCTGGAGACTCCCGGGGGGGTGGGCGCGCCACAATAACGCTGGCAGAGATCCCTAGGAGCAGGAACTCCAGAGAAGGGCCTCTGCCAGAAGCACAATGCCGCCTCCTGAAAGGGAGCAGGCCAGGTAGGCACAAGGGTGGTCTCACTGAAATCACCTAGAAAAGCGTGCGCCAAGTGCTCTGGATTGCTTACAGTGGAAGGGGTGAGGAGCAAATCCTCCAACATCCTCACGAGGAAATGCTGATACTCAGCAAGATCAGTGACTGAAGAGATGTGGACAGAAGGCTCCTCTCCCCCAGAAGAGGGGGATGAAGAGTTGGAGGGTACTGACTGCTCAGAGGGTGGCAGCTCAGGGGGGAGGCTGAAAAACCTGTCTGTCCATTGCCCTAACGTAAGCTGAGAACTGAGCAGCCACAGCCCTGAATTGCTCCCAGGAGGCAGGCCCACTAGGACCAAGGATGCCTGGGAGCACAGGAGAATGTGGCAGAGGGATGGGAACAGAGCCGAGAAGAGATGTTGGCTGACCTCCGCCTGGGCTAAGGAGCAGACCAAGAGCACCTGAAGAAGAAAGTACTCTGGAAGACTCCACAGCCAACAGCTGAACAACCATTTCGGTACTGCCTTGGCTGCGCCTGGAAGAATCCCCCCATGAGGTGACCAGGGCCGTATAGGTCCAGAAGGATGGTCCCCTACCTCAAGAGAATAGGGCTCTCTCAAAGAGAGGAGGAAGAGCGGAGATCCGCACTACGGCTTCTTCCAGAGCCCGGGTGGGCCCCGAAAAAGGCCGCCATGCAGACCCCATGCCCCTTGACGTCCAAAAGAGCCCTCCTTCTCCTCCTTGAGAGGGCCAGCCCGGGTAGCTGACAGCCCTGGCCAGCACCCAAGGGAGCTATCCAGGACACTGCACCCTCCCCTCCCGCAGAAGCCCTGACTGGCCCCAAAGTTGGGCGATCCAGACACACCACAGGCGGGGGTACCACTGCTGAGGGGTCAGTGAACCCACCAAGACCAGGCTGCAGAGCAATGGTGGCCTGCACCACTGTCTGCTGGTCAGCACCCCTGACCCCAGTCTCGGCAGCCACCAACCCCACCACAGAAGGGGGACAACTCCAGCTTGTGGAGGACACTACAGGGCTGCCCACCCCAACAGTCAACCTCAAGGAGTCAGACTGCTTGTCTGACTCAGAGCCCTGTGCCAGACCGTAGGAGGGCGCCTGGTGCCATCCTTGCCAAATGGGGTGCCTGATTCAGAGACCTCACCCGAGCCAGTGCCCCCCAACAGCACTGTGAGCAGTAACCATGGGGGATACAGCTCCAGCCCGAACAGCAGCCCCAGAGTCAGAAACAGTCATGGTGCCGGGGACAGTGTCGACGACTGCTCCTACGGTGCCATCGGCGCCACCCAGCTCCACGGCACCATGAACAGCGCCGAGAGCAGGGGCGGCGCCAACAGCAGAATCCAGTGCCGCGCTCAAACTCTGCGCCGCAACGAGAAGACAAAGACGATGCTGTAAAGACTCCCAGAGTGCCGCTAGTAGTATCACACTCAGCCATGGCACCAAGTGACAAACCGAGCGCCGACGACTGCTCAGTCAGAGCCCACGGTGCTGAGGCCCACAAGCAGCGCTGGACGGGCTTATAACCGCTGGTCCGACAATTAGCGGGAGCCTTCACCCCAAAAGGGAGACTGCCTTGGCGGTGCCTCCCGCATGCCCAGCTTAAAAAGGACAGGTCTCCTGAATCATGGAAGGAGCCTCGCAACGCTAGGCTACTAGAAGCTGAGGCTGCCTCCTCAGTCTGTGTAGAACCAGGAGGGGACCTGGAGGAAAGGCCGAGAGTACGTGGCTTGGCCCGAGTACGCACCCAACCCCCAAAAGTCGGCTGACCTCACCCCACTTTCCATGCGCATTGTTAGATGACCCGGCAGTCCATGGAGAAACAGGCATACAAATCCATATCGTGAAGTGGACCAAGACACGCAAGACAATGGTCGTGCTGGTTGGTGATGGAAAATTTACGGCCGCAAGGGCACCATCGCATGGGGAGCCGTCCAGTCTTCAATTCTTGCCCTCCAACCCAGACATGACCTATGAGGGGGAAAAAAAAAACAAAAAAAAAAAAACACAAACACAAACAGACTAGACGTCGCCAAGTATAAAAATAAATGGAAAGATTTTACCAAGCGACGTCGAGTAAGGCAACTAGAACCGGCAGGGAAGGAGCCGATGAACTGCGGCACAGAGGAGTAAAAGCAGGATGAACTGCTTAGGCGGTAGGCCTCAAAATTCTTTCGAGCTTCCACACGAGGTGACCTCGACGGCGTGAGACGAAGAACTGGCAGGCAGGTGGAGTCAACAGCGCCTAACTGCCAACCCGAGCACCACCGCGGTCGTCTGCCCTTGAGGACAGCGCCGATGGTGCGTCAGCTCCGCCTACCAAAAAAGCTCTCGCAGGGTCATCCTCCGGCCATGAACCTAATTGTGATGAATGGTGAAGACTGACACAGATAAGATCTGCACATGGTACTACAGGTAGGGTCTATCCAGTAAGCAACACAGTAGTAACATCACATCCCTCCTCCTGCTGGAGATACCCCTCCATATGCACCCCAGCCCACTGCTATGTCACTTGTCCTGCCACTCTGAGGTCATCGCATCATAACCACAAGGTCACTTCATGTTTGGTGACTGTCAATCCCCAAAAAAAAAAAATACTGAGCTCCCGAGTTCCTATACCCTAGGTGCATATTTTGCACTTTTTGATATTGAACCACAACTGCCATGGCTTTTGACCACTCCTTTGAGAGTTACTCCAAGATCCCCCTCTGAAGTGCCCCCCCATTGCAGATTTTTGGGATCTTAAAAAGGCATACCTTTTCTTCTAGTTTTGCTGAAATGTTATTTCTGAAGCCATTAAGAGGATGAGTCCCAGTTCGAAGCCCTGTAGCACCCCGCTGCTACCTCTCCCATCATTAGAGTAACGCTGTTAAAGGAAAACCGTTGAAATCATAGCAACCGCTGTCGCAAAGGCTGAACCCCCCCCACCCTGATAAAATTAAGGCTTTTCTTTGCGAAAAGCTTTATCAGCTGGTTCTTACTTCATTCTAATTCTGAAAAGTTTGGGAATCGGGAAGATGGCGGACCATGCGCGGCTCCATTTAGTAAGAAAGTGTGACAATGCACTGCTCGCTGCAACACAAATGTATTGCAGCGAATGGTGCAACCCCACACTTTCTCACTAAATGAAGCCGCACCGCGATCCGCCATATTCTAGACTCCTGAAGTTTTCAGAATTAAAATGAAGTAAGAACCAGCTGATAAAGCTTTTCACAAAGAAAAGCCTTAATTTTATCGGGGGATATTTGGGGATTGGGGAGGGGGGGTCGCCACTGATTGACAGTTTTCCTTTAAATACCACCCTCCGTCTCCTATCCATTAACCAGTTTCTAATCCAATTCACCACTTTGGATCCCATTCCCAGGCTGCTCCGTTACTTTATCAGCCTCCTGTGCAGCACAGGCTGAAGGCCTTGCATGGTGTTAAAAACGCTGTAAAAACTGATGAGCAATCTTGCATGGTAAAGTACTACTCACCTGTGAAAATGCACAGTACTTGGCACAGAATGGTTATCAAAATTTAAAATTACAGTTTTATTCTTCATTTTGTCTACTGTGCCATGGACTCACTGAAGAAATGGCTAGCTGTCTACTGCTGCTCATTTCTGAAAACTCTTAGCACTACCACCCATTTTGCATTACGTTTTATGTTTACCAGCTTTTTAATACACTGCCCTGCTAAATTCCAAACAGACCATGTCCACTACCTGCCCCCAATCTATTTTCCTGGTCACACAGTCAAGTAGTCAAGGATATCAATTTGTTTGGCATGACACCCCCACCACCTTTCAGCCCACTGGATTCAACATACTGTACCAGTCTTTCTCTAAGTAGGGTTTCTATTCATTTCCTAACCACTGAAGACATCTGACCAGCCTACAGTTGCTAACCTCCTGCCTGCTGCCGTTCTTATGTAGAGGGACCACGTTGGCTCTCAGTCTCTTCAGTCCTCCGGAACCACACCAGTTTCCAGTAAGCTGATGTACAAGGCTGTCAGTGTGCAGCTGTGTACCTTCCTCAGTTCTTTCAGCGCCCTTAGGTGTATACCATCTGGTCCCACAATCTTGTCCACCTTCAGTCCTATTTTCGCTGAAAATGAACTTGTGCCCCCCCAAAAGACTGAATAGGGTGGTAGCTTTTTCTTGGTCCTTTTCTCCAGTCTCTACCTTCCGCCCTATCAAAGTAGCGGAAAACAGCTGTGCCAGGAAAATCAGATGCAGTGGACGATGGTGCTGACATTCAGTAAGTAAAACAGCCATGTAGTCATGTTTTGCCTAAAAGCAAACACTAATGTTACTGTAGACCTGCAATGAAACTGTACTCACCAACTCTGTTTAAATGTACCCTACTGACTGTGAATGTACTCAAACTGTGTTACTGTACCCTCACCTAATGTAAAGTGGTTGGTGTACTCAACCCCAGGTCGCCCCTGAAAAAGGGTTCTCTGGTCTCAGAGGGCTTACCTGGTCAACAAAATCTACATAAATAAATAAATAAATATACTGTCCTGAATCCTTCACTGCAGAGACCAGGTGCTGGTACTTGCTGCTAGCTCAGGCTTACCAAAAGACAGCCCTACTACCGCTGCATCTGTTCCAGTAATTAACTCTGCACCAAGCACCACCAAATACCTGCCATGGGATAATATTCTACCTACTCATGGTGCAGTTTCCTTTACTTGTGGGACCCTCTAGGCTGGAATAAGACTGGGGAGGAAGTACACTAGGCCAGCAACAGTCCAGGGGTTCTTCAGGTTTTAAGCCCCATATGCCTAATTCCAGCCGGGGGGAGGGTTCACATGGCTGAGATTTTCTAGAAACACTGCTGAGCCTGCGAAATGGAAGAATGTGGTTCATTTACAATATACAGAAGGCTTGGAGCAGCCACCAGATTGTATCTATGTAGCCTGCAAACGCTTAAGCACTCCAGGTTTTACTCTACTGCGAATCAGGCCATCATTCATGGGTCCGGGGAGAGCACATATGTCAACTGTAAGACACCGACTACATTACGGCATTTTGGAACTAGTATAATTTGCTGAAAATGTTGGATCGCTGGTACCTTTGAAGAATTGGGGGAGATTCTCTTTGTAAAGTACTGGTTGACACGATGAGGGGTTGTATACAGACCCTCCTCTCAGGGGAAGGAAATGGACAAGGAAATGATAGAAAGTATACTTAGAATGGCAGATAAAGGGGAGATATTGCTGATGGGTGATCTGAATATGCCAGATGTTAACTGGAGTGCAGTTGCAGCAGCCACTTCTAAGAGTAGGGTTATTCTAGATGCCCTACAGGGGGCATGCCTTAGACAACTAGTACTGGAACCCATTTGAGAGGGAGCAATCTTAGACCTGGTCCTCTCAAATGGAGATGGAGAGAGGATCACAGATGTAGAAGTGGGTAGCCATCTGGGAACTAGCGACCATCGAACAGTATGGTTCACAATAAACACAGCAGCAGAGCCATACAAAGGCAAAAGTACTTGACTTCAGGAGGGCTGACTTTGCCAAAATGGGTGAGTGCCTAAGGAATGCACTAGCAAATGGGCAGGAAGGAGGGGTGGAAGAACAACGGGAAATAATAAAAACTGCTATCACAGAGGTAACAAGCCTTTGTGTGAAGCAAATAAAACAAAATGATGTAAGAAACCACTATGGTTCTCAAAGGAATTGGCAGTGAAGATTCAAGAGAAAAAGCATTCAGGAAGTACAAGGAATCACAGAAGGAGCAGGACAGAGACCTGTATCATTAAAACAAAAGGAAGCTGGGAAGGCAGTCAGAACAGCAAAGGCCCAAATTGAGAGAAAGATAGCCAACTCAGTTAAGGGGATAAAACCTTTTTTACGTACATCAGGGAGCGAAGGAAGACTAAGGGAGGGATAGTGAGGCTTGATAAAGGGAAGGGGGTGGGCAGAGGGTGACTGTGAAAAGGCAGAGATACTAAACAAATATTTTTGCTCACTATTTACAAAAGAAGAGGTGGAGGTACCTAAAACAAACAATAGAAACAATCTGGATACAGAAGTCGATACCAGCCCATTTACAGAAGAAAGGGTTCTGAAAGAACTCTTAAAACTGAAGGTAGACAAAGGCAGACAAAGCAATGGGGCCTGATGGGATTCATCCCAGAATTCTAAAAGAACTAAGGGTAGAACTAGTGACACCACTGACTACCCTCTTTAACAAATCATGGGAGGATGGGGTGGTACCAGAGGACTGGAGGAGGGCAGATGTGATTCCCCTTCACAGAAGTGGGAAACTACAGACCTGTTAGTTTAACCTCAGTGATAGGGAAAATGATGGAATCACTTCTGAAGGAAATAATTGTTTAGTACCTAGAGGCCAGAGGGGCACAGGACCCAAGGCATAATGGATTCATAGCAGGAAGGTCATGCCAGACGAATCTAATAGATTTCTTTGATTGGGTGACCAAAGTAGTAGATCAGGGAGGGGTTGTGGACATGGCCTACCTAGACTTTAGCAAGGCATTTGACTCAGTCCCACACAAAAGATTAATATACAAGTTAGCCAGCCTGGCAGTGGGTCCCAAGATGATAGCCTGGGTAAAGAATTGGCTGGAGAATAGGACACAGAGGGTAATAGTAAATGGAGTCCACGCTGAAGAAAGGGGGGTTACTAGTGGGGTTCCGCAGGAGGTTCAGTATTAGGACCGGTCCTCTTCAATGTCTTTGTAAGAGACACTGCAGAGGGACTGGAAGGAAAAGTATGTCTCTTTGCAGATGACACAAAGATCTGCAACAGAGTTGATGCACAAGGTGGGGTGGAAAGGATGAGAAGAGACTTGGCAAGGTTAGAGGAATGGTCAAATGTATGGCAGCTTAGATTTAATGCTAAGAAGTGCAACGTAATGCACCTGGGAAACAAAAACCCAGGGAAGAGTACACAATGGGGGGTGAGATACTAAGAACAACAAAAATGGAAAGGGACCTGGGGATAGTCATATCAGATGACTTAAAGGTGGGCAAGCAATGTGAGAGGGCAGTAAGGAGGGCTGGGGGGATACTGGGATGCATAGGGAGAGGCATCACCAGTAGAAAATGGGAAGTTATCCCTCCGTACAGACAGCTGGTGAGACCCCATGTGGAGTACTGTGTGCAGTTCTGGAAACCCAATCTCCGCAAGGACATAGACAAGATGGAAGTTGTCCAAAGGAGGGCAACTAAAATGGTGCAGGGTCTGCACCGGAAGACATATGAAGAGAGACTAAAGGAGCTTAATATGTATAGCCTCGAGGAAAGGAGGGAAAGGGAGGGACATAATAGAAACTTTCAAGTACCTCAAGGGAATCAACAAAGTCCAAGAGGGTAGCATCTTTCAAAAAGAGAGGTGTGCAAGAACAAGGGGGCACAATTTGAATATGGGGGGGTCGCGCGACTCAGAGGTAATGTAAGGAAGTATTTTTTCACAGAGAGGGTTGTGGATGCATGGAATGGCCTTCAGGAGGAGGTCGTGGAGTCAAAAACAGTGGCTGAATTCAAGCATGCATGGGACAGCCATAAGGCAATTCTAGGGGTTGGGGGTAGAAAGAAGTAGGCTGCTGCTTAACTAGGATCTGCAGCTTATCCATTAGGTAGGGAAATGGGCAGACTGGGTGGGCCAAGCGGTCCTCATCTGCCGTCAAATTCTATGTTTCTATGTTCAGGTAACCCTGATCCACCATGGACAAGAACACATTTGGATTGGGGGGGCAATTTAGGGTGCAGCAGACTAAAATGGGGTTACCACATCTCTCTGTTTCTATTAGGGTAAGGACAGAGCCCTGCGCTTTTACAATGGGAAGCCCAAGGCCTGCTTTAAGTGGAATTCCCCTTAGCATCTTAGCAGCATATGTAATAAGATAAGATGCACATTTTGTCTGGATTTTGGCCTTGCTAATTTCTGTCCAAACTATCCAAGATGCAACCTTTGCAAAGAGAGAGGTCATTTGTACCGTCAATGTACCTGGGCCATGCACAATCGACAGGACAGACCAGAAGATATAGAATACATGAGAGAGCTGTGCTCTTAACGAGAATTTTACACACACCCTAGCTGTTGGATGCCATATAAATCCTGAGATCGAAGATCATGTGGTTTATTTAAGCATTCAGCACTGAGGGCGTGTGCAAAATTCAAGTTTTATACACAACCCAATGTTTTATGTTACATAATTACTGGTTATCATTTTTTGCCACTTCAGTTATATAAAGTAAAAAAATGTCCGTGAGTGGCCACGGTCTGAGGCTGCAAGTGGGTTCCGAAAGAAATGTTAGCTTTATTCCCTCCCCCTTTTTTGTTTTTAAAAAGCAGGCAGTTTACAGCACTGTAGCCCAGTGATTTAAAAAAAGCTTACCACCGAGTCAGAGTGGCGGCGAAGTCTCCAACAGTAAAGAAAGGTAGCTGGCATTGAGGAAGGGAAGATCTGCGGCTGGCGCATGTGCAGACCAAGGGAAACCCGGTAAGTGTTTGCTGTTATAACCCACGAGTTATAATGATGAATTATAACCGAGTTTCCCTTAGGAAAAAAAAAAAAACAACTCAGTTATTATAAGATGATATCTCAGATCGGGCTTGAAAGGCAAGATGGTGTATTCTCAACAGGCCCGCGGGGGAAGCCCGGACTCCCCAACCACCATCCACTTCTAACCCCAACGGCCCAGGAGAAGGATGTTCCTGTTTAGAAAGATATTCAACTGTTACCCAAGACTCTCCACCCCTGGACTTGGGCATGCAATTAGTTTGCTGCTCAATGGAATAAGAATTTTTCTTTTGAATTTGCTTAATTCTTAAAGTCTCTAGTATAATGGCAGGCACAGTGCTCTTCATTTTGGCAGGACAGATATGCTAAATCTATTGACATTTTACATACTTTTGTCATTTTTGGATTAGCAAATGAATAAACAGTACTATGAACAGAATACAGTGCCTTCAGAAAGTATTCACCCCCCTTCAATTTTGTCACATTTTGTGATGTTGCAAACTCAAATTAAAATACATTTATATGAGATTTGTCACGTATCTACACAAATTACTCTATAATGTCAAAGTGGAATGAAACTTCTGGAATTTTCTGTACATGTAATTTAAAATAAAAACCTGAACTGTTTTGATTTGATAAGTATTCGCCTCCTTGCTATGACACTCCAAATTGAGCTCAGGTGCATCCAATTTCCTTGTAAGATCACTCAAACTTGAATGGAGTCCACCTGTGGTCAGTTCAAATGGTTGACATGATTTCAGAGGAAATACACCTGTCTATATAAGGTCCCACTGTTGACAGTGCACGTCAGAGCAGAAACTCTACCATGAAGACCAAGGAGCTGTACGTAGAACTCCGTGATAGAATTGTGAGGAGGCATAGATCTGGGAAGGGGTATAAAAACATTTCTAGGGTGTTGAAAGTTCCCAGGAGCACAGTCAAGTCCATCATTAGGAAATGGAAAGATTAGGGAACCACCCAGACTCTTCCTAGAGCAGGCCGTCCTCCCAAACTGAGCAACCCGGGCAAGAAGGACCTTTGTCAGGGAAGTGACCAAGAACCCAATGACCACCCTGACAGAACTACAGAGTTCCATGGCTGAGATGGGAGAACCTGTCCAGAGGACAACAATCTCTGCAGCACTTCACAGATGTAGCCTCTATGGGATAGTGGCTAGACGGAAGCCACTCCTGAGAAAAGGCCATAAAACAGCATGCCTGGAGTTTGCAAGAAGGCACGTGGCAGACAGACCATGTGGCAAAAGATTCTCCGGTCTGATGAAACAAAAATTTAACTCTTTGGCCTGAATGCAAAGTGCTATGCCTGGCGCAAACCGAACACAGCTCATCACTTGTATAACACCATCCCTACCATGAAGCATGGTGGTGGCAGCGTCATGTTATGGAGATGCTCTTCAGCGGCAGGGACTGGGGCACTTGTCAGGATAGAGGGAACAATGAATGGAGCCAAATACAGGCATATCCTTGAGGAGAACCTGCATCAGTCTGCAACAGACCTTGGACTGGGGTGAAGATTTACGTTCCAACAGGACAACGACCCCAAGCACACAGCCAAAGCAACACTGGAGTGGCTTCAGAACAAGAAGGTGAATGTCCTTGAGTGGCCCAGCCAAAGCCCAGACTTGAATCCCATTGAGAATCTGTGGAAAGACTTAAAGATTGTGGTTCACCGACACTCCCCATCCAACCTGACAGAGCTTGAGCAAATCTGCAAGGAAGAATGAACGAAAATCCCCAAATTCAGATGTGCAAAGCTGATACAGACATACCCAAGAAGACTCAAAGCTGTAATTGCTGCCAAAGGCGCTTCTACAAAGTATTGACTCGGGGGTGAATACTTAAGTAAACAAGATATTTCAGTTTTTAATGTTTCATAACTTTTTGTTACACAAAACTATTTTTGCCCCTTTAAATTGTTGAGTATGCTGTGTGAATCAAAGGGGGGAAAAGCCATTTCCAATGCATTAAAAATTCTGGTAATAACACAACAAAATGTGACAAAATCCAAGGGGGGTTAATACTTTCTGAAGGCACTGTATATGTATTCAAGCATCCTAAAGTCCCTAAAAGTTACATATCCACATTCAACATAATGTTTTTAACCAAGTTAAATACTATGAACCTAAAACTGCTTTATCCAAAACAAGTACACTTTCCTGCCACAGTAAGTAATTCAGATACATTGGTTGAACGTTGCTTTGCATGTACTATACTTTGTAGGACATGTAAAACTGCAGCTAGGAACAGCAACTAGATGGTGTCAGTTTTAATACACTTCCTGGTTTTATCACTAAAAATAAAATAACTGTTAGTGTACAACAATATGGGGTAACTGAACAAATATTACATTTTACTGTGCAGAAAGGGAGAAAAAAAAAAAAACCTGCTGTCCCGGGCACCATGCCAATACTCTTCTCTCTCTTTCTCTCCCCCCTCCCCCGAGACACACACACTCACTGGACCCGAATGCCGGTAATTTCACCCCAGCAGTTCTCTGCGTGATAGGGAGAGATTAATGGCACTGAGGCTTGGCTGTAAGATTAACTGCCTTCAAGCCAGCCAGTGAGGTAGGGAGAAGAGATCAGAGTACTCTATGCAACAAAATTATCAATTTTAAATGACACTATGTGGGAGGAGGAGTGCATGACCATCAGATAAGCAGGAGGGAGGGGGCTGAACATTAAAGGAGGTAGGAATCCCAACCCATTAAAGCGCGAGTCTCCACAATGTACGTCAGGTACCCATGTCAGAGAGCCCTGCTGTCGCACCTAAAAAGATAACCCATTTCTCAGTGAGACTACCCATGTACCAAAAACATAGAAACTGTCAGCAGATGAGGACTGCTAGGCCCATCCAGTCAGCCCGCAGGCCCTATACATTGTATGTGGTCACCGACTCTGATCAAATGGCTTTTCATCACTCCGGCCCCTCTTAAGGTTCCCCTGTGCCTGTCCCAAGCATGCTTAAACCCCTCTACTGTGCTTGCCCCACCACCACCTCCTGTGGCAGACTATTGTAAGAGTCTACCTTCCTTTCTGTGTACAAAAACTTCCTCACATTACCTCTTAACCCCCCAAAATTTCATATCGTGACCCCTTGTTCTAGTACGTTTTCTACATTGGAAAAGGTCCCCACCTGCACCTTGTTTATGTCCTTGAGGTACCTGAAAGTTTCAATCACGTCCCCCCGCTCTCTCCTCCAGTGAGTACATATTAAGGTCCCCCCTAGTCTCTCCTCATACGTTTTTTGGTGCAAGCCCTGCACCATCTTTGTCACCCTTCCCTGGATAGTCTCTAGCCTATGTCCTTGCGGAGGTGTGGCCTCCAAAACTGCACACAGCACTGCAGATGAGGCCTTACCAATGTTTTATATACAATGGCATCACCACCACCCGCCTCCTGCTAGTGATGCCCCTTCCTACACACCCCAACATGCCACTGGCCCTCTCCGCCACCTTTGCGCACTGCTTTGATACATCAAGGTCAGAGATAACCTCTAGGTCCCTTTCCTCTTTGGTGAGGGTCAGCTCCTCTCCCCCCAAACCAGCTCTCCTTAGGGTTCCCTCTACCAAGGTGCATTATTTTGCACTGAACCTCAGTTGCTACATCTCCAACCATCTTTCAAGCTTCTCCAGGTCCCTCTTCATTTTCTGCACCCATTCTGGAGTATCCACCCTGTTGCAGATCTTGGTGTCATCTGCAAACAAGGCAGACGTTTCCTTCCAGTCCCTCTGCAATGTCACTAATGAAGACATTGAACAGGAGTGATCCTAGTACCGATCTCTGCAGTACCCCGCTGTTCACCCCCTCTCCCCAGATTGTACCCAATTAACCACTGCCCTCGGTCTCCTTTCTGTTAGCCAGTTCCTAACCCAGTTCACCACCTTGTCTCTCATGCCCAGACTACCCATCTTGTTTACCAGCCTTCTATGCAGGACGGTGCCGCTTTGCTAAAATCTAGGTAGGCAATGTCTACCCCTCCGTGATTTATTTCCCTAGTCACCCAATCAAAAAAATCTATCAGATGATTTGTTTGACACGACCTTCCTGCTGTGAATCCATGTTGCTACAGATCCTGGGCACCTCTGAATTCCATGTGTGTCACTATCCTATCTTTCAGCAGTGTCTCCATGATCTTTCCCACCACTGAGGTGAGGCTGACTGGCCTGTAGAGTTCCCCGCCTCCTCCCTACTGCCGCTTCTGTGCAGTGGGACTACATGTGCCCTCCTCCAGTCCTCTGGAACCATGCCTGTCTTGACTGACTCTGAACAGCCAAAAAACAAACAGAATGCTGGCAGTATAGCCTAGAGGTTAGGGTAACGAGCTGTGAATGATCTTGGTACATCCAGGAGACCTGGCTTCGATTCCCACAACCTCCACTTGCATACTGTGTAATTCTGGCACTTAACCACCATAGCGCTCCCAAGTTGCCCCTGAAAATAGGCACTGGTGCCTAGTGGCCCTTACCCGGTTACCAAAGAATAATTAAATAAGAATGCATTGTTTACTGTAACGCAAAAATAGACAACGCTGACAGAAAATGACCACTGGTCCATCCGGTCGGCCCAGTTTTACCCTAATCTATCCCACAACCTACTGTTTAGACAGTATTTTTGTCCTACCCAACCCGCCCCCCATTCCCTACATTAGTGCTACACCCAAGTAACTATTATGCCCTTTACCCTGTCCCAGCCATGTCTGAATCCATTAATGGGCATTGTGCCCACCACCTCCGCTGGTATGCTGTTCCACAGCTAAATCACCCTCTTCATAGAGACACTTTCTCGCATTCCTCCTGAATCCCCCATCTTACGTTCATGTCCGACTGTTTTTGAATCCCCATCCCTGCTGAAGAGCTCCTCACAGTTTACCTCGTTTGTTACTTCATGTTCAACCAGGGCTTGACAAATATTTAAATTAGGTACTTGTCCATGGACAAGTGGCTTGTCCAAAAGTAGTTGTCCCAGTGCTCGAGTTGGTAGTCCCAGTATAAAATGACATTTTTAATAGAAAATATCAAACTACAGAAAACTCAATGGATTTACCGTAGTAGTTATTAAGTGCTGAAACAATAAGGAGAATAAATAATATGGTTTTATTTTTGTCAGCAGCATGGCAAGCATAGAATTAGCATCAGCAGCGAGGAACTGACAGCAAGTGTGGTTGCAGCAGTAGCACAGTGAGATCATCATTACAGCAGAGTAGCAGACAGTACAGCATCGGGAAAAGATACAGGAAGCCTGAGCTTGCTCCAGCTGGAGCATCATATTCAGTCATGTCATCATCAAGACTAGTGACAGCCTCAAGGACATTTTCGCGTGAATCAGCAGAACTAGTAGTTGAACTAGCGTGACCATGTGGCGTGTGCCAGGACCAGATAGTAGCCAGTGGTTGATGGCTTGATCCGGATCAAGGCAGTCTAATGCAGGGCATTCAACTGCTATATGCAGAAGTGACTGGAGTGTGTCATCAGCCAAACTTGTTATTTTTGTTTTTATAAGATTCTGAATGGAGAATACTCTCACATTTGGCTGTAGACACACTCACAGCCAGTAACATTTCTATTAGGTCAAGGACGTGAGCAAGCTGGGCCGGTTTCTCTCGTAGTAGTCGTGACTACACTTGCAGATATGGCTTATCAACTGCAGACTTAAGCATTGCTTTTAATGCACAATACTCCTTTTATACTGGTTACGTGATCTTCAGAAAAAAAGTTGTGAAAGTAGTCCAATTACTTAAATCAGTCGTGCCAAACTGTGCAAGTTCTTCTCGTGATAGATCGAAATTTTTGAAAATCTAAGCAACTTAACCATTTTAGAGGTTCTTCCGAGAATTCCGAAAACGTTGATCAATGTAAAATACTGCTGCATCTATTAAACTGTGCAGCTGTGGATCAGTCGTAAAAATTTACTTCTGGACATTTCCCTTTGAAACTAAAAGGAACAATCTTGTCCTCACTGCCACATTTTGAAATGAGATAGTTCATGCATTTCTCTGCAGGTTTAGAAATTGGTTTAGAAATGATGTCATAAACTTTCCAGGTCTTGTTTTTAGCTCAGTCAACTGCAGTAAGCATGTCTCGACGAGTTGGGGGACTTCTAATATTAGTAGGTCATCCTTCTGAAATTCAAGTGATAAATTTTTCCAATATTGGCAGAAAATCTTGAAGAATAAACAGTGATTTTACAAACTGTACTGCGTGCACATCTCTTAGAAGTACCTTTGCTTTAGCCCCATCATCACCAGCAGAGTTTGAGACATGCTCAAGATGTTGAATTACAGTAGGCAGATTGACTTGAACAGCATGAACTGAACGAGTCTTACTTGCAAGCCAATGCACTTGCTTTATTGCACTGAAATGAGCCAACTCAGTGTGTATGACATCTGCTATTTCCTGCAGTTCCCTAAGTTTCTTGGGGCTTTAATGGTAAAATTTAAAAATTCCTTTCAAGGAGTTTACTTTTTGAACAAAGGGATTTTTTTTTTTCATGACATCGAGAACTGCTAACTCCAGTTTGTGGGCCACGCAATGCAGGGGTATTACAGTGGGGACATGTTCTCGGATGTTTGCTATGGTGCCACCTGTATGACCCATCATCACACTGGCACCATCAAAGTTGGCACATACGAGAACCGGTCCAGGTCTGCTCACATCGTTAAGGGCCGCAAAAGATCAGACTCAAGTGCAGAGGTTATTGCTTTAAAAACTACATTTGTGTGAGAATGTTCAAGAGGTACAGCTTTAATTAACACACTTGTAACTTTTTTGTCTGCGCCATCAACAAAACGAAGGAAGACATTTTCCCACTCTACATTGCGTGCATCTGTACTGCCATCTGCAAGAACGGTAACGAATTTTGTATTTGACAGTCTGGATCTGTGTTTTAGACACGACAGCTGATACAGAAATATCTGGCCTGTTTACCATTTGCATCATTGCTGCAGAGTTTAACCCCATTTTTTCTTGCAATGTGCAAAGCCACTCCATATCTGAGAAAGTACGCAAATTTTTAGCCAAGGAATACGCAGTGTTAAATAAATGCCTCATTTTATTTTTGGTGACTTCCTCCGTCTGAGAAAATGCATGATATATTGCAGTTTCACATATGTTAAAATTCACTGCATGTTGACCAGTTTTGTTGCTATGCTGGTTTGCACAAATTATATGTGGATTTGATTTCTCATGGGCTCTCACAGACTATTCTGAAATTACTTGAACCAGTGGCAGCTAGGTTAATTCAGGTTTTTCTGTAGCTCAGAAAAAATGCTTTTAGTTTTTTCCCTTTCGTTTACCTTTTATTCCTATAATTTCAGTTGTTCCCAGGTTCCTCGTCTCTACCCAGTCTACAAGGTCTCACTACAGCCAAGATACCCCCCGCCCTGTCCCCCTTCCACCACTGGGACAGTCTCAGGGACAGTGGGACCGGTCTTGGCTAGCTAGGAATAGGTATGGTGTATACAAGGTTAGGTAAGGAGGGCTGGGTTAAGGAGGTTTATAGTTTTCTTAGTTCAGTTGTTGTGTACTTCACATCACACACATTAGTGGGCAGGCTCTATCTAGTGGTCTTGCACCCACAGGAGAAACACTGTTATCAGTCAGGTCCAGGTCCCCGATCTCTGCTCTCTCACGGAGGGCAGGCTTGTCTCACAAACAAACACACACACACACACACCAACCCCAACACCAACCCTTACCACATGATTATTACTGAAATGTTTAGTAGTCCCACAACTTAAGTTCAACACACAATCACTTCCTCCACTTAGAGTCTCAAGTTTTTTTTTTGTTTGTTTGGTTTTTTTATTTAAGAGCTGTATCCTTTTCTATTTTTCTTCACTTCACACGAGTCCACACAACACACACAGCTCCCTGAATTCAGTGTGCAGTGTTCGCTTAGTTCTCCCTTCTTTTTTTCTCTAAATAAACCTTTTTTCCCCACTATTTTTATAAATCAGCAGATTGTTTTATCAGACAGAGATTCTGCTCTCTCCACACTAAGCAAACGCCTTTGTGCTCCTTTTACAAAAACGCTCTCTCTCTCATATCCCCCTCCCCCCAAACTTCAGATCCTCCTACTCTCCCTCTCGCTTGGCACTCCAAAACTCCAATATATATTTCTATTGTGTTCTATCTTCTCTCTCCAGGTACTACTACTGATTTACTAGTGACTCGTGGCGCAGGCCCCAAATACACAGTTTGACTGTGCTCGAACAGAAATGATGTGTTCTCTGCCTCTCTGAGTAGCGAAATGGCGCGTTTGCCAACGTGCACCGAGCTAGTGCTACTGCCACTCTGAGCGCTCCAGTCCACCCCCCAAACGCGATCACCAATAGCTAGGACTGACAGGCACTGTACCATCAGCTATAGGCTGCCTAGCTTGTCAGTCTGGCTGTTTTTGACCAGTCGTGAGCGTGTTTCTTCTTGGCGCCTCCCTGAGTGTCTGCTGGTGCCCGATCTCCGTGCCTGACTGCACAGTTAAGTCGGGGCATGGTGATGTGTGGCTGTGGTGCACGCATTCAACAATGCTGCAGCTGCGCCATGTGACCGCGCAAAGACCGCACAGGTGACTCTAGAGTCTAGCTTGGCTCTCTCCACTGGAACTTGGGAAGGCCATCTAGTGGCCAGCAAGGGAAAGGCAGGTAAAAACCTGCAATTTTTAAACTGCAGCATGGTAGTCTGTGGGACAAGCAGAACTCTGGCATCTGCTTGTCCCCAAATAAAAAATGGTAGTCTGGGATGTCGGGCAATAGGATGTGTCAAGCCCTGTGTTCAATGCCTCAAAGGACCGGCCCTGCTGGCCCCGAATCATTTTGTTTACTTGTGCTGCATGGTTTTCATTAATTTAGTTAGCTAATGTGGAGCTGAGGGACATGGTATCAGACGCATTTGTACGTTAAAGCCAAATTATGAAGTGCATAATTACTGCCTTTCTCTGTTTTTTCATCTGACCCCATCTGTTCCCATTGTCTTTGATGGATATCGGAGTGTGACGGTTATTGGAATACAGATTACAATTTTTTTTTTTTTTTTTAATCACTACTGTTTTTTTCCCTCCTTGCTGCGGCACCCTCCGGCTTGGGGCATCCAGTCGCCAGCTCCGCCCACCAGGAATAGCTGGGTAGCTCAAACTGCACCCAATAGGATCCGGGATGACCATCATGCCATCCTGCTGGAGGGTTCCCCTCTACCTCTACCAGCCAGGACAGCCACGGACCCTCACCGACAGGACTCCGCCAAAGTTCTCTGGACGGCTCGGAGCGCAGCCATCAAGCTGCGTGGTCACTCCCAGCCATTTTCCCTCCTATTAGCCCCTGGAGTGTGGACGTGCAATGACATCCAGGCACAATGTGCTGACGTCCGCCATGCTCCCCCTCTATTGTCACCGATGCTAGTAGTGCCCCGGGCGTCCTCAGGGGCCACTACAGTGCAGTGAAGTTCCCAACCAACCCCAGGACTAGGGAGAGGTCTGCGACGCCGATCCCAGTCCTCCTCACAACCCCGATGGCCCGGGCCCCAAACCGGTCACTGGCATGGCACGAGGTGTGGTGTCCAGCGCCTCAACCCTCAGCGCCACAGGGCTGGCTGGAGTACAGATTCAATGACAAACAAAGTCAAAGTCATCAGCCACACTGGCAAAAAAGTGAGCTTGACGACTATATGTGAGCCAGATGAAGTACTATCTGTAATCACAAGAAACATTGCTAGTCTTAGACACCAACCTTTACAGAGGCCGACAAGTGCTGCCAAAAGTGGCAGGTGATGTATTCTTGTTAGCAGCATACACAGGAAAGAAATTATATAGGTTTTAAACCTTTGGTTTTTGTGAAGGATCAGTGTTCATTTTGTCTCATGACAATCAGGGCCCCCAACTGTCTATTTTCACAAATGGGCCTTTACAATTTTGCAGAATCTTAACCCTTGCTGTGCCACAGGCTGACATCAGTCCAGATTTCCAATACATTCAAATTCTGCCAGCAACCCAAAGGTTAAAAAACATTTTCTTCCATTTCCCATCAGCTCCAAATTGTATAAATCAGCATGTTTTGCACTACAAAATGTGGTACAATTTGAAGGGTTTTTACACAAGTTTAGCACCAAGTGTGGCTGTAAATGTGGTTTACTCTCAAGTGGTGTCTAAAAATGGCAATTTCCATTTTTAATCTCGCATTTCATTTGTGTAAAAAGAGTGGCCCTGTCACAGAGTGTAGGTGTGTACATCCATGTCACTGTGTGCATATCTTGTTGCATCAGTATGCGTCAGTGTCCCAATGTTTTTCCCCCAGGAATCCACGTCATTCGAACTCCTGAAATGATGGGCTGTTCCTTTCTTTCCTGGTCTCAGAAGGACGAAGCGCCAGTCCATTTCACTAAGGGATTTGTGCATTTCAGGCAGATCCTGAGGGTCCTCGTATTAAGATCCTGCAGTTCTACTTCGCATTCTTGGGGTTTGGGCAAAGGCAAGGCAATGCAATCTCCTGCTGCCTATGACAGGCAGACAACTGAGTGTAGGATGACTTTTTCCTTATGGAAAAATCAGGTAAGTTTCCTTGTGGGAGAGCAAATGAATCTCTCTGATTTGTCTTGCCAAGCAAATGGCTATCTGGAAGAGCACCTTCAGGAAAGAAGTCAAAGAGACACTTCAGCAAGCAGCTCAAAAGAAGGAGTCCATCATGGCTTCCAACACCACATTCAGCTTCCACAAGAAGCGACATCCTTAATGGAGAGGAAAATTGTTTGGCATGCTTTGAGGAATCTGACATCCAGGTTAGAACCCTACAGTGTAAGAATCTATAGAAACTCAGATGGCTGGTAGTGCAGCAACCTGAACCTAGAGGGAACTAACAGATAACCCCATGTCTAGACCCTGTTGCAGAAATTCCAACACACAAAAGGGTGCACACCAGTAGCGGAATGTGTCCCAGACTCTACTGTAGGTCGTGTTGGTAGAAGACTTCCTGCAGTGCATCAGGGTGTAGGTTATGTCGTCATGAGTACCCAGCCTTCATGCATCTTCTGTGAAAGTCAGGCCAACAGCTGAAACTTGTGAGAGTCTGGGTGCAGGATGGAGCCTTGATGACGGTCTGGTCTGCATGGAAGTAATAATGGTTCGCATAAGGACAGGTGAATTAGTTCGGACTACTACACTCTTTACAATCACCTTGGGACAATGAGAATTACTGCTGTCAGCTCCCTTTGCAGTTTCCAGATAGCTTTTCAGGATCACTGACCATGGAGGAAAGCGGTACAGCAGGGTGTTTTGCTATGGAAGGGGCAGACAGTCTATTCCCAATGACTGGCCCTCTCGAAACCAGGTGAAGTATCTGGTGGTCTTGGCATTTATCTTGGTGGCCATGAGGTTCAAAAACAAAGTGCGCAACCATCGGCAAATCATGTTCAATACTTCCTGATTGAGCCCCCACTCCATTGGATAAAATATCTGATGTCTGAGCCAGCTGGCCTGCATGTTCAGAGTCCCTGCAAGATGCATCTCTCAAAGGGACAGGAGATTTGCGTCTGTTCATCTCAAGCTTGTAAGTCTCAGTCTCCAATGCTTTGCTTCATGGATCTCCTTGTTTCCTGAAGTAGGTCAACCAGTTGCTGGATCCTACCAGTATGTGTTTGGCCTAGATGTTGCTCTTAGGTTGTGAGGTTGGGCCCACTGAGCCAGCAAGGACTGTTCTTCCAGAGGTAGCTGAATCTCATCTGTTAGTGACCCCTTTGCAGGTTCCAGGAGCAAAACAGCAGAAGTTTGAGTGTGCAGAACAGCAGTCTGGCCCACTGTACCAGGTTAAAGTTTGCTGCCGATACATCATGTGTAGAATACCTCGCCGTCTCTGCCGGTTTTTGGCCCAGTTTTTTGCATTCTCCTCTAACAGTCTGGACCCTGTCTAGGGTCAATGGTTGCTGCCATGTTGCCAAGAATGAAGCAGAGTCCTGCTGCCTGAATTGATCAATGACTGATGCAGTCTCTGAGGGGCCACTCTGGTCCTAACACCCTTCGGTAAGAAGGTCAGGAGTTCTATGCCTCGGTCACGGTCATATAAGATGCAGTTAAGATTGTGCTACCGTGGAGTGGAGCCTACCATGGTGATGGAAGTCTGAGACCTAGCATCCTTTGTAAGTGCTCCAATGGACTACATAGTGACAAGCGTGAGGCAATCTGGTTAGAGTTTCCAACCCGAGCAACTTGCCCTAAAGATATGCAGTTCTACTTTGCAGGACTGAACTAATTCCAAACTCCAACTTTCATGGCAGGTGCACTTTTACAGACAGGACAAAATGAAATAAGTTCTGTGTCCCTTCCAGCATGCAAACCCTCGAAAGATGCCCCAGATAAGGGTGATCACATCCAAACACGGAGCCGATTTCTGCATGCAGTCTGGGGAAACTTATCTGAAATAGAGTGAGAATCATTCTGGCGGAACGTGGAGGTGCAGACTGTAAAGTGTCTCAGAAACCACTGCCAAGATGGCCGCCATGCTAGTTCTGCACATGCCTGGCTGTTTGTAAAATGGCTGTCACACAGCACATGCAGCGCCATATGCAACATGACCACTTTGTGGTCCAAAGTCCATCTGGTCCCTCGCTCAGCACTGCCATGAACATGTGGCTTAAGGCACCAAGCCCACCACCCGGTTGCCAAACCCCAGCAGCAACTGGACTCTGGTGCATGCCTTTCTCTGAAAATAAACCTATACAAAAATCCCTTCTACTTGGGCAGTACGAGGAATGTGCCTCCCAGCACCAAAAGCACAGGAGTGAAGCAGTCCAGACGGGAACTGCAGCCCTGGGCTCCACAGCTGTGATCAGAGAAGCACTTCCATGGATGCCTCTCATGACAGCCATCTTCAGCTGCTTAGAACTGATGGGGGGAAAAAAATCCGAACAGTTAAAAGAAAGGTAATTTGAAAAACTGAAAGAGACAGAGGATTATGGGACGGAGAAGGTATTCATACTCCCACTTTTCTATCTGTCCCAGCGAGAGAAGGCAGTCCCCTGCCTTTACTGCCTGCCCACAGGAAGCAGGAACAATTTTATTTTTATTGTTCTGCCCATCTGTCCAAGTTCTCAACATGTTGTAATTTTAACTGTACTGTTTTTGTTGTAGCCATACTACCATACCTCTCAACTGCCACTGGTTTTCAGGAACGTCCCCGATTTTGACTCAAATTTCCTGTCCCTCATAAATTGCCTTTTGTATAACGAAAAATGTACATTTAACGCATAAAACATTGCTAGATATGAATGTTACACTGTTTTTCTCCTCATTTATAAAATGCTTAAAACACTAAGCCCCACAATATAGCAAGCGTCTTGAGATGATATTTCCATTGGGTTTAATGTGCACCTGATTTTGGTCATTTGTCTTTATATATATATATATATATATATATATATATATATATATGGAAAACTAACTGAAATTTCCCTACCATGTCGATTAGGCTTTTCACAAGTAAAAAACGTTTTTTTTTTGTTTTTTTTTTACGTGTTTTAACTTGCTTTATTTTTTTGTTGTAAACTCTGATCAAGCAACATGGCGGGTGCTGTGCAATGCCATTTCATGTGACAGCAGGTACTGCACCGTTTGCTTGTATGCGTTTCGACAAGCGAGCAGTGCGGTACTGCACTATCACAAGAAATGGCACCACACAGCACCTGCCATGTTGACCAATCACAGAGTTAATAAAATAAAGCAAGTTAAAACATGTAAATACAAGTTTTTTTCTTTCAAAATCCTAATTGGGGGGTTGGGGGAGTAAGGCTTTGGGGGGAGGGGTGGCAAGGAATTTCAGTTAATGAGAGTTTTCCTTTAAGTCTTGTCCCTGATTTGCAAGAAGGAAAAATTAGTTACCATAACAATATGATTTCTTCTAATGGAGTCTTGCAGCATTCCGACAATATGCACTATGACCAGCTAATTAAACCATATGCAAATGCACAGAACGTTGCGCTCGAGCTCGGTTTTCAAACCACTGTCCTTGGTACATTCTATGTAACTGACTAGATTCTTCCATAGCTACTAATACGAAATACTAACTAAAAATAAACCATAACTATAACACCCCAAAGATAAATACACACAACAGGGCATAAAAAAGACTTAAATCACTGATGCCCAGAAACACCACAACCCACTGGTGGGTACAGGAATTAACAACTGGAGTGCAGAGACCCCCGCTTCCCTAGGTTCCAGAGGGGAGGCAGGGTGGGTGGTCAGAATACAGCAAGACTATTAGAAAAAATAATATTACTATGGTAAGTATTTTTTTTCTTTCAGACATGAAGTCTAGCTGTATTCTGACAATATGCAGACTATCAAGCAGTGCCCCATGGAGGTGGGCATAGAACCTACTCAGGGAATAGGCTCTGCAATACTGCTGTGCCAAACCTGGCATCACTCCTGGCCTGGGTGTCCAAGCAGTAGTGCTTGGTGAATGTGTGAAGTTTTCCAGGTAGTTGCCTTACAGATGTCAAGCAGGGGGATACCTCTGGCAGATGCTATGGAAGCAGCTGTCCCCATAGTAAAGTGAGCCCTTAGGCCCACTGGTGGCTCCTTACCTAGTCTGCCATAGCAGAACTGGATGCAGGCCACAATCATACTAACATACTAAAATGCCAGCAGAATAGGCCTAACGGTCTTTCGTGTCTGCTCGTTTGGTCAGTCCCCAACCTGGGTGCTGACCTTGCTGTCCCCCTCGCCTTCTCTGGCTTCTCCCTTCCCAGTTCCGGATATTCTTGCTGCATTGGATTTTGCTTCCAGAACCCTTCCCCTGTACCTGTCCCACCCCTCTTGAACCCTCCACTGTCTCTGCTCCACCAGCCCCCTAGGCAGTGCATTCCATGGCTCCACCACCCTCTCAGTGAAGTAGCACCTCCTCCTTACTCCCTGAATCTTCCCCCTCCAGCTTCCACCCATGCCCTCTAGTGGCCCTTCCTTGCACCCGACTGTTCCTCCCCTATTTACCCTCTTCATGTACCTAAAGACCTCTATCATGTCCCCCGGTCCCTTCTCTCTTCCAATGTGTACATATTTAGCTCTTGAGCCTCTCCTCATAGGTCCTGTCCCCAAGCCCCAAATCATTTTGGTTTGCCCTCCTCTGGACCCTCTCCAGGAGGTTAATGTCCCGCTTTAAGTGTGGCTCAAAACTGCACGCAGTACTCAAGGTGCGACCTCACCAAGCAGTTATACAGAGGAGTATCACTTCCCTCCTTCTGGAGGTGATCCCCTAGCGATGCATCCCAGCATCCTGTTGGCCTTGGCTGCTGCCCTCCTACAAGTCTCAGAGTTGTTCATCTTGACATCCACCACCACCCCCAGGTCCCTCTCAGCCATCGAGACTTGTAGCATTCCCCCCCCCCAGGGTGTACACTTGACCTGGGTTTCTGGCCCCCATCTGGAAATGTTCCTCTTTGTGGCCGGCCTGCCTTTACCCACCTCACCATAGGTAAGGAACAGCTCAGTAAAGTCCTTCCTGTGGTCTTTTGTTCTGTCCATATAATAGCTGATGGGACCTTTTTACATCTAGGCTATGCAGCCTGTGTTCACTTGAACTGGAATAAAATCAGTGAAAAAGACAGGCAATGTTATGGACTGATTCAAGTGGAAGTCAGAGACTACTGTGAGGATGAACTTTCCTATTAGTTCGTAGAATAATCTTATCCCTGTGAGGGACAATGTAGTGGAATTCTACCGACATGGCCTGAAGCTCACTGGCCCTCCTGGCACAGGTGATGGCCACCAAAAACAGTCTTCCATGTCAGGAATTTGAATTCTGCTGAGGACATGGGCTCAAAAGGGGCTGCATAAGCTGAGCTATGCAGATGTTAAGGTCCCAAGAAGGCATAGGCTCCCTGTGAGGAGGATGAAGATGGAGCAACCCCCTGAGGAACTTCTTAAAGATAGGATGGGCAGCCAGGAAGGGGCCCTTCCCGGCTGACAAATAGGCAGAAACAGCTACCAAGTGCACCTTCAGGGTGAAGGGCTGCAGGCCCAGGGATTGAAGGTGGACCAAGTAATCCAGCAGGATTGCCAGGCTGGCCTCCTGTGGATCCATGTCCTTCTGGGAACACTAGATGGAGAACCTCTTCCATTTGAAAGAGTAGGTTCTCCTAGTAGGTGGTTTCCTGGAAACCCGAAGGGTGTCCAGGACTCCTCCTGAGAGATGCAGGCCAGCATACTCCAAATCTTCAAGAACCAAGCCTTGAGCCGGAGGGACTCTAGGTTGGGGTACATAATCTTCCCTTAGAAGGAAGTCAGCAGGTTGTGCCTCCTGGGGAGGCAAATTGGATTGGCCACTGACAGGGACAACAGCATGGAGTACCACGGCTGTCTGGCCAAATCAGGATCATGGTGGCGGGCTGAACCCAGAATTTGACTAGGACTCTCGGTATCAGAGGGACTGGAGGAAAGGCATACAGAAATCTGCCTGACCAATCCAGGAGCAGAGCATCCAGAGGCACTGAGCCCAGTGCTGGGGGCCTGCAACAGAACTGGGGAAGCTGATTGTCTGGGGCTGCAAAGAGATCTCTGGAGTGACCCATCTTCTGAAGACTGTCAACAGAATTAGTCTGTTCAGGGTCCATTCGTGATGGCCCTGGTTGATCCTGCTGAGAGCATCTGCCAGGACATTGTCCTTCCCTGGCAGGTGGACTGCCGATAGGGAAATGTTTAAGGAGTAAGCCAGACTCCAGATCTTCATGGCCTCTGTGCACAGAACTGAAAATCTTGTTCCCCCGGTTTGCTGATGTAGTACATGGCTGTGGTGTTGTCCATACTGACCTGCACCGCCTTGCCCTGTAGCATCTTGGTGAATGACTGAAGTGCTAGAAACACTGCTCTGAGCTCCAGCAGATTTATGTGCAGAAGAGGTTCCTGCTGGAGCCATGTTCCATGAGCAGTGTGTTCCCCTAGGTGAGCTCCCCACCCCAGTAGTAAGGCATCTGTGGTAAGTACTGCAGAGGGAGCTTGTTGCAGAAAGAAGACGCCTACCCTGAGGTTGTCCCTGTCTTGCCACCACTGCAGTGCTTGCCTCAGAGTGGTAGTTACTGGTATCAGTTTGGACAGAGAATCCCTTTTCTGGGACCAAAAGGACCTCAAATGGAACTGGATGTCCCTCATCAGAAATCTGGCCCCGGGACTACTGCTGTGGTGACAGCCATGTGGCCCAGGAGCTTTAGGAAGTACCTTGCTGGGCAAGAAACCTGAAGATGGAAGGACTCTGCCAACTGGATCAGGGTGTCCGCCCTTCCTGAAGGCAGAAGGGCCTTTGCTTGAATTATGTCCAGCTCTGCTCCTATGAAATCTATGATCTGGATGGGTTTCAGAACCGATTTCTTGAGATTCACCAGGAACCCCACTGATTGGAGGGTATCCTGTGTGAGGGTCAAGGCTTCCTCTACCTGTTGGGGAAGGGGGGTGACCCACTACCAACCAGTCGTCCAGGTACGGATAAAACAGGACTCCTTGCCGTCTCAGGTGTGCCACGACCACTGCCAAGCACCTTGTGAAGGACCTTGGAGCAGACATCAGTCCAAAGGGCGCGGCCCTGAACTGGTAATGGCCTGAGGGCAGTATTAATCAGAGGTATTTTCTGTGAGATTGCCAGATGGGAATGTGAAAATAAGCATCCTTCAGATCTAGGGATGCTAACCAATCCACTTGTCTGAGAGTAGGTAAAATGATAGCCAGAATGACCATCTTGAACTTTGGCTTTGTGAGGTGCTTGTTTAGGTATCTCAGATCTAGTACAGGCCGCCACTCCCCATTTTCTTCAGGGTTAGGAAGTACCTTGAATACAACCCTTTTCCTCTGTGCTGAGAGGGAACTGGCTCCACTGCCCTGACTTGAAGTAGGGTGGAAACCTCTGCCTCCAACAGGGCTTTTTCTGAGAGGGTGGCAGGTCTGAATGATCTTGCTCCTGTTTTGGAATAGAGTCTGAAACTGAAGAGCAAGATCCTGGCCTATTACCTCCAGGACCCATCTGTCTGAAGTGATGGACTGCCAGGCCTGAAGGTAGTAGGCCAGCCTGCCCCCTACTGGTAGTGGGGAGGTATCCCAGACAGACACCTCAGGGTGTCTGTTTAGAGGGTGTAGTGGACTGAGAGGTGGAACCAGCATGGCCAGTGCTGCCTCTGCCTCTAAAGTAACCCCTAGGCTGTTGGTAGGAGGGGAAGGCTTGAGCCTGATGGAAAGGCCTGGAGTAAGGCCTACCTCTGCCTCCCCTAGTCTGCTGTCTGAGGAGTGGCAGCCTTTTCTTTGGTAGCCGCATTCTTGTAGGCTACCCTGTACTCATTCTTCTTTTTCATGTATGCCTCCGTTTGTTCCCCAAATAATTTTATGTCAGTGGAAATCAATAGCATTGTTCTGAGAGTCTTGGGAGAGATTTGTATATCTCAGCCATGAAAACCTCCTGAGGGAAATGGCAGAAGCCACTGAATGGGAGGCTGCATAATTGGCATCCACTGCCATGTGAAACTGGCATTTGGATGACTGAACCCCTTTACTGACGAGCTCCTGTAAGTGCTGCCAGTTTGGGGGAAGCCTTCTTGGCCAACTGACTCCCAGGGGGACTTCTAGTATCTACACACATGGAAACACAGAATCTGACTGCAGATGAGGACCGCTTGGCCCACCTAGTCTGCCCGTTTTCCTACCTAACAGATAAGCTGCAGATCCTAGTTAACCAACAGCTTACTTCCTCCTACCCCCCACCAGGACTGCCTTATGTCTGTCCCATGCATTCTTGACTCCCCCCACTGTTCTTGACTCCACAACCTCCTCAGGGAGGCTGTTCCATGCATCCACAACCCTCTGTGAAAAAATACTTCCTCACATTACCTCTGAGCCGTCCCCCCTCTATCTTCAAATTGTGCCCCCTTTTTCTTGCACATCCCTTTTTCTGAAAGATGCTACCCTCTTGGAATTTGTTGATTCCGTTGAGATGCTTTAAAGTTTCTATAGAAAGAAATAGAAAATAAGCCATATAGGATGCGTGCCTGATATCTAGCTGCCTCCCTGGGTACTTTTTTTTTTGCTAAGAAGTCAAATTTCCCTTGAATCCTTATCAGGAGGATGAGAAGCGAGAGTGGGGACAGCTTTCTCGCAAGCTGCAGCTTGTACTACCCCCGCGACTGCAGTGGCTACATAGGAATTCAGTGCCACTACCAGTCAATACATATTTCCTGTCCATTTTCTTGTCCACTGGTGGGACAGAACTTGGGGTCTGAATGATTTTAGAGGTCTGTTTTTTTGAGAGACTTATGAATGGGAATCGTAAGCCCCTGCAAGACAGGGAGAGCCATCATCTCCTTAATGTTACATTTACTGTTTTAATAAGATTTAATGTTAATATAATTATTGCAAATGTAAAGCGCCTTGGTTTTGGAACAGCGCTATATAAAAATGTGCCTGCTTGTAGTCATCTTCCTCCTCTGCCTCCTCCTCCTGTCTAGTCTCTTGGACAGACAATTGTTATGCCTCTGCTAGCTACCTCATGAAAGCAAAATGGGAGGTAGATTCTCTAGTAGGATGAGGAGAAGACTTGTACCGAGGATAACCCTAGGTACAGGGCATTACAATAGTCCAAACCGGAAGTGACAAAAGCATGCACAAGTGTGGTCAGATCATCAGGCAGGTTCAGGGCTCAGATTCGTGCAATGTTCCGTAGATGATAAAATCTACTCCTGACGATGGCCGACACCTGAGCATCAAGTGTCAAACCGTCATCCAGGATCACGCCCAAATCCTTCACCTGTCTAGACAGAGTAAGGGGAACACCTCCCAACACAAGGTTAGGTGGTAACCCCCTACAATGCCCTCCACCCCGACAAACTGGATCCACAACAAGTACCTCTTTCTTGTCCGGGTTGAGCTTAAGCCAGTTTCGAGTCATCCAAGCCCGGCTCTCATCTAGGCATTTAAATGCAGAGTCCAACACCCAGGTATTCGGAGCAGAGGACAGGTACAGCCTAGTATCCTCTGCACAGCAGTGAAAACCCAGCCCATACCACCTGGTAATGTTCCCCAGTGGCAGCACGTACAGTGAGAACAACAAGGGCGACAAGACCAAACCCTGCAGTATCCCACAGCACAGAGGCTCTGGGTTACATGAGGCTAACCCCATATGACCCACTGAGACAGTGATGTTATTACACAATAACATCACCAAGATTGGATCTGTTGCATTTCGTTATTTTCTTAAAAATATTTTCCCCACACTAAATACATTCAAAATTTTTTTTTTTTATTCTGTACATAAAAATCCATTGTATAATTCACATTGGGTTGTTAAAGCTGGGGGGGAGGGGAGGACAGTTGCTTAGATGGGTAGAAAATTGATTAACGGGGTGAACACAGAGGGTAGTGGTTGGTGGGATAGTCTCCTCCTATAGGAAGGTCTTCAGTGGGGTTCCCCAAGGTTCGGTACTGGGGCCACTCCTGTTCAATGCCTAGTCTCCGCTATGGGGGGGGGGGAGAGAGCTGGAGGAACCTCTTTGCAGATGACAAAACTGGGAGCACTAGCAGACAGGGACAAAGCGAGAGAGACAGTCCAGAGGGACCTGGATACCCTGGAGGAGTGGTCAACAAGGTGGGGATTGAGGTTTAATCCAGGGAAGTGTAGGTTGCTGCATCTGGGGGTAAGAAACCCAGGTTATGTATACACCCGGGGGGGGGTTCTCACTGCAAACCACAATGAGTGAAAGGGATCTGGAGGTGGTGGCAGACACCAAAATGAACAACACTGAAAACTGCAGAAGATCTGCGGCAAAAGCAAACAGGATTCTGGGCTGCATAGCCAGGGGAATTATGTCGACGAAGAGAGAAGTGATCCTCCCTCTGTATAATGCCTTGGTCAGGCCACATCTCAAGTACTGTGTGCAGTTCTGGAGACCTCACCTCAAGAAGGGCATAGCACTGCTGGAGAGGGCCCAGGTGGTCAACCAGGATGATTCAGGGCATATGAGAGAGAGAGAGAGAGAGAACCTATGAGGAAAAGCTGGAAGAACTTGGGCTGTACTCACTGGAGGAGAGGAGAGGAGAGACGGGGGGGGGGAGATAGAGCCATAACAGGGGTCTTCAAATATGTGAAAGGGATAAACAGGGGCGGAGCCAAAGAAATGTTCACGCTAAAGAAAGGGGGCACAAACAGGGGGCATGAGTGGAAGTGGAGGGTGGAAATTACAGGGGAGAATGTAGAAAACATTACTTCACCAAGAGGGTGGTGAGGCCATGGAATGCACTGCCCGAGAGTCTGGTGGAGGAAGGCACAGTGGAAGGCTGCAAGAGGGGGTGGGACAGGTGCATGGGTAAACTGAAGCCGAAGATGACCCTCTCTGGGGCTGGGGTGGGAGAGCGAGCACCAAATAGGGGCTGGCTACCGAGCAGACACGACAGACCGTCAGGCCTGTTGTGGTGGCTTTTAGTATGTTAGTATAATTGCAATAAGGTACTCCAAGGTGTGTGTTAATGTAATAAAGTCACTCCTGGGGTGGTGGAAGCACTCTGCCTCGCCTCGTGCTTCAACCCACCCCAGGAGTGGCATTATTACAGGATAAAAACACACCTTGTCGTGCCTCATTGCTTAATTAACGCCGTCCACAGCTTGCACCGCATGTGATGATTTGTCCAACGGTTTCACTGGTTCACACTATAAGATATAGTGCCATGTCACAACTGCATTTACTGCCCTGCTTACACCCTGCTTCTGTGTCTCAGTTTCTTCCCATATTCTGTGTATTGTTCCACTTGGGCTTTGTAAGCTGCTATACAGTGCCTAAAAATAAGGCATTCTGTTTACTGCACATATTAAGGTAGCAAAAAATATAAAAATAAAAAGCTAAATATCACAGTCATTCCCATGGCAACAGATATTGATGTCAAAGCAGAGAATTGAGACTTACTGTGGGGAATGAGCTGCTGGCAAGGAGGAGCAGCCAAGGGACACAGATCACACAGTCAGGCCCACTTTCCCCAGTTATAAATAAGTGGATACCTAGATTTAGGAAATGCAAATGGAATTTTGCCTCAGTATTTTATTTTTTTCAACTACCCCTCCCCCCTTGCAAAGTGTCAATAGCAATTGGTCTACATCAGGGGTTCTCAAATGGTGAGGCCAGCCTCCCTGGGGAGGCCCCAACCTGTCCCAGGGGAGGCTCAAGCAAGTGTGAAAAAGTACTGTATTTTGTGTGAAGAGATGACGCAAACTGAAAGTGGATAATAGTAGGTGAATTTCATGTATTTATTTACTAATAGGTGACAAGGGAAGGTGAACGAGCCAAGGATCATGTCAGATGTACCCAGGGAAGGGTAGGTAGTGAATACATTTCAAAAAGTAACTGTAAAACAGTCAATAAATACACAATGAACAATAGTGCAAACACATACAAACAATAAACTAATGAGTGGTGGTAACTGATCAATTTGTAGACTGATAGTGGAACAGCCCAAATACAAGGGTTGAGCACAGAAGTGCTAATAGCAGAAGAACAAAGTGATCCCAGAGAAGTTGTTCAGGAGCAGGGAAGGAGGGGTTAGGCAATGTATGAAGGTTATTTCATATAGAGAGGAAACAGAGAAAGTAGTCTAACCCATGAAGGTAACGTAACAAAGGTTAACACTAGTTCAAGAATGAAAATAGCGGAGCAAGTAGGCTGGCCTGTGTGTGTGGAGGGGGGTACAATAAGCTGAATGATAATATTTATTTTATTTATTTGTTATTCAGTCAGATAACATCTTTGAGCACAGAAGCTCTTTTTCAAACGTTCCACATCAGTATAAGACAAAGAACTGAATTAAGGCACCGAGTGTGAGCCAAGTACGCAAAGGGGTTTCAATTTATTCATGGTATACTGTGCAAAGTACAGTGTGTTATTTTTCTTTGGGGAGGCCCAAGATTATTTCAGTTTTTTGGGGAGGCTCAAAATCTTTTCCATGGATTTGGGGAGGCTCACTGTGACAAAGTCTAAGAACTATTGGTCTACATGGAAGTAGACAGTTGCTGATAAGCCACTCCCTTCACTCTGTCAGAAGCATACCCCTCATATCACTTCCTTTGAGAGAGCACATCTCTCCTCCAAACTGCTTTCACACAGTTTAAAAAAAAAAAAAAAAAGCAGTCACAGAGTACAGCTTTCCCTGGCCAAGCTTGTTTTGTATTCCCCCACCAAGACATCGGAACAGAGCATCAGGCTGACTGTATTTTTATTGTTTTAAAGAGTCTCGGTGCCCCTACCCATACACTCCAGAGTCCCATTAAAGAGATTCAGAAGGAGTGTAAATGGCTTGTTGTGAAAGGAAGGAATACTGAAAATGAAAGATGAAAGCGTTATAGTAAATTAAAGTGAAAGTATTTAAATAGTGCACCACTGGGTCTCATGTCCATTAACTAGTCTCCAGCTTGCAATACAAACATTATTTTGCCAATACTGGAGCTTTTAATCAGCCCCCCCCCCCCCCCAAAAGACAGGGTCAACTGCAGTTGGCAGGGGCCCCTTCCCAGTTCTCAATTAAAAAAATCCTCAGGAAGAAAGCCATAAGGATGCATCTGGACAAAAAAAAAAAAAAATACACAGCTCCTCAAATTGGGATTTTGGCCTAGGACAGAAACTATTTTTTAAATTAAGTGGGTAAAGATCCTGGTCAGTGGGAAAACTGCCTTGAGCCTCTCAACCTAGGAAAATCCGGGAGGATAGCGCAACGACCCTTTCCTCTAAACAGGAATCATACAATCACAGAAATCTGCTGGCAGAAAGGGACCCATCGGCCCATCCAGTCGAAGCGATGGTTGTTTCCCTACGAGATGTCTGCCCAGAGACTGGAACCCTAGAATGCTATTCAGCTTCACTCAACAATGAAATCAGCGGCTTCTTAGTATATACACACACTGACTGCTGACTCGTACTGCACTGAGAGAGCCAAGCTTCTTGCTTGCAATGCTTTACAAATACTACCTCATCATGTAAAATGCCCTTGGGACACTGGAGAGCAGCCACCGTTACGTGAACTCATTCACAGGAGCTCCTGAGATTTCAAACTTAGTTCAGTGGCACCCCCTCCCTCTCCCTTCCTGTTATTTCTCCCTGGTGTTCAGTGGCACACCCTCTCTCCAATCCCCAAACATTACTCTGTGGTTTCCTGTGGTACCCACTAGAGCAATCTAACCCCATGACCCGGGTCCTTGATGGCAACTGGCACAAACCCTCTACTCACCTCCTCGCCCAACCGCTGTCTGATTCGTACAACTGCAATACAGCAAAAACAACTTACAGTAATCAATACCCTTCCCCCACCACTATCCCCACCCATGTTCCCTTAGTCAAGCACTCAGCAAAACTTTTACCACGTCTGTATCACTCCGTGGATCCATCACCTTGCTATCTGCAAGTGAAACAGAAGAACTGGGTCATTTGAAAGTTTCCACTCAAGCTGCATCGCATAAGACCCAAGTCTCTGCTTACAGAAGGCCCTGGGAAGCAGCAGAACTCAGAGAGTAGAGCTACATCCCCTCTGCAAACTATTTTGAAGACAGCAAGGCATCAGAAAGTAGAGTCGATCATCCTACAATTACATACCCATTCGGCCAATGAGCATGCCACAAAGCCCTATTCCTCAGTGACTGCACTAATTAAGGAAAACACCACTTTAAGAGGAAAGACAAAGACCTTAATATCTATCCACTGGAGAAGAGAGGGGAGATATGAGACTTTCAAGTACCATAGGAGAATAAACAGGGTGCAGGAAAACATATTTCAGAGAAAACTCTGTGCAAGAACAAGGGGGCATGGTGTGAGAATGAAGGGTGGAAGGCTTGGGGTAATGTTAGGAAGTATTTTTTCACTGAAAGGGTGGTGAAGCCATGGAACCGCCATCCAGCACAAGTGGTGGGTGCGAAAACAATACGGGGGTTCAACAGTGAATGGGAGACAAAGGTACCCTGGAGATGTGCAGAGCAGGGCTGTAGCAGTGAGTAGGGCAATGAGCAGACTAGGTGGGCTTTATGGTCCTTATCTGCCGACAGAGTCCATGTTTCTACGTTTAAAATAGAGGCTCATAACAAGAGAATCAGCTCAGAGTCTCCACTGTAAGAATGCTTCAACCCCCCTGAAAACATGGAAGGTGACAGTATCAAGAACTTGCTGAAGTTCTCACGCACAGAAACATTACACCTGGAAACGGACACAGAAATTTTAAAAACAGACCGAGTAAACCCCAGATCAAAATCGACCACTCCTAGTAATCGTTACTACCAACAGTACCACAACCCAGGATAAGATACTGCAGGGATCCAGGGTTTAGACCCCAATTTCAGCAAGTAAGGCTCATCCCAAACTTATCATGCACCACAAAAGTACACCACAAATAGTTCAGAGTCAGGAAAGTTTTTTGCTCTCTTGAAATTGTATACTTGTTTCTATTACTGGCTCACCTCCAGACCCAACACGGAGGTACGATTTTTCAGTACTCAAACCCAACAGGTGGGCAAGTGTGAAGCAAAATGGCCAAGGAGTCAGAGTACTGTAGCGACCAAGAATTGGGAGATGGTGAAGAAGATGGGGCACTCAGTGAGTGTGTAAGCCATAACTTTACTTCAGGGGTAGAATTCTGCACTAGCTAGTGGCAAAATGCTAGTTTAAAAATTATTTTTGCCAGTTAAGAATCTGGTTAGCAGCACAGGCATTGCCACTAAAAAAGAACTTGTGCTGCACCAGAGGATTCCTGCTGCCTGTTTGGTTGTTCTGCCCAATGCTTCATGTCAATCTCATCATCTTTCCCTACAGATTCTCCATGTTTGTGTTCCTCATTGGTGGTGCTGTGCGGTCGCCTCTCACTACTCTGCCCTGGCCATGCTTGGTCACTCAGTGACTTCAATGCTCCAATGGCTTAGACTCATTTAATAAGCATGCAATCAGCGCTTTATCACTAACGGGATCTGAGATGACAGAAGCACCTTCAGCACACGGTGGGAACAGCAGTCAGAACAGAAGCTATGTAGTCAGGTCAGGAAGAATGTGCGAGTAAAAGCAGATAACCCAAATGGGCAGTATGTTAAGTACTGTAGTAGCCGCAGGAGCATAGAACATGAAGAGACAAAGCAAGAGGTGAGTGCCCAGCACTGTACCAATGACTGTCAACATCAATCTGTCATGTCAGTGTAGGCCCTAATGACAGGAGTTCATGAGGCGGGGGGAACTTTGTGGCCATGACTAGCGGCAGCTAGTGGCTTTGTTGGACAGAGAACGGAACAGAAAATAGTAGGGGGAAAAAGTGAAGCCCTCTGCTAAGACACTACAGTAAGCCCAGTTACTGAAATTTACAAAGTACCCAGACTCAGCTCAATGGAGTTCAAAATAAATAAGGTTATTGGGGGTACTGGGCAGGCCTCTCCTGCAGCAGGCGACAGCTAAAACAAGCCCTAGGCACAGTCGTAATGGCAGGCTACTAATGCAACCGCAGTGCGAACAGCAGCGCTATGGCAGTATGATAGGGTGGCCATACTGTTGCACCTTTTAGCCCAGAGGACTGAGTGTTTGATTGGATTACTCCATTCTCCTCCACCACCACTTCACAGCGTAGCTTATGCTCTGTGCTCTATCTACCCAAATAATCTTAAATATTTTTTTGTTTAAGGTTTCTTAAAGGAGAAGCAATGGCTAACCAACAGCACCAACTGCTGCATAAATCAGGGCTTCAGTACCCAGATCACCCAAGCAGGCTGAATCTTCTAAAAATAGTTTTTCAAAACAGTCCTCAAAACCCACAGCTACGCAAGCAGCAGGCAGGCACAGGCAAGATTAAACCTACATACCATGCGTATTATAAGCATAAACATGGCAGTGAGGCTTAGTTGGCAAGCAGCAGGGCACAGGAGATAGAGAATGTTAAATATCTGTACTGTTTTGGAAGGGGCAGTACCAAGTAATCATCGCATAGTGTTACTACTCATTCAGAGTGATGTCAGGGGAATGCACAGTCATAGCATGAAATGCCCACCTGCAACATATGTAGCTGTGGTTTTTGTTACGAGTCTTATTTTTTTTTTTTTAAACACACACACACACACACACACACACACACACCATGAGTAGGTTCAGCCTGCACAGCTGATTGGTGTACTGAAGGCCATTTATGTAGCAGATACTTTTGACTAGCCAGTAATTTTCCTTTAAATAAAACTTTAAAATCAGATTACAACTACTGTAAACGTTATAGTTAGGGTGGTTAAAAGAATTGTGTTGAATCAAGAAATCATTTTGCCCCAGAAATGGCTTTAATATAATGCATCTGATTTCATTATAGTGCATGGTAGAGCATTGTTCTAAGTAAAAATCCATAATTAGAACATTGTACTGCAGTAGCTACGTCATCCAGTTTGTTGTGCTGCACTACATACATAGCTACTGCAGCACATAGAGGATTGTGTATGTGCAAGCATACACAACAAGGCAGTTGCGATCGAGAGGTTTCCGTGGTAACCTGAGACTCCCGAGCGAGTTTTCTAGAGGTCCGTTAACACGGAAACCTCAGATCGGAAAACTGTTTTGTTTAGTATGGTTGCTCATACACAATCTTTTATAGTGTATGGGCAACCATAAATACCACTCTTGAACACCAGAGCTTACTTCTGTGTCTGCCGCCAAAGTGCCGCCTTCCGTGTTGCCGTCGCGGCGCCGCTCTATGCGCATCTTGTGATGTGTTCGATCTTGTTGTGCTGCACCGGTGACGCACTGGGTGCAGCACAACAAGATCGTGACGCACCGAGTGAAGGACAACAACGCTGTTCCAGGCATGGATTTCCATGCAGAACAGCGTTCCACCATACACTATAACAATTTTGAACGTGTTCACACACGGTACATAAAACTTCTGCTCTTTGTGAAACGGCCACGGCAGTGACAGCTGGCCCCAGAAAAGAATGGCACTACAAAAATGTAACATTAACGACAAAATTATTAATTTATGATTGCCCATATGCTAGAAAAGACTGTATGAGCAATCATACACAACATGGATGTTTTTTAAAATTGAGGTTTGTGTGGCAACAATACCGCTCGAGCTTCGCTCGAGGTCTCCTGTTACCATGGAAGCCTTTCGATTGAAAATCATCCTTGTGTATGACTGCTCATACACAATTCTTTATATAGTTTAGTTTTCACTGGCCTTTTAGAAAGTCAGTGGGTGTTTCTGATTCATACACCGACAGTAAGTCTGAATTTAGAACTGCATGACGTTAGATTGTTTATGTCCTCCTTGGACCACAGAGTTCTAATGTAAAACATGAATGTATTGTGAACTTAAGGTGATAGGACACAGTATCTCCCCACACACACACCACTAGATGCCCTCCTATTGTCACTGTAGGGTCTATCCAATATTCTGGTATGTTTTGACCTTTTCTGTTCAATTATTCTGAATTTTGTTAGCTTTGTAACTACCCCGAATCCCACGCTCTTCAGCAGTTGCTGCTCTCTCTTCATACTGCCTGAACATTCTATGACATCAACACCACCCATTCTGGGCCATTCAGATGAACAGCATGGAATGGTATTACTGACGTCATAAAATGTCTTAGAAATATGGAAAGAAAGCAGAAGCTGGTGAGGAGAGTGGAACTCTATGTAGATCTGAGAGCACCTCAGAGCTGAATAATTTATCAAAAACTGGTCACTGCATCAGAATATATAACAGGCATGAAGACAGATAAAGGGCAGTTAACTACGTAAAAATCAGTGCTTTTCTCTCTTAACAAAGACAGACCCTTCCTTTCAGTTCTGAAATGGTACTGCCCACCTGAGTGTAAAGCACAAAACACCGACTGCATTTACCTGAAGGACAGTCAAGATGGAACAAAAATTGAATTTTTGAACCAGAGTCAGAAACACCTTCAGAAAATACAGGCTACTACTAAGGGAATGGGTGGGGGATGGTGGGTTGAAATCTCAGTGTCCCTCAGAGCTGCATCAGCACATGACAACATGTGTCAGCACCCATTAGACTCCACAGAATGCAGGTTTAATTGGACGTCAACAAAACACGTTGCATCAAGATGTGAAATACCACATCGCCCTTCAGTTAGCTTTGCAAACAGAGCTGTAATACAGGGTTTTCCTTTAAATTGCATTCAATTTGTGCGTTGTCAGAGGCCCCGGATATCTGTACTTTCAGCATAGAGATACAGGGAATAAATGAGTGATGTGACATGTTCTCACATGCTAATACAGCTCTCGTGGACAATGAGATTACAACAACCACAAAATGGAGGCCCCCAGAACAGTTACAGGGGGACTAACATGAACAGTGCAAACAAACTAAAGTAAACACCTACCCACAAAAGCTACACAAAAGGAGTAGTCTACTGAGACGGAAACAAAACTTACAAGATGAGTGTACTTTTCCTTCAGTGCAGCAGCACTAGATAACCAGGAAATAACTCAAAATTCAACTTTCTGGCTGTACCTGTGCAGCCATAATTGCCGTTTCCATATCTGCCAAAGTTAATTTCCAGCGACCCGTATTTTGAGAGAGAAATAATTGTTACCACTGTTGTGGATCCACAGCAAATATGGCTGGTGCCGTATTTACAGCTGCACTCCCCCTTCACGCCTCAGCACGTCCTTTGTTTACTTCCATGTAACCCTGTACTGCACATTCCCGCTCTCCCATTGTGGTACAATGTAGCCGCTTACCATGATCGCACACCAAAACCGCGGTACGTTTACACACAGCAGTAAATAAATAAAGCAGGATCCTCAAAAGTAGAATTTTACATGAAAATGGCAGTTCTGTGAAAAAAAAAAAAAAAACACACAGATCACTGCTATCAGGAGGTGGGCAAGTATACTAAACTATAACAAGCATCTATCAATGCCGAGAGTTCGCTGTTGATATTGCTCTTGTACATGCCTCCCACATTTTTCTGTACATTCCTCTGTCTTGCATTTTAAGGGTAGGCGTTACGGACGGAAACCATAATGCCCCGGGCATTTGTTGCTATTTTTGCTCCAAATTTTCAACATGGGCTTTTTGGGACACTACCTCATGAACAGTGCCAGTATCATTTTGTTACTCAATCCCAAAAGGTGAGTTTGCACAGCGAGTGTGCCATTCGGCGCCATAGGTGCGAACACACATTTTGGGCAGGATGTGAAAAATGACAGCTGTGCTGTTCATGAGGAGGTGTGAAGAAATGCCAATGTTGAAAATCTGGGGTGAAAATATGAAAAAGTGACAATTACAAGTAAAGAGAAACTGGCGTAATGTACGCTCGTAACGCAGTCATTTTTTGGAATGTTTTCGCCAAATTTTCAAAATGGCCTTTTTGGGACCTCCCCTCATGAACAGTGGCACTGGAATTTGTTAATCTGTCCTGAAAGTTGATTTCGCACAGCGACCATGCCATTCAGTGTCAGTGGCTCTGCAGGTAGTACTCTCACCTCTGAGGCTAGGGGTTCTATCCCCACACCAGGCACTTGGGTTAATATCCCAATAATGACACTGTAGTGCAGCATGAGGGGGACACTGCACTCCTGAGGTGCCATCTTTCGGATGAGACGTTAAACTAAGATCCCATCTGCTATTCTGGTGGTAGTTCAGGTGGATGTTAAAGATCCCATGGCACTTCACGAAAAGAGTAAGGGAATTTCCCCGGTGCCCTGGCCAAAATTTCCCCCCATTCACAAAAATATCACCAACAGCTTAATCTGGTTCAAAGTCAGTTGCCATTCATCTGTATCCTCCTCCACCAGGTCGTGCCTAAAAATAGGCAGAATTTATCTAGTGCACTTACCCAGTTAACAAAAACTACATAAATTCTGTGCCACAGGTGCAAAAATACATTTTGGGAAGGATACAAAAAATGACAGCTGTACTGTTCATAAGAGGGTGTGAAAAAATGGCAATGTTGTAAATTTGGAGTAAAAATCTTAATTGATTACGTTACCAGTGTACGTAGCAACTGTGCAACGGATGCTCATAAGAGTCATTTTTTAAAGAGTTTTTTCACCAAATTTGCAACAAGAGCTTTTTGGGACCCCACCTCATGAACAGTGACAGTAGTTTTGTTAACTTGTCCCAAGAGGTGATTCCACGCAGTGACAGTGAAATCACCTTTTGGGACCGAGAAACAAAATGACAGTGACTATGTTCACGAGGTGGGGTCCCAAGAACCCCATGTTGAAAATTTGGGACCAAAACTCCCAAAAATGGCTGAGATATCAACCTAAATTAAAAAGCCCCATTCACTGCCACTATTGGATTTGCGTCATTTCTTCATTTGTGGTCGGCTTTTGAAAGTGCAGGACGTGTTCCCCGGATCACTGAAGAGCACTGCTCCCAACCTCCGCGGAGTAAGTATGGGTGGGGGGGTGTGGGAGCTGGGATGCGAGAAGGAGGTGTGGGTCAGGGAAGGCAGCAACCACCAGGGGCGACTGTGTTTTTTTTTTTTTTAAACAGGGACACTATGGATGTTGGCACACTGGGGTGGGCTCCAGTGTGCCAGAGTACTTGGAGCTGCAAGGGGGGGAATCAATGCCGACCCAGGGAATGGGCACCCGACAGTCAGAGTTTATGTCTGTGGGGGGGGGGGGGCTATCTGACACCGGGAGTGGTCATCTCAGTGTCGGAAGAACACCACAGCAGGGTTTTGGCACACTGGGGTGGGCTCCCAGTGTGCCACACGAAAGGATAAGGGGTTTTGGGATACAGGCCACATGGGGATTGAGCACCCAGATGTTGGCAGGCGGGAAGGGGGGTTCACCAGCGCAACTGGGAGGGACGTGGAGGAGGCAGGCGAGGAAAGTGTCTCCTCCCAGCCAGTGCGTTCAGATCGCGCGGGCAATGCTCCCAGCCCCTACGGAGCTTAGGCTGTGGCCTGCTCCGCACAGGTAGGAGAATTCTTCATCACGACGCAAACTGTTTGCACTGCAGTGCCCTGCAGATGAAAGGAAAACGCCAGCTCCTGACTGGCGTGGCTTTTTCTTTTCATGTGCAGACGAATGAAGACAAAACAGCGTCAGGACCAGCCTGACCGAGAATTGGTGTGACGCAGTCGAGCCCAATGCACAGCACTCTGCACTGGACAGACAGCATCACACCCCTCAAAGCCTACTCTCCCAAGGAATTTGACGCACATGCGCGAACTCAAAAACTGGACGCATTTAACTAGTACTGCTGTTTTAACTGCCCAGTGCCTGCCTGCCCTTACTCCTGTCTCCTAATTTGTCCTCCTCCTGACTCCTTTCAATTGCTTCCATGGACTACCACCACTTGATGAAGACTACTCAGAACCCAGCCAGTAAGCAGCCGGCCAGAACATTCTCCTCTTCTACAGTGAATCTCAGAAATTCAAATAAGAAATCCAGAACACCCCACCCCTAGCAGTAATCAAATGGTTTTATTTCTGAGCTTTTACAATTTAGCCACCTAGGCAGGGCAACGTGCCCGTTATTGCCAAGTTTAGTGGCAAGTGGTTGCTACTTCAATTTCTTCCCCTCAAAAATTTGAGGTCTGCTTTACTTTCGCCTTTTTTTCTTATTTACGTTTGTGTTGGGTGTTTGACAGGGGACTCTAGAGAAAACGCACTTATGCCATTTTCAGACAGTCCTGCGAAAGGTACTTTTAGTATTTATGCTGTAAATTGATGTTACTAACATACTAAAATGCCAGCAGAATAGGCCTAACGGTCTTTCGTGTCTGCTCGTTTGGTCAGCCCCCACCCTGGGAGCCGACCTTGCTGCCCCCCTCGCCCTCTCTGGCTTCTCCCGTCCCAGTTCCGGATATTCTCGCTGCACTGGATTTTGCTTCCAGAACCCTTCCCCGGTACCTGTCCCATCCCCTCTTCAACCCCTCCACTGTCTCTGCCTTCACCAGCCCCCCGGGACAGCGCATTCCAGGGCGCCACCACCCTCTCAGTGGTGTAGCGCTTCCTCCTTTCTCCCTTGAATCTTCCCCCCTTCCTACATTCTTAAAATGTATTCATGGCCATTTTCTGGCTTAAGCATGGCCAAGATGGCCACCTCCTTATTGGCTCATAATGGTGCACATCTCCCGCTGCAAAGCTTCTATTTTTTCTCTTGCCACCCACCTGAATGACAGGCCCAGCATTCAGAGGAAGGGGTTGTGCACAGACACCTCAGAGCATAACGTAAAGTGTTTAAAAAGTTTAAGGTTTGGAACCAAATGTTGGTCATGTTACCATAGTTAAACCTGTTTTCCATCATAGTATTTCTAGTTAAAAATCCACATTTTATGATTGCTTACCTTCTCTAAAATTCATTAATGTTACCATTTGTTTCGTCTCTCTGTTTAGTAGAACTGAAATGCTTGCTAATGTATATTTATAAATAATCTTGTTTTGTTTACAGTCCTGGATCTGTTCTTACTATTTCCTGAGCATTAGAAACACCTCTAAATAGTGCAGTCACTCATGATGCAACACCCTCCTAAACTCCCACTGCATCATGAGTGGCTAGACTGTTGTGGGTGTTCCCAAATCCAGGAAAGATGCAGCTGGAGCTGATCAAGGAATGTAAACTGGATCTTTACTCCTTAAGAGTTCAGCTAATCCTGTTGCTTTCTCCCTACCTGAACTCATAATGCACTGCTTGTGACATCACAGTTACTTCCACGGCAACAGACTGATGTCACAACAGAGGATTATTCACTTAAAGCAGGGAGTAAGCTATAGAGGCAGATGAACTTGGGTATAAAGATCATGTATTCATGCACATTTCCTCAGTAATAAAATAATGTTGAGGAGAAATCTAACATACTAAAATGCCAGCAGAATAGGCCCAACGGTCTCGATTCTGCTCGATTTTCAGCACCTCACTGAGGGTAGATTTTGGGTTCCCCCCTCCCCCTTGGGTTATACTGTCCCCAGTCCCAGATGTTCCCCCTGTACTGGGCCTAGTCAGATTTACTCTTCCCCTGTACCTGTCCCATCCCCATTTAAACCCATCCACAGTCTCCACCTCTACTAGCTCCCTGGGCAGTGCATTGCATGGCTCCACCACCCTTTCAGTGAAATAACATCTTCTCCTCTCCCCTCTGAGCCTGCCCCCTTCCAGCTTACACCCATGACCTCTCGTTGCCCCACCCTCCTTCCTTTGGAGCACCCTGACTGGGCCTCCTTTATTGATCCCTTTCATGTACTTAAATACCTCTATCATGTGCCCCCCTGTCCCTCTTGTCCTCCAGGGTGTACATGTCGAGCTCCTTGAGCCTCTCCTCATAGGTCCTCTCCCCAGGTCCCAGATCATTTTGGTTGCCCTCCTTTGGACCCTCTCTAGGAATGTAACGTCCCTTTTTAAATGTGGTCTCCAAAACTGCACACAATACTCGAGGTGTGGCCTAACCAAGCAGTTGTACAATGTAAGGATTACTTCCGCCTTTCTGGAGGTAATCCCCCTGGCGATGCATCCCAGCATCCTATCTGCCCTTGCCGCTGCCCTCCTACAGGTCTCCGAGTTGTTCATTTTGACATCTACCACTACTCCCAGGTCCCCCTCACCCTCTATGACTTGAATCATGTCTCCTCTCAGGGTATACCCCTGGCCTGGATTTCTGACTCCCAGGTGCAGAACCTTCCACTTCCCCACACTGAATTTTAGTTTCCATTTTCCCCCGACCACCTTTCCAGAGCCTCCAGGTCCTCCTGTAAGGCCACTCTGCCCTCCTCCTCATCCACCACTGCACCCAGCTTCGTGTCATCTGCAAAGAGACTCATCTCACTCCTGATCCCCTCCTGAGGTCAGAGACATAGACATTGAACAGGAGTGGCCCCAGCACTGACCTCTGGGGAACCCTACTACTAACCCACCTTGGGGATGAAGCTAACCCTCCAACCACCACCTTCTGAGTACGCTCAGAGAGCCAATTTCCTATCCATCTTAACAACTGTCTCCCTACCCCCCATTTCCTTCAGCTTAGCCAGCAGGACACTGTGGGGTACTGAATCAAATGCCTTGCTAAAGTCCAGAAAGAGGACGTCCACTGGCCTACCCTGGTCCAGGGCCCTCGTCACCCAATCATAAAAACTCAACAAGGTTTGTCTGGCAGGATCTTCCCGTGACAAAGCCATGCTGCCTATCGTCCAAGTACCCAGTTTGCTCCAGTAACCCCCCTAGCCTTTCCTAGACAATACCCTCCATCACCTTGCCGACTACCGATGTCAGGCTAATGGGCCTGTGATTTCCTGCCTCCTCTCTTGAGCCCCCCTTGTGGATCGGCACATGGGCCACCCTCCAGTCTTGGCGCACCCACCCAGCTCTCAGAGAGATGTTGAAAAGCTCCACTAGAGGGACCGCCAGGACATCCGCCAGTTCCCCCAGCACCCTGGGATGCATCTTATCTGGCCCAGGTGCTTTCTCCATCTGAAGGGACCCGAGGGATTCCTTTACTCTCTCTACCGGGATTTCAGCCTCCACGTCTTCCCCCTTTTCACCCTGCACTGCTGGCCTCCCAACTGTTTGTTGTGGCCACTCCCTTTCCCCAGACCAGTCAGGTCCCCTGGTCTCTACCGGTCTCACCCCTTCCTCCAGTTTGCCCCCACTCCCCTCGCAAGACATAGCTCCTCCACCCCCCACCCCGGGTAAACACTGAGGCAAAGTACTCATTTTGGACTTCTGCCTGTTTCCCCACCTCCTGTGCCCAACCATCCCCTACCCTTATCTTGCTGATCTTCCCCCTTACTTTCCTTTTTTCCCCTATGTATCTAAAGAACCCCTTGTCCCCCCTCCGGATCCCACTGGCCAAGGACTGCTCTTTTTTTTGTCTTAGCTGCTCTCACTACCCTGGTGACTCTCTTGGCTGTCAGCTCATATTCCTCCTGATCCCTTTCACTCCTTGAGCACTTGAAGCGCCTATAGGCCACCTTCTTTTCCATCACCACCTCCTGTACTTCCCGGGTCCACCAGCAGGATTTTCTGGCCTTACCAAACTTATGCCCTTCCCTTGCACAGGATCTGGCAACCTTCTGTATTCCCCTTTTAATGATCCCCCACCTGCTGTCAGCATCCATATCCGGCCTTATCCTGTCCAGACGATCTTTAAGGATCCTTCCCATCTCCCTGAAGTCTGCACCCCCAAAGCTGGTAACTACCGTCCTTGTTCGGCTTTCTTTCCCCCCTAGGTCCAGGAAGAACCAAACTGTGGCGTGATCACGCCCCGCCAAAGGTTCCCTCACCTCTAGGCCCCTAATCTGATCATTGTCCGCCAGGACCACGTCCAGTGTCCGGGCCTCCCTACTTGGCTCACCCACCTGTTGTGTCAGAAACGCATCCTGGAAGACATCCAGCAGCCTCTGCTCTTTGGCCTCTGGTGACATCATAGTCCCCCAGTCTGTTCCTGGCATGTTGAGGTCCCCCATTATCACTACTCTTCCCCAATCCACAGTGTCCCTCGAGATTTGCCACCAAACTTTCTTCCAGGACCACTGCCAGTGCGGGTGGTCTGTACACCACTCCAACCTTTACTCTTTTACTCTCCTGCATCAGCAAGGTGACCCAAATAGCCTCCATGTTCCCCTCTGCCTCCTCTACCCCTCCAGTACCCATGCCATTTCTGACCAACAGTGCTACACCACCCCCATTCCCCCCCTCGTATCTTTTCTAAACATATAGCCCTCCAGATTTAGGTCCCACTCATGCAGAGTGGCCCAGGTCTCAGTGATTGCTGCCACATCTACCTCCCCCTCAACTAGCATCGCTTGCCGCTCAGGCATTTTATTTCCTAAGCTCCTGGCATTTACCAGGACCACTCTCCACCCCCTTTCCCTCCTCGAGCTCCCATTTCTCAGCTCCTGCACCCTACCTGGTGACCCATTTCCACATCTCCCTAGCCCCCTAGAAGAGTGGAGACAAGTCCCTCACTTATCGTACCTGCTGGCACTGCCCTTTTTTTTTTCCCCCATTTATTATTTTCTCCACCCAAGCTGCCCTGCCACCTGATATTTTTTGGCCAGGTCACGGGCTTCTACTTCCTCAGATCGGCCTCAGGCCCTCCGATACCCGTGGCTTACCCCCCACGGCGGGGCTGCGGCACTCCCCTGCATGCCGCAGTCTTGGCTAGGGCCTGAGGCCGGCCTGAGGAGCTAACTCCTAAGCTGTGGCGAGCTCAATAATCTAAGGCTGGCAGCTGACTGTTTTTCCGGGAGGCGGGGACATGCAATGATGCCTCACGTCCACCCCGCCTCCTGTACATGCCAGTGCTGGTAGCTGTGTGACTCTGGCCTCCGCCGAGAGTCGCCGATACTCAGACACTTCCCCACCCTCCTGGAGAAGGAGGCAGTCCCTAGGATGCTCTATCCTTCTCCCAGCCGACCCTCCAGAGACCCTGATCCGTTCCAGACTCGGTGCAGCCGTCATGCAGAAATCTAACGCTGCGCCCGGGCCGCCACTACCCCTTTTTTGATCCCTCCCCCTTTCACAAGTGTAAACCCCACCTTTTGTTGATGAACCCAGCTAATTTGAATTTAAGGATTTCTTTCCCCTCCAAATTAAGATGAAGCCTATCCCTAGCGTACTGCCCCTTATCCTCCCAGGTCTCCCCCCCGTACCCCACCAGGCCGTACCCCAATTCCCCACACCACTCCCTAAGCCACTGATTTATCTCCCTAATCTTCATCTGGTTTTCCCCACTAACCCTTGGCACCAGCAGAATTTCCGAAAAGGAGATCTTGCAGCCTATGGAAAAACATACCCTGGCCAACTCCCGGAACCTTGCCTGAATTTCTAGCTCACTATTACCATTTATGTTGTTTGTCCCCAACTGTACTAGAACGTCTGGGGTCCCCAGCATTCCTTTGCCAGTGAATACAACTCATGCTTGGCCTTGTGCACCGTCAGGCCTGGGTGACATCTGGTTCTGATCAGACAGGTTTTAACGTTCCCCTGCCCCTCCCACTGGATGCCTCTGATCATGGAGTCCCCCAATAGCAGTACTCTAACCTCCCCCTTGCTTCCCTGTTCACCCCTCTGGTTTCCCCTCCTCATCCCTTTGTCCGGGTTCTCCACCCAACCGTCTCCGCACCTCCCACATGTTAGCGCTGTCTCTGGACTATCCATCAGTCAGCCGTAGTTTTAATTCGCACAGCAGCACTAGTGATATCTGCTCTGTCAGATGATCGCCGAATGGGACTAGCTCTCATAAACCCCCAAGAAACACCTATTGGTTTAACAGTAGCAGTATGTCAAATTCTGTGTTACTTGGGAAAAGCAAAAAAGAAAAAAGGTTTACGCGTTTTTGTTTTTTGAAAGGTTTAAAAAGGGTCAAAGAACAAAAGGACAGCGCTTGTCTGATAGGTAGGTTAGTCCGCTTCAGTTTGGGTATTAAAGAGGGACTCCAGAGGTAACAATGCAAAAGCTTTCAAGCCTACGTGCTACACAAGGACGCTGTATCTAGAATCGCAACAAGCCCCTAATTTTTCCTGTTGTGGTTTTATTTATTTATTTATATTAAACTTTTCTCCAAGATGCACTGTTTACCACTGCGCTGGCTGCTGAACCAGAAGTGACGTACACTCCCGAACCTCATACAAGCTGTCCTGACAGCCCATTAGCTCAGCAGGAAGTGTCTGTCTTGTTGTCTGAAGACTGCTCCAGTACTACTGTGAAGCCGCTAATATTTTCCTTACTAACTTTTTACTTTTGCTTGTGTTTCATGTTATGTTTGCGGTTAAGAAAATGATGACTACTCAAACTTGTTAATGTCGACCTGCATAAATTTAACTGACAGCTATTCATCTAGTTCTGCAAAAATTACTGTTCTTTAACAAGTAAACAACCATTATTGTTTTAATTAATGTTGTGGCCCTAGGCGGTGTTCTTCCTCATATTTTTAGTACTGTACATTATCTACTCCGCTGCATCTCATACTGCTGCTGTTAGTACTGGCGTGTCCTGCACCGACTATATCTGATCTATATACACACACATTATTTTTCTGAGGTTAGTATGTTGGTTCTTGGTGTCAGGCTGCACAACACAACAGCACATCAACTGCTGCATCTACAGAATACCGTGCCTTCTGGGTGAGTCACTGCCAACTATAATACCAATAAACATGGGCCCTTTACTTTTCCAAAGGATTCACATATTCTTAAATCATGAAATCAGTTTTTATCTACCAAAAAGACAGAAATGGGCCAACTAAATACAGTCTGAGCTCTTCTCATTTTGAAGAGCACTGTTTTGAGCAATTGTGTTGTTACAAGATGAATTTTGTCAAATGTCTATGGTTATTGCCAAGTGCGGTACCCAGTATACAGTACATGTGCCTCAACAATCAAGTGTGTCCATTTTTACTAGTGACAGTCCGTGTACTGCCTGCCCAGGGTTCCTCATAGCCTGCAAATACAGCACAATGGCTAAAGGCGATCTGGGCCAAAGGTGCATTATTCCTTGGGTCTCCTACATACACTGTACATGTATTTTTATTTTATTTGTGTATTTGCTGACCAGGTAAGTACACTGGTCCAGTGGACCATTTTCAGGCACGACCCGGGCCATCAAGATGGCAGATACACAGTAGAAAAAACAAGAGATAATCATTGGTAACGCCACACAATAGAATACAGTAGAAAATACGACACCATACAATAGAACACAGGGGTAACTAACATTTAGCACTGTACAGAGTGCATGGATCAGTAACAGCCTTCTAACATTTTACCCCTGCAGAGCAATAAGAGAAATTAGAGCACCCCAACCCTATCAGACCAGTTCTAGGCTATGCGATACATTTTTAATATAGACAGTCTACAGTCTTAATGCATCAGTAGTGACATTAACCAGAGACGTTGGACCTACGACCCCTTTTCATAAGGAGCTGTCAAAAAACATTCTAGTGCTTAAGACTGAGCACTATTAAGCCAATCAGTTTATTATTAACAGGGTATTACCCAATGATAATGCTGTGTAACCCAAGATAAAAACATAAAAAGGCACTCCACTAGTAAGTACAAAATGGCATTCTAAGTATGCAAATCTGTAAAAAAGGCATTCCAAGGCTGGGGCGGAAAGAGGCACTCTGAATATGAAAATGAGTTTCTGACCCAACATTAACCTCCTCGCAAATGCTGGTCAAAACCTCAGCTGAAAGAAAAAGTGGGGGGCATCAGCTTTGCAATTGGTAGTGATGTCAGAAGCTGAATGCAAGTTAATAAAAGCAAATGATTTCTGTAATCCAGCTTCATCTCAGCCTTTAAACACCTCTCTACCAGCTCGATACAGGCTGCTGGGACAGCGGCCATCAGCACACAGATCTTGTGCACTAGCTGTTTAGAACAGCAGTATTTGTTAGCCATCAAAAGTGTCATCACGTTTGTTTTTAGCAAAGATGCATTTCCGACACACTTAATTCATCAGTGCATTTTACTGTTTTGAGCAAAACACCTATTACTAGTTTTGTTATTAATGACCCAAATCAATAAAGATGGCTGCCGCTGCTGAGGTTACTTCTGACTGTACAAACCAGATTGTGAAAGGATAAGGAGGGTGCAAGCACAGGGTTCTGATGATTAACAGCATAGCAGCACACCAAAATGTTTCATTTATTCAAAATGGGTGCGGCACGTGAGCATCTGAAAGCTTCAAAACCACATCTCTCGGGTCAGGAATGAAACAGAATAAAAAAGGAACACTGGTAAATTGATGTATTTGCCAGACATTACTGCAAAACTGTTTTTTTCCTCCTTAAAGGAACACAGTCAACCCCTTAAACCTCGAAGTGTCTCTGGTATAAAAGCATAACTTACGATTGGTCACATTCTGTAGAGACTACTGATAAAGCTGGTAGTTTCACTGGGATTCATTTTTCTTTCAAAAAGTGAAAAACAGACTCGTGTTACCACACAAAAATGTGGTTACAGCCCTTAATCAACTCCCACTTCATCTTTTTGGGAATTGGGAACACCGTCCCCCCCCTCCCCCGTCTCACCATCCATAATGCAGTGGAAGGAGCGGAGAATATTGCTCCATTAGTGGTTGCACTGTTGGGGGGTTGGGGGGAGGGATGTTCCTAATATTCAGCACGAAAGCAACAAGAAAAGACCAAGGCTGTGAAATGAAACACGGATGATTAAGCAATAAGGCACAACAGGGCATTGGTTGTACTAGGGTTACCCAACAGTCATGGGTGTTGTAAGGCACAAGGTGAAGCAAAGTGCTTTCAGTCCCAACCATGGAGTAACCCAGTATGACCAATGTCCCTGAAGTGCCTTACCGCTTATAAAACAATAGGCCCATAGACAACATTTAAAAAAACACAAGTTCTGAAAGCCACAAAAAATGTAAAACATGTTGCTAAATTACGCAAGATAGTTCGCCCAAGTCAGTCATCTGTCTTTTTCACATTCAATACATTGTGATTGCTTACTCTGTAACAGAAGAATTCAAAGCTCTGCATTATTCCAGTATAAGAATGCCCCCACACACACACACTCTGGAAGAGAAAAACTCAAAGCTCTGCATTATGACAGTATAAGAATGCCCCCCCCCACACACGGAATGGTAACATGATTCAAAATTCTTCTGAGTTCCACGGGCAGGCAGGCACAAACACATGTGCCTCAGGTGGAACCAGAACCTCAGTTTTATCTATTGCCAGGTAAGGAGCAGGGAGTTCTCTGGCAAACTAATAGGGGATAGGAGGGGATTTTTCATGCTCAAAGAAACACCAGCAATGGAAACTCTGAAAATACTTGATTTTTTTTTTTTTTAATTTGTGTACATGTGTAAGGAGGGGCTCGAGTGCAAACGGCATTACATTACTTAATTTAATGGACTTATTTTTAGGGCCTAGTTGGAGATTTTTTCTATACAAGTAAAAGGTTGCAGCCATGTTTGTGATAGAAATCACGAAGTAAGCGGCCTATGAATTCTGAATGTGACTTGCCCTTGATTTTAGCCATTGGTAGTGCTCTATGAAGACAATGGCTAGAACCAAGTCTCAGCCAATCAGGACACAGTGATTTCCTTGCCAATTTTATATTTATAAATATACCATAAGCATGCATTTTAGTTCCACTAAGAAAACAGATGAAACCAGCAACACAAATGAATTCTGAAAAAGGCAATCACAAAATGTAGGATTTCAACTAGAAATATGATGCAAAAAAGCGGTAGACAGTATCCTTTAAAAACACTGCTGCTGGACGAAGAAGCAATACCTGCAACTCATAAATCAAGTCTATTATGTCCGCAAATGGACTTCAATTGTGCATCACAACGCCCAACAGGGTTCTGAAGATTTCTTTCAAATATTTTTCTCCACCTAATCTGGTTGCTAAAGTTAAACAAAAAAATGTTTAATCGGGTGCCACAGCCTCTACAATTCTGTGTGGAGCATGTGAAACTGCTGTCAGCTCAAGGGGTTATGAACCAAAACTACTTCATCTGCCAAACTAACTAGACACTCAACTTGCTTTTATTCCAAAACTGCGAGCAAATGGGAGTCTGAATCAGACAAAAAAAAATCTCCACATCAAAGTGCTGGAATCTATAACCACATTTAATAACGCATCCATGTATTTACGTTTGGCTGTAAGTGCCAGAGGATTGGGTTTCGGTACAAGAAGCCTTCCCCATCTTGGAGCTGCATGGAAGACGTAGTAAACTTGGGCTGGGCAGGGGTCAGGCTTGGGGCAATTACTATCCAAATCACTACTTCCTCACAAAACTGTTATAGTGCACCTGCTAGTTGATGGAGAGCATCCTTTGTTTACAAAATTGGGGGTTGTGCTGTGGACGAGTGCCCCATGTCGATATGAATCTCAAGGATGAGGACAGGGCCCTGCGACAGGCTTCCTCATAATAATGTGCAGTATGTATGTATGATGAGCTACCTCCAAAGCAATTATTTCCTTCCCCGTTGCTGTGTGTCCTTAGAGCTACCTGGGGCATGCCAGTACTGGCTTTCTTAAGTCCCACGCCCAGCTGTAACGCGGTGACTGGGGAGAAAGGACCTCCGGGCCACACAGAATGTGGTGCCAGTGGTTAAACTGGGCATGTTTAGGTGGGGGAACTCTCACATTCAGATGTTCATACTATGTGGCAGGACTCTCCTACAGAATTCAAAGGCAAAAGATACGAGAGATGCAGGAACTCTCACGATTTTACAAGAGGTGGCGGACCGGAGCTCCAGTGGGAGCCTGCCCAATGTAACCCCTACGTGGTGCTTCCTAAAAACCACCATCCTGCGAGAGTATCAACCCTACCGCGTCCTTGAAAAGGGAAGGGAAGGGAGGGGGCGGTCTCATTCACAATACGCAGCCCAACCGTCACCTGGTGTAATTGATGATCCTGCAACAACACAGCTGGGCCAAAGGAACTAGAGACCAGATCAACTGCACGGCCGACACGATAGCTGTGATTTTTAATACAAAGGCCAAGCTACACCCCCAATATGTGCCGTTTCTCAATAATATTGCTGCCCCTAGCAGCCCCACCAGCTCGTTGATCGCCTGCGACTGTAAGAGCGTACACCCCTCCCCCAAGCATCGGGCTGCACAGCCCGGCGCCTTCGGCCCCCAGCCCAGCTTGGAAACTTACCTGGCGTCAGCCTGTGCTCCCCTCCAAATGGCGGCGAAGGCACAACCGGCTGCTGCTGCAAGCCCTCCGTCGCTCTCATGTTGCACCTCTGCGGGGACGGGGTGACCGGGCTCCCGGGGAGTGGGGTGCAGCGCCTCCGCTTCGGGGACTGCGACTGCGGGCTATGCAACACTTCGAACTCCATCGGACGCTTTAAAGTGGCCCCGCACGCCATGGCCGAGGAGAGAAGGAGAGGGCCCCGGAGCCGGAAAAACTCACACAACCGTTACACGGACCAGCGCCTGCCAAACCCCGCTTTGGTTTCGCTTTGCAAACAGTGATGGCGTCGCCAACCGGGCAGCCACCTAGCGGCCAGGGGCCTGACACCGCCAGTGACGTCACCATGAGGCGCGCACCATTCCCAGCTAGAGGGGTGCGTAATTAACTGAGACACACCACCCCGGAGGGTCTCTGCGGGATACAAACCGGTCTCAACACAACAGACCGATACACAAACTTTGTAAATACAATACAAACCACAGAACGAAAGTAGTGGCTTGTAGATGAATAGGTAAAATATTTAATATTAAGCCCCTTCTATTGAGGTGGTAGTAGTACCAACCAAAGGTAACTATGGGGACTGGACACCGTTTCGGGCCTCCCATTCCCATCCCCCATACCTAGTTTAAAACAATTTCTAAAGAGACGGAGAGTGGCCATTGAATTTTATAGCACTGGGTGGATAACAATAACAGATGTTGAAACAGCACTCCGCTGATGCACTAGTATTGGCTTTGAGCATTTGCTGGAAGATCGACCTTTACGTGTCCGCCATTAGTATCCCAAAATCTGTAGGAAAGCACGTCGATTGCCGTGCAGGACGGGTCTCCAGGGGAAACGGATGGTGTGGTTGTAACTTTTTATGGTACCCATATAACTCAGACTCTCAGTGGCTAGTCCCTCGTGGCGAAGGTGCTGTAAACTCAGACTTAAAAGCACAAATTAATAATATTATGATACTAAAGCAAATTTAAACATGCGCAAGTAAATGCACTAGTTTAGTGTTCAGAGCTTGTGTCTAACAATGATTTATAAATAACATAGACTTTGAGGGCAGATAAGGACTGCTTGGCCCACCTAGTCTGCCTATTTCCCTGCTTATTGGGTATGCAGCAGATCCTAGTTAACCAACAGCCTACTTCTTCTAACCCCCCACCAGAATGTTCTTATGTCTGTCCCATGCATTCTTGAATTACCCCATTGTTTTTTACCCCACGATCTCCTCAGGAAGGCTGTTCCATGCGTCCTCCACCCTCTCTATGAAAAAATGCTTCCTCACATTGCCCCTGAGTCGCCCTCCCTCCCCCCATCTTCAAATTGTGTCCCCTTGTTCTTGCACATCTCTTTTTCTGAAAGATGCTACCCTCTTGGACTTTGTTGATTCCCTTGAGGTACTTGAAAGTCACATCTAAAAACGAGCAGTCCCCACTCAGTATGCTTGCCTGGTAAATCTCTTAAATAAATGTTCTCCCTCTCCCTTCTTTCTTCAAGGATATACATATTAAGCTCGTTTAGTCTCTCTTCGTATGGCTTCTGTCGCAGACCCTGCACCATTTTAGTTGCCCTCCTCTGGACCGCCTCCATACTGTCTGTGTCCTTGAGGAGATGGGGTCTCCAGAACTGCACGCAGTACTCCAGATGGGGTCTCACCAACTGTCTGTACAGGGGGATGACAACTTCCTGTTTTTCTGCTTGTAACCCCTAGGCGGCGCTATCCCACGGGTTACTGCCCCTGCCTGCTAGACTATTAACAGGTTAAGGGGCTTAGGTTCAGTAACAGGTGCCTCCACCCAAAGGTCAAGGTTGGTGTTAGTCAGACTAACCAGGCCACAGCCCTCTGGGACACTGTGACCCCCCCCTTTGTCTCCTACCAGTGGCCCACCCAATACACAATATTCACCTCCACAATACCCTTGATATACTCCGTACATACACATATATTTGGCACATACCCCCAGGACTGGTTTCTCTCACTAGGCTCAGGAACCCCCTGCAAAATAAGGTGAGGCAATACAACAAGCTACAGTACAATACCCTGCACATAAACTGACACCACAGTCAATGTAAATTGCAGAAAAAAGTAGATCTGATGTATCCAGGGGACTATAACAAGGATGGGGGGTAATCAAGTTAATTGGCTAAATCACACTATAAATATATATATATATATGCATATATATATATATATATATATATATATATATATATATATTACAGCTGTGCATGCAATCAGAGTCCCCTATCAGTCACACTCTCTGGGTACCCAGGATAGAAAAGGGCTAGCCAGGTCTGTTGCCCGGGGTAGGCTGGCATTGCAACTGGTTGGGGCTCTGTAAAAGGAAGACACAACATACACCACCCCCTAATTGTAATCTGGGGCCGGAGGGCTCAGTTCGTACAAAGGAAAAGAAATGACAATCAGGTGACACACTTTGATTTTAGCTGTATGTTGCAGGGAGCTACCCTGTTGGTTACTCACGATACCCAAAGCTGAACCCAGGATGGACGATGGCCGAGATGATAGTTGGATTTTCTGGATGGCCAGAAGAAGCAGGGTGGGGAAACAAGGCCCTTGTGGCAGGGCTCAACTGCATTGGACAGCAACAGATTCAGTCCGATTTGAGCTGGGTTTAATTTCCCACCCTTAGCACACAACTAAACTTGGGGGGAAAACCAGATCACGACCCCCTTCTAGTTCACAGCACATTTATATGTAAAGGAAATTACTCTACCAAGCAGACAGCTCTTCGATCCCAATCGCAAGGTCACTGCTAAAAACCCCGGGAGCGCAAAGGCAGCTAAAGTTCCTGACAGGCCGATCGCTTTTAGCAAAATCTTCAGTCTTCTGCAGGTTAAGCCTGGTCCCAATTTAGTAGCTTGTTTCACTGCACATAGATCGGATTCAGTCCGAACCAATTATCTCTCTCTAGGCGGAAAATCGCAAACAGGCCGGAATTCGGGCCTTCAACGTTTCTCCTGCATGAACTACTGCACAGCACATCTACTTGAACTCTCCGAGCTCTTTCTCCTCAGCTTCCCACTCGAATCTGGCTTGCCAGCAGACATCTCAGGGGTTTCCCTTGGATCCAAAAGTTCGAATTGGTCAGACGAGCTGTCAGTCACAGTAAGAGCTCCCCCTCCGGTTCAAAAGGTGCCAACAGCCCAAAACTGCAAATCCCAACTGGTAATCCACACAGTCCCACATTAGTAGGCTCCATTTTAGAGTCCTTACGTACTGATTGGTCCAATTCAACAGTTCGGGACCAAAATGATGGAGCTAAACTGAACAGTCTTTGCTGCAAAATAAGGCAGCTTAGCACAAACCACATTATGATTATTACTCTAAGTGGTCACAAACCATTAGTTACATCTTTCAATAGGGCTCCCTCTGCACAAGTAGCGATGGCAGAAACGAAGCGAGTATTCAGCAGTCTGGACGGGACTTGGGCAAGGAAACACAGTTCCCCCTCTTGATTAATTATGGACTGCAAACAGGCAGCCTTTAAACGGATGATACACGGAGGCCTCACAGGCACTCACTGGCAATACTTTTAGCTGCTAAACGCAGGACACCAGCCTGGCCATGAGCATTGGGGCAAGCTCACAAAAGCCTTTTTGGGAACCCCCATCCATAGGGGGTTACACCCCTTCCTGGCCTGGAAAAACTTGGCGTCTGCATCAAGTCAGTACCACTACAATAATTTCAAATGCACTCTACCTTACACATCCAGGTCCCTAGCAGATAATGCTTATAACTTCTAAAACATTAGTCAACCTAATAGATTCTTAACATATACATTCTCTGTATTTCACAGTACACTACTTTTCTTAAATTACATTACACACGTTTTGCACAGATTACTCATATACGCACTGCAGTATGGAATTAGGTTATTACTTCCTGCACATGGAACAATGACAACGGGGTCCCTTTCCTATCAGCTACCCTGGGGCTTGATGGGGCAGGGGCACCATACCTAGAGGGGGGAGAACAATCAGCCGAGAATTAGTTTGGGCAGTGAACTCTGAGACACATAAACTCCCTTGTGGACCACATTGAGAGGCAAATATACTGGCCTCCCAGGGGAATCATAGCTGAGGCATACTATTTGTTTGACAGTTCGTCCAGTCTTCCTGGGGGGAACAGCCACGGTCTCTGTACTTTCCACCTCAGTCTCTGTGCTTTCATTACTTGCAAGGGGGACCTCTGCCTGGGTACAAAAGTTCAAACGTGGGGCACTGTCAGCCCCTGGCTCTGTAAATTCAGGTTCTACGGCACTTTGCTCACTGAGAAGGCATTCTGGCACTGAAAAGGAATCATCATCACACTCAAAGTACTCTTCGGGTTCTGGCATGTCGCCAGTCTCTCAGATCATCTGTCTCTTCCTCAGGTAAATCACACAGTTCCACCATACACAGCGACTCAACATCATCAGACCTGACACTTTGAACTTCACTTTCAGGGAGCATTGGTTCCAGGGACAAAGCTGGGGGGTAAGGCAGTCCGGAAGGCCCAGCTTCATCTCCACAATTGACCATGGGGTTGCCCTGAAACAGCTGACTCAGTTCATAAGAGGGGTAGTAAGCATAGTTGCACTCACTCTCATCAGAAGTGGACTGACAATCATTATCAGTTTGGGTTGGCCGTGGAGAGAACCTCAAGTCAGTGATCTCTGGGGCAGGCTTATTCTGTCTTTGTTTCGCAAAAGCCTGAGTCACTGGTCCAGTGGGGACAACCTCGGGGGGCTCAGCTTCAATCAGGATTTGGCCAATGGGCAACAAATGGTTATGGTGCATGGTCTTGACATCCTTTGAATTGTTTTCAGGTCTCACTTTGTATACAGGTAAGTCATTCGATTTGCCTACTGCTAAGTGGGGAAGGTGGTGCCACCGATCAGCAATTTTGTGTTTGCCATGCAACCCCAGATTTCGCAGCAATACATGGTCTCCAGCTTGAAGCTCTTGGGCGTTTACTTTTCTATCATATCTTTCTTTGTTAGCCAAGTTTCTCTTTGCAACCATTGTCTGAGCTAGTTGGTATGCATGGTTCAACTGAGCTTTTAGCTTTTGCACGTACTGTAGGTAATTCTCTGCTCTGACCCCATCAGGAGAGACCCCAAAACAAACGTCCACTGGTAGCATAGCCTCTGTCCCAAACATGAGGCGATAGGGAGAGAACCCAGTAGCATCATTTTTTGTACAATTATAGGCATGTACCAAGGTGCTAATCTGCTGGCTCCATTTGGGCTTGTCTTTCGGGTGGAGAGTGCCTAGCATGTCAAGCAGGGTGCGATTAAAGCGTTCTGGCTGTAAGTCTTCCTGTGGGTGATAAGGGGTGTTCTTGACTTCCGCACCCCCACAGAGAGAGCATTTCCTTGATTAAGCGACTCTCAAAGTCTCTGCCTTGATCAGAATGAATTCTTTGGGGGGCCCCATAGTGAACAAAGAAATTCTCTATCAGCACCTTGGCCACGGTGGATGCCTTTTGGTCTTTGGTGGGGAATGCTTGGGCATATCTGGTAAAATGATCAGTGACAACCAACACGTTACTGATATTCTGCTGATCAGGCTCCAGACTTAGAAAGTTGATGCAAACTAACTCCATGGGTGTGCTGGTGGTGATGTTAACAAGGGGATCAGCCCTCTGGGGCAAGGCCTTTCTCTGTAGGCAGCGACTACAAGTCCGTACATGATGTTCGACATCGGTCCCCATCTTAGGCCAGTAGAATCGGGACTGCACCAAGTCAAGGGTTCTGTCGATTCCAAGGTGGCCCATGTGGTTGTGTTGGGACCTCAGCACCAAGTCTCTGAAATCTGTGGGCAAGACCAATTGTTGCTTCTCTACTTGACCCCCCCCCCCATCTACTGTCTCTCTGTACAGCAACTGATTTATTAGCTTCAATTTAGGGCCTTCTTTGTACAATAATGCAGTTCTCAAATCAGAGGAGTGCAACTTGGACACATCTTTCCCTGCGTAGAGGGCTTCGACTGCTGATCGGATCATAGGATCTCGAGATTGAGCTCGCTGAAGGCTGTCATCATCAAACTGAGGCAATGCGCTAATATCTAGCGCAGAGAAGTGTCAGTACACAGCTGGTATACAAGTATCATAGGGGCCCAAGCAATCTACTACACAGTCCACTGTGTCTGGGGACATATGTTAATCTTTGTCAAACTTTTGGCACAAGGCTCAAATGTCAGATTCAGACAGCCTGACCCAATCACTTTTGGAAGTGGGCCTCCAGGATAGGGCATCAGCATCTATGTGATTCAGGCCTGGTCTGTATTCAACAGCGTAATCATAGGTACACAACGCAGAAAGCTACCGATACCTGGTGGCGTCTAACTTAGTTGAAGTCTGCACATAGGTCAAGGGATTATTATCAGTCTTTACCAGTATCTTGGCTCCATGCAAGTATTCGTGGAACTGGTCAACAATGGCCCACTTCAACGCCAAGAATTCCAATTTATGCACAGGATAGTTTTTTTCTGAGGGGGTCAGACTTCTACTGGCAAAGGCCACTGGTCTCAGGCCATTCTCGTGCTCCTGATATAACATAGCCCCCAAACCTTGTAGCTTAGCATCAGTGTGCAACACATAGGGTTTAGCAGGATCAGCATAGGCGAGGACGGGAGCATGGGTGAGATGATATATGATTTCATGGAAAGCAGCTTCGCAGTCAGGTGTCCATCATGATCCAAAAAGCTCACCCAGGCAGAAGTATACTCTCTCTGGTTCAGTGGAGGCCACTGTCTTGTATTTTTTGTTCGTGGGAGGGTAACCCTGGGTAAGATTCAGAAGTGGGTGAATCACCCTTGAGTGGTCCTTTATGAACCACCGGTAATAACCACAAAATCCTAGGAAGTGTTGTAATTCTTTTAGATTGTGGGGCTGGGGCCAGGTGGTCAAGGCCTCAATTTTGCTAGGATCAGTCTCTATCCCCTCGGTGGACACTATGTGCCCCACATACTTTACTGATGGCTGAAAGAACTGGCATTTGTCGATGGACAGCTTAAGGCCGAAATCTTCCAGTCGCTCCAACACTTTAAAAAGTTGGCTCTCATGTTCCTCCAATGAACTTCCAAACACAATAACATCATTCAAATATACCAGGCACTCTAATAAGTTCATATCCCCCACTGCACGTTCCATCAATCTCTGAAAAGTGGCCAGAGCACCCGGTATCCTCTGGGGCATCCTCATAAACTCATAGAACCCTAGTGGGCAGATGAAGGCTGTTTTTTCAAGGTCCTCCGGGGGCATGGGGATCTGGTAGTACCCACTGCGAAGATCCAACACCGAGAAAAACTTGCTCTCATTCAGACGGTCCAGAGCATCCTGAATATGGGGCATGGTGTATTGATCAGGGATGGTCCACCTGTTAAGGGTCCTGTGGTCCACGCACATTCTTACCGTCCCATTCTTTTTTCTCACCACCACAATAGGCAAAGCATAAGGACTTCTGGATTCTTGTATCACACCAGCCGCAAGCATCTCCTGCAGGTGCCTTCTTACATCATCTATATCTACTGGTGCTAGGCGCCGAGACCTCTCACGGAATGGCCGTTCATCATGCAGGCATATGTGATGCTCCGCTCCTCGGACACATCCCACATCCCATTCCTTCAGTGAAAACACCTGAACTCTCTGGGCAAGTCTCTGGCTGATTCTAGTATTCCATTCAACTGGTAACGGGGTCACCAAAGTCGGGCATCACTCGGTCAGTCACTCCAGAGGGCTTGTTACTAGGTAACACTGCAGTGTCTGCGCAGTGTACAGGTGCAGCCTCTATTCACCTGAATTTCTTGATCTGACACATTGTGGACCTGGACCATTACTCATCGAGCATAGGCATGAGCACGAGCAGGTAAGATACTGGGCTTAATCAGCAAACTTCCGGCAATTTTCCATCGCCTGGTGCGTCCAGCATGAGTATCTTATTCTTTACATATTTCCGTAAGCGGACCTCCCCTTGTAGGGTACACTGAGTGTTGGGGGCTAACACCATCGACTTGGGATCTTTCTTCCATACGACCTTGACCGGTTCATCCTGGTCCACCTCCTCGAGGTTCTGCTTCAACTCATAGGCCCTCTTAATCAGGGCAGGAATTCTCAGAGCCCTCCCAGTCCAGTGCCCCTGTTTCTCATAGCAGAGTTGGGCCAGTCTTCCAAACATATGAGCATTGCTCCCAATTAGCAGGAGAACCCCATCATGTAGTCCAGTAGGGGGGCACACTAAGGCCAGGGTCTCTACTTGTTCTGCCACTCCAGCCACCGAAGTAGGGAAAGACAGCCAGATCCAGGTATACCCAGAGTATGGATATGACTTTTCACTGAACCCCCAGACATGCAAACCTTCCAAGGGTTGTAGGGGCACATCAGGCAGGTGCTTACTGTACCAATCTTGAAACAGAATAGTCACTTGAGACCCACTGTCAAGCACAGCTCTGGTGGACACACCATTCACTTTTACTGTAGCTTCCATTGAAAGGCCCACCACCTCGGACCACTCAGGAGAGGCAGCAGCAGAGGCCTGGAAAGCTGATTTAGTCACAAAGAAATTTGAGGGTTTCTTGAACCCTCACTGCGGTCATTTCGTGCACTCCTTGACCACTGATTCATTTTCCGAAGCTCTCCTTGAAGTCAGTTCACCACTTTCTCCAAGTCCTTCTGAGACAGACATTCCCTTTTTAAATGGCCACCCCTGCCGCAATTGTGACAAATGACAGGCTCTCGGTGCTCCTTTGGAGAAAACATTGCAGGTGGTGCTAAAGCATCAATGGGAGATTGTGATCTGCCTCCTGCTGTTAGGGTGCCATGTCTCAAAAGTTCCTTTAGGGTGGCAGTCAATTCCTTGAGCTCAGCCAAGAAACAACTCCATGGAGGACATCTGAGGATGCACCCCGACTCCCATAGCAGCCACGTCCTGACAGGGGCCTGGGTCTTGGTTAGCAGGGGATACCTCAGTGAACACACCCGGTTGTACCTTTCTGACTTCCTTCAGCAACTCCTCTCCCCACCGGTTAGCCCATGGCAGGGCACTCTTAGTGGCCTCCATTTTGGAAGGGCTCGCTGGTACCATAATCACTGGGGCTACACTCACTCCATGATCACAATCTCCCTCTTCACCTTCTACCTCCCAGAGTTCTTTTATCAAGTCACAATATTCAGGGGGTTGCCCCTCCTCTCCTGGAGTCTTAATTGGATGATCTGCAGTTTAGAATGCTTGGCATGTTGTAGTATGTGCCCCAGTCTCACACGGTTCAAATCACCGGTGGCTACCCCACCTTTCCTGTAGGCTTTCTGCAGAGCTCTTTCTAAGTGAATAACATACACAGACAAGCTTTCCCCCTTCCATTGTTTGGTACCTTGGAACGTCCACATCAAAGTTTCCCCTGACTCAATGTTCCCAAAATTGCCTTCAAGTGCTGATAGGTACTTCTGCGCGGAGGCCTCAGGGTTTGTGGACCTCAAAAACTTAATGGCTTCAAGGTCAGGGCCCCTCAGACTTTCTATAATTCTTTTCTGCTTCTCAGCCTCCGCACACTGCCACTCAGGTACCAAGGGGGTAACATGGTCGATCCAGGTCTCCCAGTCATCCTCTCCTTGGGGGGTAGGGAGGGTGCCCGAGAAGATTCTCAGTCTTCGGTAGGAGTCATGACTAATGGCAGGTACAGACATAGAGGCCAGCATTGGCACGGGCACAGAAGGTGGAGCAATAACGAGTGCTGGAGCGGGAGGGGGTGTTAGAGGAGGAACACCCCCAGGTGGCAGGAATAATTTCTCAAAGTTCTCCATGGTTTTTCCTTCCTCCAGCAACAACTTAGCAAATTTCTCCTCAAAAGTCTCAGATAGTGTGGGGGGCTCATTCTCCCTGGGGTCTTTACTGTCTCTAGTTATCACTCTCCAGGCAGTGAGGGCTCCTTTTGGAGTAATAGTCCATGGCACTTTGGAACTGTCTACTGGGTTACTACACTCTACTAAGGCCATGAAAGTTTGGGCGAGCAGATTAGCCTGTCGACCCACCACCACAGGGTTTTGTAAACATTCAACTTTGGAGAGTACTCCCTCTACAGTGTTCTTATTGGTACCCAGGGGAATATCCAGTATAAGCATAGTATTTTGGGGGTCGATCTCCTGCCCAGTACACCACCCCACCAACTGGTGTACAGCCACTTCTGTTGGGGTAGCCATTTATTTTTAACAGTAATTCGTAAGTTTGGCCACTAGAGGATGCTAATCCCAGTGGTGCCTCCAATATGTAACCCCTAGGCAGCGCTATCCCATGGGTTGCTACCCCTGCCTGCTTGGCTATTAACCGGTTAAGGGGCCTTGGTTCAGTAATTGGTGCTTCCACCCAAAGGTTAGGGTTGGTGTCAGTCAGGCTAACAATGCCACAGTCCTCTGGGACACTGTGACCCCCCTCGTCTCCTACTAGTGGCCCACCCAATACACAATATTTACCTTCACAATACCCTTGATATACTCCGTACATACACATATATTTGGCACTTACCCCCAGGACTGGTTTCTCTCACTAGGCTCTGGGACCCCCTGCAAAATAAGATGAGGCAATACAACAAGCTACAGTACAATACCCTGCACATAAACTGACACCACAGTCAATGTAAATTGCAGAAAAAAAGATCTGATTTATTCAGGGGGCTATAACAAGGATGGGGGGGTAATCAGGTTAATTGGCTTAATCACACTATATATATATATATATATATATATATATATATATATATATATATATATATATATATGTACATCACAGCTGTGCATGCAGTCAGAGTCCCTATCAGTCACACTCTCTGGGTACCCAGGATAGAAAAGGACTAGCCAGGTCCGTTGCCCGGGGTAGGCCGGCGTTGCAACTGGTTGGGGCCCTGTAAAAGGAAGACACAACATACACCACTCCCTAATTGTAATCCGGAGCTGGAGGGCTCAGTTCGTACAAAGGAAAAGAAATGACAGACAATCAGGTGACACACTTTGATTTTAGCTATATGTTGCAGGGAGCTACCTTGTTGGTTACTCATGATACCCAAAGCTGAACACAGGATGGACGATGGCCGAGATGATAGTTGGATTTTCTGGATGGCCAGAAGAAGCAGGGTAGGGAAACAAGGCCCTCATGGCAGGGCTCAACTGCATTGGACAGCAACGGATTCAGTCCGATTTGAGCTGGGTTTAACTTCCCACCCTCAGCACACAATTCAGCTTGGGGTAAAATCAGATTGCGACCCCCTTCCAGTTCACAGCACATTTATATGTAAAGGAAATTACTGTACCAGGCAGACAGCTCTTCGATCCTGATCACAAGGTCACTGCTAAAAACCCCGGGAGCGCAAAGGCAGCTAAAGTTCCTGACAGGCCGATCGCTTTTAGCGAAATCTACGGTCTTCTACAGGTTAAGCCTGGTCCCAATTCAGTAGCTTGTTTCACAGGACACAGATCGGATTCAGTCCGAACCAATTATCTCTCTCTAGGTGGAAAACGGCAAACAGGCTGGGATTTGGGCCTTCCACGGTTCTCCCATGCGAACTACTGCGCAGCACAGCTACTCAAATTCTGCAAGCTCTTTCTCCTCAACTTCCCACTCGAATCTGGCTTGCCAGCAGACAGCTCAGGGGTTTTCCCTTGGATCCAAAAGGTTCGATTGGTCAGATGAGCTGTCAGCCACAGTAAGAGCTTCCCCTCCATAGAAACATAGAATTTGACGGCAGATAAGGACCACTTGGCCCACCCAGTCTGCCCATTTCCCTACCTAATGGATAAGCTGCAGATCCTAGTTAACCAGCAGCCTATTTCTTTCTACCCCAACCCCCTAGAATTGCCTTATGGCTGTCCCATGCATGCTTGAATTCAGTCACTGTTTTTGACTCCACAACCTCCTCCGGAAGGCCGTTCCACGCATCCACAATCCTCTCTGTAAAAAAATACTTCCTTACATTACCTCTGAGCCCCCTCCCCATCTTCAGATTGTGCCCCCTTGTTCTTGCACACCTCTTTTTTTGAAAGATGCTACCCTCTTGGACTTTGCTGATTCCCTTGAGGTACTTGAAAGTTTCTATCATGTCCCCCTCCCTCCTGTCCTCGAGGCTATACATATTAAGCTCCTTTAGTCTCTCTTCATATGTCTTCCGGTGCAGACCCTGCACCATTTTAGTTGCCCTCCTCTGGACAGCTTCCATCTTGTCTATGTCCTTGCGGAGATTGGGTCTCCAGAACTGCACACAGTACTCCAGATGGGGTCTCACCAGCTGTCTGTACAGAGGGATAACAACTTCCTGTTTTCTACTGGTGATGCCTCTCCCTATGCATCCCAGTATCCCCCCAGGCCCTCCTTACTGCCCTCTCACATTGCTTGCCCACCTTTAAGTCATCTGACATTACTACCCCCAGGTCCCTTTCCGTTTTTGTTGTTGTTAGTATCTCATCCCCCATTGTGTACTCTTCCCCTGGGTTTTTGTTTCCCAGGTGCATTACCTTTGCACTTCTTAGCATTAAATCTAAGCTGCCATCCAGTTCAAAAGGCGTCAACAGCCCAAAACTACAAATCCCAACTGGTAATCCACACATTCCCACATTAGTAGGCTCCATTTTAGAGTCCTTATGTACTGATTGGTCCAATTCAACAATTCGGGACCAAAATGGTGGCGCTAAACTGAACAGTCCTTGCTGCAAAATAAGGCAGGTTAGCACAAACCACATTGTGATTATTACTCTAAGTGGTCACAAACCATTAGTTACATCTTTCAACAGGGCTCCCTCTGCACAAGTAGCAATGGCAGAAACAGAGCGAGTATTCAGCAGCCCAGGCGGGACTTGGACAAGGAAACACACAGTCCCCCCTCTTGATTAATTATGGACTGCAAACAGGCAGCCCTTAAAGGGACATTACACGGAGGCCTCACAGGCACTCACTGGCAATACTTTTAGCCGCTAAACACAGGACACCAGCCTGGCCACGAGCACTGGGGCAAGCTCACGGAAGCCTTTTTGGGAACCCCCATCCATGGGGGGGGTTACATACTGGTGATGCCTCTCCCTATACATCCCAGTACCCCCCCCCCAGCCGTCCTTACTGCCTTCTCACATTGCTTGCTTGCCTTTAGGTCATCTAATATGACTACCCCAGGTCCCTTTCAATTTTTGCTGCTGTTAATACCTCCCCCTCAATGTGTGCTCTTCCCTTGGGTTTTTGTTTCCCAGGTGCATTACTTTGCACTTCTTTGCATTGAATCTAAGCTGCCATACTTTTGACCATTCCTTCAACCTTGCAAAGTCCCTTCTCATCCTTTCACCCGTCTTGTATAGTAACCCTGTTGCAGATCTTTGTGTCGTCTGCAAAGAGTCATGCTTTTCCTTCCAGTCACTCTACAATGTCACTTATAAAGACATTAAAAAGGACTGGACCCAGTACTGAACCCTGTGGTACCCTGCTAGTAACCCCCCCTTTCTTCGGTGTGGACTCCGTTTACTATTACCCTCTGTGTCCTGTTGTCCAGCCAATAATTTACCCAGGCTACCACCCTGGGACCCACTCCCTGGCTGGCTAATTTGTTTATTAATCTTTTGTGTGGGACTGTGCCAAATGCCTTGCTAAAGTCTAGGTAGGCCATGTCCACAGCCCCTCCCTGATCTACTACTTTGGTCACCCAGTCAAAGAAATCTATTAGATTCATCTGACATGACCTTCCCGCTGTAAATTCATGCTACCTTGGGTCCTGTGCCCCACTGCAGGGCCGGATTAAGGCATAGGCAAGATAGGCACAGGCCTAGATCCCCTGCCTGCCAGCACCTATAGTGGAGGCATGGAGCACACAAAAGGGACGTTTTAAATAGACTTTAAAAAGTTAAACAACAAGAAATGATTTAAAGAAAGGCAGTGCACATTTATAAGAGATACAATAAGAAAGGAGAGAATTAATAGGACTATGTAATGAAACATATGATGTTTTGAATGACTATACAAGTCTTCTAAGGTAATGGTGTAACCCACTGATGAAGGACTAGGTCTGGAATGTTTGTGTTCGTTTATAACACTGTACCTGGAAGAGAAAAAAGAAAAATTAACATAAAAAATATGAAAGAAAGAATAAAGGAATAGTTTCATATTTGGTGAGTGGACTCTCATATTACCAATTTGTTTTTACTGCCCCCAGCAATCCCCGTCCCTGACATATGTTTCCTATATACCAGTATTTCTACCTGAGCTGCATTTGTTTTGTAAATGATTCAGCCACTGAATAATCTGAGCAAGGCAGGGGCTGAACTGTAACGTGACTCTCACCTCCCTGATTAGGTGTTAAGTGCAGCTGATAACTTCAGGGGGCCCTGGTCAGGCTGACCTTTAAGGTGTGAAGAGGCCCATTTCCTTTGCTTTGTCTCCCACCCGCATTTAGAATCTCCACTTAGGATCATGTCTTACTCTTAAATGTAAAAGATTAACAGTGCAATTCAGTGTGTATACTTTATATTTAATGTCAGTGCTAAAATTAAGAAAGCTACAATATATTTCAATGGTACAATTAAAAATCATACTTTTTTTTTAATTCCCTCATCTCATTCATATTGAAATTCTGACCTCGATATAGCTCCATTTTCAGGGTGAACAAATGATCATAGTTCCAGATTCCCGTCAGTAAATCTTGCCATTTCCCGATCCTGGCTTACTTGTTGATAACAGAATTCCTGGGAATTATTTCTTCCAACAAGCACATGTTTTGCGATGTAATCTCTAAAGTTCATGACTCCTCCAGTAAACCTCCAACTTAACTCCTACACCACCCAGGACCTAGCCTCTTTTAGAGATGGGTCCCTACCCTACCCAACAAAACTCCCATATCCTGGTTCATACTACCTGACAGGACAGAATGATAACACCCAGACTGCAAGCGCACATGTGGGTGTTTGGAGTTGGGGGGGGGGGGCTGTTGGAGAAGTGCAAATCATGACATTTCATACCCAGGCCTAAATGATCAAAACTCAGACAATTACATACTGATATTATTAGTTTTATTAATTTTGAAGCATTTTAGTTAGGTCATTTATGTTTTATGCCACTTTTTAGGGTCAGTATGAGTTTTTTTTCCAAGTTTCACTGCTGATATGCAGTGGCCAAGAGGTGTGGTCATGGTGAAAGGGCACAGTCATGGTCATTAGCAGTGTCAGTGGCTCAGTAGGTACACACTCGCCTCTGAGGCCGGGAGAGCAGAGGGCTGTGGGTTCAGTTCCCACATCTGGCACTTGGGTTAATATCCCAGTACTGACACTGTAATGCAGCATGAGAGGGGTGCTGCATTTCTGAGGTGCCGTCTTTCGGATGAGACGTTAAAACCGAGGTCCCATCTGCCTGGATTGGTGGTAGTTCAGGTGGATGTTAAAGATCCCATGGCACTTATCGAAAAGAGTAGGGGAATTTCCCTGGTGTCCTGGCCAAATTTCCCTCATTCACTAAAAATACCACCAACAGCTTAATCTGGTTCAAGGTCAGTTGGCATTCATCTGTATCCCTCTCCTCTGGGTCGTGCCTGAAAATAGGCAGGATTTGTCTAGTGCACTTACCCGGTCAACAAAAGCTAAATAAATAAAATAAAAATGGTGAAAAGGCGTGGTGGTGGGGGGGCCCAGATTTCTCTTGGGCATAGGGTCCCAGGTTGCCTTAATCTGGCCCTGCCCTGCTGGCCTCTAGGTACTCAACAATTCTTTCTTTCAGAAGCAATGCTATCATTTTCCCTACCACTGAGGTCAAGCTAACAGGTCTGTAGTTTCCTGGCTCTGCTTTGTTCCCACTTTTGTGAAGGGGAATCACATCCGCCCTCCTCCAGTCCTTAGGTACCACACCATCCTCCCATGATTTGTTAAAAGGGTAGTCAGTGGTGTCACTAGTTCTCCCCTTAGTTCTTCTAGAATTCTGGAGTGAATTCCATCAGGCCCCATTGCTTTGTCCACCTTCAGTTTTAGGAGTTCTTTCAGAACCCTTTCTTCTGTGAAAGGACTGGTATCGACCCTCCCCCATCCAGAGTGCTTCTGTTGATTGGATTAGGTACCTCCCTCCTCTTCTTTTGTGAATACTGAACAGAAGTATTCATTCAGTATCTCTGCTTTTCAATGTCCCTCTGCCCACCCCCTCCCTTTATTAAGCCTCACAATCCTCGCTTTATCTTTCTTCACTCCCTAATGTACCTATAGAATTCTGGAGGACAATCAAGGACATGTCCGGATATATGCCTGGTAATTCCTTGCCACCTAAGATTATAACTGGGAGTACTACTTTCAGTGATAAACCAGGAATCCTAGATGCATTTAACAATCATTTTGCCACTGCTGGTCTAGCTTTTGACAATTCCCCTGCATCCCTGGTCCGCTCCCAATTAAGTGTCCCATGCTCAGACTCTCCTGCCCCAGTACCTGGCTTCTTGTTCCACCCGGGCTGTCTAAAAGAGGTTGAAGACCTCATGCTCCAATTGGATATCAAGAAAAGTGCTGGTGCTGATTCTTTGGCTCCTATTTCATTAAAATTGCCTATCATGTTCTAGCTGTTCCTATTACCCACTTGTTTAACTTATCATCGAGAGGCAGTATAGCGCAGTGGTCTAAGGCTCTGAGCTGCAAATCTGGTGACATCCAGCAGACCAGACCTGAGTTTGAATCCCACAGCTTCCACTTGCATATTGTGTGACCCTGAGCAAGTCACTTAATCTCCTTGTGCTCCCAGGTCACTCCTGTAAAAAAGCTTTCAGCTTAGTGTGCTATACCTGGTTAAACAACTAAATAAAAAAAAAAAAAAAATCATTGTCCCAAGGGCTTAGTCCCCAGATCTGGAAAATTGCTCATGTCATCCCCTTGTTTAAATCAGGGGATCCCTGTGAACTTAACAATTATAGACCAATTTCCCTCCTCCCAACTTTGTCGAAACTTCTGGAAAAGATTGTCAGCAACCAACTAAGGGACTATCTCAAATCCAATAACCTACTAAGCCCTATGCAATCTGGCTTTAGAACTAAACACAGCACTATTTCTGCCCTAGCCAAAGTAACAAATGATTGGTACCAAGAACTGGACAGCAGACACTTTGTCTGTGTTGTATTTCTAGACCTTAGTAAGGCTTTTGATACAGTGGATCACAGCCTGCTTCTCTCTTCTTTGAAGAGTATAGGCCTGGACTCAGTTTCTTTGCATTGGTTTACTAAGTACCTTGTAGGACGGCGTCAACAAATTAAGGCTGAGGGTGAGCTATCCCCACTCAAACCTCTACGGAGGGAGGTATCGCAAGGATCCATACTTGGTCCCTTACTATTCACTATCTATGTTAATAACATTGATGAGAGTATCAACAAGGCCAACATACACCTGTTTGCTGATGACACGGTTGTATATATAAGTCATCCGACACCTGAAGCCGCTTGTGCTGACCTCCAGGTGGAATTTAACCAGCTCCAGAACTAGCTTCTCCTTAAAAAACTTCTTCTAAATGCTAAAAAAACAAAAGCAATGTTGTTCTCAACCTATAGCCGTGTGATGAATCCGGCCAGCTCTGGAGCACTACCTCAGATTACCACAATTCTTGGAGAGAAACTGGAGTTTGTCTCAAAGTTTAAATACCTAGGTCTGTGGTTAGACCATAATCTATCGTTCATTGAGCATGTTGAGGACCTTGTAAAGAAGTTAAGGCAGAGGCTGGGATTATTCTTTAGAATTAACCAGTTTCTCACTACAGATGCAAAAGTGTGCCTTGTCCAAACTACTTTTCTTTTGCTGATCGATTATGCAGATTTCCTTTATAGTCAATGTCCCAATGCCTCATTTACAAAGTTGGATATGCTTTACCACAGGGCCATCCAGTTTATTACTGGTCTCCCCATCTCTACCTATCATTATTCCTTGTACAAAGCCATTGGGTGGTCCTCTCTTATGTTTAGATGTAATAGAAATGCAGTCCTTTGGACTTATAGAGTCTTCTTGAAGCAGCTTCCACAATATATAATAGACTGTCTTCCACTAAGTGAGTCAGGAACGTATGCTCTAAGAAGCGCATCTTACATCACATTATGTATCTCCAAGGCTTCCTCTCACTATGGTAGAGTGGCCATTAGTTTCCTGCTGCCAACATTGTGGAACAAAGTACAAAAATTATTGAAATTAAGCTGCCTCCGCAGTATGAATGCCTTTAAATCTCTATATGCTCAGTATGTGTGTGAGCCATGCAGTTGCTACCCTAGCCCCTAATTTTTGTCTGAAGCATCAGGCTGTTGCCCTCTGAGCATAGTTGAATTTATGGTCGCTTGTAACCTTTGGTGACCTTAACTCTGTGAGCGGCTTATGCATTAAATGTTTTCCCCTCTAGGAATCCCTGTAGGGTTATTATCGCTTCATGGCTTTGCGGCCGCTACACATTACACACCCTGCTGTCTTTTACATATTGCTTAATCTGTGGCTGTTATTCCCCTACCCAGTACCGTTTAACTGCCCTATTTCATCTTTGTATTCCCTTTCCACTGCATTCCACTCTTACTATCTCTTTCCTCTGTCCCCTAACTCTCTTCCCTGCTGTAGACTTGCCCTTCAGGGGCTCCCTGACCCTCAGGTGAGAGAAATGTGGATACCGGGTGGTTGTCGCTTCTATAGCCGCTTCCTGAGACACCTAGACTAGACTCCTTACTAGCGAGGTGCGGCATTGCTGATACCCAATCGGAACGTGAGCGCTTTTCTGCTCTGGCGTCTGATTGGCTCCTGCAGTCTGCTCCTGTGTCTCCCTCAATACTAAGCTAAAGTCTGATTTTCTGTCTAAAACTTGCACAAAAAAGAGCTGTACTTACTTATTGCCTAACAGTTATGGCCTCTATTGTTTCCTGTTTAGAGTGTCAAGAGTTGGAACTCTGATTACACTCCTTTCTGAATTTCTGTGGTTGGGCCAATCTTTAGGCGTCAAGGAATACCCAGTTCTGTTGTCCTTCTGTTTTGGTCCTCCCACTGGTTCAAATGTTCCGTTGTCCGTGGCCCAGTCCTTAATACCGACCCCTTCTTCCATCCCCTGCCAAGTATATGCTCTCCACAGGCTCCCGGCCAATAGGAGTGGGAAACCTGGGCACCGGGCGGTTGGCGCTGCCTCTACCGCTGCCTGAGAACCTAAGCTTTGACTCCCATTAGCAAAGCATGGCATTAGCAGCCATCCAATCTGAACGCGAGAGCTCTTCGGCGTTGGCTTCCAATTGGTTCCTGCAGTCTGCTTCTGTGTCCATTCTAAACCAAGCATAATTCTGATTTCCATGCTGAAATTTGCCAAAAAAGAGTTGTAATTACTTTTCTCCTTGACTGTTATGACCCTTATCCTTCTGTTTAGAGTGTTACATTTAGGGATGCTGTGTGATTACACTATTTTTGAAATTCTGTGCTTGCGTCAGCTCCCTATCCGAGCGGCCAATATCTTCTCCCTACTGAAATTCCTACTAAGCCTCATCTTATGTCCTCCTTAAATATTACAGAAGCACTCTGAACTGATATGACTGATATAACATTGAGTACTTACTTGTATTAATTGTTTTTTACTTGTGTTATTTGGCTCTATTGTAATATCTCTGTATGCATTGTACTATTTGACCTGGAGCTAACCAGGTCCATCTTGTAAATGAGCTTGCTCAATGATGTTCACCTGGATAAATAAAGATTTTGATTGATTGATTGATTGATTGATTATCCCCCTTCTTAACCGAGTTGGCTGTCTTTTCCTTGGTTTGGGCCTTTGCTGTTCTAACTGCCTTCCTTGCTTCCTTCTCTTTAACTGGTACAGTTCTCTGTCCTGTTCCTTCTGTGTTTCCTTATACTTCCTGAATGCTATCTTTTTCTCCCTAACCTTCCCCGCCACCTCTTTTGAGAACCATAGTGTTTTTTTTTTTTTTTTTTTATAATTCAAAGTTTATTAGGTTTCACAGTTACACATGAGAGCAGCTCCATACACAACTCATGGAAACACACATATAATATGTTCGTACACCTGTTAAATAAGCTGCTCCCCCCAACCCCCCCCACCTCCCTACCCCCCCCAGCACAGCTCCGTTTATCTAAGATGTCAACCAGGACAACCTGAATAGTTACTTGGAAGAGTAATCTAACTACAGAGCAGCGTATATAAGGGATCCCAAATTCGCTTGTATTTAGCCAGCCTATTATTTAAACTAGCCACCATTTTCTCCATTCTAAGGTTGGCCAAGATCTCCTTAAGACATTCCGAAAAGGAAATGTCCTCTCTGTCCTTCCAATGCCGAAGAACAACCTTTTTAATAGATAATGAAATTAAGGCCATGTGGTATCTTCTAGTTACAACTGATATGGAGGTGTAATCTCCCAACAGGCACACCTCAGGCTTGAAGTGATCAGAGAGGCCCAGAAGAGGATCCATCCTCCGATGGATATCATCCCAGAGAACAGCGATTTTCGGACATGACCAGAATATGTGATACAACGTCCCCTCCTCCTGCCCACATCTGGAGCATGAGGGAGAATCTATTAGGCCAAACCTGTGGAGCTTTTGGGGGGTGTAATATATATTATGCAAAATATGAAATTGCGTCAAACGTAATCTATCCTGCGTAATATATCTGTGAACATTTCTCCAAAGGGCAGCTCCATCTATTTCTAGGCTGGGAAAATACACTGCCCAATATGTTATTGGTATGAATACTTCAGGGTATTTACAATTGTATACATTTTTGTAAATATCTGACACTGAACGTCGATGTCCTATTAATGATAGTAGCATGTCCTGGAACCTGTTCCTGTCTGGGAGAGGCGGGAGTGGCCCAAATTCTTTTGCTAACAAGTGTTTTAGCTGATAGACTTTGAAAATAGATTTAGTGGGTATGTCAAACCTACCCAAAATAGTAGTAACTGCAAGCCACAAGCCGTCCTGCGCGACCAATTGGGCAAGCCTAGCATTGTCCAATTGTGGGAGCCAATTGGGACTGATTGGCTTGTTATCTCTTTTAATGTTGGGGTTGCCCCAGACAGGTTGAGCCAAATCAGTCACCTGCCTATATTCCATACTAGAACATATCTGTGCATGCACCTTCACCGAAATCGCCAGTGGGGTAGACTTCAACTGCAGGGGGAGATCTCTCGGTCTGATATGAAACAACGATAATGGTACCAGACCACACTGCTTAATAGCGGTTAGTTCAATTCGTAGCCACATTGGGAGACTCTCCTCTGGGGCAGTCTCCCCCACGTTCTCCACCCATCTCAGGTATTTCACCATATGACTCGCCCAGTAGTAAAATACCAGAGATGGGAGGCGGAGACCTCCTCTATCCTTGGGGGCAGCCAGTTTGTAATATGCGATTCTGGGCTGTCTTTCGGCCCAGATGAAATTTGTTATTATTACGCTGACTTTGTGAAACCAGGAACTAGGAATCCACAGATTGAGCAAATGCAATGGGTAAAAAACTCTGGGGAAAAGGTTCATCTTAATAAGATTTACTCATCCCCAGAGTGAAATGGATAACTTGGACCATCTTTTCAAATCTACCTCTAAGGTTTTAACAAGCTCGTCCAAATTCAGCTTTAAGAGCTGGGCCGGTTCCCTTATGACCTGGATACCCAAATATTTTAAGGAGTTTGGGGTCCAGGACATGCCGCATTGTTTGACAAGCAACTTATCTACTCTGTAATTAAGTGGAATCACCAAGGATTTGTCAACATTTAGCTTATGATTAGAAAACAGAGTAAACTCCTGGACCACCTCCCGCAGCGCCGGAGCCGAAGTATTTGGGTCTGTCAACTGTAATAAAAGGTCGTCAGCGTATGCTGATACTTTGACCTTGTGCCCATGGATGACCACCTCCGAAATCTGGGAGGATTGCTTTATCCGGCGGATCAGAGGCTCTAAGTATAAAATAAAGAGCAGCGGTGAGAGGGGACAACCCTGCCTGGTGCCTGAATAAAGTAGGAATTTTCCGGAGATCACTCCATTGACCATAACTCTGGCTGATAGAGTGCTATAGAGAGTTCTGACCCAGCTCTGAAAGAGCTGCGGAATCTTGCAAGCATTCAAGGTCCTGAGTAAGAACTTCCAATCCACCCTGTCGAATGCCTTCTCTGCGTCAAGTGAAACTAAGGCCGCCGGGTAGGGGGCATCTCTGGTTACGGAGAGGACATGCGACAGGGTTCCAAGATGATCCAGCGAGGAACGTCCCCTCACGAACCCAACCTGTTCTGGCCCAATCAAGTCAGAGATCATTGAACCAGACGGTCCGCCAAAGTCCTAGCTAGGATTTTAATATCTTGATTCATTAAGGATATAGGGTGATAGCTTGCTGGTAATTCCGGATTCTTCCCGGGTTTCAGAATTAAAACAATTAAAGCCTCCCACAAGGCCGGGTCCGTTTGGGCGCCAGATAAAATATACTGAAATAGGGACATTAACATAGGGAGCAGTAAATTTAAATTTTTTTTATAGAAATTGGCCGAGAACCCGTCAGGGCCAGGTGACCTGTCTGAGGGTAATGCCATGACAACTCTGGTGATTTCCTCCGCTGTTATTGAGGAGATCAGCCGGTCCTGTTGGAAATCCAACAGAGAGGATAGTCCAGAAGCCTCCAGGTAGCTGTCCATGCTAGTGTCAGATGCTGAATCCTTGGCACTATACAGCTTAGCATAGTACTTCTGAAACTCCATGACTATCTCTTCCATTGTTGTCAGGAGCCTATTGCTTGTTGAGGAGCGGATTGCCAACACGTGTCTATTCGCCTCCATTTGCTTAATCCTCAATGCCAACAACTTTTCAGCCTTCTCTCCCAAATCTGAGTGCGCCGCTTTGGCCTTGAGGATGGCAAATTCTGCTTTGACCCTCAGCAATTCTAGATAATCCTCTCTGAGCTTGACCAGCTCCTGTATTTCAAGCTCAGATAAGGGAGAGCCTAATCTTGCTTCTTTATGTTGAATTTCCCTCAATAACTCTTTCAACTTTCTATCTTTCTCTTTCCTCCGGAAGGTAGCAAAACTGATTAGGGGCCCCTCTCATGAATGCTTTGAAGGCTCCCCAGAGCATATCAGGCCTCTCCACAGTGCCGGAATTGATTCCTATAAAGTGACGGATATGCTCACTAATTACTTGGACCATTTAATCCTCTTTTATCATGTGGTTGTTAATCTTTCACCTGAGGGATTTCCTAGGGAAAGAGGGGGGCGCTAGCTGACATACAACCAATGCATGGTCAGAGGGGGGACCTGGCTGTATGAGGGTCTCAGCCACACTGGGAAGAAGGCTATGTGAGAGGAGTATGTAATCAATACGAGATGCCGTGTTGTGCACAGGGGATATGAAGGTAAATTCCTTTTCCGAGAGATGGAGCACTCTACAGACATCACAAAGGGCATACAGCTCCAAGAGCTCAGACAAAGCTCTTTGGGCAGGTGAGCAAACTCCACCCGTGGAAGAGGAGCGGTCCATTAGCGAGTCCACAGCTACATTCATATCTCCCCCTATGACCATCGGCAGTGCTGAGTATGGTTGCAGTACATCGACTAACTTTACAAAAAAGTCAGGGGAATCTAAATTGGGCCCGTACAAGGTTCCTAGAATGAGTTCAGTAGTGTACAGATACCCGTGGATAAACAAGAAGCGGCCCTGTGGATCTTTAACTACTTGTTTCATTACAAAAGGAACCTTCCTGTTAATCATTATTAGGATCCCGGCACTATTGGTGGTCCCCTCGGCAGAAAAAACATGCCCGACCTGTAGGCGTCTCATGCAATTGGCCTCCGAATCTTACAGGTGAGACTCCTGTATCACCCCTATATCTATAGATAACAAATCCAGATGTTTAAGAATTTTATATTGTTTAACACACTGCCTCAAACCTTTGACATTCCAAGTAGCAACTTTTATGGTATTAGCCATATTCACTATATATATAGCAAGACCATACTTTAAATGTAAACCCCGGTAGCATATCCATACTGCAACCCCTAATGAGCTGTGCTGAGGTCCCCAACCCCCCATGGCCCTCCCCTATCCCCCCATTCCTCTTTTACCCCAAGAAACCTAAACAAACACCCATAACCCTTCCCACCCCTCCTCCTCTCTCGCTAGAAGCAAAACCCTGCCCCTCCCCTCAAGTCCTCTAACAAACATGTCACCTAAATAGTTAACTAACCATCTAGGCCGACCATACCCCATCCCTCCTGGCATAGTTACGTGACACAGCAAGTCCTGCTGTGGTCCTCGGCCGTTACCCTCCCGCAATCCCAAGACTCCCTACACACCTGCCCTCCCGGGGAGCGCTACATTTTGGCAGGTAATCGCATCCAGGGCACATCTTGAACATGAATACCAGGCCCCTGGGAGACCACCAACAGAGACCCTCGTGGTGGTCTCGCCTGGGACCCTCCGTATTCATACTCGTTTCACCCGGGGGATGCCCACATTATCGCCACCAACCCATGTCCCATTTAGCATGAACTTGTAGTAGCCACAAACTTCTGCATGGGGCTTAATAATACACCTTCATCCAACCGAGAGCTAATCTCTCACAGCATGCAGTTTCACAGAAATAGCACCCCCTTCCCCAAAAGGTTCAAACAAAACCAGCCGTGGAAAGACCTCCTGAGTCCATCAGTCCTTTATCAAGAAGACACAGCAAAAGTCCGTAATGATGAAAATAAAACTTGCTTATGGCCTTGAAGTCTGCCTTTTGGGTATTTCTCCGGCCATACCGAATCACTCTCCAGCAATATTAGATTGCAGCCCATCTCACTTAGGCTTGAAAAGGTTTGGGAACTCTTTCTGTAGGGCCTTCATGGCTGAATCCACATCCTCAAAGGATACCCAGGCCCCCGATACCATTACTTGAAAATGGGCCGGGTACCCCATGCGGAATTTTATGTCTGCCGGGATAAGCTTGGTCACGACCGGGTGGAAAAGGGCCCTTCGCTGACACACAGAAGCCGGTAAGTCCTGGGTGATTCATATCCTCTTGCCCTCCCAAAGGACCTGATCCAATTCCTTTATTTTGGAGAGCAAATGTTGTCTTTCCTGGTAGTTTGGCCAACAGGGGTCTGGGCTGCTGACCGGGGGCTGGGATAGGGCGCAACGCCCCATGAGCTCTCTCGAGGGTATATGAGGCTCCATAAGGAGAGGGGCTCGCTAGCTTTTCGAATAACTTCTGCAAAAACAAAATCACATTTTGGCCCTCCTCTCTTTCAGGTATTCCCAAAATAACTATATTGTTTCTTCGGGATCTTCCCTCCAGATCCTCGACTTTCTGCTCAAGCTTCCTGATGCTCTGACGGTTGCTGATCGTGGCTTCCTCGATGCAACTCGCCATCTTCTCTGTGGAGGTTATTCAGGCCTCTACATCCGTAACTTTTACATTAAGCTCTTCCAAAGCCCCAGCTAGTTGCTTTAACTTGGTCACAGCTGTTTTCACATCATCCCTTAGGAGCTGCAGTTTGATTCTTAGCAGCTCCAGTGTAAGAGGTGTTGCTTCTGGTGCCAGCATTTTCGGGGGAGTAACAGTGGACGACTTGCTGCCTCCTGATGACTGGGCCTTGGGTCGCTTTCCAGATTTCTCGGGGGAGACAGGCGGGGTGTGCCGAGGCATCGCGGGCTTCATTTCTGCATCCATATCTCAACACTGGTCCGTTCCACCACCACTCCGGCAATACGGACTTCTTCACGATATTGCTAATTTTCTTTCCAGGCAGTATTATACCAGAAAAAGAGCTTGGGATAGCAGGAGCTCTGACCAGGTCCTGCTACTCCGGCTGCAGCATCACGTGATCCTCACCATAGTGTTTTTTAATTTCATTTTGATTTGTTTATTTGCTTCACACAAAGGCTTGTTGCCTCTGTGATGGTGGTTCTGATGTTTCCCCATTGTTGCTCCACCCCTCCTTCTTGCCTGTTTGGTAGTACTTTTCTGAGGCACTCTCCCATTTTGACAAAGTCAGCCCTCCTGAAGTCCAGTACCCTCACTTTTGTATGGCTTGGCTCTGTGGCTGTGTTTATCATGAACCACGCTGTTTGGTGGTCACTTGTTCCCAGATGGCTACCCACTTCTAGATCTGAGATCCTCTCTCCATCCCTGTTTGAGAGTATCAGGTCTAAGATTGCTCCCTCCTGAGTGGGTTCCAACACTAGCTGTCTGAGGCATGCCCCCCATAGAACACTGAGAAAGACCCTGCTCTTGGATGTGGCTGCAGCAAAGGTGCTGCTCCAGTTAACATCTGGCATATTCAGGTCTCCCATCAACAATGTCTCCCCTTTTTCTGCCATCCTTAGGATGCCTTCTATCATTTCCTTGTCCATTTCCTCCCCCTGAGACAGGGGTCTGTATACAACCCCATGTGGATTGTGGTGCTATTTCCTCTCTCCAGGGTGACCCACAGTGCCTCCTCTCCTCCATGTTTACCCTTTAGTTCTATTGCTTTGATTCCTTCCTTTACATAGAGAGCTACTCCTCCTACTCCTTTTCTACCCTCCCTGTTCCTCCTGTACATATTGTGTACCCTGGTATGTTGAAAATCCCAGTCATGGTTCTCTGTGTACCATATTTCTGTGACTGCCATGATATCCAGACATCTCTCTTCCATCAAGGCCACCAGTTCAGGGAACTTGTTACCTAGACTATGGGCATTGGTACTTATTACCCTCTATTTTTTGATGGCCTTACCCCTTTCTGCTCCATCCCTGTCCTTACTGCCTTTGCCTTTTTTCTCCATTTACCCCTCACCTTCTCCCTATTGACTTCTCTATCTTGGTGTTTACCTCACTAACTACCCTGATTTTTGGTGGGGGGGCTAGGATTTCCCTGCTCCTTTTCAGTACTTCCTCCCTTGGCTAGTTTAAATGCTTGTCAATGAAGCATTTAGACCTGTCACCAAGGGTCCCAGTTCCCCTCCTGGACAGATGCAGACCATCATACCAGTATAGGCCTGTTTCCCTCCAAGTTGACCCCCAGACTCCAATGAAGCCAAAACCCTGAGCTCTGCACCAGTTTTTCAACCATTGATTGAATCCCATGGTGCGGAGCACCCTAGCCTCACCCATGCCATAGACAGGCAGCACCTCTGAGAAGGTTACCATGCGTGCTGCTTATCTAAGGCCCCTCCCCAACTCCACAAACTCCTGCTGCACTGAATTGAACCCCCCCCCATTTAGTTTGGGAGGCGCTACAAACTTCTTGTCACACCCATTCTCAAACTAACTTGGTGGATTCTTCGTGAGAGAGTTTTGTCTCCTGCAGTAGAGCAACGTGGGTGCGTAATTTTTTGAGATGGGTCAGTACCTGCTTACGTTTTATTGACGAGTTTAGTCCCCTTAAGTTCCAACTGTGAAATTTCAGACCTGCATTATTGTCTTTTAGGGATCATATTTTGAATACATAGATTTTTTTATCAATATTTTATTGATATACAGTATTATACAATAAATAGTTCCAATTAGTAAGGACACAGTTAATTATAATAACATGAAGGACATGAAAACATAAGTATGTATAAACACATCTGTGCTATCAAGCTACCAAGAAGGATCAATAGAGTCCCTAATACTGATGATTGAGGTTGCTATTTAAATATTAAAATCATCAGCTGTCCAACTTCCTATTTCCTTGTTATAAAGGTTCCACACTGGAAGGAAATCACCAAAATTGGCCATGATTGTAGAGTGCTGACAAGAATAACTGTCACCATTCAGAACTAGGAAAGACACCTTCAGGGATTTTTTGTTTCCAGTATTTTAATATAAGCCTTTTGATAGTCATAATATTACTTTGCATAATTATGGTTTTTTCTATATTTTGGATGTTAAACATCTCCAGTATGGAATATTTTGGGTCATCCCAGTGGAATCTTTACCCCTATCTGATTTAGGATTTCAAACGCTTTATTCCACCATGACTTAATTACCGGACAATGCTAAAATGTATGTAGCATGTCTGCTGATTGCACGTCACAATGCCATCAGAAATCATCCTGCAGTAATTTCATTCTATATAATCTGTGTGGTGTATAGTAAGCGCTATTTAATATTTTGTATTGTATCACCTTATCTCTGGATAACTTGTAATGTGATGCTGTATTGCATGTTAATTTCCATTACATATCAGTATATGAAGAATCTAACTCTTCTTCCGGTTTTTTAATAGTTATTCTGTGTAACTGTAACTATGATTTTTGTAAATTACTCTTCAATCAAGCAAAAATAGAAATGAATTTAGTGGATTTTATATTAATCAGTTTAGATTCGAGAGCTTTGTTAGGTGCTCTTTCCCATCTTAAATAATCCTTCCCATAAAGGCTTATCAATTGATTAAAAAACATTAGATGTATTGAATCCAACTGATATTTTTTTCTAAACCTATCCCATGATGTAAGTTTCTCATTGTCCAAAAGACATTTCCACTTGTCTATCCTTATTTTTTCCCAAACCCTATTTCGTAAAGGCTTCCCCCCTATTTTATAATTGGGATTATTCCAAATTTGGTTTTCTGGGGAAAGGCGTAAATCCCATTTAACTTTGTTAATGTATTTGATTTTTCCCATCGCCAAGTATTTAAGTATAATAGATTTTGAATTTACACATTTTTTTGCAGTAAAAGCTATTTGGGGTAAATCAATCCGCTCCAAACATGAAGCAGATATTATTTCATTCAGAAGACTTAAGATGTTTCTATCCTGGTCTTCTTGCAACGCCCACAGCAGAACCCTTTTCATTTGATAGGATATGAAATACTTTTCCATGTCAGAGCATGCCATCCCCCCATGTTCAGCTGGGAGGCATCATTTTTCCCATGAAATTCTGGGGCCTTTGTTGTTCCGTATGAAACTTTTAAAACACCTGTTAATTTATTTAAACCAGTACCCGGGTACCGGAACCATTAATGTTTGTAACCTAAATGATAAAAGAGGGACAATAATCATTTTTATTACTTGAATTTTGCCACTAAAGGAGAGAGGAATTTTAGACCAACACTGTAATTTGATTCTCACTGAATCCCCTAGCTCTTTAAAGTTGAGGTTAAACACAGAATCAATCTGGTTGTGAATGTTTATACCCAAATATCTCATACCTTGATTTTTTATATTCGCCTGAATTGTTTGTTGGATTGGTCTCAGATCTTGAACATGGAAAGTTATTATTTCTGATTTTTCCTCATTTGTTTTATATCCCGCCACTCTTGAGAATTTTTTAATAACCTGATTTAATTCTTGGATACTTGAAACCAGGTCCTGAAGCATTAAAAGAACATCATCTGTGAAGGCATTATGTTTTGTTTCTGCTTGGCTTATTTTAATTCCCTGTACACCTTGATTCTCTCTAATTTCTTCTAAAATGGGTTCTAATCCCAAAACAAAAAGGGAGGGAGATAACAGACAACCTTGTCTGACTCCTCTATGAAGTAAGATTTCTGCAGAAAGGTTCCCATTGACTTAATTTGGGCTTTAGGAGCAGAGTATAATGTTTCAATAATGGAAACAAAATAATCCGGGAAACCAAAGGCCTTTAATGTCTGGAATAAGTAACTCCATTCCATCATTTCAAAGGCCTTGGTTGCATCAAGGGCCAAAAAAAATGCAGGAAAATCAGCTTTTTGTAAGTGTTCTGTTATAAACTGAATTTTGGTTAAACCCAGTCTGATTGCTGTGAATTAGCTTGGAAAGTAGGGGGAGTAGTCTGATATTTAGAAATGTGTACAATATTTTATAGTCTGTATTTAATATTGAAGTAGGTCTATAATTTGTAACTTTTTACTAGATTTACCTTGTTGTAATAGTACTGATGTAAATGCTTGGGAAAATGAATAGGGTAGTTACTTGCTCTTAATACCCTGATTTAGTAATAAGTGTAAAATCGGTATTAGTGTATCTTCTAAGGCTAAATAAAATTCCAAAGGAAGGCCGTCAGTGCTCGGAGTTTTATGCTTTGCCATCTGGTGCATCGTGTTTTTAATCTCAGCCTCTGATATTTCACTCAGCAGAGCATTGGCTTCTTTAGAATTTAATCTGGACCTTATAAACTGACTGTAATAATCAATTTCCTCTAAGGATGGAGAACATTTTGAAGTATAGAGTTCAGAATAAAAATTGGTGAATTCTCCCAAAATATCTGTTTGACTCGAAAGCATCTCACCTTCTTCATTTATCAAGGAAACAATATCTGATTTTTGTTTTTCCCTAGCTTGAATTCTACTAGAGAGAATTTTCCCAATTGCCTCACCATTGGTCTTCCAGTTCTTATGCCAAGCCCAATTTCTTTTTACCCTGAAATATTTAGTTGATTCAACCAATTTCCTAAGGTTTCCTAATTCTTCATTTTTGGATCGATCACCTAACTTCACTGCACTTTCTAAGTTTAATAGTTTTTCTTCTACTTCCCTTTGTTGCTTTATCTTCCTTTTGTTCTTCCAAGAAGATTCTGAGATCAACAGCCTACGTATAGTAGCTTTTAAAGCATCACAGCTGTCTATTATATTAATATTGGAAACCTTAATTTCTGTAATGAAATATGTAATTCCCTGGGATAGTTTCTTCAGAAATAACTTATCTTGTAGGATACTAATATTCAACCACCACAATCTGTTGTTCCCATTCCCCTCTTTTCCCAGCTGAAGGCCAAAAGTTATCAAATTATGGTCAGAGATTAATCTAGTTTCGATTTTTGCCCATACTCTCCAACTGCTAATACATATTTCTTTTGACATAAAAATATAGTCAAATCTAGTGTGAGCTTTATACCTGGGTGAGAAATAAGTATAATCTTTAATATCTCCATTTAATTCCTTCCAGATATCTACCAAATCATTACGATTCAAGAGGTTTTGCAATAATTTTGCTTTATACTTGTCCCATCCCAGTGCCCTGGAAGTCTTATCTAATTCTGGATTCAAGGTGCAGTTTAAGTCTCCCCCTAGTATAAAACACCCCTCATTCCAAGTGTACATAAGCGTGTTAAGTTCTGCTAGAAATTGATTATAGCCTTTAAAGGGGGCATATACTGACCCATAAATAACAATTTGTCCAACAATTTTTATTTTAACTAAAATAATTCTACCTTGTTTATCACTAATTGAATCCAATAACTCTCCCCAAAAACTTCTGTCAAATAAGAGGGCAACTCCAACACTTCTTTTAGAAGTTGTGGCAGAATCATATAGTCTCCCCGGATATCTGCTTGCCAGCCTGTTCCATTCCTTTTCATTTAAATAGGTCTCTTGCAGTATGGCCATACCAGACTTCAATTTCTTAATTCTGGACAAAGCCCTGGACCTTTTCATAAATGAATTAATGCCATTTACATTCCAGATACAACCTGTCAATAATCCCATCATGCCAAACTAAATTCTCCTATCAATGCCCTTCTGTATATCATTAAGTAATTCCACCTCAGTGCCCTTATTAGAATCACCATCAACCAAAAAAAAAAAACTTTCCCACCAAACCCCCTCCCTGATGCCTAAAACAGAACAGGCATCCCCCATACCACTTGGTGCAATTAACTGAAAGGAGCTAGGTCCCCTCCCCATGCATCATAATCTTAGTGTTACTTATTGCCTAGAAAAAAGAGAATATGAATTTAGCCATTCTCATATCCTGCAAAGAAAGTTGGTAGGCATAACTTTGTCTACCAATACCTCAGCCACAGAATGATAGATTATTGTTTGATTATTTAACAGCACTTTGAGTTTCGGAGGAAAAATAATATATGCTTTTATTCCCTCAGCCCATAATTTTTCTTGCAACCCCCCCATATCTTTTCCTTTGCTCCCATAGCTGTTTAGAATAATCGTTCTTCAAGTAAATTGGGTGGTCCTTATACAAAAAGTTTTATATTTGTACAAGGCCTGCATATCTGGTCTTTCCCTTATGAAGTCAACATTTTTACAATAGCATGTCTGGATCTTTTAAGGTCTTTAGGAGCCCCTAGCCAATGGGTCCTATCTATTGCTGGAATTTGTTGATCCGTCGATAATATTTTAGAAAAAATATCCTTAATGATGTCCCTTAATGGAAGTTATTTTTCCCAAATGGTCAAAATTCCCAATACTCCAATGTTTTTCCTCCTTGACCTATTTCCTTGGTCTTCAGTTTCCTCTTCCATGCTTGACTGCTGCTTCCTTAAAAATTCTGCTTTTTTACTTATTGGAATTACAGTATCCTCTAGGTTGCTGTGTCTTTTTTCTAGTTCAGCAATTCTGTTTAAACCATTTTCCAATTTACTATCGAAACTGGTAACATTATCAGAAAGTTTTTTGATAGACTGTGGTAGAGTTTGCAGTTTCTCCACTGAATTTTGAAGTTCTGCTATGTTTTGGATTAGCTGCATGGCCCATCTAGGAGGAGCATCTGTTAAATCTTCATTTTAATTTTTGGAGCTTGAGGAAATAGGAGAATTAGGGGGTTCCAATGTTCCTGGGCTGGTAATTGAAGCAGATTCTTGTTCTATTGGAGGGTCTGATAAAATCTCAGAGTTCTCTTTTGAAAAAGCTGTTTCTGTCTCTCCAAGAGAGTGCATAGATCTAGTACTGCTGTTGATATTCTTCCCTTTCCTTTTTTCCTTTGCATCTACTTTAGGGGCCATGTTTACTTTAAGGCCGGTTATAGCGCAGCAGTTTTTGAAAGGTAATCGCAGTTGCTTATATTTCCTGGCTCTTAATTCTGTTCCAAAATCTACTTCTGGCTTAACACTTGCAGTTCTATTTGGAGAGGTTTTATTTTTTTCAGAGACCTGAAAAAGCTTTGACAGTCTTTTCCCCCACAATTCAGCATTATACTGTGTTTCTCCCATAAGCCAGGGGAGAAAAAACAGTAAGAAATTTGCTCCCGGTACTCTTAAAATCCAAGACGCAATACAAATGACCCTTCTCTCGTGTAAAAGCACCAATTTGCAAAAAAAGCAATTCTCCTGCCATGCAAGCCTGATAAGTTCCAAACTCCGTCCTCCTATTCTTTCATTCCGTGGCAGGATTTAAAGTATAACAGTAGCATTTGTTAATGGTTGAGTGAGCAGAAAGTAGAACCTAGACTTCACCATTAGCAGTAATAGCAGCGCATTCTAACATATTATGGGTGCTCAAGTTATGAAAAAGGAGTACTTATCATGACCCCGCTGCTCTTACAGCAAATCTCTGCTCATGAATTGGTTCATCATGTTCAATCAAGGCCTTCTCTTTTCCTTCTTCCGCTGCCTTTCTAGCATGCTGGTGTTCTAGTGTTGGCTTGTTCTTCAAGACTTCCAGTAAATCTTTTTTGGGCAAGCGGCACATGTAGCGCATAAGGAGTCTTCCTTCCTGTAAAGTGATTTTCTCGCCGAGTTCTTATCTAGTTTCAAATCCCAACCTGGACTAGACCGCTACTACCGCTAATTCAAAATGAAAGTCCATGCTGAAACTCTGCTGCCCGCTTCCTTTTCCTCCTTTTACTTTTGCTTTTCGCGGGTTCCCCGGTACCACATTACATGTAATTATTACCGGCGGATTAAGGAGGGGGATAACCAAGGACACCCGAAGATTTCAACACGACTAGAAGTCTTACTGCGGCTTAAAAAGGGATATGGCAATATTTTGTCTTAAAGGGAGTGGGAGGGAGCAGAACGCTCCTTGCTGCCTAGCTCATCTTCCAGCGTGTTGTGTCACCACACCCACTTTGCGTCCGCAGCACTCGAGACCCTATTTTGAATATATGGGTTGCAATGAGTACAGCGTAGCAGGTCTAGGTTCTAGCCACATCCCCCCCCACAACCAACCCCAAAAATGTAAGAGCTCTTTTAGCTTCAAAGTCACCTTTAACCACTTGCATAATAGTGCTTAACTTTATAATCACAAATAACATACTGTAACACAATAAAAGCAATGATCTGCACCCATGAGATATCAATGTATTTTTTGGCACATGATTAGATTCATTAAGCTCCATTTTCCCCTGACTGGAGTCCTCACAGAATAAGGGCTGGATGAAAACCTTTGTCCAAAGTCCTCTGTGAGGACCCACGTGGGCTACTGTAGATTTTTAAAGTTTTAGATTTTGTAAAATGTGGAGATACAGTTATGTACAGCATTGCTATACACTGACACCATTGGTGTTTTCTATCCAAATTACTTATAGTTTTTTTTTAAATTATATATATAAACCTTGTTGTTAAGGCTAGCTTCCTACCCCCCACCCAAATCCTTGGTATATTACCTATAGCCATTACATCATGGGAATATGTGGTCAAACACTCAAAGAGAGAGAGATGGAGGAAAAGGAAGCTTATTCGTCATATAATTGTTGGCTGGGCTTCTGTACTGCTTTTAACTTTTGGCATTAACCCACACCTGCTAGCATTTTATGCCTTTATTTATATACTGTATACTGTACTGTTAGTGCAGAGGATCTGCGCAGCCTGCAGTGTGGTCGGGATTGATTGGAGCGGATGACCTGCTGCACGTTCAGTTGCTCGCTATACATCTTTAGGTTATATCTGATTGCGGTAGATTTAGCTCTGATGCTGTCTGTTAAGAAAGACTAATTTGAGCTAATCAGCCAATCATGAGATAAAGGAAAGAGCAAAGAGAAAAATGAATTGACAGCTAATCCAGTTAACTAGTGTAACACTATAGTGGTACAGTGTAACAGTACAGTAAAAAGGTGTAACATCTGTAGTACATTTGTGACATGGGGCATCATGGTATCATTAACACCATTAAGCATCTTTACCCTCTCTCTACCTTGCATGTACCTCTCTTTGCCTACTATGAGGAACAAGAGACATGTGAAAAATAAGTATGTCACCCATTGATTTCCTGTATGCGCCTGTATAAACCCCAAAGTGCATTCGTGCACTGTGAATTCTGATGCCCTTGTTTTTCTTGCATCTTATCTTATGCATAACTGTTCTCAGCATGTAAATAACTGTTCTAAGTTGCTAATCTCCTTTCACATTTCCTATTGATCCCTTCCACTCTTTCCCCTCACCCCTCTATGGCTCTCCCCATCCCCCTTCCCCCCGTTATATCTCCTGAGCTCCCCTGCTCACTTTAAAATGCTTTGTCCCATACCTTCTCACCTCTGACGAGGCTCCTGGGCTGATGCCATCCCTTACCTTGTTGGTTATTAGATATTAGACTGAGTCTGTTCTCATTTTCCTGTAAAGGGTCGTTTCATAAGACCCTACCCCCTCTAATATGACCATTTGAATTCCAGGTTTTAACCAAATACGCACCTTGGCATACATTGTACAATGCCACATGTATTGGAACATCTCATGACCAAACAAGCAGACGCGAAAGACCATTAGGCCTATTCTGCTGGCATTTTAGTATGTTAGTATATACTGTTGTAATGTTTTGTATAATTCCTTGTTTTGTTTGTTCTCCGTCTCATACTTTTCCAATATGTATTGCTCGTCTGACGTGGAACCTGTGAAATGAGCTTTTTCTCAAAGGTGTTATCCAAAATGTCAATAAATAAAAAAATAAAAATGTACCTATTGTATTTTGTATTATTTGTATTTGCAATTGAATCTCTGTACTTATCCCTATCTCCCCCCCCCCCCGACGCATCTGGAAACAAGTTGTTTAATAGCTCAGTATGTCTTTCCCAGGAAAACTCTTTTAAATAAATAAATAAAATCTCCATGTTTGATGATGTGTCCCACATACTAAATCATTAGTGCCCCTTATTTTTCCACATTGTGAGTGTTGGTGTCCCTATTTCAGTGACACTAGGACGGTTGAGAGGTATGAAGGTATACTACCAACAGAGTCACTGGTACATAAATGGTACACTGAACATGTGCAATGCAGCTCCCTGACCTACCTGGATTCAGCAGTGGAGCTGTCACTGCAGCTGTCCTGATGGCCCTCGGGGTCCACACCTCTCAATTGCTGGTGACCTTTAGGGAAGACAATGGGCTCCAGGACAGTCACCAGCATGGGTTTGTCTCCGGAAAATCCTGCCAGGCGAACCTAGTTGAGTATTATGACTGGGTCACGGAATTGGTTAAGGGTCATACAGTGGATGTCATATACTTGGACTTCAGTAAGGCCTTCGATTCGGTGCCACATGGGATGTTGGGAGGGAATTGAGATACGTGGGGGTGGGCACTAAGATGGTTAAATGGATTGAGAATTGGCTGCAGGGGAGACAGCAGAGGGTAGTGGTGGTGGGGGAACTCTCACCTCCAAGAGCTGTGATGAGTGAGGTGCTGCAGGAATCAGTACTGGGGCCAGTGCTGTTTGGAATATTTATAGAGGACATCTCATATGGTGTCAAGAATCAGATCAATGTATTCGTTGACAATACCAAATTGGTGGCAGACAATATAACAGGTTGGCAAGGGCTGCAGGATGATCTGACCAAACTGGTGGAGTGGTTGGAAGCGTGGCAGTTGGGGTTCAATGCAAAAAAGTGCAATGTCATGCACTTTGGAGCAAAGAACCCAGGGAGGAGTTAGTAGCTGGGAGGGGTGCAGCTAGGTTCCACCAAGGAGGAGAAGGATCTAGGGGTGGTTGTAACAGGGAAGATGAACAATTCAGAGCAGTGTAGGAGGGCGGCAATGAAAGCCAACAGGATGCTGGGTAGTATCATGAGAGGGATCTCCTCCAGGAGCAGGGAGGTGATCCTGCCTCTCTACAGGACACTGGTCAGGCCGCACCTGGAGTACTGTGTGCAAGTCTGCTGCCCATATCTGAAGAAGGATGTGAAATTACTGGAAGTGGTACAATGCAGGGCAAGAAGGATGATCCAGGGATTGGAGGACAGACCATATAAGGAAAGGCTGAGAGAGTTGAACATGCACTCCTTGGCGGACAGAAGGGACTTGGGGGATATGATTGAGACCCTTAAGTACTTAAATGGTATAAACAAGGCAGGTACTGTGGGAATACTCAGGCTGGGGGGGGACATGAGAGGGCACGGCCTTAGATTGGAGGGGGGAAGATTTAGGATGGAAATAAAGAGACACTTTTTCACAGAGAGGGTCGTGGCAGAATGTAATTCTCTACCAGAGTTGGTGGTAGCCTGTTAGACAGTAGGTAGTTTCAAAAGAGGATGAGACAAGGTGAGGGGGGGAATTGGGAAGGGAAGGAGGCAGGGCAGCTGCAAGGTAAGGGTGCTAGCTGCACACTCGAGCAGACTTCATAGACCAGGTGGCCTATTTCTGCTGGCAAATTCATATGTTCAGTCCTCAAATACCACCCCATCCTCCCATTATTTGTTAAAGAGGGTAATCAGTGGTGTCACTAGTTCTACCCTTAGTTCTTTTAGAATTCTTGGGTGAATCCCGTCAGGCCCCATTGCTTTGTCCACCTTCAGTGTTAAAAGTTCTTTCAGAACCCTTTCTTCTGTGAATGGACTTGTATTGACCCCCTATCCAGAGTGTTTCTATTGTTTGGTTTAGGTACCTCCCTCTTCTTTTGAGAATACTGAGCAGAAGTACATACTAACATTCTATTTGCCAGCAAATTAGGCCTTATGGTCTATCGAGTCTGCTCGAACCTCAGATCCCTAGTTGGGTGACGAGGTCCTCCCCCCTGTGTTCCAGAAACCCCTATCATCCATCCCTACCCCCCTGGGACAGGCCATCATCTGATACATCCACTTTCTGTGTCTGTCCCACCCTCTCTTGAAGCCCTCCACTGTGGATCTCTGAACCAGCTCGCCAGGCAGTGCATTCCAAGGGTCCACCACCCTCTCAGTGAAAACCTCCTCCTTTCCCTCACCCTTCCACCTTCAAACTTCAAACCATGCCTCTGGTGATACCTCCCTGCTTTAGTCTAAAGATCCCTCCATGTTTACCCTATTTATTCCCTTGAGGTACTTGAAGACCTCAATCATGTCCCCCCTGTCTCTCCTCTCCTCTCCTCCAATGAAAACAGGCAGAGCTCCTCAAGTCTGTCCTCATACGTCAAATTCCCTAGTGATTGTATCGTCTTAGTTGCCCCTCCTCTGTACCCTCTCCAGGAGCTGTATGTCCCTCTTCAAGTGTGTGCCTCCAGTACTGTACACAGTACTCAAGGTGTGGTCTAACCACTCCATTGTACAGTGGCAGAATCACTTCCTTGCTCCTAGAGGTGATCCCCTCACGATGCATCCCAACATCCTGTTTGCCTTGCTAGCCACTCTCCTGCACTGCTCAGAGTTATTCATACATGCATCCACCATGACCCTAGGTCTTTTCCCCTATTGAGGCCTCCACGCCTCCCTCCCAGGGTGTACCTGTGTTTAGGGTTTCCCACCAAGATGTAACACCTTGCACTTGGTGATATTGAAATTTAATTTCCATGTGTGAGCCCAGCTTCCAGGGTGTCCAGGTCCTTTGCAGGGCCAACCTCCCTCTTCTCCCTCAACTACTGCTCCCATCTTGGAGTCATCAGCAAAGAGACTCATTTCACACCCTATACCCTCCTGATGTCCAATATGTATGCATTAAACAGGATCGGACTCCAGGACCGAAGCCCCTGGCGGTGCTCCCTAACCAACCTCTATGTTCGAGAGCTCCCACCGACCACACTACCTCTGCGCCCAGCTAGCCAGTTTTCAATCCATCTGACCATCAAAGGGCCTACCCCAACCCCATCAGTTTCTCCACCAGACCATTGTAGGATAGAGTCAAACGCCTGCAGAAGTCCAAGAATAATACATCCACAGGCTTTCCCCTGTCCAGTTCTGATGTTACCCATTCGTAGAACTCCACAAGACTGGTTTGACATGATCTACCTGGCACAAACCCATGTTACCGACTATCCATACCTCCCACCTCCTCCAAGTACACCCCCAATCGTTCCTTTAGTATACTCTCCATTAATTTTCCCACTACCAAGGTCAAACTTTTTGTTCAGTATCTCTTCTTTTTTTACAGTCACCCTCTGCCCACATTCCCTCCCCTTTATTAAGCCTCAGTATCCCTCCCTTGGTCTTTCTTCACTCCCTAGTGTACCTATAAAAGGGTCTATCCCCCTTCTTAACAGAGTTGACTATCTTTTCTTCAGTTAGGGCCTTTGCTATTCTGACTGCTTTCCCTGCCTCCTTTTGCTTTAACTGATATAGCTGTCTGTCCTGCTCCTTCTGTGTTTCCTTATATTTCCTGAATGCTATCATCCTTTTCTCCTTAACCTTCCCTGCCACCTCTTTTGAGAACCATAGTGGCTTTTTCCTTCATTTTGTTTTGTTGATTTGCTTTACACAAAGGCCTGTTACCTCTGTGATGACAGTTTTGATTTTTCCCCATTGTTCTTCCACCCCTCCTTCTTGCATGTTTGCTAGTGCTTTTCTGGGGCACTCTCTCATTTGCCAAAGTCAGCCCTCCTAAAGTCCAACACCCTTGCTTTTCTATGGCTTGACTGTACAGCTGAGTTTATTGTGAACCACACTGTTTGGTGGTCGCTTGTTCCCAGATGGTTGCCCACTTCTAAATCTGAGATCCTGTCTCCATCCCCATTTGAAAGTACCAGGTCTATGATTGCTCTCTCCCGAGTGGGTTCCAACACTAGCTGTCTGAGGCATGCCCCCTGTAGGGCATTGAGAATGACCCTGCTCTTGGATGTGGCTGCAGTAAAGGTGCTCCAGTTAACATTTGGCATATTCAGGTCCCCCATCAACAATATCTCACTCCTTTTTCTGCCATTATAAGGATTCCTTCTATCATTTCCTTATCCATAGTCTCCCCCTGAGGCGGGGGTCTCTAAACAACCCCTGTGCGGATTGTGGTGCCATTTCCTGTCTCCAGGGTGACCCACAGTGCCTCCTCCCCTCCCTGTTTACCCTTTAGTTCTGTTGCTTTGATTCCTTCCCTTATGTAGAGAGCTACTGATGTTTGATAGGTAGCTTGATGTCCTTGCTGCACTTTGGTTTTGAACTGGAATGCAGTGACCATAAGCTTTGGCTGGCACAGATGTGATCTGGGGATTCATACTCTCAAGGGCCTTTGACTGGACATGCTGTGGTTACTTTCACCTCTCAGGCCTTTCATTGTCTTCACCTTTAAGGTCTTTTGATGTCTTCACCTCTAAGGTCTTTAGACGTCTTCACCTCTAAGGTCTTTAGACATCTTCACCTCTAAGTTAGCAATAACCCATAACAGGGTATGGGGTTATAGGCATTTAATCCATGCCTGGGGTGAGTTGTGAGGCACAAGGCCACAGGCTGAGTGTCCTCACAGCATCCCAGGTATGGATTAAATGCCTACAACCCCATACCCTGAAGTAGGTTATTGCACTTATAACATGGGTTCAGTGGACCACAGGGTAAAAACCCACAGAAAGGTGTTTTCTCCGTGTTTAAAACCAATAAAGGTAGTGTATCCTGCTGCCTTGGAAAATAGTCCTGAAGAAACAATGCATACTACGTTGCTGTTATGCACATAGAAATGTCACAGATACACTACTGACATGATTTGTGACATTTCTTCTGCATAACATTGTGTGCTACCTTGCCTACCACGTCCAGTAGGTGATACTACGGTGCAGCACTCTCTCGCTTCACAACTGTTTTTAAATGGCTGCCTTTCACATCTCAGTTTCCCTAAACATAGCAAGTCCCACACTGCCCTGGGATACTGATTTAGGCACCACCACATCAACAGTGAATATACTGGCATTCAATGCATGGTCACCTGATGATGTTTCACCAATGGCATTTCTTTTCTTTCCTAACCCATGTTATAAGGTCTTTCGTCGCACCATGAGGGGTGTGGCTGTTGCAGCTCAGAGCAACAGCTCTCCAGATCCACCTTTCTGAGAGATCAGAGCCCCCACCAAACTTGATGGATGAGGGAATAGCAACCACTGCTGTGGCTCTCCTTCACAGACAGTTACCTCAGACTTTAATTCCCCTTTCCCCCTCTGCCTCTCTTCTTCTCTCAGGGTTCCTCTAGAATATTTGGTGGTATGGGTCCTGCTGAGACCAGTGCCAGGAGTGTTGGGTCTGATCCCAGCTGGGAATGCTGTGAGGGTAGATCACCCCCTTCCAATGGATATTTCTTTTTCTCCTATGGTGGTCACTGAAACACCACCCTCCTTTGATGGTTCTCTGGCTGAAGTATACTTCTTTCATTTAACAGACATGGGAGGCTGTAAAACCAAGGGAGGCAACACCTGCCCCCCAGTGATGAAGCAGCAGGGAGGGAGACTTGAGGGGAGTATCTTCCCCAGGGCAGGGGTGCAACAAGACAGGGTGGGGACAAGTCAGGGGACGAGGAGAGTATAAATCAGGAAACAAGAAGAAAATAGTATAGGAGACAGGTAAAAGAGAAGGTAACTAGGGAAGAGGGGGGTCTGGGTGAGCTTCAGGGAACAGCACAGGTGGGGGAAGCAGGCTGGGAGGTAGTAAGGTATGGAGAGCCATGCCTGCTAGTGCAAGGAGTCTGGAAAAAAGACTCTGGACCTGGAGGCCATCATGGCAGAGGCTTGCCTGGATTTGGGGCCCTAACAGAGTCATGGTGCATTGACAGCCACGGCTGGGACAAGACCACACTGGGCTACTCTCTGTTTAGGAGAAGCAGGGAAGGGAGATGGGACTTACTATATATAAGGGAGGGAATCAAATCCGCAGAAGTACAGGGACACCCAGAGGAAAAGGAAGGGCTGGAGATACTGTGGGTCATTCCTGGGGATTGCCAGGGAGGGGTAGAGTCACAATGGTTAGAATTAAGGCAACCAACCTCTGTGTGAAGAAAGTGAGTAAAAGTTGAAGGAAAAAAGAGACTGTTATTTTTTTCTCAAGAGTAGGTTTTAAAGCAATTACCTTTCTAATATTTTTTATGGTATTCATGCCCTTTTGTTCCCATAATACATTAGATATTGGCTTACCTAGAATTGCTATATTAGGGCTTCTTCACATTGGATGGAGAACTGACCTGTTCAGTTTTAGTTTCATGGTGGCAGTTGATTGTTTTATTTGACGCAGGGAACTGAAAATTATAGTATTCCTTATGTTGTGTTTGGGTTTGACAAATAATAAAGCAGTAAGATCAATATTTCTATCTTTTAACAAATTTTCTTCAATTGTTTGCCATTCTGGGATTGAATTTCTGTTATTGTGTGAATAAGCCACTTAGAATTTTTGTTGAATCTCATAGCTAAGTAATATAGAAATAAATCTGAGGCTTTAAGACAATCAACATCTGGAGGCCTGGCCGACCAGGTGGCACTGAGGGTTAAGGTACTGGATGCCTCACCTCGCACCACGCCGGCGACCTGGGTTTGGGAGCAAGCTCAGGCCATCGGGGGTCAGCCGGGGAGGAGTAGGATCGAGTGTCCGGAGGACTGCTTTCCTCTCCTGGGGAGGGTGGAGCCATGTTTCCCAGTACTTAGTGGTCCCTAGTGGTGACTGGGGGCAGCAAGTTGGGAATGCCGCAGTACGGGGTGGGGACGTGGCAGACATCCTGCGGGTGGGTACTGAACATGCCTACAGTGCAGTGATGTCATTGCACAGCCGCGTCCTCAGGGACACGTAAGGGAAAAAAAACCTCTGCTCCACAAGCATGATGCCTCCGAAGAGGTACCATCCACCACCTCCAAACAAAAGCCCGATTCAAGGGACAGGGGCTCATTGGTGATGCGGTCTCCCTCCCATCCCCCTCTGGGAGGGCCCCTCCATGGGGGGTAAGCCACAGTCCTCCCAGCTTTAGCCGGGTTGTGGCCGAGGCTGGTAGGTGGTCAGGACGTTGAGACCCCTCGTAACAAGGTTGAATGGGGACAGTTCCCCACCATGGATGCAGAGAGCAAAAATAGAATCTACAAAAAGAAACACCTTGGGGTCTAGATAATTTAAAATACCTGTTGTCCTGGATGTTAGTTGTTCCAGATAAATTTGTTAAGGCTGGAGTGTAGATTTTGAAACCAGGATTTTCTTATGAAGCATGAGATCGTGCTAATGGTATTTAGAACCTTTGGAAGTATATTCATTTTTATTACATCAGCTCAGTTCCAGTAGTTTAGTGGTAGCTTGTTCCAATTATTTCTATCATTTTCAATTTTTGTTTTGATGTCTGAAATGTTATTTTTAAAAATTGTCTGGAGATCCTTGCATAGTTTGATTCCTAGATAGTCTGTTGAGTTCTCAGAAGAGAATTGGGCCAAGGCCAGACCCTTGTGGAATGCCTGAGCTGATAGGGAGTGGTGGTGGTGGTGGTGGGGGGGGGAGTCTCCTGTACAGGCCGCTTGCAACCTGCCTTCAAGGTAGGAGTGGAACCACTCAGCTGAGGAGGTACAGAGTCCAGTTGCCTTAAGCTTGTCCATGACAATGGGGGTGAGCAACAGTGTCAAAAGGTTTGGCTAAATCAGCTAAGATGGCAGAGGTGACAAGGCCATGATCCATGCCAGAGAGGATAGTATCAGTGAGTCGGAGGAGAGAAAGATGGGTGTGGAGTGGGAGTTTTCTAAAGCCAAAGAAAGAGGTTGAGTCAAGAAAAGGGGAGAGTTGGGAGAGAACAAAGTGTTCCTGGAGTTTAGACAGAGTGGGGAAGAGACAGAGAGGACAGAAGTTGCTAGGGGAAGAGAGGTCACTCCCTTTAGGAAGATGAATGACAATAGCCAGCTTCCAAGAGTTAGGGACACAGGATAAGGAAAAAGGTTAAAGAGGTAGGTAATAGGGAAGACAATGGCAGTATAGCTTAGAGATACAGAGAAGTCTGGGGTCAAAACCATCAGGGATCCCATCCTTGTATGGGTTTAGAGCCAAGAGGGCCTTAGGAGTGGCAGCAGGGGTTGTGGATGAGAATGAAAAAAGGAAGGGGGCAGTAGGATGTGTAGAGGAGGATACTGGGAGAGTAGAAAAGAAGAGAGAGTGGTGCAGTGCACTGGCTGTGGGGCAGCAGTTTTCTGGGAGACATTCTGGAAACTGCATTGCTGTCCTATCTGCAGGCAACTGTCAGCTCTGAGGGAGGAGGTTGCCCACCTCCAGGCTGAACTGGAAAGGACTAAGGAGGCCTCCCCCACCCAAAGAGCACCACTGCCACAGAGGCTGCCAAGTATGAAGAGCAGTTGGACCACAGTGGGTTCTGGGAGGGTGAGGTGGTGGAACAGAGGCGAAGCCCCCTAGTTGTACCTCTACACAAACCATATGCCAGTCTGGCAGAGCAAGGTTCCTCAATGATGGCACCCTCAGTGGAGACCAAGAAGAATGCTGAGGACACCCACAAGGGAGACCCACAGAAGGGTGGCAAGGGACACCACAGGGGAAGGAAACAGCTTCTGATAGGGGACTCAGTTGTTAGAGGGGTAGACCTGGGGAAGGGAGAGGAGAGGGAAGTAAGGTGCCTGCCTGGTGCCATGGCTTGAGGGACAAGAAGCGAATCCTCAGGATTGCAGAAGCAGCATCACAGGAGAGGGAACTAGATATCATTGTCCACCTTGGGACAAATGACCTAGCTAGGCATGGGATCAGTGCAGTGCAGGATGAAATTGTGGAGTTGGGGAGGGCCCTCAGACAGGTAGCAAGCACGGTTACCTTCTCAGAGGTGCTGCCAGTCCATGGCAGGGGTGAGGCTAGGGCACTACACACCATGCAGTTTAATGAATGGTTGCAAAACTGGTGCAGAGCACAGGGCGTTGGCTTCATTGGGGACTGGGGGTACACCTGGAGAGATGAAGGTCTATACTGGCACGATGGTCTGCATCTGTCCATGAAGGGAACAAAGATCCTAAGTGACAGGTTTAAATGCTTCCTTGGCAAGCTTTTAAACTAGCCATGGAGGAAGGTGCTAATAAGAGGCAAGAAATTTCAAGCCTCCCCCCACAAAACATGACGGGTAGTAAGGTAAACACTGAGGTACAGTGCTCAACAGAGGGCAGGACAGGGGTAAATGGAAAAATAGACAAGGGCAAAAAGAGCAGGCATGGTGGAAAAAAGGATAAAGCCAACATTAAATGGAGGACAATGAGTACCAATGCCCGTAGTCTGGGAAACAAGCTTCCTGAGCTAGTAGCCTTGATGGAAGATGAAAAATTGGATATTGTGGCAGTCACAGAAACATGGTACACGGGGAATCGTGACTGGGATGTCAACATACCGATACACAGTCTACAGAAGGGACAGGGAGGGGAAAAGAGGAGGTGGAGTAGCTCTATACATAAGGAAGGGATCAAAGCTACAGAACTAAAAGTAAAGGGGAGGACAAGAGGCACTCTGGGTCACCTTGGAGACAGCGAATGGCATCACAATCCGCAGAGGGGTTGTATACAGACCCCCATCTCAAGGGGAGGAAATGGACAAGAAAATGATAGAGGACATTCTCAAAATGGCTGAAAAAGGGGAGATACTGTTGATGGGGGACCTGAATATGCCAGATGTTAACTGGATGACATGTACTGCAACCACATCCAAGAGCAGGGTCATTCTCGATGCCCTGCAGGGGGCAGGCCTTAGACAGCTAGTGTTGGAACCCACTCAGGAGGGAGCAATACTAGACCTGGTACTCTCAAATGGAGAGAGGATCACAAATTTAGAAGTCAGTAGACATCTGGGAACAAGCGACCACTGCACAGCGTGCTTCACAATAAGCACAACCATGGAGACAAGCCATACAAAAACAAGCATACTGGACTTTAGATGGGCTGACTTTGGCAAAATAGGTGAATACCTGAGGAATACACTAGCAAATGGCCAAAAGGAGGGGTGGAAGAACAATGGAGAAAATCAAACAGCCATCATAGAGGCAACAAGCCTTTTGTGTGAAACAGATAAAGAAAAAACAAAGCGGAGTAAAAACACTATGGTTCTCAAAAGAGGTGGCAGGAAGGTTAAGGAGAAAAAGGCTGCATTCAAAAGTATAAGGCATCACAGAAGGAGCACGACATGGAACTGTATCAATTAAAGCAGAAGAAGTGGGGAAGGCAGTCAGAATAGCAAAAGCCCAAACTGAGGAAAAATAGCCAAGTCAGTTAAGAAGGGGATAAAACCTTTATAGGTACATTAGGAGCATAGAAAGGTTAAGGGAGGAATAGTGAAGATTAATAAGGGAGAGGAGGTGGGCAGAGGGAGACAGTGAAAAGGCAGAGATACTGAATGAATACTTTTGCTCAGTATTCACAAAAGAAGATGAGGAGTTACCTAAACCAGACAATAGAAGCACTCTGGGTAGGGGGGTTGACACCAGTCCATTTACAGAAGAAAGAGTCCTGAAAGAACTCCTAAAACTCAAGATGGACAAAGCAATGGGGCCTGATGGGATTCACCCCAGAATCCTAAAAGAACTAAGGGAGGACCTAGTGACACCACTGACCACACTTTTTAACAAATCATTGGAGGATGGGATGGTACCTGAGGACTGGAGGAGGGCAGATGTGATTCCCCTTCACAAAAGTGGGAGCAAGGCAGAAGCAAGAAACTACAGACCTGTAAGTTTGACCTCAGTGGTAGGGAAATGATGGAATCACTTCTGAAAGAAAGAATTGTTGAGTACCTAGAGGTTAAAGGGGCATAGGACCCAAAGCAGCATGGATTTATAGCAGGAAGGTCATGTCAGACGAATCTAATAGATTTCTTTAACTGGGTGACCAAAGTAATAGACCAGGAAGGGGCTGTGGATATGGCCTACCTAGACTTTAGCAAGGCATTTGACACAGTCCTGCACAAAAGATTAATAATCAAGTTAGCCAGCCTGGGAGTGGGTCCCAGGGTGGTAGCCTGGGTTGCAAACTGGCTGCACAACAGGACACAGAAGGTAATAATGAGTGGAACACATTCTGAAGAAAGGGGGGTCACTAGTGGAGTACCTCAGGGCTCAGTACTGGGTCCAGTCCTCTTTAACATCTTTATAGGTGACATTGCAGAGGGTCTGGAGGGAAAGGTATGCCTCTTTGCAGATGATACAAAGATCTGTAACAGAGTTGATACACAAGGGGGGTAGAAAGGATGAGAAGGGACTTGGCAAGGTTGGAGGAATGGTCAGACATATGGCAACTTAGATTCAATGCAAAGAAGTGCAAAGTAATGCACCTGGGAAACAAAAACCCAGGAGAAGAGTACACAGTAGCAGGGGAGGTACTAACAACAGCAAAAATGGAACGGGACTTGGGGGTAGTCATATCAGATGATCTAAAGGTTGGTAAGCAATGTAAGAAGTCAGTAAGGAGAGCCAGGGGGATACTGGGATGCACAGGAAGGGGCATCACAAGTAGAAAAAGGGAAGTGGTTATCCCTCTGTACAGACAGTTGGTGAGACCCCATCTGGAGTACTGTGTGCAGTTTTGGAGACCTCATCTACACAAGGACATAGACAGGATGGAAGCAGTCCAGAGGAGGCAACTAAAATGGTGCTGGGTCTGCATCAGAAATCATATGAAGAGAGACTGAGAGAGCTAATATGTATACCCTTGATGAAAGGAGGGATGGGAGGACATGATAGAAACGTTCAAGTACCTCAAGGGAATCAACAAAGTCCAGGAGGGTAGCATCTTTCAGAAAAAGAGATGTGTAAGAACAAGGGGACACAATTTAAAGATAATGGGGGACGGCTCAGGGGTAATGTGAGGAAATCTTTTTTCACGGAGAGAGTGGTGGATGCGTGGAACTGCCTTCCTGGGGAGGTTGTTGGGGCTAAAACAGTGGCGGAAATTCAAACATGCATGGGACAGACACAAGGCAATTGTAGTGGGGGGTGGCAGGAAATAGGCTGTTGGTTAACTAGAATCTGCAGCTTACCCAGTAGGTATGGAAATGGGCAGACTGGGTGGGCCAAGTGGTCCTTATCTGCCGTCAAAGTCTATGTTTCTATGTTTCTATGAGAGGGGGAGATGAGGAGGAGGAAGAGAGGAGGAAGCGGGCACAGGAGGTGAAAAAGGAATTAAAAGGTGAGGTGACTGCAGTGGAGTCGGATTGTGAGAGGGATCTCCTCCAGAAGCAGGGAGGTGATCCTGCCTCTCTACAGGACACTGGTCAGGCCGCACCTGGAGTACTGTGTGCAATTCTGGTGCCTATATAGGAGTATCACCTATCTTGAGTACAGGGAGAGGGGACTTGATTGGAGGGGAGAAAGGGGCATGAATTACATTCCAAAGCTTAGAGGGGTGATTAAGGCTGTTCTGGAAAGTGGATGCAAAGCGTTCAGACTTTGTAAGCCTTGTTGCTTTAGCATCACCACAAGGTATTTGCATTTTCAGTTTAAAATCAACTTTTTGGAAGCTATCCCAAGCAAAACAGAAGTCAAGCAACTAGATCTGACAAACTCCAGTGACTCTGGGTCTTGCTCGAATCCACATTTTCGTCTGGCTTGCTCCTAAGGGATCTATTTGTGGGCTCTTAAACAACCTCTTTAAATAACAAAGGAAGCACAAAGACAGAAGAATTTCACATTCTGCACTTGTACTTGAGTAAGTGTGCCCCAGGCTATCAATGTAATGGGGCTGGGGAGTGCATGCCTGCAAGGTCTTGCATAGCCAAAGCCTCTTGTCAATCCCTGCCTAGCTGTGACCCTGGGTGACCTCCGGTATAAGTTGTACTAATAGCCCAGGTGGCACAGAAAGAAATTGGACTGTGCATTCCTGTGTTTGTTAGCTGTGTCAGCAGCGGGGAGCGGGTCGCTGTCAACGACCAGAGAAAGGAGAGTGGAGAGCTGCGTGGAGCTGTGGCTGCAGTCAGCAGCAGGGTCGAGGTTGGCGATCAGAGGAAGGAGAACTGAGCTGTTTGGAGCTGAACTAGCAAGGGGCACAGGTGGCAGTCCGACGACTGAAGCAGGGATGGCCGGCCAACTGCAGACAGCGGTGTAGGATCAGGCCAATCAGGGAGAGAGGCGCCAAGGTGGTAGGATTTAAAAATAGCCAGCCAGACAGATAGAAGGACTAAAAGTGGGAGCAAGGAGCATCCTGAGCTAAAGAAATCACTGTGAGGAGCTGGTTTGCAGCAAAGGAACTGGGTCCTGCATTTCTCCACAGGGGACTTGGACTTCAACCTCTATGGATATGGGAAATTGACACAGACACTAAGAAATCCTTCACAAAAGAGCTGAAATTGAGGTGAAATGAACTGGGTCGAGACTACTGACACTGGAGGTGCTGGGAACTTGATCTTGGACTACTGACGCTGGAGGTGCTGGGGATTTGGACTTGAACTTGGTGACTTGGACTTGAACGTGGTGGCTATGGTTATTAATTCTTGATGCCTATGGTTTGCACATGCTTTATTATTTCTAAAAAGTCTTGACTGTGGGTTGGGGCTGGGGGGTGAGGGTCGGGGCCCCAAAAAATACATAAGGGTGATTTTAGGACTGTATCTAAGTATAACGGAAGAAATGGTAGGGTAGCACAGAGGAAGGGGTGACCAAGGGAGGGGGATCTTTGGCAGGGTGGTGGGGTGCAGTGGCTGTGGAATAGCTATGATCCTAAACTGGGCTTGGAGGATGGGGGGTTGTATGATGTGTAAGCAGCTCACTCAGCTGAGAGAGGAAGTGGCGAGGCTAAGGTGGGGGTTAAATGGGGGGGAAGCTGGGGAAAGGGGGTAGAGAGACAGGGACGGTATAAGCCAAGGAAGGAGTGGGAAGGGCTGAGTGGATTCACTGGAGGATCAGATACACTATTCCAGAAGTCAAGGGCTTGGGAGGGAGAGGATGGAAGGGGATCCAGAGGGGATAGTCCAGAGGTGGTAACAGACAACAGCAAGTCCAGATTTGGGACAGGGACGCCCGAGACAGGAGGAAAGGGGTCAGTGGGAACTGACAGCAGGAAGTTAAGAGGCACAAAAATGATGCCTGTAGCTAGAGAAATGGGGTCAGTCAGGGATCAGGAGGAATGGAAGACAGTAGGCTCAGGAAAAGGCAGGGGCAGGTGGATGCCCAGTATGAAGAACAATGCAGGCATAGGTGAAATGGGCCAGAGGATGGAAGTAACAAATAGTTTTGCTTTCCTAGGTATTCTAGTTGAGGACATTGGAGAGGAAGGGGTCCGGTAGGGACCATCAGAGAAGGGGGTGCAGAGCGGCTGGGGGACGTGGGGGGAAAGATCTCAGGTGCAGTGGAAGGAGGGGAGGAGGGAGCAAGCACATCGCATGCAGGAGAAGGGGTGGAGGAGGGGATGGGCACATTAGGGACACACCAAAAGGTGGCACTAGGGGAACTGTGGCATAAGAAAAGGGGCAGGAAGGAAGCACTGGAAGAGCTGGAGTTGAGCTCCTGGGAGGCTGAAAATGAACTGGAGGAAACCCTGCAGGGTAGAAGCTGCAGTAGGAGGCTGGGGCATGTGCCAGGGGGTGGGAGAGGGAAAATGCAGACAGGGAAGGTGGTAAGGAGGAAGACTTCCCCATGTGGGGTACAGTGCTCAAAACCTTCTGCAAAGATGGGCAGGACAGGAACAGTTGGAGGGGGATCAAGCACAGTTGGCACAATCTCGCACAGTGATGCAGATGAGGGAAGACCAGGAGCAGTTAGAGGGGGTCAGGTGAAATTGGATCATGCTCAAGCAGTGAAGCAGGAGGGATCTGCAGGGATGAAGGAAACCAGATGGAAGTACAAGGGATGAAGAGGTACAGGAGGGGGAGTCTGATGAAAGGCTAAAGGGAGATAGTGAAGAGGTACAGATGCTGGGTGTGGATAAAAATCAGGATAGGCTAGGTGATGGGGAATAAAAGATGAGCAGGGGCAGAAACCAAGTCAGGATGGAACATGAGGAGGAGTCCAAAGGGAGCCAAACCCTGTGACACAAAGCTAGAGGCCAAAAGGACACCCAGGAAGCAGGGGGCAGTAGAGTGGCACTCTTGGGGGACTCAATAATTAAGGGGCTAAAATGGGGAAGGAAGGGAGCAAAAAACAATGCAATATGGGTACAGTGCATGCCAGGGATGACGGTGCTGGAGGTGAGGCATCATATTTCCTCCTGGGGTAAGCAGCAGGATGAAAGGACACATCTGGTGTTTTACCTGGGCACAAATGACCTGGAAGGGAACAGTCTGATGGAGGTACAGGCAAGGTTTGAGGAACTTGCTAGGTTCTGTAGGAGCAACACTGTTTTTCCTTCCATTTCCTTCTCTGAGGTGTTGCCAGTACCAAGAGTGAGCACACCCAGAAAGGAGAAGATAAGGGCATTCAACAATTGGCTACAAGGTTGGTGCAGTCGGATGGGGTTCGGCTGGATAGGTGACTGGGGCTCTACATGGGAGGAGGAGGGGCTGTATGCCCAAGACAGGCTGCACCTGAGCTCTTCAGGGGCAGCAGCACTAAAGAGTAAACTGGGGGACTTCATGGCAAGGAAGTTCAATTTAAACTAAATAAGGGGGGTGGCTAAGGACAGGGCCAGCTTTACGTGAGGCAGAGCAGAGAGGCTATCAGCCCCCCCCAAGTCAAAACACTCATCAAGGGAACACTTAGCAGCAGGGAAGAATGGGATGGGGCTACATGTTGGAGGGCTTTGGTTGCAAATGCCAGGAGCCTGGGGAACAAAATGGGAGAACTGGAGGCCACCATGATGGAGGAGAACCTAGACATTGTAGCAGTGAGTGAGGCTTGGTGGATTGAGCACTACGCCTGGGAGTCGGTGATCCCAGGGGTATCAGTTGTTTAGGAAAGATCGGGAGGAAAGGGGGAGGGGTGGCATTATATATCAGGAAGGGATTCGGGCCATGGAATGGCAGGATGAGGAGGGGGAAACAGAGATAATGTGGGTCACCCCTTGCGTGTTGGGGTAGTCTATAGGCCTCCTATGCAGAGGGAGGAAGTGGATAGACACTTTGTAGAATCAGTAGTGAGGATGGCACGGAAAGGGGAAATTGTGCTAGTTGGGGACTTAAACTTTCCGGACATCAACTGGGAGGCCCAGACAGCAATCTCTGCAAGAAGCAGGGGCATCTTAGAGGCTCTTCAGGGCATATTCCTGCAACAAAGGGTCAGTGAGCCCACTAGGGGTGTAAACCTGATGGAAGTAGTCCTCACAAATGGGGACAGTGTGGAGGAGGTGGAGGTGGGGGAAGAGCTTGGCACCAGTGAACACAGGGCTGTCAGGTTCGGGTGAGAGCGGGCAGGAAGAGGGTTAGGACAAGAACCAAGATAATGGACTTCAGAAAGGCTTACTTTCATGGAATGAGGAAGGTAGTTGGGGAAGAAATGTTGAGGACAGGGGATGTGCAGGGGGTGGAGGAATTATGGACAGCCATCAAGAGAGGGGTATTTAAAGCCATGGACTCATGTATAAGAAGGGTAAGAAAGAATAGAAGACAGAAAAGACCTCTATGGTTCACTAGAGAGGTGGCGTTAGGGGTCAAGGAGAAGACTAGAGCATTCAGGAGGTACAGGAGGACACAAAAGGATGAGGACAGGGAAACCTACCAGGAAAAAAGAAAGGAGGCTGGGCAAAAGATAAGGAGGCCTAAGGAGGCCACTGAGGAGAGGATAGCAAAGCAGGCAGGAAGGGGAGACAAAACCTTCTTTAGGTACGTTGGAGAAAGGAGGAGGGCACAGCATGGGATTGGAAGGATAAGGGGGAAAGTGGAACAATATTGGAAGGGGACTTCAAAAAAGCAGAGGCATTAAACAGCTATTTCGCCTCAATCTTCACAGAGAAAAGGGAGGGTAGGGGACCAGGAAGGGGTGGGGAGGGTGACAGCCACAGGCAGGTGGCTGTGGCAGAATTCACTGCTGAAGGAGTAAGGTAAGAGCTGGGTAGACTTAGGGTAGACAAGGCAATGGGGCCTGATGGAATACACCCAAGGGTTCTCAAGGAGGTGAAGGATGAACTGGCACCGCATCTAGCGAGGCTGTTTAACTTGTCCTTGGTCACAGAGGTGGTGCCAAATAGACTGGAAGAGGGCAGAGGTGGTCGCACTATATAAGGAAGGAAGGACGAGGTCAAAACTACCATTCTATTAGTCTTACCTCGGTGTGGGAAGGTAATGGAAACACTACTTAAGATTAGGTTGATAGAATACTTGGAGATGAATGGCATGCAGGATGACAGGCAGCATGGCTTCCAGCAAGGGAAGGTCCTGTCAGACTAACCTGATAGAGTTTTCCGATGGGGTGACGCAGATAGTGGACCAGGGAGGAGCAGGGATGTAGCCCATCTGGATTTCAATAAGGCCTTTGACACCTGCTCCGCATGGTGGAATGGGTACATAAGCTGGACAGATTAGGGGTGGACAACAGGATCACCAGGTGGGTGGAAAACTGGTTGAAGGAAGAGTCAGATGGTGGTGGTAAATGGGACACATTCCAGGGGACGGGCGGCGACCAGTGGGGTGTCACAGGGGTCAGTGCTAGGACCAATACTCTTTAACATCTATGTTAGTGACCTAGCAGAAGGTCTGGAGGGATGGGTGTGCCTGTTTGCAGATGATACAAAGGTCTGCAATAGGGTGGATTCACCTAGTGGGGTGGAAGCCATGAGGCGGGATCTGGAGAGGCTGGAGAGGTGTTCTGATACCTGGAAATTGAAGTTTAATACACAAAAGTGCTCGCTGATACACCTGGGGAGGAAGAATAGGAGGGAAACTTACACCCTTGAGGGGTTGGTGATTAAGGAGAAGGAAACAGAAAGCGACCTGGGGATTATGGTATCACGTGACCTCAAGGTGGGCAGCCAGTGTAGCAGGGCGGTGGGAAAGGCAAATGGAATGTTGGCCTGCATTGCGAGGGGTTTTAATAGCAGAAAGAGGGAGGTGCTAATGCCCTTATACAGAATCATGGTTAAGCCGCATCTGGAGTATGGGGGGGCAGTTCTGGAGGCCTCACCTATGAAGAGATGTTGAGCTGATGGAGAGGGTGCAGAGAAGGGCAACCAAAATGGTACAAGGGATGCAGAATGTACCCTATGAGAAGATTTTGAGGGCTGAATTTGTACCTCTGGAGACTAGGAGGAGGCAGAGGCATGTTGAGACCTTTAAGTATCTGAAGGGAATAAATAAGGTAAAGGGTAACAGCTTGTTCAAATTGAAGAAGGGAGTGAACAGGAGGGGACATAGCCTCAAACTGGAAGGTGGGCAGTACAGAGGTAATGTCGGGGGCAGTTTTTCATGGAGAGGGTGGTGGAGGCCTGGAACAAGCTGCCAGAGGAGGTAGTGGCAGCTGAAATGGTGGAGGGGTTCAAGAGGGCTTGGGATAGATTTAAGGGGTTGGGAAAAGAGGGTGGAAGCGTAACAGAAGGGGGGAGGTAGGGTGTTGGGCAGACTAGATGGGCTGTGGTGCCTTTCTCTGCCATCACATTTCTGTGTATCTGTGTAGTACAGGCATTACAAAGTGTCCGATAATTTGTAAGGTCAAAAGTGGAGCCAGAGGACCTGTAGGTCCTCCAGGCAAGGTCATGTGCACAGTGACATGTCAACAACACAGCTGAGATCCACGAGAGATGAGATCCTCGGATCCTGGTTCTTCTAAGGGGGGTGCATGATGATCCCAGACAGACGTGAATTTGGAGGTAAAGAATTTGAGGGCATTGTTAATGTTGCCAGCTGTATAGAGGACCAGTAGGTGGCTACCAGGGTCATTATAAAGACTGAACAAGTCCAGCTATTGGAAAGACCAAAGCTGGATGAATTTGGGGGAAGCTTTGGGAGGATGAACCTTATGCACACTGTAGACCATATGGTGGTCACTGAGGGCATCAGGAAGGGTACTAGCATTCACAATATGAAAGGGTTGGTAGCAGAGGACCCAGTCCAAGAGGGAGTAATTTAGAGATTTGAAATTATAGTTAATGGAGATTGAGATGAGTTGTGTTAAAAGGAGGGACTTCACGTTAGGCAAAATTTATGAAGAGAGGGGGAGAGCCAATTTAAGTTGAAATGAACTAATATGAGTAACTCTCCAGAGGTGGCTTAGGAGACGATGGTGGTGAATAACTCAGATACTGAAGGTGGGGACATGCCAGGACAGCAGTAGACACTGGCAATAAGTATGGGGCAGAGAAAAGGGAGGGAGAGTTTGAGAAAAAGCATCTCATAGACAGAGGGGACAGAGACAGAGAGCACAGAGCACAAACTGAATGTTTGAGAAGTAGATGGCTACTCCACCTTCCCTCCTTGCTCAGTCCTGTTGAACAATGGTGAAACTGGGGATGGCAACAGAGGAATTAAAGATCCTGTGGGAGAGCCAAGATTCCGAGATCACCAACACATCAGGTTTGAGTTAACCATGACGGGTTGCAACAGGTCGATCTTGGGGAGGAAACTGCCGATGTTGACATTGGCCACTCGCAAATCTTTGCTGAAAGAGGAAGACAGGGGTAGGGCCAGAGTTAAGCTGAATATCTCTCCTACAACTAACAGCAGCAAAGAGACGAGGAGTTAAGAGAACCTATGAGATGCTTATGCAAAGAGGAAGGGGGAGTAGGAGGAATGAGAGTTAGAAAGATAGGAGAGTTTGAAGGACTTGGAGATTTCAAGATGAAGTCAAGAGATGGGAGGAGACAGCAAGTAGGATGCCAGGGAGAGTGAGGTAATGTGGGGAGACTAGAGATGGGGAGGGTTGTGGACAAATGGATGTTAGGATAGATGGAAAGAAGGAGGGAGGTGAGGGTAAACAAGAAGGGGAAGAAAGAAAGTGTTATGATCAGCATAGTGGAAGAGTAATACTTTTTAAAATTGATTTACATATTTTTAATTCATGTTTATTGAAATGTTTGGATGCATAACACATTCACAGTACCTGACATACAATCAATGATTACAGCCAAGTATAAAGTCTGCAATCATACTGTTAAAGGCAAGTACAGTCTATGCCATGAACAACGTCATCAATTCTATATAGAAACTTAACATTGGGTACCTTTCACCCTTTATATTTACAATTTTTGACAAGGAAAGGTGCACTAGAGCTGAGATAGCTTGTTTCCAGGTACATTCTGGGGGTGGATTACGTGGACCTGTTTTTATTGAAGGAGGAATGTTGGCCATGACACCAGGGAAACTCTCCTACTCTTTGGCAGGGGCACTGTCTGCTTCCAGTTGGAGAGTGTGGTGGTGGTTGGAGCTGGACAATGACATGGCTGCCTGGCTGGAGGAGACTGCTTCCTTCCCCACTTGGAGTATTGAAGTAGCAAAAGGGGATGGAGGCATGAAGGAGCTGTCGTTGCCTGGCCCCTCATTAGTACAGCTCAATACCAATAATGGTGACGGCCCTAGCCCACGGGGGTACCGGGTCAGTATGATGCAGGAAGAATAGCAAGGAAATAACCGCTCTGTAAAAAATAGCGTGGTGAAAGACAGCTACAGGGATACTATAGCAGAGGTATCATTTATCGCTATCTCGGTAGCTATAACTGTGCTGTAATAATAGTGCTGGGAGGCAGGGAAGTGGGGGATAAAGGCTCTGTTGGGCAGGCACTGTGTCAAGCAGCTGCTGTGGCTCAGTGGGTAGAGCCACAGGCAGTGGAGGGTGGCAGAGTGTCAGCAGACTGGGGTTTGATTCCTGGAACACTTGTTTTAATTTTTTTTGCTGTTTGTGTTATTCCTGAGCGGTTCTCCCCCCCTCCCAAGTTTTCTACTACTCCCTGAGTTGCCCCAGTAGTTATATTAAGTTGGGGGCTCGAGAGCAGAACCCCCCACCTCACAAATAGTCAGTTTTTTGTATGTTGAATACAGTGGTAGAGCTCACTGTTTTTTAGTGTGCTATCATTTACCACCTTGTTTTTAATTTTGACCAGCCACTAGAGGGCTGAAACTGAAGCTGTTTTCTTCATTAAAAAAAGTTTCTGAAATTAGTCTGGATATTTCAGCAGGAGATACATTGGAAGCAGCATACCTAAGTAAAAAGGCATCCCTGCTTGCCTTATTGCCAGAAGAGAAGGAAGAACAAATTAAATGTAAGAAAGAAAGACAACATGGTGAAGGGTATATGGAAGAGAAAGATGTTTTTACAACCCTGGTTATTGAGAAGGACCTCATAATGGAATCTGCACTGCTGGACAGACACGGTACAGCTGAAGGTAACCAGTGTGAGCTACACCAGCATTCAGTAAAACAGGTTGCTGCAGTTATGCTGCCAGGAAAAAAAACAGCTATTCCTGTAACTGCTGATATGGCTCTACCTATGGTGATGGCATCTGAAATAGACAAAGGTGCTTTGACAATACACCAAGGATTTTTTTCAGACTCCTTGGAAACAACGGGGTTTTTTGTTTCAAGTCTGGGAGGTGCTTCTGGAACAGCACAGTTACCTGTCAGCGTGCCGGCTGAGAAAATGACACTGTGAACTAACACAGCTGATCTCCTGACAGCGAATATGGTTTCTTGGATGGATTCCCTTCAGTTTCCCCAAACATGCCATTTGAGGCAGTCCTTCTAGCTCTGTGTGTGCAGACTCATTGTGTAGTAAAACCACATCTGCTCCCTTGCTCTCAGGAGCTGAGTTGGATCACCAAGAATGCGTGGATGACATAGAGGCTGTGGCAGTTACAGAGACTACACCCACAGAGAGGACTGGTGAGCACAATAGAACAAATTGGACCCCACAGAGGTGTTTAATGACCATAACTGTCTCAGCATCAGTGTCAGCGTCTGGGCTTGCTATAGAGGAGGCTCTGAAGGCAGCAGGCTGGCAGCAGCAAGGTTCAGATGCATCTTGGACATCTCCTTGTCCAGTGAAGGCTGCAGACTTAGGAAAACTAATGACTGTCCCAGGGAATACAAAATCAGAAGGCACATCACCTATTATGAGGATGTGATCTACTGGTATGGATAGAAACATAGAAATTGCCAGCAGATAAGGACCACTAGGCCCATCCAGTCTGCCCATAGTCCCTATACATGTATGCATCCACTCACTCTAAGTGGTCAATGGCTTTTCATCTCTTCCCTTCCCGCTCAAGGTTCCCCTGTGCTTGTCCCAGGCATGTTTAAATCCTCCACTGTGCTTGCCCCTACCACCTCTTGTGGCAGACTATTCCAAGCGTTCACCACTCTCTCTGTGTAGAACAACTTCCTCAAGTCACCTCTTAATCCCCCCCCCACAGTTTCATATCATGCCCCCTCGTTCTGGTATCTTTTCTACATTGGAAAAGATCTCCCACCTACACCTTGTTTATGCCCTTGAGGTACTTAAAAGTTTCTATCATGTCGCCCCTTTCTTGCCTCTCCTCCAGTGAGCACATATTGAGGTCTCTTAGTCTCTCCTCATATGTTTTGTGATGCAAACCATACACCATCTTTGCTGCCCTTCTCTGGACAGCCTCCACCTTGTTTATGTCATTACGCATGTGTGGTCTCCAGTACTGCATGTAGTACTCCAGGTGAGGTCTTACCAGTGTTTTATATAATGGCATCACCACTTCCCGCCTCCTACTAGTAATATCTCTGCCTATGCACCCAGCATGCCACTAGCCCTCCCTGCAGCCTTTGTGCACTGCTTTGATACCTTAAGGTCATCAGATATGATAACCCCTAGGTTCCTCTCCTCTCCTCTCCTCTTTCGTGACAGTCAGCACCTCCACCTCCCTATCCTGTAGCTCTTCCCAGGGTTCCCCCTACCCAGGTGCATTATCTTGCACCAGTATATAGAGTTTGAAGTGCCAAAGTATAGGACAAAATGTGGGTGTGCAACACTGTTTTATTTGGGTCCAAAAATTTGGAATAATCTGCCTGTTGATTTAAGATCTTATGGTGTTAAAATAAGTTGGACTAAGATTAGGCGTTGGTATCATAAGCAAAGTGAGGAACCTCATGAATGCTGTATGGCATTGGAAAATGGATAAATGTTTAACAGATGTTTAATTGGTGTGTACAGGGATGTGATTTAATATGCTGGAAATGTATTTATTGAGTATATGTATATTTGTATTTTTTGTATTTTTGTATGTCTTGTAAAACTTTCTCCTTATACTGTAACCAGGTTATGCACTTTAGAAGGTGTCCCTTGAAAATTAGTGTACTAGTGTACTCAATGGGATTGTTTTACCTTTAGTTTAGTTTAGTTTATTGTTCTCGGAATTACTACCTTTGAGCCAGAGGCTCTTTTACAGAGGTTCCACGTCAATAAATTAGGTACAGTACAAAAGGTTACATAGATAACACAACAATTTGTGTTGTGTCAAGAGCAAGAAAACATATACAAATACATGTCAAATCACTTGTGCAAAAGGACATGAGATATCAATAATCACATTATTATTACAAGAAAGAGGTCATGCCAGATTAGGAGAAACAAATAGGGAAAAGTCCAGAACAGAGAGGGTAAGTGAAAGGTGTGGGGAGCAGACAATAGCAGGAGAAAAGGTTTCCCAAACATGTCTTTGTCAAACAACGGAACAGGCTGGGTAGTGAGAAAATAGGAGGTTTAATCAGGGCAGTCACAGGAGCTGGAGGTGGCAGGTGAGAGAAAAGCCTTGATTTGAAAATACCTAGAGAGGTGGAGGCAGTAATATGAGTGCTGAGGGCATTTAGCCAGCTGGGGCACGATAGGCAAATTATCTTTGTCCCTGAGAAGTCCGGCATCGGGGGACTTGGAGAGGCTGGTGTTCTGATCTTCTGGTAAAACGGGTGCTAGCGCTCGGGCATAACAGGTCTTGGATACAGGGTGGAGTGAGGCCCAGAGTGGATTTTTTTGCACCATCAGGCAGGTAAGGTGCTTTATCCGGTTTGAGAGTTGCAACCAACCTGAGTCAGCATAGAGTTCACATGTGTGGGTACGTCGATGTGCACCAGTGAGCAGCCGACAGGCCTTATTTAGGGATGTTGTAATGCGACTAAGTGCTGTAGTAGTAGCAGATCCGTATATAACTAAGCCATAGTCAACGACTGAGATGATAGAAGATTGGATGGCAATCCTCAGTGCAGAATGGGTAAGAAGCTGTCGGTTCCGATACAGAATCCCAATACGCTGATTAATAGTTTTTGCTGTACTATCAATGTGAGTTGCAAAGGTTAGGCCTTGATCAAAGTTGATTCCAAGATATTTGAAAATTGGCACTTGTTCAAGGGTATTTCCCAGGTATGTATTAATGGTGAGTGGGACTTGCCGCTTTCTTGTTTTTGGGTTAGAGAAGAGCATGGATTTAGTTTTTGTGGTTTAGAACCAGCTTATGTTCAAGGAACCACATCTCAACTTTGGAAAAAGCATGCTGAAGGTTGAGGCGTAAGAGTTCTGATCTTTATGAGTGGCAAGAATCATGGCATCATCGGCATAGAGGATTAATTGTTCAGGGCAGGATTTGGGAGGAGTTTGGAAAAGGATGAAAGGAGGGGCCCAGGATGGATCCCTGGGGAACTCCTGAGTGAACCGGTTTTGAGTCAGAGAGAACTCCAGCTACTTTTACAGATTGAGGCGCTGAACAAGGTAATTTTTACCGAGTCACCAGGACCCAATAGAGCCTAGGGATAGAAGTTGTTTGATAAGTAGGCCATGGTGAACTGTATCAAATGCCTTGGTTAAGTCAATGTGGACTGCTCCAGTTAGGTTTCCTTTGTCCATGGCATTGTGGATTGCTCCTGAGAATTCAAGTAGGGCAGTCGATGTGCTGTGCCTTTCCTAAATCCATGCTGCTGAGTGCATAGGATGTTGTGCTTTTCAGGTAGTCTGAAAGTTGGTCCGCCACCAAGCGTTCAAGGGCCTTAGAGAGGTGGTAGTATTGATATCGGGCGATAGTTACCAGGCAGTGACTTATCACCACTTTTGTGCACTGGAGTGACAACTGCAGCCTTCCATTTCTAGGGATGGCTGTAGCAGAGGGAAGATTGAAAATTTTGTGAGGGGGCAGTACTTCCCTCCAGAGTGAGGGACAGAAGTTTAAGGTCAATAGTGTCGCTGCTTGCTCGGGACTTAGAAATGGCCTTATTTACATATTTATAGACTTCATGTGCCTTTACTAGTTTGAAATGGAAGGGTGGTTTGGTTGGAGAGGCAGTAGTAGAAGTAGAAATTGGAGGGTCAGCATCAGTAAAGAAATCAGATGAGAGGACACCACTAAGGTCCGTGAAGGTATCATTTAGGGTGTTTGCAATGATCTTTGGGTCTAATGTAGTGGTTCCATCCCATTCGTTATTGTAGGAGAGTTTGGACTGCTGACCATGATATTCTTTATGTTGTCCCAGAAGGATTTCCCTTAGCCCAGGGGATGGAGAGGGCATTATTGAAGTAGGAGCTCTTCATCAAGCGGATCTTTTAGTACAGTGGTTGTGAGCCTGTTTATACTTTTGAATGTCCGACAGAGTGCCAGTAGCTCTTGCAGTGGCCCAGAGGTGATCCTACTTTTGAGTTGTGCCAATAGCTTTGCCGTGAGCCAGGGATTTGTGGTGCTTTGATTTTGCGCTTTTACTGGTGCATAGGTGTCACAGGCAGTGTTGAAAGTAGTAACAAAGTAATCAAGGGCTAGGTCAACATCTTGAATTTTGTAAATCAAGGACCAGTCTATCTGCCTAAGACAGGTCTTGAGATGAGTAAGGTTGCCATAAGGTAGGACTCTGCTATAGATGTTTTTGAGGCGGCTTCTGAAACTTATTTGTCCAGGTACATATTATTGAGAGTGATCACTGAGCAAGTCAGGGAGAACACTTACATTGGTTATCATGGGTAGGGTGGCTGGTAAGGATCCAGTCAATGAGGGTGCTGGTCCCTGATTTGTAGTTTTTCCTGGTAGGGAGTTTACCACTTGTGTTAAATTTGCTGCTAGGATTGCATCTTTGTTTGACCCTGCATCAGAGCAAGACAATTTATATTAAAGTCCCCAAGGAGAAGGAGTTCGATGTCAGAAGGTTGTGTACTTACAAACTCGAGGACAGCCTGTAGGCCGGAATCAGGATCTTTTGGTGGGATATAGACAGCAGCAATCGTGAGGACTTTGTTTTGGGCACCAAGTAGTATCTTGATAGGGAGGAGTTGCACTGAGGTTTCTGTGGTGGGATAAGAACCAGGGAGACAGGTGAGGTAGTCCTTTATGTAGATTGCACATCCACCACTCCTTTTTGAGGTCCTATCCAGCCTGAATATCTTGTAGCCTTGTATAGAGATGGCATGATCCGGAGTATTAGGTGTCAGCCAAGTTTCGATGATGGCAAGAATATCCGGGTTGTGTTGGCTGGCAAAGATTTGAAGGGAGGCCAGTTTTGGGAGGAGACTGCAGATGTTTAAGGTAGCAATTTTGAGCCCCCCCTCCATTTTGGCAGGCTTTGTTGTACTGTAGGAGACAGGGCCAGGATTTGAGTGGACACTTCCTGATATCAAGAGGAGGAGGAGTAGGAGTTTAAGAGACAGTTGCTGTACTTTGTAGTCAATTGAATTACACTTCTGAGGCTTATGCGGCTTGGACCAGTGCAGGTGTCTAGGGACCCAGAGCAAGGAGATTGTTAGTAATAGAGGATGATATGCCCATTTATCCTTTTTGTAGCTTGTTCATTATAAATGAATAAAATCATTACTACTACTTTTTTGCATTGAACCTCAGTTGCCACACCTCCGACCATCTTTCAAGCATCTCCAGATCCCTTTTCATTTTCTGCACCCCTTCTGGAGTATCCACCCTGTTACATTTCACTTTCACAATGGTCTCAAGCAGGTACTTTTCTTTTGCATTACCATCCACTTTTAATTTAACGCAAAACCCTAAACTGCATTTTGGGCAAGTTACGGTGGAGCAGGGTGGGAGTACATTTACTCAAGAGCAGACTCCGCTCCCCCCCAGTCATTGTTACAGGGGACCAGGGTGAGGGAGCAAGGGCTGACTCAGAAGTTATGGACAGTATGGTACCTGATAACGAACAAGGCAATGTGCTTGCACAATCCACTATACTGGAAGGTCCAAGTGCACGGGGGGAGAATTTAGCCCAGGCCTCGGATACTGTAATCGTTTTGGCCCCCCCCCAATAAGGCCAAATAGTACCAGGGTTGGTATAGAAGATATTTCTGCTCCAGGACCTTCCCAGCAGGCTCTGCTGACAGAATACAGGGGAGGTACTAACACTGGATGTACTTTTGCAGGTTTATTCCATTCTCCAGCTGAGTCAGTGAAGAGGAGAATGCTGTGTGCATTAAATACAATGGTGGGATGGAAGAACCACCTGGCTGAGTATTTGTGGCCAAGCATCTGTTAAAGGGTAGTTTGAGTTTCTTGGCTACATAAATATATACTCTTATCCACATGTCTGGGGACTCCATTTTTGATGTGAATTTTAAGACTGCATATGCTCTGGAAAAGTTGTGGCAGAGATATCATGAGGTAAAACATACCTTGTTATGGTCCCCCTTTTTCATGATCCCATCAACTAAACCAGCCTTTAAACCAATAACTGTCTTCTTTACAAATGAAGGAGTTTGTATTTTGGACATTCTGCATTGGCTGAAGATCAGGTGCCTAGTTCATGGACATCCAGATCAAATATTGGATTCTGTGAATATTTGGAGAGGTGGATGGCAAATGAAGGTATGGCTACCTCAGTCAGAAACTGGTCAGCAGTGTCTCCCTAGTTGTTTTTATTTATGGAGGGATAGAGGCTTTATTTTTATACAGGACAACCCAAGTCATGTTTTTGCTGTAGTTCATGACCACATCTTAACAGTGCTGGTGATCAACTTAAATGTTTATTATGCTCAGGGATAGGACATGGGTGCATGCACTGTACGAATACCATCTGCTGTAGTGTCAGTGGCTCAGCAGGTAGCACACTTGCCTCTGAAGCTGGAATATTGGAAGGTTGTGGGTTCCAGCCCCATACTGGGAACTTGGGATAAATCCCAATACTGACACTGTAGTGCATCAGTATAGCAGTATAGCACAGTGGTTTAAGGCTCTGAGCTGTGAATCTGGTAACATTCAGCAGACCAGACCTTGGTTTGAATCCCCCAGCTTCCACTTGCATACTGTGTGACCCTGAGCAAGTCACTTAACTTCCCTGTGCTCCCAGGTTGCACCTGAAAAAGCTTTCAGCTTAGTGTGCTACTCCTGGTTAAACAATAAATAAAACATCATTTTTTTTGGGGACTTCTGAGGTGTTGTCTTTTGGATGAGACGTTAAACCGAGGTCCCATCTGCCTGTTCTGGTGGCTATTCAGGTAGACGTTGAAGATCCCGTTACACTTCTCTAAAAGAGTAGAGGAATTTTTTAGTCAAAAGACAAAAAATTAACAAACAGGGTACAGGAATAAATAAAAAATGAACAGCTTACCAAGAACAAACATGAAACTCAAAAAACAAAAAATATTTGTACAAGAGAAAACAAAATCACTGTAACCACAAGAGGGAGCCCCACCAATCCTGAAAAAGCTGTGGAGAAACAGATTGTGAATCATTGTTCCGGATTCGGGAAATAATTGAAGCAATAGTGTTTAAGAGCTCAGCAGGAGTAAGTAATTGTTGCTGAAGAACCAGTCTACACCTGGCTTGCCAGATCCAATATAAAAAAACAAACAAAAATAACCCGAAGTCTACTAGCATTGTAAACATGCCATTGCAGTGGATAAATATTCCAAAACAAAATTTCCAGTGATAAGGAACAAAATAAGGGGTGCTTCCAATGATCCAAAACTACCGACCAAAACTCCTGAATAAAAGGACAGTGTAAATATAGATGCTCCAGCGACTCAGCCACACTGGTATAGGTAGCTCTGGGGCAAAATCTTTCCAGTTTCTCTTTATGTTTTAAATTCCTCTTGACATTCAGGTTTTTATGCGGGCATAACCACACCACATCCCAGATAGACACAGGAATTCTCAGTTTTGTCAATAAATGACTAACAGAAGTCTGATCATGCACACACAACCTTGAAAATTCAGGTGGGACAGAAAAAAACTCAACGCACCATTTCATGAAAGGATTTATGAGACAATGTACAAACAGAATTGCAAGAAACTTCCCATTGTTTCAGTTTGTCAAAGCAAACACAAAAGGACGGGGACAACCAGTAACACCGTTTATTCTTATGGATAAAAAAATCAGCCCTCCATTCCTGGAGAATCTCAGCAACCTGATGATGAACTCGACAAGTCCAAATATGGGGCAGAGAGAGCAAAAGAGGGTACAGAGTAGCATAAATAAAAATGCTAAATAAGAAAACCAAGGGATAAATCATCCGCAGACCCCCCCCCCCATGAAACATCCAAATACATCACTCCACACTTCACTGGATTAGGGCGACTGCCCCACAAACTTGAAAAAAAACCCTAAAAAGATGCACCTCCAACTCCTGGCAGGGGGGGAGGGGTAAACATAATTGAGATGCAAAAACAACTGGAATCAAGAGTTTTAATTAAATAGGCACGCACCTTTTTACTCATATGGCAAGATCGCCAACGTAAACATCTTGCAAAACCTGTCTCGAGAATTTCATTTTTTAAATCATACAATTAAGGCTCCCCTAACTCAGGAGTCTGTACTTTGTAGGTAAAAAACTCCATTCATTCCATTCAACTTCAGAAATTCATCGTATTGTAAACAAAGAAAGTGTAGGCCAGAAAACAGCATCTCAATAATCACCCTTTGTCACTGGGTCAGCATCCCTCTTATTTGTCAGACTCGAACTTTGAGATAATTTACCTTTAGAAACCTCGGTAAATAAATTAAAAGGTCACAGTGCCTCTAGGACAGGTGTTTACCCCCTTAAAGAAGTAAGACCCAAATGTTATATAGTCCTCAAACAAGGTCTCTTTTTGCCATAGGACGAGCTCCACTCTCAGGAGTCCAAAAATGCCTTTTGCTTAGCACCTTGCTATGCACACTATCCTAAGCGTAAGTTTCAACACATTTTCATACTGATTCTGGACGTCCCAGTGGAAGATCCCAGCTCCACTCCACTTCACTGCTTGCTGAGTACTCAGTCACCAGTGCCACAAATTGCAGAGCAAGTGGGACCAACTCCTGTCCTGCTCCATCAATGCCTCGCACACCGCCAAAGATGCCTAACACCCAGCATCGACCGGGTACTTAATCAGTCACATCGCAGGACAACGGACCACAAGTGGCATTGGCAGAAACTTGAGCCCAGGGGGGATAAATTCATTAACTGAACCAAAGGATCCAAAGATAAAACATACAACAGCGGACTAAGCAGACATCCTTATCTCACACTATAATGAACTGCGCAGGCCTTCCCAAGCCGACCATTGACATATGGGGAGGCAGGTGCAAAAGAATAGCAAAACTGTATCCAATGGATAAAAGCAAGGGGAAAACCATAAGTAAATAAACATTTTTTTAAATAGGCATGGGAAACATGGTCAAGTTGTTGCTTGGTCCAAACTTAAGAGATAACCCTCTGAGGAACCATGTGACCCTTGTGCAACCAATTCCCATAAGAACACCAATGAATCAACAATCGACCTGCCAGGAACCAAACAAAACTGTGTAGGATTTATTTATTTATTTATTATTTTATTTATTTGAATTTTGGTGACTGGGTAGGACCACTGAGACAATTACAGTCCCTTTTTCAGGGTCGACCCGGGAGTAGGATGAAGAATGTCGGCTAACACCTGCTGTAAATGTTTGCTCAACAATTCAGTGAAAATCTTAAAATCAGTATTTAGGAGAGTGATTGGATGCCAATAAGAAATAAGAGTCTGATCACCCTTCTTGAAAAGGAAAATCGTTAAACCCACGTACATTTCATCAGGCAGTCTGGAAGTCTGAAGTAGGGAATTAAACAAGTCCAATAATTTGGAAGAACAATATGGCTATAACCATTTATAAAAACTCTCAGGAAGGCTATCCAAACCAGGGGCCGTATCTACCTTCAAACTCCAAATAACCTGCTCTAACTCCAGTTTAGTAAATGGAGCCACCAAGGTTTTATGGTGTGAAGTTGTAAGTATAGGGGCCTGACAAACCTCCCACAACAAATCCATACGAGACAAGTTATCAGAAGAGCAGCAAAAGGTAGAAGTAATGTGACTTTCCAAAACTTGCAAAATGCCTGATTTATCCACAACGAGCCGACCAGTCTCATCCAGCAAGGCACGAATACATTTATGCAAAACTCTATCAAAACAGCTATCAAATGGATTGAATTGAGATTTTTTGCCCTGCGTCCCAAATTTCTTCTCAGATTCCAAGGTGCATAACCTATTATAGTGTAACTAAGTCATTTCAGCTTTGACCTTAGAAATATGGGCTGAAAAATCATGTGTATTGCTAGATTACAAGGAGAATAATCTATACCACTGTACCCACAAGGTAAGATAAGTATCATATATAAAGTGACTCAAACGAGATGCAATCACCCTGAAAAAGGGTCTAAAATCCCATTTAGTGTCAATCCACCAGAAAACAGGGGAATCATAGATGTGGCGAACTGATTTCCTGTTTTCCAAAACCCCCAAAAGTTCCAACATTACCTGGTGATCTTGTGACAGACTACTATTTAGTCTCCATAAATCTCTACCCAAGGTGACTTGAGAAAAACCCTATAAGTGCAGAAGATGCAAGTAGTGATCCATCATTTCAAATGGAGCTACCACTATTACCAAATTGGCAAAATCTCCAAGACAAATCAAAAATCGATACAAGTAGACAAAGGGCCTTTATGAAAGGTACATGAAGGGGCAACGGAGACAACTTTATGTGCATCAACTAAATGAGCTTGTGAAAGCATGGAATGGAAAAAGGTGGAATCACAAAAAATCTTTGAAGTACGTGCCCCCTATCAATGTTAGACAAACAATTAAAATCACCACTCAAAAGAATAGGGATCTGGTACATAAATATGGCTGGACCCATTGAAATAATGCAATACAAAAGGCTTTAGTCTGGGGTGCATACAATTTAAATAGATGGGATGCTGGAAAAAGGACACATCCAATAGTAAAGCGCTACCAGGAAAGATATCTACCAGATGAAAAACAATAAAGTCTGCAGATTTAAAACAGCTACCCCACTGCATGCATCCTCCCCAAGCGACCAAAATGAAGGACCCCACACCCAGGCAGATTGGGCCAATTCAATGCCGGCAGTAGATCACAACCTGGTATCCTGTAAAAACAAAATGTTCACAACCACCTGTGCCAATACTACAAATGTAGAAATATGTTTCCCATTAGATTAAACACGATTAACGTTTAGGGATGCAAAACATAAGTCAGGAAGAGAAGGCGGGACCTCTGAGCCAAAGGATCAGAAGGACCATGATCTTCAATATCAGAGGGAAACTCCTGTTGGGTGGAGGCAATGGAAGAAACATCGGAATCTAAATCTTCTACAGTATCTCCCCAATTCTTTAGGGAAGAATATTTATTCTGGAGAAGTAATGGCTCTGGGACTGGTAAAGCTGGTTTCTTCCATTTACCCTTCCCCGACAAAACAGGTTGGAAGTCCACAATTATCGGGACAGGGGGCATCATGGAGACCTATGCTTCAGAAGGAATATCAGAGGAAATAGCAGGCAGAGGGAGCAAGACCTCCATGAGTGTGTTGGAGACTAGTTCTGGAGGGGCAGAAGAGACAGACATGGAGGAGATCATAACAGGAGGCAGAGAAGGCATAAGAGACAGAACATGATCCAGCTGTTGGGCCTGAGAAAGTTCCATAGAAGGAGAGCTGCGGGAGCAAGTCCCTTGGAGTACTAAAAAGTCCTGTTCCACAGAATCATCAGAATTGTGTGCAGCCCAGGGACATGAACAAAGGGTGTGCCCATCCCCATCACAAAGATTACACTTCAGAGGAAATGTACAGTGTAATATGGAGTGACCAAAGCCCCTCACAACGTGCATTTGATAATAGCACAAGAGTTGCTCAAGTGATGCAAGGAACCACACTTGTAGAAGGATTTCAGCTGTCCTGGGTGGAATAAAACACCACAGTCCCTCCCCAGAAAAAAAGCTGCTAGAAAGGTGTTGCATACCATCCTCTCCATGATGAAGATGGACCTTGAACTTCCAGCCCCAGTCCAAAAGCCTTCACTATCCAAATGGGCTCCAGGTCACCTTGCAAATCACAACGTTGCCCAAGCCAATAAGTGATGTCATTCACATTGACCCCTTTGTTTTGCAACAGAACTGTGACAGAATGAAAGGAGGGCTTCGTAAGGAGAATGGCCAAAATAGGAGCCCAAATGGGTGTATCTTTTAAATGATATCTAGCTCAAAACGATTCTAACAATGGCATAGTCCAAAAGTGAATATGTGTCCCCTGAGGTATGGATCAGAGCAAAAACCTCAAGGGGAAAATCGAAGAGAGTCCTTCAATAAGTGCTTGCCAATATAAGCTCTATCAGAGGGGAAGATCCAGATCCCCCATGTAGCGAAGATGCACCACATTGCACCATTTAGCTGGCTCCACAGGATGGTGGAACAATCTAGAAAAACTAGCAGGCTTAGAATGAGCAGAAGCCACCGATGGGGAAGGGTCAGGTTCAGAAAGATCAAGTTGATCCCCCACCAGAGATACAGAAGTCGGCTGTACCAGAGTAGCAGGGACAGATGCAGTAGGTGACATAAAAACAGTCTGTGACTGAGTTACAGGAGGAGAATTACTTGCAAAATCCACAAGAAGGGGCTCCCCACCCCACTCCCTAACACCCTGTCCACAGGAGCTACAGGCACACCCACAAGCAGTGGAGAGTCTGAGGAGGAAGCAAGAGCAACAAAATTAAGAGTAGGAACCAGTTCCAAAGAAACAAGATCATCCACATAACATTCCCAATATGCACCTGAAAGAGCTACAGAGGGGTCCGAGCACCAAGAACCATCCATCTGCTGTAGCCATACTGCTTGCATCAAAGCACGTTCCAGGGACCATGGGGCTTCTGGCATTGCTGTAGTGGCAATTCCTAAAATGGAATCCTGAGAAAGAGACAGAGGCAGTGCGGACCGGGAATGAGACGGGGAGTCCACGATAAGCAGTTTCTCCGGCAAAGGTTGCAGTTGTACCTGCAATAGCTTTCATTTCTATCCTCGACTAGCTGTTGTTAAGTGCACAAAAAAGTCTGATCCACATTAGTTAACGATCCAGAAGGTGCTTTCTCTTACCCTCCAATTTCAGGTGCATGGTCTGCTTCTCTGCTAGGAAGGTGGCATCCATAGGTTCCAAAACTGCAGAGGAAACAATCTGAGGGACAGAGTCTTCTGAATGAGACTCCACCACCAACACCAACCTCCTACTCCCATGGGCCATACTCTGCCATTTAGACAGGAAGGAACAACACAGCACCCCTCCCACAAGAGTAGAGGAATTTCCCCAGTGTCCTGGCCAAATTTCCCCTCATTCACTAAAAAGTTCTGTATGTCAGTTTGCATCTGTGTCTTCCCCCTCATCCTCGGGACAAGGTTGAAAATAGGCAGAATTGTCTAGTCCTCCTTTCCCGGTCAACAATAAATAAATAAATAATTTACGTGATGGGTGAGGACACTCCTATAAAAACCACCCATGGACATCCCATAATAATGACCCAATGGAACAAGCAGAACAGGAATATTTTGTGAACCTAGATCAGAAGAAACACCAGAAAGCTACTGAGCCGTATCCTAGCGATCCTTCTTACCCCTGGCTTCTCCTATACCCCCTCCTGCAGAAAGCAACAGTGAGGCACCTCTTGCTGTGGACAGTAATAACTCTGTATGTTTGGAATATTCTACAGCCCCCCAACAGACTAAGGATCAACCAAACCCTCTGATGAACAGGCCCCAAAAGTCCCTGAGGAGCATTTGATGGAATCTGATATACCCGTGGAGGCAGATATGGATGCAAGTGAACCTTTGCATGGCAGCGAATGCCTGCCCCATCTATGCCAGTAACAGAACAAATTCAAGCAGTTACTCGAAGGAGAAGGGGCAGGGGTCAGCCGAAAGCTAAGTTTCTATGCACTGAGGTGGTACTGGTGAAAAATCGCTTTAATGTTATTGCAACACAGAAAGTGTGGGAGAAAATGGAGAAGGATCTGGATGTTTTTTCAGTACCCTTATGTCAACCTGATCCCTCAACCGATAATAAAGGGGCCTCTATGACCTCTTGGACCACAAGAAGAAGGAAAGCTTGTCAAAAAAAAAGAGGTGGACAAATGAAAAAATGAAACTGACTAATAGCTTTTGGTGGTCTCTTTTTTTTTTCCAGTTATGTCCATATTTCATATTAATTGTGCATCATTAAATATTAACAGTATTAAAAAGAATAACAGCAGAACCACCACTTTTTCCATAGAAACATAGAAACATAGACTTTGATGGCAGATAAGGACTGCTAGGCCCATCTAGTCTGCCCATTTCCCTACCTACAGGATAGGCTGCAGATCCTAGTTAACAACAGCCTATTTCTTCCTACCCCGCACAAGAATTGCCTTATGTCTGTCCCACGCATTCTTGAATTCTCCCACAGTTCTAGACCCCACAACCACCTCAGGAAGGCTGTTCCATGCATCCACTGCCCTCTCTGTGAAATAATAATTCCTCACATTGCCCTTGAACCGCCCTCCTTCTATCTTTAAATTGTGTCCCCTTGTTCTTGCAAGTCTCTTTTTCTGAAAGATGCTACCCTCTTGGACTTTGTTGATTCCACTGAGGTACTTAAAAGTTTCTATCATGTCCCCCCTCTCCCTTCTTTCCTCAAGGGTATACATATTAAGCTCCTTTAGTCTCTCCTCATGCCCGGCTTCTCTTGCAGACCCTGCACCATTTTAGTTGCCCTCCTCTGGACTGCCTCTATCCTGTCATGTCCTTGTGGAGATGGGGTCTCAGAACTGGACACAGTACTCAGATGGGGTCTCACCAACTGTCTGTACAGAGGATAACAACTTCCTGTGTTCTGCTGATGATGCCTCCCTATACATCCCAGTATACCCCAGCCCTCCTACTGCCTTCTCACATTGCTTGCTAACCTTAAGGTCATCTGATATGGATTACCCCCAGGTCCCTTTCCTTTTTGTTGTTGTTGTTACTACCTCCACCCATTGGTATTCTTCCCTGGGTTCTTGTTTCCCAGGTGCATAATTCTGCACTTCTTTGCATTGAATCCTAGCTGCCATACTGACCATTCCTCCAAGCTTGCCAAGTCCCTTTTCATCCTTTCCACGCCTCCTTGTGTATCAACCCTGTTGCAGATCTTTGTGTCATCTGCAAAAGGCATACTTTTCCTTCAGTCCTCTGCAATGTCACTGATGAAGACATTAAAAGGACTGGACCAATACTGAACCCTGCAGTACCCTACTAGTAACCCCCTTTCTTCAGAGTGGACTCCATTTACAATTACCTTCTGTGTCCTGTTGTCCAGCCAATGTTTTACCAGGCTACCACCCTGGGTCCCACCCCAGGCTGGTTAATTTGACTATTAATCTTTGTGTGGGACTGTGTCAAATGCCTTGCTAAAATCTAGGTAGGCCATGTCCACAGCCCCTCCCTGGTCTTCTACTTTGGTCACCCAGTCAAAGAAATCTATTAGATTCAGTCTGACCACTTCCTGCTGTGAACCCATGCTGCCTTGGGTCCTGTGCGCCACTGGCCTCTAGGTACTCAACTATTCTTTCCTTCAGAAGTGACTCCATCACTTTCCCTACCACAGAGGTCAGACTGACAGGTCTGTAGTTTACTACCTCTGTCTTGGTCCCACTTTGTGAAGGGAATCACATCCCCTTCCTCCAGTCCTCGGGTACCACACCATCCTCCATGATTTATTAAAGGAGTAGCCAGTGGTTTCACTAGTTCCTCCTTAATTCTTTTAGAATTCTGGGGTGATTCCATCAGGACCCATTGCTTTGTCCACCTTCAGTTTTAGGAGTTCTTGCAGAACCCTTTCTTCTGTGAAAGGACTGGGATCGGCCCCCTATCAAGAGTGCTTCTGTTAACTGGATTAGGCACTTCCCCTCCTCTTTTGTGAATACTGAGCAGAAATATTCGTTCAGTATTCCTGCTTTTCATTGTCCCCTCTGCCCACCCACGTTCATTCTATTCAGCCTCACTATCCCTCCCTTTGTCTTTCTACGCTCGCTGATGTACCTATAAAAGGTTTTATCCCCCTTCTTAACTGAGTTGGCTATCTTTTCCTCAGTTTGGGCCTTTGCTATTCTGACTTCCCTCCCTGCTTCCTTCTGCCTTAACTGGTACAGCTCTCTGTCCTGCTCCTTCTGTGTTTCCTTATACTTCCGGAATGCTATCTTTTTCTTCCTGACTTTCACAGCCACCTCTTTTGGGAACCATAATGGCTTTTTCTTTTGTTTTGATTTGTTTATTTGCTTCACACAAAGGCTTGTTGCCTCTGTGATGGCAGTTTTGATAATTCCCCACTGTTGCTCCACACCTCCTTCTAGCCTGTTTGCTAGTGCTTTTCTGAGGCACTCTCCCATCTTGCCAAAGTCAGCCCTCCTAAAATATAGTACCCTCACTTTTGTATGGCTTGACTCTGTAGCTGAGTTTAACGTGAACCACACTGTTTGATGGTCACTTGTCCCCAGATAGCAACCCACTTCTAGATCTGAGATCCTCTCACTGCCCCGTTTGAGAGTACGAGGTCTAAGATTGCTCCCTCATGAGTGGGTTCGAAACTAGCTGTCTAATGCCTGCCACCTGTAGGGCATCAAGAATGGCCCTGCTCTTGGATGTGGCTGCAGCAAATGTGCTCAGTTAACATCTGGCATATTCAGGTCTCCCATCAACAGTAACTCCTTTCTCTGCCATTCTAAGAATGCCTTCTATCATATCCTTGTCCATTCCTTCCCCTGACATGGGGTCTGTACACAACCCCTGTATGGATTGTGGTGCCCTTCCAGTCTCCAAGGTGACCCACAGTACCTCCTATCCTCCTGTTTACTCTTTTGTTCAGTTGCTTTTATCCCTTCCTTTACATAGAGAGCTACTCCTCCCCCTCTTCTCCCCTGCCTGTCTCTCCTGTAGGTTATGTACCCTGGTATGTTAACATCCCAGTCATGGTTCTCTGTGTACCATGTTTCTGTGACTGCTACGATATCCAGGCATCCCTCTTCCATTAAAGCCATCTTAAGGGACCTACCATATGCTGCTTATTTCCTTCAGGACAGTAGGCTGCATACCACAAGAAATTGCTAAAGCATCTAAAGAATGGTTTGGAGGTCCTTCCTTCTGGTCTCTGGGGGAAGACCCTTGCTCTACAGTGGGATTTCTCTTTCAGGCTGTGCACCTCCATGTATCAAAATTAATAGATTTGGTACCTGGGAGGGTTTTACGTTTAGAGGCTGCTGTAAATACTCAGCAGCTGAGACTGATAAATATTTATGCCTGTCCGACAAAACTTGCCAGGGTCAATATACTCAGCCATATTTACATACAGCCAGGGCTGTTATCCTAGGGGGTGACTTTAACTGCATCTTATCTCTGTCAGACAAGAGTGGTAAAACAGAGAAATTATGTAATGACTCAACTTTTGGGATACTATGTACAAGTCAGCTAAGTTACAAGATAGCTTAGCAGTGAATGGTAGACCTCCAAATCATACTTTTTTTAAGGTTATTTCTCATCTGGAATAGATTATTATTATTTTTTTATTTCAGACTGGTTACCATGTGCTGGGCAGTCCACAATACCTACTGAAACAACAGATTATTGTCTTATAGGTATTCGGATAGGGACAACAGATATCCCTCCTAAAGGTTCAGGTGTATGGCGACTGAACACATCATTGCTTGCAGATCAGTTTTCAATACAGGAAGTTAAGTCTCTTCTGGTAGCCAAGAAATCTGTGGTAGATAGTATGATGATGTTTTGGATTGGTGGCTGGATACCAAACAGGATCTAAGGTCCTATTTTCAACAAAAGGTGAGAAAATCTAAGAACTTGGAATATTTAAAATATCTGCAACTGAGAAAACAGTTACAAGCATTACTATCTCCGGCTAAAAAAACTGGTAATAATTATGCTAACCAAATCCAAAAAATAAAGTCAGATATGTAGCACTTTCAGTATGACTGAGCTGCTTTGCTTTTTGTTGAACAAAAGTATGGGACCCAGGGTAAAGCACAACCGGTAAATCCACATGACAGCTATAAACCTAGGGTGGCAAAAAAATATATAGCTCAACTGGTAGTTGATTATGGAAATTTAAAGGGAGACAGTAATTCTATACAGCATATAGTGTTTCATTATACTCAGGGTCCTCACAGGATGCTGTCCTCCTCCAGGGTGGGAGGGTTCCATTCTCCGCTGTGATACTGCCACCTGGGTGACCACAGGTGACAGTGCAACTGGAGATGGACATGGGGGGTGGGGATGGACATCGCAGAGGCTGGTGTGTAGATACACGCACAGTGTGCACACACATGCATTAATGTCACTGCACGTGACGTCCCTGGGGACAGCAACAAGGAAAAAATATTGCGACCACAGCACCTCTGCGATGAAGACAGCCCCAGTATACTCAGGTCCCTCGCCTAGCCAGCACAAGCCCCACCTGATGCAACAAGATGCCCAGGGGGAGACTCACCCACCCCCTGCCCCACCCCACTTGGGGGTGAAGCCAAGGCTCTCTGGAGGTAGGTGGCAGTGGCTGGGAGGTGGGAGAGATTGAGAGGTGCCTAGTGGTAGCAAGAAGCAGAGAGCTGGTGTGTAGGGGGCATAAACCATAAGCAAGAAAAAAAATATGTTCGGGGTCTGCAGGGCAACAAGCCATTGGGTTTCTGACTCTCAGAGTTGTTTTTTCGTGGGTTAAGGCTCCCATGACCTTCAATAGTAGAACTGGGAAAACGGTGTTCTCCTGTTACTAAGGAAGAAGTCCTTCATGTTGTGAAGTGACTTCATAAGGGAGTAGTGCCTGGTCCAGATGGTTTGTGACTCCAGTGAGTTATATTCACTCATTTTTGAATTTCTGACTGATGAATTAGTGGACGTATATAATTATGTCTTAAGTCAGGAAGATCTCCCACAAGAAGTCTGAGGAAGTCTTCTTTATTTATATAAGGAAGGATCCAACAGTGATTTAAAAAATTGGCATCTGATTAGCTTAATAAGTACAGACTGGAAGATTTTGGCCAAACTTTTAGGGGTGTGTTTGGCTGATGTTGTCAAATCATATATATTTTCTTCTCAAACCTGTGCAGTGTCTGGTTGCACTGTACAGGATAATTTGTTATTATTTAGAGAATTTTTTGAAAGTGGACAATCACATGGTTTTCTCCCGAGTTTGCATCAGGACAAGGTATTTGACAGTGTACCATATGATTATTTGTTCCTTGTAAAGAAGTACAGGATTCTGTATTTATTTAGTAAATGGATTCGGTTATTTTACAATTCAGCTACCACACTGCCAATAGTAAATGGGCTAGTAGAGAAAAGGATTGCCCTTCAGAAGGGGGCAGGGTTGCCCACTCACTCTGGTTTTCTGTGTTTGTTAAAATCCTGTTTTAAGGAAGTTGGATCAGGATGTGAGAATAAAATGTTTTTTTTTTTTTATTTTTATTTATTTATTGAAGTCTTGGATGACACCTGTGAGTGGATGCTCGTTGAGAGGTTCCACATCAGATACATTAACACAAGAAGACACAATATAGTTACAGTAAATTATATATTCAGGCCTGGATATTCAGACTTCACCTGGCAGTGGCGCAAGTGTGGGCACAGCGCGACTGGGATGCGCTGGGGCCAGGACCAGGTGATATTCAATGGTGATGCGCCATAGCGCAGCACCGTTGAATATGGCATGGACCGCGCACGGTGCAGTGGCACTGCGTATGGTGCAGTGGGACTGCACCAGCGCAAGCCACAGCCAGGGAGCATGGGGATGAGACAGCACAAACGGAGTTGTGCTGGGTGCATCACCCATGATGTTCAGCTGAGGGCAGGCAAATGAGGCCATAATATATGCAAGGCGCAAATGGGGCAATTTGCATGTCATTATGGCCCCATTTGCATGCCTTGTGCAGGGCTGCCCGGTGAATTGCACCTGGTGCCCTGCACAGCATAATGTGTGCACAGTGGGGGTCTTGGGGCATCCTCCCGCCCCATAGCCATGATCGCCAGTAAATCCCTTTAAATAACTTCCCTAGTAGCCTAGTGGTACCCCCTCCCTCCTGTGTCTCTGATCGCGGTAAAGCACCTGTCATTAAATCCCTGGTAGTCTAGTGGTACCCCCTTCCCTCTTGTGTTCCCAATCGCCAGTAAATCCCTGTAAAGTAAAGCCCTGGTGGACTAGTGGTACCCCACCACCCGTTGCAGCGATCGTGGTAGAACTCCATAAGATCATTCCCTGGTGAGCCAGTGGCACCTCCCACCCCTCCTACCCACACAGAACCCCTTCCCCACCCCGCTCCTCCCATCATCGGTGGGTGGCTGCAACCCGCCCGCATACCGCCCGCCGAATGACAGGTACAGTATGGACTGTAAGCCCATTGGTCCACATTGTGGACCAATGGGCTTGCAGGACATACTGTACTAGACAGTCCCAAATATGTGAATGAAGTCTGATACCACTAAACTCACCATCCCCAGGTCCCACACCTGCTTTAGTGAGATGTACTTCTTGCCTTCAGCCCCCAAACTCTGGAACAGCTTTCCCCCTCCTCTGCAGTCAGCCCACTCTGCAGCCTCCTTCAACTACCTACTACACACTCATCTTACACAGCACCACAAATGCACTTGCTCCAGTCACCATACTGGTACCGCTTCTTCCTAGATATTCCTTCCTGACCTCCTCTCCGTCGCCAGTCCCCCCCCAATGTTGAATGACTACAGAATCTAGTTTAACTGCACTATGCCGGGGCTTGATTGTTATGGCGAAGCTACAAATCGCTGTATCTTATCTGGCAATATTGTACTCTAACTATGCCTTGCTTTATGACTTGTATGACTTATACAACCTCTTTCATATATTTGTTACCCTTTCTGAGACTCATTTATTGCACTTCTTCAATTGTACACTATCTGCCTTTTGATATCTTGTCTGTAACTGCATCGTTAATTGTGTACCCTGTGCTATTGTTACCTCCCGGGTCGTGCCTGAAAATAGGCAACTTACCTGCCTAGAGCACCCTACCAGTTACTAAAAACTAAATAAATAAAATAATAAAACAAGCTGGCCTGGTGGCGCAGAGGGTTGAAGTGCTGGACGCCACACCTCATCATATCGGCGACCCGAGTTCGGGAACGGACCCAGGCGGCTGGGGTCGGCGGGGGGGAAGAGATTGAGCATCTGGTGGACTGCTCTCTCTTCCCTGGGGAGGGTTGGGGTAGTGAACGCTCAACAAGCGCCCTCTGGCAGAGGCTGGGGGGATTGCTGAATGGGTGTTGTGGCGTACACCAGGGGTGGAGCCACGCGACGTGCTTCCCATAGTGGCCAGGGCTGCTGAGGGGTGCACACAAAGACAACCCCCCCCCGTGCCTCTGATAGGCAAAGGTGCCTCTCTCCACAGACCACACTCCCTGATACGGGCTTGGCTCTCAGGCTGTCCCCTCCTCCTCTCTGGCACCGTGACTCAATACTTAAAGAAAGAGCGCCCTGGGTGGGGGCAGCCCTTCACCGGAGGGTAGACCCGGGGGATGCCCGGTGCCGGAGAGGAGCCTGTGACCACCGAGCCATGTTGGGAGGTAGAGACTGTGGATCTAGGAGGTCGCTGGAGAGAGTTCGGAGGTAAGGGGTGAATAAAGAGAGTTCGAAAAAAAAATAATAAAACAAAGTATTACATATAGACCTGTGCAGGAAGGAGCACTAGATACGATAAACCCTGTTTTACTTTTCTTTAATATTTTTGTTTTCGGCACATACTGAATCCAGCAAAACAGAATGTTACACATAGACCTGTGATGGAAGGAGGACTAGATATGATAAACCCTGTTTTATTTTTCTTTACGATTTTTCTTTTTGGCACCATACTCCCATCCTCCTCAGGGACTATTAGGCCATGGCTTGCATTTTTTATAGGGCGGTGTGAATATTTTCTGATGAAGTGGAAGACAGGTACTATGGAAGCCTTTCAAAATTTACCAGAAGGGTTATCTGTGTATTTAATTGACATTTTTTTCAGAAAGTGAAGCAATGGAAATTACAATTGTATGATGTTAAATGTAATACTAGAAATTGCTTTATACTGTTATTTTGAAGGGTTTTTTTCCTGTACAGGACCATGTTTTACTTGTCCTTCTCACATACCAGAACAATGCATTCTGGGCCAGCTTCAGGACCCACGGATACCACAAAAACTTTTCAAATGTGTATATATTAAGAATGTGTGGTCTTCACTGGCTACAAAATAGAATGAGTATCTTTTCTTCAGATGTCTTATGATGTGTTGATATATGGTGATTTCAGGGGAAGGGGGGCTGGACAAAATTCCACCCAGGTACCTTACGTATTCTTTCATTTTTTAAATGGTCAATTTGGCAGGTTAGATGTCAATTTGTGTTAAAACAAGAACAAATTCCTTTGAGGGGGCTTTTGGAGAAAAACTGAGCAAGAGATATTGACTGTTTATAACTAGGCATGGGCTACCCGCCAGGTAGCTGGGTCGGGTAGTGCAGGTATCACCTATTTTTGGCTGGGTAAGGTAGTTCAGGTAATGTATTACCCTACCTTTCATAACAGTGTAATTCTCAGGTCAGGTAATTTGACATGGGTAATGGTTAAAGGACTTGGAAACAGGCATTAAAGGTAGCCTGTGGGGTCCTTCACAGAACTTACAGCAGAATTGGAGCACATGACACCAGGCTGACACCTGATTGGTTAATAGTGTCTAAAGGGCTGTGCTCCACCTGCTGTGAGCCTGTATGGCACAGCATTGAGCTGGTAGCTGTCTGTTCTGGAAGCAGCTCTGGGGGCACTCGCTCTGCAGCATAAATCGCAGCCAAAAAAAGTCAACTTGCCTTGAAAAGTTGAATCAATTGAAATTAAAACCTGCAGTAACACATTAGGATCTGCAGCTTATCCAATAGGTAGGGAAATGGGCAGACTAGGTGGGTCAAGTGGTCCTTATCTGCCATCAAAGTCTATGTTTCTATGTTAACACTATATGAAGGAGCAAAGGGAGAAATAGTGTGGGGGGATCTGAAACGATCTCAGCCAGGGGGATGGGGGATCAGCCTCAGTCATGGAGGGTTTGCTGGGGTGAAAACAGAGAAAGAGCAAGGGGTGGAGGAAAAGACACAGACAGAAACAGAAGGCAGCTGGTTTGAAATTAAGTATTACACTGTATGTTAGGTACTCCTGAGCTCTTCATTTATTTCAGTGACATAGTTAGCTACACGGTCTGTCTCTGCAGCACAGTGAAATCCTTAGAAGGAGCAACATGTGCAAACTATCACTTGTGGGGTACTTTACCTTGAAACAAAGACATGTTTCAAGATAAAGTCCCCCAGGGCACATCTGGAAACAAGCAGTTTGCTCAGTATGTTCTTCCTGGTGAAACTTTTAAATAAATAAAATAAATGTTATAAAACTTTATCAGTGGAACGGCTCGGAGGGGGCAACAAGCTTTAGTAGTCTGGGTTCGAATTTGTCATGGCCTGCAGACTTATTGATTTTAATACTCTGCAGTTGGTCCAGAACCTCTTTCTTAATGACCTGTCCAAAATGGAAATTTGGGTGACTAACCGAGGGTTGGGGGTGCCAGAAGGCAGATCGACTGTGGGATCCTCGAATTATGTCTAGATCCATGAAGAATCTGTTGAACGCTTCAGCAACCTGTTCAGGGTCACTGATTGATTTTGTATTATGGAGAATTTCCCAAGCTGGGGCTCCCACTTGCTTTTTTAGGAGACAATTTACGTGTCATCGCCAAAGTGTTTGGGGTCTTGTAGGTTACTTGACTGCAAGTCCTTCATATATTTAACCTTGGCCTTTTTTTAGGTGGGGCTTGCAAGAATTTCAGTTGTCTACAGGCCAGCCAGTCTTGCTGCTAGCTGGAGGCTTTATATACACCCCAGGCCAGTCCCCCAGATTCATTAGGTTGTGAAGGTCAGGGGTTGATCATTTTGAACACAGATGTTTAAAGAGCAGCTCTACACTTCAGCATGTACTTTCATAAGTAAGATGCTTCAGCTGTTACAATTTACTAGAGAATGTAGTTTTTTTCATTTTCAGTGTTGCTTTCCAACAGTTATAGCACATGTTGGTAGAGCAGCTAAAAAGTCTGTATAGAAAGCATTTGAAAACATTTGCCTCTCCCCTGTTAACCTCACAGTGCCTTGGGTTTATGACATCATAGTGCTTACCATGACAACGGATTGTGATGTCACAAACAGCAATTGTGTAGTGAGCAGGGTAGAGTCAGATACATTTTGAAAGACTCGGTGAAATAATTGCTGCATTATCTAGAATATTTAGTAGTCCAGCAGCAGGGGAAAATAAAAAAAACAAATAACTAGAAAATAAAGTTAAAATATAATTGCTGTGAATCTAGTGTTTTTAAGCTTTTTATTATAATAAAGAGTTGCTCTTTAACCCTTCTTGGCACCAAAGGGACATGCATATTCACAACACTAGTGAAACTCTTATTCAGAAAGTCAAAGGCATGCTTAACATTTTCAGATAACCCTATTGCTATCCAGTTTAGTCTGACAAGGTCTTCTGGTAGGCATCATAGTCCAATCTGAAATTATCGCTAACTGCTATGACCTTAGGTGGGGCCTTAGGTCAACTATTATTCCAAATGCAGTATACCTAGGAAGCAAAAAAATACAAAATCACACATACCCCCATAATGCAAAACATCATGGGATATATATATAAATCACCAAGAAAACTTAGGCTGGTTCTGCTTCATGCAGGAATGCATTGCTGCCAAAGGGCCTCTCACACAGTTTGAAAAGGGTAAAAACGGAAGACATGTGTTTCATCCTACACAGGACTCATCAGTGTGCCTCATCTGTATCTCACTCCAGGAGAAGATGAACCGGCCCTAATGTGGTTTTACAGGTGTGGATCATGGTGGAGCCCAAGGTAAGAAAGCAAGCTAACAAGACAAAGAACCACAGCACAAAAGTACTGAGGCAAGGCGTGAAGCTGAACCAGCCTAAATTGTCATGTCATTTGCATATATAACTACCATGATGCTTTGCATTATGGGGTTACATGGGATTTTGTTATTTCTTTGAAACCTGACTTTGTTGCCAATGCCCTTTTTGGGTAACCCTCGCCTCCGTAGTTTTATGCTGAGGTCCTTTGTGGGTGACACAAATGGGAACTGGGGGCAGGGGCAAGGGGTGAACCATACAAACTGGCAGCAGTGACAGAAAGTGAGTGATACAGATGGGAACCAGGGGCAGCAGTTGGAGGATGGGTGATACAAACGGGAACCAGTGAAACATGGCCAATGTCACTACAAGAATATACAAATTTTATGCTAATAAAGTGTTTCTGATTTTGGTCAGTTGTCTCTGATTTTCAGGGGCTCTGGCCCTAGTTTGCTTATCCTGAGGTTGAGATGTATGGGCAGCGGATGGGAACCGGGGACAAATCAGAGCACAGAGAAGAACAAAATAAAGTAAATAAAAAACAACATAAATAAACACACTGACCACAAACAGGTTACTTTATTACAAACATCCAATGAAAGGCTGGTACTTCATTGTTGTGGGTTACAGGATCATGGGAGGGCAGAAGAGAATGCAGGGAGTATTCTTTATGCATCAGAATGAGTGGTGCAGCCTATCTACATGGTAGCTTATACCGCTTGCTCTGGAACACATTCCCTACTCTGCAGAATCTCAGGGAGGGGAGCAACGATCAGCTTTCATTGGGTAAGTGTCCATGTAGCTGCATTTGCACTGTAGCAACCTATGCATTCGGGTTGATGCGGTGCAAATAGTTCCATATAAACAAGCCTTCTAGGTGTCTTCACTAGTCTTTAGATAACCATGTTCAGCATGGGGAACCATACCACTCAATCTCCTTTCTGGCAAATCAGGGAAAGGGCTTAAAAAATCAGAGGCAAATGACCAAAATCAGTGACACATTATTCAAAATGGAAATATCAACTCATGAAGCCTTCTTTATTGTGTCGCTTATTTTTGCAGTTTATCTTTTTATTAAAATTTTTTAAAAAAGGACGGACACCTTCCATGTGCAGATGTTTGACAAATTAGCAAGAACAGCATATCTGGTTATAAGGAGTAGAAGCATTCTTCTTCTAAGCACTATCCTATAACAAGGCTTGTAATAATAATAATAACTTTATTTTTAGGGTGCCTTTCAAAGTATCAAGGTGCCTAACAAATTTAAAAGAACACATCAAACATCCAGATAATTAAAATAATATAAACAATTATATTATAATAAATAAAATTATAATATATATATATATAATCAGGCCAATTAGGACATGTAGCATTTATACAATCAGTAACATACAGATTGGAAACAATGTATTAGGAGAGGAAAGTAAGGAAATTATGTATCCTAATTAGGTATATATTGTGATATAAAGGATGGCTCTATTACTGCTTATCATATAGGAGAAGAGAACAACCATTTACCTATTAACAGGAACATTAGGATTAATGCTAACAGAAGAAGAAGAAAGAAGAGAAAGAGAACACAAACAAAGAGAGATGACAACATTGAGAAGTGTCAGAAAATACACAATGTAAAGGTTACAGTGAATAAACATCCATACATTAATTACCAGATGTGCTTAAGATATTTAGATAATTGAAATAGTCCTGCCAACATCTATCATATTCCTTTAGTCGGCCAGAGGCAACATAAGACAACCGGTGTAGGGAGGCATATTGAGAAAGGTTCTTGAGAATGTCTGAGAAATTAGGTATATTAACAGATTTCCAGTGCATTAGAATGAGACGTTTAACTAGAAGAAATAGTATGTTCAACCATCTGTGTTGCACATGAAATATTATATTGTTATGGGAGGTAACAATGCCTAGTAGGAAGTGTTTTGGATCAAATTTAAAGCTATGACCAATCACCTTAGCTGCAAAGTGGTGAATATTATGCCAGAACTTATTTATAGGGTCACAGATCCATAAAATATGACGTAAGTCACCACTGGGTGAGTTACAGCAGCAGCAGTTGTTATTGTTTAGTAGGCCCATTCGTTGTAATACAGATGGGGTTCTATACCACAGGTGAAGAATTTTAGTCAGTATAAGTCGACTGCATATATATCCTTGAATATTTTATGGCAAAGAAGCCAGCATCTGTGCCATTGTGCATCAGTAATATCATGCTTTAAAAGTACACTCCATTTGTTTTTTGCAATTATAGATTGATCTGTGGATTTATTTATTTATTTTTTGTTGACTGGGTAAGTGCACTAGACAAATCCTGCCTATTTTCAGGCACAACGTGAGGAAGGGGGATACAGATGAATGCCAACTGACATTGAACCACATTAAGCTGTCGATAGTATTTTTGTGAATAGAGGAAATTTGGCCATTACACTGGGGAAATTCCCCTACTCTTTTCAAGAAGTGCCATGGGATCTTTAACATCCACCTGAACTACCACCAGAACAGGCAGATGGGACCTCGGTTTAATGACTCATCCAAAAGACGGCACCTCAGGAGTGCAGCACCCCTCTCATACTGAGCTACAGTGTCAGTATTGGGATATTAACCCAAGTGCCTGGTGTGGGGGATTATCTCTAATATTTTTATAATGTATGGTAAGTACCTATTAACCACCATAATCAGCAGTCTCACAGCTTTGTTATGCACTGTTTAGAATTTTAAAAGCTGTTAACCACACTTCGGAACTTCCAAACAGCAGCATAACAAAAAAAGAATGCACCAGAATTACAGTGGCGTGAAAAAGTATTTGCCCCCTTCCTGATTTTCTCTATTATTGCATATTTGTCACACTGGATGTTTTCAGGTCTTTAGAAAAAATGTAATACTAGACAAAGGGAACCTGAGTGAACAAATAACACTTGTTTTTTTTTAATTTCACTTATTTAATGAAAAAAGTTAACCAACACCAACTGGCACTGTGATGAAAAGTAATTGCCCCCTTACACTTAATAACTGGTTATGCCACATTTAGCTGCAATGACTTGCAACCAAACACTTCCTATAATTCAATATCAGTCTTCACACCGGCTGTGGAGGAATTTTAACCACTTTCCTCGCAGAACTGCTTTAATTCAGTAACATTTGGTAGGTTTTCGAGCATGAACTGCTCATTTCAGGTCCTGCCACAGCATCTCTATTGGGTTTAAGTCTGGACTTTGACTAGGCCACTCCAAAACTTTAATTTACTTCTTTTTAGCCATTCTGATGTGGACTTGCTTTTGTGTTTTGGATCATTGTCTTGCTGCATGACCCAACTCACTTCAGCTTCAGCTGACAGAAGGATGACTGGACATTCTCCTTAAGAATTTTCTGGTACAGAGCAGAATTCATGGTTCCTTTAATTATGGCAAGTCATCCAGGTCCTTAGGCAGCAGATATCCCCACACCATCACACTACCAACACCATGTTTGACTGTTGGTATGGTGTTCTTACTGTGGAATGCTGTGTTTGCTTTTATGAGACATTATGGGATCCATGTTGTCCAAAAGTTCCACTTTGACTCATCTGTCCATAGAACATTTTCCCAAAAGGCTTGTGGATCATCCAGGTGCTTCTTGGCAAATGAGAAGACGAGCATTTATGTTCTTCTTAGTTGCTAGTGTTTTCCGCCTTGCTACCTCACATGAAGCCCATTTTGCCCAGTCTCTTTCTGATTGTGGAGTCATGAACACTGACCTTAGCTGAGGCAAGAGAAGCCTGCAGTTCTTTGTATGTTGTTTTAGGATCCTTTGAGACTTCTTGGATGATTTTACCTAGCCCTTGGAGTAATTTGGCAGGCCGCCCACTCCTGGGAAGGTTCACTACTATTCCAAGTGTTCTCCATTTGGAGATTATGGCTCTCACTGTGGTTCAATGGAGTCCCAGAGTATGAAATAGCTTTGTAACCCTTTCCAGACTGATAGAGGGCAACAAATTTTCTGATCTTTTCAGGAACTTCCTTTGATCATGGCATAATGTACTGGGTGAATCTTTGTGCAAACGTGACTCTGATGGTGAGGCCAAAATAAGTGAGGTTTATATTGAGCAGGGCTGGCTGTAATCAAGCCTGGCTGTGTTCAATCAGCTGACTCTATTATCCCTTTAATTGGGTTGATTTAACTAGGGGCAATTACTTTTCACACAGTGCCAGTTGTGTGGTTAACTTTTCATAAAATAAATGAAATAAGTAAAAAAAAAAAGTGTTATTTGTTCACTTAGGTTCCCTTTATCTAATATTATATTTTGTCTAAAGACCTGAAAACATCCAGTGTGACAAATATGCAATAATAGAGAAAATCAGGAAGGGGGCAAATACTTTTTCACGCCACTGTACATAATTCTCACACATAGAATGCAAACAGTGTTTTTTTGACCACACACTGTAAAAGATGATGGCTGGGGATCGGGTGACAACCACGCTGAAATCACCTCTCATGGTTGCTAGGGCTACAGTGAAACCTCTCTCGAGCGCCTCGAGGTTTACCATGTTGCCCTAGCAACCACTCGAGGTGATTACAGCATGGTTATCACCCAATCCCCAGCCATTATCCTCTATATAAATAGTACTGTTCAGGTTAGATAGTGTATTAATCCAAGGAGAAATATGCTGATTTTGTTGGGAATGTTTAGGTATGTGGCGAAAATAAGAATTGCAAGCAGCGCAAAGTCCCACTGGTCACAAAGATCCAAAAAAGGTTTTAATTTTAGGGCATTTTTATCAAGTATATCTCCCATGAAAAATATACCTCTATTTTTCCAGGTGCAGTAAAAAATAGGCTGATTCTCAAGGGATAAAGCCCGGTTACCCCATATAGAAGCATAAACAAGAGGTGTAGGGTTAGATTTTTAGGTATTTATGGATTAGCTTCCAATAGAGGACCGATGCTGCAATGGTAGGATGGGATCTTAATTTAGGGGGAAGGGTACTGTAGATATAGGAGGTGGGAACATTACCTGGACATAGTGAGACTTCCATTATGACCCATAATGGAGTTTTGGGTGATGGTTTGCAAAACCACTTGGTGGTTTGTGTGGTGCAAAAGGCCCATAAATAGCTTTGAAACCAAGGAAGCCCAAAGCCACCCCTCATCCAGTGTGAACAAAGTTTAATGCGGCTAAACCTTGGGGTTTTGCCATCCCATATAAAATTACCATTTAGCTTGTCAAGTTTGGTATTGTGTAGCTAATTGGTAAAAGTATTTAACTAAGAACTAAACTGTAGTACTAATGTCTGGCCAGATTTTAGGTTTCAAATCTTCACTCTTCAGTGACCAAAATGCCAAATTTAGGAGGGACTAAGGACAATTTTGAGACAACATCAGGGACAGCTGAGCTGTATACAGAAAAGCTGGTTTTACCTGCTGTTTTTTTTTTTTTTCATTTTTCTGTTGTGTTTGAATGTCTCTAATCCAGGATTCCTGCTTTCTGAATCTGCATTAGCATGAGCAAAGTGCTGGCCTGAGCAATATACAAGGAGCATTGCAATAATTGATCAGGGTGAATAAGCAGAAATCTATTCTGCATTGCAGCTGTTATCCCTGTTGTCAGACATCTCAGTGCACTGTTTTAATACAAGCAAGTGGTGCCCCGAGTCCCACATGTTAAGGCACTTCCAGATTATCCATTAGAAGTCAACAATAGAGTGCACCACATGTCAGCATCTCAGTGACATACTAATAAGATAATTAATCAAATAATGTGTTCTTTAAAATAATTGCATTTCCAAACAAACACACTGTGCATATAACTGCATTATAATGACTGGTGAGCATTTTTTCCTGTAGGGAAACCAGGTTATAAGCCACCAATATAACCAGCTGGTTATAACAGTGAACATGCATTGGGTTTCCCTCGTTCTATGCATTAATCAGCCACTGTCATCCTATTGTTGCGCTGGACACTTCACAACAACTCGAACTCTGGTGGTAAGTTAATAAAAAAAATCAACTCTGCTCTGTAGTCTATTATCATTAAGCACTTTCCAAAAAATTAAAAAAGGAAATGGTTTATTTTAGCAGCCGCTTCAATCCGACCATGGGTTGCACTTAAACCTGACTGAACCGTGGCTGCACAGGGATGTGTTTGTATTTTACATAATTGCTGTGGGGAACAAAAAAATGCTGCCCAGCAATTGTATAAAATATGGGATGGTGTGTAAAAGTCAAATTTTACACACACCCTCAGTGCTGGATGCTTCACCCTTAAGGTTTAAGTAGCATCCAACACCTTGGGTGTGTGTAAAATCTCATTAAATACACCACCCCATGTATTAATCTATATATAATAATTGGTCAGTGGCTCAGTAGGTAGCACTCTCACCTCTAGGGCAAGAAGATCTGCAGGTAGTTGGTTCTAGCCCCACACCATGTATTTGGGGTAATACCCAAAACTGACACTGTAGTGTAGTATGAGGGGGTGCTGCTCTGTTGAGGTACTGTCCTTCGGATGAGATGTTTAACTGAGGTCCCTTCTGCCCATCTTTGGTCACTGTCTGTGTGGACTTTAAAGATCCCATGGCACTTATCAATGAAATGTGGGTGAATATGTTTTATTAAATCAAAACATACATACAAATAAAAACAACTGAAAGATCATACAATTAGATACGACAGAAACCCAAATTAACGTAAGTAACAAAAAAAGGATACTAAACAAAAAGAATTCTGGGACCACATCCAAAAAAGAACTTAAAAAAGAAGTAAAAAGTCCTGCCTTAAAAGTCCTGTTTTGAAAACTAAATCCGTGTAATATCCCCCCACCAAATATTAAATTGAGCAGTGCTTAGTTTCCTACAATCAAAATCCTAAATTTGTGTAATCAATCAGTTAATCAAATCTTTATCCAAGTGAAACATCATTAAGAAGAACTCATTTCCAAGATGGACCTGGGCACAGTACAGTTGATATATTATAACATAAAAAAACATACTACAACAATACAATAATCAAGGATACAAAACACAGATGAAATAGTGCAATAATTAACAATGCAATACATAGTACAGCAATGCAATAATCAAGGAAACAAAACATACAATCATCATGTAATTATGCAGACAATGGTATGATAGGAAACATCGGATTGACAGAGAATACACATGACAGTTTCATCTAGGTGATGGTGATACATGTGGAGCGAAGTTGAGCTGGAATGAGGAAAAGGAATAGGTGGAAGGGAAGGAAGGGATGGCAGTACTGAGGTAAAGAATTTAAGTTCATAAGTCTTACAGTTGCAAGTTTCAGTAATGGCTCATTTGAACAGGGTTTTGATGGTGGACAGTTTTGGCAGGATCGCAATTTTTAGGGTTTTCTGCAATTAAATTGCAGTTTAATTTCTTTAGAAACAATAGTCAATAACGCTGGCTGAGAAAATATTGTTGCTGCAGTACAAAGCTGCATCTCAACCCAGGCTTGTTATTGAACACTGGTTACCGGTGTCATAGACAGCAGGGAGGGGCGCAAGATGGCAGAAGCTGTGCAGACACGCTAGGACACTCTATCCTTACTTTAATCTTCTGCATTTATGAAGGAAGTCTTGAATACCTCTATGTCTCAGCAAACTAAGAAATTCCTAACAGCAGAAGAGGAAAAAGGATTCTTCTTCTGAAATGGACACGCCACTTCATAAAGGTCCGTTGGATCGTTACATTGCCGGTTTATCTGGACCTGGGGGGAGGCCGACGCCTTCCAGTGTCAAGGGATTGCCTGTGGGTGCAGGAAGCTTGGGAAGCCTCGACTGGGAGAAAAAGACTGTTTCTACAGTTTTGAGTCCTCAGTCACAAAGCCCTACAAATTCCGAGCTGAATTCTGGATTTTTGGATGCAGGTCTGTCTTTACCTGTCTTAAACAAACTGGAGAATATGGAATCTCCAAACACTTTGGAGGCTTTTGACAACATTGCTGGAGTGAAGATAGGAGGTACAATGAATTCAAATGTTATGCAACAAAAACTTTCATCGAGTACAAAGTCCCCTCCTAGCCTGCCTAGCATGTCACATGAAAATATTCCACCTTTACCTGCCAAAGTAGAGTTTAAGTCCCTCAAGGGGGCATCCGTCTCTTTTACAAATTTATTCACGTTCCTCACTTCATTTGATAAAAAGCTAGACCTGTTAATCAACAGGTCAGAGACATTAGATTGGGAAGTTAAATTAATTAATACCGAGGTTGAGAAGGTCAGAACAACACAAAAGACTATGCAAGATGAAGTTGCAGAAATTCAACAGAAAACACTAACAAATGCAGCGCTTGTAACAACAAATCTTAAGGCTGTAATTGCATTACAAAGGAAAACTGAAAACATGGAAAATATGTTTCATTACAAAAACTTGAGTATGGGCAGACTGGGTGGGCCAAGAGGTCCTCATCTGCTGTCAAATTCTATGTTTTATGTTTCTATGGTTGGAGTCCCCAATACTTATGATAAGGCCTATGAGTCTTTGCGATACCTTCTAAAAGACTTATTTATTACTGTGCTGAAGCTCCCTGAAAGCAACCTGCCTTTTGTAATCAAGGCCTTTCTTGTGCCTACTAGGCAATCTAACTTGAATTTAAATAACCAGATAAATTCTGTCAGTCAAGATGTCAGTTTCAGTTTACTTTCACCTTAATTCTTCGCACTTCTTGGTCAAGCACAGTCCACAGTTAACATTTTCAACAGTATAGCAGGTCCTACGAGTACAATTATTTTTAATTTGGCCTTTGATACTGATCGTGATCTTATTCATAATACTGCAAGAAAGATGGGGGCTTTAAAATTCCAACAAATCGTATGTCACAAATTTCCAGATATAGCTCCAGAAACTCTTAAACGTCGTAAACAATTTTTGCAGTATAAGGATGACCCTACTGACCTAGGGGCATCATTCAAAATTTACCCCGTTAAATGTACGCTGACATGTGGGGAGGAGATACAACTATTTTTTGACCCTGAGCAGCTTAAATATTATATTACTTTGAAAAAGTCTCAAAAATCCGAACAGAATTGTGTTTCAGACCAGAATGTGAAGGAAGAGATACCTTCCCTTGAAGGGGAAGAAACTTAATTATTGAACAGTTTTTTCTGTCTCATATGATTATATTTCCCATATGACTATATTTTTTTATGTAATTTTGTAAGATCAGCAACCGATATATATGATTTTGATATACAAATTTACTTTGGGAGCGAATGTGTTAGAGGACAGAGAAATTATTGAATTTGGCATAACTCTTTAAGCTTGTGCCTGATACCCACCAAGGATCTGAACTTACAGATATAGTGGGCAGGATATTCAGAAGGGTTGTGCATGGCGCAACCCACTGATGCACCCCAGCGCAATATTCAAATGGGGATTGAGCCTGGCACAAATCCCAAAGCACTGGAGCGCATCATTAATGTATGTGGCGCACGGGGCAGGGGGGCGTGCCCATGCATACTCCGCACATCCCGATATTCAGCCCAGAATGTGCTGAGCCCATGCATGCGCAACCCCTACCTGTGCTGCACACAGGTGAGCCCCAAAAAAAGGAGCAAAAGCTGGCCATCCATAGCTGAGCTGCCGTATTGCGGGGGTGCAACACGGCAGCTGCCACCTGTGGGTGGCCACCCAAGCTCTGGCTGCACCTTCGTGGCAGCACCCCCCCATGCCTGATCATGGGCATATGTAGAAAAAGGACAGTCTGATATCCCTGGTGGTCCAGTGGACCGCTCACAGCCCGATCACGGGCATATATTGTAGAATATGTAGTCCTATATCCCTGGTGGTCCAGTGGACTTTCGCAGCCTGATCGGGGCATATGTTGTAATGAAATGTCAATAACCCTGGTGGTCCACTGGACCACTCACAGCCAGATCGCGGGCATGTGTTGTAGAATATGTAGTCCTATATCCCTGGTGGTCCAGTGGACCTCTTGCAGCCTGATCGCAGGCATCAGTAAAAAATAATGCCACACCAATCCAACCCTGGCGGTACCCCCTTCCCCACATGTCCATTGAGACCCACTGCCCCGCTCCCCAGTCAGTGGTGGGCGGCAGCTCCCCATCTGCTTGCCACCCTGTTGTCCACCGACTGACACCATATGGTAGGGCTGTACGCCCATTGGTCCACAGCATGAGCCAATGGGCGTGCAGCCCGTACCGTACTACACAGTCCAGATATGTTCACATATCTGGACTGTGTATAATATGGCTGTACCACCCATTGGCTCACACTGTGGACCAATGGGCGTACAGCCCTACCATATGGTGTCAGTCGGTGGGTGGCAGGGCGGCAAGCAGGTGGGGAGCTGCCGCCCACCGCTGACCAGGGGGAGAGCAGGGTGGTGGTGCTCAGTGGAGGGTGGGGAGGAGGGTACCACTAGACCACCAGGGTTGGATTGATGTGGCATTATTTTTTACTGATGCCCACGATAGGGCTGCGAGCAGTCCACTGGACCACCAGGGATATAGGACTACATATTCTACAACATTTGCCCACAATTGGGCTGCAAGCGGTCTACTGGACCACCAGGGATATTGGGCATTTCTATTACAACATATGCTTGTGCAGGGGGCGTCGGTCCCCAACGGCTGCAACCTGGCAGGGCGCCAGGTGCAAGTCGCCGGGGATTGGCGCACCTGCATGCAAATGGGGCCATAATGACATGCAAATGGCCCCATTTGTGCCTTGCAGACATTATGGCCCCATTTGCATGTGCACTTTTGAATATCGTGGCTGTAGTGCCTAGCGCAATGGAACTTGCGCTAGCGCATCCCCCTGCTCCACTCTGGCCACTTGCGCTGGCGCAGTGCCACTGTGCCATGTACACTGCAGGTGGTCAAGGTGCGATGTTCAACAATGCTGTGCCATGGCTCAGCTCCATTGAATATCACCCTGTCAACGCCCCTGCGCAGCCAAGTTTCGCTGAGCCCAGGCTTGTGCCACAGCCTGGCGCAGTCTGAATATCCCGCCCAGTATCTACATATTTTTTTTTATTTACTCTTCTTTATTAAGAATTAGAAAGACATCTTTAATATGATTCTATATTATTGTGGGTATATTACTTTAAACTCCTGCTCCCTCCAGACTAGTGGACTTTATCGAAGTTTGGTGATGTCCTAAATATCAAATTGAATTATTCTAAGATTTATTGTTATGGTTAACTATAAATATATTTTATGTATTATTACAATATAATAATGAATAATGATAATAAACAAGCATTTGTCATTGCCGAATGTTGTCACGTTGGCATTGGCAGTGGCGGAGCTAGAGATGCATAAGAGGAATGGCAGTGAAGTATTGAAGTGACGCCAACCCCACCCCCAACCTGTAGAGAGTGACAGGCATTGGGGTGTGCCTTTGGGTCGTCAGCTATAATGCTCATGCCATTGTACCTCATCCTTCCCTGTAGACACTGACAAGTGTTGTGATGTGCTTTGGGGTCTTTGGGCATTATACTTACCCCATTCCATAAGGAAATACGCCGACGTGGTTGCAGTATAGGAGTGTGGGGTGAAGTTTGTGGCCTAACAGTGCAAGACACACCACGATGCCTGTCAGTGGCTGCAGGGTGGGCATGGAGGGGTGGAATGGTGTGAGCATTACATCCGATGGTCCCAAGTCACACGCCTGTCAGTCCATATTGGGTGGGGTGCTGCAGTTGGAAACCCTAACACCATAGGCGTGTAGTGGTAGTTTCACTCCACATTTTCAACATGGGCTGCTTGTCAGGCCACCTCATGAAAAGTGGCACAATCACTTTGTTAGCTGAAACGTGGTTTTGCAGAGCGGCTGTGCCATTTAGTGACAAAGGGACGAAAACACAGTTTTGGGCAGGATGTGGAGAATGACAATTATATTGTTCATGAAGAGGCGTAAAAAATGGCAACACTGAAAATCTGGAGTGGCAATATGAAATATTGGTGAAGCAATGAACATGCATACAAACTGCACAACAGATGTCCGCAACCCATTTATTTGCGGGAGTTTTTTAGGCGCATTTTCAACATAGGTATTTTGGGACCTCTCCTCATGAACGGTGGCACTGTGATTTTGTTAATGTGTCCCAAAAGGTGATTTCCCACAGAGAGCACGCCATTGGGCGCCACAGTTGTGGAAACGCGTTTTGGGCAGGCTGTGAAAAATGGCAGCTGTACTGTTGATAAGGATGTGTGCACAAATGCCAGTGGTGAAAATCTGGCATGAAAATATTACAAATTTACGAAGTTACAAGGCTGTGTGGAAACTGGGCAATACACGCTTGTAGCACGGTCATTTTATGGACTTTCAGCACCAAATTTTCAACATAGGCATTTGAGGACCTCTGCTCTTGAACAGTGTCATCGTCATTTCCTCAAACTGTCCCGAAAACTGATTTCACACAACGACCGTGCAATTCTGCGCCGGATGTGCGAAAACACATTTCAGCCAGGATATGTAAAATGACAGCTGTATTGTTCATAAGGAGGTGTGTAAAAAAATGCCAATTTTGAACATCTGGCGTGAAAATATTACAAATGCCTGAAGTCACGAGCGTGTGTGCAAACTGTGCAACGCATGCTCGTGAAACACTAATTTTATGGACTTTCGGCCCCAAATTTTCAACATAGGCATTTTAGGACCTCTGCTAATGAACAGTGTCACTGTCATTTTCATAATGTGTCTCAAACACAGACTTTCCACAGCGGCTGCACTATTCTGCGCTGGAACTGCGAAAACACATTTTGGTCAGGATGTGAAAAATAACAGCTGTACTGTTCATAAGGAGGTGCAGAACAGTGGCAATGTTGAAAATCTGGAGTGAAAATATTATAAATTCGTGAACTTACGAGCGTGCGTGCAAACTGCGCATCGCAAGCTCATAACACAGTCATGTTATGGAGTATTGTCACCAAATTTTCAGCATAGGCATTTTAGGACTTCTGCTCATGAACAGTGTAACTGTCATTTTCATAGTTTGTCCTGAACACTGATTTCCCACATCGACTACGCTATTTTGTGCCAGGAGTGCGAAAACACATTTCGGGCAGGATGTGAAAAATGACAGCTGTACAGTTCACAAGAAGGTGTGGAAAAATGCCAGTGCTGAACATATGTGGCATGAAAATATTGCAGATTTGTTAGGTTGGACGATCGCGGCATAGCAATCCGCGCGAACGTGACGCTAGGAAACAGTCATTTTTGATTTTTTCCCACCAAATTTGCAACATAGCTTTTTGAGAGCCCCTCATGAACACTGGCACTGTCATTTCATTAATCAATCCTGAAAGGTGATTCCGCGCAGTGACTACAAACCCCATGTTGAAAATTTGGTGCCAAAATTCAAAAAAATGCCTGAGATATGCATCAAAGTTGAAAACCCCCATTTATTCCATTATACAGCTTACCGGCATTTCCTCAGTTCGCAGTTGGCTTTGAAGAGTGCAGAAGTGTTCCTGGTCCACCGAAGATCATCGTGCCAGACTCTGTAGGTAAGTAAGGGGTGTGGGGAGGCAGGGTGTACAGAGGGTAGGTGCGGGTTGTGGGAGGGAGACTACAAGGGACCGTTTTTGTGTTACAGGGTTAAAAAAAAACAAAAAATCGTGGGACTTTTTTTTTCCTGTGGGGATTTGGCACACTAGGGTGGGCTCCCAACATGCCACCTAAGTGTTTGAGGGGGGTGCTGCAGCTGACGGGATTATCGTCATCACACACAACAAAAGTGGGGATTAATTTATGCAGGCAGGGACTGGGCCCCTGACAGCACACAAGGAAAGCGGGGGGCAAGAGCCAGAGAATTAGGCACCCCTCAGCATATAACAAATGAAGTGCTTTATGCCCATGGGAGTGGGCTCCCCATTGCATACATTGGGGCCACGATAAGCCGGCAGGAGGATTGGGCACCCCAAAAGTCAGCAGTTGGGCGGCTGCCATATTTACAATGTGGCCAAGCACATCAGGAGGTCTGCTGCATCTGACAAACTTTGCTCGGATTGCAGCGAACCTTTCCTTAGATGTGCTCACCACATTATGTATGCATGGTGTGGCGCCGGCATGCGGGCTGATTGGGGAATGACAGATGCACCTCCTGATGTGTGTCCTGCATTCGCCCAACAGTAACTGCACCTCTAAATCTGCACTAGAAACATAGAAACATAGAATTTGATGGCAGATAAGGACCACTTGGCCCACCCAGTCTGCCCATTTCCCTACCTGATGGATAAGCTGCAGATCCTAGTTAACCAGCAGCCTACTTCTTCCTACCCCCACCCCCTAGAATTGCCTTATGACTGTCCCATGCATGCTTGAATTTCACCACTGTTTTTGACTCCACCACCTCCTCTGGAAGGCTGTTCCATACATCCACAACCCTCTCTGTGAAAAATACTTCCTTAAATTACCTCTGAGCCGCCCCCTTCTATCTTCAAATTGTGCCCTTGTTCTTGCACCTCTTTTTGAAGATGCTACCCTCTTGGACTTTGTTGATCCCTTGAGGTACTTGAAAGTTTCTATCATGTCCCCTCTCCCTCCTTTCCTCGAGGCTATACATATTAAGCTCCTTAAGTCTCTCTTCATATGTCTTCCAGTGCAGACCCTGCACATTTTAGTTGCCCTCCTCTGGACAGCTTCCATCCTGTCTATGTCTTGCGGAGATTGGGTCTCCAGAACTGCACATGTACTCCAGATGTGGTCTCACCAGCTGTCTGTACAGAGGATAATAACCTTGTTTTCTGCTGGTGCATGCCTCTCCCTATGCATCCCAGTATCCCCCCAGCCCTCCTTGCTGCCCTCTCACATTGCTTGCCCACCTTTAGGTCATCTGATATGACTACCCCAGGTCCCTTTCCATTTTTTGTTGTTGGTATCTCACCCCCATTGTGTACTCTTCCCTGGTTTTTGTTTCCCAGGTGCATTACCTTGCACTTCTTAGCATTGAATCTAAGCTGCCATACATTTGACCATTCCTCTAACCTTGCCAAGTCCTTCTCATCCTTTCCACCCACCTTGTGCATCAACTCTGTTGCAGATCTTTGTGTCATCTGCAAAGAGACATACTTTTCCTTCCAGTCCCTCTGCAATGTCCCTATAAAGACATTGAAGAGGACCTGTCCTAATACTGAACCCTGTGGCACCCCACTGCTAACCCCTTTTTTCAGAGTGGACTCCATTTACTATTACTTCCTGTGTCCTATTCTCCAGCCAATTCTTTACCCAGGCTGTAGTCCTTGGGACCCACTCCCAGGCTGGCTAACTTGTATATTAATCTTGTGTGGGACTGTGTCAAATGCTTGCTAAAGTCTAGGTAGGCTATGTCCAACCCCCTCCCTGATCTACTACTTTGGTCACCCAGTCAAAGAAATCTATCAGATTTGTCTGGCATGACCTTCCGCTGTGAATCCATGCTGCCTTGGGTCCTGTGCCCCTCTGGCCTCTAGATACATAATAATTATTTCCTTCAGAAGTGATTCCATCATTTTCCTACCACTGAGGTTACACTAACAGGTCTGTAGTTTCCTGTTCTGCCTTGCTCCCACTTCGTGAAGGGAATCACATCTGCCCTCCTCCAGTCCTCAGGTACCACCCCATCCTCCATGATTTGTTAAAGAGGTAGACATGGTGTCACTAGTTCTATCCTTAGTTCTTTTAGAATTCTGGGATAGATCCCCATCAGGCCCCATTGCTTTGTCCACCTTCAGTTTTAAGAGCTCTTTCTGAACTCTTTCTTCTGTAAATGGGCTGGTATCACTTCTGTATCCAGAGTGTTTCTACTGTTTTGTTTTAGGTACCTTCCCTCTTCCTTTGTAAATACTGAGCAAAAATATTTGTTTAGTATCTCTGCCTTTTCACAGTCACCCCCTGCCCACCCTCCTCCCTTTATTAAGCCTCACTATCCCTCCCTTGGTCTTCCTTTGCTCCCTGATGTACCTATAAAGGTTTTATCCCCCTTCTTAACTGAGTTGGCTATCTTTTCCCTCGGTTTGGGCCTTTGCTGTTCTGACTGCCTTTCCAGCTTCCTTTTGTTTTCACTGATACAGTTCTCTGTCCTGTTCCTTCTGTGGATTCCTTGTACTCCTGAATGCTTTCTTTTTCTCTTGAACCTTCACTGCCACTTTGAGAACCATAGTGGTTTCTTACCTCGCTTCGCTTTTGTTTGTTGCTTTACACAAAGGCTTGTTACCTCTGTGATGGCAATTTTATTATTCCCATTGTTCTTTCACCCCTTCCTTCCTGCCCATTTGCTAGTGCATTCCTTAGCACTCACCCATTTTAGCAAAAGTCAGCCCTCCTAAAATCCAGTACCTTTGTCTTTGCATGGCTTGACTCTATTGCTGTGTTTATTGTGAACATACTGTTCGATGGTCGCTAGTTCCCAGATAGCTACCACTTCTACATCTGTGATCCTCTCTTCATCTCTGTTTGAGAGAACCAGGTCTGTGACTGCTCCCTCTCAGGTGGGCTCCAATACTGGTTGTCTAAGGCATGCCCCTGAGGGCATCTAGAATAACCCACTCTTAAGTGGCTGCTGCAACTGCCTCCAGTTAACATCTGGCATATTCAGATCACCCATCAGCAATATCTCCTTTATCTGCCATTCTAATTATACTTTCTATTATTTCCTTGTCCATTTCCTCCCAGAGAGGGGGTCATATACAACCCCTGTGCGGATTGTGGTGCTATTGCCTGCTCAAGTGCAACTGCTTTCTGGCCGAATCCAATCACACCACTTACCCCCCACTTCTTTCTCTTCTTTCTTTCTAAGCAGGTTGCTACACCATTGCGAAACCTCTTCTACTTCTCCTGGCACTTACCTTTACCCATTCACTCACAACTACCCGATTGAGTTCCTATCCAAATACTCCCACCAGGCACCATGTCTTCTCTCTTCAGAGGTTACTTCAACAACCACAACACTTTCCCACTTTTTAAGTCATAACTGTCTTACTTAGTCTATTCTGGAGCTTGGAAACTCTGGCTACTCCTGCTTGTATTTATGCTTGTATTTATGTTTATATTACTGCATCTGCTCATTTAGAAAGTTTTTTTTGTATATGTCTGTTATTGTACCTTAATGTTGTTTCCCGACCTATCAGGTCCATCTTGTAAATGAGCTTTGCTCAATGATGTCCGCCTGAATAAATAAAGATTTTGATTGATTGATTGATTGAAATTGACCCACAGTGCTTCTTCTTCTCCCTGTTTACCCTTTTGTTCTGTTGCTTTGATTTCTTCTCTTATGTAGAGAGCTACTCCTCCTCCTCTTTTACCCTCCCTGTCCCTCCTGTAGATAGTGTATCCTGGTATGTTTACGTCCCAGTCATGGTTCTGTGTGTACCACGTTTCTGTGACTGCCACAATATCCAGATCTTCCTCCTCATCAAGGCCACTAATTCAGGAAGCTTGTTACCCAGACTACGGGCATTGGTACTCATTGCTCTCCATTTTTTGATGGCTTTACCTTCTGTAGCATCAACCCCCACTGACCTTTCTACCTTGGTATTTTTCTCATTTAGTACCCTGTTTTGTAAGGGGAGGCTGAGATTTTCCTTCTGCTTATCAGTGCCTCCCCCCTTGACTAGTTTAAAGGCTTGCCAATGAAGCATTTAAACCGATTGCCCAAAAGACTTGTTCCCTTCCTGGACAGATGCAGACCATCCCGCCAGTATAGGCTGGTGTCCCTCCAGGTGGAACCTGATCCCCAATGAAGCTGAAACCCTGTGCTCCACACACTATTTTTTCAACCATTTGTTAAACTGCATGGTGCAAAGTACCCTCGCCCTCACTCATGCCACTGACAGGCAGCACCTCTGAGAAGGATACTGTGTGTGCTACTTGTCTTAAGCTCCTCCCCAGCTCTACAAAGTCCTTTTGCACTGCTCTAATCTCATGATGAGCCAAGTCATTTGTCCCTAGGTGGGCAATGATGTCCAGCTCAGACTCCCGTGCAACTGTTCTCGTGATCCTAAGGATGCGCTTCCTGTCCCTCCAAGCCATGGCACCAGGCAGGCACCTTACTTCAGTTTTCCTACTGCCCCCAGTTCTATCCCCTAATAATTGGAGTCCCCCACCAGGAGCTGCTTTCTTTCCTGTGGTGCCCTCTGCCTCCTTCCTGAGGGCCTCCCTTGAGACAGTTGTCTGCACCCTCCTTAGTCTCCTTCTGTGGGTGCATCCATAGGGAACTATGCTCCCCAGAATGGTGTATGGATTGTGGAGTGTAACAACTGACTGGATGTGCCTCTGTTTCCACCACCCTTACCTCCTGAGCCCACTGTGGTCCAACTGCTGTGCTTTCTTCGCAAATTCTGAGGTAGTAGTGGTGGCTGTGGTGCCCCCTGGATGGGGAGGTTCCCTGCCACTGTCCAGTGCGGCCTGAAGATGGGCAACTTCCTCCCTCAGGGCAGATAGTTGTCTGCAAACAGGGGCAGCATCTCAGCCACCAGAAAGACTCCCAGAAGACTGCTGCCCCACAGCCACTCATTGTACTACTCCCACACAAACTGTCTACCTTGTTTAGTTTTTTTTTTTTTTGTGTGTGTGATTGGTGCGTTTATAGAAATATATGTATTTATATAATGTGTATGCTTATATTGTCAGTGCAGTGTGCTAGACAAGATATGACAGTGATGTGTACCTTGCCCTCTTGAGGAATAATATCAGAACCCCAGGTATAAATGAACTATTTCCAGGGGTGGGTGGGGTGAGGGTGGGAAGGGATTGGGCCTAAACTGTGCCCTCACAAAACAATCAGCTAAACGCTCTGACCTACCCGATGCGATGAGTGCCTTCCTGTCAGCAAAGATGCCATACACGACAATTTGTAATACTGCTTGCAAACCAATTTGACAGAGAAAATACCCTGCTAATCAAACAGAAAATCCAAACATCCAAGTCAGACACAGGTAAACCTCCCCAGCCCCAAAAGAGCCCGGTGACTTGTGCTCTGAAAACAGTCAGCCCCAAAACACGTCAGCTGTGCAGAAGGGCAGACACAGAAAACAGTATTTAGCCTATGTGGATTTAAACTCTTCCAGCACTGAAAACCTTAACACTTGTAACACAAGTAAAGCAAACTCCACCTCCCTCTGTTGATTGAAAGACTGCCTTTTCTGATAATTCTAAGTTGCTTTTTTCACCCTTCAGTTTGAAGTATCCTCCACCTGAAGAATATTAACTTTCCTAAGGAATCTGCTTCAAACCAAAGACAATTGTAAATTGTAAAGTTCACCTCCCTCTGTTGTGAGCACTACTCACTTTCTTGCAAATCTTAAGTCCAGTGTTGCAGCTTGCAGCCAGAGGTAGCTTCACCTGAAGACTGTGAGGTACTACTGCAAGATGTTGGCTGCGCAAGCGAGCCAACATAAAAAGTACAAAGCTGCATCTCACATGCCAAATCTAATACTTAAAACATGTAAAAATTACATGGAGACTACTAACATTGCATTTTAACCAGGCAGGAGAAAAAAATACCTGACATAAACACCTCATAGGTTGAAGTACGAACCAAAGACAGAGTCCATGTGTATGATACCAGAGTCCAGAAATCCTGAATATAAGAGCAGGGGAGGTTCCCCAGTGTTATGGCCAACATTCTGCCTGTCAATAAACCAGGTATATGCAACAGCTCCTCAAGACGCATCTCAAAACAAGCTATCTCAGCTACGTGTGTCTTTCCTGGCCAAAAACTACAAATAAAATTACAAAAAAATGGCGTGGGTCATTTACAATTAAAAAGCAGTACCTGAAATTCTCTGTTACATACACAGCATTGCACATGAGTGTGTATAACTGAGAATTGCCTCATTCTCGCACATAGTACTGAACGCAAGTTACTTCTGCTGCAGTAAAAATGTAATTTCCATTTTGATCCACTCCTCTCTTACTTGCTGACCATGGTTCTGTTAACCAGCAGTTATACAAACACATCAACAGAAGAAGACCTTATAGTTTATCAAGTCTGCCCGATGCAGACACACATGTTCCTTAAGGTGAGTTTACACAGCTGTTTCACTCTTTGATTTCGGACTGAAACTCCCATGCTGACTCTGGTCTCTATTTACATCGCCCCTCTCCACACCTATGCAAGCTGGGCTGGAGAGGGGCAATGCATGGGACAAGTGCCATCGTCCCAAGCTTGGGAAAGAGGTCTGGCTTAGCTCTGCGCTGGAGACAGTGGTACAGCTCATTCACATGGCTCCTTAAGCAGCTCAGTCCAGAATGCTTCCCCAATCCTGTGCCAGCTCAGGGAGAGGAAGAGTGGACAACTTACCACACTACGGTAAGTGTCCACATGGCTTCCTTTGCACTGCCATAGCGCGCATGCTCAGGTCGCTGTGGTGAAAAGGTGGCTGTGTAAACATGCCTTTAGTGTTTCAGGTCCCTTCACTTCTCCTCCCTGTTTACCCTTATTTGTCCCTTGACCGTGTTCCACGCACTCTTGAAGCTCCCCACAGTTTTTGTGTTTATAACCTCCCCCTTTTTTTGCTTACAACTTCCTGCTATATAAAATGAAGCATGGGCAACATTGAATGCTTGTTTTTAATTTTTTTTAAACATACCCTTGGTTTGTGATACCTGAATCAACCACTGCACCTTCAGTCTCATGGTTTATGTGGTATCAAACACTTCAGAAGTATAAAATACTCATTAAACATTGTTGCCCATATGGTATCCAATCTAGTAAACACACAGGGGAAAGAAATAAGGGTTTAGGGTTGCCCAAACCATCGGTACTTGAACGTTTGTAGGCCTTTATGTCATACTTAAGAAAGGCAATGTGGCCTAGTGGTTAGAGCACTGAACTAAGAAATGGTAGGGTCAACAGTTCAAATCCTACCACATCCATGGGCTCACCATGTGAACCTGAGCAAGTCACTTGACCTCCGTGGCCTTTATTCCACCAAGCTATAAAACAGACTAAAGCATGACTCCACTGAAAATCAGATATTGCATCTCAGCTGGACTGTAAGAAAATACACTTAAAAAACATTTTGTTGCACATCCTTGCATGAACAAATCTTGGTAGTTTCAGACTAGCATTTGTTTTCTTCAGTATAGTTATGTAATTCAGTTTTTGACTTGCAGCTTCAGAATCAATATAGTCTTGTAATTGACCTCTTGACATTGTGTGATATCATTGTCTTTACAAGCTAATCATTCTTCTAAGAGAGGCCATCTTATGATGGAGTTAATTCTTAACAGGATTTAATGGTTGCATGTCAAGGACCTGGCACAGCAGCCTTGTATAAGAGCTATAATTGTACCACAGACTTTTGGAATGATGAAGGGGTATAGCAGAATCATCTGTCCATGGCTGTTTTAATGGAGATCACACATAGCGAGTACTTAAGCAATTTATCGCTCCAGGGTGTGGGTACACTGGAGGATATACCACAGCTGCGTGATTCGGCCATGAGGCGAGCGAGTGACTGAATCACACCAGTCGTAAGTTAAGTCCTCCAGTGTACCCACACCTGGAGGGATAAATTTTATATTATACAATGGCAAATGTTGTTGTGTTAATGCTTTTAACTATTTTCTAACTCACTGAAGTCCTTACACTTCAAAGAGGATGTCATTTTGTTAAAAATTTCATCATGGTGTTTTAGCTTAAGGGCGACAGGACAACAAGGGTAGTCCATGAAGTGAAAGCGACCGGATTAGCACGATACAAGGTTCGCTGGCACTTCTTCCAGTGGGTACACTGGAGGATTTATCACGGTGGTAATTGTGCCAGCTAACCAATCAGGATGCAGGATTTGGGACATTGAATTTACCACATTGTATAATGTGCATTAAACATTTCATTGGCTGGCCCGCTTTTTTGTACTTCTATTTAGTTTTATGCAATAGTACATAGCCATTACTTATTTTTATTATCTTTGAATTTTGCTAACAGTTTACTGGGCTTAAGAACCATTTCAAAGGCCATGAGAACTTATGGAAGGTGATACACCACCTTAGAGAAGGCCTCTGGAATCTTGCCCCATGCATGTTTTATTCACGTGCCTGGATTTAAAATTGATTTACTTCGGTTTTTTCACAACCAGTTACTTCTTGTTACTCTTAAATTATTCCTGAATTGGGGAAGTCCTGTTGTACCCAGTTTCACATGTTCGCTCAAGTTGTGGCTTGCTGTTACTTCTTCCTCCTCCCGAGTCCTGAAGTAGCCCTTTGCAGTGTGATCTGGGCAGTGGGCAGGAAATGTGTGCCGGCTGGCAGCATGCCAGTGCCTTGCCCATAGCAGCTAAAACCTTGGTGGCATGCTAGCATTCCAGAAAAACTTAAAAAATAATTTTTTTCTTTTGTGGCAGTTTTCAAATTGAAACTTTTCACATTCCCGCAAGTTGCTGCAGTTCCTTCCTCATGAGCCCTGAAACAACGTGTGTGTGTGTGTGTGTGTGTGTGTGTGTGTGTGTGTGTGCATCATCCTGAGCTTTGCTGTTGCTGTGTGATCTGGGCAGTGGCCAGCAAGTGTGTGCCAACATGCAGCATTCTGGTGCCTGTCCCCTGGTAGTTGGCACCTTGGTGGCATCCCATAAAAAAGTAAAAAAAAAATTATTCACATTCCCTCAAGTTGCTGAAGTTCCTTCCTCCTCTTACTGAGCCGTGAAACTGCCCGTGCGTGTGTTGTTCTGAGCTGTTCTGTTACAGTGTGATCTGGACAGTGGGCAGCAAGTGTGTGCCAGCAGGCAGTGTGCTGGTGCCTGGCCCCTGGTAGTTGGCACCTTTTTGGCATCCCATAAAAAAAGTTAAAAAACATTTAAAAAATTCTCCACATTTCCTCATGTTGCTGAAGTACCTGCCTCCTCCTCCTGAGTCATGAAGCAGCCTATGTGTGTGTGTCGTCCTGAGCCGTGCTGTTGCAGTGTGCGTGTGTATGTGTGTCGTCCTGAGCTATGCTGTTGCAGTCTGATCCATGCAGTGAGCAACAAGTGTCTGCCAGCTGGTAGTGTGCCAGTGCCCAGCCCCTGGTACTTGGCAGTTTGGTCGCATCCTATAAAAAAAAAACAATACTCTACATTCCTTCAAGTTGCTAAAGTTCCTTCCTCCGCCTTCTTCTCCTCCTCCTCCTCCTGTGTCCTGAAACAGCGTGTGTGTGTGTGTGGTCCTGAGCTGTGCCCTCGCAGTGTGATTTAGGCAGTGGGCAGCAAGTGTGGTGCCAGCGGGCAGCATGCCGGTGCTGGGCTCCTGGTAGTTGGTCTCGTGGTTACATCCCATAAAGAAGTAAAAAAACAATTCTCAACATTCCCTTAAGTTGCTGAAGTTCCTTTTTCCATCTCCTCCTGAGTCCTGAAGCAGCTTGTGTGTGTTTCATCCTGAGTTGTGCTGTTGCAGTGTGTGTGTGTGTGTGTGTGTGTTTGTGTGTGTTTCATCCTGAGCTGTGCTGTTGCAGTGTGTGTGTGTGTGTGTTTGTGTGTGTGTATGTCATCCTGAGCTGTGCTGTTGCTGTGTGTGTGTTTGTGTGTGTATGTCGTCCTGAGCTGTGCTGTTGCAGTGTGTGTGTGTGTGTGTGTGTGTGTGTGTGTGTTTGTGCATGTATGTCATCCTGAGCTGTGCTGTTGCAGTGTGTGTGTGTGTGTTTGTGCGTGTATGTCATCCTGAGCTGTGCTGTTGCAGTGTGTGTGTGTGTGTTTGTGCATGTATATTGTCCTGAGCTGTGCTGTTGCAGGTGTGTGTGTGTGTGTGTGTGTGTGTGTGTATGTATGTTTGAGTGTGTATGTCGTCCTGAATTGTGCTGTTGCAGTGTGTGTGTGTGTGTGTATGTGTTTGTGCATGTATGTTGTCCTGAGCTGTGCTGTTGCAGTGTGTGTGTTTGTGTGTGTATGTCATCCTGAGCTGTGCAGTTGCAGTGTGTGTGTGTGTATGTCATCCTAAGCTGTGCAGTTGCAGTGTGTGTGTGTGTTTGTGCGTGTATGTTGTCCTGAGCTGTGCAGTTGCAGTGTGTGTGTGTGTGTTTGTGCGTGTATGTCGTCCTGAGCTGTGCTGTTGCAGTGTGATCTGGGCAGTAGGCAGCAAGTGTGTGCCAGCTGGCAGCATGCCAGTGCTTGGCCCCTACGAGTTGGCACCTTGTTTGTTTGTAAAAGTTTATTCCTTAAGAGCATTCCAAGGAAAAGGATAGCCCATTTGAGCGTGCACTCATTTTCAATGGGGTCCACATTCATTCACGACAAATATTACAATAAATATACAACATAAAGTACACAAGTTTCATAAACACTCAAAAGACTTCTACAATCACTAAAGTCATAAACAGGTATTAAAAAAGCAACAGTTCTTTAATTGTGCAAACTCTTGCAGTAGCCAGCATCTAATCTTATTCCATGGGACAATTACTTTTGGTCTCAAATGGTCTGGCAACCTGTTCCAAATTCTTGGTCCATGGGCATCTACAGCAGAGTTTCCCTTTGCTGTTTTCATTTTAAGAATCACTAATTCTAGGTTTTGTGCTGTTCTGACATCTACCCTTGAGATACGTATTTCTAGTAAATTATCTAAGTATAATGGTGTCCTTTTTAGATGTTGATGAACCACATGTATTGTATGCAAATGTCTTCACTCAGTTAAATTAATGCAGTTCAAGGATCTGTACATTATACAGTGATGTGTCAACCGTGGGGCATCCACAGCAAACTTGGCAAATCTATTCAAGGCTACATCCAGCCGTTCCAGTTCTGCCCTGGACGCCCCCGCGTAGACCACATCTCCATAGTCAAACAGTGGGATTATTGTTGTGTTAACTATGTGTTTTCTGATCTTGAGTGGTATACAATGTCTCAGTCTATATAGTGCCCCCAATCTAAAGGGCCATCTCTTAATCAAACTATCCAAATGCACATTCCATTTGAATGCTTGGTGGCATCCCATAAAACAAGTAAAAAAAATTCTCCACATTCCCTCAAGTTGCTGAAGTTCCTTCCTCTGCCTGCTCCTCCTGAGTTCTGAAGCAGCCTGCGTGTGTTTTGTTCTGAGCTGTACTGTTGCAGTATGATCTGGGCAGTGGGAAGCAAGTGTGTGCCAGCGGGCAGCATGCTGGTACCTGGCCCCTGGTAGTTGGTACCTTGGTGGCATCCCATAAAAAAGTGAAAAAATAAAATAAAATAACACATTTTTCACATTCCCTCACATTGGTGAAGTTCCTCCCTTCTCCTCCTGAGTCCTGAAGCAGCCTGTATGTGTGTTGTCCTAAACAGTGCTGTTACAGTGTGACCTGGGCAGCAGGCAGCAGGTGTATGACAGCCGGTAGTGAATCAGTGCCTGGCCGCTGGTAGTCCTTGGTGGCATCCGATTGATAAAAGAAACATAAAATTAAAAAATGAAATAAAAACTAAAAATAAAAAAAATAAAAAAAAAGTGTTACTCTTTATCATTCATCATCCAAGTAACTGAGTCCTGCAGCAAGCATTAGGAAATGGAGAAACAAAGAAGCCAAGGAGATGGTGGCATGAGATCATCCAGTCTCATCAAAGAAACATCAGCGTGAAATGGGCTTGGTCAGAGACCCTCTGCCTCGGTGGGAACTACAAGTGTAGAGGAAGATGACGGCAGTGGTCGAAGAGTCCATAAAGTATCACATTGTAGTAACCACTCACAGTGGCACAGCAAGGGTTGCAACATGAGCAATCGTTTCAGAAAAAAAGGAATAACAAAGGAGTGCACCAGGCAGTGACACAGGCAGAGGAGGAGGAGGAGCAAAGTGATTTGATGAAGCTTGAGAACAGAGCTACAGACTGTGATTATATTTCAGACAGTTCTCGCTGCACAGGTAACCACCATGCCAAGTCAGTAAACAGAAACTGCAAGCACAAGACACTGGCACCAGTGCAAGCTGCAGTCTCCTTTATTATTACAAAATGTAAATATCTGACACAAAGGGCACTCACAAAATGCTAAAGTAGCAGCAGCAGCAACAGGAAAAACATGTGGTGTCCTGAACTAACAGGTTTAAAGTCAGGGGATATAACAAAGGTGTGGTAGAGAGAGCTTGGGAGAATGCCAGGGAGAGTGGCAGGACTACATTACTGGGACCTAAGGTGGCCAATAGTAGCAAGTCCGCAGTTTAACTTTGTTGCCAACTATTATAGACTAAGTGAGAGCATCAAAACTATTATTAATAAAGAACTGATCCATTTTAAGGTCAGATCTAATTTATTTTTTTTATTCTCTTTTCATTCCCCCTCCAACGCCACAGCTTTGCCACACCCTCTGTGTCCTCCAAGGTATCTGTGGCTAGGCCTAACACTGGATCATCCCTGATGCCCTGCCTCCATGGGCTCCTTGGTTTGCCCCACCTGGGTGGGGAGGGAGAGAGAGAGATCAGACTCTCTTCCACTCCCTCCTAGCCGCTGGTTGCCTTCATCAGGTGGTAGGCAGGGTGTCTGGGTTCAGTCATCGGAGTGCAGTACCAGAGGCCATCATCAGGCCAGCTGCAGGGCTTTTTCCTGCATGTTTCTTCCAGCCCTGAGGACGTTGGCATGCAGGAGATCCAAGGAGCATGTGCACACATGGCGAGCTGCCGCTCTGGCTCTCGGCTAATGTCCTTCCCACCCACAGCACCCCCCAAGCTGCACCACCACCTGTGGTCACCTAGGTGGCAATATTGCAGTGGGGATGGGGGGGACGGGAACCTACCCTCCCTGAAGGAGGAGAGTGTCCCATGGAACACCCAGCCCCCCCCGGCTCGCCCCCAGCAACCTGAGTTCGCTCCCAAACCTGGGTCGCTTGGGCTGTGAGTGGCAGTGCTATCAATCCACCGACGAGCCAGCATGGATCCTATATTGAGGAACTCCACAAAACACGCTCCCAGAATAGTTTACAAAAGGGGCAGGAATTTGGGCAATAAATTAGTGCATAGTTTCCAGCCAGTGTTGAATATTGCACCTGCTGCTTCTAGCTGGCTCCCTCCTCGTCTGAGTGGTACCTTTCAGTGTGGACACTGCAAATTTTGTCCTAATATTGTAAAATCCACCAATTTTACAACTGTAAATGCCACAAAATTATTTGGTGTCAGATATTTTGTTAATTGTGACACTTGCAATGTGGTTTACTTCGCCACATGTTCATGTGGAGCTTTTTATATGGTAAAGGCTTTCTGCACCTTCAAAATACACATTGAGGAACATGTTCATAGTAATGATAAGAATGCTTGTGGCACTGCTCTGGCTAATCATATTACCTTACTATCATGTTGACTGCATTTGTGGTCGGCATATGGTTTCTCACTAAGAAACATGTTTTCTTCTAGGGGCTTTGCCCCCATAACCCAACACGCAGGGGGCTGTGCCCCCTGCAACCCCTCTACTAAATATAATCAGCTCCAAGTTGGAGCTGATTAGGGAAGGGGGGGTGCAAGACCCCTGGAATACAGTGCTAGGGTCCAGCGTCATCACTACAGCTACCTGACACTGTAGTCGCTGTTGTGACGGTTGCTGTCGAAATGTCGCTGTCAGCGGTGTATACCCTACCTTTCAAGGGGATGCGAGCTCTCACCATTTCAGATTCTGTGGTATTGAATGAGTTAAGTTGGGCAGAAGGGGAGGAGATCTTGATGCACTGACCCTTAGGAAGGAGGCAATGTGGAAAATGCAGCTTGGAGCTCTTTATGCTCCTGGTCTGAATGAAAAAATTGATTACAGTATGTACTTTTAAATAATAATAATAAAACTTTATTTATTAAGCGCCTTTCAAGCACCAAGGCGCTGTACAAAAATTACAATAAAATCCCAAGAAATAAAGTTAAAATAAACATTAAAATCATGATATCACTCACATCAACTCATAAATGCTTGTCTCTTCAGGTAAGTCTTAAGTTCCGGCTTGAAGCTCCCCATGGTCGTATATTTCTGAAGCTGGCAGGGCAGAGAATTCCAGAGGGTTGGGGCCATAAACATAAAAGCACGGGCTCCAGAAGATTTTAAAATAACCCTCGGAACCTCCAGCACCCCCTCGTCAGTCAAACGCAGCTGTCGCACAGGGTTGTAAGGAATCAGAAGCTCTTTCAAGTGTTCGGGACCAAGTCCATGGTCGCGGTGAAAGAAAATGATGTGCATTATGTGTGGTATGCTTCCAGTCCTGTGATTAACCTGTCTTTTCTTTTCCTTTCTTTTCTTTTCAATTAACATCTTGCCAGATCCTTGCCTACATGTGGAATAGCTGGATGTGCAGACACTTCTGAAAAAACGTTGACGTCTATATGGACTTTAAAACATGTTCTCTTATTTCTGGTTCTTCTTGCAACTGTAGCCCGCTATTGAACATTGTAACTGCTGTGCTTTTAACTTTGTAATTTTTGATTTAGGATCTTATGAATTCTAAGTTATTGTAAAATCACTGTGGACTTTTTGTCAGTCAATTTAAACTGAATTGTATTTAATTGGCAAAATAGCAGCTTACAGAAACCCCTCCACTGGTGAAGACTCAGGGTGAAACCGTTAGGGGACACCATGTGTTTTTCCTGTTGTTGCTGCTAATTTAGCATTTTACGAGTACACTTGATGTAACATTTTTACATTTTGTAATGATAAATGAGACTACAACTTATACTCTTTTGTGTTTGTGGACTGTGATTATATACCTGATAAAAGCGAGAGCAGCTGCAGCAGTTCTGGGGAAGAGGAGGAGGGTGAACAGGTGGGAGTTTGACTTTGGCCAGGTGCACATAAGAAATCAAAAAAAGACCAAAAGTGATTGTTAAAAACCCCAAAACAAATAAAAACAAAGACCATGGAACAACAAGGGGAAATACAAGAAGAAGCATTTGAAATGAAACCAGATAAAAAAGACACAGGCAAAGCTGTGGCCCAGGACACATGGTAGAGGAAGAAGAACCATTCCTTGACCCTGAAGAACTGGTGGAGGAAGACAAGGAAGGTGATGATGTGGAAGTAGTCCACAGTAGCCCGCTCATTAGACAACAGCCAACAGTGCCAGTAGGAAAGTACAAACCAGTGACTTCAGTGGTGTGGGATTTCTTTCGAGTGGACAAAGAACCATGTACCCATGTAGTGTTTATTTTATGTAAAGACAGGATGAGTTGGGGTAAGGAGGGAACATGGCTGGGAACATCTACCATGAAAAGGCATTTGCTGAAGTCTCACAGATCTCAGTATGAGGAGGCATACCGATGCATGGCAGCAGCAGCAGCAGCACCAGGCAGGGAAGGTGGTGATGATAATGATGGTGACCAGAGGGAGAAGAACATTACCAGACCAGGTAAAGAGGAAGAGAAAGTCTCTTAAGTGGTAGCCAATGCACAACTCCAACAGCTTCCATTCATCAATTCTTTAGCCCATTGACCCCAACACCTCCAAGGGACCACAAATCCCCAGCCACTTCAACCCTTGGGGGTGGCAAAAATAGAAGCCAGCTGTTACATCCAGGGGAAAAAAAACACTCAACTCTCACTGGTTAAGTTCCTGGAAATGGACACAAATAAAACGCCAACAGACCAGTTGTTGTCTCCCCTATTTATTAGGTGTGGTAAACTTACTGTTAAGTGATGCTTCTAATTTATTTTTACGCATTGCTTTAACTAACCTACTCTATGTTCCGTGATATCCCTGCTGTTTTTCTACGATGTACTACTTGTATTGATTGTCTGTGATTATTTTTATTAGGTGATGGTAAACTTACTGTCATGTGATGCTTTTGCCTTTACGTATTTGTTACAGCCAATCTACTGTATGTACGATGATATACCTGCTATATTACAATGATATATCCTTGCACCGATTGTCTGTGATGTTTAGTACTTAGTATCAGGGACCTCCTTGTGAATGAGCGTATTCAGTGGAAGCTATCCCTACACAATAAACTGAACTGAACTGAGACCAGAGGCAAAAAGGTTAACAAGAGCAATTGTGGAAATGCAAGCCACCAACCTGCTGTCATTCTCCTTTGTGAGTCATGCAGGTTTTCTATTGCTACTGCAAGTTACAGTGCCAAGGTATCAAGTGTCCAGCCATACCTACTTTGCCACAGTGGCTTTTCCTGATTTGTATCAGACTGTTTACAAGACTGTGTCACGTGCCCTGAAATCATCACTTGTTCCAGCCATTCACATCGTCACTGACAAGTGGACCAGTGGTCAGACTACTGATTACGTGGCAGTAATTTCCCATTGAAATATAGAAACACAGAAGCTGTCGGCAGAAAAGGACCTCTTGGCCCACCTAGCCTGCCCTAAAGTCCATATCTACTGTGTTACCATAGACCCTAATTGATCACTGGCCTTACCCCCCACCCTGTTACTAAAGTCCCTTTTGTCCATCCCATGCATGTTTAAGTGTGGGGTCAGTTTTCCCTCTTCTTTCCCCTCCTCCTCTGGGTTAAGTCCCAGTAGCAGCAGCATCAGTAGCCTTTAGTCACCGGGGCCCCCCAGACTCCACAAGCAAGCAGCCTTATGTACTGCTGGCTTTTGACAATGACCGTCGTGCATAAAACTTGTTATGCTTCCTTCAACAGAAATTTGATGAGTGACTGATACCGTACTCACTAACACTGAATCACAGGCTCACGTGGTTGGACCTGGGGTTCACAGATGCTCTGTTCTTGTCCTTGCCAACTGTATAATTTTATGTACTACAATGCCTGTGCCATGTAATTGTCACTGTGAGCTGAAATTGTATGTAACTAATCTGGGTTGCCCCTGAAAAAGGGACTCTGTTCTCTCAGTGAGATTTACCTGGTTAACAAAATTCAAATAAATAAATAAATAAAAACACCAGGTTTTATATCACAGATTGCAGTGAGAAAGAAATAAGGTGACCTACTGGCAATTGAACCCAGGCCCCTGGAATACCATCCCTCATGCTCTAGCCACTGAATCACTGGCTCACATGGTTGAATCTGGGGTTCCCAGACATACTTCCTTTTTCTGGTATTGCATATCCTGCAAGCAGGAATAATCAGAAAGACAATTGGATGCTTTTGGGTGTAGTATTAGCCACTGCTAAGCAATTTAAATCACAAATAATAGCGAGAAAGAAATAATGTGACTTACTGGTAGCTGAACCCAGTCCCCCGGAATACCGTCCTGCTTTTGTAACCACTGAACTACAGGCTCACATGGTAAGACCTGGGGTTTACAGACACACTTCCTTTTTCTGATATTTCATATCCTGCAACTAGAAACAATCCAGGTGACAATTAGATATTTTTTCAGTGCAGTATTAGTGACTACTAATTATCAGATATTGCAAAGAGCATTGTAAAGGCAGTTGATAAGGGTGATTATACACATGTTCCATGTTTTTTTTGTAGTTCAGAGACTCCTAGATGAGGAAAGCACCACTGTGCAGACATGTGTAGATCTAGGTAAAAGATCTGTGGTTATTTTAACCATTCTGTAATGGCAGAAAGCTGTTACAAAACACTCAGCAGCAAAATCACCTTCCCCTGCACCACCACCTGAAACAGCATGTGGCAACAAGATGGAATTCCACCTGTGACGTGATGGAATGGCTGCTAGAACAACAAAAGTCTATCCACCAGTATGCCATTGAACATGGTATTGGCAAGATAGAGGTAAACATCAGCCCACATTAGTGGTACCTGATGGAGACCCTCTGCACTGGGCTGAAGCTCTTTCTTTTTCTTTTTTTTTTTCGAATTCTCTTTTTTCTTCCCTGCCGCCGAGCTCTCTCCGGCGATCTCCAATCCGCCATCTCTACCTCCCTTTCGTGACACCGGTCGGCTACTCCACTCCTCTCCAGCACTGGGCATCCCCCAGGTCTGCCCTCTGGATAAGGGTCACCTCCGCCCAGGGCTCTCTATCTGCAAGTATTGAACCACCGGGCTGGAGAGGGACAGCGGAGCAGAGGGGGCTGGGTCCAACTTCAGGAGTGTGGATCACGGACGGAGGCACCATAGCCTATCAGTGTGGGGGGGGGTTCTTGTCTTTCATGTCCCTGTGGAGCCCGGCTGCCAAGGCAACGTATGCCGTGGCTCCACTCCTTGGCATACACTGTGATGCTCTTTTGGCTACCTCCCAGCCTCCCCCAGAGGTTGCTTGTTGAGCAGTCGTTATCCCAGCCCTCTCCGGGGATGAGAGAGCAGTCCTCTGGACACTCAATCTCTTCCCCCCCACTGACCCCTGGCTGCCCAGGTCCATTTCCGAACCCCGGTCACTGGCGTGGCGTGAGGTGTGGTGTCCAGCACCTCAACCCTCTGCACCACCGGGCCGGCTGTGCTGAAGCCCTTTCATGAGGCCACAAGGGTGATAAATGCTGATGCAGCTGGTCTGAGGTAGGTACTCTCCCTCATTAACCTGCAACTGCTGCATATGAAAATTCAATGTGAGGAAAAGGAGACTCCCATTGCTCTCAGTCTAGTATAAAGGATAACATCACATTTCAGGAATAAAGAGGCAGTACAGTGCAGTGGTCTAAGGCTTTGAGCTGCAAATCTGGTGACATCCAGCAGACCAGACCTGGGTTTGAATCCCACAGCTTCCACTTGCATACTGTGTGACCCTGAGCAAGTCACTTAATCTCCATGTGCTCCCAGGTCACTCCTGTAAAAAAGCTTCCAGCTTAGTGTGCTATACCTGGTTAAACAACTAAAAAAACATATGCCATTCAAAAATGCATACAGACAACTCCTATGTTGTGGCAACTCTCCTGGACCCTTGGTTCAAAGACATTCAAATTCAAATCAGATTATACTTACTGCTGCAGTGCTGTGAGAACCAGCACTTTAATTAGTGAGCTTAATTGTTTTAGATGATGTGCTTCTGCTCTTTTGTTTTTTTGTCACTCTACTTTTTGGATATTGTGTATCATGGATTATATTATAATTTCTACTCAACTTGAGCTGTAATTACACACTACGTTGGCCTGAAAACTGTCTGTAATTGCTGTATAGCTGGATGTACCTACTCTGATGTCTTACCTGTATATATCTGTAACACATGTAAATCTTGTAAATGTCTTCCCTATGTAACCCAGTTTCCCCCAGGTCACACCTGGATCTGAGCATTGACTTAGTGGGCCTTTCCCGGTTACCAAAGTTTTGTTTATTTTTTTTAACCAAGAGAGACACACTAAGCTGGAAGCTTGTTTACAGGTGTGATCTGGGAGCACAAGAAAGTTAAGTGACTTGCTCAGGGTTACACAGTATGCAAGAGGGGGCTGTGGGATTCAAACCCAGGTCTCCAAGTTTGCAGCCCACAGCCTTAAACTACTGTGCTGTACTACCTCCATTTCTTTTATGCACAAGAATGCAATAAAGATCAGTAGTCCTTTAAAGCCTGGTGTTTCCATCTGGTCTCTGTATGTATGACACAAAACAAGAACAGGAACGCAAACAGAGCAGAGGAATCACACTCATCATCGTCATCCCTTGCAGTCGCACTAACAGGCCAGATGGAGGAGGAGGAGGAAGAAGGAGGATCCCAATGTGTCTCCACTACTACAGCTGAATGCCACATGAGTCACTCATTTTTGTTTCCAAGTCAACCTAGTACTACTACTGCTGCTGCACCCCCCCCCCCGAAAGACAGCCATTGATGGCAAACCACTCTGGGGACAACTGTCTGACTATGGCTTGATGAAAGAGCACAGCAAGTCACTTCCTGATGCAGTGGTGCCTGAGATACCAGCAAACAAGATGTTGCAGGATTATCTGGATATGAACATGCTACTAGCAGAAGGAGACAAGCCTCTTTTGTACTGGTACCAAAAAAAGATCATGTGGCCCCCTTTGACACAGGTAGTTGTTGAGCACCTCAGTTGCTCACCTGCAAGTACGTACTCAGAGAAAGTTTTTAGTGCTGCAGACTGCAGGCAATATTGTCATTAGCAGGAAAACATGCCTTTCAACCCAAAATGTAGAGATGCTCACTTAAAAAATGAACCTGCCCCTTTTCCCAAAGCCCTTTTTGCCATGGTTTATGGAGGATGACTCTCCTATACTTCCAGCTGCACCAAAGACAGAGGAGGAGGAGGAGGAGGATGAGGTGGATGGGGAGGGCTTCTGTGTCCATTAGGTTTTTGTAACCAGTAGCCTAGATATACACTGTTGGATACTGCACTGTTGTTTTCGCTCATCCATCTTCAGGTTCATGTAGGTGAATTTTTGCCAGGCCTACACAGACTGAATAAATAATTTTTGGGGCAATGTTGCCCATGAAACCAGTGTGTGCAACACTTATCCTGGCATAATGGGAAGACTTGTTCATGTGTAGCACTGACCCAATGGGCACACAATTTCTGGGAACCAGTAGCCCACACTGTGGGATGCTGAGCTGCTGTCTTCACTCAGTTTTCTTCAGAGTACTATTCTGTTAATTTTTGCCATGCTTCCACAGGCCGAATAAGTAATGTTTGAGGCAACTTTGCCCATGAAACCAGTGTGTACAGCCTATATCCATGGCATAATCGGAAGCCTTGTCCATGTGTGGCACTGTCAGAATGGACACAGTTTCGGGAACCAGTACCCCTTAATGTGGCCCACTGCGTCATTCTTTTTTTTTTTTTTTTTGTTATTCACTGTACTTTTCATCCCTGACACTGATTGGCCCCCTTCAGACCCTCTGCCCCATCACTCACCTTCTCTGGGATTCAACTCTCTCCTGTGCTCCCCTGAGGATGACTTCACCATGGGAAGGGCTGCTCAGGGACCACCCCAGACCCCTGAGCTGACATGAAATGTCAGTTGGGGACAGTGAGCTTCAGTTGGTGGTGAGGGACCTGCAGCAGAGTGGTGGGTGGCATCCTGTGCAGTCAGGGATTTTCTGTTTTTTTTTTCTTCCCCTTCCCCTAAGCATTGTAGGGATGTTGCATCTGATGCTGAGACATCAGAATGCTGACTCTCTCCTCCCTGTGCACTGGCTCTGCATCACTACCACCTGTGGTCACACAGGTGGCAATGAGGTGTCGGAGACCAGAATCCCACCCACCCTGAGGAAGTGATCATCCATTGGGTCCCTCAACTGTCCTCATCCAGCCAGCCCTGAAGCAGCCTAGGCTTGTTCCCAAACCAGGGTGGCTGGTGTCATGGGCACTAGGGCTACCACTGCACTGACGGATCAGCCCCTTGCGTCATCCTGCTGTTGGGGTGCTTTATAAGCTCAGTGAATTATGCTTATTTCATTTTATCCCATTTTCTAATACTGGTCTATTTAATGGTCGAACCAGTGCAAACTAGTCCACCAGTAAGAGAACTTTGGTGACATTACCTGTTTTGACAATCAAAGTTCACATGGTCGAACTTTGGGAGGTTTGCAATGCCCTAGGCTAAAGCATGACAAACAGCGACATAGGCTCACCACCATCTGGGGGGATATACTGTATGTTATCTCCTTTTGATATGGTTTGAACCCGGATTTCATCAGTATTCTAAGCTGTTTTGTTTTTACTCTTGTTGTCCCATAATGTCAGGGAACAGTGCAGTGGCGGAGCAAGAAGGGGGGCTGGAGGGCAGTTGCCCCTCTTGGCTGCTCCAGTGTGAGTAGTGGTGCCCCACCCCATCTTTATTCACTGTTTAGTGCCCACTGTGGAGCCCGTGACTGACTGAATGGCCCCCTCTAGCTCCCAAATGCTCCCAAACCTGGCTGCGCCACTGGAACAGTGTCTCCTACATGCTAGTTCATTTTGGTCACAAGAAAAGGGATCTTAAAACAATGGGTGTTCAAAAACAACAGAGAATTTCGATGAAAGCCTGGTCCAAACCTTATCAAAAGGAGTGCTCCTTTTATTATTTCAGCTTTAAAAAAAAGAATTGATAAAGGAAACTCAAAGTGTGGGAAAAATGGTGTCATACAATTCAGCAGGGTCGGTGGCAACCTAAAATAAAACAAAGATATATAGGCAAAACTTTTCACCACTATTAAGCATCTACCGCTACTTTCAATACTGCAGATCTCACTGTGGTTTCCTTGCAACTATGCAGTAGTGATGCTCAGCAGTTCAGTTCAGTGCATATCTTTGTGCTTGCTCAGCACAACAAAACCAATTCCATTTCTGTTTACATGGCACTTGCCATCAAGGACATAAAGCCAATTGCTCTGAGCCTGTGCACTGCAGTTTGGTTCAAAACGATGAACTGATACTAGTACAATACCCATTTACATGCACTTTCAGTTGGGGAAACAAGTATGTTAAACCATCAAAAAGGGAGTGACAAGTCGGCCTGGTGGCGCTGAGCGCCACACCTCGCACCATGCCGGTGGCCCGGGTTCGGGAGAGGACCCGGGTCGCTGGTGGGTTGGCTGGGGGGAGATGGGCATGAGCGTCCCATGACAGCTCACCTTCTCCAGGGAGGGAACAGGGCTGATGTCTGCGCACTTGCCTGACTCCAAGAGGTGACTTGGAGTACTGCAAGCCCCAATAGTAGGGGATGGGCAGCCGCTGTTCAGCATGGACATTGGTGCCTTGCACCATGATGTCGGGGGAGTTGCATGCTGTAATGGGAGGGAGAAAATGAGAAAGGAGCCTGCTACCGCCGGGGAGATGGGGAGCCAGGAGATGTGCCCTTGATGTGCCTGCGCCCACCCGATGGACCCAGACTGGTGAAATGTAAGTTACTGGGTGTCCACACCCCCACCTTGACCATGGGGCTCTGGGGTCCATTCTGGGCAGGGTGGCAGGCAATGGGATGTCTTCCATATCTCTCCTGATGGGTCGGGGGTGGCAGGCTGGGGAGGGAGGTAAAAAGAAATAAAAAAAGGAGTGGCAGTCCAGTTGGACTGTACATGTAAACTGGTTAAGTGCTGTGTTTTTTTTTTAAATGATTATATTCCTGTTATAACCGATTACAGAATTTTGCTCCGCCTAGTAGTTTTGCTGTTTTACCTCTGGCATGAGAGCCTTATACTGTAGGAGTAAAAAACTCATATGCACATACAAAGAAGTGAGCAGAATAAGGATATCTAGTCTATCTAGTCTGCTCATATTGCAAGGTCCACAGCTTAAGCTACAGACCTGCCCCCCTCCCCAATCCTCCCATCCTTTCCATCCTCCCCTTCCATAACCCTTACTTTCCCCTTATGTCTGTCCCAGCCTCTCTTGAAACTGCCCACCATTTTCAATGAGACCTCCTCTTCTGGCAGTGCAGTCCAACTGGCTACTTCCCTCTTTGTGAAGAAGTGCATCCTAACCTACCTCCTAAATTCCCCCCCCAACTTAAGACTGTGCCCCTTAATGTTTCAGTTGCCACTCAGCTTGAAGAAAAGCTGTCATAATCCTCATTTTTCTCCCAGCTTCTACTCACCTGCCAACATGTAGTGAGAGGGCTGCATTTCTGTCAAAGGGCATGTATTTTATTTTAAATTATTTAATATTGCGGAGTGAGTGATGCCATTTCATTGATTGACGTGCCCAGAGCCACAACTTCTATGCAAATTAGCATTCCTCCTGTGATCTGCTGGAATGCTCGTTCATGGTGAGCTGGGCAAATTTTTGTGAAGGAAAAAGAACTGGCATGCCATGCAGTACTCTTTTAGCTGAACTTTTAGAAGTAAGCTCCACTGAAAATGGAGTACAGTAACCTGTTTAATTTTTTTATTGAAAGTTGAAGTTCTGAGTTTGGGCATGCATATTAGTTCTTTTTCCTTTGTAAAAATATGCATAGCTCATCATGAACAAGCATTCCAGCAGAGTACAGGAAGAAAACTAATGACCGGATTAACTCTCAGTCTTCCGGTGCGGTGGCAGTTTCCAAATGGTAGCTTCAGCACAGACCTCAGTGCCACACTCAAGGCACAGGAACAGGGCAAATTTAATATGACAGGTCAGATGGAAACTTGTAAAAACCTAAAGGTTACGTTAATCTGGCATTCTGCAGCCCTAGTAATTGAAAAGATTGTTTTGGACAGCTTTCCTTTAAAGAGACCCTCCTTATCCACCCTATTTATCCCCTTCAAGTACTTGAAGTCTCTATCATGTCCTCTCTCTCCCTCCTCTCCTCCATGTAGTACATGTTCAGGGGCCTCAAGCTCTCCTTGTATGCTTTACCCTGCTGACCTGTGACCATCACTGTTGCCCTCCTCTGGACTGTTTCCAACAGGTTAATGTCCTTTCTACGGTTTTGGTACCAGTATTGTACTCCATACTCTAGATGAGGCCTCACCTGTGACCTGTCCAAGGGCAGTATAACCTCCTTTCACCCACTGCTAATCTTTCAGCACTAAGGTTCTTTGTCTTTATGTTTTAAAGGAGAATAGTCAGCACTAAGAGCCCTACACCCAAGTGTCCGCCTGGTTCCAATAGCAGATTTGTCAGACTGATTCCACTGACTTCCAAGCGGACACTTTCTTCAGCTTCAAATTCCAGAATCCCCTGCAGCTGACATCAGAGTAGGGCTGCAGCAGAGGGAGACCAATAGTCTGCAGTGCATCTCAAAGCTTTTACAAACTCTGATCAGATGTTTGCCAGTCCTGCTGTTCTTCCAGGCTAAGTATAGTCCTCTGTGACTGTACTTAGCCCAGGGAGGACAGTGGGATCAGGAAAAAAAAAAGATCAGAGCTTATAAAAATGCTAAGATGCACTACAGGCTATTGAATCTCCCACTGCTGCAGCCCTGCTCTGATGTCAGCTTCAGGGGAGTGAGATTTATAGCTAGATGAAATATCAGCTTCTAAGTCAGCAGAATCAGTCTGATACAATCTATACTGCAATAAACAGTGAGTAAAAAAATGTTTTTTGCACACAAAGTGCAAACTGGGACCAGCTGCAGTCGGGTCTCTTAGTGTTGACTGTTCTTTAACTGCCGTCTGAAAATAGGGAACTCAGCCATGCCCACAATCACTCCTTTTGGATAACCTGTGGAAATATTGCACTATATGTTCAGGTAGTTCCTGCCACTCCCAAGACTGTGCCACATGAAAGGAGCCAATTTAGTTTAAGTATGCATGATGAAATGTACTGAGTCATGTTCTGGAGATCTTTGTTTTAATCTGAAAAAATCAATAAAAAAGTTAGCAAACTGTTTATTAAGTGGTACGGGTTAGCTGATCAATACCCAAATGTCCAGGGTGATTAATTGTTTAAAACTGAGTAGCAGTGCCCCAATTGAAAGCACTCAAATATGCTAAGCAAGCCAATTATTTCCCTGTATTATCAAATGATCATAAACATTGACTTAAACATTGAAATGAGCATTACATTGCCAGAGTGGCAACTGGGGTTTAACGCAAAGAAGTGCAAGATCATGTACATAGGGAAGAGAAACCCTGAAGCCACCTATAGGCTGGGAGGGGAGTTGCTGGCAATCACGAGGGAAGAAAGAGACTTGGGCATCATCGTCACGATCTGAAATCATCCAAGCAGACCACTAAAGCTGTAAGTAAGGCTAGAGGGATGTTGGGGTGTATTAGTAGGGGTATCACAAGTCATAAGAGGGTGGTAATAATCCCTCTTTACTAAGCACTAGTTAGGCCCCATCTGGAGTACTGCGTGCAGTACTGGAGGCCACACCTCCACAAGGACATTAACAAAATAGAGGCAGTCTAGAGAAGGGCAACCAAAATGGTGCAGGAACTGCATCAGAAAACATATGAGGACAGATTCCGGGCCATGCTGTTCGGTGGTGGGTGGGTGGATGTGGCGGCGGTCACGGAGACGTGGGCCAACAAAAACCATGACTGGGACCTAAACGTACGGGGGTACCAGAGTTCCAGGCCATGCTGTTTGGGGGGGGTGGATGTGGCAGCGGTCACGGAGACGTGGGCCAACAAAAACCATGACTGGGACCTAAACGTACGGGGGTACACTATGCTTAGGAAGGATAGAAAGGAGGGCAGAGGGGGTGGAGTGGCTATGTTCATTAGAGGTGACATAGAAATTGCTAGGGTAGAAGAGGCAGAGGGAAACATGGAGGCCTTATGGGTCACCTTACGATCCCCAGCAGGATATAAGGTCAAGCTGGGTGTAGTATATTGGCCCCCTGGGATGAGTGATTTTCTAGAGGATGGTTTGCTGGACAACATAATTGCCCAGTGTGGACCAAAAGGGGAAGGAGTGGTGTTGATGGGGGACCTTAATATGCCAGGTACAAACTGGGGGACCATGTCCTCTAAGGTGGCCAAGGAGCAGAGGCTGCTGGACGGCTTCCAGGATGTGTTCTTAACACAGCATGTGATGGAGCCCACAAGGGAGGGGCATGTTCTGGACGTGATTCTGGCAGATGGGGATCTGGTGAGGGACATGGTTGTACAGGACCCCCTGACTGGGAGCGACCACAACACTGTCTGGTTTCAAATAAGCATGGGGGGAGGGGGGGTGAGATCTAGGACACTGGCAGTGGACTTCAGGGGGGCAGACTTTATAGGCATGGGAAATATTCTCCAGGATCACTTGAAGGGGATTACATCAATGACAAGTGTGGAAAGGAGATGAGAGGTCATAAAACGGGGACTTCATGAGGCAGTCAGGATCTGCGCTAAGTTGAAACGTAAGGGAGCAAGGTCACATAAATCATGCTGGTGGTCCAGTGAGGTACAGGTAGCAGTCAGAGAAAAGAAGGCGGCCTACAAAAAATATAAAACAACAAGAGGGGATAGTGATAAGGAAATGTACCATCTTGCATCTAGAAAAGTCACCCGTATGGTGAGGGGAGCAAAGTCCAGTAAAGAGCAGCTGGCACAGGGATACATGGAGGGAAAAGGGTTCTTCTGGTACATTGGGGAGCGAGAAAAACTAAGGGCCATCTCGCAGATTGAGATCAGAAGGAGGAGGGTGGTGGAAGAGGTGAGGACCAGGCAGAGGTATTTAACAGTACTTTGCCTCTGTGTTCACTAGGGAGGAGATGGGATATCTACAAAGCAAGGCATGAAGGGATAGGCGGCAGTAAGTGGGATCAGGGGAGCAACAGAAATGGAGCAAGAGGGAGGGAGAGGTACCCCAGGGGTGTCACATCTGGGTAAGGATAAAAAGGCCAGTGAGGTGGAGGGGACGGATGATGCTATCTTTGCCAAAAGGGTGTGGTTAGCCCTCAAGGCCCTAAAGAAAGACAAATCTCCTGGGCCAGATGGCATTCATCCGAGAGTACTATGGGGATTGGCGGACATACTGGCTGCACCCCTGGCGGAGCCCTTCAACAGGTTACTTGAGACAGGGAGGGTACCTAGGGATTGGCAGAGGGCACATGTGGTGCCAATCCATAAAGGGGGGTCGAGGGAAGTACCAGGTAACTATAGACCCATCAGTTTGACCTCGGTCATGGGAAAATTAATGGAGAGTATACTAAAGGAACGATTGGGGGTGTACTTGGAGGAGGTGGGAGGTCTGGATAGTCAGCAACATGGGTTTGTGCCAGGTAGATCATGTCAAACCAACCTTGTGGAGTTCTACAAATGGGTAACATCAGAACTGGACAGGGGAAAGCCTGTGGATGTATTATTCTTGGACTTCAGCAGGGCGTTTGACTCTGTCTCCCACAATGGTCTGGTGGAGAAATTGATGGGATTAGGAGTAGGCCCTTTGATGGTCAGATGGATTGAAAACTGGCTAGCTGGATGCACCCAGAGAGTAGTGGTCTGTGGGGAGCTCTTGAACCCTAGAGAGGTTGGTAGTGGTGCACATGAGGCTCAGTCCTGGGTCCGATCCTGTTTAATGCATACGTATCAGACATCAGGAGGGTATAGGGTGTGAAATGAGTCTCTTGCTGATGACTCCAAGATGGGAGCAGTAGTTGAGGGAGAAGGGGAGGTTGACCTGCTGGGGACCTGGACACCCTGAAGCTGGGCTCACATGGAAATTAATTTCAATATCACCAAGTGCAAGGAGTTGCATCTTGGTGAGAAACCCTAAACACAGGTATACCCTGGGAGGGGAGGCGCTGGAGGCCTCAATAGGGGAAAAAGACCTAGGGGTCATGGTACATGCATATATGAATAACTCTGAGCAGTGCAGGAGAGCGGCTAGCAAGGCAAACAGGATGTTGGGATGCATCGTAAGGGGGATCACCTCTAGGAGCAAGGAAGTGATTCTGCCACTGTACAATGGACTGGTTAGACCACACCTTGAGTATTGTGTACGGTACTGGAGACCACACTTGAAGAGGGACATACAGCTCCTGGAGAGGGTACAGAGGAGGGCAACAAAGATGATACAAGGGCTAGGGGATTTGACGTATGAGAACAGACTTGAGGAGCTCTGCCTGTTTTCATTGGAGGAGAGGAGAGAAAGGGGGGACATGATTGAGGTCTTCAAGTACCTCAAGGGAATAAATAGGGTAAACATGGAGGGGATCTTTAGACTAAAGCAGGGAGGTATCACCAGAGGGCATGGTTTGAAGTTGGAAGGTGGAAGGGTGAGGGGGGAAAAGAGGAGGAGGTTTTTCACTGAGAGGGTGGTGGACCCTGGAATGCACTGCCTGGTGAACTGGTTCAGAGATCCACAGTGGAGGGCTTCAAGAGAGGGTGGGACAGACACAGAAAGTGGATGTATCAGATGATGGCCTGTCCCAGGGGGGTGGGGATGGATGATAGGAGTTTCTGGAGCACAAGGGATGGGAGGGCCTTGGCACCCAACTAAGGATCTAAGGTTCGAGCAGACTCGATAGACCGTAAGGTCTAATCTGCTGGCAAATAGTATGTTAGTATGCTAGATTAACGGAGCTCAATATGTATATCCTAGAGCAAAGGAGGGAGAGAGATGATGTGACCGAAACATTCAAACATCTTAAGGGCATTAATAAGGTGAACAAGTCTAACATGTTTCAATATAAGAAAAATGGCAGGACAAGAGGACACAGCATGAGATTAGAGGGAGGCCAATTAAGGGGTAATGTGAGGAAGTTCTTTTTCACAGAAGGCGTGGTGGATGCATGGAACTGCCTACCTCAGGAAGTGGTGGATATGAATACAGTGCAGGGCTTCAGACAGGCATGGGTTAGGCATAAGGGAACAATACAGATGAGTATGAATAGATAGGCCATTGACAGAGTAAAGGTCTATGGCACATTCATGAGGTAGAAAAAATGCGTAGACTGGATGGGCCTTGCGGTCCTTATTTGCCGTCAACTTCTATGTTTCTGTTTTAAACCAAACTGCATTCCCTTTAATAAGAATGTCAGTATTCTCCTTTTACTTACTACTGGCTACTGAAACTATTTTCTCACCTTAATAGTTGCACATTTATTCTACAAATTCTGCTCATACCCCCTCCTGCATTTCCATGTAATGATGTCACATTCCAAACCTGTATTTATTAATTTAACATTTGGTATCCAGGACAGGCACACTGAGCCACTGCTCATATCCAGGTGTGACCCAGGGAAGGGGGTGACTGAGCAAAACAGCACTAGACAATAGGGAAACAACATCTGAACAGGCAGCCAAACAATGTGTTACAAAAATAGAATCAATAAAAAGAATTCGCATGTGTCACAATTAAACAAAGTGCAGTGAACTTCAGCAGTGCATAGAATGATGACCAGAAACTTATATGAGTTAAAATCAAGACTTCAAGGATAACTGGAAGAAGGGTAACAGGAGCAAGTGGAGGGAAGTAATATCACTGTACGATATCATGAAACACAGGTGTGCACAGTGGAGGACTAGCCTAGCTCCTTCTCCTCTAAAAAGAAGAATACAGTAGTTAAAATTATTGAAATTCAGTTGGGGAGCAGGGGGTTCAGGGGATTAGAACCTCTCCTTTTACTCTCTAGATTATCCCACATTAAAGGGTTAATCTTATTGACCTAGACTAGAAATGTGGTGACTTCCTTTTTTTTTTTTTTTTTTATTATTCGTATTTTTCCACCTGGAGCCCTGACAGGTGGCTACAGCCCTCTTGATAGAGGGACTGATTCTCCAGTTTTGCTGCTCCTGCTCCTGCCAATCCCTGAAAGTCCCAGTGGCTTACCCCCCATGGCAGGGTCAGGGGAGAAGGCTGTCAGTTTCTCCACCCCTCCCCCGAAGACCCAATGCAGATGCCTGGGGCAGCCCTTGGGAGCAGTGGACCATCACAGAGCCTACCAGACTCTGTGTCCACCTTTATTTCCCCTGCCTACCTCCCCTACGGATGCAAGGCATGAGTACGTGCCTCCCGGCCCATACTGCCCCATGGCTGCCACCAGTGGGCAGTCAGCGGGGGGACAACAAAAATTCTCCCTCCCTCCCCGTAAGAGGAGAGCAGTCCTCTGGATGCTTGATCCTCTCTCACCCCTGCTGACCCCTGGCGATCCAGGCTCATTCCCGAACCTGGATCTGCAACATGATGCGAGGTGTAGCAACTAGCGCCTCAACCTCCAGTGCCACTGGGCCAGATGGTGACTTCCTCTTTCTGGCATGTCAAAATCCACCCCTGGAATTTGGTGCTGGTTATGGGGAGGGGTAGGAGAGAGAGAGAGAGAGAGAGAGAGAGAGAGAGAAAGTCTGGTGAGAGGAGGAAAGGAAGCCTGGAGGAAGAAGGAGGAACAGAAGCCTGGAACAAGAAAGTGGCTGGTATACTGTAGTAGCAAATATAAGTTACAAAAATGTTATTCGTTGTTTTATTAGAGAAGACAGTCATGACAAATATGTCTTAAATATACCAGACTGTACCACTTATTTACCCAGTGGTTCACGTATTTAACCAATGGTTCAGTTATTTAACCTGTGGCTTGGTTATTCAAAAAAATGGTTCAGTTATTAAATTTATGGTTGTAAGGAACATGCCATCAGAGTGCCCAAGATTTCATCAAGCTTAAGCCCCACCAATTAATTTTTCGTAATTTTCCCACTTAAAAATATATTCTTGAACATGATTAGCACACTGAAAATAGAAAATGGAGTTAGAATCGACATTTCTACCATAGCTCTTCAGGAATTTTCTGAAAGAGAAAAAAACAAAGTGTGATGGACATGTGACCAGAGTAATGTATTAATTTCTTTTTGTTAATTTCCTTTGTAAATATAGTCATGCTTGTTTTGTAAGTTCATTAACTGTCTCCTGTCAGAGGGCCTATCCTGTAAATCACTCCTCTACGCCATTGATCTAATACTATACCAAAGTGAGCACTCCCCCTCCTCACTATCCGCCACTTTTACTGATGATTTCTGCAAGGCACATTGTTGGTTCTCCTCCAACAAACTGTTGGCCAATGCTGCCAAAACAAAGGCCATGTTTTTCAGTTCCAAACCAAAACTCTCTGCCTTTGTCTGCACCGGCGGCCTTCTCACTGTCAAATCCCCAGATGGATCTCCCCTTGACACTGTTCCTGCCTTCAGGTATCTGGGGGTAATCCTGGACATGTCCTTAACCTACACTGACCACATTGCCTCACTGATCATGCACATTAACCAGAAGATGGGGCTCTGCTATCGATTGATCAACCACCTCATGCTGAAACTCCGCCTTGCTATTGCTCATGGCAACCTCCTCCCCTTCCTTGACTACAGCTGCTCGTTGTACTCCCTCACCTTCACTACCAGCCTGAACCACTTGGGCACTACCAACAATCAGATTTGCTGCTTTGCCCTCCATGACCCTCTTCTCACTCACCACTGCTCTCCCTCCCAGTCCCTTAACTGGCTCCCACCACAAGCTCGGCACTTCTACCTGCTGGCCCGAACAGTTGGAGATACCTTGCACATTCCCTCCTACTCTCCACTATCCCTTCTTATCTGGCCCAGAACCTACTGCGGAAATCAATGTCAGTCATCCCACCTCCAACTAGAACGTCCTAACATAACTACAAGGATGGGCCCAAGAGCCTTCTCTGGAGCCGGACCCTCACTACGGAATGACCTCTCGGCCTCTCTATGTTCTCCCGGCCTCCCTCTAAATCTAAATTCCTGATTAAGAATTCACGTTCTGTCCTCCGTGGCCTGTGACTGCCCAGAGGCCACTAGCATGGCTGCGCCTCCCTTGCAGTCCACCCTTACCCCCTCTCCCTCTAGTGTTCCCCTCTCCTGTCTGGAATATGGGGTCAAAGATCATCCCTTCTGTCCTGTAAGATCATGGATGGAATGACATCATTGCTCTGCATCTATGACAAAAAAGCTGTAACTATTGAATCGCTATGCACTCAGTAACCTTCTCACAGCCTGTATCTCTCCATGTAATGTCTCTCCAGGTCGCCCCTGAAAAAGGGGCCTTCGGGGCTCAGTGGGCCTACCCAGTCATCAAAATTTAATAAATAAATAATAAATAAATAAGATGCTATGTTTTATGCCTAAGTATTTCCTGTTGATCTCTGTGTACCTCCAGGTATTTCACTGGCTCTGCTGACGTTCAGCATTCCCATTGTTGAATGATGTAGCTACATTATCCTGTTTACCTGAATGTTATATACCTGGTAAGCTCAACTATTAATGTATTTGGTACTGTTTACCCTATTATATCTTCTCTGTTTGCTTGATGTACACTATATTTCCTGTTATAGTACTTTATGATCCACGCTGTACTATCACTGTATTTTACACTGTTTGTGCCAGTTTCTGGACCATGCCATACCTGTAAAAGGTTTTTGGATCAGTGCACCAACCCGGTTTCCAAATGAATACATAAATAAGTTGTGCTGTTTTCAAAGATAGGCACAAAACATGGCTTCTGATGTCACATGACCAAACAGGTCTTATGGGAAACATTGGCTAAAGTTGATCAGGGGAATGTTCCCTCAGGAACATTCAGCCACAGATTCTGTAAGGCAGATGGGAGAGTACCAGTTTGAATGCCTCAGTCAGCTTAAAAGGCAAGAAGTGCAGAGTTACACACCTTGGACATTCTTCAAAACAGAATCATAAAAGTGGACAGAGCAGGGGGGATGTGGAGTGAGCCAGCTGGTCTGAATGATATCATCCATCTACATGCACACCACACACACACCCATACACAGGCACACCCTTTTGGGGGGGCGGGCAGTGGTAAACTGCCACTCAAAGGGGAAAAACCACCTCCCACAGTCAGAAAAATTTAATTAATTGAGGTGCTGTAAGAAAGCACTTCCTCTTGAACTTGGAACATCTGAAACCCCAAAGCCCTGCAGCTAGAGGTCTGGTAAGAAAGACAGCTCAGGGAATGGGAATAGTGTTTTCATCAGACAGCATCTTGTGGCAGGTAAATGAACAGGTTTTAAAGTGAGAATAGCTCAGGTTCTTCTATCTGCAACCTGTCTGGTGTAACTTTATTTTCATTTCTAGTAAACTGTAATCATTTTGTTTGTATATAAATCATTTTGTAAATAATTGTAGTCTTTTAGTAAAGAATCATATTTTTATAGAATTAGTGACTACTGGTTTTATTTAAAAGTTGTAATTCTACTATTTTTGCTGGACTCTGTTTGCAGTCTGTCTCTGAAGGGGCACTCTTCCACACTTACTGTGTTTGACCTTCCTGACCTTGTGCAAAGGAGGAGGTAAAAAACAGGTTTCCCTGGTTCCTGTTGGTACAAACCATGGTGGTGGCAGAGAACTTGATGTCCCTTGTGAGGGATTTTCATCATATTGGTGATAGCGGTGGGATCAATGTTGCAACTAGTAGCAGTGCAGTGCAGGAGATTGTACAGGGTGCTTGCCTGTGAGGCAGGAACTCTGAGGAAGGGGGAGAGAGAGCGAGAGAGAGAGAGCACACTGGTGATGGAGTGCCAGCAGAAATATACCTTAACAGTCATGAAACAAGATTTCAAACTTTTGCATTGTTTACTACTGTTTTATTTATAGACACCTTAGTACAGAGTAGCTGGAGAATATGAGCTCCTCAGGCTGTCAAATTTCATGTAAAGCAGCTTTGTGATATGTGCACAGAAAGGGGGATTATCTATAAGGGCATGACAAAGATTGCACTCATGGAAGCCCTGTTGTCTCATGACCAGTTGCAGGAGGGGCAGATGGTTTCAGATGGGTATGGCCCAATACGTGGTCAGCAGGTGGTCACTGAGGACAGTGAACCAGATAGTGAGACTGAGGTCACATCAGCTGAGCAAGTGGGGCACTTTGTGGCACAAGCTGGGGAATCTGTGCAGCCTAATCAACCTCAGCTTAAGATTCCAAAGGCAGAGTTTGTGCAGAAGGATGCCAAGCTGCAGAAGGCAAGGCTGGAGGCTGAAAGGGAGAAAATAAGGCTGGAGGTAGAGGAAAGAGAAAACATTCACTAGCATAAGATCCTTATGTGAGAGGAAAGGGAGAAGATTCACCAACATGAGATCCTTATGTGAGAGAGAGAAAGCATAGACTGAGGGAAAGAACAAGCAGATAGAGAGAAACAATGACAACAAGCGACTGAAATGGAGAAACTGCACCAACAAACACCGCATCAAACCGTAAGTGAGAGCAAAGGGGGTTCAACCCACAAAACCCCAACAAATTCTAAAATGTTCCCACAATACTGAGAGGAAGATGAGCTGGATTTGTTTTTAAAATCATTTGAGAGGGTTTATGGGCAGTTTAAATTAGATAAGGCTTCTTGGATGATCCACTTGCCTCACTGCTTACTGGTCATGCTTTGCATGCATTTGCTCAAATTGACGAAAATGATTGCATCGACTATAATAAAGTTAAAAGAATGTTATTAAAATATTTTGAACAGACTCCTGTGGCTTATAGATGGCTATTTAGAGAAATAAGAAAGGGCCCATGAGTCAGTTATGTAGAACTGCAAGTCCAAATGTGAGCTTATTTAGACTGTTGGGTAGATGGGGTTAAGGTAAGGACTGTAGAGCAAATTAAAGATTTAATTGTAAGGAAACAATTTCTTAAAATTGTACCTGATGACCTGTGCATTTGGGTACTGGACCAGGCATGCAACTCCACAAAGAAGGCAGCATAAAGTGCTGATCTGTGTGTGGCCAGCTGACTACATTCCAAGATGTAAGAACTATAGGGGTAGGGCAGCACATGGGTTTAAGGGGACCCAGGGAGGACAGCCAAAAGGGAACCAGCCTGCACCCAAGGCCAAAACAGAATCCACCAGTTCTAAGGGAAACAAGGAGCTGGGGGCAAAGGAATGCTGGATTTGACAAAAAGTGGGGCATCTATCCTATGCCTTCCCTAAAAATAGGAGTAAAGGGGAAAAGCTGGGGGAAGGGGGTGACCAAGACAGTACATCACAGTTGGTAAACTGTGCACACACTGTAGTGCCGCCAAACTCCACCAAGTATATGCACCCTATTCTAGTCAATGGGACAGTAACACAGGGATTGGAGGACACTGGTGGCTCCATCTCCATGGTAAGGCAGGATCTGATCCAGTTGGAACAGATTCTGCCAGGACAATTCTCCAAGAGTCATGGAGTCATGGGTCCAGTAGTCCAAGTGCCAATGGCTCGGGTCTTCCTGAGCTGGGAGGGTGGCCATAAGGTACAGGAAGTTGGAGTTGTACCTGATCTCCCTGTGGATGTGATCATTGGGAATGATATTGACCACAGTGAAAACCTAGTATGTGTTACTACCCATAGCCAGGCAAACGAGCCAGCTTCTGAGGGTGAGCAGGGGACCACACAGCCTGTGCAGACCCATCCCTCAGCAGATGAGGAAGTGACTAGTGTGGGTGAGGGGCTCGCTAGGAGTAGCAGCCCTGAGTTACAGCTGCAAGCAGAGGAGGAGGAGGTCACTGCCAGGGGCAGCTTTCCTTCTGAAGGGGAACTGGGGAGGGTCAGATGGGAGGAGCTGGGCAGGGCCCAGCGAGCTGATCCTACCCTCCAAAAACAGAGAGATAGCAGATAGGGCTGAGGCCTCTCAAGGGACTAAAAAGTCAGTTTATTAGGAGCATAAGATGTTGTATAGGGGTGTACATAACAGAGAGAGCTAGAGGAAGAGGTACTCCAGCAGCTGGCAGTCCCCCAGGACTACCCAAAGCAGCTCCTGGCCTTTACCTATGAAATTCCTTTTTCAGGCCACTTGGGTATTAACTGCACAAAAAAGCAGCTTGCCAACAATTTATTTTGGCCACATATGTACACAGACATGGCAAATTCATGTCGGACTTGTCCACAGTGCCAGTGGGTTGGAAAGGCCAGGGACAAGGCTAAGGTAGCTTTGGTGCCCCTGCCTATTATCGATGAACCCTTTAAGAAGGTAGCCATGGACATAGTGGGACCCCTAAGTACCCCATGTCACACAGGCAAACAATACATACTGGTTGGGGTAGATTACGCAACCAGGTACCCCGAGGCAGTGGCAATGTCCTCCACTGAGGCAGAAAAGGTGGCTGATGAGCTCCTGGGAATCTTTAGCCAAGTGGGATTTCCTCAGGAGATTTTGTCAGACCAGGGGACAAATTTCAAGTCATCATTAATGACCAGTCTGTGGGAAAAGTGTGGGGTGAAACAGATATGTGCTTCACCCTATCACCCCTAGACAATTGGCCTGGTCAAGCAATTCAATGAGACCCTTAAAACTATGTTCAGGCATTTATGGACCAGCACAAAAGGGAGTGGGACAAATATTTGCCCCACCTCCTGTTTGCATGCAGGGAAGTATCACAGAAGTCCACAGGGTTCTCACCCTTCGAGCTCCTGTTGGGTCACAGGGTGTGGGGGCCCCTAGATTTAGTCAGGGATGAATGGGAAGGAAACCATGCCTCCCAATGGGGAGTCTGTTGTACAGTGCATCCTACATTTCAGAATCAGGCTTAAGGAGCTTATGGGGCTCACCCAGGAGCACTTAACCACTGCACAACAGTAACAGAAAGCCTGGTATGACCAGGGGGCCAGAGCCCGGGAGTACAAAGTCGGACAGTGAGTGATGGTACTTGTCCCAGTCCAACATAATAAATTTCATGCAGTATGGGAGGGCCCATTCTCCATAATCATGAAAATTAGTGATGTCAACTATGCAGTAGGGCTGCCTGACAGAAGGCACAGGCAGAGGGTATATTATGTGAACATGATAAAGCCCTACTATGATAGGGAGGAGTTGGTCCTCGTTGTGTGCAGCACGCCAGAGGGGAACGAGGCTGATTCCCTAGTGGACCTCCTTGTGAAAGCCTGGGAGGAATCTTCAGTGGATAACCAAACCCTCTCAGAGCAGCTGACACTAGCCCAAGCCGATGAGATGAGGGGGTGCTGCGAGGATTTGGGGGACATGCCCATGGGGAAACTGGAGTGGTGCACAGAATGCCAGTGCAGATGGACTGTGGAGGTGGGCTAAGTGCATAACATGTTCCTTTAGGTGCTCCCTAGGCCCTACATCAATCAATCAATCATTTTTATTTTACCAGGCAAAACACCATTGAGACAGACTCATTTGCAAGGTGTACCTGGGTAGGTCATAACAAAAACACATAAGCTAAATGTTGCTATAATATAATGAAACAATAGTCCATGTAGAGCAAATACGAGCTAGGCATAAATAACAGTGCATACAATGTGGCTAACAGTACAGTAGACCTCAAAAACTCAAATACAACACTGATAGGGCAAGAACAAAAAATATTTACAGAATAATACAAATTGGTATTTACAATATAAACAATACCTGCCCAGTGGCAACAAGACTTATGGGACAGAGAGGGGGACTGGATGTCAGGTAAGGGGAAGTCAAGGTGGGAGGTGCGAAGGGTAGGATAAGGTGAGGGCTAAGATGTCAGAGATGAGGGGAAGTCAAGAGGGGAGGTAGTAAAGGGAGGATAATAGGGTGTTTAAGAAGAGGAAGTTATTGGGTTAGCAATGGGGTGGACAAAGGAAGACTAGCAGGGCATGACGTGTTGAAGATTTACAAGGGGTGGACGATGTATAAGTAGTGTACAGGGTTCAAGATACAGGTGTCGGCTAGTTAAAGCAGTCACAGGATTCACTGAACTTATGAAAGAACAGAGCCTTAAAGAAGGCCCAGTTTACTGGTATTGCAAGCTTTAGAACCTTTTGCTTGTTGTTCCATATTGCTGGAAGAGCATGGCTTATAGCTGCTGCTCCAAAGTGTGTCCTGATCTTAGGGACAACCTGGGAAATCAGGGAAAGACTTCTCAGTGCATAGTAGCTAGTGGGAGAGATGGGCAGGCAGTTGGAAATGTATTGAGGAAGTTTATCTATTATAGCCCTATAGGTCCAAAAGACTGCATTCCTATGGCGTCTGGGACTAAGTGAAGATCAACCAACCATGGCGTAAAGAGTGCAGTGATGGGTATGATATGGCACATCCATGATAAATCTGATTGCCCGATGATATAGTGTGTCTAATTTAGATGAGGCAGAACTTGAGCCTTGCCTGTAGATAAAATCTGTATAATCCACGAGTGGCAGGAAGGTAGTTTGGACTAATCTGACCCTTGCTTCTTGTGTAAGAAGGTTCTTAATCCTGAAGAAAAGACCAAGCCTCTGTTTCAGTTTCTTTGCAAGCTCCTCCACATGTTCCACAAATGAACGTTTGTGGTCAATTCCCAGCCAAGTATGGTACTTGAATTTAGTCACAAATTCAAGGGGTTCACATAGTCGGCTGGTGATTTGCAGGGCCATGGCAGAGTTATGCACCTTTGGTGCAAGAACAAAGAGTGAAAACAACATTGCCTTTGTTTTTTTTTGTTTTTTTGCATTGAGTAACAACTTCAAGTGCAGAAGATTTTTCTGAGGGTGTTGAATTTGTCTTGCAGGTCTGCACATGCTGACTCTGGGGTGGGCCTCGCTATGTACAGGACCGTGTCATCGGCAAAGAGATGTATATTGGCCAAATTGACCCCAGTATCAATATTGTTTATATAAAGTATGAACAATAGTGAGCCTAAAATGGACCCTTGAGGGACCTTCCCTTAAAAGGGGTTTAGAGGGGAAGATTCCTACCAGCCTTGAAAATTCTGGTGGCGATTGGTTAGAAAACTTGTGAACCAAGTCATGACCAACCACTCTAACCCAAGATTACTGTGAGTAGTGAGGAGCAATGCATGGTCAACTGTGCCAAACGCTTTGTTCAAGTCTAAGAACAAAGCACAGACATGTTGTTTCTCATCCAAGACCATTAGCCAATCATTGGATACTTTGGTAAGTGCTGAAATTGTATTGTGCTGAGGCCTAAACCCAGACTGTATTGGATTAAGAAGGTTATTACTCTTGAGACAGCACCTGAGCTGTGTGTTAACAACTTTCTCCAGCATCTTGGATGGAATAGGGAGCAGGGAAATAGGGCGGTAGTTATTTAAATCGCTCTGGTCTCCAGACTTGAACAATGGTATGACATGTGCCATCTTACAGACCACAGGGAAGACACCCTGAGACAAGGACAAGTTGAATAGGTGCATAATGTCAGCACTTGCATTTTTCCTTATATCCAGATCCAAGAGTAAGTCTTCCTCATTTTTTACTGACACTGGAACGAACGATAAGACTGCATTGTGTGTGGCAGACACTGGGAATGGGCAAGCTGCATTCTGACTGCACAGCTGAGTGCAAAGAGCGTTGGCAGGAGAAGTATCAAATGCCAAACCTGCCATGGTGAAGTGATTATTAAGGAGATCAAGTAGCTTATGCTTATTAGTATGGACAACCCCATCAGAGAAGACTTTGGATGGGAATGAAGTGGCAGGGTTGTGTCCCTCCAAATCTTTGAACATACTCCAGAATTTAGAAGCACATTTGGAGGAGGATTCAAGCTCACTATGAAAATATCTAGTCTTTTCTGCTCTGACTAGTTTGGTGCAATGATTCCTAGCCACCCTGAATGCTGCCCAATCATATGGGTGTTTGCTTTTTCTTGCCATTTTCCATACAGCATCTCTGTTTTGTAAGGTCGCCTTAAGCTCACTGGTGAACCATGGGCAGGACCTTTTTCTTGTGCAGGTTTTAACTAGTGGGGTATGCTTATTCACGGTATCAAGTAGAATGCTATGAGAAGATTCATATGCCTTGTCCACAGTGGAGGCTAAGTAGAACTTTTGCCAGTTGGCATGCTGCAGATCCAAAAGGAATGCATTAGAATCAAAGTTCCGGCGGCTTCTTTTGAAAACATATGTAGAGGTAGATATAGGTATAGGGGGTATCCTTATACATGCGATGAAGCAGTGATCACTGAGATCATTAAAGAAAACACCAGAATGGGTGTATAGATGGGGTTTGTTTACAAATATTAGGTCTAGCATTGTGCTGCGAGCCGGATTCTTGATATTTGAACAGGTGACTTCCAAAGCAAATTGAGTGAGCCTGAAGGCATCGCAAAGGTCTTTTAAAGGTTTGGAAGAACCAGATAGCCAACCGAGACTGAAGTCGCCCAGGATGGCAACCTCTGAAGTCAACTGGATTAGCAAATCATTTAAATGCTCCATAACTTTTAACCCAGCAGATGGGGGCCTGTAGCAACCAATAATAGATAGGGACACAGATTGAGAAAGCTGGATCTTTAAGGTCAGGCACTCAGATTCCTTGGAGAATGAGGTGGCATCCACCACAGAGGCACTGAATTTATCCCACACATAGATAGCTACCCACCACTCCTAGAATGCCTATCTGCATGAAATATATTGTAGTCAGAGATGTTGATGGAGTGGTCCTGGGTGGATGCTCTCAACCAGGATTCTGTTACCACCAAAACATTAGCCTTGGCAAGGCAAATCCAAGCCTGAATAGCATCAAACTTCTTCAATAAACTGCAGGCATTGACATGCAGGAAGCTCATCCCTTTTCGTTGAGGAAGATCCGAAGGCGCTGAGATTGAATGGAGGGGACCTGGGTTAAATTCAGTATTGCCAGTGCATATTAGTAACAACAGGAGCATTTTTGTTAAGGCATTTAACAGAAGTTTAAAAGACGTGCACTGCTCCTATTGTGACGGGAGTTGGAGGCTGGTTGGAGCTTTGTACAGCATAGGTTCTGGGACCCAGTAAGGCATGAAGTAATACCTGATCACAATAGGGTTTGGGACAGAAAGTACGGAGGCGATGAGATTGCGCTGGCATGGCACATAATTGGTGAGGGTAAAGTACCATGCTGCTTGAAGACGGCAGGAATGATAGTGAAGTCCATGTATAAATGAACGTCAGTGTCTCTTGGGGGTTGCACAAAAGAGACATGCCTTCATGTCCACAGGGGAGGAGATGCGACGGACGTGAGACCAGAGTGATGTATTAATTTATTTTTGTTAATTTCCTTTGTAAATATTGTCATGCTTGTGTTGTAAGTTGTGCTATTTACAAAAATGGGCACAAAACCTGGTTTCTGATGTCACATGACCAAACAGGTCTTATGGGAAATGTTGACTGAAGTTGATCAGGGGGCCACAGATTCTGTAAGGCAGATGGGAGAGTGCCAGTTCAAACACCTCAGTCAGCTTAAAAGGCAAGAAGTGGGGGTTTACACACCTTGGAAATTCTTCAAAACAGAATCATAAAACTGGACAGAGCAGGGGAGGTGTGGAGTGAGCCAGCTGGCCTGAATGATATCATCCATCATCCACACACACCATACACAAGCACACCCATTTGTGGGGGGGGGGGTTGGCAGTGGTAAACTGTCACTCAAAGAGGCAAAACCACCTCTCACAGTCAGAAAAGAAATAAACTGAGGTGCTTTAAGAAAACACTTCTTCTTGGACTTGGAACATCTGAAACCCTAGAGCCCTGCAGCTAGAGGTCTGGTAAGAAAGACAGCTTAGGGAATAGTGTTTTCTTCAAACAGCAGGAGGTAAATGAATGGTTTTAAAGTGAGAATAATTCAGATTTTTCTATCTGAAACCTGTTTGGTGTACCTTTATTTATTTTTATTTCTAGTAAACTGTAATCCTTTTGTCTGTACATAAATCCTGTTGTAAATACTTGTAGTCTTTTAGTAAAAGAATCCTATTTTTATAGAATCAGTGACTGCTGGATTTATTTAAAAGGGGTAATTCTACTATTCAAACAACATGAAGTCTTGCTGTATTCTGACTATATGCAGTTAGCCCCGGCACTTGAATTGCTGTGGAGAGTAAAGGGTTAACTGTATGCCAAGGCATAGAATGTTGAGCTCAAGCTCGGTTTTCAAACCTTTGTCTGTGGTACTCTGAAGTGTAACCATCGATTTCTTACTCTGCCTAACCGTTGAAGTCGCTTCAGAGATCCCTCTGTGCTTCGGTTCGGTAATAGTTTGAATCGGTCAGTGTTTTTCAACTGCAGTTCTTATTTTATCGGTATTCTTACCTCTGTCTCAGTAACAGTAAGTGGTAGTAGTAGGTAGTGGTATTTTCTGTTGAATTTGTTAGAAATTGTTTGTCTTCGGTTCTTTCCCGATCAGTCTGGTTAAGAACCTAAATCTATTGTTACTTGTGTTTTTCTGTATACATTATTGTAGTTTTCCGGTATTTATCAGTTCCTAAAAAAAAAATCTGGATTTTTGTGGGATTTTTTTAACTGACACGTGACGTGGTTGGAACCGATACGTGTTTAGTTACCTGGCTTAACGCTGACAAGGGTGACTTTTTCTTGTATTTTGTATGTCTGAGAAACCCTAAAGGAAAACCGGTCCCACTGGGTTTCAGCACTGTACCGAGTGTGGGGAGGCATTTGCTAAGGCTGATCCTCATCTTATATGTCTGTATTGTCTGGGGTTTGACCACCTCAAGGAAGACTGCCAAATTTGTAAAAGCTTTCCCAAGGCCACTCTTGAAAAACGTTTGAGTAGGCTGCAGGAAAAGGAGGCCACAAAGTCCGCTGACCCACATGGCCAGCCCGGTTTGGTTGTGACTGAACCTAAAGAGGTGCCTACTGAACTGGGTGATACCTCTTCGGGCAAAAGGAGAGCCAAATCTGTGGAGTTGGTTCCATTAAAGAGAAAAAGAAAATCAGCTGGTTCAGATCCAACACCCGATGTTTCTACCACTGAGAAAATAGCGAAAGCAATTTCAATAGTGCAACCGTTTTGCCTGGTTCTGACCGAACTGACATCGGTTCAAAAGTGATAGGTTCGGTCAGAAGATTTTGATCTGGAGGCATACTATGAGGGCAATTGGGAGGAGGAGGAAGAAGATTATGAAGAAGGAGAGTCTGAAGGCCTAGATGAGCCGGTAGAGCCTGCCATCTCCCCAGACAGGCCTTCCAATGTTTCCCCTCCTATGCTTTCTGAGTCCCACTCCTACTTCTTATTTTACAAGAAGGTGGCTGAGACTCTTCAGCTTCCTATGGAAGAGGTAGATTGGGATCAGGAGGAGCCTGATTATGTGGAAATGATGGATGTTCCAGAGTCAAAAAGAGTGTCTATTCCTTTGCACAAATCCCTGGGGAAACAGACACAAAAGATCACACAATTTCCCACATTCATTCCTCCTGTGGATAAAAGAATGGACAGAGGTATGCCCTATCAGGCTCTGGCACAGAATTCCTTTCAGCACATTGCAGCGATGTTGGGGTAGTGCAAGTTGCAGCCTGTGACAAGGCTAATATTTCCCTGGTATCTCACCCCCCAGATAAGGATTCCAGAAAAGTGGATGCCATGGCTAGGAAACAGTACTTGCCATCTTCTTTTGGGCTCAGGCAATCAAATGTCATGGCATATACAACCAGGTACCAGAAATCTATATGGGATATGGTTCTGGAGCTGGCTAAGAATGCCCCTCCCCAGCTAGCCAAGGAGCTGGAACAGGTGGCTGTAGATGGTATAGAGGAATCCAAAGTGCAATTTCCTACTGCTGTGGACTTGAATGATGCACATTCTAGTCATGGCTACATCTATCTCCATGAGGAGGTTTGCTTGGCTTAGATGTACCAATCTTTCACAGGATACCCAGACTAAGGCCATGGATTTTCCTGTAACTGGTAATTTTCAGTTTGGTGAGCAAACAGAAAACTACATGAAGAAGATGGATGAATATAGGACCACCTATAGGAGTGCTGCAGTCAAGGAAAAGCAGGCCACTCCTCAGAGGCAGCAATTTAGGGCTGGCAGGGGCAAGCCTTTTCACATGCCTTTCTGCCAAGCTCAGGCCTCCTCCTCTTCTTTCCAGCAGAGGGGATTCTTTAGGGGAAGAAGCAGGTGTGGGATGACCAGAACCCCATCATCCATGCAGTCTAAGCCCCCTGCCAGACAGACACTCTGAGGTGTTGGTCAGGGTCGCCTCCCCAGTTCCAGTAGGGGGCAGGTTGGCTCACTACTCTCAGGCCTGGGAGTCTATTACTTCAGACAAATGGGCCCTGGAAGTAGTGAGTCAGGGACTTGCTCTCAATTTCAAAAGGTTCCTAAAAATGAGAGCAAGGTCCTTCAGTTCTTCCTCTCCCTTGGAGATAAAGGCCTTAGAGGCAGAAGTCTCCTCTCTTATGCAAGCAGCAGAGAAGGTACCTCTTTGTCACAGAGGAAAAGGACTGTATTCTAGATACTTCCTTATCCCATAAAAGGCATGGGAGTGGCAACCCATCCTAGATTTAAGGTACCCGAACAGACACTTAACAAAGCCAAAATTCAAGATGGTGACTCTGGGAATAATTCTTCCCTCTCTGAGACCAGGAGACTGGCTAACCTCTCCAGATCTCAAGGATGCCTACTTCCACATACCTATCAGGCATTCCCACAGAAAGTACCTCAGGTTTGAGTTGCCCTCAGGCTATTACCAATTCAGAGCTATGCCTTTCGGCCTAACGTCTGCTCCAAGGGTGTTCACAAACTCTCTCACAGTAGTGGTGGCATTTCTCAGGAGACAGGATATCCTTCTGTTCCCATACCTGGACAACTGGCTCCTTGTGGGCCAGTCCTCAGACCAAGTAAAGTCAGCTTTAGAGGTTACTCAAAAACTTCTAGACTCCTTGGGTTTCATTCTGAACCTAGAAAAGTCTGTTCTGGAACCAGCCCAGCTCCTCACTTTCATAAGGGTGGAACTAGACACTATTCAGGCAAGAGCATTTCTCTTTCTCTCAAGGGTTTGATCCCTTGTCACTCTGGCTTCCTCTTTTCGTCCTCTAGTTTCTCATCCAGCCAGATACTTTCTACAGTTGCTGGGTCACATGGCAGCATCCACAGCAGTGGTACAGGGAGCAAGGTTTCAGATGAGAAATATTCAGTTTCATCTCAGATCTTATTGGTCTCAGAAAACAGACCCCCTCACCAAATTGGTTCCAGTGTCTCAAACTCTAGTTCAGGCCCTCTAGTGGTGGCTGGAGGAGTAAATCTTTGGCAAGGTGTCCCCATTATCAGTCAGGCTCCTTCAGTGACTCTCACCACATATGCCTCTTTACTGGGGTAGGGGGCTCACCTGTATCAGCTTACAGCTCAGGGAACCTGGTCTCAACAGGAGTCTCTTCTACACGTAAACCTTCTCGAACTGAGAGCTATCTTTCTAGGACTTCAGACATTCTCAACTGCTTTTCTGGGGAAAGTGGTACAGATCAGGACAGACAATACCACAACCATGTGGTACATCAACAAGCAGGGAGGCACTCAGTCCTCGGCCTTGCGCACAAGACCATGAAAATATGGTCTCTAGCTTATTTCCTTCAGGCTTCCCTGATGGCTGTGCATCTCCCAGGGAAGGACAACATTCTAGCAGATGCTCTCAGCAGGATTTCTCAGGGTCACCACGAGTGGACCCTGAATCCTCTAATTCTTCAGGTCATTTTCAAGAAGTGGGGCACTCCAGAAATAGATCTCTTTGCAGCCCCGGACAATCACCAACTTCCTCTTTTTTGCTGCAGACCACCTCTTCTGGGCCCTGTCCCTCAGGATGCTCTCTTATTGAATTGGACAAGCAGGTTTCTTTTTCATTTCCTCCTTTTCTTCTGATATTCAGGGTCCTGATCAAGATCAGGTCTCAGCATTGTAAGGTGATTCTGGTGGCTCCAGACTGGGCCGCACCAGAAAGCCTTGGTATCCTTTACAAATTGTCACTGTCAGTGACAATGCCTCTGTGTCTTTCCAGACAGTTCAATCTCCTCACCTCCTCTCGGGGGAGGATTCTGTATCCCAACCTTCACATTCTTAGGCTCAAAGCCTGGCTCTTGAAGAGCTAGAATATGCAAGCCTGCATCTTTCTCAATCAGTCTTGGACATTTTAAAGGTTAGTAGGAAACCTGCTACTAGAAAGACTTACAGCTCCAAATGGAAAAGATTTGGGTTTTGGTGTTCCCAGAAGCATGTCCAGCCAGAGTTGGCTGATATTGCCACTGTATTGACTATTTGGTGCATCTTAACAGTTTAGGCTTCCGGCCTACTACTCTCAAAGTACATTTGGCATCTGTGTCTGCCTTCCTTTCTGCTGGTAAGGGTTCTTCTCTAGCATCTCATCCAGTTTTCAAGACATTTTTTCAAGGGTCTGGTACATGTTAATCCTCCCTCTCGGGAGCCTACCCCTTCTTGGGACCTGAATATCTGTAGCGCACAGCTTATGCAGCCCTCTTTTGAGCCTCTATCCTCAGCTGAGCTGAAGTACTTGACTTGGAAAACTGTATGCCTGGTAGCCATTACCTCTGCCAGGAGAATCAATGAATTATAGGCTTTATCAGTGGAACCTGACTTCATTTCATTTCACAGGGATAAGGTGGTCCTTCGAACCAACAGAAAGTTTCTTCCCAAGGTGGTATCAGACTTTCATTTGAATCAGTTTATGTCATTGCCTGTATTTTTCACTGACCATTCTTCTTCTGGGGAGAGAAGATTACACAGTCTTGATGTAAAAAGGGCTCTTAGTTACTATGTGGAACACACTAAGGCCCATAGAAATTACTGTTCTCAGTTGTTTCTCACTTATGGAGAAGTGGGAAAGGGTAAACCTGCCACCAAGAGAACTATTGCCAGGTGGATTGTCTCCTGTATCCAGTTCTGCTATTCAAAGCTTGGGAAAGAGCCTCCCTCAGGCCTGAGGGCTCATTCTACCAGAGGTACAGCTGCTTCGGTCGCAGCAGCTAGAGATATACCCTTAGTGGAAATCTGTAAAGCAGCCACCTGGAAAACTGTTCACACATTTACCAAGCATTACTCTCTGGACATTCAGTCAAGAAGTGTTGCTAGGTTTGGCACAACTGTGCTGAAGAGCTTGTTCCCAAAATAGGTTCTGTGACTCCCTCCTCCAAGGGGGTACTGCTTGGTAGTTTGCATATAGTCAGAATACAGCAAGACTTCATGTTGTTTGAAGAAAAAATTACCATAGTAATGTTATTTCTTCTAATGGAGTCTTGCTGTATTCTTACCATTCTCCCTGCTTCCCCTCCTGGAACATAATAGTTTTGGGATGTGGTCTGGTAGGCACAGTGCTGCACCCCAGAGGTGTACTTGGCATACCGTTATTTTATTAAGGGTTTTTCTGTTTTTTTATTATAAATGTTTTGAGTTCTTTCACTACCTACTTAGAATCTTTTTGGGGTTCTCGACTTGAATCTTTTGACCCTAAAAATCTGTTTACTGCCTTTTGGCATAAACATTTTAGAAACAATTTCTAATTATTGAGTTAGTTTAGTGCTCGTAAGAATCTGATGGTCACACTTCAGAGTACCACAGTCAGAGGTTTGAAAACTGAGATCGATCTCAACATTCTATGCCTTGGCATAGAGTTAACCCTTTTACTCTCTGGAGCAGTTCAAGTGCTGAGGCTAACTACATATAGTCAGAATACAGCAATACTCCATTAGAAGAAACAACATTACTATGGTGAGTAATTTTTTCTTTCTGCTTGACTCTGTTTTCAGTCCGTCTCTGAACTGGCACTCTGCCCATACCCACAGTTATTGTGTTTGACCTTCCTGATCTAATGCAAAGGAGGAGGTAAAAAACAGGTTTCCCTGGTTCCTGTTGGTAAAAACCACTGTGGTGGCAGTGAACTTGGAGTCCCTGGTGAGGGATTATCATCACACAAAGTTAGTGGACTAACTTTGCTTTTTTGTAGCACTGCACATTGTCAATGGGTAGTCAGTACATATAGGTAATGTGCACCCCTACTAGGGGGGAAATGGCAAAGCCCAAGGCTACAAACCAGCATAGAATCTTGGGCACATGAACATTCTGGACAGCAGCAACACTCCATTCTTTGCTGTGCCATCAAAGGGAAAGCAGCATAGAAGATTTCTCTGAAGAAAGAATTTCTTTTCGGTGTTTAATTCTTAGGGCTATAATTCTGCTGAGCAGGTTGGGGTTACCTGGTAACAGGGAACACCCCTAAATTTAAAATCACGTCTGTTAAGCTGCAGCTTTCAAATTGGCTAACTTTCCTTTTTCCCCCACTGCCAATGCCTGCATTTGCTTGGATTGGGGGCCACATTCTGCCATACTGTTCTAAGGGTGTTTATTCTTATCAGGTCTATGATTTCCTCCTTTTATGGTGCCTCTGGTAAGTACACGTCTCTTTTGGGGGTGATTGTTAGGGTCTAGTGCTTAGCCTTTTCCTTTGCCTCCTAGCATCTATACTGGCATCACCTCCTCCCCATGACTGTTATAGGGCTGTTATTGTTTTTTGATTTAGCTGAGGTGCCTGGGTGCTTAACACTGTTTGGTGAGGCGTTGCTATTTTCTCTTAGTTCTGGGGATTGTGTCTCTTGGCTGAAAGTTTTTTTTTGTTATCTCTGGAGACAAATTAAAAAGAGAGAGAGAGAGAAATTGCTGTAGCCTTTCAGTCAGGCTTTTTACTTGAGGGCAGACCTTCAAGGCGCTGACAGTTTTTTCTAACAGCTCTTCTGAGCCACTTGGATTCCCTCCATTCCTCAGAGCCTGTCAGTTAGGCTCACGCACTGTTTTTCTTACAGGCGGCCATCCCGTGCCTCAACAACTTCACTTTTGTGTCTCTTGGCTTGGGCACAGAACCCGTGACGTGGTGACGTCACATGTAGCGTTGTGATATCATGGACACATGCACTTGCACAAGTGTATGCAAGTCAGTACTTTCTAAAGTACTAGACATATCGGCTGTTTTCCATGTTGGAACTTGTTCTATCTGGCAGCAATCATTCTTACTTCAGTCTGTTGGTCCTGTAGGTGGGTAGGAATGCTTCTGCCTGTCAGATTTAACTGTTTTTTGGCTTTTGGATAACGGCAATGTTCTTTTAATATACGAACATACGAAATTTGCCAGCAGATAAAGGCCTAGAGGTCTATCAAGTCTGCTCGAATGTGCAGCTAGCACCCCTTATTCTGCAGCTGCTCCTCCCTTCCACCCTTCCCCTTCATTAACCCTCCCCCTTGTCCTGTCCCATCCTCGTTTGAAGCAGTCTACTGTTCAACTGCATACCACTTCAGCAGGTACGCATTCCACCCAGCCACCACCCCCTCTGTAAAAAAGTGTCTCCTCATCTCCCTCCTGAACCTTCCTTGCTCCAGTCTCATATCATGGCCCCTGGTGGCCCTCCCCTCCCTTACTTTGAACAGCCCCTCTGTACCTGTCTCATTTATTCCTTTCATGTATTTAAAGGTTTCAATCATGTCACCACTGTCTCTCCTCTCCTCTCCTCCAGTGAGTACATGTTCAACTCCTTCAACCTCCTCTCGTATGATAAGTCCCCCAGCCCCTTGATCATCTTTGTCACTCTGCGGCACCCCCTCCAGTAACTTAATGTCCCTCTTCAGATATGGATGCCAGTACTGCATGCAGTACTCCAGGTGTGGTCTAACTAATGACCTATACAGTGGCAGAATCACCTCCTCCCTCCTCGAGGATATACCCCTTGCAATACAACCCAGCATTTTGTTGGCCTTTGCAGCTGCCTTCCTACATTGTGCCGAGTTGTTCATTGACCCTGTAATGAGCACACCCAGATCCTTCTCCTCCTCCTCCTCTGTCTGGGCTAGCTGCACTCCCCAGCTGGCAACTCCTCCTGGGTTCTTCATTCCAAAATGCAGCACCTTGCACTTTTGGCATTAAAGCCAGTTGCCAGGTGTCTGACCAGGTTTCAAGCCTTGCCAGATCATTCTGCAACCTGCCATCCCCTAGGTCATCCACCACTCGCCTACCTTGGTATCATCAGCAAACAGACTGATCTTGCTCTTGATGTCCCATGATATGTCTGCAATGAATATCCCAAACAACATTGGTCCCAACACCGAGCCCTGTGGAACACCACTCGTCACTGCCCTTGGGTGTGAGAGCTCCCCACCCACCACCACCCTCTGTTGCCTTCCCTGCAGCCAGTTTCCTACCCATCTCACCAGCTTTGCACCCGCCCTGTGCCTACTAACTTCCTTCCCAGCCTTCCATGTGGCACTGAGTCGAGTGCCTTACTGAAGTCCAGATACAGGACATCCACTGCATGGCCCCTGTCTAGTTGCCTAGTTACCCAGTCATAGAACTCGACCAGGTTGGTTTGGCAGGATCTGCCATGTATGAAGCCATGCTGTCTGCTGTCCTGTAATCCTTTGGCCTCTAGGAGGGCCACCAGCCTCTCCTTCAGGATAGTCTCCATTAGCTTACCCACGATGGATGTGAGGCTCACTGGTCTGTAGTTTCCCAGTTCATCCTTGGGGCCACTGTTGTGGAGGGGCACCACATGAGCCATCCTCCAGTCCTAAGGTGCACACCTCAAATGTAGTGAGGCATTAAATAGGTCTGCCAAAGGTCCTGCAAGGACCTCTGCCAGCTCCTTCAGTACCCTAGGGTGGATGCCATCTGGGCCTGGCGCCTTATCCACCCTCAGTGCCTTCAAACCCTCTCGAACTCTGCTCTCCATGACTTCCCCATCTGTCACCACTTCCCACCCTGCTTCTGCCATTTCTCCCACCTTGGGAGTCACCCCCCTCTTCTCTTTAGTAAATACTGAGCAGAAGTACTCATTTAGTGCTTCCGTCTTATCAGCACCCTGCTTCCACCCAACCCCCTCCTTCCTAATCCTTACTATGTGGTCCTTACAGCTCCTTTTCCCTGATGTACTTAAAAGTCCTTCTCCTTCTTAATGCCTTTTGCCAGCCTGAGTTCCGTAGATGCTTTGGCTTCCCTTACTGCCCTTGTCACCTCCTTCAATACTGTCCAAAGTACTACTCCCTGTCCCCCCGTTTTCTTGTACTTCCTAGAGGCAGCTCTTTTCCTCCTTACCTTTTCCATGACCTCCTTGCTCAACCAGATCGGTTTCTTTTTTTTATTTATTTGTAAAAATCAGTTTACAACCTTTGAGCCAGAGGCTCGTTTCCAAAGGTACTTCGTCACTTAAAGACATACATAGTGTTTTTGGTTACATAGCATAGGTTTGTAAAACAATAGGCGTTCAACAGAGGCACCACATCACACTGTGGTCAGACAAATACATTTAGGATACAGGGTACATGTAATTGAGAACAGGTGTTACACAAGTTGGTATCAATAGTGAGCAATCAAATGGGAAAACACTGACACAGCTGGCACTGGCCAGGTTAAACATAGGCACGGTGTACAGGGAAGTGGTGGTGGGGATGGCTAGGTGGAGAGCCACCGGAGGGGATTGTCAAGAAAGTAGAGGTGGAGGCTACTTTCAGAGACAGGAGCAGTTATGAGTGCTGATGATGTGGTTCAAGGGTGGTTTTGAACATGGAGATGGTGGTGGCATTGGTGATGGGGGCAGGGAGAGGTTAAACCAGGTTGGGGCTCTATAGCAGAAGGACCTCTGGCAGCGACTGGTTCTTGATCTGGGGACCATTAGAGTGGTCTTGTTGGAAGACCGTGTTGCAATAGTGGGAGGGCTCTGGTGGATGGATGCCGTTACCCCAGGGGGGGAGAGCCCGAGTAGGGTTTTTTTTGTGAGGAGACAGGTTTGGTATTGGAGCCGTTCATCCAGGGTAAGCAGTTTAGCCTCGACATACAGCTGACAGGTGTGTGTAAGCCTGGGGGCACCAGTAATCAATCTGCAGTCTTTATTCAGGGTTAAGTGAATTTTTTTGAGTGCAGTGGTGTCGGCAGCACCATAGACTGGTAGACCATAGTCTACAAGGGACAGAACGGATGACGTAACAGTGAGCCGGAGAGCATTTGGGGGAAGGCAGGTTCTATGAGAAGAGGATGCCAAGCCATGTGTTAGTGGTGGATGTTAGGGCATCGATGTGGTTGTGAAATGTGAGGGCTGAGTCGAAGATAACCCCAAGGTATTTGTAGGAGCAGACTTGTTCCAGTGGCTGATTGGTACTTGGAAGGATATAGAGTGGGTGGTTGCTAGCTTTGTTTTGGGGGTGGGAAAAGAGCATAGCTTTGGTTTTTTAAGATTGATGATGAGTCTGCGCTCCTTAAACCAAGCTTGGCACTGTTGAAGAACTGCTGTAGGGGAGTCCTGGAGGAGATAGGATTGCGGTGGGTGGCAAAGGACAGCGTCATCTGCATACAGTAGAGTATTTTCAGGGCATGCACTGGGCAGGGTGTTCAGATAGGGCGAGAAGAGAGGGGGGCCAGGATGGAGCCAGGGGACCCAGAGGAATGGGACGGTATCGGAGAGTGTGCTATTAATTTTTACACACTGAGATCGAGTGTCAAGATAGCTTGTGCACCATGCTAGGGGACCTGCCAGAGACCAGTGTGGCAGAGTGCATTCAGCAGAAGTGGATGGGAGAAGGTGTCGAAGGCCTTGAGGTCTATGACACTGCACCAGCTAGGAGCTGGGATCCAGGAGGAGTGTGGAAGTTGGAGAATTCAATAAGGGCAGTGCTGGTACTGTGACCAGCACGGAAGCCATGTTGCTCTGGGCATAGAATGGTATGCTTAGCCAGATAATCAGTGATTTGAATGGCCACCACTTTCCAGGGCTTTAGAGGCGGGGGAGGATGGAGATTGGCCGGTAGTTGTTGGCCGATGACCTGTCGCCCCTTTGTGAATTAGATGTGATAATGGCTGTTTTCCGCTGCGGGAAATTGTCCCAGGCAGAGTGACTGGTTAATTAGGCTGGTGAGGGGCAAAGACTTCATCTAGCACCAGCCTGAGGATACTGGGGTCCAGTGAGTCACTGCCGGACTGTTGCCATTCAAAGCTTTGATTAGGATGGGTCTGGCTTCCCGGTGGAAATCTTGAGGTGGGAAGCTGGGGGCTGGAGGACAGGGGAGGTTGGTTGAGGGAGGGTCAAAGAAATTACTAGGGAGGACTGAGCTAAGGTCAGTGAAAGCGGTGTTGAACCAGTTAGCTATGGTGGCAGGCTTGGTGGTGGTATTGCCATTTCTAGTGAGCTGGGATGGGGCAGGGGAGTGAGCTTTTCCGTTAAGTTGCTTAATATTATCCCAGAAAGTCCGGGCTGAGCCCCAGGAGGAGGTAAGGGAGGCCTGGTAATAGTCTGCCTTGGCATTCCTGATGGCCCATGAGCACTTATTCCGGGCTGCATTGTAAGCCTGCCTATCAGACAGATGACCCGTTTCAGTGGTAAGGTGCCAGAGGTTATCCCGATTCTTAGTAATTGTAGAAGGCGGGCTAATCCAGGGTGCGTTCTGTTTTTGGACGGATTTTGGTGAAGGTGCAAAGAGAGCACAGGCATGTTGAAGGTGTGAGTGAAGAAGCGAGGCAGTGTCAATGTCGGTTGCACGCTGAATGGGGGACCAGTTTATCTGGGTGAGGAATACTTTAAGTTTTTCAGCCCATCAGGCGGAGGCGCCTGGGAGGGTGGTCTGGGCTTTGGGTTTGGGATTGGGGACTGCCCAATGAAATAGGATAGGGAGTGGTCACTTAGGAGTCTGGGAGGACCTGGATGTTTTGGATTTTATGGGATGGTTAGTTATAATAACATCTAGAAGGGTGCTGGTACCTCTTAGGGTTTATTCTCGTGGGCTGGGTGACGAGTTGGGCCAGATCTTGGGCGGCAAATGAGTCTCTGATCGTGGATGAGGAGGTGCTGAGCCAATTTACATTAAGGTCCCAACTAGGATTTGTTCCGCTTATGGTGGAGGTGGCCAGGTAGTCAGTTAAAGATACCAGGGCCGGTGCTGGTTCTTTGGGGAATGTAGGCTGTGGTGAGATAGAGAGGGCTCCTAGAGGGTCCGGGGTGAGTTTGAGGAGAGCCTGGGCCCCATTTACAAGGGCAGGGTGGGGAGTGCGTGTCCAGTATTGTGTCCCTGGTGTAGGTGCACAGCCTCCCCCTCGTTTGCCTACTCGGTCACTCGGTATAAGGTATAGCCTGGGGAGGAAACAAATGAGTCAGGGTGGTTGGACAGCCGGGTTTCAACCAGGGCTATGATGTCTGGTTGATGAGCCAGGCCCAGCACTGTAGGGCGTCAAATTTCTTCAACAGGCTGCATATGTTCATGGAGGCTACTTGAAGACCAGTGGGCTGGGTGGGTGGGTGGGAGGGGAGCAGGGCCTGGGTTGGGATGTATGTTCCCTGTTAGGAGTAGAAGGAGAAGTGCTCTGGTCAGAGGGCAGATGGAGAGTTTATGCCGGGGCGATAGGATGAGGAAGGGGTTTTGTTGCACAGGGGTGCGTGGGGCGCACAGGCAGAGAAGGCCTGTGTGATCAGAAGCAAAGGGAGCTGGGGGGGAGGAAAGGTAATGTCTGGAAGGGGTGAGGTGGAGAGGAGCATATGGGATGTGTGGAGGAGGAGGGAGGGAGGAGCAGTGGTAAAGGGAGGGGAAGACAGGAGGTGGTAGGAACACTAGAGTAGTGAGGCCGAGGGTTAATAGGGACACTAGGGTTGGTGGAAGGCAAAAGAAGGAGGAGGAGAAGAGAGAGGCTGGTGAGCAGGGGGTGCACATGCATAGTTGGTAAGGGTGGGGGAGCTGAAGTGAAGAAAGAATGGGGGTACTAGGATGATAGAGGGGAGATAGTAGCGAGAGGTCACCTCTAAGCCTAGTTGCTGCTATGGTGTAGTGGCAGGGCTGGTGCCTCAAGTGCACAGGGTACCACATTCAAGCCTTGACTAAGGTAGCAGGAAGAGCCCAGCCAGTGGCAGGGAGTTGGGTTCAAGGTCTGCAGAAGCACTCAGATAACACTTTAGCAGTGTCAGAGGGTTAGCGCATTTTTAGAGTTTTGAAATCCTGCAGTAATAATAGACAGGTGTGCTAGCTGAGTGGTGGAACTGCTGACTTAGAAAGTGAGAGTGCAGGGTTCAAAGGCAGCAAGAGAGAAGTGGTAAACTTATGTTTTGGCAGGTGGGGGATGGGGTAAGAGACTAAAAGGCTTAGAAAGTAAGAATAAAATAGGTAGGCAATGTGGTCCAGAGGTAGAGCTGCTGACTCTGACTGCAAGGGTACTGGGTTTGAGCACAGCTCAGGGACAGAGTATAGAAAGGTTTATTTTTTAATTCAGAAAAGGAGGGAGGAAGGGTTAAGAGTTTGAAAGTAGAGAAAGATGTTGGCCTGGTTCATTGGCTTAGTGGTTAGTCAGCAGACTTTTGACAAAAAAGTACCAGGTTTGATGCTGGCAGGTGCTTAATGGTAGGCTGATGGGAGGAGCGAGGAAAGTAGGCAGTAGAAGGATTCAAAGGGAACTGTAGTGACCTCTAGTGGGTCAGCTTTCAAACAGTAGCAAGGAGGAGTAGAGAGTTGAAAGAGGAACTAGAGTGGAGAGTGCAGTGACTCCTAGTGGTTGGTGTCTATAAGCTGCAAATGGGAAAGTGGACACTTAGTAAAAAGGATGGTTGGTCACGTGATGTGACACATGACCTGCCAGCAGCAATAAATGAAGTGCCAACCCTGGTTAGGGTGGGCAAGTGGGAAGTGCCTCACAAGAGTCAGGCTGTAGTGCAGGACACTTTACCTCTTACAGGCTTTGGCAAGCCCAAATTCAGTCTCCGCTGCTGGGCAGAGTTCTATTTCTTAGCCCTGGGCTTTTCAGCAGGTTTTGGTTGCCTCCACTATCCCCAGCTTTATGAGCTCCCACCTCTGGTTAGTGTCCATACTAGATTGAATTCTGGCCAGGTACCCTTTTACCACTTCCCCCATCCTCCCAAAGTCGGCCCTCCTGAAGTCCAGCACTATTGTGCCAGATTCCACTCCTTCCTTGCCCATATCCAATGTGAGCAATACTGAGTGGTGGTCACTCCCTGACAGCGGTTCCTCCACTGTAGGTTCTCTCACAAAGTCCCCATTTGCCAGCACAAGGTCAAGGGTATTCCCTAACCTGGTTGGTTCACTGACCATTTGCAGCAGGAAGCTGTCCTGGAAGGCATCCAGCAGTACCTGCTCCCTTCTGTTCCTGGTTGTTGGGGTGCTCCAGTCCACTCCTGGCATGTTGAAGTCCCCCACAATCACCACACTACCCTTCTCACAGGTCCTCCTGATCTGTCCCGCTAGTTCCCTGTCTAACTCCTCCGTCTGAGATGGTGGCCTGTACACCACTCCCATTCTAAGAATCCTATTCTTGGAATCCTGGATTTGCATCCAAAGTGACTCCGTACTGCCCTCCTCCCCTTCCTCCCTTACACACTTCAGTCCTTCCTTCACATAGAGTGCCACCCCCTCCTTTCCCAATCACCCTGTCCCTACGAAATAACCTGTACCCTGGTACAGACAGGTCCCAGTCACTGTATGGGTGGCCCATGTTTCCGTGATGGCTGCAATGTCTACCTCTCCCTCTGCCATGAGAACCTGTAACTCTGCAGTTTTCCTCCCAAGGCTCCTAGCATTAAGGGTAACCACCTTCCACCCTTCCCCCCCTTCCATCCTGCCCTCCTTTCCTAGCATCACCAACAGTACTTGCCATTTGTCCTTTGTCACTGTTATGGGGGGTAAGCTCATATGGTTTCCCAACCTGTGGTCTCTGCATATCTCTTCCCCAACTGCCACCTCCACTCCTAGTTTAAATTCCCAACTTCCTCTATGTACTCCTCCATCTCTTTTCAACACTTTCTTTCCTCCTGACTCAAGTGTAGTCTGTCCTTGGCATAGAGACTACTGTCCTCCCAGGTCCCTCCCCACCCCCCCAACAGCCCATACCCTTTAGAACAACACCAGGTTCTTAGCCATCAGTTAAATTCCTCTATTCTCAGCTTTCTTGTTGTGCTTGCCTTTGGCACGAGAAGTATCTCTGAAAAAGTTACTGATCTTCCTGCCCCCTCACATAATTGTGCTAGTTCCTCAAACCTCCTCTGGACTGTATCTACTGTCTTGTCAGCCAGGTCGTTTGTCTCAAGTTGTATAATTAAATGAGGCTTGTCCCTACCCTTCTAGCATATTTCAGAACAGACTGTCCCGCCTTTTCCGCTGGCATTCCTGGCATGGCCTCCACCCAAATGACTATGCCTCTCCCCTTGCTACCCACCTAACTCCTCTTAGTATCGAGTCTCCCAGCACTAAGATTCCACCCTCTTACTCCTGCTTGCTTCCATTCATCTCCTCTCATTTCCAGCTCCTCTTCTTCCTCCTGCACATTATTCCCCTTTACCCTGTTGCAATTCTCCCAGCAGAACTTCCCCGCTCCAGTTTGGTCCAGGCATTTATCAATTACTCCTGTAATTTCATCATTTCTCCTCCCTTCTTCCTCTCTAGCAGTGCACAACTATTTTCTGAGGCCCTTCACAAATGCCCGCTCCTTTCTCTTCATAGTAACCTGTTCTCTCCTTTCCATTCCATGACTTTGCCACTTCTTCGCCTCCCCTCACAAGTCCCTCTCCTCCTTCCATTTGTATTTTGTCTCCTGACCTGGTTTTCCCGGCAATTGTTCTTCCTGGCCCGGGCCCCTTTGTCTCTGCTTCCCTTCTTCTGACCCTCTCCTCACCACTGTTGGCTTAAATCGCCCTCCCTCATCTCCCCTTCTTCCTCCCTCCAGTACTGGGCTAAACCCACCCCCAATCTTTCTTGCCTGTCTTAGTTCCTCCTGCAGACCCTCAATCTCCTTTCTAAGTTTTTCTATGTGGTTGCACACTAAACATCCTCCCACACTCCAGGCAATATTTAGAAAGATTGGTGCACCGCAGTTGTTGCAGCCTATTACCCTACCTATTGCTGTCGTGGCCCACCAGCGACCCCCAACCTTCCAGATGCAAGATACCAAACACTCTCCCAAGTCTTCCCTCTCTCTCCTCTATCAGTGCAAAACATTTTCTTTATTTCCCTTACCTCCTTTGTTGCACACGTTTAGATATATTGAGCAAGTGCTTTTTATATTCCTATCCTTTCTATCCACACTCAAAAACAGACTTTAAGTAGCCATTGCACAACCTTTTTCAGACTCCTACTCCTCCTTTCCCAAATGCAATATCAATACGAAGAAGTAATAATGAAAGCTCCTAGATTTGCATTTACTTCCCTTCTACTGAGAGAGCAGTCACCTCTTCACTTGCTGCTGTTCCTTTCCTGGTATGCCCCTTCTATTCCACACCCCCTACTATACCCAGTGTTTAGCTCCTGTCAATCAGATTTAACAAGGCATATAATCAAGAGTTGGGGGAAGAGGGGCCAAAAATTTGCAGCAACCAAAGAAAGCAAAGAATATACCACCACTATGTTTTAAATCCTCAACAGCCCCAAAACAATTCTAAGTAAAGACAACAAAGAAAGTACAGTGTCACCAAAAGCCCACAATCCAAGTCTAAAAGAAAAACAGCAATTACCAGTTACTGTAAAGCATTGAATTGAATATGCTTCCTTCCCTTCTGCTTCTATAACATTCAAAAATACATACATTTCTATCTCAGCTCTTTATCCTTACCATCAAAAGGTAACTACAATCACAATAATCCTTCATATAATAGCTATATATAAAAAAAAAGACAGTTCCTTTGGCATCTTCTGGGCTATAACACCTTTGTATGGTGACATTGGCACCATGGTTTATCAGAGACCTCCAGTTTTAGATAATGTAAGACATGCAGAAGGGTAATGTGGTCTCTGCTGTGTTCCTATTGCTTCCATTGTGTTACTCAAACTAATATGTCTCTCACAGTTCCCCCCAGTCAGAACTCCGAGCTGGGGGGGTTGTACCAGGTGTAGCGACTGGCAGTGGCAAAGCAGAATTGCATAAATTCTTGTTGATACTCCTAGATGAGCTTTTGAGCCCTAATGTTCTGCAGGACATCCCTTTCCACACACCTAACCCCAGGCTGGGCCCTTCAGGTCAGGGGGGATCCACACAGGCACATCCAGGTGTACCAGAGCAGGACAAGTCTTCTAATTCTGATCTGCAGGCAAGACCCCGACCTTGACCATTTGGATGGTCACGAAGATGATACCAGGGTTCTTGGGGGAAATCCTGACCCAAAGGTGTTAATTGATGATGAGGATGACCCTTCTTATGAGGAGGAGGAAGAAAGGGAGCGGACAGACCCAAAGAGGAGGATTCCAATCACTCCCCTGTTCGATACCGAATCTCTGTCCTATCTGATAATTGAGGCTTGTAGGACATTGCAGCTGAAGGAGGTGCAATCTATGGAAGTTTTAGATGTGAACCCTATCCTGTCTGCATCCTTCTCCACTCCAAAATGTTTTCCAATCTTTATTCACAGTAACCAGATTACTGAATGGGGCATGGATGGGCAGGGCAGACCAGAGAAAATATCTGCCAAAACCCAGGGTAGTGTTTTCCTTTTATGGAAGAAAATACCTGCAAGTATGAGACTCCACCCTGGCTGATAAAGCTGTACATAACTCTGTAAGGCACCTGACTATCCCAGCTGAGGAATTTCTAGCCCTAGCAGATATGCACGGTAAGCGAGTGGATTGTGCAGAAGAGTATTTGCCTCCAACAGAGCAAACCTCTGCACCTTCTATGCATCCTTTACTGTTGCCAGAGCACTAAACATGTGGATTATGGTGCTGGGTGGTTTAGTTTCCCCTGGATTCTGAGGGAGCGAGTTTTCTACAGCTGGTATCAATGGCCTCCACCTTTCTAGGTGATGCCACAGTGGAGAACTTATGATGTCAGCTCACTCCATTTATCACATTGTGTCCGCCATGCGAGGGATATGGCTACAGCATTGGGTCATGGACCAGGCATCGAAGACCAATCTGTTTAACTTAGCCTTTGAGGGAGGCTTATTATTTGCTTCAGGCCTGGATGACATTTTGAAAGATATCCAGGATGAAAAGGGACATCTTCTGGTATCAAAACAGAAGCAAAAGGCCAACTCAACTTTAAAAAAGTCAAGGAGGTGGCCGACAGAGGCAGTATCACAGGGATTTTTGCCCTTTTTGGAACTTCGGGAACAAGAGAACTAAAGGATCCTACTCTGGGTTCAAGGGTAATATTGGCAGAGGAGCCTTTGCCCAAAAATGTAATTGAGGTCCAGAGCGAAGAGGTGGCACATCACAATGAGGGTACGTGGGCCCATCTCTGCCCCCTTCTCTTGGTGGAAAACTGCAGAATTTTTACACAAGATGGGCCCAGATAACGTCAAATGCTTGGGTCCTGGACATTCTGACATTAGGCTGCGCAATAGAGTTTACAACCATTCCCTCAAAGGGATGTTTTCTACCATCCCCTGTACCAGAGGACCCTGTGAAGTGACAAGCAATGTCTCAAACATTAGATCACCTCAGACAGATTGGGATGATTGTCCCAGTGCCTCCCAATGAACAAGGCCAGGATTCTACTCCATTTTATTTAAATTAGATAAACTTTATTGAATATAATCAGTTCAACAACATACAAAGAACAAGATGCAACCAACAGATTCCACAAAGTTCCCCCACCCCTCTCCCTCCAAATACCCCCTCGGTGGAACTACCTCATACCAAAAGAAAAGAGTGCAACAATTTATTAGGGTGAAGACACCTAAAGCCTACTCCATTTATTTTGTGGTTCTCAAAAGGTTGGGGTGTTTCAGACCTATTCTGGGCCTGAAACACCGTAACAAGTTTGTTTGCTACACATCCTTCAAGGTGGAGTCCTTATGATCAATCATCCAGGCTGTTTAGATGGGGGATTATTTAGCTTTCATAGACCTGAGGGATGCATATCTCCACATCCCCATCCAGCAGTGTCAGAGGTTCCTCTGGTTCATGGTCCTAGGGCAACACTTCCAATACAGGGGGCTTCCTTTTGAGCTGGCAACAGCCTCCAGAATGTTCTCAAAGGTGCTCATAGTTCTGGTAGTGCAATTTCAGCAGTAGAGACATCATGTCTACCCTTACTTGGAGGACTTGCTCATTTGAGCGCCTTCTGCCACACTGGTGAGGAAATGGGCGACCAGGAACCTGGAGATTTTGGAGTCCCACGGTTGGGTAGACAGTTGAGAGAAAAGCTCTCTCAACCCATCTCAGACCCTGGAGCACCTGAGAGCAGTGTTCAGGGCAGACAAGGGGAAGGTCTTCCTCTTGGCAGATAGGAGGGAGAACTTGATATGAGAAGTTCAGCAGCTGAGTAGCCAATCATCAGCTTCAGCTCACAGTCTACTACAGATTCTGGGTCTCATGATGGCAACAACAGAACTTAATCCCGTGTGCTCGCTTACACATGTGACCCCTTCAGACCAAGTTGCTGGCAGCCTGGGACCTGACCTCAGAGTACTATCAGGCTAGGATTCCAATTTCCCCACCCCTGTGACAGTCCCTGAGTTGGTGGGTGAGTTTAGAGAACCTAAGCAAGGAGTTTTCCTTGAAAGTCCCCCCAGAGTTGATCCTGACAGCCAATGCTAACCTGATGGGCTGGGGTGTAGTGCTGGACCACCTTCCTGTTCAGGGGTATTGGTCTGCATGGGAACAGCACCTGCACATCAATGTCCTGGAGATGAGGGCTGTACGCCTCGCTCTCCTTCATTTTCTCAATCTGGTACAGTCAAAAATTATGAAAATAAGGTCAGATAATGCTGTCACAGTGGTGTACATAAATAATCAAGGAAGCAGAAAGAGCAGATGGATGCTTAAAGAAGCAACCGATCTTCTACTGTGGGCAGAGAAGAACTTTTCCTCACTGTTAGCAGTTCACTTGGTGGGGGAGTTGAACATTTAGGCCAATTGGCTAAGTTGTGAGAATGTCCACCCAGGCAAGTGGATGTTGAGCCTAAAGGTGTTCGACCTTCAGTGCAAAACACTTGGTCATCCACAGATTGACCTGTTCACCTCCAGACAGGATACTCAAGTGCAGCGGTTCTTCAGCCAGTACCAGTGTCTACAGGTGGAGGCAGTGGATGCTCTGTTACAGGCATGGAATTTCTGCAAGGTGTAGCCTTCCCTCCTCTGCCACTTCTTCCCAAGGTCATATACAAAATAAGACACTCTAGAGGAAGCTTTCTTCTGATAGCTCCAGAATGGCCCAGAAGGCTGTGGCTCTCTGATCTAGTGAATCTAGCTGAACACCCTCCATTTTGTCTCCCAATTTGAGGGACCTTCTTTCCCAAGGTTCTAATCTGCATCTAAACCCAGAGGCAATGCAGCTTGTGGCCTGTCTCCTGAGAGGAAGACTCATGAAACAGGGTTTCTCCAGAAAGGCAGTGGATACCTGATGGCCACCTGAAGGAATTCCACATCTGCAGTGTATGCTTGTGTATGAATCCCTTTTCAGCCTGGGCCAGAGAAAAAGTATATGGCCTTCCAAAGCAACAGTTCCACAGATTTGGGACCTTTTGCAGGAAGGAGTGGAAAAATGTTTGGCCTTGAGCACCTTGAGAGGTCAGGTGTTGGCCTTTGGAGCCTCCTTGGGCTCATCCTTAGGGACTAACTAAGAGGTTATTCAATTCTTACGAGCTCTCAGCAGAAGCTGATCCATTTTCTTCCTCATCATCATCATCACCACCATATTTTTATTTTTAAAAAGCACCCTTCCAGAGCTCGGGGTGCCCTTACAATCATTAAAATACATAAAATCAACAAAGTCATAAAATTCACATCATTGTACAAATTAAAAATATACACAAAGATTAAAATGCATATACTTCCTTCATTATCAACAGCGGACTAATGTAGGCCCCTCTGCAACCAGAAAAGGCCTGATTAAATAAATAGGTTTTAAGAGTTGCTTTAAAACCCTCCATGGTAACCTAATAGTCTTCAGGTGAAGCTACCTCTGGCTGGAAGCTGCAACACTAACATACTAACACACTATTTGCCAGCAGATTAGGCCTTACGGTCTATTAAGTCTGCTCGAACTTCAGATCCCTAGTTGGGTGCTGAGGTCCCCCCCTTTGTGTTCCAGAAACCCCTATCATCCATTCCAACCCCCCTGAGCCAGGCCATCATCTGATACATCCACTTTCTGTGTCTGTCCCACCCTCTCTTGAAGCCCTCCACTGTGGATCTCTGAACTAGCTCACCAGGCAGTGCATTCCAAGGTCCACCACCCTCTCAGTGAAAACCTCCTCCTCTTCCCCCCACCCTTCCACTTTCCAACTTCAAATCATGCCCTCTGGTGATACCTCCTTGCTTTAGTCTAAAGATCCCCTCCATGTTTACCCTATTTATTCCCTTGAGGTACTTGAAGACCTCAATCATGTCCCCCCTGTCTCTCCTCTCCTCCAATGAAAACAGGCAGAGCTCCTCAAGTCTGTCCTCATACGTCAAATCCCCTAGCCCTCGTATCATCTTAGTTGCCCTCCTCTGTACTCTCTCCAGGAGCTGTATGTCCCTCTTCAAGTGTGGTCTCCAGTACTGTACACAGTACTCAAGGTGTGGTCTAACCAGTCCATTGTACAGCAGCAGAATCACTTCCTTGCTCCTAGAGGTGATCCCCCTTACGATGCATCCCAACGTCCTGTTTGCCTTGCTAGCTGCTCTCCTGCACTGCTCAGAGTTATTCATACATGCATCCACCATGACCCCTAGGTCTTTTCCCCTATTGAGGCCTCCAGCGCCCCCTCCCAGGGTGTATCTGTGTTTAGGGTTCCCCACCCAAGGTGCAACACCTTGCACTTGGTTAATTGAAATTTAATTTCCATGTGTGAGCCCAGCTTTCCAGGGTGTCCAGGTCCCTTGCAGGCCAACCTCCCATATTCTCCCTCAACTACTGCTCCCATCTTGGAGTCATCAGTGAAGAGACTCATTTCACACCCTATACCTCCCCTGATGTCCAATATGTATGCATTAAACAGGATTGAACCCAGGACCGACCCCGCAGTGCCCCACTACCAACCTCTCTAGGTTTGAGAGCTCTCCACAGACCACTACTCTCTGGGTGCATCCAGCTAGCCAGTTTTCAATCCATCTGACCATCAAAGGGCCTACTCCTAACCCCATCAGTTTCTCCACCAGACCATTGTGGGGGACAGAGTCAAACGCCTTGCTGAAGTCCAAGAATAATACATCCACAGGCTTTCCCCTGTCCAGTTCTGATGTTACCCATTCGTAGAACTCCACAAGATTGGTTTGACATGATCTACCTGGCACAAACCCATGTTGCCGACTATCCAGACCTCCCACCTCCTCCAAGTACACCCCCAATCATTCCTTTAGTATACCCTCCATTAATTTTCCCACCACTGAGCTCAAACTGATGGGTCTATAGTTACCTGGCACTTCCTTGACCCCCCTTTATGGGTTGGCACCACATGTGCCTCTCGCCAATCCCTAGGTACCCTCCCTGTCTCAAGTGACCTGTTGAAGAGCTCAGCTAGGTGCAGCCAGTATGTCCGCCAATTCCCATAGTACTCTCGGATGAATGCCATCCGACCAGGAGATTTGTCTTTCTTTACTGGACTTAAGATTTGCAAGAAAGCGAGTTGTGCTCACAACAGAGGGAGGTGAACCTTACAATTTTCAATTGTCTTTGGTTCGAAGCAGATTCCTTAGGAAAGTTAATATTCTTCAGGTAGCGGATACTTCTAACTGAAGGGTGCAGTAAGGAACTTAGATTTATCAGAAGAGGCAGTCTTTCAATTAACAGAAGGAGGTGGAGCTTGCTTTACTTTTGTTACAATTGTTAAGCTTTTCAGTGCAGGAAGAGTTTCAACCCACAGGGGCTTAGTACTGTTTTCTGTGTCTGCCCTTCTGCACAGCTGACTTGATTGGAGTTAGTGATTGACTGTTTGCATTGCAATATTTGTAATACTGTGAGTTATTCACTGAGCTAAGAATTTGTCATAAGTCCTGAATTGAGAGCAGGTTACAGGCTGTGTATTGGACCCAGGCAGTGCCTAGGGGGTGGAAACAGTTTTTTCTTTTGTTTATCTCTGTGTGCCTTAAGAGGCCAGGCCAGACTGTGTCAAGAAGTGCTTACATCACAGCTACTTAACAGCCAATAGCTCTGGAAGAGTCTTACAGACCTTGATAAAAGTACTAATTTTAGCAGGCTCATCAGATAACCTAATAGTCTTCAGGTGAAGCTACCTCTGGCTGGAAGCTGCAACACTGGACTTAAGATTTGCAAGAAAGTGAGTTGTGCTCACAACAGAGGGAGGTGAACCTTACAATTTACAATTGTCTTTGGTTTGAAACAGATTCCTTAGGCAAGTTAATATTCCTCTGGTGGAGAATACTTCTAACTGAAGGGTGAAATAAGGAACTTAGAATTATCAGAAGAGGCAGTCTTTCAATCAACAGAGGGAGGTGGAGCTTGCTTTACTTTTGTTACAATTGTAAAGATTTTCAGTGCAGGAAGAGTTTCAACTGACAGGGACTTAGTACTGTTTTCTGTGTCTGCCCTTCTGCACAGCTGACGTGTTTTGGGGCTGACTGCTTTCAGAGCACAAGTCACCAGGCTGTTTTGGAGCTGGGGAGGTTTACCTGTGTCTGACTTGGATGTTTGGATTTTTCTCTGTTTGATTAGCAGGGTATTTTCTCTGTCAAATTGTCGTGTAAGGCATCTTGCTGACAGGAAGGCACTCATCGCAGCGGTGGGTCAGAGATTTTAGCTGATTGTTTCGTGAGGGCACAGTTTAGGCCCAACCCCTCCCATCCTCACCCCACCCACCCCTGGAAAATAGTTCCTTTATACCTGGGGTTCTGACATTATTTCCTCAAGAGGGCAAGGTGCGTATCACTGGCATATCCTCGCTAGCCCACTGCACTGACAATATAAGCATACACTTATATAAATACATATACTATACTTAACACACCAATCACACACACACACACACACACACACCAAAAAAAAAAAACTAAACAAGGTAGACAGTTATGTGAGGAGTAGTGCAATGTAATGGCTGTGGGGCAGCAGTCTTCCAGGAGTCTTTCTGGAGGCTGAGATGCTACCCTGTTTGCAGACAACTATCTGCCCTGAGGGAGGAAATTGCCCGTCTTCAGGCCGCACTGGACAGTAGCAAGGGAACCTCCCCCATCCAGGGAGCACCAGAGACACCACCGCTACCTCAGAGGTTGCGAAGAAAGCACAGCAGTTGGACCACAGTGGGCTCAGGGAGGGTAAGGGTTGTGGAACAGAGGCACACCCAGTCAGTTGTTCCACTCCATAATCCATACACCATTCTGGGGGAGCATAGTTCCCCTATGGATGCACCTGCAGAGGAGACTAAGGACGGTGCAGACAACTGTCACAAGGGAGGCCCTCAGGAAGGAGGCAGAGGGCACCACAGGGAAAGGAAGCAGCTCCTGGTGGGGGATTCAATTATTAGGGGGATAGAACTGGGGGGAGCAGGGAAAACTGAAGTAAGGTGCCTGCCTGGTGCCATGGCTTGGAGGGACAGGAAGTGCATCCTTAGAATCACGAGAACAGTTGCATGGGAGTCTGAGCTGGATGTCATTGTCCACCTAGGGACAAATGACTTGACTCATCATGAGATTAGAGCAGTGCAGAAGGACTTTATAGAGTTGGGGAGGGGCTTAAGACAAGTAGCACACACAGTATCCTTCTCAGAGGTGCTGCCTGTCAGCGGCATGGGTGAGGCGAGGGTACTTTGCACCATGCAGTTTAACGAATGGTTGAAAAAATGGTGTGGCGCACAGAGGTTTGGCTTCATTGGGGACTGGGGTTCCACCTGGAGGGACACCAGCCTATACCTGCAGAATGGTCTGCATCTGTCCAGGAAGGGAACAAGTCTTTTAGGCAATCGGTTTAAATGCTTCATTGACAAGCTTTTAAACTAGTCAAGGGGAGAGGCACTGATAAGCAGCAGGAAAATCCCAGCCTCCCCCTACAAAACAGGGTACTAAATGAGAAAAAGAGCAAGGTAGAAAGGTCAGTGGGGGATGCTGCTACAGAAGGTAAAGCCATTAAAAAATGGAGAGCAATGAGTATCAATGCCCGTAGTCTGGGTAACAAGCTTCCTGAATTAGTGGCCTTGTTGGAGGAGGAACATCTGGATATCGTGGCAGTCACAGAAACATGGTACACACAGAACCATGACTGGGACATAAACATAGCAGGATACACTATCTATAGGAGGGACAGGGAGGTAAAAGTGAGGAGGAGTAGCTCTCTCACAAAGAGAAGGAGTCAAAGCACCAGAACAAAAGGGTAAACAGGGAGGAGAAGAAGCACTGTGGGTCAATTTGGAGGCAGGCAATGGCACCACAATCTGCACAGGGGTTATGCAGGCCTCCAGGGGAGGAAATGGACAGGAAATGATAGAAAGTATACTTAGAATGGCAGATAAAGGGAGATATTGCTGATGGGTGATCTGAATATGCCAGATGTTAACTGGAGTGCAGTTGCAGCAGCCACTTCTAAAGTAGGGTTATTCTAGATGCCCTACAGGGGCATGCCTTGAACATCTAATGTGGAACCCACTCGAGAAGGAGCAATCTTAGACCTGGTCCTCTCAACTGGAGAGAGAGAGAGGATCACAGATGTAGAAGTGGATAGCCATCTGGGAACTAGTGACCATCGAACAGTATGGTTCACAATAAACACAGCAATAGAGTCAAGCCATTCAAAGGCAAAAGCACTGGACTTCAGGACGGCTGATTTTCCAAAATGGGTGAGTGCCTAAGGAATGCACTAGCACATGGGCAGGAAGGAGGGGTGGAAGAACAATGCAGAATAATCAAAACTACCATCACAGAGGTAACAGCCTTTGTGTGAAGCAAATAAACAAAACAAAATGATGTAAGAAACCACTATGGTTCTCAAAGGAGGTGGCAGTGAAGGTTCAAGAGAAAAGGAAAGCATTCGGAATGTACAAGGAATCACAGAAGGAGCAGGACAGAGAATTGTATCAGTTAAAGCAAAAGGAAGCTGGGAAGGCAGTCAGAACAGCAAAGGCCTAAACTGAGGAAAAGATAGCCAACTCAGATAAGAAGGGGGATAAAACCTTTTTTAGGTACATCAGGGAGTGAAGGAAGACTAAGGGAGGGACAGTGAGGCTTAATAAAAGGGAAGGGGGTGGGCAGAGGGTGACTGTGAAAAGGCGGAGATACTAAACAAATATTTTTGCTCACAATTTACAAATGAAGAGGGGGAGGTACATAAAACAAACAATAGAAACACTCTGGATACAGAAGTTGATACCAGCCCATTTACAGAAGAAAGGGTTCTGAAAGAACTCTTAAAACTGAAGGTGGACAAAGCAATGGGACCTGATGGGATTCATCCCAGAATTCTAAAAGAACTAAGGGTAGAACTAATGACACCACTGACTACCCTCTTTAACAAATCATGGGAGGATCGGGTTGTACCTGAGGACTGGAGGAGGGCAGATGTGATTCCCCTTCACAAAAGTGGGAGCAGGGCAGAAGCAGGAAACTACAGACCTGTTAGTTTAACCTCAGTGATAGGGAAAAAGATGAAATCACTTCTGAAGGAAAGAATTGTCAAGTACCTAGAGGCCAGAGGGGCACAGGACCCAAGGCAGCATAGATTCACAGCGGGAAGGTCATGCCAGACGAATCTAATAGATTTCTTTGACTGGGTGACCAAAGTAGTAGATCAGGGAGGGGCTGTGGACATGGCCTACCTAGACTTTAGCAAGGCATTTGACTCAGTCCCACACAAAAGATTAATATACAAGTATGCCTCTTTGCAGATGACACAAAGATCTGCAACAGAGTTGATGCACAAGGTAGGGTGGAAAGGATGAGAAGGGACTTGGCAAGGTTAGAGGAATGGTCAAATGTATGGCAGCTTAGATTCAATGCTAAGAAGTGCAATTAATGCACCTGGGAAACAAAACCCAGGGAAGAGTACACAATGGGGGTGAGATACTAACAACAACAAAATGGAAAGGGACCTGGGGGTAGTCATGCTCAGATGACCTAAAGGTGGGCAAGCAATGTGAGAGGGCAGCAAGGAGGGCTGGGGGATACTGGGATGCATAGGGAGAGGCATCACCGTGAAAACAGGAAGTTATTATCCCTCTGTACAGACAGCTAGTGAGACCCCATCTGGAGTACTGTGTGCAGTTCTGGAGACCCAATCTCTGCAAAGACATAGACAGGATGGAAGCTGTCCAGAGGAGGCAACTAAAATGGTGCAGGGTCTGCACCAGAAGACATATGAAGAGAGACTTAAGGAGCTTAATATGTATAGCCTCGAGGAAAGGAGGGAGAGGGGGGACATGATAGAAACTTTCAAGTACCTCAAGGGAATCAACAAAGTCCAAGAGGGTAGCATCTTTCAAAAAAAGAGGTGTGCAAGAACAAGAGGGCACAATTTGAAGATGGGGGGCGGCTCAGAGGTAATTTAAGGAAGTATTTTTTCACAGAGAGGGTTGTGGATGCATGGAACGGCCTTCCGGAGGAGGTTTGGAGTCAAAATCAGTGGTGGAATTCAAGCATGCATGGGATAGTCATAAGGCAATTCTAGGGGGTGGGGTAGGAAGAAGTAGGCTGCTGGTTAACTAGGATCTGCAGCTTATCCAGTAGTAGGAAATGGGCAGACTGGGTGGGCCAAGCTGTCCTTATCTGCCGTCAAATTCTATGTTTCTATGTAATGCACCTGGGAAACAAAAACCCAGGGGAAGAGTACACAATGGGGGTGAGATACTAACAACAACAAAAATGGAATGGGACCTGGGGGTAGTCATATCAGATGACTTAAAGGTGGGCAAGCAATGTGAGAGGGCAGCAAGGAGGGCTGGGGGGAAACTGGGATGCATAGGGAGAGGCATCACCAGTAGAAAACAGGAAGTTTTTAATCCCTCTGTACAGACAGATGGTGAGACCCCATCTGGAGTACTGCGTGCAGTTCTGGAGACCCAGTCTCCACAAGGACATAGACAAGATGGAAGCTGTCCAGAGGAGGGCAACTAAAATAGTGCAGGGTCTGCACCGGAAGACATATGAAGAGAGACTAAAGGAGCTTAATATGTATAGCCTCGAGGAAAGGAGGGAGAGGGGACATGATAGAAACTTTCATGTACCTCAAGGAATCAACAAAGTCCAAGAGGGTAGCATCTTTCAAAAAAAGAGATATGCAAGAACAAGGGGGCACGATTTGAAGACGGGGGAAGGTGGTGGCTCAGAGGTAATGTAAGGAAGTACTGTATTTTTTCACAGAGAGGGTTGTGGATGCATGGAACGGCCTTCCGGAGGAGGTTGTGGAGTCAAAAACAGTGGTTGAATTCAAGCATGCATGGGACAGCCATAAGGCAATTCTAGGGGGTGGGGGTAGAAAGAAGTAGGCTGCTGATTAACTAGGATCTGCAGCTTATCCATTAGGTAGGGAAATGGGCAGACTGGGTCGGCCAAGCGGTTCTTATCTGCCGTCAAATTCTATGTTTCTATGTTAGCCTGTCTAGCACCCAATGAGGAAGAGAATTCCACAGGGTTGGAGCCATAAAGACAAATGCACTTCCTCCAGATATTTTGTGATCCCCTGTCCCGTCATGGGATCTGAATCTGGTTTTAAATGCTCTTTGTAAAGAACTGTTCAAACCTCTTTCATTGGTACTACTAGATATTCAGTCTTACAGGGTGTTTTTTTAGTTGCTTTGTGTTCAGCCAGCAGGATTGGTGAGCTCCAGGCCTTGTCCTACAAAGAACCTTATCCTGTCACTCATAAGCACAAGGTGGTTCTGAGAACAGTTCTATCTTTCATTCCGAAGGTCCTTATAGTCTTTCAAATGAATCAGCAAATCTGTCTTCTGTCTGCAGCCAATTCATCCAAGACAGAAAATGTTGCACGAGTTAGATTTGCACAGGGCAGTTAGGACATACCTTAGATGGACTGTGGAATTCAAGAAATTGGATCAGTTGTTTGTACTTTTCAGAGCAGCCAAAACAGGACAAAAAAAAACAACTCAAGGCCACTCTGGCAAGGTGGGTGAGGGCATGCATTGCCAAAGTTTACATCGCAGAAAGAAAGAGGACTCCGGCTGTTATCAAGGCTCAATCCACCAGAGCTATGGCCACCTCCTGGATGGAGAAAGGTGAGGCATCTTAGAATTGTGCAAGACAGCAATGTGGCCCTCAGTCCACACATTCACCAAGCACTACAGACTGGATGTTCAAAGTTCTGCCAATGTGGCCTTTGGTCACAGAGTTTTATAGGTGGCAGTTAGCAGGTAAATTCCTTTTCCCTTTTCTTTCATTGCAGTTTGCCTGTGGGACAATTTTCTTCCCCACCCGGTTGGATAATGGGTACTGCTTATTAGAACCCATATGTACTGACTACCCATTGACAATGTAGAATTCTACAGAAACAAGACATTTCTTCATACTTACCATAGTTTCCTTTTCTGTTAGCTCCAACATTGTCCGTGGGGCCCTCCCAGGAGCCTAGTTCCTGATGGAAAATATTGTCCAGTATGCCAGAACTAGGATGTCTGTTGTGTTCTGATGAAGTTTCTGATTTTAAGTCTGTTTGGACATCCTTCTATGACTTACCTGCTGTGTGTATGTGTATATGTATATGTGTGTGTATATATATACATATATATATATATATATATATATATATTAAGAACCTCTGTGCACAAGCACTGAGGCAATGGTTACCCCAAAGGGCATTTGGCCGGAAAGCCAAGTTTCAAGGAAATACAAAATCACACATGCCCCCACAATGCAAAGCATCATGGGCTGCATATGCAAATCACCACAGAATGTTATGCTGGTTCAGCTTTAAGCAGTAATGCATGGTGCTGAAAGTCCTCTCACACAGTTTGCAAAGGGTGCCAACAGAAGACATAGACACGTGTTTCGTCCTACCAGGACTCATCAGTATGCCTCGTCTGTTGGACACCCCAGTGGAATGAACCAGCTACCCTAAGATGGTCTCTCTGGGTTATGTTGTGGTGAACCCAATTAAAACAAAAAACAATTTAAAAGACAAAGAACCTCTGGGCACAAGCACTGAGGCATTGGTTACCCCAAAGGGCATTTGGCCGGGAAGCCAAGTTTCAAAGAAATACAAAATCACACATGCCTCCACAATACAAAGCATCATGGGCTGCATATGCAAATCACCACAGAATATTATGCTGGTTCAACTTTAAGCAGTAATGCATGGTGCAGAATATATATATATATATATATTATAGTGGCATGGTGGTGCCACTATAGTTAGGGTTGAGTACCCCATTTAAGGTTAAAGTGTGAAATTTTGCATCTTAGTAACTTTGCCACCGTACAACAGATTTACCTGACATTTGGCAGGCATGAGGCATACCATAGATCTCTGGATATGCAAGTTTCATAACAGTCAGATATCTCAGTTGCGAGGTTATACATTCGTAGCCATTTATTTTTTTTGTGCATTCTTTTCGCACCTACAGGTCGCATGGTTTGCGTGACTGGTCCAAAAACTTCAGGAAACATGCTGCCAGGGACCCGATGTGCCTTCAAGATTTTGTGAAAAAATATTAAACAGTTCAAAAGTTATTCAAAAACAAGTTTCCATTATAGTCAATGGGAAAATTTAATAAAAAGTTTAATTATTTGCAAATGCAGTTTTAGTGTATGAAATGACCCTGTAGTGTCATGGAGTCAGCCATTTTTTTTCAGTTAGTGGTCACAGAAATGCTTGGCGTTTAAATTTGGGACCCTCTAGGGACACAATTCTTTTTGTGTTCACCTAGTTGGACCCTGAGGATGCTAGCCATATCTTTTTTGGGGGGTTAAACACCCCAGAAATATGTTTTTTAAATTTTTGTAAAAAGTAGTGTCACAAAGTAGTGTCGCACTCATGACATTTCTGTGATTTCATTTGCGAAAGTGTCTTGATTTGCAACACTATTTTGCGACACTATGCCCAAAATAACAGGAATTCTTTGCCACCCTGTTGCAAAACAACGGTTTGGTCTTTTGGGCTGAAATTGGGAGGGAAGAAAGCCAACATCCCACATATGTGCCATTTCATAGTTTGGTGACAAAATATTGCACGGATGGAAGGTTACGATGCTCCAAAGTTGATGCTTTTTCCCATAGACTAACATTGCGGCGTCCGCTGCCCCTTTCAGGGCCCGTATCTCGGAAATGCTCGAGATACAGACTTTCATCAGAAAAGTGCTTAGAGTACAAAACTAACCAGGAAAATCACAATTTATATGAAATTGTAATTTTTTTCTCATCGTCACGGTCCCTGAGATATAAGCAATTTAGTATTCCAAGTGCTCATTTTCTGCTCCAAGACTCATGATTATGCATACATTCTTTGTATTCACTGTGTTTCTCTATGCAGTTGTTGGTGAAAAAAGTGTGCACTTTCATTACTGTCACAATTAGTGTTCCCACATGTGTTTTCATAACCGTTTGCGTTCCATCTCACGCTACTGTGTGCATTACCCTTTGCCTTTTGTTTGCACTTGCATTTGCATTACTGTTACCATTTGCATTTCCATTACTGTTTCTGTTTGTGTTTGTTTTGCATCACCATGTGCATTACCATTTGCGTTTTGTATATGACTTCCATTGCGTTTCCTTTGGCATCATCGTTGCTCTTACCATTAGCATTGCATTTCCTTTTGCGGTACTGACTGTGCACGTACCATTTGCATTTCTGTATGCGCTTGTGTTTGCATTTCCATTTGCGTTACCATTCCATTTACGCCATCATGTGTATTACCCTTTGCATTTTCATTTGCGCTTGCATTTGCGTTACTGTTAACATTTGCATTCTCATTACTGTTTTTGTTTGTGGTTTCTTTTGCGTCACCGTGTGCATTACCATTTGCATTTGCATCGGTGCTTCCATTGCGTTTGCGTTTCCTTTTAGGTCATTGTTGTTACCCGTTAGCATTTGTGTTTTATTGCAGTACCGTGACCGTGCTGCGTTACCAGTTTCTTTTCCATCCGCGCTTGTGTTTCCATGTGCATTGCCATTCCTGTGTATGCCACCATGTGTGTTACCCTTTGTGTTAACATTTGTGTTTTCATTAGTGGTTTTGCATCACCATGTGCATTACCATTTGCGTTTGCGTACGCGCTTCCATTTGCATTTCCTTTGGTGTCATCGTTGCTGTTACCATTAGCATTTGCATTTCCTGTTGCAGCACCGTGACCATGCGCATTAGCATTTGTGTTTCTGTACGCACTTGCGTTTGCATTTGCATTACCATTCCTGTCTATGCCACCATGTGCATTACCCTTAGCATTTTCATTTGCACTTGCTTTGTAACTGTTAACATTTGCATTTCCATTACTGTTTTTGTTTACATTTCCTTTTGCGTCTGTGTGCATTTTCATTGTGTTTGTATAGCACTTCCATTTGTGTTTGCATTTCTGTTTCTGTTTCCTTTGGTGTCATCGTTGCTGTTACCGTAACTGTCTGCGTTTCAATTACGTTACCATGCCTGTGTGCATTACGGTTTGTGTTTACGTACACTTGTGTTTGCATTCTGTTTTCATTAACATTTGTGCTTGTGTTTGTATTACCGTTTGCATTATCATTTACATTTGCATCACCATGTCGTTAGCATTTGCGCTTGCGTTGCGTTACTTACTATTTATAGTGAACATTCTCAAAGAAGGGAAATTCATGGCAAAAACTCTGTTTAATGCATCAGTTAGGGTTGTTCCACAGTGACAAAAGCAGAAATTTGATGTTAGGGTTCCATTCTCTGCATCCCTCCCCCACCAACAAGTAGGGGATGTGTGCGTTGGGGTCGTTGGTCCTAACTCTCACCCCATTCTCCTATACTGCACCACCTCAGCTTGTTTGCACATGGGATGGGAGATGAGAGTTAGGACCAATGACTCCCAACACACCCCGATGCCTGTTGGTGGGATCGGGTGGGGTGGGGTGCAAGGTGGTGGAAACCCTAACATCAATCTCCTTCTTTGTCACTGTGGAACAACCTAACTGATGCATTAAATGGAGTTTTTGCCATATATATATATATATATATACACACACAAACATATATACATTTATGCAATGGGGTGGAGATAAACGGAGTGTAATAAATATGTGATATACAATGGTGAGCTGTCAGATAAATGATTTATCTACACAAGTGCTGTTTGACCTCGGGTAACCTCACAAGTGGCGTAAGCCACAAGTGAGGTGTCCGAGGTCAAACAGCACAAGTGCAGATAAATCATTTATCTGACAGCTCACCATTGTATATTTCATTTATGCAATAGGGATGCTGCTTATCAGTGCAGGAACATTTGGTTTTGACTGCTAATCTTCTTTTTTTAAATGATAATTTCTGGGACTTTCGGTTAACTTTCCTATTGTATGTCTACCTAGCGTGGTGCTTGCTATTAAATGAAACACCACTCATTTTGTAGAAGAACTTCTTGCCGAACAAAGCGTCATGGTCACGGTATCATGCTATCTTTTTGTTTAAAGTTATTCACATTTGTTTGTCAAAAGTGAAACAAAATTGAATTTTATGCTGTTTTTGCTAATTATAAAAAACTAAAATGTATTTATTAATGAAGCACCACTCATTTGTAAATATTTTGTGCTGAACATTTTTCGTGCTCATAGTACCATGTTATCAGTTTAGTTTAAAGTGATTCACATTTGTTTGTTGAAAAGTGAAAAAATTGCATTTATGCTGTTTTTTGCTAATTATGAAAAAACTAAAGGTATCTATGAGATGAAACACCACTCATTTTGTCTTGGTAGACATGCCAGGTCAGATCTTGCAACAAGATCTGCAATAATAGCAGTCTTGTTTCTAATGAACCTGGCATTACATAACACCGCCCGAGTTGGATGGGTTTTCAGGAGGCAGCAGTACCTGCCCACAGTCTCACGGAGCCCATGGCGTATGGAAATCAGGCAGGGAGGACCCTCTCCTGATCCCATTTCGCCCAGAGCATCTCCTAGTCTCAACTATCCCTATCTGCTCACTCCTTTCATTTCTCCCACTCAGACCAGCCCCCCACCCCTCAGATGCCTTCTCATTATCCCCAATGCCTGACACTTAGTAAAAATGTCGGCAGGTAAGCGGGGACAAGGAAAGGGGCGGAGGCTCCAGAGCAGAGTGGGAGAATGGCGCCTGACCGTCTTAAAGCACTCCCAACACATCTTAAAACAATCAATAGAACCCAGGAAACAAACTAAATCACTTTCAACCCAACCCCAAATAAATACACCTCAAATAACAAATAAATAGTAATAAACTATAAAAAATATAAATATTTACTTCCTCTCACCCACACCAACAAATACTAAATAAAACTAAAAATCACTAAAGATATAAATCATAAACTTAACACCAAAGTCCAAATCAAATAAATCTTGACGTAAATAATAAATCTTTGAAGCTGTAAATAAAACCAATAAGTAAAATAATTTCCAAGCACTGACTCTTCACAGAGGCGATAACCAGAGTCTCTCTCAGTCCCCAGGCGCTCTCACCTGGAGAAAGAGGACATATTCAGTAACAGAGTATAAAAATAATAAATCTTCAAAGCAGCCAATGTCTTTGAATCTTCAGACCCCTAGACTCTGTCACAACCCAGAGGTCAAAGATAAAACAGGCAAACAAACTGCCTTAAACCTAGAGGAATGTATGTCTATGGATTAAAGTTTTAACCATACACCATGAGGCAGAAAGGCAGGAGCAGAATCCAAAATCAATGGAACTGAAGGCTTCAAAATCAACAAAAGGAAAGAACACTGGCAGTGGCCACTAATCAGCGGATCAGAGCAACGAGCCCCAGAATAGTGTCTACCCACTGCAGACCCCTCCGTGAGTCTGGGAATACCGGCAACTCTCGCTACCGCCACCTTCGCCAGCTGGCCTCCAAGGTCGGCCAGCCACCGCCCTGAACTCAGCCGACAAGCAACCAACCAGGTAACTCCCCAAAATCTGCCGTCTCAGCACCCAGTGCCAAGTCAGAATAAACAACTCCCGGCCAAAGGAGCAGAGATAAATTTCAGACTTTCCAAATCTCACCCTCTCCCTCCCAAGTCAGCAAGTTCATATACTCCTCAAGGCTCCAATATTTATGCAATCAGTCTACGATTAGTCTGCCTTATAATCCCTATTGTCTTATTATCGAGCTACAGTCCTCCGTTCATCATAACAAAATCCGAAAAGTTTACTTCACGAGAAGTCAAAAGCTGCGGTCCAATTCAAACTCAGTCCAGTTGCTAGAAACTTATCGCGGTCCACAGTCTTATCCCATAAGCGCTCACCGCATTTAAAGTCAGCAGCAAACCATACCGAAATCTCCAATTCGAGTTGGTCTCCAAAACACAGAACGATAAACAGTAAATAAACAACAAGTAATTAACAAATAAAAGTGCTAGGAGGTGATCGTTCACGGAGCTTAAGCACAGCCAAAAAAAACAAAGTGCAGTATGCAGTGGCTAGCCCAGCGTGGCCGCCATCAGTACAGTGTACTGTCATGCAGGAGTGGTATAAGGCTAACATACTCTTGGCTTTACACACCCCAGATAAAGACTTCAGGAAGCTGGATGCCATGGTAAAGAAACAGTACATGGCATCTTCCTTGGGACTCAGGCAGGCTAATTACATGGCCTATACAACCAGGTACCAGAAGTCCAGGTGGGACACTGTACTGGCACTGGCTAAGCAGGCCTCCCCCCTGCTTGCCAAGGAGCTGGAGGAGGTGGCTGCTGATGGGATTGAGGCATCAAAGATCCAGTTTCATGCTGCTGTGGACTCCAGTGATGTGTCATCTAGAGTCATGGCTACATCTGTTACTCTTAGGAGACTAGCTTGGCTCAGATGTACTATCCTATCTCAGGATACCCTGGCTAAGGCTATGGATTTCCCTGTAACTAATAATTCTCTGTTTGGGGAGCAGACAGAGCTGTATGAAAAGATGGATAGTACAGGACCACCTATGGGAGTGCAGAGCCAGGGAAGGCAGTCAGCTTCTCCAGAGGCAGCAAGCTGAGGCAGGCCTCTTCATAGCCTCTCTACCAAGCATAGGCCTCCTGTCCTTTTTCCCGGAGGTCTTTAGAGGGGAGAGCAGGCATGAGCAGGCTGCATCCACCTTCTCAGCCTAAGGCTCCTGCCAAGCAGACACCCTGATATGTCAGCCTAGGCCACCTCCCATTCCTGTAGGGGGAGGCAAGCTGGCTTATCTACTTCCAGGGACTGGAAGTCTGTTACCTCAGATAAAATGGGTCCTGGAGGTAGAAGCCAGGGACTGGTTCTCGGCTTCAAAAATTCCCAAAGCTGAGAGCCAGAACTTTTCTATCTGCAAGGATCTCCGAAACCATTGCCCTAAAAGGCGGTTTCATCTCTGCTGGCCTTAAGGGCCATAGAGAGAGTTCCTACAATGCAAAGGGGCAAAGGTCTGTACTGCAGGTACTTCCTTACCCTAAAAAAAACAGGAGAGTGGTGGCCCATCCTAGACTTAAGATAACTAAAACTAACACCTTTTAAAGCAAAGTTCAAAATGGTGACTCTGGGAATAATCCTTCTCCCTCTAAGGCCAGGAGACTGGCTAGCCTCCCTGGACCTAAAGGATGCCTACTTTCACATTCCCATCAGGTGCTCCCACAGAAAGCACTTCAAGTTCGAACTGCCTTCAGGCCATTACCAGTTCAAAGCAAACATCAGCTCCAAGGGTGTTCACAAAATGCCTAGCAGTAGTAGTGGCATTCTAAGGAGAAAAAATATCTCCATATTCCCATACTTGGACGACTGGCTCATAGTGGGTCAGCCTCCAGACCAAGTCAAGTCAGATTTGAAAGTGACCCAGCAAGTGCTCACTTCTTAGGTTACCTTCTCAGTCTTCCCAAGTCAGTTCACAAGCCAGTGCAACTGTTGACTTTCATAGGGGTAGAACTAGACACTGTCAAAGCAAGAGCATTTCTCCCCTTGGCAAGGGTAAAGGCCATCGTGGAGCTGGCTTCTTTCTTCCACCTTCTGGTTTCTCGACCAGCAGGATATTTTTTTCAGCTTCTGGGCCACATGGCAGCTTCCACTGCAGTGGTCCAGGGGGCCAGATTTCAGATGAGAGACATTCAGTTTCATCTGAGGGCCTTTTGGTCTCCAGAAAAAAAGAACTTCTAACCAAACTTGTTCCAGTAACTCAGACCCTGATCCAGGCTCTTCAATGGTGGCAGGATCAGGACAATCTCAGGCAAGGAGTCCCATTCATCACTCAGTCTCATTCTGTGGTTCTAACCACAGATGCTTCTCTCCTGGGGTAGGGAGCTCACCTGGGGACTATCACAGCCCAGGGAGTGTGGTCCACGCAGGAGTCTCTTCTCCACATCAGCCTTCTCGAGCTCAGGGCAGTTTACTTGGCAATGCAAGCCTTCTCACAATCTGGACAGAATAAGGTGGTTCAGGTCAGGACAGACACCACCACCACCATGTGGTATATCAACAAGCAGGGAGGTACTCGGTCTACGGCCTTGTGCACAGAAGCCATAAAATTATGGTCCCTGGCTTATTCTCTCCAGACCTCTCTGGTAGCAGTCCACCTCCCAGGAAAGGACAGTGTGCTAGCGGATGCACTGAGCAGGATTTCCCAGGACCATCACGAATGGTCCCTGGATCCCCTAGTGTTAAAAGTGATTTTTTCAAGATGGGGCACTCCAGAGATGGATCTCTTTGCAGCCCCAGACAATCACCAACTTCCTCTCTTCTGTTGTAGACCCCCAGTATTGGGCTCAGTCCCTCTGGATGCTCTGCTTCTGGATTGGGAAAGAGAAATTTCTGTATGCCTTTCCTCTGCTGTTCAAGGTCCTGGTCAATATAAGGTCACAGTCTTGCAGAGTGATTCTGATTGCTCCATATTGGGCCAGGCAGCCTTGGTATCCCCTGTTGCTGTCCCTAGCAGTCCATCTTCCCCTATCTCTTCCCCAGGAATTACAGTCTGTTCTCCTCCCAAGGGAGGATCTGGTAACCTCTGATATCCCAACCTTCGGTCTCTCAATCTCAAGGTACGGCTCTTGAAGAGTTAGAATATGCAAATTTGCATCTGTCTCAAGGGGTTCTGGACATTCTCAAAGCCTCTCGAAAACCTGCCACCAGAAAGACTACTAACTCCAAATGGAAAAGATTCAGCATTTGGTGTTCCAAGAAGCATATATCCCCAGATACTGCTGACTTGTCTACAGTTCTGGATTACGTGGTTCGTCTTAATGGCCTAGGCCTCAGACCAACTACCCTCAAGGTACACTTGTCATCTGTTTCTGTTTTTCTGTCAGTGGGAAAGCCCTCCTCACTGGCATCTCACCCTGTTTTTTGTAACTTTTTCAAGGGATTGCTTCATACCAATCCCCTCTTTAGGGATCCTACTCATGCTTGGGACCTTAATATTTGCATTGCTCAGCTTATGCAACCCCGCTTTGAACCTTTGTCCTTAGCAGAGCTTAAGTACTTGACTTGGAAAACTGTGTTCCTGGTAGCTATTACCTCTGCCAGATGTATCAGTGAATTGCAAGCTCTGTCACTGGAGCCTGATTTTTTTCATTCTATAGAGGTAAGGTGGTCCTTAGAATCAATAGGAGGTTCTTGCCTAAAGTGGTTTCAGATTTCCATTTGAATCAATATATGTCTTTCCCTGTGTTCTTCACTGATCACTCTTCTTCAGGAGAGAGAAGATTACACAGTTTGGATGTTAAAAGGGCCCTTAGCTACTACATTTGAGCGTACTAAGGCGCACAGGTTTGACTCCCTCCAGTTGTTCCCTCACTTATGGGGAAGTGGGGAATGGCAAACCTGCCACTGAGAGAACTGTTGGCAGGTGGATTGTCTCTTGTATACAATTCTGCTATGAGAAGCTAGGCAAAATAGCACCCTCAGGCCTGAGCGCTCATTCGACTAGAGGTACAGTTGCTTCCCTGGCTGCTGTCTGATAGACAGAAGGAAGGACACATTAGGACTTCACACACAATCAAAACACTCTGCACAACATATGTTTTTGCAAATTCTGGGTGTACTACTCTTTTAAGGGGGAGGGTGATGAAAGAGAGCATTGCTGCGATTAGATCTGGGGAGGAGAGGAGAGATTATTGCTGCCATTATGTAGACGAGGGGGAGGAGAGAGAGTATTAATGCCATTAGGTAGGTGGGAGATGGGGGAGGAGAAAGCTTTTCTTTTACTAAGTTTGGGGGGGACGGACAAGAGAGCAGAGAGTGCTGCAGCCTTTTGGTCTGGTGTGGAGGAGAAAGCACTGCTGCCATTTGTTCCCTCTGGGGGAAGGGGAACTTTCTCACTTGTAAACGTAAGCAGTGTTTACACAGCTGACTTTGCTCCTTCTGTGGAGTGTTGCAGCATTGTCCCGACCAAAAAAGACGCTCTGCTTCTGTCTCTACACAGCCCCTCTCTGTGCGGATGCAGGACGCACTGGAGAAGGACTGAGAATCAAGGGGCGATTGGCTGATTAAAAACAAAAAGCTGCCCACAGGGTCTGACTCGTGGGAGTGAGCAGTGCAGCTTGTCCACACGGCTGCTTAAACTGCTTGCTCAGGAATACGTTCCCAGACTTGATGCGACTGTGGGAGCGGAGTAAGGACGGCTTTACCAAAATCTGGTAGTGTCCACAGTGAGCATTTCTACTGCAGCAACCCGAGCACTCCGTTGCGCGGTGCAAATATGACCACATAAACAGGGCTATAGACAGTGAGACTACAGAGGCAGAAGAAAAATGTGAAAATACTAAAAGTTAGCTGAGCCACTCTGACAGGCCAGATGTAGCAGAGCAGGGTTCAGTGAGGGCAACCCATGTTCGGGTGTGATCCTGAGATCACCTGCTCTAGGACTGTCCATGGTCAGAGGGCACTACAGATTCCAGGGCTTTCGGGCTAGGGGAGGGAGGTGCAGATGAAAGAAAATTAAAATAAAAATGAAGCCAATGTAAGAAAGATAACCAAGCTAAAGATCATTTGTTCAAATTTGAAAATTAAAGGAAAGAGTGAAACAGAGAAAAAAAGAGAAATAACCATGCTGACACTGCAGATGTTTAATTTTTTATATTTTTAAGATATGGCAGTTTTCAGGGTGGCAGTACAGGGAGCCTCTGTATCCACCTATAGACAGCTACAGCTGTGTATGGGGTCCCTGATAGTGTTCCAAAGAAGGGGAGTCTTGGTTTTACATGGTTAGACTACGTCAAGCTTCCCTTGGTTTGAAATATATTGATATGTTAGATAGAGCTACCCTATACTATGTTATGTAAGGAATTGCATGTTATAAACTTTTATATACACATAATGCATTTAGTATTAGTGTTGTATTTCCAAAGGAGTTTACTTCTAGCAAGGATTGTTTTACATCTGTAATAATAATCTGTTATGCTTGAAAATTAGGTAAAAGATTAACAAAGAAAAATTACAGTTTGGCTGTCTGCTTTGCCAGTACATTGAGGGTGCTTGCCAGTAGCCATTAATGCTGCATGACATAGCACAATCCCTAAATAGATGTAGATAACTATGGAGAGCCAGAACAGCTGCTGAGAACATAAAACTGGAGGTTTAAGGAAATTATGTAACTTACATTATATGGTGGAAGTCAGGGGTCCTCCTCACAGGCCATCCTTGCTGGGGTCACCCAAAACTGTAATGCTGGCTCTGTATTTATTTATTTATATATAACTGTGCACGAAACTTTACCTACAGATCTTGAGAGTCCTTGCCATAGAAATTACATCTACAGTGCCGCACAGAATAGGGGCCTTGGTTTTACTCAGCACACCTTCTTCTGCGGATTGTGGCTCATCAGGCACACCAGGTAGCCGATGCTAGGCACACCTGGACTCAGCTAGGACAGGTCCTAGCAGCCCTGCCTGATGGTGCGGGAACCAGGCAAGCCATTCGCCTCACCACTCAAGGCCTGGAGCTGGCAAGACGCCTCTCTAGGGCAATCTATGACGCCAGTAAGGTGACTTTCAGGCTGGTGGGAACTTCGGTCTGCATTAGGCAGACTGTGTGGCTTCGCCTGTCCAGAGTGTCACCCTTGGCCTGGTGTAGGGTGATATCCTCACTTTTCTTGGGGGCTCACTTCTTTTCTCGTAGGGCACGGCAAGTACTGCAGGGACGTCTTCCACCTCCCGGATCTCTGGCGTACTCGCCGGCCCATTCCAGTCCTCAGGCCTGTAAACCAGTCCCCTTCTCTTGCGGTTATCCTCCACAGGAGGCTGGGGGAAATATTTTTCCCTCGGGGTTTGCTATCTTGGCACTTGGACCCATAGGTAATGAATGGTGAAGATTAATTTGGGGAAGATATGGAAATCACGTGCTTACCATAATTATCGATCTTCCCAAATATCTTCACCATTCATTAGACCATCCACCCTCCCTGTAACCAGATACTGGGCAGCTTTCCTTTCCTTCTCTCTCCTTCCCTGTTGGGGACAGGGGTCAAGGAAAGGGATAGTTTTTTTTTTGTTTTTTTTTGCAAGGAAAAACCTGTGCTACTCTTAAATTGTAGTTTGGTCAGCCTCTTGAGTGGGTCTTCTGAGACAGAGTAGGTAATATCCTGAGATCTCCTTCTGGGGTTTCAGATTCTCTCTAACCAGGGGTTGAAATTGCTTTCTGTTCAGCCTGGGTTGGCGTTCTCTTCAGGGTCCTGCTCTGATAGGATTTGGAAATCCCTGAGTTCTGGCGGCCCTGAAGATGGCATCTGCTAGCCTTCTACCGTGGGTTTTGGCTGTACCCAGCTGGTTCGACCTTGTCCTAGAGGGTTGGTAGGGGCTCACGGCTGTGATCCCCTTAAAATAAAAGAAAAAGGAGGAGGGAAGGAACTGAAGGTAAAATAGATTTCTGGAATCTGTCAAGGGAAACTTCTCTGTGAGAGGAGGTTTTCCTTCTCCAGGATCTCTGGAGAAACCCCTCTCAAAACTATGGGAAGAATGGGTGGCCTTCTAGGCCCCTGATTGCTCCCTCGTGCATTAGAGGTGTCCTCCCACCCTTCCCCTTGTTCCTTTCCCATCCTCCGTCAGCCCTCTGGCGGGACTACTCAACCTTCTGGAGCCCTGCTCTCTCCAGCCAGCTCCTTAACTCTGACGTTCTCTAGCCAGAGAACCTGTTTGGTTCCTTCTCTCGGGCTTGAGTGTCTGGAGGGGGAGGGACTATCTGGGGAGGTGTTGGCGGGGGTCATTCAGAAGGGGGGTTCATCAGTTCTTCTTTCTTCTTCCTAATCTATTTTGGTTATATTTTATCCTGCCCTGCACTGCCCAGTGTTCTGGTCACCCCTTAAGTTGTCCCTCTTAACTACAACCCTTCTTCCAGTCTGGTTTATATTTACTCTCTCCTCCTTGCCCCATATCATTCGGGCACCCTTGCCCTCCTCTATCCCTACCCTTGCCCTTTCTTCCTTGCCTGGCAGAAAGAACTGAGTATTGGGAGGAGTCGGCGTCAGTTACTGGCCAAGCAGTTGGCACCACACACGAACATACTGAAATTTCCACAGCAGAAAAAGGCCATATGGTTTATCGAGTCTGCTCAGTTTTGCAGCTAGCAGCCCTATTCTGCAGCTGCCCCTACCCCCACACCTCCCTTCTCCCTTTATCCTCCCCCTTGAAGCTGTGCACTGTTTTACAGGCTACCACCTCTGCTGGTAACGTGTTCCACCTTGCCACCACCCTCTCCGTAAAAAAGTGTCTCCTCATTTCCCTCCCAAATCTTTGCCCCTCCAATCTCATGTCATGGCCTCGAGTGCCCCTCCCTACCCTTACCGTGAAAAGCCCTTCCGTACCAGTCTTGTTCATCCCTCTCATGTACTTGAATGTCTCTATCATATCCCCTCTGTCCCTCCTCTCCTCTAGCAAGTACATGTTCAGCTCCCTTAGCCTACTCTCATATGGTAAGCACCCCTGAACCTGGATCATCTTAGTTGCTCTGCGCTGCACCCCTTCCATTAAGTTAATGTCCCTTTTCAGGTACGGGTACCAGTACTGCACGCAGTATTATTCAAGATGAGGTCTAACCAGTGATCTGTACAGCAGCAGAATCATCTTCCCCCTCCTCGATATTATTCCCCTTGCGAGATAACCCAGCATTATGTTGGTCCTTGCTGCCACCTTCCTACATTGTGCCGGGCTGTTCATTGATCTCGTGATGACCACCCCCAGGTCCTTCTCCTCCTCAGTCTCTGCCAGCTGCACACCTTCCAGTTTAGAGTTTCTTCTTGGATTTTTTGCTCCAAAATGCAGGACCTTACACTTTTGGCATTGAACCTAACTGCCAAGTGTCACCCAGTCTCCGCTTATTCAGATCTTCCTGCAGACCCCTCCACCCCTCTGTCATCCACCACCGCCCCTGTCTTGGTGTCATCGGCAAACAGGCTGATCCTGCTCTTGATGCCCATGGAAATGTCTGCAGTAAATACCCCGGATAACACTGGTCCCAGCACCAAGCCCTGTGGGACCCCACTCGTCACCTCCCTTGGGGAAGAGAGTTCCCCTTCCACCACCACCCTCTGCTGTCTTCCCTGTAGCCAGTTTCTCACTCATCCCACCATTTTTGGTCCGGCCCCGTGCCTTCAAGTTTTGTTCCAAGTCTCCCATGTGGCACCAAATTGAATGCCTTGCTGAAGTCCAGGTACAGAACATCCACTACATGGCCCTTGTTCATCTGCCTAGTTACCAAGTCATAGCTGGTTTGGCAGGATTTTCCTGTGACAAAGCCGTGCTGTCTATGGTCCTGCAACCCACTGGACCCCAGCAGGACCACCAGCCTCTCCTTCAGGATCGTTTCCGTTAGCTTCTCCACAATGGGCGTGAGGCTCACCAGTCTATAGTTCCCTGGTTCACCTCTGGGGCTTTGCAGGGAACCACGTGAGCCAACCTCCAGTCCCTGGGTATGCATCCCAGATTCAGTGAGACATTGATTGTTCAGCCAAGGGCCGCCAGTATCTCCGCCAGCTCCCTCAGCACCCTGAGGGAATGCCATCTGGCCCCAGTGCCTTATCCACCCTCAGTGCTCTCAAGCCCCCAGCACTCTTGCCTTCCATGATCCCTCCATCTGTTACTCTTCTCCCCCGCCTCTACAGTCACCCCACCCCTTGGGTGCCTCCCCTCTCTTTCATAAATACAGAGCAGTAGTAGTCATTGGGCCGCCTTTTCAACCCATCTCCGTCCTCCTTAACCCTTTCCCTCTATTCCTTACAGCTCCTTTTTCTCCTGATATACCGAAGAAGCTCTTCTCCCCTCCCTTATGCCTTGTGCCAACCTTAGCTCTTTGGCAGCTTTTGCTTTTCTTACTGCCCTTGTAACCTCCCTTGCCTCATACTGGTACTCCTCCCAGTACCTATGGATCCTACCAGAGTTGAGGACCCCTGCATAGAATGCTGGCCGTGTGGGCGGCGCCGTTCCGGTGTTAATTCTCTAGCTCAGAAAATTTAGAGACAGGGCTTTTTTTTTTTCCCCCTTTCTGTCAGAGGTCCTCACCTCTGGTAAGGACCCATAGATAATGAATGGTGAAGATATTTGGGAAGATCAATAATTATGGCAAGTATGTAATTTCCATAAATACCTGTTCAGAATGTCTTTTTCATGGTCCTTTTCTGCACAGTCATCCTCTCCCACCCTCCTCATCCTTGCTATCCCTCCCCTTGCTTTTGTCTTCTCGCTCATGTGCCTGAAAAAAAATCCCATCCCTGTTTGCTATCCTTTCCACTATGTGCATCTTTGCTTCTCTCACTGCCTTTCCTGCTTCCTTCTGTTTTAGTTGGTACACCTTCCTGTCTTCCTTCCTCTGCGTTTCCTTATACCTCCTGAATGCCATCCTTTTTTCCTTCACCATCGTGGCCACTTCTGTAGAGTACCATCATGATCTCTTTTTTTTTTTTTTCTCTTTTGCTTTTATTCACTTTCTTCTTGAAGAAGCTGGTTAACTTAATTATGCCCTCTCTTGTTTTTCCCCACTGTTACTGTACTGCTCCACGGCATTCCCTGGCATTCCAATGTAAACAAGAAACAGGAATAGATGAAGCCAAAGGGACATCCTGTGTCCAGGAAAATTTTCCAAGTAATAAAGAATAAATCAGAAGTACTGAAAATATAAGAAATGCAAGCTCAATTTGTCAAAATAGTGCTTGAGTTGTTCTCAGATGTCAGCTCTTTTAGTTTGATGTAATGATTTCTATCATGTGATCATGGTGTTTTATTTTGTGTGTGAATGTTTAAATGAAATACATTCATTTTATTTTTATTTACAGGTATGTTGTTCTGGACTTAATGGAAAGTGACCTTCATCAAATCATCCACTCATCTCAACCTTTGACCCAGGAACATGGTGTTACTTTCTGTACCAGCTTCTCAGAGGGCTAAAATATATCCATTCGACTAATGTCATCCACAGGGACTTGAAGCCCAGTAACCTCCTCATCAATGAGAACTGTGAGCTGAAGATCGGTGACTTTTGGCATGGCCCGTGGGCTCTGCACTAAGCCAGATGAGTACAAGTACTTTATGACTGAGTATGTTGCCACTTTCGCTGGTACCGTGCCCTGAGCTAATGCTGTCCCCTCCACAAGTACCTCAGGCCATCGACATGTGGTCAGTTGGGTGCATCTTTGCTGAGATGCTTGGTCGAAAGCAACTGTTTCCAGGAAAAAACTATATCCACCAGCTACAGCTGATTATGACAGTTCTGGGGACTCCATCCAATGAGGTCATACATTCCATTGGGGCTGACAGGGTTAGGGCATACATCCAGAGTCTGCCATCCCGCCAGCCTGTGCCCTGGGAAGTGCTGTATTCTGGTGCTGACAAAAATGCCCTAGACCTCCTTTCCAAGATGCTGCGCTTTGACCCCAAGGATCGCATCTCGGTCCTTGATGCCCTGAAGCACCCATTTCTGTCAAAGTATCACGACCCAGATGATGAACCCAACTGTGTGCCTGCCTTCGACTTCGATTTTGACAAGCAGATCCTCACCAAGGATCAAATCAAGGATGCCATCATTAATGAGATTAATGACTTCCATGAGAAGAGAGAGGGGATCCGGCGCCGTATCAGCTTTAAGCCATTTCTCAGGCCTGCCGGTGTGCCCCAAGGTGACACAGACACAAATGGAATACAGCACTTAAAATATCAAATTGCCTTAGCCTCTCAGGCAGGGAGGCCAGCTGCTGATGGCAGAGCGAGATCAGAGGCTTTAACCAAAGTGCCTAAAGCTCCCACTGTTCAGAAATCTAGCCTGGACTCTCTTCCCTGTTGTGATGTGGACATGCCCAGTGCAAACTCTGTGGGAGACAGAATGGACTTCTTCATGGATTCACCTTCCCATGTTTCCCAGCCAGAAACCATTGACCTGACTAGCCTATGGAAACTGCTGCTAAGCAACACAAAGATGATACTGTGAAGAAACCAGATACTCTGCTGTGAAGACTGAGATAAGGTGGTGCCAAAAAGGAAAGGCGCAATATCTGATGACCTAAGGCGGCTCTAAAGGCTGCCCTGTTGAAGTCCGCTCCGTAATAAGACTAAAGGTAGATGTGAAGCGGTCATGGAGCTGCTTAGTTATCTTCCTCCTTTTCTCCTGCTGCCCCCCCCAGTAGACTAGTGTCATAGCAACACTGAACCTTTGGTTTGGGTGCTGCTTTGTATTTATCCGTTGGGAAGTGCAAGCTCATTCATTTGTAGCATCCTCTTACTGGTGCCCATAGCACAGCAGCTGATTGAGCTGTGGGACAGTATTAACGTTGATGGGGTTCAGTCTCAGTTGAACCTTAATATTTCATTCTTCCTCTCTATTTTAGATTGCAGTTGAACTATACTTCCATTACAATTTTTGTTGGCCACTGTGAAATTTTAGCCAATCAAAACACTTCAGGGTAGCCACAGTAGTCCTGATACAGAAAATGCTATTTTTTTATGTGTGCCATATTCAAACAGCATGAAGTCTTGCTGTATTCTGACATATTGCAGTGATATCCAACCTTTGAACTGCCCCGGAGATGAGAGTTAACTTTCCATGCCAGGCATGGGACGCTGAGCTCGAGCTCGGTTGAGACTCTGTCTGTTGCTGTTTGAACTCAAACCATCAGATTCTTTACTCGGCCTCACTGAACAGTCGCTCCGGAGATTTCTCCTTTGCTCGGTTCAAGTTTGTCGGTTAAAGTGCCGTTTTCTCGGTTTTCGACCGAATTTAATCCATTAACCTGTCGGTTCAGTCTCTGTCTGTGGTATCGTGAGTACTAGATAGGTTTATTTTCTTGTTCTTCTGTGTGGAACTTGTAAACGTGGGATCGGTTCGGTTTGAACCGATCAGGTTGTTCAAAAAAGTTTATTCTACTTTTAGAGTGTGGTAACCGGTCCTTATCGGTTCTAAAAAAAAAACGGATTTCATTACGTTTTTTTCCACAACCCATAACACGGTCAGGAACCGATAAGGGTGTCTTGCCTGGCGGATTGCTGAAAAAAGGGTACATTTTGTTAGGACTGGCCATGTCTGAGAAACCCAAAAGAAAAACCGGGCCCACTGGGTTTCAAAACTGTAGTGTGTGTGGGGAAGCCTTTGCTAAGGCTGATCCCCACACCACCTGTGTTTATTGTCTGGGGTTTGACCACCTCGATTCAGACTGCCAGATTTGCAAGAATTTTCCTGCAGCTACCCTGGAAAAAGAGTTGGTAGGCTCAGGGAAAGGGAGGCCAAGAAGGCCGCTGACCCGGATGGCCAGCCAGTTCGGTTTCAACCCGAACCAGAAGGAGATGCCCTCTGACCAGAAGCGAAACTTCTTAGGGCAAGGAGAACCGACTCCGAGGTCGGTTCGGTTAAAAGAAAAAGAAGGGATAAATCAGCTGGTGCGGATCCACAGATTCGTTCTCCGACCGCTGATGAAATAGTCAAAGCGATAAGGATTGTTCAGTCGCTAACCCCAGTTCCAACTGAACCGGCACCATCGGGAAGGGGCTTGATGGGGTTCGGTTGGTTCCCCCGGTTCCAGATTATAATTTAGAAGATTTTTATGAACCGGAGGAGGAGGAAGGAGAGTATGAGGATAGTGATGGTGATTACGAAAGTCTGGATGTGCCTATTGACCAGGACATCTCCCCAGACAGACCTTCAGGGGTTTCTCCTCCTAGGCTTTCTGAGTCCCCTTCCCATTTTATGTTCTACAAAAAAGTGGCTGAAACTCTTCAGCTTCCTATGGAAGAAGCTGTGGACGACCAGGAGGAGCCTGACTATGTTGAAATGATGGATATCCCAGAGCCCAGGAGGCTGTCTATTCCCTTTCATAAGTCCTTTGGGAAACAGACAATAAAAATTTTAAAGACTCCTAATTCTATACCTCCTGTGGACAAGAGAATGGACAAGAGGTATACTCTATCAGGCTCAGATCGGAGTTCCTTACCCAGCAATGCAGCCATGTTGGGGTAGTGCAGGCTGCTGCCTGTGATAAGGCAAATATACCCTTGGCTTCACACCCCCCCAGATAAGGACTCCAGGAGGATTGATGCCATGGCAAAGAAACAGTACATGGCAGCATCCTTGGGACTCAGGCAGGCTAATTATATGGCCTGTACAGCTAGATATCAGAAATCTAGATGGGACACTGTAATGGCTTTAGCTAAACAGGTCCCTGGCCAGCTTGCCAAGGAGCTGGAGCAGGTGGCTGCGGATGGTATTGAGGCATCCAAGGTGCAGTTCCATGCTGCAGTGGACTCCAATGATGTTTCATCTAGAGTCATGGCTACATCTGTGGCCCTTCGTAGGATGGCTTGGCTCAGATGTACTAGCCTGTCTCAGGATACCCAGACTAAGGCCATGGATTTTCCTGTTGTGTGTAATTCTCTGTTTGGGGAGCAAATAGAGAACTACATGAAGAAAATGGATGAATACAGGACCACCTATAGGAGTGTTCAGGCCAAGGAAAGGCAAGCAACTCCCCAGAGGCAGCATTCCAGGGGCAGGGGCAGGCCTTTTTCATAGGCCTTTCTACCAAGCCCAGGCCTCCTCTTCTGCTTATGCTCATAGGGGGTTCTTCAGAGGGAGAGGCAGACTGGGTACAAGCAGGCCTGCTTCCACCCCTCAGCCTAAAGCCCCTGCCAAACAGGCACCCTGATGGGTTTGCCAGGGCCGATTCTCCACCACCTGTAGGGGGCAGGCTGGCTTACTTTGTCCAGGACTGGATGTCTTTAACATCAGACAAATGGGTCCTGGAAGTAGTAAGCCAGGGACTGGTTCTCAGCTTCAAAAAATTTCCAAAGATGAGAACCAGATCCTTTCCACCTGCAAATCCTTCAGAGGCACTTGCCCTAGAGGCAGAGGTCTCTTCCCTCTTGGCTCTGAGAGCCATAGAGAGGGTTCCACCCCTACACAAGGGAAAAGGATTGTACTCCAGGTACTTCCTAACCCCCAAAAAGACAGGAGAATGGCGGCCCATCCTGGATCTCAGCTATTTAAACAAGCACCTCTTAAAAGCCAAAGTTCAAAATGGTGACTCTGGGAATAATTCTACTCTCTCTAAGGCCAGGGGACTGGCTAGTTTCCCTGGACCTCAAGGATGCCTATTTCCATATTCTCATCAGAAGCTCCCACCGAAAGTACCTCAGGTTCGAGCTGCCCTCAGACCATTACCAATTCAGAGCAATGCCCTTGGCTAACTTCTGCTCCAGGGTGTTCACAAAATGCCTGGCAGTAGTGGTTGCCTTCCTAAGGAGAAAAAGGATCTCCATTTTCCCATACCTGGACGACTGGCTCATAGTAGGCCAGTCTCAGACCAAGTCAAGTTGCACCTACAGATAACTCAGCAACTGCTCACTTCTCTAGGTTTCTTCTGAATCTTTCAAAGTCAGTTCTAGAGCCTGTGCAGCTCCTCGCCTTCATAGGGGCAGAGCTGGATACAAAAAAGGCAAGAGCCTTCCTTCCCCTGGACAGGGCAAGGACCCTTATCTTACTGGCCTCTTCATTTACCCTCCAGGTGTCTCGACCAGCAAGGCATTGTCTGCAGCTCCTGGGACACATGGCTGCCTCTACAGCAGTGGTTCAGGGAGCAAGATTTCAAATGAGGGACATTCATTTCCACTTGAGAGCCTTCTGGTCTCAGAAAAAGGACCCTCTGACCAAACTAATCCCAGTGACTCGAACCCTGATTCAGGTGTTACAGTGGTGGCAGGATGGGACAATCTAAGACAGGAGTTCCTTTGTCACTCAGTCTTATTCTCTAATCCTTACTACAGATCGTCCCTCTTGGGGTGGGAACCCACTTGGGGGACCTGACCACCCAAGGGTTGTGGTCTCCTCAGGAATCTCTGCTTCACATCAATCTATTAGAACTCAGAGCAATGTTTCTAGCACTTCAAGCTTTTTCCAAGTCTGTTCAGAACAAAGTAGTCCAGATCAGGACAGACAATACCGCCACAATGTGGTATATCAACAAGCAAGGGGGCACTCTGTCTACGGCCTTGTGCACAGAGGCAATTAAGTTATGGTCTCTGGCCTATTCCCTGAACACCTCTCTTATAGCAGTACACCTCCCAGGCAAGGACAATGTCCTGGCAGATGCTCTCAGCAGGATATCTCAGGGCCATCACGAATGGTCCCTGGATCCCCTGGTTTTGATCTTCTCCAGATGGGGCACCCCACAGATAGATCTTTTGCAGCCCCAGACAATCACCAACTTCTCTCTTTGCTGCAGACCCCAGTGTTGGGCTCAGTCTCCTGGATGCCATGCGTTCTCAATTGGGAAGGAAGTTCCTGTATGCTTTCCCCTTCCCTCTCCTGTTCAAGGTACTAGTCAAAATCAGGTCTCAACCCTGCAAAGTGATTCTGATTGCTTCGGACTGGGCCAGACAGCCCTGGTACCCTCTCTTGTTGTCCTTAACAGTCCACCTTCCCCTGTCTCTCCCCAGGAATTACAACCTGTTAACTTATGCTCAGGGGAGGGTTTGGTATCCGAATCTCAAATCTCTCAATCTCAAGGCCTGGCTCTTGAAGAGTTAGAGTTTGCTGATTTTCACCTCTCTCAGGGTGTTCTGGATATCTTAAAGGCTTCTCGGAAACCTTCCACCAGAAACACTTACAACTCCAAGTGGAAAAGATTTTCTATATGGTGCTCTGGGAAGCATACTTCTCCAGAGTCTGCTGGCCTGCCGTCAGTCCTTGACTATATGGTTCATCTTAATAGCTTGGGACTCAGACCAGCTACACTAAGGGCGCATCTGGCAGCTGTCTCTGCCTTCCTCTCAGCAGGCAAGCACTCTTCCCTTTCAGCTCATCCTGTATTTTCAAAATTTTTCAAGGGATTGCTTCATATCAGTCCTCCCTTCAGGGACCCTGCCCCTGCTTGGGACCTTAATGTTTGCATTGCTCAGCTTATGCAACCCCCTTTTGAGCCTTTGTCCTCAGCAGAGCTTAAGTACTCGACTTAGAAAACTGTTTTCTTGGTGGCCATCATTTCTGCCAGACGCATAAGTGAGTTACAGGCTCTGTCAGTGGAGCCTGATTTTCTCTTTCCGTAGAGATACGGTGGTCCTCAGGACTAATAGGAAGTTTTTGCCTAAGGTGGTCTCAGATTTCCACCTTAACCGGTCTATGTCTCTTCCTGTTTTCTTCACTGACCATTCCTCCTCTGGGGAGAGGTGGCTGCACAGTTTGGATGTGAAAAGGGCCCTTAGTTACTACATAGAACGCACCGAGGGTCACAGGTTTGACTCCCGCCAACTGTTCCTCATTTATGATGAGGTTGGTAAGGGAAAACCTGCCACTAAGAGATCTTTTGCCAGGTGGATTCTCTTGCATTCAGTTTTGCTACAAAAACCTAGGTAGGATCCCACCCTCAGGCCTGAGGGCTCACTCTACCAGAGGTGTAGCTGCTTCCCTGGCTGCTGCCAGGGATATTCCTATCTTAGAGATTTGTCAAGCAGCCACCTGGAAAACAGTACACACTTTTACCAAGCATTACTCTCTGGATATCCAGGCTAGGAGTGATGCTCGGTTTGGCACAGCAGTGCTTCAGAGCCTGTTTCCTAAGTAGGTTCTGTCCTTCCTCCATGGAGGTACTGTACTGCTTGGTAGTCTGCAATATGTCAGAATACAGCAAGACTTCATGTTGTTTGAACAAAAAATTACTCACCTTAGTAATGTTGTTTCTTCTAATGGAGTCTTGCTGTATTCTGACCTCCCCCCTGCCTCCCCTCTCAGAACCTGGTTTTTGGGATGTGGGTGGGCAGTAACAGTGTTGGCACACTGGGAGGTGCCCCACTCCTTCTTTTCTCACCCCTAGTTTGAGTGTGTGTGTGTGTTGTGTTTTGTTTTGTTTTATTTTTTGAGTTTCCTGACTTGTCTTTGTTTTGGGACCAAAAAATCTTTTTATTATATTTAGTAGCCAGTTGGCTAGTGTAAGTTTACAGTTTCCACACAGGACACCCAGTGAGTATATTAACATACTATTTGCCAGCAGATTAGGCCTTACGGTCTATCGAATCTGCTCGAACCTTAGATCCTTAGTTGGGTGCCGAGGCCCTCCCATCCCTTGTGCTCCAGAAACCCCTATCATCCATCTCCCCCACCCGGGACAGGCCATCATCTGATACATCCACTTTCTGTGTCTGTCCCACCTCTCTTGAAGCCCTCCACTGTGGATCTCTGAACCAGCTGCCAGGCAGTGCATTCAAGGTCCACCACCCTCTCAGTGAAAAACCTCCTCCTCTTTCCCCTCACCCTTCCACCTTCCAACTTCAAACCATGCCCTCTGGTGTACGTCCCTGCTTTAGTCTAAAGATCCTCCATGTTTACCCTATTTATTCCCTTGGGGTGCCTAGAAGACCTCAGTCATGTCCCCCTGTCTCTCCTCTCCTCCAGTGAAAACAGGCAGAGCTCCTCAAGTCTGTCCTCATCGTCAAATCCCTAGCCCTCGATCATCTTTGTTGCCTCCTCTGTACCCTCTCCAGGGCTGTATGTCCCTCTTCAAGTGTGGTCTCCAGTACTGTACACAGTACTCAAGGTGTGGTCTAACCAGTCCATTGTACAGCAGCAGAATCAGTTCCTTGCTGCTAGAGGTGATCCCCCTTACGATGCATCCCAACATCCTCTTTGCCTTGCTAGCCGCTCTCCTGCACTGCTCAGAGTTATTCATACATGCATCCAGCATGACCCCTAGGTCTTTTTCCCCTATTGAGGCCTCCAGCGCCTCCCCTCCCAGGGTGTACCTGTGTTTAGGGTTTCCCCGACCAAGATGCAACACCTTGCACTTGGTGATAATAGATAATTTCCATGTGTGAGCCCAGCTTTCCAGGATGTCCAGGTCCTTGCCAGGCCAACCTCCCCTCTCTCCTCAACCACTGCTCCCATCTTGGAGTCATCACCAAGAGACTCATTTCACACCCTATACCCTCCCTGATGTCCGATATGTATGCATTAAACAGGATCAGACCCAGGACCCGAGCCTGTTGCCCCACTACCAACATCTCGGGTTCGGCTCCCCACAGACCACTACTCTCTGGGTCGTCCAGCTAGCCAGTTTTCAATCCATCTGACCATCAAAGGCCTACTCCTAACCCCATCAGTTTCTCCACCAGACCATTGTGGGGACAGAGTCAAACGCCTTGCTGAAGTCCAAGAATAATACATCCACAGACTTTCCCTGTCCAGTTCTGATGTTACCCATTCGTAGAACTCCACAAGGTTGGTTTGACATGATCTACCTGGCACAAACCCGTGTTGCCGTATCATCCAGACCTCCCACCTCCTCCAGGTACATCCTCAATCGTTCCCTTAGTATACTCTCCATTAATTTTCCCACCACCGAGGTCAAACTGATGGGTCTATAGTTATCTGGTACTTCCTCGGACCCCTTTATGGATTGGCACCACATGTGCCTCTCGGCCAATCCCTAGGTACCCTCCTGTCTCAAGTGACCTGTTGAAGAGCTCTGCCAGGGTGCAGCCAGTATGTCCGCCAATTCCCATAGTACTCGGATGAATGCCATCCGCCAGGAGATTTGTCTTCTTTAGGGCCTTGAGGGCTAACCACACCCTTTGGCGGAGATAGCATCATCGTCCCCTCCACCTTACTGGCCTTTTATCCTTACCCAGATGTGACACCCTGTGGTACCTCTCCTCCCTCTTGCTCCATTTCTGTTGCTCCCCTGATCCCACTTACTGCCGCTTCATCCCTTCATGCCTTGCTTTGTAGATATCCCATCCCCTCCCTAGTGAACACAGGAGCCAAAGTACTTGTTAAATACCTCTGCCTGGTCCTCACCTCTTCCACCAACCCTCCTTCTGATCTCAATCTGCTGAGATGGCCCCTAGTTTTCTCCGCTCCCCAGTGTACGGAAGAACCCTTTTCCCTCCACGTATCCCTGTGCCAGCCGCTGCTCTTTTCTGGACTTTGCTCCCTCACCATACGGGTGACTTTCTAGATGCAAGATGGTACATTTCCTTATCCCTATCCTCTTGTTGTTTTATATTTTTTGTGAGCGCCCTTCTTTCTCTGACTGCTACCTGTCACCTCACTGGACCACCAACATGGTTTTATGTAACCTTGCTCCCTTAGTTTCAACTTAACAGATCCTGACTGCCTCATGAAGTCCCTGTTTTATGACCTCCATCTCCTTTCCACACTTGTCATTGATGTAATCCCTTCAAGTGATCCTTGAGAATATTTCCCATGCCCATAAAGTCTGCCCCCCTGAAGTCCACTGCCAGTGTCCTAGATCTCACCCCCATGCTTATTTGAAACCAGACAGTATTGTGGTCGCTCCCAGTCAGGGGGTCCTGTACAACCATGTCCCTTACCAGATCCCCATCTGCCAGAACCACGTCCAGGACATGCCCCTCCCTTGTGGGCTCCATCACATGCTGTGTTAAGAACACATCCTGGAAGCCGTCCAGCAGCCTCTGCTCCTTGGCCACCTTAGAGGACATGGTCCCCCAGTTTGTACCTGGCATATTATGGTCCCCCATCAACACCACTCCTTCGCCTTTTGGTCTGCACTGGGCAGTGATGTTGTCCAGCAAACCATCCTCTAGAACATCACTCATCCCGGGGGGCCTATATACTACACCCAGCTTGACCTTATCTCCTGCTGGGGATCGTAAGGTGACCCATAAGGCCTCCACGTTTCTCTCAGCCTCTCCTACCCTAGCAATTTCTATGTCATCTCTAATGAACATAGCCACTCCACCCTTCTGCCCTCCTTTCTATCCTTCCTAAGCATAGTGTACCCCCGTATGTATAGGTCCCAGTCATGGTTTTTGTTGGCCCCGTCTCCATGACTGCTGCCACATCCACCCCAGACAGCATGGCCTGGAACTCTGGCAACTTGTTTCCAAGCTCCTGGCATTTACTAACACCAACCCCACCCTTATCCCTGATCCTCTTTGCTCGAACCCCACCCAGATTCCTTATACTTCATTCTCCCTCTGCTCCTCCTGAAACCTCCACCCCAGTCTGTTTCCCCCTCCCCCCACTTGGGCTTGGGCTTCTCCCCTCATCTGGAGGAGAGGGCTCTGGTCAGCCCTCCTTATCCCTTCCCCCCAACAAGTTTAAACCCCACCTTTCTTGAATGTAGTCAGCCATCTCCCTGTTTAAGGACTTCCTTCTCTAATGGGCAGATGAAGCCTGTCCTTGGCATGTAGTCCTTATCCTCCCAAACTCCATTCCAGTTCCCTAACACCCCCAACCCACTCTCTTCGCCCCACTTCCTGAGCCAGTCATTTACCTCTGTGAGCTTCATTTTTTTCTCCACTGCGGCCTTTGGTACTGGCAATATCTCGAAAAGGAATGTTGCATCCACTATCCGACGGACTCTGGCAAGTTCTTGGAACCTTGCTTGGATTTCCAAGAAGCTATTTCACTCTAGATCGTTGGTTCCCAAATGCACCAGAAATCGGTTTCCTCCACAATCCCTAACCATTTCATACACCATGAACTTTGCTCTGTGCACTGTCAGCCCAGAGATACTCACTACCTTCACCTGGTTGTGGCATCCACCCCCCTGTCCCTCCGACTGGATACCCCTAATCATCGAGTCTCCCAATAACAGAACCTTAACACCGCCATCATCCTTATGGTTACCTCCACTATGCCCTCTCAGCCCCCCTTCCCCCCCCTTATTCATGATCTCAATTCCATGGGAGTCTTCCTGCCTTATTAGGAGACCCCTTGTCACCCTCCCTTTCTGCCTTCCTTGCTATTTTGCCCACTTAACTCAAACCCCTCTGAATAGGTGTCCCCTTTAACCCTCTCTTATCCGAACCATTTATCCTGGCCTGATGGTTTCCCCTTCCCTACCCATCCTCCCCTTGTAATAGTACCCCTGCCTTCAGAGGCTCTCTGAGTCCCCCTTAGCTGGGCCCCATCCTTGGTACTGACCCCCCTGCTGAAGGGGGGCTCCTCTCCCACCTCCTTGTCTCCCAATTTCTGTCCAGTCATGCTGTCCTCCCTCATGTCTGCAATATTTTGCATCTCCCCCATTTGCTTAACATATATGTTTCCCCTTCTCCCTCTGGGACTATTTCTGTCCTTTCCATTGCTGGTCTGTGATGCCCTATGGGTATCCGACTCCCTCCCCCCGGCCTCTGTATAAGTTTCTTCATTTCCACCAACCCCTTCCTCCCCCTCTAGGTTGCTTAGTAGCTCAAATTTATTGTGACACTCTGTCAGCCTCCATCAAGTAACCTGAGTTTCCCCTGACTGCACCTCTAAACTGCCCCTCTTCTTCCCTCTTGCTCTGTTCACCTTAGGAGCTCCCTTCCACAGTCTGCTGTTTTGAGCTTCCTTCAACAGCTCCTCCTGACTCTTCCCCCCTCCACTCTCTTTGTATTCAGAATGTTCACCCGTAAGCTTTCCCTTTAGCGTCCAACATCCCTATCTAAGGGTCCTCTGTCCCTAATATCCCCCTCCTGCTTGCTGTAACATAACGTCCTGTAATTTCAGAGCGTTGCCCCAGCCTCCCTCAGCCCCACCCTTCTGCTGCCCATACCCACATCCCCCAGCTTGCTCCTTAACCAGTATACCTCACTCCTGATACAAGATAGCTGTCTACAGAGTGGGCAGCCTCCCTCTCTCCAGGCCCAATTTAGAATTATTGCCATCCCACAGCCTGTGCAGCCTACAACCCTTCCGAAGATGCCTGCCATGGTGGAATATGGCCACCCTGTTTATCCCCCTCTGTGTATAATGACACACCCCCTTTTCTCAGTCCCTTTTCCCTTGGAATACAGTTTCTCTCTGTACTGACTGCAGTTATTTACAAGCCCAATTTTAACCCCTCCAATAAAGTTCCCAAGTCTCACAAACACATACAGTCCAGTGTGTGTTCAGTCCCACTAACAGTGTGTGTATGCAGACATCAGGTACCGTATGATGTCCGGCCCACTAGCTCCTGTTGCTTAATTTCAGTCCCAAACAGAAATACTCAGCTCTTCAGTCCCAACCCCAGTGGCTTTTCAGTATTTAAGAAAGCCTACAAAACAGGGTGGTGGGAGAGCTCTTACCAAACACCAGGCAAACAACACATTTAAATTTCACTCTAATTATCCCTGCCAAACAACTGTTCCCAAGCCTCCAAATTTACAATATCACAGCCCAAGTAACAGTTCTAACTCAAGGTAATAATTTTTAACACATAGAACTAATTTCACTTACAAAACTATTCAAATATTTCAGTTAAAACAGAATATAACCCCAGACCTCTGTCCTTACCAGCCTGCTGCTAATGTCTCATAAAGATCTGACGGTTTGAGTTCAAACAGCAACAGACAGAGTCTCAACCGAGCTCGAGTCTCACATTCCATGCCTGGCATGAAAGTTAACTCTCATCACCGGGCAGTTCAAAGGTTGGACATCACTGCAATATGTCAGAATACAGAAGACTCCATTAGAAGAAACAACATTGCTAAGGTGAGTAATTTTTTCTTCTGTGCCTTTTAGAGTTTTTTCACTCTGGCAAACTAGTTTACCGCTTGGAAATCTGTAAGCATTCGGCTGTGTGGCTGATGGCTAGAGGAACATAGTGAAAAATTTTATGGTGATACCTACAGGTAGTCATGTGCTGCAGTACCACTGTTGGCTTCTCCATAGTGAAACTCTGCCTATGTTTCTCATTACTTCATTAGTGCAACTAGGTTTAAGTCACTCAGAATTCTTACTGTAGTGTCTCCCCGAGGTCAATTAATTCAAAGAATGAGTTCCTCTAACCTGTTGCTTATTTTGTTTGGTAATTCATAATATTGGCATATGCACACTTTTTACTTTGATATTGAAATTCAGGCTCGAACTGAGTGGAGTATGTCATATATGCACTGCAAAAATGCTTCTTCCAGCTCCCATGTGCATACCCATTTCTCCCCAACTTCAGCCAGCAAGGAAGGGTAAGGGAGTTGCAGAAGGACCTGTAAAGGTTAGAGAGGTGGTCCAAATAGAAGCTGAAATTCATTACCAGGAAATACAAAGGGATACAGATAGGAAACAAGAAATCCAGAATGGAGTACTTGATGGGAGGGATAAGTTGGACACTACATCTGAGGTAAGGGACCTGGGAGACATCATAAGTGACTATAAAATATTCTAGCCAAGGCCTGCAACAAGGCAACCAGAATATTGATCTGTATTGGGAGGGGATACTGGACCGAGGGGATTCCCCTATGGAAGCCTTCCCAGTGGCCGAAGTCATTGTTGGCCCGGCCCTGGAGCTGTGGCAGCGGCCAGCTTCTTGTCCAGCCCCTTCGGCCAGGATGGCTCGGAAGTATGCTGTCCCTACCGGTTCACTCTCCGGTTTCTCGGAGCACCTCTCTGCGGAGGAGTAAGTGAACGACAGCGTTTTCCGGCATTCCGGGAATGCTTGGGATGTGGACAAGCCACCCAATAAGGAGTCCAAGAAATTGGACTACTCTGGGTGGAAAGTCTATGCTGCTTCCTCTGTAAGCCTTCGTCAGGCTAGCTCGGCCGTCCTGATGGCACACTTTTTACATGCCCTTTTGGGCTCCGTGGATGAGGTGATTCCTCATCTCCTGGCTGACCTTCAAACAACGGTCAAGCAGGTGCGGATCAGGAAGGGCGGTGGCCAAACAGCAGCTCCAAACTTTCTTGGACACCGCTAACTCATATACCCGGTTGCAGTAGCTCTAGGGGCCATGCGCCGCAGAGCTTTGCTGTGGATCTCCACCTTACGGGCGGATACCCAGCACAAGCTGGCAGACATTCTCTTCCTGGGTACAGACTTGTTCGGTCCTGGGGTGGAGGGTCATCTTCAAAGGATCGAAAAGTCCAGTGCCACCTTGGACTCGGTCACGTCTGCCCAGAAGGACAAAGGCCACCAGCAGCAGCATAAGCCCTTTCGTCCTTCCGCCCCTGCGGCATGTCTGGCCCAGCAGCACAAGCATCAGGGACAGCAGGCTCGCACTTGGACCCCCCAAAGCCAAGCCTGCTGCTTCCTCCAGCAGGAAGCCGGGAGGGAAAGGTCCAGGTGGCTCCTTGGCCAGCCCTTCCTCCAAGCCTGCCCAGTGATGGGTTGGGGGTGTCGCCCCCAACCTCATCACTCCTCCCCGGGTTCCCCCCGTGGGGGGATGGCTCCGCCACTTCCTTTCCACCTGGATGTTGAAAGTGGTAGGCAGGGTCTGCCTCTGGAATTCGAGCAGTCCCCACCCTGTCGAGCCGTCGCCCCACGGAGGACTACGGGTTCCGCAGCCTCTCTGTTGGCTCATCGAGCCGACATTGCACTGCTCCTCCAGAAGAAGGTGATCAGGGAGGTGACGGACCCTCCTCTAGACCCAGGATTTGTGTCCAGGTACTTCCTGGTCCTAAAATGGACGGGGGGGGGGAGACTGGTGCCCCATTCTCTACCTACACGACCTAAACAAGTTCCTAAGGCCTCGCACCTTCAGGATGGTCACTCTAGCCCAGATCATTCCATCCTTGGAACGAGGCATGTGGTTCTGTTCTCTGGACCTTCAGGATGTGTTCTTTGACATCCCAGTCTGTCCGTCTCACCAGCGATTCCTCCGCTTCAGGGCAGAGGGATCCCTTTACGAGTTCCGGGCAATGCCCTTCGGCCTCTCTCCAGCTCCCAGGGTCTTCACCAAATGCATGGCAGTGGTGACAGCATTGCAGCGGCGCCAAAGGGTCCGGGTGTACCCTTACCTGGATGACTGGCTGATTGTGGCCGCCTCCAGGTTGGAGGTGGAGCGGTCCAATGGACAGTAGGAAGGTAACCTCCCCCATCCAGGGAGCACCAGAACCACCATCACTACCTCAGAGGTTGCAAAGAAAGCACAGCAGTTGGACCACAGTGGGCTCAGGGAGGATGAAGATGGTGGAACAGAGGCACACCCAGTCAGATGTTACACACCACAATCCATACACCATTCTGGGAGCATAGCTCCCCTATGGATACACCCGAAGAGGAGACTGAGGGACAACTGTCACAAGGGAGGCCCACAGGAAGGAGGCAGAGGACACCACAAGGAAAGGAAGCAGCTCCTGGTGGGGACTCCAATTATTAGGGGATAGAACTGGGAGGAGCTGGGAAATCTGAAGTAAGGTGCCTGCCTGGTGCCATGGCTTGAGGGACAGGAAGCGCATCCTCAGGATCACGACAACAGCTGCAAGTGATTCTGAGCTGGACGTAATTGTCCACCTAGGGACAAATGACTTGGCTCATCATGAGGTTAGAGCAGTGCAGGAGGACATTGCAGAGTTGGGGAGGGGCCTAAGACAAGTAGCACACACAGTATCATTCTCAGAGGTGCTGCCTGTCAAAGGCATGGGGGAGGCGAGGGTAATTGGCACCATGCAGTTTAATGAATGGTTGAAAAAATGGTGTGGAGCACAGGGGTTTGGCTTCATTGGGGACTGGGGTTCCACCTGAGGACACACTAGCTCTATACTGGCAGGATGGTCTGCATCTGTCCAGAAGGGAACAAGTCTTTGAGCAATCGGTTTAAAATGCTTCATTGGCAAGCTTTTAAACTAGTCAGTGGGGAGGCACTGACAAGCAGCAGAAAATCCCAGCCTCTCCTACAAAACAGGTACTAAATCAGAAAAGACCAAGGTAGAACGGTCAGTGGGGGATGCTGCAACAAAGGTAAGGCCATCAAAAAATGGAGAGCAATGAGTACCAATGCCCGTAGTCTAGGTAACAAGCTTCCTGAATTAGTGGCCTTGATGGAGGAGGAACGTCTGGATATCGTGGCAGTCACAGAAACATGGTACACACAAAACCATGACTGGGACGTAAACATACCAGGATACACTATCTACAGGAGGGACAGGGAGGGTAAAAGAGGAGGAGGAGTAGTTCTTTACATAAGGGAAGGAATAAAAGCAACAGAACAAAAGGGTAAACAGGGAGGTGAAGAAGCACTGTGGGTAAATTTGGAGACAGGCAACGGCACCATAATCCGCACAAGGGTTGTTGTATACAGACCCCCTTCTCAGGGGGAGGAAATGGAGAAGGAAATGATAGAAAGTATACTTAGAATGGCAGAAAAAGGGGAGATATTGCCGAAGGGTGATCTGAATATGCCAGATGTTAACTGAAGTGCAGTTGCAGCTGCCACTTCGAAGAGTGCTGTTATTCTAGATGCCCTACAGGGGACATGCCTTAGACAACTAGTACTGGAGCCCACTCGAGAGGGAGCAATATTAGACTTGATACTCTCAAATGGAGATGGAGAGGATCACAGATGTAGAAGTGGGTAGCCATCTGGGAACTAGCGACCATCGAACAGTATGGTTCACAATAAACACAGCAATCGAGTCAAGCCATACAAAGACAAAAGTACTGGACTTTAGGAGGGCTGACTTTACTAAAATGGTGAGTGCCTAAGGAATGCACTAGCAAATGGGTGGGAAGGAGGGTGGAAGAACAATGGGAATAATAAAACTGCCATCACAGAGTAACGAGCCTTTGTGTGAAGCAAATAAACAAAACAAGACAATGTAAGAAACCACTATGGTTCTCAAAGGAAGTGGCAGTGAAGGTTCAAGAAAAAGAAAGCATTCAGGGAAGTACAAGGAATCACAGCAGGAGCAGGACAGAGAACTGTATTAGTTAAAGCAAAAGGAGGCTGAAGGCAGTCAGAACAGCAAAGGCCCAAACCGAGGAAAAAGATAGCCAACTCAGTTAAGAAGGGGATAAAACCTTTATAGGTACATCAGGGAGCAAAGGAAGACCAAGGAGGGATAGTGAGGCAATAAAGGGGAGGGAGGTGGGCAGAGGGAGACTGTGAAAGGCAGAGATACTAAACAAATATTTTTGCTCAGTATTTACAAAGGAAGAGGGGAGGTACATAAAACAAACAGTAGTAACACTCTGGATACAGAAGTTGATACCAGCCCATTTACAGAAGAAAGGGTTCTGAAAGAACTCTTAAAACTGAAGGTGGACAAAGCAATGGGGCCTGATGGGATTCATCCCAGAATTCTAAAAGAACTAAGGGTAGAACTAGTGACACCACTGACTACCCTCTTTAACAAATCATGGGAGGATGGGTGGTACCCGGGACTGGAGGAGGCAGATGTGATTCCCCTTCACAAAAGTGGGAGCAAGGCAGAAGCAGGAAACTATAGACCTGTTAGTTTAACCTCAGTGATAGGGAAAATGATGGAATCACTTCTAAAGGAAAGAATTGTCGAGTATCTAGAGGCCAGAGGGCACAGGACCCTAGGCAGCATGGATTCCAGCGGAAGGTCATGCCAGACGAATCTGATAGATTTCTTTGACTGGTCGACCAAAGTAGTAGATCAGGGAGGGCTGTGGACATGGCCTACCTAGACTTTAGCAAGGCATTTGACACAGTCCCAGACAAAAGATGAATATACAAGTTAGCCAGCCTGGGAGTGGGTCCCAAGATGACAGCCTGGTAAGAATTGGCTGGAGAATGGGACACGAGAGTAATAGTAAATGGAGTCCACTCAGAAGAAAGGAGGTTACTAGCAGGGGTACCGAGGGTTTAATATTGGACCAGTCCTCTTCAATGTTTTATAAGCGACATTGCAGAAGGACTGGAAGGAAAAGTATGTTTCTTTGCAAATGACACTAAGATCTGCAACAGAGTTGATTCACAGGGTGGGGTGGAAAGGATGAGAAAGGGACTTAGCAAGGTTAGAGGAATGGTCAAATGTATGGCAGCTTAGATTCAATGCTAAGAAGTGCAAGGTAATGCACCTGGGAAACAAAACCCAGGGAAGAGTACACAATGGGGGTGAGATACTAACAAAAAAAAAATGGAAAGGGACCTGGGGTAGTCATATCAGATGATCTAAAGGTGGGCAAGCAATGTGAGAGGCAGCAAGGAGGGCTGGGGGATACTGGGATGCAAGGGAGAGGCATCACCAGTAGAAAACAGGAAGTTATCCTCTGTACAGACAGCTGGTGAGACCCCATCTGGAGTACTGTGCAGTTCTGGAGACCCAGTCTCCACAAGACATAGACAGGATGGAAGCTGTCCAGAGGAGGCAACTAAAATGGTGCAGGGTCTGCACTGGAGGACATATGAAGGAGACTTAGGAGCTTAATATGTATAGCCTCGAGGAAAGGAGGGAGTGGGGACATGATAGAAACTTTCAAGTACCTCAAAGGAATCAACAAAGTCCAAGAGGGTAGCATCTTTCAAAAAAAGAGGTGTGCAAGAACAAGAGGGCACAATTTGAAGATGGGGAGGCGGCTTAGAGGTAATTTAAGGTATTTTTTTTCACAGAGAGGGTTGTGGATGCATGGAATGGCCTTCGGAGGAGGTGTGAGTCAAAATCAGTGGTGGAATTCAAGCATGCATGGGATAGTCATAAGGCAATTCTGGGGGGTGGGGGTAGGAAGAAGTAGGCTGCTGGTTAACTAGGATCTGCAGCTTATCCAGTAGGTAGGGAAATGGGCAGACTGGGTGGGCCAAGCGGTCCTTATCTGCCGTCAAATTCTATGTTTCTATGGCCCTCCAGGTCTGCTCTCAAATTGGCCTCCTCATCAGCAAGGCCAAATCGGAAGTCGTGCCTTCGCAGGTGATTCAGTTCATCGGGGCAGAGCTTGACTCTTTTCGAGCCAGAGCACCCGGCAAACAGGGCCGTGGTCCTTTCCTCCTTTGCCCACTCATTTCTGGTTGGGCAATTGCGCCCTGCCTGGGACTTCCTGCACCTTCTGGGCCTCATGGCGGCCTGCACCAGCGTGGTCCGTTGGTCCCGCTGGCATATGTATCCCCTGCAATGGGGGTTGGTCCGCCAATGGTCCCAGCACACCGGTCCTCTGGACCAGCCAGTGACAGTTACCCAGGAGATGTGGAGCGGCCTCCAGTGGTGGCTCGTTCCGGCTTATCTGCAGGAGGGTATCCCATTTGTCCACCCTGAGCTGACAGTCACTCTGACGACGGACTCCTCTCTGATGGGTTGGGGTGCCCATCTGTGGGAGCTCAGAGCTCACGCTCTCTGGTCCCCTCAGGAGTCTTGATGACCCATCAACCTGCTGGAGCTTCGAGCCATCCGACTAGCCCTCACCGCCTTCGCTCTGTTTGTACGGGGTCAAGTGGTCCAGGTCTAGATGGGCAACACCACGACCATGTACTACCTAAACCGTCAAGTCGGGATGCGCTCTTTGCCTCTGTGCAAGGAGGCTCTCCGCACTTGGTCTGTCGTGATCAGACTGGAGGGGATCTCCTAGCCATCCATGTGGCAGGAGCCTCCAGCACTGGCCGATGCCCTCGGCCGGATAGGTGCTGCATCACACGAGTGGTCTCTCCTGCCGGAGGTAGTAAGAGATCTGTTCTCCCACTGGGGCACCCCTCAGGTGGACCTGTTTGCCTCCAGGGAGAATGCAAAGCTGAGGCTGTTTCATGCCCGCCCCCCTCAGCAGGGCTCGCTGCAGGGGGATGCCTTCTCGAGGCCTTGGACCCCAGACCTCTTCTACACCTTCCCTCTATTTCCCTTGATCCACAAGGTGCTTGCCAAGGCGAAGAGGGACAAGGCACAGGTGATTCTGGTAGCCCCAGACTGGCTCCATCAGTTCTGGTATCCAGATCTCCTCAGCCTCAGCTTCAGGCTCCCGAGTCGGCTTCCAGCCCGCCTGGACCTGATCTCGGTTGAGAAGGGGAAGGTACACCACCTTGACCTTCAATCCCTGCACTTGACGGCCTGGTTCCTAAGCTGCTAGAGTTCCAGGCCTTGGGTCTTTCCGACGAGGTCCTCAGCGTTGTTGAGGCATCCTGTAAGGAGTTGACCAGAAAATGCTATGTCTTCAAATGGAAGAGATTCTCCCTTTGGTGTCAGGACAAGGGGTTGGACCCTTCCTCCTGTTCTTTGGCCAGCATTCTGGACTACCTGTGGTCCCTTTCTCAGCTAGGGCTTTAGTCGACGACCCTTAAGGTGCACCTGGCAGCCATCTCATCTTACAGAGTCGGATCAGGAAGCAGTTGGTGGCACAGGAGAAGGTGGTTGGCGCTTTTCAAGGCCTTGATCACATATCCCTCGGTCGAGAACCTCCACCTCCGTGGGATCTACTGCTGTGATTGGCTAAGCTCATGGGCAAGCCATTCGAACTGATGCACTGGTGTGATATCTCTCACCTGTTGTGGAAGACCGCCTTTTTGGTGGCTATCACGTCAGCCAGAAGGATGGGAGAGCTCCAGGCACTTTCCATCGAGTCTCCTTATCTGTTCTTCCACAGGGACAAGGTTGTCCTGCGCCCCCACCCGAAATTCCTTCCGAAGGTGGTGTCTGAGTTTCACCTTAACCAGGTGTTGACTCTGCCGGTGTTCTACCCCAATTGCACCTCTGAGGCCGAATATAGGCTGCATACTCTGGACCCTAGAAGGCTATCTTATTATAAGGAGCGGATGGCTGAAGTTCGGAGAGAGGTTCACCAGCTGTTTGTCACCTACGCCTAAGCTGCACCTAGCAGACCTGCAGCCAAGTGGACGATAGGCAGGTGGGTAACTTCCTGCATAGATCTCTGCTATAGGTTTGCGGGCATGAAGCCTCCCAAAGAGATAAGAGCTCATTCTACCTGCCATACCGCTGCTTCAGTGGCTGCTTCCCGGGACGTTCCTTTCCAGGAAATCTGCAGGGCTGCTACCTGGAAGTCAGCACACACCTTCATTACCCACTACCACATCGATCTTGAGTTACGCCGGGATGCTGGTTTTGGGACCTCTGTTCTCTAGTCCTTTTTCCAAGTAAGTATAGAAGTGCGCCTTGCCTCCCTCCTCCCGGAGAACTGCTAGGAGTCTGCCAATAAGTGTGGATTGACAACATATCCACATCCTAAATACAGGTTATTCACCTGTAACAGGAGTTCTATATGTTGTTCATCACACAGCCCACCCGACCTCCCGGTTCGACACGCAACCTGGCTTCCAGCAGGCTAGATCTGGCGTCATGGGGCGGAGCCAAGAGTTTTACCACCCAGGTGGGAGGAGCCAGCTTGAAGACCTTCTGGTAAGATTTAAAGTGGCAAGGAACCTGCCAATAAGTGTGGATGAACAACATATACCGCTGCTAGAACTCCTGTTACAGGTGAGTAACCTGTATTTTTATTAGTGTGTGTGTGTTCTGTAAACAGTATGCAGCTTTCAACTCCAGGAATCCCTCACTGTTGCTTGACAAGTGCAGTCCTTGCCATGGAATGAGCTTACCCAAGAGCCTAGAATTTTATGCTAATCAGAGAACTTCAGAATTAATTTCAAAACTCTGCTGTAGTCATGCTTTCCTCTGCCCTCCAACGGCAGATTTTCTCTACCTGAGCAGGAAGCATTGCCCAGCGTCACTCTCTAAAGTGATGACATTTCTGATCTGTTACTTGTGTTTATTTCAATGTGTGTTTATTTTAGTTTTTGATCCTCTGCAGTAGGTTAGGGTATTTTATTCTGTACTGTATGTTTTTTCTCCGTTCCCTTGTGGTTCCAGGGAACTGAGAATCATTTGTTTAAACGTGGAGCTTCCCCAGATTAATCTTCACCGTCGTTACCTATGGGTCCTACTGGAAGTCAGGACCCTGCACACAGAAGTACTGCATCTTTAAATTTTTTGAGCTGCTGAGACAGCGCCACCCGCAGAGCCATCATTCTACATGGCCCTCGTGGGTTGGTCAGAAACAGCGCCACCCCTCCATAACTCAGTTCTGTTTTTCTGCTGTCCAGGAAGGATCCTGCACGGAAGACTGCTTCAAGCAACTGCTTCATGAAGTCCACCTACATCTGTACTCTTGTCTGGTGCCATGGTACAGGTGCCAAAGTTTTCTTTTTCTTGTTATTATCTCAGTGCTGAGTAGTTTTATGATATTTTCCATTTATTTGCATGGCGGTATATCTGAGTCGGGCGTGAGTCGGTTTCCAAATGCTGCGGAGTTGCCCTTCTGCGTCCATGTGCCCCTGTGGCAACTCCATGACTGTTACGGATCCCCACGGCCATTGTTTCGCCTGTCTGGTTCCCCACCACGCGGATGGATGAGTGCAACGTGTTTTGTGTGGATTATCGTGCTCTCGTTATTCACGCAGTGTGGTTGGGGAAGAGACCCTAGCATTCTGAGGGGCATCATCACACTCGGGATGCTAAGACACTGTCTCTGAGCCCCGGCTGTGTGAGCCAGTGAAGGGACACTCTCTGCTGCACAGCTTGCTGGGGCAAGGGTCCAGCGAGGGGTTAGTGAGGCAGCTGTCTTCCCGGGAGGGGGACTGGTCACCTTGCAGGCGCAGCCTCCTTGGAGGCCCAGATGACCCTGAGGTGGAGTCAGCTAAGCGTGGGCTCTACTTGGGTGATCCCTCAGGGTCGGTGGGTGGGGCAGTGCTAGCTATGCATCCAGGCTCCCCTCAGACACCTCCTTGGTGCTGTGGGGCCTCGAATTCTGGGGAGTGGCCCATTTGGAGCTCTCCTGATCTCATCCCGCTTTAGAGAACAATGATCGGGAGGATCCCATATTGAGTTCCGGGCTCCTCTTATTCGGCCGGGTGTATCTGGGGCCTCTCGAAGTTTCTAGGCCGGTGTCATTGGCCGGTGCCATAGGTGGTGCTGCTGCTCCAGTTCCTGGAGGCTCTGTCTGGGTCCTCTCCGGAGTCCCTGTGAGTGGTGGTGCTGCAGCTGGTGTTGCTGTGGTTGGCGCTGCAGCTGTTGTTGACTTAGGGGCGGGTGTACTGCCATTGGCCAGATCCAAACCTACTGTGATTTGGATGCAGACCGATCAATAGGATACTCAAGAGTGCCACTTCTCCCCCGTGGGAACTGGGGATATCCCCACCAAGATACCCAGTTCAGAATCTTCCACTAGACCCGCTCCAAGGGGCAGGTCTCTCTAGAGTTGAGGGTTGGCAGAACCAGGTCTGCGCAGCGACTCCCTCAGGGAACCCCATGGAAAACCGTTCGGGGTCAGAGCGTGGACCCATCTTTACCTTCCTTTGCTTTGCGGAGGGGCCCTGCGGTTGGTGGGGGCGTGAGCCTTCCAGTGGACTCTGCATTGCTCCAGGTGGGGGCCACCCCCAAGAGCAACCCCCAGTCCACACCTCAACAGTTGCCCACACCGAGGTGGGCAGGTTTGGCAGCCCCCCCTCCCCCGTGAGGGGTCCCCTGCACAAACCCACAGCTCTGGCAGAGGTCCTTCCTGGTGTGGCCAGGCTGTCCCTCCTCCTCTGGTTTCACTGCCTTCTCTTCCTCCTTTCCCTGGCTTCTTGGTCCTGGGGCCCTCTCACCTGGGAGCAGTCCTGGGCTTCAGCAGCTTCTTTCCCACGTTACCTCAGGGCCATCTCCAAGGTCATTTTAGACCTCAGACTTCTGCACAGCCAGGCTGTAATTGGACTCCTCTTAATTTTGGCTTCTTCCAAGCGAGGAAGGGATTCCTTTGCCAATTCTCTGCTGATGGGGACTTTCGTCCTACCAGCGTTTTCTGATGGAGATGATGGAGCTCCGCCTTTTCCATTTTGTCGGATGGAACACTGATCGTCTTGACGTCATTCCTAGAAGAGTATAAGCTGACACTTTGGTCATTCCTTCCTGGCCAAGGCCATTTGGAGGCTTTGCACACTGTCTGGCAGTGTCTGTAGCCCTTCTCCTGCCCTTAGGGACTGTATGAGCAGGTATTGTGCAGCAGCGGGGTCTCCAGGTGCCAAGCCCCAGCACACTTTGGGAATGGGGCTCCTGGACACCTCATTTGGGCATTGTTGCCATCACCATGACCGTCTCCTGAAACAGACTCGGCTGAGTTTGACCGGTGCAAGAACAAGGGGGCACAATTTGAAAATAGAGGGGGGCGGCTCGGAGGTAATTTAAGGAAGTATTTTTTCACAGAGAGGGTTGTGGATGCATGGACCAGCCTTCCGGAGGAGGTTGTGGAGTCAAAAACGGTGGTGGCATTCAAGCATGCATGGGACAGTCATAAGGCCATTCTAGGGGGTGGGGATAGGAAGAAGTAGGCTGCTGGTTAAGTAGGATCTGCAGCTTATCCAGTAGGTAGGGAAATGGGCAGACTGGGTGGTCCAACCAGTCCTTATCTGCCGTCAAATTCTATGTTTCTATGTTATGGTGGAGAAGGGTGTTTTCTTCAGCATGCCGCCTTCTGCGGATAGCGGCACATAAGGCGCACCAAGTGGCCTATGCTAGGCACATCTGGACACTGCTAGGACAGGTTCTAGCAGCTCTGCTTGATGATGCGGAAACCAGACAAGCCATTCGCCTCACCGCTTAAGGCCTGGAGTTGGCAAAACACCTCTCCAGGGCAGTCTGCAGTGCCAGCGAGGTGGCTTCCAGGCTAGTGGGAACTTGGGTCTGCATTAGATGAACTGCGTGCCTTCGCCCATCTAGGTTGTCACCCTTGGCCCGGTGTAGGGTGTGATATCCTCACCTTCCGGGAGACCCACTTCTTTTCTTGTGGGGCACGGTGAGTACTGCAAGGCACCTTCCCCTCCTGAGTCTCTGGAGCTTGCTGGCCCATTCCAGTCTGTGGGCCTTGCCAGGCCTGTAAATTTGGCCCCTCCTCCTGTGGTTTATCCCTATAGGAGGCTGGGAAAATATTTTCCCTCAGGGTTTGCCATCTTGGCACTCTGACCCATAGGTAATGAATGGTGAAGATCAGTTTGGGAAGATAATGAAAATTATGTTCTTACCATAATTATTAATCTTCCCAAATATCTTCACGATTCATTACACCCCACCCTCCTGTAATCAGATGCTGAGCAGTGCTGCCCCTTCCTTTTCTCTCTCCCTACTCCTGATTTTGGAAAGAGTCAAGGGAAGTGGTAGCTTTTTGTCCGCCATGACACCTGGATCATAAAGTGCAAACGAGTCCCTATGGGAACCGAAACAATAACTTTGTGCCTGTTTTTATTACTGTTTTTGTTTGAACATTGAGTGTTTTAAATTTAAAAAAAAAAAAAAATTTAGTTGCAGTTCCCATCCTTGGTGGGAAACTAAACCGCTAACCCTGGGAATTGCATCTCCATTTTTTTCCTCTGGGCTGTCGGTGAGTGGCATGTTTGACAAGTCCAAGAAAAGGACAGGACCCACAGGTTTTAAAAATTGAACATGGTGCTTTAAAGCTTAGCTGAGGCATCTGCCACGAGTTGTTTTTTTCCTGTTTAGGTCCTGATCAGATTTTTCCAGCTGTGAGCTTTGTATCAGGTTTTGCCCCAAATCATTAAAAAAGAGGGTCAAAAAACTTGAGGAAATTATGGCCTCCCAGTCTGCCTCCTGTGCATAACCTGGCTCTGGGGGAGAGTCAGGTTCCTCAACAGAAGTAGCAAGACAAAGCTGCTAAAGGGGGACTCGGATGTCAGGGTGTCAGACAGGGCGACACCCCAACCCGAGTCTACCAAATCAAGATCAAAGATCTGCTGAGCAAGCATTGGAACCAGTGCTTGCCAAGAAAAAGCAGAAAGAAAAACATGTCACTACCCCTCCAGCTGAAGAAGCAAAGCAGATGCCAGCTGGCAGAAATAAATTCCTTGGCTGAGGACACTAGCTAAGGCTTGGCAATTCTTCCAAGCTTTCCAAACTATGGGAGCCTTTGTGGCCGTACCAAGCCCTCTGCCCTTTCCATGGTCCACAGCCTGTAGCAAAGCTTGTGGAGGAGGAGGCTGACATGTTTTATGAAGAGGAGGCGGAGGATGAGCCCACAGAGTCTGAAGGCTCCCAATTCAGGAATTTGGCTTTTCTAGGGACATGGATATGTTGTTCATTAACACTGTCTGGCAGGTTCCTTGCCGCTTTAAATCTTGCCAGAAGGTCTTCAAGCTGGCTCCTCCCACCCACCCGGGTGGTAAAACTCTCTGCTCCGCCCCATGACGCCAGATCTTCCTTACCGCTTGGAGGCTCAGGTTCCCTCCTTAGCGCTCTGTGTTTTAGACTGGATCCTAACTCTTCGGTTCGTCCGAAACTAGTTTTGAAGTTTTCTAAACTTCGGTCTTCGTTATCCCTCGCGGCTGCGATGGACAAATCGATCCCCGGCTTTCGGAGGTGCCCTTGCAGGCAGAAGATGTCCAGGATGGATCTGCACTCCACGTGCGTCTACTGCCTAGGCCTAAGCCACGACCCGCAGGCCTGCGAGTTGTGCCGCTCTTTTTCAGCCACTGTCCTGGAGAATCGCGCTGCCTGATTGAAGCTTGGGCCCCCCGAGAAGCATTACCCACCTGTAAAATCCAAAGAGGCTCATTGGGCGGTGTCCGCAGCGGCTGGCTCGGCTGAGCAGCTCGAGCATATGATCGCTCTCGAGGAGGGGCCCAGGCGCATCTTCCTCCTCTTGACTGCAGCATTTATCCGCTCTCTCTTGAGTTCCTCGTACTTGCTTCATTCAAGGGCTTTGTCAGTCCCTTTCCACGAAGGAGGGCCATCGGACATTCCTCTTGGCCCAAGAAGAAGGAGGAGTCGAAGGTAAGTCCTACCGTCGGCGTTCATGGGAGTGGGAGAGGTCCCCTTCCCGGACAACCGCCGTCAACTTCAATCAGAGTTGCTGACTCCAGGCCGCTGGCTTCACGGTGTCCCAGTCAGGCCAGCCTGCCGAGACTCCTGTCGGCGCAGTCGAGAGATTCTCGACCACGTCAGGCGGGTTGTTGACTGGTGAAACCAACAACCCATCTTCGCTGGTTCCCCGGTGGAGACCGAGGATCTGCAGCCGGGGCAGCAGTCCTCGGCTAAAGTGCCAGAGCCGAGGAAGAGCGGGTGTTCCCAGCCCACCCTCGGTCTCGGACTTCATCTTGGTCAAGCTGTTCCCGCCAACATTGGCAGTCTTGGTCCCTGCACCAAAGTAAGCGGCGACACCGTTCCTCCTCGGATGAGGAGAGGTTTCGACGTAAATTGCGCGATCAGCGTTCGAGGAGCTTATGTGGCAGCAGTTACTGTTGTCCGAGAGTAATCGACTCAGATTCATCCCCAGCCATCAAGTGGCTGTCGCCTGAATGGCGAAGCAACCGCTCGCCTCATCGAGATGTCCATTTCTGGGCGGTTGTTGGCTGAAACTAACTGCTCCACCGATTGTGGTGGAACCTCCTCCTCACAACAAGTCTGGGGCACCGACCAAGGATTCTCGGTCGGTCACAGCCTCCCCCTGAGTTGTCGGTCACCCTCACTCCCGACTGTCCTCGGCAAGTGGAGGGTGGCTCAGGCCCGGGCAGCTCTTCGCAGACTCTTCAGAGTCCGATGATGACTCCTCTCTGTTCTCCAACCAGGTCGACCTGGAGTCCTCCGGGGCCAGTCATTGGATGATAGCCCATCGTCCTTCATGGGTCTGCTTCGGCTCATCTCGGAGTCCACCGAGATGCGGCTCGAGCCTGTGTCCAAGCGGGCCAAGTATCCCTGATGGAGATACTGTGCAGGGGATTCACCACGGAGCCTTCCCTGTGGCTGAGGCCATTGTCATTGTTGAGCCTGGCAGCGGCTTGCTTCCTGTCCAGACCCTCGGCCAGGATGGCCAGGAAAGTATCTGGGTCCTCACCGACTCTTTGCCCGGTTTTCTCGGAGCACCCCTCTGCCGAGGGGTTAGTCACCGATAGCGTCTTCCGCAACGTCGGGCGTGGATAAGCGCCCGACAAAGAGTCCAAAAGCTGGACTATGCTGGGCGCAGGTGTACGCTGCGTCCTTCCTTGGCCTCCGCCAGACCAGCTCGGCCGTGCTGATGGCACACTTCTCCCCGCCCTCATGGGCTCCCTAGATGAGCTTGTCCTCATCTCCGGCCGACCTGCAGACCATGGTCCGTCAGGTGCGGGACCAGGGTAAGGCGGTGGCGAGCAGCAGCATCAGACTGCTCTGGACATAGGTGATTCCTGTGCCACGTCAGTAGCGGCCACGGTGGCCATGCGCCCGCACAGCATGGCTGAGGATATCCACCTTCCTGGCGGATACCCAGCACAGGATTGGCCGGATGTCCCTTCTTGAGGACGGCCTCTTGGCCCTGGGTGGAGGGACACCTCCATGGATTGAAAAGTCCAACGCCACTCTGGACTCTGTCACCTCTGCCCAGAGGGACAAAGGCCACCGTCAACAACAGCACAAGTCCTTTGTCCTTGCCCCTGCAGCACGACCGGCCACAGCACCAGCAACAGGGCCAGCAGGCTCAGCGGCTTGGCGTCCCAAACCTGTCGGCTTCCTCCAACAGGAAGCAGGAGGCAAAGGCCCAGGAGGTCCCTCTGCCGGTTCCTCCTCCAAGCTTGCCCAGTGACGGGTTGAGGGTGTCGCCCCCAACCTCGCTACCTTCCCTGGGTCCCCCATGGGGACGGCTCCGCCACTTCTCACGCCCTTCTGGTCCGCTATCACCACAGACCATTGGGTGTTGGAGGTGGTAGGAAAAGAGCCTGCCTCTGGGTCGAGCAGACCCTCCTTCCAGAACCATCTCCCCGAGGAGAACCCACGGAGGTCTGAAGCCTCGCTGTATTCGCCCGAGCCGATATTGCCCTGATCCTCGAGAAAGAGGTGATCAAGAAGGTGGCGGATCCTCCTCCAGACCCGAGGTTTATGTCCAGGTATTTCCTGGTCCCAAAACGGACGGGGGGCTGGCGCCCCATTCTCGACCTGCACGACCTGAACAGGTTCCTAAGGTCTCGGACCTTCAGGATGGTCACTCTGGCTCAGATAATCCTATCCTTGGAACGAGGTGTGTGGTTCTGTTCCCTGGACCTCCAGGACACGTTCTTTCACGTCCCAATCCGTCCATCTCATCAGAGATTCCTCCGCTTCAGAGCAGTGAACTGGACACCTTCTCCCCCTCCTGCCATGGTCAGTGGGTAGTCAGGGGTCTCCTCTTCAGAGGACTTTCCCTCGGGGTCTGTTGCAAGCTCGGCTGTTAAGTCTCCCTCTGGCTCTGCCGCCAAGTGTTCAGCCTCGGTCAGCTAGCCTGACTCCAACACCCTCCCGGTTGTCGACCCGCAAACCGGTCGTTGGCTAACCCGACATCTGCTCAGTGGTTGCTCTCCCGTCGGGTACTCGTGTGGTCCCTGACGTTGCACAGAGTGAGCTTTCAGACTCCCCTTAGTCCCTCAAGGGTTCTCCTTCCCGGGCCTGTCTGACCCAGCCTGACATCTCATTTTCCCTGGACCCCCGGGCGGTGAGTGTCATTGTCCAGGAGACCTCTCCTGCATCGGCCTTCCTTATGAGACTCTGGCCTCCCCGGCGGACCTGTCGATGGTTTCCTATTCCTTAACCCCCTCGCCTGTCGTAGATCGGATGTCTGGCACCTTCAGACCCCTGACGCTGGGCCACACCCCGGTTCATGCCACCACAGATTTGGGCATGGACATGGGTCTTTTCACTCGAACGCTGGAGTACCTTCCTGGTCCATCAGGGGTCCCTGCTTCGACCTCAGGCTTGCTGGCAGATCCTACTGCCCCCAGCGGTCCGTCAGCACTGCCACTCCCTGAGCCCCATGGGCGGCTATCCCGGCTGCCCACCGCCTCAGTATCCCTACTACCAGACACTGGGAGGGCCACTCCCTGCTTACCCGCAGCAAGTGCCAATGCCAGGGAACCCAATGCCGGGCCAGGGTCATACATATCATGAATATCAACCATACCACTACTAGTACCAACCACCTGGCTACCCACCTTATGCCACTGGATACCCAGGCTACCAGCCTTCGCCACCTCCCCCAGCCTGAACCCCAGGAGACTATCCCGGCTTTGTGGAAGGACGCCAAGTCCCAGCTGTTGCAAGAGTTGGGCCAGCCTCAACCGGTCATGGCTGCTGTCCCATCCCACAGGACAAAGTCTATCTCCTATTGACAGTACATCCGATGGGGTTTCCTCTGGTACCAGGGTCAGGCAGGTCCCAGATGTCACTTTCTTGTCTAGCAGACCAGGGTCTTCCGACTGTGATTCAGACTCTGACTCTGTGGGCCCTCAGAACCTCACTCCCCAATAGAGCCTCAGACCATGGACAATCTGTCCTTCACAGAACTTCTCCAGTCCATTCAACAGGCATGCAGGTGGGTGTCCCAGGAGATTGACACCAAGAGAAAGAGATTGGCAAAACATCTGGACCTTACTAATGCGGATCCCCTCCCCATCCCTCCATGGACTGGGCCACATGAGGACTTAACCTCTGCCATATGGCAACAGCCGTCATCTGTTCCTGTGGTCTCAAAAAAAGCTGACAGGACCTACCACCCCCCGGAAGGGGCTTGCCATTTGACTACCCAACCTAATGCCGACTCTATTGTCATTACAGCAGCTCACGATAGGTCGGCCCAGCCTAAACACCTGCTTGCCCCCTCGCCAGACAAGGAGTCCAAACAAATGGACCAATATGGCTGCAAGGTCTATGCCTCTTCTACCTGCCATTCAATCTTAAAATTATGTGGCACATATGGTGTCCTTTGAGAAGTTGTCCTTCTCCGACTTAGAAAAAGAACTCCAGGCCTTTCAGACGAGGCTCCTAGAGAAGGTTAGACTCGAGTTAGAACTCGAGTCTTCCTGCTGCCGATGCCTTACTGGCCCTTGTGACTCTGTCAATTATGTGGCTCGTTGCACCGCTACTGGAGTTGCTTGAGGCGCCTGGCCTGGCTCCGCCTTGTGGGACTGGCACAAGGCGTCCAGAGCACCCTACTGGATGCCCCTTCAGAGGTTCCATCCTTTTTGGGGTGACACGAAGATATCATGGTGCTACAGGAGAGCGGGAGATCCCTTAAAGATGTCCGCTTCATGTACCGCTAGAGATAAAGCCCAAGCAGACTTTTCATCACCCTCAGAAGAGATGGAATAGAGCAGAACCAGAGCAGACGGGGCAAATGCTGTGCCACTGGTTCCGGCACCCAGACTCCTCAGGTGAAGTCCCAAAAGGTCGGCTGCGGCAAAGCGGCTCTTCCTTCCACATCCTTACTCGAGGGGGTCTCCTCCACCTCCTCCCATATTTCCAGAGGAACCAGTGGGGGGAAGGTTTACCCTCCATCTGGAAGGACTGAAGGCGATAACCACAGATGCTTGGGTATTCCCGCTCATCGCAAGAGGGCACGCCATGGAGTTCCTGGACAGACCCCCGGACAATCCGCCAGGAAGGTCTTACTACCAGTCAGGTCATCAAAGCTTTATTCATCAGGAAATCCAAGCTGTATTGGGAAAGTGTGCCATAGAGCTGGTTCCACTAGGGCAGATAGGAAGAGGATATTACTCTCTCTTTTTCCAAGTACCCAAAAAGATGAGAGATCTGAGATGTATTCTAGATCTCACCCTGCTCACCCTCTTCGTAGAATACAAGAGGTTCCACATGCTGACCCTCCAGGGACTCCTACCCCTGCTCCAACAAAATCCATGACTATGCTCACTGGGCATGCAGGATGCTTACCTGCATATCCCTGTATTCTCGGCCCACTGTCATTTTCTGAGATTCTCCTTTCAGGAGAACTTTTATCAGGGTAAGGCCCACCCTTTTGTCCTCTCCTCGGCACCTCAGTTGTTCACCAAGTGCCTATCGGTGGTAGCTGTGGCCTTGCGCTGCAAGGGGATTTATGTGTTCCCTTACCTGGATGACTGGCTGCTGTCGGCACCGTCTCCGGACAGTTTGATGGATTCTCTTTCCACCACCCTGGACCTTTTCTCCAGACTTGGCATCACTGTGAACTATCCCAAGTCTCAGCTTTCACTCTCCCAGCACCTTCAGTTCGTTCGAGCGTTGCTGGATAAGTTCAGGGGGGAAACCCTGATTCAGCAAGCTGCTTTGATGTCCTCCTGCCGTCTGGCAGTGGTGCACACTATCCTCTGCCTGTTGGGTCTTACGGCTGCTGCCATACCCACAGTCCCTTTGGCCAGACTGCATATGAAGGTGACACAGTGGTCCCTCAGGGTCCAGTGAGATCAACGCATGGATGACATGGATCACAGGGTCTTAGTCTCCAACAACTTGAAGAGGGATCTTCTCTGTTGGCAGGATCTATCCAACCTTTCTTTGGGGGGTTTCCTTTCATCCCCGGCCCCACTCCATGACCCTCACAACAGACGCCATGGGCCATGGTTGGGGAGCCCACCTGGGAGACCGGGGACATGGTCTCCCCCCAGAGGAGCATCTACATATCAACGTTTTGGAGATGAGGGCAGTGCTCTATGCTGTCCAAGCTTTCCACTCCCTCTTACTTCTGAGAACACTTCTGAGTTAAACCGACAACACGGTCTGGTACATCAGAAAACAGGGAGGCACCGATCATACTCCCTATGGGAGACAATGCAGGTGTGGTACTGGGCAGTCCAGCATGGTTTGACTTTGATAGCAGTCCATGTCCCAGGGATCCACAATGTCCTGGCGGGCAGTCTCAGCCCCACTGTTGCATGGGCTCACGAGTTGGAGATAAAGCAGGAAGTAGTGGAAGATCTCTTCCTTCAATGGGAACGGCCATAAATAGATCTCTTCGCCTCCCCATCCAAAGCAAAACTACTCAAGTTTTTCTTGCTCATTCCCGGGCATGGTGATTTTTGGCGAGACGCGCTGTCTCTGTTGGACAGTAGATATCTGTATGCTTTCCCTCCCTTTCCTATTCTACGGAAGGTTATGCTGAAGCTCCAGGCAGAGGGGGCCCACATGCTTCTCATAGCCCCTCTCTGGCCTCAGCAGATCTGGTTCTCTCTGCTGCAGCAGCTGACGTTGGAACCCCCAGTACCTTTTCCTCTCTCCCACGACCTTCTGTCTCAGAAGCAGGGCAGCCTGGTGCATCCGAGCCTCAAGTCTCTCCATCTGCATGCGTAACACCTTTGGACATAGCCATCTCACGCTTTGGTGTCTCTTCCAGAGTCACTCAGGTACTTGGAGGCCAGAAAATCCTCCACCAGATCCACGTATAATATGAAAAGGAAGAGATTTTCCATTTGGGCCATGACCAAGGCCTGGACCCTTTTCTTGCTCAGCTGCCCAGGTCCTCTAGTACCTCTTGCACATGTCTGATTTGGGCCTCAGCCATTCCTCTGAAGGTCCATCTCTCTCACGGTTTCCGCCTACCACCTTCCAGTGGAGGGCAAAACCCTTACTCGGTTGGAGTTCCCCAAAACCTTTCTTAAGGATCCTCCGCCTTAAGCCTCAGGTCCATAATCCAGTTCCTCCCAGGGATTTGAATTTTACTTTAGAGAAACTTACTTTGCTCCCTTTGGGCTGGCAGCAAGTTGCGACATACGTTATTTATCCTGGAAAACACTCTTTTAGTCGTTACTGTAGCTCAGAGGATTTCTGAGCTTCAGGCCCTTGATTGTAAGGAGCCATATTTGAGTTTCCACAAAGACTGGGTGGCTCTGCAGACTAACCCTTTCTTTGTTCCAAAAGTAGTTTGAGTTTACTTTGAACCAGAATGTTGAACTGCAGGTATATTCCCCAGAATATTCCAATGGGGGAATACCTCTTGCACACTTTAGACATGCACATGATTTTGAGATATCAATCAATCAGTCAAACTTTATTTAACTGGGCTCAGCAGCTACTTGGTCTTCCATCCATATCTTCACCAAGCATTACAGTCTGGACATCGCCTCTAGGTAAAGATACTATCCTATGTGGATGACTAGCTCATAAGTAGCAAAGTCTCCTTGTCAGATCAAGGAATCTCTTTCCCTCACAGAACGCACTCTCGAGTCTCTGGGTTTCCTGATAAATCCTAAAGAAATCTCACCCGGAATCCATCCAGCTGCTCATCTTCATAGGAGCCAGCCCAGCTGGACACTCAGAAGGTATGTGCTTTCCTCCCGCAGGAAAGAATTGCATTTCCTTTCAGTGTCAGATTCTTTGGCCCGGGGACAGCAAAGACCAGCCAGACATTTCCTCACAACTTCTGGGACATATGGCCTCTATGACTGCAGTAGTCCCAGGGGTCAGGTACAGGATGAGGCTCCTGCAAGCCTCCCTTCGAGCTCGCCGGTCTCAGAGAAGCAACACATTTTCCATGTTGATATCTGTGTTGGAGCAGTTCATCCAAAACTTGCAGTGGTGGAAGAACCCTGTAAATTTGTAGGCGGGGGGGGGGTTCCCTTTCAAGTTCCTCTTCTCACAGAGGTGATCACCACAGATACCTCCTTTTTGGCTAGGGAGCTCATTTGGACAGTGCCTCAGCAAGTGGCAACTGGATTCCCAAAGTCACAGTTGCACATAAATCTTTTGGAACTCAGAGCATTCTTACTAGCTCTCAAGCTTTCGCTCCCAGCATAGGAGGGCAGGCGGTTGAAATTCAAGCGGACAACACCACTGCAATGTTCTACATAAACAAGCAGGTGGTACCAGATCAGGAATTCTCTGTTTGGAAGTTCTGAAGCTCTGGTCTCTAGTTTTCTCCCTGAGGTCAGCCTCTCGGCTATTCACCTCCAGGCAAACTCCTGCTCTGGTGGATGCTCTAAGCCACATCAGTCAAGGCCAGAGCGAATGGACACAGAACAAGCAAGTACTAGCCGCAGTGTTCAGGGGGTGGGGCACACCAGACGTGGATCTGTTTGCCTCTCCTCTCAATTTTCAGCTTCCTCCGTACTGTTGCAGGCCCCCAATTCCGGGAACACTTCCTCTGGATGCCCTGATCCTGGACTGCTCAGGGAGGTTCCTATACACATTTTCTCCCTTTCTCCTGATATTCAGGGTTTTGCTGAAACTCGGACTGCAGCCTGCATCGATGATCCTAGTGGCTCCAGACTGGCCCTTTCCTTCTCTCTTGTGTCCTGCAAACAGGCCTGTTCGCCTGCCTCCAACTCACTCCCTGCTGACCCTTCCTCAGATGGAAGTGCAGTACCCAGACATACACCCTCTTCCTCTCAAGGTCTGGTTCTTGAGGAGTTAGTTTCCATCCTCACAGTACTCTGAATGGGTCCTTAAGATACTGAGGATGGCTAAAAAAACGAACACTAAGAAGACTTCTGCAGCCAAATGGAAAACATTTTCCCTCAGGTGCAAGAGCGAAAAGGTCAAACCCCTATCGGCTTCCGACTCTTGACTGCTAGACTACCTGGTACACCTACAGATGTCAGGCTTGAAACCATCTTCACTCAAGCTACATCTGGCAGCAATTTCGGCCTACCTTTTGGTAGGAAAGAAGCAATTGTTTTTTCCCCACGTTTTAAAAGTTCTTTTGCACCTCCAGCCTCCAACCAGGGAGGCTGTTCCTCCTTGGAGCCTGAAGCTTTGCATAGATGGGCTCATGAATCCACCCTTCGAGTCTATGTCCACGGTCCACATCAAGTTTGTAACTTGAAGACAGTCTTCCTGGTAGCCATTACATCTGCCAGGAGGATTTCAGAGCTACAGGCACTGAGCCGAATTACATCATCCTTCACAATGGTAAAGTTGAGCTCAGGACAAATAGGAAATTTCTGCCAAAGGTGGTTTCAGAGTTTCACTTGAACCAGTCCATTTCTCTGCCTGCCTTCTTTACTGAGCCATCCACTCCTGGCGAGCAAAAACTCCACAGCTTAGATGTCAAAGAGCCATCTTTCACTACCTAGAGCAGTGATGCTCAGTCCTGACTGCTCAGGAGCCACATGAGCAGTCACGTTAGCCAAGGAGCCACAACAGACACTTCCTAGTCAATTTGGCAAACACGCCAGTGTAAAAGAAAATATTTCAATTACTAAACATTTATTTCATTTATTCCATTTATTAAACATTAGTTAACATTTGCACAGTCTGACAGGGTGCAGCTTGCAAGAAAATTTGCAATAATCTTTGAAAATAATGCTTGCTGGTGCACAATGTAGTGGTATGATAGTGCATCCGGGTTGGTCAATACTGTATAGTGCGGGAACTATTTTTTATCACTTACTGGGAAGAGCCACAGGTGATAAGCTGAAGAGCCCACTCCACCAGGGGCACTGCAGCCTCACTTTCAACAGCAAGGGACATTCCCCCATCACTTACTGGGAAGAGCCACAGGTGATAAGCTGAAGAGCCCACTCCACCACCTGCAAAGCAGCCACCTGGAAATCTGTGCACACCTTTGTGAAACACTACAGTTTGGATGGGCAGACCAGATCTGATGCCAAATTTGGCAGGGCGGCTCTACCGAGCCTCTTTCCCAAGTAGGTTCTCTGCCCACCTCCCACTTGATACTGCTCGGTAGTCTGCAAATAAGTTACTGATGCTAAAGGATTCCTGGGGTAAGAAGAAAAAATTACTCACTGCAGTAATCTTCTTTCTTCCAAGGGGTCCTTTAGCATCAGTAGGCTCCCACCCTTCCTCCCCAGTTCACCTGTCTGAGAAGGGCTTTTTGTCACCTTTTACCAAATTTGGAGTTTCTTATTGATGAGTTTTTACCTCATGTTACTGTTTCTATTTCCACTTTTTGGACATTTGCATGTTTTTTGAATCCTGTTGATTCTTTTTGGGGCATTTGCCCTCGTTTTTCCTCAAAAAAATTCTGAAGCCTTCAACAGCTCTCACTCAGCTCACACCCCCTCCTGTCTTTTGATTGGCTTGGCCCTAAACTCATTTAAATATCTCTTAAAGGCACACCTCCGGGGTAGTTGCATCTAGCCAGCTAAGTGCAAAAAAAGTTACTGATGCTGTAGGACCCCTTGGAAGAAAGAAGATTACTGCGATGAGTAATTTTTTCTTATAGGCAGCACAGTAATTGTGGGAGAGAACAGAGGAGATGCACGAGGGGGACTTGTCACTATGGGAGATAACCAGGTCATCCGCGTATAGAAGAGAGTTAAGGGTAAGGCTGTTGGCAGGAAGGGAGTTAACAAATAGGGAGAAGAGGAAGGGGCCCAAAATGGAGCCCTGGGGAGCTCCCGTGGAGACCGGCAAAGGCAGAGAAGTGGCAGTGCCAATGCGCACAGACTGGGACGACCGAGAGATAACTCTGGAACCAGTCAGTGATCCCGGCAAAGCAACCAGGTGTGGATAATTTGGATAGGGGTAAGGAATGCTTGACCATATCAGAAGCCTTTGCTAGGTCAGCAAAGACCATGCCTGTTGTGCATTCCCTGTCCATGTTTGAGAGGATGTGGTCAGCGAAAAGAGCCAGAGCAGTAGAAGTACTTTGATTCTTACAGAAGCCATGTTGTTGGCTACATAGGAGGTTGTATTTAGCAATGTACTTGGATAGTTGTTGGTGGACTATCTTGTTGAGACATTTACTTAGGTGGGGGAGGATGGATATAGGCCGGTAGTTGTCGGAAGAGTGGGGACACCAGATTTGAAGATGGGGACTACTCTTGCTGCAGACTCCCAGGAGTTGGGCATGGTTGAGGTAGATAGTGCTAGATTAAAAATAAAGGTAAGAGGCTTGCATATAAGCAGGGAGACAAGTTTCAGGAAAACGGGAGAGGCCATCGGAGCCAGGACTGCCCCAGTTGGGAAACTTCTTTAGCAGTTTGGCTGTTACCTTAGTGAAGATGGTAGTAAAGTAGAAAGGTGGGGGGGGGGGGTGTCATTAGGGAGGGGAGGAAGTACAGTGTCCCGGGGAAGGAAGATTGCAGAGGAGGGCCGACAGGTCAGAGAACTTGGTGTTAAACGCGTCAGCGACCACCATGGGGTCAGTCAGAGGGCCAGAAGGAGAACTAAGGTGGATGGAGGGGTTTTGTGTGCAGGGATTTAATAGGGAATTGATAGTACCAGAATTTTTTAGGGTTGCCTAGGTTCTTGCGCTGAAACTGGTGGTAGTAATCCCATTTTAATGACCTGGTCGTGTGTTTACATCTATTGCGCAGGTGTCTGTACTCATTCCATAGGGCAAGGGAGGGGGGGTCATTTTGTAGGTGGCCCACTTGCAGTCCCTCAGCTTCGTGAGAGTCGTACGTCCTTGGTTAGCCACCGTGTGTAGCCGCCTCTGACGTGCTGAGTAGTAGTGGGGAAGTGACGATCCTGGATGTCCAGGAGGGCGTTTGGTGAAATAGGTGACTGCCGTAGATGTGTCATTGCAAGCATACAGGTCCCTCCAGTTTATGGCCCTAATGTCTTTGAAAAGGAGGGATGTATCAGGGCAATTGAAGTTGCGGAAAGAGAGGTGCTTGGGGGGGTGGGCATGAGGCCTTTGAGGACCAAATGACGTAGGTAGGGTAGTGGTCGCTAATGGAGTCTGATAGTGTGCCAGTTTGGGTGACTGTGTCTCTATAGTTGGTGATCACCCAATCGAGGAGTGTGTTGTTCAAGGAACGGGCATTGAAGCAGGTTGGGAGGGTGATCATTTGCACCAGGTTATACTGATTTAGGAGGTTAGCATAATCTGGTTCTTTCGCGCTGAGCCAATTGAGGTTGTAGTCCCCAAGAAGGATGGTCTCTCTGGTCAGGGAGAGTGTTCCAAAACCAGTAAGGAGGCTGCGGAGACCTTCTACATCCCCATTAGGAGGGTTGTAACAAGAAAAGTTTTTTTGTTGAGCCCAAGGTAACTTCAGCTATGAACCATTCGCTGGGGGAGGCATTGTCAGAGCTGAGGGTGATAGAGGCAGGTGAGGGGTTCACAGAGAAGTATGGTGGTGCCACCTCCCTTCCTTTGCCAGGATGATCTTTATGCATGAGGAGTACCAGGCAATTGCTTCTGTTTTAGCACCTCTCTACTATCACCACCTGTGCCTGCCACCACCCTTCCCTCTCCCCATATCTACCCCTGCCTCTCTCCTAGCCCTGATCCATCACCTTCCTCTCTTACTCCTTCAACTCCTTCCTCTCTCCTTTTCTAATCTGCTCACCCCACCTACTATTGCACTGGTTCCCCGATCCTTGCCTCCCCCACACCTCTCCTTCTACCTCCTCCCAGTTATCCTCTACACCCACTCTCTCTTTCACTTTCCTATGCTGCCTGGCACAACTGGCAGCAACTCAGTTTTCCACTCTACCGTTCCTTTGGTAGTGCCCTTCTGGCAGCTTTAATTCATGTAAATATTGTTTGTTGTGAGTCATCATTCTTAAATGTATGCCTAATTAAGTTCTAACTGTTATTTATATTACTTGTAGCTTTAGGCCATCTATACTCTGTACTGCATTTTGTATTCAAACTGCTTGCCTTCTAATCTCACACAAACTGTACTTCTATTCTTTGCATATTGACATGGAACCTTTGTAAAAAGTCATTTGCTAAAGGTATTTATCCAAAATTCTAATAAATAAAAGTGGAATATGGTTTCTAGGTACGAGAAGCTTCAGCAAGGTCTCTATGAAACAGAAGAATGTAGAAATTTGTATCTAAGTATTTATGAGAGACTGCAAACATTCATGTAAAACAATTTTATCCCAGAAATTTGTGAAAGTAGCATCCATAAATAGTCAGTGTACAAAGGCACAAAAATTTATGCAATGTCCCCAACCTGTAAAACAAGAAAACAGAAAGTAGCCAGCACTACTAGCAGAAAAAGGTAATGAAAAACCAAGAAACAACAGCAAGTAACACCTAAGTGAAACACTAATTTACACCTCATACTACACACATAACAACTGTATTCAAAACAACACATCAGAAAATTGCTTGAGAGAAAAGATGAAACATCTGAACAACCTCTCTCTCCAAGAAAAATGAAACATACCATCCACCAGTTAGCTTCCCCCCAAGCTGCCCATGAGGCAAGGAATCAAAGGCCTTGCTGAAGTCCAAGTAAAGAACATCCACCACATGACCCTTATCCAGCTCCCCTGTCACCCAGTCATAATATTGTATCAGGTTTTTTTGACAAGACTTCCCTGAAACAAACCCATGCTGCCTCACATCCAGAAGGCTATTGTCCTCCAGGTATGACACCAGTCTTTCCTTTAGTATTGTTTCCATGAGTTTGCACACTATGGAGGTGAGACTTACCAGGCAATAATTACCCAGTTCATCCCTTGGTCCGCTCTTGTGTAATGGTACTACATGTGCCATCCTCCAGTCCAGTGGCACACATCCCAACTCCAGTGAGATGCTGTACAGATCCGCCAGTGGCTCTGCCAACACCTCTGCCAACTCCCTCAGCACTCTGGGGTGGATACTTTCTGTTCCGTATTGCCTTGTCTACCTTCAGTGCCTCAGTCCTCTAGGAATCCGCCTCAATTCTTCCATCTGTTGTCTCCTCCCTGTCCCCCCCCTCCCAGCCCATGGTGGTGGCGGTCCCCCTTTTCACCATGAACACTGAGCAGTATCATTCATTGCTTCTGCCTGCTCCTCCTTTCCGTCCAGCCCCCACTCCTTTTTATCTCTCTTGTCTCCTTGCTCTTTCTTTTTCTCCTGACGTTTCTGGAAATTCTCCGTTATTTCCTGTGCTAATCTCAGCCCCTCTGGGCCTTGATTCTCTCACTTTTCTGGTCCTCTGGACCATGTTGCATACTCTTCAGTCTACTCCTTCCTGTCCTCCTATACCTTTGAGTGTGCATCTCGTTTGCTCTCACCACGTCCACTAACTCGCTGTTCAACCAGCATGGTTTTCTTTCTCTGTCTTTGTGCAGGCTTCTGTTGCCTCTAATCCCCCATTTAATAATATCCTATTCTGCTCTGTATCCACCCTGCCTTATGCCCTTAGTTTCTTCAGTACTTCGCATGCTCCCAAGTCTCCCCTTGAAGTTTACCACCTGGTAACTATTTCTCTGGTTCCCCACATCATGATATTAAGCCATGCTTTTGGTGATGGCTGTCAAGGTGTCCTCACCTTATTTCCTTTACTGTTTCCCATTCGACAACACCAGATCTAAAGTGTTTTTAGCCTAATAGATACACTAACCAATTGCATTAGACTTCTCCTGATTGCATCCAGAGCGCCTCCTTACTGGGTGACGGAATGCTCATCAACTCAGCGTTAAGTCCCCAATACTGGCTTCCTTTTCTCCATACTTTCCGATTTGTCCTACTAATTCTCTGTCAAGCTCTTCAGTTTGGACGGTGATCTATATCACCTCAAACTCAGTTTCCTCTGATCTGGAGCTGCAGCCAGATTGCCTCTGTCCTTCTTCCTCTTTGTCCCTTGTGCATTTGATCCGTCCCCCCACTTAACTACCACCCCCACTCCCTTCCTTGTAGTTCTCTTGTGCTTTGTATCCTGGGATTGCCAGATCCCAGTTCCGTGGTCAGTTGCCCAGGTTTCTGTGGCCTTTGCATATCGACCTCCACACTGCTAAGAGCGCTGTGGTTCAGCTAATTTGTTGCCTAAGCTTCTTGCATTCGGTGAAACCACCTCCATCCTGCCCTCCTTCCTTCATTCCTTTGCCCTTTTTTGGCCTCGGTCTTTCCTTCTAGCCTGAGGTGGCTGTGACCCCCTCTGTCGGATCTCACCACCGCTGTCACTGCCTCCCTCATCTAGTTTTCAATCCGCCTTTCGCACTATATCTCCCTGTCTTTAATACCCCCTTCCCTCCCATAGTGCAGCCTATCCCTGCAAACAGAGTGTTATTATCCCAGGTACTGCCCAGCCACCCACCAACCTCATATCCCTTAGTTTGACACCATCTGCCAGCCATGTATTCAACTCCTTAACTCTGTCCTTTCATTGTGCTTCTCCGGTGTTGGGAGCACCTCGAGACTGCAGACTCCCATTCTCCTGCTGGCTTCCTTCCTCAGTCCTCTTTGTTATGTCCACCCTTCACTGGGTCTTGTCCCCATGTACAGTGTGTGGTTTCTCCAACCTCCTTCGCACCTTAAGTTTGCCTGTCCTGCCTTGTCTGCCTTAATCCTGGTATGACCCACCCATTCGCTGTGCCTCTCTTTCAAACAACACAGTCTTGCTGTATTATGACTATTGCAGTTTGTCCCACCATTGAACTGCTCCGGTGAAAGAGTTAACTTCCATGCAGGCATGGAACTGAGCGACTCGGTTTGGCTTTGTGTGGAAGATTTCAAACTAAACTGTCAGATTCTTTACTTCGCCTCACTGAACAGTCGCTTGGAGATTCCTCTACTGCTAGTTCATTTCGGTTTAAATAGTATTTTCGTTAATTCAACCAGACTATTATTATTTTAACCGCAAACAATGGTTTCAAGCTCTGTCTGTGGTATTGTAAGTAATAACAGGTTTATTTCGTGTGGAACGTAATGTTTGTCGTTGTTCGAACAATGAGTTGTTTTAACTTTTTGTACCAAGCATTTGAAAGCTTTTAAGGCGGTTCTCGGTTCTTATGGTTCTAAGCCGGTTTCATTATTGTTTTCCATTACCTGTGACACGGTTGGGAACCGAGCATTGTCTTGCCCTCTTTCCTGCATAAAGGGCAAGTTTGGTTAGCTGGCGTTATGTCAGAAACCCAAAGAAAACTGGCCCACTGTTTTCAGTACTGTGGTCTGGGGTTGCCTTTGGCATGCCCACACACCACATGTGAGTATGTTGTCAGTTTGACCACTCCATTCCAGACTGCTGATTTGTGAACCCCCATTATCTGGATAAGAGTTGGTCGGCTCAGGGGAGAGGCCAAAGTCCGCTGACCCGATGCTAGCCCCGGTTGGTGGCACCCGGGAGTGTGCTGCTCTCTGACCCGGCGAGACTTCGGCAAGCGTGTAGTTGCTCTGAGGACCAGTTCCAGCAAAGAAACTTAGAAAATCAGCAGGTGTGGAGTCGCACCTTTTAACTTGCACGAGATAGCTAAAGCAATACGTTGTCAGTACTTTTTCGGTTCCGTCGGGCCGCCACTGTCTTGCATAGGTGGTTTAGTCGGTTCGTTCAAGAATATGTATATAGAAGGTTTTAAGACCAGAGGAGGGGAGTTGGTTGAACAGTGTGAATGTGACTTTGAGTCTGGATGTGCCCATTGAACTGGACATTTCTCCAGACAGACCTTTAGATTCCCCTTTGGATTTCTCATTTTCTGTTTTTTAAAAAGGTTGTTGAAACCTCCAGCTCCCATTGGAGGGCTGTATGAGGAAGAGGCTGACTTTGGGAAATGATGGATGTCCAGGTCCAAGTTGTCTGTCCTTTACAAATGTTTGAAACAAACAATAAAATTTCAAAGCTCTTGTCCTTGTGGACAATGGACAGGATACACTTTCAGGTCTGATACAGATTTTTTTCACAGCAGTGCAGCTGTTGTTGGGGTGTTTCAGGCTGCCAGCCGATAAGGCTACTTCCTGGCCATCCTCTGACAAGGACCCAGGAAATTGATGCCATGGCTAAAAAAACAATATGTACGGCATCCTTGGGACTCAGACAAGCAATTACATGGCTTGTGGCAAGACCAAAATGAATCGGATACTGTCGTGGCTTTGTCCAAATAGGCCCCTGGCCAGCTTGAGGAGCTGGAGCAGTGGCTGATGGTATTGAGATCCAGGTTTAAGTCCATGCTGGATTCTAATGATGTATCCTCTAAGTCAGTATCATCTGTGGCCTTTTATATTTGGCTTGCCCAGTTGTACTAGTTTGTCACAGGATGCAGACTAAGGCATGATTTTCCTTGTGGTAGTTTTCTGTTTGGGGAGCAGACAGAAATTATATGAAAAATGGTGAATATAGGACCATATAAGTTATAGTTTGGAGCCGCAAGCCACCTCAGAGGAATCTAGGTAGAGGCAGGCCTTTTCTGAGCCTTTTACTAAACAGGCCTCTTGACTATGCTCAGGGGTTCTTCAGAGGAGAGGCAGGCGGGTGAGCTGGTCCGCCCTCAGCCAGCTCCTGTAAACAGGCACCCTGATGGGTGCCCAGGGCGGTTCTCGGTTATCTGTAGGGGCAGGCTGGCTACTGTTCAGGACTGAGTCTTTAACATCAGACAAGTGGTCTTAGTATGCGCCGGGTCTGTTCTCAGCTCAAAATTTCCAAAGATGAGATCGATCTTTCCTGCAAACCCTAGGGACTGCTTTGAAACAAGTCTCAACCTCCTGGCTCTGAGGACTTGAAAGGTCTCTCTCCACCAGGCAGGGGTCTGTACTCCGGGCCCTTTCTTCCCCAAAAGACAGGAGATGGCATCCATTCTGGACCTGAATGTCTGAACAAGCACCTTTGAGCCAAAATTCAAAATGGTGACTCTGCAGTGATTTTGTTTCTCTAAGGCCAGGACTGGCTAGCTTCCTGGACCTGGGTGCCTGTATGTTCTTATGCGAAGCTCCACCAGGGTTACCTCAGTTTGTGTGCCTCAGGTGTTCTGGTCAGAGCAGTGGTCTTGGCCTTACTCTTGCCCCAGGGGTTTCACAAAATGCTGGCAGGCAGTTGCCATTAGAGGCAAAGATTGCATCTTTCCTACAGACTTGGCTCATTGCAGGTCGGTCTCCGGATTGAGTCAATCACACCTGCAAGTTGCAGCAGCTGTCACCTCTCTGGGCTTTTTCAATCTTCAAAATCAGTTCTGGTTCTGTCCAGGTACTACCTTTATAGGTTTTGAATTGACAAAGCAGGCCGAGCTTCCTTCCCTAAGTGGGCCTGGTGGCTATTGCTCCTTGCTTGCAGGTCTCTGGCCAGCAAGATCCCTTTGCAGCTCTGGGACATGGCTACTTCCACGGCTTGGTGCAGGAGTGATTTCATGAGGGACATTAGTTTCACTTGAGAGCCTTTTGGTCCAAAGAAAGATCCTCATCAAGTTGGTCCCAGTGACTCAAACCCTGGTCAGGCCTTCAGTGTTGGCAGGATCAAGCAATCTGAGACTAGGGTTCCCTTCATCCCTCTATCTCACTCCTTGACCTTACTAGAGATGTCCCCTTCTGGGATGGGGCTCACATGGGTGATCTTCCACCCAGGGGTGTGGTCCCGAGATCTCTTGTATCATCTGCTGGAACTCAGAGCTGTTCTAACTTCAGGTTTTCTCTCTGTTCAGAACAAAGTGGTGAATCAGAACAGACAACACCACTGTGATGTGGTACATCAACAAACAAGGGCACTGGTCTTGGCCTTGTGCACGAGGCATGAAGTTGTGGTCTCTGCCTTCCTAATTTTCCTCTTAGTTCACCTCCCAGGCATGGACAATGTCCTGCAGATGCCCTCAGCAGGTTCTCAGGCCATCACGATGGTCATTGATCCCCGAGTACTGGGATAGTTTTGCCAGATGGGGCACTTCAGATAGATCTTTTTGCTGTTGAATGATACCAACTTCACTGTTTTGTTGCAGGCCCCAGTGATGGCTCAGTCCCTGGATGCCTTTCTTCTGATTGGAGGGTTTCTATGCCTTTCCCTTCCTCTCCTGTTCAAGGTTCTAGTCAAAATCAGTCCCAGCCTGCGAGATGTCCTGATTGCCCAGATTACCACAGCCTGGTACTCCTTCTTTCCTGGCAGTCCATCTTTCCCGTTCTCCCAGGAACCACAACCTGTTAATCTGCAGGAGGTTTGTATCCGTCTCAACTCCCTCAGCCTCAAGGCCTGGCTCTTGAGGGGTTGAATTTGCTGACCTACACCTTCTCAAGGTGTTCTTGATCCTGAAAACTTCTAGGAAGCCTTCCACTGGGCTGCTTATAACCTAAATGGAAAGGTTTTCCATATGTTGTTCTTGAGTATATTTCCCGAATCTGCTAGTTGCCCATTGTTTTGACCTTATGGTCCATCTTAATCAGGGTTCGAGTTTTCCGTTGGTTGCAGTGCGGCAAACTGTTGAAATCGCTGAGTTTGCCGTCGCCAGCGGAATTCATGGCTGCCTGGAACAGCGTGTCCCCTCGTAAATGTTAGTATGCCGCTAGGGCCCACCCCAGCGGCTTTGCTGTTTGGCTCCGAGTTGTGGCTTCGTCGGCTTCTGTCCCCTCCCCCAGGGGCACGCTGGGAGCCCACTGGCGTGGCAGCTTGTTTCCCGGAGGGTGCCCAACCTCCTCGGTTTCACTGGCGCCCCCAAATGATGTCTCTGCTGCTGGGAGCCCCTGGCGTGGCAAAAACCTCGCTGCCGACGGGTGCCAAATCCCCGTCGACTTCACTATTTAAGCTGCCTAGTGCTCGCGCTGGGGAGCCCACCCCAGCATGGCAAAGTCCCTCTCCTTGTGTGGGAATCCAACAAACAAAACAAAACCGAAACAAAAACCTTCCATCGTTGATTCTTTGCCCCCCAACCCCGCACCCACCCTCTCATGTATTTCCTCCCCACCCCCACCTCACCCCACCTCAACCCATACTTACCTCCGGGCCAAGCGCGATGATCTTCTGTGGACCAGGAACACGTCTGCCCCTTCAAACCGACCGCTGAACTGAAGAAATGCCCGGTAAGCTGTATAATGGCATAAATGGATTTTTCAACTTTGGTGCATATCTCAGCCATTTCTAAGATTTTTCACAAATTTTCAACATGGGGTTTTGGGACCCACCTCATGAACTGTGACACTGTTATTTGTTATCGGTTCGGAAGGTGTTTCGCAGTCACTGGCGGAACCACCTTTCCGGAATGATTAGCGAAATAGATGTCACAGTTCATGAGGTAGGCACCAAAACCCTATGTTGAAATTTGTAAATATTCCCAAAGCGACTTGTTTTATGAGCGTCGCTAGCGTAGTCTTATGCAGCCCGTAACTTCGAGCATTTTTAATATTTTCACTCCAGATTTTCAGTATTGCCATTTTACTACACTTCCTATGAACAGTACAACTGTCATTTTTACATCTCATCCGAAATGTGTTTTGCACATGTAGCGCACGATGGCACGGCTGTGTGCGAAATCAATGTTCCGGACAGATTAATAAAATCACAGTGATACTGTTCATGAACAGAGGTCTTAAACTGGCTATGTTGAAAATTTGGTGACAAACGCCCATAAAATGACTGTGTTATGAGCGTGTGTTGCGCAGTTCCTACGCATGCTCGTAACTTCGAGCATTTTTAATATTTTCACTCCAGATTTTCAGTATTGCCATTTTACCACACCTCCTTATGAACAGTATAACTGTCATTTTTCACATCTCACCCGAAATGTGTTTTCGCACATGTAGTGCACAATGGCGCGGTCGGTGTAAGAAATCAATGTTCCGGACAGATTAATAAAATCATAGTGATACTGTTCATGAGCAGAGGTCTTAAACTGGTGATGTTGAAAATTTGGTGACAAATGCCCATAAAATGACTGTGTTACGAGCGTGAATTGTGTCAGATTTGGAAAAAAAACCAAAAAAAGGAAAAAATTTAAGGGTAAAAATGTGCCGCAGAATTGCCGCAGAAATTGGTATTGAGTGCCTCAGAAGTTCTGCGGCAAATGAGAACCCTGCCGCAGAACTTTGCTCTGATGTGCCGCAGAAAAATCGGGGCCCTGATCTTAATTCTTTGGGACTGAGACCAGCTACCCTGAAAGTACATTTGGCAGCTGTCTCTGCTTTTATTTCAGCAGGAAAGCCCTCTTCTCTTTCCACTCACCCTGTATTTTCCAAGTTTTCCAAAAGATTACTTCATACTAATCCACCTTTCAGGGCCCCTGCTCCTGCCTGGGATCTTAATGTTTGCATTGCTCAGCTGATGCAACCTCCCTTTGAACCTCTGTCTTCGGCAGAGCTTAAGTACTTGACTTGGAAAACTGTTTTTCTAGTAGCCATCACTTCTGCCAGGCGCATAAGTGAGTTACAAGCTTTGTCAGTGGAGACTGACTTTATTTCCTTTCACAGGGATAAGGTAGTCCTCAGGACTAACAGGAAGTTTTTCCTAAGGTGGTTTCAGATTTCCACCTTAATCAATCTGTCTCCCTTCCAGTGTTCTTCACTGATCATTCCTCCTCTGGTGAGAGGAGGTTGCACAACAGATGTTAGAGGGCCCTTAGTTACTACATAGAGCATACCAAGGGTCACAGGTTCGAATCCCTCCAACTATTTCTCACTTATGGTGAGGTTGGAAAAGGGAAACCTGCCACTAAGAGATCCATTGCCAGGTGGATTGTCTCTTGTATCCAATGTTGCTATCAAAAACTGGGAAAGGTTCCCCCTTCAGGCCTGAGGACTCACTCTACCAGAGGTACAGCTGCATCTCTAGCTGCTGCCAGAGACATCCTATCTTAGAGATATGTCAAGCAGCTACTTGGAAAACAGTACACTTTCACAGCATTACTCCTGGATATCCAGGCAGGAGGATGCTCGGTTTGGCACAGCCGTGCTTCAGAGCCTATTTCCTAAGTAGGTTCTGTCCCTCCTCCATGGAGGTACTGCTGTGTATTCTGCAATAGTCATAATATAGCAAGACTTCATGTTGTTTGAAGAAAAAATTACTCACCTTAGTAATGTTGTTTCTTCTAATGGAGTCTTGCAATATTATGACCTCCCCCCCAGCCTGCTCCTCTCAGAACTTCTACTTGGGGTATGGGGTGGGCATTCCAGTGTTGGCACCTTTTTGATGCCCATTTTTTTGTTTCCACCATTTCTTTTTGGGGGTTTTGGGTGTTGTGTTTTATATTATCTTATTTCATCTTATTTTAATTTTCTGGTCCCCTGACTTGAGTCTTAGTGTTGGGACTAGGAAAATGTGTTAATATTTAAGTAGCCAGTTGGCTAGTGTAGGTTACAGCTTCCACGCAGAACCTTAGTGAGTTTTGCTCGTAAAGATCTGACAGTTTCAGTTTGAAATCTTCCAGACAGAGCTTCTCAAACCGAGCTCGCGCTCCAAGTTCCATGCCTGGCATGGAAGTTAACTCTTTCACCTCCGGAGCAGTTCTAATGGTGGGACAAACTGCAATAGTCATAATATAGCAAGACTCCATTAGAAGAAACAAAATTACTAAGGTGAGTAATTTTTTCTTCTGCCCCATCTGATCCCCTTGAGTATGGAGTCCCCCAACACCAGTACACATCCCTCCTCTTTCCTGGTGCCCATTGCCACCCCCCCACCCAGGTTCTCATTTATGGTGCCACTCAAGACAATGCTTTTACAATGTGTTCCAGTGTCTTCCCCCCTGCCCTTCTCAATTGAGACTCCTCCCCCTCCTCCTGTTTGACTGCCAACCTTCCTTTCCCTCCTTACCTCTCTGAATATTATCCCTCCCCCTGCCATGCCATGCTCAATCCCTCCACTGGTAATGCCCCTCTCTCCCTTCTCTTTGTGAGTACTATTCCTTGCACAATCTCCTCCTGTGTCCTCTTTCCCATCTGTTGCTAGTACAGTAAACATGTTCCTTCCCCCATTTGCCTTACTGTGTGTTTTCTCCTCCCTCCTACCTACTGCTGCTCCTCTTTTTCTAGGTTGTACTAGAGTCCACCCCTCATCAGCTGGCTTTCTGTCTACTGTGCCCCTTCCCCTTGATCCCTCCCTTGCCCCACTGTTCCTTCTCTGTGATCCCCCCACAATACTCTCAGATGTCAGCCCTCCTACCGACGCAATCTTCCCCTCTTCCCTCAACCTCCCTCAGCTCTCTGCCAAGCCACTGAACCTCTTCCTCAAGCCTCCTTAGCCTGTGGCATATTGGGCACCCTCCCAACCTCCACAGTATGTTCATCTGCATTGCTGCCCCACAACCATTACACCCTACAATCCTACCCATGGTTCACACTACCTATACAGCCTCTCCACACCAACTCTCCCTACAACATGTAGCATTAACCAATACTAGCCCAGCCTCTAACAGAAATTGTTATCCTAAATGCCCTTGCATGCAGCATAAGACAGCCAACTGCAGTACTAATTGGAAACCACAATCTTACTCATAAGGACAATAAATCTACTCATACATTTTACATATGTATATGTCTTTAAGACTTAGCTCATATGACTGTTCCTTGTTTCCTCCTTCCTGGCCTGTTCTGAGGGCTCAGATCAGTTTGAAGCTCCCCAAGCTCCTCCCTCACAGCCTTCAAACCCAACCCCCAGTGGTATTTCAGTATTTAAGAAAGGCTGCTGAAAGGGGTGGGTGGGAAGGCTTATACAGTCACTGCAGCCACAGAAACCTTTAAGCTAAATTCCACTTTAAGCTAAATTAAAAAGAAAATAAAACAATATCAAAACTTACAAAAATCCTCTATACATTAACTCCCTCAACAGCAAGTAGAATTAACTAATCTTTCTCTCCTGTAGTTTTTTATTTATTTTATTAAACTCTCAGATTATAAGTACCTTTGAGCAGGAGCTGCTCATTTACAAAGGTTCCACATCAAAGGAATGGGGAAACATACATACAAAGGCTGGTAATGCTAAACAGGCATAGTATAGACAAGGTTGACATATCTTTGCAGCTGTAGATCACTTTAGAGATAATGGTTATTAGTAGGGAGTAACATAAATAAGGCAGATAGATGATGCAGCAGAGTAAGGGAATTAAGAAGAAAGGGGACAATTGGCCTGATATTGTGTAGGAGATTGCCAGAGAGAAGTAGGCAGGCTGAGGGGCCTTTGTCATGAGGTAGGAGAGGGATGGTGAGAGGGGATCAGGTACAGGGGAAAAGGTGAAGTTTGAAGAGTGGAGGAGGAGGAGTGTGAGGGGGAAGGAGAAGGAGAAGGAGGGAGGAGGGTGAAGAGTGGGGAAGGAAAAGGGGCACAAGGAAAACAGATGCCAGTGAGAGTAGTGTCAGGAGGGATGCAGGGTACAGGTCAAGATTGACTAGTCAGTGAATGGACCAGTCCTTTAGGAGAAGCAGTCACATTTGGAGGTAGAGGTGAGGTAAAGTCGGAGATTCTTTTTAAAGGCTCCAAGTGTTGGGGAGGAAAGTGCTTCTTTGTTGAGGGTATTAAACCAATGAGGAGCCCTATAGTAGAAGGACCGCTGACCCAATCAGGTACAACATCTAGGAAACTAAAATGTTTGGGATTGGGCACTATGCATTTGCTGAGTACCACTGAAGGCAGAGAGGAGCTTACAAACACCAGGGGACATGAGACCAAGGAGAATCTTTTTGGTAAGCAGGCAGGTCTGACATTGAATTCTCTGGAGGAGTGGTAGCCAACAAGCCTGTGCATAGAGGTCACAAATGTGCATGTCTCTGGCAGTGCCCATTAAGAGCCTGCAGGCTTTGTTGAGCAAGACTGAGACTCTACGGAGGGCAGTTGAAGAAGCAGAGCCATAGATAGCCAGACCGTAGTCAATTATAGAGGTGACAGAGCTGTAGATGGCCTGTCTAAGGGCGTCTGCAGTTATACAGTGCTTGTGCTTGTGTAGCAGACCAATTTGCATATTGGCGGCATTGGCGACAGTGTGACACCAAGGTATTTGAACTCCAGAACATGTTCGAGTAAGTATCCGGCGTTGTTCATGATATTGAAGGACTGAGATTTGTACCTGCTCTGCGGATTATTGAGGGTCATTACTTTGGTCTTGCTATAGTTCATGATGAGTTTATGCGTGCTGAATCAATTTTCAACACGCCTGAAGTCAAGCTGCAGCTGTGTTTCAAGGAGTTTAGTGACATGGTGGCAGGAGAATAGTACTGCATCGTATGCATAGAGTAGAATTTTTTGCTGGCAGACACCAGGGAGTCTATTGAGGAGAGGGAGAAGAGTAGAGGTCCCAGGATGGACCCCTGGGGGACTCTGGAGAGGACAGGCTTAACATCGGACATGACACCAGCAATCTTGACTGTTTGGGACCGATTCCTGAGGTAGCTAGCAAACCATGGAAGGGTCTCAATAGAGAGTCCAATGTAGGACAACTGCCTGAGAAGTAGAGGGTGATTAACAGTGTCGAAGGCCTTCATGAGGTCTATGAAAACTGCCCCCACAGTATCCTTTGTCAAGCATGTTGTGAATGAAACTCGTGAATTCCAGAAGAGCCATGGTGGTGCTGTGCCCTTTTCTGAAGCCATGCTGTTCTGGGCATTGGACTTCATACTTATCCAGGAATTCAACTAGCTGGTTGGACATTATTCGTTCTAATGCCTTAGATAACAGGGAGAGGAGTGAGATAGGTCTGTAGTTGGAATGAAGAGACCTGTCTCCACTTTTATGTACCAGTGTGACAGTTACGTGCTTCTAGCATGAGGAGAATTGGCACAGTCTTAGTGAAAGGTTAAAAATCTTCATCAAGGGTTCAATTACCTCATCCAGAACTCGCGCCAGTAGTTTGAGGTCAAGGGAGTCACTACTGTACCCAGACTAGCGGATGGCTTTGCAGATATAGGTACGAGCCACATGTGGAGGAACCTCTTTGAAGAAGAATTGTGTAGGTGTATGAGCAATTATGGTGGTCTCAAGGGGGGCATTGGGGGAAGGGTCATTGAATAAATTAGGGGGAAGTTCATTGTCCAGGTTCGAGAAAGCATTGTTGAAGGTATTGATAATGGTGCAAGGTCGAGCGTTGGAGTGCCATGTAAGTTGAGCATGGTGGGAGGTGCTTTAGGTTCCTTGCCAGTGAGTTCTTTCAGGTTGTTCCAGAAGTTTTTCCCATCACCCCAAGAGTTGGTCAGTGCCTCCTTGAAATATTTACATTTGGTATTCCGAATTAGATGTTTAAAAAACAATAACAACATTTATAGGTCTTCTCCACAGCCAGCAAGCAGACTTAACCAATCCTTCTCCCCTGAAGTTTGATGGCTCAGTCAGAATTTAAAGGCTATGTGAGTGGGCAAGTCTGGGCATGTCCTGTGCAGTCACTCCAGCCACAGAAACCTTTAAGCTAAATTCCACTTTAAGCTAAATTAAAAAGAAAACAAAACAATATAAAAACTTACAAAAATCATCTATACATTAACTCCCTCAACAGCAAATAGAATTAACTAATCCTTCTCTCCTGTAGTACTGCTGCAAATTGCAACACTACATTTGTGAAAATACCACAAATTGCGGCAATACCTTTACAAAAATGCTGGAAACTGCAACACTATTCTGCAAAACACCTGCTGTTGCACAAAACTATGGGGGGGAGGTTGTAGCACTGCTTCCTAAATGGATCCATTCACATATCTGGACTGTGGCAGTACTAACAGGCTGCATGCCTATTGGCTCACGCTGTGGACCAATGGTGTACAGCCCTACCCACGTGTCAGTCGGCGGGCGGCGGGCGGCAGGTGGGTAGGGAGCTGCCCACCGCTGACCGGGGAGCAGGGTGGTGGGGCTCAGTGGGCGGTGGGATGGGGTACCGCCGACCACCAGGGATACTGGATTTCATTAATTTTAATAACAATGCCCATGATTGGTCCACTGGACCACCAGGGATATTGGATTTCATTCATTCTAATACAAATGCCCATGATCGGGCTGCGAGCGGTCCACTGGACCACCAGGGATATTGGATTTCATTATTATTACAAATGCCCGTGATCGGGCTGCGAGCTGTCCACTGGACCACCAGGGAGATTGGATTTCATTATTATTACAAATGCCCGTGATCGGGCTGACAGCAGTCCCCTGGACCACCAGGGATATTGGCGTTATTATTCTGAACAGATGCCCATGATCGGGCATGGGGGGGCGCCGCCACGGAGGTGCAGCTGGACCGGAGCTCAGGTGGCCACCCACATGTGGCAGCTGCTGTGTTGCACCCTGCAATATGGCAGCTCACCTGTGGGTGGCCAGCCGTTGTTCTTTTTTTTTTTGGCTCACCTGTGTGTGGCGCAAATAGGGGTTGCACAAGCATGGACCCAGTACATCCCAGGTTGACTATCGGGATGTGCAAGGATGCTTGGGCACGCCCCCCACCTGCGCCACATACGTCCTGCCAGCTCGAGCATCGGATTTGTGCCAGGCACATCCCGCTTGAATATTGCAGGCATCATGCAGTGGTTGCACACGCGGCGCAACACTGTTGTGCCATGAGCAACCTTTGAATATCTGGGCCACTGTGCTTACCTCATCAGCACTGATTTCAACTGTGCTGATCTCACCCAGCAAAACTCAGATTCTGCCTAAGTGTTGGAACTGCTTTCATGAAGTTAATGACAATAATGTAGCTCACCTGTCACACCTACACCTGCAACTCCCTCTTTCACTCTCATCTCGTGCTCTCTAAGAAAGCCCCAAAGCAAGCAACCAGCATCCTGAGTTTCATACTGGGAAAAAAAGCCCAAAGAGATCAAAGCCTTCCACATCCATGAATACCTCAACTGCCAAGATAAACAGCCTGCTTTACCTTCACCTTCAGCACTCATGAGTATCCAGAGCTCACTTTGCAGGAGTGAGAATATTTTTATATATTATATCACACTTCTGCCCATCATGTATCGTGTATATATACAGTATATATATATAAAAATACACATATATATATTCTTTTCAAAACTGCAGACATTACGGTTGTAAAGAATGCAAAGCGTACAAAGATAGAAAATAAAAAAAATATTAGGGATTTGGGTCTCCGGGGTATTGATGAATCTGTATTGGGGTCTTACTTGGGGATGTCAACCCTAATGCCCACCACCCCCAGCCCATAGTCTCCTTTCCAAAGCACAAGATACGGCTCCAACTAGTGCCTCCTAGTGACACAGTATGGCCAACATAATCTGTTAGAGCTTTATGGGCCCTGCATGAAGATATCACATTTGACCTCTTCTGATCCTGGGTAGGGGTGGGCATTAGGGTTGACAACCCCAAGTAAAACCCCACCACTGATTCGCCAATACTCTGGAGACCTAAATCCCTAATGTTTTTTCATTTCCTGTCTTTGTACGATTTGCATTTTTACAACCCTAATCTCTGCAATAATGTTATTTTTTTCAACTAATTTCCCTTCTTTTTGTGACAGTGGAACTGTATCCTCATTTGCGCAGGTCTCTTTGAGATCTGTGTAAAATGAGATAAATACAATATTGAAGACAGTCTGAATTAGATTGTTTGCACAGGATCCTTCGGGACCTCTGCAAAATGAGTTAAATACAGTACTGGAGACAGTCATGATGCAGTGCATGGGGCCAGCAGACCCCAGCACACATCTCAATATCTTGTGGGTGAAGTTCCCTGACCCACCACAGGGTCTGGCATCTGTGCCAAAACACTGCTCTGTCCCTACCCAGGGTGTGACTGATGCTGCATGCTGCAGTACCTTCCTCATCAGCCTTGTCCCAGTAAACCAGCTCACTGAATTCACACCTGAACTCAGCTCACTAGCATGGTAAGGCAGCGTGTTTCCCAGAGGTGCAATGGACATCCCTGCAGTCAATGTTACCTAATAAAGTATTTGTTTTTCAATATTTTGACTCAAAACTTCCAACATATTCTTCTTATGTCCCCACCTCATAAACTTGCAAGCAGAAATTGGAGTGACTCAGACCCACTTACCGGATAGCTTTAAGTATTTTATTATCCCCACAAAACAATTAAATCGACGTTTCGTAACGAACTCATTATTTCTTCAGGATCTTATGTTGTGTTTTTATGTTGTTTCTTCCTCTTTTTATTCTTAAAATTCTTTTGGTTTTGACTTTAATCTGTACATCAAGTTCATATGTATAATCTAAATCTAGAGCTGCCCGACTCCTTGATCCTCATTCACTACACTGAAAGCACAGGCTATCGTAGGTTTTTTATAAAAAATATTTATGAGGGAAGCAAACCTGCTTCTTCCTGAACCCTCTCACCTACAATAGGTGTGCTCTCTCCTCTCTCAGTTTTCAAAATGCCTCATCTGATCCAGGTTTTGCAAAGAATGTCCCTTCTTTTTGTAATAGCTGAACTGTATCCTCATTTGCCCAGGTCCCGAAGGGACTCAGATCACTAGCACGGTATGGTAACGCATTCCCCAGAGGTACAACAAACATCCCTGCAACCAATGTTACTTAAGAAATTCTTTGTCTTTCAATATTTTGACGCCAGACTTCCAATATATTCTTCTTATGACCCCAACTCATAAATCCCATGGGTGAAAATGTTCAAATCTGTGCTGAAACGCCATTGCGAAACAGGTACAAAAAAACATTTCAGACAGGATGTGAAAAATTACAGTTACACTGTTCAAGAGGTGGTGTGAAAAAATGGCTATGTTGAAAACTTGGGAGTCAAAATATTGTAAATTACCAAAGTTATGCACCTGCGTAGAAACAGCAACTGCACGCTTAGTAATGTGGCTAATTTTAGGAATTTTTTCACCAAATTCTCAACATGGGCTTTTTGGGACCCTACCTCATGAACATTGGCACTGTCATTTTGTTAATGTGTCCCAAAAGGTGATTTCATGCAGCTACTGCAAAATCACGTTACAGGTCCGAATAAAGAAACAATAGCGACAGTGTTCATGAGGAGGGATCCCAAAAAGCCCACGTTGAAAATTTATTGTAAAATTTCAAAAAAATGGTGACGATATCACCATTAGTTCAAAACGCCATTGAAATACATGATATGGCAGTTATCTGTATTCCTCAGTTTGCGGTTCGGCTTTGAAGATTGCAGATGTGTCCTGGTCCAGAGAAGATGACATCAGCCGACCTCCAGAGGTAAGTATAGAGTAAGGGGGGTGTAGGGCGGTGGGTGCTCAGTGGGAGGGTTATGTGGGGGTAAGGAGATGGCGATAAAGATGAGGGGCCATTTTTGTTTTTTTCAGGCTAAAAAAAGAAGATGTCGCGGGATGGTATTTTCTTTTCAGGGCAGCATTGCAAACAAAAAACTATTTCGGGAAACTGGGAGTGGGCTTCCCAGTATTCACACTGCTGGGAGAGGTGTAAATGTCAGCACGGGGACTAGGCCCCCTGATGTCGGCAGTGTTAATTAATAAATGGGGTTCAAAAGGGGAAGCATCCGACACTGGGGGTGGGCATCCCATTGTCGGAAAAAAAATAATAAATAATACAAAAATAAATGAATTTAATAAATAAATGTATAAACCTGGAGGAGAGTTACACAAATAAATAAATATGCTGCCACCAGGGATTGGGCCCCCCGGTTTGCAGATAACAGTTCACTTCAGGCACAGTCAGGCTGGCGGGGCTACAATGACAGTAGCCCTGTCCCTGACCCGAGTCAAGACAGCAGAGGCCAGCACTATATGACACAGCTGTCTTTAATAAACGACAGCTGCCTGTGTTGTACAGTGCAAGTACTTCATGACACAGCTGTCATTTATTAAAGATAGCTGTGTCATATAGTTCTTGCACTATACCACACAGCAGTCATAGAAACACAGAAACAAAGAAATTGACAGTAGATAAGGACTGCTAGGCCCATCTAGTCTGCCCATTTTCCTTGCTTCCTCTAAAAGCTGCAGACCTTACTTGATCTCCGGCTTTACCTCTTCATTCCCATTGCTAGGGTTCCTCTATGCCTGTCCCATGCATCCTTGAATCCCCCCCACTGTGTTTGCCCCCACCACCTCCACTAGGAGTCTATTCAATGCATCCAACACATTTTCTGTGAAGAAATTTCTCCTCACACTACCCCTTAGTCTACCCCCTTCCAACCTCATGCCATGCCCCTCTCATTCCTGGACATCTCCTTTTATGAAAGATGCTACCCTCTGGTAACCTATTTATGTCTTTTAGAGATTTGCAGGTTTCTATCATATCTCCCCTCTCACTTCTCTCCTCCAGGTTATACAATTGAGGTCTCCCAGTCTCTTCTTATATGACTTGTGGTGCAGGCCCTGCACCATCTTTGTTGCCCTTCTTTAAACTGCCTCCACTCTGTCTATGTCCTTACGGAGATGCGGCCTCCAGAACTAGACACAATACTCCAAATGAGGCCTCACTAATGCTCTGTACAGTGGCATCAACTCCTCCTTCCTTCTGCTGGTGATACCTCTCCCAATGTACCCCAGTATTCCACTGGTTCTCCCCACAGCCATAGCGCATTGTTTGGCCACCTTTAGGTCATCAGATATAACTACTCTCAAATCCCTTTCCTGTTTGATGACCATCAGTTTCTCCCCCAACATGTAATCCTCCCCTGGGTTCTTGCACTCTAGATGCATGATTTTGCACTTTTTTGCATTGAATGTCAGCTGCTACACTCTGGACCATTCCTTCAGTATATCTAGGTCCCTCCTCATGTTTGCCACCCCTTCCGAAGTGTCCAACCTATTGCAGATCTTTGCGTCACCTGCAAATAGGAATACCTTCTCCATCTAGCCCCTAAGCAATGTCACTTATGAAGACATAAAACAGGACTGGGCCCAAGACTGATTCCTGTGGCACCCTGCTGGTCGCCCTCCTTCCCTCAGATTGAGCATCATTTACCATGACTCTCTGTCTTCTATCACCCATACAGTTCCTAACCCAGTTTACCACCTTGTGACCCACTCACAGGCTGCCCAGCTTGTTCACAAGTCTTCTATGTGGAACAGTATCAAGGAGTTATTGAAATCCAGGTAGGCGACATCTACTGCTCCGCTCAATCCACGACCTTAGTCATCCAGTTAAAGAAATCAATTAGATTTGTTTGATAAGATCTTCCCGCTGTGAATCCATGCTGTCTCAGATCCTGTGCTTCACTGTCATTTATTAAAGACAGCTGTGTCGTATGTGTCTCAACTTCGGGAGGTAAGTATAGGGTAAGGGGGGAGTGGGGTGATGGGTGCTCAGTGGGAAGGTCGGGTTGCAGGTAGGGAGACGGTGGTGATGATTAGGGACCATTTTCTTTTTTCCAGGTTAAAAAAAAACAGACACATTGTGGGACAATTTTTTTCTTTTCCAGGGACTTAACACTCTTTTGGGACACTGAGAATGGTCTCCCCAATGTCTCACACTGCCAGCGACATAGGGATTGGGCCCCCTGATATTGGCAGTGGTAAATAATCAAGGGACTGCAAAGGGGGAAGCATGCGACATGGGGGGTGGGCATGCTGTTGTTGGGTAACAACTGGAAATGACAAAAGCAAATTAATTAGTTAATTAATTAAAGAACGAAAGAAAAAAATAAAGAAAGAAAGAAATACATTGCCACGGGGGACTGGGCAGAGAACAGTTTAAGACACAGTCAGGATGGTGGGCTACAATGACAGTAGCCCCGTTCCTGACCTGTGAGTGGCAACAGCAGTAGGGGTTGCACTATATGACACAGCTGTCATGTATTAAAGACATCTGTGTCGTATAGTGCAAACTGCTGCTTTCGCAAAAATTCAGTTTTATATGGAACGTTGATTTTTGAACTGCGCATGCTCAGAAACTGAACATTTTTATTAAATATTTTAAAAACTACTTAACAGTGGGACCTAAATACCACAAACACGCACACCTTGGACCAACCTTTATCGAACCTGAAAGTTTCAGGTTTCAAAGCCTCCCATATTTTTAGTTATCGGATGGCAAAAAAAGTCCTAAAAATTTTCAAAAACTGAGACTTTTGAGGTTTTATGCACCTCTGTAACTTTGCCTCCCCTGAACCGATCTACATGAAATTTTCAGTATCAAGAGATCCTGCCTGTGCTTTCCAAATTTCATGTAAATTGTTTGAAAGGGGACAAAGTTATTAAGGTACAAAAATGTGAGTTTAACATTGAAGTGCTTACTCAATCTTAATATACAGGCACTATCGTACCTGTATAATATACAAATACATATATAATATATATATAACATAATATGTATAATACATACAACATATTATATAAAATTCACTGGTTTCATACATAACACACTCGATCAAGGCCATCTGGTAGGGGCTGCCTTTATCGACCTGACAGAGGCCTTTGATACTGTGAACCACTCACTGCTACTCAGGCAATTATCGCTCGCAGGAGTGTCGAATGATGCTGTCAGCTGGTTCAAAAGTTACTTAGAAGACCGTTCGCAGCAGGTCGAGATAACTAATGTCCTCCCCGAAAGGAAGCCAGTCCATTCTGGAGTATCTCAGGGATCTATACTGTGGCCCCTTCTCTTCAGTATCTACTTGAATAACCTCCCATGAGCCTGCCATGAGCAGATTCTGATTTACGCGGATAATGCCATGATCTGCTCTAGTAACCCTGACCCTACGAGCCTCCAGGATAACCTTCAAAACAGTTTCTCAGAAGTGGAAAAGCAATTCAGCACTCAAACACTGGTGCTAAACTATAAAAAATCCAAAGTGATGCTTTTCAACAATGCCAATAAGAAACACAAGTCCAAACCCTTGTTCATCACAAACTGCATTGGCACCCCACTTGAACAGATCCACTCCTTCAGATATCTAGGGGTCACTGTTGATAGCTCACTCACCTACTCACAACATATTGATAATGTAGCTCGAGCTATCAACATAAGGATTGGCCTACTCCACAGGCACAAGCATAGCCTCACTCCTGAGGCACTAAGAATAGCAATTTTCTGCTCTGTTATTACCATCATCGATTATGGGCTGGTTGTTTATGACTCTGCCTCTGCTACATCCCTTCACAGGATCACTGTTGCTCTTAACAAAGCATGCAGACTCCTTACTGGGGCTGCCTGCCTCACGCACACGTGTGACCTATATGCTCAAACTGGGTGGCTTCAATTATTCAGCCTGATCCAATATCAGACCTGCTTACTTGCCAAGAAGACACACCTTGGTTTTTTACCCCCTGGGGTCAACAGCTCCTTAGCCCTTGTCACAGTACCCAACATACTCGCAGCTTGGCAGCTTAGGTCTTTAATGTTCCCAGATGCAGCACCACCTTAGGTCAGAGGTCTTTTGCATACAAAGCCCCCCTCTGGTTCAACTCCCTGGGTAGGGACATCTCTGCTGAGTCAAAACTCGGCCTCTTCAAACACAAACTCTGAAAACATCTATTAGCAAACAGTATATGTACAGCCTTCTGCTTATTTTATTATTGTACTTATACCTTTTGGCACTTTTAACTCTTGGCACTTCATTTCGATCCTACCCTCGAGCCTTTTCCCCTCCACCCCTCACCGCTGCTTCTTCTCTGCTCATGCATCTTCAAGTTCTTCCCTTGCTACTCCTCACTTCCCTCTTCCACCCTCCACCCATTCTCTTATCTCTTGCCACCTCTTTTGCAACTTCTTCCCCTCCTTCTCCCTATGTTTCTCTCTCTTACCTCTCTCCCACCCATATTACTCTCTCTCATGGGTTTTCGACAAGGCCTGCTAGGCTGCCCCCTCTCCTGACTAAACACCACCTCTTCTCCTTATACTATTAATTTGTCTTCCTCCCCCTCACTTCACCAGCACTCCCCCTTCTCTCTGCACTCACCCCATTTCCCTCCTTCCACCTCCCCATCCTCTCATCTCTCTATCCTCATTACCTCATTTGCAACTCCGCTCCTTCCCTCTCCACCTCCTCTGCAACTCATCTCCTTCCCCCTCTTGTTTCCCCTATCCCCCACCTTACACACCATTACTTTCTCTCCTAGATTTTGACAAGGCCTCCCAGGCTGCCTTCCCTTCTAGCCCACTCCACTGTTATAATGAGCAACATTTAGTGCTATTTTGATTACTTTTGATGTATTAATTTTTTTGAAGTATATTCTTGATATCTGTTGTTTACTTATCTATTGTTTACCTTGTTCTGTTTTTGTACTACTGACGTGGAACCTTTGTAAATGAGTTGTATTGCTCAAAGGTGTTGTAATCCAAGACTCAATAAATAAATAAAATAATATATATATATATTATACGTGTAACGTGTGTGTATATATATATGTGTGTGTGTGTGTGTGTAATAGATAATTAGCTACAAAGTGTGCAGTCATGTTCTGATATACGCATGCCTTGATGTGTGATGTGAGGCACGAGGCCACAGGTTGAGTGCATTCAACCACCCAAAGCATACATATATCAGAGCACAACCACATGCCCTGTAATGGATTATCTGTCTTTTTTTTTATAATTATCATCTTTATTGTTTTCATGAAAAAAACAAACATACGTGACAGTAACAGTAATGGTTGACATATGGCTCATATACTGTTGTTACATGTTTTCTCGACTTTGAGGGTGGTTGGTACAGGTTTATTTAGTTATGCATTTTGTGTATAGTACTATTTTATAAACATTTTATGGGGCCCAAAGTATCAATTGCTACAGGCTTCCTAACAAAGGGTTCAGCATGTACACATTCTAGTGAAGTTTGTCAGCAGTCTACAGTTCCACCCTTCTAGCATCAGGCTCCCCCAGGATTGGTGAGGTGTGCTGGCCCAGTGGTGCTGAGGGCTGAGGCACTGGATGCCTCACCTCACCTCACGGCACGCTGGCGACCTGGGTTCGGGAATGAGCCCGGGCCGTCGGAGGCTGGCAATGGGTGGGGGGTAGAGCTGGATGGAGCAGCTGACAGGCAAGCTCTCCTCTCCAGGGTGGGGTAACGGCTTCTTTTGACCTATGGCTGCCACCTGGTGGAGGCTGGAGTCAGCACGGTCCAGGAGGAGCCAGGCGCTAGGCCTGGGGTGGGGTGAGAGGAAAGGGGCCATTACCAGGGCCGTGGGACTAATGCATTCCTCCACACGCATGCTTCCCTCTCCTGGGGCCCCTGGGTGCAAAACAGGAAAAATAGCCAGCGGCAGGATGGCCAGCGACTCCCTGAAGGCTTCGCTCCTGGGCCAGGCATAAGGTAAGCCCCGGTAATTACGGGTGATGGGGCTGGGGGGGTTGGTCAGATGGGGGCTGTCCGGGGGCAGAAAGTGTTAAATGATAAAAAAAAAAAAAAGGATTGGTGAGGTGCAAATTCAGGTATGTATAGTCTAATTGGCAGATTGAGATCAGTCCCTGATGGGAGAACAAAGCATGGAGGGGGAAGAGATATACTTATGAGAGGGATTATGAAATGGGTAGAAACAATGCTGAATTCTGATTGGCTGAGAGCTGCTTTCAGCTGGGCCATTATCCCAGTACAACGGCCCAGCTAAAAGTATTCTGTTTAAAAATGCATAACATTTACTAACAAGCATTTGTCAATGTCAAATGTTTGCTGGCTGGCACTGGCATTGGTAGTGTAGGAGTTACAGAGCTGCATAATAGGAATGACAGTGAAGTATTGAACTGAAGCCAACCCCATCACCACCCTGCAGATAGTGACAGGCATTGGGGTGTGCCTTTGGGTCAGCAGGCATAACGGCCACACCATTTCACCACACCCTACCCTGCAGACACCGACAAGTGTCACAGTGTGCCTTGGGGTCTTTGGCCCTTATGCGCACCCAATTCCATCAGGAAATATTGCGAGATGAGTGCGGTATAGGAGAATGGGGTGAACTTTGGGGACGAAGAGTCCAAGGCACACCTCGATGCCTCTCAGTGGCTGCAGGGTGTGGGTGGGGGTGGAATGGTATGAGCATTGCAGGTGACAATCCCAAGTCACAGCCCTGATGCCTGTCATTCTCTACAGGGTGGGGTGTTGTGATTGGAAACCTAATGCCTCAGGCATTCATTGGTATTTTCACTCCAAATTTTCAACATGGGTTTTTTGTGACCCCCCACCTCATGAACCGTGTCAATATCAGTTTGTTAGCCGAAAGCTGCTTTTGCACAGCGACTACGGCATTTGTCACCACAGGTGCAAAAACACATTCTGAACAGGATGTGAAAAATGACAGTTGTACTGTTCATGAGGAGGTGTAAAAAAAGGCAATGTTGAAAATCTGCAGTGAAAATATTAAAAAAACTGGTGCAGTCACGAGCATGTGTAGAAACTGTGCAGTGTGCACCCGTAATGTAATTAGTTTGGGAATAGTTTACAGCAGATTGTCAACACAGGCATTTTGGGACCTCCGGTCATGAACAGTGTCACTGTGATTTTCTTTATCTGTCCCGAACAATGATTTCCCACAGCGACAACGCATTTCTGTGCTGAAAGTGTGAAAACACATTTCGGCCATGATGTGAAAAATGACAGCTGCACTGTTCATAAGGAAGTGTGGAAAAATGCCACTGGTGAAAATCTGGACTGAAAATATTACAAATTCATGAACTTACGAAGGTGCATAGAAACTGCGCAATGCTCACTCATAACACAGTCATTTTTAGGAATTTTTTCACCACATTTTCAAAATAGCCATTTTAAGACCTCTGCTCATGAACAGTGTCACTGTGAATTTCTTAACGTGTCCCGTTCATTGATTTCACACACCAACTGCACCATTGTGCGCTACATGGGCGGAAACACATTTTGCATGAGAAGTGAGAAATGACAGCTGTACTTCTCATAAAGAGGTGTGGTAAAATGGCAATGTGGAAAATCTGGAGTGAAAATATTGAAAATTCGCGAACTTACGAGCGTGTGTAGGAACAGTGCAATGCATGCTCATAAAATAGTAATTTTTGGGAATTTTTTCACCAAATTTTTAACATAGCCATTTTAACACCTCTGCTCATGAACAGTGCCACTGTGATTTTCTTAATGTGTCCCAAACATTGATTTCACACACTGACTGCGCCATTGTGCGCTACATGAGCGGAAGCACATTTTGGGTGAGATGTGAAAAATGACAGCTGTACTACTCATAAGGAAGTGTGGTCAAATGGCAATGTTGAAAATCTGGAGTGAAAATATTGAAAATTCGTGAACCTACGACGTGCGTGGGAACAGAGCAATGCTCATAAAACAGTCATTTTGGAACTTTATCACCAAATTTTCAACATAGGCTTTTGAGACTACCTTATGAACACTGGCACTGTCATTTCGTTATTCAGTCCCGAAAGGTGATTTCACGCAGTGACCACGAAATCACCCTTCGGCCTGATTAACACCGTGACATTGACAGAATTCATGAGGAGGGGTCCCAAAACCCCATGTTGAAAATTTGGTGCCAAAATTCCAAAAAATGCCTGAGATATGCAGCAAAGTTGAAAAAAACCCGATTCATTACATTATACAGCTTACCAGCATTTCCACAGTTCGCAGTTGACTTTGAAGAGTGCAGACGTGTTCCTGGTCCACCGAAGAATGTCACGCTGAGCTCCGGAGGTAAGTAAGGGGTGAGGTGTGGGTGTGGGGAGGCAGGGTGCGCAGTGGGTGGGCGCGGGTGTGAGAGGAAGGTGAAGACAGCAGCAAGGGAAGTTTTTTTTCCTTTCAGGTTTTTTTTTTTTTTATTTGGTCTACACGGGACGTTTTCCACACTGGGGTGGGCTCCCAGCGTGGCAGCTAAAAGGCTGTTGGGGGAGCAGTAGAGCCAATGGGGGATTGAGCACCCCTGTTGGCTATAGGACCTGTTGCCACACTGGGGTGGGCTCCCAGCGTGGCACCTGATAGTCTGTGGGGGGGAACAGTAGAGTCGACGGGGGATTGGGCACCCCTGTCGGCCATACAGACTGCAGGGGAGGACAGTAGAGCTGACGGGGGGATTGGGCACCCCCGTCGGCCATACAGTGTGTGCTTGGGGAGGTAGGAGCGCATGAGCACGCAATGTGCGTACGTGCGTGTGTGTGTGTGGGGAGGGGGAGCGCTGCTCACTCAAGCGGTGCTCTCCCTTTCAACTGTATGGCACTGCATTTTGGATCGTTGCACTATGTTTCTTGCACATGTATGCAAGCAAACATAAAAATGACCCATTTCATAATCGCAATAAGGCACTCCAGGGGCTGTGTTAGGTGGGCTAGCGGCCCTTCTCAGGTGGTGGAAGCCCTAGGCTTGCTTCAACCCACCCTGAGGTAGGCCGTTATCCCACCATAACACACACCCTGTCATGCTTAATTACAAGGGGGCACCCAGGGCTAGAATAGCAAGTTGTGGAGGGTTGGGGGGGGATGAGTGAAGAGATCCTCCAATTTATGAGACAAATGTGGGATCCTTCATCATATAGTATATAATCCAGGTGGTCCATCTAGAGTTACATTTCTCTTGTTGATCATTCAGCCTGTGGGTGAGTGTTTCTAGGTAATAGATCTGGGTCACTAATAACCACCAGTCTGGGATGGTAGTATATATAAGTCTTTTGTTAGTTATAGCTGTGCCCTGAATATATCACGCAGCTCGGACTGCACTACCTGGAAAAAGGTGCTGGTTTAGGGCAGAACCGCATGATACGGGTGTGATGTGCCTTTTGCTCTCTGCATAGTCTCAAACAATCTACTGTTGCATTGGGGGTGTAATGAATGGTTATGACTGGGGTCCTAAAGTATTTGATTATATTCTTCCAGGCATACTCCCACCACTGGTGTGAGCTGGTTACTCTGGCTGCATTCTGGCACACCGTGTGCCAGTCTTATAAGGTGAGGGGTGTCCCCAACTCCCTCCTCTGTTGCTGGAGCACTCCCTCAGTGAGATGCTCATGTATGGTTTTAAATCTGCCCTGCATTCACATTTGGTGTAGGTAGCACAAGCTGAACCGCTCCCATTGTCTGAACCCATGATGCATTCTTCCCGGAGGGAAATTATCAAGAACTGAGATTGTGGTAAATAGTGGAAAGAAAGGCGTTAAGTGTAGGGCTTTTTGTATCTCTGTACGTGCGGACATATAATAGTGGATCCATGGGCTTGGGGGTCAAGGGTTGCACTGTTTCTACAGCCTCATGATATAAGGCTCTTAGATAATCTGGGTGGGGTATCATCTCCTGCTCCATCTCTGCCCAATGAGCTTTAGGTGTTGAGATCTGTCTTGCCATTAGATGGGTGAGCTGAGCCGCCCAGTAGTATGACTGCAGATCTGGTAAAGACAGACCCTTACTCCCTTTTGAGAGTGATAGTATTTACTGTCTGACCCAAGGCCTTTGCCCTGCCCATATGACTCTGGAGACCCTGTCAAAGGCCTTTTCGACAGAGTCTCCTGGCCCTTTCTATATGCAACCATGGGAACAATGGGATTCCCAATTGCACTTACCCAGGTTATTAGAAACATTTATACCTCACCTAAGACCTGTGCTAAGATCAGTGGCCACCACTCCCCCTACTTCCCCCTATGCAGAGGCATGCGGCAGGGCTGCCCCTTATCTCCCCTGTTATTTGCCATTTTTATGGAACCACTAGCCCAAAAGATAAGTGAGGCAAGGGATTTCTCTGGATCACACAGGGAGGCACCGAGCGTCGTATCGCCCTATACGTGGATGCTGTACTGCTTTACCTAAAGGGCCCAGAGAGAGCTTTGCCCCAAGTTAGCTGGATCCTGGAGGAGTTTGGCAGAGTATCTGGCTATAGGCTATAGTCTTAACACGACAAAAACTGAGGTACTGGACTTTCATTACGCCCCCTCCTCAGATGTCATAACTCTGTTTCCGTATGCTTAGAACAGGAAGAGAGAAAATACTAAGGAGTATATCTCTCCCAAGACCCATCCAACTCCTATAGGAATATCTACCTGCCTTTTACCACCCAGACTGAACAGGGCCGCAGGCATCTTCCAGGTTTCCATCTCGTGGATGAAATGCATGGTACATTTAATTTTATCTGTGGTGGTACAGGTGTAGACAACCTGTTTGATCTCTACAAATTAAGTGTGGCAAGAGCTCATCCATACTTAAACCTCAACTCAGGGCTTGGTAAAGTCCTTCCGAATTGGTGACCTGTCCCACTCCACCTCGATGACCCAGGGTCCTCTAACAACCCTTGAGATGGTAACCAAGTAATGTAAATTACCCAGTACTGTGAAACCTTGTAAAATATGTCAAAATGTAATGTGAGCTATGTACAATTTGTCTAAATGTAATGTTTCTGTTTTATATTGACGTGGAGCCTTTGCAAAGTCGACTCAAAGGATTGTAATTCTGAAATTTCAATAAATAAATAAATATTATGCTCAGGATTATCTGTCTTATAAAATGGCCAAAATTGATTTGAGGGGTGTGAAAAATAGAAAGAAGTGCAGGTGTGCAGTCACTGTGGGATAATGCATGGTCATGTGGTGTGTTTCTTCCAATCGGCTGACAGAACGTATGTTGATTTTCCTCACCCATATATGATAAAATTAGAGTTGAGTAAGCGTTTAATGTTAAACTCCAATTTCTGCACCCTAATAACTTTCCCCCATTTAACCAATTTACTTGAAATTTGGAAAACATAGACACAGTGTTAAGATATCAGAATCCTGAAAGTGCCATGGCAATTGGATTCCTGGGAGTAAAGCTACAAAGGTTCGAAAACTCTCCAAATTACATAAATGAAGACCTTTCCTTTTTGTTCATCTATAACTAAAGCACTAGAAGGATTTGAAACATGAAACTAGCACGTTTCATAGAGTCTGGCCCAAGGTGTGTGATTTTGCATTTTTAGTTCTCAAACTAAAGTAGTCTTAAACAGTTTAGTTTCCTGGCATGTGCTGTTAGTAAAATCAGCATTCTGAGGATAACATACTTTTTATAACCACATTGCTTAATGTGGTCAATTTACAGGAATGGGACAGTGTATCAGGAGGCAGGGCTATTTATAGCATTTGTATGATGTTCAGTTGTGTTCGTTCATCAGGGATGGGGCTACTTGAAAGTGCATAACCCTGCCCCTGCTGAACATAGCGATGCGGGTGTGTTTTTCCTTTTTTCTTTTCCCCCACTATCTGTTATTAGCCTAATCAGTGGCCTTGTTGATTTAACCTGGACACTGGGGTGCCCAACCCCAGTGCCAGCTAATTTTTTTTTAAACATTCAAACACTGGGGTACCCACCTCCTGTGCTGATTCATCTACCAACTCCTCTGTATTGTCCCCCCCACTACCCGACATTTAAATCTCCTAACAATGGGGTGCCCAATCCCCGGTGTCAGTGTAGTCCACCTCTGACCCAGCAGTCTGGGACACTGGGGTGCCAACCCTCCCACACCCAAGTATCAAGCTGACACTGGGATGCCTAATTCCCAGTGTCAGTAGGTACATGAAATGAAAAAAATAGTCCCTCAACATCCTTTTTTTTTGAAAACCGAAATGAAGAAAACAGTTCCTTATTGTCTTGTGCCAATATCCTAAACCCACCCACTCCACCCGACCCCCAGCTCAGTATCCACCACCCCATGTCCTCTCTTATCCTATATTTACATATAAGAGATCCAAAGCTGTAATCCTCTCTAGGCTGAAGATATATCCTCACTCTTCAAAGTCAGAGCAGGAACTGAGGAAATCAGCTAACTGCTGTTAATGTCAAAACTGAACTACGAGCTCACCTTGCTGACAAAAATGTCTGTCAGTGCGTCTGTTAGCTGACAATACCTGCCTGATTCTCTGATCTTGCTCTTGTCCATTTTTCTTACCTATCATCTCTACCTTCCCCACACCCCCTCACTCACGCACCCTACCCCTTAATCTCCCCAACCCCTCACCACTCCTCTGCCCCCCTATCCCTCTACTCCTCCTGCACTGGCCCTTTGACCCCTCTGACTCCCCTACCCCCCCACTCCTCCAACCACACCTCATGTATATTCCACTAAACCGCAAACAAAACCATCTATTGGCTGATCTAAACTGCCCCTCTTACCTCAGCTTAATAAATTATGCCTTGGTCACCCCTTGTTACCTACAAAACATTGGACCACACTCCTGTGGTGCTGTTTTTAAGGTTATACCACAAGTGTTGACTGTTCTCTTCCTTGCTGTCCTAGCAACCATGTATGTGCTGATGATGCACTTATAAACCTGATGTTATACAGTGTTTTTACCATGTTTGTACCTATGAATGTTATGTCTTGTTGTGTATCTTCCTCAACTTGGAGCCTCTGTAAATGAACCTATGGTTCAAAGGTATTAATCCCAAACTGAAATAAATAAATAAAATAAAAATGTTTTTCAATGTGTTTTGAACTTTTATTCATAACTTGGTTATTTCTAATATTTTTATCCCAAACTTTCAACATGGCCTTTTTGGGACTCCACCTCATAAACAAGGCAGGTGAAATTTTTCAAATCCTGCCTGAACAGTGATTTCACAGTCACTCCATTAAATCACCTTTCAGTCAGGATTTGAAGATTCTCACCTACCAGCAAGGGCGTAGCTACTGATACTCCAAGTAAGCCATGGCATACCAAGTTTAGTAGCACAGAGTAGCAAACAAGCTGGCCAGCACTGCTCTGCCCTCTCTAGTCCATCACATTTAAATTCCTTTGTTTGGCTTTGCAGGCTTTTTCTTTTCTCTATCAGCTTTGTTTTTTTTGGGGGGGTGAAAGAGTGGATCATGGACGTTGAAGCTGAAGGTTTCAATTAGGTCCGCATGGTCCACCTGCATAGCGATTGGCTGTGGCATCTGGTAGAGGGTGTGGCAAGTCTTGGGCAGTCAGTTTAAATGTCCCAGCAAAGTCAGAAGCCATACTATTAGTTCAGTTGTGCTGGGAGCGAGAGAAGCAGTAAAAGAACTAAGAAGTAGCAGACAGAAGAACAGACTCAGAGCCAGCTGAAAGAATGAAGACTTCATGTGAAATGACAAGCAGAGTGAATCTGCCTACCTGCAGGGGGGAGAGAGAAGAAATTTCTGCCATAGTCTCGGACTCATGGTGTCATCAGTGGCATTCACCAGACGACAGTGAGCACCACACTAGCAGCACCGACAGACAGCAGGTCTAGTGTGGGAATCATCTGATTAGAGCTAGGAACCTTGGACTCAAGTTGTGGGAGGGGGGGGCAGGCATGAACAACAGTGGAGGAGGAGGTAGCAGTATGACAGGTTGGTGTACAAATCTGAAATGTCTGACTACACCCTGTCTACCAGGTTCAAGAGGTAGGGTCATAAGAAGACCATGTTGAAAATTTGGGGTCAAAATATTAAAACATAACACAGTTATGAAGTGGAGTTGGAATTTTTCAATATTCACACATAACTTTGGCCATTTTTGATATTTTGACCCCACATTTTCAACGAAGCCATTTTTTTACACCACCTCATGAAGATGACAGCTGTCATTTTTCGAATCCTGGCCAAAATGTGTTTTCGCACCTGTGGTGCAAAATGATATTATGGCCAGGATTTTAAAATTGTAACCAGAATTATGAGGTGAGATCATATGAAGATGACTAGGGTTTGGAGTTGATTTTATTGTTTTTAGTCAGGGAGCCCAGTTTTGTGAGCAATTCAGCATGCTTGACATCTGGATACTGGAAACCGGAGTATTTGACTTAACTCTTTTGAACTGTGGTATTTCTTTTCAGCCTACCACTTTACTATGGTGGAAGGTTCCATCTCTCCATGGATAACTGAGTGACTGTTGCTGGTAAGGAATGGACAGTTAAGCTGGCAATGGGTCTGACAGCCCAAATATTCTGCAGATTTTGGGACTGCAGCAGCATAGCAGGACTGGTCAAAGTGGAGCAGCATGAGTAAGCTTGGGCCGATCCGCTCTAAGAAGTCGAACATCATCTTTTTGTTGCTGGGTGGCATTTGAATGTGGAAATCAAGAAGGTACCACCTCATACAGCTGCTGTCTGCCTGGCTTGGGCATCTGCTAAGCATCTTTGACAGAGGCATCATTGGTGGAATTCGACCCTGCCCCCTTTCACTAATTTGAGATGAGATGGTGAGCTATAAAATCGAGATTTGCTCTGAACTTGAACTTGACTTCCCTACTGACTACAGAAAGGGCTGCAGGCAGTGACAGCACCTATTTTTGCTTGACTCTGTTTGCCTTCCTGGGAACAATGCATTAATCCCCTAGCAGCAGTGAGAGAGCAGTTTGAGTGGACTAAAAACATTCTATGTCTCTTTTGAGAAAATATTGTGGACTTTCCTCTGGTAAGAGCAGTTAACTTACATTTGTAAATAGCATTTTCTAGCCATAAAATAGAATTGCTGAACGTTCACAATCACTGGATTCTCCTCATTTGTTGGACTTTAAGTCTTTAATTTATTTTAATTTGAGTATGGTTTTATATAGTGGGTGGGTTGGGTAGGAAAGGCAGATTAGGCAAAGCATTATAATACAGTTGTTAGTGTATATCTGCTGGTATGGGCGAGTGGATATTTGATGTATTAGAAGTTTTGTGATTGTGGGGTGTGACTGTTTAGGGTTGGGATAGTGGGAGGTCTGTGCTGCAGTGTGGATTCTCCTTTAAAGTGAAGAAAGGGTGACACTGTTTGTGCAACCAATGGGAAATCTGTGTGAGTCCAGGGGCTCTGCGTCTTAGTTACTCCCCATCCAAGCTGCTGGACCTCCACTTCTTCAATGACATCCCCAACAATGGCGGTGTACAGATATTGTAGTGAAGTTGGAATCATAAGGAAGTGGGATGGTATGCAGAGAGGGGTGGGAGTGCTAAAGGCAGGCATTATTAGGATAGTGAGGACCAGGAGATGCCCTGGGGTGAAATGGGATCTAGGAAGAGGCCAGTCATGGCTGGTTCCCATACCCAGGGTTCCCACCTGACTGAGTGGGCAGGTAACCTTTAGGCCAGTGGCTTCCACTCATCCCCTGGAGGCAGTGTTGTGCAATGTGAAATCGATGATGAACAAGACTGCTATTATATCAGACTTGATTTCTACAGTAGATCTGGCTTGAATCTTGGAGGCCTGGTTGGGTGATGACACTGGTCTAGTTTTGGAGGCATCAGTTCCAGCAGGATTCTCTGTAGTTCACTGCCCATGGAGGGGTCGTGGGGATGGGGGCATCTGTTTTAGATCCAATTTGAACTTTGCTGTGCACCCAGTGGGAACTAGTTCATTGTTTACATGCATGGCTGTGCATAGGGGTACAGGTGCAGGCAGTAGGATCCTTCTCGTATACTAGCCTCTAGGATGCGAGAGGGAATTCCTGCAGATCATGGACTGCATCACCAAGAAGGTATTGTAGTCACCCAGTTGATTGATTCTGGGAGGCTTCAATGCCTAGATTAACAATGAACTCTCACAATTTGGACAGTATTTTCTCCAATTGATGGAATCACTGAGCCTCGCACAAGTGGTTACTACTGTGATCCATCAACACGGTCATGCATTGGACTTAGTATTCTCACTGGGGCTCGAGATTAACAACCTCATGATTGATCCAGTCTGCTTGCCAGATTATTGCACGGTAATGTTCTCATTCAGGGCCGCCCCCCTTGTTGTCCACCCCCAGTGAAGATAATCCATTGCCACCCTTTAAAGAGGTTGTCCCCAGCAGGAATCCAGGATGCAATGGAATTCTCAGGTGTGATAGCTGCTTGTGAGGTAGGATCAGGGGAGGTGGTGATGGCTTATAACATATAGAACAATATATGAGCTGGTGTGTGTAACGAGAATTTTATACACACCCGAGGGATTTATTAAGCATCCAACCCTGAGGTTGCGTGTAATATTCGAGTTTTACACACCACCCCATATTTTATTTTATATAATTTCTGAGGAGTGCTTTTTTTGCCATTGCAACTATATAAAATAAACTCAGCTTCACTGTTCAGCCATGGTTTGGTCAGGTATCAGCACGGTCCGCGGTCGAGTTGAAGCAAGTGCTGAAACATTTCATTTTTTTGTCATTTTAAAAAAATACATGCTGGAAAGGGTTCTCAACTAGTCCAGTTTTTTTTTAAAGTTTGCTTACCGCCAAGTACGAGAGGTGCCAGCAGTGAAGTGTTCACCCGATGGTTCAGCGTGAGGACGGAAAGACAGCTGGCACATGTGAAGAGCGAGAGAAACTCAGCGCGTGTTTGCCATTATAACCAGCTGGTTATAATGCCAAATTACAACTAGGTTTCCCTATGGGAAAAAATGCTCATCGGTTATGATAGGGCTATTAACTCAGCCCTTGATACTATCATGCCAGTTCCTATATGACCCAGGATTTCCTGCTTAACATCCCTGTGGTTTGATGAGGAGCTTAGGAAAAAGAAGGCCATGGGTCAGAAATTAGAGCATTGTTGGTGGAAGTCCAGGACCGACAAGGACAGACTGGCTGTGACATCTAATTACAATGTATATCAGAGGGCAATCTCCTGTAAGAAGGCAGCATTCATGTCCAGGGAGACTGCAGCAGAGAGGAACACACTGGCTCAGCTCTTCCAGACTGTAGATAGGTTATTCCATCCTGCCCGCCTGTCTCCAACCGGTAAAAGCATTTGCATCCGCTAGGAGTGAAGAGTTTGCTCAGTTCTTCTCTGACAGGGCTGATCAGAGACCGGGTGTCCTCAGTCAAATCTAGGATAACCCCGGCTGAGCCATTGTGTCTCAGCAGAAAGGAGCTGATTGTCACAAGGAGCACTCCCCCTGTTTATTTATTTATTTTATTGAATTTTGGTAACTGGGTGAGCGCACTGGGACTTTTCAGTCCCTTGTTAAGGGGTGACCCAGGAAGAGCAGTACATACAAAAAACTGTGCATTTACAGAGAAAGGTAGGTTACATATACTTGGGTTGCAACAATTTCCAGGATAACTGGACAACAAAATATAGATATCACATATGTAGTACAGTAACAAGATAAGCTGACACAGTAGAATAAAGCCATTTATACAAAGGCTAACACAGAAGGAGTAGGCCAAAACAACACAGGGTAAGCAGCAGAGCAGGCTGAGGAGAAGATTAGAACAGCGTAGTATTCATTCAAGGAAGAGCTGCTTCAGCAGAGTAGATTAAAAGAGCAATGGAGTAGTTCCACGAGGTAGATTGCTGTGCAGATTAGGGAAAACCAGGGGAGAGTCATCTGGAGCAGGTACAAACAGTGGAAGCAGAGAGGTGGGTTAGCAATGAGGATTTAGATTTGGGGAAAGAGGAACAGGACAGTAAGAGATGAGGCAGGGAGTTCCAGACATAAACGGAAGAGAAGGCAACCTCCATGACAAGTTTTGGAGTGAGTTTAGGCTGATAACAGTGGAGGAGGTTAATGAGGTGACCTCAGAACTGCGGCCCACTTATTGTGAACTGGAACCAGGTCTGACATGCCTCCTAAAGAGTTGTGTAGGATTTCTGGGCTCAGTGTTTGTTGAGCTAGTTCAGTGCTCCTTTTCAGAAGGGTCCTTTCTGAGTCCCTTACAAGATGCATTGGTGAGGAACAGGGCAACAGGGTAGACACACAGGAAAGGGCCTTAAGGATGGAGTTAAATCTGAGAAAACTGGAAGAATGGTCCAAAACTTGGCAGTTGAAGTTCAACGCCAAGAAGTGCAAGGTCATGCACCTGGAGAAAAGAAACCCAGGTAAAGAATACTACTTAGGAGGAGAAAAGTTAACTGTCACAGAGCTGGAATGTGACCTTCGAATCATGGTATCAAACAACCTGAAAGTGGGAAGGCAATGTGAAAAAGCAACACATAAAGACAGCAGCATCCTTGGATGTATAGGCAGGGACATTACAAGCAGAAAACAAGAGGTAATAATGCTGTTGTCCTACTGGGTCAATACCACGCATGGTATTAATTGTGCTATATAGTGAGCCTGGGATTACAGTGACATGGATAGAACAGCGGAAGGGAATACCACTACCCCTGTCGCTGCATACAGATTGGGAGGCTGGACAAGTTGCCATGTGCTGGGTGCCTGGTCAAGCAGCTCCCATGGAGGAGTGGCTAGGGCACTAGCACACAGCCCAGTCAGGAGACCTAGGACCGTGGTTTGATACCCCCCAGGTCTCCCCTGCTACATCTTTTTGGCACTTTAAAAAAAAAAAAAGTAACCACCTCCCGAGTTTCTCCCTATCCCCGAGGCCCCCCCCCCCGAGTTAGTTATTTAAGTTCAGGAGGGTGCGGGGGGCAAGGCTCCCTGCAAAAACACATGAAGACCCATTGTGATCAATGGGCATGGTGCATGGAACAAGTCGATGTTTTGCCTGACTCTGTTTTTGTCTGGCGCTGTCTCGCAGTGGCATTTTTAGCCCCTCTGTTTTGTTGTGTGCGATTATGACCTCCTGCCTGCTGTTGAACAGGTCCTTGGTGAGGCCCCACCTGGAGTACTGTATCCAGTTCTGGAGCCTCCACCTTAAAAAGGATATAAACCAATTGGAATCTGTGCAAAGAAGAGCAACAAAGATGGTTCATGACCTCCACCACGATCCTTATGAGACAAGACTTAGGCAATTAAATTTATATTCCCTGGAACAGAGGGGAAACAGGGGAGACATGACAGAAACATTTAAATACCTCCAGGGAATCAGCTCAACACAGAAACAGAGCCTCTTCCGAGAAAACACAGAGGCGAGAACTAGAGGACACAACAGACAACTGCTGGGAGGGAAATTCTGTGCAACATCAGGAAGTTCTTCTTCACCGAGAGGGTCATGGAGACTTGGAATGGATTCCTGCAGGAGGTGGTGGAGGCAAAGGCTGTTAGGGAATTCAAGTAATGCTGGAACAGGCATTGTGGGATCCTGAAATAAGACATACTAGGGTGGTGGTAGGCAAAAGACATAGATATGGGCAGACTAAATGAATCATGCAATCCCCATTTGCCGTCACACTCTTATGTTCTTGTGATCCTCCTGAAAAAAACATCTCTGAATCTGAACTGCCTGGTGAATTTTAGACATGTCTTTAACCATCCCTTTTTGGAGAATGTTACTGAAAAGATTGTGGCCCTGCAACTCGAGGCACACCTCACAACCATTAACATGTATAAGCCACTCCAGTCTGAATTTAGATTGAGGTATAGTACAAAGACTGTTGACTAGGGTGCAAAATTACCTCATCAGGGCTAGAGGTAGAAGGGAAGGGTCAGTTTTCATTCTGCTCAATCTCTTTTCAGCATTTTATACCATGGACCATGGATTGTTGTTGGAACATCTAAGAGAGTACTGTGGATTTGCTGGCACAGTAGTCAACTGGTCATTGAGCCCTTCCTCAGAGACAGGATATAGAGGGTGATGATGAGGAATTTCTTCTCACTCCCAAAGCCCCTGCTCTGTGGTGAACCCCAGGGCTCAGTCTTCTCACCTATACTGTTCATGGTGTACTACATGCTGTCACAGGGTGATATCATCAGACATCATGGCTTGGGCTTTCACAGTTATGCAGATGATGCTCTGATGCTCCTGTCATTTGCACCCAGAATGCCTGGCGTGGTTGATTACTGAATTTATGCTTGGTAGAGATTCAGGACTGGATGTCCTCCAGCTGGCTAAGACTCAACCCAGACATGATGGAGGTATTAATGTTTGAGCCTGGTTAATGGCAGGGTGCGGTGCCTACAGTGGAGAGGACTGGCCTGGTACTTGATTCCTCCAGCCTTTTAGACTACAAGGAGTGCACACTAGGAGAGTGGTGCTCTAGAAACTCACCTAGTGCATTGTCCAAACAGTTTCTGGAACACACTAACCCTTGAGAGGGACGTAAAAAGATGCAGCTTGGGCTCAAAGTAATTACACAAATATATTTAATGCCATTCTCAATGAAGGGGAAAAGAAGAAATCTCGCCTGACAATACTATTGCGAATATGTTTTTGAATATTAAATGGTTTGAATCTCCTTTTTAAATATTTGTATTGGTGAGAATAATGAGGGAACCTTTTTTCTGATGTATTGTTAACTAACTTATGGCACAGTAGGTGTTAAATGCACTGTTTCAGTCACTATTGGTCTGAATTTATATAACCAAAGACAAGACACTTTTAATACTTTAACTTGGATTAACTTGGAGAAATCAGACAAAGTAGGCAAAATGCCTATTTAATTGTCTCCCACTACATAGTGGGGTTATCTCAACTTCCTGGTATTCAGGAGGTAATCATCCAGCCATATTTTAAACCGGTCAAATGTAGATGCTTCAACAATATGGTAAGGTAATGAATTCCATAACCTGGTAGTACGCACATTATAAAAATTCAAACGTTTGACTGTAAGTACATTAGGAACTTGGGTTTGCATCTTATGTGACCTAAGGTTAACCTCCCTATCAATTCATTGGAAACCACAGTGCTCCCTTATGGTGGGGTCCTTGATAATTTTGTATAATAATAAGAAGTCACCCCTAATTCTTCTGGTTTCCAAAGAATATAGGCTAAGTATTTTCAACCTTTCATTATAATCATAATTTTTTTAACCCATAAACTGATTTAGTTATCCTCCTCTGGATTCTTTCTATTAAATTAATATCTCTTTGGAGATAGGGACTCCAGACTGGAGTCCCATAATCAAGATGTGGCAAACATATGTTTTATATAATTTCATAATACTTAATCTATCTCTGGATATAAATGTTCTTCTTATGGAATGTATTATTCGATTACATTTTACAAAAAGTTTTTTAACATGTGTTTTGGAAGATAAATTAGAGTCCATCCATACCCCCAGATCTTTTTCACGTATACTAGCCTTGAATGCTTTGTTGTTTAAAAATTATTGATACTTAGGATTTCTGTTACCAAAATGTAACACAGAACATTTATCTTCATTGAATTTCATATTGTTTTCCATTCCCCATAGTTCTATGGAATGAAGATCTTTACACAATTGTCGATATTGAAAAAGAGAGGAAACACCCCCACCAATTTTTGTATCATCTGCGAATTTAGTTATTACACTGCTAAGTCCTTTACCCATATCACTTATATATAAACCAAACAACACCTGACCCAGCACAGATCCCTGAGGGACTCCACTAGTAACATCTCCTTCTTTGGAAAATTCAGAATTTATTTTTACTTTTTGTTTCCTGTCAGTTAGCCAGTTATTAACCCATCTCAGGATATAACCATTTAGTCCTAAGTTATGTAATTTAGAAATTAGTTTATCATGGGGTACTGAATCAAAGGCCTTTCCTAGATCCAGAAAAAATACATCTATTGGTACTCCTTTATCTAGTTGACCACTAACAAAATTATAGAAGGTAATCAAATTTGTATTGCACTGATATCATGAGCTCACATGGTGGGTTCGAAAGCTAAATTGTGGTTGTCTGTACTGAATCCATAGCCTTTGAAAAAGGATGTCTTCAGTCCAAAACATGCCAGGCAGGATTTTGTCTTTTTCCCCTTCACTGGGAATGGCATTAAATATATTTATGTGATTACTTTGAGCCCATGCTGCATCTTTGTGTGTCCTACTCAAGGGTTATTGTGTGCCAGAAACCTGTTTGGACAATATTCCTCCATTCTTGTAGCTTCTGCTAAGGATAAGACTCTGGATATCATTCTGGATGATAGACTGACACTTGAGGCTCAGGTGTCATCTGTAGTCTGGAGTGACTCTTATCATCTCAGAAATATCTCCTGGATTAAAGCCTTGATCCACACAGAAGACCTGCCTCACTGGTACATACCTTTGTGACTTCCAGACTTGACTACTGTAATGCTTTGTATCTCAGGGTTAGTGGAAGGGTCCTATGGCACTTGCAGCTGGTACAGAACGCAGTGGCTAGATTACTGACATGCCTTCCAAGGTCTTGTCATGTGATCCCGGTCCTGTATGACCTTCACTGGCTGTTGGTGAAGTGGTGAATCTCCTTCAAGGTCAGTTTACCTACAAAACCCTATATGGAACAAAGCACTATATGAACTGGGCCCAGGTTATCTGAGTGACTTCCTGTCTTCTTCCATCCTTCCCGCCCCCCCTCCACTCCTCTGAGGTGGGCCTCCTATAGTAGATCCCAGAGTCAAGCTCAAAACATCCAGGGATTGTACTGTTTTGAAGTGGCTGGCAGTACCCGGTTATATTAGCACTACCAGGAATAGCACCAGTTAACTGAGCACTAGTCTGGATAGTGCTACCATGGACAGCGAGCAGGGATGTAGAGCACTTGCGATATGTGCACCCCTCGTCACTGTCCATGGTGCTGCCACAGGACAAGGGCATCAAATATTAGAGGCTGGCAGAGTTCCTTCTGTGGTGTAGAGGACTGGGGCATAGAGCAATTCAGCCAGGTGGTAGTAAAGACCAGGGTTGTAATCGTGATTGCCAACCATTTTATGCAACTCGGGACTTTGCCTTTTTTTTTTTTTTTTACTAGGGGCTGTGGAAACAGTATCCCACAGTCCCACAGATTTAACTTGCCCCATGATCCGTTCCTCCCCACCAGAGTGGGAATCCTTCTGTCCAGGGTCGATGGCATTTTTGCCACACTCTTCATGCCGACTGCATTGTGGTTAGCTATGTTCCGACCCAGTGCTGTGGCTGGCCTGGCCCTATGGAACCCACTTTCCAGTTCTTTGAGGAAGGCCCCTCGGTGGAGGCATTTAAGAGGGGCATTAAGCCCTACTTGTTTAGGCAGGCCTTTGTTGTTAGCTAGCCTGCTGATTACTTTAAAATGTTAGATATTTATATAATTTTGTCAAAATTATTTAAATTTATGTTTATTTATTTAAATTTCTGTAACATCTGTTTACTATGATTTTAACTATGTACAGTGGTCAGAACACCTGGGGTTGATAGCTAGATACACAGCCAGCCTTAGACTTTGCAGGGCCCGGGGCAGAGGTAAAACATGGGGCCCCCTATAACCAGCAATCGGCAGTCTAGTGTTCGCTTACTGTCATATTAGTTTAACAACTTCACATACAAAATCATGTACATAACTTTAATATTATTATGAGCTGAAATATAGCTCTGGGGTTCCTTTTGTCTTCACACTTTTGAGTATAGTCTTTCCATCCCTTGCGAAAAGTGTTTTTTAAACAAGGTAACATATAGATTCCATTTGTCATATCATATCACTTACTACTGCACTTTCTTATAATCATATATTCTTGTCTTTTCAACCATATGCAATTAGAAAGCTATTCTCAAAAACATGAGCTCTTCAGAAGATGAGAATGGTGCTCCAATAATACAGACTTACTCACTGCACTGTTTATGTAGTACAGACCTGCTCACTGCACTGCTTATATAATACAGACTGACTCACTGCACTGTTTATATAGTACAGACTTACTCACTGCACTGTTCATATAATTCAGATTCACTGCACTGTTTATATAATGCAGACTTACTCACTGCACTGTTTATAGAATGCAGACTTACTCACTGCACTGTTTATATAATGCAGACTTACTGCACTGTTCATATAATTCAGACTTACTCACTGCACTGTTAATATAATACAGACTTACTCACTGCACTGTTTACAAACCTAAAACAAACAAAAAACACAACCTCTTTCCAACTACATATGTGCACAGCAGCATTTCAGGAAAACATAGAGTATCATTTCTGTATTCGTGAGTGCTGCGATTCAATGCATTAACATCAAGGTGCTTGTGAATAAAGGGGATAGTACAGCTTCACTATAACTAGGAGAAAGTGGTCCAGAAGCATGCAGCAGTGGTGGAGGCTGTGTGGTTGCATTAGCCAGCAGAGACTGTGGCTGGCACATGGCATTCATAAACTGAGGAAGCAATATGAAATGGCACGGCAGGTGTGTATCTTATAATATAGCTCTTTCTAATATACTACACATTCTTCTACTACCTGCATGTGAGGTGAAACAAACAAGTGATGCCCTTTGGGTTCTCTGGCATTGCTGGTTTCAGTGGGTTTCACCTGCATGGAAACGTCATCTTAGCTTCCTCGACCCCGACACCCACTCTGCACCCGGGCACCCGCATTCACTCACTTTACTCTGGTGCTGCTTAGTTATCAGGCATATCTTTCTTGCAGAAGCAGAGTAGAGACATAGTTCATGTGACCTCCTCCAGCCTGGGACTGACTGATATCCTGTCCTGACCTCTGTCCATTGATGTGCGTGTCATCCACTCCCAGAGCCAGGCCACAGACGGAGAAGACTCAGTGTGCCTATGTCCCACACTGCTGCCACCACTGTCGACAGTCATGTTGAACTTGTCTGCTTTGCCTGACTGATCACCGGATGCAGTACCAGACATGATAATACTTTTTTATTTTTATTTTAGGACAAGTTGGCTGTCTCACCACTCGTTCCCCACAAAATTAAGTTTCTTTTAATCCCCAGTTCTCTGAGGATTCAAGTTCTTTCTCCTTCCTCATTGTCACTCTGCCAAAAATGCCAGTTGCCAACTGGCCACTCTTACGTCACAGTATGTGCTCTGATTGGACGCCAAACAATATTCTATCAGTAAAGCACTGGGGGGGGCATGCAAGCTGGTCAGTCAGGTAATGCTTTTGGCTGCTGCTGAATGTTATAGTCCAGCAACATTCAAACAGCAGATCCAATTTTAATGTTTTAGCCCTAAGCCACAGAACAAATTAACAAAAAAAGTAGTTTCTTATTTTTGCTCCAAAGAAAGTGCGTGGTCTCACGCAAGTGTGGGGCCCTGGGCAGCTGCCACGACTGCCCCTCCATGCCCCCAGTCCAGCCCTGGCTAAATAAACTTACAAACTACTTGAAAATTTGGGATCAAAATTAATTATGAAGGTACATTGTAATTTTTCAATACCCACCTATAACTTTGGCAATTTTCTGTATTTCTACAGCAAATGTTCAACATAGCCATTTTTTCACACCACCTCTTGAACATGATGGGTCTAATTTTTTTAAATCCTGGCCAAAATGTGTTTTTGCACTTGTGATGTGAAAGTTTTGTCCAGTATTTTATTAATGACACATGTCATGTTCAGAAGGGGGGTGGTCATAAAAGACTATGATGAAATTTCAGGTTCAAAATGTTACAAAAACAAAATTAAAAGCAATGTTGTTTGCAAGGCATATATCATTACAAGAATGAAAACTTTACAGCGAAGACCATTACAATGACAATTTCAATGTTGACGCTGTAATGGTCCCGCTGTACATCGGCAACGGTTCCACTGGTGTTTCGTCCCCTCCCAGATCAACTCCAACTCAGAGTTGATTATAAAAAAAATCAGGGGCTGTGGATGGAGGGGGGCAGAGCAAAAAAACAGTAACTTCATGACGGGTGAAATTTTGATAGTCGAAATTTCACCCATTGCTGTAGTGGCTTTCGACAACTTTGCTGTCGAAGTGCTTTGGTGAAACCTTTGCAGGAATAGCCATCAGCCCAGCGGGGACCACATTGACCTCCCACCACCTCAGCAGACAGACTACTCCAAGGCTCCACCACCCTGTCAGTAAAGTAACACTTCTTCACATCCCTCCTGAATCTTCCTCCCTGCAGTTTCCATTCATGCCCGTGTGTCACTGAGCTGGTGCTCCTGTTGAATAGCTCTGTGTGGAGCAGTTTATTTATGCCTTTCAGGAACTTGAATGTTTCAATCATATCCCCTCTCTCTCTTCTGGTCTCCCGTGAGTACATGTTTAGTGCTGTCAGTCGCTCTTTGTAGGAGACCCCCTGGAGGTCCTGTATCATCTTCATCTCCCATATTTGCATGGCCTCTAGCCTGTCCTTCTTCTTTCTTAGGTGAGGACTACAGAAATGGACGCAGTATTTCAGGTGTGGCCTCAGTAGGGATCGATATAGATACATAGCTACGTAGACACTGTCGGCAGATAAGGGCCTATAGCCCACCCAGTCTGCCCATTTGAGCTTGTAAGTTCAGTTTATGTTTTCCTAGAAGTCTGTTGCCCCTTACCCTTGAACTCCAGAACTCCTTTATGTCTATCCCATGCATTCTTAAATCCCGTGATTGTTTCAGCCCCCACCACTTCCTCTGGCAGGGTGTTCCACTTGTCCACCACCCGTTCTGTGAAGAAATTCGTCCTCACGTTTCCTCTGAATCATCCTCCCTCCAACTTCATCCCATGCCCTCTAGTCCTGGAACAACTTTTTCGCTTAAAAATAGTGTATTCCTGCACCCTGTTCCTCCCTGTAAGATACTTGTATGTCTCTATCATATCCCATCTCTCCCTCCCCTCCTCTAGGGAGTACTGTACATGTTCAGTTCCTTCAAACTGTCCTCATAGGACTTGTGATACAATCCATGCACCATCTTTGTTGCCCTCCTCTGAACCTACTCTACCCTGTCTATGTCCTTACGTAGGTAAGGTCTCCAGAACTGTACCCTGTACTCCAGGTGGGGCCTCACTAGTGTCTTGTATAGTGGAATTATGATATCCCTTTTCCTGCTGGTGATGCCCCTGCCTATGCATCCCAGCATCCTATTTGCTTTACCTGCTGCCTTGTCGCACTGTTTCCCTATCTTGAGGTCATCAGAGATGATAACCCCAAGATCCCTTTCCTGCTTGGTGCATGCTATATTCTCACCCCCAAATGATATATTGTGCCTGGGTTTTTGTACCACATATGCATTATCTTGCACTTCTTTGCATTGAATTTCAACTGCCAAACCCCTGACCATTCTTCAAGTTTCTGCAGGTCCCTTCTCCTTCTGTCTACACCCTCTAGTGTGTCTACTCTGTTACTGAGCTTTGTGTTATCAGCGAACAGTGAAATTCTGCCTTCTAGATCCTGTGCAATGTCACTGATGAAGATGGGTTCCAGCACTGATCCCTGTGGTACCCCACTGGTCACTCTTCCCTCTGTGGCGTGACAGCCATTTACCACCACCCTCTGTGTCCTGCCACCCAGCCAGTTACCTACCCACCACACTACTGTTCTGCCCACACCCATACTCCCCAGTTTTTTGTAATAGTCTTCTATGTGGCACAGTGTCAAAGGCCTTGCTGAAGTCCAGATAGGCCATGTCCACTGCCCTCCCCGATCCACCTCCCTAGTCACCCAGTCAAAAATTCAATGAGGTTGGTCTGACATGACGCCTCCCCTGGTGAAACCATGCTGCCTTGGGTCCTGTTGTCCATTGACAACCAGATGTTCCACCAATCTCTCCTTCAGTAGTGCTTCCATGATCTTCCCCACTACTGAGGTGAGGATGACTGGTCTGTAGTTCCCCGCTACTCTTTGTTCCCACTTTTGTATAGGGGACTACATCTGCTATCCTCCAGTCTTTGGATACCTCCCTGTTTCCAGTAATCGGCTAAACAGGATAGCCAGATGTTCAGCCACCACTCTCTTAGTTCTTTAAGGACCTGGGGTGCACCCATCTGGCCCCATTGCTTTATCAACTCTTATTACTTCCAGTTCCTTCAGGACCCTTTCTCGTGTAAAGGGACTTGTGTCCATTTCTGCACCATTCTCACCCCTTGTTCTCCCTTCAGACCCATTACCCTCCTCTTCCTCAGTAAAGACTGAGCAGAAATACCTGTTCAATATGTCAGCTTTACTGTTGTCATCCTCCACATGGTCCCCATTCTCCCTCTTCAGTCTCACTATCCCTCCCTTTGCCTTTCTTTTTCACTTATGTACCTGTAAAAGGTTTTGTCCCCTCTACCCACTGATTTTGCAATGTGTTCTTCTGTCTGAGCTTTGGTTTCCCTTACTGACCTCCCTGCCTCCCTTTGCTTCTCCTGGTACCTTTCCCTATCCCCTTCTGCTTGTGTCTTTTTGTATTGCCTGAATGCAGTCTTTTTGGCTTTCACTTTCTTTGTTACCTCTTTGGAAAACCATAATAGTCTCCTCTTCCTTTTCCTCTTGCTAACCTGCTTAATGCATAATTCTGTTGTTCTTGTAATCCCCATTTAAAATACTGCCATCTGTTCCTCAACCCCTGATTCCTGTCCCATTCCCCTTAATGCCTCTTTCAAGTATCTCCCTATTTTCCCAAAGTCTGCCCCTTCCCTAAAATCCAGGATACGTGTTTTTGTGTGGTTTGGTTCTGCTCTTTCTGTGATTTCAAACCACAATGACTGGTGGTCACTGTTTCCCAGGTGCTCCCCCACTGTTACCCCATCACACTGTCCCTGTTTGTGAGCACAAGGTCCAGTATTGCCTTCTGCCAAGTTGGTTCCATGACCAGTTGCTTGAGGATGGCACCCTGAAGGGAGCCCAGGATAAATCTGCTCCTAGTTGAAGCCGCTGCTGGGATGCTTCAGTTCACGTCTGGAATATTGAGGTCTCCAACCAGCACCACCTCACCCTTGTCTGCCATCCTCTGGATGGCAGATGGGGGGAGGATTATCTCCTTCCTTCTACTATCTATACACCTCCCTATACACCCCAACATCTTGCTTGCTTTGCTGTAGGCTTTGTTGCACTGGCTTGACTGTTTTAGGGTGTCACAAATTCTCCCAGGTCCTGCTCTTCTGCAGTGCTACTAAGTTTAACCCCATTTAGCCAGTACTCTGTCCGGGGGTTTTCTTTAACGAGGTGTATTACCTTATACTTCTTTGCATTAAATTTCAGCTGCCACACATTTGACCATATCTCTAGCCCTTGGAGGTCATGTTGCAGTTCCCTAAGTCCTTTGACACTATCCATCCTTCCACAAAGCTTAGTATCATCAGCAAAGAGGGCAAGCTTACCCTGGATTCCTCCGCCAATGTCACTAATCAACATGTTGAAAAGGACCTGGCCCAGGACCGATCCCTGTGGTACCCCACTTGTGACCTCCCCTTCCTTTGACCTAACGCCATTGACAACAACCCTCTATTGCCTACCCGTAAGCTAATTTCCCACTAATCTGACTATATCTTTTGCCATTCCAAGGTTCACCAACATCTTCAACAGGCACCGTTGTGGCGCCACGTTGAATGCCTTACTGAATTCAAAGTAAAGGAGATCCACTGCATGTCCCCTACCCAGCTCCCTTGTCACCCAATCAAAGATGACAATAAGGTAGATCTGGCATGGCCTCCCTGCCACAAACCCATGCTGCTTATTGCCCTGGAGACCATTTTATTCCAGGTAATCCATGAGGTCTTGCTTTATTGCGGTCTCCATCAGCTTCCCCACAATAGATGTGAGACTAACTGGCCTGTAGTTTCCCGCCTCCTCCCTATCCCCCCTTATAGAGTGGTATTACATCAGCTACTCTCCAGTCTCTAGGTACTACCCCTGACTGCAGTGAGCTGTTGAACAGATATGCTAGGAGATCAGCCAGTTATTTTGCTAACTACTTTAGCACTCTCAGATGCATGCCGTCTGGACCTGGGGCCTTATCTATCTTGAGGGCTGCCAGCCCTTTCTGGACCCTGTCTTAGGTGTATACCGGGGTTTCCATCCCTGGGATCCCCTTAGCGGCTGCACTGATACTGCCTTCAGGTAGGGGGCCCATGTTCTCTCTGGTGAAAATGGAACAAAAGTAGTTGTAAAGGATGGGCCTTCTGTCCATCATTCTTGATTACCATATCGTGGTCTACCAACTTAATGATCCCCTCCCTCCCTTCTTTCTTTTTTCCATGATGTAACAGAAGAAATGTTTTTTCCTCTGATTTAATCCTTTCAGCAATCTGCAGCTTTGTGGATGTCTTCACCTTCCTTACTTCTCTCTTTGCTTCTTTGTTTTTTTGAATTTATCCCTCCCACTCCTCCCCGGCTCCTTTTAAACCTACAGAATGCTTCCCTTTTGGCACTGACTTATTTATTTATTTATTTGTTATCTGGGCAAGTGTGCTGATCCAGAGGACCAGTTACAGTCATGATCCGGTGTGACAGGGTTGAATAGGACCCTGTCCCAGTTGTTATGGAGAGTATGAATGCAGGGCACTGTTCTGTCCTTTCCTTTCCTGTCTCTTGTCTGTCTAGTTGCACAATCAAATTGTCCTGTGAGATCTAGGATTTGATCACCTTGACAGTCTCGCAATTCTCTGCCTCTCACTATTTCTCTGCCCTCACTTGTTGTTTCTGTCTTTTCCTTCCTTGCATATCTGCTGGTATAAAAATACATGCAAATCATTAGGTGGAAATGTAACTGATATCGGAATCCCTTTGTTTAGAAATTATATAGTGTTACTATTGAAATGTATATAATTGAAGTTTGAGATGATTGCAAAAAGCTATTGGGAACTCAAGGGGTTAACCCAAAATGCAATTTTAAACCTTTGCAGAAGAGCTGTGGAAAGGGGCCTCAGTTCTGGGACATTGTGTTCTTGCTGCACATGCCTGATATTTACTAGAACATTTTAGAAAAAACAGGATGCTTGTTAAGAGGGGGGTTGCAAGGACTTATAAAAACAAAGCTGTAGTTTCTTGCAAGAGATACAGAGATTGAAGGAAAACTCAGATGGATCTTATCTGTTTATTCTTCGTTTTTAAATAGTTATTCTGAACAATTTTATGTTTTTATTTTATTGTTATTCATAATGAAACTCTTATTGTGAATTTTACAGCTGCTCCTGGTTTTCCTATTCTTCCTGACCTGTACCTCAATGGCACCCAGGCCACTCAGTGGTGCATAAATCAGGCAATGTTTACAGTGCAATAAAATAAAATCAGGCAAGTACATAACATGGTTAATTACATGGAGGCAATCCAGGCCACACAGTGGCCCAAAACAGGCAAGTATACAGAGAAGCTGAGAAATTTCAGGCAAAAATTAAAAATAGCTGGTCATGCTATAACATACAGTAGTAAATACTTACAAAACAAATGCTAGCAAACCAAAAAGATAACCACAAGAAACTGGCACGGAAGTGCGCATACACGGGGCACAAGTTACAGGTATTCACATACTACAGATCATGAGACAGGAGAGCGGAAAACAGGAGTAGGAAGAAACAGCAACTATGGAGTGAGAGGTAGAGGCAGAAATAAGGAGCATTAAGAAAAGGAGAGGAAGATATACATGCTGGCATTAGCCAGGGTAGCATTTTCAGGTGGCTTCGGACAGGAGCCAATCTTTCAGAATTTTCTTGAAGGATATGTGGGAGGAGGATGAGTGGGTAGCTGATGGTAGTCTGTTCCATAGGAAAGGGGCTGAGACAGAGAAGACTTTATGGCCCATGGATGTAGAGATTCATGGAACAACCAGAGGCGAGGTGGAAGATGCTCGGTGGCTCCTGGCAGCTACTCTGCCTGTGAGGACGGAGGAGTAGGGAGACTGACCAGTGCACCTGAAAGTATTGTCAACTATACAGCCCAGCGCATAATTGAAGTAGTCTTGAAGGGAGAACCAGCCCAGGGACTGGTATAGTGTGCAATGATGAGCAGAGAAGGGAGCTAGTAGGACAAACTGACAGATGCTGTTGTAGGTGATAGTCAGCCATGAGCGCAGCATAGAGACATGAGGGAGTAAATGGGGGAGCAGTAGTCAAGGATGGGTAGTAGGTTCCTTGTGCACTAGCAAGGTGTGCTTCACCAGCCAGAAACTGCTTAAGCCTGTATGCAGCACCAAGTTTCTGGCTAATTCTTCACACGTTGTTGTTTATGTGCAAGGAGAATGTAAAGGAGGGATCAAGGGTAACCCCTAGGTATTTGAATGAAGGTTCCTTCTCAAGTGGGGGACCAGCTGGAGAGAGCACAAGTAGCGAAGTGTGGGCTTTGGCATTCTTTGCAAGGAATGGTTTGGACCCAAAGAGCATGGACTTTGTCTTCATATCATTGACCAGAAGCTTCCTGGAGAGGAACCATTGATGGGCAGCACCATAGTTCAGTGTAAGCATAGAAAAGATTGTATCAAGTGATTTTTTGTTGTGGAATATCACCAGGACAACTGCATAGAGGAGAGCGTCACATGTGAGACTTTCAGCAGGGAGTGCATTTATAAATATAGAGAAGAGGATGGGCCCAGTATTGAGTCTTGTGGGACTCCAGTGCATACTGGGAGAGCAGTGGAGGAGGATTTGCCTATTGTGACAGATTAAGTCCTGTCAGACAGGTAGCTTCTAAACCAGGCAGCAGTTTCCGGGGAGCAGCCAAAATGAGGCAGGATTGCGAGAAGAAGGGGGTGGTTGACAAGGACGAATGCCTTGGATAGGTCACGAACACCGCACCTGTGGCTTTGCCTGTGTCCATATTCTTTAGGACATGGTTGGAAAAGAGGGCCGAGGCAGAGGTGGTACTATGGTGCTTGCAGAAATCATGTTGAAGGGGGCATAGAAGATTGTACTTTTCCAGGTATTCAAAAAATTGGCAGTGAATGATTTTTTTCCATTAGGTGGGGGAGGAGGGAAATGGGTCAGTAATTATCTGGAGATAGGAGATCACCTGCTTTGTAAATGGGAACTCTGTTGGCATGTTTCTGGGAGGTAGGAACAGTAGTTGTAGTGATGGAGAGATTGAAGATGAAAGTCAGTGGCTTGACTATTTCAGTGGAGATAATTTTTAGGAACATTAGAGAGAGCCCGTCACTACCAGGACTACCTCTGGTAGGATGGGATTTTAGGAGTCTGGTAGTGACACTGTGACCTATAGTTTTGAAGTAGAAAGGAGGGGGTACTGGGGAGGTAGATGAGGGGTAGGTGTGGTGTGGTGTGCCCGGTGGAGGCTGAAGGGGCAGTTTGGTGAGGTAGGAGGAGGGATCATTGAACTTTGTATAAAAAATTTGTGCTATTTCTGCAGGATCCAAGAGGGGGCCAGTGGAGGATGCCAGTTGAGTGATATGACTGAATCTTTGGGCGGAGCTGGGACCCAATGGAGTTCCAGAAGCTGTGGGGATTTCCCAGGCCATTTCTCTGTTGGTCGAGGAAGTAACTACACTTCCCTAACCTTCACTGAGAACCATATGGTTCTCTCATACTTATTTCCTTTTACAACTGATTTTATGCAGAGTTTTGTAGCCTCGAGGATGGCCTCTTTTGCAAACCCAGAGCAATGTTCTGGTATACATACACACACACACACACACACACACACACACAAAACACCTTATGGCACACCGGGGAGCCTCCCCTCACAAGGGGTTGACATGTGTGTTGAGGCTTGATGGATCCATGCACTGTGTTGGCACTGTCTCCAGTATTTTATTTATTTCATTTCACACAGGTTCCTTTGGGACCTTTGCGAATGAGAATACGATTCCACTTGCAAAGGGACCTGTGTGAATGAAGATACAATTCCACTGTCAGAAAAAGAAGGGGAAATTAATTGCCAAAAACTACATTAATGCAGACATTAGGGTTCAAGAACACAAAGAACATAAATTATCAAAATGAAAAATATTAGGGTTTTGGGCCTCCAGAGTATTGACGAATCAATGGTGGGATCTTCCTTGGGGTTGTTAACTCTAATGCCGATCCCCTCCCCTAAGCAAACAAGGTCAGTGCTCTGCATGAAGAAAGCTATGACAGATTCTGTTGGCAACATCTGGCGAGCCATACTTTTCTGCCTTTGAAGAGTGTCTCACTATGAGGCACTGGCTTGGACTTGTACCTTGTGCTTTGGACAGGAGGCTACCAACTGGGGGGAAGGGCTCAGCATTAGGGATGACAATCCCAAGGAAGACTCCACCACTGATCTGCCAATACTCTGGAGACCCAAAACCCTAATGTGTTTCTTTTCCCTACTTTGGGCGCTTTGCGTTTGTAACCCTAATGTCTGCATTAACGTAGTGTTTTGCTATATTTTATTTATTTAGATTTTGTTTACCGGGTAAGCCAACTGAGACCAATACTCCCTTTTTCAGGGGTGACCCAGAGTTAGTTACAGAAAGGACACTATATACAGTAATTATATATACATATAATGCTAGAACAAAAAAAACACAAGGTGCTGCGTCAGCATGTAGTCTGAAAACAAAATGGTAATATTAAATGCATGCTGAAAATAGAAAATAGAGTTAGAATCAATGTTTCAACCACGGGTCTTCTTCAGGAATTATCTACAAGAGAACAAGAAGAAATGTCTTTATATGTACCATAATTTCCTTTTCTGTTAGCGCCAACATTGTCAATGGATAGTCAGCACACATGAGTAATGTGCACTCCTACTAGGGGAAATCACACAGCCTAAAGTTGCAATCAGCATAGAATCTTGGGCACGTGAACATTCCAGACAGCAGCAACTCCAGTCACTTTTGTCCTTGCAGTGCCCCTAATTATGTAAAAGTGGACTTGTATAAATTATACTGCTTTTCTTACCATTAACCAATACATATAAATTGTTTGCATACTCATACCTTTTCCTGAAAGGATGATACAGTAAATTATTCCCTACCTCGGCCGGAGAGTGGAAGGAGGGAAAAAGGCTTGTCTTCTGCTTCTCGGTTGTGGTGGAGCTTCATTAAATTACTGAACCCCTAGAAAGCAACTTGTCAAAGGAATTAAAGAGCCACCAATGCCTCAAAGAAAACTCTGAAAAACATAATAATTAGGTACAATTCAGCTTGCATTCCATATATATTATGCGTATTGTGGGAGGGCGGGTTGGATGAGGACACAGAAGGCTAGACAAGTTCTTTTAAAATGTCCCATAGGGCAGTGCACTTTATTACAGAAGGACTTCACACACTTGGCAATACCATAAACAGTTCAACAGTGCAACTCTGGAATTTCTGTGTTGCTCATACTGATTGACTAGTCAGGATGATGTCCAGCAACTGTAATAAAACATAGCTTATAGGGCTGTTGGTTCCCACTCAGCCAGTAGACTCACAGGGACAAATCCAGTGCCTGAGGGTGGTCCTACTTGAATCTGCAGTTTTGCAGCCAATACTTTAGGAAAACCAATCACCCCTCTAGCTTCTCAACTCAGCTCTGGTTCAAAACATCCCAGCCTTGAGCAGCACCACCACTGGTTAGTCTTTCTGAGACTGCTTCCAGCACCAACTACTCCCCTCTTGCATCAGCCAATTTCATTCCTACTGAGGACTGCTCTCTAGTCTCCACAGCTCAGATTTTATCTGCCAGACTCTGCTCAGCCAGTTCCTTTTATAGGGCTGAAGATCATGTGACCTGTCAATCATAGCTTTAAATGTTAATTAAATGTTTGCAACAATTTTAAATATGTCTATTTTATACAGAAAAGTAAGCAAACATGAAAAATAATAGTTTAACACAGATCAGCATTTAAACAATCAAAAAATAAAGCAATAAGAAAATAAAGAAAGGAACTTCCTGGCAGGAAATCCAACCTTTCTTGTTCCCAGACTCCCTCATGCTAGAGCTCTATAAAGCCCACAGAGTTCAGCCGCCCTGAGCCCCTAGTAATCTACAAAATGGGTGCCAGCAAACTAAAGCATATGGACTCAGGCATTTCCCAAACAGGTAAATGTTCCTCAACATATAGAAATGTATACAGTTTTGGCTTAAAGAAGCATTTCATCTAATATCAGGAAAATTCAAATGAAACCAATATAAAGCAAAAGACATTGCTAATTCATTGTTTGGTAGTAGTTTGTAAAGTATGTGTTTGGTACATTTCAAGCAGCAAGAACTTTGAGATTCGTAATACTTTCCATACAAAACTAAAGGTAGTTTATTGTAGTTCTTCAGTACTTTATATTTTATAGGGCCAAAAACCACTTTCTCCCTCAGGTTCACTATTTTGCACATGGAAATTTAACAGGGAAATACAGCACCAAAGTACATAACATTTCTTTCACCCTAACCGTGCTAAGACAGCTCTTGTATACTTAATGCTAGCTGTGTATGTGGGTGGGGGGGCAAAAGAGAAGAAGAAAGAGTATTGAGGTTTCAGTGCTGGGTGATCAGTCCAGCAAAGACAAGATAGAAAAGTAGCATAGAAGAAAGGCTGCAGTCAAAAGGATAGGAAAGAAACATTTAATTTGATATGCTGTAAGACTATTCCTGCACTGAATATCTCAGGTCTCAGCAGGCTCTCATTTTTATTTGATACCTTAAATCAGATTTATTGTGGCTGCAAGGCTTTCCTGCAGCCCCTTAAAAACTGATTCTCTATTTTCATTAATCCAAAATACACTAGGAGGATTTCACCCTGCTACATTGTGTATGTATGTATTGTATATATATATATTATATATATATATATATATATATATATGCAGTATATATATATAGGAAACATGAAGGGCATGAGTGGGATATGTAAAATACTGTCACTCCTGCTGAGTGAGATATCCATGACTCACGAGGTAGGAGTGACAATATTTTACATATCCCACTCAGGCCCATCATGTGTTCGATTTATACAATAGGGTAGCTTTGTTACTTGTTGCTGAATTGCATGTTTAAGTGATGAAAATGGGTGTTATTTTATGTATAAGTGGTGCTCCATTGTAATGAGGCTGTTTTCCTACTGGATAGTGAAGTTTTTGTGAATGGATGTTGTCTGTGTTGCGTGATTGGCTGTCATTGCATGTGCTGAGTTTTTATTGGTTGATGTGTGCGTGTGGAATTGGAATAGAAATGCAACTTATTGGTTGCTATTTCTGTGCAATGATTGGTTGCTGCTTCTGATTGACAGTGGGATTTGCAGTTTGATAGGGTTGTGTTTGTGACTAGGCGTGTCTTTATTTAGAAGAACATTTCTGGATGTGCAGCGTGTCGTTATGTGGTTATAGTGCTGGAAAGAACTTTATTTACTTTAAGGATGTGTTTTCATATTTTATTTATTTATATGTGGTGCTTGTGAGACTTTATTTTCACTTTGTGAACGGAGTCCTTTACGTCTTCAAAATTCGGAGATTTTCACTGCGTGCTGCCTGTCAGGTAACAGTTTCTACTCTGATTCGGAGTCTGAGGATATCTGCTTAGCACTATGTATCCAGCTTGAATTGTAAGTAGCTCATAAATATTTCTTCTTGCTCATTTACAGGGTCTGTCTTTTGTTCCGATTTCTTCGCTGTGAATGCTTCAGCATCACACTGTAATATAGCGGTTTTGAGATACTTTTCCATAGCTTTTGATTCATTGTACTGTGTTGCAATCTGCATAGATTTTGTGTGTCAGTGAGTATCATGTACTGTTTTAGTATGCTGATTTATTAGTTTACTAGTACTACTGTGTTTAATTAATAGCAGCTGTGCAATCCGCAGCACGGAAAATTCATTGTGCTTTTCCAAGCCACATCCAAAAGCAGGGCCATTCTTGATGCCCTTCAGGTGGCATGCCTCAGACAGCTAGTTTTGGAACCTACTCATGAGGGAGCTATCTTAGACCTCATACTCTCAAATGGGGACAGTGAGAGGATCTCAGATCTAGAAGTGGGTAGCCATTTTGGAACAAGTGACCACCAAACAGTGTGGTTCATGATAAACTCAGCTACAGAGTCAAGCCATACAAAAGTGAGGGTTCTGGACTTCAGAAGGGCTGACTTTGGCAATATGGGAGAGTGCCTTAGAAAAGCACTAGCAAACAGGCTAGAACGAGGGGTGGAGCAACAATGGGGAAATATCAAAACTGCCATCACAGAGGCAACAAGCCTTTATGTGAAGCAAATAAACAAATCAAAATGAAAGAAAAAGCCACTATGGTTCTCAAAGGAAGTGGCAGTGAAGGTTAGGGAGAAAAAGATAGCATTTAGGAAGTATAAGGAAACACAGAAGGAGCAGGACAAAGAGCTGTACCAGTTAAGGCAAAGAAAGCAGGGAGGGTAGTCAGAATAACAAAGGCACAAACTGAGGAAAAGATAGCCAATTCGATTAAGAAGGGGGATAAAACCTTTTATAGATATATCAGGGAGTGTAGAAAGACAAAGGGAGGGGATAGTGAGGCTGAATAGAATGAATGGTGGGTGGGCAGAGAGTGACAGTGAAAAAGCAGGGATACTGAATGAATACTTCTGTTCAGTATTCACAAAAGAGGAAGTGGGGTAGGTGCTTAATCCAATTAACAGAAGCACTCTGGAGAGATTCGATCCAGTCCTATCACAGAAGAAAGGGTTCTGAAAGAACTCCTAAAACTGAAGGTGGACAAAGCAATGGGGCCAGATGGAATTCACCCCAGAATTCTAAAATAATTAAGCAGAGAACTAGTAACACCACTGACTACCCTTTATAACAAATCATGGGAGGATGGTGTGGTACCTGAGGACTGGAAGAAGGCTGATGTGATTCCCCTTTACAAAAGTGGGAGCAAGACAGAGGCAGGAAACTATAGACCTGTCAGTTTGACCTCTGTGTTGGGGAAAGCGATGGAATCACTTCTGAAGGAAAAATTGTTGAGTACCTAGAGGCCAGTGGGGCTACAGGACCCAAGCAGCATGGGTTCACAGCAGGAAGGTCATGTCAGACAAATCTGATTGATTTCTTTGACTGGGTGACCAAAGTAGTAGACCAGGGAGGTGCTGTGGACATGGCTACCTAGACTTTAGCAAGGCATTTGACACAGTCCCGCACAAAAGATTAGTAGTCAAATTAACCAGCCTTGGAGTGGGTCCCAGGGTGATAGCCTGGGTAAAACATTGGCTGAACCACAGGACACAGAAGGTAATTGTAAATGGAGTCCACTCTGATGAAAGAGGGGTTACTAGTGGGGTAACGCAGGGTTCAGTACTGGGTCCAGTCCTTTTTAATGTCTTTATAAGTGACATTGCAGAGGGACTGGAAGGAAAAGTATGCCTCTTTGCAGATGACACAAAAATCTGTAACAGGGTTGATATACAAGGAGGCGGGGAAAGGATGAGAAAGGACTTGGCAAGGTTGGAGGAATGGTCAGAAGTAGTGCAGCTTGGATTCAATGCAAAGAAGTGCAAAGTAATGCACCTGGGAAACAAAAACCCAGGGGAAGATTACACAATGGGGGTGGTAACAACAACAAAAATGGAAAGGGACCTGGGGGTAATCACATCAGATGACCTTAAGGTTGGCAAGCAATGTGAGAAGGCGATAGGGAGGGCTGGGGGGATACTGGGATGTATAGGGAGAGGCATCACTAGCAGAAAACAGAAAGTTGTTATCCTCCTGTATGGACAGTTGGTAAGACCCCATCTGGAGTACTATGTCCAGTTCTGGAGACCCCATCTCCACAAGGACATAGACAGGATGGAGGCAGTTCAGAGGAGGGCAGCTAAAATGGTGCAGGGTCTGCAAAAGAAGCCATACAAGGAGAGGCTAAAGGAGCTTAATAAGTATACCCTTGAGGAAAGGAGGGAGAGGGGGGACATGATAGAAATGTTTAAGTACCTCAGGGTAAACAACAAAGTCCAAGAGGGTAGCATCTTTCAGAAAAAGAGATGTGCAAGAACAAGGGGACACAATTTGAAGATAGAGGGGGGACAGCTCAGGGGCAATGTGAGGAAGTATTTTTTCACAGAGAGGGGGGTGGACGCATAGAACAGCCTTCCTGAGGAGGTTGTGGAGTCTAAAACTGTGGGAAAATTCAAGAATGCATGGGACAGATATAAGGCAATTTTTGTGGGGGGTAGGAAGAAATAGGCTGTTGGTTAAATAGGATCTGCAGCTTATCCTCTAGGTAGGGAAATGGGCAGACTAGGTGGGCCAAGCGGTCCTTATCTGCCGTCAAAGTCTATGTTTCTATGTTACTAAGGCTTTCATTATTGTAACAGGTGAATGTAATTTATTTTAGTTGCTAGGAAACAGTGCTGCCTGCGCCTCTTACTCTTAGTGACATAGCTACTATGAGAATATCAGTTGCTGATGTTGGAACTGTGTGTGTAAATGTAAATATCTACCACAGTTCCTACATCAGCAACATTTATCTCATTCTTGTGAGAATACATGTTTTTATCTGCAACATTTATCAGCCACCCATTGTATAAATATATATATATATATATATATATATATATATATATAAGAGACAAAGAACCTCTGTGCATAAACACTGAGGCAGGGGTTACCAAAGGGCATTTGGCTGGGAAGCCAAGTTTCAAGAAAATACAAAATCACATGCCTTTACAATGCAAAGCATCATGGGCTACATATGCAAATCACCACAGAATGTTATGCTGGTCCAACTTTAAGCAGAATTGCATGGTGCAGAAAGGCCTCTCACACAGTTTGCAAAGGGTGCTAACAGAAGACATAGAACCGTGTTTTAGTCCTACCAGGACTCATCAGTATGCCTTGTCTGTTTGACACCCCAGTGGAATGGACCAGCTACCCTAAGGCAATGTGCCTGGGATATATTGTGGTGAACCCATTAAAAATAAAAACTATTTAAAGACAAAGAACCTCTGTGCATAAACACTGAGGCAGGGTTACCCAAAAAGGGCATTTGTCTGGGAGCCAAGTTTCAAGAAACTACAAAATCACACATGCCCCACAATGCAAAGCATCATGGGCTGCATATGCAAATCCACCACAGAATGTTATGTTGGTCCAACTTTACCAGAATTGCATGGTGCCGAAAGGCCTCTCACATTAGTTTGCAAAGGGTGCTAACAGAAAACATAGACACGCTTGTTCTCGTCCAACCAGGACTCATCAGTATGCCTTTGTCTGTTTGACACCCCAGTGGAATGGATCAGCTACCCCTAAGACAATGTGCCTGGGATATATTGTGGTGAACCCATTAAAATAAAAACTATTTAAAGACAAAGAACCTCTGTGCATAAACACTGAGGTAAGGTTACACAAGGGCATTTGGCTGGGAAGCCAAGTTTCAAGAAAATAAAATCACACATGCCCCCACAATGCAAAGCATCATGGGCTGTATATAGCAAATCACCACAGAATGTTATGCTGGTCCAACTTTAAGCAGAATTGCATGGTGCCGAAAGGCCTCTCACACAGTTTGCAAAGGGTGCTAACAGAAGACATAGACACGTGTTTCGTCCTACCATATATATTTATGCAACATATGTCTGGGATAAATTCATGGATAAAAAGTAGTAACCCTGAAGCCACTTATAGGCTGGGAGGGGAGTTGCTAGCAGTCACAAAGGAAGAAAGAGACTTGGGCATCATCATCACTGATGACCTGAAATCATCCAAGCAGACCTCTAAAGCAGTAGGTAAGGCTAGGGGGGTGTTAGGGTGTAATAGTAGGGGTATCACAAGTCGTAAGAGGAGTGTAATAATCCCTCTGTACAAGACATTGGTTAGGCCCCATCTGGAGTACTGCGCGCAGTATTGAGGCCACACCTTCAAAAGGACATTAATCAAATTAAGCAGTCCAGAAGGGCAACCAAAATGGTGCAGGGACTGCATCAGAAGACATATGAGGACAGATTAGCGGAGCTCAATATGTATACCCTTGAGCAAAGGAGGGAGAGAGGTGATATGATCGAGGGCATTCAAACACCTTTTAAGGGCATAAACAAGGTGAAAGAGTCTAACATGTTTAAATATAAGAAAAATAGCAGGACAAGAGGACACAGCATGAGATTAGAGGGAGGCCGATTAAGAGGGAATGTGAGGAAATTCTTTTCACAGAAAGGGTGGTAGATGCATGGAATGGCTTACCACAAGAAGTGGTAGCTATGAATACAGTGCAGGGCTTCAAACATGCATGAGATAGGCATAAGGGAGCAATACAAATGACTATGAATAGATAGGTCACTGACAAAGGCCAATGGCACATTTATAAGGTAGAAAAAGAAATGGGCAGACTGGATGGGCCTTGCGGTCCTTATCTGCCGTCAACTTCTATGTTTCTATGTTTATCTTAGACAAGTCGTGGAGATGTCACTATGGCCATGAAGATATCATTGATATCTTCATGTTCCTATATGTCCATGTTCCTATACGTCATTCAACTGAAAGTGAAAGTTTTTTACTTTCCATTGCACAGGTCTCTTTCTTTAAAACCTGGACACCCACCCCCAACCACACACATACACACACATACCCCTCTATCTGGTTGATCCTGGCATTTTTCTATTTAAAAATGTAATTTAAGCACTTATCTGGTTGCTCCTGACACTGTGACATTCAGTCGGGAATGATGTTACTTTCACTTTCCCCCTTGAAAGTAGCGTGACCGAGCTGTACGAAGATTGAGCCATTAAGAAATAACAGCAGTTCATAGTAAAGAGGTCTGTACCCATTTAGTTAAAAAAAAACCTCTGCAGTTCTGTATTTCTTTTCGGAAAGCTGACAAACATATTCAGAAGACAGAGAGAGAGAGCGAGAGAGCAAGTCGGCAGCTTCACAACAGTAGGAGGACCTGCGAGCGTTTGTTGCTATAGAAACACACACTCATGCTTCCTCCTCCTTCTCTAACACTGCCAACTTGCACTCTGTCTCTCTCTGTCTTCTGAATATAGTCAGCAGCTTCTCAAAGAGAAATACAGAACTGCAGAGGTCTTTTTTTTTACTGAATGGGTACAAACCTCTTTACAATGAACTGCTGTAATCTCCTAATGGGTCGATCTTCCTACCGCTTGGTCATGCTACTTTTAAGGGGGAAAGTAAAAGTAATACTCTCGGCTGAATGTCACAGTGGCAGGATCAACCAGATAAGTGCTTAAATTACATTTTTAGATAAAAATAATGGCAGGATCAACCAGATAACATTCTTTACATCATATTAAACAGTCAGACTCTACTATAAATATATTTTTATTTCATATAACATGTTATCTCTTGTGTTCTGGATTGGGGGGGTGTTTTAGTTTGTGTTCAGGGAGGGGTTCCATTACAAATTGGCCCTAACATACGTTTGTATAAACAGAACATGACATGGCCTGAGTGAAGCTATTATATATTTATCGTCACTCGAGGCCAACAACATCAAGACATCTCACTCGTGGCTTGCCACTCATGAGATATCATTGGCCTCTCATGAAGATAAATATGATATCTTCACTCAGGCCATGTCATGTCCCATATATATGTATATATATATATATATATTTTTATATATATATATACAGATGAAGCCACTTAAGGGACGCCTCCATGGACACCCTTTTGTCCCCTTTAACCGATCATCCCAATTAAGAGAAGTTACATTTTTTGGGGGGAGCAGTCCATTGCGACCACTAACTTTTGTATAAAAATGCTCAAACAAACAAAACACAGAGAGAAGTGTTGATTACAGCTCTTTTTTGAATAACTGTATTTGTGTTTGTTCTGTTAATTGGTATCTTCATTTAGTAGAGTGTGTAATCAGAGAAATAACACTCATCTTTGGCATCAGAATTACTCGCAACATCGCAGAGTCCAACTTCAGCATCTTTAGCGTTTTCGTCTTTGCAGTCCCTGAACAGACTGGATGTGGAGACCAGTTATGCACACTCGCTGCCATTTCTTTAGAGGGGCTAAAATCACTTATCTAGCATTGCAGAGTCTGATGAGCACGTGCTAAAGGGGATTACTGGCAACAGTGACTGCAGCAGCAGTTGAGCTTATAGGATTAGTGGGGATTAATGGGACAGAATCATCCCACTTAATTGGCTTCCCCGTCCCCATTAAGCAGCAGTATTGTCCATAGGAATACATAGCCACTTAATCAGTTCCCGGTGAGACATCCCAATAAAGCGGATATCACCATTATCCACATCCCGATTAAGTGGCTTCTACTATATACATATATATATATATATATATATATATATATATATTCCTATTATTTATTATTAAGTTTGCATGAATACATGATCTTTATCCCTCACAGTTCCCCTAGTTCATCTACCTCTATAGCTTACTCCCTACTTCAGATCATAATCCTCTGTTGTGACATCACAATGTGTTGCAATGAGAGCAACTGTGATGTCACAAGCAGTGCATTATGACCTCAGGTAGGGAGGAAGCAGCAGGAACAGAAGAACTGTTCAGGAGCAAAGATTTTGTTTTAATTATTTATTTATTAATTTGAATTTTGGTAACCGGGTAAGTCTACTGAGGCAAGGCAGTCTCTTTTTCAGGGGTGACCGGGTCTAAGATACAAGCATACAAACATGTGCAAACAACTATACAAAGTAAATGTGAAAAATTATCTACCGCATGTAAAGATTATAGTACAAGCTTGGTGAGGAAAATCTGTACAACATATATATACATACAGTAAGACAACATATTTCCATTAGTGCATCACATGCACAATTAGTGCATTAAATGACAATGTCCTCAGTAATAAACAATGGTGAGGAGAAATATAGAACTAACCTGAAATACAAGCTGAACTGCTTCTAAATATTATGGTGTGTTAATATTATCTTGAAGGAGTCAGCTGCTCTTTAATGAAAAAGGTTAACGCTGGAAAGGAACTGCAAACAGTGTAAGCAATAACCTGTAACAAGGATGGTACCCTTACTGTTCAGAAAAATTGAAACCTGGTAATCTACATTCCCGTAATCAACATTTAAATGTGGAATTCCTCCTTTCCCTCCTTTTTTATATACATATATTTATATATATATATATATATATATATATATATATATATATATATATATATATATATATATATATATATGATATATACATATACATATATATATATATAAAATGGGCTGGATATTCAAAAGGGTTGCGCCATGTGCAATAGGGTTGCTCCTGCGCAAGTCCGAAATTGCGCAATTCTGCGATATTCAGCAGGAGGCAATTGCGCCCCCTAAGTCATGCTGAGCAACAGCGCAATGCTAATGAAGGCATGCTCAACCGAAGGGGGAGGAACAATGCATAAACTGCACAGCCCGATATTGAGCCCGACTGTGCAGAGTTGTGCAGGTGCAACCCCCTACCTGCGCCTGCACAACTTTGAGCCAAAAAAAAGGAGTAAGTCAAGGGCCTCCCACAGGTGAGCTGCCGCATTGTAGGGCGCAACACTGCAGCTTCCACCTGTGGGTGGCCCTCCACTTGTTCCCTGTGCCCCCCCTGCAGCCCGATCGCGGGCAGATCTCACTCCCCCCCGCTGGCCCGATCACGGGCATAATAGTGAACCCCGATTTGGCTCGATCGCAGGCATAACAGTACTGAAAACCCCCACTGGCCCGATCGCAGGCGCAACAGTACTTGTCAGTGTCAGTGGCTCAGTAGGTAGCACACTCGCCTCTGAGGCCGGGAGATCAGAGGGCTGTGGGTTCAGTTCTCACATCTGGCACTTGGGTTAATATCCCAGTACTGATACTGCAGTGCAGCATGAGAGGGGTGCTGCACTTCTGAGGTGCCGTCTTTCAGATGAGACGTTAAACCGAGGTCCCATCTGCCTGGATTGGTGGTAGTTCAGATGGATGTTAAAGATCTCATGGCACTTATCGAAAAGAGTAGGGGAATTTCCCCGGTGTCCTGGCCAAATTTCCCTCATTCACTAAAAATACCACCAACAGCTTAATCTGGTTCAAAGTCATTAGGCATTCATCTGTATCCCCCTCCCCCGGGTCGTGCCTGAAAATAGGCAGGATTTGTCTAGTGCACTTACCCGGTCAACAAAAGCTAAATAAAATAAACCCCCAACTGGCCCGATCGCAGGCATAAGATCAACCCCCAAGTCCAATATCCCTGGTGGTCCAGTGGACCACGAAGCCCAATCGTGAGCATAAGGTCAACCCCCCCAAATCCAATTTTCCTGGTGATCTAGTAGCTCCACCTCACCCACCCATGGAGCTCCACCCACCCCGTCCTCGTCAGCTGGCAGGCGGCAGCACCCGACCCGCCCCCCACTGACTGATCGTTGTAGGGCTGCACGCCCATCGGTTCAGAGCAAGAGCCAATGGCGTGCAGCCCATACCATACAAGGCAGTCCAGATTTGTGAATGAAGCCAGGTTCAAAAGTCTATCCTTTTGATTCAATTTGAGACCTAGCTATATTCTTTCCTTTGCAAGATTGTAACACACACTTTTTTAGCCCTTAACAGTTCTTATCAGAATTACCCTATGCTGTTTCAGCCTCCACATGAAACAAAAAGTCTCAAGCAGGATTAAGGAAACCAAAATGTTTACTGGAATTAAACAAAATAGCAAATACATGCAAAACACAGAACACATAACATAAGCACTTACAGTCAGAACTAAATTAGAATTTTACATAAAACAAACACCTGATACTTAAATTTCTAGCCTAGCTAAGTTCCAGTTGGATGTTACCTATTTTTAACAGAAGTGCCTTTTTGGAGTTCAGAGATGAAGTGTCTCACTCCTTTCAGTCAGAGTGATAATAATTCAGCATGTCCCTCCTAAACTGTGAGGTCATAGCTCATGAGGTCACTGTTAGCTCATAAGTAATTTGTAATCTGAATAAGAATATCCAAAAGGATGTTATTTTTCTGCTGGCTGGAATTCTGCAAGATAGCAATATTAAAATATAACAGTCTTTTTGTTCTCTCTACCAGCTTCCTGGCCTACAAAATGATTGCCAGTTTACAAGCTAACAGGAATCTGTTAAAATATCCTTTTTCTCAGGGGTTATTAAATGCATACCTTGTCCCCAGCAGATCAAAGTATGAATATTTTATGATGTGTTATAAACTGGCATTTGGAAGGAAGCACTATGTCTCAACAGAGAAGGAAACTAGCCATCTGTTACTGCAGTTACTATGGGGGGATCAACGGTCAGGCCCCATTTCAAACTGCTAGCTGCTATTCCCTAAGCAGACATTCACATAACATTTATTTATATCACAAATATCATACAACATAATGACAAGTAGATGACAGAGCGTCACACTCTTGACGTGACAAGTTTTGTTCTGGTCGGATGTGCTGATTCCAAGATGTAGATAGCGAAAAAAAAGAAAAAAGTGCTTTTTTTAATTTATTTTTTTGTCATTGTCTAGCACCCAGAAGGTTTGTAACTGTGGTCTGAAATTGTCAAGGTAGAAATGACTTGGCCCATAAATGTACCATTCACTAGTTTGGTGAAAAATTATTAATCCATTCCAAAGTTATTAAATTCTAAAATTTCTATTCTAAGCATGCTCAGTGTGGTATTTTGGATAGCTGCTTTGAACAAAAAAAATAATTTGGTGCATTCAAAAAATTATCCTTTTTCATATGGAGCTCTTCCTTTTTCAAGAGGAAAAATTATTTTTTCGAATGTCCACCAGCTTATTTCCTTTTTTTTTCAAAAATAATATTTTCAAAACCTACAAAAATGACCTCCTCCAAGGACACGAACACATGTATTCTGCTCATTGGGACCTCAATAGGTGTATTCTGCACTTCACTGGTGCTAAAATTACCCCCAAATGTGTTTTTCCAGATTTTAAAATCTTCTTTCCTGACTCGCTTCCATTTTTTAATATGGCCATATGAAAAAATAATTCAGCCACATGTTCAAGTTAAAGTTTATTGTAGGAAAACTCCATTGAGCAAGCTCATTCACAAGGAAGTCCTTTGATACAGACAGGTAGTTACAGATTGCATAATCGAAAAAAACAGTACAAATTCAAGTACAGAATTATGGGCAAGCATTAACATATTGTAAAAAATGACAATGACATAGAAAAATACAAGTACAGAAAAAGGTACAAAGTGCATGTTTAAGAGTATCAAGGCAGCTAATTTCTAGATAAGTAAGAAGAAGCAGTGGGCTAGGGTTAGAGCAGTGAGCTACGATTTAGAAGCAGCTGCACGTATCTTTTATTTTTGCAGCAGCCTACCTTTTAAATAGGCTGACAGGGACAGTATCGGAAAGCTTCAGTACGCCTTGGAGCTGGTTCCAGACAGTAGGGAGTATGCTTGATATGGCCCTATTGCTGAGTGATGTGCGAGTTCTCAGTACATCGAGGAGGAGGAGGAGGTCATTTTTCCCTAAGAGAGTAGGAGCTATGGTAAATACAGAAAGTGGTTGTGAGATAGTTCGGGAGCTTGTTCAGGAGTAGCTTAAGAGTCCAGATACCAGTATGAAGCATACATCTAGCTGAGAGTGATGTCCAGCCAGTGATTAGGTACAAATGGCAATGGTGGGTTTGGTAGGGTAGGTTTGTCATGAACCGTATGGTACGGTGGTAGAGGACATCTACTTTGTTGAGTCCTGAGGCTGATGTGGAGGAATAGATTAAATCTCCATAGTTGAGTAGCGGCAAGAAAGTAGCCTGGACCAGCCTAGTTCTGGTATCCAATGGAAAGAGGGACTTTGTTACAGAAGAAGAAACCTAGCCTAATTTTTAGCCTCTTTGCCAGATCGTTGAGGTGGTCATGAAAGGAAAGCTTTATTGTCTAGCCACATACCAAGATATTTGAATTTGGAGGTGATTTCTAGGGGTTCACCTAGGGAGCTAGTGATAAATTCTTTATGTGTGTTTGCAAGGGAAGTGGAGGTGGTGTTTGGGGCAAAGATCATGGCCGTCATTTTCTTGGCATTGAGGAGTAGTTTGGCATTGATTAGGGTTGATTTCTTGTTGTGCAAAGTCAGCTTGGGAGTACATCCCTCACTTCAGCCAGTGTAGGGTCTGATGTATACAGTATAGTATCATTAGCAAAGAAATGCAGATGGGACTGGGATATATGTGCATCAAGGTTATTGATGTACAGGGAGAAGAGGATGGGACCTAATATGGAGCCTTGTGGGACTCCCCTGACAACTGGGAGGGATGCAGAAATTAGGTCACCAGCTTTTTCTTTCTGGGTCCTTCCAGATAGGTAGCTGGTAAACCACTGGGCAGCAAGGGGGTGGCGCCTACTTTTATTAGGCTTGAGACTAACAGACTGTGGTTGACAGTGTTGAATGCTTTGCTGAGATCTAAAAATACTGCACCAGTAACTTTATTGGAGTCCATGGCTGTGATCAATTTATTGGTAACTTTAGCTAGAGCAGTGACTGTACTATGGTTGGGTCGGAAGCCAGATTGCACAGGGTTGAGGACTGAAGATGATTCAAAAGGGAGTTTAATTTGGGAGTAAACTAGCTTTTTGAGGACTTTGGAGAGGACAGGTAAGATTGAGATGGGCCTATAGTTATTTAGGTTGCATGGGTCCCCTGACTTGAATAATGTGAGGACGTGGGCAGATTTCCAGCAGGAGGGAACAGTGGCAGTGGAAATTGAAAGATTGAATATGTAGAGGATAGAGGCAGTGAGGTCAAGATAGCCTAGTTTAAGAAGAAAAGGTTCTAGACCATCGTCCCCTGCACTTTTTTGAATGTCTAAGTTAAGAAGTGAATCTTCGACTTCTTTATAGCCAAGCGGGCACAACTTTATAGCTAAGCGGGTTGAAGTTTGCGAGTCAATGTTATTACAGTCTTGGTTGCTACCACAGGCTGCATAAGGCAGAGTCAAAAGCTAGGCCAGCAGTTACAAAGTGGTTGTTGATTTCCTTGAGGATTAGGCAGCTGTTTTCCACAGCCCTACCATTGCTCAGGATCTTCAGAGGGATGGAGGGGGCTACAGGCTGACCTTCGATGGACTTGAGTGACTTCCAGATTTTTTGGGAATTCCCTTTTGTCTGTTCTAGGGTAGAGATATAATAGTTGGCTTTGCTTGCATGGATTTGTTTAATGCAGGTGTTTCTAGCTGCTGTGAATGCTTGCCAGTGAGCTGGGCTTTTGGATTTTCTAGCCTTAGCCCAGAGTTTATCACGGCATAGGAGTGTAACCTTGAGATCTGATGTAAACCATGGGTTGGATGTTTTACGCACCATGACTTTGATCAAAGGGGCATGCTTGTTGGCCAACGCAGTGAGGTTGTCGTTAAGGTCAGTGACTGCTTCATCGATCATTTTGGAAAGGTAGAGGTCTTGCCATCTAATTTTGCTCGAGTCGGATAAGTAGTCCAATGCATTAAATTTGTGAAAGGACCACTTAGTTATGAGTGTTGGTTGCTGTTGGGCTATAGTTTGTAATCTTGTACAAACAACCACCCCATGATACTCAAGTCATTGTAGAAGACTACAGAGTGAAATATTTTGTGGAGATGCATAGAAAGTATGACATCAAGGAGAGAACTGTTGTCGGGATTGGATGTATTGGTTCTAGTGGGTTCACCGACTAACTGGGCTAAGCCGACTTCATCATGGAAGGATTTCAGGCTGTGCAACTTGGGGGTAAGCTAGTCCATATTAAAATCTCCAAGTATTAAAGTTTCAGTGTCGGCAGAGGCGATTAAGGATTTAAGTATGGTGAGGATGTCAGTGCCACCAGGTGGGGAGGGTGATAAACCACCAATAATAGTGAGACACTCAGTGGATGGAAGGTGTAATTTGAGAGATATGATTTCGTACTCCTTAGGTTTAGATTTACCGTGACTATCACTGACTGAAACTTAGATTTAGTGTAGATGGCCACACCACCCACTCTGGCTTCCCTGTCTACCCTGTGAAGATTGTAGCCAGGAAGGGAGACTTGTTGATCATTGTTTGAATTTTTGAGCCAAGATTCAGTTATAATAATGAGGTCCAACTCAGTATGGACAGCCCATACTTGGAGCTGATCAAACTTTTTTGTGAGGCTCAATGTATTAACTAACATTAACTTAAGTCCGGGTGCAGATACAAATTCTGCGGGAGATGCAAGTGGTAATGGGGGTCGAGGGTTTAGCTCCAGGTTACCTGGGCAGAGAAGGAGCAAGAGACGCAGTTTCCTTGATCCATTTTTTGCAGGATAGAAGCGCTTTTTTCCTTTGCGACTTTCCACAAGGTGATGATGGGTGCGACGTAATGCTAGGGCAGCAGTGAAGGGATGCTAAGGAGAGTGCTCTGATCAACATATATGAAGGGAGCAGAAAGTGTAAGGGTGAAGGATATGGGCTGAGGATAAAGGGAGGTGGACATGTTAAATAAGGGGAGGTGCAGTGGAATGAGGTTCCAGTTACAGGATTGGAAATTTCCAGAGGTGGACTTGATCTTTGTTCTTTGTTGCAGTGAGCCACTATGGATAAGGTGGTTAGGAATAAGAAAAGGCTTAAGTATAAGTAGCGTGCCATGGCACCACAAATACGAGGGCTAGGAGAGTTATGGACACAGTCAGTTAAGTGGATAGGAGAAGACGGGATTTGGAAGTGTCACGCCTGCCAGAGACAGCAAGTCTGGTGTGCAGATCAGTAGCTCTAAGGAGGAGTAGAAGCACACAGAAGGATTGGGTAGGAACTTGGCCGGGTGTGGCCAATCAATCAGTATCAATCAGTAGAAGAGGAAGGGGGCAAAGACTGATGAATAGTGATAGACTGACCACACAGTAAGTGAAATGAGACAGAAATTGTATTGTATTATATTGGGTTGTATTGGGTAAGTGTGATGAAAACTGGGCCCTCTAGTGGCTAAAAGATATAATCTGCTAATGGAAAAGTCAGCACTTACTTAAAGTGAGAAATCAAAAACATTTCAAGCAGAGATCAGTCCTAGCATTAATTTCTTAGCAGCAGTTCCTAGAAGACTTCTGGATTCCTGCACATAGTGTGAGTAACACTGGCAAACAGGAGCAAGTGAGATTCCTCCAGGGGTAGATGCCAAAATTCAGAGTTCCAACCCGTACCTTGCTGGGAGGGTGAGCTTTGGGCAGCTTCTCCTTAGTCTGCTTATCAAACTACAGAATGCAGTTTGCTTGAGAGGAAACAGCCCGAAAGGACACAGTAGTCCCCTTGCTTGGAGGGTGAGCTTTGGGCAGCTTCTCCTTAATCTACTTATCAAACTGCAGAATGCAGTTTGCTTGAGAGGAAACAGCCTGAAAGGGCACAGTTGTCAGGGGGGCCATTCTGGCTTTCAAAAGGGGGGAGCAACAACTGGTCAGAGGGGCTGTGGGGGTGGATCCAGGTGCTGAAAAAACAGAAAAAACAACAATGGCCTGCATTGCAGGAGGGGCTACTGCCCCCTGCCCCCTAAATGGTGCCCCAGACAGCAGTCCCCTTGCTTGGAGGGTGAGCTTCGGGCAGCTTCTCCTTAGTCTGCTTATCAAACTGCAGAATGCAGTTAGCTTGATAGGAAACAGTCTGAACTGGCACAGTAGTCCCCTTGCTTGGTCATGGAAAAGGATCCCTTCATATGAAAAAAGAATGTGAAAAAACTAAGTCCAATTTTTTTTTATATGAGGGCATCCTTTTTTGTATGAGCAAAAAAGCTCACATAAGCTCACATAAAAGGATCCTTTCATATGAAAAAAGAATCCGGGGGGAAAAAAAACTGTCCAAGTTATTTTTTCATATAAAGGGATCCTTTTCTGTGAACTTTTTTCATTCATACAAAAAAGGATGCCCTTATACGAAAAAAGAATTATGACTTAGTTTTTTTTTCAATTCTTCCAGTCAGGTGAAACAATCCTTTTTCATGAGCTTTATTCATTGATATGAAAAGAGAATGTACTTAGTTTTTTTTTATTCTTTTTTCGTATGAAGGAATCCTTTTTTGTGACATTTTTTGTTCATACAAGAAAAGATTCTATCTTAAGAAAAAATAATTTGGACTTTGTTTTTTACCTGATTCTTTTTTCATATGAAGGCATCCTTTTTCATGAGCTTTTTTCGTTCTTACGAAAAGGTATTCTATCATACGATTAAAAGAAATTGAACTTAGATTCCCCCCCCCGACTCTTTTTTGTATGAAGGCATCCTTTTCGAATGGGTTTTTGTTTCATATGAGAAAGGATTCCTTCATACGAAAAAGGATTTTGGACTTCAGTTTTATTTACAGATTTAAACTTTAACTAGTAATAACTCCATCAATATTTGGACTTGAGCAACAATCTATATATCAAAACAAAGGCCCTAGTGAGTACTGTAAGAATAACACATAACCCCCCCCCAAAAAAAAATATCTAGGAGCCATATGAAAACAACAGACATAAAAAAATTCAAATTCCCATAGGATTACACTGGAACATTAAGAAGCCATAACTCCCTCAATATTTGGATTTAAGGGACAGCATATATATATATATATATATATATATATATATCTCAAAACAAATGTCTTAATAAGTACTGCAAGAATAACACATGACCCCACCCCCAAAAAACAAATCTAGGGCCATACAAAAAAAACAGAAAGTAAAAAATGCAAATTCCCACAGAATAACATTAGAACTTTAAGAAACCATAACCCCATCAATATTTGGACTTAGGGAACTCTATATATATATATATATATATATATATATATATATATATATATAAGACAAAGAACCTCTGTGCGCAAACACTGAGGCAAGGGTTACCTCAAAGGGCATTTGGCTGGGAAGCCAAGTTTCAAGAAAATACAAAATCACACATGCCCTCACAATGCAAAGCATCATGGGCTGCATATGCAAATCACCACAGAATGTTATGCTGGTCCAACTTTAAGCAGAATTGCATTGTGCGAAAGGCTCTCACACAGTTTGCAGAGGTTACAACAGAAGACATAGACACGTGTTTCATCCTACCAGGACTCATCAGTATGCCTGTCTGTTTGACACCCCAGTGGAATGGACCAGCTACCCTTAAGGCAGTGTGCCTTGGATATATTGTGGTGAACCCATTAAATAAAAACTATTTAAAGACAAAGAACCTCTGTGCGCAAACACTGAGGCAAGGGTTACCTAAAGGGCATTTGGCTGGGAAGCCAAGTTTCAAGAAAATACAAAATACACATGCCCCCACAATGCAAAGCATCATGGGCTGCATATGCAAATCACCACAGAATGTTATGCTGGTCCAACTTAAGCAGAATTGCATGGTGCCGAAAGGCCTCTCACACAGTTTGCAGAGGTGCTAACAGAAGACATAGACACGTGTTTCGTCCTACCAGGACTCATCAGTATGCCTCGTCTGTTTGACACCCCAGTGGAATGGACCAGCTACCCTTAAGGCAGTGTGCCTTGGATATATTGTGGTGAACCCATTAAAATATATATATATATATATAAAACAACATTCTTAATGAGTATTTCAATAATAATAACACCTCCCAGTCATTTAGGGACAATATAAAAAATACAAAGCAAAATCAAGAGAGGACTAGCACTGGCCATATGAAGTATGTTTTAATTAAAACGTTGCTCCCAGTTATTTTTAGTTAGTTAGTTATTAGTTCAAACACCTTTGAGCTGTAACAACTCATTTACAAAGGTTCTTCGTCATCAAAAGAGCACAGCAACAAACAACAAGTCTCGTGATAAATGGCAAACATTGGGTTTACAGCAACATTCATCAAGATATACTGTACTTGGATTACACCTAGAATGACATTAAGCTTTGACAGTATTTTGTTAGCCACAGGCAGCTTACAGTACGTTTTGTCAACATGAAAATATGTGGCGTTGGCAATATGTAGATAGACACAGGCAGCATATAATAGGCCTTGTCAACATGTAGAATATGAGTCATTGGAAGTGAGGGCAGTTGGAGCAGTTAGGACAGAAACTGCAGATCACAGAGGACTTCAATTAAGAAATCTTCTTTAGTTATACATTTAAAAATTCCTTTCAGAAATACGTATTCAAATAATTCCTCCTCTATCTCTCCAAGTGCAATATATATGCTACTGTGAGGCAAATTCAGAAATCCAATTGTAGAAATGAAAGGAAAAGTGTGACTCTCACTGGGATTCGAACCCAGGTATCAACAATCTGTGCTTTAGCTCTTAGCCAGCTGAGCTATGAGAGTTCAGCCAATTAAGGCCCCTGAGTTTTCCCATGTGAATCACACATACATTCCTTTCTGTTGTTGCAATGAGCACCCAGGAAGTCTTTTTACAGACTCAAATAACTCCTCCTCTGGTTAAGAGCTGAAGCACAGATTGCTGATACCTGGGTTCGAATCCCAGTGAGAGTCATACTTTTCCTTTCATTTCTACAATTAGATTTCTAAATTTGCCTCGCAGTGGCATATATACTGCACTTGGAGAGATAGAGGAGGAGTTATTTGAGTCTGTAAAAAGACTTCCTGGGTGCTCATTGCAACACCAGAAAGGAATGTATGTGTGATTCACATGGGAAAACTCAGGGGCCTTAATTGGCTGAACTCTCATAGCTCAGCTGGTTAAGAGCTAAAGCATGGATTGCTGATAACTGGGTTTGAATCCCAGTGAGAATCATACTTTTTCTTTCATTCCTACAATTTAATTTCACAAATACGTGCATGCATAGTTCACTGATTGGTTAGGAAGCGGGTGCCAGTCACTGTTTTGGGTTCTTTGAGCAGTATAGAGGAAGAACTGTGAGGACTTTGCTTTTTTTGCTCTTCATTGTATGTCAATGAACTATGCTTGCACATGTTTATGAAAGGAATTTTTAAATGGATAAATAAAGAAGATTTTTTAATTGAAGTCCTCTGTGATGTACAGTTTCTGTCCTAACTGGGAGCAACATTTCAGTTAAAATAAACTTCAAGCAGCAGGTGCCAGTACCCTCTTGATTTTGCTTTGTATGACTTTTTGACCAAGTCACTGCATATTCCTGCTTGTGGTCCATAAAATCTTTGTTTGTAAACAATTTAAAAAATACATAAATAATAAAAAATGCAAGTTCCCTTAGGATAATAGTGGAAGTTTAATAAGCTATAAAATGAAGGAAAGAAATTGCTGTTATGGCACAAATGGAAGTGCAGAGCCCAGAAGGCAAAGGAGGATATGATTATACTATCTTACAAAGTAAGTAAATTTGTTGCAAAAAAACATTGTTAATGCACTTGTTAGGGTTAAACCGACAAAAGTAGGGAAATGTGGCGTTAGGGTTTTCAACCCTAACACCCCACCCCCACCCTACAGGCAGCAACAGGAAAGACCATTATGATTTGACCTCTTCTGCATCTTTGCAAATCAGGTGTGGGGTGTGCCTCGGTGTTGTCAACTCTAACACTCACCAAGGCACATTCCACAACTGATTTGTGAACATATGAACATACAAACCCACAAAGAAGCCCGCAGAATTAGGCCTTTTGGTCTATCTTGCCTGCTTGTTGTGCAGGGTTCTCAGCTTGGGCTGGTGTCCCTGCTCCCCTCCACTTCCTTTCCATCCCTTTCCTCCCCCTCCTTCCATGCCTTTGATCTTCCCTCTGTACCTATCCCAGACTCTTTTGACGCTGCCCACTCTCCTCGATGAGATCACCTCTTCTGGCAGTGTGTTCCATTTGCTCACCACCCTTTCTGTAAAGAATTGTCTTCTAACCTCCTTCTTACAACTTCCTCTCTCCCTCTTATCCTGCAAAGATGCTGGAGAGGTCAAACTGTGATGGTGTTTCCTGTTGCTGCCTGCAGGGTGGGGTGGGGTGTTAGGGTTGGAACCCCTAATGCCCCATGTTCCTAGTTTTGTCAGTTTAACCCTAAAAATAATAATAATAATAATACCTTTATTTATAACGCACCTTTCAAAAATTCGAGGCACTTTAACAATAAGATAAAACAGAATGCAGTAAAAACAGTTAAATACAAACTTTCATAACATTTAGACTTCCAATAAAATCAAACAAGGTAGGCTAGATGCCACAAATGGGTTTATAAGGCCTGTTTAAATCCCTCCATGGTCGCGCACTCCCGGAGCTGATGGGGTAGAGAATTCCAAAAGTCTGGGGCTGCGTACATAAATGCACGGGCCCCCAAAGATTTTAAAGAAACCCTTGGAATTTCTAGCAAACCCTTGTCAGCCGAGCGGAGTGATCACTCGGGGCAGTAAGGAACCAGAAGTTCTTTCAGGTAGTCCAGGCCCTGTCCATGTATGGCTTTATAAGTCAGAAGTCCGACTTTAAAGGTGATCCGCCACTGCACCGACAGCCAGTGCAGTTGGCGCAGCACCGGAGAGATGTGACAAGTTCGGGGAGTTCCCGTCAATAGAGGGGCTACAGTGTTCTGCACCAGCTGCAAGCAGTGGATATCAACCCCAGGTAGTCCTAGATAAAGGGAGTTGCAATAGACAAGGTGTGAGGTCACAAAGACATGGACCAGCATAGGAAGATCATCAGACGAAACTAGGTGCTTAACCCTGGAGATGTTCCTTAGATGGTAGAAGGAGGATTTGATGACTGCCAACACCTGCGAATGCAGTGTCAGCCCATCATCAAAAATCAAACCCAGGTTTCGCACCCATTCAGAGATGAGGAGCTGGGAACCTCCAAGGAAAAGTCCTGAAAGCAAATCCGCTCCCAACCCCTCTATCCGGTGACCCAGGTCCACGACCATCACCTCAGTCTTTTCTGAGTTCAACCCCAGCCAGCTCGAATTCATCCAACCCTGGATTTCGATGAGGCAGTTATTAAATACCGAGAGAGCTCCATCCAGGTTGGGTGCAAAAGACAGGTAGAGCTGGGTATCATCAGTATAACAGTGAAACCTCAGCCCATACCTTCTTACAATGTCTCCGATGGGTAGCATGTACACTGCGAACAGCATTGGGGGACAATACCGAACCCTGAATTACCCCACATGACAGACAGACTGGGTCGGAGGAATAAATCCCCAACACCACCCTCTGAGTTCTGCCAGTGAGGAAAGATTTAAACCACCTGAGGACTGTATCAGAAAGGCCACAGATGAACCTCAGGCATTTGAGAAGAACCCAATGGTCCACAGTGTCAAACACTGATGAAAGATCCAGAAGAACCAAGATGGAATGTTTTTTCTGATCTCTTGCCATAAGGAGATCATTGAGCACCAGAAACAGTGCATTAACAAAGTTTTTTGCAATGAGTATATATATATATATATAGATAGATAGATAGATATTGCACCTTAATAACTTTGCCACCATTCAGTGGATTAGCCTGAAATACAGCAGGCACATAGCGTTAGCATAGATCTTGGGATCTGCCAAGTTTTGTACTGGTCGGATGTTCGGCTGCGGAGTTATTAAGCGACATTCTGAAGTGCATTTACGCTTTTTGGCCCCTTCTTTGCTTGTGCCTACAGGTCGCACAGTTTGTGCGACTGGTCTGAAAACTTCAGAGGACGTGCTGCCATGGTCCCCAATGTGCCTTTTGAAGATTTCATGAAAAAATATTGAATGGTTTAAAAGTTATTCAAAAAAACAAGTTTCCCATTATAATCAATGGGAAAAGTTAACAAAAAGTTCGACGTGTCTCAAATGCAGTTTTTAGTGTCGCAAATGACCCCTGTAGTGTCGTGAGCCATTTATTTCAGTTACTGATCATAGAAATGCTTGGCATTTAAAATTGGGATCCTCTAGGGACACAATTATTTTTCTGTTTACCTAGTCGAGCCCTGCGGATGCTAGGCATGTCGTTATTTTGGGGTTAAACACCCCAGAAATATGTTTTTTAAATTTTGGGGAAAAGTAGTGTTGCAAAGTAGTGTCACACCTGCGACACTTTCATGATCTTTTTGCAAAAGTGTCGCAAATCACAACACTACTTTGCAACACTATGGCCAAAATAATAGGAAGTGTTTGCCACCCTGCTGCAAACGAACGGTTTGGTCTTTTGGGCTGATATTTGGAGGAAAGAAAGCCAACATCCCACAGATGTGTCTTTTGTGGTTTGGTGACAAAATATTATAGGGATGCAAAGTTACGGTACTCCAAGGTTGACGCTTTTTCCCATAGACTAACATTGCGGCGTCCGCTGCGCCTTTCAGGGCCGGTATCTCGGAAACGCTCTGAGATACTGACTTTTCGTCAGAAAAATACTGAGCCAAGTGTTAGATACAAACCTAGCCAGGAAAGTCATGAATCATATGAAATTTTAATTTTTTTCCTACATCATACGGTTTCTGAGGTATATGCAATTTAGTATTCCAAGAGCTCATTTTCTGGTCCGAGGTCTATTATTATGCATACATTCTTTTTTTTTTTACACTTGCTGGCTCCCACGGCTTTCAGAGGAGGCCTCATACCTCCTTCTACTTCATCTGCCAGGGCAATCCCCAAGGTGTCCCATCCCCCTTAGCATCATTTTTGCCTGTAGGGCCAGGGTTTATACTTTTTTCCCCGATTTTCTCCCCTTTGTTTCCCCAGCCCCCTTAGGACTCCAGTGCCTTTAGGATTTACATCCAGAGAGGTGACGTGCTAGTGCACGTCATCCTCTCACATGCCTTACGACATCTCCCTTCCCCGACTCCAGCATATCGGAGCCGTCGATCCCTTCAAGGCCCGTGCTTCCACTGGCTCTCTCAATGGGAGTGTCAGATGCTTCCATGTCCCTGCTAACCACCCCTGAGGGAGGAGAGCATCCGCTGGGATGCTCAATCCTCCCTCCCCCTGCCGACCCCCCGAGCAACCCGAGTCTGTTCCCGAACCCGGGTCGCCAGCATAGTGCGAGGTGTGGTGCTGCATACATTCTTTGTAATCACTGTGTTTCTCTATGCAACAGTTGGGGAAAACCAGGGTGTATGCTCCAGTTACTGTTACATGTAGCGTTTCCACTTGGGTTTCAGTACCCATTTGTGTTAGCGTTCCTGTGTACTCCACAGTGTGCGTTACCCTTTGCATTTCCATTTGCTCTTGCGTTTGTGTTACTGTTACCATTTGTGTCTCCACTACTGTTTGTGTTTGTGTTTCGCTTTGTGTCACCATGCGCATTACCATTTGCGTTTGCGGCTGCCTTCCGTTTGCGTTTGTCTTTTGTTTTGCGTCATCGTTGTTGTTACTTTTACCATTTGCATTTCCAATTGCGTTCCCATGCCCATGCACATTACGGTTTGTGTTTCCATATGTGCGTGTGTTTGCGTTTCTGTTTCCTTTGGTGCTATCGTTGCTGTTACCGTTACCATTTGCATTTACAATTGCAGTACCGTGACCATGCGCATTACTGTTTGCATTTCTGTATGCGCTTGCCTTTGCATTTTCTGTTTCTGTTTCCTTTGGCATTATTTTTGCTGTTACTGTTACCATTTGCGTTTGCAATTGCGGTACTATGACCATGCGTGTTGTGCTTTGTGTTTCTGTACGTGCTTGCGTTTGTGTTTTTGTTTCTCTTTCCTTTGGTGTTATTGTTGCTGTTACAGTTACAATTTGCATTTACAATTGTGGTACTGTGAATGTGCATGTTAGCAGTTGCATTTCCATATGTGCTTGCGTCTCCATTTGTGTCACTGTTCGCTTTGGCGTCACTTTACGCTTGCATTTCTATTAACATTTGCTTTACCATTTAGGTTTGTGTCACCATGTGCATAACCATTAACGCTTGCATTTGCATTGCAGTTACCATTACTATGTTGCAAGAAATCACGTGGTAGGAGCGCGGGGCCCATCACCACATTCCATTCACTATTTATAGTCCTCATTCTCAAAAAGAAGGGAAATTCATGGCAAAAACTCTGTTTAATGCATCAGTTAGGGTTGTTCCAGAGCAACAAAAGTGAGTAAATTCGGTGTTAGTGTTGAAAGCCCCCCCTTGCACCCCCAGCCCGCCCCCCAACTGGCATTGGGGTGTGCATTGGGGTCATCTGTCCTAACTCTCACCTCATTCTCCTATACCGCAGCTTGTTTACACATGTGATGGGGTGAGAATTAGAGCTGACAACCCCAACGCACACCTCAGTGCCAGTTGTTAGCCAAACAAGTGAATACAAATTGAATTTTCTGCCATTTTTTGCTCATTATAAAAAATCTAAAAGGAATCTAGAAATGAAACACCTTTCATTTTGTAGATATTTTTATGCTGAACAACTTTTGTGTTCAAAGTACCATACTATCATTTTTGGTTTTTAAGTTATTTGCATTTGTTTGATGAAAAAGTGCACAAAAATGGAATGTTGTGCTGTTTTTTGTTACGTAAGAGAAAACTAAAAAGTATCTATAAATGAAACACCACTCATTTTGTAGATATTTCTGTGCTGAATAAACTTTGTGCTCACAGTACCATGCTATCATTTTTCATTTTAAAGTTATTTACATTTGTTTGCTGACAAAATGAAAAAAAAAATTAGAATTTTCTGCTGTTTTTTTTGCTAATTATCAAAAAATCTAAAAGGTATCAATAAGTGAAACACCACTCATTTTATAGATATTTCTGTGCTGAACAACTTTCGTGCTCACAGTACCATGCTATCATTTTTCATTTTAAAATTATTCGCATATGAATATGGTTAATACTGCTAGTGAGGCTGAACATTCTAAATGACATAAGCACTGTATAGATAAATGGCTGATGACATAAGTACTGTGTGGATAAATGGCTGATGACATAAGCACTGTATACATAAATGAAATTTATGTACACAGCTACTCAGATAAACAGATTTATGCAATGGGTGTGGAACCAAAAGCAATTGCATAAATCCATTTATTTCCACATATATGGGATAAATCTAACCACCCTGGATGTATCCCACATATGTGGGATAAATGCAAACTGTCAATCAAAGCTTTTTTGTTCACTTTTTTGTCAAATAAATGTGAATAACTTTAAAACAAAAAATGATAGCATAATACTGTGAGCACGAAAAATGTTCAGGACAAAAATATCCACAACATGAGTGGTGTTTCATTTATAGATACCTTTTAGTTTTTTTATAATTAGCAAAAATCAGCATAAAATCCAATTTTCTTTTCACTTTTCAGACAAACAAATGTAAATAACTTTAAAATGAAAAATGATAGCATGGTACTGTGAGCACGAAAAATGTTCAGCACAAAAATATCTACAAAATGAGTGGTGTTTCATTCATAGATACCTTTTAGTTTTTTCATAATTAGCAAAAAAACAGCATAAATGCAATTTTCTTTTCACTTTTTCAACAAACAAATGTGAATCACTTTAAAACTAAAACTGATAACATGGTACTATGAGCACGAAAAATGTTCAGCACAAAAATATTTACAAAATGAGTGGTGCTTCATTAATAAATACATTTTAGTTTTTTTATAATTAGCAAAAAACAGCATAAAATTCAATTTTTGTTTCACTTTTTCGACAAACAAATGTGAATAACTTTAAAACAAAAAGATAGCATGATACCGTGACCATGACGTTTGTTCGGCAAGAAGTTCTCTACAAAATGAGTGGTGTTTCATTTAATAGCAAGCACCACGCTAGGTAGACATACAATAGGAAAGTTAACCGAAAGTCCCAGAAATTATCATTTAAAAAAAGAAGATTAGCAGTCAAAACCAAATGTTCCTGCACTGATAAGCAGCATCCCTATTGCATAAATGAAATATACAATGGTGAGCTGTCAGATAAATGATTTATCTGCACTTGTGCTGTTTGACCTCGGACACCTCACTTGTGGCTTACGCCACCTGTGAAGTTACCCGAGGTCAAACAGCACTTGTGTAGATAAATCATTTATCTGACAGCTCACCATTGTATATCACATATTTATTACACTCCGTTTATCTCCACCCCATTGCATAAATGTATATATGTTTGTGTGTGTATATATATATATAATGGCAAAAACTCCATTTAATGCATCAGTTAGGGTTGTTCCACAGTGACAAAAGAGGAATTGATGTTAGGGTTTCCACCTTGCACCCACCCCCACCCATCCCACCAACAGGCATCGGGGTGGCGTTGAGTCATCGGTCCTAACTCTCACCCCATCCCATGTGCAAACAAGCTGAGGTGGTGCAGTATAGGAGAATGAGGTGAGAGTTAGACCAACGATCCCCAACGCACACCCGCTGCCTGTTGGTGGGTGGGTAGGGTGGGTGCAAGGCGGCAACCCAACATCAAATTTCTTGCTTTTGTCACTGTGGAACAACCCTAACTGATGCATTAAACAGAGTTTTTTGCCATGAATTTCCCTTCTTTTTGAGAATGTTCACTATAAATAGTTAAGTAACGGCAATGCAAGCGCAAATGCTAACGCACATGGTGACGCAAATGTAAATGATAACGCAAACGGTAATACAAACACAAGCACAAATGTTAATGAAAACAGAAATGCAAACACAAGTGTGTACGAAACACAAACCGTAATGCACACAGGCATGGTAACGTAATTGGAAACGCAGACAGTTACGGTAACAGCAACGATGACACCAAAGGAAACAGAAACAGAAATGCAAACACAAATGGAAGTGCGTATGCAAACACAAATGAAAATGCACACAGTGACGCAAAAGGAAATGCAAACAAAAACAGTAATGGAAACGCAAATGCTAACAGTTATGCAAACGCAAGTGCAAATGAAAATGCAAAGGGTAATGCACACGATGGCATAGACAGGAACAGTAACGCAAACAGAAATGCAAGTGCGTATGGAAACGCAAATGGTAACGCACATGGTCATGGTACCGCAATAGAAAATGCAAATGCTAATGGTAACAGCAACGATGATGCCAAAGGAAACGCAAATGCAAATGCAAATTGTAAAGCACACAGTGATGCAAAACAAACGCAAACAAAACCAGTAATGGAAACACAAATGTTAACAGTAATGCAAGCGCAAATGAAAATGCAAAAGGTAATGCACATGGTGGTGTAGAAGGGAATGGTAATGGAAACGGAAACGCAAGTGAGTACAGAAATGCAACTGGTAATGCACACGGTCACGGTACTGCAATATGAAATGCAAATGCTAATGGTAAGATCAACGATGATGCCAATGGACGTGCATACGCAAACGCAAATGGTAATGCACACAGTGATGCAAAACAAAACGCAAACAAAAACAGTAATAGGAATGCAAATGTTAACAGTAATGCAAACACAAGCGCAAATGAAAATGCAAAAGGTAACACACACGATGGCGTAAATGGGAATGGTAACACAAATGGAAACGCAAACACAAGCGCATACAGAAATGCAAATGGTACTGTGCACAGTCAGTACCGCAAAAGGAAATGCAAATGCCAATGGTAAGAGCAACGATGATGCCAAAGGAAACGCAAACGGAAGCACATACACAAACGCAAATGGTAATGCACATGGTGATGCAAAACAAAACGCAAACAGAAACAGTAATGGAAACACAAATGGTAACAGTAACACAAATGCAAGTGCAAACAAAAAGGCAAAGGGTAACGCACACGGTGGCGTAGACAGGAACGCTAACACAAACGGTTACAGAAAGGCAAGTGGGAACGCTAACTGTGACAGTAACGAAAGCGCGAAACCCTTTTTCACCAACAGCTGCATAGAGAAACACAGTAAATACAAAGAATGTATGCATAATCATGAGTCTTGGAGCAGAAAATGAGCACTTGGAATACTAAATTGCTTATATCTCAGGGACCGTACGACGTAGAAAAAAAATTACAATTTCATATAAATTATGATTTTCCTGGCTAGTTTTGTACTTAAGCACTTTTCTGATGAAAAGTCTGTATCTCGGAGCATTTCCGAGATACGGGCCCTGAAAGGGGCAGCGGACGCCGCAATGTTAGTCTATGGGAAAAAGCATCAACTTTGGAGCATCGTAACCTTCCATCCGTGCAATATTTTGTCACCAAACTATGAAATGGCACATATGTGGGATGTTGGCTTTTCCTCCCACTTCAGCCCAAAAGACCAAAACCGTTGTTTTGCAACAGGGTGGCAAAGAATTCTGTTATTTTAGATAGTGTCGCAAAATAGTGTTGCAAATCAAGACACTTTCGCAAATGAAATCATACGAAATGTCATGAGTGCGGCAATTACTTTGTGACACTAATTTTTACAAAAATTTAAAAAACATATTTCTGGGGTGTTTAACCCCCCAAAAAAGATATGGCTAGCATCCTCAGGGTCCAACTAGGTGAACACAAAAAGAATTGTGTCCCTAGAGGGTCCCAAATTTAAACGCCAAGCATTTCTGTGACCACTAACTGAAAAAAAATGGCTGACTCATGACACTACAGGGGTCATTTGCGACACTAAAAACTGCATTTGCAACACAATTAAACTTTTTATTAAATTTTCCCATTGACTATAATGGGAAACTTGTTTTTTGAATAACTTTTGAACCGTTTAATATTTTTTTCACAAAATCTTGGAAAGGCACATCGGGGTCCCTGGCAGCATGTTTCCTGAAGTTTTTGGACCAGTCACGCAAACCATGCGACCTGTAGGTTCGAGCAAAGAATGCACAAAAAAAAGTAAATGTGCTACGGAATGTATAACTCCGCAACCGTATATCTGACTGTTATGAAACTTGGCATATCCAGAGATCTATGGTACTGCTCATGCCTGCCAAATGTCAGGTAAATCTGTTGTACGGTGGCAAAGTTACTAAGATGCAAAATTTCACACTTTAACCTTAAATGGGGTACTCAACCCTAACTATAGTGGCACCACCATGCCACTATAATATATATATATATATATATTCTGCACCATGCATTACTGCTTAAAGTTGAACCAGCATAATATTCTGTGTGATTTGCATATGCAGCCCATGATGCTTTGTATTGTGGAGCATGTGTGATTTTGTATTTCTTGAAACTTGGCTTCCCGCCAAATGCCCTTTGGGTAACCAATGCCTCAGTGCTTGTGCCCAGAGGTTCTTTGTCTTTTAAATTGTTTTTTGTTTTAATTGGGTTCACCACAACATAACCCAGAGAGACCATCTTAGGGTAGCTGGTTCATTCCACTGGGGTGTCCAACAGACGAGGCATACTGATGAGTCCTGGTAGGACGAAACACGTGTCTATGTCTTCTGTTGGCACCCTTTGCAAACTGTGTGAGAGGACTTTCAGCACCATGCATTACTGCTTAAAGCTGAACCAGCATAACATTCTGTGGTGATTTGCATATGCAGCCCATGATGCTTTGCATTGTGGGGGCATGTGTGATTTTGTATTTCTTTGAAACTTGGCTTTCCGGCCAAATGCCCTTTGGGGTAACCATTGCCTCAGTGCTTGTGCACAGAGGTTCTTAATATATATATATATATATATATATATATACACATATACATATACACATACACACAGCAGGTAAGTCATAGAAGGATGTCCAAACAGACTTAAAATCAGAAACTTCATCAGAACACAACAGACATCCTAGTTCTGGCATACTGGACAATATTTTCCATCAGGAACTAGGCTCCTGGGAGGCCCCACGGACAATGTTGGAGCTAACAGAAAAGAAACTATGGTAAGTATGAAGAAATGTCTTGTTTCTGTAGAATTCTACATTGTCAATGGGTAGTCAGTACATATGGGTTCTAATAAGCAGTACCCATTATCCAACCGGGTGGGGAAGAAAATTGTCCCACAGGCAAACTGCAATGAAAGAAAAGGGAAAAGGAATTTACCTGCTAACTGCCACCTATAAAACTCTGTGACCAAAGGCCACATTGGCAGAACTTTGAACATCCAGTCTGTAGTGCTTGGTGAATGTGTGGACTGAGGGCCACATTGCTGTCTTGCACAATTCTAAGATGCCTCACCTTTCTCCATCCAGGAGGTGGCCATAGCTCTGGTGGATTGAGCCTTGATAACAGCCGGAGTCCTCTTTCTTTCTGATGTAAACTTTGGCAATGCATGCCTCACCCACCCCTACAGAGTGGCCTTGAGTTGTTTTTTTTTGTCCTGTTTTGGCTGCTCTGAAAAGTACAAACAACTGATCCAATTTCTTGAATTCCACAGTCCATCTAAGGTATGTCCTAACTGCCCTGTGCAAATCTAACTCGTGCAACATTTTCTGTCTTGGATGAATTGGCTGCAGACAGAAGACAGATTTGCTGATTCATTTGAAAGACTATAAGGACCTTCGGAATGAAAGATAGAACTGTTCTCAGAACCACCTTGTGCTTATGAGTGACAGGATAAGGTTCTTTGTAGGACAAGGCCTGGAGCTCACCAATCCTGCTGGCTGAACACAAAGCAACTAAAAAAACACCCTGTAAGACTGAATATCTAGTAGTACCAATGAAAGAGGTTTGAACAGTTCTTTACAAGAGCATTTAAAACCAGATTCAAGATCCCTATGACGGACAGGGGATCACAAAATATCTGGAGGAAGTGCATTTGTCTTATGGCTCCAACCCTGTGGAATTCTCTTCCTCATTGGGTAGACAGGCTAACATAGAAACATAGAATTTGACGGCAGATAAGAACCGCTGGCCAACCTAGTCTGCCCATTTCCTACCTAATGGATAAGCTGCAGATCCTAGTTAATCAGCAGCCTACTTTTCTACCCCCACCCCTAGAATTGCCTTATGGCTGTCCCATGCATGCTTGAATTCAACCACTGTTTTTGACTCCACAACCTCCTCCGGAAGGCCGTTCCATGCATCCACAACCCTCTCTGTGAAAAAATACTTCCTTACATTACCTCTGAGCCACCCCCCTCATCTTCAAATTGTGCCCCCTTGTTCTTGCACACTCTTTTTTTGAAAGATGCTACCCTCTTGGACTTTGTTGATTCCTTGAGGTACTTGAAAGTTTCTATCATGTCCCCCCTCTCCCTCCTTTCCTCGAGGCTATACATATGCTCCTTTAGTCTCTCTTCATATGTCTTCCGTGCAGACCCTGCACTATTTTAGTTGCCCTCCTCTGGACAGCTTCCATCTTGTCTATGTCCTTGTGGAGACTGGGTCTCCAGAACTGCACCAGTACTCCAGATGGGGTCTCACCATCTGTCTGTACAGAGGGATAAAACTTCCTGTTTTCTACTGGTGATGCCTCTCCTATGCATCCCAGTTTCCCCAGCCCTCCTTGCTGCCCTCTCACATTGCTTGCCCACCTTTAAGTCATCTGATATGACTACCCCCAGGTCCCATTCCATTTTTGTTGTTGTTAGTATCTCACCCCCATTGTGTACTCTTCCCCTGGGTTTTTGTTTCCCAGGTGCATTACATAGAAACATAGAATTTGACGGCAGATAAGGACAGCTTGGCCCACCCAGTCTGCCCATTTCCCTACCTACTGGATAAGCTGCAGATCCTAGTTAACCAGCAGCCTACTTCTTCCTACCCCCACCCCCTAGAATTGCCTTATGACTGTCCCATGCATGCTTGAATTCCACCACTGATTTTGACTCCAAACCTCCTCCGGAAGGCTGTTCCATGCATCCACAACCCTCTCTGTGAAAAAATACTTCCTTAAATTACCTCTGAGCCGCCCCCCATCTTCAAATTGTGCTCTCTTGTTCTTGCACACCTCTTTTTTTGAAAGATGCTACCCTCTTGGACTTTGTTGATTCCCTTGAGGTACTTGAAAGTTTCTATCATGTCCCCCCTCTCCCTCCTTTCCTCGAGGCTATACATATTAAGCTCCTTAAGTCTCTCTTCATATGTCTTCTGGTGCAGACCCTGCACCATTTTAGTTGCTCTCCTCTGGACAGCTTCCATCCTGTCTATGTCTTTGCAGAGATTGGGTCTCCAGAACTGCACACAGTACTCCAGATGGGGTCTCACCAGCTGTCTGTACAGAGGGATAATAACTTCCTGTTTTCTACCGGTGATGCCTCTCCCTATGCATCCCAGTATCCCCCCAGCCCTCCTTGCTGCCCTCTCACATTGCTTGCCCACCTTTAGGTCATCTGACGACTACCCCAGGTCCCTTTCCATTTTTGTTGTTGTTAGTATCTCACCCCCATTGTGTACTCTTCCCTGGGTTTTGTTTCCCGGTGCATTAACTTGCACTTCTTAGCATTGAATCTAAGCTGCCATACATTTGACCATTCCTCTAACCTTGCCAAGTCCCTTCTCATCCTTTCCACCCTACCTTGTGCATCAACTCTGTTGCAGATCTTTGTGTCATCTGCAAAGAGGCACACTTGTATATTAATCTTTTGTGTGGGACTGAGTCAAATGCCTTGCTAAAGTCTAGGTAGGCCATGTCCACAGCCCCTCCCTGATCTACTACTTTGGTCACCCAGTCAAAGAAATCTATTAGATTCGTCTGGCATGACCTTCCCGCTGTGAATCTATGCTGCCTTGGGTCCTGTGCCCCTCTGGCCTCTAGGTACTTGACAATTCTTTCCTTCAGAAGTGATTTCATCTTTTTCCCTATCACTGAGGTTAAACTAACAGGTCTGTAGTTTCCTGCTTCTGCCCTGCTCCCACTTTTGTGAAGGGGAATCACATCTGCCCTCCTCCAGTCCTCAGGTACAACCCGATCCTCCCATGATTTGTTAAAGAGGGTAGTCAGTGGTGTCATTAGTTCTACCCTTAGTTCTTTTAGAATTCTGGGATGAATCCCATCAGGTCCCATTGCTTTGTCCACCTTCAGTTTTAAGAGTTCTTTCAGAACCCTTTCTTCTGTAATGGGCTGGTATCAACTTCTGTATCCAGAGTGTTTCTATTGTTTGTTTTATGTACCTCCCTCTTCATTTGTAAATTGTGAGCAAAAATATTTGTTTAGTATCTCCACTTTTCACAGTCACCTCTGCCCACCCCCTTCCCTTTTATTAAGCCTCACTGTCCCTCCCTTAGTCTTCCTTCCCTCCTGATGTACCTAAAAAGGTTTTATCCCCTTCTTATCTGAGTTGGCTATCTTTTCCTCAGTTTAGGCCTTTGCTGTTCTGACTGCCTTCCCAGCTTCCTTTTGCTTTAACTGATACAATTCTCTGTCCTGCTCCTTCTGTGATTCCTTGTACATTCCGAATGCTTTCCTTTTCTCTTGAACCTTCACTGCCACCTCCTTTGAGAACCATAGTGGTTTCTTACATCATTTTGTTTTGTTTATTTGCTTCACACAAAGGCTGTTACCTCTGTGATGGTAGTTTTGATTATTCTGCATTGTTCTTCCACCCCTCCTTCCTGCCCATGTGCTAGTGCATTCCTTAGGCACTCACCATTTTGGAAAATCAGCGTCCTGAAGTCCAGTGCTTTTGCCTTTGAATGGCTTGACTCTATTGCTGTGTTTATTGTGAAACCATACTGTTCGATGGTCACTAGTTCCCAGATGGCTACCCACTTCTACATCTGTGATCCTCTCTCTCTCTCCAGTTGAGGAGGACCAGGTCTAAGATTGCTTCCTTCTCGAGTGGGTTCCACATTAGATGTTCAAGGCATGCCCCTGTAGGGCATCTAGAATAACCCTACTTTAGAAGTGGCTGCTGCAACTGCACTCCAGTTAACATCTGGCATATTCAGATCACCCATCAGCAATATCTCCCCTTTATCTGCCATTCTAAGTATACTTTCTATCATTTCCTTGTCCATTTCCTCCCCTTGGGGGGGGGTCTGCATACAACCCCTGTGCAGATTGTGGTGCCATTGCCTGCCTCCAAATTGACCCACAGTGCTTCTTCTCCTCCCTGTTTACCCTTTTGTTCTGGTGCTTTGACTCCTTCTCTTATGTAGAGAGCTACTCCTCCTCTTTTACCCTCCCTGTCCCTCCTATAGATAGTGTATCCTGCTATGTTTATGTCCCAGTCATGGTTCTGTGTGTACCATGTTTCTGTGACTGCCACGATATCCAGATGTTCCTCCTCCAACAAGGCCACTAATTCAGGAAGCTTGTTACCCAGACTACGGGCATTGATACTCATTGCTCTCCATTTTTTAATGGCTTTACCTTCTGTAGCAGCATCCCCCACTGACCTTTCTACCTTGCTCTTTTTCTCATTTAGTACCCTGTTTTGTAGGGGGAGGCTGGGATTTTCCTGCTGCTTATCAGTGCCTCTCCCCTTGACTAGTTTAAAAGCTTGTCAATGAAGCATTTAAACCGATTGCCTAAAAGACTTGTTCCCTTCCTGGACAGATGCAGACCATTCTGCAGGTATAGGCTGGTGTCCCTCCAGGTGAACCCCAGTCCCCAATGAAGCCAAACCTCTGTCGCCACACCATTTTTCAACCATTCGTTAAACTGCATGGTGCAAAGTCACCTCGCCTCACCCATGCCGTGACAGGCAGCACCTCTGAGAAGGATACTGTGTGCTACTTGTCTTAAGCCCCTCCCAACTCTATAAAGTCCTTCTGCACTGCTCTAATCTCATGATGAGCCAAGTCATTTGTCCCTAGGTGGACAATGACATCCAGCTCAGACTCCCATGCAACTGTTCTCGTGATTCTAAGGATGCGCTTCCTGTCCCTCCAAGCCATGGCACCAGGCAGGCACCTTACTTCAGTTTTCCTGCTCCCCAGTTCTATCCCCCATAATTGAATCCCCACCAGGAGCTGCTTCCTTTCCCTGTGGTGCCTCTGCCTCCTTCTGAGGGCCTCCTTAGGACAGTTGTCTGCACCGTCCTTAGTCTCCTCTGCAGGTGCATCCATAGGGGAACTATGCTCCCCCAGAATGGTGTATGGATTATGGAGTGGAACAACTGACTGGGTGTGCCTCTGTTCCACAACCCTTACCCTCCCTGAGCCCACTGTGGTCCAACTGCTGTGCTTTCTTCGCAACCTCTGAGGTAGCGGTGGTGTCTCTGGTGCTCCCTGGATGGGGGAGGTTCCCTTGCTACTGTCCAGTGCGGCCTGAAGACGGGCAATTTCCTCCCTCAGGGCAGATAGTTGTCTGCAAACAGGGTAGCATCTCAGCCTCCAGAAAGACTCCTGGAAGACTGCTGCCCCACAGCCATTACATTGCACTACTCCTCACATAACTGTCTACCTTGTTTAGTTTTTTTTTTTTGGTGTGTGTGTGTGTGTGTGTGTGTGTTTGGTGTGTTATATAGAAATATATGTATTTATATAATGTGTATGCTTATATTGTCAGTGCAGTGGGCTAGCGAGGATATGACAGTGATACGCACCTTGCCCTCTTGAGGAAATAATGTCAGAACCCCAGGTATAAAGGAACTATTTCCAGGGGTGGGTGGGGTGAGGATGGGAAGGGGTTGGGTCTAAACGGTGCCCTCATGAAACAATCAGCTAAAATCTCTGACCCACCGCTGCATGAGTGCCTTCCTGTCAGCAAGATGCCTTACACGACAATTTGACAGAGAAAATACCTGCTAATCAAACAGAGAAAATCCAAACATCCAAGTCAGACACAGGTAAACCTCCCCAGCTCCAAAACAGCCTGGTGACTTGTGCTCTGAAGCAGTCAGCCCCAAAACACAGCAGCTGCAGCAGAAGGCAGACACAGAAAACAGTACTAAGTCCCTGTCAGTTGAAACTCTTCCTGCACTGAAAATCTTTACAATTGTAACAAAAGTAAAGCAAGCTCCACCTCCCTCTGTTGATTGAAAGACTGCCTCTTCTGATAATTCTAAGTTCCTTATTTCACCCTTCAGTTAGAAGTATTCTCCACCAGAGGAATATTAACTTTCCTAAGGAATCTGTTTCAAACCAAAGACAATTGTAAATTGTAAGGTTCACCTCCCTCTGTTGTGAGCACAATTCACTTTCTTACAAATCTTAAGTCCAGTGTTGCAGCTTCCAGCCAGAGGTAGCTTCACCTGAAGACTATTAGGTTATCTGACGAGCCTGCTAATTAGTACTTTATCAAGGTCTGTAAGACTCTTCCAGAGCTATTGGCTGTTAAGTAGCTGTGATGTAAGCACTTCTTGACACAGTCTGGCCTGGCCTCTTAAGGCACACAGAGATAAACAAAAGAAAAAACTGTTTCCACCCCCTAGGCACTGCCTGGGTCCAATACACAGCCTGTAACCTGCTCTCAATTCAGGACTTATGACAAATTCTTAGCTCAGTGAATAACTCACAGTATTACAAATATTGCAATGCAAACAGTCAATCACTAACTCCAATCAAGTCAGCTGTGCAGAAGGGCAGACACAGAAAACAGTACTAAGCCCCTGTGGGTTGAAACTCTTCCTGCACTGAAAAGCTTAACAATTGTAACAAAAGTAAAGCAAGCTCCACCTCCTCTGTTAATTGAAAGACTGCCTCTTCTGATAAATCTAAGTTCTTACTGCACCCTTCAGTTAGAAGTATCCTCTACCTGAAGAATATTAACTTTCCTAAGGAATCTGCTTCGAACCAAAGACAATTGAAAATTGTAAGGTTCACCTCCCTCTGTTGTGAGCACAACTCGCTTTCTTGCAAATCTTAAGTCCAGTAAAGAAAGACAAATCTCCTGGTCCGGATGGCATTCATCCGAGAGTACTATGGGAATTGGCGGACATACTGGCTGCACCCCTGGTGGAGCTCTTCAACAGGTCACTTGAGACAGGGAGGGTACCTAGGGATTGGCGAGAGGCACATGTGGTGCCAACCCATAAAGGGGGGTCAAGGGAAGTACCAGGTAACTATAGACCCATCAGTTTGAGCTCAGTGGTGGGAAAATTAATGGAGGGTATACTAAAGGAATGATTGGGGGTGTACTTGGAGGAGGTGGGAGGTCTGGATAGTCGGCAACATGGGTTTGTGCCAGGTAGATCATGTCAAACCAATCTTGTGGAGTTCTACGAATGGGTAACATCAGAACTGGACTGAGGGAAAGCCTGTGGATGTATTATTCTTGGACTTCAGCAAGCTTTGACTCTGTCCCCCACAATGGTCTGGTGGAGAAACTGATGGGGTTAGGAGTAGGCCCTTTGATGGTCAGATGGATTGAAAACTGGCTAGCTGGATGCACCCAGAGAGTAGTGGTCTGTGGAGAGCTCTCAAACCCTAGAGAGGTTGGTAGTGGGGTACCGCAGGGCTCGGTCCTGGGTTCAATCCTGTTTAATGCATACATATTGGACATCAGGGAGGATATAGGGTGTGAAATGAGTCTCTTCACTGATGACTCCAAGATGGGAGCAGTAGTTGAGGGAGAATATGGGAGGTTGGCCCTGCAAGGGGACCTGGACACCCTGGAAAGCTGGGCTCACACATGGAAATTAAATTTCAATTAACCAAGTGCAAGGTGTTGCACCTTGGGTGGGGAAACCCTAAACACAGATACACCCTGGGAGGGGAGGCGCTGGAGGCCTCAATAGGGGAAAAAGACCTAGGGGTCATGGTGGATGCATGTATGAATAACTCTGAGCAGTGCAGGAGAGCAGCTAGCAAGGCAAACAGGACGTTGGGATGCATCGTAAGGGGGATCACCTCTAGGAGCAAGGAAGTGATTCTGCTGCTGTACAATGGACTGGTTAGACCACACCTTGAGTACTGTGTACAGTACTGGAGACCACACTTGAAGAGGGACATACAGCTCCTGGAGAGAGTACAGAGGAGGGCAACTAAGATGATACGAGGGCTAGGGGATTTGACGTATGAGGACAGACTTGAGGAGCTCTGCCTGTTTTCATTGGAGGAGAGGAGAGACGGGGGGACATGATTGAGGTCTTCAAGTACCTCAAGGGAATAAATAGGGTAAACATGGAGGGGATCTTTAGACTAAAGCAGGGAGGTATCACCAGAGGGCATGATTTGAAGTTGGAAAGTGGAAGGGTGGGGGGAAGAGGAGGAGGTTTTTCACTGAGAGGGTGGTGGACCCTTGGAATGCACTGCCTGGTGAGCTAGTTCAGAGATCCACAGTGGAGGGCTTCAAGAGAGGGTGGGACAGACACAGAAAGTGGATGTATCAGATGATGGCCTGGCTCAGGGGGGTGGGAATGGATGATAGGGGTTTCTGGAACACAAAGGGGGGGACCTCAGCACCCAACTAGGGATCTGAAGTTTGAGCAGACTTAATAGACCGTAAGGCCTAATCTGCTGGCAAATAGTGTGTTAGTATGTTAGTGTTGCAGCTTCCAGCCAGAGGTAGCTTCACCTGAAGACTATTAGGTTACCATGGAGGGTTTTAAAGCAACTCTTAAAACCTATTTATTTAATCAGGCCTTTTCTGGTTGCAGAGGGGCCTACATTAGTCCGCTGTTGATAATGAAGGAAGTATATGCATTTTAATCTTTGTGTATATTTTAATTTGTACAATGATGTGAATTTTATGACTTTGTTGATTTTATGTATTTTAATGATTGTAAGGGCACCCCGAGCTCTGGAAGGGTGCTTTTAAAAATAAAAATATGGTGGTGATGATGATGATGAGGAAGAAATGGATCAGCTTCTGCTGAGCTCGTAAGAATTGAATAACCTCTAGTTAGTCCCTAAGGATGAGCCCAAGGAGGCTCCAAAGGCCAACACCTGACCTCTCAAGGTGCTCCAAGGCCAAACATTTTTCCACTCCTTCCTGCAAAAGGTCCCAAATCTGTGGAACTGTTGCTTTGGAAGGCCATATACTTTTTTCTCTGGCCCAGGCTGAAAAGGCGATTCATACACAAGCATACACTGCAGATGTGGAATTCCTTCAGGCGGCCATCAGGGTATCCACTGCCTTTCTGGAGAAACCCTGTTTCATGAGTCTTCTCCTCTCAGGAGACAGGCCACAAGCTGCATTGCCTCTGGGTTTAGATGCAGATTAGAACCTTGGGAAAGAAGGTCCCTCAAATTGGGAGACAAAATGGAGGGTGTTCAGCTAGATTCACTAGATCAGAGAGCCACAGCCTTCTGGGCCATTCTGGAGCTATCAGAAGAAAGCTTCCTCTAGAGTGTCTTATTTTGTATATGACCTTGGGAAGAAGTGGCAGAGGAGGGAAGGCTACACCTTGCAGAAATTCCATGCCTGTAACAGAGCATCCACTGCCTCCACCTGTAGACACTGGTACTGGTGAAGAACCGCTGCACTTGAGTATCCTGTCTGAGGTGAACAGGTCAATCTGTGGATGACCAAGTGTTTGCACTGAAGGCTCGAACACCTTTAGGCTCAACATCCACTTGCCTGGGTGGACATTCTCACAACTTAGCCAATTGGCCTAAATGTTCAACTCCCCACCAAGTGAACTGCTAACAGTGAGGAAAAGTTCTTCTCTGCCCCACAGAAGATCGGTTGTTTCTTTAAGCATCCATCTGCTCTTTCTGCTTCCTTGATTATTTATGTACACCACTGTGACAGCATTATCTGACCTTATTTTCATAATTTTGACTGTACCAGATTGAGAAAATGAAGGAGGCGAGCGTACAGCCCCAATCTCCAGGACATTGATGTGCAGGTGCTGTTCCCATGCAGACCAATACCTGAACAGGAAGGTGGTCCAGCACTACACCCCAGCCCATCAGGTTAGCATTGGCTGTCAGGATCAACTCTGGGGGGACTTTCAAGGAAAACTCCTTGCTTAGGTTCTCTAAACTCACCCACCAACTCAGGGACTGTCACAGGGGTGGGGAAATTGGAATCCTAGCCTGATAGTACTCTGAGGTCAGGTCCCAGGCTGCCAGCAACTTGGTCTGAAGGGGTCACATGTGTAAGCGAGCACACGGGATTAAGTTCTGTTGTTGCCATCATGAGACCCAGAATCTGTAGTAGACTGTGAGCTGAAGCTGATGATTGGCTACTCAGCTGCTGAACTTCTCATATCAAGTTCTCCCTCCTATCTGCCAAGAGGAAGACCTTCCCCTTGTCTGCCCTGAACACTGCTCTCAGGTGCTCCAGGGTCTGAGATGGGTTGAGAGAGCTTTTCTCTCAACTGTCTACCCAACCGTGGGACTCCAAAATCTCCAGGTTCCTGGTCGCCCATTTCCTCACCAGTGTGGCAGAAGGCGCTCAAATGAGCAAGTCCTCCAAGTAAGGGTAGACATGATGTCTCTACTGCTGAAATTGCACTACCAGAACTATGAGCACCTTTGAGAACATTCTGGAGGCTGTTGCCAGCTCAAAAGGAAGCCCCCTGTATTGGAAGTGTTGCCCTAGGACCATGAACCAGAGGAACCTCTGACACTGCTGGATGGGGATGTGGAGATATGCATCCCTCAGGTCTATGAAAGCTAAATAATCCCCCATCTAAACAGCCTGGATGATTGATCATAAGGACTCCACCTTGAAGGATGTGTAGCAAACAAACTTGTTACGGTGTTTCAGGCCCAGAATAGGTCTGAAACACCCCAACCTTTTGAGAACCACAAAATAAATGGAGTAGGCTTTAGGTGTCTTCACCCTAATAAATTGTTGCACTCTTTTCTTTTGGTATGGAGGTAGTTCCACCGAGGGGGGTATTTGGAGGGAGAGGGGTGGGGGGAACTTTTGTGGAATCTGTTGGTTGCATCTTGTTCTTTGTATGTTGTTGAACTGATTATATTCAATAAAGTTTATCTAATTTTAAATAAAAATGGAGTAGAATCCCTGGCCTTGTTCATTGGGAGGCACTGGGACAATCATCCCAATCTGTCTGAGGTGATCTAATGTTTGAGACATTGCTTGTCACTTCACAGGGTCCTCTGGTACAGGGGATGGTAGAAAACATCCCTTTGAGGGAATGGTTGTAAACTCTATTGCGCAGCCTAATGTCAGAATGTCCAGGACCCAAGCATTTGACGTTATCTGGGCCCATCTTGTGTAAAATTCTGCAGTTTTCCACCAAGAGAAGGGGGCAGAGATGGGCCTGATACCCTCATTGTGATGTGCTGCCACCTCTTAGCTCTGGACCTCAATTACATTTTGGGCAAAGGCTCCTCTGCCAATATTACCCTTGAACCCAGAGTAGGATCCTTTAGTTCTCTTGTTCCCGAAGTTCCAAAAAGGGCAAAAATCCCTGTGATACTGCCTCTGTCGGCCACCTCCTTGACTTTTTTAAAGTTGAGTTGGCCTTTTGCTTCTGTTTTGATACCAGAAGATGTCCCTTTTCATCCTGGATATCTTTCAAAATGTCATCCAGGCCTGAAGCAAATAATAAGCCTCCCTCAAAGGCTAAGTTAAACAGATTGGTCTTCGATGCCTGGTCCATGACCCAATGCTGTAGCCATATCCCTCGCATGGTGGACACAATGTGATAAACGGAGTGAGCTGACATCATAAGTTCTCCACTGTGGCATCACCTAGAAAGGTGGAGGCCATTGATACCAGCTGTAGAAAACTCGCTCCCTCAGAATCAAGGGGAAACTAAACTACCCAGCACCGTAATCCACATGTTTAGTGCTCTGGCAACAGTAAAGGATGCATAGAAGGTGCAGAGGTTTGCTCTGTTGGAGGCAAATGCTCTTCTGCACAATCCACTCGCTTACCGTGCATATCTGCTAGGGCTAGAAATTCCTCAGCTGGGATAGTCAGGTGCCTTACAGAGTTATGTACAGCTTTATCAGCCAGGGTGGAGTCTCATACTTGCAGGTATTTTCTTCCATAAAAGGAAAACACTACCCTGGGTTTTGGCAGATATTTTCTCTGGTCTGCCCTGCCCATCCATGCCCCATTCAGTAATCTGGTTACTGTGAATAAAGATTGGAAAACATTTTGGAGTGGAGAAGGATGCAGACAGGATAGGGTTCACATCTAAAACTTCCATAGATTGCACCTCCTTCAGCTGCAATGTCCTACAAGCCTCAATTATCAGATAGGACAGAGATTCGGTATCGAACAGGGGAGTGATTGGAATCCTCCTCTTTGGGTCTGTCCGCTCCCTTTCTTCCTC